>OY757025.1:30860600-33382865 GCA_963580285.1 Lucinisca nassula | reverse complement strand
TCGAACTCGCTCAAGACATTTTTGTAAGGAACATTTGTAAGTTTTTTCTAAAAATAGCCACAGTGACCTTGACCTTTAGCCCATGACCTTGAAAGTTGAACTCGCTCAAGATATTTTTATGAGGAACATTTGTGTGAAGTTATATTGAAATTAGTGAAACAATGTAGGCGCTAGTGCGATGGCAAAGTTTTTCTAAAAATAGCCACATTGACCTTGAGTTTATGACCTTTAACGTCGAACACGCTCAAGATATTGTCATAAGGAACATTTGTGTGAAGTAATATCGAAATCAGTGAAGAAATGTAGGCGCTAAAGCGATGAAAAACTTTTTCTAAAAATAACCAAAATGACCTTGACCTTGAGGCCATGACCTTCTAAGTCGAAGTCGCTCAAGGCATTTTTGTAAGGAACATTTGCGAGAAGTAATATTGAAATTGGTGAAAAAATGTAGGCGCTAGTGCGATGACAAAGTTTTTCTAAAAATAGCCACAGTGACCTTGACCTTGAGGCCATGACCTTGAAAGTCGAACCGGCTCAAGATATTTTTATAAGGGACATTTGTGTGAAGTTATATTGAAATTGGTGAAACAATGTAGGCGCTAGTGCGATGGCAAACTTTTCTAAAAATAGCCACATTGACCTTGACCTTGAGGTCACGACCTTAAAAGTCGAACTCGCTCGAGATATTGTCATATGTAACATTTGTGAGAAGTTATATTGAAATCAGTAAAGAAATGAAGGCGCTTGAGCGATGACAATGTTTTTTTCTCTAAAAATAGCCACAGTGACCTTGACCTTGATGCCCTGACCTTGAAAGTCGAACTCGCTCAATATATTTTTTATAAGGAACATTTGTGTGAAGTTATATCGAAATTGGTGAAAAAATGTAGGCGCTAGTGCGATGACACAGTTTTCCCAAAAATAGCCACAGTGACCTTGACCTTGAGGAAATGACCTTGAAAGTCGAACTCGCTCGAGATATTGTCATAAGGAACATTTGTATGAAGTAATATTGAAATCAGTGAAGAAATGTAGGCGCTAGAGGGATGACAAAGTTTTTTTCTAAAAATAGCCAAGTAAATGTCATACCGAATTTCGACTTTGTAGCACAATAGGTAAAAAAAATATGAGCTCCAATGCAGTCCCGCGGTTTGGGCTCGACATTTCAGCCCGAGGTGGTTACGAACGTGACATACAAACATACGCACGTAACATCACGGCGAAACGCTATATGCCCCACTCCTGTCAAGGCAGGCGGGGCATAATAAAGTTTTCGAATAGAGTTTTTGGTTGAAATATCTTATCTACTAAGGGAAATAAGTTTTGCATTTTTTTTATATTACCGCTAATTTCGCTCTTGTCTGGATCTAAAATGAAACCAAATTTTTACACATCAATATTAAATGTATTGGCTATGAAAATTTTAAAATTTGATGTGAAAAAAAGCACAAGATACCTCCCCTGCATAGCGTCAAACAACGCCGGGATGTAACACAAAATCTTACACCAATTATCAGTATCTAGTATGCCCACCGTCTGAGTCCACAACAGCCCCATACCGTCTTCTCAGGCTCGAAATAAGCCCCCGAACCACATCAATAGGTATGCGATTCCATTCCTCATGAAAAACACGTTCTAGGTCTCTTACGTTGTTGACGTCATTTTTCGTTCAGAATCAGAATCAGAATCAGAATTGTTACTGGTGACACGTCAAAAGACATTCATACACCAGGACCTGTGGTATGGGAAGTTAGTCCCTAGGTCTAACCAAAGATGTAAACTTAGCTACACAATCCTCAGCACTTTCAGCCGTCGAAATAATAGAATCGGGAAGGGCATTCCAATCTCTAATGGTTCGGGGGAAGAACGATTCTTTATAAATATCCGTTCTTGCAGTAAGGGTCTGAAACGTCATTGAATGGTGCTTTCTTCAGTGCCTAGCCGGGGGAACAAGGTCATCCGTTGGAATGCTGGCAGCACCCTTTAGACCTTTGTATAAGAGTATGAGGCTACTGTCTCTTCTCCTTTTCTTAAGAGACTCCCATCTTAATTTTCCTAGAATTCCAGTCATGCTCCCAGTTTCAAAGCAGTAATTTCCAGTTACAAATCTAGCTGCTCTATTCTAAACTTTTTCAATTTCTTCATTAAGGACCACTCCGCTAGGGTCCCAGATGCAACTACTATATTCCAGGATTGGGCGAACAAGTCCCCTGTATGCTGTCTCTTTCACATCCTGAGGACACTGATGAAGATTTCGCTTCAAGAAACCAAGTGTTCTATTCGCCTTTGTACATATATTGCTAATGTGTGTATTCCATCTCAAATCGTGAGTGATTGTCACACTAAGGTATGTAATGGAATTCACATTTTCGTGGACCGTTCCCTCTAAAGTGTAGGAAGCCTCAACTTTATCAGATCTCTTCCTTGTTATCTGCATAATATTGCATTTAACTGGCTGAAATCTCATGCCCCATTTTCGGGCCCAACATCCTTATCTATCTGTGTCAGCCTGAAGTTTCAGTGAGTCATCTGTATTTCTAATTTCCCGGTAACAAACACAGTCATCTGCGAACAGTCTTATTTCGTTCTGATACAACTTCCCAGATTGTCACAGAGGTGCTCAATAGGCGAAAGATCCGGTGATCTCGCTAGCCAGTCTAACACATTCACATTATTTGCCTGCAGAAAGGCCATTGTATGACTTGTAACATGGAGGGGGAGGCGTTATCCTGCTGAAAAATCGTGCCGTGTCCTTGACGTAAGAAAAAGGCAGTAACACAGGCCGAACAATTTCATCACAGTATCGGACAGCATTCAAGTTTCCCTGAACAGTCACTAAGTCTGTTTAAGCCGATGCAAAATTCCGCCCCAAAACATAACGCTGCCGCCTCCAAAACGACCATGCTGAATGACGTTAGCAGGGCCGATCCTCTCTTCATCTCCCTCCAGACACGTACTCTTCCGTCAGATTATTTCAAATTGAAACGGGATTCGTCCGGGAAAACACCTTGATTCCACTGCCGTCTTGTCCACCGACGATGTGCCCTTGCCCCATTGTGTCTAGCCAGTATGTGGTCCCGTGTCAGTGGAACTCCTACGTACGGTCGACATCCATGAAACCGCGCAGCTCGTAGTCTATTCCTCACAGTCCTACAGCAAAGTCGTGTTCCATTTGCATTCCGAACTATACTGGCGATTCTGGTACTGCTGGGAAACCGATTTCGTCGAGATGATGTCACGATATAACTGTCCTTACGTCGTGTTGTTTTACGCGGTCTAAAAGAGCGTGGTCTGCCTTTGACGGTGCCAGTTTGACGCCGGGCACTTCGACCTGACTCTTGACATGGCACTTTCACTAATACGAAACTGTTCTTCTTTACAACGAGGCGGTTCTAACAAGTACCACAATATATATTTGAGCAGAAATAAGAAAAATATCACAAAAAAGGAAAAATATCGCAATTTATATCTTAAAATTCTCAATTTTTTTCGGCGATAAAGGTCACAATGTATTTGTATATGTATGCTTTCGTAATGATACAAACGGCATTTTTCTACTTTCGGGCAATAACAAAAACCTGCAAAGTTTCCGGAAGATTGGGCCACAGTTGTAAAATGTGTTAAACAAGCATGTTTTATACAACTGCTATTTAAGCCGAACTTAGGTAAGATCAAAACGCAGAAAAAGTCATAAAATCTATCTGCATGAAAATACCAAAACAAAATATATCTTCAGGCCTGAGGCCAGGCCTTGGAAACTTGAAAAGTTTAAAAATTATTTATCCATTACTGTTAGCGAAGCTGCGCGCATTAGGTACTCATTGTTTATAAATACAATACTGATTTCAAAACCGAAAAAAAGTGACAAGACATATGTTCATGAATTTATTCAAAGCATATGCATATCTGCCTACCATCCGGAAACAACCTCAAAGTGTCAGATTTGTTGGTCTACTTCTAAATGAAGACTTGCACACAAAAGGTACCCACAATCTATACACAAAATACGATTCTAGCTAGAAAAAAAAAACACTTAACTCGAAACGCAAAACAGTAATAAAAATAATTTCATATATATACCATAAGGATATGCATGACAAAACATCCGCAACGTTTCAAATCGATATGTAAACATCTGTAACAGAAGTTGCGCTAATACTGTACCCACTATCTAGACGCACAATACTGTTTTAGTTTGAAAAAAATACCGAGTCCAAAACGCGTAAAAAGTGCCAAAATGTCGTAATAATAGTTACCAAAAGCATATGAATAGCTTCCCACCATGCTAAACACAACACCTGCAATGTTCCAAAACGACCACTCTTCTACTTTAAGATGAAAGTGAATACAATGATCACGAATTTATACAATTAATCCACAGCTCCCATCAGAGAGAAGTTGCGCGCACAAGGTACCCGTTATCTACACACACCATACTACGTTAGTTTTAAAATGCGAAAAAAAGTGGCAAAAATAATTACGTGAATATTCCGAAAGAATATGCTTACTATTAAACACATGTAATAACTAAATAACTGTCATGAAAAACGCGATATGAAATGATCCAGCGCATGACAAAATCTACAATAAGTCTTGGTCGACCAGCGAAGACACAGATCAGCCAGCGCCTTCGTGAAGTCTGGTCAGAGTCTTCGCTGATCGCATGTACCTACTACAGGCTACCGGCCCCCGCCCATAGGGCTTGAAGAAATATATGGGCTGCATGATGCTTCCATGCAGAGGTGAATCCGGCCCACACACTGGTACTGGTAAACCGCTTAGAGGATCTAAGCCTGTCCAGGAACCGCGGTGGGAGGCGGACCGTCCATAGTAATAAACCCTATTGGTTTCATTGGGCGACAGGGCTTGAGAAGTCATTTCATCTAAATGTCGGGTAAAAGTCCCACAAAATTGGAAGCAACGTCTCCAAACTGACTTTTACAGTGTTGACGGGGACGTTAAACCTCAAATCAAACACAATACTTTAGGCTAATATCTATGCAAAGAGACAAAAGCAAAAGGTTTTGTCGTAGTGAACTGGTGCGCAGGTTGATTTTGAGTCTCTGCTGGTCGCACCGGCCTTATTGTAGGTTTTGTAAGATGACTAAAGATTGTATTAAATTCCCATAAAATACAGAATGAAGAATCAAATCAGGCCCATGGCATAGCAATGAAATGAAACAATGGGTCCACAGCTATCCACAGACAGTACAACAAAGGGTCAGTTCAGACAGTGCACATGCTGATCTTAGCCTTAAAGCACTGAAGAAATAGACACCCCGTCTAAATGCTTGCAGACAGCACAGACCTGGCTAATAGTATATTAGGTGAGACGGCTAGTATATAAGGTGAGACGGCGATGTCTGCTTCGGTGCGCTCCATGAAGGTTCAGATCAGCCTGAAGAGGTCCAGGATATAAACATCGATTTCGATCCCTCTAAAAGGTATATGATGTCGCTGGTGGTTCGTTTACCTCTGAGTGTAGGCTGGACCAAACTCTCGAACTGAGTCTTAGACTGCTTCATTCAACCCTGAAATGCACCGCTTTCTAAATCGGACGCCCATTAGTTGCTTACTCTTACAGTGACAATTATATCATATTCATTTAATGTCGCCGCGAAAATCTCAACGGACTTATGTCTTTTGACCTCAAGTCGCTCCTAACCAATCCTTCAGTCGCTTATATTTCCAATAGTTCTTCCGCGAGATACGACATTGCATAATCAGCAATCAAGTGCGTTTTGTGACAAACATCTCTTTATAATCTTTAGCGGAGTTTGATGCGTTATTGATTCCCTCTTCAAAAACCTACAATAAGACATGTGCGCCTCACGAAGACTCAGATCAGCCTGCGCAGTATAATCAGAGTCTTCGTGGTGCGCTCAAAGGATAGCTAAGGGCCCAATTCTCCTTCATGCAGCGAGAGAAGTCTCTGGTTAGACTATATGGAGGCAGAGGCTGATCTGATTCCTCGCTGGGCGCACATGTGAACTGCAGGAAATCCTGCTCCCCGGCTCAGTTGGTTTTGACTTATCTCCTCTGTCTAGCCCTGTTATCAAGGCGGACGGGAGGATTAACCCATACATGACAATGGAATTTTCCATCTTATACGTTCAAAGTGGCCCATGTCCAATAATAGGGGTGCCAGGTTTGGTTTCTCTGCGGCAACTTTCGCAAAAAAGTACATGTATGTATTTAAACTAACAGCGTAGATCCCGATCATCCGCCGCGTTTTTCGGCGGCTAATCTGGGGCAACATGGTTTGCCAGTGTCCCAAAATGGGACGCTAGATATATATGCGTTTATAGATACAGACAATTTCTCATAGATCTGGCGGAGTTTGATTTAGTTATCAATATTGCAGTAGATTGTACTCTTTGAGACAAGATAATAAGTTCCGTTTTCTTACTTACCACTTACGACAAATGTATCATTAGTATTGTTGTCATTTGAGCCAGAGCATGAATAAAGTATATCATCTTTTATCACACATCAGGCTGCAGAGATAAAACTGGTCAAATGTGTGGAAGGCCGGACGACGGATGAACTATCATCCTTTAAGCTCCCGAATAAAAACAAGGTCAGAATTAAGTGTTTTTTGTTAACAATGTAGTGTGCCTAACTGTTTGACATGTATGACGTCGCGTCTGAGAATGTCATAACGCCATGCAATAAATTCGGTGGTCCACTATTGGATAAAATTATGCAAATAAGTAAGATATGTCCCGTAACATTACATGTACTCGTACGACATCCTTAACGACGCCGCGTTTCCTTATGGTAGAATATTGACATTTTTGTCGAAAATCGTTAATAAAATCCGTTTTAAATGATTACGAAAATACGCCTATACAAATACATTGTAAATTTTACCACGGAAAAATTAAAATTTTCAGATGAAAAATTTCGATTGATTTTCTTATTTCTGCTCAAAACATAGATTGTACCCACAATCTATGTTTCCTAATTAAAACGCTTATAGCGGAAAGCCAAAAAGACTGTCACTTTCCCACAAAATGGCCAATTGGTTATCCAAAACAAAATTTATAAGCGATACTCACACTCAAAGACAAACAACTAAAATAAACCGCGACAGAAGAATCGCCTTGGAACGGGCAGTGAAACGAACACCCCTGTGGGGCTTAAATCGATTTTACGCGGCCGGAATCCTCGCCGTTCTTCCGTCGCAATTTAGACAAATAATTTGTTCAGTCCACATGAAGGCCTGCTATCTCATCAGTGCAACATCTCCGAGAACACGAAAATCGAACAACCACAGAGATGAAACAACGGTGAGGTCTAAACAGCAAGTAACCATTGAAATGCTGGAGCAAAAGAAAACCAACAGTTGTACCCCGATGGGCCCGAGCAGAGACAGAGCATGAGGCACCAACCAACATTACATAACATTAATTTCTCTAATTCTTAGTAAGCCTTTACGCTGGAACCGTAATAAAATCCGAGGCCTGACATACCGGCGTGCAATTAAAGAGGGAAGCAAAGGTGTCACCCTTGATTGGGTTAACTGACATGCATGCAGTGTGTCGTATACCATTTAAGTTGTACCCAATCTATTTTTATATCGAAGGATGCTTTTACGAAATTTGGTTCTGAAGTCATTGCAATTATATATTTTTCTGAATTTATATAGTAAGTCACAATAAAATTCGGGTTCAGATAGACTTTGTTGCAGAAAAGATTTAGGTCCAACAGTGAATTTTGAAATTAAATCGGAATGACGTCTAAAGACTTTTGAAAAGGCTTTGCGTAGTTTATGAGACCGATAACCCTGATTAAGAAGTTTAACAGTTAACAATTTATTATGAGTGTTGATCTCAGTTACATGACTAGACACGCGACCAAATCGAATTAATTGTGAAATATAAACATCATAGTATGCCGCACGAGGAACATCACAATCCAAAAAAGGAAAATTTACAATCTCAAATTAAAAATCATCGCGTTTATCATAAATTTTGCAGGAAACAAACCCATCTACAGTAGATAGTTATAAATCCCAAAAACGGGACCTCGGTATCAGAAGAATTAGCTTTATTTAACTGATTTTCTGGGGGTGGGGGTAACTTTGACTGAGCAAATCATCAAAATAGGTATTGCCAATATTTAATAATTCATTTGCCAATATTTAATAATTCATCATAATATCTAGCAGTCGAGCTAAAGGCTTCACTGATTTCAGATTCGTTTTCAACGGAAAGGGACATCATGATGTATATTTCATAACAAAACAAGAACAGATCAGCCACAAGGGGTGCGCAATTCGTACTCATCGGATTACTCACAACTTGTCTAAATAACTTAGTACCAAATCTGATGTTAATATTGTCATGTAGAAAGTTGAGAGATTCACACACTTTCGTACATGACCATAAAGTGTAATTGTTATGCTCTCCACGAGTGAAAAAGCATTTCTTACATTAAAGGCAAGATAGAGGGAGTCTTCCCTATGAAATGTCAATTCAATTAAATCATTACGTTTTTTCTTTTTATAAGATTATGAAGAAGTAAGGTGTAAAGGGTGGAAAAATCATAAGAATACAGACTTGAAGCACTAAAACGTCAGGATTACAATTTATTTAAAACTTCATTAGCATTTAATAGACCGAAACAGATTTCTCCCTGATCTTTCAAAGACTTTGTCTCAATTTTTAATCAAGATAATAATGTAGAAAGTTCAGTGGTGGTACAAGAGATTGTATTTGCAATAAACCGTGCTTTGAATGGTCTTTTATGAAGTTTACACATACAGCAAACTTGATGGCTGAATGACAATTGTGGTTATCAATTACAACCCTCTCTACAGCCAAAGGCTGCAGTTCATAGGCCTTTGTACCATACATTTCTTGCTGAAAAGTGTTAATATAGTAGAGCCGTCACACAACGACCACATTGTTAGCGGCCTTGTCTGCTGGAGCCAAAACAAACTTCTTATAAAGTTCTTGAATACCTAGTTTGACGTGACGCAAAGACGTCTTAGGCTTAGGAGGTTATAAGTTCGTATTTTGAGAGTAGACAGAATTGAGTTTGTTCACTAGTTTCAGAATGCTAAGTGTCCATTCTTGGTGAGCTTTATGCTCAAACTACTTTCGTTTACACCATCGATTACCAAATTAATTCAAGGTAGCAGCGATTTCATCACGGCACTTTTTGAAATCAATTCGATATTTCGGTCCTTTAGGAATTATATTTCATATCCTGGAATCAGGAATTGCCAGTTATAATATGACCAGCAGCATGATATCAATACACTGAATGTTAACAATCACAGGTATCAGGAGTGTTAGTGTCAATATCAAGATCAGAAACAAGTGTATTGAAATTTGAAATTAAAAATGGAAGATCTAACAGGTTCATTGTGTTTATAGCAAATTATTGGTGTTTCAGTATTTTGAAAATAGGCAGGGATGGGTGAAATCACCGAACTGTCCCGGAAGATACTAGGTAAATCTAAACCCTTATTAATGAAGGATATTTTGATGCTATGAAGTATGTGATTAATTTCAGAATCGCTGGAAAGACGAAGAGCATGCTGAGTATAACGTCTAGTTAAAAGAGCAGCATCGTATAACTGATTAGAACTATCGTAGAGATTATTCGCCTCGGGAGGACCGAGTCAGCAGCTCTTCCCCAAACAGTAGGTGACTCGGAGTGTCAAGGCCTGGCAAAAAAATGGGGGTGTGCATGGTGGGGGAAAGAACAAGAATCACCAATATGAAAAACATTAAATTGGGAGGACACAAGTAACTAAACACTAAAAGGGGGACAAATCAGAATCATCACTGTAACACTGTAGTTGGGAAGTGTGTCGGGGCCACCAACACAGGACATAAAGGAACCACAGCAAGGGCGCCGACTCGGAGCGTTGAGAAAATTTACTGATGTGTTTTAAAATTATACTGTTTTGTTTATTTTCTTACACCAATATGTATATAGCCTTCAGCTGCAATAAGTTGGTTGGTGTCAGTTTAGGTATCTTCATTTCATATTACATCGTCTGCATGTGTGTGTTGCTTGTTTCTTTCTGTTGGTCTTATTCACAGAGGGCCAACCTGTGTCAGTCTGCTGGTTTATATTTTAATTGCTTCGTGTTGAATTCGTCTAAATCGCGACTGAAATAAGGGCAAGGATTGCGGCCGCGTAAAATCAATTTTAGCCCCCTCCCCCACCAACAGTGAAATTCTTTTCACTGATCGTTCCAAGGCGGTTCTTCTGTTGCCGTGGCCTATTGTCCGTCGCCCATCGTTAGTTTTTGCATTTTCAACATCTCCTTCCGAACCAGAAGTCAGATAGAGCTGATACCTCGTGAGAAGCATCCTTGTGACATGGAGATTAAGATTTGCGAAAAATGGTTCCGTTCGGATTTCCAAGATGGCCGCCATGGCAGCCATCTTGAAATTCTTCAAACGACATCTCCTCCCAAACCAAAGCTCAAATTGCGCTAAAACTGGATTTTTGATATCGGGGTGACATTGAGATTCAGATTTGCTAAATTAAAAATCGTTCCATTCAAATATCCAAGATGGCCGCATTAGCGGCCATCCTGAATTTCTTCAAATGACATCTCCTCTCAAGCAAAATGTGGAATTGAACTGAAACTTGATGGGCGACTTCGGGGTGACATGGAGATTCCAGTTTGTCAAACGTGTTCCGTTTGGATATATCCATGGCAGCCATCTTGAAATTATTCAAACGACATCACCTCCCATAGCAAAGGCTGAATTGAGCTGAAACTTGACGGGAGGCATCAGGGTGACATGGTGATTCAGATTTGCTAAAATCGTTCCATTCGGATATCCAAGATGGCCGCTTCTCTCCTTCCAAACCAAAGGTGGAATTGAACTGAAAACCGATAGGCATCAGGACGATAAAATCGTTCCATTCCGATATCCAAGCTGGCCGCTGTGGTGGCCATCTTGAAACGCTTCAAACGACATCTCCTCCAAAAACAAAGGTCGTAATTCTCATAATACGTTTTCATAATGGTGAAGTTGTTTTATGTTGCTGTTTCTTTCCCTTTGTGTCTTAGATTGGTGTTTGAGGTATCTGTTTCGATTTCTGATCGTTGCCTCATCTTCTATTTTATCAGTTAGCCCCTCTATATATAGAGAATACCAGGTGAGTGTCTTTTGATATCAAGTTTATCAGGCAAGGCTTCGAGAACGCTTGTAGAATCGCGAGGCTTGCCGAGCGATTCTGCATGCGTTCTCGAAGCCGAATCTGGTATTCTATTTATCAGTTTATTCCCTTGTACACTCTTAAATAATAACATTTTTGGCCATTTTTCAAGTAGTCCGGCTCACTCATAAAAGTGCAATGTCATGTTGACGTGATAAAGCTCACTTGTCCTGAGATAGCATATCTTTATCAGGTCAATGCGTTACAATGCAATATATAGAGTGGGTAACTGATAAATTGCATTGTAACGCACTGACCTGATAATGATATACTATCTCAGGACAAGTGAGCTTTATCACATCAACGTGACATTGCTCTTTTATGAATGAACCGGACCGCTTGAAAAATCACAAACATGCCATTTTTACTGGGAAAAATGGAAAAACTACCAGAAAAAAAATATCATAGGAAAATATGGTCAGCTGATACTAACATATCGACCGCTAGAATGCTGGGACGCACTGAGGACCATCAATAACTGATCGTAAATTGTTAATTTAAGAGTGTACGAAGGGATAAACTGATAATTTAGAACACCAGATTCGTGTCATTTGATATCAAGTTTATCAGGCTCGGCTTCGAGAACGCATGCAGAATTGCTCGGCAAGCCTCGCGATTCTACAAGCGTTCTCAAAGCCTTGCCTGATAAACTTGATATCAAAAGACACGGACCTTGTATTCTCTATTTCGGATATCTGTGTCAATTTCTGACCATTGCTTTCCTTTCTACTTTCCAGTGATAAGTGGTTTTACCTTTCCGTTAGGCTTATACAAGGCTAAATGGCTAGCTGCAGGATCCGTGAGTTTATTTCCTTTTAGCAGCGGACGTAATCAGCAAACGAATATTTCAACCTTTCAACGGATCATCCATCGTCAGTGGTGATTGCTGATTGCAAACATTTTGTTATAAATATCAAAATTAAAAAAAAAAAAACAAAAAAAACAACATATTTTTGAATAATGCATTTCAAACATCAAGAAAACACACCTATATAATTTTGACCCCCTTGAACCCCACTTTTATACAGTAAAACTGGGGTTTACAGGGGTAAACCTTATTTTTCTTATTTCTGCTCTATAATATAGATTGTGGGTACTCGATGAGGCGGTTCTAACGAATACCAATAATCTATATTTTGAGCAGAAAAAAGAAAAATATCATAATTTTTCATGTTTAAATTTTCATTTTTTCGGCGACAAATGTCACAATGTATTTGTGTGTTCGTAATGCATATTGACATGGTCAAAGCTCTGTAATAGATAGTTCCACAATAGCTGCATTATGTTATTTTGTCTTAATTATTTAAGGTGCATTATTGAGCTACCGGGTCTCAATTTTTTTTTCTGGTTTTTAACTTCAATGCATACTCCTTTGTCATGTGTACATTTTTGGAGCAAAATACAGCTTCAGAACTTTGTGAAAATGGTCGTTTTCATTCGTGTTTACCCTTCGATCTGAACATGTGTTCAGAATTTCTGTTCTAAAAATAAATCTGTCACTTTACACATTCATGGCGACAGTATCGTCTCTGAGTGTCGTTACTTATGGCATGGTATTCAGCGTCATATTTTTTTTTCCGATTCAGGCATGGCCTAAGCGAACAAGACCAAAAATGAACGTCGCATAACGTCATATATGGAGATTCTATTTTTGTCACGAACTAAAAATAGATCTAACCAGCGTTGAAACCTAGTGAGGGAATCCCTCTCAAATTCGTTTACCTGTCATCATAATTGTTCGCATTTTTGCATAAAATGCTTTCATTTGTATTGTTTTAAAGAAAAATACCGGCTATGGGTATTTTATTTTTGGAAGCATTTTTTCCGGATAGCTCAATAATGCACCTTTAACATACAAATACCATGCTTATTATGTGAACTGTTTTGAGATATTGTTGGTTGAAAAAAACCTAACTAATGTATCCTGTTTTACGCTACATAACATGTACTCGGCATAGATTTTTAACACTTAAAATCTGATCTATGATACATTTCAGATCACATTTTAAACACATTTGCACAAATGTCTCTGTTTATTAGTGAGAATTCAAATGCATAGGATTGTACATTTTTCCACACTTTGACGCGATTTTAGTACATACACTTTGAATTTGAACAATATATCAACCAAGCACAGATTATATAGCCCGTTTTCTAGCTTGGCCATATTTATTGATTAAACACACTATTATTTTCGATACATTACGCCACATTAACGTCGCATATTTCCTGCAAATACTCTTCGACAAATTAATTGTAATAAGCTTGCTAAAGAATGTTGAATTTCTGTTTTCGTCCTAAAACCAAGGTATTTGCAATAAAAACGAACCAGACAAATATCCATTGTATTTGGTTTCTGTTGCAACTGTGACATGCCACAACGTCTAATGATTCATAGCAAACAAGAAAATCTTATTCTTGAAGGATAAACTAAGCTACACATACAGTAAAATGCCTATATTGAGACCACCTTTTGGACTGTTCAAACGTGGTCTTTAAGAACAGACCTAAATATGGTGCCTGTACAGAGGACATTGTGTGTAGAAAACACAAAGACATAATAACTGCACCCTCCCATAAAAGCTTTTCAACGAAAAATTAGTCTGAATTTTAGGTGGTCTTAATAGCGGAATTTCACTGTATAAGAACAAGTAGGTTATGGACCTCAAATAAACAATACGTATCATTGTGAGATAGTGCATTTTTGAATTTGCTATACAGATGTTTCTTATAGTTTGTCTTTGAGTTTGTGTATCGTTATTATTTTTTTTTTTGTTTTGGATAGCCAAATGGCCATTTTGAGGGAAAGTAATTGTCTTTTTGGATTGATGTTTCCATTTACGTGGCCACAATCCTCGCCCTTAATTCCGTCGCGATTTAGACAAAACATTTGTTCAGTCCGCATGAAGGCCTCCTAACTCATCAGTGCAACATCACCATGAACACAAAAATCAATCAACCACAGAGATGAAGCATCGGTCGGGACTCGACAGCAAGAAACCACTGAAATGCTGAAGCAAAAGAAGACTAATAGTTAGACTCCGATGGCTCCGACCAGAGACAAAGCATCAGGCACCAACCATAATGCCATTGCGAACAATAAGTATCCGATTAGCCTGCGCATCCGCAGCACTTTGTTGTTAGCTGCGACGTCTTAACTACAAGAAAGGTGGAATAGAAAGTGTCAAATTAAAAAAAACATATGATAACAATGACACCAAGAGAGAGAGAGAGAGAGAGAGACAGAGAGACAGAGAGAGCAAACAAACATAACGTTTAAAGAACAAATACAAAGGAAACCAAATCATCTTTTCACCGACGAGGCGACTACAATAATATCATAAAGGGAACAACAAGCGAATTCCATAGTGAATATAGGCCCCGCCTTTTTTCAAGCTGTTTATCAGCGCCACAAGATGCACATTTTTTCAATGAATTGTCAACTACTGTGTTACGGGATATGCACACACATGGTACCTACTATATATACACACAAAGTAGAAGGGTAATTAATAATCTGGAATCGATAATAATGTATTTTGCATCTTCCGACCAAGGTGCCAAAGGGATATTCTTTAAGCTAAAAACACTACTACGTTTGTGACAACATTCTTTCATGAATATACCATAAACATCTTCAGGTAGTGCCTGCAAAAATTCAAAATGATTTGTTTACTACTGCAAACGTAGTTGAGTATAAAATGTGATAACTATTTATAACTATTTCAGCTTGAATTGATCAAGTTCAAAACGCGAAAAAGTAACGTGATACTATGCATACTACAAAAGCATTTGCATTTTTCAAACCGTGCTAACACAGCCAGATAAGTTTCAAAACAATCGGTGTCCTACTGTTACAGGTGATGTGCACACAAGCAAGGTACTCGGTATTTATACACGCAATACTATTTTAGCTAAAAACAACAAATTAGTTGAAAACGCAAAAATGTGATAAAAAGTGATTTCATGAATATAAAGAAATCATATGCATGTCTTCAGACAATGTTTAGGGCATATGCTATGAAATACCTCCTACATTGAAAACAGAAGTTGAGGCAATGATCAGAAATCGATACAATTAACCAACAGATCACATTAGAGGCACCAAGGGAAAGAAACACAAACATGAAACAACATACCCTAAACATAGAAAGCGGTAGGCCAAAATAACAGATTTATCCTACAAAATGGCCAACCGGCTATCCAAAAGAAAATAAAATGAGCGACACAAACATTCAAAATACTCAAAGACAAACCATAACAAGATCTGTTTGTGAAACACAAACATGTCCCCGGGCATGGTCATTTTTTATTCAAAGTTGCTCACAGTTCAAGATTTGTGTTTGTGTGGGAAGCCCTTGATACAAAAAACTTACATGCCAAATATGAAAGCTCTGTCTTAAACGGTTCAAAAGTTATGAACAATAATATTTTTTCTTTAAAGTAGGTCAAGGTCACAGGTCAAAAAAATGAATGTAAAGCACTTGTCACAAGGAACCTACATGCCAAATATTAAGGCTCTATCTTAAACGGTTCAAAGTTATGAACAATTTTATTTTTTCTTTTAAGTAGGCCAAAGGTCAAGGTCCAAACACTTTGTATGAATGAAAAGCTCTAATCACAGGGAACCTACATGCCAAATAGGAAAGCTCTATCCCAAACGGTTCGAAAGTTATGACCAAAAATGTTTATTTTTTAAGTAGGTCAAAGGTCAAGGTCACAGATCAAAATATTTGCATGAATGTAAAGCGTTTGTAACAAGGAACCTACATGCTAAATATGAAGGCTGTATCTCAAACGGTTCAAAAGTTATGACCAATGTTAACTTTTTCTTTTATGTAGGTCAAAGGTCAAGGTCATAGGTCAAAATGTTTGTGTGAATGTAAAGCTCTTGTCACAAGGAACCTACATGCAAAATATGTAGGCTCTATCTCAAACCGTTCGAAAGTTATGACCAAACATGTTTATTTTTTTAAGTAGGTCAAAAGTCATGGTCACAGGTCAAAGTCTTTGCATGAATGTAAGGAAGGAATCTACATGCTAAATATATATGAAGGCTGTATCTCAAACGGTTCAAAAGTTATGACCATTGTTAACTTTTTCTTTTATGTAGGTCAAAGGTCAAAAGGAACCTACATGCAAAATATGAAGGCTCTATCTCAAACCGTTCAAAAGTTATGACCAAAATGTTATTTTTTTATTTTTAGTAGGTCAAAGGTCAAGGTCACAGGTCAAAATTTTTTGCATGAATGTAAAGCTATTGTCACAAGGAACATACATGCTAAATATGAAGGCTGTATCTCAAGTGGTTCAAAAGTTATGATCAATGTTATTTTTTTCTTTTAAGTAGGTCAAAGATCAAGGCCACAGGTCAAATTTTTTTGCATGAATGAGAAGGTCTTGACACAAGGAGCCTTCAGGCCAAACATAGATACTCTATCTCAAACGGTTCAAAAGTTATGGCCAACGTTAAAGTTGTCCACATACAAACCAACAAACCAACAAACAAACAAACAGACAGGGCAAAAACAATATGTCCCCGCTATCGCTACCGGGGACATAAAAAATAAACCGCGACAGAAGAACCGCATTGGAACGGTCAGTGAAACGAATTCCACTGGGGGGTGGGGGAGGAGGTGGGGCTTAAATCGATTTTACGTGGCGACGATCATCGCCCTTACTTCCGTCCCGATTTAACAAATAATTTGTTCAGTCCACATGAAGGCCTCCTAACTCACCAGTGCGACCTCTCCGTGAACACAAAAATCAAACAACCACAGAGATTAAACAACGTTGATGACTCGACAGCAAGAGACCACTGAAATGCTGGAGCAAAAGAAAACCAACAGTTAGACTCCAATGTGCCCGACCAGAGACAGATCATCATGCACCAACCAACATTACCTAAAATTAGTTTCCCTCAAATGCTCAGTAAGCCTTTACGCTGAAACCGTCATAGAATCTGAGGCCTGACCCACCGGCGTGCAATTAAAGAGGACAGCAAAGTTGTCAACCGTTATTGGGTTTACTTCCATGCATGCAGTCTGTCGGATAACATTTATGTTGTACCCAATCTTTTTATATCGAAGAACGAATTTATGAAATCGGATGCTGAAGTCATTGCGGTTATGTATTTTTCTGAATTTATATTCTAAGTCTCCATAATATTCGGGTTCCGTCTTTTTATATCGAAGAACGAATTTATGAAATCGGATGCTGAAGTCATTGCGGTTATGTATTTTTCTGAATTTATATTCTAAGTCTCCATAATATTCGGGATCCGATAGACCTTGCTGCAGACGAGATTTAAGTCCAATATTGAAATTTTGAAGAGGTTTTGCGTTGTTTATGGTACCGATAACCCTGATTAAGAAGTTTTGCAGTTAACAATTTATTACGAGTGTTGAAGTCAGTTACATGACTACAGACTCTGGTATATCGAATTAATTGCGAAATATAAACGCCACAGGATGGCGCACGAGGAACATCACCATAAAAAAAAAAAGAAATATTTACAATCTCAAAATCAAAATCATCGCGTTTATCATAAATTTTGTAAGAGACAAGCCAATCTACAATAGATAGGTGTCAATCCAAAAACGAGGCTTCGGTGTCAGAAAAATTTGCTTTATTTTACTGAAGTTGTTTGGGGTAAATTTGACTGATCAAACCATCGAAATAGGTATTGTCAATATTTACTAAATCACCCAAGTAACCAGAAGCCGAGCTAAAAGCTTCAATGATTTCAGATTGGTTTTCAGCAGAAAGAGACCCCATGAATTCTCTCTCATAACAAAACAAGAACAGATCAGCCATAAGTGGTGCGCAATAAGTACCCATCGGAAAACCCACAACTTGCCTAAATAACTTAGTACTTAATTTTATGTAAATATTGTCAAGTAAAAAGATGACAGCTTCACACACTTTTCGACATGACCATAAAGTATAATTTTTGTGCTCTTCAGAAGTGTAAAACGCATTTCTTACATTACATGCAAGATAGAGGGAGTCTTCCTAATGAAATGTCCACTCAATCAAATCACTAAGTTTTTCGTTTATAAGATTATGAGGACGTGTAGTATAAAGGGTGGACAAATCATAAGTAGACAGAATTGAAGCACGAAAACGTCTGCATTTTAATTTATTTAAAACTTCATTAGAATTTTTATAGACCAAACCGATTTCTACCAGATCGTAATGACTTCAGCACCCAATTTCGAAAATCATTCTTCGATATAAAAAGATTGGGTACAACATTGATGTTATACGACAGACCGCATGCATGGTAGTTAACCCAATCACGGTTGGCAACTTTGCTTCCCTCTTTAATTGCACGCCGGTGGGTCAGGCCTCAGATTCTATGACGGCTCCAACGTAAAGGCTTATTGAGAATTAGAGAGATCTAATTCTTGGTAATGTTGGTTGGTGCCCGATGCTCTGTCTCTGGTCGGGCCCATCGGAGTCTAACTGTTGGTTTTCTTTTGCTCCAGCATTTCAGTGGTTTCTTGCTGTCGAGTCCTCACCGTTGTATCACCTCTGTGGTTCTTTGATTTTTTGTGTTCACGGAGATGTTACACTGATGAGTTAGGCGGCCTTCATGCGGACTGAACAAATTATTTGTCTAAATCTCGACGGAAGTAAGGGCGAGGATTGTGGCCACGTGAAATCGATTTAAGCCCCCCAGTGGAAATCTTCCCATTGACCGTTCCAAGGCGGTTCTTCTGTTGCGGTTTATTTATGTTGTTGTTTGTTACTTACTTTTAATATCACTTGTCTTTTTATTTTGGATGGCCATATGGCCATTTTGTGGGAAAGTAACTGTCCTTTTGGCCTTCCTTTGTTTAGGTTTCCAGTATGGTCTGGTCGCTTAATGTTTGTTTTTCTTTCCCTTTGGTGTCTTTGATGGGTGGAGTAAGTTAATTGTATCGATTCCTGATCTTTGTTTTACTTCTACTTGTCGCAATATTTAATCACATGATTTTTGATGGCAGTAAAACATGAAGTTAATAATATGGAGAGTTCAGTGGTTGAACAAGAGCTTGAATTTGCAATACACCGTGCTTTGTATGGTCTTTTATGATGAACTTTAGGTAACAAATATAACGTAGGATGCTTGTCTTGGCCTCCTGTAACACAGACAGCAAACTTGGTGGCTGAATGAAAAATGTGGTCATCAACCAAAGCCCTCTCTACAGCTAAAGGCTGCAGTTCATAGGCCTTAGTACTCCTGTTATTCCGTATTGTTTCAGTTTAGTAAAAGCGTCTTATTAGCCAAGTTCTTGCGGAAGAGTGTTAACATCGTGAAGCCGTCAAACAACGACCACATTGTTAGCGGTATTATCTGCTGGAGCCAAGACAAACTTCGTATGAAATTCTTGAATACCTAGTTTAAGGTGATGTAAAATAGAAGTGGAGGCAATGATCAGGAATCGATAGTAGACGGACAATCATAAGTAGACAGACTTAACCCACAGCTCCCATCAGAGACACCAAAGGGAAAGAAATGTAAACACGAAACAACAGACCCCAATGGAACCATCAATAGCGGAAAGCCAAAATGACAGTTACTTTCCCACAAAATGGCCAACTGGCTATCCAAAACAATATAAGCGCTACAAACACTCAAAGACAAACCATAACAAAATTAAACCGCGACTGAAGAACCACCTTGAAACGGCCAGTGAAACGAATTCCACTGGGGGGGGGCTTAAATCGATTTTACGTTGCCACAACCCACGCCCTTTCTTCCGTCGCGATATAGACCTTATTGCAGAAGAGATTTAAGTTCAATATTGAATTTTGAAATTAAATAAGAATGACGAATATAAAATTTTGAAAAGGATCTGCTTCACATGACCTCACACTCTGGCAAATCGAATTAATTGCGAAATATAAATGTCATAGGATGGCGCACGAGGAGCATCACCATTAACAAAAGGAAAATTTACAATCTCAAAATCAAAATCATCGCTTTTATCATACATTTTGCAAGAGACAAACCTATCAACAATAGAAAGATGTAAACCCAAACACGGGGCCTCGGTATGCGAAGAATTTGCTATATTTAACTGAAGTTCTGGGGGGGGGGTTAGATTTGACTGATCAACCATCGAAATAGGTATTGTCAATTTTTAAAAAGTCATCCAAAGATCTAGAAGTCTAGCTAAAAGCTTCAGCTTTGGTTTTATAGCAGAAAGGGACATCATGAAATCTCTCTCATAACAAAACAGAAACAGATCAGCCACAAGGGGTGCGCAATTAGTACCCATCGGAATACCCACAGCTTGTCTAAATAACTTAGTACCAAATCTTATGTAAATATTGTCAAGTAGAATAGTGAGAGCTTCACACACTTTCTGACATGACCATAAAGTATAGTTTTAATGCTCTTCAGAAATGACAAAAAACAAACATGTCTTACATTACATGCACGATAGAGGGAGTCTTCCCTATGAAATGTCCATTCAGTTAAATCATTAAGTTTTTTATAAGATTATGAGGAAGTGTTGTGTAAAGGGTGGAACAACCATAAGTAGACAGACTTTAAGCACGAAAATGTCTCGATTTCAATTTATTTTAAACTTCATTAGAACTTTTTATAGACAAAAACAGATTTCTGCCTGATCTTTCGAAGACTTTGTCGCAATATTTTATCACATGTTTTTAATGGCAGTAAAACATGAAGTTAATAATCTGGAGAGTTCAGTGGTGGTACAAGAACTTGCATTTGTAATAACCCTGTGCTTTGTAGTGTCTTTTATGAAGTTTAGATAACCAATATAACGTAGGAAGCTTGTCTTGGTCTTCTGTATCACATACAGCAAACTTGGTGGCTGAATGACAAATGTGGTCGTCAACTAAAGCCCTCTCTTCAGCTAAAGGCTGTAGTTCAAAGGCCTTAGTACCACCTGTTAAACCGTATTGTTTCCGTTTAGTTACAGCGTCTTATTAGTGTTTTGCTTAGCGCGTTGTTAGCTCATTTGCATACCAATTTCAACGCTATCAATACAAAAATAAAACACTGTATCATATTAGTGCGTTACCTGTACGTTTTGTTCCCTTCTTTTTTCATATGAGTAAGACACACCTTCGTGAAGAATGGGTGTAATTAGTTCTACTTCAGCTTGATTTTCACTTCAGCTTGATTTTGGTTCGACGGACCCAAAGTTATAAAGCGTAGTAGCTTCTTCGTGCTGAAGTCCACGTGACTATCGCTTACTTGTTGGAAATCCAGGTAACAGTTATTCATTACGAAACCACGCCTATACAAATACATTGTAAACTTTACCCCGAAGAAAACGAAAATTTTAAGATGAAAAAGTGTGATTTTTTCTGATTTCTGTTCAAAATATAGATTGTGGGTACACGTTAGAAACGTCACATCGAGGCGGTTCTAACGAGTTCCCATAATCTTTATGTTGGAGCAGAAATAAGTTAAAATACTGTTTACCCCTGTAAACCCGAGTTTTGCTATATAAAAGTGTGGTAAAGGGGGTCAAATTTATATAGGCGAGTTTTCGTGATGTATACAAAAAAGATGCGCTGTTCTGATCGATGCGTAAGAGTTTATCTATAGAATCTGGACCGGATTCATGGGCTGGGCTTTGCAAACAGTAAAGATCCAGATCAAACGCCGCACATCGCGACGTTTGATCAGGGTCTACACATTTTACTAAAAAATTGAATTTAAAGAAGCGGAACATGTGGCATATTTTTTTCGCCATTTTTCAAAGGGAGACAACATTCGGGACTTCCTGCTCGCTTTTAAGCCCTGGCCCGATGAAAAAGGGATCTACTCTTAAAGGAAAGAATTTGCTCCTCAGGAGCAAATTCTATCCTTTAAGAGTTAACACCTTTTGACATGGGAGACAAAACAAAAATACTTTTGAAAGAGTTGCCTCCCCTGAAGGTGTACCCATTCCCCTTAAGGGTTTATCGAAACAATTTTTGTCACGGTCCAGGACTATTTTCCCAGCCGATATCCAAAGACAATCGATTCACCACTGCTGTCACTGCTATGGAATTTATACTCCACTAACAACGATGGACTATATAGGAGTCATCTTTTTGTCCCGTTTGTCTGCCGACTGTTTGTCTATTTATTTGTCTGTCACTCCGCAAGCATTTCGTTCGGACGATAATTCAAATACCGCTTGATATATCCAAATGAAACTTCACACACTAGTAAATGCACGGTGGAAAAGTGCAGCGCACAATGTCCAAAACTCTTTCTGCAATATTAACGGAGTTATTGGTATTTGTATGTTTTGTTTTCCCCTCGCACAATGAAATTGTGGGGTGGGTATATAGCGTTTGACACGTACGTACGTACATACGTACGTATAAATGTACCAGCCGTTTCTTTTGTTTTTGGTTTGTTTTGTTTTTTGTTTGGTTTGTTTTATTTTCATCGTTATAGCGCCTACAGTTATGGATGGATTTTGATATAACTGTGCATACATGTTGGTGGGTATGATAATATCTCGAGCGAGTTCGACTTTCAGGTCCTGGGTTCAAGGTAAAGGTCACTGTGGCTATTTTTAGAAAAAACAACAACACTGTCATCGCTCTAAAGCCTTCATATATTGGTGGATTTTAATACAGCTTCACATAAATTGTTAGATATGATAATATCTCAAGCGATGTCGACTTTAAGGTTCCTGGACTTAATGTCACGGTAACTGTGGCATTTTTTAGAAAAACTTTGTCATCGCTCTAGAGCCTACATTTATTGATGAATTTTAATATAGCTTCACACAAATGTAAGGCATGATAATATCTCGAGCGAGTTTAACTTTCAAGGTCCTGGGCTCATTGTCAAGGTCACTGTGCTATTTTGGTAAAAACATTGTCATCGCTCTTTCGCCTACATTTATTGATGAAATTTAATATAACTTCAAATAAATGTTGGAAATGATAATATCTCGAGCGAGTTCGACTCACGGCATCCTGGGCTCAAGATCAAGGTCACTGTGGCTATTGTTTTTTTTTTAAATTTCATCGATTTAGCTCCCTTATTTATTGATGAACTTTGCTATAGCTTCACACAAATACTGGAAACGATAATATCTCGAGTGAGTTCGACTTTCAGAGTTCTTATCACAATGGTTATTTGTAGAAAAAAATTGGCATGCTCTATGCCTACATTTATCGATAGATTTTAATGTTATTTGGTACAAATATTGGGCAAGGCAATATGTTGGTACGAGTCCTGGGCCAAATGATAATACTTCATTTTTAGCTATGATAATATCTGGGCTCAATGTTAAGGCCACTGTGGCTATTTTCAGAAAAAACCTTGTCATCGCTCTAGCGCCTATATTCATTGATGGATTTTAATGTTACATCATGCAATTGTTGGGTATGATAATATCTTGAGCAAGTTTGACGTTCATGGCCCTGTGCTCAATCTATTATTTCAATTGCCAACGCCTTAGCATGTATATTTATCAATGGGTTTTATTATAACTTCCATAAATGCTGGTTTTGATAATCTCTCAAGGAAGTTTGACTATCAGAGGAAACTAGCCTCAAGGCCAAGATTAGTACTTCTTTAAGAAAACAAAAACATGGTCATCACTCTAGAACCTACATTCATCAGTGGATTTTTATTTTGCTTCACACAAATTTCAGATATAATAATATCTGGTACTTTATCTGTCTTTCAGGATCCTAAGCTCAAGGTCAAGGCCCCTGTGTCTATTTTTAGAAAATCGCTGTCATCCCTGTAGTGCCTACATTTATCAATGTATTCTAATTCAACGCCAGACAAATGTTGGGTATCATAATGTCTCGAGCAAGTTGGACTGACATTTCCAAGGCGGCTCTTCTGTGGCGATTTATTTATGTTGTTGTTTGTTACTTACTGTGTGTATCACTTCTGTCTTTTAATTTTGGATGGCCATATGGCCATTTTGTGGGAAAGTAACTGTCCTTATGGCCTTCCTTTGTTTAGGTTCCCATTATGGTCTGGTCGCTTAATGTTTGTATTTCTTTCCCTTTGGTGTCTTTTATGGGTGGAGTAAGTTAATTGTATCAATTCCTGATCTTTGTTTTACTTCTATTGTGCCAGTTAAATGTTTTCCAAACACGAAGTAGTCCTGTGTGAGGCTATCTGTATCGACTGCAATGCCTTGTGGAAAATAAATCAAACACGGCTTGAGATACCAAATGAAACTTCACACACTTGTAAAGGGCGCTGTGGAGAAGTGCAGTGCACAAGGGCAATAACTATATCTGCAATATTAGCGAAGTTATTGGATTTTGTAGTTTTGTTCAGAATTTTGTCCCGTAATAACTATAAAAAACACTTGAGGTATTGAGCGGAAACTTTACCAACTTGAGAAGAGTTCTGCACAGAAATGAATGCAAAAGGCTCGTAACACTACCTGCAATACTAGCGCGGTGTTATTGGACTTTGTATTGTTTGACAAGATTTTTTCCGGATAATAACCGTGTGAGGTATGCAAATAAACCTTCACACACTTGTAAAGGGCGCTGTGGAGAAGTGCTGTGCAGAAGGGCAATAACTTTATCTGCAGTATTAGCGGAGTTATTGGACTATGTATTTTTGTCAAGAACTTTATCCGGATAAAAGCTGTATGATGACGTATCATCACGTTAACAGGTCTGTGTAAGGAATATCCTCGAAAACACAGGTTTACGTGGTATGAACACCCGCGAAAACTCAGGTTTACGTAGTAAGAAGTCGCATGTGTTTAATCCCTGTCTCAGTTAAATGCGCTCATGTCGGTGTATGGCAGTCAGCTCCTCCTACAGATCCAGTGTTGTATATTTACAATCTGGAATCACAAACACATTTACTGCAGTGTCTAGAAAACCAGTTTCAACATAATTTGTAAGATGCCGCTTTTGAATCCCCGGCAGAGGGGGTGGGGGCGCATTAAGATAACACACACGTGCGACATAGTGCATTTTTCACATTTCCAAAATGGCTACATAATTCATGGAAATCCGTGATATTTTTCTTATTTATATTGCAAACATAGGTTGTGGGCGTTCGTTAGAACCGCCTACCCACAACCAATGTCTTGGAACAGAAATATGAAAGATAATGAATATCCCCTTAAACCCCAGTTGTCTCTATATAAAGTTGGGTTTGGAGGGTATTTATATGAAGGACTTGTTCACGTGATGGGCAGGCAACTATCGCACAGACGAAATGGCTCGATTTGTTTGAACTTAATTATTCTCTTCGTAAAGCAAAACGAATGAAATGTTGTAAACAAAATATTTTCAGCCGGGTCTGTAAAACATTTAAGATCGACGTGAAAGTGAAGGATGAAAGGGAGACATAGAGCAAAAGACTTACAGTTAATGAAAGTGATGCATATTTTTGTCAGCCATAAACTGAATTGTACACCACAAAATTATGCTTCATTTAAATTTGAGATTATAAGAATCTTATATGGCTGTTAGGGGTGGATGGAAAATCCGTCCCGATGGTCACTGTCCGGCATCACGAGGCTTGCCGAGTGATTCCCGACAGTGATCCCGAGGGACGGAATTTTCTATCCACCCCTCACACCCATATAGGATTCTTTTTCTTGCATACCTTCCATTATTTAGCGGGGATTTTTAATGCTGCAGTCACTTCGGTTACCGACGTCCGCCATATTGTTATGCCAGTACAGGAATGTTTAGTCAACCTTAACGACGGCGCTTTTGAGGTCGTTTTCAACAGTGCATTTATCAAACGCGAGAATATTCGATTCCGGGTAAGAACACCAGGGTTAGAACAGAATTTCAATCCCAAGCTAAAACTATGGATTTCCTTATCTGGTGTGCAAGAATGCTTTATATTCTTAGATAACGCTGACTGCTATTATTGGAAAATTGACCAGTAAGCTAATAAAAATATGCTAGAAGGCAATGACCCACAGTCGCGGACAATAGCAGTCTTCAATACAGACTCGAGATTAAAACGTCAGCCTAAGATAAGTTTCTTTATTAGTGCTTCTTCCACAGGCAGAAACATTATCTGCAGTTAATTTATTTAAAAGCAAAGAATTGTCACAAAGAAACTAATATGGCTGCGAGACGACACAATAGTTGTTTAACATAGGTAATACCTTTTTATATGACTTCGCGTCTGATTATGTGATTACGCCATGTAATAAATTCGGTAATCCACTAGTGGATTAACTATACAAATTAGTTATATACGCACCTTAACTTCACACGTATGGCGCCCTTAACGACGTCGCGTTGACTAATGGCGGAATATTGATATTTTGTACAAAATCGTGAATTAAATAGTTATGTTTTAAATGTCATATGATAAAGAGAATCTTGCATTCGCACTCATGCCTTATTGAATTTATTAAACTCGTAAAATGCTCGGCAAAAGGCATAAAGTGCTCGGCCGCCGAGCATTTTATGCCTTTTCCTCAACTCCGACCCGCTATGTAACTTTATTTTACATTACTGCAGCGCCGTGTGGTGCCGGTAGAACGTATCCTCAACTCCATCAAAGTGTAGTCCATTTTGTTTAAAAGGGCTCTCAAACGATTCTTTATGTATAATTAAATTTGTTAAACTCGTTGAGATAAAGGGATAAAATGCTATTAAATTTATAAAACGAGTTGAGGAAAGGGATAAAATGCGAGGCTATGCCAAGCATTTTGTCCCTTTTCCTCAACGAGTTTCATAAATTCAATAAAGTAGGAACACGAATGCAAGATTCTATTCATCATATGACATTCAAAACGCATCGATTATCTGAAACAAGAGTTTCCCATTGTGAAAATGAAAATGCTTCAAAAGTTTGTATTCCGCTTACAGGATACCTAATACGCTTGTACAATTTTGATTACTGCGCCAAACCGGACTACATTTTGTGCGGACTCATATTTCTATGGCGGTCAAAGCCGGAAGAAAGCCTGAATTACTTTAAACATGCAGCACAGCAAGAATAGACAGATGAAATATGTCATTGATAAAAATCATACAAACTCGTAGAAGAAACTACGATAAGGCCATGAAGTAACTGAAATGCTGAACACCTAAGTTTGCCATTGCCAATGCGGTTCTTCTGTCACGGTTTGTTTTTGTAACAGTTTGTGTTTGAATGTGTGTATCGCTTAATTTTTTGTTGTTGTTTTGGATAGCCAATTGGCCATTTTTTGGGGAAAGAAACTGTCCTTTTGGCTTTCTGCTATTGATGTTTCCGTTCGGGTCTAGTTATTTCATGTTTGTGTTTCTTTCCCTTTGGTGTCTCTTCACTTCTATTTTGCAAGGTCTTGTTAACGTGATGTTGGGGACACAAACGTCGGATACAGGTTCTATGTAATGTTGACTGGTGCCTTATGCTCTCCAGGAACGCGGTATTTCTAACCATATGACGTATAGGGGAAAATTTTGACGGCGGAACGTCGATTCAGTTGCTCTAATTGGTGTCGACAGCGTATACGATGTACACAACAGCGTTGGCGTGGTGTACAGTTCACGGACGAGTTCCGTTTTGTGTTCAAATGTTTGATAAGCGGCGTAAAATATGGAATTCTTAGCTCTTCAAACTATCAGCAGAAATTACAAACGCATACAGTTTGGTGTATCGTACTACAGTATTACTTCGAAAAATAATATCTACTCTTTTTCTGTTACTTTTACTTTTGGGTTAGGCATACACATTCTCTATTGCGGTGTTGTGCACTCGAACCCTGGACCTTTATCTACGTCTTCAAACGACAGTTCTGTATCATTGTCTACCCCCATATCAAGTAATATACTTGACACACTCAACCAACACCATCATCTATCGCTCGTATATTACAACGTACAAAGCATTGTACCCAAACTTGATATTTTACAGACAGAACTCAACTCTTTTGACATACTGGCATTCTCTGAAACTTTGCTCCACAACTCAATTGAATCAAAGAGCTTATATTCCCGTCATTCCATATTCAAGAACGGAAGGACCGACCTCATGGCCGGTACGTTGGCGTTTTGATTTATGTGACGGAAGGATAGGACTAT
This sequence comes from Lucinisca nassula, assembly GCA_963580285.1. NCBI lineage: Eukaryota > Metazoa > Mollusca > Bivalvia > Lucinida > Lucinidae > Lucinisca > Lucinisca nassula. The sequence continues at coordinate 33,354,668 of OY757025.1, read as the reverse complement.
CGCCGTAGACACGATTTGGAGCCCCGTGGAAAAGAGTCCATATGGATAGAATTGTCGAGCAAACACAAGCCTATACTGTTCGGTCTTTTTTAAAGACCACCGAGTTCTGATGCAAATTATTTTTCTAAGATACTAGATTCCTTAAATCTCGCTACAGACACCGCCTTTAACGGCATAATCATTACCGGTGACTTTAACCTAAATGCTTTATCATTACCAGTATCGCGTAAAATAACATCTCTGTGTTCTGAATTTGCGTTATATCAGTGTATTCACGAGCCAACCCATTTTACCGAAACGTCCGAATCGTTAATAGAACTTTTATTTGTCCACAATAAAAACAGTCTGGTTCTTTGCGGTGTAGGTGACCCATTTCTAGGACAGGAACATTGTTATCACTGCGGCGCCTTCAAATTTTGTAGACCTAAACTCAAATCATTTACTCGTCAGATCTGGAATTATGACCGCGTGACTACGATCTTCTAAGAACAAAAGCAGCTGGCACTGACTGGAACACCCTGCGTAATGATGATGCGGATGTATATGCATCTAACATAACCAATCACTTACTTTCAATTGCTAAAGACTGTATTCCAAATAAAACGGGAAGAATCAAGCCTACCGACCCCCATGGATAACATCAGAAATAAAACGCGCCATTGTAAAAAGAAAACGTGCTTATAGAAAAGGCAAGCGAACCAACTTACCCGCTCATTGGATTAAATTGAAACGTTTCCACAATAAGTCAGTGTCTCTTAATATTTGCAATTCAAAACTAGCCCATACCGCGAAAATTGCAGAAATGCTTTGATCAGATTCGCTTTCTTCCAAAAAGTGGTGGTCTAAGTATTTCATTTCTCCAGCATCGAAAACCACATTACCTCCGAAAGAACATACTGGTTCTACAAACACAGACGAACAAGATAAAGCTAATCTTCTAAATGACTTTTTTTCGAGACCAAAATAGAAGTGGAGGCAATGATCAGGAATCGATACAATTAACCCACAGCTCCCATCAGTGACACCAAAGGGAAAGAAACACAAACACAAAACAACAGGCCCCAATGGAAACACCAACAGCGGAAAGCCAAGTGGACAGTTACTTTCCCACAAAATGGCCAATAGGCTATCCAAAATAAAATAATATGAGCGACACAAACACCCAAAGACAAACCATAACACAAATAAACCGCGACATAAAAACCGCCTTGTAACGGTCAGCGGAAACGAATTCCACTGGAGGGGGGGGGGCTTAAATCGATTTTACGTGGCCACAATCCTCGCCCTTATTTCCGTCGCGATTTAGACAAAGTATTTGTTCAGTCCGCATGAAGGCCTCCTAACTGATCAGTGCAACATCTCCGTATACACAAACAATCAACCAACCACAGTGACGAAACAACGGTGAGGACCCGACAGCAAGAAACCACCGTAACGCCGGAGCAAAAGAAAACCAACAGTCAGACCCCGATGGGCCCAACCAGAGACAGAGCACCAGGTACCAACCAACTTTACATTGAATTAGATCGCTCTAACTCTCAGTAAGCCTTAACGCTGGAACCGTCATAGAATCTGAGGCCTGATCCACCGGCGCGCAACCAAAGAGGGAAGCAAAGCTGCCAACCGTGACCGGGCCAACCACCATGCATGCAGTCCGCCGCATAACATTTATATTGCACCCAATCCCTCCACATCGAAGAACGACTCGACGAAACGGGGAGTCGAGGTCATTGCGGTTATATTTTTTTTCTGAATTTTTATACTAAGTCACCATGAAATTCGGGTTCCGATAGACCAGCAAGCCCGACAGCACACCGAAGAGAAAGCCCCTCTCCGCGCGAAGTCAAAGATGGCTCACCCGCCCCCAAACAAAGGCCCAACACAGGAGATGCACAAAAGGCCCCCACAGCCAGACAAAGGCTTTGTTGACGGACAGCATCCAATTACTCCACACAGGAGTCTCTGGCAGAACCACAAACAACAGACCCACAATCCAACTTAGATTGACATTGGGGAAAAAAGGATAATTTTTTATCAAATATGACCCCAAGAAATTTGGCTTCTTCAACAACAGGAATTTGTGATCCGTATAAAAACAAGGAAGGATGTTCGCGCCTCTTCCGTAGCCTACAAAAATGAACACACCGCGCCCTCGACCTGGAAAACACGAAACCATTTCTATCAGTCCATTCTTCTATTCATTTAATTTTTTGCAACTTTCGTTCAATATTGTTTGCATATTTTTTTAACGGTAACATATACAAAAACCATCAACATACAATGAACAATCTGTTTTGTCGTCCAAACATTGTACAATATTATGCATTTTGATGCCGAATAGCGTGGTTGAGAGAATACTACCTCGAGGGACACCCTGTTCTTGTTCATAGAATCTGACAGGGTAGATCCCAGACGCACCTTAAATGCGCGCTCACCTAAAACGCTTTGAATAAAACTGGGAAGTTTTCCCCTTTAGCCGAAGTTATGGAGATCTTTCAATATTCCACTAAGCCATGTGGTATCATATGCTTGCTCCAAATCGAAAAAGATACCTACCACGTGTTCTTTGTTAATAAAAGCATTACGTATAAATGTTTATAGTCTTATTAAATTGTCGTTGGTACTACATTCCGAACGAAAACCTGTCTGACACCCCGAAACGAGGTTGCTGGACTCCAAGCACCAAGCCAATCTCCCGTCCATCACTCTCTCCATTGTCCCACACAAACAACTTGTAAACGTTATCGGTCGATAACTCGCAGGTTCTGCATGATCTTTCCCTGGTTTTGGAATTGGCACAGCCGTAGCTAAACCAGCTCTCAGGACAGATCCCGCTTTCCCAAATATTATTAAAGATATCTAAAAGTGTTGAACGAGAACTTATTGGCAAATGCTTAAGCATCTGATAGTGGATTTCATCGGGGCCGGTAGTCGTTCATCGGGGCCGGTTGCCGTATCATGCGAACCCCCAACGGCCTCAACTAGTTCGGGTAAGTTAGAAGTTTTTTTTGGTATTCTTCGTGACTGAGGGATTTAAAGTCTAGATTTCTTTTCTCCTGTTTTTTAAATGTTTAAAAGTGTCAGAATAATCTCGCGATGATGAACCTCCCAGGAATGTCCCACCAATAGTATCTGAAATATCTTTCTTAGTTGAAGCTTTAGTGTCAAAAAAGAAGTGGAGGCAATGATCAGGAGTCGATACAATTAAACCACAGCTCCCATTGGAGACACCAAAGGGGACGAAACACAAACACGAAACAACAGACCCTAATGGAAACATAAACAGCGGAAAGCCAAAAGAACAATGACTTTCCCACAAAATGGCCAATAGCCTATCCAAAATAAAATATTATAAGCGACACAAACACCTAAAGACAAACAATAACAAAAATACACCGCGACAGAAGAACCGCATTGGAACGGTCAGCGGAAACGAACTCCGCTGGGGGGATGGGGGGGGGGGCTTAAAACGATTTTACGTGGCCACAATCCTCGCCCTTACTTCCGTCGCGATTAAGACAAATAATTTGAACAGTCCGCATGAAGGCCTCCTAACTCATCAGTGCAACATCTCCGTGAACACAAAAATCAAACAACCACAGAGATGAAACAACGGCGGTGAGGACTCGACAGCAAGAAACAACTGAAATGCTGGAGCAAAACAAAGCAAACAGTTAGACTCCGATGGGCCCGACCAGAGACAGAGCACCAGGTACCAACTAACATAAGCTTTTAGGTTGGAACCGTCATAGAATCTGAGGCCTGACCCACCGGAGTGCAATTGAAGAGGGAAGCAAAGTTGTCAACCGTAATTGGGTTAACTACCATGCATGCAGTCTGTCGTATAACCTTTATGTTGTAGCCAATCTTTTTATATCGAAGACTGATTTTACGAAATTGGGTGCTGAAGTCATTGCGGTTATATATTTTTCTGAATACTAAGTCACCATAAAATTCGGGTTCCGATAGACCTTGTTGCAGAAAAAATTTTAGTCCAATATTGAATTCTGAAATTAAATCAGAATGACGTCTATAAAATTTTGAAAAGGCTATTCGTAGTTTATGGTACCGATAACCCTGATTAAGACGTTTAGCCGTTAACAATTTATCACGAGTGTTGAAGTCAGTTACATGACTACACGCTCTATCAAATGGAATTAATTGCGAAATATAAATGTCATAGGATGGCGCACGAGGAACAACACCATCCAAAAAAGGAAATTTACGATCTCAAAATCAAAATTATCGCGTTTATCATAAATTTTGCAAGACACAAACCCATTTACAATAGATCGATGTAAATCCAAAAACGGGGCCAAAAGCTAAAAGCTTCAATGATTTCAGAATGGTTTTCAACAGAAAGGAACATCATGAGGTCTCTCTCATAACAGAACAAAAAATAGATCAGCCACAAGTGGTGCGCAATTAGTACCCATCGGAATACCTACAACTTGTCTAAATAACTTAGTGCCAAATCTTATGTAAATACTGTCAAGTAGAAAGGTGAGAGCTTCACACACTTTCTGACATGACCATGAAGTATAATTTTAATGCTCTTCAGAAGTGAAAAGAGCATTTCTTACACCCCTATGCAAGATACAGGGAGTCCATTTAATTAAATCATTAAGTTTTTCTTTTATAAGATTATGAGGAAGTGTAGAGTAAAAGGTTAAAAATCATAAGTAGACCGACTTGAAGCATGAAAACGCCTGGATTTCAATTTATTTAAAACTTCATTAGAATTTTTTATAGACCAAAACAGATTTCTACCTGATCTTGCGAAGACTTTGTCGCAATATTTTATCACATGTTTTTTTATTACGGTAAAACATGAAGTTTATGTAACCAATATAACGTAGGAAGCTTTTCTTTGCCTTCTGTAACACAGACAGCAAACTTGGTGGCTGAATGACAAATATGGTTATCAACTAAAGCCGTCTCTACAGCTAAAGGCTGAAGTTCATAGGCCTATGACCACCAAGTTCTTGCTGAAGAGTGTTAACATAGTGAAGCCGTCAAACAACGACCACATTGTTAGCGGCCTTATCAGCTGGAGCCAAAACAAACTTCCTATGAAATTCTTCAATAAAGGTGACGTAAAATAGAAGTGGAGGCAATGATCAGGAATCGATACAATCAACCCACAGCTCCCATCAAAGACACCAGAGGGAACGAAACACAAACATGAAACAACAGACTGTAATGGAAACATCAATAGCGGAAAGCCAAAAGGAAGTTACTTTCCCACAAAATGGCCAATAGGCTATCCAAAATAAAATAATATAAGGGACACAAACACCCAAAGACAAACCATAACAAAACTAAAGCGCGACACAAGAACCGCCTTTGAACCGTCAGCGGAAACGAATTCCACTGGGGGGGGGGGGGGCTTAAATCGATTTTACGTGGCCACAATCCTCGCCCTTACTTCCGTCGCGATTAAAACTCATAATGTGTTCAGTCCGCATGAAGACCTCCTAACTCATAAGTGCAACATCTCCATGAACACAAAAAGCAACCACCCATAGAGATGAAACAACGGTGAGGACTCGACAGCAAGAAACCACTTAATTGCTGGAGCAAAGGAAAACCAAATGTTAGACTCCGATTGGCCCGACCAGAGACAGAGCATCAGGTATCAACCAACATAGGCCTTTACGCTGGAACCGTCATAGAATCTGAGGCCTGACCCACCGGTGTGCTATTAAAGAGGGAAGCAAAGTTGTCAACCGCGAGTGGGTTAACTACCATGCATGCAATTTTATGATGTACCCAATCTCGCTTTATAAAGAGAAATCTGGAATTTACGGTGTATACATTATTGTTCTTATTTCTACTCCAATACAAAAGTCGTAGAAAAAATAAAAAATAGCAGTGTTTCCGCTAAAATGCTGAACAAATTTTGGTCGGCAGGTATGAGAAACTTTTTTATTAATATTATTATTTTATTTTTTCCCCGAAAAAAAAACAGGGTTGGGCCTATATTTTTTATATGTTTTTGTTTTTGTACATGTGTTTGTTAATAAAATCGTCATGTTGAGATTTGCACTGTATATCTATCTATATATTCATCTTAGATGCTCAAAAATGTGCTTTGTATTTTGGAAGGTACATAATGCCAAAAACTATAAAAATGTACTTAAAACACGAAATTACTTTTGGAAATTGCAAAGACGACACTGGGTAGGGTCGGAAATTGAAAACGGTACGATCGGTGTTTTAATTTTTATTTTGTTATTTTATTGATAAAAATAGTAGAGTCGGGGGAAAAATAGTAGAGTCGGGGGGTGGGGGTCTGAGGTTTTAGTTTTAGGTGGTAAAACGTCTAAGGTTTAGACGTCTTAGGTAAGACGTCTTAGGTTTAGGAGGTAATACGTTCGTATTGTGCGAATGAAAAGAAATGCGTTTGTTCACTAATTTCAGAATGCTAAGTTTCCATTCTTTTAGAGCTTAATACCCAACACACTCGTATACACCATCGATTACCAAATTCATTAAAGGCAGCAGCGATTGCATCCCTACATTTATTGCAATCAATTTTAGAAGGAAATCGATATTTCGGTCCTTTAGAAATTATATTACGTATCCTAGAATCAGGAATAAGTTTTAAATTGTCAGTTATAATATGACCAGCAGCAGGATACATGTAGCAATACACTGATTTTTTTACAATCAATTTATCAGGAGTGTTAGTGCCAATATCAAGATCAGAAACAAGTATATTGAAATTAAAAAATGATAGAGCTAACAGGTTTATTGTATTTATAGTAAATGATGGTTGTTTCAGTATTTTGAAAATAAGCATGAATGGATGAAATAACCGAACTGTCCCGGTAGATACTAGGTAAATCTATAAAATCCAAACCCTTATTAATGAAGGATATTTTGATGTAATGACGTTTGTGATTAATTTCAGAATCGATGGAAGGACGAAGAGCATGCTGAGTATAACCTCTAGTTAAAAGAGTAGTGCCGTATAACTGATTAGAACTATCGTAGAATTTATTCGCCTCGGTATCCAGAATCCGTAATACAGAAATGGGTGATGAACTTAGAAAAGCAAGCATTGAGCGGCGTCCATGATTCAATGACATTATGGACAGTCACTTAAGCCTGGTATTGTTTCTTTTAAAAGCACGTAATTTACGTTTATAATTGCCATTTTTTTCTGGTGCCGTGCGATCCAGTTTTACGCTTTCGACAGTCCAGAAGCGAGAAAGTTGGGCATTTTAGATATATTACCCTCATGATAAATAGTGTCATTAAAGCCCAATAGAAAAGGTGTCTGTAGTAATTTAATCCATTTCAATTCAGTTGCGCGCCGTTTAATAATTTTAAACCTAGCTGTAGAATATACATCATAATATTTTTTTTCCACTGGCTGTATAGAAATAGCTTTTATAGAATGACCTGTACGTCTGAAATGACGGTACAAGAAAGTGTCAGTTTTTTAGGCTTACTAATTCTACGATAGTGTTTGGTTAATCGTGTTTTAACATGCGATTAGTTTGCCCGACATACTGCATTTTACAATTTGCAGTATGTCAGGTTATCACACATACCAAATCCGTAGACTTACATGTCATGTGTGTGGGGATGTGTGGCGGCGGTAAAACGTCTCCCTGCCCTACATCGTAGGGTAGTTTTTATTTTATTGTCCTTTGGGATCATTGATTCCATTGTGGAATTGTGAAAATATCTGAGGGTCACTGATGAGGCCTAATTGGCCGAAACTAGCTAGTCTGGCCCAGAATACATGTACACTTAATATTTTCCAGTTCGTTTGTGTATTCCTTGCTTCCAAAGGATAACCCTTTTCTAGAACATGTTAACTACAGGAAAACGTCTGCAGTTCACAGATGAACAAACTGTAGACGCAGTGCATAAATGTGAACAGAACCTGCACCTCTTAGCATTGCACTTGGAAATACTAGGATACATTCCACTTCTTCTGAAAGGGCTGGTATATTTCCGAAGAATGGGCAATTTGATAGGAGATAATCCAACTCTCAGATTATTTGTAACTGAAATAGTACTACCAGCTCCACTTAAATTAACAGAAGACAAATAATTAGTTCAGTCCACATGAAGGCCTCCAAACTCATTAGTGCAACATCTCCGTGAACACAAAACTCAACAAACCACAGAGACGAAACAACGGTGAGGACCCGACAACAAGAAACCACCGAAACGCCGGAGCAAAAGAAAACCAACAGTCAGACCCCGATGGGCCCAACCAGAGACAGAGCACAAGGCACCAACCAGCGTTTCATTGAATTAGATCGCTATAGCTCTCAGTACGCCTTTTCGCTGGATCCGTCATAGAATCTGAGGCCTGGCCCACCGGCGCCAACCAAAGGGGGAAGCAAAGCTGCCAACAATGACCGGGCCAACCTAAACAAAGGAAGGCCATAAGGACAGTTACTTTCCCACAAAATGGCCAAATGGCCATCCAAAATAAAACGACACATGTGATACACATAGTAAGTAACAAACAACAACATAAATAAACCGCCACAGAAGAACCGCATTGGAACGGTCAGTGGAAAGAATTTCACTGTGGGGCTTAAATCGATTTTACATGGCCCTTTACCTCTGTCGCGGTATACATTAATTTTGTTTAGTCCGCATGAAGGCTTCCTAACTCATCAGTGTAACATCTCCGAGAACATAAAAATAAAAAAACTACAAAGATGAAACAAGGTTGACGGGCCTCCGTGGCCTAGTGGATAAGAGCGCTGACTCTTAGTCATTAGGTCTCTCACCGCCGTAGGTTCGAGCCTCGCTCGGGCCGCGTGTGAGACGCCAAGTTCTGCAACGGAAGGTCAGGTGGTTTTTCTCCGGGTACTCCGGTTTTCGCCCACCTCTGATTAACGATCGGCTCGATATGAGTGAAATAATCTTGAAAGGGCCGTAAAACCCAAACCAAAAAAAAAAAAGAAAAGAAAAGAAACAAGGTTGAGGACTCGACAGCATACAACAACAGAATTGCTGGAGCAAAAGAAAACCAACAGTTAGACTCCAAGTAACACTCCTTTTGGCTATTCGCTATAATAATTGATGTTCCCATAACGATCTAGTCATTCCATAAGGATCTAGTCAGTTCATGTTTGTGTTTCTTTCCCTTTGGTGTCTCTGATAGAAAGTATGGGTCAATTGTATCGATTACTTCTATTCTAAACCGAGTATGCTGCTTCAAAACTTGGATGTTTCTATTTAAAAGATCCTTTCTTGATTACTTGTGGTCAATTCTAACTATCAGTCTGCCATCAGTTGCCGTGAAACATTTTTAGCGCCTGAAAATCGTTGTACGTGCGTTGGTGTGTGCTCGGAGGGGGATGCTCTGTGTTTGCCGGGTCTTGTCCGTCATCCGTTTTGGTTTCAAAACTTTGAGGTTGAGACACACTGATGAAGATCAAATATCAGAAAGGCCTCTGTGTCACTAAACTTGGTATAGTTACATCTTAATTGCAACGACTGGGTCGGTATCTCTGCTGGTGGATGATTCGTTCGTCCCCGAGGCTATCATCAGCTCAGTATCAGTTCCTTAGTGTTGAGGTTGATACTGCGGTGTTGACGTCAGTACCGAAGTACTGATTTAAATAACTATATTATATCTTTAATTTTTGCAGTATAAATTTCTAATTTTTCTAAAACTAAGACTGACTTGTCATTTGGTTGCCATTGTTTGTAATATTTTAAATTTTGCAAGTCTCGCTACTTTGGATGGACATCTCCTTCCAGATGCCCGGGACTTCCGTGGAGTGTGGGCCATGTTTGCTGATGTTGGTTCGGTAGGGGACGCCTAAAAGTCCGCGGGTAGGCGTCTCTTGCCCGGTGCCTCCAGTTGACCTGTCTCATGAGCTACGTCGGTCGGTGTGTGCTCGGAGGGGGCTGTTCTATGTTTGCCGGGTCTTGTCCGTCATCCGTTTCGGTTTCAAAACTTTGGGATTGCGACACACTGATAAAGATTAAATATCAGAAAGGCCCCTGTGTCACTAAGTTTGGTATACTTACGCCTTAATTGTATGAATGTCCTGATTGAATGTAAGGTTTTAAATAAAGAAGTTTCTCTTTGAAGAAAAATTCTTCAGCTGTCGGCTTTAAGAAACTTTAAAGTACATTATGGTGTAGTAAACATGCAAAGATGCGTAGTTTGATTTTTTTGCAATTCAGATAATGGCGTCAAACCGAAGGGCACGTGCTGTAAATATACTTCAGCTATATAAAACAGTATGCGCCACAGTTATGATCCGTACGGACGAGATACGAATGACGAAAAACGCAGCTGAATCCGTACCCCTTCTGTACGGACAAGAAACGGATGACGAAAAATGCAACTAAATGACAACGTAACATCCTACCCCTCCATTATGCTACAGTCACACGGCCATGTTACGGACCTGCGGATAAATGCGTATATTTGGATAATGAACATGCATAACTTTAACCCCGTATTCCGCAAATTTGAGCAAAAGTTACCTTTATACTGCGGATAATACGGATTAGTTACGGATATTACGTATGAATTGTAGATGTTACGAGTAAAACCTGCGGATGAGCCCATCCGCTGCCAATCCGCTGACACATGTCATGGACGACTTATGGATGACTTACGGATTTTACGGATGACTTATGGACGATACGGATGACTTACGGACGATACGGATGAGTTACGCGCATGTCGGCGTCCTCCGCACAATTCGCATATAAACCCACGCGGATTGGAGCTTGCTTCAGTCGCATTTCATCAAGTCTGAGAGCTAGTTCCAGTTATTTCAACAGTTTCTACTCCATCTTTTTGGACTTTGGTGTGTATCATGTCTGGCAGAAGAAGTAGCAGAAAAACCAGGAAGAATCCTCCAGTGAGTGAGCAGCCATAGCAGACTCCCCAGGCAGAGGGAGAGGGTCAAGAGTTAGAAGAAGAGGGGCCATCCCTTGCACAGCTGACAGTACCCAAACCCCCAAAGATGGCCGTGGAAAAGGACGTGAAAAAGGGCTACCCCTATGTATCCGCAGGCATCCGCACACCCGACAAATTGTGCGGATCAGTTACGTATCTTACGTATCCTGCGGATGAGTATCTTACGTATTAGTTACGTATTTTACGTATGGGTAACGTATGTTGTGCGGATGCTTACGTATATTTCATCCACAGCAAAATTTTGAGTGGGTGTAAGTCCTGTTCAACACACGTTTTAGTGTAAGTCCTGTTCAATATGTTCTAGAAAGGGTTCCAAGTCTCGTTTCAGTGTAAGTCCTGTTCAACTCTCATTACTGATATACAATGGAATTCCGCTACTAAGACCAGCTAAACTTAAGACTAATTCTTCTTTAAAACATATTAAAAGTAGAAGTAAAACAAAGATCAGGAATCGATACAATTAACTTACTCCACCCATCAAAGACACCAAAGGGAAAGAAACACAAACATTAAGCGAACATTAATGGAAACCTAAACAAAGGAAGGCCATAAGGACAGTTACTTTCCCACAAAATGGCCATTTGGCCATCCAAAATAAAAAGACACAAGTGATACACAAAGTAAGTAACAAACAACACCATAAATAAACCGCCACAGAAGAACCGCCTTTGAACGGTCAGTGGAATGATTTCCACTGGGGGGGCTTAAATCGATTTTACGTGGCCACAATCCTCGCCCTTACTTCCGTCGCGATTTACACTAATTATTTGTTCAGTCCGCATGAAGGCCTCCTAACTCATCAGTGCAACATCTCCGTGAACACAAAAAATCAAAGAACCACAGAGGTGAGACAACGGTGAGGACTCGACAGCAAGAAACCACTGAAATGCTGTAGCAAAAGAAAACCAACAGTTAGACTCCGATGGGCCCGACCAGAGACAGAGCATCAGGCACCAACCAACATTACCTTGAATAAGATCTCTCTAATTCTCAATAAGCCTTTACGTTGGATCCGTCATAGAATCTGAGGCCTGACCCACCGGCGTGCAATTAAAGAGGGAAGCAAAGTTGCCAACCGTGATTGGGTTAACTACCGGGTTAACTACCATGCATGCAGTCTGTCGTACAACATCCATGTTGTACCAAATCTTTTTATATCGAAGAATGATTTTACGAAATTGGGTGCTGAAGACATTGCGGTTATATATTTTTCTGAATTTATATACTAAGTCACCATAAAATTCGGGTTCCGATAGACCTTGTTGCAGAAGAGATTTAAGTCCAATATTGAATTTTGAAATTAAATCAGAATGGCGTCTATAAAATTTTGAAAACGCTTTGCGTAGTTTATGGTACCGATAACCCTGATTAAGGAGTTTAGCCGTTAATAATTTATTACGAGTGTTGAAGTCAGTTACATAACTACACACTCTAGCAAATCGAATTAATTGCGAAATATAAACGCCATAGGATGGCGCACGAGGAACATCACCATCCAAAAAAGGAAAATTTACAATCTCAAAATCAAAGTCATCGCGTTTATCATAAATTTTGCACGAAACAAATCCATCTACAATAGATAGATGTAAATCCAAAAACGGGGCCTCGGTATCCGAAGAATTTGCTTTATTTAACTGAAGTTCTGGGGGTAAATCTGACTGATCAAACCATCGAAATAGGTATTATCAATATTTAATAAATCATCTAAATATCTAGAAGTGGAGCTAAAAGCTTCAATAATTTCAGATTGGTTATCAATGGAAAGCGACAAAATGAAGTCTCTTTCATAACAATACAAGAACAGATCAGCCACAAGAGTTGCGCAATTCGTACCCATAGGAATACCCACAATTTGTCTAAATAACTTAGTACCGAATCTAATATAAATATTGTCAAGTAGAAAGGTGGGGGCAACATATTTATGAAGTGTTAGTTTTTTCTTTCTTCGTGTTTTCTACAGCCAGTGTCTTGAACTAGTAAGATACCACATTTGAAACTGTTTAGAAAGTGGTTTTAAAATGGAAGTGAATGCGATGATCAAGAATCTATACAGTTAATCCACAGCTCCCATTGGAGACATCAAAGGGAAAGAAGCACAAACATGAAACAACTAGACCCTAATGGAAACATCAATAGCGGAAAAGCAAAAGGACAGTTAATTCCCACAAAATGACCAATTGGCTATCCAAAACATACTAATTTAAGCGAAACATACACTCAGAGACAAACCATAACAAAAATAAACCGCGACAGAAGAGCCGCATTGGAACGGTCAGTGAAACGAATTCCACTGGGAGGGGGGGGGGTGTAATCGATTTTACGTGGCCACAATCCTAGCTTTATTTCCATCGCGATATAGACAACAAATAATCTGTTCTGTCCGCATGAAGGCCTCTTAACTCATCAGTGCAACATCTCCGGGAAGACAAAAGTCAAACAACCACAGAGATGAATCAATGGTGAAGACTCGACAGCAAGATACCATTGAAATGCTGGAGCAAATGAAGACCAACAGTTAGTCTCTGATGAGCCCGACCAGAGACAGAGCATCAGGCACCAACCAACTTCACTTAAAAATTAGATACTCTCCAATTCTCAGTAAAGTAGAAGTAAAACAAAGATCAGGAATTGATACAATTAACTTACTCCACCCATAAAAGACACCAAAGGGAAAGAAATACAAACATTAAGCGACCAGACCATAATGGAAACCCAAACAAAGGAAGGCCATAAGGACAGTTACTTTCCCACAAAATGGCCATATGGCCATCCAAAACCAAAAGACACAAGTGATACACACAGTAAGTAACAAACAACAACATAAATAAATCGCCACAGAAGAGCCGCCTTGGAACGGTCAGTGGAAGATTTCCACTGGGGGGCTTAAATCGATTTTACGTGGCCACAATCCTCGCCCTTACTTCCGTCGCGATTTAGACAAATAATTTGTTCAGTCCGCATGAAGGCCTCCTAACTCATCAGTGCAACATCTCCGTGAACACAAAAATCAAAGAACCACAGAGGTGAGACAACGGTGAGGACTCGACAGCAAGAAACCACTGAAATGCTGGAGCAAAAGAAAACCAACAGTTAGACTCCGATGAGCCCGACCAGAGACAGAGCATCAGGCACCAACCAACATTACCTTGAATTAGATCTCTCTAAATTCTCAATAAGCCTTTACGTTGGAGCCGTCATAGAATCTGAGGCCTGACCCACCGGCGTGCAATTAAAGAGGGAAGCAAAGTTGCCAACCGTGATTGGGTTAACTACCATGCATGCAGTCTGTCGTATAATATCCATGTTGTACCCAATCTTTTTATATCGAAGAATGATTTTACGAAATTGGGTGCTGAAGTCATTGCGGTTATATATTTTTCTGAATTTATATGCTAAGTCACCATAAAATTCGGGTTCCGATAGACCTTGTTGCAGAAGAGATTTAAGTCCAATATTGAATTTTGAAATTAAATCAGAATGGCGTCTATAAAATTTTGAAAAGGCTTTGCGTAGTTTATGGTACCGATAACCCTGATTAAGGAGTTTAGCCGTTAATAATTTATTACGAGTGTTGAAGTCAGTTACATGACTACACACTCTAGCAAATCGAATTAATTGCGAAATATAAACGCCATAGGATGGCGCACGAGGAACATCACCATCCAAAAAAGGAAAATTTACAATCTCAAAATCAAAGTCATCGCGTTTATCATAAATTTTGCACGAAACAAATCCATCTACAATAGACAGATGTAAATCCAAAAACGGGGCCTCGGTATCAGAAGAATTTGCTTTATTTAACTGAAGTTCAAGGGGGTAAATCTGACTGATCAAACCATCAAAATAGGTATTATCAATATTTAATAAATCATCTAAATATCTAGAAGTAGAGCTAAAAGCTTCAATAATTTCAGATTGGTTATCAATGGAAAGCGACAAAATGAAGTCTCTTTCATAACAATACAAGAACAGATCAGCCACAAGAGGTGCGCAATTAGTACCCATCGGAATACCCACAATTTGTCTAAATAACTTAGTACCGAATCTAATATAAATATTGTCAAGTAGAAAGGTGAGGGCATCACACACTTTCTGACATGACCAAAGTGTATAATTCTTATGCTCTTTAGAAGTGAAAAATGCATTTCTGACATTACATGCAAGATAGAGAGAATCTTCTCTGTGAAAAGTCCATTCAATTAAATCATTAAGCTTTTCTTTTATAAGATTATGAGGAAGTGTAGTGTAAAGAGTGGAAAAATCGTAGGTAGATAGACTAGAAGCACGAAAATGTCTAGATTTCAATTTATTTAAAACCTCATTCGAATTTTTTATAGACCAAAACAGATTTCTTCCTGATCTTTCAAAGACTTTATCACAATATTTAATTACATGCGTTTTAATAGCAGTAAGACAGGAAGTTAATAATTTAGAAAGTTCAGTGGTAGTGCAAGAGCTAGAATTTGCAATAAACCGTGCTTTGTAAGGTTTTTTATGAAGTTTTGGTAACCAGTATAGCGTAGGAAGCTTGTCTTGGCCTTTGTTAACACACACAGCAAACTTGGTGGCTGAAAGACAAACATGTTTATCTACTATAACTCTCTCTTCAGCTAAAGGCTGAAGTTCATAGGCCATAGTACCACCAAGCTCCTGCTTAAGCGTGTTAACATAGTGGAGCCGTCACACAACGACGACGTTGTTAGCGGCCTTGTCTGCAGGGGCCAAAACAAACTTCTTATGAAATTCTTGAATACCTAGTTTAAGATGACGTAAAGACGTCTTGGGCTTAGGAGGTAATAAGTTAGTATTTTGAGAATAGAAAGAAATGCGTTTATTTACTAGTTTTAAAATGCTAAGTTTCCAGTCCTTAAGGGCTTTATGCTCAACATACTCTCGCTTACACCATCGATTACCGAATTCATTCAAGGAAGCAGCGATTTCATCTCTACATTTACTGAAATCAATTTTAGAAGGAAACCGATATTTCGGTCCTTTAGAAATTATATTCCTTATCCTAGAATCAGGAATAATTTTCAAATTGCCAGTAATTACATGACCAGCAGCAGGATAGCAATACTTTGAGTTTTTACAATCACATGAATCAGGAGTATTAGTATCAATATCAAGATCTGAAACAAGTTTATTGAAATTAAAAATGATAGATCTAACAGGTTTGTTATATTTATAGCAAATTATAGGTGTTTCAGTATTTTGAAAATAAGCAGGAATGGAAGAAAGCACCGATCCCTCACGGAAGATACTGGGCAAATCTATAAAATCCATACCCTTATTAATGAAGGATATTTTGAAGAAATGGCGTTTATGATTAATTTCAGAATCAATGTAAGGACGGAGAGTATGCTGAGTATAGCCTCTAGTTAAGAGAGCCGCATCATATAACTGATGAGAACTATCGTAGAATTTATTCGCCTCGGTGTCCAGAAGACGTAAAACAGAAACGGGTAATGAACTTAAAAATGAAAGCATAGAGTGGCGTCCATGATTTAATAATATAATTGACAGTCACTTCAGTCTAGTATTGTTTCGTTTAAACGCACGTGTTTTACGTTTAAAGTTACCATTTTTCCTGGTGCCGTGAGATCTAGTTCTGCGTTTTCGACATTCCAGGAGTGAGAAAATATCAAAGTCCGGCATTCTGGAAATATTACCCTCATGATAAATGTTGTCATTAAATCCCAGTGGAAAAGGGGTCTGTAAAAATTTAATCCATTTCAGTTCAGCTTCATGTCTTTTGATTATTTTGAATCTAGTTGTAGAATTTGCATCGTAATAAAGTTTTTCCACTGGTTGTATAACAATGTTATTTACAGAATGACCTGTACGTCGAAAGTGACGGTACAAGAAAGTGTCAGTTTTCTTAGGCTTACTCATTCTACGATAATGCTCGTTCAATCTAGTTTTAAGCATGCGGTTAGTTTGACCGACGTACTGCATATTACAGTTTGTAGCACGTCAAGTAATTAGATAAATTAAATCTGTAGACTGTCATGTCAAATCAGACATGTTAACTACAGAGAAGCGTCTACCGTTTACAGATGAAGTAACGGTAGACGCAGTGCTTAAATGCGAACAACATCTGCACCTCTTGGCATTGCACTTAGAAATACTGGGATACATTCCACTTCTTTTCCACGGATTAGTATATTTTCGAAGGATGGGCGATTTGAGAGGAGATAGTCTTATACGAAGACTACTCCCAAAAACATTGGTATTGCCTGCTCCTTTGAGATTAACTGAAGTTACAGAAGACAAATTTAAGGGTCTAACCAATACCGAAGGCAACATAGTATTAAAGTTCTTAATAGAATGGGGAATCCGTACAGAAGAAGCAGAGTGTAACCTAAGGGGTGATATTGATATTTTAAATGTATTTGTAATACTCATTTTGGTTAGTAAGGTTGTGATACCGTCAATACTAAAGCGATGTTCATACCGGTTATTAAATAAAACAGCATATAAAATTACTGAAGAAGATTCCTTCGAATAGAAGGAAGGTACAACAAAAGCCCACAAAACATCCTAGTCTACTTAAAGTACAGGGATGTCAAACAAGCAGTTGTTATACAACGAGGAACGAACATCGGTTTAATAATGACCTTCAACAGGTATCTAAAGGATGTCAATTGATGGAACAGTGAAAAGCAATTGTATAAGCAATCCCTGAGGATTGGAAAAATAAGAGCATTAAATGCATGTACGGGGAGCCTTTACGCTGGAACCGTCATAAGATCTGAGGCCTGATCCACCGGCATGCAATTAAAGAGGGAAGCAAAGATGTTAACCGTGATTGGGTTAACTACCATGCATGCAGTCTGTCGTATAACATTTATGCTGTACCCTATCTTTTTTTATATCGAAGAACACAGGCACAAAGGTGATCTTTATGGAGGAATTTTACTGTGTTATTTTTATGAAAATGCCCTCTAAATATAGCCAAGGCGGTCGTGTCCGTTTGGTTTTCTGTCTGTGGCGGTTCCATTATAATAATGTTAATTTATGTCCATATGCCTTTCCCTTTGATGTCTTAGATGGGAGGTTTTAGGTACTTGTGTCGATTCCTGATCATTATCTTCACTTCTATTTTTCATTTAAGGGGCTTGTGTACTGCAGAGAGTTATATGAATTGAAAGAAGTTGAATATACAAATGACATCTCAAATAATGCACTGTGGGATAGAGATACATTAAAATATATATATAAAAATGCTTATCAAATAAAACTTCACAACCTGGCTTTGAAGAATTGTATGATTTAAGCAATTTTGAATTTTCGATGTCCTTTTTGGTGATCTGATCATTTTTATAGTGCTTCAGATTTAACAACATAACAATAAATGTTAACTTTTCTTGTCACTTTACCTTTAAACTTTAATTTATCATGCCAAGATAATTTGCATTCTGGGTTGACAATTTTACAATATAATTGTCTATAGAGGTGGAACCTTTGAATAAATATTCACGCCGTATTTACAACGCAATTAACACAGGAAACAGACAACAATTCCCTTGTCAATTTAAGTCTAGCATGCTAATATTGAAAGCCAGACGTTCAATTTTAGGATGATCGTATTCAAACTACATTATACAAAACATCATTGTTAAATTGACTGATGAACTGGACACAATATGCTTGATTGCAAAGTCTGATGGTAATAGACGCGGTAAAATTGGATAAACGAGATGTTGGTGATTATTTGTGACTCATACAGACATTTACAAAATTTACAGAACATCTGTCTTTAACCGTTAAATCGAAAGTCACGAAAAAAGCAGATGTTTTTTTTTCATTTTTTTTATTTTTCAGATATAATCGTCTTTGACATTTCATGTTAATCATGTGCTGGAGATGATTCTAATGGAATGTCAATCAGATTTTGTCTGAAACATAAGAATAGAAATGAAAAAAAAAATCGCTACGATATTTTCCTTAGTGTTTCAATGGTTTAGGAAAAAAAGCCAGAAGAAAACTGAAAACAGATAGACCGGCAAGTGAAATATGTTCTAGAAAGGGTTATCCTTCGGAAGCAATGAATTCATCACAGAACTGGAAAATATAGAGTGTACATGTTTTCTGGACCAGACTAGCTAGTTTCGGCCATCTATGCCTCATCAGTGACCCTAAGTGAAGTCGATATCTCTGTATAAGATAAATGGTTATATATGACTGATCATATAAGATAAGCTTCCCAAAAATGGCTTTCTTTTGCAGTTGCTGGGGGAAAACTATATTCAAAATCGGCGGCTTTACGTGCGGAAATTTCGATCTACGGCGACGCAAAGCTCTGTGGACCTGATAATTGAACAAGAAAAAATGAAATGGCGATATTGTGTTTTCTTTTACATTATTCCCAATTTATACAAAGTAGAAGTAAAACAAAGATGAAGAATCGATACAATTAACTTACTCCCCCCATCAAAGACACCAAAGGGAAAGAAACACAAACATTAAGCGACCAGACCATAATATAAACCTAAACAAAGGAAGGCCATAAGGACAGTTACTTTCCCACAAAATGGCCATATGGCAATCCAAAAATAAAAAGACACAAGTGATACACACAGTCCCAATTTATACGTACGGAATTTCGAAACATATTCCAGTATGCGTAGAAGTAAGCATAAATGCTGATGAATGCGCTATATGCAAATGTTCTACTGCATCGTGTCGCAAAGTTCTATGAACCTTCATATCAACCTTAAAAAGGAAAGGTTGAATTATTTCTTTTTTCTTATTTGTAGTTTGTAATTCCAAAATTGTTCATCTTACATTACCGAGTGTCTTTGCAAACTGAGATAATAGTCGACTTATTCTGATAGGGGCCGAAATTTGACCTTAACTGACATGATCCTTTATAAAAAATTAAATATGCCAAAATAAATAAGGAAAAAGGGAAAAATGAATAAAGAAATGGAATAAGGAAAAAAGAGCTAACTTAACAATCGGCTAGCGCTGGTGTTAGAGGAATGTGTGACGGCAGTAACAAGTCTCCCTGACTTTCACAATAGTGATGATTTTATTTTCTTTCTTTTTTTTCAGATGATTTACCTCCATGGAATTGAGAACTATTTGCGGGCTACTGATGAGGTCTAATTTGGCGAAACAAGCCATAGCCTGGCTCCGACAAATCAAAAATATAAATTTTGTACACTCCGCCTTCAGTTTTAAGATGATTCTGTGCTTACAAAGAATAAGCTTCCACAAAATGTATTTGGGCATTAATGGGTTAATTACTTGCAGAGAAAGCGAACTGGTTATTTTCCGCTTTCATTGCGCAATGCATATTCGTTTCTCATTGCGCAAATTCGTTTCTCTTTAAAATCTCTCAGGATTTGTGTAAATGACGAATTAATTGGTCTACAGCGTCCCGAACTGATTGCATCTTTTAACTTTCTCTTTAACTCGTAACGTAATGAACTGCTTCGAAACATTGTGATAAGCATTGTAATTTGCCTAAGGCAAAATGTACTTATACATGCACCTGAAAGATGGATGCTTTGGAAAAACAACAACCCCAACAACAACAACACATAACCAAAGGGTGCTCCTCGAAGATGCGCAGTAGTAGGGGGTTATGTAAGTGAAGGAGTAAAATATGGTGGTCCTTTACACTTTGAAGTTTGTTATGAAATCTGGGGTTCCACTGCACATGGTTATGATATGACGGAAAGACTGTTGAACGGGGTGTAAAATGTAAAAGTATCCATCCACTCTATGTTGATTAATTTCAGTCACAATGAGCTAAGTGCCAGGTGTGAAGCAAAAACTCAATTAGCTGCCTGCAAAGCCAGTAACTCTTAAACCATAAGACTACGAATCTCAGTTTTGTATTCTCTTGTTAGTGATTTTAACAAAGAATGCAAAAATTAGGAGAAATGTAAGACCCTTCCCTACAAGGGCCTGTAAATCGTAAACAATAACACATAAAAACTCAATTTTGTGTTCCCGAGTAAGTGCTTTTCAACAAAGAATGTAACAAGGAATACACGTGTGAAATATGAAAACCCTTTTACCCCTGGTTATGCAATTACAATAACGGAGATAAATCAGTGAAAATAAGCAATATAGTTATGGCCCTTTGTCAGAATGTAGGTTTTGTGATGGTTAGTATGTGTGTGAAGTTTCATGAGAGTAGGACAAATACTTTAAAAATTTTGACCGACGTTAATTTGTTTGGCTATGGTGTGACAACTCACTCGGCCGTTTTGTATTCCTAAACTGTTCGCTTAAAAGATTTTGGACGGTATGTTTGAACATTAAAATCACAATGAACTGTGCAGTGATCCAAATGCGCTAGTGGGGGTTACTCCTGAACGTATAACAAGGTGGGGACAGTTAGTTATGATTAAATCCAGTAACACCGGCTCATTACTAAAAGACCGAGTCGGTTCATTTATTATTTGATATAAATTATTTTGCATGAAAACGTTTGAAACTCTTTTACTACATCACTTTGTGAATGTGGTAGATTCCTGTCAATTCACTTATCATTTAAGTCACCCAGGAGCACAGTAAGGTCTGGGCTTGCTAATTTTACGTTTTCAATCGAGTTTTCTGATGACGTGAGAAATTTATTTTGGATATTCCTGGTTTGGTCTGGAGGTCGGTAACATACCCCAACGAATATTGTTTTTTGCTTTGTTCTAATTTCCAACCAAAGTAGTTCAATATTGTTCGAAGAGAAATCAAGACGTAGTGTACAGTGACAGCTATTCCAGACGAAAAAGCCAACACCCCCACCCCTAGTATTGTTACCGAGAGCCTTTCGATAAAATATATAGTTTTCAATATATAGATCAATATCCTCACTCGACGTAGCCGAAGTGAGCCAGGTCTCATTCACTCCAATCACACTAAACTCGTATTTATTACACAAAATATGCCGAATTTCGTCCACCTTATCTTGGTTGCTTTTTTATTCCGGGTTATAAACTAGAGTACTGCGCGTGTTTATATGACAACACGTTAACTTTTTATTTGTGCTTGACATTTATTGAAATAACAAACAAAAAAGATCTGACCATTTCTGGGGACTTCCATCACAACGAACCGTCGCATGCGCCGATAATGATATTAAAAAGAAAGATCTAAAACTTTTCCCCTACAAAATTCTGATTATGCAAATTTGAGTATTACAGACCAGGTGCAAAGGCTTGATTTCTGTAGCTGGGGCATTGGCGTTGTTGACAATGTCTGGCCATGTATGTAAGTAAACCATGAGGTTTGGGGCGAATGAACAACTGCATAGCTTCAAAGAGAGACCCCTTTACAGTGAAAATCTAACGGTTTGGTGCGCTCTGCCTTCACATGGAATAATCGGACCGTACGTGTTTACGGACACTGTAAACTCTGAACGGTATCTGACGCTTCTGAAAAACAAGTTTGTCCCAGCTCTTCAAAAGAGAACGGGAAGTCTTGAAAACGTCTTATACTACAGCTGCTTTTTATTTGTTACTTTATACACATTTTTGTCCTGCAATAGCTCATGCAGTCAATGTTATTTGTGCAATGTGACCGACGTTAAATCAAATTGTTTTATCTTGTGTGTTCCGTTGTTTGTACGCGCGATGATTTGAATGCGCTCACCATGTTAACAAGTCCGTGAAATGAATATTCCACTAAACCCCACTTTAAACAGAGAAAATTGGGTTCACAGGGGTATACATTAGTTTGCTTGTTTCTGCTCAAAGATATATGTTGTGGGTACTGGTTAGAACCGCCTTAGTTTGGAGAAAAAATAAGAAAACTATCACAAATATTCATCGGAGAAGTAGCCATTTTGGAGGTATGAAAGAATGCACTATGTCACACAAGTATGTTATCGTAATGATCGTGTCACTAATTATTGTTATTTTGTTGGTAGCCTCGCCAATGGAATCTTGTACACGCCTTGCTCCCAACGGTAACCCTATTATAGACCATATTAAACATCTTTACAGCTGGTGGTGACCCTAAAAAAGAAGTGAAGGCAATGATCAGGAATGGATACAATTAACCCACTGCTCCCATAAGAGACACCAAAGGAACAGAAGCAAAGACGCGAAACAACTAAACCCTAGTGGAAACATCAATAGCGGAAGCAAAAAGGACAGTCACTTGTCCCCCAAAATGGCCCATTGACTATCCAAAACAAAATAATATAAGCGATACACACACTCAAAGACAAACCATAACAAAAATAAACCGCGACATAAGAACCGCCTTGGAACGGTAAGTGAAAGTCTCCCTGCTCATCGCCTTAGTTTAGACGATATTTTCTAGTCCTTGAGGTTTGGAATTTTGAAACCGATGAGGCCTAAATAAGCGTGTGTTTTATCTATCTATCTTCATATACTGAGTCGGTCACATGTGGCCATTACATCTATCTATCTATCTACTGTTACTGTGATCGGTCACATTTGTCCATTACTCGAATATGTACATGACACACACTCCAGATTTGCAGGATGAAAGCCTACACAGTTATCAGGCAATTACTGATGGGATCTCTGACCTGCCCGGGGGATGATTCTCCCTGCACAGGGGCCTCAAGTTAACAACCCAGTCCGAAGGGCGGGGTACTTAGTGGCATTTATCCCAACAAATGGTGTCAGTAGAGCATGGTCGGTTTATTCCTCCTTCGTCTACATTTTGTGTACTTCCTTTTTGTCTATTCCCATTTCGTCTGTTCCCATTTTGTCTACTTCCCATCTCGTCTACTCTAATTTCGTCTACCTTCCCATTTCTTCTATTCCCATCTCGATTACTGTCCCCGCTATGTGCTTTAAAGAAAGACTACTTACTATATACACAAATTTTGCAGAAGATAAGCTTAGTAATGCAAATAAATAAACTGCATAGCTTAAGGTTATCATGTTATCTGCATGGCAGGTGTGAAAAATGCTTGCATTTTTATTATTGTAAAGATTGAGTAATTCACTAGTTTCGAATTTAGTCACAGGCTATTTGTGAAGATGCGTGACTACTGAAAGGCGGTGGGCTACATGAAGTGAGGCTAAGTGAGACTTTCCTCAGTTTTGCCTCCCTCTTTAATTGCACGTCGGTGATTCTACCACGGTTTCAGCGAAACGGATAACTGAGAATTAGAATTTAATTTTATGTAATGTTGGTTGGTGCCTGATGCTCTGTCTCTGGTCGGGCCCTACGGAGTGTAATTGTTGGATTTTTTTTGCTTCAGCATTTCAGTGGTCTCTTGCTGTCGAGTCCTCACCGTTGTATCATATCTGTGGTTGTTTGATTTTGTGTTCACAGAGATGTTGCACTGATGAATTAGGAGGCCTTCGTGCGGACTGAAAAAAATATTTGTCTAAATCGCAACTGAAGTAATGGCGAGGATTGTTTAAGGCCCCCATGGGAGCTGTGTGTTAATTGTATCGATTCCTGATCATTGCCTCCACTTGTATTTAACTGCAAAAATAACGTTTTTTATTCACAAAGTAGAAAACAGTTTTAGAACAAATTTGGACATTTTATAAAGATTATTAATGTTGTAATTATATTCCCATTTCATCTACTCTCATTTTGAAAACTATCATTTCATTTTTCAATTATTATCAAAGTAGACGAAATAGGAAAGTACACGATATGGGAGCAGACGAAATGGGAGTGGGCCAAATGGAAATAGACCATATGGGAAAAGACGAAGTAGGATGGTGGGACACCGCGATTTTAATTCCACCGCCGGGAATCGAGTCGGATGCTCAAGTGCACTAACCACTGAGCTACCGCGCTCTTGCATCCTCCACCCCCATAGAAACGGCTATAGTTTAAGTAGCGTTCCGACTCATATCGCTTTTCCTGGGCTGGCTTAGAACTAAACTGTTTACCAGTACTCAAGTTTGGTCGGCTTCAGCTCTGCGCATAAGTACCTGGCAGCCCAATCTATTTCTTCAAGCCACGATCGGCGTGGTCCCATTTCTAGTCTCATTTTGAGGCAAAGAATTCAATGGGTAGTATGTTCAATGAAACTTATTTTTAACAGGCCACTTTAATTGTCATGAACTCATATCGGTATCAATGCATTCAATGGGTAGTAAGTTCAATGAAACTGACTTTTAACAGGCCACTCTTTTAATTGTCATGAACTCATATCAGTATCAATGAATTCAATGGGTAGTAAGTTCAATGAAACTTATTTTTAACAGGCCACTTTAGTTGTCATGAACTCATATCGGTATCAATGAATTCAATGGGTAGTAAGTTCAATGAAACTGATTTTTAACAGGCCTCTCTAATTGTCATGAACTCATATCGGTATCAATGAATTCAATGGGTAGTAAGTTCAATGAAACTGATTTTTAACAGGCCACTCTTTTAATTGTCATGAACTCATATCAGTATCATTCTGAGACAATAGTTTTGATGGTGATGTTAAACGTAATTGTTTAGCCATTATGCAAAGAAAAGCAATTAAAATCTTCCGATTAGGGAACAAAAGAAAGAAGTATTTGAAGTGCACCTTACCATGTCTTGTCAATAAAGATAACAAGACACTTGTACGCGGCTGGCCAGACTTAAGTAAGGTTGTTTCAGGATGACAAGATTCTTTTATGCCTACCAACCGTAAATAAAGTCATTTGAACAGAAATTGTGAATATTTCCATAAATAAAAATGACATTTTGATTTTCAATACATTAAGTAATACATTCATTTCACTGGTTCTTTAAATACTTCAGCTGTAAATTAAAGGTGGTTAAAATTTTAGGTCATTACTTGAAAACATTTACAATTAAATTACTTGTCACCAATATAGCATTAAAGCAGCTCCCTACAAAAATGAAGACCCCTTTAAGGGCTATGAAAAGTTTGTTGATTGGAGAAAAATTTATACCGTCTTTAATGACATCTTTGTTTATTTGAAGGCATTTTAATGGTACAACAGTGCTCCTTTAATATATTCCAACAAATATTATTGGCAATAATTAATGGGATTAGACATTTTAATGGTGCTTCAAAGAATAATTAATATATATGTAATGGTTTATGCATGCAGTAGTAAATTATCTGATCGCAAACAGCAACGACATGTTTTTGTGACGAGGCTTAAATAATGAGCGTTTGCAAAACTCTCCTGAAGCATCTTTAGAGAGCCAGCATACAGAGGATTGTCATGGTACTGAAAGCGGATTGTGTTTGTGTAGAAAACTAAACTGCAAAGTCTCTCCTGCCTTGTTCACCAATGTTTAATGATAAACATTTTGCCATGAAAACTGATTATGAAATATACTCTTAATCTAAGGTCATTCTCTCCCTTCGACTGATTCAAAAAGGGCAACTGTCGGTTTGTGACGAAAGAATATGCACTTTCCTTAGCCCGATACGCTCTAAAAGGTAATGACAGGACCGTTACACTAGGACTTACAAAGAAAACAAAAACACTCCATTCCAGCGGTGAAATCAATACAGAACAAAAGAATATATATGATATTTTCAGATTGCGAAAAATAAAATGATCTGTTTTACAGTAGGTCCGTATTTACGGTCACCATTTTTTTCATGTGGAGTCCATATATGAAATTTCAAAACACTCGCACAGTTGTTAAATCATGCTATGCGCAAGAAAACGTGATGGACGAACGAACGAACAAGCCATAAGCCAAACATTTTTTTTATTTGTTTTTTTTTTTTTTTTGTGTGTGTGTATGAAATAAAAAGAAAATTTACTTTGTTAGTTGAATAACAAAATTACTTCATCTCGTGTGTTTCCGATACAAAATTGGTTAAGGTATCAAGGATAACCCATAACCACTTACCATAACCTTAGGATGGTAAGTTGAAATGTTACTAGGTCGACGAGGTCACAACCATCGCCTCAGTTTTGCCGCTGTTTACATAAGTTATTTGTTTTGTTACCGTTTCTTAATTATTAGTCCAACAACTCCGAGAAAATAAAAATCAAATAACTAGCAGCAGAAACAACTATAAGAACACGATAACATGAAGTAACTGAAATGCTGAATACTTATGTTTGTCGTTAGTGAAAAAGATAGGTGCATGCAGAAAAGACTGTGCAACTGCGCTCTGCATAGTCTTATCAACAGCTTAATGTTCGCTGCTTGGATAGTATGCTGTGTATTTGTTTTTAATTTAAAATTTGAAACATCTTGCAAGTTCATTTTACATGACAAATTCGTGTGACATAGTGCATCATACCGCCAAAAGGGTTTTTTGTGTCTGATAAAAATGTGATCATTTTCTAGTAAGGGCTCCAGCCATCTAAAATAACTTAAAAGTTGCTCGACAATACCACAATTTTCAGTTATATCTTCTCCAAGAGAACCATTTTTGGGGTATGAAAACCAATGTTTGCTCAATTTAAAGTCTTACAAAAGTGGTAAAATCATAGAGTGTATAATACTGTATTTTTCGTATTTGTACAGGGTCACTTGCGCTGAATCGAAACTGCGGTAATGAAATAAACAAAAGCAAAAGATTTTATATTTTCATCCCTGCAAAAAAAAAAAAAACAACAACAGAAAAACATCTGATATATTTAATAAGTTTGGTATTTTCTCACATAACTGTATGGGATAAGGCATGTTTAAAAGTGCCTTATTGGATATTTTGACATCTATTATGTATTATGTAAGCTGATGCCAATAAAAAGTGATATGTTGGCTTGCTTTCCAGATGCACATAATGTGATTACATGTTCAGTTTGAAAAATAGACTGGTATTTTTCTTTTTAGTCAATTTTCTTGATACTTGAAGCACTAAAATAACAAACAAAACTGCTCCATGTTACTAACTTACAACATGAGAAGGCACCCGCACATCGGGGCTTGGAGAAATTGATTGAGCTGCATGGTGCTTCCACGCAGAGCTGAATAAGACCGGACATGGGACAACGGCTGGGGGGTTTAAGCCTGCCCAGGCAAAGAGGTGCGAGTAGGACCACACCTGAAATAGACCCTGTCGATCTGTTTGCGGGCGGAGGGGGGGGGGGTGTAAGATGTCATTTCGTCTAAATGTCAGGTAAAAGTCCTACAAATCTGAAAGCAACATCTCCACAATGACCTAAACAGTGTTGAAGGGGAGGTAAAATCTCAATTCAACCAAAGGAAAATGTTAATGAAACAAGACCGCAAATGGAAATCAGGTTGCTTCCTCTAAACTGGATAAATGCGGCTTTGTTCCCGCTCCACATCCGGGTCCTCACGAGGTAGTGACATCGTCAAATTTTCAGTAAACAAAGGCAGGTGCTTTTCTGTGTTTACTATGTTTATTCCCGCAGTGCTATTCCCTATTAATATGATTAAATTAGACAAACCATTAAATAGTGTATCATTTTTGTATGGATATGGCCAATGGCAAAGCGTCGACACTTGGCCTGAAATTTTCTCAGTTGACAGGCACGCACGGATTTTGTAGCATATTTTTAGTTTTTGGTGAGTATCAAATGCGTTAAAGCTAATTTTGACAAAATTGGCTACAATATAATGTTGTGACGTAAAAATATTATTAATGCTTTTCACTGTAATGAATTATTCATGAAAATTTCAGTCAGGTTGCTCCCAGACTATCGAGGTAGTTGTAACACCGACGTTGTAATTCCTAAGAGTTTTAAATTGAAAAATCAAATAAGTATGTTTTCCTTAATTACCCTAAAAAGGCGAGCTTTGCCTTGCGTGAATTTTATCTTCGATTTGTGTTTTGTTTTGGAATTTGATTTATTAATAGTAACTTAAACTATTTATTTAGTTCATTGAAACCGGACTTTTTATGCCTGCTGCTCGGCCTCCAGGGATCCAATGTTTTATTTTGCTCTAGTCATAACGAAAACACGCCTATATAATTTTGACCCCCTTGAACCCCATTTTTATATAGTAAAACTGGGGTTTCAGGGGGTATACCTTATTGTTCTTGTTTCTGCTCTAAAATATAGAGTGTGTGTACTCGTTAGAACCGCCTCGATGAGGCGGTTCTAACGAGTGCCCACAATCTATATTTTGAGCAGAAATGAGAAAAATATCACAATTTTTCATCTTAAAATCTTCATTTTTTCGGGATAAAAGGGGCAATGTATTTGTATAGGCGTGTTAGCGTAATGGCTTTCCAATCGCGTTGAATGACCCTTCAAGTGTTCCAACAAGTTTCTTTTCTTTTCTTGAATCAGCACACAAGGCTTATATATGATTTATTTGTTGCAAGTGTTAGTTCATTTATCTGTTACAAGACCTCAAACGTGTAAAACTTATGAAAGTTTTAAATCGCAAAGCATGCTTGAAGAAGCAACGAAGCAAAGTGTTGCTATCAGAAAATAAGCCCATCAATAATTTTTACTGATCATGCAGAATCGAAAATGTAACTGGTGACACGTAAAATTACATTCATTTATCTGGCACTGTGATATGAAGTTAGTCCATATCTCTCAGCAACAAGGTAAAATTAGCCACACTATCCTCTGCACCTTCAGCTTAGGAACGATCCAATCTCAAATGACCAGAGAGAAGAAAGATTCTTCAAAAATGTCAGTTCTTGCAATTGGGGTCTCACACACCAACAAATATTTCAACAGCCCCTATCTGGGGAAAAAGATCATCTGTTGGATGCTGGCAGCACCATTTAGACCTTTGTAGATTAGTATGAGCCTACTGTCCCTTATCGTTTTCTTGAGAGACCCCCATTTTAATATTCCTAGTATTCCAGCCTCACTCAAAGTTTCGAATAAGTTCTGAATAGTTAGATGCTTTGAAAGCAAAGGACACATCAAACAAACTAAAAAAGCAGACTCGGTTTTATTGTGTCTGTTCATGACCAGTACTAAAATGTGCACCACCGGCCACGCCCCCTAGCGCCGGCTTAAGCGGAACTCTATTTTCAAAATTATTCAAAATGAACTCAATGATCCCAAAGGACCAGAAAATATAATCTGCACAAGATGGTGTACTGCAATAAGCAGTAATTGCCAATGTTACAAATCTAGCAGCTCTGTTCTAATCATTTTGTTTTTATTTTTTTCATAAAGGACTACTCTCTGGGGTCCTAGATTCAACTACCATATTCCAAGATTCAGCGAACAAGTCCTTTATATGCTTTTACATCCTTAGGACACTGGTGATGATTTCACCTCAGGAACCAAGCGTTCCATTTGCCTTAGTACACATGTTGCTTTTGTGTGTTTTCATCTCCAATTGTGTTTGATTTTCACACCAAGTAGTTAATGGACCAAATTTTCGAGGACTGGTCCCTCTAACATGTCCGAAGCAACGATTTTAATGGTTCTCTTCCTAGTCATCTGCATAATATTGCATGTTATGGACTGCAATTTTATGCCACATTTATGTGCCCAACTTCCTAGTTTATCCATATCATTATGAAATTCCAGTGAGTCCTCTGTATATCAAATTTGCCTACAGCAAATACAGTTGTCTGCAAACAGTCTTATTGCCTTCACTTCTATTTTATTTCTGAGTCATTGTCAATGGAATATGATTAATGTACAGGTAAAATAACACTGAGAATAGTCCCTTTTGAACCACAGAAAAAACTGGAAACAACTCCGCAGCTTCACCATTAAAAACAACTTGCTGTTGTCTTTAGCAAAGACGACATCTGTTTATTTGAGGGTCTCCCAACCCAAATGCAATAACCAATTCATTTAAATTTAAGTAGTTCATAAGGGGTGGGATGCCAAAAGCCGTCTCGAAACCAAGAATAAATGCCCCACTTTGTCCTAGATTTTTACGCAATCATTATTAATAGTGCTCAAATGAGTTTCAAAACCATGCCCATACCTTACTACACATTGTCCGACACGAAGCCTCCGTGATGCAGTGGTTACGCTACTCGCCTTGTAAACCAGGGATCGCAGGATCGATCCCGGGCTTCTCCAGACTTTCGGATGAGTCTTTAAACCGAGGTCCCGTCTTCGTATGACCTTAGCTGTTGGTGGGACGTAAAACTAAAACTCACTCACTCACATTGTCCGACAAAAGTTTATGTTCGTCCAAGTGTGCCATGATGTTTTAGCAGACTATACTATCGTATGTTTAAGCAAGTTACATGGTATACAAGTCAGGGACACATGGAGATAATTACGAGCCAGAGCCCTATCTCATGTTTTTAAGAGTGGGCAAACATTTGCT
Organism: Lucinisca nassula; assembly: GCA_963580285.1. NCBI lineage: Eukaryota > Metazoa > Mollusca > Bivalvia > Lucinida > Lucinidae > Lucinisca > Lucinisca nassula. The sequence goes on along the minus strand of OY757025.1, from coordinate 33,323,638 downwards.
AGAGGCCTATCTTTGAGGATTTCACCCGTATCACGAGACTGTTGTAATAGACATGCAAACACTGGAGTACACTCTGAGGTTTCTGTTAAGGTGGAATGAAGATTGTTATATACCCAGAAACCACATCATTATCACTTAGTTTCAAATTGTCCCGCTCAAGATACTACTCTTCTTATTACGAGTAGGGAAGTTAACCATTTGTTTGAACATGGCTTCTGACCCATTCATAATGTCAATAAATTCTTGTTTTTTGGACTGACTTCACATTGTCTCTTGTTTGCTGAGCCTGTGAAGCCAAAGGATGTCTCGGAAGTTCAAGTCGCCACGAACATGGCCTGACGGAAGTTTTTCTGCGTTATATGCTCAGACTTTATAGCAACTTTTCTTTTGCTCCAGCATTTCCGTGGTTTCTTGCTGTCGAGTCCTCACCGTTGTCTAACCTCTGTGGTTCTTTGATTTTTTGTGTTCACGGAGATGTTGCACTGATGAGTAAGGATGCCTTCATGCGGACTGAACAAATTATTTGTCTAAATCGCGACGGAAGTAAGGGCGAAGATTGTGGCCACGTAAAATCGATTTACGCCCCCAGTGGAAATCTTTCCACTGAACGTTCCAAGGCGGTTCTTCTGTTGCGGTTTATTTATGGTGTTATTTGTTACTTACTGTGTGTATCACTTGTGTCTTTTTATTTTGGATGGCCATATGGCCATTTTGTGGGAAAGTAACTGTCCTTATGGCCTTCCTTTGTTTAGGTTTCCATTATGGTCTGGTCGCTTAATGTTTGTGTTTCTTTCCCTTTGGTGTCTTTGATGGGTGGAGTAAGTTAATTGTATCGATTCCTGATCTTTGTTTTACTTCTACTTTATAGCAATATAGGTTCTGTCGCGGTATTTTTTTTTTTTTGTTATGGTTTGTCTTTGGATGTTTGTGTCGCTTATATGATTTTATTTTGGATAGCGTTTTGGCCATTTTGTGGGAAAGTGATTGTCCTTTTGGCTTTCCGCTGTTGGTGTTTCCGTTGGGGTTTGTTGCTTCAGGTTTGTATTTCTTTCCCTTTGGTGTCTCTGATGGGAGCTGTGGGTTAATTGTATCGATTCCTGATCATTGCCTCTACTTCTATTTTTATACGATCAAGTTTATCTTGAAACAACTGGAAGTTTTATTTTTGTTTATTGAACTGGTTTATTTTCGTTATGGCTTGTCTGAGTGTGTGTGTCGCTTATATTATTTTGTTTTGGATAGCCAATTGGCCATTTTGTGGGAAAGTAACTGACCTTTTGCCTTTCCGCAAATGATGTTTCCATTAGGTTCTAGTTGTTTTATGTTTGTGCGCTTTCCCTTTGGTGTCTCTGATTGGAATTGTGGGTTAGTTGGATCGATTCCTGATCATTGCCTTCACTTCTAGTTTGTAAGGTGTCATTTGGTGGTCGATACCAACTTACTAGAAAGTGACATTTTTTCGCAAAAAAAAAATCTTATTACCCGAGACCGATTCAAAGTCGTTTTCCAGTTCCATGACTGACATGTGAGAGCTGTCTCTGTGGATGAGCAACAATTCCCCACCACCATGAGAGTTTCTGCCTTTTCTGTAGACAGTATTGACAAGTTACAGGGAAAAGCTCTGGCGTTGTAATTAGAATTATAATTGTCAATCTATGAACAGCCACAGTATGGCTTATCTATCCAAACGATTATTTTTGCATTTGTTCCATGTTGTTCTTTGTTAGTTACGTTGTTGTTGTATTTTTTTTTTCCTTTTGCTGATATGTATGGGACTATTTAAGCTCATATAACAGAGCCGCAAATTATTTTGAAAAAAAAAATCTCCGGCTGCTGATTCACTTTATCGTAAGTTTGCTTAATTTATTGAATCAGACGTAATTGATTACGGTTGCTTGTTGAGGGCAGGGTTTGGGATAAGGTTGTATCTGTTTCTGTTGCTTTATTCAACAAGGGTTGTAAAAAAGCAATTCGTTCGGATGCAATCTCATATATAAATGCTTAGGTTGGTTTATAGGAAGATTTAAGAAGGTGTTTTCATTGACAATAAAAAAGCTCAATCATCGCTCATATTATCAATCTTAATTGTACTCTGGTGCAAAGAAATGCACATAAAATACTTATATGAATGTTTCGTAATAAACTCTTGGGAACTACAATGCTGGCTCAGAATAAAAGTATTTTTGCAAGACCGAAAAAAATGCAAATATTGGTTTTGATACTTCCAAAACCCTGTACTTAGCAAATATACATAGTAAATTTGTGGTAAATAGGTGGCCAACCAAATTGATTTTTATGGCTTTTGCGGGTCTGGCAAACCCTACTACTCTGATTTACACTGTCAGGACAAAAGTTCTTGGTAATTGCCTCAATCTTGTGGGTGCTTGTTAGAACTGCCTAATCGAGGCAATTCTAATAAGTATTAAGAACTTTTGTCCTTGAGCAGAAGTAAGAAATTAAAATAATATACACCCCTGTAAACCCCAGTTTTCTCTATTAAAAGTGGTTTTACAGGGATGTTAATTACCCGGACTTGTTAATATGATGTTGTGGTTGCATACGCCGGATACAGGTTTTTAGCGACGGGCTACAGTAATGAGCGTCTGGAAAAATCTCCTAAATAATCATCAGGCAGCTGGCGCAGACAGAAAAATCACATTGCCCGCGATTTGATTCACGACAAATTAAAGCCGCTTTCTAAATGCTGCCCTACGGTCAACCATTAACTAACTGCCAATGAAAGCAAACTACAGATCAAGGTCTTTGAACCCAGTACTCCAATTAAGCAAATTCGAAGTGAAACTACGCGGTACTGCAAAAGAAAAATTATAGCGTGTGCGTGTGATCAGCAAAGAAAATTAATATGTCCGTATACCCATCAGATTCGCCTCATTGGGGCGCTTTTAATGAATACACACACCAGATCACAGATCTTTTCTAGATAAATGAGAATAAAAATTCCCTAAATTATCCTAAATGTTTGTATTTTTGGAGATGTAGGAAGAGTTCTGTAGGACCTCAAGAGATACACTTTTGAACAGTCACTAAAGTGGTCTCTTTCTGGAAGACACTGAGTGTAAATAAACACAAAGAATAACTGAAACCTTTTAATTATGCTTTTTTGATAATTTTATGTGGTCTCAATAGCGGAATTTCACTCTACTTCGCCTTAGCCATAGTGAACAAGCTATTGAATTTGGACCCATTTTTCTTTGGTTTTACGTGCCTTTCAAGATTATTTCACTTATTTCGAGCCGATCGTTAATCAGAGGTTGGTGAAAACCGGAGTACCCAGAGAAAACACCTGACTATCTGTTCTAGAACTTGGCGTCTCACATATAAACCGAGCTTGGCTCGAGCCACAGCTGTGAGAGATCTAATGATTAAGCCATTAGGCCACGGAGGCCCTCGACCATTTTAAGTTTTACTTTTCTTTTGAATAGCGCTGCACTGAAGCAAAGTCTTAAATCGTAATTGTCGTCGCAACTGAGTAGACTTAAAACGGAGTATGCGGTTTCAAAACTTGGATGTTGTCTTTTTCAAAAGATCCTTTCCTGATTATCTGATAATTTGTAGTCAATTCTGATTATCAGTCTGCCATCATTTTCTGCGGAACATTTGTAAGAGCCTGAAAATCATTATGTGTGAATGTCCTTGGGCCAGTTGTTCAAAACTAACGATGTCGTTACTTAACGTATCGTTAAAACTTTGATCATTAAATATGGCAAATGTGCTGAAATTTTTGCAAAAGCTGCTCACATTTTTTCAGCAAAAATACAAAAATTTACGATATTGTACTTACTAGAAGAGTTAACAATATGACCACTAACGAGCTCGTTAAGCTAACGATGCTTTGAACAACTGGCCCCTGGTTGCATGCCAGGTATCTAATAAGGAAATTGCTCTTGCACATTTTCAGCTGTCGGCTATAAGAAAGTACAGTGAGGTAGATCTTGTAGTAAGCATGCGGGAACGCGTAAGTTGATTTTGAGCAAATCTGATGATGGCGTCAAACCGACAGCTTGCCCTCGCCCATCGGGGCTTGAAGAAATAGATTTGGCTGCATGATGCTCAGCCAAATTGGTACGTGTCGGACCTACGTATAAACCCTTTTGGTTTGTTTAGGCAGCAGGGCTTGAGATGTAATTTCATCTCAACGTCGGCTAAAAGTCCAACAAAATTCCAAGCAACGTCTCCAAAATGACATAGTGTTAAAGGGAACATGAAACATCAATTCAAACAAACACACAAACAAACCGACAGCGCTCGTGCAAATATGAATCCATCTTAGAATCAGTACGGACAGGATATGGATGACAACAAAAATGCATTTAAATGACTACTTAACATCCGACCCCCTACAATTAATTGCCTTTCATTTCCATAGCGTACCGATGTGCTACATATGCGTTTCTCATATCTGTAAAATTACCATTTAACAAAGGAAAATGCTTAATATACACGTATTTCCTGTTCCCATGACGATTACACACCCATAATACATAGTGCATTTTTTCACATCTCAAAAATTGCTACATGTACTTTTCTAATGAAAATTCGAGATATCTTGCTTATTTGTACTACAAACATGGGTTGTGGGTGCTCGTTAGAACCGCCTCATCGAGGCGGTTCTAACGAGTACCCACAACATATGTCTTTGAGCAGAAATAAGAAAAATAATGTATACCCCGTTGACCCTCAGTTTTCTCTATAATAATATCAATTGGGGTTTAGAGGGTGTCCGTTCACGGACTTGTTCACGTGATGCTTTTCAAGACATAGATGGTGGGTGTTAATTGATCAAATCTATGTTTTTGAACAAACAAGGGAAATGTAGACCCCAATTTCCCTACATAAAGGGGTTTTCAATGTATTCACTAAGCAGACGTGTTAACTAATTATGGAAATCACACTGTCAGCAATGACAAAATGAGAAGCCACGTGGGAGTAAGTCATGTTCATCTCTCTTAACAGATGTACAGTGGAATTCTGTTGTTAAGAACAACTAAAATTAAGACAAATTCTTCTTTACAAACATATTTAAAAGTTTACGTTTTTCTTTCTTTGTGTTTGCTACACCCAGTGTATTGGACTAGTAAGTCACCACCTTTGGAACTGTTCTAAAGTGGTATTAAGACCACTTTTGAACAGTTCCAAAGGTGGTGATTCATTCCCAAAGAGAGTCTTTATATAGTAATTTTACTATATTTTTGTTATGAAAATGCCTTCATGTTGTCCTTTTCTAACGATAGCCAAAACGATATAACTCAAGTAAAAATCTGAAAGAAATATCCAGGGAGAGCCACAATCACAAGCCATAGCCCATACTTGGCCCAAGTTGACAAGCCATACCAAAGTCCAAATCTCGAAGACCTTTTAGCAGATATATAGAGGATATTTCCCTTTTTGATGTGGATACCAAAAATATTTCATCCCGTGTGCTGAAAACATCTGAATTTTCACGCGTGCGAAGTACAAGTGAAACTTCGGGTGTTTTCAGCACACGAGATGAAATATTTTGGTATCCACCGAAAAAAAATCTTTTTTTTATTTTATAGGGGAACGCATTATTCTATTACAGTACGTAAACAAAACCGTAGCCCCGGCTCACTACATCGAAACAATATAAATGATATCAGTCACTAGTGAAATGATACAATATCATTTCACTTGACTAAGTGTTTCATCTCCAAAACTGAAGCCAAGTCTTTAATCATTGAGGCGGTTCTATCGAGTACCCACAACCTATGTCTTGGAGCAGAAATAATACTCATAATGTATACCCCCGTAAACCCCAGTTTTCTTTACATAAAGTGGGGTTTAAGGGGTGTTGATTTCACGGACTTGGTCACGTGATGCAGTACAGTGCACTTTTTCCGCCAGTAAACTGAGTTTCACGGCCCAGTCAACACCATTGAACTCATTTACCTAGTCACACGTTATCGTGGTAGGCTCATACATAATCGGCCAGCCAGTACAGTGCACTCTTTTCCGACAGAAACTGCGTTTCACGACCAGTCATCACTATTTAACTCATTTACCTAATCACACGTTATCTGGGTAGGCTCGTAAATAATCGCCAGCCAGTACAGTGCACTTTTTCCGCAATCCCGCGTTTTCCTGATCATAAGTCAGACGCGCATCCGGTAGGTTTCCAGTTGTTTAGATCATGCACGATGACGCTGTGGCTAAACATGACAGTGGAAATATGTATACTCAACTAATGCAATATATCGTATAATCCATCCAAGAACGCAAAAATAACAAAATCATTATTTAAAAATGTCGACACACTAGAAAAGAGCTCTGACCATTACCCGCTAACACACCCGTGCGACATAGAGCATTTTTTTCTTACCTCCAAAATGGCTACTTTTCTGATGAACATGCGTCATATTTTTTTTTTCACATTGCAAACATAGACTGTGGGTGCTCGTTAGAACCGCCTCATTGAGTAACGAGTACCGACAACCTATGTCTTTGAGCAGAAATAAGAAAAATAATGTTTACCCCCGTGAACCCCAGGTTTCTCTATATCAAGTGGGGTTTGAGGGGGTGTACATTTAACGGATTTGTTTACGTGATGATATGTTCTCCAAATTTGAGCTAGACGCTTAAGTTCTTCCATGAAGCTACATGTACCACAAGCTACATCACGTGAACAAGTCCATGTAATAAACACCCCCTTAAAACCGACATTTTATAGAGAAAACTATGATTTACAGCGGTTTTCATCACGTGAACATGTCCGTGGAATGAACACCCCCTAAACCCCACTTTACACAGAGAAATGAGGCGGTTCTGACGGGTATCCCCAATCTATGTTTTGAGCAGAAATTTGAAAAAATATCACAAGTTTTCATCTGAAAATTTTCATTTTTTAGGTTGTAAAATTTACAATGTATTGGTCTAGTCGTGTTTTCGTAATGAGCTACGTCACGTGAACAAGTCCGTGTAAAAAACACCCCCTTAAACCCGACTTTTTATAGAGAAAACTATTACTTACAGCGGTTTTTATTATTTTTTTCTTATATCTGCTTCAGGACATAGGTTGTTGGGACTCGTAAGTGTCGCCTCATTGATGTTCTCACTGCGATCAGCATTAAGCAAATCACGCCTATTTTGTGGAAAAATGCTTCCAATATATTTGAATATGCGTGTTTTCCTACTGCTGAGCGCAGTCTAAAGGAACTCATTTTTGATTTTTATTTGCCTTCACTGCAGCTGGTGTTGTGCCGTGTGGCGGCCGTAAAACGTCTCCCCGTACATCAACCATAGTGCAGTTTATATTTTACTTTTGGTCCTTTGAGATCATCGTGAATATTCTGAGAAATCAGAAATAAATTATTTGTTTAGACTGATTCTTGACAGGTTTTTAATTATTTGGACCCCATTTTGATTTATATCAGTCTTTGAATCGACTGCCTATTCGAAATTCGCAAAATTGCAGTATGTTTCCTCTGGCTTTGTTTGCCGGATCATTACAGGGTCACTGATGAGGCTTTATTAGCCGAAACTACGTAGTATGGCCATTCTTCTTTCTTATGAATGTTTTCATTGCTCTTAAAGGAACTCATTTTTGATTTTTATTTGCCTGAGCCTATGCTGGTTGCATCTACGATATTTACCCCGTTCGTAAAAGAGTCTTTTACGGGCTTAAATATAATTTTACGAATGTGTCCCATGGTATAACTTTATCTGCAGTTGCTCTGGCGATCAAAATGATACACGTTTTGAAGTTTGCTGTTTGGCATTAACCAGATCTCTTCTCATGGGAAAAACAGTTAAATACAGACGCATTGAATTGAATAATATATATCTACTTAGCACCAAAACCATGGAAATTGCTCACTCATGCCAGTGCAAAGCCTACAACAAAACATTTTTCGACAAACACAGCCTCCAGTAGGTATGCGCATACGTGAAATCAGTTTAAAAGCTTCCTTTGAAAATCTATTGTTTTGAGGACAACCAAAAATAAAATAAACGTTCCCTGTTATTCTGAGTATTCGCCGCTAGCCTTGTGGGTGGTTGGATGAGGCATCTTGTGCCACTGGGGCGTCCGACTGATATTAGCTTACGGTTGGGTAAGACCTGCTGTCCTTGCAGCAGGTCAGGATAGAGGTAGTGTTCTTACTTCTTCTGTTTCTACACATCCATTCAAAATCCTCTTTCTGCCATGTCGCTCACTTTAATCTCCGTTACTATCTCATCCATCTCTTTTATCCCTTTCGCCGGGAGACGAACCAAATGTCGTTAATTTTATTGGCGCTAAACGCTAAACGACATGTATGTGTATTTTAGCATTGTATAAAAACTACTTCTATTATGGCGGCCCCCGCCCATCGGGGCTTGAAGAAAAATATGGGATGCATGATACTTCCACGCAGACCTGAAACCGACCCGTACACGAGTACAAGTAAACTGCTTAGACGATCCAAGCCTACCCAGGCAAAGCGGTGCTTATAAACCCTATTGGTTTCATTTGGCTTGAGATGTCGTTACATCTCAATGTCGGGTAAAAATCCCGCCAACTTGGAAGCAACGTCTCCAAAATGACCTGAACATTGATATTTGCCATCTTGTCTATGGACTAATGATTTTGGATTAACGCTTTGGTACTACGACCTAAACTACTTTTCACCACTAGGCTGGTGTCTCTGTCTGGTGGATGGTCTGTCCGTCCCCGTGGGCACCGTCAACCTAGTATTTTAAATATGGTCAGACACAAATACATAGATAAGATAGTGGCTGGGACGACGCCCACTATAAAAAGGTCCCGAATATCAAAGGTTGCTTCCGCGATAAGTCAACCCGAACATATATTTTCCACAGGTTCCAAGGGCACGGGATCTGCAGCCCGATTAGGTGCCCCTAAAATACTTCTGGAAGATATACAAGAAATGACATACTTACAGTCTGATGACAAATCCCTTTGGTACCGTGATGGTGATGTTTACAAACAGATCAAAAACTGTACAGTTAAATTACGTGATATTTTGAAATTTGATGACAGTGAGCTACATTGCAATATAACATCATGCAATTCAAAAAAATGTAAAACTTGTAAAATTTTGATCACGGATTCAAAATTTACTAGTGGACTCACTAATAAAACATTCCACACACGGAGCTGGGACGATCTCAACTATAAGTCCTCAAATGTTGTCTAAGGAGTGGAATGTTCACTTTACGGACTGATATACGTAGGTGAGACAAAAGGACAACTGCGTTCTAGAATGTCTGGTCACAGATATGAAGTGAATAATGGAGGCAGTCAGTTGTTATACCAACATTTCAATCTAGCAGATCATTCTAGTTTGTCCTTCAGGGTAAGAATATTGGAAAAAATATACCACCCTACTAATAATCCCAGCTTGAGCACACTACTTCGTAGAAAACGTGAGGAGTTCTGGATTAGAGAATTAGGCCTGCAGCACCCTACGGTTGCAATGACAAGATAGACTCTGTAGGAAATCTTATCAGCCCTGGATGCAGTTCGGTCAATGTGATGAGGCTCTTTGGCAGCTCTCAACGACATAGGAGAAGTCATGGACATCGGCGCTGTAACCGTCCGAATTTTCATGTTGATGTGACATTCGACAATCTCCTTCCACACGTCCAGCAACCTTTGGGGCTTCATCATATTCGTACCAAACTGTATCAACTGCCAGTTACTAAACTTCGCTCTTTGCAGAAAGAAGCTTTGAATAGTGAATAAACGCATTTATTTAGTGAATAAACGCATTTCTTTCTATTCTTAAAATACTAACTTATTACCTCCTAAGCCCAAGACGTCTTTACGTCATCTTAAACTAGGTATTCAAGAATTTCATAAGAAGTTTGTTTTGGCCCCTGCAGACAAGGCCGCTAACAACGTCGTCGTTGTGTGACGGCTCCACTATGTTAACACGCTTAAGCAGGAGCTTGGTGGTACTAAGGCCTATGAACTTCAGCCTTTAGCTGAAGAGAGAGCTATAGTAGATAAACATGTTTGTCTTTCAGCCACCAAGTTTGCTGTGTGTGTTAACGAAGGCCAAGACAAGCTTCCTACGCTATACTGGTTACCAAAACTTCATAAAAGACCTTACAAAGCACGGTTTATTGCAAATTCTAGCTCTTGCACTACCACTGAACTTTCTAAATTATTAACTTCCTGTCTTACTGCTATTAAAACGCATGTAATTAAATATTGTGATAAAGTCTTTGAAAGATCAGGAACAAATCTGTTTTGGTCTATAAAAAATTCGAATGAGGTTTTAAATAAATTGAAATCCAGACATTTTCGTGCTTCTAGTCTGTCTACTTACGATTTTTCCACTCTTTACACTACACTTCCTCATAATCTTATAAAAGAAAAGCTTAATGATTTAATTGAATGGGCTTTTCATAGAGAAGATTCTCTCTATCTTGCATGTAATGTCAGAAATGCATTTTCACTTCTAAAGAGCATAAGAATTATACACTTTGGTCATGTCAGAAAGTGTGTGATGCCCTCACCTTTCTTCTTGACAATATTTATATTAGATTCGGTACTAAGTTATTTAGACAAATTGTGGGTATTCCGATGGGTACTAATTGCGCACCTCTTGTGGCTGATCTGTTCTTGTATTGTTATGAAAGAGACTTCATTTTGTCGCTTTCCATTGATAACCAATCTGAAATTATTGAAGCTTTTAGCTCCACTTCTAGATATTTAGATGATTTATTAAACATTGATAATACCTATTTTGATGGTTTGATCAGTCAGATTTACCCCCCAGAACTTCAGTTAAATAAAGCAAATTCTTCTGATACCGAGGCCCCATTTTGGGATTTACATCTATCTATTGTAGATGGATTTGTTTCGTGCAAAATTTATGATAAACGCGATGACTTTGATTTTGAGATTGTAAATTTTCCTTTTTTGGATGGTGATGTTCCTCGTGCGCCATCCTATGGCGTTTATATTTCGCAATTAATTCGATTTGCTAGAGTGTGTAGTCATGTGACTTCAACACTCGTAATAAATTATTAACGGCTAAACTCCTTAATCAGGGTTATCGGTACCATAACTACGCAAAGCCTTTTCAAAATTTTATAGACGCCATTCTGATTTAATTTCAAAATTCAATATTGGACTTAAATCTCTTCTGCAACAAGGTCTATCGGAACCCGAATTTTATGGTGACTTAGTATATAAATTCAGAAAAATATATAACCGCAATGACTTCAGCACCCAATTTCGTAAAATCATTCTTCGATATAAAAAGATTGGGTACAACATGGATATTATACGACAGACTGCATGCATGGTAGTTAACCCAATCACGGTTGGCAACTTTGCTTCCCTCTTTAATTGCACGCCGGTGGGTCAGGCCTCAGATTCTATGACGGTTCCAACGTAAAGGCTTATTGAGAATTAGAGAGAACTAATTCAAGGTAATGTTGGTTGGTGCCTGATGCTCTGTCTCTGGTCGGGCCCATCGGAGTCTAACTGTTGGTTTTCTTTTGCTCCAGCATTTCAGTGGTTTCTTGCTGTCGAGTCCTCACCGTTGTCTCACCTCTGTGTTTCTTTGATTTTTGTGTTCACGGAGATGTTGCACTGATGAGTTAGGAAGCCTTCATGCGGACTGAACAAATTATTTGTCTAAATCGCGACGGAAGTAAGGGCGATGATTGTGGCCATGTAAAATCGATTTAAGCCCCCCAGTGGAAATCTTCCACTGACCGTTCCAAGGCGGCTCTTCTGTGGCGATTTATTTATGTTGTTGTGTGTTACTTACTGTGTGTATCACTTTTGTATTTTTATTTTGGATGGTCATATGGCCATTTTGTGGGAAAGTAACTGTCCTTAGGGCCTTCCTTTGTTTAGGTTTCCATTATGGTCTTGTCGCTTAATGTTTGTATTTCTTTCCCTTTGGTGTCTTTTATGGGTGGAGTAAGTTAATTGTATCAATTCCTGATCTTTGTTTTACTTCTACTTTGGATGTCAACACGTTCGATCCAAACTCTCCTGAATATAAGCTGGTTGCTATTATTGCGGATGTTGCTATGTTTCGGTTGTACAAGCCAGTACAAACAGTTTCTCCAGAAGAGACTCCACCTTGTGACTTTCTGAAGCTTGAATTCAGAAATAAAGGTCTAGACGCTGTTAACATTGGCAATATTCTAAACAATAAAACAGTGACTTCAAACGTACCAGCTTATTTCAAAAACAAGAGCCACCAATTATTTCCTACAGCTATTCTGCTCCGATTACACCCAAAATATTCAATTATAAAACCGTGCTGCAAGGTCTAGATGCCGAGACCATTGCCCAAAACCCCTCCGAATGTTAATGTAATGTCTCAGATTTTGGTTACAATCCAGCAGGTCACATCATTACAGGAGACCTCAATATTGTTAGAAATGACAAATTCGAGACATTCTTTCAAAAGGCCCCAAATACAGGGAACCAAAGTGGTTTACTTGGAAACAGAATTCCAAATTAATTTTGGATTCTGTTGAAGAGTATGCACGGCGCTGGGCTAGGAAAGAGGATGCGGAGGTAGATACCCTTTCCGAATGGGTAAAATCAGTAATAGCCTTGGTAAACAGAAACAGTACTCAGCAGAACCATTTCTCGCCGACATTATTCGGTGTTTGATAATCCAGATGTTGCTGCTGAGTTAGCTGAAATCCATCAAAAGTCTGTCGTTGTTCCAGCTGACAAGGCATCTAACAATATTGTGTTTGTTTGCAAAACACACTATAAAAACTGCTTAAAAGAAGAGCTTGGTTTGAGCACTATGACGGGCAACCCAACATATAATCTTTCTTCTTTGTCCAAAGATGAAATTCTGCAAAACCACCAATCGGTGATGCTTTCGTTTGTAATTTCCCTCCCAGAGGAAGATATGGAACTTCCAAAAGTTGTACTGGATTCCTAAGCTTCACAAGAATCCATACAAGCAGAGAGAGCGGGTTCAGCTAAGTGCTCAACTAAGCCTCTTTCACAGATCCTAACACGAATCCTTACTGCAGTTAAAGATGGCCTTCAGAAATATTGTGACACTACATATGCCAGGAGTGGTGTGAATCAAATGTGGATCTTGAAAAACTCCAAAGAGCTTCTAGAACATCTTCAGTCACAGTCTTTTCTCTTAGTAAACAGCATAAAATCTTTCGATATCTCAATACTCTACACAACTATTCCTCATGATAAATTGAAATCTAAACTCAAGGAAATCATAAATCAATGTTTATTCCACAAGAATGGTAACCGTCAATACCAGTATGTTGTCCTTGGCTACAAATAAAAATCAAAAATGAGTTCCCTAAAGAGCAATGGACACATACTTCATTCGAGATCACTCTGATGCACCACAAAAGTACACTGATGCAGATGTCATAAGGATGCTGGAATATCTAATTGACAATACTTTCGTGGAGTTCAGTGGCCTATTATTTCAGAAAACAATTGGCATACCAATGGGTACTAATTGTACACCGTTGCTTGCCGACTTGTTCTTGTACCCGTATGAGGCGGAGTTTGTACAAGGTCTCCTCAAAGCTGGCAAGAAACGCCTTGCACAACAATTCAATTTTACCTACAGATATATAGATGATTTATTGTCTCTGAAAAATGCTAAATTCGCAGAGTACTTGGAATTCATCTATCCACGTGAACTTGAAATTAAGAAAACAACAAAGACTACAACCTCCTCCTCATACTTGGATTGTTATCTCTATATTGACAACGGGAAGCTTCCTACTAGGCTGTACGATAAACGAGATGACTTCAATTTTCCCATTGTTAACTTCCCCTTCCTGAGCAGTAATATCCCGTCTGCACAAGCATATGGAGTTTACGTTTCACAGTTAATCCGTTATGCTAGAGCCTGTTCCAAGTATCAGGACTTTATGGAACGTGGGAAAGTGCTCACTATCAGGTTGTTATGCCAGAGGTATCAAAAAACCAAACTGGTGTCAACACTAAAGAAGTTCTATGGGAGGCACCATGATCTTGTTGATCAGTACAATGTGGCCATTTCTAGAATTATTTCTGATATGTTCGCCAATGGAAAGCCATAGGAAGACTTCCAAAATCTCGGACATACCCTTCTCGGCATTTACACCTTTTCTTCGTTCGGGTCGATGGGCATGGTGGGCGAAGCTTGCTTACCAAGTAATGCTTACCATCCGCGGACGCCTGATTACACTCTTCTGGAGTCCATGTCTGTTGATCTGAACATTGATATTTGCCATTTTGTCTATGGACTAATGATTTTGGATTAACGCTTTGGTACTACGACCTAAACTACTTTACAGTGTTGACGGGGACGTTAAACCTAAAAACAAACAAACTTCTATTATTGAGTGTTTTGGGTAAGATGGAGAAAAATATTGAGGTATTCAAACGGAAATACAAAACAAAATTAAACAGCAACAACAAATTAAGCAAATACAAAAACATAATAATAACTATCATAATAAATAGAATATCATGAAATCACCATTAATTTAGAATTAGAGGGAAAAGATAAATATATCAGTTGCGCCATTGTTCAAGTACCTACTTTTGAGACTTTTGGTTTTCATTACGTTAACACGTCCGTATGTCAGAGTGCAATATTTCATATCTCAAAAACGGTTTATTTCTGATGACAATTTGTCTACTCTAAACATGGGTTTAAGAGACTCGTTAGCGCGGTTCTGACGAGTACCTATAACCTATACAGTCGAACTTCAATGGCTCGAACACATTTGGGACCTCGAAAATCTGTTCGAGACATGGGTAGTTCGAGCCACTGAGGTTACTGTCAGGAGGCATAACGAGATACTTTTACACATCTTTTCGGTGTTCGATAATGAATATGTATGCTGTGTGTACTCATTAGAATCGCCTCATCGAGGCGATTCTAATGAGTACACACAGCATACATTTGCAAGATAAAAGACTAGAATCTCCTTAATTATCCCCCACTGTTTCTTATGTAGAGGATTTCGCTAGGGGCTCAAGAACGGGTTCGACTCATCCATGATAAACGAGCCATCGGTGTTCGAGCCATCGAAGTTCTACTGTATCTAGAAATAGAAATTAGAAAAAAAAAGTTTGCTATTTTAAACCCCAATGTTCTCTATAAAAAATAGGGTTTAGAGGGGTGTTAATTTCACGGACATGTTATCATGTTGAAAACTAACGACGTCGTTAGATAAAGTATGGTTTACACTTTGATAATTTTATGGTAGAGTCTATTTGCAGTCAACTGCAAATAGCCAAAAAACGTTAAAATGGCTATTTGCAGTCAACTGCAAATAGCCAGAAAACGTTAAAATGGCTATTTGCAGTCAACTGCAGATAGCCAAAAAAACGTTAAACTGGCAACTGCAAATAGCCAAAAAAACGTTAAAATGGCTATTTGCAGTCATTTTATATTCCTGCCATTTACACGCGCGCCCATCGAAATTCAGATCAGTCTGCGCATCCGCGCAGTCGATTCATAGTCTTCGTTGTGTGCTCTTCGCATCAGGTTAACAAGTCCATGAAATTATGGCTCCTCTAAACCCCACTTTATATAGAGAAAAGCGGGGCATAAGGGGTAATTATTACCATTCCTTATTTTGGTGCAAACACATATATTGTGGGTACACGTTAGAACCTCATTGAGTCTGTTCTAACGAGCACATTCAATCTATGTTTAGACTAGAAATAAGGAAAATATACATCATCTTCATTCAAATAAGAGGGCCATGATGGCCCTGGATCGCTCAGCTGATCCTTTTGGCAGGTATTATAAGGTGGAGTGGACAGTTTGAACAATTTTTGGCTGACAGTGGCCCAAGGAACATTTCTGTGAAATTATTTCTAGCTATTTAGGAACTTAAGTCATTTTAATCGTTATATATTTTTTCTGGATTGGAAAATAGTCAGAGTGGCACTCATGGAACATTCCTTCAAAACTGTTTTCTTTTTTAAGGAAGAAGTCATCGCTGACTTGTATGTCACTATCTGGGCACCTGTCAGGACCTAGTGCACCAGACGGAAATGAACGGGCTCAT
Source organism: Lucinisca nassula (assembly GCA_963580285.1). Classification (NCBI taxonomy): domain Eukaryota; kingdom Metazoa; phylum Mollusca; class Bivalvia; order Lucinida; family Lucinidae; genus Lucinisca; species Lucinisca nassula. Next base: position 33,307,615 of record OY757025.1, on the reverse strand, counting down.
TCTAACTAACTAACAATAACTCATGGTGACAAGGGGGGGGGGGCGGTATCCATCCATTTGACAATACAGAGCTGACTTGTATGTCACCCTCTGGGCACCTTGTGGACATTGATGGTCAGGTCCTCAGACGGCCGCACCAGACGTAGATGAACAGGCTCAGTCTATATGGCATATATAGTAATATTTTTGCTGAAAAAATGTTAGAAGCTAAAAGCTACTCACATTTTTTACGTTATTAGATATTGCGCTTACTAACAGTTAACAACTTGACCACTAACGAGCTCGTTAAGTTTACGATGCTTTGAACAACTGGGCACAGACCTTTTGCGAGTGCTAACGATCTTAACGCATTAACTGAATAATTTTACATTCACAAAATCAAACAGCAAACACACAGGGGACTCAAAGGCATTAGTCCAATATACAAATGTGAAATTATGGGGTTGAGACTACGACATGGAAACCTCAGGCAAGTTTCGGTTTTCATGCGAGCATAATATTTATATAAACTGAAAACAAGCTTGAGATTTCCATGTTGAGATCTCAACCCCACCATTTATTATCTTTCTTACCTACCTACTTTAAAGAATGTTCAGTGACTGTCACTATTTAAAGCTACAGTGAAGGAGCGCAAGTTTAAAGTTATTATGCCCCCGGAATCTAAGATTCTGGGGGGCATATAGTTTTTGGTCTGTCCGTCTGTTTGTCCGTTTGTCTGTTTGTCCGTTTGTCTGTTTGTCCGTTTGTCCGTCTGCAAAAACTTTAACATTGGGCATAACTTTTGAATGGTAAGTGGTACAGCTTTCATACTTCACATGTGCATTCCTTGTCACAAGACCTTTCAAGAGGTACCATAAATTTTGACCTCGTGACCTTCACCTTGAGATTTGACCTACTTTTGACCTCCTTTTTAAAAACTTCAACATTGGCTATAACTTTTGATTAGTAACTGATAGAGCTTTAATATTTCACATGTGCATTCCTTGTCGCAAGACCTTTCTATTGGTACTATAATTTTTGACCTCGTGACCTTGAGATTTGACCTACTTTTGACCTCCTTTTTAAAAACTTTAACATTGGCTATAACTTTTGATTGGTAACTGATAGAGCTTTCATATTTCACATGTGCATTCCTTGTCACAAGCCCTTTCTATTGGTACTATAATTTTATAGTTTTTGGTCTGTCTGTCTGTTTGTCCGTTTGTCCGTTTGTCTGTCTACAAAAACCTTAACATTGGGCATAACTTTTGAATGGTAATAGATAGAGCTTTCATATTTCACATGTGTATACCTTATCACAAGACCTTTCCAGTGGTACCATAATTTTTGATGTCTTGACCTTGAACTTGACCTTTGACCTATTTTTTTCAAAATTTTTAAAAACATTAACATTGGCGCTGTCCGGGGGCATCAGTGTTTCACAAACACATCTTGTTTTCTTCTGACCCTCGCCCTCAATTTCATATTTTTTCATATAACGTCGATCTGATTTAGTGGACAACATCGTGTAATAAAATTAAGTGAGAACAATATGATTTCTAGTTAGACTCCTTCATCACTTGTAAAAGCCGATGCATTACGCAAACACGCCTATACAAATACATTGCGACCTTTATCGCCGAAAAAATGAAAATTTTATGATGAAAAAATGTGATATTTTTCTTATTTCTGCTCAAAATATAGATTAATGGCACTCGAGGCGGTTCTAACGAGTACCCACAATCTATATTTTTGAGCAGAAATAAGAAAAATAAGGTATACCCCCGGAAACCCCAGTTTTACTATACAAAAGTGGGGTTCAAGGGGGTCAAAATTATATAGGTGTGTTTTCGTGATGTGGAACAAAAAAAAAACATTTAAAGTGTGAAGAAATAATATACAGTAAGTGTATTCTTTTGCCATATATTTGCGTGATGAAAGTTTCTGAACACTAAAAGTTCCTCGTTAATGTGTTTAGTGTGTCTAAACGGCCCCCGCCCATCGGGGCTTGAAGAAATAGATGAGCTGGCCGATGCTTCATCGCAGAGCTGAAACCGACCGCTAACCACTTAGAGGATCTAAGCCTGCCCAGGCAAAGCGGTGCGAGTCGGACCGTCCATGCTTGTAAAACCTTTTGATTTCATTGGCGACAGGGCTTGAGATGTCATTTCATCTCATTGTCGGGTAAAAGTCCCAAAAAATCGACAGCAACGTCTCCAAAAAGACATATACAGTGTTGACGGGGGCGTCAAACCCTTAAATCAAACAAACAAACAAAACTGTTTCTAAAATCGCGGTTCATTTATTGTATATGTAATATATTCTTTGATTCCAAAGATCACATCAAATGTATCTTCACTCCAACTGTTGTTAACCCATATATGCCTAGCGGCCTTTTTGGGACCGTGATCAGCAAACAGTGCGGAACCAAATCAGACGCCGCAAAACGCGGCGTGTGATCTGGGTCTTCTCTGTTTGCTTAAACAACATTCATTTTTGTAAATTATACTACACGCAAAAACAAACCTGACACCCCTATTATTGGAAATGAACCACTCCAAACTTACTAGCTGGAAGATTTCATTGTCATATATGGGTTAATGTGGCCCCCGGCCATTGGGGGCTTGCTGCACGATGCTTCCACGCAGAGCTGAAACCAACCCGCATACGAGTACTGATAAACCGCTTAGAGGATATAAGCATGCCCAGACAAAGCGGTTCGAGTTGGACCGTCCATGCTTATAAACCCTATTGGTTTGAATGGGCTTGAGCTATCATTTCATCTCAAAGTAGGTTATAAGTCCCACGAAATTGGAAGCAACGTACCCAAAATGACCTATACTGTGTTGACGGGGACGTAAAACCTCAAATCAAACAAACAAAAACAAAATATGGGTTAATGTCAACAACGGGACGGTAGAACGTTTCCTTGTAAGCATAGCGCAGTTTCTATTTAACCTTCGGCTTATTCATTCAGACCTTAATAGATCTAGGCCACGGTATACAACCAGTCCTGAAATTTTAGCCCTCCTTGGTGTTAAGAAAGGAAATTTACGTAGTTGCGAAAAGTATATGTAAAACATCTGATTTATATTCATATGGACTTCTTGAGGGCCCCTGCCTCAAGACTTTGAAGTAAGTCTGTTGGAGTTTGATGCTCTGTCACTGCTCCGGCCCACCGGAGTTCAAATGTTTTCTTTTGCTTCAGCATTTTGCAGTTAAAAATCCGTGCGGGGCTCCCGCCCATCGGGACTGGGAGATATAGACTGGGCTGCATGGTGCTTCCACACACTGTAGTTGGTTTGATGGATTATTTACAAACAAAAGTGACTTGACCATTCACCATGTGACCAAGTCCGTGAAATGAACACCCCTAAATATATTCTATAAAAGGGTTATCCTTTGGAAGCAAGGAATACACCACAGAAGTGAAAAATATGGAGTGTACATGTTTTCTGGGCCAGACTAGCTAGTTTCGGCCAATTAGGCCTCATCAGTTACCCTCAGATATTTTCAAAATTCCCCAATGGAATCAATGATCCCAAAGGACAAGAAAATATAATCTACACTATAATGTAGGGCAGGGAGACGTTTTACCGCCGACACACATTCCCACACACCAGCTGTAGTGAAGTTAAATATGTTCTATAAAAGGGTTATCCTTTGGCAGCAAGGAATACACCACAGAAGTGAAAAATATGGAGTTTACATGTTTTCTGGGCCAGACTAGCTAGTTTCGGCCAATTAGGCCTCATCAGTGACCCTCAGATATTTTTAAATTCCACAATGGAATCAATGATCCCAAAGGACAAGAAAATATAATCTACACTATGATGTAGGGCAGGGAGACGTTTTACCGCCGCCACACATTCCCACACACCAGCTGTAGTGAAGTTAAATATGTTATTTAGAGAAAACTGAGGTTTACGGGGTATACATGAATTTTTATTATTTCTGCTACAAGACATAGGTGATGCGTACTCGTTAGAACCGCCTCAATGAGGCGGTTCTCACGAGCACCCCCAATCTATGTTTGCAGTACAAATAAGACAAATATCACATATTTTCATCAGAAAAGTAGCCGTTTTTGGAGATGTGACTGATTTATTGATTTTTGGGTTTAACGTCTCCGTCAACACTACTTACGGTCATTTTGGAGACATTGCTTCCAATTTTGAGGAACTTTTACCCGACATTGAGATTAAATGACATCTCCAGCCCTGCCGCCAAATAAAACAAAAAGGGTTTATATGCATGGATGTTCCGACTCGCACCATTTTGCCTGGCCAGACGTCTTTACGTCACCTTAAACTAGGTATTCAAGAATTTCATAGGACGTTTGTTTTGGTTCCAGCTGATTCCAGCAGGTTGCGGCTTCACGATGTTAACACTCTTCATGAAATTGGCGGTACAAAGGACTTTAGCTGTTGAAAGGGCTTTAGTTGATGACCACATTTGTCATTCAGCCACCAAGTATCCTGTCTGTGTTAAAGAAGGCCAAGACAAGCTTCCTACGTTATATTGGTTACCTAAACTTCACAAAAGACCATCCAAAACACGGTTTATTGCAAATTCAAGCTCTTGTACCACCACTGAACTCTCCAAATTATTAACTAATTGCGCACCACTTGTGGCTGATTTGTTTTTGTTTTGTTATGACAGAGACTTCATGATGTCCTTATCTGCTGAAAACCAGTCTGAAATCATTGAAGCTTTAAACTCCACTTCTAGATATTTGGATGATTTATTAAATATTGATAATACCTAAGTCGATGGTTTGATCAGTCAAATTTACCCCCCCCCCCCCCAGAACGTCATGTAAATGAAGCAAATTCTTCTGATACCGAGGCCCCGGTTTTGGATTTACATCTGTCTATTGTAGATGGGTTTGTTTTGTGCAAAATTTATGATAAACGCGATGATTTTGATTTTGAGATTGTAATTTTTTCCTTTTTTGGACGGTAATGTTCCTCGTACGCCATCCTATGGCGTTTATATTTCGCAATTAATTCGATTTTCCAGAGTGTGTAGTCATGTATCTGACTTCAACTCTCGTAATAAATTGTTAACGGCTAAACTTCTTAATCAGGGTTTACCGCTGACCGTTCCAAGGCGGTTCTTCAAACGCGGGTTATTTTTGTTATGGTTTGTCTTTGGGTGTTTGTGTCGCTTATGTTATTTTATTTTGAATAGCCTATTGGACATTTTATGGGAAAGTCCTTTTTTGCTTTCCGCTGTTGGTGTTTCCATTAGGGTCTGTTGTTTCATGTTTGTGTGTCTTTCCCTTTGGTGTCTCTCATGGGGCTGTGGGTTGATTGTATCGATTCCTGATCATTGCCTCCACTTCTGTTTTTTATCGGTACCATAAACTACACAAAGCCTTTTCAAAATTTTATAGACGTCATTCTGATTTAATTTCAAAATTCAATATTGGACTTAAATCTCTTCTTCAACAAGGTCTATCGGAACCCAACTTTTATGGTGACTTAGTATATAAATTCAGAAAAATATATAACCGCAATGACTTCAGCACCCAATTTCGTAAAATCATTCTTCGATATAAAATGATTGGGTACAACATAAAAGTTATACGACAGACTGCATGCATGGTAGTTAACCCAATCACGGTTGACAACTTTGATTACCTCTTTAATTGCACGCCGGTGGGTCAGGCCTCAGATTCTATGACGGTTCCAGCGTAAAGGCGTATTGAGGATTTAGAGAGATCTAATTTAAGGTAATGTTGGTTGGTGCCTGATGCTCTATCTCTGGTCGGGCCCATCGGAGTCTTACTGTTGGTTTTCTTTTGCATTTCAGTGGTTTCTTGCTGTCGAGGCCTCACCGTTGTTTCATTTCTGTGGTTGTTTGATTATTTGTGTTTACGGAGATGTTGCACTGATGAGTTTGGAGGCCTTCACGCGGACTGAACAAATTATTTGTCTAAATCGCGTCGAAAGTAAGGGCGAGGATTGTGGCCACGTAAAATCGATTTAAGCCCCCCAGTGGAATTGGTTTCCGCTGACCGTTCCAAGGCGGTTCGTATGTCGCGGTTTATTTTTGTTATTGTTTGTCTTTGGGTGTTTGTGTCGCTTACATTATTTTATTTTAGATAGCCCATTGGTCATTTTGTGGGAAAGTTACTGTCCTTTTGGCTTTCCGCTATTGATGTTTCCATTAGGTCTGTGGTTTCATGTTTGTGTTTCTTTCCCTGATGTGAGCTGTCGGTTGATTGTATAGATTCCTGATCATTGCCTCCACTTCTATTTAGAGCCTCTAAGCGGTTTACTAGTACTTATGTGCGCGGTCGGTTCCAGCTCTGCGTGGAAGCATCGTGCAGCCCAATCTATTTCTTCAAGCCCCGATAGGCGGGGCGAATTTGGAGAAAAATGCACTACGTCGTTCGGTAGTGTTATCGTAATGGGACACACAGAGACGGAAAAACAGCTTGCCCCACCAATCCGTCAAAACACAGTCTTCTCTGCTTGCATAAAGATTTTGTTGAATGGCCATCCATATCGCACGCACCGTAGACAGACCAGATGTGCAGACTGAGCTTAGTCTGTGTGGAGCACACATGCCCACTTGCCGAGACGCAGATCACAAAAGAAATTAGCATGACTCAGAAACAAAGTCTAATGGACAGAAGTAATTGCATAGCTTGTAGTCAGGAAATACGTTCACTATCATCAACTTCATGTTATAAAACTTCGGTATTTTATGATTTCCGCCGTCTGTGTCTGGCCAGTTGTATTTCATGAGTCTTTATCATGCTATGTAGCACTTAACATACACGTCAAATTTCCACCAGTGTCTCCTCAACAAGTGACAAACAGATCTTTGTTATATCTGGGAAACCTTGCATACAATACTAAACGTGGTGAAGAAAAACAACAATAACAAAAACAAACTGTGTTTGTGAAACACGAGCATGTCCCCAGGCATGGTCATTTTTTTTTCAAAGTGTGTCACAGTTCAAAGTCAAGGTCACAGGTCAAGAGTTTTGGTTTGAGTGGGAAGCCCTTGGCACAAGGAAATTACATACCAAATATGAAGGCTCTATCTCAAAAGGTTCGAAAGTTATAAACAATAATATTTTTTCTTTAAAGTAGGTCATAGGTCAAAGTCACAGGTCAAAAACGTTTGCATGAATGTAAAGCTCTTGTCACATGGAACCTACATGCCAAATATGAAAGCTTTATCTTAACTGATTCAAAAGTTATGAACAATTTTATTTGTAGGTCAGAGGTCAAGGTCGTGGTAAAAAATGCATGAATGTAAAGCTCTTATCACAAGGAACCTATATACCAAATATGAAGGCCTTATCCCAAACGATTCGAAAGTGATGACCAAAATGTTATTTTTTTCTTTTAAGTAGGTCAAAGGTGAAGGTCACAGTTCAAAACTTTCGCATGAATGTAAAGCTCTTGTTACAAGGAACCTACATGCCAAATATGAAGGCTGTATCTCAAACGGTTCAAAAGTTATGACCAATGTTAACTTTTTCTTTTATGTAGGTCAAAGGTCAAGGTCACAAGTTAAAACTTTTGTGTGAATGTAAAGCTCTTGTCAAAGGGAACCTACATGCAAACTATGAAGGCTGCATCTCAAATGGTTCAAAAGTTATGACTAAAGTGTGTTTTTTTATTTTAAGAATAATGTCTCACCAAACGCAACTCACTAGTCAAGGTCACAGTTCAAAGTTTTTTTAATGAATGTAAATATTTTGTCACAAGGAACATGCATGCCAAATATAAAGGCTGTATCTCAAGCGGTTCAAAAGTTATGACCAATGTTTGTAGGTCAAGGTCAAGGTCACAGGTCAATTTTTTGCATGAATATGAAGCTCTTGTCACAAGGAACCTTCATGCCAAATATGAATACTCTACCTCTAACGGTTCAAAAGCTATGACCAACGTTAAAGTTGTCCACGTACAAACCAACAGACAAACAAACAACCAGACAGGGCAACAACAATATGTCCCCGCTATCGCTACCGGGGACATAAAAACAACAAGGATTCTAAAAAGTCAAATGAAAGACCAATTTAAATCAAAGGAAAGAACGTATATTTTAGGAGAAGAACTATATAGGTACTTGTGATTTCGTATGAAACCTACCCTTGCGTTTTGTTACATTTTGGTGTGTATGCTACACACACGAATCGATTTATTGAATTAACACGTTAAAACAAGATCTGGTATTATTTCCTGGATTGGAAATGAGCCCACAGAAATATTAAAACACGATATTTCATCTTTACTCTGCAGAAGAACTACGAGTATTATAATGCGAGTATTATAATGCACGCGATGTCTGATTGGATATCCTAAAAAAAATTGCGGCAGTATATTCTGCGATATACTGTAGGAAACCCGACGTCATCATGTAACGTCTCTTTTCACTGGTTGGTTGACACCATTTTGGGCAAAGATAGCAAGTTTGCAACAAAACAAGTGAATAAGTGCACTTAAACGTTAAACCTCAAATTAAACAAACAATATCTGCAATATTAGCGAAGTTATTGGACTTTGTATTTTTGTTTAGACATTTGCCCTGCCCTACATCATAGTGTAGATTATATTTTCTTGTCCTTTGGGATCATTGATTCCGTTGTGGAATTTTGAAAATATCTGAGGGTCACTGATGAGGCCTAATTGGCCGAAACTAGCTAGTCTGGCCCAGAAAACATGTACACTCCATATTATTTTCGGTTCTGTTGTGTATTCCTTGCTTCCAAAGGATAACCCTTTTATAGAACATATTATACAAACAAATCACAAATGTTTACCACAGTAAGTCGAAACATGGAGTGAACACAGTAAACAAAACGAACCACGGGTAAACCGAGTCAGCAGCTCTTTCCCAAACAGGTGGTGACTCCAAATTTCTTGCACACCAGACAAGGAAATCCGTGATTTTACCCTGGGATAGAAATTTATGTTCTGACCCTGGTGTTCCGACCCCGAATCGAATATAATCGCGTGTTTGATAAATGCACTGGTTGATTACAACCTCATGCGCGGCGTCGTCATGCGTGACGTCACTAAACATTCCTGTTGTGTCATCACAAAATGGCGGACGTCGGTAACCGAAGTGACAGCAGCATTAAAAATTCGCAATAGAAATGGAAGGTATGCAAGAAAAAGAATCCAATATGGGTGTGAGGGGTGGATAGAAAAATCCGTCCCTCGGGATCACTGTCCGGCGTCACTCGGCAAGCCTCGTGATGCCGGACAGTGTCCCTCGGGATGGATTTTTCAATCCACCCCTCACACCCATATAAGATTCTTATAATATACACACTGGGGAAAAGAATTGGAATCACCAACATGACAAACATTAGACTGGAAGAAGAAATATAAAATAAAACAAAATAGAAGTGAAGGCAATGATCATGAATCGATACAATTTACCCACAGCTCCCATCAGAGACACCAAAGGGAAAGAAACACAAAGATGAAACAACAGACCCTAATGGAAACATCAATAGCGGACAGTTACTTTCCAACAAAATGGCCAATTGGCTATCCAAAACAAAATAATATAAGCGATACAAACACCCAGAGACAAACCATAATAAAAATAAACCGCGACAGAAGAACTGCCTTGGAACGGTAAGTGAAACGAATTCCACTGGGGGTTGGGTCTTAAATCGATTTTACATGGCCACAATTTTCGCCCTTACTTCTTTTAAGTTCTGTAGCGAAATAATTAGTTCAGTCCGCATGAAGGCCTACTAAATCATCAGTGCAACATCTCCGTGAACACAAAAATCCAAACAACCACAGAGATGAAACAACGGTGAGGACTCGACATCAAGAAACCACTGAAATGCTGGAGCAAAAGAAAACCAACAGTTAGACCTCCGCTTTCTATATTCAGACAAGAAGATGTTTAAAGGTTTACCCTATACAAGCCAATTCAAAACCAGTGGGCTCCAGCCCGGGGCCATTTTCGGCCCCACGACCGCTTGGGATATCCAAATGAAACTTACATACTTTTGATAGGCACTGTTGAATACAGAAAAACACAAACACACACCAAGCTCATTCTCGGATGAACTGTTTGCAATAAAACTGCATAGGTACATCTCCCGTCTATTCCCGATGGTCGTATAATTCATCCAGCTTTTCCTGAACGTCTTTGGAAATGTCTTTCTTCGCGCCTTGATCAATGAAAATTACGCTATACAATACAATATTTCAGAACACAAAAGTGAGAACTCAGAAACACAAAACTCAAAAGTAAAATACACAATACACAAGTCAAGAAGTTTAAAGTCAGAAGACCATTACACAATGTCCCATATAGGCTTCCGTACTTTATTGAGGTGGATACCAAAAATATTTCATCGAGTGTGTTGAAAACATCCAAATTTTCACGCCTGGCTATGACGTCACAAATGTCAGTTTCAAAACATACACAGACCACCATTTTGAATACAGCATTTTTATAGTTCAGATAGTGCTTTTCAAGGTATTTTACAGAATTATTTTATGGATAACATATGAATTTTGGCGAGAAAAGTAGTCCGGGCTGCAACGGTGAAAATAACATGGTCATGTTACCATGTTATTTTTCACACTGTGATATTTCACTTTTATTTGTTTCAGATATGCATTGATTTCATTGCTATGTATAAAATAAATTGGAACATTTTACCTCCTCAAAAAAATATAAAAAAATACAAATTTTTCGATTGAAAAAAAAATCCGACATTTTTTCATATTTCTGCTCCAAACCCGACAATCTATGTTTTGAGCAGAAATTAGAAAAGCAATGTATACTATATAAAAGTGGGGTTTAAGAGGGGGTGAGGGGGCAAAATTATAAAGGTGTGTTCTCATGATGGATCAAGAATTGATACAATTACCTAACACCTCCCTTCCCAGACACTGAAGCGAAAGGAACACAGTATGAAGCAACGGTACCAAAATAAAAACATTACTAGCAGAATGCCAAAAGCCCAAAAGTTTATAAACCGCTACATGTATATGTAATAAAAATATATTGCCAGCTTATACATACAGAGACATGCAATGGCAATAACAAACCGCATCAGAAAGACGGCCTTGGAATTGCCAGGACTAGAACTGCCAGAGGATTTGACTGCTAAATCCCCGCCTTAGCACATTTTACTGAAACATGGATCGAACATGTGTTTACTTTTGTTTGAATTGAGGTTTAACGTCCCCGTCAACACTATTTAGATCATTTTGGAGACGCTGCTTCCGATTTTGTGGCAATTTTATCCGACATTGAGATTAAATACCATATCAAGCCCTGTCGCCCAATGAAACGAAAATGCTTATATGCAGTGTACGGTCTGAATCACACCACTTTATCTGGACTGGCTTAGTCCTTCTAAGCGGTTTACCAGTACTCATATGTGGTCAGTGTCAGCTCCGAGTGGAGGTACCAGGCAGCCCAATCTATTTCTCCAAGCCCCGCAGGGCGGGGGCGAATCAAACATGTGACTTCTTACTACGTATACTGGAATTTTCGAGGGTGTTTATTACACAGATCTGTTAACGTGATGATACGTCGCCGTACAGCATTTTGCAGGACAAAATTCTAATTCTAACACAGCGCGCCTATATAGGCAACGGAAAATCATTACGATAACACACCCGTGTGACATAGTGCATTTTTCACATCTCCAAAATGGCTACTTTTCTGATGAAAACCTGTCATATTTTTTGCTATTTTTGTTATTTTTCTTCAAACGGCCCCCGCCCATAGGGGCTTGAAGAAACATATGGGCTGCATGATGCTTCCACGCAGAGCTGAATCCGACCCGCACACTAGTACTGGTAAACCGCTTAGAGGATCTAAGCCTGTTCAGGAACCGCGGTGCGAGGCTAATAAACCCTATTGGTTTCATTTGGGCGACAGGGCTTGAGATGTCATTTCATCTCAGTGTCGGGCAAAAGTCCCACAAAATTAGAAGCAACGTCTCCAAAATGACCTTTACAGTGTTGACGGGGACGTTAAACCTCAAATCAAACAAACACAATTTTTCTTCAAACATAGGTTGTGGGTGCTCGTTAGAACCGCCTCATTGAGGCGGTTCTAACGAGTACCCACAACCTACGTCTTGGAGCAGAAATAAGGAAAATAATGTATACCCCCGTAAACCTGAGTTTTCTCTGTATAAAGTGGGGTGTAAGGGGGTGTTTTTTTCCCGGACTTGTTAGCGTGATATAGCTGTGTTTTATTCTACACCAAATCACGACAAGGAAGAACGTGACGAGTGACGTCATTAAAAAACTGCCAATTTATGACGCCACTAGTCGATTTCTTTGAGGTTAGACGGTATAACGTCATATTCTCGCAACGAAAACGTTAGAAAAGGATATGAATGCATGTGTTTCAGTCGATATTTTTAGCGGGATTTTATCTAACAATGGCAAAAAGTGTGGTATTTTGAAGTAACAACAGCATTATTGCCGGTTTTCAGCCTGTTAGGATCGAAATAGATCAGCTCTAGTTTGTGATTTGTTGAGTAATAAATCGCGTTGTAAGTAGACAAATCACGCGCATTTTGCGTTCGTGATTTGTCTACTTTACAACTGAAATCCAAACTGTGATTTATTACTCAACAAATCAAAGCTAGCTTAAACAAACAAAAAACACTAAGTCCAAATAACTGCGCTTGTATAGCGGATGCGGCCCCCGCCCATCGGGGCTGGCAGAAATATATGGTCTGAAACCGACCCGTACACGAGTACTGGTAAACCGCTTCGAGGATCTAAGCCTGCCCAGGCAAAGCGGTGCGAGCCGGAACGTCCATGCTTATAAACCATATTGGTTTCATTGGGAAACAGGGCTTGAGAAGTCATTCCATCTCAATGTCGGGTAAAAGACCCTTAATATTGGAAGCAACGTCTCCAAAATGACCTTTAAAGTGTTGATGGGGACGGTAAACCTCAAATCCAAACAACAAATTGAATAGCAGATAGAGACATGACCCTTGTTTATCATATGACGTCGCGTCTGAGAGTGTAATAACGCCATGTAATATTTTCGATAATCCACTAGTGGATTAAATATGCAAAATAGGTAGATACGACCCGTAACGTTACATGTACGACGTCCGTAACGTCGTCGCGTTTACTAATGGCGGAAAATTGACATTTTTGTAAACAATGGTGAATAAAATGTTTCAAATGTCATATGATAAATAGAATCTTGCATTCGTGCTCATGTATTATTGAATTTATTAAACTCGTTGAGGAAAAGGGATAAAATGCTCGGCGAAGCCTCGCATTTTATCCCTTTTCCTCAACTCGTTTAAGAAATTCAATAATACATGAGCACTCATGTAAGATCCTCTATATCAACAATTTATTATACTCGTCGAGGAAAAGGGATAAAATGCTCGGCGAAGCCTCGCATTTTATCCCTTTTCCTCAACTCGTTTAAGAAATTCAATAATACATGAGCACTCATGTAAGATCCTCTATATCAACAATTTATTATACTCGTTGAGGAAAAGGGATAAAATGCTCGGCAAAGCCTCGCATTTTATCCCTTTTCCTCAACTCGTTTAAGAAATTCAATAATACATGAGCACTCATGTAAGATCCTCTATGTACAGAACTTCTGTATTGTCTTCTTTATAAGTGTTTGACGTTTTAGTTGTATACTTCAAGTGGTTTTTAAGTTATTATCCGGACACTATTCTATTTTTTTTTAAAAAGTACAAAGCTCAATGACCAATAATGACCTTGACATAGTGCCCTTAACAAGTGCTCGATGTTTCAATTGGATGCGTTAAGCGATTTTGTGTTACTTTTCTGACAAAATTATAAACAAATATAAAGTTCGATAACTCCGCTAATATTGCAGATAAAGTCATGGCCCTTATGCACTGTACTTGTCCATAGTGCCCTTTACATGTATGTGAAGTTTCATTTAGATTCGAGTTATTATGTGGACAAAGTTCTAAACCAAAAGTACAATCACCAGTGTTTCCGCTAACATTTCAATAACACACCCGTGCAACATAGTGCATTTTTCTCACCTCCAAAATGGCTACTTTTCAATGAAAATCCGTGATATTTTTCTTATTCATACTGCAAATGTAGTTTGTTGGTGCTCGTTAGAGCCGCCTCAACGAGGCAGTTCTTACGAGTACCCACAACCTATGTCTTGGAGCAGAAATAAGAAAAATATGACATACCACCGTAAACCACAGTTTTCTCTATATAAAGTGGGGTTTAGTGCGGTGTTCATTTCACGGACATGTTCATGTGATGGTATTGCAGATAGAGTTTCATTTAGTTACCTAAAGTGGAGCACTGTAGAGAAGTGATTTGTGGGTACTCGTTAGAAGACAAAGTAGCCATTTTGGACATCACGTGAACAAGTCCGTGAAATGAAGACCCCCCTAAACCCCACTTTATATAGAGAAAACTGGGGTTTACGGGGGTATTCATTATTTTTTCTTATTTCTGCTCCAAGACATAGGTTGTGGGTACTCGTTAGAACCGCCTCAATGAGGCGGTTCTAACGAGCACACCCAATCTATGTTATGAGCATTTATAAGAAAAATATCAAGGATTTTCATCAGAAAAGTAGTTATTTTGGAGATTAAAAAATGCACTAGGTCGCACGGGTGAGTTATCGTTATGGAGATGTGAGAAAATGCACTATATCGCACTGGTGGAACACGTATAGAGAAGCCATCATGACTGCATGTCACTGGCTGGTCGTGCATTTCAAACTGACTAGTCACTGGCTTCAAGTTACACGACCATCTTGCAATGACTACCGTTATGATCCTAATATAGAAGTAAAGGCAATGATTAAGCAATTAACCCGCACCTCCCATCAGAGACACTAAAGGGAAAGAAACACAAACACGGAATAACTAGACCCTAATGGAAACGTCACTAGCGGAACGCCATAAGGGCAGTTACTTTCCAACAAAATAGCCAGTTGGCTATCCAAAACAAAAGGATATAAGCGATACACACACTCAAAGGGAAAACAAAACAAAAACAAACCGCGACAGAAGAACCACCTTGAAGCGGCCATTGAAAGGAATTTCACTTGGGAGCTTAAATCGATTTTACGCGGCCGCAATCCTCGCCTTTACTTCCGTCGCGATTGAGACAAATAATGTGTTCAGTCCGCATTAAGGCCTCCTAACTCACCAGTGCAACATCTCCGAGGACACAAAATCCAACAACCACAGAGATGAAACACGTTGAGGACTCGACGGCAAGAAACCACTGAAATGCTCAGTGGAGCAAAAAGAAAACCAACAGTTAGACTCCGATGGGCTCAACAAGGCACCAACCAAAATTACATAAAAATAATTTCTAATTCTCAGTAAGCCTTTACGTTGTAACCGTCACAGAATCTGAGGTCTGACCCACCGGCGTGCAATTACAGAGGGAAGCAAAGTTGTCAACCATGATTGGGTTAACTACCTTGCATGCAGTCCGTCGTATAACAACGACGATTTTACGAAATTGGGTGCTGAAGTCATTATTGCAAGTGTATAAATTTTTTGTGAAGTCACCATAAAATTCGGGTTCCGATAGACTTTCATGCAGAAGAGATATAAGTTGGGACAGACCACTGCAAACAGTACAGACCAAGATCAGACTGCTCCTAAAAATTCGGACACCTTGAGGACTTGCTTTAATTCTCTTAAAATTTTATGTACAAAGTTGTTTAGAGTCCATCTGGGTCTACATTGTTTGCTTAGGCCTATCTGTCCCAATACTTGAGATCATTACTATAGTCGAACTTCAATGGCTCGAACACTTTTAGGACAATGAAAATCTGTTCGAGACAGGGGTAGTTCGAGCCACTGAGGGTTACTTCCAGGAGGCATAACGGGGTTAATTATGGGACACCTTTTCGGTGTTCCATAATAAAAATGTATGCTGTGTGTACTCATTAGAATCGCCTCGACGAGGCGATTCTAATGAGCACACACAGCATACATTTGCAAGATAAAAGTCGAAAATGTCCTTAATTATCCCACACTACTTCTAATGTTGAGGAATTCCCTAAGGACTCAAAAATGGGTTCGACTCAGCCATGGTAAACGAGCCATCGGTGTTGGAGCCATCGAAGTTTTACTCTATATCAGGGTTTCCTTCACCTTGTGATGCTTATATTCTTGCACACCAGACAAGGAAATCCGGGCTTTTACCCTGGGATAGAAATTTATGTTCTGACCCTGGTGTTCCGACCCTAAATCGAATATAATCGCGTGTTTGATAAATGCACTGGTTGATTACAACCTCATGCGCGGCGTCGTCATGTGTGACGTCACTACACATGTTGTGTCATCACAAAATGGCGGACGTCAGTAACCGAAGTGACAGCAGCATTAAAAATTTGCAATAGAAATGGAAGGTATGCAAGAAAAAGAATCCAATATGGGTGTGAGGGGTGGATAGAAAAATCCGTCCCTCGGGACCAATGTCCGGCATCACTCGGCAAGCCTCGTGATGCCTGACAGTGTCCCTCGGGACGGATTTTTCAATCCACCCCTCACAACCATATAAGATTCTTATATTGTATACGGAGGTAGATGTTGTAGAACAATGAAGGTATCCGTAGAACGCACATGGAATCTTATAAGAATCTTACGAGGGTGTGAGGGGTGGTTGGAAAAATCCGTCCCGAGAGTCAATGTCCGGCATCACGAGGTAGCCGAGTGATGCCGGACAGTGATCCCGATGGAATGTTTTCTCTGTCCATCCCTCACACCCATGTAGGATTTTTTTCTTACATTCCTTCTATTCCTGGGCGTGGATTTTTTTATACTGCAGTCACTTCGGTTGCCGAAGTCCGCCATTTTGGGATCACACTACAGTGATGTTTAGTGATGTCACGTAACGTGCTTTGACGTCAACAACAACGACGGCGCATATAAGGTCGTATTCGACCAGTGCATATTCGATTTGGGTTAAAAACATCAGGATTAGAACAGAATTTCTGTCCCAAGCTAAAACTATGGATTTCCTTATCCGGTGCGCAATAAAATCTTTTTCATTCACTAGCACCGGACCATGCCATTCAAGCATGTACATTTGAGCATATGCTGGCAGTGCAGGCCCGGATCAGTTGTTTGATTCAGGCTTTCACCAGTTGCTTTAGATCAGTCAAATCATGAATACTGTAGCACATATCACATCATGTGAACAAGTCCGTGAAATGAAGACCCCCCTAAACCCCACTTTATATAGAGTAAACTGGGGTTTACGGGGGTAAATAATATTTTCCTTATTTCTGTTGGGAGACATAGGTTGTGGGTACTCGTTAGAACCGCCTCAATGAGGCGGTTCTAACGAGCACCCACAACCTATGTTTTGAGCATTTATAAGAAAAATTTCCCGGATTTTCATCAGATTAGTAGTCAGTTTGGAGATGTGAAAAATGCACTATGTCGCACAGGTGAGTTATCGTAATGAATATACAGCGAAATCCTAGCAAAATGATCTGAATCTGTACATTTCACTTATGCTTGAATATACATTTTCATTTGATTAGACTCAGAAGCCCCCGCCCATAGGGGCTTGAAGAAATATATTGGTTGCATGATGCTTCCACTTAGAGCTGAATCCGGCTGGCACACTAGTACTGGTAAACCGCTTAGAAGATCGAAGCCTGTCCAGGAACCGCGGTGTGAGGCGGACCGTCAATGCTAATAAACCCTATTAGTTTCATTGGGCGTCAGGGCTTGAGATGTCATTTCATCTCAATGTCGGGTAAAAGTCCCACAAAATTGGAAGCAACGTCTCCAAAATGACCTTTACAGTGTTGACGGGGACGTTAAACCTCAAATCAATCAATCAATCAATTGATGAGACTCAGATTTCCGTAAAAGTTCTAAACAAGAGGCTCAATGAGCCTAAACCGCTCACCTTAGGAACTTAAGTTTTAACAATTCACAGACTTGACTACTAAATCTGCTAATAGAATCCAGCCCATTGACCCTTACAGGATATAAGTCATGATTATTGCATTGCATTCCAAGTTTGAGACTTCTAGCTTCTATAGTTCCTGAGAAATCTTTGACGAAAATTTAACATTGGTCAAAATGGAGAGAAAGAAGAATGAAAGAACAGATGAACAAATAAGCTGAGAAAGCCCAATGTCTCTTACACAAAATAAGTCATCATTATTCTATTGAATACCAAATTTGATGCTTCTAGCTTTTATAGTTCCTGAGAAATCTTTGATTAAAAATTTAACATTGGTCTATTATCTCTATATGGAGAGAAAGAAGAATGAAGGAACAAATGAACCAGACTAGCTCCAAAACCTAATGCAGCCTTTCCCCTTGCCCAATGGTGCTACACATAAAATTTAAACAAGATTGGTCGACTGCCTTCTGAGATATGCTTCATTGAAAGTGTGGACGACGGATGGACGGACGACAGACGACGGACTCCGGAGCCTTGGTATACTATCGGCTCACTGGAGCCTTTGGCTCAGGTGACCTAAAAATTCAAGTTGCTATTTCTGTCACAACATTTTCCCTACGTTAAGTCTATGGGCAAATTTTTTTGTCTCTCAAGGTCACGTAACTCCGAGGTCAATATTCCGATTCGGCCCAAAATCGAACTTAACCGAGATTTTATGCCTGTCCTCGTTACCTGCAAGTTTGAAGCTGATATGAATAAAAATAAAGTTGCTATCGTGGTCACAACGTATTTTTTTATGCTCAAGGGCAGGTAACTCCAAGGCAAATATTCCGATTCGGCCACAAATCGAACTTACCGAGATTTTATGTCTGTCCTCGATACCTGCAAGTTTGAAGCTGATCTGAAAAAAATTCAAGTCGCTATCGTAGTCGCAACATTTTCCCTAATTAAGTCTATGGGCAAATTTTTTGTCGCTCAAGGTCACGTAACTCCGAGGTCAATATTCCGATTCGGCCCAAAATTGAACTTAACCGAGATTTTATGCCTGGCCTCGTTACCTGCAAGTTTGAAGCTGATATGAATAAAAATAAAGTTGCTATCGTGGTCACAACGTATTTTTTATGCTCAAGGACAGGTAACTCCAAGGCAAATAATCCGATTCGGCCCAAAATCGAACTTAACCGAGATTTTATGTCTGTCCTCGTTACCTGCAAGTTTGAAGCTGATCTGAAAAAAATTCAAGTCGCTATCGTAGTCACAACATTTTCCCTATGTAAAGTCTATGGGCAAATTTTTTGTCGCTCAAGGTCATGTAACTCCGAGGTCAATATTCCGATTCGAACTTAACTGAGATTTTATGCCTGTCCACGTTACCTGCAAGTTTGAAGCTGATCTGAATAAAAATAAAGTTGCTATCGTGGTCACAACGTATTTTTTTATGCTCAAGGGCAGGTAACTCCAAGGCAAATAATCCGATTCGGCCAAAAATCTAACATAACCGATTTTATGTCTGTCCTTGTTACCTGCAAGTTTGAAGCTGATCTGAAAAAAATTCAAGTCGCTATCGTAGTCACAACATTTTCCCTATGTTAAGTCTATGGGCAAATTTTTTGTCGCTCAAGGTCATGTAACTCCGAGGTCAATATTCCGATTCGGCCCAAAATCGAACTTAACCGGGATTTTATGCCTGTCCTCGTTACCTGCAAGTTTGAAGCTGATCTGAATAAAAACAAGAGGCTCAATGAGCCTAAACCGCTCACCTGAGGAACTTAAGTTTTAACAATTCACAGACTTGACTACTAAATCTGCTAATAGAATCCAGCTCATTGACCCTTACAGGATATAAGTCATCATTATTGCATTGCATTCCAAGTTTGAGACTTCTAGCTTCTATAGTTCCTGAGAAATCTTTGACGAAAATTTAACATTGGTCAAAATGGAGAGAAAGAAGAATGAAAGAACAGATGAACAAATAAGCTGAGAAAGCCCAATGTCTCTTACACAAAATAAGTCATCATAATTCTATTGAATACCAAATTTGATGCTTCTAGCTTTTATAGTTCCTGAGAAATCTTTGATTAAAAATTTAACATTGGTCTATTATCTCTATATGGAGAGAAAGAAGAATGAAGGAACAAATGAACCAGACTAGCTCCAAAACCTAATGCAGCCTTTCCCCTTGCCCAATGGTGCTACACATAAAATTTAAACAAGATTGGTCGACTGCCTTCTGAGATATGCTTCATTGAAAGTGTGGACGACGGATGGACGGACGACAGACGACGGACTCCGGAGCCTTGGTATACTATCAGCTCACTGGAGCCTTTGGCTCAGGTGAGCTAAAAATTCAAGTCGCTATTTCTGTCACAACATTTTCCCTGCGATAAGTCTATGGGCAATTTTTTTTGTCTCTCAAGGTCACGAAACTCCGAGGTCAATATTCCGATTCGGCCCAAAATCAAACTTAACCGAGATTTTATGCCTGTCCTCGTTACCTGCAAGTTTGAAGCTGATATGAATAAAAATAAAGTTGCTATCGTGGTCACAACGTATTTTTTTATGCTCAAGGGCAGGTAACTCCAAGGCAAATATTCCGATTCGGCCCAAAATCGAACTTAACCGAGATTTTATGTTTGTCCTTGTTACCTGCAAGTTTGAAGCTGATCTGATAAAAATTCAAGTCGCTATCGTAGTCGCAACATTTTCCCTAATAAAGTCTATGGGCAAATTTTTTGTCGCTCAAGGTCACGTAACTCCGAGGTCAATATTCCGATTCGGCCCAAAATTGAACTTAACCGAGATTTTATGCCTGTCCTCGTTACCTGCAAGTTTGAAGCTGATATGAATAAAAATAAAGTTGCTATCGTGGTCACAACATATTTTTTTATGCTCAAGGGCAGGTAACTCCAAGGCAAATAATCCGATTCGGCCAAAAATCCAACTTAACCGAGATTTTATGTCTGTCCTCGTTACCTGCAAGTTTGAAGCTGATCTGAAAAAAATTCAAGTCGCTATCGTAGTCACAACATTTTCCCTATGTAAAGTCTATGGGCAAATTTTTTGTCGCTCAAGGTCATGTAACTCCGAGGTCAATATTCCGATTCGAACTTAACTGAGATTTTATGCCTGTCCACGTTACCTGCAAGTTTGAAGCTGATCTGAATAAAAATAAAGTTGCTATCGTGGTCACAACGTATTTTTTTATGCTCAAGGGCAGGTAACTCCAAGGCAAATAATCCGATTCGGCCCAAAATCGAACTTGACCGAGATTTTATGCCTGTACTGGTTATCTGCAAGAATGAAGTCGATCAGAAAAAAATTGACGGAGCTAGAGTGATGACAAGCTTTTTCCTATGTGAAGTCTATGGGAGCTAGATGTTGCCATGGCAACCAGAGTTCCACTCAGATCTGCCTGAAAACCTAATGAAGCCTTTCCACTTGCCCAATAATGCGACACATGAAATTTGATCAAAGTTGGCCAAGTAGTCTTTAAGATATACATTTTTGAAATTCCCATTAACCCTAATGCAAAAACACACAAGGGCAGGTAACTCCTAAGTGAATGATCCGATTCTGCCAGTTATCGAACTTGACCGAGATTTCATGGCTGTGCTGGTTATCTGCAAGAATAAAGCCAATCTGAAAATAATTAAAGCAGCTACGGTGATGACAACATTCTCCCCATGTTAAGTCAATAGGCAATTTTTTCAACGCTCAAGGGCACGTAACTCCTGAGTGAATAATCCGATTCAGCCCAAAATCGAACTTGATCGAGATTTCATACCTGTCCTCGTTATCTGCAAGAATAAAGTCGATCAGAAAAAAATTGACGGAGCTAGAGTGATGACAAGCCTTTTCCTATGTTAAGAACGCTCAAGGGCACGTAACTCCTGAGTGAATAATCCGATTCAGCCCAAAATCGAACTTGATCGAGATTTCATGCCTGTCCTCGTTATCTGCAAGAATGAAGACAATCAGAAAAAAATTGACGGAGCTAGAGTGATGACAAACTTTGTCCTATGTTAAGTCTATGGGAGCTATTTGTTGCCATGGCAACCAGAGTTCCAATCCGATCTGCCCGAAAACAGTATGCAGCCTTTCCCCCTACCTGATAATGCTTCACATGAAATTTGATCAAGATTGGCCCACTGGTTCCGGAGATATACTTCTTTGAAAGTGTGGACGACGGACGACGACGGACGACGACGACGGACGACGACGGACGACAGACACCGGCTCGTGGTATACTAATACCTCACATGAGCCTTCGGCTCAGGTGAGCTAAAAATCGTACACCTTGAAGACAAGCTGTAATTCTTCTAAAATTTTAACAAATTTGTTTGACGAACCTGCAAGGAGTCCAAAAGGAGCAAACGGAATGGCAAACAGTGTAGACCCTGATCAGGCTGCTCCTTAAGGAGCAGTCTGATCTGGGTCTGCACTGTTTGCTTAGGCCTATCTGTCCAAATACTTAGGATCATTACGGTACCGCGTGCCAGCTGGTCCATCACAACTTGCCCAATTTAAATGGTAAAAACAATGTATACACGGAATTTACCCTACATTTGGACAGCTTATCTACTAACAATAATTCTCCTAAAATTTAAAATAGTCCATTCTGCTAAATCTTGGTGCAATCTAAAATATTGCTGCTAGTATGGCAAACATTGTATACCCTGATCAGACGCCAACTTCTGTGGCATATGATTTGGGTCTACATTGTTTGCATAGGCACATGTGTCCCAAGACAAGCACATGGACGTAGCCAGGTGTTCAACACTGATATTAATCAATCAGCGCAGCATGTGTGAACTCAAATTATGAATTCTGACAGCTTGTATATGTTTGATGTAGTAGTTATGCTACTCTCCTTGCAAACCAGGGATCGCAAGATAGATCCCGGATTTCTCCATACTTTCGGATGAGTCTTAAAACCGAGCTCCCGTCTCCGTAGGTGAGACGTAAAACTCAAACACTGTATATGTTTGATTTGTTTCTGATTGTATTTCCTATAGCTAACTGATCAGACTGCTCCTGAAGGCTGCATGATGCTTCCTCGCAGAGCTGAAACAGACCGCATTTAAGTACTGGTAAACCGCATAGCGGTTCTAAAATAGACGTGAAGCGTGCCCAGAAAAACTGGTGCAGGTTGGACCGTTCATGCATATACACTTTATTGGTTTCATTGGGCAGCAGAGCCTAAGATGTCATTTCATCTCAATGTCGGATAAAAGTCCCACAAAAATGGAAGCAACTTTTCCAAAATGATCTATACAGTGTTGAAGGGGACGTTAAACCTCAAATTAAACAATCAAAACACCGAAACAATCATTACGAAAACACGCCTATACAAATACATAGTAAATGTTATCGCCGAAAAACGCAAATTTTAAGATGAAAAATTGTGATATTTTTCTTATTTCTACTCACAAATATAGATTGTGGGTACATGTTAGAACCGCCTCATCGAGGCGGTTCTAACGAGTACCCACAATCTATATTTTAGAGCAGAAATAAGAAAAATAATGTGTACCCCTGTAAACCCCAGTTTTAGTATATAAAAGTGGGATTCAAAGGGGTCAAATTTATACTGGCGTGTTTTCGTGATGTATCCCACAATAATCGCCGTTATGCCTCTTGCTATGGCACTACATGTAATAGCAACCCTCATTTGCTCGAACTACCACAATCAGATTTAGAATTGTTACTGGTGACACGTCAAATGACATTCGTAGACAACTCTCTCGAACAAACGTTCTTGGTCCAAAATAAATTCGAGCCATCGAAGTTCGACTGTATATGGAACTGGACTCGGAACAGGATCTGAAACGGAACAAAATATGGAACAGTATAGGTATTTGGAAGGTCGTCTGCTGAGAACGAAAATTGCTTCAATACGGAACGGAAGTTTACTTATTTTCTCGGAACAGGTGTACATTTATTACGAAAACACGCCTATACAAATACAGTGTAACTTTACAATGTACCTCCGAGAAGTCGATTTTTTTTTTCAGAAAAAAATTTGCGATATTTTTCTTATTTCTGCTAAAAACATAGATTGTACGTTCGTGTTCTAACGAGTACCCACAATCTATATTTGAGAGCAGAAATAAGAATAAATTAAGTTTTGCCTCTGTAAACCCCAGTTCTACTTTATAAAAATAGGGTTCCGTCACGAAAACAGCCTATATAATTTTCGTCCCCTTGAACCCCACTCTTATATTGTAGAACTGGGGTTAAGGGGTAAAAACCTTATTTTTACTGTTTCTGCTCTATATTTTTGTACAGAAATTAGAAAAATATCACAAGTTTTCATCTGAAAACTTTCTTTTTTTCCGGCGGTTAAGGATACAATGTATTATGCATATGTGTGTTTTTCGTTATGAGTAACGGAATATGGAATGTAAAACGGAACAGGATCTGGAAGGTCTTTTGCTGAGAACGAAATTTGCTGAAATACGGAACGGAAGTATACTTATTTTCTCGGAACGGGTGTGCATTCATTAAAAACGAAAACACGCCTATACAAATACAGTGTAAACTTTACCTCGGAAAACACGAAAATTTTCAGACGAAAAATTGTGATGTTTTTCTTGGTTTAAACATATTTATTCAGAAGTAACAAGTTTACATATACAGTACATAATATGACAGGATTTGGACGGATATATATAGAGTCCATTTCCTCAAAAACTGGAAACTACATGTATATTTTTATTATTTCTGCTCAAAATATAGATTGTGTGTACTCGTTAGAACCGCCTCATCGTGGCGGTTCTAATGAGTACCCACAATCTATATTTGAGAGCACAAATAAGAAAAATAAGGTTTACCCCTTTAGACCCCAGTTTTATTATATAAAATTGAGGTTCAACTAGGTAAAAAGTATATAGGCGTGTTTTCGTGATGGTTAAAAATTGAAAGCATTAAGAAAACACGCCTATACAAATACATATTATTTTTTTCGGCGAAAACATGAAGATTTAATAAGGAAAAATTGTTAAATACTTCTTATTTCTGCTCCAAATATAGATTGTGGGCACGTGTTAGAATCGTCTCATAGAGGCGGTTCTAACAAGTACCCACAATCTATATTTGAGAGCAGAAATAAGAAAAATAAGGTCCACCCCTGTAAACCCAAGTTTTAATGTATAAAATTAGGGTTCAAGGGGGTCAAAATTATATAGACGTGTTTTCGTGATGGTTAAAAATTGAAAGGGAGAGATCTCGGAACGGACCGAACTGCTTGGAAAATTGAATTCCGGAAAAGAATTATTTTCCTGGTAAAATAGAACAATACTTTCTTAAGTATACGGACGGAAGGATATTAAGCCTTTTTGTACCAAATGGAATCTTCCTCCATATATATCTAGCAGGAGTTCATTTCAAAATTTGGGAGTGTCAGGTTATGCTTTTGGAAAATGACTGAACTTTTAGCAAACAGTGGAGATCAAGATCAGACGCCGCATTGTGCGGCGTCTGATCTGGGCTTACACTGTTTGCCAGGGTACCCCCGTTTTGGGTTTCTGGTACTAAATGGGTTAATGTTCTCGGAATAGGCGTGGATTTTATCGGAATGCATGTTTGTTACTAAAAAGAAAACGCAGTTTGCTTAAATCCAGAACGAAAATATAGTCATTCATTACGATAACACACCCGTGCGACATAGTGCAATTTTTCACATCTCCAAAATGGCCATTTTTCTGATGAAAATCCGTGATATTTTTCTTATAAATACTGCAAACATAGGTTTTGGGTGCTCGTTAGAACCGCCTCAATGAGGCGGTTCTAACGAGTACCCACAACCTATGTCTTGGAGCAGAAATAAGGAAAATAACGTTTACCCCCGTAAACCCCAGTTTTCTCTATATAAATTGGGGTTTAGGGTCTTCATTTCACGGACTTGTTCACGTGATGTATACAAACCATCAACAGTTCGTGATAGAGGTTCGCACTGGCTAACAGTTAACAATATGTGTTTGTTTGAGTGTGGTTTAACGTCCCCGTCAACACTACTGAGGTCATTTTGGAGACATTGCTTCCAGTTTTATGGGACTTTTACCCGACATTGCGATGAAATGACTTCTCAAGCCCTGTCGCCAAATGAAACCAATAGAGTTACATGTACATACACTGGACGGTCTGACACGAATTACTTTGCCTGGGCAGGTTTAGTCCGTCTAAGCAATTTACAAGTACTCATGCGCGGTCAGTTTAACCCTTGTTCTGCTGAGCCCGGATATGTCTTTACTTTCAAACGATGCAGATCCAGATCAGATGGCTTCTGAATCTGAAGAAGCCATCTGATTTCTGAAGAAGCCATCTGATTAGGATCTTCATTGTTTCTCATTCAGTTTATGAATTTGTTGCAATAATTTGCATCCAGTAATCTGATTGGTTGATAATCAGTAGTGGGTGTGGCATATGTAAATATTCAGCAGGTTAAGGGTTAAGCTCTGTGTGGAAGCTTCTTGTAGCCCAATCTATTTCTCCAAGCCCCGATAATGAGAGAGTGAGTGTTTGAGTTTTACGTCCCACCAACAGCTAAGGTCCTGCGGCTTATCCATTACACCACGTAGACTTCAAGGGTCGCGATATTAGTTGCATGAAAATACTGTAAGTCTGTGCAATGAATTCCCCCATTAACCCAACATTATATAGAGAAAAGTGGTGTTTACGGGGGCATACATTATTTTCTTATTTCTGCTCCTAGACATAGGTTGTGGGTATTCATTAGAACCGCCTCAGTGAGGCGGTTCTAATGAGTACCCACAACCTATGTTTTAAGTAGAAATAAGAATGACTCGGAAAACAAAGAAGGGCAGGTCATGTCAAGTCTATTAACAAAAAGTCTAACCTACTTTCGGGTCTTGATTAAATGTCCTGTTTCCTTTGACACAATGACCTATAAGTTTATTTTGGTTTATTCTGCGAAAAAAAGGTTCCCACTGATGACACATCAATCGGAATCTTTTTTTTTTCTTTCGAAGAATACACTTATAGATCATATACCAAACGCGTGTTACCGGTTTGCATCATTCAGGCCTGGGGCTCAGATTTCGGTCATTGTGAATTTGGCAATAGAAGACAGCAGACGCAGAAAACGGGAGTATAGAAGCATCAGGGTAAGTCAGTCGGACCTGATCGAATTACAAAAATAAAAGTGATAATGATAATAGTAAAAAGAAGAAGAAGAATACTATTAATAATAATAATAATAATAATAATAATAATAATAAACAAATAAATAAATAAATAAATCGGCTCTCCAAAACAAAAGTTTTTTTTTTTATTTTTTTTATTTTCGAATAGTTTCTTGATCGACTCAGAGCACACAAGCACAGCATCATGCAAACATGCCTATATTATTTTGACCCTCTAAACCCCGCTTTTATATGGTAAAACTGGGGTTTGCAGGGGTATACATTATTTTTCTTATTTCTGCTCAAAAACATAGATTTTAGGCACTCGTTAGAACCGCCTCGTCGAGGCAGTTCTAACGAATATCGACGAGGCGGTTCTAACGAGTACCTACAATCTATGTTTTTGAGCAGAATTAAGAAAAATATCACAAATTTTCATCTGAAAAAAATTGTTTTCGATGGTAAAATTTACAATGTATTTGTATAGGCGTGTTTTCGTGAGGAACAAGAACATATTATTGCTGGTTACCGTAGATTGTTGATTCTTTATCTTGTAGTTGACAATCTTTCCCGCCATTACCGTCACCTGAACAAGTCCGTTAAATGAACACCTCCGGAACCCCACTTTATATAGTGAAAACTGGGGTTTATGGGGGTATACGTTATTTTACTTATTTCTGCTCCAGGAGATAGGTTGTGGGTGCTCGTTAGAACCGCCTCAATGATGCGGTTCTAACGAGCAACCACAACCTATATTAGCAGTATAAAGAAAAAAATACCACGAATTTTCATCAGAAAAGTAGTCATTTTGGAGATGTGAAAAAATGCACTATGTCGCAGGGGTGTATTATCGTAATGTAATAAAACACTAGTTTCATTAAGTGATACTTGGGTATGAGTGAGTGAGTGTTTGGAGTTTTACGTCTCACCAACAGCTAAGGTCACGGAGACAGGACCTCAGTTTAACCGTTTTTGTACCAAATGGAATCTTCCTCCTTATATATAGAGCAGGAGTCAATTTCGAAATTTAGGTGTGTCAGGCTGTTTTCTTCAAAATTGATTTAGAAAATGGCTGATTTATTTGCAAAGAGTGTAGATCCTGATCTGCAGCGTCTGATCTGGGCCTGCACTTTTGCCAGGGTACCTGTTTTGGGGTTCCGATACAAAATGGGCTAAATTTATAAAGTGATACTGGGG
Source organism: Lucinisca nassula (assembly GCA_963580285.1). Classification (NCBI taxonomy): domain Eukaryota; kingdom Metazoa; phylum Mollusca; class Bivalvia; order Lucinida; family Lucinidae; genus Lucinisca; species Lucinisca nassula. Next base: position 33,279,399 of record OY757025.1, on the reverse strand, counting down.
TATAAGTGAGTGAGTGTTTGAGTTTTACGTCTCACCAACAGCTAATGCCATGCGGAGACGGAACCTCAGTTTAAAAACTCATCCGAACGTCTGGAGACTGGCGGCCCGGGATCGATCCTGCGCCCCTTGGTTTACATTGCGAGTAGCATCACCACTACACCACAAAGGCCTCTCATTAGGAAAACATATCCGTGTGAAATAATGGCGTCCAAGATGGTGTAAGAAATTACAGGCGGTTCTAACGAGTACCAACAATCTATGGTTTGAGCAAAAATAAGGCAGATAATGAATACCCCCGTAAACCCCACTTTTCTCTTTTTTTGTCTGTATGCAAAATATTTTAAGAAGTTTGCAAGAAACAGCAGCAGACGACATTTCCAGACACATTTTTCCATGGCATCTTAAGGGTTAAAATATATAACAGAGCCGGATGGAGTCTGCAGAAATCTAACTCTTATTTTGCTTAGTTCTTCTAAAACGATTAATATGAAGAACTTCTTATGAAGCAAGGCTTTCTCCCAAGCACCGCAATGTATGTTTGTGTTAAAAGTATTTATGTATTACCCTGATTTAACAAGCGGGAAATGCCATAACCAGCGAGCCAAAGCTTGCTTGTATGCAGCCTCGATTTTGGTGACCTACGCCTAGCGTTCAATGTCAAATGGGTGTTAAAATTATACTTATTATTATGCTGGGGGACATTGTTTTCCTCTGATCTTCTGTTTGTATTGGAGATTAACGGCCTAGTCAACACTATTTAGGTCAGCCGTTCAGTTTACCTATCCATACTTTAAACAGTACAGTGACATTCTTTCGCCAGAATTGACAACTGCCCTTCTTGAATCAGCGAAAGGGAGATATATTGCATAATCAATCTCCACGAAAGAATGTTGCCGACCCTAGTCAGACGCGCAGCCGACTGAGCTATCGAGGCTGGTTATTGTTTTCCTCTGAAAACATTTCTAGTCATTACGATACCCCACCCGTGCGACATAGTGCATTTTATCACATCTCCAAAATGGCTATTTTTCTGATAAAAAAATGTGATATTTTTCTTATTAATACTCAAAACATAGATTGTGGGTGCTCGTTAGAACCGCCTCATTGAGGCGGTTCTAACGAGTACCCACAGCCTATGTCTCGGAGCTGAAATAAGATAAATAGTTTATACCCCCTAAACCCAAGTTTTCTCTATATAAAATGGGTTGTAAGGGGGTGTTCATTTCACGGACTTGTTGGCGTGATGTTTTCATTGTTGTTTTCTCTGAAGGGGCAGCCATTCCTCTTACTGGACCTATATTTAGGGGTGGACAGAGAAGAACATGTACCTTGTGGGAAGATTTTGCTATGCGGGATATTACACCCTGTTTTGAATAGATGAAATCGGCTTGCAAATAAGCTAAAATGACTAAATGCAAATTTAGGGGGTACAGGCCCGGGCAACAAACAATATGACACCAGGTTAAGAAGTCCATGTGATGAGCACTTCTCTAAAGTAAAAGTAAAACAAAGATCAGGAATCGATACAATTAACTTACCCCACCCATCAAAGACACCAAAGGGGAAAAAAACACAAACATGAAGCGACCAGACCATAATGGAAACCTAGACAAAGGAAGGCCTTAAGGACAGTTAAATTCCGACAAAATGGCCAAATGGCCATCCAAAATAAAAAGACACAAGTGATACACACAGTAAGTAACAAACAACAACATAAATAAACCCCACTTTATAAAGGTAAAAGTGGGTTAACTGGGGATTCGTTATTTTTCTAATTTCTTCTCCAAACATTGGTTGTGGATGCTCGATAGAACCGCCTCAGTTTGAAACAGAAAAAAATAATATCAAAATTGTTTACATCAGAAAAAATACCCGTTTTGGAGATATGAAAGAATGCACTATGCCACACGGATATGTTATCGTCACCTAGAAGCTACATATCACTTTCTCTTTCAGCAGCTAAAATGTGTGGTATCTGGGCAATATTCGGTAGTGACGGGGACATCGCCTTCCAGTGTATTGCGGCGCACAAGATTACATACCGGGGACCAGATGCTTTCAGAATCGAAAATGTCAATCATTTTCCAAGCTCGTGCATGGCCTTTCACCGATTGGTTATAGTGGATAGCCTCTATGGAATGCAGCCAATGAGAACATTCCAGCATCCTTACATCTATCTCATCTACAATGGAGAAATTTACAACTTCAAAGAGGTAAAACACATATCATTATAGACTAGTACTAGTCTGATAATCAAAGTCTGACCATTTTTTTTTTTTATTATATTTAAGAAATAGATCAGCTCTAGCTGTGATTTGTTGTGTAATAAATCACAGTTTGGAGGTCAGTTGTAAAGTAGACAAATCACAAGCGCGCAGCGCGCGTGATTTGTCTACTTACAACTGACCGACAAACTGTGATTTATTACACAACAAATCACTGGCTAGAGCTGACCTATTTCGATTCTAACACGCTGAAAATCGGCAATAATGTTGTTGTTTCCTTCAAAATCTCACAACTCTTCGCCATTGTTAGAAGAAATCCCGCTACAATTATCGACTGAAACACGTGTATTTATATCCTTTTTTAACGTTTTCGATGCGAGAAAATGACGTTACACCGTCTAACGTCAAGGAAATCGACTAGTGACGTCATAAATTTGCAGTTTTAATGACGTCACACGTCACGCTCTTCCGAGCTGTGATTTGTTGCAGAATAAAACACAGTTATTTTGCATTGCCTATATAGCCGCGCTGTGTTAGAATAAAAATTTATCACATTGCTAGCAATGGCAAATGAAAAATCAAACATGAGTTCCTTTAAGAGCAATGAAAACATTCATAAGAAAGAAGATGGGTCATACTACGTAGTTTCGGCTAATAAAGCCTCATCAGTGACCCTGTAATGGTCCGACAAAGAAAGCCAGAGGAAACACACTGCAATTTTGCGAATTTCGAATAGGCAGTCGATTCAAAGACTGATATAAATCAAAACGGGGTCCAAATAATTAAAAACCTGTCTAGAATATGAGTCTAAACCAATAATTTATTTCTGATATCTCAGAATATTCACACTGACCTCAAAGGACCAAAAGTAAAATATAAACTGCACTATGGTTGATGTACGGGGAGACGTTTTACGGCCGCCACACGGCACAACACCAGCTGCAGTGAAGGCAAATGAAAAATCAAAAATGAGTTCCTTTAAGAGCAATGAAAACATTCATAAGAAAGAAGATGGGTCATACTACGTAGTTTCGGCTAATAAAGCCTCATCAGTGACCCTGTAATGGTCCGACAAAGAAAGCCAGAGGAAACATACTGCAATTTTGCGAATTTCGAATAGGCAGTCGATTCAAAGACTGATATAAATCAAAACGGAGTCCAAATAATTAAAAACCTGTCTAGAATATGAGTCTAAACCAATAATTTATTTCTGATATCTCAGAATAATCACACTGACCTCAAGTCTATTTGGTAGAGTCTCCAAGCTTAGAATCAGTTAAAATTGAGCCAGAGAGACTAGACTAGCCAAATGTTTAAACACTGTTCATTTTAGTGCAAAAGATTATTTTAATTCCATATTATCCATGTTAACGCCTAGTGGCTAGACTAATATCATTACAAAAACACGCCTATAGAAATACAGAGTACATTTTTTCGCCGAAAAACATGCAGATTTTTAAGATGAAAAATTGTAACATTTTTCTTATTTCTGCTCTAAAATATAGATTGTAGGTATTCGTTAGAACCGCCTCGATTGATATTTTTCTTATTTCTGCTCAAAATATAGATTGTTGGTACATGTTAGAACCGCCTCATCGAGGCGGTTCTAACGAATACCCACAATCTATATTTTAGAGCAGAAATTAGAAAATTAAGGTTTACCCCTATAAACCTCAGTTTTACTATATAAAAGTGGGGTTCAAGGGGGATCAATATTACATAGGCGTGTTTTCGTGATGTGGTACAAATTAAGACATCTGGTACAAAATAGAAGTGAAGGCAATGATCAGGAGAATCTACACCCATCACGCGAGCAAGTTCGTGAAATGAACACCCCCTGACTCCCACTTTAGTTAGAAAAAACTGGGGTTTACGGGGTATATATTATTTTTCTTGTTTCTGGTCAAGAACATAGGTTGTGGAGGTTCTAACGAGCACCCAATAGCCATGTTTGCGGTATAAATAAGACAAATATGGGTTTTCATCAGAAAAGTAGGCATTTTGAGATATGAAAAAAATGCACTTTGTCGCACGGGTGTGTAATCATAATGGGAGAATGAACGATCTCGGCTATTCATCACGAAAACATGCCTATATTATTGTGAAACCCTAAAACACCACTTTTGTACAGTAACATTTGCATTCTAGGGGTATACATTGTTGTTCGTGTTTCTGCCCAAAACCATAGATTGTGCGTACTCGTAAGAACCGTCTCACCGAAGCGGTTCTAACAAGCACCTAAAATCTATGTTTTGAGCAGAAATATGAAAACCCCTCATTACGATAACACACCCGTGCGACATAATGCATTTCTCAGAAATGCCTACTTTTTATGAAAATCAGTGATATTTTTCTTATAAATACTGCAAACATAGGTTGTGGGTGCTCGTTAGAACCGCCTCGATGAGGCGGTTCTAACGAGTACCCACAACCTATGTCTTGGAGCAGAAATAAGAAAAATAATGTATACCCCTGTAGTCCCAGTTTTTTCTATATAAAGTGGGGTATAGGGGGGTCTTCATTTCACGGACCTGTTCACGTGATGTGTTGGTAAATGAGGTGACACACACCACGAAAGTGAGAGTAGGATCTGTTTCTACTGTAACTTTATTTGTCTTTTGCTTGACTTCTTGGAAATGCTTTTTGGCCCGACTTCTTGGAAACGCTTTATAAACAGATATCAGGGAAACGCTTTATAAATAGATAACGACGGGCGTTGTATTCTGTTTGTTCCGAACGCGTTTTCAGTGCGTAAATATGTGGAGAACAGTCTTATCTTTAGGCTTCCCAGTTAAACATGGCGGTCGGCGAACTCAGATAATGGACTAGACGCAACAGGTTCCAATGACCGATATACTTGGTGTTACATGTAACCAAGATTTGCCTAGCGGCTTTTGGGGGGACATTGGCAAACAGGGTAGACCCAGATAAGGCGTCGGCCTCGGTAGCTCAGTCGGATGCTCGGCTGACTGGTGATCAGGGGACGCGGGTTCGATACCTGCCGGGGTCGGCAACATTCTTTCGAGGAGATTGATCATGAAATCTTTTCTACGGTCATTCTCTCCCTTCCGCTGATTCAAGAAGGGCAGTTGTCAGTTTCTGGTGAAAGAATGTGCACTGTACTGGTTGACCGCTTACGTATAAGCTTGTCCAGGAAAAGTGTGGATTGGTAAACTGACTGGCTCAAAAATGATCTAAAATTGTGTTGACTGGGTCGTTAAACGCAAATACAAACAGACAAAATGCCCAGATAAGACTATGATGCCGCAGAACGCGGCGTCTGATCTAAGGCTACACTTTTTGTTGTTTGCTTTTGTAAAACTGACCAACAAACAAAACAACCAGACACTCCTATAGTTGGAACGTGACCACTCCGAACTCATAAGGTGGCATATTCCATTGCCATATACGGGTTAATCCATTGCAGGCGGGAAACCGTTAAAGAATAGTGCAGGCCCAGATCAGACGCCGCAGAACGGGCGTCTGATCAGGGCCTGCACTATTTGCTGACATAATTTTCCGTCAAAAATAGAACAAAAACGAAAATTAGGCCTAACACCTCTCATATGACAAATGGACTTGTTCAACTTATAGCAATGGAAGAGTCCACTAGTATACAATGGGTTAAAACATTTTGCGTTAGACGTACGTATAGGATGGTCGAGCCTTTGTCTTGATTGGCATCTTTCCTGTGACACAGCGCAATATTCTGACGGAAACCCCCATTGAGAACTGAAGGGCATTTTTTTTTTTGCATCATCCGCGCATTGATGTCACTACCATTGGCTGATAAAGCCTATTTATTCTCATTTCACACGTCTATATAATTTTGACCTCCTTAATCGGACCGGCCCCGATAGCTCAGATGTTAGAGTGTACGTTCCGGGGAACGGGAGGTCACGGATTCGATCCCGGGCCGCGACATACCAAAGTCGTTAAGAATGGTACTAGCTGCTCCTCGCTTGGCACTCAAATTTACGGGGTACAGCTAGGACTGGTCGACCCAGTGTCAGGATAATGTGACTGGGTGTGGTATCATGTAATGTGTCTGGGATATGGTACTTCAGTGAGGCAGCACTATAAAAGTGAGCATTGAGCTCCCTGTCGCAACCAAACCCGCCGTGATATCACTGAAAAAAATGTTGAAAGCGACGTTAAACCCGAGTACACACACACACACACACACACACACACACACACACACACACACACTTAATCGCCACTTTTATAAAGTAAAACTGGGGTTTACAGGGGTAAACCTTATTTTTCTTATTTCTGCTCTAACATATAGAGTGTGGGTGCCAGTTTGAACAGCCTGGATATTCTGGGTACCCGTTAGAACCGCCTCGATGAGGCGGTTCTAACGAGCACCCATAATCTATCTTTGAGCAGATATAAGAAAAATATCATTATTTTTTCATCTTAAAATTTTAGTTTTTTTTTTTTTCTTTATTTTTTTGGGCGAGAAAATTTACACTGTATTTGTATAGGTGTGTTTTAATAATGGCAAGAAATCGAAATGCTAGCCTTTCTAGTATCAGCTAAGACTGACGTTACAATTGTCGTGCTCATGAAAATTAAAATGACAGCAGTTTTATACGGAACCCGGGAAGGGACATGATTTTTTTTTTATTTTATAAGTTGTGCGCACAAGATAATATCTTGTGCGGACAAGATATTATCTTGTGCGGACAACATATTCTCTTGTGCGGACAACATATTAACTTGGGCAGACAAGATATTATCTTGTCCGCACAAGATATTAAGTTGTGCGAACAAGATATTATCTTGTCCGCACAATATAATATTTTGTCTGCATAACATAGATCTTGTGCGCACAAGATATTAGCTTGTCCGCATAAGGTATTATCTTGTCCGCACAAGATAATATCTTGTCCGCACAAGATAATATCTTGTCCGCACAACTTCCCAAGATCTATGTTGTGCAAACAAGATAATATGTTGTGCGAACAAGATAATATATTGTGCGCACAAGGTAATATGTTGTCCGAACAAGATAATATCTTGTCCGCTCAAGATGTTATCTTGTTCGCACAACATAATAAAAATAAAAAATTCATGTCCCTTCCCGGGTTCCGTCGTTTTAATATGTGCAGGACAACTTTTATGCTGTGTTGATTTGAGCATGAAGAAGTGTTATGCTGTAATTTCGGGTTCTGGCATAGGACACTTTTATAACGCATTGTTTAAACTCGGGTTACATGTATGTGTAGAGCGTATGCATAGTCCACGATCAGAGAGTAGCAAAAAAAAATGTATAGATCAAGTATCTGACTTCTGTGATAGCTTTCTCATACAAGCTGTCTAAAGGATTGAGGGGAGTGGGAACGGAACACCTGGCAGATTTTACCGCCGTTTTTCAAAGGGAGACAACTTTCGGGACTTCCTGTTCGCTTTTCTTTATGCCCTGTCCAACTGAAAAAGGGGTCTACTCTTAAAGGAAAGAATTTGCTCCTCAGGAGCAAATTCTTACCTTTAAGAGTTGCCCCCTATTGACATGGGAGACAAATATACTTTTGCAGGAGTTGCCTCCCCTGAAGGAGTTCCCATTCCCCTTAAGTAGCAAGACAAGAATCCAGACACAAAAGTTCTAAAAAGGGCAGGGATGCAAAGTGTACATACTCGATGAGGTGGTTCTGACATGTATCCACAATCTATATTTTTGAGCAGAAATAAAAAGTATCACAATTTTTCATCTTAAAATTCTCGTTGTTCCGCGGTAAAATTTACATCAAATAAACTAGACACCCCTAAAATTGCAAATGGACTTGTCCAGTGGTATTATAAGGAAGGATCTAATCGTTAAATGTGGCTTATTTTCAGCTTAAGAAGAAGTATGATTTCAAATTTGACACATGCTGTGATGGTGAGGTCATCATTCATCTGTTTGCCATGGGTGGAATTGAGTTTGCAGCTCAGCAGCTGGACGGGGTTTTCGCATTCTGCTTGATGGACACTGCCAACCGGAAGGTCTTTCTGGGGAGGGATACTTTCGGGGTCCGTCCGGCGTTTAGAGTACGGACTGAGGATGGGTTTTTGGCAGTGTGCTCAGAAGCTAAAGGTAGGTAGTGTCAAATGTTTTTTTTTTTTTTTTTTTTGGGGGGGGGGGTTGGTTTTACGGCCCTTTCAAGATTATTTCACTCATATCGAGCCGATCGTTAATCAGAGGTGGGCGAAAACCGGAGTACCCGGAGAAAAACCACCTGACCTTCCGTTGCAGAACTTGGCGTCTCACATGTGACCCGAGCGAGGCTCGAACCACAGCGGTGAGTGTCAAATGTGTTTACAAGTGTTTGACAATGTGTCAACAACCAAGCAAACCGCACACGTACATGTATGTGTTAGCCCCACCCATCTGGGCTTGGAGAAATAGATAAGGCTGCACGATGCTTCCAGAAGAACTGAAACTGACCGCGCATGATTACTGGCAAACTGCTTAGAAGTACTAAGCCTGCCCAGGCAAAGTGGTGTGAGTCAGATCGTCCAGTGCATATAAGCTCTGTTGGTTCCATTGAGCGGCAGGGCTTTAGATGTCATTTCATCTCAATGTCGGGTAAAAGTCACGTCTCCAAAATGACCTAAATGGTGTTGTTGGGGACATTAAACCTAAGACAACTAACTAAACACACGTACATGTACATGTATGTACAGTTGAAATTCAATAGCTCGAATTTCTTAGCCAATTGTATGCTAGTGGACTGTTTGTTTGTTTGTTTGAATTGGGGTTTAACGTTCCCGTCAACACTATTTAGGTCATTTTGGAGACTTCACTTCCAATTATGTAGGACTTTTACCCGACACTGAGGTGAAGTGACTCCTCAAGCCCTGTCGTCCAATGAAACCAGAAGGCTAATAAGCATGGATGGGCCGACTTGCACCGCTTTGCCTGGGCAGACTTAGATCCTCTAAGCGGGTTACCAGTACTCGTGTGCGGTCGGTTTTAGCTCTGCGTGGAAGCATCATGCAGCCCATCTATTTTTTCAAGCCATGTGAGCGGGGGCTTACCAAAAACTAACTAAACACATGTATGTACAGTTGAACTTCAATAGCTCGAATTTCTTGGGGACTGTCAACATTTGTTCGAGATAGTGGTAGTAACGCCAGGTCTTTAGACATAATGGATATCTTGCTTTTCATCAGTCTTCTTAGAAATCATGTTGTGTGTACTCATTAGAATCGCCTCTTTTGAGGCGATTCTAATGAGTACACACAACATATTTTCTGAAGATAAAACCAGAAAAACCTCCATAAATTACCCTGAAAATCGAGCGATTCAACAACGAGTTCGAATTAGCCGTGGTAAACGACCGATCCGTGTTCAAGTTATTGAAGCTTCACTGGAGTAAGGAAAAAAACTGTCGCTGTATATACGGCGACTTAGATGTTGCCGACTTGTCTTTTAGGAGATGAATGACAGCCAAACATGACCGTATTATCTTAAGCATTCGGTCCATCATGCCTTTATAATTTGACACCCTTGAATCCCACTTTTATACAGTAAAACTGGGGTTTACATGGCCAAACATTGTTTTTCTTATTTCTTCATTTTGAGCAGAAATGAGAAAATATCACAGTTTTTAATTTTAATATTTTCGTTTTTCGGCCGTTAAGTTTCCAATGTATTTGTATAGGCGCGTTTTCGTAATGTGCAAATTTCCGCGTAGGCCTCAGGCAATGGTGCATGGGGCTGCCCTCGGCGCCTCGGCCCGAGGCTCGGAACAATAGTTTTGACTATGCCCGAAACAGCCATGAAATGACTATATAATTACATTGACGAATTGTGGTAGATCTAGTCAGTAAATCTGACAGGCAAACATGCTGTAACGTCTTTGCTGCCAAATCTCTTTTTGTAGGTCTGACCACCCTGTCCTATAACGGTTCAATCAAGTCCGGTTTATCTGTAATAGAGCCATTCCCGCCAGGCCACGTGGAGACCTATAAACTGGATAGCGAGGGAAGAGCGTTCCTAGAGGAAGCAGCACGGTTTCACAAGATTGGGGAGACACCTGCATACACCACCTTTGAAGTTCCTATAGGTAATCAAAGCCCTGACGGCAATAGTGTGTAAACTGTCTCTGAGTTTACGCTGAACTCAGACTAAGACTTTTGTTCACAACCTTTGAAGTTCCCAGATTGATAATCAAAGCTCTGGCCTAACCGGTATAGCTAAACAGCGAAAGGAACTCCTTTCGCGAAAGGGAGGTATTTCTGATGCCCTAGGAGTGATTTTATGTATAAAACGGTATCCTATATAATGATCTCAATTAAATCGGATACTTTGCCAAAATTGGGGTACATGGGAATTAAATGGACCTTTTATTTCTAGGAAGCAAAGCTCATTTCGTCATCAAGTGAACAAGGCCGTATAATGAAGACCCCCTCCCATAAACCCCGCTTTATATAGAGAAAACTGGAGTTTACGGGGCTTTACAATATTTTTCTTATTTCTGCTCCAAGACATAGGTTGTGGGTACTCGTTAGAACCGCCTCTGTGAGGCGGTTCTAACGAGCACCCACAACCTATGTTTTCAGAATAAACAAGAAAAACATCACGGATTTTTTTCAGACAAGTAACCATTTTGGAGATGTGAAAAAAGCACTTTGTCACACGGGTGTGTTATCATAATGGTGAAAGGAAGGTTTTGTCTAAAGTATGGAGCTTTCGTCTACGAAAGGAAGGGTTTTTTTGTTGTTGTTTTTGTTTTCTTAGAAAAGAGGATTTTAGTGTTGTGGTGCGCTGAAAAACGTCACAGGAAAAAGTCATGGAAAGAAAGTCAAGGAAAAAAGTCACAGGAAAAAAGTCACAAATAAAAAAAAAAGATATAGAAAAAAAAAATCCACTTAAAAAGGTTGTTGTGTATAAATCATTTTTCTGATGGCACTTAAAGATGGTGGGCATTGTCAATTAGTTTAGTGCTAATATAATTTGCTCAAAGGTGCTAGTAGTAGTCCTGTCTGCCTACTTTGTTGTAATTCCCCTGTAAACCAACATTATATATAGAAAAATGGGTTTTACGGGTTGTCCATTACATTCCTTAGTGTTTTTTTTAATCTAAAGATTGATGGTACCTGCTAGAAGCATCTAACTGAGGCGGTTTTATTGAGCACCCACAATCTATATTTAGAAAAAAAGATAGAGAAAGTCGCCATTTAGTCACATGGGCGTGTCTTCGTTATATGGATCTTAATCATCACGAAAACACGCCTATATAATTTTGACCCCCTTGAACCCCACTTTTATATAGTAAAACTGGGGTTTCTGGGGGTATATCTTATTTTTCTTATTTCTGCTCTAAAGTATAGATTGTGGGTACTCGTTAGACCGCCTCGATGAGGCGGTTCTAACGAGTGCCCACAATCTATATTTTGAGTAGAAATAGGAAAAATATCACAATTTTTCATCATAAATCTTTCATTTTTTTCGGCGATAAAGGTGGCAATGTATTTGTATAGGCGTGTTTGCGTAATAAATGGGAAACTCCGTGGTCTGCTCGGCCATCGTCAATCCATTGATATCGAGCTTATCAAATGGTACCTCACACAACACACTAGTACTGGTAAACCGCTTAGAGGATCTAAGCCTATCCAGGAACCGCGGTGCGAGGCGGACCGTCCATGCTGATAAACCTATTGGTTTCATTGGGCGACAGGGCTTGAGATGTCATTTCATCTCAATGTCGGGTAAAAGTCCCACAAAATTGGAAGCAACGTTTCCAAAATGACCTTTACAGTGTTGACGGGGACGTTAAACCTCAAATCAAACAATCAAACAAAACAAAACCTCACACAACACATAACAGTCATTATTTTCCTTACATGTATTTTAGACTCAGAAATATAAATTGCGGGTAACCGTTAGAACCACCTCATTGTGTCTGTCATAACAGACCCATAGACCCATAGACCCACAGTCTATATTAAGGCTACAAAAGGAAAATATTACATGTTTCCATCTGACTTATGCCAGATTTCGAGACAGGAAAGATACCATTTTAGCACACGGTCATGTTACCCATCACGATAACATGCCAGTATAATTGTGACCCCCCCCCCCCCTGGGACCCCACTTTTATACAGTAAAACTGGGGTTTACAGGGGTAAGCATTATTTTTTTATATCAGCTATAAAATATAGATTGTGAGTACTCGTTAGAATCGCCTCGGTGAATCGGTTCTAACGTGTATCACAATCTATATTTTGAGCAGAAATAAGAAAAATGCCACAAACTCTTTAAAACATATATGCGGGACCAAGCATAGAAATAAAAAACAAGAGGCCCATGGGCCACAATGCTCACCAGAACTCAGGCGGACACTGCCCACTGGCAGCCATGTATGGTTTCAGGTTTTAATTTATTGATTATAAAGTCTCCTAAACAAACCCCCATTTCAAAATGAGCACCCATGTGGACTCTGTATCTGAAATACTAGGCCTTTTATGAGGAGGAAGGATGAGACATGGACCCAACAGAGCCCTGAATGGTATCACTGAATCCATCTTATCATAAGGCACATGAATATATATGGTTTAGGGATTGGGATGTGTACTGTTCCTGAGATATAAGGCCTTTTAAGCTCCGAAGGGGTTGGAACATAGCCCTGGCAGACCCCAGGAAAGCCAAGATTGTTGTCGCTGAATGTGTCTTATAATAAGGACCAAGAAAATATATTGTTTAGGGGTGGGGATATGAACAGTTTCCAAGATTTGAGGCCCTCTTATGAAATGATGATGAGAGGAATGGCCCCTGTGGACCACCAAGTTTGTGTGACTGAATGTGTCTAATCATAAGAAACAAGAATATATATGATTATGAGGTGGGGATCTTAATGGTGTCTGAGATGTATGGCCTTTTATGAAGTAGAGGTGTGGGCCATGGCATCAGCATGTTGCCCTAGCACATAGACGCATTGATATGAGTGAATGAGTCTTATTATAGGGAACACAAATATACATATTTTAGGGGTGGGGATCTGAACAGTTTCTGAGATATATTGCATTTCATGAAGTGGAAGGATGGGGCATAGCCCCAGCACACCCCCAGAGACCCCTAGGTTGGTATCACTGAATGTGTCTCATCATAAGGAACAAGAATATATATGGTTGAATATTTTCATAAACTCTCAGCCTCCTAGAGCATATGGTTTCTGAGGAGATGATTTTTTAAGTATTTTTTGTCTATTTTTTGCATTTTGGTTTCCATGGCAACCAATAAAAATGAGCAGAAGGCTTAAAATCATACAGCAGATAGTAGATTGCCTATGGAACATTTCTATGAAAGTTTTCTCAAAATATCTGCAGAGGCTTGGCAGTAAATGCCATTTTTCAATTTTCCCCATTATAAGTCTATGGAAACTACAAGTTGCCATAGCAACCAAACTAATGAGCCGATTTTGATAAAAAAAACACAAACTTTCAATCCCCCAGCCCAAGGATGCTACAGATAAAATTTGGGCCCAATCGGCCCAGTGGCTTCAGAGGAGATGTCGTTTGAAAGTGTTGACGCCAGACGACGACGACGACGGACGACGACGGACAACTGCCTATCCTCCGGCTCTGGTGAGCTAAAAATCAGATTTTTTTTTTTAAGGGGAGTGTGTGTGTGTGGGGAGGGGGGGGGGGTTCAGCGGTAAAAATTACAATGTATTTGTATACATGTAGATTTGTTTTCGTGATGCCGTAATGTAAAGATTCTAAGGAATCAATAAGGTTGGAAAACTCCGTTGTCTGTCGTTGTTCGTCATTGCCAACACTTTTGAAGCATACTTTTTTTTATCAAATTAGGAAAACATGCCCATGTGATATAATAGCGCCAACATGGTATCAGAAATTAAAAATATTAAGTAAAAATTGTATTATCTGTCTTATGTTTTCTTTCAACATAGATTTGGGGTGCTCTTTAGAACCGCCTCTATGAGGCGGTTCTAACGAGTCCCCACAATCTATGCCGCCTCTATGAGGCGGTTCTAACGAGTCCCCACAGTCTATGTTTTTGGGTTAAAAGGGGTCTTCGTTTCACGGACTTATTATCGCGATGGCTATTCATGTAATAATTATTTCACTTTTTCCCGTGACTTTTTTTCCTTCCCAAAACTGTGACATTTTACCGTGACGTTTTTTTCTATGACTTTTTCCTACATTCTGTTATTGTATACAATAGTGTTGCACTTCATACTTTTGTTATACCCGAAAAGGAAGAATTCCTTCGTAAAAGGGAGTCTTGCTTTAGACAAGTATGTTTCACTGACATACATCTTATCAGAGATAAAAGAGATATGCCTCTATTCTTAGATTAGTTGGAAACTTCCAATTTCTGTTTCTTAATGAATGCTATATTTAACGATTTGTGGGAAATTTCCAATTTCTGTTTCTTAGTGAATGCTATATTTAACGATTACTTGGAAATTTCCAATTTCTGTTTCTCAATGAATGCTATATTTAGCGATTAGTTGGAAATTTCCAATTTCTGTTTCTCAATGAATGCTATATTTAGCGATTAGTTGGAAATTTCCAGTTTCTATTTCTTAATGATGACTAGATTTGCGTAGGTGATGTGTAACTTGCGTCACTGGGACGTCCAACTGATTGGCATACATTTTGACAAGGCCTGCAGTCCTTGCAGCAGTTAAGGGTAGAGGGGGATATTGTTATTTCTCCTGCTTATTGCCTTTTTTCTTTTCTGCCCCTCACTTTCATTCCCATCTACTGTCTCTTTTCTCCCTTTTGCTGGCGTCAGGGAGAAGACACAAACGTTGATGTGTCGTTAACCCAAAACAATCAATCAACGGTTGGAAATGTACATGTACCTTATTTCCATCGTACATAATTATAGCGCGTGGTAAAAAATAATGGAAAGGTTATATTTCATTTTAAGTTACATGGCTCTTAAGGGGAATGGGTACACGTTCAGGGGAGGCAAATCCTGCAAAAGTATTTTTGTCTCCCATGTCAATAGGGATCAATTCTTAAAGGAAAGAATTTGCTCCTCAGAAGCAAATTCTGAGGAGCAAATTCTTTCCTTTAAGAGTAGGCCCCTTTTTAGTGGGACAAGGCCTATTGAAAAGCGAACAGGAAGTCCCGAAAGTTGTCTCCCTTTGAAAAACGGCGGAAAAATATGCCAGGTGTTCCCATTCCCCTTAACATTTTGTGACGACTTGCTTATCTCCATGTCAAGTGTTAATTCAATTATCATTGTAAATACGAGACAGACACGTGCGTCGGATAAACAGAAGCGCAACGGGCCTCCGTGGTCGAGTGGGTAAGAGCGCTGATTCTTCTCACGCCGCTGTGGATCCGAACCCGGACCGGGTCACATGTGAAACGCCAAGTTATGCAGCGAAAGCTCGGGTTGTTTTTCTCCAGGTACATGTACTCCGGATTTCATCCACCCCTGATTAACGATCGTCCCGATATGAGTGAAATAACCTTGAAAAGGCCGTAAACCCCCTCCCCTCCCTTCCCTAAAAAAAACAACAACAACAAAAAAAAAACAACACAGAAGCGCGTTTTAATATACACTGATTTTCCTCTGAAAAGTAGCCATTTAGTAGATGTAAAATTGCAATATGTCGCACTGGTGTTATTGTAATGTATAGGTCGGTGTTGGACTTTCAGGGCGAGATCTTGTCAGAAAGGGTTTGTTTAATTATTGTAACAGTTCAGACCCAGAACAGACGATGCAGTCCCTGACTTTGAAAACAACAACAATAACTATTTCTTCAACAAAACCCCATTACATTGAAATTGATTAGCTCCAATTAACAGTATCCGTCGAATACATCTAACGAGTACCCACAATCTATGTTTAGAGCAGAAATATTATTTTATCAGAATGTTTTCATTTTTATGGTAAAATTGTCTATATATTCGAATAGACGGTTTTTTTCTTATTTATAAGTGTATTACATATGTAATAAATGTATATCTGTATTCTTGTTTTTAAAACTATTATCCCCACCCCCACGGTCCGTTAATGTCTTTTAATCTTATACCAAGACTATTTGCATAATTGAATCTCACTCAGTCGGCTCGCTCTAGGTCGTGGATGCTCGTTAGAATTGAGGCGGTTCTAACGAGTACCTACAACCTATGTCTTGGGGCAGAAATAAGAAAAATAATGCATTACCCCGTAAACCCCAGTTTTCTCTATATAAAGTGGGGTTTAGAGTGTTCATTTCACGGACATGTTGACATCCATGAACACACACATGCATTTTTGATGATACCGACATAAGTGAAAGGATTAACAAGTCTATAAGGTGAAAGGTGTAAAATCCCTGGTTGTCGCCCTGGTCACTGACACTACGTAAATGATGTAGCCGCATAGGAGACGCCTCATCATCGAGGCGGTTTAACGAGTAACCAAATTCTTTTTTGTTTTGATCAGAAACAAGAAATATCATTGCACACTTTTTCATAAAACACTGCATCGGCATAACAAGCCTAGGCGTTAATGTGTGTGTGTGTGTGTTTTTTTTTTTTTTGTTTTTTTTTTGTTGTTGTTTTTTTGTTTTACAACCCTTTTAAGATTATTTCATTCATATCGAACCGATCATCATCAGGGAAACACACCTATATATTTCTGACCCCCTTGAACCCACTTTTGTATAGTAAATATGGGGTTTACAGGAGTAAACCTTATTTTTTTATTTCTCCTCTAAAATATAGATTATGAGTATTCGTTAGAACCGCCTCATCGAGGCGGTTCTAACGAGTACCCACAATCTATATTTTGAGCAGAAACAAGAAAAATATCATAATTTTTCATTGAAAATTGTCATTTTTTGGCGGTAAAATTTACAATGTATTTGTATATGCGTGTTTTTGTAATGTAATCAGAAGTGGGGGGAAACCGGAGTACCCGGAGAAAAACCACCTGACCTTCCGTTGCAGAACTAAGCGTCTTACATTTGACCCGAGCCAGGCTCGAACCACCGCGGCGAGAAACCGTCAGCGCTCAGGGCCGTTGCCTAGGCGATTGATACCCTGTTAAATCCAACTTAAGATATGTAAATGCGGAGTTTGCAAAAAATTAAATTACATTTTCTTTTACACAGCTACATGTACCCCAGCTTGAGCTGTCGCAAAATATATTCGTACAAAACCTTCCTTTCGCGAAAAGAGCGATATTGTTCCTTGAAGTGCATGTCCCCTTTTAACCCCCGAATACTTAATTTTTACTTATCTTTTTTAATTGCATAAGTACCTCATACATTGTCATGTCCACTTAATGGTTTCATCAGCATCCGTATATACTTCAACCCTTTTGTACCAAATGGAATCTTCCTCCTTATATATAGCAGGAGTCCATTTCAAAATTTCGGGATGTCAGGTTGTGTTTTCTTCAAAATTGATTAGGAAAATGGCTGAACTTTTTGCAAACAGTGTAGGCCCTGATCAGACGCCGCGTTCTGCGGCGTCTGATCTGGGCCTGAACTGTTTGCCAGGGTACCCATTTTGGGGTTTCTGGTACTAAATGGGTCAAAGTTAAAACATCGCAAAGTGCCTCATTAGTAGCTTCCTTTCGTAGAAAAAAAGAGCGTTCCCTTTTATTGTTTGTTTGATTTGAGGTCAACATTAAATTTAATTTAGGTCATTGTGGAGAGGTCGCTTCCAGTTTTGTGTGACTTTTACACGACATTGAGATGACATGACATCTCAATTCCTGCCGCAGGGTTTATATGCATGTGCGGACCGACTCGCACCACTTTACATTGGCAGGCTTAGACCTTCAAAGCGGTTTACTAGTACTCATGCGCGGTCGGTTTCAGTTTTGCGTGGAAGCATCATGCAGTCAAGTCTATTTCTCAAAGCCCAGATTGGCGGGGGCAACCTTTCCCTTTTATCCTTGTATACCTATTTGTTGCAGTAAAAGTATCCCATATCTACTAAATTGTTTCATAAGTATCTCAAAATACAAAAATACCACCACAGGCCTCACAAATATCTTCCTTTCGTAAGAAAAAAATCCTTCCTTTCGCTGTTTAGCTATACCCATGTCGTCAGTGGTGGAGTAGCTTGGAAAATTGTCTTGAACTTAGACTGACTTTCGTTTAGAGTTTAGACCCCTGTATTTCAGTATCTCAAGCAAAACGTGTAGACCCGACGCGGCGTCTGATCTGGATCTACACTATTTGCCAATTTAAAGATAAGATAAGCCCGCAGTCTAACTACAATAGCGCTATTATGCTATTTACGTCGCGAGTCATGATAGTCACGTGGGCAGGCGCAACATGACAAAGATTCATTTTGTAACTTTGGGTCGATTAATTAACATAATGACCGCGCATATGCGCAGTAAGATCAGAGCGTACTGACCGGCGATGCTGTAAATTCACATTTTCAAGTGACTTTGCTCACTTTTGTTCATCATGGCAATGTATTGATTAATCCTTATCCTGCTGTAAATAATAAAAGAATCTTATATGGGTGTAAGTGGTGGATGGAAAAATCCATCCCAAGGGTCACTTACCGCCATCTCGAGGCTAGCCGAGTGATGCCGGACAGTAATTCCGAGGGACGGATTTTTCTATCCACCCCTCACATCCATATAGGATTCTTTTTCTTGCATACCTTCCAATTCCTAGCGCGGATTTTCAATGCTGCAGTCACTTCGGTTCCCGACTTCCGCCATATTGTGATGACACTACAGGAATGTTTAGTGACGTCATTTGACGTCAACCTTAACAGCGGCGCATATGAGGCCGTATTCAACCAGTGCATTTATCAAACACACGAGAATATTCGATTTTGGGTAAAAACACCAGGGTTACAGGTAGAACAGAATTTCTATCCAAAGCTAAAACTATGGCTTCCTTATCTGGTGTGCAAGAAATTTATTTTTAGCCACACCCATTTCTGACTATCCACCAATCAAATTACTTAATACAATGTTTTGGTTCAATTCACACACTGTATGGGCGAACAGTGAAGAACCTGATCTGGATCTGCACTATTTACAAAGGTTGGAGTTATCATGTTCAGCAGGGTAAGGGTTTAGGCTCTCGCATCAGTTACAGTGGGTCCGCGTTATAACGACATTCGTGATAACGCCAAAACTTGTTATAACGACAATTTCAATGGAATGAATTCTTAGCTCAAGGTTAAGCGTCGATTCCGAGCGGCTTGGGCTTCCCTCGGTTTGGAAATGGCCAAATCGAATCCATAGACATGAAAGATTCTTGTAATTTAATACTCCAAGAAACAAATATTATAGACATTTGTTAGAATCGCCTCATCGAGGCGATTCTAACAAATGTCTATAACATTTGTTTCTTGGAGTAATGCTGTGGAAAAACCTTTTATAACCTATCATACTCCTAACTGGGATTCTTTATAACGGCAAATCCATTATAACGGCAGAATATTACGGAACATTTACTGTCGTTATAACGCGGGTCCTCTGCACCATTTCAAATGAATACCATAGTAGCAGAACTAAATACGCTTCTAGCTACAGTTCTAATCCTATATTTTTGTGTTTGAGGTTTTACGTCCACATCAACACTACTTTGGTCATTTTGGAGACGTTTCTTGGAATTATGTGGGAATTTAACCCGACATTTCGAAAAAATGACCGCCCAAGTAAACCAGTAGACTTTATATGCATGGTTAGTCCGACTCGTAACGCTTGGCTTTCTAAGTAGTTCACCTGTACACACACCTGTGTGCGGTTGATTTCAGCTCTGCGTGGAAGCATAATGCAGCCCTATCTATTTCCCCAAGCCCCGATGGGCGGGGGTCTAAGTTGTATATTTGTAATACATTATTCTTTTGAAATAGATATGTTTAAACCAAATGAATGCAGAGGACCCGCGTTATAACGACAATAAATGTTCCGTATTATTGTGCCGTTATAATGAATTTGCCGTTATAAAGACTCCCAATTAGGAGTATGACAGGTTATAAACGGTCTTTTCCACAGTATTACTCCAAGAAACAAATGTTATAGTCATTTGTTAGAATTGCCTCATCGTAACAAACGTTTATAACATGTGATTCTTGAAGGATTAACTTACAAGGATCTTTCATGACTATGGATTCGATTTGGGCATTTCCAACCCGAGGGAAGCCCAAGCCGCTCGGAATCGAGGCAAAACCTTGAGCTAGGAATTCATTCCATCGAAATTGTCGTTATAACGAGTTTTGCCGTAATAACGAATGTCGTTATAACGCAGATCCTCTGTTCAATGAAACATTGCTTTGGTGATTTTCATATATTTCACAGAACAAAGATGAGATTCGGTTGATCAAAGTTGCCTCGGAATGCAGACATTGTGTCATGACCTGCCGTGTACATGTACATCTAATTAAACCAATATCTTATTCAACAATTTGGCATTGCCTCATGCCCGTAATACTGACAGCATATGGTGATTGTGGTGTCAAAAATTTTATAAATCATCACGAAAACACGTCTGTATAATTTGGACCCCATTGAACCCAACTTTATATAGTAAAACTGGAGTCCAAAGGGGTAAACCTTATTTTTCTTATTTTTGCTCCAAAATATAGATTTGGGTATTCGTTAGAACCACCTCGATGAGGCGGTTCTAACGAGTACCCACAATTTATATTTTGATCAGAAATAAGAAAAATATAACAATTTTTCAAAAAAAAACTTATAGTTGAGTTTTTTCGGTGGTAAAGTTTAAAGTATTTGTAAAGGCGTGTTTTCGTAATGGGGCCACAATTATATTTCACAGGTGATGATGTTAAAAAGAATCTCCGAGAATTGTTGACAATGGCTGTCCGAAAACGACTGATGGCTGACCGGCGAATAGGTTGTATGTTATCTGGTGGTCTCGATTCGAGTCTTACCGCATCCCTGCTGGTAAAACTGAGTAAAGAGTTAGGCCTCAAATATCCTATCCAGACATTCAGTACGGGTATGGAAGGCAGCACAGATCTGTTGGCAGCTAGAAAGGTATGTTTTTTGTTGTTTTTTTATTATTATTATTGTTCACAGCAGGCACATGGCGTAATTGTGACGTCACATCAACATGGATGCGACGTCACGACGTTAATGCAACGTCACATCTACGTCGGTGCAACATCATGACGTTGCACCGACGTTGATTTGACGTTGCCCTAGCGACGTGTGCCTGCTGGGTTTGTTCGAACTGGATTTTTACGTTCCCGTCAACACTATTTATATCATTCTGGAGACTCTGCATTCAGGATTGTAGGACTTTTACCTGACAGTGAGATTAATGGCATCTCAAGCTCTGCCGCCATAAGAAACCAAAAGGCTTATATGCATTTGACGGCCATGCTCACCGCACTTTGCCTGGGCAGGCTTAGACCTTCTAAGCGGTTTATCAGTACTCATGTGTGGTCAGGTTCAGCTCCGCATGAAAACACCATGCGGTCCGATTTATTTCACTAAGCCCCGATTGGCGGGGGCGATCGCATCTAGAAAGATAATCTTGGACTGCGTAAAATCAAGAGTTGAAGCCAAATGGCATTCACAAATCCATGAAATGGACACCCCCAAAAATACCAGTTTTATAAAATATAGAGATAACTGGGGTTGACAGGGGTGTACATTATTTTTATAATAACCGAGGCGGTTATAGCGAGTACCCACAATCTATATTTTCGAGCAAAAATAAGAAAAATAAGGTTTACCCCAGTAAACCCCAATTTAGTTTTCCTATATAAAGTGGGGTTCAAGAGAGTCAGAATTATATACATGTAGGCGTGTTTTCTTGATGTCTATAGAGGATTGTTTTCGGCATCCTGGTCACATGGCCTGTACATCTTAATTTTAACACTCTTGAACCACACTTTTATATAATAAAACTGGGTTTTACAGGGGTATACCTTATTTTTCTTATTTCTGCTCTAAAATATTGATTATGGGTACCAATGGGGCGGTTCTAACAAGTACCCACAATCTATATTTTGAGCAAAAATAAGAAAAAAATCACATTTTTTCATCTTAAAATTTTAGTTTTTTTTCGGCGATTTTGTTTGTTTGATTTGAGGTTTAACGTCCCCGTCAGCACTGTAAATATCATTTTTGAGGCATTGCTTCCACTTTTGTGGGACTTTTTCCCGACATTGGGATGAAATGACATCTCAAGCCCTGTCGCCCAATTGAAACCAATACGGTTTATAAGCATGGACGGGCTTTTACTGGGCAGGCTTACATCCTCTAAGCGGTTTACCAGTACTCGTGTGCGAGTTGGTTTCAGCTCTGCGTGGAAGCATCATGCAGCACATCTATTTCTTCAAGCCCCGATGGACAAGGGCCCATTGTCAGTAAGGCTTGACGAACTATGACTATATACACTTGTTTGATGAAGTTAGACTATTACAGGTTGCAGATTTCCTAGGCACAGAACACCATGAGCTGATGTTCACACCTGATGAAGGGATAGAAGCAGTAGAAGATGTCATATACCATCTAGAAAGTTATGATATAACAACAATAAGAGCATCTGTAGGTGAGTTGGAAATTGTATCCCAACATAAAATTTACAAAACACTATCAACTATTTGTTCAAGTTGTTAAAAGATCATGTGTGACCAACTCCCCGTACATCAACCATAGTGCAGTTTATATTTTACTTTTGATCCTTTGAGATCATCGTGAATATTCTGAGAAATCAGAAATAAATTATTGATTTAGACTCCTTCTAGACAGGTTTTTAATTATTTGGACCCCATTTTGTTTTATATCAGTCTTTGAATCGACTGCCTATTCGAAATTCGCAAAATTGGAGTATGTTTCCTCTGGCTTTCTTTGCCGGATCATTACAGGGTCACTGATGAGGCTTTATTAGCCGAAACTACGTAGTATGGCCCATCTTCTTTCTTATGAATGTTTTCATTGCTCTTAAAGGAACTCATTTTTCATTTTTATTGGAGGGGTTCAACACGGATGAAACAACATTCCAAATCAATGTATGTGTGTGTCTTTGGCATCAAAGGCAATTTTAACGAATACCCCAATCATATACAGTAAAGTTCATATATTAAGACCCCCTTTGGGACTGTTCAAAAGTGGTCTTTAAGACCCTTTTTGAACAGTCCCAAAGTTGGTCTCTGACCAGAGGACCTTGTATGTAGAAAACACAAAGAAAGAATAACTGCAACCTGCTAAATAAGCTTTTTATAGGAAAAAAATAGTCTTAATTTTAGGCCGTCTTAATAGAAGTGAAGGCAATGATCAGGAATCGGTACAATTAACCCACAGCTCCCATCAGAGACACCAAAGGGAAAGAAACACAAACGTGAAACAACAGATACTAATGGAAACATCAACAGCGGAAAGCCAAAAGGATAGTTACTTTCCCACAAAATGGCCAACTGGCTATCCAAATCAAAATAATACAAGCGATACAAACACTCAAAGACAAACAATAAAAAATAAACCGCGACAGAAGAACCGCTTTTGAATGGTCAGTGAAAAGAATTCCATCGGGGGACTTTAATCGATTTTACGTGGCCACAATCCTCGCCCTTACTTCCGTCGCGATTTAGAAAAATAATTTGTTCAGTCGGCATGAAGGCCTCCTAACTCATCATCTCCATGAACACTAAAAATCAAACAATCACAGAGATGAAACAACGGTGAGGACTCGACAACAAGAAACCACTGTAATGCTAGAGCAAATGAAAACCAACAGTTAGACTCCGAGCAATCTAGGGGCCACAGTTTTGGTCCAATAAAATCAAACTTGGTCAGAAAGATCATCTTGACAATATCTGGATCAAGTTTGAAAATGGGTCATATTTGTTCATAAAGTAAGTCAGTAGGTAGGTCAAATCATAGAAAACCCTTGTGAGCATTCTGGAAGCCACAGTCGTGGTCCATTTATCATCAGCCTTAGTCAGCATGATCATCTTAACAATATCTTGGCCAGGTTCAAATATGTCTCATGTCGGGTCAAAAAGTAGGTCAGTAATTCAAATCATAGAAAAAACATTGTTAGCACTCTAGAAGCCACAATTTTAGTCTAATCATTATAAAACTTGACCAGAATGATAAGCTTGACAATATTTGATTCAAGTTTGAATATGGGTCAAATTGAGCCAAAAATTGGTTCAGTAGGTCGAATCGCAGAAAAACCTTGTGAGCTCTTCGGAGGCGTCAATTTTGGTCCAATCATCATAAAACTTGGTCAGAATGATCACCTTGACAATATCTGAGTTAAATTCAAATATGGGTTCTGTCCGTGTAAAATGGCAGGTCAGCAGACCAAATCATAGACAAATCATGTGAACACTCTAGAGGATAGATTTTCGGTCCAATTTCAATCACACTTGCTCAGGATGATCATCTTGACAATATGTCGGTCAAATTCGAATATGCAAAAAGTAGGGTATTACGTCAAATCATAGAAAAACCTTGTGATCACTGTAGAGGCTTCAGTTATGGTCCAATTATCATCAACATATGTCATAATGATCATCTTGATAATACCTTGGTCAAGTTCGAATATGGGTCATGTCGGGTCAAAAAGTAGGTCAGTTGGTCAAATAATAGAAACAAATTGTGAGCTCTCTAGAGGTCAGAGATTTCGTCCACTCATCATTAACCTGTCCCAAATTATCATCTTGACAATATCTGGGTCAAGTTCGAATATGAGTCATGACCGGTCAAAGCGTAAGCCAGTAGGTTAAATCATAGAAAAACATCCTGAGTACTCTAGAGGCCACAGCTTTTTGTCCAGTCATCATCAAACATGGTCAGAATGACAACCTAGACAACAGTCGTATCTGGATCAAATTTTAATATGGGTTCTGTCGGGTCAAAACGTAGATCAGTAAGTCATATCATAGAAAAAACACTGTGAGCACTCCAGAGGCCAGTGTTTTGGTCCAACCGCCATCAGTCTTTGTCAGAATGAATATCTTGAAAATATCTGGGAAAAGATCGAATATGGGTCCTGTAGGGTCAAAAGGTAGGTCAGTAGGTCATATCATAGCAAAATCTTGTAATCAATAGAGCTCAATTTTTTGGTACAATTATCATCAAACTTGCCCAGAATGATCATATAGACAATATCTCGGTCAAGTCCTTATATGGGTCATGTCGGGTCAAAAAGTAGGACATTAGGTCAAATCATAGAAAAACATTGTATTGTAGTCACCTCAGTTTTAGTTCAATAATTATCAAACTTGGTCAGAATGTTTACCTTGACAATATCTGAGCCAAGTTCAAATACGGGTTATGTCGGGCAAAATGTAGGTCAGTAGGTTAAAACATAGGAAGAACATTGTGTGCATCCTAGAGGCCACAGTTTCGGTCAAGTCATCATAAAACTTGGTCAGAATGATTATCTGGAAAATATGTGGATCAAGTTCGAATATGGGTCTTGTCGGGTCAAAATGCAGGAAAGTAGGTCAAATCATAGAAAACCATTGTGAACGCTAGGGAGGCTACATATTTGGTCCAATAATCATTTAACTTGGTCAGAATTATCATCTTGACAATATCTGGATCAGGTTCGACTATGGGTCATGTCATATCGGGTCTTCTGAAAAATTACATACAAGTCAATCAGAGATAAAAGCTGGGATGAGTTCGAAAACTACCAATGTCAAATGCGAATATGGGTCCTGCCGAGGTTGGTTCATTTATCATCAAATTTGTTCAGGATGATCATTGAGACAATATCTCGACCAAGTTAGAATATGAGTCATGTAAGGTCAAAACGTAGGTCAGAAAGTTAAATCATAAAAAAATACAAAATATTTGCTCCAGTCATCATCAAACTTGGCAAGAGTTAGCATCTTGACAATGTCTCGTTCAAGTTCGAATACGGATCATATCTCGGGTCAAAAAGTACCTTAGAAGGTCAAATCATAGAAAAACCTTATGCGCACACCAGAGGCCTTTTATTTGGTCCAATTATCATCATAATTTTTCAGACTGAACATATTGACAATATCTTGGTCAATTTCGAATATTGTTCATGTCGGGTCAAAAAATAGGTCAGTAGGTTAAATCATAGAAAACCCTTATTGAGCATTCTAGAAGCCACGGTTTGGTCCA
The DNA here is from genome assembly GCA_963580285.1 of Lucinisca nassula. NCBI lineage: Eukaryota > Metazoa > Mollusca > Bivalvia > Lucinida > Lucinidae > Lucinisca > Lucinisca nassula. The sequence goes on along the minus strand of OY757025.1, from coordinate 33,253,149 downwards.
ATCATCACCAAACTTGGTCAGAATGAACATCGTGACAATATCTAGGTCGAGTTCGAACATGGATAATGTCGGGTCAAAAAGTAGGTCAATAGGTCAGATTATAGAAAACCATTGTAAGCACTGTAGAGGCCACAGCTTTGGTCCATTCATCATCAAACTTGGTCAGATGATCTTCTTCACAATATCTGGATCAGGTTCAAATATGGACCATGTCATATCGGGTCTTCTGGAAAATTACATATCAGCCTATTCTTTGTAGAAAATAAGCCCCAAAATAAGCCCCATTCTTTGCTAAAAATGTCCATTTTCCCCAAAATAAGCCCCATTCTTTGCTAAAAATGTCCATTTTGGACCCTGTCATCACCATAAGTCCTTCAGATTTAATCGAATCTTCCCGAAACTAGCACATAAATAGGTTGGGGGTAACAGCTTGGATTAAATCGAAAACTTGCGAGGTAGGGCAGTCTGTCATAGACTTACTTCCCTTTGATTGTTGAAAATGCCGATTTTTGCCTGCAGGCATGGTCATCACCATAAATAACTTAGTTTTGAACGGATCTTCCTATAACATACATATAAGTATGGTAGGGATAAAAGCTTGAATGAGCATCTGTAGGTGACTTAGAATGAAACAGTAGGCATATGACTTATATAATTATGTATCCTTCTCTGCTGAAAGCGCCAATTTGGACCTTGTCATCACCTGAATGGAAGTGAAAGCAATGCTCAGGAATCGATACAGTTAACCCAAACTTTTCATTAGAGACACCAAAGGGAAAGAAACACAAACATTAAATAACTAGACCCTAATGGAAACATCAATAGCGGAAAGCCAAAGGACAGTTATTTTCCCCCAAAACGACAAATCGGCTAGCCAAAACAAAAAGAGATATAAGCGATACACACACTCAAAGACAAACCGTAACAAAAATAAACTGCGACGGTCGAACCGCCCTGGAAAGGTCCCTGAAAACAATTTCACTGGGGGACTTAAATGGATTTTACATGGCCACAATCCTCGCCCTTAATTCCGTCGCGATTTAGACAAATAATTTGTTCAGTCCGCATGAAAGCTTCCTAACTCATCAGTGCAACATCTCCTAGAACACAAAAATCAAACAACCACAGAGATGAAACAACGGTGAGGTTTCGACCACAACAAACCACTGAAATTCTGATGCAAAACAAAACCAACAGCCCAACCAGAGACAGAGCATCAGGCACCAACCAACATAATGTAAGTAAGCCGTCATAGAATCTGAGGTCTGACCCACCGGCGTGCAATTAAAGAGGGAAGCAAAGTAATCAACCGTGATTGGGCTAACTACCATGCGTGCAGTCTGTCGTATAACATTTATGTTGTACCCAAACTTTTTTATATCGAAGTCATTTAGTTTTCATCGGATATTCCTGAAACAAACATATAAGTAAGTTGGAGATGAAAGTTCGCTGGTGATGTCGGCCTATCCCATATGAGCCCCGCCAAGCGAATTTGTGTCTTCGAGCATTCCATCATGACAAATTTTAACTGCGCATGCCTAGCCATTCAGAGGGGCCAGGGACATGGCTTTCTGTCTGAAGGTTCCTCTTGATTCACTGCTTGTATGAGCGAGCAGCGAAGGTTCTGGCGAGACTGCGCGGATGCGCAGGCTCGCCTGAACCGTCGCTGCTCGCATAGGCGATAAGTACCAAAATCGCTTGACGGGGCCCTTTTATAGTTATGTCCCCTTGATTGCTGAACATGCCTGGTTTTGACCTTGTCATCGGCATATGACGTTTGGAACTTCCTTTAAACTTTGAACCTGATAGCTCAGGTGAGCGATATATGACCGTCATGGTACTCTTGTTTCAGGTATGTTTTTATTGAGTAAGTACATCAAAGAAAAGACAGATTCCACAGTGATCCTGTCGGGAGAAGGCTCAGACGAGATTTGTCAAGGGTATATTTATTTCCACAAGGCCCCGACTGCTGATGAGGGTTCTGATGAAAGTTTCAGGCTGTGTAATGATTTGTATCTATATGATTTGATAAGATCGGACAGAACTACAGCGGCATCAGGGTAAGATTGATTTTAGCTCATCTGGACATAATCTAGGAAGAGCTTTTGCACTACATCACGTGAACAGGTCCGTGTAATGAACACCCCTGGAAACCCAACTATATATAGAGAAACCTGGGGTTTACAGGGGTATAAATTATTTTGTTTATATCTGTTCCAAGGCATAGGTTGTTGGTACTCGTTAGAACCGCCTCAATGAGGCGGTTCTAACGAGCACCAAAACCTATGTTTAGAGCATATATATGCAAAATATCACAAATTTTCATCGGAAAAGTAGTCATTTTGGAGATATGAGAGAATTCACTTTATCACATGGGATGAGAGAAGTCACTGTATTACACGGGTGTGTTATCGTAATGAACCCAAGCGTCAGCGTCGACGTTGATATTTGTGTCAGCATTGTAATCCGTGACAACATATTTACGCTGATTTTTGTTTGTTTGTTTGATTTGAGGTTTACCGTCCCCGTCAACACTGTAAATGTCATTTTGGAGACGTTGCTTCCATTTTGTGGGACTTTTACCCGACATTGAGATGAAATGACATCTCAAGCCCTGTCGCCCAATGAAACCAATAGGTTTTATACGCATGGACGGTCCGCCTCGCACCGCGGTTCCTGGACAGGCTTAGATCCTCTAAGCGGTTTACCAGTACTAGTGTGCGGGCCGGTTTCAGCTCTGCGTGGAAGCATCATGCAGCCCATATATTTCTTCAAGCCCTGTGGGCGGGGGCTGATTATTGGTTTGTAGTTGGTACGATAAACGATTTTATTCAGCCGTACACCACCCGTGTCCATGACCTCTAAGTCAAGGTCACAGACTATTTAATGTTAAAGTTTTTCAAAGCTCACATTTACAAAAGCATATGGCTTAGGTTCATAATCTGAATGATTAAAGATGTCTATGACCTCAAGGTCAAGGTCACATGCCATTTTAATGTTTAAGTTTTTAAGAGCTCTTATTTTCCAAACCATATGATGAATATGTTTAATATTTGGTATGATGACATTACGATAACACATCCGTGTGATATAGTACATTTTTCAAACCTCAAAAAGGCATTTTTTCTGAAGAACATTTGTGATATTTTTCTTATTTATACTCCAAACATAAGTTTTGGGTGCTCGTTAGAACCGCCTCATTGAGGCGGTTCTAACGAGTACCCACAACCTATGTCTTGGAGCAGAAATAAGGAAAGTAATGTTTACCCCCGCAAACCCCAGTTTTCTCTATATAAAGTGGGGTTTAGGGAGGTCTTTATTTCACGGACATGTTCACGTGATGATATATGCCAGTAGATCCAAAGTTTTATTCATTAATTTCCACAATGAGCCCATGCTCATAACCTCAATGTCAAGGACACGGACTTAGTAGAGAATTTTTTTGTTTAAGTTTTTTAACAGCTCATATTTTCCCAAACCATATAATGGATTCGGTTCAGCCAAGAAAGCTGTGCTGTCTAATGACAGGTTTTGTCGGTTTTATCCTTGAATTGTTTCTTTCGACATACAGACATGAATTTCATAAGCTTACTGGCAGTCTAAGGAGAATAAATACAACTTCAAGGGAGGCTACTCTTTCAAGAATGACTGTGCCTACCTTCTCTACTTTTGAATACACCATTTTGAGAGTGACATAAATAATAGGTTTATAAAAGTTTTTTACCTTAATGTTCAGAGAGAATTAGACTCAATATTAAACTCCGTTCAGAAAAAAATCATAGACGATTTTTTCGTTCTCGCTTTTAATACTCTCTTTAGCCCATACATCATTATGGGAAAGTTTAAGACCTGACAGTCCGCCGACTTCTCCAGCAAGTAGCATGTTTCTGCGACAGTCAGTTAAGGCTGTGTTTGGAGAAAATTGCAGCACAAAGAAATGAGCTTACAGACTATATCAATTCGACGATGATTTTCAGGTGATATTCAAATCCATGTGACACACTTTATAAATAGATATGCAATTACGACACACCTTTAATTCGAATGGCTAGATAAAGGCTTGAGCAAGCGCATTACAAAACCTACAATAAGACATGTGCGCCCAACGAAGACTCAGATCAGCCTTCGCATCCGTGCAGTCTGATCAGAGTCTTCGTTGTGCGCTCTAAGAATAGCGAAGGGCCCAGTGCTCCTCCATGCAGCACGAGAAGTCTCTGGTTAGACTATGTGGATGCGCAGGCTGATCTGAGTCTTCGATGGGCGCACATGTCTTATTGTAGGTTTTGACGTGCGTTGGCTGGCAGGGACGGGGAGCCTCGTGCGTAGTCATGCTCCTTAATACGTTTTCTTAGTCCGTTGGAGGCCAAATTCAGACGGGACCCGGAAAATGTGTTCTCATAGTCTGGATTAAATGACCAAGATCGCCGCCACGTCCATATATGGTAAAACGCTTTGAAACTCATCTTGTCTGTAACCAAACTGTAAGCGACATTAGCACTTGGTACGCAGCATTAAAGTCTGTGGCCCGGAAATGAAGCTCCTTGTCTAATCATAAACTTGTTTGCACAGCGGTTACGTGGGAGGTTGGGCCGGTTTGAGGGTGCTGTGTAACTTTCAGTGACGCGCGTTGTGTTGCTCTATAGGGCAATCCACTGGTCTGCTTGCACCAGGTGCGGAATGGAAGCTTTATTTCTTAATTTTTCTTCTTTTTCTCTAGTTTATCTTTCCTTCTTCTAATGACACATCTTTTGGGAGACGGCTGGAGGTGGACGGTTACTTGTGGACTAGGCCGTTGCCAGCCGGTTGCTGTCATATATTGTCGGGATCGGGGCGACCACACCAAGTACTGGTAACTGGTCGGACCGACATGGCCTTAACTGTTACTGGGACGTAATACCACAACACATAACACATTCATGGGTAACGTTCACTGCATCACAGTTTTTGCTTATCTTCGCAGGTGTTGTAATTTGCAAATTAATATTCTCTTCTGGTAGATGGCCGTCAAATTGATCATCCTGTCGGAAATAGTTCACGTATAACAAATTGATGGTTCATCATATAAGAAACAAAAGAATTCGCAAATCAGTCGTAAGCACAGAGAGAGAGAGAGAGAGAGAGAGAGAGAGAGAGAGAGAGACAGAGAGAGAGAGAGAGAGAGAGAGAGAGAGAGAGAGAGAGAGAGAGAGAGAGAGAGAGAGAGAGAGAGAGAGTATGCGGGGCGGGTAACGGAGAGAGACAGAGGGGGAGACAATGACTGGCAAATGATTTGGAAGGGGGGGGGGTGAAAGTTTTGAGAGGAAGAGCGAGAGAAAGTAAAAAGAGAGGGGAAGAAGCAGGGCCTATGTGGGATGTATGAGGGAGTCAGAAATGGTCGGTGAAAAACAAGAAAAATTAAAGTGACTCGCGTACCATAGCTCAGCTGAGCCAGTTTGTTTAGGCATTATGGAATTGCACGACCCGCAGAAAAAGCGACCGACTGAAGTCGGTTGATTGTCTAAGAGTGCCCTAAAATCACCGTGTCATTCTGTCATTCTGTCAGTCTGTCAGTCTGTCTGTCCGTCCGTAACCCGTTTATGAAAATTGGTGATAGTGACTTAACCGCTTGGAATATTTAAACATTTTTTGGCATACTGATAGATATCAATGAGTTCTAACCAATGAACTTGCGAAATATTACATTCCATTTAGATTAGCCTCGCCGAGGCGAAAAATGTGAAAATTTTCGAACTGCTTCTCCTCGGAAACCGTTGGACCGATTGAAGTCAAATTTCATATGGAGCCTCTATGGGATGGGGGAAAACAAAATTTGCTAATGGGGTCCAGGTCACATGATCAAAATGGCCGCCAAACCATATATGGTAAAAACCCTTCAAAAATAGTCTTCTCCAGAACCACTGGGCAGATTTCCACGAAACTTGATAAATAGCATCTGGGACGTAGGCCCATCATAAATTGCCAAAATGGTGACCCTGGGTTGACCTTGACCGTCTTTGTGCCTAGGTCAAACTTTGACACATATGTTTTTCTATTGGAAAAGTGAGAATGCATTTTATCCTGCAAACGATTCAGAATACAGTTCTAAAGTATAAGATATATTTTTGCTCCTTACGATAAGGCGCATTTATTGGGGGAACCGTTTTAGGTCCATGTCACATGACCAAAATGGCCGCCATACCCATATATGGTAACACTCATAAAGCTAAAAGCATCCGGCGGGTCGTGCACTTAAGCTGAAGCACTGGTTCAAATATATTTAGGATGATTTCGTAAGATTTTTCAAGACGGTATGTAGTGTGTTCTCGTTAGAACTGCATCATTGAGTTGATTATAAAGGGTTGACAAACATGTTTTCGTATGCAATTTGTCCCAAGGCCGAAAAACGACATTATAATGGTTATCACCTATTTGAATCTGGGAGGAAATCAGAAAAGTTAAGCTTGTGTATACATCGGTCTGTTGAACATGCATCAAGTTGGTTTTGCTTTTATCAAATGACGTCGCATCTGAGAGTGTAATAATGCCATGTAATATTTTCGATAATCCACAAGTGGATTAAATATGCAAGTTAACTAGATACGTCCCATAACGTTACATGTACGATGTCCTTGACGACATCGCGTTTACTAACGGCTGAATATTGACATTTTGTAAACAATCGTGAATAAAATGCGTTTTAAATGTCATATGATAACTAGAATCTTGCATTCGTGCTCATGTTTTATTGAATTTATTAAACTCGTCGAGGAAAAGTGATAAAATGCTCGGCAGCCGAGCATTTTATCACTTTTCCTCGACGAGTTTAATAAATTCAATAATACATGAGCACTCATGTAAGATTCTTTATGTATACATCGGTGTGTTGAACATGCATGAGAGTAAGTTTGCTTTTATGTTACAGCTTGGAAATACGAGTGCCTTTCCTGGACCATCGATTCAGTAGCTATTTTCTGAGCTTGCCTAGTGAAATTAAAACTCCTCAAGATGGTATAGAAAAATATCTGCTAAGGTCTGCTTTCTCAGGAGAAGGCTTACTGCCAGATGAAATTCTCTGGAGGCCTAAAGAAGCATTCAGTGATGGTGTATCACCTGTAAAGAAATCGTGGTACGTGGTGCTACAGTCACACATTGAGGAACAGGTTGGTGATCTCTCTCTCTCTCTGTCTTTCTCTCTCTCTCTCTCTCTCTCTCTCTCTCTCTCTCTCTCTCTCTCTCTCTCTCTCTCTCTCTCTCTCTCTCTCTTACACACATTGATAAGCGCAGGTCGGTTAGTATTTCTATCCCTTATGGATGAGCAGGTCGATATCTTCCGCATAGAGAGAGATATATATTAATAGTTGCATTGCATATTGATCGGCCCATCGGAGACTAGCTGTTGGTTTTCTTTTCCTCCAGCATTTCAGTGGTTTCTTGCTGTCGAGTCATCACCGTTGTTTCATCTCTGTGGTTGTTTGATTTTTGTGTTCACGGAGATGTTGCACTGATGAGTTAGGATGCCTTCATGCGGACTGAACAAATTATTTGTCTTATTCGCGACAGAAGTAAGGGCGAGGATTGTGGCCACGCAAAATCGATTTAATCTCCACCCCCCTCCCCCCCTCCTTCCCCCAGTGGAATTCGTTTCCGCTGACCGGTTCGTCTGTCGCGGTTCGCGGTTTATTTTTTGTTATGGTTTGTCTTTGCGTGTTTGTGTCGCTTTTATTATTTTATTTTGGATAGCCTATTGGCCATTTTGTGGGAAAGTAACTGTCCTTTTGGCTTTCCGCTATTGGTGTTTCCATTAGGGTCTGTTATTTCGTGTTTGTGTTTCTTTCCCTTTGGTGTCTCTGTTGGGAGCTTTTGGTTAATTGTATCGATTCCTGATCGTTGCCTCCACTTCTACTGTAATTCCCATCCCACCCCCCTCTCTCTCTCTCTCTCTCTCTCTCTCTCTCTCTCTCTCTCTCTCTCTCTCTCTCTCTCTCTCTCTCTCCTTCTCTCTCTCTCTCTCTCTCTCTCTCTCTCTCTCGCAGTTACACATTGATGAGAAAGTTTCTAAAATGTTGGTAGCCCAACATGCTCCACAGGCATCATTTGCCGGGATGAACGCCAAAAAGTGCGCTGACATACAGAGGTCCCTGTGCAAAGGGTCATCCCGTGTGTAAGTTAAAGGCCCCTATCATAATGAAGGCTTTCATAATACAAATCTGGCGTGTAACTAAAATGACATCATATGTCTTTTTCTTGTTATTTATTCCCGATCAGTTTCGTTTTACAACTCTTCAGGGAAATACTACAATAACAATATGGCGTTAAATCTGGCGATGTTACTTGGTTACGGCAGTTACGGTAGTTACAGAAGTTACGTGTACACAGTACATCGGGCTTTAAAAGCACTACGTCTGAATGACGCCGTCATTTCTGTTGGGTTTTGGCTTAAATATAAGTATAAAATATATAAAATATATAAAACCCGTCATCTTTTTAGCTAACCAGAGCCGAAGGCTCCGGAGGAGCTTATAGGATATGCAGTTGTCTGTATGTCTGTCTGTATGAAGTCTGTCTGCAATCATTGTTTGTATTGGAGATCATTGGCCCAGTCAACATTATTTTCGGTCATTTTTGAGCCGGTCAGTTAACCTATCCACACTTTTCCTGGGCAGGCTTATACATAAGCGGTCCCATAAACTTATGATGGGAAAATTGAATAATGGCATTAACAGCCAAGCCTTTGCAGATATTTTGATAAAACTTTTCATAGAAATGTCCCTTAAGCAACCTACTATCTGCCAAATAATTTTGGGCCTACTGCTCATTTTTATTGGTTGCCATGGAAACCAAAACGTAAAAAATACTTAAAAATCATCTCACCAGAAATCATATGCTCAATAGGCTGAGATTTTATGGAAATATTCATCATGTTTGCCTTTACAGGTTTTGTGTTGTTTTTTTATGAAATTCGGCTCTTTAGTTTGGTTGCTATGGCAACATAGAGTTTCCATACACTTATAATGGGGATTGAAACATGGCATTTACTCCCAAAATAGAAGTGATGGCAATGATCAGAAATCGATACAATTAACCCACAGCTCCCATTAGATACACAAAAGGGAAAGAAACACAAACATGAAACAACAGACCCTAATGGAAATATCAATAACGGAAAGCCAAAAGGACAGTGACTTTCTCACAAAATGGCCAATTGACTATCCAAAACAAAGTCACCATAAAATTCGGGTTCCGATAGACCTTGTTGCAGAAGAGATTTAAGTCCAATATTGAATTTTGAAATTAAATCAGAATGACGTCTACAAAATTTTGAAAAGGCTTTGCGTAGTTTATGGTACCGATAACCCTGATTAAGAAGTTTAACAGTTAACAATTTATTTACTACACACTCTGGCAAATCGAATTAATTGCGAAATATAAACGCCATAGGATGGCGCACGAGGAACATCACCATCCAAAAAAGGAAATACAAACTCAAAATTAAAATCATCGCGTTTAACATAAATTTTGCAAGAAACAAACCCATCTACAATAGAAAGATGTAAATCCAAAATACGGGGCCTCGGTATCAGAGGAATTTGCTTTATTAAACTGAAGTTCTATGGGGTAAATTTGACTGATCAAACCATCTAAATAGGTACTGTCAATATTTAATAAATCATGCAAATATATAGAAGTCAAGCGAAAAGCTTCAATGATTTCATACTGGTTTTCAGCAGAAAGGGACACCATGAAGTCTGTCTCATAACAAAACAAAAACAGATCAGCCACAAGGGGTGCGCAATTAATACCCATCGGAATACCCACAACTTGTCTAAATATCTTAGTACCAAATCTTATGTAAATATTGTCCGGCAGAAAGGTGCCAAGCCTTTGAAGATATTTTGACAAAACTTTCATAGACATATTCTTCAAACAGCCATCTATCTGCCTAATGATTTTAGGCCTGCTGCTCGTTTTTGTTTGTTGCCATGGAAACCAAAACGTAAAAAATAAAAACAAATACTTAAAAAATCATCTCCTCAGAAACCATATGCTCCATGAGGCTGAGACTTTATGGAAATATTCACCATAATTGCCCTTACAGGTTTTGTGTTTTTATGAAATCCGGCTCTTTAGTTAGGTTGCTATGGCAACTTGGAGTGTGCCGTGTGGCGGCCGTAAAACGTCTCCCCGTACATCAACCATAGTGCAGTTTATATTTTCCGTTTGGTCCTTTGAGATCAGCGTGAATATTCTGAGAAATCGGAAATAAATTATTGGTTTAGACGCATATTCTAGACAGGTTTTTCAATATTTGGACCTCATTTTGATTTATATCAGTCTTTGAATCAACTGCCTATTCGAAATTCGCAAAATTGCAGTATGTTTCCTCTGGCTTTCTTTGCCGGATCATTACAGGGTCACTGATGAGGCTTTATTAGCCGAAACTACGTAGTATGACCCATCTCCTTTCTTATGAATGCTTTCATTGCTCTTAAAGGAACTCATTTTTGATTTTTATTTGCCTTCACTGCAGCTGGTGTTGTGCCGTGTGGCGGTCGTAAAACGTCTCCCCGTACATCAGCCATAGTGCAGTTTATATTTTCCTTTTGGTCCTTTGAGATCAGCGTGAATATTCTGAGAAATCGGAAATAAATTATTGGTTTAGACGCATATTCTAGACAGGTTTTTCAATATTTGGACCTCATTTTGATTTATATCAGTCTTTGAATCAACTGCCTATTCGAAAAATTGCAGTATGTTTCCTCTGGCTTTCTTTGTCGGATCATTACAGGGTCACTGATGAGGCTTTATTAGCCGAAACTACGTAGTATGACCCATCTCCTTTCTTATGAATGTTTTCATTGCTCTTAAAGGAACTCATTTTTGATTTTTATTTCAATAGACTTACAATGGGTAAAATTTAAAATGGCATTTACTGCCAAGCCTTTGCAGATATTTTGACAAAACTTACAAGAACATATTCTTTAAGCAATTATCTATCTGCCATAGGATTATAGGCCTACTGCTCACTTTTATTGGTTGCTTGGTTGCCAAGGAAACCAAAATGCCAAAAAAGTAAAAAATAAAAAACATACTTAAAAATCATCTTCTCAGAAACTATACGCTCTATGAGACTGAAACTTTATGGAAATGTTCAACATTTTTGCCTAAACATGTTTTGTGTTTTTTATGAAATTCGACTCTTTAGTTTGGTTACTATGGCAACTTAGAATTTCCACAGACTTGTAACGGGTAAAACTGAAAATTTGCATTTACTGACAAGCCTTAGCATATTTTTGGAAAACTTTCAAAGAAATGTTCTTCAAACAAGGTAATCTTCTATCTGTGATATGATAATAGGCGTAATGCTCAGCGATATCAGACCTCTGAAGCCATTAGGCTGATTGGGTCCGAATGTTATCTGTATCGTCCTAGGGCCCAGGGCTTCCATGGTTTATCAAAATACATGGCTGCCAGTTGGCTGTGCCCTGAGCTCTGGTGAGCATAGTGGCCCATGGGCCTTTTGTTTCTTATTTATTCTCCAAACATAGGTTGTTGGTGCTCGTGAGATCTGCCTCATTGAGGCGGTTTTAACGAGTATCAACAACCTATGTCTTGGAAATAAGAAAAATAATGTATTACCCAGTTTTTCAATATAAAGTGGGGCTTAGTGTGGTGTTCATTTTATGGACTTGTTCTCGTGGTGATAAATGGATTAACGTCATGTACACGTGTGCAGAATTAAAGATTTACGAGAGGCAATCCATTTTATGACATATTTGATTACCGGGCCACTTAGGCCTAGTGGATAAGAGCGCTGACACTTAATCATTAGGTCTCTCTCCGCTGTGGTTCGAGCCTGACTCTGCAACGGAAGGTCAGGTGGTTTTTCTCTGGGTACTCCGGTTTTCGTCCACCTCTGATAAACGATCGGCTCAATATGAGTGAAATAATCTTGAAAGGGCCGTAAAACCAAAACCAAAAAAAAAAAAAAAAAAAAAAAACACCATCTGCTTATTAGGCATTCGATAAATGGTTAGGTTCGTGAAATGCTCGTGTATGAGTGTAACAGGTGGTCACATGGTCCAATCAAATAATGTTTTGTTACTTTCGTTTCAGTTGTTTGCACGGGATGTTCGTTTTTTCTTTTTTCTTTTTTTTTTTTTTTGTTGTTTCTTGTTTTGTTTTTGTTTTTTTCATCAAAGTAGAAGAATGATCTGGAATGGATACAACTACCCCAAAACCGCACATGAAAGACACCAAAGGGAATTAATCACAAATGTAAAACAAGTTCACTATAATGGAAACGTCAAAAGCGGAAAGCCAAAAAGGACAGTTATGAAGCTCATTACGATAACACATCCGCGTGATATAGTGCATTTTTGAAACCTAAAAAAATGCATTTTTTTCTGATGAAAATTTGTGATATTTTTTCTTATTTATACTTCAAACATAGGTTTTGGGTGCTCGTTAGAACCGCCTCGTTGAGGCGGTTCTAACGAGTACCCACAACCTATGTCTTGGAGCAGAAATAAGGAAAATAATGTTTTCCCCCGTAAACCCCAGAATTCTCTTTATCAAGTGGGGTTTATGGGGGTCTTTATTTCACGGACTTGTTCACATGATGTTAAATCGATTGTACGTGGTCACCACCCTCGCCCTTCGTCCTGTCGTGTTTCAGACAAACAATTTGTTTAGTCCGCATGAAGGACTTCTAACTCATCAGTGCAACGTCTCCGAAAACATAAAAATCAAACGAATACAGTTGATTTGAGGTTTAACGTCCCCGTTAACACTGTATAGGTCATTTTGGAGACGTTGCTTCCAATTTTTGTGGGACTTTTACTCGACTCTGAGATAAAATGACATCTCAAGCCCCGTCGCTCAATGAAACCACTGGGGTTTATAAGCATAGGCGGTCGGACTCGCACCGCTTTGCCTGGGCAGGCTTAGATCCTCTAAGCGGTTTACCAGTACCCGTGTGCGGTCGGATTCAGCTCTGCGTGGAAGCATCATGCAGCCCAGCTATTTCTTCAAGCCCCAATGGGCGGGGGCCACGAATACAGAGTTGAAATAACGATGTTCCATTCGTTATTCGTGCCCACGGTCGCGTATGAAAATGAAACTTGCTTATCATTACGAAAACACGCCTATACAAATACAGTGTAAAGTTTGCCGCCGTAAAAATGAAAATTTTAAGATGAAAAATTGTGATATTTTTCTTATTTCTTCTCAAAATATAGATTATGGGTACTCGTTAGCTCGATGAGGCGGTTCTAACGAGTACCCACAATCTATATTTTAGAGCAGAAATAAGAAAAATAAGGTTTACCCCTGTAAACCCCAGTTTTACTATGTAAAAATTGGGGTTCAAGGGGGGGGGTCAAAATTATATAGGCATGTTTGCGTGATGATTTGTATGGACCATGTGCCCGGCTTTCAGACTCATACACGAAATTTCTCGGGAATTCCACAAAACATAGCAGTCGAATATGGCAAATGTATATTCAAATAATATCATTTATTTACAGATCAATGATGCTGAATTCGCTGCCTCGGCGCAGAAGTTTCCTCACAATCCACCAACGTCAAAAGAGTCTCTCTATTATCGGAAAATATTTGAGAAATATTTTCCCCGTCAAGGTCATTTGATACCTTATTTCTGGATGCCTAAATGGTCAGAAACAGTTGATCCGTCGGCCAGAACATTGAAACATTATAAACAATAAATCATACTCATTGTTTTAGGAAATGGCTCAAAGACTTTGAAACGCTCCAGAATCCATATCATAAGGATGGTAAAATTACACGAACATTTAGCTAAGTCTAGTGACATTGTCTTTGTACACGTCCGCATAGAAACCTGTGTCCCGTGCAATTTGATCGCATCAAGAAAACACGCCTGTATATTTTTACCCCCTTGCATCCCACTTATATATACTAAAGCATGGGTTTACAGGGGTAAACCTATTTTTTCTTATTTCTGCTCTAAATATAGATTGTTGGTACTAACGAGTACCCACAATCTATAGTTTGAGCAGAAATAAGGAAAATATCACAATGTTTGTCCTAAAACATCGATTTTTTGGAGGTAAAGTTTACAATGCATTAGTATAGGCGTATTTTCGAAATGCGAATATCCGCAATGCCATTTAGATAACACATGGCATAGGACATTCTTTAATATTGCCACAAACAGATATTTTTTCTGATGAAATTTGGGGATATTTAAGCTCACCTTGGCCGAACATTACGAAAACACGCCTATACAAATACATTGCAACTTTTATCGCAGAAAAAATGAGTTTTCAGATGACAATTGAGGCGGTTCTCACGAGTACCCACAAACTATATTTTAGAGCAGAAATAAGAAAAATAAGGTTTATCCCTGCAAACCCCAGTTTTACTATATAAAAGTGGGGTTCAAGGGGGTCAAAATTATATAGGCGTGTTTTCGTGATGAGGCTCCAGGGGAGCTTCTATGTTTAGTAACATTTGGTCAGTTGACAAGCAATCGACCCTAAAAAGGATTCTGAAGTGGAATCTTAGTTTAAACAAAAGTTACAATATTTATCATATGTAATCATATTTGGTTTGTTTGTTGTTTGATATGAGGTTGCACGTCCTTGTCAACACTGTATAGTTCATTTTGGAGACGTTGCTTCCAATTTTGTGGGACTTTTACCCGACATTGAGATGAAATGATATCTCCAGCCCTGTTGCCCAATGAAACCAATAGGGTTTATAAGCATGGACAGACCGACTAGCACCACTTTGCCTGAGCAGACTTAGATCCTCAGAGCGGTTTACCAGTACTCTTGTGCGGTCGGTTTCAGCTCTGCGTGGAAGCATCATGCAGCCCATCTATTTCTTCAAGCCCCGATGTGCGGGGACAAACATTAAAGGATTAGCTGACAAGCTTATAATTATAAACTTATAGTAATCTTATCCTGTCACTTACATGTAAAACAGAGTAGTGGAATGAATCTTTCATCCTTAAATCTGGACCCATCGATTCTTGTAAATTTGAGATTTTGTAAAAATCACTGAACGGGGACAAAGTGTGAAACCGTGTTGATCCTGATGAACCGATTCATTGTGAACCATCCTATCAGGATCTACATTGCTTTGAAGAAACATGAGTACCGGTATATAGAGGGTTAAAAGCATGGAAAAATGTTGTCTTCAAAGATAGACATAAAATTATCTCCAATGTAACGAATAAACATTGAGCCAGCGCACTACAAAACACACAATAAGACTTGTGCGCCCAACGAAGACTCAGATCAGCCTGCGCATCCGCGCAGTCTGATCAGAGTCTTCGTTGGGCGCTCTAAGGATGGCTAAGCGCCCAATGCTCCTTCATGCAGCAAGAGAAGTATCTAGTTAGACAATATGGATGGGCAGGCGGATCTGAGTCTTCGCTGAGCGCACATGTTAATTGTAGGAAATGCTGTGCCCCGGCTCAAATAAAAATGCAGTGCGGGTGTTCAGTGTTCATATGTGCAAAGGTGTATCCATTCTACTTGAAAGTCCTACATTTCACCCTAGATTCCAGAATATTCAAAACATGGGTGTTTTGTTGCGAAGTGATCCCTCACGCAAACAGCGGAACATAGAAAACTGGTAAGGCAAAGATGCATCTTATTTCTTTGCATTACGAAAACACGTCTATACAAATACAAAGTAATTTTTTTCACTGAAAAGAAGAAGATTTTATGATGAAAAATTGTGATATTTATTTTATTTCTGATCAAAATATAGATTGTGGGTACACGTTAGAACCGCCTCATCGAGGCGGTTCTGACGAGTATCCACAATCGAGGCGGTTCTAACGAGTACCCACAATCTATATTTTAGGAGGCGGTTCAAACGAGTACCAACAATTTATATTTTAGAGCTCAAATAAGAAAAATAAGGTTTACACCTGTAAACCCCAGTTTTACTATATAAATTTGGGGTTCAAGGGGGTTAAAATTATATAGGCGTGTTTTCGGGATGTGGGTTTGACAGTCCAATTTTACACCCTAGATTCCAGAATATTCAAAACATGAGAGTGTTTGGTTGCAAAGTGATCCCTCACACAAACGATTTCCAGACACTTCGGCCCCACTACCACCTCGGCCCCTAGACAGGTCGGCCCAAAACCAAGTCGGCCCTAGACACCTCGGCCCTAGTCACCTCGGCCCTAGACACCTCGGCCCCACTGTCACCTCGGCCCCTAGACATCTCGGCCCCAAAGACACCTCGGCCCCACTTTTGATATCTGTTAGGGTATGAGCAATTATATCGTGTTAAAATCGGCCCCGCCCACCGGGACTTCAAGAAACCGACAGCTTGTGGCATGAGTACTGGTAAACCACTCAGAGTTTCTAAGCCTGGCAGGAAAAGCGGTGCGAGTCGGACCGTTCATACTTATAAACCCTATTGGTTTCATTGGGCTGCAGGGCTTGAGATTTCATTTCATCTCAATGCCGGGTAAAATTCCCACAAAATTGGAGGCAACGTCTCCAAAATGACCGATTCAGTGTTGATTGGAGCGTTAAACGTCAAATCTAACAAACAAAACATCATGCTAACAAGCCCGTGTAATGAAGACCCCGCTTAACCCCAGTTTATATGGGAAAACAGGGGCTCATAGGGGCATACATTATTATATATCACGAAGACACGATTAATAATTTTGACTCCCCTGAACCCCACTTTTATACAGTAAAATTGGGGTTTACAGGGGTTAACCTTATTTATCTTATTTGAACAGAAATAATAAAGATACCACAATTCTTCCTTTTATGATGTTCGTTTTTTCGGCGGTAAAGTTTACAATGCATTTGTATAGGCATGTTTTCGTAATTCTTATTTCTGCTCCAAGATACAGGTTGTGTGTTATATAATTTCGGTTTTACGGGATCTTCAATTAAGTTGTTAGGAAACAAGGTCAAATTAATCTTAGACTATTGCTATTTTTATTTCTTATTCAAATAACAAATTACCAATGAGACGTTTATAATAAATATAACAACGCATACACGACATTGTCAGGTTAACTTGGACTACACTCTTAAGGACAGCTAATCCCCGCCGCCTTCAGCCGTGACGTTGGCCTTGAGTCAGCATCACGAAAAATGGGGTTTGGCGGGTTGTTCGAATTGTGAATATTTGATACTGATAGTCAAGGAGCCTTTTCTACACGAATATAAAGGGCCATGAAGACTTTGCACTCAGTGCACATCCAGATACATCTGATCTGGATCTACACTGTCATTCAGTTTGCGAATTTTAAATGAATACACTATACATGTATCAAGTAATTTGAGGGTCCGACAGTCAGAAATATGACTAATAAATAAATTAATTAAATAAATAAATAAATAAATTAGACACTATACTTGTTACTGTCCGTCTTTGAATATGAGCTGAAATGACAATCAAATTGGAATTTCTAAATGTGTAAAAATTGATAAAAATGGAAACATACTGAGGAATTCCTACAAAAATACGAGCAGTGAAGACTTTGCACACAGTGCACATCCAGATCTACACTGTTTGCCACTAATATATACATAAAGTACACGTGCATCAAGTAATTTGAGTAGCTGATAGTCAGAAATGTGACTAATAAATAAATAAATAGATAAATAAATAAATAAAGTATACAATATACTCGTTACTGTCTTTAATAAGAGCTAGAATGTCAATCAAATGTGTGAAAATTGATAACAATGATCTGTTTATCATCAAGGATCTCTTTATTGGGGGTAAAGGGATTAGTAACGCCTGGTTGTTTATTGAGCTTCACACTTTACTAATTTAAGTCAGTAATTAATTGTTCTTGTAAAACTTTTTGCTTAAAGGCATTTATTCTTGATTATTGAGGACTATCATTTCATTACATAATATTATGTAGCCCTCAGTGCTCACTGGAGAGAAGTCCTCTGTCTTCAACAGGTAAGGGGCCGCCTTGGGGAAAATCAATAAATTACTTACTGTTGACTGGTGTACATTATTGATTTCCCCCTTAAGTGTCTCAGTCAGGGGATTCAACAAGACCTATTAAAGGCCGCCTTTGATCTGCTATAGTCAGTATATCACAGGGGGCAATAAAACAATTATGGACACACGGTGTGTTTTACTGTTACAGAATAAATGCCTTTAATAGTGTACTAACCTGAAATTCATTAATCCTTAACCCGCTGAACACGATAATCCTTATCTTTGCAAACAGTGTAGACCCTGATCAGATTGCTTCTGTCCTCTGAACCGGATCTGCACCGTTTTTCATGCAGTTTTTGTAATTGCATGCATACATTATATTAATTAGTTTACTTACGAGGATAATTCTAGTTCAGCGAACCTGAACACTGATGATTACCTAATAAATAAATAAATAAATAAAGAAATTGTTTGTTGGTATTGGAGTTTAACGGCCCAGTCAACACTATTTTAGTTCATTTTCGAGCCGGTCAGTTTACCTATTCACACTTAACCTGGACATGCTTATACGTACGCGGTTAACCATTACAGTGCACATTTTTTTCGCCAGAAAGCGACAATTGCCCTTATTGAATCAGCAGAAGGGAGAGAATGACCGACGAAAAGATTTCATAATCAGTCTCCAGCACGAAAGAAAGTTGCCGACCCCGGTAGGTATCGAATTATCGAACCCGCGTCCTCCTGATGACCAGTCATACGCGCATCCGACTTAGCTACCGAGGCCGGATAAATAAATTAACAAATAAATAAATATATAAAATATGTTAAAAAATATAAGATTATCCCCCATCATCGCCATTGTTGACGAAACCGAGGAATGATTTATTGGGGGGGGGGGGGTTACGGCCCCATCCACCGATCCTTCCAGATTTCCATCCAATTAGTAAGGATAACTTATTGAAATTAATTTAAAAAGTATTTAGCGGTGTGGAATTATTCGGATAATAAAAAGCCTATAGATGATCAAAAGAGCAGAAAGTAGAAAAAACAGCCTGCTCTAAAGCATGCCGCAATGCAATTAGAATTATACATTGAAATAAAAGAGGGGAATGTTCAAATGTATCTTCCATTCTTCTTAAATTAGCATATAGATTTTCTATTTAGTTACGTTATAATATATAATAAATATATATATTATAGGTTCAAATATTCGAGGTTCCCTATCAAAATAATCCAATCAGCAAATAATAATAATAAAAATAAAAAAAAATCATGGGGCATCCAACCCGATCTCTTATTTAAGTTGAAGCCCCGTGAAAAGCAAAGTGGGGCCGAAGTGTCTAGGTATATGGGGCCGACGTGTCTAGGGGCCGAGGTGTCCAGGGGCCGACCCGTCTAGGGTTTCAATTTTATGTGGGGCCGAGGTGGTTTGGGGGCCGAGGTGTCTAGGGGCCGAAGTGTCTAGGGGCCGAGGTGGTTTTGGGGCCGAAGTGTCCTGTTACCACACAAACAACGGAACACAGAAAACATAGAAAATTCGACTAGCAAGACAAAGACATTACGATACGCACCCGTGCGGCTTAGCGCATTTTTCTCATCTCCAGAATGGCTATTTTTTCTGATGAAAATCCGTGATATTTTTGTTATAAATACTGCAAACATAGGTTATGGGTGCTTGTTAGAACCGCCTCATTGAGACGGTTCTAACGAGTACCCACAACCTATGGCTGCGAGCAAAGATAAGAAAAATAATGTATAACCCCCGTAAACCTCAGTTTTCTCTATATAAAAGTGAGGTTCAAGGGGATCAAATTATATAGGCGTGTTTTCGGGATGTGGGTGTTCAATGTTAATATGTGCCAGGTGTGTCCATTCTACTTGAAAGTCCCAAATTTCACCCTAGATTACAGCAGTATTCAAAACATGAGAGTGTTTGGTTGCAAAGTGATCCCTCACGCAAACAACGGAACACAGGAAACATAGAAAATTCTTCTGGCAAGGCAAAGACTAAACGATAACGCACCCGTGCGGCATAGTGCATTTTTCTGATCTCCAGAATGGCTATTTTTTCTGATGAAAATCCGTGATATTTTTGTAATAAATACTACAAACATAGGTTATGGGTGCTCGTTAGAACCGCCTCATTGATGCGCTTCTAACGAGTACCCACAACCTATGGCTGCGAGCAAAGATAAGAAAAATAATGTATAACCCCCGTAAACTCCAGTTTTCTCTATATAAAAGTGAGGTTCAAGGGGGTCAAATTATATAGGCGTGTTTTCGGGATGTGGGTGTTCAATGTTAATATGTGCCAGGTGTGTCCATTCTACTTGAAAGTTCCAAATTCCACCCTAAATTCCAGCAATATTCAAAACATGAGAGTGTTTGGTTGCAAAGTGATCCCTCATGCAAACAACGGAACATAGAAAACATTGAAAATTCGACGGGTAAGGCAAAGACATTACGATATCGCACCCGTGCGGCATAGTGCAATTTTCTCATCTCCAGAATGGCTATTTTTTCTGATGAAAATCCGTGATATTTTTGTTATAAATACTGCAAACATAGGTTATGGGTGCTCGTTAGGACCGCCTCATTGAGGCGGTTCTAACGAGTACCCACAACCTATGGCTGTGAGCAAAGATAAGAAAAATAATGTATAACCCCGTTAACCCCTGTTTTCTCTATATAAAAGTGAGGTTCAAGGGGATCAAATTATATAGGCGTGTTTTCGGGATGTGGGTGTTCAATGTTTATATGTGCCAGGTGTGTCCATTCTACTTGAAAGTCCTAAATTTCACCCTAGATTCCAGCAATATTCAAAACATGAGAGTGTTTGGTTGCAAAGTGATCCCTCGCGCAAACAACGGAACACAGAAATCATAGAAAATTCGACGGGTAAGGCAAAGACATTACGATAACGTACCCGTGCGGCATACTGCATTTTTCTCATCTCCAGAATGGCTATTTTTTCTGATGAAAATCCGTGATATTTTTGTTATAAATACTGCAAACATATTTTATGTATGCTCGTTAGAACCGCCTCAGTGAGGCGGTTCTAACGAGTACCCACAACCTATGGCTGCGAGCAAAGATAAGAAAAATAATGTATAACCCCCGTAAACCCCAGTTTTCTCTATATAAAAGTGAGGTTCAAGGGGGTCAAATTATATAGGCGTGTTTTCGGGATGTGTCGGTGAGTTGTCTTCAAAAACGTGTCGGTGAATTGTCTTCAATTGTGCCTGTGAATTGCCTCCAAAAATCGGGTCGGTGAGTTGTCTTGTCGGTGAAGTGTCTTGATTCCTTATATTCAACACATGAGTGTGTTTGGTTGCGAAGTGATCCCTAACGATAACAGCGGAACATAGGTAAGATAGAAAATTCGACTGGCATGTCAAGATGAATCTTATTTCTTTGACTATAAGATGGCTGCTTTCTAAACATGGCCCGGCTAAGTTCTCCAAGAAAGCTTTCTGTGTACTTGTTCCATTTAACCAGAGATCCCAGGAGAATACAATGGCAGCAAGAATGTAGGACAGACGATTGCTTTTAGTGTCTGTTTGATAGATTAATTGGCTTTTAGTCTCTTTGCTGGTAGTATTTAAACATGGCTCAATTATTCCGTATTCTTACAAGGGAGACAACTCATTACGATATCACAACCGTGCGACATAGTGCATTTTTTTTCAATCACCAAAAAATGGCTACTTTTTTAAGAAAATCCGTGGTATTTATCTTATTTATACCGAAAACATAGGTTGTGGGTGCTCGTAAGAACCGCCTCGATGAGGCGGTTCTAACGAGTACCCACAGCCTATGTCTTGGATCAGAAAAAAATAAAAATAGTGTATACCCCCGTAAACCCCAATTTTCTCTGTATAAACCGGGGTTAAAGGGGGTGTTCATTTCAAGGACCTGTTCATGTGATTCTTTGTTCTTATACTGCAAAATAGGTTTTCCCAGCTTTTATTTGGACAGCGTAAGGGCAATTATTTTCCATATACCACGTGAGCAAAAATATATAACCCTCTCGCTATAGTCTTTGCTGAATTGCGATGTCCGCCATCTTGGGTTTACTGTAGTTCATAAGAAGTATATGCAAAATAATTTCATTCAATACATTATTTCCGGCCAATAAATAGATAAATATAGAATTTTGATTGTTTTTCATTCATTCAGTACTTTATTTTGTTGTTTTCCGTTATAAAGCTCTCATTCTAACATGACGTAAACATTTTCCCAATAAGCACCGTGATCAGGCGCGTTTGATGACGTCACATGTAAACATATACTTCTGACGACGTCCGCTACAAAAAGAATCCTTTGGAAAACATTGCAACAATGTACAAAATGTCATCAAAAAGCTTTCCAGTATAACATTTTCGATAGTTTGATTTTAGGCCGGGAACATGGGATCATATTCCCCGCCTGAGAGCGATATAAAATTTGTCCGAGCCTTGTTCCATTTAACCAGAGATCCCAGGAGAATACAATGGCAGCAAAGAAAGTAGGACCGACGATGTATGATCATATTTCCCGCCTGAGAGCGATAAATGTCCGAGCCTTACGGCTCGGGCAAATATCGCTCACAGGCGGGGAAAATGTAAACTGGGATCCTATAAAACAATCCATTATCGTTGCCAAATTGATAAGTGAGAAAGAATGATCCTTAAAAAAATGCCTTACATCCTCAGAATCACCCACATTCAAAAACGCTTTGCTCGCCTGGACTACATCCAGAAAGATATAGTTCCCCTGTAACCGGCGTCCATTGTCTGCGTAGGCGTCCAAAGTTGGTTAAAGGTTGCATGTAGTCTCTCGTACCTCGAAAACTTGTACGCCTATTCAAGATGATCCTTTAATATCATGCATGTACAGTTAAGCTCTGGGGGCTTGAGCATCGATGACTTGTTTACCACAGCTGTTTGTAACTCGTTCTTGGTGCTCTAGAAAACAAGTTGGCTTCCTTCAAAAAAGGAATCCAATACGTGGGCTGGCAATTTTTCTAAACTTTGGGTTTTGAATTATTTTTAAAACACATAAGATAATCAATTCACCAGCAGTTTATTTGTAGAAAAAATAAATAAATACAAAAAAATTGAAACTATTTGTTATCTAAAGTATTTTAATTGTATGCAATTAAAGGAAGCTTGTTTAGAATAGCTTATTGGTACTCTTATTAAGCAATAATAATCACATCGTTACAATATCAATACTAAAGCATGATTCTTTGAGAGATATGCAGTCATATACAATTTAAAATGTTTTAGAAGTTGCTTCCAGATAATTCTTTAAACTGAATTACTTACTACATGCTAAAGTGTATTTTGATTGGATTTTATTGTTAAAGACCTAGGTTTTATCTTTACACAAAAGTGTCTTTTTGCTAGATTTAACGTAATGTAAGTACTTACTAATACTAGATCTGTCACGAAAAATGATTCACTTGGGTGGTTATAATAATGGAGGATAGGATTCTCGCGAAGATTAATATAAAAAATAGCCACCATTTTTCTGTAATTTATAAAAAAGCACAAGCAAATGGCAGGAATATCTGCACATTATAAAATGCTAAAATTTGCTTAAGTCTCATGAAAACATTTCAATCGTTCAAACCTTCATGTATTTGAAAGTGTTTCAAATTAAACTTAACTGCTTTGTACCGTTCAGTCCATTATGTGACTTATTTTGTGCATCGTTTGAGAGCTGTTTCAAAGTCTGCCTTAGGCCAAACTATGGTAAATGTTTATTTTACGTCAGTTTTCCTTTGCGGTTGAATAGTCTCAATGTATTAGTAGTATTAGTGCCTACGAATTCCCAAAGTTTTTCTGCCCATTGGTGAATGAACATGTATCCAGCTTCAATCTCCATTTGTCTTTTCCATTATATATATATACAGGCGTCACAAATCCGAAGATTTGGTTTCATGTTTTACCAAAAGCGTAGAACGGCGTCTCGGGTTAGAAGTCTTATTTACATGTTTTTACCTAAAGTTTTACACACAGCTACATGTTTCATTTACCCAAAGAAGTAGACAGCTACACAGACTTCTATTTTAAAAACGGACGATTGTAGTGGCTGGCTGATCACGTGATTTGTCCGAGCGCTACTGTAGGTCAATGAATATACATCACAGATTTGTAAAGCTATCTGATGGATTCTCTTCGTTTATTTATAGAAAATTACTCTGCAACACCGACAGGGATAAGAATCTAAATACCTACATGAACATACTTTCACCTAATATGTAAATCATCGTAATAAATGCAGCTTATAATAAAGGAAAGAAATTTTACCGCATTCTGCTTTTTCTGATCGGTTTTATGCAGGCCCTGTTATTTAGACTTTATTAGCCGAAACTACGTAGTATGGCCCAACTTCTTTCTTGTGAATGTTTTCATTGCTCTCAAAGGAACTCATTTTTGATTTTTTTTTACTTGTAATTTTCTTAAAAACAAAAAGTTTATTCTTGGGCATTCCCATAACGTTACAAAGTCAAAGTAATATACACCCCTGCAAACACTACTTTATTGAGAGAAAATGTGGAGTGTGCAAGGGGTATTATTCCTCAAAACATTACGATAATACACCCGTGCGACACAGTGCATTCTTTCACATCTCCTAAATGGCTTCGTTTCTGATGAAAATCCTTGAAATTTTTGTCTTATTTATACTGCAAACATAGGTTGTGGGGACTCGTTAGGACCACCTCTGATAGGCGATTCTTACCCACAACCTATGTCTTGGAGCAGACATTACACTACCACCCTTGCAGTGAACACTGCTGTTACGTAGAGGAGAAGGCAATGATTTATGTAATAAAAAGTGGGGATCGCGGAGATAAAGATTAGTATTGTAACTCTGCTAAAAAGAAAGTTTAGAATGGTTTCACTGAGACGGTTCTAGCGGACCTCCAAGGATCGAGAATAAGGAAAAGAAGACGAATTCTAAAACATGCCACTCTTACTTTTTTTATCGCATTTGTATGCTAATTCAACATAGTTTTAAACCTGAATCAGAAATGTAAAGATTCAACACCTGTTTTTGGGTCGATTGTTTTACAATCTATCCAAAGTTACTAATACCCCGGTCACACCTTTACGTTTCGACCCGCGTAAGCGCTACGTTTCTCAATACGTGGCGAAACGAAAGCTACGCCGCAGGAACGTAGCTCTTACGCCGAGATACGTAGCAGGAACGCCTCTTACGCGAGGCTGCCAAGTAAAGAAGTTGCATGCAACTTCTTTACGTCGCACATACGTGGCAGGTTCGAAACGTCGTACATACGTTGCAGAAACGCAGTGCAAACGAAAGGAACTCAGCAGCAGCGTAGCACAAACGCCTCTTACGCCGCACATACGCCACTCAAGACTTACCACGTAAGTGTGACGTACGACACGTTGTCGCTGCGTAACAGCGACGTTCCTTTCGTATTTACGGCGTATCTGTTACGTTTTAATTTTAAATACGCCGTTTCCACGGCGTATCATATATCATAACGTAAGCATGGCGTAAGTACTACGTAGCTGTCGTATGTGCGACGTTATTGCTGCGTATGTACGACGTAGTAAAAATAGATGTGGCGTTTCAAGTTTACCTGCGGCGTAATAGCGACGATTGTGGCTTTTGTTGAGTTTCAAATGAGGTCAAGTGGCATCGCATAATACATTTTAATCTCGATCAAGTGGTCTCATATATAAATTATATATATACAACAGCAAGCATTCGGGTCCTTCGCATTCATGTCAAAGCTATCATGGATTATTATTCTGAAGAACAGATTGTTGTTGTTGGTTTACTATGGACCTTAATCGAGACTGAAAAGAAACGGCAAGTGGGCATGAGGCTGCAAGCGATTAGAGTTGGCCAAGGGATTGTGAGAAGGAGGCGACCAAGACGCTGGCAACAATACTATTACCACATATGTTTTAAAACGCCGCTGTTACGCAACAGCAACGTCGCAGGTCAGAATGAAACGCAGCTCCTACGTAATAGCAACGCGATATACGCAGCACTTACGTCACGCAAACGCCGCGATACGTGGGTCTTACGCCGCAGCTTCGCAGTAGAAACGTAGCTCATACTCCATGTACACAACAAGACATCTAATTTGCATAAAAAACGCAGCAGGTTGCGACGTTTGGCCACGTTTTGGGTTTTTGTCAGAAACGTGGTGAAACGTAGCAGAAACGCAAAGGTGTGACCGGGCTATAAAAGGCAAATAAAAAAAAATAATGCTGATGCCCACGTGACAATCACTGATTTGGGGAAACCAATATTATCATTATAAATAGAAAAGGTCGCGCTATTTTTGTCGATGTTACATGTAAGTCAGAGCTATCTATAGAGTGTGGTCAGGAATCGTGTGCTGGGTTTGGCGAACACTGAATACCGATATCATAATGTGGCGCGGAATGTGGCGTCTGCTCAGCCTGCTGCTCAGGACTACACTGTTTGCATAAATACTGGCATTTAAGGGGCAAACGAAATAGGTCAGGCCAATGCCAGGCTGCCTACATCATGAAAGGAAAACAAAAACAGTATCTTAATATAGCCCGCGCCCTCACGCGACGACTTTCGGAAAATACTATTAATAAAACTGTTAGAAAGAAATGGACGTTTGCACATATGTTTGCTAAGCCGAACAAAATAAAGACAATATAACGTTACTTTACAACATATCTTAGAACCTAGGAATATTTTAGAGCAAAACTTTTAAAGGTGGTATCGTTATTAGACATACAGCATAGACCCAGGTCGGATAGACCGTACATCGCGTCTGATCAGGGTCAGCACTGTTTGCCATACATACAGCAACATTTTCATTTTAGAACATGATTCAGGTCCGTACACAGACTCTATAAAACGTGGGGAGGGTGCGAATTCCGGGTAATTTGCAGAATGTGAAATACCGCATGAATTTGAGATAATTTTCCAAATTAGGAGGGGTGGGTGGGGTTGTCACTCCTTCGTACGGGCCTGCATAAACAGGTAGAATGAACAAATTACTTTGTTTAAAAACATTGCACTGAAATCACTGTCATTCAGTAGCTGGGATGCAGTGGTGGGACTGAGCGAGAAAAAGCGAGAGAGGAGAATTTATGGCAGTCTGGATCCTGATCAGCAGAAACATTCGATGGATCAACACTGTTTGCAAAGGAGAAGTTGGATAAAATGTTATATTACATGCATAACAGAGAAATACTATGATTTCTACCAGACATAATCTCGGCCCCCGCCCATCGGAGCTTGAAGAAATAGATGGGCTGCATGATGCTTCCACGCAGAGCTGAAACCATACGCACACGAGTACTGGTAAACCGCTTAGAGGATCTAAGCCTGTCCAGGCAATGCGGTGCGAGTCGGACCGTCCATGCTTATAAACCTTATTCGTTTCTTTGGGCGACAGGGCTTGATATGTCATTTCATCTCAACGTCGGGTAAAAGTCCCACAAAATTGGAAGCAGCGTCTCCAAAATGACCAATACAGTGTTGACGGGGACGTTAAACCTCAAATCAACCAACCACCCAGACATAATCTTGGTATTTTCCTTTTTGCTGAGAAGAAATATTTCCTCTTAGCCGGAGAAATAAATCTCTTTGGCTGGAACTACTTTATGTACAAGATACAAGATACCGCTTTTGCAGTGAAACCGTTATATTCAAACGCGGGAAAGTTTCAGTCACCTCGACGTCATTCATTACGTCATTGCAATGGTGTCTGGGAAGATATCAACAGACGTTCAGAATGCGTGACGTTTGAGTCGGATGCAACTCTTAAACAAAAGAAAACATAGACATGACCATTGAATAGGCTGTACGTTTTGCTTTATTTAATCTCACATTTTACTTGTTTTATCACTAAAACACTTTGTTTCTTCTATTTATGTTCAAAACTGGAGAAAGCGCTTTCAAAATGGCGGCCATCCAGTTTTTCTTCTACCCAGGTTCTGTAACACTACGCTGATTGAACCGTTAACATGAGCTGTAAACAGTCAACTGAACGGAAATTCAGACCCAAAATTCAAGATCCATTCGGTCCTTAAAGTCTATGGAAGTGCATGTAATATAGATATTATTAAGTTCTCCTATTTGAAATGTGGGATTAATAAACATCGGGGGGGGGGGGGGGATAAAAATCCGTTAAAGAAACTCGTGCTCCGCAGTCGTTTCTTTATCGGATTGTTCTACCTCCCTCGGTATTTCAAATAGGAGATATACATGTAACTGTAATAACTTTTCCAGCACATATCAGTGCATATTGTCTTGCATATGAGGCTAAGCATTATCATTGAAATATTATAAATCTGTTGAGATGATTGGATATAAGTGTGTACAGAAGGGAAATACGTAAACACATTAACAAATAATAAATTAATAATTTGGAAAATCTTGAAGGAAAATGCTTCCAGTACAACACCAAGAGCGTCATTTATTTTATTTTATTTTTTTCACTGAATACTTTTCTTATAATGAAGCGATTTAACGAGTACCCACAATCTACGTTATAAAGCAGTGTTTCTGTTGGTTGTTTTTGTCCGCGTGACTATCGCTGGCTATGAACAAAACCCAGGCAGCAGTGTTTAGTCTTCCCCCTGTGCCATCAGATCGCTGTGTAAAACGTAAAAACTAGACTGGGCTCATGTACGGGGTATTAACTTATCAATCGACACAAAGAAAATCTGGACTCGGCTCGTGTACGAGGTATTCGCTAATACAGAAACTTCAAGCCTGTTGTCACAAGTTATTGTCGCTGACAATTAACAAAATCCAGGGCCTGGTTGTTTATAGCACCTAAGAGGTCAGAGCGCAGTGTAAACAGTAAATTATGGGCTGTGCTCGTGCAGGGGGGGGGGGGGGGCTTTGGTAAATAGTGTATACCTGATCAGACGTCACTTAACGCGGTGTCTGATCAGGTCTACTCCTACTCTGCTTGCTTAAAATACTGGAATTTAATGGTTCAACGAACAGATCAATTTTAAGTTCAGGATATATTTTCCAACCTACACTCAGAGACGATCGACCCACCGGTACTCGCAGTGCTTTGACTTAATATTTCCCAAACTTAGCTGTTACTGTTATGCAAACAATCCTGCAAATCAACCCAATACAACTTAAACAATTATGTAGACAGAACTCTACATGGAAATGTACCTAGCTATATAAAAGCGGTTAGTTCAGTCCTAATTAGTTTCTCTGTGTGTTCTTACGTTAGAAAGTCTTGCAAACTAATATGATTTTTAGAGCTGAAACCGCCCCGCACACGAGTACTGATAAACAGCTTAGAGAATCTAAGCCTGCCCAGGCAAAGCGGTGCGAGTCGGCCCATCCATGCTAATAAAATCTATTGGTTCCATTGGATGGCAGGGATTGAGATGAAGGTAAAAGTCCCACAAATCGGAAGCAACGTCTCCAAAATGACCTTTATGGGGTTAACGCTTAACCTTAAATCAATCAACCATTCAATCAAACAATCAGGGCAATAAAATACGGTTGCTAAAATATTCCTTCTCTTCAGACCAAACTAAATTTAGATAATATGGATACTCTTTAGAATCGCCTCGACGAGGCAGTTTTAACAAATACATATCGATCTATTCAATGCTATAGCAGTAGCAAGGAAGTTGCATTCACCCTTGCGAAACCTTGCATTTTTGAAAAGCCCCATGAATAAGTTCAACGTATGCACTGATCTAATATTTTCAGGTGATTAAGCACAAAACGTTTTTGGAAATGACTACCCCCATTTGCCTAGCGTTCCATAAAAGGCACAAAGAAATATTGAACTAATTTTGCGAAAAGAAGAGACAGAAATCAGCCTGCGCATATGCACCGTCTGGTCAGGGTTTTTGCTGCTTTTGTCAAAATACATGCAGCGAGGAGACGACAATTCTTCCGAGTGACAGTAAAGCGCTTGGCATTAATGGGTTATATACAACTTCAATGGGAAACCCGTTTTATTTATAAACACATTTACCCAGCTGGTCTCTACTAATGAGAAAGAAGAAGTAGCTATCTAGCGGAGATAACGACGAGGGAACCAATCTATTGATCCACCTGAAGCAAACGCTTGATTTCGTGACTGAGAAGCGTCTTGCAAACCTTGATGCTCTACTATAGACATTTTCCAATCTCGTCCATATCCTTACCTGCGTGGCCCACGCAAAAATCTATAACAGTTAATGCAGATATGTATATCTTATCTATCGTAATTTAGGGAGACTTGTGCTGCCTAAGCTAGAAACTGTATGTTGTATGTAATCAATAGAATCGCCTGTTGACTCATTAGAATCACCTCGATGAGGAGATTTTAACGATGAGTACACACGAAAAACCTCTTTCGTAAAGGCTATTGAAAAGTTACCCTATTATTTCTCCTCAAATCACGAAAACACGCCTATATAATTTTGATCCCCTTGAACCCCACTTTTATATAGTAAAAACGGGGATTACAGGGAAACGCTTCTTTTTTTCTAATTTCTGCTCTAAAATATAGATTGTGGGTACTCGTTAGAACCGCCTCGTCTCTGAGTGTAGGTACGAAAATATATCCTGAACTTAAAATTGATCTGCATGGCCAACTATTTCTGACATTAGCCCGATGACTTTCAACGGTGCGAGTCGCACAGAAGACCAATATTGGGTTGTTTCCCTTTGACGGAGGCCTACGATAGATACCTATCGAGTACCTATCGTGTAATCAATATTGTGTTTTAATCCGGCTATGTGTGAAAATGACCCCGGGTGATATTGAACGATAGATACGTCCAGTTAATTTAGAACTGCGTGTTTTGGTACTTTAAGCGAGAAAAATTCTCATTTTGTCAAACGGTTAAAATTGAGCCTTTTTGTACTTAAAATATTATCGGTTCTCATAAATCCATTTTTTTCTGGAATGTGATATTCCACATTATTTTTTTGAAAAAAAAAACAAAAAACATTTATAGTTAATGGATGTCAGATTGCATTATTTAAAATTGCATTGTTTAGAAAAGCAACATGTTCATAAGTTCATGTAATAAAAACCCCTGTAAACCCAACTTTACATTATATACAGAAAACAGAGCTTTAGAGGGGTTACAATGTGTGTGTTATCCGCACCAAGACATAAAAATATTTTTTTTAGATATAAATTCAGTAACATTTCAAAGATAAGAAAGAAAACATTGTCACAAGGATATGTTTTCTTAATGGCTTGGCGGTTTTGTTTGATTTGAGGCTTAACGTCCCCATCAATAAGTTAAAGTTATAGGCCATTTTGCGGACGTTGCTTCCAATTTTGAGGGACTTTTACCCGACACTGAGATGACATCTCAAGCCCTGTCACCCAAATGAAACCAGTAGGGTTTATCTGCTTGGACGGTCCAACTCGCACCACTTTTCATGGGCAGCCTTAGAGCCCCCATGCAGTTTACTAGTACTCATGTGCTGTGCAGTCAGTTTCAGCTCTGCGCGGAAGCATCATGCAGCCCAATCTATTTATTCACATCACGATAACACACCCGTGTGATATAGTGCATTTTTTCATACCTCAAAAAAGGCCATCTTTCTGGTGAAAATTTGTGATATTTTTTTTATTTATACTCAAAACATAGGTCGTGGGTGCTAGTTAGAACCGCCGCAATGATGCGGTTCTAACGAGTACCCACAACTTATGCCTAGGAGCAGAAATAAGAAACATAATGTATACCCCCGTAAACCCCAGTTTTCTCTATATAAATTGGGGTTTAATGGGGTGTTCGTTTCACGGACTCGTTCACGTGATGAAGCCCCGTTGGGCGGAGGCCGTAATGGGTTGACAGCAAAGGCCCTGATCTAAGCTCGACGTCTGATCTGAGCGTGCACTATTTCCAGCATAAGTGTCCATGTTTGGGCTTTCCCGTCCAAAATGCACTTAAATCTACTTGACTATCATTATAATGTTAACAAGTCCATGTCACTGATGATCACCCTTCTAAATCCAACTTTATATAGAGAAAACTGTGGTTTGCTTGAACATACATATATATTTTTTCTATTAATTTTGTCCCAAACATATGATGTGGGTACCGCGGTTAGAAGCGAGGCGGTTCTTTAATAATTTAATAAAAAAATTTAATAACCGTTTTATGCAACCTAAAGAATGCATTATTTCACACGGATGTGTTATCATAATGGTCACAATGATCATTCAATATTGTAACATATCCATGTAAGGTAATGCTTAACACTGTTTGAAATTAACTGCGACTAATCAAAAATATGAAACGAAGCATTAGGTTTTAATTACTCTTTATTTACCTGTAACCATTTTAATTATCTATAATAACATACTGCAAATACAAACATCAAATATTTATATTCTGGAAAGAAAGGTTCATTGGTTGTTAATTTGTTTGTTTGTTTCGAGGTTTAACGTCCCCGCCAACACTGTATAGGTCATTTTAATTTGGAGGCGTTGCTTCCAATTGTGTGACTTTTACCCAACATTGTGATGAAATGACATCTCAAGCCCTGCCGCCTAGTGAAACCAATAGGGTTTATAAGCATGGACGTTCCGACTCGCACCGGCTTAGATCCATTAAGCGGTTTACCAGTACACATGTGCAGTCGGTTTCAGCTCTGCGTGTAATTGCATCATTCAGCCCATCTATTTCTTCAAGCCCCGACGGGCGGGGCCGTTATTGATAGTTAATGTAAAGGAATATGTTCAAAATGCCGACAATAATAAACAAAAAATTGGCCGATTTATCAAAAGGGACCAATCACTAACATGTCTGTAAAATACATTACGAAAACACGCCTATAAAAATGCATTGAAAACGTTACCACCGAAAAAAAAAAGAAAAAAAAGAAAAAAAAAAAAATAAGATGAAAACTTGTAATATTTTTCTTATTTCTGCTCAAAATATAGATTCTGGGTACTCGTTAAAATCGAGGCGGTCAGTCTCTCCCTCACGCTGATTCAAGAAGGGCAGTTGTCAGACGCGCATCGTACTAATTAACCGCTTACGTATAAGCATGCCCTAGAAATGTGTGTATAGGTAAACTGACCGGCTCATAAATGACCTAAAATTGTGTTGACCGGGCCGTTAACTCCAACACAAACAAACAAAAAAACCCAGTTTACATGTAAATTCGATTCAAGGTTAGCCCCCGCCCATCGGGGCTTGAAGAAATAGATGGGCTACATGATGCTTCCACGCAGAGCTGAAACCGACCCGCACACGAGTGCTGGTAAACCGCTGAGAGGATCTAAGCCTGCCCAGGCAATGTGGTGCGAGTCGGTCCGTCTATGCTTATAAACCCTATTGGTTTCATTGGGTGGCAGGGCTTGAGATGTCATTTCATCTCAGTGTCGGGTAAAAGTCACACAAAATTGGAAGCAACGTCTCCAAAATGGCCTTTACAGTGTTGACGGGGACGTTAAACCTCAAATCAAACAAACAAACAAAGATATAATAATAATAACAACAACAATTGGTACTCATTATCTAAATAGCACCAATACTTCATATGAATAAAGAATGCACAGTAGTACCCATGACACAATCTTGCCGGAAATAAGGTAATCCATTATACGTGCACGCGTGTCCATTAATCTTCGGACTTCCTGACGGTCGGTAGCCGGAACGCAATACACATTCGACGTGTCATAAAAGCGATAATTGTCTTCTGCTTAAATACCCGTGATATTTTCCCCTGAGTGTAATAAAACGTTGATTATGGACACAGAAGCGCCAAATTGAAAACTTTCTACCTATGTTTTTGTGTTTATTAAGTCAAAATCATGCTCAAAACATAGGTTGTGTGTGCTCGTTAGAACCGCCTCATTGAGGCGGTCGTAACGAGTACCCACAACCTCTGTCTTGGAGCAGAAATAAGAAAAATAATGAATACCCCCGTAAATCACTTTTTTCTCTATAGGGTGTCTTCATTTCACGGACATGTTCACGTGATGCATAAATAAAAAATCAGAATGAGCTGGTTCTAAATAGTATCATCAATCAAAGTATTGAGCAATAAATACATTTTAAATAAAATTTAATAAATCGTAAATAAATAAATTACGATAACACATCCGTGCGGCATAGTAGGGTGTTCTTGATATCTCAAAAACAGTTAATTTGTTAATGGAAACTTACCGATACTCAAAACCGGTTTTGTATTCTCGTTAGAACCGCCTCATTGAGGTGGCTCTAACGGGTACCCACAACCTCTGTCTTGGAGAAGAAATAAAAAATAAATACCATAGTAAACCCCAGTTTTCTCTATATAAAGCATTGTTTAAGGGGGTGTTTATTACACGCCGTGATGAAAAAACAACAGTGACTAAGATAATATAGAAGAATTAGAAGCAAGTACTTTCGAACTATGTTTTTGTGTCATGTTAAAATCATGCTGATCCCTGATTATCCGACTGTTCAATATATAAAGTTGGGTTTACATGCCAAATGAAACCAATAGGGTTTATTAGCATGGACGGTCCGCCTCGCACCGCGGTTCCTGGACAGGCTTAGATCCTCCAAGCGGTTTACCAGTACTAGTGTGCGGGACGGATTCAGCTCTGCGTGGAAGCATCATGCAGCCCATATATTTCTTCAAGCCCCTATTGGCGGGGGCGGGTTCTTTTTCTCATAAATACGGCAAACATGGGTTGTGGGTGCTCGTTAGAACCGCCTCGATCGTTAGAACCGCTGGGCATAGTAGGGTGTTCTTGATATCTCAAAAACAGTTAATTTGTTAATGAAAACTTATCGATACTCAAAACCGGTTTTGTATTCTCGTTAGAACCGCCTCATTGAGGTGGCTCTAACGGGTACCCACAACCTCTGTCTTGGAGAAGAAATAAAAAATGAATACCATAGTAAACCCCAGTTTTCTCTATATAAAGCATTGTTTAAGGGGGTGTTTATTACACGCCGTGATGAAAAAACAACAGTGACTAAAATAATATAGAAGAATTAGAAGCAAGTACTTTCGAACTATGTTTTTGTGTCATGTTAAAATCATGCTGATCCCTGATTATCCGACTGTTCAATATATAAAGTTGGGTTTACATGCAAATTCTTTTCCCCGGTATGATGGAAGGAACGCCAGAAAAGGTGTACACCCTGATCTTAATAAATCATTTAACAGTTGAAATAAATACATAAATATAAAAATAAATAAATCGGAACGAGCTGGCTCTAAATATAACCCACAATCCTCGCATTGAGCAAAAATATAAATAAATAAATTACGATAACACATCCGTGCGGCTCAGTCAATTCTTGATAATTTGTTAATCATCACTTGAACACGTCCGTGAAATAAAGACCCCCTATACCCCAATTCATATAGAGAAAACTGGGGTTTACGGGGCTATACATTATTTATCTTAATTTTTGTTCCAAAACATAGGTTGTGGGTACTCGTTAGAACCGCCGCGGTTCTACTCGAGGCGGTTCTAACGATCGAGGCGGTTCTAACGAGCACCCACAACCCATGTTTGCCGTATTTATAAGAAAAAGAACCCGCCCCCGCCCATAGGGGCTTGAAGAAATATATGGGCTGCATGATGCTTCCACGCAGAGCTGAATCCGTCCCTCACACTAGTACTGGTAAACCGCTTGGAGGATCTAAGCCTGTCCAGGAACCGCGGTGCGAGGCGGACCGTCCATGCTAATAAACCCTATTGGTTTCATTTGGCGACAGGGCTTGAGATGTCATTTCATCCCAATGTCGGGTAAAAGTCCCACAAAATTGGAAGCAACGTCTCCAAAATGACCTTTTCAGTGTTGACGGGGACGTTAAACCTCAAATCAAACAAATAAGAAAAAGATCACTGATTTTCATCAGAAAAGTAGCCATTTTGGAGATGTGAAAAATGTACTTTATCGCACGGGTGTGTTATCGTAATGGAAACCTAAAAACATAAGTTTTGTATTCTCGTTAGAACCGCCTCATTGAGGTGAGTCTACCGAGTACCCACTACCTATGTCTTTGATAAGATATAAAAAAAGAATACCACAGTAAACACCAGTTATTTTTCTATAAAAATATTTCTTTCTTTCTTTCTTTCTTTCAATTGTAATCTTATCACTAGCAATGTTTGTTTAAATTGCTTAGTAAGTATAAAAAATCTAATCGGGTCATGAAGAATAAATAAATAAATAAATAAATAAATAAATAAATAAATAAATAAATAAATAAGACGCAGATCAGACAGCGCATTTTATATTGATAAATAAATAAATAAATAAATAAATAAGACGCAGATCAGACACCGCATTTTAGATTGATTTACATTCCAAGGAGATGCCCAGGCGAAGATGTGTTCATTTCACGGTCCACGAAGAATGACACGCTTTGGGATTACACGCGTGTGTAGACGCTAAAGCTTTTTCTGAATAAGCTCCAAATTTAATCGCAAAATGCCGCTATTAAATATACTTTTGAAATATTATAATTGCTATCAATTTATTTATTGATTCATTTACATGGCGTCTGATACGGGCGATTGTTTGCAATATCAATAGAAAGTGAAGATTATAGCCGTTAAAGTAGGGCACTGTCGTTGTTTTTCCACAGTTTTGTATACTTCATATAAGGATTAAGGGTTGTTAATTTGAAAATAAAAATGCCGGCAGCTAATTAAATAAAAGTTCCACTTATTTGATATTTTTTGAAGGTATTTAAACGGACAATTAGATTAAATCGGAACTTGTTTGTCAAATTGAAAAATAAATATGTTATATTTGTTTAAAAATTAGTTTCCATTAAAGCGCCTGCTATTTCCAACAAGACATTCTGTACAGGTAAGCCGAGAAGGTCAGCGCACAGTAAAAGGCTTAATCCTTTGCGCCAACGGCATAAATGTCAATAATAGTTGCGGATGAATTTTTTTTCTTGAGTTATGGCCCTTTGAAATTTTTTGCGTTTTAAGCTTGTAAGCAAGATAACTAAAAACTTGTTTGAGTTTTTGCCCTGAAACTTAACAGAATAGTTGGGGATAATGAGAAGATGAACTGAGTAAAAATCGATTTTTTTTCTTAAGTTATGCCCCTTTGAAAATTTGCGCGTTTTAAGCTTGTAAGCAAGATATCTCAAAAACTGGTTGAGCTATTGCCCTAACACTTTACAGGCTGGTTCAGGATGATGAGTAGATGAACGGATTAACTTTTGAAAAAATCCGAAGGATTATGCCCCTGTCTTGAATTATACCCCTTTGCAAAATACTTTGAAATCTTGTAAGCAAGATATCTCAAAAACTGTTCGAGCTTTTGCCCTGAAACTTTACAAACTGGTTTGGGCTGATGAGGAGTTAAACTGATTAATTTTTGAAAAAAATCCGAAATTTGTTTCTTCAATTATGGCCCTTTGAATTTTTTTGCGTTTTAGCTTGTAAGCAAGATAACTAAAAAACTGTTTGAGCTATTGCCCTGAAACTTTACAGAATGGTTGGGGATGATGATAAGACGAACTGATTAAATTTTGACAAAATTCCTTTTTTTTCTTAGATTTATGCCCCTTTGAAATTTTGCGCGTTTGAAGTTTTTAAGCAAGATATCTCAAAAGCTGTACGAGCTATTGCCCTGAAACTTTACAGAATGGTTCAGGATGATGAGTAGATGAACTGATTTACTTTTGAAAAAATCCACGTTTTTTTTTCTTCAGTTATGGCCCTTTGAAATTATTTTGCGTCTTAAGCTTGTAAGCAAGATAACTAAAAACTGTTTGAGCTACTACCTGAAACTGAATAAGTGTTCGAGCTATTGCCATGAAACTTTACAGAATGGTTGGGGATGATGAGAAGATGAACTGATTAACTTTCGACAAAAATATATTTTTTCTCGTCAAGATTATGCACCTTTCTTGAGTTAGGCCCCTTTGCAAAAATACTTTGAAATTTTGTAAGCAAGATATCTCAAAATCTGTTTGAGCTTTTGCCCTGAAACTTTACAGACCGGTTTGGGATAATGAGTAGATGAACTGATTACTTTTGAAAAAAATCTGAAATTGTTTTCTTGAGTTATGGCCCTTTGAATTGTTTTTGCGTTTTAAGCTTGTTAGTAAGATAACTAAAAACTGTTTGAGCTATTGCCCTGAAACCTTACAGAATGGTTGGGAATGATGAGAAGATGAACTGATTTACTTTAGACAAAAATCCTTTTGTTTTTAGTTATGCCCCTTTGAAATTTTGCGCGTTTGAAGTTTGTAAGCAAGATATCTCAAAAGCTGTATGAGCTATTGCCATGAAACTTCACAGAATGGTTCAGGATGATGAGTAGATGAACTGATTAACTTTTGAAAAAAAAAATCCGAATAGTTTTTCTTCAGTAATGGCCCTTTGAACTTTTTTGCGTCTTAAGCTTGTAAGCAAGATAACTAAAAACTGTTTGAGCTATTACCTGAAACTTGACATGATTGGTTGGGCATGATGAGAAGATGAACTGATTAACTTTCGACAAAAATTCATTTTTTTTCTCGTCAAGATTATGCCCCTTTCTTGAGTTATGCCCCTTTGCAAAAATACTTTGAAATTTTGTAAGCAAGATATCTCAAAATCTGTTTGAGCTCTTGCCCTGAAACTTTACAGACTGGTTTGGGATGATGAGTAGATGAACTGATTAACTTTTGAAAAAAAAATCCGAAATTGTTTTCTTGAGTTATGGCCCTTTGACATTTTTTTGAAATCTTTTGCAATTTAAGCTTGTAAGCAAGATAACTAAAAAACTGTGCGAGCTATTGCCCTGAAACTTTACAGAATGGTTGGGGATGATGAGATGATGAACTGATTGACTTTTGACAAAAATCAATTTTTTTTTTCTTGAGCTATGCCCCTTTGAAATTTTGCGCGTTTTAAGATTGTAAGCAAGATATCTCAAAAATTGTTTGAGCAATTGCCCTGAAACTTTACAGGCTGGTTCAGGATGATGAGTAGATGAACTGATTAACTTTTGAAAAAAAATCCGAAGGATTGTGCCCCTGTCTTGAGTTATGCCCCTTTGCAAAATACTTTGAAATCTTGTAAGCGAGATATCTCAAAAACTGTTCGAGCTTTTGCCCTAAAACTTTACAGATTGGTTTGGGATGATCAGTAGATGAACTGATTAACTTTTGAAAAAAAATCCGAAATTGTTTCCTTGAGTAATGCCCTTTGATTTTTTTGCGTTTTAAGCTTGTAAGCAAGATAACTTAAAAACTGTTTGAGCTATTGCCCTGAAACTTTACAGAATGGTTGGGGATGATGAGAAAATGATCTGATTGACTTTTGACAAAACTCCATTTTTTTCTTGAGTTATGCCCCTTTGAAATTTTACGCGTTTCAAGCTTGTAAGCAAGATATCTCAAAAACTGCTCAAGCGTTTGCCCTTTAATTTTACAGGCTGGTTCAGGATGATCAGTAGATGAACTGATTAACTTTTGAGACAAATCCGAATTTTTTTCTTCAGTTATGGCCCTTTGATTTTTTTTTTTTAGCTTGAATGCAAGATAACTAAAAAACTGTTTGAGCTATTGTCCTCAAACTTTACAGAATGGTCGGGGATGATGAGAAGATGAACTGATTAACTTTCGACAAAAAATCCATTTTTTTTCATGAGTTAGGCCCCTTTGAAATTTTGCGCGTTTTAAGCGCTTGTAAGCAAGATACCTCAAAAAACTGTTTGAGCTATTGCCCTGAAACTTTACAGGCTGGTTCAGGATGATGTGTAGATGAATTGATTAGGTGAATTTTAATGCATTTGCATTGTTGGGGTACTTAATGCATGCTTGCTTAAGACAGGTTGCTCGCTTAATAGAGGTGGACACTAAGACAGGTTTGACTGTATCTCTAAAACTGTATGAGCTATTGTCCTGTAACTTAAAACACTGGTATGGGGTGATAAATAAATTACCTGATTAACTTCAGTTTTCCTTGTGTTTTTTTTTTCTTCTAAAATTTCAGCATTGCAGCCAAATAATAAAAAAGATATCTCAATTACTGTTAGGGACAAGCAGTGTTAGGTCAAGCAGTGTTAGGGTCAAGCAGTTGGGGGCATTGTGTTTCATAAACACTGGCTCTAGCTGAAACATTATTTCCTATTTCACTTGCTGTTTAAACCGATCGTTTATCATAAGTGACATCAATCTTTAAGTCCGTAAAAAGGGTACCCGTGTAAACCCCCTTTATACAGTAAAAATGGCGTTTAGAATGATAAACGGCTTTTTCTTATTTTTGTTTTAGCTCCATCGCAAACTTTGTGGGTCATTAAGTGCATTTTTCTAAAACTACGAGAACACCAAAAATCTTTTTAAGCTAAAATAACATAACATCTTTATAGTCATTAAAGAAAGCCTGATATTATGTCATGGGTGTTCTATCCTGTCAATATATGCAGTCGCTGCATAGCTCGGTTTCGTTTTCAATTACAGAACTATCATTCCTTTTGCCTGCTACTGAAATGATATCAAACCTCTGACAGCTAAATTTGAATTTCTACTGAAAAATACACTTATATAACAGGTCGTTTGGGATTTTCATGTTTACATTTCGTTGATTGCAATTTAAGACTTGTTGCATTTAAATGATTCAAGTCCTGAGACGAATTCCTGTGAGGCTATCACGATGCAATTCGTTAAAACATTTAAGAAAGAAAGTCTAATCGAAGTCTTAGGATGGCTGTGGTTCTTGTTTATGCCTTTTTGATGGCAATCTTTAGTTCAATTTTTGGGTCGATGGTTTATTAATCAACTAAACGTTACTAAAAGTATCTAGAAGCTTCCCAGCAATTACACAAAAGACCAATAAATAAATGTAGTAAAAATTAAAAATCAAACCGCGCGAATATGCGTCTGTACGAAATCAAGGCAATGGGTATTGAGAGATTGCAGATGACGTCATACACATTCAGTTATCTTTCTTGCTGGTGACATCCAGGCTCATTTCCAATGGACTTTTGATGTACTTTCCTCGTAAATTACATGTTTACCCCTTGGAAAGTTATTACTGAAGCTTGAATATTTTATTGTTGTGGTCTTCAAGAACAAGCACAGTCACACATTAACCCCTTCAATGTCTGAATCACTGAGACATTATTTGTTAAAATAAATTTGTACACAGACACCTGCCTGGTGTCTCCAATATGGCGAATCGAGGGAGAATAATCTTACATTACAAAAATGCGGTGGCTGGAACCTCTCAATTGATAGCCGCAATATTCGTCTCGCTGTGATGTCAGAGTAAGTAAAGTAATTAAGTAAGTAATTTCTTTATTTAAAGAGGGTGGCTCGTTTGGTACAATTACCAATCTTCCACGAGGCCCTAAGTACTGTGTACAGAGAGTTTATTTTAAAACCTGTCTGGGCTCAAGTGCTGGGACATTGGCAAACGGTGTGCACCCAGATCAGACGCCGAAGAACAGAAATTTAAGTATTAAATTAAACAGCCAAAGTCTCCACTCAGGACCTATTTCCCAGCCTACCCTCAGAATGCGCTTTTCCTTACGATAACACCCCCGTGCGACATAGTGCACTTTTCACATATCCAAAATTGAAACTTTTCAGATGAAAATCCGTGATATTTTTCTTATTTATACTGCAAAGATAGGTTGTGGGTGCTCGTTAGAACCGCCTCATCGAGGCGGTTCTAACGAGTACCCACAACCTATGTATTGGGGTAAAAATAAGAAAAATAATAAATTCTCACGTAAACCCCGGCTTTCTCTATACGAGAGTCCTTCAAAAAGCTTTGTCACTGGATTTGTATTTCCTAAACGCTCCATTTAATATTTTTGCCCTATTGCAAGCCCTCAAAGTACCCACACCCTCTCTGTCGTGCCGTATTTTTGTAATTCTAAAAGCTGCTTGGTAGTCTTCTTTGGGCACCTGTTAGAGGCACTGATTAATCGCGCTGCCAAGTGTACTTCAGGACTTATATTGCTTTCTTGAGCCTTGGAATTAATGCGTAACCATAGCAGATTTAGTGACACAGAGGCCTTTCGGATATTTAATCTTCATCATTGTATCTCAACCCCAAACTTATGAAACCGAAACGGATGAT
Organism: Lucinisca nassula; assembly: GCA_963580285.1. Lineage (NCBI taxonomy): Eukaryota > Metazoa > Mollusca > Bivalvia > Lucinida > Lucinidae > Lucinisca > Lucinisca nassula. The sequence continues at coordinate 33,211,238 of OY757025.1, read as the reverse complement.
GGACAAGACCCGGCAAACACAGCACATCCGCCTCCGAGCACACACCGCCGGCGTAGCCCATGAGACAGGTCAACTGGATGCATCAGGCAAGAGACGCCCGCCCGCGGACTTGTAGGCGTCCCCCACCGAGTCAACGTCAGCATGACCCACACTCCACGGAGTCCCGGGCATCAGGAAGGAGATGTCCAAAGTAGTGAGACTTGCAAAATTTAAAATATTACAAAATGTGGCAACCAAATCCGCTAAGATACTTGTCTCACCTGACAAGTCGGTCTTAATTTTAGAAAAAAAATAGAATTTAATACTGCAAAAAATAAAGATATAATAAAGTTATTTAAATCAGTACTTGAGCAGTGACGTCAACACCGCAGTATAAACCTCAGCACTAAGGAACTGATACTGAGCTGATGATACAAGAAAAAGTCCCATCGGCTCAAATCAGGGGAATAGGGAGGATGATTTACAACCTCGACCTTTTCTGCAGCCAAATACGACCTCACAACCTCAGACTTTTTGTAAAAGGAGGCTTTGGCATTGATCATGTGCACTCCTGACCGACATGTGCTTGGACGCTTGACCATCTTTAGCATAGCGTTCTTATAGAATCGTCCAGTGACTGTATGACCAGAAGGACAAGCCACTTTAACCACTGGCCCGCTAGATTTGAATATGATGGCATACAACATCTTGGAGCTGATGGTTCTCTTGGCAATACAGGGGCGCTTTTGATCTTAGCCCGTCTACTGTTTGTTGTCAGCTCTTCTCTGTGGCTGAAACATGTGCACCCAAGGTGTCGTCAGCTGTTAGAAATTTTGTATTTTATCATGAGCTGTTCAGTACATTTAAGGTGTTGCTTCGTTTGCTCCTCAGTGAGCAAATGGGGCACCCACCTGGCGCAAATCTTTCTCAAGCCCAAGTTCTTTTGTCAGAATGGTATGCACGCTGCCTTCTGATATGCCAGTGCATTTAGTTATCTCTCTCACCGACAAGCATGCATCTTCTTCGACTTCGGCAGCGATAGTTGCCTTGGTGATGGAGGTCTTGGGCCTACCAACACGGGAATCATCTTTGACCGATGATTTACGAGCTTTAAAAGCTTTGACCCACCGATACACTGTGCGTTTTGAAATGGCAATGGGTTCATATATGCCACACAATTCATCAAATATCTGACTTGAACCTATGTCAAGCCTAGCACGGCATTTGATGTGGTTGCGAATTTCAGCCTTTCTGTCCATTTTACAATGTAACTCGTAAATTTACCAGTGCATATGGCTACATGTATTTCAATTTGACATATCTCGGTTATTATAAACGCAATTTGCACGAAATAAACTGTTATCGGTAGCTATTTTAAAGGCTGTTCAAGTGCGGTGAGGCGTATCAGAAATACATACAATAAAGCTACGGAAACCTATTAGTGATAACTTTAAGGGCCCTCGTATAAAGCGGGGTTTATGGGGTGTTTATTTCACAGATTTGTCTACGTGATGTATTCATTTTTGATCGAATAGCCTTAGGTATTAAGTGGTTCGTATCTGTAGCATTTTGATGCCAAACTTCGGTTCTACGAGCTTTCATATTTAGATTTAAACTAAAATATTTGCAGTTCCCAAGAAAGCCAAATTCGACTTTGGAATCACTCGAAAGTTGTCAAATTTATATTCCGATCTCGAATTTATAACTCGATACTTACAGCTGAAGTTGCGAGATGCGTGTATTACTTTATACTTAGCAGTGAAATCAATGCATACATGTATCTGAAACAGAAACTATAGAGACGACTTTTTTTGTATGTTCTTCTATAAATAAATAGAGTTATTTATATATTGTCAATAGTGATTTGGATATAATACTTGTGCTCTTTCTATAACTTGAAACCTAGTGCAAAGATTTTCTTGAAGCCTTGAAGAAAATTTTGATTAACTTAAGATGATGTGTAGAACAAAAGTATAATACATATACGTTTCGCTTTATTCTTGAGTTATGACTCTTTGACCATTGAAAATAACACTTTCTGTGGTGTACTTGTATCAACTCTGTGAACGTAAAACTGGTCATTTATTCGAATAGGCTGGATCCTCGTGATTAACTATTTTATACATTGACGTCTCTTCTCATTGATAAGGTTTCCCACCCAGTTTCCGCGTATAGCTGTTCACTATTCTGACTGCGTTTAAATTGACCTGCTCCAACCTATTTGCACCTATTTACAACCGTCCTAAACTTCACTGGCATTCTCTAAACGTGGTCGTATATACGAACAATATAGAGTAATAGGAGTGGCTTTAGAAAAGCAATACACCACAACCTCTTTATAACACTATCAATTGGGTCAAAAGCGGAAACCGTGTTAGTTAAAGAACCGTGTTATATCCAAACAAAAATGTAAAGATTTTATAGAAAAATGACCATTTATGGTCATTTTTCTGTATAATCTATACATTGTTTGGGATCTCTCATGAAGTCGTGTTATATCCAAAACCGCGTTATAACAAATCATGTTATAATAAGGTTGTGGTGTATTTAATTGTCCTGAAATTGTCACTTGTTTAGAGGCGGATTCTATTATTGTGGCAATATGTTTGGACCATTTATTTGTTGAAGATAGATTAACATTATGGATGTCACTTAGTCGTTCGATGAATTGATAGATTCCTGAAGAAGGCCAAGGGCCGAAAATTTGAAAAAGAGTGATTTTTAATTCATAGACTATTTGTTATTTTCCCTGCGGAAATATAATTTAGAAGAATTTAACACCTAAGGGTTTGTGAAATTCAACAATTGTTTAAGACTGTACCATCAATGGTCAGTTCAAAGTTACCATCATTGAAAATGTTCGAAATTAGTATTACTTATTTTTTAAATGTGGTGAAAAGTATCTGCCATTTCTTTGCACGCTCACTTAGTTTGCGTAAATCTTCATACAATACAATGTCGAGTAAGTACCTCCAGGAAGTATCATCCGCAAAAAGTCTACGTAAGCCAGTAAAGTCATTCGAAATGATTGTCGGTTTGTAATTTCACGAAGGCACCCACTGATCAATCAATGTCACATTTTACACTGTTAAATTCAACACAGGTTTCCACAAACATCAAATTGTCAATTGAGATATTCAATCTATCGAATTCAACAAACAAAGAAGCAAAACAAGACAGCCGGTCTTGTTGAATTTGATGCTGCAAATTCAGTGTTCATGTCGACGACACAACACAGTCTACTAATTCTAGATTATAAGTTTATTACTGAACGGTTATAATAATGAGATATCAGTGTCTGTTCCTTCTAAAATAGAACAATGCAATCACAATCGAATCACTTGGTATGACACTTTTTGTTATATCTCTCTTGTTCTTATCATTAGTTCAACTCGTTTTATCTTTCCTGGGACAATGTCCCCTTCTTCAGGAATAAATGAAATTTCAGAATAATAGTTTTTTAGTGCTGATAAACTCACTTCCTATTTTACAGTAATTACATTTTTATAATCAACGGCGGAAATATATCGAGAAATAAGATATTAACATAGGTTGGGGTGCTCGTCAGAACCCACAACCTATGCCTTGGAACATCAATAAGAAAAAAATGGTGTATACATGTGTAAACCCACTAATCTCTGTATAAAGTAAGGATTATTTGGCTGTTTATAACATGGACTTGTTAAGATGATGCGACCTTTATAAGCGGAACTTAATGTGTTTATTTGTTTTTCTGTTCGTAGAAAAACGAAAAGGTTGTAGATTACGAGATACAACCTTAAGAGACGCGTAGTCCACAGGGAATGTATCTCTTTAAACTTAAAATCTTTCGCGGTATCGAATCTTAATAAAACGAATTCAAAATGAATATTCCTGACAGGCTTTTAGCATTAAGAACAATATCAGATTTTGTTTCAAGTATGAAGGGAATCATTGACTGACAGATTTGGCTGTGACATCCCAGCAGGTACACGTCGCTATGGCAACGTCAAATCAACGTCGGTGCAACGTCATGACGTTGCACCGACGTTGATGTGACGTTGCATAAAGGTCATGACGTTGTACCGACGTTGATATGACGTCACAATTACGTCATGTGCCTGCTGGGATGATTACGTGTGTTGTGTAAGGCCTAAAAATAGCCATGTTTCCGCTAACCCGACCGACCCTGCTTCAGACCCGCCGCCTCTACTATTTTTATCAATAAAAGAACAGAATAAAAAATAAAAGACCGGCCCTACCATTTTCAATTTCCGGCCCTACCCAGTGTCGTCGTGGTTTTTTCCATAGTAATTTCGCGTTTTCAGTACATGTACATTTTTTTGGCATTTAGAACCTTCCCAAATACAGAGCTGACTTTTATGAGTATCTGAAATGTGTTATGATACACAGTCTCAACATAACAATTTTATCAACAAAATGCATGTGCAAAAACAAACACGCATAAAAATACAGGCCCGAACCTGTTGTTTTTTTTTGTTTTGTTTTTTCGGAGAGAAAATATTATAATAAAAGAAAACTCTCTGCTACCAACCGCGAAATTTTTTCAGCGTGTTCGTAGAAACACAGCTATTTTTGAAGAATATTGATTTCTTTTACCAGACAGAGAAGTAATACTGATTCTACAGAAAACACAAGTTCTAGCCATTCGTATAAAACAAGACGCAGAGCACCGATTGTGATGTGTAAGATCTGGAAACATCCAAGAGACGCGATACAGTTACACTAATAGTGATAATAGTAAATAGGCGGAAAATTTGGCAATGCGCTCTGCGTGTAAGTGACGTCCTTCTTTCTCACGTCCGATTCCGCGTTATACATGGATGTTTTCTATGCAAAGGTTATGGTGTTACTGAATCAGAAAACGCGGCATTTTGTATTTCTGTGTCGGAAAACTTGAAGTAGACAGCAGTATTTGGTGTAGGTATATAATAAAATAGCGTCTTAAATCTCCGTAAAAAAGGCATTTAACAAATACTTTTTACAAAAATGTAAATTTTCCTCATCACGTTAATAAGTTCATGTAATGAACAATCCCGTAAACCCTAATTTATATAGAGAAAACTGAGTTTTTCAGGGATATACATGTATATTATTTCCTTTATTTTTGCTCAAAACCAAAGACTGTGGGCTTTCTGGCGAAAGAATGAGCACTGCACTGGTAAACAGCTTTCGTATTAAGCCCGCCAAGGAAAAGTGGGGCTAGGTAAACTGACAAAAATGACCTGACATAGTGTTGACTGGTCAGTTAAACTCCAAAACAAACAAACAAACAAAGACTATGGGTACTCGTTCGTCGGTTCTAATGAACACACTTAATTTATTTTTGGCCTAGAAATTAGCAAACAACATAAACTAATTTTATCTGAAAAGTCAAGAAGACGTCATTCTAGCACACGGATATTTTATCATAATGTTTTTCCCCTGGCCGGCCTCGGTAGCTCAGTCGGATGTGCGCCTGACTGGTGATCAGGAGGACGCGGGTTCGATACCTGCCGGGGTCGGCAATATTCTTTTGTGAAGATTGATAATGAAATCTTTTCTACGGTCATTCTCTCCCTTCCGCTGATTCAAGAAGGGCAGTTGTCAGTTTGTGCACTGTACTGGTTAACCGCTTAATGAAAAGTGTGAATTGGTAAACTGAACGGCTCAAAAATAACCTAAAATGTTGACTGGGCCGTTAAACTCCAATACAAACAAAAACCATCTACAAAAAATAAGATTGTGGGTGCTCGTTAGAACAGCTTCCACATTGCGTCTCTGACAAGCCACAACATGCGTTTTTGAACAAGGATGAAGGAAATAATATATATCGTACCTGCTGCTGTTGTTATTGTTGTTGTTGTTATTGTTGTTGTTGTTGTTTGGAATATAACGGTACAGTCAACACTATTTAGGGTATACGAACCGTTCAGTTTACCTAACCACACTTCCTGTACAGGCCTATACATCAGCGGTTAATCAGTAGATTGCACATTCGTACGCCTGAAACAGACAGCTGCCCTTCTTGAATGAGCCGAAGGGAAAGAATGGTCGTGGATAAGACATCATGAATATACGTCTATATAATTTTGACCCCCTTGAACCCTTCTTTTGTATAGTAAAACTGGGGTTAACTTTACCCCATTTAAAATAAATGAGCAGAAATAAGGAAAATAATGTATACCCCTGTAAACCCCAGTTTTACTGTATAAAAGTGGGGTTTAAGGGGGACAAAATAATATAGGCGTGTTTTCGTGATGTCTATGTCTGTGATGTCTTTTATCTAAAAAAATTAGCGTTTTCGGCGGTAAAGTTTGCAATGTATTTATATACATGTAGGCGTGTTTCGTAATGTTTTATTATCAGTCGCCTTGAAAGAAAGCTGCCGAGTCCCTGATCACCAGTCAGACGCGCATGCGTTTGAGCCACTGAGGCCGGTCGGGTTGTGTGTATAACAAATTTTATTTGAAGAATTGCTGATTTTTTTACAAACAGGGTTTGTTACACAGAACGCGGCGACTGATCTGGGCCTCCACTGTTTGCAAGTTACCCGTTTTGGGGGTTCCGGTATAAAATGGGTTAATGCTGTCTATAATTGTCTGTTGCCACATGCCAAATGATTGAATTATTTCAAAATCTGTTTGTTTTGATGTCTGTTTCAAATCGTCTGTAGTCAGCCTGCAGTGTTCTGTTGATACTGTTGTTCTGCTCTAGCAATCCACTTATAGTCAATTTTTCAGCTCTGTTCAACAATCATGCTGATTAGATTTGCATGTTTTGTCTGAGTATATTCACTAATTGTTGAGTCGAGGTTTATGCAAGTCTATTGTTGTAGACGGAAAACTAAATAAACTAGCTTAAATAGTTCCTGTGCGTGATGGATCATGTACGCCAAGAAAGCCCATTGACTTAAATGATATACGCAATCATTAGTGCCTAGTACTCCAAATATGAGGCTTCTGGCTTTATAGTTCCAGGGAAATCTATATCTATCTCTCTATATCTATATCAATACTGCATCACCCCCTCGCGGGGATTACGTGCAGGTGCGCGTCAGTGCGATGTTAGTAGAAGAAGTTTAAAATTAAAAGTTTCCGTAAGAACTGTAAGAGAGGTGGAATAAAAATGATAGGGTTAAAATGTTAATAGTCAGAAACAAGTTGACAGTGAAAGCTAAAAGATAAAAACAGTGCGCTGGCATTTATGGCATTGGGTGGCTAACCATGCATACTGCCCTTTTGAAAGAATCGAAAGTGGGCAGTAATGCAACATTGGATGGCAGCCGGTTCCATTGCACGATTGCGAGGGGGTAGAACGAATACTTGTAATAATCTACTCTGGAGTGGATTTGTCGATAAACCAGTGGGTGAGAGTTTTTATGGGAAATCCTGGTCGGGTGCACAACATACGGTGGTAGGTCTATAGCTACAAGTCCGTGGACAATTTTGTAGAACAGGCAGAGCCGGGAATCATTTCTTCTCTGTTCCAGAGTCTTAACGAAGAGCTAAAAATTTGCCTATATATGAGAGTTAGAAGAATAAAAGGACAAATGAACAAATTAGCCAAGAGGGATATGACTGATTGATTGCTTTACGACACGTCAACCTTTGTGTCGTCCCCCAGAGAAAGGGGGAAAAAGGGTAGACGAGATAGTAGGGGAGATGAAAGTGAGGGACAGAGGAAAACGGGGAAAATGAATGGAAGTGTAGAAACAGATGAAATAACAACATTCTCCCTCTACCCTTAGCTGCTGCAAGGACAGCAGGCATTCCCCAGCTGTAAGCCTGTATCGGATGGATGCCCCAGCGACAAAAGAAACACGTCACTTTTGCCTCACCCAAAAAAAACCCAAAGCCAAGAAGGAATGTTGTCTGTTGCACAATATAAATCATCATTATTGCACTGCATACTAAGTTTAAGGCTTCTAACATTTATTGCTCCTGAGAAATAGTTGACCAAACATTTAACACTGGCCTATATGGAGAGAGAAGAATGAAAGAACAAATGGATAAATTCGCCCAGAAGGTCAGCTGTCTCTTACACGAAAGAGTTTGGGGCTTCTAGCTTTTATAGTGTCTAAGAAATATTTGCCGAAAAACATTCCGTTGGACTAAATGGAGGGAAATAAGAAAGAAAGAAATTAACAAATGTGTCGAGACAACCAATTTTCCCTTACACGATACAAGTCATCTTCATTGCACAGTATGCCAAGGCTTCTGGCTTTGTCAGTTCGACAGAAATCTTTGACGAACCATTTTAACACCGGTCGAAATAAAGAGAAAACAGAGAATGAAAGAACAGATGAACACATAAGCCGACAATGTCAATTGTCTCTTAAACGATACATGTACAAGTCATCGTATGATAGGATTGCATGGGATACCAAGTATAAGAGTTCTAGTTTCCATGGTTGTTTAGAAATCTTTGACGAAAAAAATAATATTGGCTTATACGAGAGAGAAAGAAAAATGAAAGAACAAATAGGATGCGAAATGTACACGATATAAGTCGTCATTATTGCATGGCATACCAAGCTGGAGGCTTCTAACGTTGTCTAGTTCCTGAGAAATCGTTGGAAAAATATCTAACATTGACAACTGTGGTAATGGCCAAGTATGACCGACTCAGTATAAGAAGACAGATAGACTTATACGGTGAGAAAGAAGAATAAAAAGAACAAATGAATAAATCAGTCGAGAAACCCATCACGAAAATACATCTATATAATTTTGACCCCCTTAAACTCCACTTGTATATAGTAAAACTGGGGTTTGCAGTTGTACACATTATTTTTCTTATTTCTGCTCTGCAACATAGATTGTGGCTACTCGTTTTTTTTCTTCTTTCTGCTCAAAAACATAGATTGTGGGTACTAGTTAGTACCGGCTCGCCGAGGCGATTCTAACGAGTATCCACAATCTATGTTTTGGGTAGAAATAAGAGAAATATCACAGTTTTTCATCTGTAACTTTTCATTTTTCGGTGGTAAAATTTACAATATGTTTGGATAGGCGTATTTTCGTAATGCCTATTCTCTCTTGCACGATTTATATCATCATTACTGCATTTCATACCAAGTTTGAGGCTTCTAGCATTTATAGTTTACAAGAAATCTTTGCGAAAAGTTAACACAGCAGTATGTGGGATGAGAATCGAGAAAGAAGAAGAAGAATGAGAAAAATTAAAGATGAAAAAAAAACGCTAACAAGCCCAGTCAACATCATTGCACAATTTACGTGTACCACATTATACGATAACACACCCGTACGACATAGTGCATTTTTTCACATCTGCAAAATGACTTCAGAAAAGATGATAATCCGTGATAATTTTCTTACTTTTACTGCAAACATAGGTTGAGGGTGCTCGTTAGAACCGCCTCATTGAGGCGGTTCTTACGAGTACCACAATCTATACTTTGAGCAGAAACAAGAAAACAATATCACAATGTTTCATCTTAAAATGCTCGTGTTTTTCGGCGGTAAACTTTAAAATGTATTTGTATAGGCGTATTTTCTTACTGCGAATGCTAAAATTTAGAGCAATGAAGGACAATGTAATCTCTAAGTGTGTTTCCCTGGTGTAGATTGTGTTCTAATGATATTATCCCATTTTTTACCGAAAACCCCCAAAACGGGTACCCTGGCAAACAGTGCAGGCCCAGATCAGACGCCGCAGCGTCTGACCAAGACCTACCATATTTGCCAAAAAAATCGGCTATTTTCGAAATAAATTTTAAAGATAACACAACCTGTCAACCCTATATTTCGAAATGGACTCCTGCCATATATAAGGAGGAAGATTCCATTTGGTACAAAAAAGGTTAAAATTCTGACTCTACCTTTTCTGCGAAGCTTCCGAAGGAGGAGTCAGTATCATAATTATTGCTGATGGTATAAGTAGTTTTGTTTGTTTGTTTGGTTTGGTTTGGGGTTTGAGTCCCAGTCAACACTTCATAGGTCATTTTGGAGACGTTGCTTCCAATTTTGTGGGACTTTTAACCGATATTGAGATGAAATGACATCTCAAGCCATTGTCGCCCAATTAAACCAATAGGGTGTATAAGCATGGGCGGTCCGACTCGCACCGCTTTGCCTGGACAGGCTTAGATCCTCTAAGCGGTTTACCAGTACTAGTGTGCGGACGGTTTCAGCTCTGCGTGGAAGCATCATGGAGCCCATCTATTTCTACAAAACTCCGAGTATTTGGTGATTTCTAGCAAATCTCAATAAAACCTATGTTGTGGGTATTCATTTGAACCGCTTAAGCGAGGAGGGTGCAAATTAATATTCACAACATAGATTTATATGGAGAAATACGGAAAATTGTCCTTCAGTTATCACCAAGTACCCAACTTAATTGTTGTTATGAGTACGACAGGAGAATTACGCTGATGGTGGTGAATACTGATGAGAATCGAGACATCTGATATTTTTCTTATTTCCACTTAAAACATAGGTTGTGGGTGCTCGTTAGAACCACCTCATCGAGGCGGTTCTAACGAGTACCCACAACCCATGTATTGGAACAGAAATAAGGAAAAATGATATATACCCATGTAAACCCCCCGTTTTCTCTATATAAAGTGGGGTGTAGAGGGGTGATCTTTACACGGACTTAGTAGCATGATGGGAAGCCTGCAATATTCATCACACTCAGCATTAGTTATAAATGCACCTTTTTTTTATTTATTAAATTAATTTATATATTTTTATTTTTTTATTATTTTTTTATTTTTGGTATTTTACCTTGTATGTTTGGGCTGTGCTCTATGGGTGTGACACTTCCAATCATTTTCATTTGCTGTTAGTGCCTTTTACATTGTTACCATCTATTGGAGACATAAAAAGCTGGTCACTTTGATTTCTTTGATTTTTTACCAGTTAAACTTGAATGTAAGTATTGGCGGGTGGTAAACTGCTTCCCCATGGAATCTTGTTGCGATGCTTCTTTATACGCTGTCTTGTTCGCTGACTGTTCTTTTCGACTTTGGTTTGGTCCCTTGTTACTCACTCCGTTTCCGTCTCATATATTGATTGGCTTCGTGTGGTTAGTGCAAATTTTGAATGAGTTCGAGCGTTTACTAGAATGACTATAGTTGCTGTTACTCCCTTAGACATCACTCCCTTGTGAAAGAAGCAACCAAACAGTGCCAAGGAAACAAAACTACTGGTTTTAGTATTGCTGTATTCAGGGACAACTGGGAACCAGTCAATGACAGCCTGACCATCTTATTGGGATGGTCAGAATGTGGCTGACTGGTTCCCTGCAACAATGGTCAAGGTGGTTGATCTCACTCTTGTTTGGTGATTTGAGATGGTTTCGCTCTTTGCTCGTGGCATTTTCAAGGAATGTGTCATTCTATTTCATGTTGAAGGTGGAGCCGTAAGTAAAGCGTTTCGTTTTGGTGTACTTGTACGTCTTGGGTCGATCGTTTACGATCGAACGATCGACCCAAATTTACTAAATGGCAAAACTGAATTCATTCGGTTGTCCACGTGACCATCACTGATTTGGGAAAACCAATATTAATAGAACTTGAAGTGTTGCGCTATATTTTGTATTTCTACTCATCCATTCCTTTCGGTGGCAGGGGTGGGATGTGATCTTTCAATGTGTTCCTGTCTGAGTTGGTCAAACCTATTATTCCGAATCTAAATGAGCCGGCGCAAAACAAAACTTACAATAAGACCGGTGTGACCAGCACAGACTCAAATCAACCTGCGCACCCATCCACTATGACAAGACCTTATGCTAATGTCTCTTTGTATAGATATTAGCCTAAAGAAGGTACATGCGATCAGCGAGGACTCTGATCAGACTGCGCAAATGCGCAGGATGATCTGAGTCATCGCTGGTCTCTCAATACTTCTTGTAAATTTTGTAATGCGCTGGCTCAAATCATATTTTTTGCTCTTTTTCTTCTCTGGACTGAATTTGGAGTAATAATTAACAATAATGATATATGTGTTGCATAGTTTATTAATATATGTATCACGGTGACTTACATGATTATTATAACAATATGCGTAAAGCAACTACAACCCTTCAAAAACAATATTTTGCTAGGCCATGTACTTATAGTCTCTTCCTATAAAACATTTGTTGGGTTTTGCACCAACACACAAGATTTGTGGAGCAGAGTATTCGACAAACACAACTCTGGTTTCCTGTCCACACCGCTAATCATCACGAAAACAGACCTATAAAATTTTGACACCATTGAACCCCACTTTTATACACTAAAACTGTGGTTTACACGGGTATACCTTATTTTTCTTCGTATTTCTGCTCTAAAATATAGATTGTGGGTACTCGTTAGAACCGCCTCGATGAGGCGGTGTTCGCGAGTAACCACAATCTATATTTTGAGCAGAAATAAGAAAAATATCAAAGTTTTTCATCTGAAAAGTTTGTTTTTTCGGCGTTTAAGTTTACAATGTATTTGTATAGGCCGGTTTTAGCAATAAAGAAGTGCAGACTGATGAATTCGAAAATATGCATCACTCAGTGCATGGGGGAGAAGGGTCGAGTTGAAACAATTCATATGGCGATGTGACATCCCTTCAAGACGCAACATCAAGATATCCTCTCAGAAGGAAAACATGCCTATTCAAATATATATTTTGTATGTTTGATTTGAGATTTAACGTCCCCTTCAAAGATGTATAGGTCATTTTGGGGACGTTGCTTCCAATTTTGTGGGACTTTTACCCTACCTTGAGATGAAATGACATCTCAAGCCCTGTCGCCTAATGAAACCAATAGGGTTTATTAGCATTGACGGTCCGACTCGCACCGCTTTGACTGGGCAGTCTTAGATCCTCTTAAGCGGTTTACCAGTCCGCGTGTGCGGTCAGTTTCAGCTCTGCGTGGAAGCATCATGCAGTCCATGTGTTTCTTCAAGCCCCGACGGACGGGGGCTCTATTCAAGTTTATCGAAAATGTTGCCACCAAAAATTAAAAAAAGAATCCGATAAAATCCGATATTTTCATATTTCTGCTCTTTCAACGTAGACAGATCGTGAGTACTCGTTAGAACCGCCTCGGCGAGGCGGTTCTAACGAGTACGCAGACTCTTTGTTTTGAGAAGAAATAAGAAAAAATATTTTGCTCTTTTTCTTTCTTTTTTTTACTGAATAAAAGTGAGGTTTAAAGGGGTCAAAATAATAAAGGCGTGTTTTCGTGATGTATATGTCTGCGAGCAGTAGAGACACTGGCAAGACGGTTCCTTACCCTTCAAATGCCAATCACAACAACTGTCGTCAGTTTTAGTCTGATGCACACTTGAAAACAGTATGGATCAAGACCAGACTGCTCCTCTGTTTAACTGTAAGCAAAAAAATGTATGCAAGAAGATAAGCAGTAGATATAATCTGACGACAATTTCATACGCAGTTTTTCTTGGCATCTTAACCCTTGTCCTGCTGAGCCCGGATATGACTCACCTTTCAAAACAATGTAGATCCGGATCTGAAGAAGCCATCTGCTCAGGATCTACAATGTTTGTCATTCAGATTGTGTATTTGTTGCAATAATTTGCATAAAAAATTGGTTGATAATCAGTAGTGGGCGTGACCTATTTAAATATTCAGCGGGAAAAGAGTTAAGGGTAAAGCCCAGCCTCGCCAGTGTGTTTGATGCTCGCTAATGTACCAAGTACCCTTTTTCTCATAAGCAGTCTCCGTAAATAATGCTAAATAAACATATTGCAATATCAGGATCACTTGAGAAAAGGTTTTTCTACAATTACTATCACCTTTGGCAAGGAGAGAAAGACTCTCTTTCCCTCTTTCCCCTCTCTCTCTCTCTCTCTCTCTCTCTCTCTCTCTCTCTCTCTCTCTCTCTCTCTCTCTCTCTACTACTACTCCTAAGGCTCGCATGTCGTCAACTTCATTACGATAACACTCCCGTATCCTATAGTGCATTCTTTCATATCGCAAAAATGGCTACTTTTCCGATGAAAATTTGAGATATTTTTCGTATTGATACTCCAAACGTAGGTTGTGGGTGCTCGTTAGAACCGCCTCATTGAGGCGGTTCTAACGAGTGCCCACAATCTATGTCTAGGAACCTAAATGAGCAAAAATAATGTATACCCCTGCAAACCCCATGTTCTATATAAATTGGGGTTTAGAGAGATGTTTATTTCACGGACTAGTTATCATGATGTACCAATGTTTGGACATTTTCTTAACGTTTTAATGTAATTCAACGTCTGAAATTACACAATAAATAAATTGTACAATGGAATGAACCTACATAACCATGAACAAAAATACAACAACAAAACTTAAAGAATATACGAAAGCCATAACAAACTATACATTTATGACTGTTCATAAGCAATGATTTCTATTGTGTAAGTTGTCATCACATATTATTTCTTGCACACCAGATAATGAAATCCATAGTTCTATTTTAGCTTGGGATAGAAACAATAACATATAACGTGACGGTCCTACTAAACGGCGGGCGGCCCTCGGTAGCTCAGTCGGATGCGCGTCTGACTGGCGATCAGGAGGACGCGGGTTCGATACCTGCCGGGGTCGGCAACATACTTTCGCTGAGATTGCTCATGAAATCTTTTCTACGCTCATTCCCTCCCTTCCGCTGATTCAAGAAGGGCAGCTGTCAGTTTCTGGCGAAAGAATGTGCACTGTACTTGTTAACCACTTACGTATAAACCTGTCCAGGAAACGTGTGGATAGGTCAACTGACCGGCTCAAAAAAGACGTAAAATAGTGTTGAATTGGCCGTTAAACTCCAATACAAACAAACAATCAATCAAACAAACAAATAAACAAACCTACTGAACGCCTAATATCTGTTTAGGTCTAACCATGAAACAACATGTATAAACAAAACAGAGACAAAGAAAAAGAAAAAATGGGCGCCTTGATGCAAGCTAGCTGTTCTATGACTATTACATACAGAAGACCCGCCGGTTACAACGACAGTATTTGTTCCCTATTACTGTTGCGTTATACTAAATTTGCCGTTATAAAGAATCCCAGTTAGGATTATGATAGGTTATAAAAGGTCTTTTCCAAATCATTACTACAAGAAACAAATGTTATAGACATTTGTTAGAATCGCCTCGATGAGGCGATTCGTACAAATGTCTATAACATTCGTTTCTTGGAGTATTAAATTACAATAATCTTTCATAATTTGGGCATTTCCAACCCGAGGGAAGCCCAAGCCGCTTGGAATTCAGGCTTAACCTTGAGCTAAGAATTCATTCGATTGAAATTGTCGTTATAACGGGTTTTGTCTTTGTAACGAATGTCGTTATAACGCGGGTCCACTGTAATAACCAACATTACTATACATGATAAAGGAATACTTTCTCAACCCAATATATGATTATCCAAACATGGAACACTGTTCATGTTCATGTATTATTGAATATTTACATTACCAGTGTAAAGTCTAATGTAAACCTATAGAAAACAATTGCGTTCATACATCAATGAACGCATCGAATCACATGATTTTCAGTGACGTTAAATGACGTCATTCTAAACCATTGTTCTCTACGGGCGTTGATGACGTCAACGCTTCTCCGCTCTTTGTAGAAAAACAGCGTGTAAATGTTTTTCAGCTTTAAAAGTTTGCCCTACAAGCATTTTTTTTCGCCCAGTGATGGGGGGCAAATAATGTAAATAAAAAAAATAAACTTAATTTTTCTGCTTTTCATGAAAGTATGAACGACAGTGGGTCGCTAGTAAAGTTTACATTCATTTACTTTGCACGCGACCCACTGCGTTCATACTTCCATGAACTGCAGAAAAATAAATTTCATTTCTTAAATGTATATTAAACGAGTTGAGGAAAAGGGATAAAATGCGAGGCTATGCCGAGCATTTTATCACTTTTCCTCAACGAGTTAAATAGAGTCAATAATACATGTACATGAGCACGAATGCAATATTCTACTTATCATATGACATTTAAAACGCATTTTATTCACGATTGTTTTACCATTAGTAAACGCGACGTCGTTAAGGACGTCGTACATGTAACGTGACGGGGCGATCTAAGTAATTTGCATATTTAATCCACTTTTGGATTATTGAATTTATTACATGGCGTTATTACATTCTCAGATATGATAAAAAGGAATACTATCTCAACACAATATATGATTATCCAAACACGGGACACGGACAAACAGTGCAGATCTAGATCAAACGCCACGTAACGTGACATCTGCTTATGATCCACACTGTTACCGTAAACTATAGGATTCCTTGTTTCAAACTTACACAACTTAAACAATCGACCAGGTTAACAGTTTCGTGAAATTAACACACCTCAAAACCAAACATATGGAACAATGTGGGGTTACAGGGGTATTCGATATTTGCCTAATATTTGCTCAAAAAGATCGATTGTGGGTACTCGTTAGTACGACCTTATTGAGGCGTCCTAACAAGCACCCACGATCTACATTTCAACAAGAAATAAGAAAACTCTCATATATTTTCCTGTGAAAAAATGTTAGTTCTAGAGACGCGGGGCGGGGGACGCCGTTTAAGCCAACATGTATATAATGGTTTGCGAATATTGTCTGTGCCATATATGAGAGCTAAGTATAGCTTATTAGCTCGGCGGTTTTCGAAGAAAACGACGAGGTATTGTCATAGCTCTGGCGTCGTCTGCGTCGTCGTCGTCGTCTGCGTCGTCGTCTTGCAAAAACTTGAACATTTGGTAATATCGCTGTCATTACTTAACATATTTACTTGAAACTCGGACTAGTTGTTCATTATGAAAAGGGGAACTCATACCAATAGGTGAGGTAACCCGCAAAATATTTTTGGCACAGTTATGCCCCTTTTTCGATTTAGAATTGTTGCAGCCGAGCGTTGGCACCCGCATGCGGTGCTCTTGTTTATTTCTGTTCCAATAAAACAAATTATCTTTCCTGGTTATCGTCTTTACCTGTACATGTAGCTTTATTGCATACTTATATTCGTAAATGCATCTATGAGAAGACTTGAAACAATTATGAAACACTGCAAATGGCTGGACATCAAGTGTGTTAAGCTACCAACATAGTACCCTCATCACGTTAAATGAACAACCCCCTAAAACCCATTTCATGTAGAGAACATTGGGGTCTAATGGGGTAGACATTGTTTTTCTTATTTCTGGTCCAAAAGATAGCACATGGATACTTGTTAGAACCGCCTAAATGAGGCAGTTCTTACGAGCACCAACAAACTATATTTGTAGTATAAGTAAGAACAAAATCACGGATTTTCATCAGACAGCAGGCATTTTGGAGATGTGAAAATGCACTATGTCGCAGTATTATTATCGCAATGATTAAAGGAATTTGTTTCATGTTTCTCAATTAAACATACGCGTATGTTGCGGGTACATGTCAAAATGGTCTGATGATGCAGTTCTAATATGTACACACAATAAATGTCCCTTAACCCATTTAGTACCGGAAACCCCAAAACGGGTACCCTAGAAACATTGCAGGCCCAAATCAGACGCCACAGAACGCGGCGTCTGATCAGCGCCTACACTGTTTGCTAAAAGTTCAGCCATTTTCCACATGAATTTTGAAGAAAACACAACATGACACCCCTAAATTGTGAAATGGACTCCTGCTATATATAAGGAGGAAGATTCCATTTGGTACAAAAAGGGTTAATTATCCACATTACGCTTCATTTTCTAGATCTAATATACAGTGTAACTGGAAATTATTAATCTTGTTTAGAACAAATCTTCAGTCATATATACAATCGCTGTCATTACATGTACCCATGAGTATGATGAAAAGACATTACAATATTCCGAAGCGATGGAACATCACGTTATTAGATATGTTCTATAAAAGGGTTGTCCTTTGGAAGCAAGGAATACACCACAGAACTGGAAAACATGAAGTGTACATGTTTTCTGGGCCAGACTAGCTAGTTTCGGCCAATTAAGCCTCGTCAGTAACCATCAAGTATTTTCAAAATTCAACAATGGAATCAAAGATCCCAAAGGACAAGAAAATATAAACTACACTATGATGTAGGGCAGGGACAATTTTCCTATTAACAGCGAAACAGCTTCGACGTTATATCGTCGCCATCAGCGAAACTGTATCATATAAACATCCCTCATGATGAAAGCATATGCAGAAATTGCAATCTAAATGTCGTAGAAAATGAGTATCACTTTCTATTAGCATGCCCACGATATAATGAATTAGGACGAAAATATCTCCCACCTAGATATTGTCATTGGCGAAGCTTAGTAAAAGTTGATAATCTTATGTCCGGTAAATCAAAGAAAGTAATATGGAATGTTGCAAAATTTGTATACTTCGCAGAAAAATTAAGGGAATAATCAAGTATTATTGTACTTTTAAGATGCTATTGGGTATATTCATTCACAATGGTGAAATAAGCTTCTCCATTACGATAACACACCCGTGCGACTTAGTGAATTTTTTCACATCTCCAAAATGGCCATTTTTCTGATGAAAATCCATGATATTTTTCTTATATATACTGCAGACATTGGTTGTGGGTGCTCGTTAGAACCGCCTCATTGAGGCGGTTCTAACGAGTACCCACAACCTATGTCTTGGATTAAAAATAAGAAAAATAATGTATACCCCCGTAAACCCAAGTTTTCTCTATATAAAGTGGGGTATAGGGGGGTCTTCATTTCACGGACTTGTTCGCGTGATGTCTGTAAATGTTGTATCTCACTATGTATCTTTGTAGGCTATAAACATTGTATAATATAATAACTATTCACGACAACAAGTCCGTGAAACGAAGACCCCTCTAAAACCAACTTTAAATAGGGAAAAGTTGAGTTTATTGGGGAATACATTATTAGTCTTAGTTTAGCTCAAAAACATAGATTGTGAATACTCTTTAGAACCGCATCATTGAGGCGCTTCTAACGACCACCCACGATCTAATTATATTGAAAGGCGATATTGGAAAACTTTTACAATTTTATCAAATATTTATCTCTTCTGACACCATGTTGTTGTCATACATGAACGTGTTTTCCTGATGTTTATTTTGATGTCACTTAATACATTACTAAAACACGCCTATACATATACATTGTAAACTTTACCGCCGAAAAAACGAAAATGTTAATAAGAAAAAATCGTGATAAAGTTTCTTATTTCTGCTTAAAATAAAGATTGTGGAGCAGAAATAAGGAAAATAAGGTATACCCCTGTAAACCCCGGTTTTACTATACAAAAGTGGGGTTCGAGGGGGTCAAAATTATATAGGCGTGTTTTTGTGATGATCATGTGACATCGCGTGTGTCAATATTTCATTCAAGTATGAAGAACATTAGGCCCCAATAGTCAGAACTTTTGTTTTTAAATACAGTGAGTGTTAATACCATTATTTAATATTACATTTTAGGCCTCAATGTAAATGTGTTTATCGCTTAACAAGAATGCGCCTAAGAATTATTAACGTGCTTCCAAAAATATTTTGACAAATATATATAATATGTACACACAATGCTCCGTTTTATCAGTCTAGGCCTATACGTCTATTTTGCATACACTTTCGAATGTTTACCGAATCGCGGCCCACCAAGCCGAGGTCTTTTTGATGTCGCAATTTTGATACAAGGTGATTGTCGTAAATTCAATATCCGGCTTCTGCAAATCACACATTTCAATGGGAGACATCGTTGTGAAACAGCTACCTGGAATAACATTAACACATACCGAATAAGCAATAAATTGGCCGCTTTTAACTTTTTTAACCATTTTTGTACCAAAATGGAACCTTCCTCCTTACATATAGCAGGAGTTCATTTTCAAATTTAGGGGTAACAGGTTGTGGTTTTCTTCAAAATTTATTAAGAAAATGGCTGAACTTTTTGCAAACAGTGTAAGCCCTGATCAGACGCCGTCTTCTGCGACGTCTGATCTGGGCCTGCACTGTTTGCTAGGGTACCCGTTTTGGGGTTTCTAGCACTGAATAGGTACTAGTAAAAACAAATGAACGTATTCCTAATTCAAAGAATAAAAAGGTTGGTTTTAATTTGAAAATTTATCCGACACATAAAGGTCAACATTTGCAAAATACATAACGGATTCGCTCAGCTGATAAGTCAACTTGATCAAACCTCTGGTCCAACTGTAGTAATCTTCATTAATTTGGACTCAACGTTCAAGTTAACAAAGATTGTTATAGTTAAATGCCAACCCATGTTTACATGAGGATAACAATTCAGTCTTAAGACTGCTGTTTTCTTTTGCTCCAGCATTTCGTGGTTTCTTGCTGTCGAGCCCTCACCGTTGTTTCATCTCTGTGGTTGTTTAATTTTTGTGTTCTCGGAAATGTTGCACTGATGAGTTAGGAAGCCTTCATGTAGACTGAACAAATCATTTGTGTAAATCGCGACGGAAGTAAGGGCGAGGATTGCAGCTGCGATAAAAATCGATTTAAGCCCCGCAATGGAATTCGTTTCACTGACCGTTCCAAGGCGGTTCTGTCGCGGTTTATTTTTGTTATGATTTGTCTTTCAGTGTTTGTATCGCTTATATTATTTTTTGTGGGGATAGCCAATGGCCATTTTGTTGGAAAGTAACTGTCCTTTTTGGCTTCGTTATTGATGTTTCCATTAGGGTCCTGTTGTTTCATGTTTGTGTTTCTTTCACTTTGGTGTCACTGATAGGAGCTGTGGGTAAATTGTATCGATTCCTGATCATTGCCTTCGTTTATACAAGCCCTTGGGTAGTTAAAAATGACTCTGTCACCATGTACATGGAAGTTTAACAGAGCCTATGACGTGGGTCCTTATCTTTAACCTTCATGGGATTCTTTAATGTCTAACCCCACTTTCAAACTCAACTTGTATCAAATCGTTTGATTTTCAAACAAATAAAATCATAAACAAATTCAAGTTATTGAACTGAACCAAATTTGCTATTTGTAGGTATGTAAAGGATCGTTAGTTGTCAGAATTGTTGCTCAACCCGACTTTTCGAACCTGGACCTGTATTTGATCATAGGAGATTTACCATTAACCCAAAAGATGCAAATCACAACAATTGTCGTCTGGCCTTCTAATCCCTTCTTGACTTGAGATATTCATGTGGGTATGATATTTATTATTAATGAGATAAAATCTGGTTTAACCAAGTATCATATTTCCAAGAAAATGTCTCGTTTAAATTTATTTGGCGAAAGCCAAGAGTGCGACGGCATCACGAAAACACGCCTATATATACTACTCTATCTATCTATCTATCTTCTGATACTGCGTCGGTCATATTTGACCATTACCGCAGGTGTATATTACATACACTCCAGGTTTTGCAGGATGAAAGCCTACACAGTAATCATGTAATTACGGTAGGGATCTTTAACCTGCACAGGGGATGGTTCTCCCTGCACAAGGGGCCTCCAGTTAACCTTCCGATCCGAAGGACGGTGCACTTTATGACATTCATCCCTGCAAATGATGCCAATGGAGCATGTTCGGACACCCGAAATTTTATCGCCGCTGCCGGGGATCGAACCCGGGACCTCTAGCATCAGAGGCAAGTGCACTAACCACTGAGCTATCACGCTCCCAAAGTTTGATAGGGATCACTTTTTAAATGCAAAATAATTTTTGGATAAATTAATCAGCTGAATCCAAATTTGATACATAATGATAGAAAACATATCCTTCACAAAGACTAGTGATTAATTTTGTCAGCTGGCACTGCATTCAAGCGTGACAACAACAGCCGTCTTGGCACCCACAAAATTTGTCGTAACACGAAGGGATTTGGAGAATTGTTTTTTTTTTTTTTTTCACAAATTTCTAAATTTGTTTAGACAAACGTACCAAACAACGTGTATCGCGTTCGATTACAGCACGACATCGCCTGCGCATGCTTGTAATTAGAGTCTGTATCCCGTTTTGTGGAATCAGCCTCCATTCAGCAGCCATTGCGTTTTTGAGCCCCTGTAAAGTCCTCGGCTGCACAGATCGGGCAGAAACCGTACGCTGTAGAATGACCCACGCCTGCTCAATCGGATTAAAGTCAAGTGATCGAGCAGGCCAGTCCATACTAACGATTGTCTCACGTTCCAGATAGGCATCAGTGACGGGGGCACGGTGGGGACGGCCATTATCATCCATCAGAATAAAGTCCGAGCCGATAGCACCGGCATATGGTCTCACAAACTGATCAAGAATCTCATTAGTGTACCTCACTGTCATTAACGTTCCGTTTTCAACGACGAACAAAGAAGAAGTAAAACAAAGATCAGGAATTGATACAATTAACTTACTCCACCCATAAAAGACACCAAAGGGAAAGAAATACAAACATTAAGCGACCAGACAATAATGGAAACCTAAACAAAGGAAGGCCACAAGGACAGTTACTTTCCCACAAAATGGCCATATGGCCATCCAAAATAAAAGACACAAGTGATACACACAGTAAGTAACAAACAACAACATAAATAAATCGTCACAGAAGAGCCGCCTTGGAACGGTCAGTGGAAGATTTCCACTGGGGGGCTTAAATCGATTTTACGTGGCCACAATCCTCGCCCTTACTTCCGTCGCGATTTAGACAAATAATTTGTTCAGTCCGCATGAAGGCCTCCTAACTCACCAGTGCAACATCTCCGTGAACACAAAAATCAAAGAACCACAGAGGTGAGACAACGGTGAGGACTCGACAGCAAGAAACCACTGAAATGCTGGAGCAAAAGAAAACCAACAGTTAGACCCCGATGTCAGTTTTACCGTTCACGCTTATCCCTACCCAAACCATGACTGATCCCTTTCAATAGCGATCATGCTCTGCCACATTCAAGTCATCGAATCGCTCCTTAGACATTCGCCACACTAACTGACGTTTATCAGTGAAGTCTAGACAGAAAACTGGACTCATCAGTAAACAGTACTGGCGTCCAGTCACGAATCGTCCACCTGGCGGGAGTTCTGGCAAAGTCCAACCGGACTTGCACGTGCTGTCTCGTCAACGGAACACGTAAAGCAGGCCTCCTGGCATAAAGTTCGAACTCGTGGAGCCTGTTTCTGACAGTTTGTGTAGAAATTCGTACTCCAGTTCCATTCCTAAACTCGTTATTCAAACGCGTAGCGTTCAGTAACCGTTGACGTCGAGACTGAATCAACAAAAAAAACGTTCATGACGTTGAGCTGTAGCCCTTTCTCGACCCCACGCCGTGTCTGTATGAAGGATTTCCATGGGTAAGTTGCCGACTCCACTTTCGGGAAACCATGCTCTGAAACACAATTTGAATCCCAGCAATACGAAGTTGAGAGACGCCAGATTCCGATATATATTCTGACGTCACGGTTCGTTTCTTCGGGCCTCAGACGGTTTCTTAACTGTCCATTAGGCAAGTTCCAAAATCAAATGAAGTCCTTTTTTACACTTGGTAAAGGAACATTGACAAGTTTGATTTTCTGTTGGAAAGCAGTGTTACGCAAGCTTTTGGGGGTGCATGAATTCATTTGCGAAGTGTGAAAAGTGTGCACTTTCATGAGTACTGAATTGCACATGAATTTCTACTTAAGATATTTATCAATATACGGAGTACAAATTCAGTCATGAAATTTTAAATTTTCTGTGCAAAATTTGGTAAATAAAAAGTGATCCCTATCCAACTTTGAGTAGTATAATTTTGACCCCGTTGAACCCACTTTTATATAGTAAAACTGGAGTTTACAGGGGTAAACCATATTTTTCTTATTTCTACTCTAAAATATAGATTGTGGGTACTCGTTAGAACCGCCTCGATGAGGCGGTTCTAACGAGTACCCGAAAACCATATTTTGAGCAGAAATAAGAAAAATATCACAAGTTTTTCATCTTAAATTTTTCGATTTTCGGCGGTAAAATTTACAATCTATTATATAGGCGTGTTTTCCTTATGGATGGCAAGACGGAAAGAGGGCAACGTGAAGCACTGCACCCCTACCAACACAGTTTGCAGGCGCTATAAATGATCATACGACAATACAGCCTGTATTAATTTTTGAAAGGTTCGCGCCGCAGGGTATTTTCGTGTTTTCGGCTTCTTGAGATGGATGCGTCCCTTGACCGTTTCTGTTCTTTTTGTGTAACTGATACCAGTTGTGCAAAGAATCTATGGGTTCATGATTTCGGTAGTGACCAAAGTATTAACAGTTCTAGCAGTTACAATGCCTAATACAAAGATATTTTGTTTGAGGAAAATGTGACTACCTTTTGCAGCTTTTTACATCTTTCTTCAGCTAAAATATTAGGCTGAACGTGAACAAAATTCGTGAAATGAAGTCGCCTTAAACTCCTCTTTATATAGAGAAAACTGGAGTTTACGGGGGTATATATAATTTTCCTTATTTCTGCTCCAAGTCATAGGTTGTGGATACTCGTTAGAACCACCTCAATGAGGCGTTTCTAACGCACACCTACAGCCTAAGTTTGCAGTATAAATCAGAAAAATATCACGAATTTTCATCAGAAAAGCAACCACTTGAGAGTTGTGAAAAAATGCACTATGTCGCACGGGTGGGTGCGTTATCGTGAAGTTACGTCGGATGATACGTTAACTTAAGAGACATCGTTTGTTTTGAACAACTGATACAAAGAGATTCTCTGAAATGAACATTTCGAAACAAAATAAATACATCACGAAAACACGCTTATATAATTTTGACCACCTTGAACCCGACTTTTATATAGTAAAACTGGTGTTTCCGGGGGTATACCTTATTTTTCTTATTTTTGCTCTAAAATATAGATTGTGGGTACTCGTTAGAACCGCCTCGGTGAAAATATAGATTGTGGGTACTCGTTAGAACCGCCTCGGTGAGGCGGTTCTGACGAGAACCCACAATCTATATTTTGAGCAGAAATAAGAAAAATATCACACTTTTTCATCATAAAATTTTCATTTTTTCGGCGATAAAGGTGGCAATGTATTTGTATAGGCGTGTTTGCGTAATGAATAAAAAAGATAAAAAAAGACTCACCTGTATGGTTTTGATGAAACATTTTCGGCATATCACTTTGTGACCACACGGATATGTCTGCATTGTGGCTTTAGCACTCATACATATAACACACTGAAAATAAAAGAAAAAAGTTTTGAGTCAGCTCCACCAAGGAGGTCATTAATTTGTAGTTTCTTATAATTATGTTTATTGACATTGTGAGTTGGTGTACATAAAGTCACAAGGCCGCGTCAGGAGGAGCGGGCTGTTCTGCATCTCTGTTGTTTGCAAATAAAAATCAAAAATGAGTTCCTTTAAGAGCAATGAAAACATTCATAAGAAAGAAGATGGGTCATACTACGTAGTCTTTCTCATGAAAGTCTTTCTCATGAAGTGGCTCGTATATCAGTCTAGAACAAGCAGAAATTCAACTAAGACAAGCTAAATGCATTCGGACAGTGCACCGAGATATCACTCCATATTCACTCAGAGTATTACGAAATCACGCCTATTCAAATATATTAAAAAATTTACGACAAAAAAGATGTAAATTTTCAGATAAAAACTGATATATATTTTTCATATTTCTGCCGAAAAAAAATGTAGGAACATGAGTACCTTACAATCTATCTTTTTGAGCAGAAATAAGAAAAAAAATGTATACCATTGCTATATAAAAGTGGCTTTAAGGGGTTCAAAATATGTTGATATAGCCTTCCCAGTATAGAGGAAGAGTGCTTGGGTGAATGGGTGAATGGGCATCCATGAAATGCACAGCAAAGACTGTAATCAGATTGGGTGGATGCGCAGGTAATCTTGGTTTTGGCTGTGCACACACTTCCGAAGGTGCAATTATCTTCTGTATTCTAGACTTTCCCAACGATAACTATGTTTAGATTTTCCTGGACGCCTGTGTGACTGAGATCCGAGAGTTTCCGCCTGTATGACGTAAGTGAAGTTCCTCCAAACGTGCATTTGTACTTGCTCTTATCGGCACCACAGAGACAACCTTAACCCTTTTTGTACCAAATGGAATCTTCCTCCTTATATATAGCATGAGTCCATTTCAAAATTTAGGGGTGTCAAGTTGTGTTTTCTTCAAAATTGATTAGAAAAACTGCTGAACTTTTTGCAAACAGTGTAGGCCCTGATCAGATGCCGCGTTCTGCGGCTTCAGATCTGGGCCTGCACTGTTTGCCACCCGTTTAGGGGTTTCCAGTCTGAAATGGAGTTGTTCGCGTTAACTCTTTAGATGGTGAATCTTGCAAACAGCGAATGTCCAGATCAGATTTTCATTTTTTGCGGTCATATCTGGACATTTACTGTTTGTAAAGGGTTCAGTCATTTTCTAAATAAATAAGTAAACCTGACACTCCTAAATTTTGCGATAGACTTCTGCTGTAAAACGGCGGAAAATTCTGTTCAGAACAAAATGAGTTAAATATGTACATACTCTTGCTTTGTATCATTGATCGCTTTCTAAGATTTTTCAGAAACATAGCATTGTTATGACTGTGGTAGATAATACACATTGCATGCTGTTTAAACGTCAATGGGCATTTTAAATATGGTTTTAAACTGCCATTCAACTCCTCGATGCGTATGACAGCTGGAAACAATTGGAGAATGAACGATTGAAAACAAATGACTGCATAATTCTAGCTGCAACAGTTACGGGTACATTCATGGCACAAATGAGCCACGTCGTCAGAGTATTTTATAATTTGCTCAGTCAGATTTGCACCTCTGTGTTCGCCGCGTATCACACAGTGATAGCAACAGATAAGGTTGTAATAATTGAAGGATAGTTTTTGTCAATTCTCAGTTAAAACTTATGTTGTGGGTATTCATAAGAACCGCCTCAGCGAGGCGGTTCTTATGAATACCTACGACATACCTACGACATAGGTTAATAAGGAGAAATAAGGAAAACTATGCCTACTGGCGAAAAATAAGTAGTACATCACGAAAACCCGCCTATATAGTTTTGAACTCCATTGAACCCCAATTTTATATAGTAAACTAGGGTTACAGGGGTAAAGCTTATTTCTGCTCAGAAATAAGAAAAATATCACATTTTTATCTTAAAATTATCACTGGGGTTATTGTTTCGATTCCTGATCATTAGTTTATACTAATTTATTTTAGTTCGATTGCGATGAAAGCTTTAAGCTTATTGAATCGCTCTCGAACACTCATTCCGGGTGTTTTCACGCGCGCGCGAGCGAGAGGCAGGGGCTTTTACACCACTGCTACCCATTTACACCTGGGTGGAGTGGGGCAGTGTCATTACGTGACTTGCCCAAGGACACACCTCGATACCGGTGGCGGATTCGAACGCACAACCTCCCGATCATGAGTCGAACGCGCTAACCACTGCGCTATCGATTCCTGATCATTGCCTTCACTTCTATATATTTTGGACAAACAAAACAGACCTTCAGATCCGGGATCCCTAGTCCCAATAAAATATACGCAAAATCAAAAATGAATCCACATTTACAGCCTTCTAGGATGCTTTGTGTGCCCCAGAGACTATGATCAGCCCTACAGTATACCATCCCTTATGTTTTGCGATATGAGCTTATTAAATGTACATGTAATGACTTTATTACTTATTAAACGCATTGTTTACATCATCAATGAATGGATCCAATGTTTCAATAAAGCGACCCCGAAATACTCACGTCAAAGCAATTTCTTAAGATGCACAGGATAAACCTAGGCATTTTTTTGTTTACAGATACAGTAAAATTCCACAATTAAGACCAGCTAAATTTACGACTTATTCTTCTAATAAAGGCATGTATAAAACGTTTCAAGTTTTCATTCCTTGTGTTTGCTATACATTCAGTATGAGGCTACCTTTGCGACTGTTCAGAAGTGGTTTAAATACACTTTTGAACAGTCCCAAATGTAGTTCCAATAAAAGAATTTTACTGTAGTTGATTTACAGATTTCATTCTTCTGACTAATACATGTATATGAGTCCCCTACCTCTTCATCAGACTCTGTTGATATATTTGGCGTTGTAGTTTCCTCTGACGGCCTCTCGCTGTCCTTGTCTTCTATTTTGGCTAACAACTTGTCCTGAAAAGAGAAAAATGAGCCGTGTTTAAGGGGGAATGGATACACCTTCAGGGAAGGCAACTCCTGCAAAAGCACTTTTGTCTCCCATATCAATAGGGGTCAACTCTTGAAGGGAAACATTCTTTCTTCAAGAGTAGACCTCTTTTTCAGTGGGACAGGGCTTATTTGAAAAGCGAATAGGAAGACCACTTCTGAATAGTCCCTTGCGTTTTCATCAGCTAAAATAGCATTGAATACTAGACTAGTTGACACTTTGACTACTTACAAGCTCGTTTAGGGGAATGGGAACACCCGGCAGATTTTTACGCCGTTTTTCAAAAGGAGACAACTTTCGGGTCTCTGTTAGCCCTGTCGTACTGAAAAAGGGATCTACACTCAAAGAAAAGCATTTCCTCCTCAGGAGCAAATGCTTTCCTTTAAGAGTTGATCCCTATTGACATGGGAGACAACAATACTTTTGCAGGAGTTGCCTGCCTTGAAGGTGCATCTAATCCCCTTAAGCTTACAATGCTTTCAACGAGGCATTTCAGAGATACTCTGTTATGATAGATTTAATAGACTATGCTTGCTCGTTTAACAAGCGCGCATGTTTCGCGACTTAAATGGTCAATCGTTACTGAAGTGCGACAACTTGAAAGCCAGTAACTTGACAAACACTCCTTTCATCATACCAGGACAAACACCATGAAGAAGTTAGCGGATAAATCGAAAAATATGCTAGTAATGTCATTGACTCCCGGCTATAGACGTCTTTCATCAATTCACGAGATCCTAATGTCAGAAGAAGATTACTTTCGTTATTGATGCGTCTTCCATTTACGTAGCTCCAAAAACATTGCCTTTTTAAAGAAGATGATGAAATTGCTACAGAATATGACGTTATTTATGAAATATCTATATCACCAATGAAAAGGTGCTTCGACAAAATGTGCCCGGGGAGATAGAACTGTCCGTGTGAAATAATGGCGTCCCACATGGTGTCAGAAATTACACATTTCGGGTAAAAATGATAACATCTTTCTTATTTCTGCTATCAACATAGATTGTGAGTGCTCATTAGAACCGCCTCAATGAGGCGGTTCTAATGAGTACCCACAATCTTTGTTTTTTAGAAAAAATAAGGCAGATAATGTATAACCCGTAATCCCACTTTTCTCTGTATAAAGTGGGGATTAGACGGGTCATCATTTCACGGACATGTTATCGTGATGTCAAACAAGCCTGGGTACTCACTCTGTCAGAGAATAGCCTTCCCGGTTCGAGAAAAGGAACAATCAATCATTACCCATCCATATAGCGTCCAGTTAAGAATCTGATCCGACTGCGCTACGCGCATATGATTGAAGGCATTTTACTTGGCGCGGCCAGTTAGTATTTAGTTAGTCCTCATTCTGCACGAAGAAGACATCCATATAGCGCATGACGTAGACTGATTAGACTGCGCGAAAGACACATTTTCGTGTGAATTGGTCCGTTATGATAAATTGATTTATTATTTTGCATTAAAGGCGGGTAATGTTAGAAATAACATTACGATAACATACCCGTGCGGTATAGTGCAAATTTTACATCTCCAAAATGGCTACTTTTCTGATGAAAATTCATGATATTTTTCTTATAAATGCTCAAAACATAGGTTGTGGGTGCTCGTTAGAACCGCCTCATTGAGGCGGTTCTAACGAGTACCCACAACCTATGTCTTGGAGCAGAAATAAGAAAAAATATTGTTTACCCCCGTAAACCCCAGTTTTCTCTATATAAAGTGGGGTGTAAGGGGAGTCATTTCACGGACTTGTTCACGTGATGAAGATACAGACAAATTTAGAAGTGTTGTCAAATCATGCCGTGTGTGAAAAAAGAAACGAAATTTACAGGAACTAGCTCGCTATAAAAAGTGAAGGCAATGATTAGGAATCGGTACTCCCATCCAAAGGGAAAGAAAAACAGCAACATAAAACAACTTCACCGAAATCACAAACAGAAGCCAAAAGGACATACTACTTTTGCACAAACAGCACAACGACTATCCAAGATAAAAAGAAGATATTAATTAGCCGTATATAAAAATAGAAGTGGAGGCAATGATCAGGAATCGATACAATTAACCCACAGCTCCCGTCAGAGACACCAAAGGGAAAGAAACACAAACATGAAACAACAGAAAACATAAAACATAAAACCTACAACCAGACCTAAGTGACCAGCAAAGACTAACTCGATCCTGCATCTTTACCAACTATGACAGAAAGTTTCGCATATCACTCTTGGGATCGCTAGGGAATGTCGAAGGATCCTGTTACACATTAGATGAGCTATAATATTGACACTTGATTAACTTCTATTTGAGCCAGCGCATGACAAATCCTGGTATAAGACATGTGCGCCCAGCGAAGACTCAGATCAGCCTGCGCATCCGCGCAGTCTGATCAGAGTCTTCACTGTGCGCTCTAAGGATAACTAAGGGCCCATTGTTCCTTCATGCAGCAAGAGAATTTCTTGTAGACTATATGGATGCGCAGGCTGATCTGATTCTTTGCTGGGGGCACATGTCTTATTGTAGGCTTTGTTGTGCGCTGGCTCAAACGGAAGTTAATCAAGTACGGTCGAGTACTTGAAAGGCGCGATGAAGCCGCCTTGGGACCGGTATATGAAGGAGAGAGAACAGGAGACGATGAGGGCCGTAACAATTGGAAGAGGCGAAATTTAAAAGAGAAACGATCAGGAACCGATACAGTCAGATCCCAAATTCTTCCCACATTACCACTTGGAAAGACGTCGAAACATGGATTGAACGGACAACAGGTCAGCAGCTCTTTCCAAAACTGGTGGTGACTCAGAATATCCAAACCAAACTAAAAAGGAGCAATATACATAATGAGGGAAAGAATCAGAACCACCCACATGACAAACATTAAACTGGAAAAAGAGGGAAGAATCATAATCCTCATATGATTAGGGAAAGAATCAGAACTACCAACATAAAACATGAAGGAACCACAGCAAAAAATCATGCCTGTGGTAGGATTCGGAGTGAGAGAGGATGAGAGACAGTTTAACGACATGAAAGACGTATCAAAGAGAAACAAAACATTGATAAAAAAAATCAGAGAGAGATTCACGACATGAAAGCCAGTAACAAAGTGAATTATTTTATTTGACGTTTAATGTGCCCGTAACAAATTGAAGAGTTGTTTTAATTTGTCGTTTAATTTGTCCTCAAGCATTGATGGTTTATATTTTAATTTGCTCTCGTTTTGTTAATGTAAACTGGGAACCAATATTGCTCACTAGGTTCTTACAAAATAACATGGATCTGTATTTTAGCATTTTAGGCTACATAGCAAAGACAATAATTCAAAGACAAAATCACAGTCATTCTGAACCATCTACGAGGGTAACAGTAGGAGACTAAAAATCGTACACAGGCAGCACAATTTAAACAAACAAACAGGTAAGGAACTGCGACAGGAAAGGATGAAAATTTATTTTCAGACATCCTTTTTCGCTTAAATTTAGATTAAAATCGAAAGCTCTGGAAGCCGATCAGTGGTCACAAAGTTTGATTCCTCACCCCAAATTACGATGCAGAATCATGTATATTAACATTATGTTTTAGAAATGAAGGCATTTCAATAACCTTAGTACAACATCCGATCACTAGTAAAGTAAGAGACGCCTTTACTAATATTTACATCCATTATTTGACGAAATTTTCTAGTTTGAGGGTTAAAATCCAGTACGAAAATATTGTACATAAATTTTACCGCCAAAAAATAAACGATTTTTTTAAGAAAAAAAAAAGTAAATAGTTTTCTTATTTTTCCTCAAAATATAGATTTCAGGTACACGTTCTAACAAGTATCCACAATCTATATTTTAGAGTAGAAATAAGGAAAATAAGGATTACCCCCATCAATCCTTGTTTTACTTTTTAAAAGTGGCAAGGGGGTCGGGATTATAAAACATAGAAGTGATGGCAATGATCAGGAATCGATACAATTAACCCACAGCTCCCATCGGAGACACCAAAGGGAAAGAAACACAAACATGAAGCAACAGACCCCAACGGAAAAACCAAAAGCGGAAAGCCAAAAGGAGAGTTACTTTCCCACAAAATGGCCAATAGGCTATCCAATATAAAATAATATAAGCGACACAAACACCCAAAGACAAACCTAAAAAAAATAAACCGCGACAGAAGAACCGCATCGGAACGGTCAGCGGAAACGAATTCCGCCGGGCGGGTGGTGGTGGTGGGGTGGGTGGGGTGGGGGGGGGGGCTTAAATCGATTTTACGTGGCCACAATCCTCGCCCTTACTTCCGTCTCGATTAAGACAAATAATATTTCCAGTCCACATGAAGGCCTCCTAACTCATCAGTACAACATCACCGTGAACACAAAAATCAAACAACCACAGAGATGAAACAACGATTAGGACTCGACAGCAAGAAACAACTGAAATGCTGGAGCGAAAGAAAACCAACAGTCTTGTTTTCATGAGGGACATAAGAAATGTTTTTCCTATTATCAGCAGAAATATGTCACTAACGTCATAACGTCGCAATCGCCCAATTATACAGGAGAGAACCACGGTGCATTTTATTGTTATCTATTGACAACTACTGTGACGACACGTGCGTCAATGTATTCATTAAATCTCGGCCCCCGCCCATCGGGGCTTGAAGAAATATATGGGCTGCATGATGCTTCCACGCAGAGCTGAATCCGGCCTGCACACTAGTACTGGTAAACTGCTTAGAGGATCTAAGCCTGTCCAGGAACCGCGGTGCGAGGCGGACCGTCCATGCTAATAAACCCTATTGGTTTCATTGGGCGACTGGGCTTGAGATGTCATTACATCTCAATGTCGGGTAAAAGTCCCACAAAAGTGGAAGCAACGTCTCCAAAATGACCTTTACAGTGTTGACGGGGACGTTAAACCTCAAATCAAACAAACAAACAAACAAACACATGTAATCATTAAAATAAAACGATCATGAACGAAAGTATTTTAATGCAAATAGCAAATTGGTCAACATGATGATCAGTCAGTGAGCAGAGCATCTGGAACGTCAGGTTTTTAAAACAAAAGAATGCTATTCACAGTTTAAGCAAAATGCCATTGTATCGGATATTGTATCTGACCCATGGAGCAATTGTTGAAAACTAACAAAGTTATTAGTTAAATATATTGTTAAAATTTCGATTTGAAAAATATGATTTACCTAATACGGAAAAAAGTGAGTAGCTCTTACAAATGCAACATCTACTCACATTTAAACCCTAACATCACGCCTATATAATTTTGACCCCCTTGAACCCCACTTTTATATAGTACTGGGGTTTCCGGGGGTATACATTATATTTCTTATTTCTGCTCTAAAATATAGATTGTTGGTACTCGTTAGAATCGCCTCGATGAGGCGGTTCTAACGAGTGCTCACAATCCATATTTTGAGCAGAAATAAGAAAAAATCACAATTTTTCATCATAATATTTTCATTTTTTCGGCGATAAAGGTGGCAATGTATTTGTATAGGCGTGCTTGCGTAATGAGATCGTTTGAGCAACTGGGCCCTGCATTACGATAACACATCCGTGTGACATAGTTTTTCTTTCATATCTCAAAAATAGTGATTCTTCTGGAGAAAAATTGTGATATTTTTCTTATTTATTGTCCTTATATAGAGGCCATTCTAACAAGTACCCACAACCAATGCCTTGGAGCTTAAATAAGGAAAATAATGAATACACCCGTAAACAGCAGTTTTCTCTCCATCACGAAAACACGCCTATATTATTATTACCCCACTTGAACCCCATGTTGTATAACTGGGACTTGCAGAGGTAAACCTTATTTTTCTCATTTCTGCTCTAAAACATAGATTGTGGGTACTAGTTAGAACCGTCTCGATGAGGCGGTTCTAACGTTTATCCACAATCTATATTTGGAGTAGAAATAGGAAAAATTTCCCTATTTTTCATCTTAAAGTTTTCCTTTTTCCGGCGATAAACTTTTCAGTGTATTTGTATAGGCGTGTTTTCGTAATGTACAAAGTGGGGTTTAGAGGGTGTTCATTACGCGGAACTGTTAATCTGTTGGTTACAAAATCCTACGTAGAGCATCACGTGAACAAGTTCGTAAAATGAAGACCCCTAAACCCCACTTTATGTAGAAAAAACTGGGGTTTACAGGTTAAACATTATTTTTCTTATTTCTCCCCAAACACATAGGTTGTGGGTACCTGTCAGAACCGCCTCACTGAGGCGGTACCAACGAGCACCCACAACCTATGTTTGCAGTATAAATAAGAAAAAGATCGCGGATTTTCATCAGAAAAAATAGCCATTTTGGAGATGTGAAAAAAGTGCACTATGTCACACGAGTCTGTTATCGTAATGGTAATAGTATATAGAGAATACCAGGTTCGTGTCTTTTGATATCAAGTTTATCAGGCAAGGCTTCGAGAACGCTTGTAGAATCGAAGCCGAGCCTGATAAACTTGATATCAAATGACACGAATCTGGTATTCTATTTATCAGTTAATCCCCTTGTAAACCCTTTAAACTGGCAATTTTCGATCACTTACCGATTGTCCTTAGGGCGTCCCAACATTCCGGTGCGGAATATAATCGACTAGTATATTTACTATCAGCTGACCGTTATTTTTCTTTTGATAATTTTTCAATGTATTTTTTTTTTTCGATTTTTCTAGTAATAATAATATTTTAGCCATTTATCCGGTTGTCCGGTTCATTCAAAAAGTGCATTGTCACGTTGACGTAATAAAGCTCACTTGTCCTGAGATAGCATATCTTTATCAGGTCAATGTGTTGCCATGCACTCTACATAGGGGGTAACTGATAAATCTAAATACTAGAGTGGTCGCCTTTGGAAACATAGATCATAGGGGAAAAAGTCTCGGATTTATAGAGAATCTTTCAAATATACTGTTATTTCTTTGCAGTTTAGAATATAGTCAAAACTATTGCCCCTATGTGCTGTGGATGATCAGAGGCACTACTGCCCAAGGCCACGGACCATAATGTTAAATGAGTGCATAGTCGCTTCACACCTTGTTACAGACTTAAACATTTACTGATGATGAACCAAGGGAGTTTTATGGCAATTAACCAAGGCTATGTGGAGTCTTTGTTGTACAATATCTAATTTGTTCCAACAATTAAATGACCAAGCATGTTAGTTTGAAACAAAAACAAATCTCTGAGATTTGCCGTTAATTTTAGATTTCTTAAAACTGCAAGCTTATAAAAAAAGACAGAAAATCAGGCTTTTGTCATAAGATGTGAACAATTAAAAGGATTTAGAAAATGTAAATTATGAAAAATGCAGAAAATTTCGATAATATGGCGTAGTCTATCCTTTAAAGGGCGGACGAATTGCGTTCTTTTATTACACTTGTGAACAGTGGTTCACATCACGTGAACAACACCGTGAAATGAACACCCCATTAACCCTACTTTATATAGAGAAACTGGGGTTTAAGGCGATGAACATTATTTTTCTTATTCTTGCTCCAAGACATAGGTTGTGGGTACTCGTTAGAACCGCCTCAATGAGGCGGTTTTAACGAGTACCCACAACCTATGTTTGCAGTATTTATAAGGAAAATATCACGGATTTTCATCAGAAAAGTAGCCATTTTGGAGATGTGAAAAAAGCACTATGTCGAACGGGCGTTTTATCGTAATGACCATATGAGACGCCGTAAAAAGCACATTGCTGCCTCCATATAAAAAAGCAACTAATTTGTACTGCTGACTGACGGCCGTCATGATTTAAAAAGATCTTATTACGAAGACAGCAGGCATGGAAAGAGCATTTTCTAGAAGACGGTTCAACAAAAGGTCTCTTTCGAGCATTTTTTGCCAGAGCGAAAAACAGACATTTAAAAAGAAAACATGTTTATAACGTTGCTGCTTCATATAAAGAAGCAATTGATTTGTACTGCTATTTGTCGGCTGTCATAATTAGCGAAAGCCAGCAGGCATGGTAAGTGTATTTGTCTAGAAGATGAGTTTGCTGAAGGTCTCTTCCGGTTGCACCTGACAGCTAAATGATCGGATGTGGTTTGACTTTTTACACCACGAAAACACGCTGTATAATTCTCACCCCCCATGAACCCCATGTTTATGTAGTAAAACTGGGGTTTACAGGGGCAAAGCTTATTTTTATTTCTGCTCAAAAATATAGATTTTGGGTTCTTGGGTTCTGACATGAACCCACAATCTATATTTTTGAGCAGAAATAAGAAAAATAT
Organism: Lucinisca nassula; assembly: GCA_963580285.1. Classification (NCBI taxonomy): domain Eukaryota; kingdom Metazoa; phylum Mollusca; class Bivalvia; order Lucinida; family Lucinidae; genus Lucinisca; species Lucinisca nassula. Next base: position 33,174,946 of record OY757025.1, on the reverse strand, counting down.
CACGATTTTTATCTAAAAATTAATGTGTGTTTCTTTTTCAGCGGTAAAATTTGCTATGTATTTGTATAGGCGTGTTTTCATACTGCTCCTCCACTCGCTACTCTGGATATTGCGTTGTCGATGTTGTTGTTTATTTTTGTTGTTGTTTCTCTTCTTTTTTGTTTATCCCAAAATTTCTTTAATGTTGTTTTCTGAGATTATTTCCGCATTTCATTAAGAAAAAACGCCTATACAAATACAATGCCACCTTTATCGCCGAAAAAATGAAAATTTTAAGATGAAAAATTTTGATTTTTTTTCTTATTTCTGCTCAAAATATAGATTGTTGGCACTCGTTAGAACCGCCTCATCTGTCTAACGAGTACCCACAATCTATATTTTAGAGCAGAAATAAGAAAAATAAAGTGTACCCATGTAAACCCCAGTTTTACTATATAAAAGTGGGGTTCTAGGGTGTCAAAAGTATATAGGTGTGTTTTCGTGATGATTTGTGTGATCTGTTTAATATGTATATTTGTGATTGTGAAGGTACAATTCGCCTCTTCGTTCAATATATATTTTAGTATACCAAAATATCAAATAAATACATTAAAATGTAATAAATTCAGGTTTTGAGCAATTCATACGAACGCATGTATTTGAATACATGTTATTCCCAGTTAACAGCAGGCAATATCGTTTTGGATAAAATTATCAGTATTTTCAGTCGAAACGAACAACTGCAGTGCCTTCAGGGCTTTGATTATCTGTTTTTGTTGGATATTTGATTAAGTAACGAATTTAAATAAGGCACCGGTTAGTTGGCTTTTCATGTCCCCGTAAAGGGTAATATTCCCGTAAGGGTTAATCGGGCCTCGAAAGTCATAATCGGCACACATATTTAAGGGAAATGGGAACACCTGGCAGATTTTCCGCCATTTTGCAAAGGGAGACAACTTTCTGGACTTCCTGTCCGCTTTTCTATAAGCTCTGTCCCACTGAAAAGGGGGTCTACTCTTAAAGGAAAGAATTTGCTCCTAAGGAGCAAATTCTTTCCTTTAATAGTTGACCCCTATTGATATGGGAGACAAAAATACTTTCGCAGGAGGTGTCTCCCCTGAAGGTGTTCCCATTCCCTTTAAGCACATAGAACAAACCCTGCTTATGTATTTCAACATTATCCCTTTTTGTACCAAATGGAATCGTCCACCTTATAAATAGCAGGATTCCATTTCAAAATTTAGGGGTGACATGTTGTTTTTCTTCAAATTTAGTTGGAAAATGGCTTAACTTTTCGCAAACGCTTAGGCCCTGATCAGACGCCGCGTTCTGCGGCGTCTGATGTGGGCCTGAGCTGTTTGCTCTGGTGCCCGTTTTGGGGTTTCCGGTACTAAATGGATTAAAGTAGTTGAATTACGTCTTATTTGACATGTTAGATAAGTATTACATAGCCCGGTTAGCAGAAAATCCTTCATTCGGCACTAAAAACAGGTCAAAATAGCAACATCTGACTTCCTTCCTGGGAGAAATTCAATTAAAAACCATGTCCTTACCTTCTGATGGCAGAAATGAAAGTTGCTGAGAATAGCATTGCCCTAATTTTCAAAACAGTTTTACAGACTGCAAAACAGGTTTATAAAACAGACTGCATGCATGGTAGTTAACCCAATCACAGTTGACAACTTTGCTTCCCTCTTTAATTGCACGCCGGTGGGTCAGGCCTCAGATTCTATGACGGTTCCAGCGTAAAGGCTTATTGAGAATTAGAGGGATGTAATTCAAGGTAATGTTGGTTGGTACCTGATGCTCTGTCTCTGGTCGGGCCCATCGGAGTCTAACTGTTGGTTTTCTTTTGCTCCAGCATTTCAGTGGTTTCTTGCCGTCGAGTCCTCACCGTTATTTCATCTCTGTGGTTGTTTGATTATTTTTGTTCACGGAGATGTTGCACTGATGAGTTAGGAGGCCTTCATGCGGACTGAACAAATTATTTGTCTAAATCGCGACGGAAGAAAGGTCGAGGATTGTGGCCACGTAAAATCGATTTAAGCCCCCCCCCCCCCCCCCCGGTCGTTTCCACTGACCGTTCAAAGGCGGTTCTTCTGTCGCGGTTTATTTTTGTATGGTTTGTCTTTAGGTGTTTGTGTCGCTTATATTATTTTATTTTGGATAGCCTATTGACCATTTTGTGGGAAAGTAACTGTCCTTTTGGCTTTCCGCTGTGGGTGTTTCCGTTGGGGTCTGTTGTTTCATGTTTGTGTGTCTTTCCCTTTGGTGTCTCTGATGGGAGCTGTTGGTTGATTGTGTCGATTCCTGATCATTGCCTCCACTTCTATTTTACAAAGTTGACTAAAATCATAAAATCGGGAACACTCACCTATTTGTTAACACTTTTGATGTCTTGTAAGTCATGACCGGAAGTTCCTGTTAGGCTTTTGAGTGCATAATCGACCGCTACCCGTTACGAGTCTACGATACGTGCGTTATTCAGATAAAAGCATTGTAAACACGTGTCTGAATTCCATCAGTATAACTGACTTATTAATGGCCAAAACAGAATGGAAATCTTACTAGCTCAGGAAATGCCATGATCACTGAAAAAGGCATCTCAATTATAAAAGGGTTGTGACAATGACGGTGGGAGTGTGATCAATGACGGTTAAGTGCTTTCCCTGAAGATGTGGATGAAAATAACGTCTTTCTTCAAAACAGGAGAGCAATAAACAAGCAAAGGTTAGTAAACATTCCTGTCTCAGCATCACACCCGAGATGTCACTGCCAATATGTATAAAAAGGGCAAGAATCTCTTTCAACGCAGAACAGCAGTTAATTATTAGCCGCCTTTCAAGCGCAATGGAATGTGACTTCAACTTGTACACACAACACGACGCTCGATTCTTCGTATAAAGTTCACGATAGTGCACTGATGTAAAATTCAATAAATAACTTTTTATAGGCTTGTTTGAAATCTCTTTTATGTCTGGTGTTCCTAAAAGGTTTCTGCAAATAGCGCAGACCAAGACGTTAACAAGTTTGTTGTGTTTTTTTTTTAGTTGTTGTTGTTGTTTTTTTAATTGGCTTTGTATTCACGTTGTGCATATTTTTGTGTTTTCGTGTGTGACTTCGTGCCATCTTTCCGCGGCTGGAAACCACTACGTTCTTTCATGTTTTTTCCTATTGAACAATCAAAGCGCCAAAGGCACTGAAATGACAGATTCTATGAGAAAATCATAACACTGTGAAAACTTGCAGAAAACCTTTCTAAACAGATCTTAAAATCTAGAAAGGTAGTTCTGCAAATTCCAATGTATGATATGTTTGCAGATGTCTATAGATCGTTGGAATTATGAAACGCCATTCGATGTTTCACATTTTTGAAACAATTTATTTACGTTTTCAAAACCAAACATTAAAATTCAAGTTTTAACAATGCTGCTGTCCATAAGTAACAGTTTTTGTCTGATCGGTTGTGGATACCTCTCCCAAAAGATACTCTATGGGAAAGAGATCAGAGGAGAAAGGTTGGCTAGTCCAGTACATGAATTCCATTGGCTTGAAGACATTTTTGAGCAAGAAAATTACTATGAGCCCGCTCGTCATTCTGCTGGATAAGATATCCCGGATTCTTAGCGTAAATAACTAAATGGTGCCATGTGAGGCCGAAGCAATTGATTGATGTAACGTCTCGCTGTTCAGTTCACGTCTCAGCCATGGTCTTGAATGTTCTTAATGATACTAAGCTGCGTTCGCGAACTACATGCAATAGCTCGCAACACAATCACGCTTATTTCACCCGATATGTCATGCTCTATTACGCACGAGTCGCCTCGGTTTACCTTACATATATACGTCGAAACACCCGGAAACGACAATCGGCGTGATTCACGCTGAAGTGCGATTTGTTATTGAAACGCATATGTCAGTCGCTTAGACGCCAATTTACGTATTTCATGCACTAGCGTTAGTGTTCCGTACTGTGTACTGGTCACAATAGGGACGTCTAGCTCTCAAACGTGCATTGCATAAGGGCGACGAACAGTGTCAGTGCTTATTAGTCGGTAGTTGAGACCCATTGGTTCCCTCAAACCTCATTCCGTCTCAACTCAAGAACAATAACTATTACAGAATAATTATAGTAAGCTATAATTTGGATAGAAGCACTTGGGATGCCGACTGAATGACAGATATTTATATACGATTTCAGTTTTTTCTTTTCTAGGCACGAACTTACATTGCACATCAAAAGTTTGATCCTGAACATGTGGTTTCCATCCGTACTGGTGTAAAGGTGGTGCACAGGATTGGCGTGGCCGGACTGGTAACCAGACGCCACGGTTGATTGATTTAACCTTTTAGCTTAAGGGCATGGTGCCAAGCGTGCTGTAATCATGCAATCGTTTGGTTTCAGAATCAAAGCACTGAGAATGTGGGGTGTAGGATGGAGTAAGAGTCCTGGGCTGAGATTTAAACTGTTTCGTTCAACTCTGAAATTCCAAATAGTGAAGAGTTTGATAAGAAGACGCGTCCTGCAGCGTCTGATCTTGGTCTTCACTGTTTGCCAAGCTCACCCTATGATCCCAGGATAATCCTCTTCAGTCTTATGGAATACCCTGATCTCAATGCGGCTATTTCTACAAGACTTAAAGATTATTCTGACAAGACAGTGATAGTCACGTAGACGTTTGCACTGAAGCGCTTTTCTTATTAGCAACTTCGGGTCGAATGCCAAACAATCAACCCAAACATAGTCAGTGTTGGGTACATGTAAGTGTTATCTGTAAATTCTGCACATGAATCAAATGTTGGATCTGGTAAACAATGTAAACTTAGATCAACCGCCACAGAACACGGTGCTGATCTTGTTCTTCACTGTTTTGCATTAGTTACTAACATTTTAGTCCAAGTCCCCGTTCATGACCAGCCTGCATTTAGTGACAATCGGCATGAGTGTTGTCAGTGCTTTGATTTATTCACTGTCTTGCGTTTCTGGAGTGCACTCTTCCATCACTGAAGTTGGGCTCGTCCATTCTGCTAAGTATGGCATCTGGATTATATCACAGGACCTACACTAAGTGTATGTACCATATTCCAGGGTTGAAAGGGAAGCCTTTCTTTCCAATTTCTCCATGCAAAGTCAATATACACATTAGTTGTAACTGACCTAGACTTGACCTCGAAAGTCAGAAAGAAAACCCATTAATATTCTTATCTGCAGCTGACCTGGTCAAACAGCAGGCTGGTCTTTAAGGATTAAATATTGACAGCACTGATAGAAAACAGTGTAAAACCTGGGCAGACTGCTGAGCAGACGCCGCATTGATCTGGGTATACAGTCTTCGCCAAACCCGTCGCATGATGCAGCTGATTCATATGAAATGCTGAATCGTAAGATAAAATCGTCAAGTCGTCTGCTTCAAAAGTTTGTATTACATTAAAGGATAACTAATACGCTTGTACAATTTTGTACTGTGCCAAACCGGACTACATTTTGTGCGGGCTCATTTCTATGGCGGTCAAAGCCGGAAGAAAGCCTGAATTACTTTATAAATAGAAGTAGAGGCATTGATCAGGAATCGATACAATTAACCAACAGCTCCCATCAGAGACACGAAAGGGAAAGAAATACAAACATGAAGCAACAGACCCAAATGACCGCCTGCTGCTTACATGCATACTGCTCACTGACCAATCCAAAACTGGGATACATAACTCTATACTTGCATTTATCAGTCATTTCTAAACGCGGCTACAGTTATAGAAAAATAGTCCTTTTTTCCTAAAAGAGCAGTCTGATCAAGGTCTTCTCTGTTTGCCATTCCGTCTGTATCTTTTGGACACCTAGCTGGATCGTGAAACAAATTGTCAAAATTTTAGGAGCAATACAGCAAGTGCTTAGAGCCCGAATGGCTGTTCCTACGAGTACCAAGTAACGACGATTTGAGCAAAAAAAAAAAAGGAAAAAAGAAAAAATAATGTGTGCCCCTGTAAAACAGTAGTGAAGGCAATGATCAGGATTCGATGCAATTACCTCCCAACCAAGACCCAAAGGGAAAGAAACACTAACATTAAACAACTTCACAAGCGGAAAGGCAAAATGACTGTTTCCTTCCCAAAAATGCCAAACGGCTGCCGAAAATGAACAGATATCAGCAGTACATACATGCAAAAACAAACAATAATAATAATAAACCGCAACTGAAGTACCGCCTTAGAACGGTCTGTAAAACATTTAATCTTGGGGCTTAAATCGATTAAAAGTGGCCACAATCATCGCCCTTGGTTCTGTCTGGTTTAAATCAACAATTTTTTCAGTCCGCATGAAGGAATTCTAACTCATCAGTGCATCATCTCCGAAAACATAAAAAACGAATACAGAGATGAGGACTCGACAGCATGTAATAACTGAAGTGCTGGAGCAAAATGAAACCGACAGTTAGACTCCGGTGGACCCGACCAGAGACAGGTCCCAATTTTCCCTATGTGAAATGGGGGTTACATAGATGTTAATTACACGATCTTGTCGCCGTATAATCCCAAAAATTCGGACACAGTAAGCACTCGCTGTAATTCTCCTAAAATTTTTACAAAATTGTTTCACGATCCAGGTAGGAGTTCGAAAGGTACAGACGAAATGACAAACAGTGTAGAACCGGATCAGACTGCTCCTGTAGGAGCAGTCTGATCTGGGTCTGCACTGTTTGCTTAGGCCTATCTGTCCCAATACTTAGGATCATTATTGTAGTTCCTCTGGCTAACAAAGATGATTCTGCAAGGAATCGGTGAATGACCAAGAAGAGACAGGCAGACAGGAAATGAAAGAAGACAACGGAAGGACTGGAATGGGCTTTGCTTTGTTTTATACTTAATGAAATACATCAGTGGAACACATTCCAGTATAGACAGAAACACATTCATGTGTCGAAAAGACCAGTGGTACCCCAACGACCTATGGCATGCAATTTCGTGTGTGTTCTGTTTCCAGACACAATCTTTATTTTTGTTGTTCTAATGTACTTGCATGTGTAATGTGACTTCTGGTTGGATAACATTAAGATAACGGAGCGCTTTGGTGCAGTAGTAGCGCATAGGATTTGTGATCGAGAGGATACGGGTTTGAGCCTCACGCGGACCATAGTGTTGTGCCCTTGAGCAAGGCACTTCATCCACATTGCTTAAAAAAGTACTGGTTACCACCCAGGAAATCCTGCTCGTAATGCTCAGATGTGAGCAAGTAGCAGTAATAGGATAGTATATTCTGCGATATACTGCCGGAAACCCGGCGTCACCACGTAACGTCGCGTCGCGATTCATTGGCTGACATTTGGTATCAAACAGCTCAAAGCGTGACTCCTGTCGCTTTAAGCAAAATAGTACAATTTAAAAAATCGAATAAGTGCATTAGAATTGGCATAACTGTATTCAAAGTTGTCATTTGGGAACATTAATCGTCCGTTTAACGGTCGCAAATTCCGTTTTACGGCTCTGCGTCAGGCATAACTGTATTGAAAATTGTCTATAGAGGATGAAAGGAATTGTCGGTTTTACGGTCGCATATTAGATTTTACGGCTGCTCTGACGCGTCGCCGTAAAACAAAATTTCCGACCGTTAATCGTCCATTAACCTTCAGATCAGAAGGCTTCTGAAGAAGCCATATGATCAGGATTTACACTGTTTGTAATTCAGTTTGTAAACGAATACATTAAATTTAGCCATTTGGTTGGTTGATAGTCGGAAACGGATGTGGCCCTTTCTTCAGCAGGACAAGGGTTAATGTGATCTCAGCTGTGTGAGATCTGCTATAAATATTCGGTACATTCCATTATCGCTGTTGCTACTGTAAGTAAATTTCCAGGAATACAGAAAAATACTTTATTCGTCGCGGGGCTCCAGAAGCGACAAATGTGCCCATGCGTACCGGACCTAATGTAATTAAATACTGAATTCAGACAACATTTTAACGACAATGAGATTCCTCTGAGAACCAAACCCAAGAAAAAATGGCGTTTTCATTTCTTCTGTAAATAAAATCTAACCGATATCATGTTCAAGTGCCCATCCTTTATCATTTCAAAAATGCAATGGCATGCAATAACTATGTTCGTCAATGAAATTATTCAGTTTATCGATTGTCGGTTTATTGCACGATGCATTAATGTTCAATTGATACTCGTTTCCATCAACAGAACTGATTTTGTCAACTTTCACATTTTCCTTCATCAGATTTAGAAATCTGTGTACTGAACAACCCGCTCAACCTCACTGTCTTTAGATACATTGGTTGGTTGGTTGGTTGATTTGAGGTTTAACGTCCCCGTCAACACTGTAAAGGTCATTTTGGAGACGTTGCTTCCAATTTTGTGGGACTTTTACCCGACATTGAGATGAAATGACATCACAAGCCCTGTCGCCCAATGAAACCAATAGGGTTTATAAGCATGGACGGTCCGCCTCGCACCGCGGTTCCTGGACAGGCTAAGATCCTCTAAGCGGTTTACCAGTACTAGTGTGCGGGCCGGATTCAGCTCTGCGTGGAAGCATCATGCAGCCCATATATTTCTTCAAGCCCCTATGGGCGGGGGCTGATATATAGATACAAGTGATCGATGGGGGAAGTCATATTTTTTCTTCATATTCTGCTCAAAGCTACATGTATAAAGCATACTCGGGGTTTGTCGTTAAAATCGCCTCAGAGTCGATTTTAACGAGCAATAATAATCTATTAGGACTAGAAAATAGAAAAATATCATTTTCATTTGAAAGATGCTAGTTATTGACAGAAGAAAAATGCCAGCTTAGCGCATTGATGTTATTATCGCGATGTAATATATGAAATATGACATTAATGTGGAACTCCAATGTATACGACATTAAAACTCTCACCTCAATTGCAAAGTATTCAAATTCATATGATGTATGGTGAAATTCTTTGACCTTCTTCCTATTTACACACATGCAATTGTGAAATGAATGTCATTATGAGACTTATCGATGTAGGAACAGCATTGGATTGCGTGCAAAGTGAATCATCACGAAAACACGCCTATATAATTTGACCCCCTTGAACCCCACCTTTATATAGTAAAACTGGGGTTTCAGGGGGTAAACCTTGTTTTTCTTATTTCTGCTCTAAAATATAGATTGTGGGTACTCGTTAGAACCGCCTCAATGAGGCGGTTCTAACGAGTGCCCACAATCTATATTTTGAGCAGAAATGAGAAAAATATCATAATTTTTCATCTTAAAATGTTCATTTTTCGGCGATAAAGGTGGCAATGTGTTTGTATAGGCGTATTTGCATAATGGATACCGGAGCGTTTCATGTTCAGTGTTCATGTACAATGTACAGTGAAATTCCGCCATTAAGACCACCTAAAATTAAGACTAATTCTGGCTTAAAAAGCTTATTCAGAAGGGTGCAGTTAGGTTTCTTTCTGTGTTCTGACGGCAGTGTTTTAAGTCCACCTTTGGGGCTGTTCAAAAGTGGTTTCTAAAACCACTTTTGAACAGTCCCACCGGCCCTGATAGCTCAGATGGTAGAGTGTCCGCTCCGGGGAACGGGAGGTCACGGGTTCGATCTCGGGCCGCGACATACCAAAGTCGTTAAAAATGGTAGTAGCTGCTCCTCGCTTGGCACTCAGATTTACGGGGTAGAGCTAGGACTGGTCGACCCAGTGTCAGGATAAAGTGACTGGGTGTGGTATCATGTAATGTGTCTGGGACATGATACTTCAGTGATGCAGCACTATAAAAGTGAGCATTGAGCTCCCTGTCGCAACCAGACACCGTCGTGATATGACTGAAAAATTGTTGAAAGCGACGTTAAATCCGAATTCACACACACACACACATTTGAACAGTCCCAAAGGTGGTCGTTGACAAGAAACCACTTTTGAACAGTCCCAAAGGTGGACTTAATATAGGAATTTTACCGTATACTTTGCTAGCGACACAATGTCAAATCTTTTAAATTAAAAAGAAAAAAAAGAAATTTCAATTTGAATTTTTCTAATAAAAAGGAGCCATAATTTAAACTTCTGCAAATATTCAGGAGTATCTCGTCCGATGGTTTTGGTTTCCATTTCACTTGCTAGAAGCTGCACTCATCGAGAGTTTAGAGAATACTTGGATGTTGCTGGTTCGAGTTTCGATTTGCTCACTAAAAACTCAACCCTTTCCATCAGGAAAACAAGCCTATACAATTTCGACACCCTTGAACCCCACTTTTATATAGAAAAACTGGGGTTGACAGGGGTAAACTTTATTTTACTTATTTTGCTCAAAAATCTAGATTGTGAGTAATCGTTATAACCACCTCGTCGAGGCGGTTCTAACGAGTACCCACCACCTATATTTTGAGCAGAAATGCGAAAAATATCACAATTTTTCAGCCTAAAATTTTCCTTTTTCCGGCGGTAAGTTTACAATGTATTTGTATAGGCGTGTTTTCGTAATGCATTCAGCAGTGAATATGTAATTCACTCATTCCAGGCACGAAATAAAGCAGCAAACGTGAATGAAAGCATTACATTTTAAAAAGGTCCTACGGCATACCTGTGTGTGAGAAATAGTCTAAAAACATTATTTACCTGAAAAAAGGTCCATTATGTTAACAGGTCCGTGCTATGAACACCCTCTAAACCTCACTTTATACAGAGAAAACTGGGGTTTACAGGGGTAAACATTATTTTCCTTATTTCTGCTCCAAGATATAGGTTGTGGGTACTCGTTAGAGCCCCCCTTAATCTGGCGGTTCTAACGAGCAATCACAGTCTATATTTGAGTACAAATATGAAAAATATCACAAATTTTGACCAGAAAAGTCAGCATTTTGGAAATATGAGATAAGGCACACAAGTGTGTGTTAGCGTGGTGATCCGGTAATGAACACCCCTTTAAAACCCATTTTCTATATACTTTATATAAAGAAAAGTAGCGTTTACGGGGATAATTGTCCTTTTTTCTGCTAAAACACACACATATTGTGGGTACTCGTTAGAACCGCCTTCTAACGAGCGCCAACAATCTATATTTGGACTAGAAATGATATAAATACAGTCGAACTTCAATGGCTCGAACACCTTTGGGACCTCGAAAATCTGTTCGAGACAGGGGTAGTTCGAGCCAATGAGTTAACTGTCAGTAGGCATAACGTGATACTTTTAGATATCTTTCCGGTGTTCTACAATGAAACTGTATGCTGTGTGTACTCATTAGAATCGCCTCATCGAGGCGATTCTAATGAGTACACACAGCATACATTTGCAAGATAAAAGACTAAAATCTGCTTAATTATCCCCCCCACTATTTCTTATAAAGAGGATTTCGCTAGGGGCTCAAACATGTGTTCGACTCAGCCATGGTAAACGAGCCATCGGTGTTCGAGCCATCGAAGTTCTTCTGTATTGAACTTTCTCTTCTGAAAAATACTTGTTCTAGAGAGCAGAAAAATGCCATTTAGGCTCGTAATGTTACATTTTATTTTTTTCTGACAGTAAACCAGATATCTCTTGGGACCAAGAGTTAAATAAAGATCGCAATGAATCCAATAACAAATATCTTTATAGACGAATTTGTTTCAATTACCCTTGCAAATGAATCTATCACAGAATCGGTTATTTTCAGGAAAAGGATGAAAGGACTATTAACAAAACCATGTAAATAAGGTGGATAAAACAGTAATGATTGAACATTTATAATAGACAAAGCGACATATTTCAACCAAAGCACTGAGGGTACTGGCGGGTCGATTGTCTCTGATTGTAGATTGGGAAAATGGAACTGAACGGGGTCTTAGACTGTTTCGTTTAACCCTTAAATGTCTGTACTGTAAGCAAACAGTGTAGACCCTGATCAGACGCCGCATTCCGCGGCGTCTGATCTGGGTCTACACTATTTGCCAAGCACATCCCTTGATTACAGCCCAAATTCTACAGATAACCCTTTTACCCAACCCGCTGACCTCACTGCGATAACATTCTATAAACAAGTTACATGGAATTCCTACACATCAGTGATAGTCACCTGGATTCCAACACTAATAGAGGTTTTGCCCTTATAACTTTGGGTCGACTGATAAACAATCGACCCAAAAATGCAGTCGGTCGATGGGCACGCTGTTTTGACTCACCTTATTTATGACCCACGTCATGGGAAAGCCCTTTTTGTGGTATTTGCGAACAACGAAGGCGCAGATCAGTCAGCGCATCCGCGCAGTCTGATCAGCAGATTGGATTGTGCAATGCTTCTAGGTTCTACATCTAGAATTTCAAGACTCTGGCAAGTGTGTGTAGCTGCGCAGGCTCGAAAACAAATTCCTTTTCCTTTTGGGTCGGTTGGTTTACAATTGACCCAAAGTTATTAAGGACAGAAACTTAATTCGTACTGTTGTCAGCGTGACTATCACTGATTTGGGGAAGCCAAGATTATGGTTATTAATAGATTTTTAGAACGCGGCGTCTGATCAAGGTCTACAATATTTGCTTAAAAACCGGAATTTTAGTGTTAAATGAAACAGTTTACATGTAAATAAGACTTCTGGGGCCAGTTGTTCAAAGCCTCGTTAGCTTAACGAGCTCGTTAGCGGTCAAAATGTTAACTCTTCTAGCAAGAACAATATTGTAAATTTTGGCATTTTTGCTGAAAAAATGTGAGCAGCTTTTGCATTTGCAAAAGCTGCTCACATTTTTTTCAGCAAAAATATTCGCATATTCGCATGTTTGCCAAAATGAATAATCAAAGTTTTAACGATATGTTAACTAACAACTTCGTTAGTTTTGAACAACTGGCCCAAGGAGTATTTCTCCGACCTACACTCAGACACAATCGACCCACTAGTACTGTCAGTGCTTTAATTAGTTTTTCTCATTATTAGTTACACTTCCAGGTAGGCTGTAATCTTTCTGGGTATCTATTTCAATATTCTTGTTATCGTATTTGTTTTGTTTGTTTGTATTGGAGTTTAACGGCCCATTCAACACAATTTAGGTTATTTTTTTAACCGGTCAGTTAACCTATCCACATCTTTCCTGGGCATGTTTATACGTAAGCAATTGACCAGTACAGTGCACATTCTTTCGCCGGAAACTGACAACTGCCCTTCTTGAGTCAGCGGAAGGGACAGAATGGCCGTAGCAAATATTTCATGATCAATGTACATAAAAGAATGTTGCCGACCCCGGCAGGTATCGAACCCGAGTTCTCTTGTTCACCATTATCCGACTGAGCTACCGAGGCCGGCCTTGTTGTCGCAATCATTGTATGCAGATGACCGACACAATCAGACTACGTACACATGTACGTGTGTTTTTGAGTATTACGTCCCACCAGCAACTAAGTTCATATGGAGACGGGATCTCGGGTTAAAGAGTCATCCGAAAGTCTGGAAAAGCCCAGAATCGAACCCACGACCGCTGGTTAACAAGACAAGTCTTCTCATTCAGACTACGTATCTAGTCAATCAGAATACAGAAAGACATATATATATATATATACTGCACAGCAAATAGTCTGAGCAGTCTGCTCGGATGCCCAGGACGAATCCAAAAGAACTTTTCCAGGAACCAGGCCCCGCGGTGATATAACATTTTTCACGCTCAACTCGACTGAGCATGAAATCTGTAATGCTCATAATTATTAAAACACAAACAAATCAAGCATTTTTCTGGCTATTCGCAGCACAGAATATCATTTATCCTGCTCATAAATTTTAAAATGCCATAATAAAAGGGCATTTTAAGAATTATGAGCAGGATAAATTCCATCATGAAAAAAAGTTTATAACCATAAGGCCAGGTTTCACAGCACGTTAAACAAGTCCGTGAAATGAATACCCACTGAACCCCAATTTATATAGAGAAAACTGGGAGTTTACGGGATATACATTGTTTATCTTATTTCTGCCCCAAGATATAGGTTGTGGGTACTCGTTAGACCCGCCTCAATCATATTTTAGGGCATAGGAAAAATAAATTTTACCTCTCGAAGCCCAAATTTGTTATATAAAAGAGTGGTTCAAGGGGGTCATAATTATAAAGATGTGTTTTTCTGAGCAGACATAAAAGAATGACATTTTCTTCTGAGTAAATTGACAGGTCTGAAGGTATGACAGACAGTACGTTCCCACACGAATGTGCTACCCTAATACCATAAAATCCTGGCGTGAATATCCAAATCGCTCTTTTTCATTTATCCGAACAATTTTGCCATTCCAATTACATGGACTGAATGAGCATTTAACACGATACCATTATTACGCGTTTTTAAATAATGGATGCCGCTGTGTAAAGATCAAGGTGTGTTTTATCTTTAAACTGAGGGATATCAGTGTTTTGGACTACATGCGAAATTGTAATTTAGATTTTTTTAAGGCAACCTTAGTTTTCTTGGTGCTGCGTTCAATGTATGTTAACATGAATCTGTCTACAAACATAATCCAAGATAACAAAAACATGCAGAAGCCTCCGTGGTGTAGTGGCTACGCTACTCGCCTTGTAAACCAGGGGCCGCAGGATCGATCCCGGGCTTCTCCAGACTTTCGGATGAGTCTTTAAACCGAGGTCCCGTCTCCGTATGACCGTAGCTGTTGGTGGGACGTAAAACTCAAACACTCACTCATCGCAAATTAAGCATCTTATCTGTCGCAGGTGCGTATTTTGTGATAACCGAAGGATAGTTTTTGTCAATTATAGGAGGCGGTTCTAATGGAAACGCACGACTTAGGGTTATATGGAGAAAAAAGGAAAACTATCCTTCAATAATCACAAAAACGCATCTTATCTGTTGCTATCACACCCCTTAAATTGCAAATGGACTTGTCCAGTGGTATTATGAGGAAGGATCTAATCGTTGAATGTGGCTTATTTTCAGCTTCAGAAGAAATATGATTTCAAATTTGACATATGCTCTGATGGTGAGGTCATCATTCATCTGTTTGCCACTCACTCATAACGAAAACATGCATCTTCTACATGTACCAATTATTGAAACTCGAAGTACTGGCAACATGGCGTCTGATCTAGGACTACCCTGTTTGCCAGTATCCCATTTTGGACCCTAGAATATGGGTTAACTAATTTAGTAATGAAAGAAAACAGTTTCCGGTACTTTTGGGACCTTTATTTTCGTTTCGCTCTTTTTATTCTTAATTTGAGGTTTAACTTCATTGGTCAGAGGCAGTCACGTGGACTCATTACGTAAACACACCAATACAAATGCATTGTAAACTTTATCAACGGAAAACACGAATATTTTAAGATGAAAAATTGTGATATTTTTTTCTTATTTCTGCTCAAAATAAAGATTGTGGGTACTCGTCGAGTACCCACAATCTATATTTTAGAGCAGAAATAACAAAAATATGGTTTATCCCCGTTAACCCCAGTTTTACTATATAAAAGTATGGATAAGGGGAGTCAGAATTGTGAAGGCATATTTTAGTTTAAACATATTTCATTACGTAAACACGCCTATACAAATACATTGCCACCTTTATCGCCGAAAAAATGAAAATTTGATGATGAAAAACTGTGATATTTTTTTTTATTTTTGCACAAAATATAGATTGTGGGCACTCGTTAGAACCGCCTTATCGAGGCGGTGCAAACGAGTATCCACAATCTATATTTTAGAACAGAAATAAGAGAAATAAGGTTTACCCCTGTAAACCCCAGTTTTACTATATAAAATTTGGGTTCAAATGGGTCAAAATTATATAGGCATGTTTTCGTGATGTATACGTATTCTACATGTACCATACAAAGCAAAACAGATTGATATCATGCAAAAGGGATCAGAAGAGAGTCAGAGACTTATACGAATCTGTTTCCCAAAGTACTTGCAATAAAACCATTGAAATGCGTCTATATAGTTGTCGATACAAAACAGTAACTGTTGTAAGTACAGTTAATTTTCAAAAATAATTATTAATGTAATGTTATTACATGACAAAATATAGATAAGGTGTTGGGGGTGGGTGGGGTGGGCTCCAAAGGGAATCCATTGGATAAATAACCAGTTACTGCCGCTCTTCGGTAAAACTTGAAACATTCCATTCAGGCATGTTTTCGTGATGAAACCTGTATAATTGTGCATGTGCATATAACTATGGATCGACCAAAAGGTGACGGCAACTTTTACAATGAAAACTTTCTTCAAACTACAACTATCTGTTGTATAACACAAATACTTATGTCTGGAGTCCCAATCATGACTTCACTATAATGAAAACGGCATAAGCGAAAAGGACAGTAACTTTCCCACAAATGGCCACAAATGGCCAAACTATCCAAAATAAGAAGATATCAGCAATATTTATATATACCCGGTCAAAAAAGTAACTATATCAAGTTCCGGGTAAATTCTAGTAGGTATCCGGTAGCCATTCAGCTAAAGATTACTGTAATCATACGAATTGTACGTTTAGCTGCAAAATGCATAACTTTGCATTTGCCAATACTATTCTGCGCAAGAGTTGTCTTCCAATATGTGCCTAGAACGGTTTTGCAAGATATTTGACATTGCGCATGCGCCGATGATCTTTTTATGTCCGAGATGAAGGATCATATCCATTGAACATCGAAACTCACTTTACCTTTACAAAATCTCATGATATTGCCCTACAATCAAGACTTTAATTTGTAAAATTCTCAGATTATCTCCCTTTCAATTAAAAAAGCAATTTTCAATCTGTTGTTATTTCTATACCTGCCATTCAATTTTTGCAATTTCTTTAAAAAGCGCTTTGTTGCCACCATTGCTTTTAACAATGATGGAAAATAATGTAGAAAATTCCTGCAGCATGTAGCAATGCCAATTGCAATTTTCTATGGGGTTTCAATTGAAAACAGCTTTTTGCACACACCTTCAAAGAAATGGAGGCCTATACGCGATCGTCTGTTTCTCTTAGCAAATTGAGCTTAAGTTCCAAATCTTTTATGAAAAGACACATAGGGTATCTGATGAAAGGTTACATGTATCAAATTTTAGAAATCTTGTGCTAAGAGTATTTTTAAATGGTGTTGAATCTTGGCGTTTGTAATGATTTATTCTGCGAAATTGTCCGTGTGACCCCTTGGGTGTTTAAAACAATAGCCCAGGCTGGCGAGCTTACATAAACAACAACAGTTTGGACTTTTGCATGAAGAAATGAGTCTTCTAACCAAAACAAAAAAAAATTTGTGTATTTTTCATTTGTAGTAACTATGGTAACTGAAGAAAATTTTATGTATAGGAACTTTTTTGACCCAGTATATATGCAAAGGCTAACTATAAAAATAATAAACCAAGACTGAAGAACCAGCTTAGAACGATCAGCAAAACGTTTTTACTGGGTGGGGCTTAAATCAATAGTTCAATATCTCCTAGAAGATAAAAATCAAATGGCTACAGAGATGAAACAACGATGAGGACTCTACAACATGAAATAACTGTGATGCTAGAGCAAAGGAAAGTCAACAGTTGGACTCCGGTGGACCCGACCAGAGACAGATAATTCCAGAGAAATCCGTTTTTGTACCAATATATAATTTATATGTTTATTATATATTTTATAACATCACAATTTATTAAAATAAATAAATAAATAAATAAATACCGTTTGCAATCCGTGGAAAATCCGGGATACCAAATAATATCAAAATTTTTCATGTGAAAAAATGCTAGTTCCAGACATCACGAAAACACGCGTATATATTGTAATATATTGTAAAATTGGGGGTTACAGGGATAAACCATTTTACATCTGAAAATTTGGGTTTCTTTCGGCGGTGCAATTTACAATGTATTAGTATATGCTTGTTTTTGTAATGGATTTGAAAACAACATTTAAGGAAATGGATGTGTAAGGGAAATAAATAAATAAATAAATAAATGTCATACTTACAATTTTATGATTCAAATGATTAAGTTCCTTTTCAGTAACATGTTTTCTTTTTATTTCATCTTTGTTCCTTTTATATTCATTGTATTTACAAAACAAGAACATTCCTGGAATCGCTAGTACTCTAAGCGGCTTATCAAAGCGTGTACTGTGCTCCCCTTTTGGAAGCATTCTTGTCTTGTCGCGAAATTTGAGAAGTGAAACATGAGTAAATACTGCCCCACTCCTATATAACACTAACGAAACGAAAACACGTCTATATAATTTTGACCCCCCCCCCCCCCGTAACCCCACTTTTATAATGTTAAACTGGGGTTTACAGGGGTAAACCTTATTTTTCTAATTTCTGCTCAAAAATATGAATTGTGGGTACTCGTTAGAACCGCCTCATCGAGGCGGTCCTAACGTGTACCCACAAACTATATTTTAAGCAGAAATAAGAAAAATATCAATATTTTACATCTAAAATTTTTCGTGTTTTCGGCGGTAAAATTTACAATGTATTAGTATATACTTGTTTCTGTTATGGATTTGAAAACGGCATTCAAGCACATGGATGTGTTAGCGAAATAAATAAATAAATAAATATATGAATGAATACATGTCATACTTACAATTTTATGATTCAAATGATTAAGTTCCTTTTCAGTAACATGTTTTCTTTTTATTTCATCTTTGTTCCTTTTATATTCATTGTATTTACAAAACAAGAACATTCCTGGAATCGCTAGTACTCTAAGCGGCTTATCAAAGCGTGAACTGTGCTCCTCTTTTGGAAGCATTCTTGTCTTGTCGCGATATTTGAGAATGTGAAACATAAGTTAATACTGCCCCACACTTATATAACACTAACACATCAACGAAGGCCAATCAGAAAGTAAATACGGACAGGCGCATAAACCATTTAGTTCCGCGCAATCAACTAATATGTCCGGAATCAGTTTTCTCATCTAACGATGTCTATTTCCAATTCTGCAATGAAACAGAGCTTCTTTTCACATTGTGTATAAGAAATCAATGACACTATACTAAGATGCTGAGACCATTTGAATATCATTCAGTGCTATAACATCTTATATCAGATTACCTAACTGTTTGTAATTATTTTGCAATGCATTGCCGTCATCGTGTGTGTGTCATTACGAAAACACGCCTATACAAATACAACTTAGAACTTCGATGGCTCGAACACCGATGGCTCGTTTACCATTGATATGTCGTACCCATTCTTGACCCCTGTACATAAGAAATAGTGGGGGATAATTAAGATTTTAGTCTTTTATCTCCCAAATGTATGCTGTGTGTACTCATTAGAATCGCCTCGATGAGGCGATTCTAATGAGTACACACAGCATACATTTTCATTATAGAACACCCAAAAGATGTCTAAAAGTATCTCGTTATGCCTCCTGATAGTAACCTCAGTGGCTCGAACTTCCCCTGTCTCGAACAGATTTTCGAGGTCCCAAAGGTGTTTGAGCCATTGAGTTCGACTGTACATTGTAAACATTTTAACTAACATTTTAAGATAAAAAATTGTGATAGCCTCCTTATTTGTGCTCTAAAGTATGGGTTGTTGGTACTCGTTAGAAGCGCCTCATCGAGGCGGTTCTAACGAGTACCCACAATCTATATTTTAGAGCATTAGAGCATAGTAAGAAGCGCCTCATTGAGGCGGCTCTAATGAGTACCCACAATCTATATTTTACGGCAGAAATAAGAAAAATAAGGTTTAACCCTGCGAATCTCAGTTTTACTATATAAGCGTGTTTTCGTGATAGATTCCAGATGCTAGTTGGAACCGCCGCACTTTTTCCAGAGTACCTTTTAGGGTCGATTGTTTATCGATCGACCCAATGTTATAAGGACAAAACCTCTATTAGTACTGGAGTCCATGTAAATATCACTGATTTGTAGGAAATACTTGTAACCTGTTTATAGAATTTTTATCGCAGTGAGGTCAGCGTGTTTGCGTAAAAGGGCCATCTGTAGATTCTGGACTGGAATCATTGGATGTGCTTGGCAAACAAGGTAGGCGTCTGATCAGGATCCTCACTGTTTGCTTACAGCACAGGAATTTAAGGGTTAAACGAAACAGTCTAAGTCCACGTTCAGGCCCATTTTCCGAATCTACCCTCAAAGACAATCGACCAACAAGCACCCTCAGTGCGCGGCCCCGCCCTTCGGGGATTGGGGAAATAGATGGGCTGCATGATGCTACCACGCAGAGCTGAAACCGACCGCACACGAGTACCGGTAAACCGCTTAAAGGATCGCAAAGTGGTGCGAGTCGGACCGTCTATGCTTATAAACCGTATTGGTTTCATTGGGCGGCAGGGCTTGAGATTTCGGGTCAAAGTCCCACAAAATTGGAAGCAACGCCTCCAAAACGACCTATACAGTGTTTACGGGGACGTTAAACCTCAAATCAATCAATAAAAAAAGTTCTCTCAGTGTTTTGACTCTTTCTGGTTGCTGTACAGATACACAGACAAAAAGTCCCAAAAGGGATTTCCCTTGTTTAAATGGCGAGGTACATTTTTCCTATTGCCATGAAGAATGTATGTATTATAAAATGGGCCCCGTCAAGCGATTTTGGTACTTATCGCCTATGCGAACAGCGACGGTTCAGGCGAGCCTGCGCATCCGCGCAGTCTCGCCAGAACCTTCGCTACTAGCTCGTTCAAGCAGTGAATCAAGAGGAACCTTCAGACAGAAAGCCATATCCCTGCTGGGCGTGCGCAGTTAAAATTTATCATGACGGCATGCTCGAAGACACAAATGCGCTTGGCGGACTCAAATGATACATTGTATGGATTTCGCGTAAATAACGTAAATTATGTGGTACATATTACTTGTCAGGAAAAGAAATTGAGAATCGATGGAATCCTAATCATCAGCCCGCCATAATTGGCATGTGTAAGACAGTACGAATAAACATGGCATGCGAATGGCCTGCTGTGAGGTCAGTCATGTGACAAGAAATCGATGGTTGTTGTGGAAAATGTAATCCCTAGATGTCTTAAAGTAAATGGGTGTAATCATGTAAAAGTAAAGTACTAATTTTGTTTACGTTGATTCACGGTAACCCACATATTAACAGTTTACTTTGCTGGCAGCTAATTGATAAAACACTAAATTATACATCCGGGTAACTTTTAAGCATTGCTGTCATTAATAAACAGTTTATAAGGACCGACGGTTTGACGTCAATTTCGCTGAAGTCCGCGATTTTCGGAGGTGAAAACAAATCACTGACCGTTCCAAGGCGGTTCTTCTGTCGGTCTTTAATTTTTGTTATGGCTTGTCTTTGAATGTGTGTATCGCTTATATCATTTTGTTTTGGATAGCCAATTGGCCATTTTGTAGGAAAGTAACTGTCATTTTGGCGTTCCGCTATTGATGTTTCCATTAGGGTCTAGCTGTTTCGTGTTTGTGCTTTTTTCCCTTTGGTGTCTCTGTTGGGAGCTGTGGGTTAATTTATCGATTCCTGCTCATTGCCTTTACTTCTATTTTGACCTGGATGAGATGCCGCGTTCTGCAGCATCTCACCTTGGTGTACACTGTTGCTCAGGTCTGTCTGTCTTTCTGTCCCAAACATGCTTATAGGGTAACTGAGAATCTTCTCACAACAGTTTTTAAAATCGTTTTTGCGAATCTTTCTGCGATCAGTGTAAGTAAAAAATAAAGTTACATATAATATATTCCAGCTGAAGCAATTACATTAATTACCACACATAAAACACTAAATCATAACAGAAGTGATGCTTATTTTTTGTGCGTGTGTATATTATTTTTTGAAAGTGCACACAATATATATTGAGGGCACTCGTTAGAACCGCTTCATCGAGGCGGTTCTAACGAGTACCCACAATCTATATTTTAGAGCATGAATAAGTAAAATAAGGGTTACAGCTCGTGTACTTGGTTACAGCTCGTGTACTTGGATACAGCTCGTGTACTTGGATATCCAACTATACAAACAATTTCCAAATTTATGTATGTTCTCTGGTTTATAAAATGGGTCCCGTCAAGCGATTTTGGTACTTATCGCCTATGCGAGCAGCGAAGGTTCAGGCGAGCCTGCAGTCTCGCCAGAACCTTCGCTGCTCACTCATACAAGCAGTGAATCAAGAGGAACCTTCAGACAGAAAGCCATATCCCTGGCCCCTATGAATGGCTGGGCATGCGCAGTTAAAATTTGTCATGACGGAATGCTCGAAGACACAAATTCGCTTGGCGGGGCTCAAATGCAAATGACAAGAGATACAGGAAGATAACTGCGGTACATGTATACGTATGTCAGTGGCAGTAACAAGTGCTTTGGGAGATCGACTGCACATGCGCATGTTGTATCATAATGTGCTCTACTGTATTGTTACAGATTTTGTATTGGTACAGATACTGTACTGTACTGCATTGTATTACATTGTATTATAATGTTATTAATCAAGTTATTTCGTATTGACCCGGGTACAGGCCAAGTGGGGGTCAGGTCCGAGGTCTGCTGCATTGGCCCGATGCCGAAGGCCGAGGGCCAATGCAGCTGACCGAGGACATGTAACTGGGTCAATATGAAATTACCTGATTAATGACAATTTTATTAATTGACAAAAAATTAAATTAAAAACATGATTTTTTTTTTACCTCACTTGACCTCATTTAATATGGGTTGACCTGGTGTTAATACGGATGACCTCCATCAATACAGGATAGTCGATTTGTATTGTATTGTATTGTACTGTATTGCGTTGCGTTTCGTTGCGTTGCACTGCACTACTGTATGGTATTGTTTGTTTGATTTTTTTTTAGGTTTTACGTCCCTGTCAACTCTACTTGGGTCATTTTGGAGACGTTGCTTCCGATTTTGCGTGACTTTTACCCGACATTGAGATGAAATGAAATCGCAAGCCCTACCACCCATAGAAACGAATAGGGTTGAAAGAGTGGTCCAACTCGCCACCCTTTTCCCAACGATGGAATATTCAACAATTTAAGTGCTATAATCCTTTAATTATATAGCTACATTAGAAGCAGTTATCCTCTCAGAATATGCATTCATAAAAATACGAGGACCTCGTATGTATGACTATGTTACCGTTTTATTGAGTGACACCATTGTCGTTACACATTGAGGGATAAAGCGTTTCCAGACGGTAAAAGTCAAAGACACCCGTGTGAGTGTGCACAATACGTTCATGCAGACGTGCAGATATCTATTGTCCCTCGGATTCTATCGCACATGCCTAATCCATAACGAAAACACACGTAGTCAAATATATTGACAATTTTACCAACAAAAAATGAAAATTTTCAGATAAAAATGTCTTATATTTTTGTTATTTCTGCTGAAGACCATATATTGTGGGTGGCAATCTATGTTTTTGAGCAGAAACAACTAAAATAATTTATACGCCTGTAAATCCCAATTTTACGACTTGAATACGATCTGGGGTTTAAGGGGGTCAAGATTATACAGGGGTGTTTTCTAATGCATTTAATATTATACGAGTATTAATAATAATGCATTGGTAATAATAATATTTCTTTTGTGATCACTGGCCTCGATTTAGTTGAAAAAGTTGAAAAGTTGTAAAATGAACCATAACGAAAACATGCCTATACAAATACATTATAAACTTTACCGCCGAAAAAAAAAAAAGAAAATTTTAAGATGAAAAATTGTGATAATTTTCTTATTTCTGCTCAAAATATAGTGTGTGGGTACTCGTTACAACGGTCTCGTTGTGGCGGTTCTAACGAGTGCCCACAATATATATTTTAGAGCAGAAATAAGAAAAATAATGTTTACCCATGTAAAACAGAAGAGAAGGCAATGATGAGGAATCGATACAATTAACCAACAACTCCCATCAGAGACACCAAAGAGAAAGAAACAAAAACCTGAAACAACTAAACCCCAAAAGGACAGTTACTTTCCCACAAAATGGCGAATTGGCTATCCAAAACAAAACAATATAAGCGATATACACACTCAAAGACAAACCATAACAAAAATAAACCACGACAGGAGAACCGCCTTGGAACGGTCAGTGAAACAAATTCCACTGGGGATTTTACGTGGCCACAATCCTCGCCCTTCCGTCGCGATTTAGAGTCCTAACTCATCAGTGCAAGACTATATAAAAGTGGGGTTCAAGGGGGTCAAAATTATACAGGCATTTTTCGCGATGGTAAAAGCTTCTTACAAGGCGCTTAACCCATTCAACCCTATAGATGGGTGCAAATACAAACATTGTGAAAACATTACGAGTTGTCTCGTCAAAATCTGGGGCCAGTTGTTCATGATGTCACGTTTTTTGTGTGTGTGCGTGTGTGTGTGTGTTTTTTTTTTTTGTTGTTTTTTTTTTGTTTTTGTTGTTTTTCTTTTTCGTTTCATTTTTTTTTTTTTTTTTTTTGTTTTTGCAGAAAAAAATGTGAAAAGCTGCTGACAATTTTTCAGCAAAAATACCACTGTATTTGATATTTTGCTTACAAAAATATTTACGGTTTTGACCACTCATGAGCCCGTTAAGCTGAGGATGCCTTGAATAACTTGGCCCTGGAATATTTGCCAGTTTGTCAATGGCCCAGGAGTGTGACAGTATACCAAAAACACAGGAAAGCCGGACACAAACTTAACAATATCCGAACCAACGCCTGAGAACGGCGTTGAAGCTATTAAGTCTGTCAGAAAGAGCCTTATGATTTATAGTCAGTCTGTACCTCAGTCTGTCTGCAATACATTTCAACATTTTACATTTCTTTGATTGATTTGACTGGTGAATAATTCCAACACTGGCATGTTATTCATGTGATAATCATTAATGTTCAAACGGTTACGAGGTTTTCCACTTAACAAAACTCGTTATAATCCCCAGAGGAACTATAATATTTGTTATGTAACATATTATATGGCTTGCTTTAATGAAAACCTCCACTATCAAAGTTCTTCTTGAAGAAACATGGGCACAGAAACAAGTCTATTATGGAATGCGTTTGCATGCCTTAACCCATTCAGTACCAGAAACCCCTAAAAGGGTACCTTGGCAAACGGTGCAGACCCAGAGCAGAACGCGGCGTCTGATCAGGACCTACACTGTTTGCAAAAATTCAGCAATTTTCCAAATCCATTTTGAAGAAACACAACCCGACACCCCTAAATTTTGAAATGGACTCCTGCTATATATAAGGTGGAAGATTCCATTTGGTACAAAATGGGTTAAATTATAGCTCGAAGCCATAATTAATAGGACAAAACTATTTAGAAAAAAAAACATGGCGCACGGAATATAACCATCTCACGCCAACGAAAAAGAGAAATAACTTAACGATATGAAGACACACACACCAACACAACATCATGTGGACGCACCAGCACATAATGCTAATTTACATATAAGGAATGGTGTAGACAGGATGTTGAACATATTTTTCTTTGTGGAGTTAGAGAACTGGAAAGCTGAGATTTAACAATTCGATGCCTGTGAACATATCTGTTGTGATGCGACGAATTCGACAAAGAATGTCAAAGATGGTACATGTAATTAAACAATTACTGTGGATAATAATTAGAATCGCCCCAAATCCCTCATTTCTTGTACACAACTCTTCAGAGTTGAATTTGTATAAGATTGCAATAGATAAACTACTGCCCGTCTAAAAGGCGGACACTCTTTTGCAGTTAATGTAGTCGGGAATAACTGTCTTCAGTGTGTTATTTAGGGAGGTAAATCGCCGGTTTTACGGTCGGAAATTTCGTTTTACGGCGATCCGCCAGCGAAGCCTTAAAACGTAATTTGCGACCGTAAAACCGATGGTTTATCTTCTTAAATGTCAATTTCGATTACAGCTATCCCCATTCTAATTCACTTATACATATGTTTCATTTACAAAGCTTAATGGTTGCACCGTGAGCATAGTAAAACCGAATGCCAGCCAATTCAACGCGACGGTACATGATGGCTTCAAGTTTCCGAGAGTATATCGCTGGATAAACCTTCGAAAATTTTTTACATTACCCAATCAGATTTCCATGTAGCGAAACATTTGCAAGTACATGTACATTAAAATGATCTTAATGCTGTTCGTGCACGTCTTGTAGGTGCTTTTCTGTGTACCTACAATCATAATTGTTGTGTTTGTCTATTTCTTCAGTTGTTTGAGTGAGATGGCAGTTTTTGATCACTGCTTTTTCTGAGTAACGTTATACTACTTCTCTTAGCCGTTACTGTTTTGGAATGTTGTGTCTTTATCAGGTTTATACACAGTCACAGATCATAATTAATGTTCCAAATGCAAAACAAATGCCACTTGTTCAAAACAAATTATGCCATTACTTAATGTACCTGTACTTTTAAAATTTTGACCATTTAGTTAGGTAAATAACCTTTTGTATTTTTGTTGAAATATATGTGTAGCTTTTCAGCATTTCAGTGTGTTTTTACTGCCGAGTCATCTACGTTGTTTCATCTCTATGGTTGTTTGATTTTTGTGTTCTCGGAGATGTTGCACTGATGCGTTAGGACGCCTTCATGCGGACTGAACAAATTATATGTCTAAACCGTGACGGAAGTAAGGGCGAGAATTGCGGCCGCGTAAAATCGATGGAAGTACCCCCCCCCCCCCCCCCCACAAACACACACACAAGTGGCAATCGTTTCACTGACCGTTCCAAGGCAGTTCTGCTCTCGCGGTTTAATTTTTGTATGGTTTGTCTTTGAGTGTGTGTACATGTATCGCTTACAGTATTTTGTTTTGGATAGCCAATTGGCCATTTTGTGGAAAAGTAACTGTCCTTTCGGCTTTCCGCTATTGATGTTACCATTAGGATGTAGTTATTTCATATTTGTGTTTCTTTTCCTTTCGTGTCACTGTTGGGAGCTGTGGGTTAATTGTATCGATTCCTGATAATTACCTTCACTCCTATTTTGCAAAGGATGTCTCACTTTTGAATCAAAACTACACAGGGCATTGTACAGTTAAATACAGCTGGGCCTTGGTCTATTGTTTTGAATTAAATGTTTCTTATTTTCTTCAATCCACTATAGTCTATATAAATTGATAAGTATTTTGGCCGCGCAAAACAGAAAGATGTGTTCGTGCATATGTGCCCAGCGATAACCCAGATCAGTCTGAGCAACCGATGTATTTGCTTTCCACCCTTCCTTAGTTGTGGTTTATTATTGTTATAGTTCGTCTTTGCATATATGTTTTGAAAATGTCTATAACAGTTTAGCCATTTTGTGGGAGTTACTGTCCTTTTGGCTTTCCGCTTGTGGCGTTTTCATTGGTTAAGCTGTTTTGCTTTATGTTTCTTTCCCTTTTATGTCTTGGATAGGCGTTGTGAGATAATAAGAATCTTATATTGGTGTGAGGGGTAGATGGAAAAATCCGTCCCGAGGGTCACTGTCCGGCATCACGAGGCTTGCCGAGTGATGCCGGACAGTGATCCCGAGGGACGGATTTTTCTATCCACGCCTCACACCCATATAGGATTCTTTTTCTTGCATACCTTCCATTTCTATTGCGAATTTTTAATGCTGCTATCACTTCGGTTACCGACGTCCGCCATTTTGTGATGACACAACAGGAATGTTCAGTGACGTCACGCATGACGACGCCGCGCATGAGGTTGTAATCAACCAGTGCATTTACTAAACACGCAATTATTTTCGATTTGGGGTCGGAACACCAGGGTCAGAACATGAATTTCTATCCCAGGGTAAAATCACGGATTTCCTTGTCTGGTGTGCAAGAAAATTGTTTCGATTCCTGGTCATTGTCTTCACCTTTGCTGCGCACTATATTGATGGCCATCGGCATAAAATTTCAGCATGCAGTCTGGGAACATTGCATTTTGACTAACTGTTTTTAGAGGTAGATTTTGGCCTTGCTCGAAATTCCCTTTTCGCGGTCCATATTTGGGTCGATTGTTTATCAATCGATCCAAAGTTGCTAAAGCGAAACCTCTCTTTTAGTGCCGGAGTTACGTGACTATCTCTGATTGGATGGAAACCCATGTAACGGTAATTTAAAGAAAATAGTGTTATTTTTCACTTCACTTTAAAGTCAGCGTGTAGAGTAATGTGATTATCTTTAGAATCATGACTGTCATCATGGGTTGGTGCAGACTCAGATCAGACGCCACAGAGAGCAGCGTCTGATCAGGGTCTACACTGCTTGCTTATAAGGGTTAAACGCCACGGAATGCAGCGTATGATCAGGGCCTAAAATATTTGGTGACAGATAAGAAGGTAAGATTTAAAGGAACTTTTAACAGTCTACATTACGAAAACACGCCTATACAAATACACTGTAAACTTCGCCACCGAAAAATCGATTTTTTAGATGAAAAACTTGTGCTATTTTTCTTGTTTTCTGCTCAAAATATAGATTATGGGTTCTCGTTAGAACCTCCTCGATGAGGCAGTTCTAACCAGTACCCACAATCTATATATCAGAGCAGAAATACGTATAATAAAGTTTACCCCTATAAACCCCCGTTTTACTATATAAAAGTGGGGTTCAAGGGTGATAAAATTATATAGGCGTGTTTTCTTGATAATAAGCGTTCAAGATCATTTTTCAGAGACAATCGACCCACCAGTGCTCTCAGTGCTTTGATTTTCCATACTTTATGACATTTAAACTATGGATGATTCAGTATGAATCGATAGTCTTATCTGAGCTGGTATTCAAAGACGACTAAGTGCATAGTTATGTTAGTATATTGCGTTGGGAAGAAATCTTCAGACATCTCGAAACCATGCCTATATGGTTGTGACTCCCTATGGTTGTGAGCTCCTTGGACCCTACTTTTATATAGTAAAACTAGGATTTACAGGGGTAAACCTTACAGGTCTTATTTCTGCTCGTAACTTAGACTATGGGTATTCGTTAAAACCGCCTCGATGAGACGGTTATTACGTGCACCTACAGTCTATCCGCCTCGATGAGGCGGTTCTAACGTGTACCTACAGTCTATATTTTAGCAGAAATAAGAAAAATATAACATTTTTTTCATCTTAAAATGTTCGTTTTTTCGGCGGTAAAATCAACAATGTATTTGCATAGGCGTGGTTTCGTAATGATTTGGTGTAACAACGTTCGAGGAATCATATTCAGTTTGATATAACATAATATGAGCATTCTCTGGCAATACCAAATTACATTTTATTTTACTTTTCGGCACATGACATTTTTCCGAAATATCAAAATTTTCACTTAATCTACTTTGGAGAGCCAGACTATGCACTACAACTACATTTTGTTTCAAGCGTCGCTAAAAGGAAAATGCTTTGCGAATCTTGATATTTCTTATGAAGGCTGTGTGTTGAAATGTAATATAAAGCATATTTGTTACTGTAATGTTTGGGTTAGTGATGGCCTTTTCACACAGTTTAGACTTATTATACGTATTATATATGTTTTGATGACCATTCCAAAACGCATGAAAACCATGAAACGATAATCGGCACGATTCCAGCCCTCATTGTCACATATAAACCTAGTCGTGTTAAGTTGCACATCGTTTTCGATGACTCAAACGAATTACTTGTCTGACAGAAAAAAAATATGTTAAATGATTTTAGCAGTCGGACGTTTGCAAAGTCGACAGTCGCTTCTTGCACTGATTAATTATAAAGTATTCATCACGAGTAAATTTGATACGTTATACCATTCTCGACAATAGCAGATGTCTACTACTCTTGAGAAATTTTGCTTTCTCTAGTCTTTGGCGGTTTCACTTTCTTGTACTTTAACCCGAAGCAGTTCTGATCAGAGCTTACTGTGATTACAAGATACAAGATTTTTTTAACGTCCGTCATATAACAACAAATAACACAAGCTTAATAAGCTATTTCCCGACAATGAAGAATCATATTGATTGTTGTTGTTTCCAGTTTCCCCGTGTCGCGGGGTCGTCAGCTGGTGGGGTCCCAGGGAACGAATCCATTCTGGCACTACATCGTAGCCGTTCGGTAGTAACCCCATTCCACGTTGCCGGTGAATGGGGAGACCAGCGCTCGGCTCAAGCCCCGTCCGTCCGTGTCTATCGTTAGTCCGCTGCAGTCGGTCAATTTTGTCTTCTACTCGACGTTATAACTTTTTGCTTGTCAATATGCCGAACCGCGTCAGAGCAGGGTGGAGTTTTTCGCCTCACGTCCCAGGTGTCTCCGAGCCAACGGGCATCCCCTTGCCCTATAGCCATTTGCCGCGCTCTGTCCTGAGGGGTTTGTGAAACGTTGCCGTGACCTTTCCAGGTCTCGGTGGGGCTTATATTTTGTCTTCCCGTTTGTTTCAGGAGTGCATGTGTCCTTTCGCTAACGGGCACCTTTAATTGTCGGAGTTTCTGGGCTAGGCGTCCGTTCTTTTCTTAAGGGCGGTGGTTGTGTTGCACAGTTCCAATGTGAGCCTTTGTTTCGGTGCAACGTAGGATAGTTGTAGTAATTTTAGAACTCCATTCTAAAGCTTTTGGCTCCGTGCTTGCACTGCATGTAAGTTTTAGCAGTGCTGTGCCTTCGGTATTGCGGATTGCCACAAAGGGGTGTCGGATGTTTTTGTGTAACGGGGTAGGCTCCGAGTTTGAACTTATCTTTAAGAGGATCTTTTAAGAATCATATTGAATTGCCAATACCGTCTTATATACTATGCAAAATTTGCATAGAATTTATTACCGTATAAGTGTTTGCATGACACTTATTTACCTAAATATATAAACCACGTATTGAGAAACTCTAGCATTTCCGTTTCGAGCAGTACCCACTATCTATATTTTAGAGCATGAATAAGAAAAATAAGGTTTACCCCTGTAAACCCCAGTTTTACTATATAAATGTGGGATTCAAGGAAGGCGTGTTTTCATGATAAAAGGGACAGGTTGGCAAACAAAAAGCAATGTCGGTACAAGTAGAAAATCAAAAGACAGCGACGTTGCCAAAGATTTCCAAAGTTCTATCCTATCTAAGATAGATATATACATATGTCCAGGTTGATTGTTATATACAACAGAAACACCGTCTTGGCACGGTTAATGAAACTTTTACTGTTATGGGAATTGGACTAAAATTGATTTTACATGACCATGACTTTCGCCATAAGTTTTGCCGCGGTTTGCGCATGCAAGTAACCTCGATGGTATTCCAGCAACAACTGAAGGACTTATTGTATCTTCGATCGTGAGAAGCTGTGGTAATGTTCTGCTAAAGGTTTTTCCCTCAGTATGTTACAACTTTTCCTACATATCAGCAGTATTCGATGAATAGATATAACCAGGAAGAAAATGATACTCAGGAAAAAAAGACACCGATGAAAAAAGTGAAAAATTTACGAATTTCTAACAACGTGTAACACTCCGATAAGTGCTGAATAAACCATGAAAAAGACTTTTTTTCGATTACACCGTACATCAACCGACAGCAATTGCATTTGACAAAACGTCAAAACGTCAGTTTCAGACTTGGTGCATATGTTGCGGGGTGTATTATTGCATGTATGGATTGCTTTGCGCCTTTTTTTATATTTTGGATAGCATTTAGCCATTTTGTGGGCAAGAAACTGTCATTTTTCGTTTGTCTTTCACCTTGTAAATGTTTAAATAACGATGCCGTCGCTTTATGTTGTGTTTCTGTCCCTTTTATATCTTGGTTGGAAGGTGTTAAGGAATACTATCGATTGGAGTTTAACGGCCCAGTCAGCACTATTTAGATCATTTTTGAGCCGGTCAGTTTACCTATCCACACTTTTCCTGGGCAGGCTTAAACGTAAGCGGTTAACCAGTACAGTGCATATTCTTTCGCCAGGAACTGACAACTGCCCTTCTTGAATCAGCGGAAGGGAGAGAATGACCGTAGAAAAGATTTCATGATCAATCTCCACGAAATAATGTTGCCGATCCCGGCAGGTATCGAACCCGAGTCCTCCTGATCGCCAGAGAGACGTGTATCCGACTGAGCTACCGAGGCCGGCAACATAGATAGTGATAAAGAAGCGGTTTTGTAGACTATTCTTCCTGTTTTAACTATGTCAACCCTGGGGAATATAATACGTCTGGAGAGGGGTCTGTGAAATGTTGCAAATGTTAACAAAACAGATGACTGTTTCCTGATACTTTTATTGATAGAGACGATATACAAATCGGACATTTACCTGCGCGTATTCGTGTATGCCGCTTCTAGAATATTGCAGGTTAAAAACCAAAAAAAAGTTCTATCTGTGTAACCCAAAGATGCCCACTGCCCAGGGTCCAATAAACATGAAACAAAGATCAGACATCGCAGAACGTGGCGTCAAATCAAAGCTTTCACGGTTTTAAATTACGTACAAATATTCTGGTAAAACATTAAAAAAAGCAATTATTACAAATCTAAAACGCATACAAACGGACAAAAAAGAAACCGTTACACTTCATACTTTTGAGTTCTGTTGTATCTTTATCGCTTCCTCATCTTCACCGTTGTTTTATCTCTGTACTAGAATCCGTTTGATTTTATTTTACCGGACATGTTGCAATGATGGGTAAGAAAACTCTTTTACTGGTCGTTGTAAGGTGGTGCTTTTGTTGTGGTTTATTATTGTCATACTTTATCTTTGCATGCATCTACTGCTAATATATTTATTTATCATATGACTTCGCGTCTTGGTGTGTATTAACGTCATGCAATAAATTCGATAATCCACTAGTGGATTAAATATGCAAATAAGTTAGATACACCACGTAACGTTACATGTTCAACGTCCTTATCTGCGTCGCGTTTGTTTATGGCGGAATATTGACATTTCTAAGAAACGGTCGTGAATAAAATGCGTTTTAAATGCCATTTGATAAATAGAATATTGCATTCATGCCCATGTATTATTGAATTTATTAAACTCGTTGAGGAAAAGGGATAAAATGCTCGGCGAAGCCTCGCATTTTATCCCTTTTCCTCAACGAGTTTAATAAATTGGCGAAGCCTCGCATTTTATCCCTTTTCTTCAACGAGTTTAAAAAATTCAATAATACATGAGCACTCATGTAAGATCCTCTATGTATTGGATGGCTGGTTTGCCAATTTGTGGGAAAGTAACCGTCGTTTTGACTTACTGCTTGTGAGGTTTTAATTACACTGAGTAAAGTTGTTTTATGATGGGGTTTCATTCCCTTGTCTTGGATCTGAGGTATCAGTTAACTGTAATAATTGTTGTTCCGCTTGTTTTTTTTTGTTTTTGTTTTTTTTTTTGTTTTTTTTGTTTTTTTCTGGAGGATAGCCATTTTTAAAAAAATAACATGTCCGCATTGAATGAGTAGAAGATTCTAAGTTAATGGTTATGATACAATTATTCGTCATTTCATTCCTTTTGGTATTTAACGTTGTTTGAGACCGCGACTCCAATTTTCTTTCTGGTTCCCAAGGCAATTTTATAGTTGTACTTTATGTCGAGAAGATACGAATGTTAGTATGCATATAAATGTCAGATTCATAAATCCACATAATACATATTTGAGTTATTTAATGATTGTGAATGCTGAAAGAACCAAGTGACGTCAATACATGTAAGGTAAGATGAGTCGGCCTAAGGCATGTCAAACATAGGTTTCCAAGCAGAAATGAGTTTTTCAAAACCATGCGAATGGGATAAGTATACTTTAAACTATTCGGTGATTTGGCGACTGCAGTCGTCGTTTTTTGCAGTCCCTAGTTGCTTTAAGGTACCACTGATGCGTCGCTGTAAAACCAAATTTTGGACAATTTACCGACACAAGAGAACTACGTAGCCACTTATTTTCAGCATATTCCTTTTAACTGACAGAATAACTTATTTAGAAAAACTGGAGTTTTCAGAGTATACATTATTTTTCTTATTCCTGCTCCAGGACATAGGTCGTTGATCCTCATTAGAGCTGCCTCAAAAAGGAGGGTTTGGGTACTCGTTAGAACCGCCTCAATTTGGCATTTCTAACGTTCACCCGCAATTTATGTTTGAAGAAAAATTAAGAAAATCACGCATTTTATCAGAAAACAAATGACCGTTTTGAGATAAGAAGAGTGTACTTTGTTACACGGAAGTGTTTTTGTAACGTACATTACGAACATATCCGAGCGTAAAATAGCAATGCTATGCCGTCTCCGTTCACTATTTCTCAATGCTTTTACTTGAGCGAGTTGTTTTTTTTTTATCAGCCTTTACCAGAAATTGGATTGAAAAACAAAGGAAAATCTGATCATTCTTGCATCACAGGCATCCAGGGATAATATGTTTCTGTAAAATGCACAAATTAGAAGATTGCATTCAAAGTATCGTTGACAGTTGTTAGCTTTACAATGATGAGAAAATTCTTCAGGGACATTTCCCCTTGTTCGAGTTTTATAATCAAATTGAAATTATGCAGACATTTGATTGAGGTGCCCAGATGAAAGCGAACGTGCGCAAATATGAAACGTCTCTTAGAACTCGCCTCTGATCAAATGAAAGATATACAAATTGTTTGTGTTACACTTGCCTTTCTTTGGCGGCTTTGATAATTCAGTTATGACTAAGTTGGTACTGACGTTATAGTCTCTTGACACTTGATTTAAATGAACATCTGCAACATGTATCAGAAATTGGAAAAATAAACTTATTGATAAATTAATAAACAAAACGATAAATAAATATGACAAACTTACGATTTTGTGATTCAGGTGGTTTAATTCTTTCTCTGTGACATTTGTCTTTTTAATTTCCTCTTGATGTCGCTTATACTCATTGTATTTATAAACTAAGAACATACCAGGAACCACCAATGCACTGATTGGCTTGATGCGTCGCGGTGTAGTTTGCTCGCCTTTTAGAGGCATTTTCTCTTTGTCCCGATATTTGAAAATATGAAACATTGGTTATTTGGGGCACTCTGTATAGTCAAGAAAGGCTAATCAGAAATAGAATAATCCAAGGCGAGTAACTGTTCACCACCTGGCAATATAATCACGTGTGGCCGAAATAGTTTTGCGTCATATAATACCTATTTCTACCTATTATATACAGCACTAGCCTAGAAGAAGTTCTGCACGATGAATGATCTATGTTTGGCACAAGAAATCAATAGCACTGGTAAGGTGCTTACAATGCTTTCCAATAAATCCGTTATCAAATACTCGGCGGTTCTTTTGCAATCGGATATTTCTTGTCGTTTATGACTACTTAATCAGCTTGACTAACACTTAATGTCATTTCAGTACAACATGTCTTATGTATGTTAATTTCCTTCTGTATCAGTTGGTTTATGAAGAGTCGCTTTAGCGTACCATTATTGCGTTTTGATGCTATGGGACACTATAGCATTTTTAATAAACACCAAGCCGGCTTCATGCAAAGAAAACCATACCTTGAAAGCTTTCGACTGTCATGATTCTAGAAACTACTTTTATCAGTTGATATTTGTTGTTCCTGAACTGCAATCAAAATGTTCAACCTGGCAAAGCCGAAAAGGTCAAATAAGCATTTATCAGCGCATTATTTTTATGGGTTTGTTCAGTTGAAGTCAAACGAAATCACCGAATTTTCAAAAAATTGTCGGTAGATGAAATGATGACTAAGAATGGCAGTGACTATGTATCTTTGTAACTTAAAAACGTACGCTTCAACAGAAATATATGATATTGAATTTATGCCAATAGGTTCGTGTATATTTCTAAAGCTAGCAATAAACAGTTAAAATCAGTTAAAACAGACATTTCCAACTACAAACGTTCCGATATTCTCTTGTAAAAACTTAATCATTCGGGACCGAAATTTATTATTTCGCAAATTTTACACGTTGTAGGAACTACAACTAAGTTAATATACTGAACCGAAAAAGAAACGCAACTTTTTAACCCAAAAGATTTTCATGCAACCATCAGGTTGACTGAAAAATCATTTTGCGATTTACTTTCAAACTTTATAAACTTTCTTATGCAGAAAACATTTGGGCGATATCTGTACAGATTAACGCTCCACTTGGCAATTCGTTGTTTTCAACATTTCCTCGTGCAGTACATTAAAAGTATGCAGTAACCTCAACATATTGGCATATTATGTTTCCTGGAGTTTAGGTCTCAAAAGTCCGGTAAAATTTCTCTACGGAATATGGTACGTTTGACGCAAGCTCAACGTAACGTAGCGGTCCAAATGCTTCTACGTGGAACGTCTCCGGCTGTCATCGCCAGGAACTTCCAAGTGAGTAAATCGACGATAACTCACTTGCACCAGCGTCTACGTCAAACGGGGACGACAAATTACAGGCCCAGAAGTGGACGTCCACGCGTCACGAGACGTCGACAGGACCGATACATCCGTCTAACCCACCTTCGTAATCGGTTCCGTATGGCCATCGAGACGTCTCAGGTGACACCAGGAACGCACAACAATCGAATAAGTGCAGATACTGTCAGGAATCGCCTTCGAGAGTTTGGCTTACGTCCTCGTCGTCCGTACGTTGGTATGCCATTAACACCACGACGACGCCAGGTTAGAATGGCGTGGCTCACACAACATAGGCCAAACCTGTTTCCCCTTCGTCAGTGGCGTAACGTAATGTTTTCTGACGAGTCCAGGTACTTGTTGTACAGAGCTGACGGCCGTCAACGTGCGTATAGGCTTGACGGAGAGCGTTATCGTGACAATTGTGTTTGGATGAACGTGATCGATTTGCAGGCGGTGGGTTGATGGTGTGGGCTGGCATATCTTATGGTCATAGAACGCCCCCGGTATTCAATGATGGATCTTTGACGGCTCAGCGTTACGTTGACGTCGTTTTACAACCGGTAGTTGTTCCATATGTACGACGGCACAACTTTACTTTTCAACAGGATAACGCTCGGGCGCATGTAGCAAGGCCAGCATGGCGTTTCTTCAGCAAAACAACGTTGACGTGATGGACTGGCCTCCGTATTGTATTGATCTCTCTCCTACAGAACATTTGTGGGACGTCTTGGATAGGCGCGTACGTAACCACCCCCAGCCGCCAACAACGCGTCAAGCCTTGCGTCTCGCGCTCATACAGGAGTGGATTGCTATTCCCTAGGCAGAGATCAATCGTTTAATCTTGTCCATGACCAGGCGTGTGCGTGCAGGACTGAATGCAAACGGAGGACATACTTGCTATTAACTGCTTACGTTTTGAACTTGAAACGACTACCTCTATGACAAAACGGATTTGTGTTCCAAACATTCTCACTGGAAATTAGACTCTCTATGGTAGTTACATTCAGGAATGATTATATTATTGCGTCATTAAATCGATTTTCTGCAAACATGATTATTTCTGCAAATACTTGCATTTATATTCGGAGTTGCGTTTCTTTTTCGGTTCAGTATCTCACCTATGAGTATTATAAAAAGTCGAATGAACACCCATAATTTATATTTGAACTATAGGCCCAATATCACAAATCTTCATATGAAAATGACTTTTTTTTTCTCTCACACGTGTTATTAACTTATATGCTCAATGACAAAAATGGCCTGGGCAACTTTTAGACATATGTACTGTCACCTTTTGTGGTCACACCCTTGTCAACATTTAATGGAAACATGTAAACGACTGCCTCTGTTTTCAAGAGTCTATACACATGCAGCGATTTGTCTGTAAGTTTGCATACTCCCACGGACGCCAGCTTAACCGATAATTAGCTAGAATGTGTTAAAATACAAAGCTGGTGTAAAGGAAAATGATATAAAATATTTGATTTTGAAAGGATTGACAGAACTTTGAACGCATTCTGTACAAACAGGCAACTCAAATCTTTAACAATCTACGAGCAAAGGATAGCAAGTCAAACTTATATTCCACTATTTTTAGTTTTGACTATTGTCATGATACCATTCCTACAAGGGAAATTAAGCCTTACACAGTCCAAAACTTCTGTAACTATCCAATTTCGAATAAGTGCTCATACATTAAATATTGAAAGTGGGAGATACGCAAGACCAAAGCTTCCGCGGGATAAAAGGACATGCAAATATTGCGACGTGGTGGAATCGGAAGCGCACTGTATTCTACATTGTTATATTTAGATTGATAATCTAAAAAAATGCATCATTCAACGAATTTGATGTAGATAGAGCAACCTTATGTACAAATAATTATGAATTTGACATTTTAAAATAATTATATAATCCGGTAAACTGTGTCTATGCAACACAACTAAGTTAATATTATATAGTGTCATTGAATTAAGAGGAACATATATTATATTATTAATCAGACAGTCATTCATTAGTTTCCCTGAGAAGAGTCAACAGCTTTGTCATGACTGTGATCATTTTGTTAAACCATTTAATTTCAACATGTTTGTTTTTATACTTTGTCCTATAATACCATTTACATGTATGTTGTATTTGAATCTAGTAAAATTCAAATACAACATACATGTATATGGTATTATATGTACATGTATATAATTTGTTTGGCCATGTATGGTAACACAGCTGTTCTATTCAGTTTTCACAACAAATATTAGAAAACAATTAATCTACATCATAAGTGTATATTACCTATACGTTAGGCAGGGTCTATCATATATGTCTATCGATCAAGTTCATCGTGTCAGATAAAAAAAACGCTTGAGGTTGAGTCAGCTCGCCGTGGATTCCTATCTTTGCAAAACTCCAGCCTCATAAACAAAGTACACTACGTCTTGCTCACTACAGTTCCGTTTATTATGAAGCTTATTAAGACCTAAAATCCTGCTTTCTGTCAATTTTGGATTCTTTGTTTCCAAATACCACAAAAAACAAAGATCTTTTGCCACACAGAAAACAAGAAACTCGGGTTTCAAGTAGCATTGGTTTAGGTAGGTTTATTTTAAAAGCTTCTTTGTCGGATTTCCGACGGGGCTCTTCGTGATGTATGTGTGCTTCTAGTTGTGTATTATTATTATATATTTATTTTTGTGTCGATTGTTTATCAATCGACCCAAAGGTATAAAGGACAAAACCTCTATTAGTGCTGGAGTCCACGTGACTATCACTGATTTGTAGGACCCCTGTCATATTATTTATAGAATTTTATCGCAGTGAGGTCAGCGTGTTTACGTGGAAAGGTTAACTGTAAAATCTGGGCTGGAATCATGGGTTGGGCTAGGCAAACAGTGAAGACCCAGATCAGACGCCGCAGAACGCGGCGTCTGATCAGAGTCATCACTGCTTGCTTAGAGTATAGGAATTTAAGGGTCAGGCGCCGAAAAACGCAGCGTCTGATCAGGGTCTACACGGTTTGCTTTCAGTAAAGAAGTTTGAGGGTTAAACGGAACAGTCCACGCTCAGGCCCATTTTTCCTAACTACACCCAGAGACAATCGACCCACCAGTACTCTCAGTGCTTTGATTTAATAAATGTGCCTGTTGCACCTTGAGCACCTCTAGTGGAGAAGAGGGAGCAGGTTGATGTGCTGTTTGTGATTCTTTTTTTTTTTTTTCTTTAAGGCCCTTTTTGTTTGTTTTCCTCATTGTTAGTTTCCCTTCCCATCACGAAAACACGCCTATATAAATTTAACCCATTGAACCCCACTTTTATATAGTAAAACTTGGGTTTCAGGGGATATATCTTATTTTTTCTTATTTATGCTCTAAAATATAGATTGTGGGTACTCGTTAGAACCGCCTCATCGAGGCGGTTCTAACGAGTGCCCACAATCTATATTATGAGCAGAAATAAGAAAAATATCACAACTTTTCATCTTAAAATTTTCATTTTTTCGGCGATAAACGTGGCAACGTAATTGTATAGGCGTGTTTGCGTGATGGAGGGAGCTGGTTGCCGTGCTGTTTGTGATTGTTTTTTTTTTTTTTTTTTTTTTTTGGGGGGGGGGGGAGTGTTTTTTGTGGCCCTTTTTGTTTTTTGTTTGTTTTCCTCATTGTTAGTTTCTCTTCCTCTTACTGTCATTGGTAGACTGTAGTCTTTGATTGTGGCTTTTCCTGGGCATCTATTTCTATATGTTTTGGAGCATACCCAGCAGGCACTCAACGTTGAACTAACGTTGAAACAACGTTGAAAACGTTGTTACAACGTTAGTTCAACGTTGAGTCAACGTTTTGTGCCTGCAGGGTATAGATAGTTCTTTATTTTCATTACAAAAACACGCCTATACAAATACATTGCAAACTTTATCGCCGAAAAAAAAGAGAAAAAGTTTGAGGTGAAAAATTGTGATATTTTTTTTATTTCTGCTCAAAGTATAGACTGTTGGTACTCGTTAGAATCGCTCATCGAGGCGGTTCTTACAAATACCCACAATATATATTTTAGAGCAGAAATAAGAAAAATAAGGTTTACCCCTGTAAACCCCATTTTTACTGCATAAAAGTGGGGTTCGATGGGTCAAAATTATATAGGCGTGTATTCGTGATGATTTTTTATTTTATTCCGTACTTTCTATTCACAGGCGCTGTTGTTGAGTGTCGCGATGTGGTTGTTGAACGTCTCCTTGTACTACAAAACATTACGATAACACACCCGTGCGACATAGTGCATTTTTCTCACCTCCAAAAAGGCTACTTTTCTGATGAAAATCGGTAATATTTTTGCTGTGTTTGCTTCAAAAATAGGTTGTGAGTGCTCGTTAGAACCGCCTCATTGAGGCGGTTCTAACGAGTACCCACAACCTTTGTCTTGGAGCAGAAATGAGAAAAATAATGTATACCCCTGTAAACCCCAATTTTTTCTATATAAAGTGGGGTTTAGGGGGTGTTCATTTCAAGGACTTGTTAGCGTGATGTAAGACGGTTGCAGTTTCGTATTTACTGTATATATGCGGACAGACCGGCCTGAGCAAACAGTCTAGACCCAGATGAGACCCCGCGAGTGTACTCACGCAGCTGTTCTCAATCAGAATTTCTAGCTTTTACTTTTTCAAATTTAAGAACCAGTATGGTAAGCATTAGGAGGTTTGTGGAAAATTTAGTACTGCGAGCCACATTACTGTTCATGACATTACGAAAACACGCCTATTCAAATACATTGTAATTTTTACCGCCGCAAAAACCAAAATTTTCAGCTGAAAAATTGTGATATTTTTCTTATTTCTGCTCAAAATATAGATTGTGGGTACTCGTTAGAACCGCCTCATCGAGGCGGTTTTAACGAGTACCCATAATCTATATTTTATATTTTAGAGCAGAAATACGAAAATAAAGTTTACCCCTGTAAACCCCAGTTTTACTATATATAAAAGTGGGGTTCAAGGGGGTCAAAACTGTATAGGTGTGTTCTCGTGATGAAGAGTTCCAAATAACCGAGTTTACCGTTTCTATTTCGTATTTTATGGGGCAACCGGTTTAGGTTCGTTTACACTAGGTTTCTGGCCCCCGCCCAAAGGGGCTTGAAGAAATATATGGGCGGCATTATGCTTCCACGCAGAGCTGAATCCAGCCCGCACACTAGTACTGGTAAACCGCTTAGAGGATCTAAGCCTGTCCAGGAACCGCGGTGCGAGGCGGACCGTCCATGCTAATAAACCCTACGAGTTCCTTATTCCTTATTCCTTATTCCTTGTTCCTTATTCCTTATTCCTTGTTCCTTATTCCTTATTCCTTATTCCTTATTCATTGTTCCTTATTCCTTATTCCTTATTCGATTTTCAACTTCATAGTACTTTGCCACGCGGTGTAACAGAACATTTGCGTATGTCCTAATCATCATCATTTTTACTTCTAAGCATGATGGTATAGGTTTCGAAATCCAGCAGGTATCAACGGCGAATAAGGAATAAGGAACAAATCCAAATTTTCCTTATTCCTTATTCGATTTTCAACTTCACAGTACTTTGCCACGCGGTGTAACAGAACATTTGCGTATGTCCTAATCATCATCATTTTTACTTCTAAGCATGATGGTATAGGTTTCGAAATCCAGCAGGTATCAACGGCGAATAAGGAATAAGGAACAAATCCAAATTTTCCTTATTCCTTATTCGATTTTCAACTTCACAGTACTTTGCCACGCGGTGTAACAGAACATTTGCGTATGTCCTAATCATCATCATTTTTACTTCTAAGCATGATGGTATAGGTTTCAAAATCCAGCAGATATAAACTGCGAATAAGGAATAAGGAACAAATCCAAATTTTCCTTATTCCTTATTCGATTTTCAACTTCATAGTACTTTGCCACGCGGTGTAACAGGACATTTGCGTATGTCCTAATCATCATCATTTTTACTTCTAAGCATGATGGTATAGGTTTCGAAATCCAGCAAGTATCAACTGCGAATAAGGAATAAGGAACAAATCCAAATTTTCCTTATTCCTTATTCGATTTTCAACTTCATAGTACTTTGCCACGCGGTGTAACAGAACATTTGCGTATGTCCTAATCATCATCATTTTTACTTCTAAGCATGATGGTATAGGTTTCGAAATCCAGCAGGTATCAACGGCGAATAAGGAATAAGGAACAAATCCAAATTTTCCTTATTCCTTATTCGATTTTCAACTTCACAGTACTTTGCCACGCGGTGTAACAGAACATGTGAGTATGTCCTAATCATCATCATTTTTACTTCTAAGCATGATGGTATAGGTTTTAAAATCCAGCAGATATAAACTGCGAATAAGGAATAAGGAACAAATCCAAATTTTCCTTATTCCTTATTCGATTTTCAACTTCATAGTACTTTGCCACGCGGTGTAACAGGACATTTGCGTATGTCCTAATCATCATCATTTTTACTTCTAAGCATGATGGTATAGGTTTCGAAATCCAGCAAGTATCAACTGCGAATAAGGAATAAGGAACAAATCCAAATTTTCCTTATTCCTTATTCGATTTTCAACTTCATAGTACTTTGCCACGCGGTGTAACAGAACATTTGCGTATGTCCTAATCATCATCATTTTTACTTCTAAGCATGATGGTATAGGTTTCGAAATCCAGCAGCTATCAACGGCGAATAAGGAATAAGGAACAAATCCAAATTTTCCTTATTCCTTATTCGATTTTCAACTTCACAGTACTTTGCCACGCGGTGTAACAGAACATTTGCGTATGCCCTAATCATCATCATTTTACTTCTAAGCATGATGGTATAGGTTTCGAAATCCAGCAGGTATCAACGGCGAATAAGGAATAAGGAACAAATTCAAATTTTCCTTATTCCTTATTCGATTTTCAACTTCATAGTACTTTGCCACGCGGTGTAACAGAACATTTGCGTATGTCCTAATCATCATCATTTTTACTTCTAAGCATGATGGTATAGGTTTCGAAATCCAGCAGGTATCAACGGCGAATAAGGAATAAGGAACAAATCCCAATTTTCCGTATTCCTTATTCGATTTTCAACTTCACAGTACT
The DNA here is from genome assembly GCA_963580285.1 of Lucinisca nassula. Classification (NCBI taxonomy): domain Eukaryota; kingdom Metazoa; phylum Mollusca; class Bivalvia; order Lucinida; family Lucinidae; genus Lucinisca; species Lucinisca nassula. The sequence goes on along the minus strand of OY757025.1, from coordinate 33,131,795 downwards.
TTGCCACGCGGTGTAACAGAACATTTGCGTATGTCCTAATCATCATCATTTTTACTTCTAAGCATGATGGTATAGGTTTCGAAATCCAGCAGGTATCAACGGCGAATAAGGAATAAGGAACAAATCCAAATTTTCCTTATTCCTTATTCGATTTTCAACTTCACAGTACTTTGCCACGCGGTGTAACAGAACATTTGCGTATGTCCTAATCATCATCATTTTTACTTCTAAGCATGATGGTATAGGTTTCGAAATCCAGCAGCTATCAACGGCGAATAAGGAATAAGGAACAAATCCAAATTTTCCTTATTCCTTATTCGATTTTCAACTTCATAGTACTTTGCCACGCGGTGTAACAGAACATTTGCGTATGTCCTAATCATCATCATTTTTACTTCTAAGCATGATGGTATAGGTTTCGAAATCCAGCAGGTATCAACGGCGAATAAGGAACAAATCCAAATTTTCCTTATTCCTTATTCGATTTTCAACTTCACAGTACTTTGCCACGCGGTGTAACAGAACATTTGCGTATGTCCTAATCATCATCATTTTTACTTCTAAGCATGATGGTATAGGTTTCGAAATCCAGCAGGTATCAACGGCGAATAAGGAATAAGGAACAAATCCAAATTTTCCTTATTCCTTATTCGATTTTCAACTTCACAGTACTTTGCCACGCGGTGTAACAGAACATTTGCGTATGTCCTAATCATGATCATTTTTACTTCTAAGCATGATGGTATAGGTTTCGAAATCCAGCAGGTATCAACGGCGAATAAGGAATAAGGAACAAATCCAAATTTTCCTTATTCCTTATTCGGTTTTCAACTTCACAGTACTTTGCCACGCGGTGTAACAGAACACTTGCGTATGTCCTAATCATCATCATTTTTACTTCTAAGCATGATGGTATAGGTTTCAAAATCCAGCAGATATAAACTGCGAATAAGGAATAAGGAACAAATCCAAATTTTCCTTATTCCTTATTCGATTTTCAACTTCATAGTACTTTGCCACGCGGTGTAACAGAACATTTGCGTATGTCCTAATCATCATCATTTTTACTTATAAGCATGATGGTATAGGTTTCGAAATCCAGCAAGTATCAACTGCGAATAAGGAATAAGGAACAAATCCAAATTTTCCTTATTCCTTATTCGATTTTCAACTTCATAGTACTTTGCCACGCGGTGTAACAGGACATTTGCGTATGTCCTAATCATCATCATTTTTACTTCTAAGCATGATGGTAAAGGTTTCGAAATCCAGCAAGTATCAACTGCGAATAAGGAATAAGGAACAAATCCAAATTTTCCTTATTCCTTATTCGATTTTCAACTTCATAGTACTTTGCCACGCTGTGTAACAGAACATTTGCGTATGTCCTAATCATCATCATTTTTACTTCTAAGCATGATGGTATAGGTTTCGAAATCCAGCAGGTATCAACGGCGAATAAGGAATAAGGAACAAATCCAAATTTTCCTTATTCCTTATTCGATTTTCAACTTAACAGTACTTTGCCACGCGGTGTAACAGAACATGTGCGTATGTCCTAATCATCATCATTTTTACTTCTAAGCATGATGGTATAGGTTTTAAAATCCAGCAGATATAAACTGCGAATAAGGAATAAGGAACAAATCCAAATTTTCCTTATTCCTTATTCGATTTTCAACTTCATAGTACTTTGCCACGCGGTGTAACAGGACATTTGCGTATGTCCTAATCATCATCATTTTTACTTCTAAGCATGATGGTATAGGTTTCGAAATCCAGCAAGTATCAACTGCGAATAAGGAATAAGGAACAAATCCAAATTTTCCTTATTCCTTATTCGATTTTCAACTTCATAGTACTTTGCCACGCGGTGTAACAGAACATTTGCGTATGTCCTAATCATCATCATTTTTACTTCTAAGCATGATGGTATAGGTTTCGAAATCCAGCAGGTATCAACGGCGAATAAGGAATAAGGAACAAATCCAAATTTTCCTTATTCCTTATTCGATTTTCAACTTAACAGTACTTTGCCACGCGGTGTAACAGAACATGTGCGTATGTCCTAATCATCATCATTTTTACTTCTAAGCATGATGGTATAGGTTTCGAAATCCAGCAAGTATCAACTGCGAATAAGGAATAAGGAACAAATCCAAATTTTCCTTATTCCTTATTCGATTTTCAACTTCATAGTACTTTGCCACGCGGTGTAACAGAACATTTGCGTATGTCCTAATCATCATCATTTTTACTTCTAAGCATGATGGTATAGGTTTCGAAATCCAGCAGGTATCAACGGCGAATAAGGAATAAGGAACAAATCCAAATTTTCCTTATTCCTTATTCACAGTTTATATCTGCTGGATTTTAAAACCTATACCATCATGCTTAGAAGTAAAAATGATGATGATTAGGACATACGCAAATGTTCAGTTACACACCGCGTGGCAAAGTACTGTGAAGTTGAAAATCGAATAAGGAATAAGGAAAATTTGGATTTGTTCCTTATTCCTTATTCGCCGTTGATACCTGCTGGATTTCGAAACCTATACCATCATGCTTAGAAGTAAAAATGATGATGATTAGGACATACGCAAATGTTCTGTTACACCGCGTGGCAAACTACTATGAAGTTGAAAATCGAATAAGGAATAAGGAAAATTTGGATTTGTTCCTTATTCCTTATTCGCAGTTGATACTTGCTGGATTTCGAAACCTATACCATCATGCTTAGAAGTGAAAATGATGATGGTTAGGACATACGCAAATGTCCTGTTACACCGCGTGGCAAAGTACTATGAAGTTGAAAATCGAATAAGGAATAAGGAAAATTTGGATTTGTTCCTTATTCCTTATTCGCAGTTTATATCTGCTGGATTTTGAAACCTATACCATCATGCTTAGAAGTAAAAATGATGATGATTAGCACATACGCAAATGTTCTGTTACACCGCGTGGCAAAGTACTGTGAAGTTGAAAATCGAATAAGGAATAAGGAAAATTTGGATTTGTTCCTTATTCCTTATTCGCCGTTGATACCTGCTGGATTTCGAAACCTATACCATCATGCTTAGAAGTAAAAATGATGATGATTAGGACATACGCAAATGTTCTGTTACACCGCGTGGCAAAGTACTATGAAGTTGAAAATCGAATAAGGAATAAGGAAAATTTGGATTTGTTCCTTATTCCTTATTCGCCGTTGATACCTGCTGGATTTCGAAACCTATACCATCATGCTTAGAAGTAAAAATGATGATGATTAGGACATACGCAAATGTTCTGTAACACCGCGTGGCAAAGTACTATGAAGTTGAAAATCGAATAAGGAATAAGGAAAATTTGGATTTGTTCCTTATTCCTTATTCGCAGTTGATACTTGCTGGATTTCGAAACCTATACCATCATGCTTAGAAGTAAAAATGATGATGATTAGGACATACGCAAATGTCCTGTTACACCGCGTGGCAAAGTACTATGAAGTTGAAAATCGAATAAGATATAAGGAAAATTTGGATTTGTTCCTTATTCCTTATTCGCAGTTTATATCTGCTGGATTTTGAAACCTGTACCATCATGCTTAGAAGTGAAAATGATGATGATTAGGACATACGCAAATGTTCTGTTACAGCGCGTGGCAAAGTACTGTGAAGTTGAAAATCGAATAAGGAAAATTTGGATTTGTTCCTTATTCCTTATTCGCCGTTGATACCTGCTGGATTTCGAAACCTATACCATCATGCTTAGAAGTAAAAATGATGATGATTAGGACATACGCAAATGTTCTGTTACACCGCGTGGCAAAGTACTATGAAGTTGAAAATCGAATAAGGAATAAGGAAAATGTGGATTTGTTCCTTATTCCTTATTCGCAGTTGATACTTGCTGGATTTCGAAACCTATACCATCATGCTTAGAAGTAAAAATGATGATGATTAGGACATACGCAAATGTTCTGTTACACACCGCGTGGCAAAGTACTGTGAAGTTGAAAATCGAATAAGGAATAAGGAAAATTTGGATTTGTTCCTTATTCCTTATTCGCCGTTGATACCTGCTGGATTTCGAAACCTATACCATCATGCTTAGAAGTAAAAATGATGATGATTAGGACATACGCAAATGTTCTGTTACACCGCGTGGCAAAGTACTATGAAGTTGAAAATCGAATAAGGAATAAGGAAAATTTGGATTTGTTCCTTATTCCTTATTCGCAGTTGATACTTGCTGGATTTCGAAACCTATACCATCATGCTTAGAAGTGAAAATGATGATGATTAGGACATACGCAAATGTCCTGTTACACCGCGTGGCAAAGTACTATGAAGTTGAAAATCGAATAAGGAATAAGGAAAATTTGGATTTGTTCCTTATTCCTTATTCGCAGTTTATATCTGCTGGATTTTGAAACCTATACCATCATGCTTAGAAGTGAAAATGATGATGATTAGGACATACGCAAATGTCCTGTTACACCGCGTGGCAAAGTACTATGAAGTTGAAAATCGAATAAGATAAAAGGAAAATTTGGATTTGTTCCTTATTCCTTATTCGCAGTTTATATCTGCTGGATTTTGAAACCTATACCATCATGCTTAGAAGTGAAAATGATGATGATTAGGACATACGCAAATGTTCTGTTACACCGCGTGGCAAAGTACTGTGAAGTTGAAAATCGAATAAGGAATAAGGAAAATTTGGATTTGTTCCTTATTCCTTATTCGCCGTTGATACCTGCTGGATTTCGAAACCTATACCATCATGCTTAGAAGTAAAAATGATGATGATTAGGACATACGCAAATGTTCTGTTACACCGCGTGGCAAAGTACTATGAAGTTGAAAATCGAATAAGGAATAAGGAAAATGTGGATTTGTTCCTTATTCCTTATTCGCAGTTGATACTTGCTGGATTTCGAAACCTATACCATCATGCTTAGAAGTAAAAATGATGATGATTAGGACATACGCAAATGTTCTGTTACACACCGCGTGGCAAAGTACTGTGAAGTTGAAAATCGAATAAGGAATAAGGAAAATTTGGATTTGTTCCTTATTCCTTATTCGCCGTTGATACCTGCTGGATTTCGAAACCTATACCATCATGCTTAGAAGTAAAAATGATGATGATTAGGACATACGCAAATGTTCTGTTACACCGCGTGGCAAAGTACTATGAAGTTGAAAATCGAATAAGGAATAAGGAAAATTTGGATTTGTTCCTTATTCCTTATTCGCAGTTGATACTTGCTGGATTTCGAAACCTATACCATCATGCTTAGAAGTGAAAATGATGATGATTAGGACATACGCAAATGTCCTGTTACACCGCGTGGCAAAGTACTATGAAGTTGAAAATCGAATAAGGAATAAGGAAAATTTGGATTTGTTCCTTATTCCTAATTCGCAGTTTATATCTGCTGGATTTTGAAACCTATACCATCATGCTTAGAAGTAAAAATGATGATGATTAGGACATACGCAAATGTTCTGTTACACCGCGTGGCAAAGTACTGTGAAGTTGAAAATCGAATAAGGAATAAGGAAAATTTGGATTTGTTCCTTATTCCTTATTCGCCGTTGATACCTGCTGGATTTCGAAACCTATACCATCATGCTTAGAATTTAAAATGATGATGATTAGGACATACGCAAATGTTCTGTTACACCGCGTGGCAAAGTACTATGAAGTTGAAAATCGAATAAGGAATAAGGAAAATTTGGATTTGTTCCTTATTCCTTATTCGCCGTTGATACCTGCTGGATTTCGAAACCTATACCATCATGCTTAGAAGTAAAAATGATGATGATTAGGACATACGCAAATGTTCTGTTACACCGCGTGGCAAAGTACTGTGAAGTTGAAAATCGAATAAGGAATAAGGAAAATTTGGATTTGTTCCTTATTCCTTATTCGCCGTTGATACCTGCTGGATTTCGAAACCTATACCATCATGCTTAGAAGTAAAAATGATGATGATTAGGACATACGCAAATGTTCTGTTACACCGCGTGGCAAAGTACTATGAAGTTGAAAATCGAATAAGGAATAAGGAATAAGGAACAAGGAATAAGGAATAAGGAATAAGGAACAAGGAATAAGGAATAAGGAACAAGGAATAAGGAATAAGAATAAGGAACCAACTTAACACTCGTATAAACCCTATTGGTTTCATTGGGCGACAGGGCTTGAGATGTCATTTCATCTCAATGTCGGGTAAAAGTCCCACAAAATTGGAAGCAACGTCTCCAAAATGACCTTTACAGTGTTGACGGGGACGTTCAACCTCAAATCAAACAAAACAAAATTCATTAGGTTTCAATTATAACTGAAATGCAGCTTAGTCTGTTATATGGCGAGCTATTTAGTAATAAAACAATATCAGTTTTATTCCTGGTTAGCTGGAGATTTACTGAGTGACAGGTTCGGCTGTGAATTAATCACATTGTGTAATTTAAGTTTGTCGAGGGTTATCGATTTCTTGTAAAAGACGAAGAACTATCAGAAACCCTTTAAGAACTATTCTAATAAAGCTTGTGTAGTCCTCATAAATATTCATCGAAACTAAACACAGACTGTCTATATAATTCTATTATGAATATGTCCTTTTGCTAAGGACAAACTTTGTAATTGATTTTAGAACCACATTTACAAGTCAGTTACGTAGCAGCCGAAGTGAACCAAACTTCAAACTCATTTTTGATTTTTAATTATTCAAACAGATAAATGGTATATACCTCATGTGTCTAAATTATACTGACATAGTTTGTACAGCGTTTTTCGCAACGTAAGAACTGATTAGGTTTTGGTGACCTTGACCTTATTTTGAGGCCACAGCCGTGCTAAATATGGCAAATTTAGGCAAACTTTAGGAGGATTTCAGTATATCTCATTAACTTCTAGGTGGATTTTTATCAAATTTGCATGGATATAATATTTGGTCAGGCTGAAGAACTGATTAGGTTTATGTGACCTTGACCCTCTTTTCTAGGTCACAGCGGTGCTGTTAAATTCAGCTTGTTTTGAAAGGGGTATGTGGTGGGTGGACATCTGTTTTCTCAGAAAAAGTCTCGCTACATTATTACTGTGTAGGCTTTTATCCTGTAAATCAGGAGTGTATGTGATGTACACCTGAGAGTAATGGTCAAATGCTACCGATCGCAGTAACAGTAGGAAGGAAGCGCCCATAATCTGTGTTTTTATGTAAAACGTAAGGAAACTAATGTATACCGGAGGTTTCAATGACACGGAGGCACACGATATGCAAAAAGCAAGACGGGTAACAACAAACAACTTGTTTATTTCAAATACATGTATATTGAAAATTTTACCACCAAGAAATGAAATTTTCAGATAAAAAGTTCTGATATTTTTTTCATATTTCTTCTCAAAATATAGAGTGTGGGTACTCGTTGGAACCTCCTCGGCGAGACGGTTTTAACGAGTATCCACAACCTATTTTCCAGAGCAGAAATAAGCAAAATAATGAATACCCCTATAAACCCAAGTTTTACTACATAAAAGTGGGGTTCCAGGGGTTCAAAATTATATACGCGTGTTTTCATAATAAACGTTCGCCTGACTGTATCAACAAGCTTTGAGTTAGTGGCCAATCATATAGCACATGGCGAATGCGCATGCTGTGAGGTCATCTCGTTAATAAATCCGTAAATAAACACCCCTGTAAATCACACTTGATGTGGATAAAACTTGGGTTCCATTACGGAAACGCGCCTATACAAATACATTGTAACATTTATTGCCGAAAAAATGAAAATTTTAAGATGAAAAATTGTGATATTTTTCTTATTTCTGCCCAAAATATAGATTGTGGGTACTCGTTAGAACCGCCCCATCGAGGCGGTTCTAACGAATACCCACAATAAATATTTTAGGACAGAAATAAGGAAATAAGGTCTACCCCTGCAAACCCCAGTTTTACTATATAAAACAGGCGTTCAAGGTGGTCAAAATTATAAAGGCATGTTTTAGTGATGACAGGGTGGGAATCACAATTTCTTATTCCTGCTCCAAGAAATGTGGTGTGGACACTTGTTAGAACATCTCGTTACCGGTAACGAGCACCTGAAACCTATTTTTGGAGTATACATAAGATTACAATAACCATTTTTCTTCAGAAAATGCATGCACTATGTCACGCGTAGGTAATACCGTAATCATTACAAAAACACGCCTATACTAATACATTGTAAACTTTACCGCCGAAAAAACAAACATTTTAAGATGAAAAATTGTGATATTTTTCTTGTGTCTGTTAAAAAAAGATTGTGGGCACTCGTTAGAACCGCCTCACCGAGGCGGTTCTAACGAGTACCCACATTCTATATTTTAGTGCCGAAATAAGAAAAATAAGGTTTACCCCAGTAAACCCCAGTGTTATTATATAAAAGTGGGGTTCAAGGGGGTCAGAATTATATAGGCATGTTTTCGTGATGGTCCAACTTACCTTAAGGACTTGCATTTGGAATAGTTAATTTTGTTGCTTGTTTTCACGTTTGAGTCGGTCATATCTATTATTCTATCTGTTCTTTCATGTTAAATATTCGCATTTGCATTCGTTTTAATGTGCTTCAGACACAAACAATACGTTTGTCTGTGTTATATTAATTTCGCCTTTTGCCCATCTCAAAAAGACAGGAAAATAGGCTGATATAGGCAAATTGACATTAAGAATTTGTTTCAAACCTACATCACATTGACGTATTAGCAAAGCAAGATCAAAATATCAAAATGAGTTTTAATGAAAAAGGGTCTCTTGTCTGATTAATCACACTTTCAGTGCAAATTTGCAAACATTTTCTTAATAAAGGAAATTGCTTCAGTAATCATTTTAAATGTTTATTGTGTAATGCTCATGTGATGAAATACTTTATAGTAGTTTTTATATGAAGATTCTCCACACACGCGGAAACATTGTTTTATTTGTAGTTTTATGGTTCATGTATGTTGTAATGCTAATGAAATTGGTTTAAGTATGGCCTTCTTTCCCTTTGTTTATTATTATAACTCTTCTTATTATTATTTGAGGTTAACGTCCCCGTCAACACTGTATAGGTCTTTTGGAGACGTTGCTTCCAATTTTGTGGGACTTTTACCCGACATGGAGATGAAATGACAGCTCAAGCCCTGTCGCCCAATGATGCCAATAGGGTTTTGTTGTTTCATCTCTGTGGTTGATTCATTTTTGTGTTCACTGAGATGTTGCACTGATGAGTTAGGAGGCCTTCATGCGGACTGAAGAAATTATTAGTCTAAATGGCGACGGAAGTAAGGGCGAGGATTGTGGCCACGTAAAATCGATTTAAGCCCCCGAGTGGAATTCGTTTCACTGACCGTTCCAAGGCGGTTCTTCTGTCCCGGTTTATTTTTGTTATGGCTTGTCTTTGAGTGTGTGTATCGCTTATATTATTTTGTTTTGGATAACCAATTGGCAATTTTGTGGGAAAGTAACTGTCCTTTTGTCTTTCCGCTATTGATGTTTCCGTTAGGGTCTGGTTGTTTCGTGTTTGTGTTTCTTTCCCATTGGAATCTCTGATGGGAGTTGTGGGTTAATTATATCGATTCCTGACCATTGCCTTCACTTCTATTTTATAAGCATGGACCGACTCGCAACGTTTTGCATGGGAAAGCTTAGATCCTCTAAGCGGTTTACCAAATACTCGTGTGCGGTCATATTCAGCTCTGCGTGGAAGCATCATGCAGTCGATATATTTCTTCAAGCCCCAATGGGTGGGCCCGTTTTTTTTCCCTTTGGTGTTTTGGACGGAAGAGTAAGCCATTCCTGATCATAGCAATCGCATCGTTGTTACAACAGTGATATTATTTTTTTTTTCTTATTTCTGCTCCGGGACCATTAGGAAAACGTGTCCATGTGAAATAATGGCATCAAACATGGTGTCAGAAATGACAAATATTAGATAAAATTGTTGCATCTTTCTTATTTCCGCTTTCAATATAGATTGTGGGTGCTCGTTAGAACCGCCTCAATGAGGCGGTTCTAACGAGTACACAAAATCTATGTGTTTTTTTTTTTGCAAAAATGAGGCAGATAATGTATAAACCCCGTACACCCCGGTTTTCTCTATATATAGTTGGGTTTAGAGAGGTATTCGTTACGCAATGCATAGATGAGGCAGTTATAATGAGCACGAGATCTTTGGTATTCGTTTGAACCGCCTCAATCAGCCTACATAACAAAGGTATTTAACATTTTCATCAGAAAAGGTCAATTTAGAGCCATTAAAATGCTCTATGAAAGGGGTTATCTTTTGGCTGCAAGAACTACGACACAGAACCGAAGACCACAAAGTGAACAAGTTTTTCTTAGCCAGACTAGCTAGTTTCGACCAATTAGGTCTCATCAATGACCCTCAAATGTTTTCAAATCTCCGCAATGGAATTTCTGACCAGAAAATATAACCAACACTATGATTAAGGGCAGAGATACATTTTACAGCCGCAACAGCATCCCTTAAACTCAGGTGTGGTGAAGTTAAATTGTTCTGTATAGGAAGCAAGGTCAAAACAACACCAAATTGAAAACCGTAGAGCGTACGCCTTTTTCTAGGCCAGACCGATCAGGCCTCACCATTGACCCTCAAATAGTCTCAAATTTCCTCTGGGAATCAATGATCCCAAAGGACTAGAAAATGTAATCCACACCATTAAAGACAGCGTTGTCCCTCACGGATGTATTTTACTAATGGGACACCTTGAGTCCGTTACAGCAAACCAACCATATAAATGTGTTACACACAGGACTAAGCTATATTTCACACTGTTTCATATCCGTCATGGCACGGTGATTGCGAAACGACAGAAATGAGAGACTGATAGGCAACGTGTTGTAACATCAATTTGCATTCAAAAGTTTCCATTTCCAGTCTAGTTTATTGTTCGTAACTTAATGGACTGTCTATTTTCTTCAATATATAAATCACATACGCCATTAAGCAATTTTATCTCACCTTTTATGGTTTGACAAATGAAGATACAGGGTTGAAATCAATACCGTCATATCCGAACGGAAATTCAAAGAGAGTAAATGCATTTGGATGGACTGTTTGTGTCAGTTTTCAAAAGCGTTAAGTTGTTCTGTACATTTTACGTATTATGTAAATAAAATGCATATTGATCCAAGACCTGGATTAATGTCATGACCTTCTTTCCAAGCATCCAGCCAATGTAATAAACTCCTTAGTGACCATACATTGTACAGCAAAACTAGAGGTTTTACGCCATATATAAATTTACTATTCGTGTTTTTTGTTCAAATAGATAGATTGTGTGAACCAGACAAACCGCCCCACTCAAGTATGCCTTAAGGAAAGCGGCGAAAAAATCTCTGAGCCTATATAGACACACCCAATATGTTCTAGAAAGGGTTATCCTTTGGAAGCAAGGAAAACACCACAGAACTGGAAAATGTGGAGTGTATATGTTTTCTGGGCCAGACTAGCTAGTTTCGGCCATTTAGGCCTCATCAGTGACCCATAAATATTTTCAAAATTCCACAATGGAATCTATGATCCCAAAAGGACAAGAAAATATGAACTGCACTATGATGTATGGCACGGAGACTTTTTACGGCCGCCACACATTCCCAGACAACAGCTGTAGTGACGTCAAATATGTTCTAGAAAGGGTTATCCTTTGGAAGCAAGAAAAACACCGCAGAACTGGAAAATATGGAGTGTATATGTTTTCTGGGCCAAACTAGCTAGTTTCGGCCATTAAGGCCTCATCAATGACCCTCAAATATTTTCAAAATTCCACAATGGAATCAATGATCCCAAAGGACAAGAAAATATAAACTGCACTATGATGTAGGGCAGGGAGACATTTTACGGCCGCCACACATTCCAGGACACAGCTGTAGTTTCGTCAAATATGTTCTAGAAAGTGTTATCCTTTGGAAGCAAGGAAAACACCGCAGAACTGGAAAATATGGAGTGTACATGTTTTCTGGGCCAGACTAGCTAGTTTCGGCCATTTAGGCCTCATCAGTGAACCTCAAATATTTTCAAAATTCCACAATGGAATCAATGATCCCAATGGACAAGAAAATGTAAACTACACGATGATGTAGGACAGGGAGACTTTTTACGGCCGCCACACATTCCCTGACAACAGCTGTAGTGACGTCAAAAAGATAAAAGGTAATTCGTCTCGTTTTCTCTGGTGGGCAAAATAGCTTCCAGTACCGTACTCTACCGTTGATGAAACACGAAATCAAACAAAAACACACAGATACCAATTCTTTGTCATTTAATACTTCAAAAACACGAATTGTCAAGGATTAGTTAATTTTGTGAAGACACAATGAATATTAAAACATCCCATTGACATAATACGGAAACGTGCTTGTTTTGCGAACCAGTTAAAAAGAGTTACACTACAGGGGAGGTAATTGGCGCATGCGTAATGAAACGTAAACAAGGTCACTCTATATTTTTGACCCCATTAAACTCCACTTTTATAAAGTAAAACGGGGGTTTAGAGGGGTATATATTCTTTCTTATTTCTACTCAAAAAAGTAGCTTGTATGTACTTGTTCATACCACCTCGTCGAGGCGGTTCTAACGAGTACCCACAGCCTTTATTTCGAGAATAAATAAGATGACATTTTGAATATCTTTCGAAAATATCCGATTTGGAGATGGAAAATAATGCACTATGTCCCACGGATGTGTTGTAATTATGAATGCTTGGAAAAAATCTATATGCCAAATTTTGCGAGTCATGACAGAGATATCTTTAGCACCCCTAACAACGCACGTCGCCGTTACGTTACGCAGTGTGTAGGTTTCAACCATTCAACTGTAAATAGTGTTCGTTATAATAAGCAGGGCGTTGCGATATAAGTTGTTTTCAAAAATATGATCAGTGCACTAAAAAGGTTAATATCTAGGTGCCATACTTCATGTAGAAAAAAAAATCATTGGGGTGACGTTGAGATTCAGATTGTAAAATTGCTGCGTTTTGTATATTCGCTGCGTTTTGTATATGGGCCCCGTCAAGCGATTTTTGTACTTATCACCTATGCGAGCAGCGAAAGTTCAGGCGAGCCTGCGCATCCGCGCAGTCTCGCCAGAACCTTCGCTGCTCGCCCATACAAGCAGTGAATCAAGAGGAACCTTCAGCCAGAAAGCCATATCCCTGGCCCCTCTGAATGGCTGGACATGCGCAGTTAAATTCGCCAATACGGAATGCTCGAAGACACAAATTCGCTTGGCGGGGCTCATATACAAAACGGAAATCTTGAAATTTCTTCAAAAGACGAATCATCCAAACCCGAAGGTCGGATTGAGCTAAAACTTGATGGGAGGCGTCGGGGTGAGGTGAAAATCAGAACTGCTAAAACCATTTCGTTCCGATATCCAAGATGGCCACCGAAGCGGCCCATTTGAAATTCTTTAAAGCTCATCTCCTCCAGTACCGAAAGTCGATTGGAGCAGAAATTTGACGAGAGCCATCATGGCGACGTGATGATTTAGAATTACTAAATTCATTTCATGGCTGCCATGGCAACATCTCCTCCAAAACCGAAAGTCGGATTGCGGTGATACTTCATGTGAACCATTGGAGCGACATGGAGATAGATTCTGAATTCCTTAAGTCATTTCGTTCCGTTATCCAAGATGGCTGCCACGGTGGTCATCTTGAAAATATTCAAACCAGATTTAGTCCAATTGATCAGAAACTTAGTGGGAGGCATTGGGGCGATATGCCATTCTCTTCTGATATTCAAGATGGCCTCCGTGTAAATACATCGAAATTGTATAGAGGACCAGCGTTATATCGACAAAACTCGTTATAAGGACAATTTCAATGATTGAGTGAGTGTTTGAGTTTTACGTCTCACCAACAGATAAGGTCATACGCCGACGGGACCTCCGTTTAAAGACTGCTCCGAAAGTTTGGAGAAGCCGGGGATCGATCCTGCGACCCCAGGTTTACAAGGCGAGTAACGTACCCACTACACCACCGAGGCTTCTGGCAATTTCAATGGAATGAATTCTTGACCCAAGGTGCAGCCGCCTCGATTCCGAGCGGCTTGGGATTCCCTAGGGTTGGAAATGCCTAAATCGAATTCATTGTTATGAAAGATTCTTGTAATTTAATACTGCAAGAAACAAATATTATAGGTATTTGTTTTAATCGCCTCATCGAGGCGATTCTAACAAACCTAACTGGGATTCTTTGTAACGGCAAATTCATTATAACGGCACAATAATAGGGAAACAAATACTGTCGTTATAACCCGGGTCCTCTGTAAATATTAGCTTTAATTCCATTGCAGTACCGCACGTAATAACAACATGAAGGGCACCTAACTCAAAAATGAAATACAGTCAAACTTCGATGACTCAAACCCCTTTGGGACCATCAAAATTTGTTCGACACAGCGGTAGTTCGAGCCATGGAGGGTTATTCTTAGTGTTTTACCATAGCGGGGATATTTGTGGGATATCTTTTCGGTGTTCTACATTATAGATGTATGTTGTGTGTACTCATTAGAATCGCCTCATCGAGGCGATTCTAATGAGTACACACAACATTCATTTGCAAGATGAAAAAGGATAAAACCCCTCTATAGTATCCCTATATCGTATTTGGAGAAATTCCCTGCGGACCCAAGAAAGGGTTCGACTCATCCATGCTAAACGAGCCATTGGGGTTCGAGCAATTGAAGTTCTACTGTATCACAGCAGACACTCAATACAGAAACAACACCGATTTAACTTTAAGCCAAGGTTGCGTGCCAGCAGGAATAAGAGTAACATACAGAGTGGGTCAGCTGCGTATGAATATGAAAATGATGAATAAGAATTGACGACTCAACAGCAATCCAACGTAAACCAAGCTTAAGAAGTCTGTGGTACCTTAGGGATGTCGTTTGGTGCACTGTGATGTTAAGGCATCCGAGTTACATAGGCGGAATCGTTTCGATCTTATTTACGGTAAATAAACTCCCATAATATAGTCGTTGAAACGATGCTAAGTTATTGCCGTTAACAATTAAGATATTTATTTATTCCTGTAATATTCTGCTCCAGCGAGGAAAAATTGTTATGCATAATTTACACCAAGTCTTCCAAAATATGAAACGTGGTGTCATATCGCCACATTAAACCTTCCTATTCTCAACTTTATATTCTGGAGAAGTGCTATGAAGTCAGTAAACAGAGAGAAATTAATAAGCCCTGAACAGGCCTAGTTATGAATAATCTATGTGAGACACTTCAGTTAACACGTTTTGAAAATATTCGTAATTGAAAACACACTGGCCAGTCGGTGTTCCTCTTAATTGGGCCCCGTAGCGATTTTGGTACTTATCGCCTATGCGAGCAGCGAAGGTTCAGGCGAGCCTGCGCATCCGCGCAGTCTCGCCAGAACCTTCGCTGCTCGCTCATACAAGCAGTGAATCAAGAGGAATCTTCAGACAGAAAGCCATATCCCTGCCCCCTCTGAATGGCTGGGCATGCGCAGTTAAAATTTGTCATGACGGAATGCTCGAAGACACAATCTCGCTTGGCGTGGCTCATTTATAACAAGCCCATGAAATGAATGTATCCCGGATCAGCCACAAGAGAGAGTCAAGGCCAAAAGAGAAATTAAAGCGCCGAATGTGACGTAAGCACGAACTTTCTTGTTACGTAAATGCACCCATGTGCTAAAATTATGTCTTTTAAACCCCTAGAACTAGCTGTGTTAACATAAAAATGTTTAATACTTTCCTTAATTCTAATCTAAACATAGATTTGTGTGCTCGTTAGAACCGCACCATTACCGCCCCAATGGTGCGGTTCTAACGAGTACCCACAATTCATGTTCTTGAGCGAAAAAAGGAAAGTAACATATTCTTCTGTGAAACATCATATTTCACTATATAAAGTGGGGTTTACATGGCTGTCCATTACATGATCTTGTTAACCAGATGTTAGCGTCATTTTTATTTGCACAAACTCATTTACAACCAAATCGGCAAAATGTCAACCTAATTAGGAACAAAGGGCATCAGTGCAAATGTTTCTGTTTGAAAGGGGTTTGACGTCCCCGTCAACACCATTTAGGTCACTTTGGAGACGTTGCTTCCAATTTTGTTGGACTTTCACCCGACATTGAGATGAAACAACATCTCAAGGCCTGTCGCCTAATGAAATCAATAGGGTTTATAAGCATTGGCGATCAGACTCCCACCGCTTTGCCTGGGCAGACTTAGACCTTCTAAATGGTTTACCAGAGCTCATGTGTGGTCGGTTTCAGCTCTGTGTGGAAGAATCATACAGCCCAATCTATTTCTCCAAACGCCGATAGGCTGGGGCAATTAGACCTACAAGTTAAACTTTTTGATAACACAGTTCTCCCCATTCTAACATATGAGCCCCGCCAAGCGAATTTGTGTCTTCGAGCATTCCGTCATGACAAATTTTAACTGCGCATGCGCAGCCATTCAGAGGGGCCAGGGATATGGCTTTCTGTCTGAAGGTTCCTCTTGATTCACTGCTTGTATGAGCGAGCAGCGAAGGTTCTGGCGAGACTGCGCGGATGCGCAGGCTCGCCTGGACCTTCGCTGCTCGCATAGGCGATAAGTACCAAAATCGCTTGACGGGGCCCATATGGTTCTGAAGTTTGGGGCTATATTGATCAAATCGAACGAGTCCAAATGAAGTTTCTGAGGGGAATAACAAGAAGTAGGAAAAGTACTCCTAAGTATATTTTATACGTTGAACTAGGAAGATATCCCCTAGAAATTATTATTAAACAAAGAATGATGAATTATGGGGTTAGATTAGTGAAAGGGAAAATATCTAAGTTGTCTCATAATATGTATTTGTTTATTCTACATTCGAACCATGTTAATTCCAAATGGACTCATCATATACAATCAATAATAAATAGCATTGGAAGGCCTGATATATGGTTTCGGCAGTCAGACCAAACCTCTCCTTCATTAGAGAAATTAATTAAACAAATTTTACAAGATCAATCAATATTTGTCCTACATTAAATATTTTAGGAGGAGTAGCGGGGGCATAAACAGTATTATTTAGCATCCTATGCTAAACATATAGCCAAATCGTTTAATTCGTTCGTGGGGAGGAGGGCATTATTCTGCACAAAGGGCCTAAATCAGAATTCTGTTTCCTTTATGCACATGTTCAATGCATGTCTGAACTGTATTGCATGTTTCAATGTCCTGCATCAAACACTATAGGAGGAGTTACGGAGAAAACCAACTACTATTTAACCTCCTATCCCACACCTATGGCAAATGTTTAAGACGTTTAAGGGGACATAATTCTGCAATGAGGGGCTACATCAGAATCCTGTTACATTTATACACATATTCAATACATGTCTGAACCGTGTTGCAAGTTTCAATGTCCTGCATTAAATATGGTAGGAGGAGTTGCTGAGAGACGAACAGTATTATTTGACATCCTATGCTAAACATATGGCTAAAATGTTTAAGTTGTTGAGGGGGACATAAATCGGCAATAAGGGCCTGGACCTCTATGCACATGTTCAATACATGTCTGAACTGTGTTGCAAGTTTCACTGCCCTGCATCAAATACTGTAGGAGAAGTGCGGATACAATAATAGTGCTGCAAACTGTGACGTGCAGACAGACAGACAGGCGTACGGACAAGGACAAAACAATATCCCCCTCCCCACTTCGTGGCGGGGGGGGGGGGGGCATAAAAAGCGTTTTGTCATATTCCCTGAAAGTTCGTTTTATAAGGAACGCAGAAAATCTAAAAACTCATTAAACAGTATTTAGATAAGCGGAAAATAGGATAGACTGCCATGGACTGTAAAACTACCTCCTGGACAAATAATATAGAGAAATAATTCCGGAAATTATCGACGGAAGTATCTTCAATAATATTTTCCTTTTCAGAGGTTTCTTCATTTATTTCTGTCGGTCGTAACCCTTAAGAAGCCAAGACAATCTACATCTGATTTTTTTTTCTGTTTTTGTCGTCTTCTTGCATACGTCTTGAATATATTTTTGCACATCATTACAATAGCACACCCGTGCGACAGAATGCATTTTTCACATCTCAAAAATGGTTACTTTTCTAAGTTTTTCTTATTTATACTGAAAACATAGGTTATGGGTGCTCGTTAGGACCGCCTCATTGAGGCGGTTCTAACGAGTACTCACAACCTATGTGATGGTGCAGAAATAAGAAAAATAATGTATACCCCGTAAACTCCAGTTATTTTTCTATATAAAGTGGGGGTTTAGAGGGATCTTCATTTCAGGCAGACAATGTGGACCCTGATCAGAATGATGTAACTAGCAGACAACAAAGCAGACGACCCCGATAGCGTCCTCTTCGGGATCGGGAGGTCGCGGGTTCTATCCCAGGCCGCGCTATACCAACGGCGTAAAAATGGTACTACGAGCTCCACTGGCTTACGCTCTCTTATCAGGGGTAAATACTTGTTTACACATTTAACGTCACTACAGCTGGTGTCTGGGAATGTGTGGCTGCCGTAAAAAGTCTCCCTGCCCTACATCATAGTGTTGTTTATATTTTCGTGTCCTTTGGGATCATTAATTCCATTGTGGAATTTTGAAAATACTTGAGGGTCACTGATGAGGCTTAATGGCCGAAACTAGCTAGTCTGGCCCAGAAAACATGTACACTTCATATTTTCCAGTTCTGTGGTGTATTCCTTGCTTCCAAAGGATAACTCTTTTATAGAACATTGTTAAAGGATATTTTGTTTGTCGCAAACAGCTCAGTGGAGCTTATGTTAATTGTTCCTAATATGCGACGCAAAATAAAGCTTCTTACTTGGACGATAATTGTTCTGATTGGCATTTTAACGCATATATGACAATATGATCCTCTAGCTAATAAGGTTGGAATTGTCCATTTCCAAGAATAGGCATATTACGATTTGTTTTAATTTGTGGTAAGGTTTACAAAAAGTGAATGTTCTTAAAGCAAACCATATATACCAAGGCCAGGTGCCGCGTTTTGCGGCGTCTGCTCCCGGTCTACACTGTTTCCCAATGTCCCCCAAAAGGGACGATAGGCATATATGGGTTAAGGTTTTTATTTTCTCTGACGAGAAACAATAAGGTTTTGTCTGTAAACCAATGATGTCCTGGAATTAAATACCATTGGGATGCTCAAATACGTATCCAGCCACGGGATTTTGGGTTCAAATGCGTAACTTTCTGACAGCTTTACAACACTGAAGTGCATGAAGACAACTGAAATGAAACTATTGAACTCGTCTCTGAATTTAACATTTTTTCAATGCTTTCTGTTGGTGAACTTCAGTAATAAAACACAATATCAGCAAATCAGGTTTGACACAATTATTCATCCGTCAAACATACAATTGATATTTGTTGGACAGAATTCTGTTGCAACTCAGTGATGGTCACGCGGACATCAACAACAAAACGCTCCAGTAACTGCGATTAGTATCTTCGGGTCGATTGACAACAATCGACACAAAAACATATGCTTTCCCATCCCGTAAATACGTCTATATAATTCTGAGCCAGTCGAACCACATTTTTATATAGTAAAACTGGGGTTTACAGGGGTAAGCCATATTTTTCTTATTTCTGTTCTAATACATGTATATATTATTATTAGTATTATTATTATTTATTTATTGATTATTTTTTATTCTGCCTTTATTTTTGTTATCCAGTGTCCACTTGTACGATGTGATATGGCCCTTTGATGGTTACTAAAACGCATTCAACCATGACGTGGCTAATACTATTGCCGAAGCTAATATGACCGATCATTGCAAACTTAAATTTCCTTGACAGTCTCAATATACAATACATTACAATGCCTGAACGCTACATTATTTAAGTCGAGAAATGGAATATACCTCAAGAGGCCATTATAGAATCATGAAAACCTGCATATCTGCGCAGCCAACACACCGCCCAACGGAAAAAAAGCTTCGATCATGCGATATATCTGTTTAGATCCATGTTGATTCGTGGACTGCGCGAAGCGCTAGGCGCTCATACTAAGACATTACATTCATGTCTCGCGTCGCTGTTCATTTCGGACAGAAAGTCTTAATAATCCCTATCCCGTTGAACACGACAACTTCTATTTTCAAATAATGTTTGTCATGCAATTTTTGAATTGAACATTTGATTGGTGGATAGCAAAATGGGTTTTACATCATGAGTAAAACAGGATAGGGGTTTACTAACAGGAAATGCATACAACTTCAGGGCAGGCGACTATTTACAAGTTTCCCGTGTCAATAAGTCGTAAACGAAAAAAATTAGACTTACGAAAACAAGCCTATTCAGATATGCTGACAATTTTACAACCAAACCTGAAACTTTTGAGATAAGAATCTGATATTTTTCTTATTTATACTCTACTAAACAACATTTTTTTTCTCTATAGAACCGAGGCGGTTCTAACGAGAACCCACAAAATATGATTTAAGCAGGAGTAAGAAAAGTAATATATACCCCTGTAACCCCAGTTTTACTAAATTTTTTATTTGCCTTCACTACAGCTCGTGTTGTGCCGTGTAGCGGCCGTAAAACGTCTCCCCGTACATCAACCATAGTGCAGTTTATATTTTACTTTTGGTCCTTTGAGATCAGCGTGAATATTCTGAGAAATCAGAAATAAATTATTGGTATGGACTCATATTCTAGACAGGTTTTTTAAAATTATTTCGACCCCATTTTGATTTATATCAGTCTTTGAATCGACTGCCTATTCGAAATTCGCAAAATTGCAGTATGTTTCCTCTGGCTTTCTTTGCCGGATCATTACATGGTCACTGATGAGGCTTTATTAGCCGAAACTACGTAGTATGACCCATCTTCTTTCTTATGAATGTTTTCGTTGCTCTTAAAGGAACTCTTTTTTTATTTTTATTTAAGGGGGTAAAATTTATATAGGTGTGTTTCGTGATGTACATGTATGAAAACCAATACATATACAGTCGAACCTCAATGGCTCGAACACCTTTAGGACAATGAAAATCTGTTCGAGCCAGGGGTAGTTCGAGCCACTGAGGGTTACTTCCAGGAGGCATAACGGGGTTAATTTTGGGACATCTTTTCGGTGTTCCATAATAAAAATGTATGCTGTGTGTACTCATTAGAATCGCCTCGACGAGGCGATTCTAATGAGCACTCACAGCACATATTTGCAAGATAAAAGTCGAAAATGTCCTCAAATATCCCACACTACTTCTAATGTTGAGGAATTCCCTGGGGACTCAAAAATGGGTTCGACTCAGCCATGGTAAACGAGCCATCGGTGTTCGAGCCATCGAAGTTTTACTGTAGTAGACCATTTTCCAGCAGTAAAGTGTTTATTCCTTTCGAGGACATTCTAATGAGCATTATATTGCATTCGATAAAAACGATTTTCCAAAATTTCTCTATTATGTCTCCCACCCATCGGGGCTTGAAGAAATAGATTGGCTGCATGATGCATCCACGCAGAGCGGAAACGGACCGCACACGGGTACTGGTAAACCGCTTAGAGGATCTAAGCCTGCCCTGGCAAAGCGATGCGACTGGGATCATCCATGCTTTTAAACGCTATTGGTTTCATTGGGCGGAGGGCTGAATGTCGGGTAAAAGTCCCACAAAATTGGAAGCAAGGTCTTGAAAATGACCTTTACTGTGTTGACGGGGACGTTAAACTTCAAATCAAACAAACAAACAAACAAAACAAACTATTATGTCTCCTTGATAGCGCCTTGCTTGCGCCATAATTAACTTGCACTGGCAAGAATCGATTGTGCCGTTTAGATTTGTTTGTTTGATTTGAGGTTTAAGGTCCCCGTCAACACTGTAAAGGTCATTTTGGAGACGTTGCTTCCAATACTACGGGGCTTTTACCCGACATTGAGATGGAATGACATCTCAAGCCCTGTCGCCCAATGAAACCAATAGGGTTTATAAGCATGGACGGTCCGACTCGCACCGCTTTACCTGCGCCGGCTTAGATCCTCTAAGCGGGTTGCCAGTACTCGTGTGCGGTCGGATTTCAGCTTTTGGTCCTTTGAGATCAGCGTGAATATTCTGAGAAATCAGAAATAAATTATTGGTTTAGCACGCCTGGTAAACTCGTAAGGGGTAACCAGCGGTTATGCACTCAAAATCCTTACGGGAACTTCCGGCTATGACTTACGAGACTTCAAAAATGTCAACAATAATTATTGTGTGAGTGCTCCTGATTGATGCCTTTCAGTCAACTTTGTAAACATATTTTGAAAAAATCGGACAATGCTATTCTCAACAACTTTCATTTCTGCATCAGAAAAGATAGGCGTGGACATGAAAAGGCAAGTGGTCGATTTTTAATTTACTTTCTCACGGAGGAATGTCGTCTGTTTTTACCTGTTTTCTTGTGCCGAATGAAGGCAGTTTTAGCTACCTGGACTTTGCAATTTTATCATATTTGTCAAATAAGACGTATTTCGAACTACTTTCATGCTGAAATACATAAGCTGCAAATCTTCCACGGTTTGGTCCCAGGGGCTTCAATATTTGTAGCAATTATGACTTACGAGGCCGATTACCCCTTACGGGAATAATACCCCTTACGTGGACAGGAAAAGCCAAGTGAAGGGTGCCTGATTACAATTCGTTTCTTCATTCAATAACCCATACAAACAGTTAATCAAAGTCATGAAACAACTGCAGTTACTCGCTACGACTGAAAATACTATTAATTTTATTCTGAACGGTATTGTCTGCTGATAACTGAGATTATATATATCAAAATTCAGGCGCTCGTACGAACTGTTCAAATTTGAGTTTAATAAATGTTTAATGTATTTATCTGATATAATCGTACACTAAAACAAATATTGAATGAAGAAACGAATTGTAAGCAGATACCCATCAGTTGTTTTTTCCTGTCCCCGTAAGGGATGATATTCTCGTAAGGGGTTATCGGCCTCGTAAGTCATAATCGGCACAAATATTTAAGCTCCTGGAACAAATTCTGCGAAAATTCTGCAGCGTATGCATTTCAACATGCAAGTAATTAGAATAACATCTTTCTTTTTGACGTGTTAGATAAGTTTTGAATAGCCTGGGTAGCTGAAAATTGCACTGGAAAACAGGTAAAAACAAAATATCTGTCAACCTTCCTCCGGGAGAAATTAAATTACAAATCGACCACTTGCCTTTTAACAACGTACCTATTCTTTCTGATGCAGAAATGAAAGTTGTTGAGAACAGCATTGCCCGATTTTTCAAAAATGTTTACAAAGTTGACTAAAATCCATCAATCGGGAACACCCATCTATTTGTTGACACTTTTGAAGTCTCGTAAGTCATAGCAGGAAGTTCCCGTAAGGATTTTGAGTGCATAACTGCTGGTTACCCCTTATGAGTTTACCAGGCGTGTTTAGACTCATATTCTAGACAGGTTTTTAATTGTTTGGACCCCAATTTGATTTATATCAGTCTTTATCGCGATGGAAGTAAGGGCGAGGATTGTGGCCACGTAAAATCGATTTAAGCCCCCCAGTGGAAATCTTTCCACTGACCGTTCCAAGGCGGTTCTTCTGTGGCGATTTATTTATGTTGTTGTTTGTTACTTACTGTGTATATATCTTGTGTCTTTTAATTTTGGATGGCCATATGGCCATTTTGTGGGAAAGTAACAGTCCTTATGGCCTTCCTTTGTTTAAGTTTCCATTATGGTCTGGTCGCTTAACGTTTGTATTTCTTTCCCTTTGGTGTCTTTGATGGGTGGAGTAAGTTAATTGTATCGATTCCTGATCTTTGTTTTACTTCTACTTTGTATCAACTGCCTATTCGAAATTTGCAAAATTGCAGTATGTTTCCTCTGGCTTTCTTTGCCGGATCATTACAGAGTCACTGATGAGGCTTTATTAGCCGAAAGTACGTAGTATGACCCATCTTCTTTCTTATGAATGTTTTCATTGCTCTTAAAGGAACTCATTTTTGATTTTTATCTGCGTGGAAAATGGTCATCTATTTCTTCAAGCCCCGATGGGCGGGGCCGTTTAGAACAAATTTTAATAGTTCCAAAGATCTTTTTGGAGCAAATAAAGTTCAATTTTATTTACATGTAGTATGCATAATTCAGTCGAACAGTACAGTGGCCGTTTAACCATTTTTTGTACCAAATTGAATCTTCTGCCCCATATACAGCAGGAGGCCATTTTAAAATTTACGGGTTACGGGTTGTGTTATCTTTAACGTTTATTTGGAAAATAGCTGAACTTTTTTCAAATAGTGTAGGCCCTGATCTGATCTGGGCCTGCACTGTTTGCCAGGGTCCACGTTTTGGTGTTTCCGTACAAAAAGGGTTAAATGGACTGTAATTGTCTATTTTCCACTTAATTTTCTTCAGGCGTGTTATCAAGTCAGTAAAAAGTGAGTAGTTAATATACCTTTCTCAGACAATGATGTATAATTGATGTAAAACACTTTCGTTAGCACGTCTCAGAATGAACTTAATTGAAAGTCACAGCTTGATGGCGAATCTAAAATTGTGGGACTTTGTAAGAAGGAAGAGCTTATTATTACTATTAATCTACCAGCATCTGGAAAAATGAGCTGATTCTCAGATTAAATATACAGTTGAAATTGGACTATATTCACTCAGCTACTAGGGGAGAGAAGGGATAAGAAGTTATCCAGAGAAGTGCTTGCATATCGTGCACACTATAAAATTGTATAGACTCTATTAAGTAAGGCACACGGAATAGATCCGCTGGCGGCAGCAAGATAGTATCGCGGTATCCAGCCGCAATCAGACCCCCGTGTGTAGTACTTAATTGCGTCTTATGGCCAGCGCTTACGTCGACCCATTCATGATTGCTCCAGTACCTTATCGGTTGTGTTCCAGAACGCATCTCTTGGGAACTTAATGTAGTAGTGATAGGAATTAAACATTTACTTGAACTGTCTTGCTTTTATAGCGACGCGGTTCTGTGTTGGCTTGTCACTCCGGCGGACTAGCTTCAGTTCCCGGCCGGGTATAAACATTAGCATTTTTATCTGTCTACACAAAATACAGTGATTAAATATGTTCTTTAAAAGTATTATCCTTTGGAAGCAAGGAAAACACCACAGAACTTGAAAATATGAAGTGTACGTGTTTTCTGGGCCAGACTAGCTAGTTTCAGCCAATAAGACCTCATCAGTGACCCTCAAATATTTTCAAAATTCCACAATGGAATCAATGATCCCAAAGGACAAGAAAATATAAACTACACTATGATGTAGGGCAGGGAGACCTTTTACGGCCGCCACACATTCCCAGACACCAGCTGTAGGCACGTTAAATATGTTCTATAAAAGTGTTATCCTTTGGAAGCGAGGAAAACACCACAGAACTGGAAAATATGAAGTATACGTGTTTTCAGGGCCAGACTAGCTAGTTTCGGCCAATTAGGCCTCATCAGTGACCCCAAATATTTTCAAAATTCCACAATGAAATCAATGATCCAAAGGACAAGAAAATATAAACTACACTATGATGTGCCTTCCCAGCTCTCTACAAACAAGAGTTCACTACCGTCCTAACCACATGGTAACCAATTTCTTTCTTTTTTCTTTTTTCCTCAGCTCGTTATTCTCCTGTTGCCGCCACCATGACATGTTATGTGTAATATTTGTATTCCCGCTCACATGTAACTATTGTTATCTGAGCTTGAATAAAGTATTTATTGTTGTTGTTGTGTGTTACATTTAACATCTAACGTCACCTTAAACTAGTAGGTATTCAAGAATTTCATATGTAGTATGCTTTGGCTTCGGCAGACAAGACCGCAAACAATGCCGTCTTTGTTGGACGGCTCCTCTATGTTAACACTCTTCAGCAAGAGCTTGGTGGTACAAAGGCCTATGAACTGCAGTCTTTGGCTGTAGAGAGAGCTGTAGTTGATGACCACATTTGTCATTCAGCCACCAGGTTTGCTGGTTTTGGTTATAGAACGCCAAGACACACCACTGAACTTACCAAAATATTAACTTAATGTCTTACTACTATCAAAACATGTGATTAAATATTGCGACAAAGTCTTTGAAAGATCAGGGAGAAATCTGTTTTGGTCTATGAGGTTGCTTCCAAATGATAACCCTTTCTAGAACATATTCAACGTCATTACAGCTGTTGTGTGGGAATGTGTGGCGGCCGTAAAAAGTCTCCCTGCCCTACATCAAAGTGTAGTTTATATTTTCTTGTCCTTTGGGATCAATGAATCTTTGGAATTTTGAAAGTATTTGAGGGTCACTGTTGAGGCCTAAATGGCTGAAACTAGCTAGTCTGGCCCAGAAAACATGTACATTCCATATTTTCCAATTCTATGGTGTTTTCCTTACTTCCAAAGGATAACTTTTCTAGAACATATTTAAAATGAAATGAAATCCAGAGGTTTTCGTGCTTCAAGTCTGTATAGTTATGATTTTTCCACCCGTTACACTACACTACCTCATACTCTTATAAAAGAAAATCTTAATGATTTAAATGAATGGAAATTTGATAGAGAAGATTCCCTCTATATTTCATGTAATGTAAGAAATGTTGTTTTTTTTTTTTTTTTGTGTGTGTGTGTTTTTTTTTTTTTTTTTTTGTGTGTGTGTGTGTGTGTGTGTGTGTGTGTGTGTGTGTGTGTGTGTGTGTGTGTGTGTGTGTTTCACTTCTGAACAGCATACATATTATCCATTATGGCCATATCAGAAAGTGTGTGAAGCTCTCAACTTTCTACCTGGCAATATTTATATAATGATCTTGGCAATATTTACATAAGATTTGGTACTTAGTTATTTAGACAAATTGTGGTTATTCCGATAGGTACGAATTGAGCATCCCTTCTGGCGGATCTGTTCTTGTTTTGTTATGAAAGATACTTCATATCCCTGTCCGTTGAAATCCAAACTGAAATCTTTGAAGACTTTAGCTCGACTTCTAGATATTTGGATAGCTTATTAAAAATTGACAATATCTATTTCGATGGTTTGATCAGTCAACCCCCCACCCCAGAACTTCAGTTAAATAAGGCATATTCTTTTTGTTTGGGATTTAGTCTATCGATTGTTGATGAGCTTGTTTCCTGTAAAATTTATGACAAACGCGATGATTTTGATTATGAGATTGTAATCTAATCTTTCCTTGCATGGTGATGTTCCTCGTGCAGCATCCTACGGGGCATATATCTTCGCAATAAATTCAAATTTGCCAGAATGTCTTGTCATGTAACTGACTTCAACACTCTTAATAAATTGTTAACGTTATTCCGAATAAGTTTCCAAATACATTCAATTTTTTAGGCATAAATCTCTCCTGCAACAAGTTCTATCGGAACCCGTATTGTATGGTTACTAAGTATATAAATTCAGAAAAATATATACTTGCAATGACTTCAGAACCCAATTTCATAAAATCCCTCTTCGATAAAAAAGATTTGGTTGAACATAAATGTTATTCGACAGACTGCATGCATGGTAGTTAACCCAATCACTGTTGATTGCTTTGCTTCCCTTTATTTGCAAGCCAGTGGATCAGAACTCAGAAGCGTTAAGGCTTACTTAGAATTAAAATTTAATTTTGTGTAATATTCGTTGGTACTTGAAGCTCTGTCTCTGGATGGACCCATCGGAGACTAACTGTTGGTTTTCTTTTGCTCCGTTATTTCATGCTGTCGAGTCCTCATCGTTATTTCATATCTGTGGTTGTTTGATAATTGTGTTCTCTGATATGTTGCACTGGTGAGTTAGGAAGCCTTCATGCGGACTAAACAAATTATTCGTCTAAATCGCGACAGAAGTCTGCAGCGGGGTCTGTGAACCTAGGTTTTATGGTAACTAAGTATATTATTTCAGAAAAATGTATCCTTGCAATGATCTCATAAAATCATTCCATATAAAAGAAAGTGGGTACACCAAAAATGCTATCTTCTTTAATGGCACGCCAGCAGGTTGTACCTCTGACTGTATAGCGGATCCATCCTGAAGATTTCTTTTTTGTAATGTCGGTTGGTGCTTGATGCTCTGTCTCTGGTCGGACCAACCGGTGTCCAACTAGCATTTCACATTTCAGTGATTGCATGCAGTCGAGACCTCCTTGTTTCGGCTCTGTATCCGTTTGTTTTTATGTTCTCGTAGATATCATTACGATAACTCATCCGTGCAACATAGTGCATTTTTCACATCTCCAATATGGCTACTTATTTGATGAAAATCCTTGATATTTTTGTTATAAATGTTCAAAACATAGGTTGAGGGTGCTTGTTAGAACCACCTCAGTGAGGCGGTTCTAACGAGTACCCACAACCCAGTATGTCTTGGAGCAGAAATAAGAAAATTAATGTTCCCCCCCCTAAACCCCAGTTTTCTCTATATAAAGTGGGGTTTAGGGGGGTCTTCATTTCATGTACTTGTTCACATGATGTTCAACTGATTAGTTAGAAATCCTGCACCCATTTTTGTCTAAGGGCGAGATTTGGTCACGTATGAGGTTATTGTTTCGATTCCTGATCGTTGCTTTCACTTCTGTTTTGTTGGATGGTTCACGAAGTTAGACTCAGTGGCCATCATTCCAAATACTACCGTCATCGACGTTGTTTTACTTGGTAAAAAGGCAGTCCCTGAACCCCCGTTGCCAAAATCATCAAATTGGAAGATATAAATAATCGTTACACATTTGTGTTATCTGCACATTCTTTTATTAACATCACACTCTCTGTTTGAATTTACTTATACTTGAAAAGTATACATCGATGTTTCATTGCCTAACGCGTTTTTAATTTACATATACAAGCCACAATCAACGAGGAAAAATCTAAAGAAAAACCCTATTATCATAAGACTAACAAATATCTTTTTAGGTCATCTAGTAAGGAATAAACATCAGAACTGAAAAAAACTTGAATGTCTGTAGATAATAGCCCTCATAATGATGTTTCACAATTAAAGAACAATCTTATAAGGTACACTATAAGACTCTGAAACGGGTTCTGTTGTAAACCATCTTGTTTTGTTTGTTTGATTTGAGGTTTAACGTCCCCGTCAACACTGTAAAGGTCATTTTGGAGATGTTGCTTCCAGTTTTGTGGGACTTTTACCCGACATTGAGATGAAATGACTTCTCAAGCCCTGTCGCCCAACGAAACCAATAAGGTTTATAAGCAATGACGGTCCGACTCGCACCGCTTTGCCTGGGAAGGCTTAGATCCTTTAAGCGGTTTACCAGTACTCGTGTGCGGGTCGGTTTCAGTTCTGCGTGGAAGCATCATGCAGCCCATCCTTTCTTTCAAGCCCCTATGGGCAGATCATCTTGTAGATGGGCGTTTCCAACCCAAGCGATGACCGTGCTTATCAGCACGGCCATCCTTCGGGTTGGAAATGCCCATATACAATAGAACACCATATTAGATTTTTTTCTTGGACAACACCACCAAAAATTTTCTTTTCACTCAAACTGACGTTTTATTTTTCGCACACTATATTTATGTAGTTTGCCTGGGTAAGAACATCAGAAACAACATTTCTACCACGGATTTACTTATCTGGCGTGCAAGAAAAAAGTATCAGTCCAAACGCGCTGTTCGTGCTGTGCTGCTTGCAGTCAAAAACATTGTCAAGTTTTATTATGAGCATGCAATGACATGCAGACACAAAGTGCTGTTAGCAATAATATGAAGAGACGTTTGAAAAATGGACCCTTAGCATTATCCAATATTATGTAATGCTAATGCGCATAACCAACTGCATGTAATAGGACTAGACGCTTGAACCTCTTGCGTGAACCTACCTCAGAGTCTAAGTCTGAGTCAATGCTTGTGTCGCCTTTGCGATAAGTACCTTTTGTCCCATAACTAGGAATCAGTTGTTTTCATTCACGGATACCTAAAATTATGTACAGAAAATAAAATTCCGCTATCAAAACCCCCAAAATTAAGACTGAATCTGTGTGTTTGTTTGTTTGTTTGTTGTTTTTTGTTTTGTTTTTTTTTTAAAGCGTATTGATAATGTTTCAGTTAATCTTTATTTGTCTTTTCTACATCCAGTGTTTCCTAATAAGACACCACCTTTGGAACTGTTCAAAAGTGGTCTTAAAGACCACTTTTGAACAGTCCCAAAGGTGGTCTTAATATTGGCATTTTACTGTATTTTGCCTTCAAACAGTTCAGTTATTACAAAAGCTCAACACTCCAACCAATTCCTACTAGTCATTTGGTAGAAAACATAAAAAATTGTCGCATCGGTTTCATTCTGCTTCAAGCATAATTCAACGCAAATACTAAACTATCTTATTAAGAAAATATATGATATAATCATCTTTCATAGACGGGTGTCTCATATTATGTCAAAACAGGTCGTACACCGGTGCAAAAGAATGATTGTCATTTTTAGTAATCTAAAGACTGATGCTGGTCTCTCAGATTTCTATATTAAACACTTGTATCAAACAAGGGCCAAGTTTTATGAATCAGTTATAAAGCTGCAGTCAGGGGCCAGTTGTTCAAAACTAACGATGTCGATAGTTAACGTATCGTTAGAACTTTTATCATTTATTATGGAAAATATGCTTTTATTTTTTTTCAGCAAAAATAACAAATTTTTGATATTTTACTTGCTAGAATAGTTAACAATATGACCACTAACGAGCTCGCCAAGTTGAGCTAACATGGCTTTGAACAACTGGCCCCAGGTGTATAAGGAAAGAATTTAGATTTTGTATCTTCATTTCTGTGTACAAATAAAAGATAGTGTGTATGCACATTAAAGATAGCACGCAATGCACATTAAAGCTAGCACGTAATGCACATTAAAGCTAAAACGTAATGCACATTAAAGATAGCACGTATAGCACATTAAAGCTAGCACGTAATGCACATTTAAGATAGCAAGTAATGCACATTAAAAGTAGCACGTATAGCACATTAAGGTAGCAAGAAATGCACATTAAAGATAGCACGTAATGCACATTAAAAATAGCAAGTAATGAACATTAAAGGTATTACGAAATGCACATTAAAGATAGCACGTAATGCACATTAAAGGTAGCACGTAATGCACATTAAATGTAGCACGTAATGCACATTAAAGATAGCACGTAATGCACATTAAAGGTAGCACGTAATGCACATTATAGATAGCACGTAACGCACATTAAAGATAGCACGTAATGCACATTAAAGATAGCACGTAATGCACATTAAAGATAGCACGTAATGCACATTAAAGATAGCACGTAATGCACATTAAAGATAGCACGTAATGCACATTAAAGATAGCACGTAATGCAAATTAAAGATAGCACGTAATGCACATTAAAGGTAGCACGTAATGCACATTAAATGTAGCACGTAATGCACATTAAAGATAGCACGTAATGCACATATAAGATAGCACGTAATGCACATTAAAGGTAGCACGTAATGCACATTATAGATAGCACGTAACGCACATTAAAGATAGCACGTAATACACATTATATATAGCACGTAACGCACATTAAAGATAGCACATATAGCACATTAAAGATAGCACATAATTTTATTAGTGGCACTTGACATTGGACTATTCTGCTTGCATGTCAATGTAATCTTCTTGTGATATATCCTCTCCATCAATAGTTTAAGCATCAATCAGTCTAAAAACAGGGAGTTAAGAACAGTATACATCATGTGAACACGTCCGTGAAATGAACACCCCTAAACCCCACTTTATGCAGATAAAACTGGGGTTTACAGGGGTATACATTATTTTTCTTATTTTTGATCCAAAACATAGGTTGTGGCTACTCGTTAGAACCGCCTCAATGAGGCAGTTCTAACGAGTAGCCACAACCTATGTTTACTGTATTTATAAGAAAAATATCACGGAAAAATGAAAAAATCAAAAGAAAAATGACCATTTTGGAGATGTGAAAAAAATGCACTATCTCGCACGGGTGTGTTGTCGTAATGTCCAATTTCTTTGTACGTAGAAGTTGCAGTTACACGTAGTTGGCTGATTGGTTGGTTGGTTCGATCACTTGTTCGTTCGTCCGTTCGTTTGTTTGCATTTTCATTCGTTCGTTTACCCCTTCGCTCGCTTGTTACTTTGTTCGAAATGCAATGCACGCATAAACTGTAGCAATTATAACAGTACAGTATGAAATCTGTCATTATGTGTCAGCGCAAAGTGGTTCTGTTCGTGAAGGAACATGGTGTTTCAATTATTAAAATGTGTCAATTCAATATGTATGTTTGTGACACAATGTCTTGGAAGTGTTGCATTTAACCCTGATCCAGCTGTTTACGACAAGTCCTACATTTGCAAACAGTGTAGATCCAGATTATGTGGCTTCTGGTCAGGATCTACACGGTCATGCAGTTTGTGAGGTGAAAGAATATAATATATCAAGTAATCTGATTGGCTCGTAGCTAATGATGTGTATGGCTTAATTAATAACGAGCATAGCGGCGGCTGCCGAAGGCAGCCGTCGACGTCCGCCGAAGGCGGGCGTCGAGCGAGCTCGTATCTAGGTAACGCGTATCATCACAAGACACAATCTATGCAAGAAAGTTTGCTTGCGCCCAAGAACTGGCTTAAACCGGTTTTCAGGTTTCCATGTATTCCATTCAAACCATGTAATAAGTCGGGAACCAGAGCCTCAAAAATCTAATGTAACCCGTATCTCTCACCGGTTGAATAGTGTATCGCAAGGCTGATTGGTGATTCGATTAGTTGCAATAGCTAAAAAATCAACGTTGGCGTATCAGTCAATTAATACATTTTTCTTATTTATATGTTGGCATAAATTTGTACATTTTGTATTTATTTTTGTTGTTATTATTTATGAATAAATTATAGTGACGTCACGATGTCGAGTCATGACTTTGGTAATGTTCTAAGCCGCCATATTTATTTCTGTCGTTTTGTACTGGAAGCACTCGAAAAACAATGAATCTGATGATTAAATCGGGCAATCTACACGTAAGTGATCTTCAGGCTCAGAGGTGTGATTTTTTCTATATATTGACCCAGCGAACGCGGCCCATGCAACAACTTGGGAAGTTCCAGCTCATTGTAGGGACAACTCGACCCCTTGTCCTTGACAAACAACAACAATAATTCTTGGTCTTTTCGCCCCGCCAATCAGGGAGCGTGGTGCTCCCATCAAGCGGAACTCGGAATCAGGAGCGTGATAGCTCAGTGGTTAGTGCACTT
The DNA here is from genome assembly GCA_963580285.1 of Lucinisca nassula. NCBI lineage: Eukaryota > Metazoa > Mollusca > Bivalvia > Lucinida > Lucinidae > Lucinisca > Lucinisca nassula. The sequence continues at coordinate 33,098,577 of OY757025.1, read as the reverse complement.
GCCTCTGATGCTAGAGGTCCCTGGTTCGATCCCCGGCACCGGCGATAAAAATTCGGTAACTGAACACGCTCCATTGGCATCATTTGCAGGGATAAATGTCATAAAGTGCACCGTCCTTCGGATGGGGACGTTAACTGGAGGCCCCCTGTGCAGGGAGAACCATCCCCTGTGCAGGTTATAGATCCCTATCGTAATTACATGATTACTGTGTAGGCTTTCATCCTGCAAAAGGTAATTAGAGATGCATATTGGAATCATGTTTCCAGCATCTTTACCTTTGATGATGAAAATATTGATCCCGAGGGCCCCCAGAAGAATGGAAAAGTTAAGAAATTTTGGTCATTTGTAAAGTCCCTGAAAAAAGAATCATTTGGGATCAATTCACTTAGAGAAAATGGAATTTTGAAAACTGAATCACGCGAAAAGGCAAATATATGTAATAAGCAGTTTCAATCGGCGTTTACACGTGAAGCTGACGGTGAGCTACCATCAAAAGGTACAAGTCCGTTCCCCTCTATGGGGGACATAACAGTTGACCCCAAAGGGGTCGCAAAACTGTTGGACAAGCTCAACATACATAAGGCATCTGGGCCTGACGGTCTGCATGCCAGGGTGCTTAAGGAATGTAGTGCTGAAATATCTCCCCTGCTGGCCTTTATTTTCAATGAATCACTTGCTCGGGGCACTGTACCAGATGACTGGCGACAAGCAAACGTAACCCCGGTCTTTAAGAAAGGAGAAAAATATGATGCTGCGAATTACAGACCGGTGTCGCTCACATGCATCTGTTGCAAAACCCTGGAGCATATATTAGTCAGCAACATTAACAAGCACCTAGCCTTTGAAAGCATTCTTGCTGACTGCCAGCATGGTTTCCGAAGTCGAAGGTCTTGTGAAACTCAATTAGTTCAGTTCTACCATGACATAGTGAGCAATCTGGATGGGGCCATTAATCGTGGCCACAAACAGACTGACCTGATTATCATGGATTTTGCAAAGGCCTTCGACAAGGTACCTCACAGGAGGCTATTGTACAAACTAGATCATTATGGGATTAGAGGATCCACACTTAAGTGGGTTAGCTCATGGCTCTCTGGACGCACTCAACAAGTTGTACTTGACGGCCAAGCGTCGGATCCAGTCCCTGTTTTGTCCGGTGTCCCACAAGGTTCGGTACTTGGACCGGTCCTTTTCTTGATATTTATTAATGATCTTCCTGATAATATCAGGTCATCTGTTCGTTTGTTTGCTGATGATTGTGTTTTGTATAGGAACATATATACTACTTCTGACTGTCTTATCTTACAAGATGACCTGGATAGCCTAGCACGTTGGGAGGCCGATTGGCAAATGAAGTTCAATGTGGCCAAATGTCATTCAATGAGGGTGTCACGGCACCCTCCAGACAAGCAGATTAAATTCAACTACTCGTTACATCAGCATACTTTGGAACATGTCCAATCCGCAAAATATCTTGGTATCACCATTACTGATAATCTTGATTGGGGTCAACATATTTCTGAGATTACCTCTAAAGCAACTAGGACATTAGGGTTTCTTAGACGTAATTTGGCTTTTGCACCTAGGCAGACAAAGGGTGTTGCATACAAAACCTTGGTTAGACCTCAATTAGAGTATGCATCACCTGTTTGGCACCCCCATGTTAAAACTCAGGTTCAGCAGGTTGAGAAGGTTCAGAGAACGGCTGCCCGATGGACCTGCAGGCGATGGCGGAACAGAAGCAGTGTTGGTGATATGCTCGATGAGCTGGAGTGGCCATCCTTGGAGGCCCGTCGCGAGCAGTCTTTTATAAGATTCACTCTGACACAGTGTCTCTTAATAAAGATAAATACTTGACCCCTGTGACTACTTCAACTCAAACAAGGGCATCAAAACTAAACAACAGTCAATATCGTAGGTACCAGGCCTATAGTGATGCCCTGAAGAACTCTTTCTTCCCTAGAACTATTCCTCAGTGGAATAGTCTTCCCTCCTCTGTGGTAAATGCCAAAACTGCAGAGGAGTTCAAAGCCCGCATAGTGTAGATTGGGATCCAGAGGTGTGCGTTTTAGTACACCTCTGAAAGCAGATTGTAAATAGTTTTAAGAACTCATCCAGTGGGTGTGTTTTTTTTTTTTTTTTTTTTTTTGCTAAATTCTAAATTTAGCGCACCACCCAACTGAGGTAATGGCCAAGTTTGACCGACTCAGTATATGAAGATAGATAGATAGAAAACCTGGAGTGTATGTAATATACACCTGCGGTAATGGTCAAATGTGACCGACGCAGTATCAGAAGATAGATAGACAGAATTGTTACTGGTGATACGTCAAATAACATTCATACACCAGAACTGAAACCGAGGAAACTTGAATTCTGCCATAGGGAACTGGAGACCACTCCCAGGAAAAATGAATGGTAGGGCTTGAGATGTCATTTCATCTTAAGTTAATGTCTATCTATCTATTTATACTGCAGCAACCCCATTAAGAGGACTATCGTGCAGGTAAATTTTGTTTGTTTGTTTGATTTGAGGTTTAACGTACCCGTCAACACTAAAGATCATTTTGGTGATGTTGCTTCCAATTTTGTGGGACTTTTACCCGACATTGGGATGAAATGACATCTCAAGCCCTGTCGCCCAATGAAACCAATAGGGTTTAATAGCACGCCTCAGTTCCTGGACAGGCTTAGATCCTCTAAGGGGTTTACAAGTACTAGTGTGTGGGCCGGATTCAGCCCTGCAGGGAAGCATCATGCAGCCCATATATTTCTTCAAGCCCCTTTTGTTTGCAATGGAGTTTAACCGCCAAGTCAACACATTTTGTACCGAATGGAATCTTCCTCCTTATATATAGCACAAGTCTATTTCAAAGTTTAGGGGTATCAGGTGTTTTCTTCAAAATCTATTTGGAACTGCCTGAATGTTTTGCAAAAATATGTAGGCCCGGACAATTTTTTTGTTTGTTTGATTTGAGGTTTAAAGTCCCCATCAACACTGTAAAGGTCATTTTGGAGACACTGCTTCCAATTTTGTGGGACTTTTACCCGACATTGAGATGGTTATGATATCTGCAGCCCAATGAAACCAATAGAGTTTATAAGCATGGACTCTCACCACTTTGCCTGGGCAGGCTTAGATCCTCTAAGCGTTTTACCAGCACTTGTGTTTGGGTTGGTTTCAGCTCTGCGTGGAAGCATCATACAGCCCATCTACGCCAAGCGCCGAGGGATGGGGTCCTGATGAGACACTGTGTTCTGCGGCATCTGACCTAGGCCTGACAGGCTGTATTATTTGGCAACTACCCGTTTTGGGGTTTCCGATACAATATGGGTTAAAAGACCAATTTCTGTTTTTAGCTTTTAAATATACTAACCTTCTCTTTTCACACTGTACTTGTAAACCCAGTTCATCAACTCCTACACCCTTCAACACTTGGTTTGCAGGAACCCCTCTTATGTCCCTCTCGGAGGGGTTAAGACGTATTGGAAGAAAGAAAGCACTGACTGGCTAAAAATGACCTAAATGCAATACAACTGCTGCAATTTTTTTAACCATTGCATGCAACTCTGTGTTGGGGGGGGGGGGTTAAATTAAGAAATGCAATTTATTTTCCTGCAGTTCATGGAAGTATGAACGCAGTGGGTCCTGCAAAGTAAATGAACATGTAAACTTTGCTAGCGACCCACTGTTGTTCATACTTTCATGAAAAGCAGAAAAATAAAGCTTATTTTTTATATTTACATTATTTGCCCCTCATCACTGAGCGAAAAAATGCTTGTAGGGCAAACGTTTAAAGCTAAAAAACATTTACACGCTGTTTTTCTACAAAGAGCGGAGCATCAACGCCTGTAGAGAACAATGGTTTAAAATGACGTCACTAAAAATCATGTGATTCGATGTGTTCATGGAAGTATGAACGCAATTTTTTTTCTATAGGTCTACATTAGACTTTACACTGGAAATGTTTGGGCGACAGGGCTTGAGATGTCATTTCATCTCAATGTCAGGTAAAAGTCCCACAAAATTGGAAGCAACGTCTCCAAAATGACCTTTACAGTGTTGACGGGGACGTTAAACCTCAAATCAAACAAACAAACACTGGAAATGTAAATATTCTTAAATGAACTTCCCAGATCATGGAGTACACCTTCCGTTATTTTTTTTAACCCGCATTAAAACTTTCAACAATACTTTAGGTGGTTGTCAACATATCCTGCTTAATGAATTGTATCATTTGACATGTCACCAGTAACAATTCTGATTCTGATAGAACTGACCCAACCCCAGAATGCCACCAGAACCTGACAGGATACCCTGGGGATTGTATATCACTCCAGTTATGTGGTATCTGCAGCTGTTCATTACATACACTCCAGATTTGCAGCAATGTGGATGATGCCTATAGAGTGATCATGTAATATATTACTGTAGAGATCTTTGATATGGGTCATGCACAGGGGGTTTCCAGTAAAAGTGGCATTCATTCCTCAACTGATGCCTGTGAAACATGTTCGGATATTGAAATTAATAGCCCTGCCAAGGATCAAACTCATCACCTATACACCATCAGTACCTACCATAGTAGTGTCTGTTTATGCACCTTCTGGCTTTTAAATGCCCTCTTAAAATGCTTATTGTAACATACTGTAGCTGTAGGGACTGAGTGGTATCTGTATATATGCCCATATAAGCCATTAGCCAGACAACCTTATTACAGAAGGACCTGGGGGTTCAAACCGGCCCTGACAGCTCATTTGGTAAAGTGACCGTGCCGGGGAACGGGAGGTCAAAGGTTCGATTGCGGGCCCGGACGTACCAAAGTCGTTAAAAATGGTACTAGCTGCTCCTCGCTTGGTACTCAGATTTACGGGGTAGAGCTAGGACTGGTCAACCCAGTGTCAGGATAATGTGAGTGGGTGTGGTATCATGTAATGTGTCTGGGATATGAAACTTCAGTGAGACAGCACTATAAAAGTGAGCATTGAGCTCCCAGTCGCAACCAGACACCATCGTGATATGACTGAAAAATTGTTGAAAGCGACACACACACACACCTGGGAGTTCAAGTTAGAAGCGAAGTCATTGTGTTTGTTACTCATATGATTTATATACCGGTACAACTATGTAGAACTCATTGAAAACACTATCATGAGATGGGAGTTTGTGATCCCCAATCCCCCCCCCCACACACACACACACACATTATTTCATTTATTATAATTTCATTTATAATTTACTGCCTATCACTGCATTTACTATCCTATCACCTGTTCCAGTCAACATAATAAATAAATGCATTTTCTCAATATAAGAAACAATAACAGATGGTTTAGGACTGGGGATCTGAAGGGTTTCAAAGCTAGTAAGCCTTATTTGTGCTGAAGAGGGAGGGGCATACTCCTAGGTGACCAAAGGGTATACAAGGGTGATGCCATTGTCATGTGTCTCATCATAAGGAACAGCATCAATGAACATAAATGATTTAGCCCTTTAGATACCACAAAAACATGCATCCAAGATTTCATCTGTTCATATTGTCTGCTGCATCTTCTTGCAAACATTTTAGAAAATATCTTTGTAAACAGGCAACGAGTGTGAACTCTGACCAGGCTGCACATACAGATCTGGGTTCACAAAGATGTTAACATAAATGACTTTTAAAGCTACCAGCAGATGTTAAACAGATGACAACTGTTGTGATGGGTATCTTAAGTATTCGGGTGGGGATCTGAACAGTTTAGGAGGTGTAAGCCCACACTCATCAGTGCAACATCTGAGAACATAAAAATCAAAATAGTACAGAAATAATCTGGCCCCTGCACATCAGGGCTGGGCTGCCACAAAGAGTTGAAACCGACAGTACTGGAAAACTGCTTAGAAGGTCTAAGCCCGTCACCAGGCACGGCCCCCACCTATAGGGGCTTGAAGAAGTATATGGGCTGCATGATGCTTCCACGCAGAGCTGAATCCGGCCCGCACACTAGTACTGGTAAACCGCTTAGAGGATCTAAGCTTGTCCAGGAATCGCGGTGTGAGGCGGACCGTCCATGCTAATAAACCCTATTGGTTTCATTGGGCGACAGGGCTTGAGATGTCATTTCTTCTCAATGTCGGGTAAAAGTCCCACAAAATTGGAAGCAACGTCTCCAAAATGACCCTTACAGTGTTGACGGGGATATTAAACCTCAAATCAAACAAAACTGTCACCAGGCAAAGAGATATATGTCAGACCGACCATGCATTATAGCCTTCAGTTCCAGTTCTGTTGTGTATTCCTTGCTTCCAAAGGATAACCCTTTTATAGAACATATTTCATATCAATCCTACATTGGTTTCACTGGGCGGCTGGGGCTTGAGATGTCATTTCATCTCAATGTGGGGTAAAAGTCTTACAAAAAAAATGAACAAACTTCTCCAATTTAATGACCTAAATAGTGTTGATGAGGACTTAAAAACCTTTATTTAAATAAACAAAACTGTTACAGAAATAGATCAATGATTAGGACTCACTAGCATGAAATAAGTGAAATGCTGGAGCAAAAGAAAATCTACAGTTTCACTCTGGTGGCCTTATTTGAACTGGAGATGTGGGGCATACCCCTGGTGACCCACAGTCAGTATTACTGAATGTGTCTTATCTTAAGACTATACATGGTTTAGGGGCAGGGATCTGAACGGTTTCTGAGATACATGCATTAAGCCTTTCAAGGAAGAGGATGTGGAATGGGGTGCATGTCCCTTGGGACCAAGGCAAGGGGACCCTTTGAAGCCCTCTTGCAAAATCTTATATCCATATTTTATCATATCCCCAAATATCAAATTAAGTCATCTAATAGTTACTGTGGACCCTTTTTGACAAAATTTTCGGCTAGTTTTTCCATGCCTTTGAAACTGGAGTGGGTGGGGCATACCACCTGAGGAAGCCTTTTAGGTGTCAGTGACTGTGTCTTATCATAAGACAGAATTGATTTTTTCTTTTGATTTTGATTTTGTGGCCCTTTCAAGATAATTTCACTCATATAGAGCTGATCGTTTATCAGAGGTGGGTGAAAACAGGTGTACCTGGAGAAAAACCACCTGACCTTCTGTTGCAGAACTTGGCATCTGACATATGACCTGTACCCAGGCTCGAACCACAGCGATGAGAGACCTATTGATTACAGAGCATATTAAAGAAACAATATCATATATGGTTTGTAATAGGGGTCTGAATGGTTTCTAAGGGGGCATTCCCCTGGGTCCTGAGATTTCTTTTCGAGTAACAGGGTGGTCAAATATTTGACTGAGCCCATTAATCAGTATTGCAGATAATATAATGAAACAGTCTTAAGTCAAAGTTCAGAACCATTTTTTCAGCCTACACTCAGATATAAACAATCCACCACTGGCCACCAGTGCTTTCATTTGTTAGATATTTTGCAGACTCGAACTTCGAAACAAACTGATAGCTACACATACTGGTATAGTTTGATTAACTGTTGGTTTTTATGGTTACTGGCAAATATGTATGTACTTTTCCATCCAAAACTTTGTTTGACTAAAGAGACCATTCAGAAATAATTGTCAGACAAACAAAAACCACAGTAAACTGTTGCAAACTGAAGACCATATCCTTCAGAACATGAAGTATTTTTTCCACATCTCAGGGTTTGAACCTGTTCTAAATCAGCTAGTATCAGCCCCAGTTTGTGATAGGATAGCAAATATAACTTAAATGTCTATTTTCAAATCATATCAAATAAAACCTTATCATTGTAAACAAGTTTTATATCAGCTGGTTGTCAGCAGCCTCACAGGCTGCCTGAGGCTGGTGACAACTGGTTGTCAGCAGCCTCACAAGCTGGTGACAACCGGTTGTCAGCAGCCAGTTCCTATACATTACTGCGTGAATTAGGACAGACAGGCCTGATCAAACAGTGTAGACCCAGAATGCATTGTCTCTTCAGGATCTGCACTGTTTGCCACTTATCCAGCCATTTTAGATACAAATTGGGTTGTCAATTATACTTATCGAACAATCAATTACTGCTAAATATGGTAATCAGTTTAGGGGAATCTATTGATCGATTAATCGATTATTGGTGTCAGCCTTAGTAAAACTGGGGTTTACAGGGGTATATATAAATTTTCTAATTGCTGTCTGCACAGACCATCTAGTTATCCTTTGTTTGTTTAAGGTTTAACATCCTCGCAAACACTATTTAGGTCATTTTGGAGACGTTGCTTCCAGTTTTGGTGGGAATTTTACCCGACATTGAGATGAGATGACACCTCAAACCCTGCTGCCCAATTAAACCAATAGGGTTTATATGCATGGATGGTCTGACTAGCACCACTTTGCCTGAGCAGGCTTATTGAACCCTCTATGCAGTTTACAAGTAGTCCTGTGCGGTTGGTTTCAGATGGATGTTGGGGTGGGGGGATGGGGGGTCTAGTTATCCTTTATAAATGGAACTTAGGACTTCAGCAAATGCAAACAAATTTGATTTTTCTAGTCGATAAACCCCAGACAGTTTTTTGTGGTGCAGCTGCAATGATAATGTTTTGCTTTGATATGTTCTCTGGAAGTGATGTGCTTTTCCAAACATTATCCTCCATATGTGGAATGAACACCAGGAATTGGCAGCAACTACCACCAACGGTGACAAGGTGAGCTTTTGGGATCACTTTTTGTCTGCGTACATGCGTAAACTTTTGCTTCAAACCACATCTCCTCCTAAACCACTTATCCGATTTTGACCAAACCTCACAGGAATGATTCATAGGTAGGCTGGTTTCAAAGTTGTTCAAATGGTTCCAGCCACAAGAGCTAAATATATATTTTTTTTACTGAAAACTCAAAACTTAAACCCAGGTCTTCGATATTTGGTATGAAGCTTCATCTAGTGAACCTCTACCAAGATTGTTCAAATTATAGCCCTGGGACCAAAAATGCCCCCGCCCCGGGAGCCTTTGGTTTTACATAGGCTTATATAGGGAAAATCTTTGTCTCTGAAACCTCTAGGTGCAGGTCTTTCATATTTGGCGTGAAGCTTCATCTAGTGGACCTCTATCAAGATTGTTAAAATGATTGCCCTAGGGCCAAAAATGCCCCCACCCTGGGGCCCTTTGATTTATCATAGGCTTATATAGGGAAAAATATTTAAATTAAAAATCTTCTCTGAGTCTGAAACCACAAGGCCCAGGTATTTGATATTTGGTATAAAGCTTCATCTAGAGAACCTCTACCAAGATTGTTCAAGTTATAGCCCAGAGGCCAAAATTGTCCTCGCCCTGAGGCCTTTTGGTTTTATGCAACAGTCATTTGTAACCACTGCCCCCATCCCACCTACAGGGATAGCGGGAAACAATAACTTTTCACTTTTCACAGCCCTACACGTACACAGTGCGGGGGGGGGCCTGTAGAAGGTCACAATACATGTAGTTCATTCCACTGGGGGTATATTTGCATAATATCAAAACCCCCACATTAACCCGGCACTGCAGGGGAACATTGTGGGTAACTATCCTCTTTCCCCTGCCTATCCCAGTAGGTGGTGGTGTGGGGGGGTGTTACAAATGACTAGGCTAGTGCATTATAAAGACTTATATAAGGAAAATCTCCTGTCTGGAGATCTTCTGCATAAAAGGAGATCATAGGCAACGATAAAATGCCTTATAGATATGGGCAACTTAAAAGAAATGCAGCAAAAGTGTGACAATGGGGGTCAAATTTCAAACCAGATATATCATGATGGTTTTATCTTTTTTTTGGACCAGTGAACATCAAATGTAGTGTTTAAAGGACAAAACCCATGAGGTTTTTTTTTAATTATTATTTTCACCATTTTTCATTACATTTTTGCAATTCCTCAGTAAACATTAGACTTGATACTTCACCAAGATTTGAAAGAAAATTATGTCATTTTTTTCTTCTGTAACTTTTAGTGGGTACACATATCCACCATTCTGGCCAATTTTTTCTCACTTAGTTCCACTTGAATATTTTTTTAGGGATTTTTTGCAATATTAGAGCCATTTTTTTCAAAAAACACCTAATTAAGTTTTTTTCACAAGAAAAGTAGGCAAGATATTTAAGAAAAATCTTATTCTTAGCAATATTAGAGGCATTTCAAAGACAAATGTAAAATTTCATTTGATTGTGATAAATATTTATGATTTTAGGTGGCTTTCAAAAACATGTATATTTTCTATAAAAATGTTACACTTGTGACAGTTTCAGCACTGCTGTAGAATGCCTAAATTTTTCATTTCTGATCAAATACGTGTTACATTTCACATATTTTGGTAATGAAAGGAAACAAAGATACGTCTCAGAAAGTAAGTCTCCAACTTCAACAGTACTTTTAAATAAAAAATTATAGAACAGACTATCCCTATGTACAGAAGAAATATTTTTTTCCAGTATTTCACATAAAAAGTGTTTGAGTATATTATCTTACCAATATTTATCTATGTTATGACAATTTTGATACAGTTTATTTGAAACTTAAAGTCTTGGGTACAATCTGCATTTAACAGACCTGTACAAAATGTTACACTTGTGACACATTTCATCACTGAAGTTAAATGGCTACAATTTTAATCTGAGGAAAAAAGCTGTGACATACATATTAATTTTTGGATTGAACAAAGACTAGAGAACATATGAACAAGTATTTAATGAACTTTTAACAGAACTTGTAAACAGAACTTGTAAACAAACAATACTATAAAACTGTTGTCCTCTGCATATTGTATTTTTTTTTTCAGATATATCATTTTGAAACTATTGAAATATTTTGTTTTACCATCATTTATCCTTTATACCATCATTTTATAAACAATTTGTATTAAGATCAAAGCTTTAGCTACATTCATGAGGCTTAATTCGAAAGTAACTCAAAGCGTAACACTTGTGACAATGTTAGTTTCAAACTTTTTAAGTCTCAACCTCAATTTCCTGGACAAAACAGGATGGCACTCATGTATATTTTGGCAAATAAGATGACTAGACTGGATAGTAAAATTAATTCTTCCACTTTAAAGTAACTTTGGAACAAGAAACAAATATAATAAAACAGTATAATCCAACATAGACTAGATTGTTTTCAGATTTCATTCTATTAGTGTTGAAATACATTATTGTGTCAATGTAAATCTGTTGTCTTATCATTTAAAATAGTTCATTTTGAGTTCAAAATATTAATACAAATCTGTAGTGTAAAAAACTGAATGTCACTTGAATGTTACACTTGTGACAAATTTAGCTTAAATACTGGTTTCATTTGATCTCCTGATCTTAATGTTTTAAAATATGTTTAACATAGTCTATGAAGTGTACACTGAATTCTTTTGACTTAACTAATCATAATTGCTCTTTTGAAGGCCTCTTAACTAATCATAATTGCTCTTTTGAAGGCCTCATTATCAAGATTTATTAATCAGTGACCCATGTAGGGTTATATGAAGCAAAGGCCAATATAATATATACATTTTGTTACACATCAATAAATCTTGATACTGACACCTTCAAGCAAGTTTTGTTAAATCAATCCTTTTGGAATATCTGTCTCAGTACTCTTCATTTTTCTACAGATTATTTCTTGATTGTTGAATCTCATGAGGTATAAATTTGAGCTTGATTCCTCGCACAGGGAGTAGACTCGGCGGTGAAAGCCTCTGTATTATATCGGAATGTGGGTTGGTGCAGACATCATTTTGGCTCGGCCAGGTATAGACAGTGGGTGAAACTTCTTTCATAAACCGTAGTGTGACTTCACTGTCAAACTTCAACACCTATACAATAAAAAGTATCAATAGAGTCGATAAAGAAATAGTGTCTTATTAAAATGCATCAACAAGTAGGCAGGTATAGACTATAATTTGATTACCGGTATTAATAATTGAAGCTGGTGTGTGAAAGTGAAAATATAGTAGTAAGGGAAAATATGTTTTTAATTGAAAGGTATTTTAGAATGCATTTTTTTATATTCTATTAATACTGGTAAAATATTTCACCATACCTTTGCTATGAACATCTTGTGAACTGTTGACCTGGTCTTGCTGGACAGTGTACAGCTACAAAGTCCTCCTCCTTATAGCTGAAATGTTGAATAATAAGCTGTAAAAGCAACTGATATAGAATGTTCCTGCATGCATGTAGCCTTTAGCTTATAAATGCTTTAACACTACTTATTTTGCATTGCTTGCTTTAGTAACACACACTGTTCACAAACTCTGTCTTTTATAGCACTGCTTGCTTTCTATATATGCACCCTTTGGTTATTAATCACCCTCTGCTTAGTGCTAGCTGGCATTAGTAACACAAAGTAAGGTGAGTGGTTTGACTGATGCACTACCATATTAACCATTTAACCAGGCTCTGCAAGCATCATGCAACCTGGGGGTTCCGGCTAGTATAGAAATACTAGTTTGTATTAACTCCTCTATTTAGCGCTAACATTCCATTTACTCACCGTTGAGCTAGGCTAACATAGTGGTGAAGGTCAGGTAGGTATCCCAGGCGAAGAAGACCATAGTGACCAGGCTCAGAAGGTGCTATCAGAAGATCGGGCTCCTCAGCATGAGTGATGTGTAGCTTCACTTGTAGCATGTTTGCAAGGGATTGTATGCAAACATGGTCCCCATAGGTACCGTCTTGGGCCATTTTTTCGACATAGCTGGTGGATAGTTCAGTCAGAAATTGCTCCATTTCTGATTGCTTTGACTGAAAAAATACAATCTACTATCTGCCATATGATTTTAGGCCTACTGCTCATTTGTATCGGTTGCCATGGAAACCAAAATGAAAAAAAAAAAAAAAAAAAATAGAAAAAAAAAATAATAATTAAAAAATCATCTCCTCAGAAACTGTATGCTCTATGAGGCTGAGAGTTTATGAAAATATTCACCATATTTGCCTTTACAGATTTGGTGTTTTTATGAAATTCGGCCCTTTAGTTTGATTGCTATGGCAACTTAGATTTTCCAAAGACTTATAATGGGGAAAATTGAAAAATGGCATTAACTACAAAGCCTTTGCAGATATTTTAAAAAAAACTTTCACAGAAATGTTTCTTTAGTAAACTTCTCTCAGCCGTTTGCTTTTGTGTCAACCTGGCCCCGCCCCCAGTACTTCATATAATGTCTTATATCTCAGAAACCTTACAGATCCCCACCCCTAAACCATATATATTCATGTTCCTTATGATAAGGTGCAATAAGTGACACAAACCTGGGGATCCCCCCGGATGTGCCGGGGACATGCCCCACCTCCTCCACTTCATAAAATGCCATTTATCTCAGTAACCATTCAGATCCCCACCCGTAAACCGTATATATTCTTGTCTCTTATGATAAGACGCACTCAGTGACACCAACCTGGGGGTCCCCTGGAATGTGGCTGGGACATGCCCATCCCCTGCATTTCACAACAGGCCCAATATTCCAGAAACCTAACAGATCCCAACCCCTAAACGAAATATATTTTTATACCCCACCACACGATAGTGGCGGGGTATTATGTTATACCCTCCGGTGTCTGTCCGTCCGTCCGTCCGTCCGTATGTCAGTCCGTCCGTCCGTCCGTCCGTCCATTTCCGATCGATAACTTGAGTAATTTTTAACGATTTTTTTTCAAATTTTGCATACATGTATATATCGGGAATGAGTGGTATGGGATTGTTAATGGGCAAAATCCGTTAACATTTGACAGAGTTATGGCCCTTTTTAGTTCAAAATAAGGGGTTTTGGGGCGTTTCCGATCAATAACTTGAATATTTTTTCACGGATTTTCTTCAAATTTTGTATACACATTGGCATTGGGTATGAGTGGTTTGGGATTGTAAATGGGCAAAATACATTAACATTTAACGGAATTATGGTCGTTAAAAATTCCGATTAAATGGTTTTTGGGGACTTATTCCTTTACTATATGGAATATTTGGATGAAACTGCACTGATGTATAAACGACCATAATAAGCAGGTTTTGTGTTGTGAATACACAAAATGCGTTAACATTTAACGAAAAATTGGTCGTTAACAATTCCCATTAAATAGTTTCTGCGCATTTATTCCTTTAATTTATGGAATAAATTGATTATCACTGCCAGTGTAGTGGTCAGAGTGCTGGACTACAAATCCTTTTGTTGACTATGAATCTGAGGGGCGTGAGTTCAAATCTCCGTTGAGGAATGGAAATTTTTTTTTTTTTGTTTTTTCTTTTTTTTTTGTGTGTGTTCTTTTTTCTTTTTTCTTCTTCTTTCTTTTTCATTTTGGCAATGAATTTATTTATTTTTTTTTTATTTTTTTTTATTTTCCTCATTTTTGGTTTTTCATTCCTTTTTTTCCCTTTTTTTTTCACCCTTTTCTTCTTTTTGTTATACCCCATCAGATGATAGTGCTGGGATATTACAATATACCCTCCGGTGTCTGTCCGTCCGTCCGTCCCCACCATTTCCGACCAATAACTGGATTAATTTGTGCTATGAATCTGAGGGGCGTGAGTTCAAACCCCCGTAGAGGAATGGAATTTTCTTTTTTTTTTCCTTTTTTTCTCATTTTTTCTTTTCTTTTTTTTTCGTTTATTTTTCTTTTCTTTCTTTTTGCAATGAATTTTTTTTTTTCGTTTTTTTTTTCTCATTTTTTTGTTTTTCATTCCTTTTTTTTACCTTTTTTTTTTTCCCTTTTCTTCTTTTTGTTATACCCCATTACACGATAGTGCTGGGATATTATAATATACCCTCCGGTGTCTGTCCGTCCGTCCGTCCGTCTGTCCGTCCGTCCATCCCCACCATTTCCGACCGATAACTTGATTAATTTTTCACATTTTTTTTTCAAATTGTGCCTACATGTTTATATCGGGAATGACTTTTTTTCTTTTCTTCTTTTTGTTATACCCCATCACACGATAGTGCTGGGGTATTATAATATACCCTCCCGTGTCTGTCCGTTCGTCCGTCCATCCACACCATTTCCGACCGATAACTTGATTAATTTCTCACAATTTTTTTTTGGAGTTTGCGATCAATAACTTAAGAATCTTTTCATGGATTTTCTTCAAATTTTAAAACACTAAAGGACACATATTATTGCCAAGGACAGTCACTCTGCTTTTCTGGTTATTGTATTATCTGCCCTTTTGATATACATGTATGTAGTTCCTTTACTATATTGAATGCCTTAGTGAAGTTTTACAGATAACTATAACACTTAAAAGTACCACTATTATGGGCAAGGCTATAACCATATTATCTTGCAGTGGTGGGGTATCATGCAGTGTTAGCGTGCTTTTATTTTTGTTGCTTATGATAAGTTGCATTCAGTGACATCAACCTGGGCCCGGGGGACACCTGGGACATGCCCAACCCCCTCCACTTCGTAAAAGGTTGGCCCCCGCCCCGGGCTTGAAGAAATATATGGGCTGCATGATGCTTCCATGCAGAGCTGAATCCAGCCCGCACACTAGTACTGGTAAACTGCTAAGAGGATCTAAGCCTGTCCAGGAACCGAAGCATCAAGTGGCACCAACCTGGCCCCCCCCCAGATGTGCCGGGGACATGCCCCACCCCCTCCACTTTATAAAACACCATTTATCTCAGAAACTATTCAGATCTCCACCCTAAACCATATATATTCTTGTTCCTTGTGAAAAGACACATTCAGTGACACCAACATAGGGTTCCCCCCCCCCCCACCCGCCTGTGGTGCCACAGGCCATGCCCCATCCCTTTACTTCATTAAAAGCCATATATCTCAGAAACTGGTCAGATCCCCACCCCTTAACCATATAAATTCTTGTTCCTTATGATAAGATCCCACTTCATAATAGGCAAGATATCTCAGAAACTATTCAAATCCCCACCACATAATCACATATATTCTTGTTCATTGTTATTAGCCACATTCAGTCACCACATCTTGTGGGGTCTACAGGGGCCATTTCTCTCCCATCCACTTCATAAAAGGGCCTCATATCTCAGAAAGTGTTCAGCATTAGGTTGCAACAATCTTGGGCTTTTCTGGAATCCACCATGCCCGAATCCCTCCACTGCTTAAAAGACCTTACATCTCAGGAGCCATACATATCCCACCGCTAAACCATATATGTCTCTGTTCCTTTTTATAAGACACATTCAGTGACACCAACCAGGGCTCCATTGGTTCATGCCCCACCCTCTCTACTATATAAAACACCTAATATTTCAGATACAGTCCACATGAGTGCTCATTTGGGAATGGGGTTTGTTTGGAAGACTTTATAATTGGTAGATTAAAATCATATCATGTTAAAATACATGTCTGCCATTGGGCAGTGCCCATCTGAGCTCCGGTTTATGCAATTTGGCTCTTTGGCTTGTTTGCTACATGGCAAGTTAAGAGTTTCCATTGACTTATAATGGGGGAAATTGAAAAATGACATTTATGCCTTTCAAGATATTTTGTCAAACTTACATAGAAATGTTCCTTTAATAATGTTCTTTTAGGCCTATTGGTTGCCACAGATGGGAAATTGTCAGTTGTCATCTGTTGTCCTGCAACAACACATTCAAGCGACATCAGACCTCTGAAGCCACTAGGCTGATCGGGTCCGAATTTTATCTGTAGCATCCTTGGGCGCAGGGCTTCCGTGGTTAATTAAAATACTTTGCTGCCAGTCGGCAGTGCCCCCTGAGCTCTGGTGAGCATAGTGGCCCATGGGCCTCTTGTTTAATATGAGTTTGGTCGCATGAACAATATGGCCACCGTGCCAATATACCTGTGTACACAGATCCGTTCAAACTTCGATGGGCTTCATTTTATCTTGACTTGAACATCATTCAATATATCCCAACATCCTGCCAGTCAGTGGCCGGATAGAAATAAGTTCAAAACACAAGATGATTTTTTAATACGAGTTCGGTCGCGTGAACAATATGGCCACCGTTCCCATATATCTGTGGACACAAATCCGTTCAAACTTCGATGGGCTTCATTTCATCTTGACTTGAAACATCATTCAATATATCCCAACATCCTGTCAGTCAACTGCCGGACAGAAAGTTCAAAACATAAGGTGGTGTACATATGCACATGCCATTGCTGACTCCTACACTGTCCAATCATAATACGTCTCAAATGTCAACCAGAAAGTGTTTGTCAAAATGAGAACAATCAATTGCTTGATCTAATTTTAGAAATCTTTGTCAAACTAACTTGATGCAAAGAGATTCATTAGAAGGTACTTCATACGAACTTGAACAGTTTGTGTCCACAGGCGTATAGGTAAAAACCCTTCCAAAATCTTCTCCGGAACCAATAGGCCCATTATCAGGTCAAATGTCCAAGAGTCTGCCATGGTAAAAAACCCTTTAAAATCTTCTCAGAAATATAATGGCTCCATAAACTCTCAGCACTCAGGTGAGCGGCCCAGAACCACTGGTCCCCTGTTTTTTGTTGTTTTTTTTTTTTTTGCATACCTGACACGGCTCAACAGTTTCCATCAGAGTTTAAAGGTTAGTGATCTGGGGCTTAGGTGAGTTTTTTAAACAGTTTTAGATGTACAGGACTTCACACTTGTAAATAGCTACTGTTCAAGTATACTCCAGATAGTGGTAGTTGTAGACATAGAAAGTTACAGCTGGATTCCAAAACATTGCAGCACATTTTAGTCAAGTAGTGCAAGCGGACAAGAAACCAAAAATGGGGGAAAAAGAACTATATGTCAACTCACTGTCTGAAATATATTTCAGTGTCACCTCGGTCATGGAAAAAAATAATTGTTAGTTATGGTCATGGGAAAACAGTTGTTATCGCACTGACTTCAGCTGTTAAATATTTCATGCCCTCCATCTCGACGAAAATTTTCCGCGCGTTTCTGTTTGCCCACGCTCTAAAGCGTCTCCAAAGTATGCTGCAAATGGTAAATACCGTTTGCAGCCAGTGGTTCCCGTGGTAAGCGAACAGACCCAGTGATGCCCTCTGAACAACTTTGCTAGTCGAATGGTGCTATTGGCACTCAAGATAAAACATTTGGTTATTAGACACATACTAGTTTAAGTTGCATCACTTGTAAAAGACAAGGCAATGTGCAAATAATTTTCCAGTCATAACTAAGTATTCGGCAGTTGACTTGAGGTTTCCAACTTTTGCATATCAATTATATACAGACATTTTGGTTTAAATATCCATCAGCTTCCTTGTGTAGTTTGCTATGCTCGTTTATAGGTAACACCTATTTTTTTCATATTATACTAAGCAGGATAAGGGGTTAATAACGGTGTTTGAACATCATCACGAGAACAAGCCATAATTTTGACCCCCTTTAACCCCTCTTTTATATAGTAAAACTGTTGTTTGCAGGGGTTAACATTATTTTTCTTATTTCTGCTCAAAAACATTGATTGTTGATACTCGTTAGAACCGCCTCGGCGAGGCGATTCTAACGAGCTCCCACAATCTATGTTTTGAGCAGAAATAAGAAAAAATGTCAGAATATTTGACCTGAATTTGTTTTTGTTTTTGGTGGTAAAATTTTCAACATATTTGAATAGGCGTGATTTCGTAATGTAGTAACACAGTCACATCACAACTCTTTTGTAACAATCTCTTTGGTACCAACAATAGATTGGGCCCCCGCCCAACGGGGCTAGGAGAATAGATTGGGCTGCATGATGCTTCAACGCAGAGCTGAAATCGACCATACATGAGTACTGGTAAACCGCTCAGAAGATCTGTCTAAGCCTGCCCAGGCAAAGTGGGTCGAGTCGGACCATCCAAGCATATAAACCCATTTGTTTCATTGGGTGGCAGGGTTTGAGATGTCATTTCATCTCAATGTCGAGTAAAAGTCCCACAAAGTTTGACACAACGTCTTTAAAATGGCCTACAAAAAACAAAACCAACAAATATGTTTCGTGTTTACTCGTGCAAAAAAGGAATAAAACGTTTAAAAGGAGAAGCCAGTATCAAGGAAAGAACAGAGAGATTTAGTGACATCACGTCATACTTAAAACCAAAAACAAACCATGCACCGCTAAACAAATACAGTGAAGATATAAGGAATTGCAATGGAATGACCACCTTGGGATGATTAGTAGAACACATTACAAAACACGCCTATATACCGCCGAAAAAAAAAACACGAAATTTTTAGATGAAAAATGTGGATATTTTGCTTATTTCTGCTCAAATTATAGGTTGTGGCTACTCAGCGGGCACACAACGTCGGGGCAACGTCGAATCAACGTCGTTGCAATGTCACGACGTTAATGCGACGTTCCTTAACGAGCCCGCTGGGTACACGTTAGAACGCATCGCGGTTCTAACGAATACCCCCGATCTATATGTTATCTCGGACGTAAGAAAAATAAGACCTACCACTGTAAACTCAATCTAGTTTTACTTTATAAAAGGAGAGTTCAAGGGGGTCAAAATTATAAAGGCGTGTTCTCGTGCTTACATTTTTCCAACAAATTGCACGACCCGCAGAAAAAGCGACCGACTGAAGTCGGTTGATTTTCTAAGAGTGCCCTAAAATCACCGTGTCATTCTGTCAGTCTGTCTGTCCGTCCGTAACCCATTTGTGAAAATTGGTGATAGTGATTTAACAGCTTGGAATATTTAAACAATATTTGGCATACTGAAAGATATCAATGAGCAATGAACTTGCGATATATTACATTCCATTTAGTATAGCCTCGCCGAGGCGAAAAATGTGAAAATTTTCGAACTGCTTCTCCTCGGAAACCGTTGGGCCGATTGAAGTCAAATTTCATATGGAGCCTCTATGGGATGGGGGAAACCAAAATTTGCTCATGGGGTCCAGGTCACATGACCAAAATGGCCCCCAAGCCATATATTGGACGTCTGTCTGTCCGTTCGAAACCCGTTTGTGAAAATTGGTGATAGTGACTTAACCGCTTGAAATATTTAAACAATTTTTGGCATACTGATAGATATAAATGAGATCTAACCAGTGAACTTGCGAAATATTACATTCCATTTACTTTAGCCTCGCCGAGGCGAAAAATCCGTAACCCGTTTGTGAAAATTGGTGATAGTGACTTAACCGCTTGGAATATTTAAACAATTTTTTGCATACTGATAGATATCAATGAGATCTAACCAATGAACTTGCGAAATATTATTTTCCATTTAGTATAGCCTCGCCGAGGCGAAAAATGTGAAAATTTTCGAACTGCTTCTCCTCGTAAACCGTTGGGCCGATTGAAGTCAAATTTCATATGTAGCCTCTATGGGATGGGGAAAACCAAAATTTGCTCATGGGGTCCGGGTCACATGACCAAAATGGCCGCCAAGCTATATATGGTCTGTCTGTCTGTCCGTCCGTAACCCGTTTGTGAAAATTGGTGATAGTGACTTAAACGCTTGGAATAATTATACAATTTTTGGCATACTAATAGTTATCAATGAGATCTAACCAATGAACTTGCGAAATATTATATTCCATTTAGTATAGCCTCGCCGAGGCGAAAAATGTGAAAAATTTCGAACTGCTTCTCCTCGAAAACCGTTGGGCCGATTGAAGTCAAATTTCATATGGAGCCTCTATGGGATGGGGGAAACCATAATTTGCTCATGGGGTCCAGGTCACATGATCAAAATGGCCGCCAAGCCATATATGGTAAAAACCCTTCAAAATAGTCTTCTCCAGAACCACTGGGCAGACTTCCACGAAACTTAATAAATAGCATCTGGGACGTGGGCCCATCATAAATTGCTAAAATGGTGACCCCGGGTTGACCTTGACCTTCTTTGTGCCTAGGTCAAACTTTGACACATATGCTTTTGTATTGGAAAAATGAGAATGCATTTTATCCTGCAAACGATTCAGAATACAGTACTAAAGTATAAGGTATATTTTTGCTCCTTACGATAAGGCGCATTTATTGGGGGAACCGTTTTAGGTCCAGGTCACATGACCAAAATGGCCGCCATACCCATATATGGGAACATTCATAAAGCTAAAAGCATCCGGCGGGTCGTGCACTTCAGCTGAAGCACTGGTCTATCACTATATTTGCCATATTAAATAATCAAAATTTTAACGACACGTTAACTTACGACATCGTTAGTTTGAACAACTTGCCCGAGTTAGATCATGGCCCGAGTTAGGTACAACTTCTGGAGATAAAATCGGGTTCTATCCCTCTTAAAAGGTTTTGGGATAGGGCGGTCGCAGACAAAGATTCCGAAGTCCCGGCCCATCGCCACGCAAACAATGAGCATCGAAAGGAGTGCACTGTAAAGGGTTTGATAGCTAAACATGCTATATATCTTATAACATGCTGTAAACTGGTACACCCCAACCTTGTTATAACACGGTTCATTATAAAACGGTTTGGATATAACACGGTTTCAAGATGGATCCCAAAACGTGAAGACTATATAGAAAAATGACCATAAATGGTCATTTTTCTGTATAATCTACACATTTTTGTTTTGATATAACATGATTGTTTAACTAATATGGGCCCCCTCAAGCGATTTTGGTACTTATCGCCTATGCGAGCAGAGAAGGTTCAGGCGAGCCTGCACATTCGCGCAGTCTCGTCAGAACCTTCGCTGCTCGCTCATTCAAGCAGTGAATCAAGAGGAACCTTCAGACAGAAAGCCATATCCCTGGCCTCTCTGAATGGCTGGGCATGATCAGTTAAAAATTGGGGCTCATATGGTTTCTGCTTTGGATCCCATTAATAGTGTTATAGAGAGGTTGTGGTGTATTGCTTTTCCCGCTCAGAAAAGTACCGTTACCCTCTAAACCCACTGTAAATTCAGAAAGCTAGCTAGTTAATATTATGTAGTTTATATGTTCTTGTTTGGGATCAATGATTCCATTGTGGAATTTTGAAAATATTTGAGGGTCACTGATGAGGCCTGAAATGGCCCTAAATGGCCGAAACTAGCTAGTTTGGCCCAGAACACATGTATACTCCATATTTTCCAGTTCTGTGATGTATTCCTTGCTCCAAAGGATAACCTTTTCTAGAACACATTTAAAGTCACTACAGCTGTTGTCAAGGAATGTGTTGCGGCCGTAAAAAGTCTCCCTGCCCTACATCATAATGTAGTTCATATTTTCTTGTCGTTTGGGATCATTGATTCCATTGTGGAATTTTGCAAATATTTGAGGGTCACTGATGAGGCCAAATGGCCGAAACTAGCTAGAAGGCCCACAAAACATGTACACTCCATGTTTCCCAGTTCTGTGGTGTATCCCTTGCTTCCAAAGGATAACCCTTTCTAGAACACATTTAACGTCACTACAGCTGTAGTGGAATTTTGCAAATATTTGAGGGTAACTGATTAGGCCTAAATGGCCGAAACTAGCTAGTCTGGCCCACAAAACATGTACACTCCATATTTCCCAGCTCTGTGGTGTATCCCTTGCTTCCAAAGGATAACCCTTTCTAGAACATTATTTAACGTCACTACAGCTGTTTTCTGGGAATGTGTGGAGGCTGTAAAAAGTCTCCCTGCCCTACATCATAGTGTAGTTTATATTTTCTTGTCCTTTGGGATCATTGATTCACCTTTTGGGATCATTGATTCCATTGTGGAATTTTGAAAATATTTGAGGGTCACTGATGAGGTCTAAATGGCCGAAACTAGCTAGTCTGGTCCGGAAAATATGTACACTCCATATTTTACAGTTCTGTGGTGTATTCCTTGCTTCCAAAGGATAACCCTTTCCAGAACATATTTAACGTCACTACAGCTGTTGTGTGGGAATGTGTGGCGGCCGTCAAAAGTCCCCCTGCCCTACAACATAGTGTAGTTTATACTTTCTTTTCCTTTGGGATCATTGATCCCGTTGTTGAATTTTGAAAATATTTGAGGGTCACTGATGAGGTCTAAATGGCCGAAACTAGCTAGTCTGGTCCAGAAAATATGTACACTCCATATTTTCCAGTTCTGCTTCCAAAGGATCGCCCTTTCTAGAACATATCCAAGGCACCAATTTCATGGAATTTGTTAACACGATAGCTATATTGTGACATTTCGTGCAATTTTCATTCCGAGAGATTGCTTTACCCTCACGTTACAATACAAATAGATATAATCAGTGCCACAATCATTAGTTAACAGGCAGTGATACCAAGAGGAAATGAAAACAAAACATTGCGTATATGAAACATCAAAATCGGAAGGCAAAGCACCAATTCTCTCTCTCTCTCTCTCTCTCTCTCTCTCTCTCTCTCTCTCTCTCTCTCTCTCTCTCTCTCTCTCTCTCTCTCTCTCTCTCTCTCTCTCTCTCTCGAGGGAAAGAGAGAGATTCAGTGCTGTAAAAGCAGTTTAAATTAACGAGAGAGCTTAAAACAGAACCCAACACAAAGACACATGACAGCCAAAGCTGAAGGAAAACATTTTAAGAGCAACAAAGGGACGGGGTCTAAGACATAGCATTATGCACCAACCCTTCTATTAGAGACCTAGGTCAGAGCAGTTATAGAATCTTAAGGCCAGACCCGCCGTTGAGAACCAATGAGGAACCAGTCCTGGGTAAATCAAAGCTCTAAGAGTATTGATGGGTCGATCGTCTCTGAGTGTTGGTTGGGAAAATAGCCCTGAGCTGAGAATCGAACTGTTCGTTTAACTTTAAGCAAGCACAGAAGAGCTGATCAGACATCGCGTTATGTGGCGTCCGATTATGTAGATTCTGTTTGCCAAAGCCCAAGTGTACGAACTCAGTCCATCCGCCCCCGCCCATCGGGGCTTGAATAAATTGATGGGCTGCATGGTGCTTCCACGCAGAGCTGAAACTCCCGTAACATTGGAAGTAACGTCTCCAAATGACCTATACAGTGTTGACGGGGACGTTAAACCTGAAATCAAACAGACGAGGACAGTCCAGAATTTTCTTCTTACGCTGCGCTCTGACGTCTTTGGGTAGTACTTGGATTGTGTTCAACAGAGTGGGGAGGGTGCAAACGCAGCCCCCTCCCATCCTTCGGAACTTATCTCAGATTCATTCAGTTTTTCATCCTCTGTAAAATAACTGAAATTCGCACCCTCAACCCGCCCCTTTTCAGAGTCTGCGTACGGCCCTGAATCATGTTCAAAACTTTTGTTGCATACATAAGGCGAACAGTGCCGACCCTGATCAGAAGCAATGTACTCTATATCCGATCTTGGTCTACGCTGTATGTCTAATAACGGTTCCACCTATAAAGTTTGTGCTACTCATTTTTCAGGGTTCTAATATTCAGTTCTTAGCAGAAGTGCGAAAAGTCTATTTTACTCGACTTGGCATACATTTGTGTACCTGTTTTATAAATGGAATGTTCCGAAAGACGTCTCGTGACAGCGTGACCTGGATTAAGATTTTTTTTCTTTCATTACGTGAGCAACCTGTCATTCTTATACTATTTCGTTTAACCCTCAAATACCACTATTTAAGCAAACAATGAAGTCCCTGTCAACCTGCTGATCAGACGCCACATTCCGCGGGCTCTGATCTGTGTATTATCCAGCACACGATTCCTGTCAAGACTCTATAGATAGCTCTTGTTGCATCGATACAAATAGCGCAACGTTTCAAGTTTTATGAATAAAACATAATATTAAGTTTCCCAAATCAGTGATGGTCACGTGGACAACTGCACGAATTCCGTTTTGCCATTTAACGATCGCCCCAAAAACTAGGAATGCAGTCAGCATGCAATAACCTTTGTTGCTTTTACAATTTCGAGTTATTCCAATATATCCGATTAACAAACAATTTTCCTGAATTTACAAACTAGGTCACCATTTAACCTCGGTTGTGATATTCTTTGCTGCAGAAATGTTTTTCAAAGTGTCGACGATAAAAATCATAATAGGCTTTTCGAGGCTTATGATACCGATACCTTTGTTTAAGAAGCTTAGACGCCAAGCCTTTATTCCGACGACTGTTAAAGTCGCTGTCTGAGACTAACAAAACGAGACATATATACTTAGTCAAAAAAGTGACTATACCAACTTTCGGGAGAAACTCACTAGATAGCTGGCAGCTATAGAGCTAGATTTGGCTGTAGACATTTAAATCGGACGTTTAGCTCGAGAATGCTCAAACTTGCATTTCCCCATACCTTTCTGCTCCAGAGTTGTCTTGCAATATGTGCCTAGAAAGATTTTGGTAGAAAATGGACATTGCGCATGCGTAGAAAGCTCTTTTTGTCTAAGAGGGAAGACAATATTCTCTGAACATCGAATAACACTTTACTTTTACAATATCTCATGATCTCGCATTATAAGCGAGGTTTTAATTTGAGAAATTCTCAAATTATCTCCCTTGCAATTAAAAATATAGCAATTTTCGAACTGCTGTAATTTTTATTCCTGTGAATCAATGTCAGCCATTTTTTTTTTTCAAAAAAAACGCTTTGTGTCCACCATTGTTGATAATCATGATGGTAAAAATACAGAAAATTCATGTAGCATGTAGCACTATCGATTGCGATTTTCTATGGAGTTCCCATTGAAAGCAGCATTTACACACAACTTCTAAGAATTGGAGGTCAATATGTGATAGCCTGTTTCTCGTAGCTGATGCAACTAAAGTTCCCAATCTTTTGTGAATAGACGCAAATGGTATCTAAAGAAATGTCACATGTATCAAATTTTAGAAATGTAGGGTACAGGGAAATTTCGCGATGTTAAATCATAGCATGTTTTAATGATTTTCTCTGCGAAAATGACACAGTGACCCCTAGGGTGTTTAAAGCAATAGTCTACGATGATGTGTTTACGAAAACAAAAACGAATGGTGCTTTCGAACGAAAAAATGTGTCGTCTTATCAAAACATAACAAACTTTGTGTAGTTTTTATCTGTAGTAGCTATAGTAACAGAAGCAATTTTAAGTATAGGAACTTTTTTGACTGAGTATATATCCCATTAGAAGGAGAGTAAGGAAAATCGCCATCTAAAGAGCGAAATTTAGTACAGTAAAATTCCCTATTAAGACCACCTAAAATTAAGACTAAATCTGCTTTTAGAAGTTTATTCAGTTGGTTGCAGTTTTTCTTCCTTTGTGTTTTCTGCATACAGTGTGTCCTGGTCAGAGACCACCTTTGGGACTGTTCAAAAGTGGACTTAAAGACCACTTTTGAACAGTGCTAAAGGTGGTATTAATATAGGAATTTTACAGTATCAAAATTAAAATCGTCCCGTTGTCGTAAATTTCAGTTGAAATAATGCCACTATTTCTTGTGTAATTATAGATACAGACAATATGTGTTTGTAAAACACTAATGCCCCCGGTCAAGGTCACATGCTCAAACATATTGGTACCAACTGAAAGGTCTTGTCACAAGATATGCGCATGTGAAATATTAAAGCCCTATCACTAACCAATCAAAAGGTATGGCCAATGTTCAAGCTTAAATTGTTTTTTTTTAAATAGGCCAAGGTCACAAGGTCAAAATTAATGGTACCACGTGAAAGGTCTTGAGACAATGATCGCACATGTGAAATAGGAAAGCCAAATCACTTCCCCAAAATGTGATGGGCAATGCGCAACTTTTGAAAAAGTAAGCCCAATGTCAATGTTACAAGTTCAAGCATTATGTACCACTGGAAAGGTCTTGTGACAAGGAATACGCATGTGAAATATGAAAGCCCTGTGACGTTCCAATCGAAAGTTATGGCTGATGTTAAAGTTTTTTTAAAAAGTAGATCAAACGTCAAGTTCCAGATCATAAGGTAGGAAGTTATGGTATCATCAGAAAGGTCTTTTGACAAGAAATGCATATGTGAAAAATGAAAGCCATATCACTTACCAGTTGAAAGTTATGGTCGATGTTAGTTTTTAAAAGGAGGTCAAACTTCACGGGCAAGGTTATAAGGTAAAAAGTATGGTGCCACTGGAAAGGTCCATTAATAAGGTATACGCATATTAAATGAGGCAATGATCAGGAATCGATACAATTTACCCACAGCTCCCTTCAGAGACACCAAAGGGAAAGAAGCACAAACACGAAACAACAGACCCTAATGGAAACAGCAATAGCGGAATGCCAAAAGGACAGTTACTTCCCCACAAAAAGGCCAATAGGCTATCCAAAATAAAATAAAATAAGCGACACAAACACCTATAGACAAACCATAACAAAAATAAACCGCGACAGAAGAACCGCCTTGGAACGGTCAGCGGAAACGAATTCCACTTGGGGGCTTAAATCGATATCCTCGTCCTTACTACCGTCGCGATTAAGACAAATAATTTGTTCAGCTCGCATGAAGGCCGCCTAACTCATCAGTGCAACATCTCAGTGGACACAAAAATCAAACAACCACGGAGATGAAACAACGGTGAGGACTCGACAGCAAGAAGCCACTGAAATGCTGGAGCAAAAGAAAACCCTATCATTATCATTCAAAGCCCTATCATTATCATTCAAAGCTTTTGAGGACAGACAGGCAGACCAAGACTATCTGTCCTCGAATCCTTGAAGTCTCTTTTACTTAATTTCATGAAATGACCATTCATGTAAGACACTCTACTTTTCATGAAATGAAGCCCTGGAGTATCCACGGACCAAGAACACAGCTACTTCAAGAATTCGAAAGACATCAGGTTGATACGTCCTTGCAATGGACACGCCTCCCCACTTTATATAGAGAAAAGGGGCGTCTACGGAGCTATTAAAATTTTAGTTATTTTTGCTCAAAAATATAGATTGTGGGTACTCGTTATAACCGCCTTATTGAGGCGGTTCTAACGAGCACTAACAATCTATATTTGGACTAGAAATAAGAATAAAATATCAAACATTTTCACCTGAAAAAAAGCTTGTTCTAGAGATATGAAAGACGCCATTATAGGACAGGAATGTGTTACATGTATCTTATGAAAGAGTAAGATACATAGAGGATCTTACATGAGTGTTCATTTATAACACAAGTTGAGGAAAAGGGATAAAATGCGAGGCGGAGAGCCTCGCATTTTAAGCCTTTTCCTCAACTAGTTTAATAATCTGATAATACATGAGCACGAATGCAAGATTCTATTTATCATATGATGTCTAAAACGCATTTTATTCACGATTTTTTTATACAAGAATGTCAATTTTCCGCCATTCAGCAGCAAATTCTTTACTTTAAGAGTTAACCCCAATTGACATGGGAGACAAAAACACTTTTGCAGGAGTTGTCTCCCCTGAAGGTGTTCCCATTCCCCTTAAATTATCAAAGCTAACAACATCATTAGTTTTGAACAACTGGGATCAGGTGGTATAAAGTTTAGTCACGTGACTTAGCGTGACTGTCTTCGATCAAAATGAATAAATTGGGAAATACAAACATAAACCACTGCTGCAACAAGTTTATGGTAAAGCCAATTACCAGCTCTTAACCCTTTGCAAGACAAACTGGTTTTAAAAACAAGATGCGCTGCATATAAATGACATCGAATTCCAAATTATTCAAATCCCCCAGGCGAAAAACTGAGACAAAGCATTGTTTTAAAAAAAAATTATATTAGGTTTTATTAAATTCCGAAGTGTTTTTGTCTTGCTGTAAAGTTCCAGTTTGATTTGGTTAGACATTTCAGAGTTATGAATACACGTGTACTATGCTCGCAGCAAACTTGTTTCATAATGCTTCAAACTCATGCGATACTAAACATCCATCGCGTGAACGTGAAATGACCCCCCCCCCTGAATCCCACTTTATATAGAGAAAACTTGGATTTACGGGGGTATACATTACTTCTCTTATTTCTGCTCCAAGGCATAGGTTGTGGGTACTCGTTAGAACCGCCTCAATGAGGCGGTTCTAACGAGCACCCGCAACCTATGTTTGGAGTATAAAAAAGAAAAATATCACAAATTTTCATCAGAAAAAAAACTTTTTTGAGGTGTGAAAGAATGCACTAAATCGCACGAATGTGTTATCGTAATGGGTTTCTGAGGTGTACTCTGTCATCAAACCATTACAATAATACACCCGCGTGGTAAAGGGACTCCGTGGCCTCCGCGTGGTAAAGGGCCTCCGTGGCCTAGTGGAGAAGAGCGTTGACTCTTAATGATTAGGTCTCCATTACGCAAACACGCCTATACAAATACATTGCCACCTTTACCGCCGCATAAATGAAAATTTTATGATGAAAAAAGTGTGATATTTTTCTTATTTCTGCTCAAAATATAGATTTTGGGTACTTGTTAGAACCGCCTCGATGAGGCGGTTCTAATGAGTACCCACAACCTATATTTTAGAGCAGAAATAAGACAAATAAGGTTTACCCCTCTAAACCCCAGTTTTACTATATAAAAGTCGGGTTCAAGGGGGTCAAAATTATATAGGCGTGTTTTCATGATGCCTCACCGCTGTTGTTCGGGCCTCGCTTGGGTCACAAGTGAGACACCTTGTTTTGCAACGGAAGGCCATCGGCTGTGTGTGTGTTTTAGTTTTACGTACCACCAGCAGCTAAGGTCATACGGAGACGGGACCTCGGTTTAAAGACTCATCCGAAAGTCTGGAGAATTTTTTTTACAATCGGCTAGAAATAAGTAAAATTATCTTGAAAAAGCCGTAGATCTGACATCCCCAACCCCAGTCCCCCCACCCCGAAAAATAAAACACAATAATAAAGAATAAAAATAAATAAATATATGTAATACGTGTGTGGTAAAATGGCGTCCTTCCTATCTCCTGAACTTGCATTTTTTGCAATCAACATAGATTGTGGGTGTTCATTGGTACCGGCTCAATGAGTACCCACAATCTATTTGTAAGGGTAAATAAGGGATATACTGTATATGCTAACTACATTTTTCTCTGTATAAAGTTGGGTTTACAGGGGTGTTCATTACACGGACTGTTCTTTTTTTAACATTTTTTTCCAATTTTTCCAGTAGTCCGGTTCATTCATAAAAATGCGATGTCATTTGGCCTGAAAAAGCACACTTATTATGAGAGAGCATATCTTTATAGGTCAAGTTGTTACAATGCAATTAGTATAGGGAGTAACTGATAAACGTGTTTCTGATGCCCTATACTTTTCAGACTTTGGGTCTGTACACACCAGTGACCCCGGGTTGAGACCATTTTTGAACCAAGGGCTGTATTAATTTGAACAGTCCAATCATAGAAGAGGTCAACTTGCTATAGCTTCATACCAAATATCAGACGCCTGGGCCTTCTCCGACAAGAAGACCTTTAAATGCTTTTCCTAAATACGTGCGGTGGTAATTAGGTGGCATGAGTACTTACGCCAGGCTCACGTGTTCGAAGACGCTTTTTTGCTTGGCGCGATCTACATTGTCATTGAAGAGGTTCTAAGGATTGCAAACAGTCTACGTTTGTGAGAAAAAATATATGGGAAATAATGTACACCCCGGTAAACCCGCTTTTCTCTATACGAAAACGGATTAACATGGGGTGTTAATTATATGTCACACCGAGACTTTAGAAATTGTTTGTCCTTAAAAAGTCACTTTATTCCAGGACAAGTCATTGTTTTCAGCTGACTGAGAATACTTTTCCATACGAATCTGTCATTCTACATTTATTTTGTTATGTTGTCAGTGTAGATTTGCTGAAATGCTCATCTCGTAATGAAAGAAACGCATATCGGAAATAATTAAAGTCACATTTTCACAAATGAAAAATGTCGATATCCTTCACTTGTGAAAAATAACAACTCGATGTTGTTTTTACTGCTTCATTTTCTATTTTTGTTTGCTATTTTCGCTGCACATTACGCAAACACGCCTATACAAACACATTGCCACCTTTATCGCCGAAAAAAGGAAAACTTTATTATGAAAAATTCTGAATTTTTATATCTGCCCAAAATATAGATTGTTGGCACTCGTTAGAACCGCCTCGATGAGGCGGTTCTAACGAGTGCCCACAATCTATATTTTAGAGCAGAAATAAGAAAAATAAGGTTTACCCCTGTAAACCCCAGTTTTACTATATAAAAGTGGGGTTCAAGGGGGTCAAACCCATATAGGCATGCTTTCGTGATGCTCTACTTCGCATTATAAGACACTTTCCTTTTACGGTAAACAGAAGCCTCCGTGGTGCAGTGGTTACGCTACTCGCCTTGTAAATCAGGGATCGCAGGATCGATCCCGGGCTTTTGCAGACTTTCGGATGAGTCTTTAAACCGAGGTCCCGTCTCCGTATGACCTTAGCTGTTGGTGGGACGTAAAACTCAAATACTCACTTTTACTGTAATTATCAAAACATTCAACTCGTATGTTGAACGCATCAGGATTTCCAAAAAAAAATTCAAATCTGTTTAACGCACTCAAATACTTTTGATATTCACCTTAACAAAAAGGTGATCTAATCACGATAACACGCCTATATATACATTTCACCCCCTTCAACCCCACATTTATATAGTAAAACTGGGGCTTACAGGGGTAAACCTTATTTTTTCTTATTTCTGCTCTGAAATATAGATTTTGTGTGCTCGTTTGAACAGCCTCGTCTATATTTTGAGCAGAAATAAGAAAATATTACAAGTTTTCATCTTTAATTTTTCTTTTTTTTTCGGCGATAAAGTTTACAATGCATTTGTATAGGCGTGTTTTCGTAATGTCCTATATTTAGTATGGCCGGTTTGGTTACATTACGAAAACATGCCTATTCAAATACAGTGTAACCTTTATCGCCGAAAAACTGAAAATTTTAAGATGAAAAATTGTGATATTTTTCTTATTTCTGCTCAAAATATTGATTGTGGGTACTCGTTAGAACCGCCTCGATGTACTCGTTAGAACCGCCTCATCGAGGCGGTTCTAACGAGTACCCACAATCTATATTTTAGAGCAGAAATAAGAAAAAAAAGGTTTACCCCTGTTAACCCCAGTTTTACTATATAAAAGTGGGGTTCGAGGGGGTCAAAATTATATAGGCGTGTTTTCGTGATGGAGGCGAAGGTATCGGGTATCTTGTGTCACTGGGGCGTCAAATTCATATTGGTGTCTTTGCAGCAGGGTGTGGGATGCTGTTATTTCTTCTGTTTCTACACTTCCATTTATTTTCCTCATCTGGCTAACATATTGTGACGTAAGACAATGTAACAAGGTAGCGCTACCAATCTCGACCAGGCAAACGATCGCATTTACAAACTCTTTAGTAAAAGCCTATACTTGTAGCTAACAGAGGTTAGACTTTAAAGAGCATGGCAACAATTACGTTTGTTTGTTGTTTGTTTTACGACCCAGTCAACACTATTTAGGTCATTTTGAGCCAGTCAGTTTACCTATCCACACTTTCCCTGGGCAGGCTTATACGTAAACGGTTAACCAGTACAGTGCACATTCTTTCGCCAGAAACTGACAACTGCCCTTCTTAAATTAGCGGAAGGGAGAGAATGACCGTAGAAAAGATTACATGATCAATCTCCAAGAAAGAATGTTGCCAACCCCGGTAGGTATCGAACCCGCGTCCTCCTGATCACCCGTCAGATGCGCATCCGACTGAGTTACCGAGGCCGGCGACAAGAATTACCTACCGACAGTGTTAAATATTCCCAAATCGTGTTTACTGTGGTAAAATCAGCGAATTTATCCTCGGTTCCCCACCCCTTCGTTGTAATTTCTCGATAACCGGATATACAGTAGAACATCGATGGCTCGAACACGGCTGGCTCGTTTACCATGGATGCTTCGAACCCATTCTTGAGTCCCTAGCGAAATCCTCTACATAAGAAATAGTAGGGGATAATTAAGGAGGTTTTAGTCTTTTATCTTGCAAATGTATGCTGTGTGTACTCATTAGAATCGCCTCGATGAGGCGATTCTAATGAGTACACACAGAATACATTTTCATTATAGAACGCCGAAAAGATGTCTAAAAGTATCTCGTTATGCCTCCTGACAATAACCTCAGTGGCTCGAACTACCTCTGTCTCGAACAGATTTTCGAGGTCCCAAAGGTGTTCGAGCCATTGAAGTTCGACTTTATCTTCTATTATGATATCAGGGGCCAATTGTTCAAAACCAACGATGTCGCCAGTTGACAAATCGTTAAAACTTTGATCATTTAATATGGCAAATGTACCAATATTTTTGCTAATAGAAATAGAGCAGCTTTTACTCACTTTTTTCAGCAAGACTAACAAAATTTTAGATTTTACACTTACTAGAAGAGTTTACAATTTGAGAACTAACGAGCTTGTTAAGTGAACGAGGCTTTGAACAATTGGACCCTGGTTCTCGTGTTACAATTAACCAGATGGTAATGACGAAATGCCCTGCTGGAAACCAATATAATTGAGTAGACATCAGATACAAGTACTTGGTCTTTATAACAACATCATTTTAAATCTAATAATTTACCATTCAGTGATGCAGCATATTGTAATTTCAGGAATCGGCATTTGAAAATATCCTTAACCAGTCAAAAGTAGTACATGTAGTTAGAGACAAATTAATAATTAATAGGTTGAATTGGACAACCTTAAAGACAAATGGACTCTTCTTAAGAATTCATATAAATAGGGCCACAAAGATGTTCGTCTTGCAGTGCCACTATGGAGTAATTCCGTTGGACCGTGGAGACGTAAAACATTAAAACTTCACTACTTCATGTACTACTACTATACCAGAACTTTACTACTACATGTTTTACTACTACACCAGAATTTTACTACTACATGTTTTACTACTACACCAGAATTTTACTACTACATGTTCTACTACTACACCAGAACTTTACTACTTCATGTTCTACTAC
The DNA here is from genome assembly GCA_963580285.1 of Lucinisca nassula. NCBI lineage: Eukaryota > Metazoa > Mollusca > Bivalvia > Lucinida > Lucinidae > Lucinisca > Lucinisca nassula. The sequence goes on along the minus strand of OY757025.1, from coordinate 33,064,913 downwards.
TACACCAGAGCTTTACTACTTCATGTACTCTACTACACCAGAACTTTACTACTTCACGTACTACTACTACAACAGAACTTTACTACTATATGTACTACTACTACACCAGAACTTTACTACTTCACGTACTACTACTACAACAGAACTTTACTACTATATGTACTACTACTACACCAGAACTTTACTACTTCATGTACTACTACTACACCAGAACTTTACTACTTCATGTACTACTACAACACCAGAACTTTACTACTTCATGTACTTCTACTACACCAGAACTTTACTACTTCATGTACTTCTACTACACCAGAACTTTACTACTTCATGTACTTCTACTACACCAGAACTTTACTACTTCATGTTCTACTACTACACCAGAACTTAACTACTTCATGTACTACTACTACACCAGAACTTTACTACTATATGTACTACTACTACTACATGTACTACTAGGAATGATGTCCTTTCGAATTGACAGTCGAAGGCTAGCTTGGTATTTAGCATTGCGTTATATATCAGTTTGGGATAAAATAGTTGGTTGGTGATCAACAAAGCGTTGAACCCAACAGTTAGAGTTACACTACTTGAATTGGCGAACGCGTTAGTTGTGTAGCATAGGCTGAGGTAGTGATTGTTTTTAGTTTTACGTCCCACCAACAGCTAAGGTCATACGGAGACGGGGCCTCGGTTTAAAGACTCATCAGAAAGTCTGGAGATGCCCGGGATCAACCTGCGACCCGTGGTTTACAAGGCGAGTAGCGTAACCACTACACCACGGAGGCTTCCGTAGCATAGGCTGAAGAAATTGGTTAAAAAGGTTTTGGTTTGGGGTATGAAAATATGTAGGTTAGTTTATACTAATTTATTTTAGTTCGATTGCGATGAAAGCTTTAAGCTTATTGAATCGCTCTCGAACACTCATTCCGGGTGTTTTCACGCGCGCGAGAGAGAGAGGCAGTGGCTTTTACACCACTGCTACCCATTTACACCTGGGTAGAGTGGGGCAGTGTCATTACGTGTCTTGCCTAAGGACACACCTCGATACCGGTGGCGGATTCGAACGCACAACCTCTCGATCATGAGTCGAACGCGCTAACCACTGAGCTATCGAGGCTGGTACGTTCTTTGTTTCGAGACCTGATGGAAAATAATGAAATAGAAGTAACCAAAAATGTATCCTTGCAGTACACCGCTGGAAAGCCACATGCTGGGACTGGAACAAAGAATGCAGAAAGAACCAGTCAATGAGACTGTCAATAATGGAAGAAAACAATAACAAATGAAGCAGGCAAGAAGATATATATCATACATGAAGAAGCCAGCCACATTTGATGGAAGTACTTCATGGATAGACAACAGATCCCACTTTGACATGTGTGCAAAACTAGACAATTGGACGAATCAACAGAAAGGCTTATACCTTGGAGTAAGTAAGGATGATGGGCACAGGGAGTGCTAGGAAATTTACCAGCTGAAGATCAGAAGAATTTCGAGTTACTGTCAAAGGCACTAAGCGAAAGATTTTCACAAGAAAACCAAATATAATTGTACAAAGCTCAGGTGAAAGGACGGGGATGGAATCTTGGTCAAAACGTTGCAGAATTTGGCCAACGAATGCTAAGGCTAACTAGACATGCATATAGGAGTCTCCATAGAAGACAAAGTGAGCAAGAAATACAAATGCATGCATCCAGTGAGGGTCAAGAGGTTGGTGAGAAAGAAATGTTTTACGATGGAGAGAAAAATAAAGATGAAGAATTTGGCAGAGGAAACGCCAAAGACGACGCCCATTAAAGTATTCAGGTTATGTTTCGTAATTTTGATAATTATTAATAACGCCAAACTTCCAAGTAGAAAAGAAAGAACACTATCAATGATAAAACTTCCGGAAAGAAAGGTACTCAACAAAGTTTATCTTGAGGCAGAAATAGAGATATATAATAAACACACAAATTTAAGTGGTGTTTGTTTAATGTTTGGTTATAGAAATAATTGCTGAAATATAATCGGAGCGATTATTAGCGGAGGCGTGGGTAATGTGACGTAAGATGTTAGAGCTACCCGTCTCGACAAGGCAAACGATCGCATTTACAAACCCTTTATAGTTTACCAACGCCCTCTGAGAGTTCAACTTCAAGCGTGGCAAGACTATTCCATGTTTTAGGGGAAGCAGGTTTCGGATTTCCTTTTTCACAGGATTTTAAAATTATAAATAAGTTTTTTGATAATGTCATTATGTAGAAGACGTTGCCAAGTGTTTAGTATGATGCAATACGAATCTCAGTAAAATTATATCTCCCAGTGTAAAATCCTGACTGAAGGCGACTTACCTAAAACACGGACTAGTCCAAAATTAGAAGTGCAGTCACGTCTCACTACGCTTTGAAAGACAATAGTAAAAGCCTATACATGTATCAACGGCCCCCGCCAATCGGGGCTTGCCCCGCCCATCGGGGCTTGAAGAAATAGATGGGTTGCATGATGCTTCCACGCAGAGCTGAAACCGACCCGTACACGAATACTGGTAAACCGCTTAGAGGATCTAAGCCTGCCCAGGCAAAGCGATGCGAGTGTCGGACCGTCCATGCTCATAAACCCTATTGTTTGCATTGGGCGGCAGGGCTTGAGCTGTAATTTCGTCTCAATGTCGGGTAAAAGTCCCACAAAATTGGAAGCAACGTTTCCAAAATGACCTTTACAGTGTTGACGGGGACGTTAAACCTCAAATCAAACAAACAAATATACACGTATCAAGGTAAAAGGTAAACAGGAGATAATAACAGCTTTCCGCATTATAACAGAGTTTGGACTTTAAAGAGCATGATGAGAATTACAAATTCTTTCCTTCAAGAAGAGACTCCTTTTGATAAGGTGTATTCAATGTATCTATTTCCCTTAAGAGGTTATTTCAGTGTGACATTATTGCAAAACAATTCCATGGTCGATATTGCAAATGATTAAGGGAATGATAATAGGAACTAGTCTGGCTTTTGCTGTCTCTGAGTCTCGTAAACTTGTATAATCTGAATTTCCAATGTATAATCATTATACATGTACTATGCAAAGAATCAGTGCTGATAAGCGTTATTAGAGGCGGTTATTTATTATTGAGCTAGGTAAGGAAGCATTATAACATAATTCACCCGGGGCAAAGCATATAATTGACTTGTGCGCCTGGCGAAGAATCAGATCAGCCTGGGCATCCATATTGTCTAACCAGAGACTTTTCTTGCTGCATGAAGTAGCATTGGGCCCTTAGCTATCCTTAGAGCGCACAACGAAGACTCTGATCAGACTGCACGGATGCCATGATACACGCATAAGATATTTTGTTGTCAGCATAAGATCTATGTTGTGGCAACAAGATAATATGTTGTGCGAACAAGATATTAAATTGTGTGCACAAGATAGTATGTTGTCCACACAAGATATGTTTTGAGAATATCTTGTGCGCACAAGATAATATGTTGTGCAAACAAGATATATGTTGTGCAAACAAGATAATATGTTGTGCAAACAAGATAATATCTTGTGCGTACAAGATATTAAATTGTGCGCATCTTATATATCGCATTTTATATCATCTTGTCCGCACAACATATTAAAAAATTGCATGCCCCTTCCCGGGTTCCCTAGAAAATAGAAAGTAAAACTACAGTCAAACTTCAATGGCTCGGACCATGAAATTATCTTCGATACAGGGGTAGTTCGAGCTTTTGAACTCATTAGGTAGCCCAAGTCATTTCAATGTTCCATAAAATAAAGGTATGTCGTGTGTACTCATTAGAATCGCCTCGATGAGGCGATTCTAATGAGTACATACAACACACATTTTAAAGACCCTAAATCACTATTGGAAGCATACTCTTGGGACTCAAGAACAGGTTCGACTCAGCGATGATCAACGAGCCAATGGGTGTTCGAGCCATTGAAGTTTCAGTGTATTTTTTCTTTCAAATTATGCAAGGTGTAACCATTTTTCGTAGCGCCCAACCCATCAGGTCTTGGAGAAATAGATTGGGCTGCATGGTGCTTCCGCGCAGAGCTGAAACCGACCGAACTTGAGTACTGGTAAACCATTTAGGTCTAAACCTGCCTAGGAAACTTGATGAGAGTCGGACCGTTCTTTAAACCCTAGCGGTTTCTATGGGCGATAGGGCTTGAGCTGTCATTTCATCTAAATGTCGGGTTAAAGTCTCACAAAGTCGGAAGAAACGTCTCAAAGATGACCTCAATAGTGCTGACGGAGACGCAAAAACCTAAACTCAAACAAACAAACCATTTTTAGTCGCCGTTCTACTCAATTTGCTTGACATATTGCGAGACAATTTTCATGTTTGAACCCGTTCGAATTAATTGAATTTCTGCGTATAAAATCTTTACAAATATTGTCGTGACAGCAGACGAGGAAACCTAATCAGACACAAAAACATATTTATTGACAGACAGTATGGAATTGCATAAGACATGGTCAATTTTCTTAACTAATTTGCTTTACAACACTAGCTGTAGTAAGACGAATCAAGGAAAAAAAATGACATTCTGTGTACAGTAAAATTCCTATATTAAGACCACCTTTGGGACTGTTCAAAAGTGGTCTTTAAGACCACTTTTGAACAGTCCAAAAGGTGGTCTCTGACCAGAGGATACAGTATGCAGAAAACACAAAGAAATAATAACTGAAACCTATTAAATAAACATTTTAAAGCAGAATAAGTCTTAATTTTATGTGGTCTTGAGTGTAATAGCGAAATTTTACTGTATTTGCAGTGATAAACTGTCCTTCAAGTTCACATGTCCGATAAATGAACAACCCCCACCATATATAGGTAAAAACCTGGGTTTACATGCATGGGTGTTATTTTGCTTGCAAGACGAATCATGGAAAAAAGGAACCCTGTGTTTGTTTGTTTGTTTGTTTGTTTGTTTGTTTGTTTGTTTGTTTGTATTTGAGTTTAACGGCACAGTCGACAGTATTTAGATCATTTTTGAGCCGGTCAGTTTAGCTATCCACACTTTTCCTTGGCAGGCTTATACGTAAGCAGTTAATCAGTACAGTGCACATTCTATCGCCAAAAACTGACAACTGTCCTTCTTGAAACAGCGGAAGGGAGAGAATGACCGTAGAAAAGATTTCATAATCATTCTCCACGAAAGAATTTGCCGACCCCGGCAGGTATCGAAACCGCGTCCTCCCGCTCACCAGTCAGACGTGCATCCATCACGAGAACACGCCTATATAAATTTGACCCCCTCATACCCCACCTTTTATATAGTAAAAGTGGGGTTCGAGGAGGTATACATTATTTTTCTTATTTCTGCTCAAAAACCTAGATTGTGGGTACTCGATAGGACCGCCTCGTATATTTTTCTTATTTCTGCTCAAAAACATAGATTGTGGTGCGGTTCTATCGAGTACCCACAATTTATGTTTTTGAGCAGAATTTTTTTCTTATTTCTGCTCAAAAACATAGATTGTTGGTACTCGATAGAACCGCCTCAACGAGGCGGTTCTATCGAGTCCCCTCAATCTGTGTTTTGAGCAGAAATAAGAAAACATCACAATTTTCCTCTTAAAATTTCTAATTTTTGGCCAAATAATTGGCAATGTATTTGTATAGGGATGTTTTCGTAATGCGACTGAGCTACCGAGGCCGGCGGCACCGTGTATATCTGTAAAGTTGTCATAAGTTGTCCACCAAGTTGACAAGTCTGTGAAATGAACATCCCCGTAAACCCCACCATATATAGGTAAAAACTTGGGTTTACATGGGTGTAAGTTATTTTGCTTGTTTTTGTTCCAAGACAATGGGTTGATCGATGCCGGGCTTCTCCAGACTTTCGGGTGAGTCTTTAAACCGAGGTCCCGTCTCCGTTAGACCTTAGCTGTTGTTGAGACATGAAACTCAAACACTCACTCACTCCAAGGCAGTGGCCTCAGTGCAACGTTAACAAGTCCGTGTAATGAACAGCCCGTAAACCCCACTGTATATAGGCGAACTAGGGTTTACATTTTCTTATTTCTACTCCAAGACATAGGTTGTGGGTACGCGTTAGAACCGCCTCAATGAGGCGGTTCTAACGAGCACCCATAACCTATAACCGAGTAAAACGTGTCTCATAACATGTGCACGCAGCTCAACGATTCGATTCTGTCTGATCGGAGACCTTTCATACGATATCTAAGTGCCAGTTGAATGCTTATACGCCTCCGCCCATCGGGGCTTGGAGAAATAGATTGGGCTGCATGGTGCTAAAACCGACCGCAGACGAGTAATGGTAAACCGTTTAGAAGTTCTAAGCCTGCCCAGGCAAAGTGGCGCGAGTCCGTCCGTCCTTGCATGTAAACACTACTTGTTTGTTTTGGCGGTAGGGCTTGGGATGTCATTTCATCGCCATGTCGGGTATTGTATACACCGTCTCTAAAATGACCTAAATAGACTTTGTGGGTACGTAAACCCTCAATTCAAACAAACATTCTCAATGCTTATCCAGAAAAGAAGAGAGAAGACTACATTCGTATTGAGAATGAACGCTTTTTTATCTTCACTCAGCGCACGTGCGCCCATCGGGGCTTGAAGAAATATATGGAATGCATGATGCTTCCACGCACATGAGTACTGATAAACCGCTTAGAGGATCTTAGCCTGCCCAGGCAAAGCGGTGCAAGTCGGACCGTCCATGCTTATTAACCCTATTGGTTTCATTGGGCGACAGGGCTTGAGGTGTGATTTAATCACACTGCCAGGTAAAAGTCCCACAAAATCGGACGCATCGTCTGCAAAATAACATATACAGTGTTGGCGAGGACGTTAAACCTCAAATCAAACAAAACAAACAAATCAGCAAATCAGCGCACTTGAAGACACATTTTCACGAGACCTAGCCGATATACCACTCAGGTTAATCACATCTTCGCAAACCAAGGGTACTAAGTCCACTACGTTCCTTACGCGTAAGGAACGTAGTGGACTTAGTACCCCTAACGCGTAAGGAACGTAGTGGACTTAGTACCCCTTACGCGTAAGGAACGTAGTGGACTTAGTACCCCTTACGCGTAAGGAACGTAGTGGACTTAGTACACCTTACGCGTAAGGAACGTAATGGACTTAGTACCCCTTACGCGTAAGGAACGTAGTGGACTTAGTACCCCTTACGCGTAAGGAACGTAGTGGACTTATGAGTTAGGAGGCCTTCATGCGGACTGAACAAATTATTTGTCTAAATCGCGACAGAAGTAAGGGCGAGGATTGTGGCCACGTAAAATCGATTTAAGCCCCCCAGTGGAAATCTTCCACTGACCGTTCCAAGGCGGCTCTTCTGTGGCGATTTATTTATGTTGTTGTTTGTTACTTACTGTGTGTATCACTTGTGTCTTTTAATTTTGGATGGCCATATGGCCATTTTGTGGGAAAGTAACTGTCCTTATGGCCTTCCTTTGTTTAGGTTTCCATTATGGTCTGGTCGCTTAATGTTTGTATTTCTTTCCCTTTGGTGTCTTTTATGGGTGGAGTAAGTTAATTGTATCAATTCCTGGTCTTTGATTTACTTCTACTTAGTACCCTTGGTACTAAGTCCACTACGTTCCTTACGCGTATGTGTTAATCAGTAGACGACAGATTAATGATATTTTTCTCCAGAGACAATTTGCATGAAATGTCAAATCTTGTTTACTGCGTTTTTAAAAATTTTTCTGCTGAAATACCAGCATTTAGAGTGATAAGTCGGTCGGATGCGCGGCTCAGTCACGGGTTTGTTACCAGCCGGGTTCGTCAAATGTTTCATTCTTTCGTTTAGATTGATTCAATGGTCTTTCTCTCTCTCTCTTCAGTCGAATCAAAAATAGCTTTTGTCAGTTTTAACTTTGCTAAGTCAAGAGTTTCTAGTGAAAAAAATGTGCACTGTACTGGATAACCGCTTCTGTATAAGTCTGCCAGGAAAAGTGTGTTAATGTTAACTTATCAGCTCGATATAACCTAAATTGTATTGACGAGGCCGTGAAACACTAAACAAACAAATTGCTTGACCCAGTCCAAGTGGGATTTACATAAGTATGTATTGGCGAGATGATCACGTGATAATCATAATCAATTAACAAGCTCGGGGTGATTGACAGTCTGTTAAGGTATATAGTAATCACACATCTGGGCTGCAATTCAAAATAAACTAAGATTTTCCAAATTGATACCTAGCACTGTGGGTTGCAATATAAGTTCAAAAAGCAAATACATTAAGTAAAGCAAATTCAAAAACTACAGTTTAAGACCAAATAATGGTCCTATAAGACCACTAGACGAAGATTTATTGTCCAAAATGAGGCAAAAATCCCCTAAATTTTCAAACAAGGATACCGACAAGGCAGGAGCACTCACCCTTAAAATATTATCATTTTCAGCTGTTATGTACTCTGAAGTAGCAAAGACGAGGCATAATTTTCTTACTTTCTACATTCTTAAGCACTTTTGTGAAAATTTCACCGAATACCACATGGTAAATTTCATCGCCATCTTGGATTTCGACAAAATTCTTACCCTGGATTTAGTGAAATTCAAACCCCAAGTATTTCCCTGTCAGTCGAGATCGGATGATGACAGTTACCTCTTGCAATTGCTTAACCAATGGCTTTGCAGAATCATCAACCTGATCTTCATGTCATTTTGCTTCAGGTGTTTTAAACGTCTTTCAAAATACTGACTTCGGTTTGTTTACAATAGAGAAATCTGTCAATTTTCTTGACGACCTCATCACTGTTTCAGCTGATTTGTGTTATTGCGCATGTATTAAAAAACGGGATAAAACTTGATGAACATCATACAATAATTACAATTTAATAAAGCTCTTTAAGTTCTGTTTTAGCAAAATGATTTAAGATCATCTTTTTCGGCATTATGACTGTTTTTATGTTTTACTTTTTTGCGTATGTACCTTCCGTTAAATGGTAATTCGGTTGTATCCGCTTTCTCTCGGACTGGTTTTCGGCACTAGAAAGCGTCGTTGTCATAAACCCGGTCGAATCAAAGCACCCGGGATCCAGCAGAATATAAATGGCGAAAAAACACACATGTAGCAGACAGAAGCAATAAAGTTTTCTTCGTATTTGTAAGTGTTTTTGGCATTGATCATGAAATAGTTTTTCGAATTCCACACCGGTAGCCATGTCACACACTATGGGTTTTGGAAATGAAGATGGAAACCGCGTATTTTAGAAGTTTAAACAGAAACTGAAGATTTGTTGTCACGTGACAAATTTTATGAAAATGAAAAGCAACATTAAAACAGATAAAAACAGCATTTATCGCTATATTTTGCAGACCGGAATATTTCTTTATTTTAACTGTTTCTGGAAAACTTCCTTTGAAAATAAGCCACGGTTCTTGAACAAGGAAATTTATTATTATGTATGGTGGTTGCATTGTGTCATGGTAAACTGTTAACTTTCTACTGTCTATCTATCTAACTCTATTTATCTATCTTCTGATACTGCGTCGGTCACATTTGACCATTACCGCAGGTGTATATTACATACACTCCAGGTTTTGCAGGATGAAAGCCTACCCAGTAATCATGTAATTACGGTAGGGATCTTTAACCTGCACAGGGGATGGTTCTCCCTGAAGGGGGGGGGGGGGGGGGGCTCCAGTTAACGTCCCGATCCGAAGGACGGTGCACTTTATGACATTCATCCCTGCAAATGATGCCAATGGAGCGTGTTCGGACACTGAATTTTATCGCCGCTGCCGGGGATCGAACCCGGGACCTCTAGCACTAGAGGCAAGTGCACTAACCACTGAGCTATCACGCTCCATGTACTGACAATGTGATCGATCTTTGACCATTACTCGCAGCAGATATGCAGGTGTACATTAAATACATTCCAGGTTTGCAGGATGAAAGCGTGCACAGTCATGTAATTACAGTAGGGATTTTTTAACCTGCACGGGGGGTTCTTGCATACAGGGCTTCCAGTTAACATTCCAACCCGAAGGACAGTGCACTATGTGGCAGTCATCCCAGCTAATGATGCCAGTGGAGCATGATCGGACACGAAAATTACCGCTTTTGGGGATCAAACCAGGGTCGGGGGTTTCTTGCAGCAGAGGCAGCATCCTAATTCCTTCGGATGGGGGACGTTTTTTCTGACCTGGCTTGTACATAAGCTGTTAATCAGTGCAAAGTAATTTTATGTAAGAAAATGACAATTGCCCTTCTTAAATCGGATGAAGTGATAGAGAGAGAGTAGAAAAAAAATCACAGTCAGTCTCCATGAAAGTTTGTTTTTGATCCACAGGATAAAGTCAGTGACAGTGTGGAAACTCACATCACATAAAAGAAGGAGAGCATAATGCTGCATCTGATCAGGGCCTACACTGTTTGCATAAAGTTCAGCCATTTTTTAAATACATTTTGAAGAGAAACACAACCTGGCATTCCTAAATTTTAAAAAAATGGACTTGCGCTATTATATAAAGTGGAACACAGGCACTTGCTTCATTTTTTCTCTTTGAAAAAAGTGCCTGTGAAGTGGAAGATTCAATTTTGTATACCCTATTAGTTTTATGGGCGACAGGGCTTGAGATGTCATTTCATCTCAATGTAGGGTAAAAGTCCCACAAAATTGGAAGCAACGTCTCCAAAATGACCTTTACAGTGTTGACGGGGACGTTAAACCTCAAATCAAACAAACAAACAATTTGTATACAATAGGTAAAGAATGAAAACCGTACATTTTTTACTCTCCAGAGGTTGGGGCCCCGGCGATAGGGGCTTGGATTTATACATCAGGCTGCATGGTGCTTCCACGCAGAGCTGACGCTGACCACACATTGAACAAGTACTGATACCACTTAGAAGAGCAAAGCCTGCATAGGCAAAGTGGTGTAAGTCAAACCCTCCAATGAATATAGCATTTTGGTTTCATTGGGTGGCAGGGCTTGAGATGTCATTTCATGTCAAATGTCGGGTAAACTCCAGCAAAATTGGAAGCATCATCGTCAAAATAACCTCAATAGTGCTGATGGAGCATTAAACCTCAGTTCAAACAACTTCTCAAGAGGTTATGACCAATTCAGACCACGGTAAATAGAAGGAACTACTTTATTTTTGTTTACATGTTTTCACCATGTGCTCAAGAGCAGCCATGTTCCTTCAACTTCAAGTGCATGGAGGTGGCAAGATGAAAATTTGGTCCACTTTGTAATATGAAAGAATTTTTGAAAACATTGGTATGTTTTGTTAGGAGAGGTTATACAAAGGACTGATTTGTGCTAAAAAGAAACATTGGATGAAATGATAGCTCTGCAGTGACGTTTGAAATTTGACAATTTTCATCCTGATTGTTTTTGCCTTTTCAAAACTAAATGTTAGTAGCAATAGAGCTACATAAAGCCAAAATGTTATGCTTTCATGGAATTAATCACTTAAAAATGCATATTAGTCATAATTTATTTTTAAAACAATTCTCATCTTCACACTTGTCAAATTTTCAATACAGGTTGTCAGCCATTTTGTATAGTCCTTAAACCCTCGACAGGCAATGTCCGATAGATCAACTACATACAATGTAAGCCTTTCAACCCTGCAGGCAAGGAAAGATACATGTGTTGTTTTTTTTTGTATGTGTATGTCATTGTGGAGACGTTGATTCCAATTTTGTGGGACTTTTACCCGATATTGAGATGAATGACATCTCAAGCCGCCCTGCTCATTATGAAAACACGCCTATACAAAATACAAAAAAATGAAAATTTTAAGATGAAAACTTGTGATATTTTTCTTATTTCTGCTCAAAATAATGACTGTTGGTACTCGTTAGAACTGTCTCGATGAGGCGGTTCTAACGAGTACCAACAGTCTATATTTTTGAGCAGAAATAAGAAAAATAAGGTTGACCCCTGTAAACCCCAGTTTTTCTATACGAAAATGGGGTTCATTGGGGTTGGGTCAAAATTATATAGGCGTGTTTTGGTGATGTGCCCAATGAAACTAGTAGGGTTCATATGCATGGACGGTCCGACTAGCACCACTCTGCCTGGGTACAAGTGCTCGGTGAGTTTCAGCTCTGCGTGGAAGCACCGTGCAGCCCAATCTATTTCTCCAAAGATTTTCTATAAAAAGGTTATCCTTTGGAACAGAAGCAAATAATAAACCACAGAACCTACAAGTATTAAATGTACAGTTTTCTTGATCAGACTTGCTAGTTTCGGCCAATTAGGCCTCATCAGTGACCCCCAAATATGTTCAAGCTTCCACAACAGAACCAATAATTCCAAAGGACAAAGAAATATAAACTACACTATGATGAAGGGCAGGGCCGCCACATATTCCCTTAACACCAACTGTAGTAACGTTAAATATGTTGTATATGAAAGCAAAAATACACCACAGAACATAAAAGTATGACGTGTACCGTTTTCTGGGCCAGACTAGCTAGTTTCACCAAATTAGGCCTCGTCAGTGACAAGCCTAGCCAAACAATGAAGACCCTGACGAGACCGCTCAAAATGAGCCGTCTCATCAAGGTCTTCATTGCTTTCCATTCTATTAATCATCTTGATTAAACCCCTATTTTCAAGAGTGGACGCGTCCAAAGACAAAGGTTGAAGAGTTCACTATAGTATGGGTGAAAGGTGTAACTTAGACATTGTCCCTTTTATACTTGTCCAACATAAGAAAGAAAAGCGCTTGAGACCTGGAGATTTTTAAGAAGGATTGATTGACTTGGCATATTTTCCACTACCTTATTTTACAAAGAAGACGACATTTGGGACTTGTTGTTCGATTTCCTATAAATCAAGCTTCTCAGAAAAAAGGTGTCTACTCTTTATGGAACGAATGTGCTCTTAGGCGCAAGCTCAATGAACGAGACTATATAAACAGGGCTGGTCCTTTCAGCGTCAGCTGATCTCATCTTGCCAAGCTGTCCGGATGGTGTCATCCGGATGGTGTCATCAAAACCCGGCTTTTTTGAGCACACAGTTTTGGAGACAAAAATATTTTAATAGCAAAACACCACAAGCGGTGATAGGGGCCTAGATAGCCTATTGGTATGGCCATCGCTTGTGACCGCAGCGGACAGGGTTCGATTCCCGGCTTCGGAAAGTATATTTAACAAAGTAGAGTTTACAAAGGTATGTGTAGGTTTCCTAATTGTTGGTCAAAACATTGTTTGTGTGTGCTCGTTAATACCGCCACTATGCTGTATTTCAAACGAGCACCAACAAACTACACTTACAGTTGAAACAAGAGAACTTGTCAACGAGGCATGTCTAACGACCACCCAAAATCTATGCTTATAGCTTAAAGAAGGAAACATGTAGCCAAAACCTATGCATACAGCCGATACAAGAAAAATATCAATGAGGCGATCCTAATGAGCACCCAAAATCTATTTTTAATTTAATAACGCATGGTCACACATGGGCATCTTGTTTCAGGTTTATTCTGGCTCAAGCAGCTGTTGGTTTGTATACTGATGTTAAACTATGTGCAAAAGTAATCACGTGCGACAAGATCGTTTAGATGAGAAAATTGGCCTTCATGTTAACTTAAGAAACATTTCTAATAGTTTATTGTGGCTCGCCAATTACCACTCTCAGAGCCCCTAAGGGAGGCACTTTGTCTGGAAGTGATAGAATTATGTTCTATAATCATCAAGAGCACAGACGGTTCTCTTCATAAAGACTTTATTTGATAGATTTATTGACATAAGTTTTCCTTATATGTCTGATGCATGACATGGTCAATGTAAAATTTCTACATTTTCTGGTACAGCAGAATTTCATTCTAATGCACTTGCGTATGTAACGCGACTTTTGATTTGATAACGTCAAATGTGCTGTGATATACTGTCGGAAACCCGACGTCATCATGTACATCTAACGTCGCTTTTCATTGGCTGATATTTGGTAATAAGATTTTTGTTAACAAAACAAATGAATAAATGCATTACAATGTGGATAACTAAGATTTAAATTGTCATTTTGGGAGGTAAATTGTCGGTTTTACGGTCACAAATTTCGGCTAACGCGTCGCCGTAAAAGGAAATTTCCGACCGTAAAACGGCCGATTTACCTCCCCAAATGACAATTTTGAATACAATTATCCCATATATGACTCGAACACCGACGGTTAACGTGCATGTACCATGGATGATTCGAACTCCTTCTAGACGACTCCATACAATAAATATTATGGAAGTATCTCGAAACACGCCTTTACAAATACATTGTAAATTTAACTGCCGGAAAAACGAAAATTGCACATGAAAAATTGTGATATTTTTCTTATTTCTGCTCAAAATATAGATCGTGGGTACACGGTACACGAGTACCCACAATCTATATTTTAGATCAGAAATAAGAAAAATAAGGTTTACCTCCTGTAAACCCCAGTTTTACTATATAAGAGTGGGGTTCAATGGGGTCAACATTATATAGGAATATTTTGAAAAAGGTATGGTGTATGTTTCTCCTCATTACGATCACACAACCGTATTACATAGCGCATTCTTTCATTTCTCCACAATGGCTACTTTTCTGAAGAAAATGTGTGATTTTTTTCTTATTTTAACCCCAAAAATAGGTTGTGGGTGCTCATTAATCCCGCCTCATTGAGGCGGTTCTAACGAGTGCCCACAACCTTTGTATTAGAGCAGAAATAAGAAAATAATGTATACCCCATAAACCCCAGTTTCTCTGTATAAAGTGGGGTTCAGGGGCGGGGTGGGGTGTTCATTTCACGGACTTGTTCACGTGATGTCCTGATACATAAAAGATCGAAAATATAATACATGTATCTCTGTTATTTTGTTGATAACGTGATATCATAAAAATGAATAACATGACCACTCGTTTAATTATTTTCTGATGAAAATGTGAGATATTTTTTCTTATGTCTATACAAAACATAGACTGTTTGGTGCTCGTTACGTTCAGTGCCAGTACGGTCAAGCCTATTATAATCAGTTTGTAACTCGACCACCTTGTCCATAGAAAGTTCATCTTGTTCTGGCTATATGTACGTCCTCATCACGTCCTAAGCGTGCGTGGAACGTACATGTACTTGCAATCGCAAACTGGCCCGACGGCTATAAAAATCCAACGCGTTCTCGTCAGTCCTCGTTCCCGATCGCAGCATCGAGTCCATGACAGCTGTAATTATCACCTTACCATTGTTATAGTCATCACATCTGTGTGATCAATGAAACTAGAATCAAGCCCATTGCATCCTCGTTATCACATGCTTCAAATACTGAGCGTGGCCAAAAACGCGGGCCCTGCTAAAAGAAATCAACCACTACCCCAGAGCCCCATCCGGCAGGTTCTTTGAAGCCCAAACGGATCACCTACTGCTAGTTGATACCCGACTGCACCACGTCGTAACACGGTCAAGATAGGTTTGAAGTACGGCAGTTTCAGAAACAATCTTTCATATTCCAGTAACTTTAATCAGTTCAGATATACTGTGAACAGCGGACCATGAGGAAATGGACTCTATAAGCATTTTTGCTTCTGTCCAAGTCCTGTCATATTATGTATCTGTATATGTATGTATGTTAATTTGTTACTTCTGAATAAATATGTTTAAAACAAGTACGTCAGTTCCGCTTAACCCATATATGACAATGGAATCTTCCACCTATTAAGTTTGGAGTGGTCCATTTCCAATTATAGGGGAGTCAGGTTTGTTTTTCTTTATGGCAAATCTTACAAAAATGAATGTTCTTTAAGCAAACAGAGTAGACCCAGATCAGACACCGCATTCTGCGGTGTCTGATCTGGGTCTGCACTGTTTACCAATGTCCCAGAAACGGGGCCGCTAGGCATATATGGGTTAAGTGCGTCCATCTCGTGTTAAGTACGGTCGCCGTCACACTAAACTCGTTCTCACTACGTTCTGAAGTTTTGCTAAACGGACCGAAACTGTCTCCGAACGACATTGACGTACCAACAATCTTGCAATCTATTACGATCTGTTTATGGACGTCATGGACGGGGTTGGACGGGAATGGTCCTTCAGAACTTTGAACCTGCTCAAAATTTCATGCCGTCCATTCCGTTCTGCAATTAGTCAGAGTGGCAACGTACTAAAACCGAGGTGACCGTACTTAAAACGAGATGGATGTACTTTGAACGGAACTGCCGTACTTCAGTCCTATTAGTATCGTGTTAAGACGTGGTACAGTTGGATATCAACCAGCAGTATGTGTTGTAGGCGATCGATCCGTTTGGGCTTCAAATGAGCAGCAGGATGTGGCTCTAGGAGGTAGTGGTTGCTTTTGCTTTTGTTTGACAGGTCCCGTCTTTTTGGCCCCGCTCCGTAATTGAAACAAGGTGATAACAAGGACCAAACGGGCTTGATGCTAGTATAATATATCACGCTGAGGTGTTGACTATAACAAGGGTTAGCTCTCATGGACTTATCTGCACAGCTTGATGCGGCGATCGGAAATGAGGACTGACAAGAACGCGCTGAATTTTTATAGCCATCGGGCCAGGACGAGATTGCGATTACAGTCCACGCCAAACTGGGACGAGATGAGGACGTGGTCGGAATGAGATGAACTTTCTGTGAACAAGGGGTCGAGTTACAAACTGGCTAGAATAGGCTTGACCGTACTGGAGATGGGCTGAACTAGCTGCAAACGGATCTTAAACGACCACGAACGTGCTGGGACTCCTTGGAAACGGTATTCACATGATATGAACGGGCCCTATGGTTTGAACTTGATAGAAACGAACTGTGGACGAGATACAGACAGACTGAACGTTTTGAAGACATCTTATGATCGATATAGAATCGTATATCATGCATAATTGGACAAAAATTACGTTCTACCCCGACCACAGTCCGTTTAACGATTTTGTTAGGACTTGACTGGACGGTCTAAAAACTAGCTTGGTGTGACTGGGGCTTTAATAAGTTATCACTCCGTCTAATTGCAGAACGGAACGGACGGCAAAGCATTTTGAGCAGGCTCAAAGTTCTGAAGCACCCTTCGCGTCCAAGCCCGTCCATGACGTTCATGAACAGATCGTAAAAGGTTGCTGCTACGTCAACTCCGTTAGAAGACAGTTCGAATCCGTATAGCAAAAAAAAAATCAGAAAATACTAAGAACGAGTTTGGTGTGACGGGGCTGTTAAGTACACACAACATTCGCCCGAACTTTAACATCTCACTTGATATCAGTTTTACCATACAACTACTAGAACTTTCAGAAGAGCTGACTACACCCCTACTTTAGATACACATCATCTTGATCATTAAAAACCCACTTGCATGATATATACCAAGTTTCTAACTTTCATAGTTACTGAGAAATATTTGACGAAAAAGTTTAACACTTGTCCAGATAAGGAGGGAAAGAAGACTGAAAGAACAGATGAACAAATATGCTGTGAAAGCCCATTGTCTATTACAAGATACAAGTCATCATGATTGCAAAGTATACTAAGTTTGGGGCTTGTAACTTTCATGGTTCTTGAGTAATCTATAGTTATACACGGACGCAAGGACAGCGGGACGGAGGGGCGAAAGTACAGATGTAAACCAGTATACCCCAACTTATTCGTAGTTGGGGTATAAATAACTTAATTAACAAAGGTTAATATCTCACCTGATATCAATGTGACCTTAAATAGTTTCATGGAAGGTTGACGTCTTACTTGATATCAGTTTGACCATAAAATAAGCTGCTTATCAACCAAAATGTTGATATCTCATTAATATCAATTTGACCATGAAATAACCTCATTAACCGAAGATTGGTATCTCACTTCATTTTAGTTTGACAATAAAATAAACTCATCATATGAAGATTGATATCTCCCTTGATGTGGATTTGACCATTAAATAAAACCATGAACCGGTGGTTGATATCTCACTTGCTTTGGTATCAATTCGACCATACTCATTCACAGTCACTGAACACATTTTAACGATTCGTTAAACAGCCCAGATACCAACATAAATGAACAGGAAAGGAAACAAAATACTATAATGAAAGATCGCAGCCCACAAAGATCAGCAAGACAAATATGGTAAAATCCTATATAAAAAAACAACATCTTTTGGGACTTTTCACTTTGGAACAGTCAGAATCAGAATCAGAATTGTTTACTGGTGACACGTCCTTAAACAATCCTTCACAATGAGACTAAAGGTGGTCTCTAAATAGAGAACAAAGGGTTTAGAAAACACAAAATAAAGAAAAAAATGAAATCTTTTGAATGTGTTTAAGAGGAGAATCAGTGTCTTAAAAATAATAATGGCTTGTATCTAAATATCACGATTAAAAGCAACAGAATTCAAAGACATTATTGTTTTTCTAAATAAAAAGGTAACACCAGTTTCAACAAGTTGCAAAGCCATATATGAAGATGATCTGTGGCGATGTTGTTTGCCGTTGCCTCTTTTTTTCAGACTGTTATTTTATTTAACCCTTTCGTGTCTGAGGTCCCTTTGATTGGCAAACAGCGTAATCCAAGATAAGATGGCGCACAGCGCGCCGTCTGATTTGGTGTCTACACTGTCTGCTAAACATACAGGTACATGTGTGTTTGTCACAAATTACAACAAAATAAAACAACCCAAGGCAGCCTTACAATTAGAAATGGACATGTCCAAAGTTATTAACCATTTAATACCAGAAACCCCAGAACGGGTAGTTGGCAAACAGCGCATATCCAGATCAGACGCCGCAGAACGCGGCGTCTGATCAGGGCCTACACGTTTTGCAAAAAGTTAAGCTATTTTTCGAGTAGAGTTTGAAGAAAACACAAACTGACACCCCTCAACTTTGAAATGGACTCCTGCTATATATAAGGAGGAAGATTCCATTTGGTACAAAAAGGGTTAAGGGGAAGATTCTATGTCATACATGGGTTAATGGATATTTTATCTTCTTCAGCCTGTAAATCAGACACAGCTCATTAAGCAGTATTTATTTCTGTCGTAATAGCTTTATCAATTCGAGATAAAGACCAGAATCAATACCATCATAGTCAGGCGGAAATTCAGGAAAGATGAATAAATGCATGTCGTTTGACTGGCCATATACCTTTCGGAAGAGCATTTATTGGAGACAAATGCATATAAATGTGTATTATCGTGGAAACATAGTCGTACTAATTTTCAATGCTCTGAATTAATCACCCATTTCATTTGTGTTGTTTTCGTTTTCAGCGGTAGTCAGTCGCAAATGAAGAAATCAAGTAGATAAGAAAGAAAAAGGTCTACATCAATTCCATTGCGGAATATTGCATTTGTCTGAGAGTCACTTATGAGGCCTAATTGGCCGAAACGTGCTAGTCTGACCGAGAAAAACCATGTACTCTCTTTCAGTTCTGTCTTGAAGACCTTGTGTCCAAAGGATTTTCTATCTCTAGAATATAAGAATCTTATATGCGTGTGAAGGGTGGATGGAAAAATCCGTCCCAAGGGTCACTGTCCGGCATCACGAGGCTTGCCGAGTGATGCCGGACTGTGATCCCGAGGGACGGACTTTTCCATCCACCCCTCACACCCATATAGGATTCTTTTTCTTGCATACCTTCCATTTCTTAGCGCGGATTTTTAATTCCTCATTCACTTCGGTTACCGATGTCCGCCATATTGTGATAGCACTGCAGGAATGTTTAGTGACGTCACGTAACGTGCTTTGACGTCAACCTTAACGGCGACGCTCACGAGGTCGTAATCAACCAGTGCATTTATCAAACACGCGATTATATTCGATTTTGGGTCGGAACACCACGGTCAGAACATAAAAGTCTATCCCAGGGTAAAATCAAGGATTTCCTTGTCTGGTGTGCAAGAACATATTTACTTTCACCACAGCTGGTGTTAAGGGAATGTATGACGGCCGTAAAAGTCTCCTTGTCCTTCATCATAGTGTCGGTTTATTTTCTAGTCCTTGGGATCATCGATTCCATGGCGGAATTTTGAATATGCCACTCATGAGGCCTAAATTTGGCGTTTTCAATAGTTTCCCATATTTTAATGGAACGCTGTTGACGTCGTTTCAACTACAATGACGTAGCGCGCGGGCTCTCAACGTGCTCTTTGACGTCAGGTTATATTACTAACTGTCGCTGTGTGAAATGGTTCTCAGATTCTTGCTCACAGAATTGATCGAAGTATATAAAACTTTTATTTCAACCAACCAAATCGCTCAAAATTTACATAATGATCGAGATGCAATGATTCAGTTATGGACCCTAAGGGAAATCAAAGTACAGTAGAACTTCGATGGCTCGAACACCGATGGCTCGTTTACCATGGATGTGTCGAACCCATTCTTAAGCCCCTAGTGAAATCCTCTACAGAAGAAATAGTGGGGGATGATTAAGAAGGTTTTAGTCTTTTATCTTGCAAATGAGTGAGTGAGTGAGTGTTCGAGTTTTACGTCCCACCAACAGCTAAGGTCATACGGAGACGGGACCTCGATTTAAAGACTCATCCGAAAGTCTAGAGAAGCCCGGGATCGATCCTGCGACCCCTGGTTTACAAGGCGAGTAGCGTAACCACTACACCACGGAGGCTTCTATCTTGCAAATGTATGATGTGTGTACTCATTAGAATCGCCTCGATGAGGCGATTCTAATAAGTACACACAGCATACATTTTCATTATAGAACACCGAAAAGATGTCTAAAAGTATCTCGTTATGCCTCCTGGCAGTCACCTCAGTTGCTCGAACTACCCCTGTCCCGAACAGATTTTCGAGGTCCCAAAGGTGTTCGAGCCATTGAAGTTCGACCGTACTGGCAGCACTGGTGGCTAGAAAATAACATTTTGGAGATAATATCACAAGCATGTGTTATCAAAATGACAACTCATGAAAAGACAAGAGACAAGCGCAAAGTCGGCTCAAGCCATAAAGATAAAGATAAAGATAAAGAAGCTTTATTTAACGTCGCATATTCGAAACAAATAACATAAGCTCTGTAGAGCTTTTATTGCGACAAACAAAGCCATAGAAATAATAAGAAAAATACTTAAGAGTACGAAGGCACGCATAGAAAACAAAACTAGACGTGCACCAATAAGACAATATATATCAAATTGCAAAGTAACTTCTCCAGACTTTCGGATGAGTCTTTAAACCGAGGTCCCATCTCCGTGTGACCTTTGCTGTTGATGCGACGTAAAACTCAAAACACATACAATACTCTCTTGGGCCTGCTAGCAGAAAACTGTTGTTGGTTTCAGCAGATCACAAAACATTCAAATTGTTCCATTTTAGTTGATGTGGTTTCCAAACCAGTACAGGTGCAAGTAATAAAAAAGATTTCCAGACACTTCGGCCCCACTACCAACTCGGCCCCTAGACAGGTCGGCCCAAAACCAAGTCGGCCCTAGACACCTCGGCCCTAGTCACCTCGGCCCTAGACACCTCGGCCCCACTGTCACCTCGGCCCCTAGACATCTCGGCCCCAAAGACACCTCGGCCCCACTTTTGATGTCTGTTAGGGTATGGGCAGTTATATCATGTTAAAATCGGCACCGCCCATCGGGACTTCAAGAAACAGACAGCCTGTGACATGAGTACTGGTAAACCGCTTAGAGGTTCTAAGCCTGGCCAGGAAAAGCGGTGCGAGTCAGACCGTTCATACTTATAAACCCTATTGGTTTCATTGGTCTGCAGGGCTTGAGATGTCATTTCATCTCAATGCCGGGTAAAATTCCCACAAAATTGGAGGCAACGTCTCCAAAATGACCGATACAGTGTTGATTGGAGCGTTAAACGTCAAATCTAACAAACAAAACATCATGTTAACAAGCCCGTTTAATGAAGACCCCGCTATGCCCCAGATTATATAGGGAAACTTGGGGCTCATAGGGACATACATTATTTACATCATGAAGACACGCCTGTATAAGTTTGACCCCCTTGAACCCCACTGTTATATAGTAAAATTGGGGTTTACAGGGGTAAACCTTATTTTTCTTATTTGAGCGGAAATAATAGAAATATCACAATTTTTCCTCTTATAATGTTCGTTTTTTTTTTGTTGTTTCTTTCGGCGGTAAAGTTTACAATGCAATTTGTATAGGCATGTTATCGTAATTATTATTTCTGCTCCAAGATACAGGTTGTGTGTACTGGTTAGAACCGTACCAATGTGCAGGTCTGGTCAGAATGCGTCTGTGACAACCTTTAATCACAACTAGTTTAATATTAGTCTGTGTTATACAAACTAGTCATTTCTTAGATCCCTTTCATATTCGTTAACAGTCAGCTCCTTGAGAACGATTGAACCAGTATCAAAGGTCTATGTTTTCGAGCAGAAGTAAGAAATATAATTTTATCAACTTTTCGTTATATAATTTTGGTTTTACGGAATCTTCTATTAAATTGTAAGGAAATAAGATCAAATTATTTTATTGCTATTTACATTTCGTATAAAAATAACAAATAACCAATGAGACGTTTAAAATAAATAGAACAACGCTTACACGACATTTTCAGGTTAACTTGGACTACACTCTTAAGGACAGCCAATCCCCCGCCGCCTTCAATCGTGACGTTGACCTTGAGTCAGCATCACGAAAAGTGGGGTTTAGCGGATTGTTCGAATTGTAAATATTTGATACTGATAGTCAAGGAGCCTTTTCTACAAGAATATATAGGGCCATGAAGACTTTGCACTCAGTGCACAACCAGATCCATCTGATCTGGATCTACACTGTCATTCAGTTTTCGAATTTTAAATGAATACAATTTGAGGGTGTGATAGTCAGAAATGTGACTAATAAATAAATTAAATAAATAAATTATACAGTATACTTGTTACTGTCCGTCTTTAAATATGAGCTGAAATGACAATCAAATAGGAATTTCTAAATGTGTGAAACTTGATAACAATGGAAATATTGCAACTAATATATACATATTGTACACATGTACATGTATCAAGTAATTTGGGTAACTGATAGTCAGAAATGTGACTAATAAATAAATAAATTAATTAATTAATTAATAAAGTATACAATATACTCGTTACTGTCCGTCTTTAATATGAACTAGAATGACAATCAAATGTGTGAAAATTGATAACAATGATCTGTTTATCATCAAGGATCTCTTTATTGGGGTAAAGGGATTAGTAACGCCTGGTTGTTTGTTGAGCTTCACACTTTACTCATTTAAGTCAATAATTAATTGTTCTTGAAAAACTTTTTGCTAAATAGTGTACTAACCTGAAATTCATTAATCCTTACCCCGCTGAGCACGATTATCCTTATCTTTGCAAACAGTGTTGAGCCTGATCAGATTGCTTCTGCCCTCTGAACCGGATCTGCACCATTTTTCATGCCGTTAATGAATACATAAAATTAATTGGTCTACTTACGAGGATAGTTGTAGTTCAGCGAACCTGAACACTGATAATTACCTAATAAATAAATAAATAAATAAATAAATAAATAAATAAATAAATTTGTGTTTGTATTGGAGTTTAACGGCCAAGTCAACACTATTTTAGTTCATTTTCGAACCGATCAGTTTACCTATCCACACTTAACCTGGCAGGCTTATACGTAAGCAGTTAACCAATACAGTGCACATTCTTTTCGCCAGAAAGTGACAACTGCCTATCTATCTATCTACTGATACTGCGTCGGTCACATTTGACCATTACCGCAGGTGTACCTTACATACACTCCAGGTTTGCAGGATGAAAGCCTACACAGTAATCATGTAATTACGGTAGGGATCTTTAACCTGCACAGGGGATGGTTCTCTCTGCACAGGGGGCCTCCAGTTAACGTCCCGATCCGAAGGACGGTGCACTTTATGACATTCATCCCTGCAAATGATGCCAATGGAGCGTGTTCGGACACCGAAATTTTTATCGCCGCTGCCGGGGATCGAACCCGGGACCTCTAGCATCAGAGGCAATTAAACTAACCACTGAGCTATCACGCTCCACTGCCCTTCTTGAATCAGCAGAAGGGAGAGAATGACCGAAGAAAAGATTTCATAATCAATCTCCACGAAAGAAAGTTGCCGACCCCGGTAGGTATAGAACCCGCGTCCTCCTGATCACAAGTCAAACGCGCAGGCTTAGCTACCGAGGCCGGTTAAATAAATAAATAAATATATAAATATGTTAACAAATATAAGATTATCCCCCATCATTACCATGATTGACGAAACCGAGGAATGATTTTTTTTTTTTTTTTTTTTTTGGTTTTGTTTTACGGCCCCATCCAC
Source organism: Lucinisca nassula (assembly GCA_963580285.1). Taxonomy (NCBI): domain Eukaryota; kingdom Metazoa; phylum Mollusca; class Bivalvia; order Lucinida; family Lucinidae; genus Lucinisca; species Lucinisca nassula. The sequence continues at coordinate 33,040,689 of OY757025.1, read as the reverse complement.
CGATCTATCCAGATTTCCATCCAATTAGTAACTTTAAAGGATAACTTATTGAAATTAATTAAAAAAAGTATTTTAACGGTGTGGAATTGTTTCGGATAATAAAAAAGCCTAAAGGTGATCAAAAGAGCAGAAATGTACAAAAAGAGCCTGCTCTAAAGCATGCAGCAATGCAATTAGAATTATACATTGAAATAAAAGAGGGGAATTTTCAAATGTATCTTCCATTCTTCTTAAATGGACATATAGATTTCCCGTATAGTAACGTTATAATATATAATATATATATATATTATAGGTTCAAATATCCGTGGCTCCCTATCAAATTAATCAAATCAGCAAATAAAAATAATTTAAAAAAGAACAAACTCATCGGGCATCCAACCTAATCTCCTATTTAAGTGAAAGCCCCGTGAAAATCAAAGTGGGGCCGAAGTGTCTAGGTATATGGGGCCGACGTGTCTAGGGGCCGAGGTGTCCAGGGGCCGACCCGTCTAGGGTTTCAATTTTATGTGGGGCCGAGGTGGTTTTGGGGCCGAGGTGTCTAGGGGCCGAAGTGTCTAGGGGCCGAGGTGGTTTTGGGGCCGAAGTGTCCTGTTACCATAAAAAAGACTACTAACACTGCAATCATTGTACCCATATTTAACCAGCTACGCCACCTGACATGTCCCCACAGGTAACGCCTGTCGCGGACACGTTTGGTAAGGACACCTGACAGGCCCGATACGACATTACTGATAACTGGGCAATTAATTACGAACCAAATCATGACGAAAACACGCCTATATAATGTTGACCCCCTTAATACATCAGTTTAGAAGAAATAGATGGGCTGCATGATGCTTCCACGCAGAGCTGAAACCGTCCGCACAGAAGATCTAAGCCTGTCCAGGAACCGCGGTGCGAGGCCCACCGTCCATGCTTATAAACCCTATTTGTTTCATTGGGCGACAGGGCTTGAGATGTCATTTCATCTCAATGTTTGGTAAAAGTCCCACACAATTGGAACGTCTCCAAAATGACCTATAATATGTTGACGGGGACGTTAAACCTCAAATCAAACAAACAAATAATACATCAGTTTTTCTGATGTCTGCTCAAAACATGGATTGTTGGTACTCGTTAGGCGGTTCTATGTTTTGAGGAGAAATTAGAAAAAAATATCACATGGCGAGGCGGTTCTAACGAGTATCTACAATCCATGTTTTGAGCAGAAATAAGAAAAATATTACAATTTTTCATCTTAAAATTTTCATTTTTTTCGGAGGTAAAATTTACAATATATTTGTATAGGCGTGTTTTCGAAAAGTAAACCAATGCGGACGTACGAAGAAGATTAGTGCCTATACCCACTGAACAAATCATGCCAATGTTCCTGAAATTTTCTGAAATGTTTACAGATTTCTGCTGAAAGAATGTACACTGTAATGGTTTACGGCTTATAAAAGTGTGGTTAGGTAAACTGACCGGCTCGACATAACTTTAATACTGTTTACTACATCGTTAATCTTTCACACCAAACAAAATAATAACAATAATATTCATTGAAGATCCTGAGTAGCTGCTTTTAATAGTTCGTCTGTCATTAGTGACAATGATCAATCTTTATCACATGCAAGAAATTCTAGTGTAATGTTTGTGTGTCCTAAGATGGCTGATGAGACCAATTTAGCTATGGCCTATCTGATGCAAAGGTTAGAGGAAGGTTGCAAAGATTAGAGGAAAACAGCTCTGCTGGTGGTGCCTTTAATAGTTCTAACTTTGCGCTGTGCACGTTTCTGTTCAGCATGCTGCTTTTATACTGTTACAAATCACATGTTTACCGGCAAAGCCCTATTAGCAGAATCCAAGCGCTTTTTAGAAAGAACATTGTCTGTTGAGCTGTTGATCAGAAGAACATTTGCAACTCGACTAGCAGATAAAATTCCGAGCTACATTGGTTTTTTATTTGAAATTTTATGGTATTACAGTAGAACTTCGATGGCTCGAACACCGATGGCTCGTTTACCATGGATGTGTCAAACCCATTCTTGAGCCCCTAGCGAAATCCTCTACAGAAGAAATAGTTGGGGATGACTAAGGAGATTTTAGTCTTTTATCTTGCAAAAGTATGCTCGATGAGGCGATTCTAATGATTCTAATGAGTACATACAGCATACATTTTCATTATAGATCACCGAAAAGATGTCTAGAAGTATCTCGTTATGCCTCCTGGCAGTCACCTTAGTGGCTCGAACTACCCCTGTCTCGAACAGATTTTCGAGGTCCCAAAGGTGTTCGAGCCATTGAAGTTCGACTATATACATATATACATTGGTGCATGTAACTTCAAAAAAGGGTATTTAGACCACGTGCGCCGATCGCAGACTCAGATGAGCCTGTCTATCCGCGCAGTCTGATCAGATTTTTCGCTGTAAGCTGTATGTATAGAGAATACCAGGTTCGTGTCTTTTGATATCAAATTTATCAGGCAAGGCTTCGAGAACGCTTGTAGAATCGCGAGGCTTGCCGAGCCATTCTACATGCGTTCTCGAAGCCGAGCCTGATAAACTTGATATCAAATGACACGAATCTGGTATTCTATTTATCAGTTTATCCCCTTCAACACTCTTAAATTAACAATTCACGATCAGTTATTGTTCATTCTCAGTGCATCCGAGCATTCTAGCGGTCGCTATATTTTGTATCAGCTGACCATATTTTCCTATGATTTTTTTTTTTCAGGTAATTTTTCCAATTTTCCCAGTAACAATAACATTTTTATCATTTTCCAGTAATCCTGTTCATTCGTAAAAGTGCAATGTCACATTGACGTGATAAAGCTCTCTTGTCCTGAGATAGCATATCTTTATTAGGTCAATGCGTTACAATGCAATATATATTGGGGGTAACTGATAAACCACAAAACATATCAATGTACAAAGATGGAGATTGATCATATTTTTTCTATGGTTGTTCTCTCCATTGTCCTGGTTCCAAGAATGACAGTTGTCAGTTTCTGGCGAAGGAATGTGCACTGTACTGGTTAACCGCTTATGCATAAGCCCGCCCAGGAAACGTGTGGTTAAGTAAACAGGCTCGACATGACCTTATCAGTCTTGACTGGACCTTAACCCCAATCCTGCTGAAAACGACAACCCCTACTTTTGCAAACAGTGTAGATCCTGATCAGATGACTTCAAAAGAAGCCATCTGATCAGGATATACACTGTTTGTAAAACAGTTTGCGAATTGAAGTAATATATTAGATCAAGTAATTTGATTGGTTGATAGTCAGAAATGGGTGCGGCTAAATAAATTTATTCGACAAGATAAGGGTCAATTTCAAATCAAATAACAAGTCAGTTAACAAGAAGCACACTTACATTTAAAACACATGAAACTGACATGCCCCCGCCCATCGGGGCTTGAAGAAATATATGGGCTACGTGATGCTTCCACGTAGAGCTGAATCCGGCCCGCACACTAGTACTGGTAAACCGCTTAGAGAATCTAAGCCTGTCCAGGAACCGCGGTCCGTGGTAATAAACCCTATTGGTTTCATTGGGCGACAGGGCTTGAGATGTCATTTCATCTCAATGTCGGGTAAAAGTCGCACAAAATTGGAAGCAACGCCTCCAAAATGACCTTTACAGTGTTGACGGGGGCGTTTAACCTCAAATCAACCAACCACATAAAACTGAGACTACTTTAGGATCCTTTTCTCGAGGATCGTATTTCTCACAATAAAATCACTGTCTCCAAATCCAACATTAATTAACTTCATCGTCTCACGTTGAACCTAATATTTTTGATATACTAGAAAGTAAAAATTACCCAGAAAGAAAGCGCGACTACAGTCCTACACTTTCCACAGCACAACTTCCATGACCTGGAAGGTCAACATTCTGTGTTTATATAATGAAACCACAAGAGATTAGTTCTGATTGTTTATGTTTAGGGGAGAAGTGTATCATGTTCCATTTTCTTGCAGCAAACCATAAATCAGAAATACCAGGTGGGAGCAATTTAATTTCAACAGTACATGTTCCAGCATATTTTATAGTTTACAGCAAAGTCTAAGATCAGTCTGTGTAGCCGTGCAGAGTGAAAACATAGTTTTAGCACACAACAATTACTGTGATCAAAGTAGATGCGCTGGTTGATCTGAGTCTTTACCCAGCGGAACAAAGGAATTGCTGTGTCCTGACTGAATTATATAATTATTCTAATCCTTTAGAAAAATCAAAGCACTGAGAGTACTGGTGGGTCCATCGTCTCTGAGTGTAGGTTGAACTGAGAATCGAACTGTTCGTTTAACTTTAAGCAAGCACAATAGATCTGACCAGACATTGCGTCATGTGGCATCTGTAGATTCTGTTTGCCAATGCCCAAGTGCACGAGCACAGTCCACCCACCCCCGCCAAACGGGGGCTTGAATAAATAGATGGGCTGCATGATGCTTCCAAGCAGAGCTGAAACCGACCAGAGGATCTAAGCCTGCCCAGGCAAAGCGGTGCGAGTCGGACCGTCCATGCTCATAAACCCTATTGGTTTCAATGTGCGATAGGGCTTGAGATGTCATTTCATCTCGGTGTCGGGTAAAAGTTCCATAAAATTGGAAGTAACGTCTCTAAATGACCAACACAGTGTTGACGGGGATGTTAAACCTCAAATCAAACAAACAAACGGTCACAGTCCAGACTGCGCTCTGACGTCTTAGGGATGCTATAAACAACCAGTACTTGGACTTTGTTCAAGGTCAGCGGCAGTCAGATGGTCAGTGATAGTTACGCAGACAATAGATGAGTTTATGACGCCACTGGTCGCTAAGGAAATGCCATCCCACGATTCCGTATTTTTGCACATGCGCAGTTTTGTGTGGCCAAAACATAACCGTTGTTCAGTATGATCCGATAGCAGTTATTAATTATGTGAATTTGACAATTTGAAATATAGCGTAAGGTAAAGGTGACGTATGTCTTGCGTCACTGTGGCATCCAACTGATATTGGCTGACTGCTATCCTTGCAGCAGGTATGGTTAGAGGGGAGTGCTCTTATTCTTTCTGTTTCTACACTTCCATTCATTTTCCTCTTTCTCCTCTGTCCTTTACTTTAATGTACGATCTCTTCTATATGTTTTTTTTTCTCCTTTTCTCTGGGAGACGAGACAAAATTACCCACAGGGGTTGACGTGTCGTTAAACCCAAAACAATTAATAATCGAATAATAAACGGACAATGGTCGCGTCATGTTGCGTTAATCGCAAGACAACGATGTGACAATGAAGATGATTGGTTGGTTGGATGGATTGGTAGGATTAATGTCCCCGTCAGCACTATTTAGGTCATTTTGGAGACGTTGCTTCCAGTTTGGTGGGACTTTTACCCGACATTGAGATGAAATGACATCTCAAGCCCTGTCGCCTAATGGAACCAAAAAGCTTATATGCATTTGACGGTCTGACTCACATCACTTTGCCTGGTCAGTTTCAGCTCTGCGTGGAAGCACCATGCAGCCCAATCTATTTTTCCAAGCCCCGATGGGGCGAGACAGTGAAGATGAATCTAAGGATTACCACCCTGACGGATCCAACATGTGGGTGATAAAGATCAATCGTTTACACCCAGTAACAGGGTTGTTTGAATGTTGTAAGTCACCGTCCCCGCGACCCCCGCCCATCAAGGCTTGAAGAAATAGATGGGCTGCACGATGCTTCCACGCAGAGCTGAAACCAACACACACGAGTACTGGTAAACCAATTAGAGGATCTAAGCCAGCCCAGGCAAAACGGTGCCAATCGGACCGTCCATGCGAAACCGTATTGGTTTCATTGGGCGACAGGGCTTGAGATGTCATTTCATCTCAATATCGAGTAAAAGTCCCACAGAATTGGTATCAATGTCTCCAAAATGGCCTATACAGTGTTGACAGGGACGTTAAATCTCAAAGCAAACAAACAAACCACCATCCCCGTTAACACTATTTGGGTCATTTTTTGAGAGGTTGCTTCCTATACCCACATTGAGATTAACCCATTTGGTACCACAAACCCCAAAACGGGTATTTGGCAAACAGTGCAGGCCCAGATCAGAAGTCGCAAAACGTGGCGCATGATCAGGGCCTCCACTGTTTGCTAAAAGTTCAGTCATTTTATAAATAAATTTTGAAGAAAACGCAACCTGAGAACCCTAAATTTTGAAATGGACTCCTGCTATATATATAAGGAGGAAGATTCCATTTGGTACAAAAATGGTTTAATAGCATCTCAAGCCCTGCCGCCAAATAAAAAAAAAAGGTCTGGTTAACAGTAGTTTACCAGTTCTCATGTGCGGTCAGTTTTAGCTCTGCGAACCCGGGGCCTCTCGTATACTGTACAAACACTATACCGACTGATAAACCGAACCACACCTTCGACCTTTTACATCCCCCTCCACCCCTGCCTAATGAGATTTGTCCCGAATCTCTAAGTGCTATCCAGTCTGGCTATGGTACTTTCATGTTCAGGTTTTTCAAAGTTCTGCCAGAAATGTTTTTGCTTAACTGCTCATTTTTTTTTCTTGCAAGTCAAGTTAGGTCAAAGATTTCTTCAGTGCCCCCTAACTCAGGATATGAGAATTAAACAAGCATTCATTTAAAACATACAACAAACAACAAATAGCATGTACATGTATAATGGAATACGAGGACTGTTCAAATATGAATGCAAGTAGAACGTTTTCTTATGCACTTTTGTTTGTTTGTTTGTTTGATTTGAGGTTTAACGTCCCCGTCAACACTGTAAAGGTCATTTTGGAGACGTTGCTTCCAATTTTGTGGGACTTTTACCCGTCATTGAGATGAAATGACATCTCAAGCCCTGTCGCCCAATGAAACCAATAGGGTTTATTAGCATGGACGGTCCGCCCCGCACCGCGGTTCCTGGACAGGCTTAGATCCTCTAAACAGTTTACCAGTACTAGTGTGCGGGCCGGATTCAGCTCTGCGTGGAAGCATCATGCAGCCCATATATTTCTTCAAGCCCCTATGGGCGGGGGCTTTTCTTATGCACTAAAGAGAAAATCACCTGGAAATAAATATCACAGCGTAGAAAAACATTTTACCTATACATTGATACCAACCAAACCTGTTAAAATCCGTTCACTTTAGCCATGTATATCGTTCGCTAAACACTGTCTACTCTTGTATACTAATACAAAACATGGTTGGAAGAAGGTCAGAGTACGCCGTTGAAATATGGTCCTATATTAAGAATCGTTGATTCTTGGTATACGGTGCAAAGACATTTTTAGCTCGTCTGTTTTTGGAAAAAAAAACTTTCGAGCTATTGTCATCACTCCGGCGTCTGCGTTGTCGTATGGCGTCGTCCTGCGTCGTTCCAAAAAAACTTAACCTTGGCTATAACTTAAAAAGTATTAGACCTAGCCTCATGAAACTTCATACACACACTCATCATCACAAGAGCTACATTTTGACCAAGGACCATAACAACATTGTTGATTTTGGCTGAATTATCTCCCCTTTTCCAATTTTTTTCTGAAACACATTTTTTGCTCTCATTTAATACTATTCACAACAGAGCCTTCAAACTTCACATGAATGTTCCTTGGGACAAGACCTTTTCAGTGATACCACTTTTTTTGATCTGTGACCTTGACCTTTGAACTTTGACCTATTTTTCGAAAATTTAACCGAAAACCTTAACCTTGACCATATTTCCAAAAGTATTTGGCCTACCTTCATGAAACTTCATACACATACTCACCATCACAAGAGCTACATTCCCTACAAGTTTTATAACTCTATCTTGCAATTTGATTGCTCTTGTTTGACTTAGAACTTTGGTTTTCTAAAAGAAACTGCAGACGAGCGTTGGCACCCGCATGCGGTGCTCTTGTTGATGAAATATGTTCAGTTTATGGGCATAATGAAATGTCTTTTCCGACAGTTTTTCGTTGGTGTAAGAAATTCAGCTGTGGGCTAGGCTCAACAGAAGATGCACCACATGATCGTCGGCCGAAAAGAGCAACATCTGCCAAGATGGTTGCTAGAGTGAAAGAAATAGTTGCTACCGATGCACGATACACCACTAGGCAAATAGCTAGTATGGTTGGCATCTCATCAGGAGCAGCTCATACAATTCTTAAACGGGATTTGAAAATGAGAAAGATCTGTGCCAGATGGATTCCCAATCTGTTGACAGATGAGCAGAAAAAGACACGCGTTCAGTGCGCCAAGAAGTTGTTTAAAAAGTTTCCAAATTACAATGCACGGTCTTTCGCTAATGTCGTCCAAGGTGACGAGACATGGGTTCACTTTTTTGAGCCAAAACGAAAGATTCAGAACAAAATATGGGCAAAAAAGTATTGCAAAAGACAATGCATTGCAAAGCAGACCATGAGCATCAAGAAGGTAATGTATGCCATATTCTTTTCAAATCAGGGCCCTGCTATTCAGGTTGCTGTGCCTAAAGATAAATCTGTAAATGCGAAGTTTTACAAGAATAAAGTTCTTCGAAACTGAAGAAATATTTCATAGAACGAAGACCCGCAACTGGTTTGGCTAATGTCAGATTACTACATGACAATGCGTCATCGCACAAGGCGTTCATTGTGCAAGACTATCTGAAGCAGGAAAAGGTTGTTGAACTCCCTCATCTTCAGTATTCCCCTGACCTTGCCCCGTGTGACTTTTTTTGTTCCCGCGGCTGAAAAATACCTTTCTGGTCGAAAATGTGTACAGCGCAAACACCTCGGTTCTGCAATATTTCAGTGCCTTCATAGTATACCTCGAAAAAGACTACCAAAATGCATTCAATGATTGGATCAGAAGACTGAAAGTTTGTATATCTGTTAGAAGGGACAAAATATATTTCATCGAAATCTATCACGGAATCATTTTTATGTGCTTAGTTGCATTCATATTTGAACATTCCTCGTAGTAAAATAACCTATACAATCGGAGGATTCGGACATGGTATCTGCTAAGTACTGTTGTGATTCAAAAGATTGTGAACTGCAGTTTCTTTGATTTGAGGTTTAACGTCCCCGTCAACAATGTTAAGGTCATTTTGGAAGCGTTGTTTCCAATTTTCTGGGACGTATACCCGACATTGAGATGAAATGACGTCTCAAGCCCTGCCGCCCAAAGAAAGCAATAGGGTTTATAAGCATGGACGGTCCAACTCGCACCGTTTTGCCTGGGCAGACTTAGATCCTCTCAGCAGTTTACCCGTACTCATGTGCGGGTCAGTTACAGCTCATCTAATTCTTCAAACCCCAATGGGCGGGGGCCGCTGAACTGCAGTATAAAAGTCTATGAATGTTGAGGATGAAATTTAAAAAAAAAAATTCTTAGCTTACTGTACACACAAGGGCTCGATTGATTACTTTTTGCCACACAAGACTGCGCATGGGCAGCGTAACCAACGAAGTTAATCAACCTAAACTCATCTATAGCAAGCAACAGATTCTCTGCTTTATAACGTAGGCTATGGGTGCCCGTTAAAACGCTTCATTATAAGAAAAGTATTTAGTCAAATTTTTGTCTGAATTAATAACTACCCTTACAGGGCAAAGCTACACAGGCTGTGGCTTGATGCTTAACTTAATATAGATGAGGAAGACTGGGTTTGGGTACAATGTAGACCATTTATTATGCGCAAGCATTATGATTAGATAATTATAAAATACAATCTTGTGCTAATTAAATTGCAAAATATTGCGCAATAACATTACGCAATGCTATTTCATTTGCTTTGAAGGCAAATGATCTCCAAAGACCCAAACCCAGGTAGGGTGTAGAGTTGATAGGGAGCGAAGGTGCATGTGTAAACAAAATAAAACATACATGTAATAAACATAGTAAATATAAGCAAAACATGTATAACTCAGGTGTATGAGCAGGTGAATGGCATAAGTGCAATGTAAGTCAGCTCGTCCCCTTCAGGCCTTGTTGGTGGAGCGTGGAAAGGAGTCCCCCATAACCTTGGCAAGTTGGACTCGATGTTCAAAAGAAGGGTCAATATATCGCTGGTAAGCATCGCTGGACCAATCCCCCTGCAGTTTGATCCACTCAGCCGGTATTCCACATTGCAAGGCAAAGCTTGCACCCCCCCCCCCCCCGCCTAAATGAGTGTCCCGAATATAGGGACGGATTAAAACCCAGTTTACGAAGACAAAGGCGAAGGTGGGTAATGAATGTTGTGTAAGTGATTGGCTGGGTGCCTTGCGGGGTAGGGTAACTAAATAAGGGTACAGGACTATCCAACTTGGGGAGAAGGCCAGTACATAACATCAAGGCAGATGAGGGACAAAAGGGGGAGCTAGCTATGTGTGGTAGAGGAATGAGCAAAGTCCTCTGTCTGTATTGGATAGTTTTGGACCAGCGTACTAAAAGGACTGCTCCGTGCGGGCCGAACTGGATATCCGACACACAAAGGTGCTTGTCCGGATTAAATCCGGTATGAGAAGGAATTAGTAAATTTGACTTCCGAAAGAAAGAAAAGAAGGCAACCAGACAAGCTGCCCAGAAACACACATCAAAGGGTCTGTTTAGGTTCAGAACTGCCAGAATGCCTTGCAAGATAGAATTTGTAATTGGCAATTTTTGATTGATCCCATCACCCTTGTGCCTACGAAGTCCTTTCAAAATGGAAGAAAGGTAAAAATTATTTTCCAGGGGGTTACTATGCCCTTCATCTAAATGCATAATACGTACCACGTTCAAATATTGTCGAACCGAAGAAAAGTTTAGTTTTGATCCTAAGAATGCAATGTATCTACCTAAATTGCAAGGCGATATAGGCACAGGTGCAATATGAAGGCTTGAACAGAATTGGAGGTACAATGCCTGCTGACTCTGGTAGGTGCGCCTGGTTGACTCTGCAAAGTTTAGTGACCGCAAGGCCGCCACATCTTGATCTAGAGAAGCCATCACACTCTCTCTAACCCTGGTATCTACCAAAGAGAAAGGAGAAGCTGGCATGAGACATGTGACAGCCCAAAGGGGATGGATAAACATAAGGAGAAATTCTAGAAAGCCGACCCGGTTCATGAGCTCTCGAGATGTCGTCGGCGACCGTGTTAACCAAACCTGGGATATGTTTGGCTGTGACGTGGAAGTTAAACTTGGCAGATAACCAAAACAGGGTTCTGAGGCATGACATGATAAAGGGATTGGTCGAAGTGCCGCGGTTAATGGTGGCCACTGAAGTTACATTGTCCGTCTGGATGTAAATGCGCTTGTTAGTCCAAGCGGGTGCCCATCTACAAATTGCCAGAAAAACTGTTAATATCTCTTTTTGATTAATGTGGAAGTCAGCTACCTCTGGCCAGTCCAGCCGCCAGTGGGTATAGAACCAATCACCATCATATATGGCCCCAGCTCCCAAGTTACAGCTATCAGTAAAAACTGAGGTAAGAGGTTGTTTATCCAAAAGCATAGAACGCCCATTGAAAGATATCATGAAACGATGCCACCAAAGAATATCTGCTTTTATGCTGCTGCTAAGCTTAATTTTATGATTGCCTTTCTTTAGCAAGTTTATAGTGTTGATAATGCGACGCGAAAAAACTCTGCCACCATAAATCACACTTGCGCAAAAGTTTAGCTTCCCAGCAAGGGACTGCAATTGCTTCTTAGATGCTCGCTTGCGTTGCAAAAAGAGAGACAACTCATGCTTGACCTGCATGAGCTTCTCATCAGGTAGCCTGAGGCACATGGCGATGGAATCAATTTCTATGCCAAGAAAAGTGATCCTTGTGGTGGGATCCACCACTTTTTTCCAATTGATATGAAATCCTAATTTTCTGAGTAATGAAATGAGAATATTCATTGCATTCAAACAGTCCTGAAAGGTATCAGCTTTAATAAAAAAATCGTCGAGGTACACGACAGTTGCTGTTAATCCACGTCTGATAAGCATACGCCTCACCGCCTGAGTAATTCTATGAAAAATACCTGGTGCTAGCTTACTACCGAAGCAAAGACGAGTGTCCCTTAGGTACACGGTCCTCTGACCAAATTGCCACCTCAGTCCCGTGACTTGTTTGCTTTTATCGGACAATTTGACATGTCTATAAGCAGCTTGCAGGTCAACTTTTGCCATGTAGCATCCCTGCGTGACCAAGCTGGCTGCATCATCTACTCGTGAAAATCTTTGATGCCAGTCGCTGGTGCAGTAGTCATTCACAGACTGTCCTGTAGGTAATGAGCAATCATGAATGAGCCTCACCCCCCCGTCCGGCTTAGGTATCACACCTATAGGACTGATAATGCGAGGGGGCTCTGAGACCACTTCATAATGTCCCATCTGGATTTCCTTAAGGACCTGTGCAGTTGCTTGGTCATACAGGGGGCTACCTGGCTGAGCGGACTTATGATTAGCACATTCCACGGGCACTGGAGCAGCGTCTTCGTCAATGATATCAAACCCATTTTTGATTCCATGAAGTAAGAAGTCCCTATCAAAATCATCTTTAAGCTCTTCTTCCCAGGCTGAGAGGCGTAAGCCATCAGACGGATTAACTGATACCTTATCTAGTTTTTTGTTTGAGTATGGGTAACCGCAGAGTGCCGTTGATGGCATCCAGGTTGTGAACACTGGTGTACAAACTTGCAACCCTCCCCATAATGACACCCACTTTTAGTGTTGAAAAGCTTACAAATGACCTTTCCATCCAGTGTGTGGGGCGAGCCGGGAGACTGGGGCTTGGACGCCTGAAGATTACTCCCCCTATAAGTGAAATTATTGGGCCTTGGAACCCGGGGTTACAAATAAACTGAGTGAAGATGGGGAACATCTGTGCCCCACCGGAAGTCATGGGCACATTGGAGTTTCCTATACTCCCTGTCATACAACAATACCGACACCACATTGTATCGCTGGACAAGTTGACATACTTTGGTGGTGTATGACAGGTAGTCTAGGATAGCATCCCCACTGAGCTTAGACTCCCCGTGCAGCTTATAAAGAATGGCTAAGTTTGCCACAGTCCATTGGGCTAGAGATACGTTTTCAAGTCTGGGTTTCTTTGGGCCGGACTTTAGTACAACTTGGTGTGACCCTGCCCCGCCCACTACTATCTCTTCTTCCACGCCCCCACCAACAAAATCGACAATGTCGTAATGGGAAGGAGCCGACTTACCATTCGCTGCTGACGACAAGTAAATCTGGGGATCTTTCCAGGACTGAGCCTCGGGGGCTTTTGGTGCATTCGGACCGCTTGACAAGGCCGATATATTCGCTACATTAGAGTTACTGTCACTAAGAAGCGCTTGTCTCGCCTGTAAATCATTAGAAAGCCCATTCTGCGCCTGTATCTGTCCGCGTGCGAGCTGGTTCAAGAGTCCTTGCACATAAGAATCGGGTGTTGTCATCGACGAATGGGCGCCGCCATCTTGTCCACCATGTGATCCGCTGGGCGACGCTGATTGGTCCATTGAATTTCGCGCCGCTTCCAGTGGTGGCGCGCGCATCTCTTCGGCCGCGCTTGTTTGGGCGACCTCTGTTGAGGGTCGCACAACTGTCTGTTGTGGAATATGTGTGCCGTTTAATGTCCGAACGCACGCTAAGATTAATTTCTTTTGACCCCTCGGGATTTTCACCTTAGAAAGGTCCTCATCATTCAAAAGTTTGAGGGCTTCAAGAGATGTAAAGCCCTCTTCAAATAACTTTTCTACGGCCCCCGCACTAATCATGTTTTCGTTCGCCCAATTGGCGACCACTTCCTCTGGTGTCATTGTTGTTATAGTGATGATGTTTTCCTCCGTATTTATTACGTCCGTGGATGCCGATTCAGGCAACATAATCCCTTTCACTACTTGGAAGTAGCTTTAGACTTCCGACATCGAATTTCGCTGCCGAAAACGCAGCTTTTTTATCATGATTCTGATGATGCTAAAAAGCGTCCTTCACTCCCTCACGAATTTAACCGTTTCTGTTCCTGTTTACGATCTTTAAACACGATCTCATTAATGTTTGTGCTTTTGGTCTTTTTCCTAATCCCAATCTATTGATCGTTCAGTCACACATTATCCAAGTTAATAGTTCATTCACGCATTATCCCAGTACAAAGGAATATAATTGCCAAAAATCCAAAATGGCGGATTTGCAATGCTGCTTTGCTGCTTGCTGCCTGCGCTATGGAGCTGAGCCCGCCAAGACAAGGAGTCGAGGGTGATAGGGTGATATGATTGGCCCAAGTTGATCATGTGACAAGCTTGGGCGGAGCTAGGTGAATTCCTGGAATCAGGCTATCTATAGAATATGGTTCTAAAAATAGTTGATGCAAACAGTTATCTGATTATGCCCAAGGTGTGTGAAACTTCTTACAATGGAAAGCATAGTGGCATAAAGAGGTCTCCTTGGGGGACACCACTGGGGAAAATTATCATCAGTGGAACCTGATCTGGTCAGGAGGGTCAGAACATTAAGTAACTTGAAAAGAAGGGGGGTTCAAGCAGGTCTCCCTGTGGAACCCAAGCGGAGGTAAGTTGGTCTAATTAATAAAGGATTAAAACAAGTTAATCCACTCAAAAAAAAATATGGTAGCATTTTTCGTCAAATTATTTGCATGTATACTTGTCATTTGTTAATGTGATTAATTATTTCCCTTCTGTATACGCGCGTATATCGATTCATCTTTCTGAATTTAGAGAGCTTAACCTCATATGCAACACAATCTGTGCTGAAAAAAATATTACATGCTGCAGCTGCAAACAGTGTAGATCAATCAATGGCTTCTGATCAGCATCTGCAATGTTTGTCATAGTTTCTCCTCTCTCTTTGCTCCTCGCTCAGTCCCACCACTGCACCCCAGCTCCCTGGAACACAGCCCCTTCAGCGATATGTTTAAACAAAAAAGTTCATTTTACCTGTTGATGCAGGCCCGCACACAGCTGGGAGGGTGCAAATGCAACCGCCTCTCCCCTTTTGGAAATTATCTCAGTGTGTGTGTGAATTCGGGTTTAACGTCGCTTTCAACAACTTTTCAGTTATATCACGACGGTGTCTGGTTGTGACGGGGAGCTCAATGCTCACTTTTATAATGCTGCCTCACTGAAGTATCATGTCCCAGACACATTACACGATACCACACCCAGTCACATTATCCTGACACTGGGTCGACCAGTCCTAGCTTTACCCCGTAAATCTGAGTGCCAAGCGAGGAGCAGCTAGTACCATTCTTAACGACTTGGTATGTCGCGGCCCGGGATTGAACCCTTGACCTCCTGTTCCCCGGAGCGCACACTCTACCAACTGAGCTATCGGGGCCGGTGGAAATTATCTCAGATTCATGCAGATTTCACCCATTGCAAAATACCTGAAATTTGCCCCCCCACCTCCCCACACACACACACTTTACGGTCCTGAATCATATTCAAAACTGTTGCTACATACATATGGCGAACAGTGCCGACCCTGATCAGAAGCAATGCACTGTCTATCTGAAATGGGTCTACACTGTATGTCTAATAAAGGTACCACCTATAAAGTCTGGGCTACTCATTTTTGCTCAGCGCGAAAATGCTATTTTTACTCGACTTGAAGTTTTATGAATGGAATGTTACGAAAGACGTGACAGCGTATGTTGTTTTTCTTTCATTACGTGAGCAACCTGGCATTCTTATACTATTTCATTTAACCCTTCAGCAAACAGTGTAGTCCCTGCGCAATCTGCTGAGCAGATGCCACATTCTCCAGCGTCTGATCTGGGTATTCCATATTCGCCAAATCCAGCACATGATTCCTGTCAAGACTATAGATAGGTCTGACCAATATGTTGCATTGATAAAAATACCGCAACGTTTCAAGTTGGTTTTCCCAAATTAGTGATGGTCGCGTGGACAATTGCGTGAATTCTGTTTTGCCATTTAGTAAATTTGGGTTGATCGTAAACGATAGACCAAATCACCCATACAGCAACAATCACAACAGGCAGACGATAATGAAAAAACTTTTTCTTTCTCTCTTAATTTTTGGTGAAAATAAGCCCGGGCTTTTCATCTGTGCAAGCCCTGCATATAATTCACGTGAAAAGTCAAGCCGCATTTTTTTCTGAGTCAAGAATTGTTGTCTGTTAAGGAATTTCCATGGCAGTTTAAGGGTTAAAGCCCCCTTCTTACTCAATATATATATAGTAAAATTGGGGTGGGCAGTGGTGTGCATATTTTTTAGTTCACCTGAGCCCCGGTGGGGTGGGGCTGCGGCTTAGTCTGTCATCGTTCTCTGTGTAGTCATCATTTTAATGCAGCAACTTCTCTAAAACCGCATTTCATGTAGAGCCTGCCATGAAGAGGGATAACAAACAAAATATTGTTCTTAAGAACTGGGTCACTGGACCAAGAGTGCCGTCATTCCCATATATGTTAAAAAATCATTAAACATCTTCTCAGGAATCAAACAGCCAATGACCTTGAAACTTGGTATGCGGCATTGAGGACTCGGGGCCCACCAATTTTGTTCAAATGATGACAGTTGGTCAAATTTGGTCACTTCATACCTTTGACACCTCCCTCATCAGAAAGGAAAAGCCCTACTTTTGATGCTTATATTTCCCCAAATTATGCCAGGATTGTGGAATCTCCCTTTTCAGTTTTGTGAACTGAGAATTTCCCTATCTGTTAATGGCAAATCTCCCTCGAACAGTTAAAACAAGAGAATCGATGAAACCGAAAGATGCTTCCCGAAAAATGCGCAATAGTAGGAGGGCTATGTTATTGAAAGGGCCTATTTACTTTAAAGTGTGCATGGTATGAAATCTGGGGTTCAGCTGCCCTATGGCTGATTTAGTTTTAAGTTTTGACCTCACATATCCCCATACCCAAAAGAGTTTGCTATTTGTTTTAATCCTTGTAGCAATAATATTAAGTCTTCCTTAGTTCCGAAATGACTAAACTTTCAAATGGTAGGAATTTTCGTGATAGTTTTTGGCATGGAAATGTATATTGACAAGGTCTAATCAGTCATGTCGTTTAATGACAAATTTCTTTTTAAATAGCCTCGCTGAGGCAAATTTTCACCGATTATGGACGTATAACAATACAACTGATCAGATCTTGTCAATTATATACATCTGCATGCCAAAAACTATCAAATAATTCCTAATGTTTGAAAATAATACATCCGTAATCAGTTGGTGAAAATTTTGCCTCGGCGAGGCTGTTAATATGAAGAAATCAGGCATTAGACAAGTTGGTTACATCTTATCAATATAATCTACATGCCAAAAATTACTGACATATGTATACCTTGTCTGCAACTTTTATAAAATTATTGAAAGTATTGGATTTTCTTTTCAAACTAAAATGGAAGTACCTCTGGACTCTGTAATGTTAAGATACATCTGGAGCTGATAAGAGTAGAAAATTATTCAAGTTAATTGTTGAGAGAAGCAGGGAATTTATTGCCATAGTAATCTGATATGAACTCTGAGGGCTGAAGCTAATGTTTACATTGTGGAAAGTGAAGGACTGACTAAAGGGCAGAGTCACCGAAAGATTTTTTTGCTTTGTTTGTACTAGAGTTTAACGGCCCAGTCAACACTATTTAGGTCATTTTTGAGCCGGTTAGTTCACCTTTCCACACATTTCCTGAACAGGCTTATTCGTAAGCGGTTAACCAGTACAGTGCACATTCTTTCAACAGACATCACGAAAAACGCGCCTATATAATTTTGCACCCTTGAACCCCACTTTTATATAGTAAAACTGGGGTTTACAGGGGTAAACCGTATTTTTCTTATTTCTGCTCTAAAATATATATTGTGGGTACTCGATAGAAGCGCCTCGATGAGGCGCTTCTTCCGAGTTCCCACAATCTATATTTTGAGCAGAAATAAGAAACATATTACAATTTGTCATCTTAAACTTTTAGTTTTTTTCGGCAGAAAAATTTACAATGTATTTGTATAGGCGTGTTTTCGTAATGAAAGTCACTGAAATAATTACTGACATTATGGTAACACTTATCCCGCTGCATAATAAATTTAGCCACACCCATTTCTGACTTTGAACCAATCAGATTGACTGATGTAATTTATTCTAGCAAATTCACAAACTGGATGTCAAACAGTGTAGATCCTGATCAGATGGCTTCTTCAGAGAAGAAGCCATCTGATCGGGATCTTCACTGTTTGTAATGATCAGATGGCGTCTCCAGAGAAGCCATCTGATCGGGATCTACACTGTTTGTTAACGGGATTGTCGAGAACAGCAGGATAAGGGTTAAAAAATCCGTGTAATGAACACCCATCTAAGCCCCATTTCACATAGAAAGAAAACTGTGTTTTCAGGGGTATACATTATGTTTCTTATTTCAGCTCTCATATACAGTAGAACTTCGATGGCTCGAACACCGATGGCTCGTTTACTATGGATGAGTCGAAACCATTCTTGAGCCCCTAGCGAAATCATCTACATAAGAAATAGTGGTGGATGATTAAGGAGATTTTAGTCTTTTATCTTGCAAATGTATGCTGTGTGTACTCATTAGAATCGCCTCAATGAGGCGATTCTAATGAGTACACACAGCATTCATTTTCATTATAAAACACCGAAAAGATGTCCCACAATTAACCCCGTTATGCCTCCTGGCAGAAACCCTCTGTGGCTCGAACTACCCCTGTCTCGAACAGAGTTTCGTGGTCCCAAAGGTGTTCGCGCCATTGCAGTTTGACTGTAAACATTGTGGGTACATGTACCCGTTAGAACCGCCTCTTGAAGCGGTTTAATAAGGCGGTTCCAACTAGCTCGACAACCCATGTTTGCAGTATAAACAGGCAAATCACAAACTCATCCGAAAAGTAAACTTTTGGGAGACACGAAGGAATGTAATATGTCGCACGGGGATGTTATCGTAATGCATGAGCGCCCCTGCCCATCGGGGCTTGGAGAAATAAATTGGGCTGCACGGAGCTTCCGCGCAGAGCTGAAACCGACCGAACTTGAGTACTGGTAAACAGCTTAGGTCTAAGCCTGCCCAGGAAAAGTGATGCGAGTCGGACCGCTCCTTAAACCCTAGCGGTTTCTATGGACGGCAGGGTTTGAGATGTCATTTCATCTCAATGTCGGGTAAAAGTCCCACAAAATCGGAAGCAGCCTCTCCAAAATGACCTTAATAGTGTTGACGGGGACGTTACACCTCAACTCAAACAAACAAAATCGTAATGCATGAAAGCACTTTTACAACAGAGGCGCAGCAACTCTACGAAGCTATTGGGATGCATGTGCTTGTTTTAATTGAGGTTTTACGTCCTAGTTAGCACTATTTAGGTCATTTAGAAGACATTGCTTCCGATTTTGTAGGACTTTCACCCGTCATTGAGAAATGACATCTCAAGCCCTACCGCCCAAAGAAACCGCTAGGGTTTAAGGAGCGGACCGATACGCACCACTTTTTTTTGGCAGGCACGCATCACTTTTCTTTTGCAGGCTTTTACCTTCTAAGCGGTTAATCAGTACTTAAGTTCGATCGGTATCAGCTCTGCGCGGAAGGACCATTTATCCAAGCCCCGATTGACTGGGCACATACAAAACCATCGGGATGAAAAAAACACATTTGGAGACATGTAGACCACATGATTATCACCATGCATTCTTTATGTGACCAAACCTTGACGTTTTATTCTTAAGCTACAAACATAGATTGAGAGTGTTCGTTAGAACAACAACAATGAGGCGGTTCTGTTTTAACGAGTACCCACAAGCTATGTTTTTAGCAACAGTAAATAAAATAAAGTTTACTTTTTTAAAACTCACTCATAACAAAAACACGCCTATATAATTTTGACCAACTTGAGCCCCACTTTTATGTAGTAAAATGGGTTTCCGGGGGTATACCTTATTTTTCTTATTTCTGCAAATTTCACAATTTTTCATCATAAAATTTTCATTTTTTCGGCGATAAAGGTGGCAATGTATTTGTAAAGGCGTGTTTGCGTAATGGTCGGTTTTATCGTGTTTATTGCTTGGAATTAAAATGGAGCAATTAACAAAGAAGAAATTCTTAACTCAAAAAGAAAGTTGACTTACAATTTTGTGATTCAGGTGATCTAACTCCTTTTCTGTAACATTTTTCCTGCTTGTTTCTTCTCTCTGTCTTTTATATTCGTTATATTTATAGAACAGAAACATCCCTGGAACCGCAAGGGCGCCAAGCGATCTAGCAAAGCGCGAGGAGTGGTCCCCCTTTGAAGGCATTTTGCCCTTATCCCGAGACTTAAGGATATGAAACATGAGTTAATGTTTATTCCTGCTTATTTCCTTGCCGAATTACACTAAACACCGATGGGAAATAAACCGCCAAATGACCATGCAATTCCGTTTTCCGTAGCAAAATAATTTCACATATGTCCGAAGTAGTTTATTTTCGCATCTTTTGACGTCTATTTCTAATTTTCTATTGTAACAGACCTTCTTTACCAAATAAGTTAGGCGCTACAAATCAATAACACTGCCAAGACTCTGAGAATAAATGTCTTCATATGATAGTACACACCAAAAGATCAGATTATAAAACATTTTACGACTCTTCTACGATCGAATGTCTAAAACAGGCCGAGTATGGCTGAAACTGCATCACGAAAACACGCCTATATAATTCTGCCCCCTTGAACCCCACTTTTATATAGTAAAACTGGAGTTTACAGGGGTAAATATTTTTTTTTATTCCTGGTCTAAAATATAGATTGTGGGTACTCGTAAGAACCGCCTCGTTGAGGCGGTTCTAACGTGTAACCGCAATTTATATATTGAGCAGAAATAAGAAAAATATCACAATTTTTCATCTGGAATTTTTTTTTCGGCGTTGACTTTACAATGTATTTGTTTAGGCGTGTTTTCGTAATGTGGTTTATCACAGAGTTCGTGAACCCAATTTATATGGGGAAAAGTGAGTTTTACAAATAGTATATTCTTCTTTATTTTTGTTAAAAATATGCATGTTTATCATGCGACAACCGAGTACTTACAATTTTCATTAGGAACAGAAATAGAAAAAAAAATAAATAAAAATAAAAAAAAAATGTGCATTGCAATAACACACCCATGTGACATAGTGCTTTCTTTCTTATCTTCAAAAGTGATAGTTTGCTGATGAAAAAATTATATTATTTTTCATATTTCTGCTTCAAACATAGAACGTATCTACTTGGCCCCCACCCGTCTTGGCTTGAAGAAAAAGATGGACTGCATGATGCTTCCACGCATAGCTGAAACCGACTGCACACGACTACTGGTAAACCGCTTAGAGGATCAAAGCCTGTCCAGGCAAAGCCATGCGAGTCGGACCGCCCATGCTTATAAACCCTATTGGTTTCATTAGGCGGCAGGGCTTGACAGATGTCATTTCTTCTCAATGTCGGGTAAAAGTCCCGCAAATTTAGAAACAACGTCTCAAAAATGACCTATATAGTGTTGACGGGGACGTCAACCTCAAATCAAACAAAACGAGTATATGTACTGGTAAGAAACGCGGGGCGGTTCTAACGTATACATAAAATCTAAGACTTTTAAATGTAAATCCGTTATGGTCATACAAAATAAGGTTAACAGGGTTATTCATTAAAGGCACTTGTTATTGAAAGAAGCGCCATAAACCAGGGACCGTGGGTTCGATCCCGGGCTTCTCCAGCCTTTCGGATTAGCCTTTAAACCGCGGTCCCGTGTCCGTATGACATTAGCTTTTGGTGCATGGGACGCAAAACTCAATATCACGAAAACAGACCTATATAATTTTGACCCCCTTGAACCCCACTTTTATATAGTAAAACTGGGGTATTCCGGGGTAAACCGTGTTTTCTTATTTCTGCTCTAAAATATAGATTGTGGGTACTCGTTAGAAACGCCTCGATGAGGCGGTTCTAATGTTTACCTACAATCTATATTTTGAGCAGAAATAAGACAAATATCACAGTTTTTCATCTTAAAATTTTCATTTTTTGTATGATTAAGATTACAATGTATTTGTATTGGCGTGTTTTCGTAATGAACACACAAATGGTACTGTAATGATATGAGCAATGCCATATGAGAGAGAATTTTATCTTTTATTATGCGAAAATTTAGCCAACTATTCTATTACAAGAAACTAAAGGAAACACTAAGTGAAGATATTGCCTTGTTTTACTTGAATTATTGCATTCATATCTTCTACATAAAAAAAGTATAATGGAAAATTAAACTTGCGTGTTACCAACGATCATCTTCCAGGAGTGCACATTTCTGTATTATGTTTGGCGCCAGCTCCCAGAATTGCGAAAAGAATCAGTCTTGCAGCAAACCGAGCTCGGAAAAAAACATTACGATAACAAACCCGTGCGACATAATGCATTCTTTCACACTCCAAATGGTGGTCAATAATGTTCTCACCCCAAGTGACTGAGATCTTATATATTGTTGATTGCTTTCAAACCTTGTTACCATTATGTATAAGTTCATTGTAAATCCTTGTATGCCACAATGATGGCTTAAGTGAAAAAAGTTTCTGTCTGTCTGGCTATTTTTATGAAGACAATCTGTGATACTTTTCTTATTTATACTTAAAACAAAGGTTTTGGGTACTTGTTGAGGCGGTTCTAACGAGTACCCATAACCTATGTATTGGAGCAGAAATAAGAAAAATAATGTATACCCCGGTAAACCCCAGTTTTGTCTATATAACGTGGGGTTTAGGGGGTGTTCATTTCACGGACTTGTCCACGTGATAAAAACAGCCAGAAATAGGAAGAATAAAGTTACGCAGGGTAGGAACTACGGAAGCCTAAACGTCTCATTAGATCAAGACATACATGTCGTCATCCCTCTGGATAGAGATTTATTTGTCTGGAAGTGACGAAAAATATCTTCACTTTTTTTTCTGTATATTTGACGTTAGAAATTCTCAAGATGAGCATTTATTGCATTTCGAATTAAGAAACACATTTTGTAGCTTAATAAAAGATGCTTAGATATACGTATATGTCGTAGCCTTCCAATTTTATATTTTGAAATGGCATTATGCTTCTGAAGATCTTTTTAACTTTTATCTTACTTTTCCTATATATTAGTGGTCATTTTAGCAAGAAGGGCCCATTATCCTAAAACCTTAAATAAAGATAAAGCTCCATCAGGCGATGTGCAGAAGTCAAGAACCATAACTCTGACTTTACTACATTCGGAATTATGGCCATTTGAACAATGAAAACAGTGGTTTTAAAAGCAAATGCAAAGCGATGTGCAGAAGACAAGAACCAGAACACTTGTTTTACTACTATTGGAATCACGGCGCTTTGGACATTAAAAACTGTATTTAGTTATTTCTTGCGCCTGTTATGGTACTATATAAACGTTTAATGTTTTTTTTATCTTTCTTTGCAGAACTAAAAACACTAAACAGCGACACGTGGAAGACAAGAACCATAACACTTGTTTGCTTGGTTTTGGGATTAAGGCCTACTGAATATTGAAAATAGTGATTGTTTGTTTATTGTTGTTTTTTTTTTTTTTGTTTTTTTTTTTTTGTTTTTTGTTTTTTTCATTTACTTGAGTCCGACTTGTAACTTGAAAACGAATTTAAGGTGTTTTCCTAAAATTTGCCGAAATATAGAACACCGGAAGTTGATGTGCAGAAGACAAGAGCCATACATTTGGCTTTACTAAGTTTGAAATGAAAATCTCAAGTTACCGAACAGCTTAGGGAAATGACAAAAGTAACCATTTAAATGTTCAAAGGGCCATAACTCACAAAAGTAGGAAAACTAGTTAGTGGTTCTTAAATTCTGCATCTCGTTTAAACGTGCTTTAATTTTTGTAAAGTGTCATTAAATAAATCAAAAATGCTTTCAAATTACATATGAGACATAAATAATAAACGAAACAACTACTTTCGCTGTTTAGTGGGCCATAATTTCAAAAGTAGTGAAGTCATAGTGTTTTTGTCTTCTGCTCATCTACTTCGTCCTATAATGTTTTACATTTCTTTTGATTAGAATATATACATATATATAACACTTTTGAGGTTACATCACAGACACAGTGAATAAATGATTCAATTGTTTTCATTGTCCAAAGGGCCGTAACTCCAAAAGAAGTTACGTCAGAGCTATGGCTCCTGTTTTCGTCAAATCGCTTAATTGAGCTTTGCATTTCTACAAACATTTAAGATAATAGAAACATAACAGAATAACTTGAAACCACTCTTTACCTTGTTCAAATGGCCATAATTCCGAAAGCAGTAAAGCCACAGTTACTGTTCTTGTCTCCTGCATATCGCCTGATGGCGCTTTACATCCATTTAAAGTTTCAGGATAATGGGTACTTCTTTTCAAAATGACCATGCATATATAGATAACATAAGATAAAATTCCAAAAGATCTTCACCAATATAATGTGATGTAAAAATATATATTTAGAAGAAGATGACATATAAATGTATCTTCGCATCCTTCATTAAGCTATAAAATAGCATTCTTATTTCGAAATGCAATAAATACCATGCTAAACATTCTTATAATCAATATACATCTCGAGATCTTCTAACATCAAATATGCAGAAACAAGTTAATAAGTGAAGATATTTTTTCTTCACTGGTATCAAGTTATTCTTTTTCTGCTATCTTAAATGTTTGCAGAAATGCAAACCACAATTAAGCGATTTGAAGATGACAAGAGCCATAACACGGGCTTAACATCTTTTAAATTTACGGCCCTTTGGGCAATGAAAACATTGGTTTTAGTTATTCCCTGTGACTGTAATGTAACTTCAAAAAACATTTGATATACTTTCATCAAATTTACAGAACTGAAAGGCATCATAGAACAAACGAAACGTGAAAACGACTCTCTGACTTCACTATTTTTGGAATTATGGTCCATTTAACATCCAAGTAGTGGATTTGTTTATTACTTATGTCTCATATGTAATTTGTAATCTGAAAGGATTTTTATGATTTTGAGATAATTTTTATGACACTTTTTCAGGAATTAAAGCACCTTAAGACGAGATATAGATTTCAAGAACCACTAACAAATTTCCTACTGTTGTGCGTTATGGCCGTTTGAACATTTAAATGGCTACTTTTGACATTTCCCTACGACATTCTATAACTTGAGATTTTCATTTAAAAACTAGGAAAGCCAGATTTATGAGTATTTTCTTCTGCGCATCGTCTCATGGTATTTTACATTTCGGCAAATTTTCAAGAAAGCATCTCAATTCATTTTCAAATTACAGGACTGCCTCCAGTAAATGAAAAAAAAATATAATAATAGAACATTGTATTGAATAGTCAGTAGGCCATAACCCACAAAAAGCAACCAGGTGATATGGTTCTTGTCTTCCACATGTCGTCCTATAGTGTTGTTTTCGTCTTATTGTGTTTTTCAGTTCTATATATTTTCATGAAAATACACCAAACGGTTCTAAAGTAACATAACAGACGTAAGGAATAACTAAAACCAGTTTTATGTTGTTGTTTGTTACTTACTGTGTGTATCACTTGTGTCTTTTAATTTTGGATGGCCATATGGCCATTTTGTGGGAAAGTAACTGTCCATATGGCCTTCCTTTGTTTAGGTTTCCATTATGGTCTGGTCGCTTAATGTTTGTATTTCTTTCCCTTTGGTGTCTTTTATGGATGGAGTAAGTTAATTGTATCAATTCCTGATCTTTGTTTTACTTCTACTTTCAATGTCCAAAGGGTCGTATTTCTAAAAGTAGTAAAGCTAGTGTTAAGGTTCTTGTCTTCACTAATACATTTGCATTTTTGAAAAAAGTCAACACTGTCTTCAATGTCCAAAGAGCCATAATTCCGAAAGTAGTAAAGTCAAAGTTATGCAATACATTACAGAAACTCAGTAGCGCTCTTCGAATTGTGATGTGAGACAAAGACTGATGATCGGTTGGATTGGACTCTATAGCAGTTTAACTTTGGCTTGTGTTAGTAGATGTGTTTCACAACCTTTTTTTATATGAACGTGCATGTATATATTCATGTATGTATGTGCGCCCGTGTAGAAAGAAACTACACATATTTGTACATCTGTGATAAGTACCAGCAAGCTATTTGAAATCTGTGATTATAAATATGAAGTACAAAATCGTTTAGACTTAATAATAAAATCTTGTACTGCTAAGGATATTTGTATGTTATCATTCACAGAGAGATCAGTACTGCCGTATAGAAGGATGTTTAAAGCAGGTTGGCAAATAGCTGAGACAGTGTTTAACATGTCCTGTCTTATGTCAGTGTACTGTTCACATGCCATGAGATAATGATTCGTGTCCTCAACCGCTCCACAAGCACATAAGGAGTTATTTGGAATATTTTTTTGAAAGAGATGATCGTGTTACGAGCTGCAATTAAGTCTTAGTCTGGCATGATGTACTTGCCCAAATCTTTTACCTGCACAAAAATATAACGGTGGTTTTCTTTCGTTAGACTGTAGTTTATGCTTAAACGCTGCTAATAAGGGTGCATTTTTCTTGTCATCTGGCAAGTCATTCCACTTGCGAGTCGCCGACGGGAGAAAAGATGTATAATAAAGTTGCGAGTTAGCTCTGACAGTCTGTAGATTGGCATTGGTTCGCAATTCGTAAACTGTGCTACTGCCTACCGTGAGTGGTACTAGTGACGATAGGTATTCGGGTGTGAGAAAATTCTGCATTTTGTAATAGAGTACAAGTTTGTGTTTTTGCCTCCGAGCTTCCAGAGATTCCCATCCAAGATCATAGAGAAGGGAGTTGATTGATACAAGTTTTGTTGCTCCAGTAACAATTCGTGCGGCTTCATGTTGATTTTTTTCTAATTCGTTCGCCTCGTATCGGGTGCAATTGTCCCAGACAACATCGGCATATTCAAGAAGTGGCCTTATAAAAGAAGTATATATTGTTTGTAAGGATTTTCTATCGAGTGGGAATTTAAGTTTGCGCATTATATTAATCCGAAACCATGCTTTCGATTTGGTGTTGTCTATATAGTCGTGCCAGGTGCAATCGGTCGAAAAAGTTAGGCCTAAATGCTTGTGAGAATGTACTTCGTTAATGTTTTGCTGGTTCATTGATATAAGAGGATGATAGGGTTTATTTATTTTTCGCGAAAAAATCATTGACTCGGATTTCGCAGGATTAATCTTAGCCAGGTCAGAGTTAATCTTGGCTGCCGCTTGCATGGGGTTCTCCACCACTATGTACAGACTAGTATCATCTGCAAATAGCCTGATAGAAGAATGTATGTCTACAACTATGTCATTAATATAAATCAGAAACAGAAGTGGGCCAAGGATGGAGCCTTGTGGGACTCCTGCCTTGATAACAGACCAAGACGATGCAGCTCCAGGTAGCACTACTCTTTGTTGTCTATTATTCAAGTAATCTGTAAACCATTGCAGTAGCGAACCAGAAATACCAATGCTGTGTAGTTTGAATAGAAGACCTTTATGTCATACTCTGTCAAAGGCTTTACTAATGTCGCAAAAGACCGCACGTACTTCTTTACCTTCGTCGAGAGCTTTGCAAAATGTATTATAGATATGAACTAATTGATTAACAGTTGAGTCTCCAGGAATAAATCCTGACTGAAGAGATGTTAGTATATTATAGTCACGAATAAAGTTAAAAAGGTGCTTATGAACGATTTTTTCTAGGACTTTGCCTACAGTACTTAAGAGAGAAATTGGTCTATAATTAGATATGATTGAAGGGTCGTCCTTTTTGAAGATTGGGGTCACGTTTGCCTCTTTCCATGTATTTGGGACTTTACCCTTACTTAGAGAGAAATTGAAAAGATCACTGAGTGGTTCAGATAGAGGAACAGCTAGTTCTTTAAGAATGCGATTGTTGATTGAGTCAGGACCAGCTGCTTTACCTAATTGCAACGACTTTAATATTAATTCAATTCTGCCGGAGTGGTTGAGATTAAGCTGAGAAAATTCTGATTAGATTTGACTGATGATACCTCTGTTCAATCGCGACCGTCTTTTGGCCCTTGCAGGTAAGGCTGCACACCGCGTATTTGCGCAGAAATACATAGAATATGGACTGAAACCGCATTCAAATAAACGGTTTGCAGCCCGTCGTTACACCGATCGATATATATTTTAAAAAGCGTTTCCATGCATACAGGGGGTAGCCCCTATGTGCGTTTAGCACCCGGTTACCTTACAAAATCTATCAAGTCAAGCCAAGCATACATTAGCAGCAGATTCTACTCAGCCAATCGTGAATCAATGACGTTCTAATGCAGAACATTGCTACTCACACGTGACACGATCGTGGCAGTGAAAGACTTAATATTCAAACACACACCCTCTAGGCCAGGTAAGCCCGTTCCTATCTGGCGTCAAAAAGAAACGCATCAGTGAAAATATGGCTTAACTTTTTTGTTGGGCTGTGTACACCGTGCCTAAGTTATAACACCCTTTACATTAGCGGAACCAGAAATGTTTCGGTTCACTACATTACGTACACCAATAAAAGGGTGGCGTGACCATTTACTCCAACAACCCATGCCACCAGTGAACATTGCATCGCGGCATCAAAACTGTACATGTTTAATTGATATTTAGTTTACAACTTGGAATTCAAAAGGAAATTTTAAAATTGCAAGATTTCAAGATGGCAAGGCTTAGTAATGAAGAACGGGCTCGCGCATTTGACGTGTTGGAAAGAGGCCGAATATTTGAGATGACATACAAATATTAGCAATAGGTTTTACTAAGGCAAATAGAACGATGAGTTTTCTGAGAACAATCTTCAACAGTGTCCTCAGGATGTGAAGGGGAGGCAGCATATAAGGGACTAGTGCGCCCAATCTTGGAATATGGTAGTTGCATCTGGGACTCTAGTTGAGTGGTCCTTAATGAAGAAATTGAAAATGTTCATAATATAACTGCTAGATTTGTAAAACGAAATTACTGTTTTGAAATTGGGAGTATGACTGAAATAAACATAATAGGAAAATTAAGATGGGAGTCTCTCGAGCAAGAGAAGAGACAGTAGGCTCATTCTATTATACAAAGGTCTAAAGGGTGCTGCCAGCATCAAAACAGATGACCTTGTTCCCACAGCTAGTCGCTGTAGAATTCACCATTCACTGACGTTTTCAACCCCTACTGCAAGAAATGACATTTTCAAAGATTCTTTCTTCTCGCGGACAATTAGCAATTGGAATTCTCTTTCTCACCGCGGAAGATGCGCTGACGACTGTGTAGCTAAGTGTACCTCTCTGGTGAGAGCTAGCGGGGATTAACTTCCCATGCCACAGTTTTTTCTCTTTTTTGTGGCTCGGGCTGTTGACTACCTAACTCTTTATTGCCACTAATATTGTTCTTCAATACTTCAACACATTCATTCTAACAGGAGTTGCTTACACGATCAATCAGTTTAACTGAGTATTTTCCTTGCAGTTCGGTAAGAGAAAAGGATTTGTATGTCACATGTACTGACAGCAATTAAAAGCTTTTCCATAGACACTTTGTGAAAAAAATAAGATTGGGTCTGACTATTTTGGATAGAATATTAAAAGATCATTTGCCGGATATTATGAGTGTAGGCAAGGAACGTAGTGGACTCAGTACCAGTGGCGTTTTTTTATGGGAAGTTGTGTTTCAAACCTGCCAACATGTGGATTTTGCTGTGCCCAGTCTTTGGAGAGAAGCGATACAATATGCTAACGTATAAGATGTAGCACTTTAGGTACAAACATAATATATAGCGGTCCACAAGAGATCGTTTTATTATGTTTCTTTTAATAGTTTTTAGTTATTTGTTTCAAATGAAGTTTATAATAGTTAATTGAAAGGGACTGAAAACAATTTGCTGTTCACCCATAATTATTCTGTGTAAATGGTATTTCTCTAACGAAATTGTGGATTGAAATATAAACCTGATTTCTCTTGACATAAGTGTATTACATGAGAATGTTAACGTGACGAAAATAAAATTGGATAAAACTAGCCAATATGGTCTGTTGAAATATACATAAATAATAATAATAATATAACTAATACTACTGCTACTTCTACTACTACTACTACTTCTACTGATAATAATTTTAATAATAAAACGATGATAAATATAATACTGTTACTACTTTTCCCACTACTGCTACTATCACTGCCCCCCCCCCCCCCCCCCCGCCGATAGGAGCTTGAAGAAATATATTGGACTGCAAGATGCTTCCACGTAGAGCTGAAACTGACCGCATATGAGTACAGGTTAACTGCTTAGGTCTTAGTTTGCCTAGGCAAAGTGATCTGAGTCGGACCATCCATGTATATAAACCCTTTTGGTTTGTTTGGACGGCAGGGCTTGAGATGCCCTGTCATTTCAATGTCGGTTAAAGTCTTACAAATTGGAAGAAACGGCTCAAAATGACCTTAATAATGTTGTCGGGAACATAAAATCTCAATACATGTACAAACAAACAAACCACTACTACTGATTATACTACTTATAATCACGAAAATTACAATTTTAAAAATAAAAACGATGACAATAATAATTATACTCTTACTACTACTCCCACTACTACAACACATTACTACAATTATAATAATATTAATAATAATATTAATAATCAAAACGATGGTAATAATAATTATATCTTGCTACCACTCCAAATGGTATTACTACTTATAGTACTACTGCTTCTATCACTGTACTACTACCACTACTTCATTTATTATTAATATAATTATTATTGATGAGATGAAAATAAAATATAAAAAAGCTAATATTGCTTGTAGGAAAGAATATTGAACAATAATAATAATGATAACAAATAATAATAACAATAATGTGTTTTTCTTAATGTTGGAAAGGAGTTGATGACCACATTTGTCATTCAGCCACTAAGTTTGCTGTCTGTGTTACAGAGGGCCGGGGTGGGCTTCCTGCGTTGTGTTGGTTGCCTGGACTTCATGGAGGACCATGCAGGGCGAAGTTTGTTGTGGGTTTAAGCTCTTGTACCACCACTGAACTCTCCAAATTATTAACTTCATGTTTTGCTGACTTCGGGAGGCGTGTGGTGAGGTATTGCGACAAAGTCTTTGAGGGATCGGGTGGAAATCTGTTTTGGTCTATAAAAGGTTCGGATGAGGTTTTGGGCGGGTTGAAATCCGGGCGTTTTCGTGCTTCAAGTCTGTCTACTTGATTTTTCCACCCTTTACACTACACTTCCTCATAATCTTATAAAAGAAAAGCTTGGTGATTTAATTAAATGGGCATTTCATTGGGGAGACTTCCTCTGCCTTGCATGTAATGTGGGAAGTGCTTTTTGCACTTCTGAGGAGCATAGGAATTATACTTTATAGTCATGTTGGGGAATGTGTGAAGCTCTCAGCTTTCTACTTGGCAGTGTTTGCATGGGATTTGGTGCTGGGTTGTTACGGGCGGGTTGTGAGTGTTCCGGTGGGTGCTGGTTGCGCACCACTTGTAGCTGATCTGTTTTTGTTTTGTTATGAGAGAGACTGCATGATGTCCCTTACTGCTGAAAACCAGTCTGAATTTAGTCCACTTCTAGATATCTGGATGATTTATTAAATATTGATGGTGCCTGTTTCGGTGGTTTTGATCGGTCAGATTTACCCCCCAGAGATTCGGTTGGGTGGGGAAAATTCTTCTGATACCGAGGCCCCTTTTTTGGATTTACATCTCTATATTGTAGATGGGTTTGTTTCTTGTAAAATTTATGATAAACGCGATGATTTTGATTTTGGGATTGTAGGTTTTCCTTTTTTTGGTGGTGGTGTTCCTCGTTCGCCGTCCTGTGGCGTTTGTATTTCGCAATTAATTCGGTTTGCCAGAGTATGTGGTCGTGTGGCTGACTTCGGCACTCGTGGTGAATTGTTGACGGCTAAACTTGGTCGGGGTTGTCGGTGCCGTGGGCTGCGCGAAGCCTTTTCAAAATTTTATAGGCGTCATTCTGATTGTATGGTGACTTGGTGTGTATGTTCTGAAAAATGTGTGGCCGCAGTGACTTCGGCGCCCGGTTTCTTGGGGTCGTTCTTCGATGTGGGGGTGTTCGGTGCAGCGTGGGTGTTGTGTGGCGGGCTGCGTGCGTGGTGGTTGACCCGGTCGCGGTTGGCGGCTTTGCTTCCCTCTTTGTTTGCGCGCCGGTGGGTCGGGTCTCGGATTCTGTGACGGTTCCGGCGTGGGGGCTTGTTTTGGTTGGTGCCTGATGCTCTGTGTCTGGTCGGGCCCATCAGGGTCTGACTGTTGATTTTCTTTTGCTACAGCATTTCGGTTGTTCTTGCTGTCAAGTCCTCGCCGTTGTTTCATCTCTGTGGTTGTTTGGTTTTTGTGTTCACGGGGATGTTGCGCTGGTGGGTTGTGGGGGAGGGGGCTTCATGCGAGCTGGGCGGGTTGTTTGTCTTGGTCGCGGCGGAAATAAGGGCGAGGAGTTCGGGGGCGGGGTGGGGAGGTTAAGGCCCTTTCAAGATTTTTTCGTTCATATAGAGCCGATCGTGAATCAGAGGTGGACAAAACCGGGAGTACTTGGAGAATACACACCGGACCTTCCGTTTCAGAACTTGGCGTCTTACATGTGACCCAAGCCAGGCTCAAACCCACAGCGGTGAGAGTCATTATGATTAAGAGTCAGCGCCCTTATCCACTTCAGGGTCTACACAGTTTGCCATTCATCCTGCCACCCACGGACAAAACATTAGATATTATTAAACGAAACTTGTTTAAGTTTTTTAACAAGTTTGGTTGAGATATCCTGATTGGCGCTGCATGACCTAAATAGTGCTTAGCCCCCGCCTATCGGGGCCTTATAGAAATAGACTGGGCTGCATATTGCTTCCACCCAGAGCTGAAACCGATCGCACACGAATACTGGTAACCGCTTAGAAGGTCTAAGCCTGCCCAGGCAAAGTGGTGCAAGTCCATGCATATAAACCCTATTGGTTTCGTTGGGCGGCAGGGTTGAGATATCATATCATCTTAATGTCTTATAAAAGTCCCGCAAAATTGGAAGCAATGTCTCAAAAATGACCTAAATAGTTTTGACGGGGACGTTCAACCTCAAATCAAACAAACATACCCAAATAGTGCTGATTCAGTCGCTCATCTCCAAAGTAAACCAATACATGTGTTAGCTAATTTTTTAATCATTTGGCCACACAATGCATTTGAAGTTAATAATGCTATACGTTTGCATGCTTTTTACCGTCCATATCCATACATGTACACTTTATTGAGGAGTCAGCTCTACAGAAATTGGTCCATCTCGAAAACACGCCTATATAATTTTGACCCCTTGAACCCCACTTTTACATAGTAAAACTGGGGTTTAGAGGGGTAAACCGTATTTTTTTCCTTTTTCTGCTCTAAAATATAGATTGTGGGTACTCGTTTGAACTGCCATGATGAAGCGGTTCTAACGAGTAACCACAATCGATATTTGAAGCATAAATAAAAAATATATCACAATTTTTCATCTTGAAATGTTCGTTTTATTGTAGGTAAAGTTTTCAATGCATTTGTAAAGGTGTGTTTTCGTAAAGCTTTCTCACAAAGGCGACCAGCACAGGGTCAGACGAGCCTGGGACAGACGCGCAGTCTCGGCAGACCCTTCGCTGCTCTCAGACATATAGAAGAGAAGCCCAAGAGGCCATGCGTTCTAGTTCGCTGCGCACAAGCGTTTGACTAATGTGACAGAAAATACTAAGACCATTTTATGATGCGTAAGCTCCTAAAAAATTGGGAGATAACTGTATCCAAAACTGTCATTTCGAGAGGTAAATCTGCGGTTTTACGGTCGGAAATTTTCGACTGTAAAACCGACGATTTGCAACCCCCCCCCCCCCCCCCCCCCCCAACACAGTCATCACATATTCAGTTGTTTTGTTAAAAAATTGTACTATTTTGTGTAGGCAGCAAGCGCTGTGAGCTGCGTAAAACCAAATGCTACCCAATGAAAAGCGACGTTACATAATGACGTCGGGTTTTCGACAGTACTGTCGTTATCCAATCAAACGTCGCGTTCATACATTGTGAAACTTACCAGAGAAACAAAATTAACCTGACACCCCTATGATTTGAAATCTCATATCTCTAACATTGATACTTTATGGTGAAAAAATGGCATAGTTTTATTTTTTCTGATTTGACCATACACTGTACATTTATATGCTCCTTAGCACCGCCTCAATATGGCGGTTCTTACGAGTACCCGCAATCCATTACGAAAACACGCCTATTCAAATATATTGAAAATTTACCACCAAAAATTGAAAAATCTGATATTTTTCATATTTCTGCTGAAAAACATAGAAATACGAAAAATAATGTTTTTACCCCTGTTTAACCCCAATTTTACTTTACGAAATTAGGATTTAAGGGGGTAAAAATTTTATAGGCATGTTTCCGTGATGTTTGTTGTTTTGAGCAGAAACAAAAAGAATAGTGTTTTCGCAAGTAAGCTCCATTTTCTCTATGTAAAGTAGACTTTACAGGGGTATTACATGTAAATATTAGGCGGCAAGGATTGAGATGTCAGTTCATCTCAATGTCGGGTTAAGATCCCACAAAATTGGAAGCAACGTCTCCATGACCTAAATAGTGTTGACGCGGACGTTAAACCTCAAATCAAACAAAATTACACGGACTAGTTAACGCAATGTGAGTAGATGAGTGATCAGGGATCGAGGTTGTACAACTTTTTCATGGGAAAGTCTGTTGACATCACGTTAACAAGTCCGTGAAATGAACACCCCCTAAACCCCGCTTTATATAGAGAAAACTGGAGTTTATGGGGGTATATATTATTTTTCATTAGACCCCGCCCATCGGGGCTTGAAGAAATAGATGGGCTGCATGATGTTTCCACGCAAAGCTGAAACCGACCCGCACACG
Source organism: Lucinisca nassula (assembly GCA_963580285.1). NCBI lineage: Eukaryota > Metazoa > Mollusca > Bivalvia > Lucinida > Lucinidae > Lucinisca > Lucinisca nassula. The sequence continues at coordinate 33,005,872 of OY757025.1, read as the reverse complement.
AATACTGGTAAACAACTTAGAGTATCTAAGCCTGCTCAGGCAATGCGGTGCGGGTCGGCCCGTCCATGCTTATAAACCCTATTGGTTTCACTAGGCGGCTTGAGATGTCATTTAATCTCAATGTCGGATAAAAGTCCCGCAAAATTGGAAGCAACGTCTCCAAAATGACATTTACAGCGCTGACGGGGACGTTAAACATCAAATCAAACAAACAAATTATTTTTCATATTTCTACTCCAAGACATAGGTTGTGTGTACCCGTTAGAACCGCCCCAATAAGGCGGTTCTAACGAGCACCCACAACCTATGTTTGCTGTATAAGTAAGAAAAATATCACAGATTTTGATCAGAAAAGTAGCCATGCACTATGTCGCACGGGTGTGTTATAGTAATGAATATAGAATTTGATTTTTGCAAATAACTTTTTGTATGAAAGTGCAAATGAGGTATATTTCTGCTCAACCCATGTGAATTTTATTTATCCTGCTAATAAACGAAATTTTACATTTTAAACCATTGCTCGCATTTTCAAAAATATTTATGCTCCTCCAATGAGTTGAGCATGCATATATGTCAAATGACTCCTTAGAGCCTGGTAAAATAGAAGTGAAGGCAATGATCAGGAATCGATACAATTAACCCACAACTCCTATCAGAGACACCAAAGGAAAGAAACACAAACATGAAACAACAGACCCTAATGAAACATCAATAGCGGAAAGCCAAAATGACAGGTACTTTCTCACAAAATGGCCAATTGGCTATCCAAAACAAAATATTATAAGCGATACAAACACTCAAAGACAAACAATAACAAAAATAAACCGCGACAAAAGTCTATGATTTGCAATTATCGCCATATTAAATCACAGAATCGGGTTTAAAGGCGAACACCAAACAAACCAAACAAAACAAAATAAAAGCATATTAAGTATTTTGCGAATGCGTGTTTGAGGGAGTACTCAGTACTCCCTCAAACAAGCATTCGCAAAATACTTATCCGTTTAGTTGAACTGAACAACCCTAAGGCCATTTAACTGCATCGAAGCTCATTTGTATGTAACACATCCGTGCGAAAATAATACAGTCTTTCATATCTCCAAAACTGTTATTTTTTTTTTAAGAAAAATGTGAAAATTTTCTTATTTCTGCTTAAAACATAGGTTTTGGGTATTCGTTAGAACCGCCTCAATGAGGTGGTTCTGACGATCACCCACAACTTATGTCTTGGCCCAGAAGTAAAGAAAATAATGTATACCCGCGTAAACCACACCTTTTCTCTATATAAAGTGGGGTTAATTGGGGTAGTCATTGCACGGAATTGTTATTTTTGTTAAAATGATTGAATTGTGGAAACATGCTGACCTTACCAGGTAACTTTCCCGCACTATTTTCCATTACAAATTCTTTGTGTTAAATGTCTGAAGATTTAGTCGTGAACGCAAATGGCACAGCTGCTGAAATTCTTGCGATGTGCCCCTCCGGACAATAAATATCCCTTTAGGGGTGTTTAACCCCTAAAAATATATTTAGCCACAAGTCCAAAATATGGATTTCGTCCTTGACACTTCAATCACCAAAACTCTTCGAAAAGTGTACGACTTAATGCTTGCAATTTATCAAATGTTGAAATTTATCCTTTTCGCTGCACGTGGCCAACTGTGTATTGCTTCTTCATCTTTTATTCATGGAACTCTACTGCGACGCTTTGCCTGAATTCCTAAGGATACCCGTTATCCCCAACGCTCTGCATGCAGTATTTTTAGCAGACGACATTTCGAAATAGTTTTTGGAAGCATCATGCAGCCCATCTATTTCTTCAAGCCCCGATGGGCGGGGGCCATATGGACATGGGAAACATTAATACTTTTGCCTCCCCTGAAGGTGTTCCCATTCCCCTTAAGGGGTAACTGGTTATTTTCCTTTATTGTAAGTTTTACAGAAATATTCTACTATGAGGAAATATGTAGACCCGGACCAGACGCGACGTTCTGATTTGTCAGTTTATTCGCTGGTCATTTGGCTGATTTCAATGATCGTATTAAAAGTTCATCGCTCCCGCCCATCGGGGCTTGAAGAAATATATGGGCTGCATGGTGCTTCCACGCAGAGCTGAAAGTGACCCGCACACGAGTACTGGTAAACCACTTAGAGGTTTTAAGCCTGCCAAGGAAAAGTGGCGCGAGTCGGCCCGTCCATGCTTGTAAACCCTATTGGATTCATTGGGCGGCAGGGCTTGAGATGTCATTTCATCTCAATGTCGGGTAAAAGTCCCACAAAATTGGAAGCAACGTCTCCAAAATGACCTTTACAGTATTGATCGGGACGTTTAACCTCAAATCAAACAAACAAAACAAACAAAAGTTCATCGCCAAACTTTTTGTTGTTGTTTTGTTTTGTTTGTTGCCTGTGGTGACTAGGTTGGCTCGGGGACTGCCATGAGAATAGGGCAGCCTGCACGATTATGTAGGGCCCTATGAAGCCGGTTTTAACCCCCGACAAATATTACTGGTCGTGACAGGGAGGTGCTTTCGTTGCGGTTTCATTTGTTTTGTGTCCGATGCTGTTTGATTTTTAAGGGGAATGGGAACACCTTCAGGGGAGGCAACTCCTCCAAAAGTATGTGTGTTTTCTATGTCGATAGGGGTCAACTCTTAAAGGAAAGAATTTGCTCCTGGGGAGCCAATTCTTTCTTTTAAGAGTAGACCCCCTTTTTCAATGGGACAGGTCTTATAGAAAAGCGAACAGGAAGTTCCGAAAGTTGTCTCCCTTTCTAAAATGGCGGAAAAATCTGCCATGTGTTCCCATTCCCCTTAAGTGTTTTCATCTTTTAACACCCTGTGTGTTTGGGTTGTAAGGATGGATGGGTTGCCGCCTGTTTGGGAGTGGGCTGCTGGCTCGGCTTATCGCCTGTAAAATGTGTTCATCTTATTGCACGACCCGCAGAAAAAGCGACCGACTGAAGTCGGTTGATTTTCTAACAGTGCCCTAAAATCACCGTGTCATTCTGTCCGTCCGTAACCCGTTTGTGAAAATTGGTGATAGTGACTTAACCGCTTGGAATATTTAAACAATTTTTGACATACTGATAGATATCAATGAGATCTAACCAATGAACTTGCGAAATATTACATTCCATTTAGTATAGCCTCGCCGAGGCGAAAAATGTGAAAATTTTTGAACTGCTTCCCCTCGGAAACCGTTGGGTCGATTGAAGTCAAATTTCACATGGAGCCTCTATGGGATAGGGGAAACCAAAATTTGCTCATGTGGTCCATGTCTCATGACCAAAATGGCCGCCAAGCCATATATGGTCTGTCTGTCTGTCCGTCCGTAACCCGTTTGTGAAAATTGGTGATAGTGACTTAACCGCTTGGAATATTTAAAAATTTTTTGGCATACTGATAGATATCAATTAGATCTAACCAATGAACTTACGAAATATTACATTCAATTTAGTATAGCCTCGCCGAGGCGAAAAATGTGAAAATTTTCGAACTGCTTCTCCTCGGAAACCGTTGGGCCGATTGAAGTCAAATTCCATATGGAGCCTCTATGGGATGGGGGAAACCAAAATTTGCTCATGGGGTCCAGGTCACATAACCGTTGGGCCGATTGAAGTCAAATTCCATATGGAGCCTCTATGGGATGGGGGAAACCAAAATTTGCTCATGGGGTCCAGGTCACATAACCAAAATGGCCGCCAAGCCATATATGGTAAAAACCCTTCAAAAATAGTCTTCTCCAGAACCACTGGGCAGATTTCCACGAAACTTGATAAATAGCATCTGGGATGTAGGCCCATCATAAATTGCTAAAATGGTGACCCTGGGTTGACCTTGACCTTCTTTGTGCCTAGGTCAAACTTTGACACATATGCTTTTGTATTGGAAAAGTGAGAATGCATTTTATCCTGCAAACGATTCAGAATACAGTACTTAAGTATAAGATATATTATTGCTCCTTACGATAAGGCGCATTTATTTGGGGAACCGTATTATGTCCAGGTCACATGACCAAAATGGGCGCCATACCCATATATGGTAACACCCATAAAGCTAAAAGCATCCGGCGGGTCGTGCACTTCAGCTGATGCACTTGTTTTCATAGTGTTTGCCAATGTTCCTTTTACGGAATGGGTTTATACTTTATTCAGCCTGCTATATATACAGACAAGGGTTTGCCGAAAGAATGATATCCAATTTTGAAACCTGACAACTTTAACAGCAGTGTGGCGTAAGCCGGGTCGTCCACGAAGTCAAGCTACGCGGTCACCCATCCAGGTACTAACCGCAATCTCCGTTGCTTAACTTCGCGAATAAGCCAACCACTCTACCCACGTCGCTAAAAGAGCCGGCTCCTACAGCAAGGCTGTAGAAGTGGTATTTATCCATAACCGTTACAGCAGAACCCTTAAGGTTTTGTTGAAAATTGTTTGTCTGTTCCAATGTAAACTTGAACTTTTAATAATTAATATCAAAGTGCGGAAACAAACACACATGCAAATATACATTTCAGATTACATCACCTAATTTGCAAGTATACGACGCTGGAGGATTATTTTATCAATGCTTCCAATACGTATCCATAACAAAATAGCACATACGTAATTTAGCTTTTTAAACATTTTTTCTCCAGACGTGTGTTACGAATGAATAAATAAATAGATCGGCTCTTGCAGTGATTTGTTGAGTGATATATCACTGTTTGAAGGTCTGTTTTAAAGTAGATCAAATCACGAGCGCATGGCTTGTTTTGGGGTTTCGACGAATACATTTAAAGGAAAGGACTTCCAGGCAAGCCTGCCATGTTTTGGTGTTCTCAACGCCAATTTACTAAAGGTTTTGGTGGATGGGCTCTGTGAACAGTTAGTAATTATTATTTGTGATCTGATGATTTTTTATAAGAGTTACTAATTCGGATGGCTTTAAACTCTGAAAGGAAACGAGAATAAGAGGGAAGAAAATAACGGCTTTCTTTTCATTTGTTTTTTAAACACTAATTGCATAGAAAAAGTAAAATACAGCTTTCATGGTTACCTTTTGAAACGCACTAGAGTCTCAGTTACGACCTTTCGTTAGAAGATACAATCAAATGACATCAGAAATGACACGTATAATACCATGATTGATTCGATAATTTAAGGAGTTTATACTTGTTTTATCTTGTAAAGTATGCTGAGAGTATTCACTAGAATCGCATCTCTCTCTCTCTCTCTCTCTCTCTCTCTCTCTCTCTCTCTCTCTCTCTCTCTCTCTCTCTCTCTCTCTCTCTCTGAGATGGCTGTTACATAAGCGCCACGCGTCTCTTAACAGTATTAAAATACATCTTTCATGCACTAGGCCTAGTCTCAGTTGCGACGTTACAATGAAATGGCATCCTACATGGTTGAATCAAAATAATCCAAAACTTCGCGAATTCTTTTAATTGCTCCTGGTATACATATACAGTAGAACTTCGATGGCTCGGACACCGATGGATAGTTTACCATGGATGTGTCGAACCCATTCTTGAGCCCCTAGCGAAATCCTCCACATAAGAAATAGTGGGGGATGATTAAAAAGATTTTAGTCTTTTATCTTGCAAATGTATGCTGTGTGTACTCATTAGAATCGCCTCGATGAGGCGATTCTAATGAGTACACACAGCATACATTTTCATTATAGAACACCGAAAAGATGACTAAAAGTATCTCGTTATGCCTCCTGACAGTAACCTCAGTGGCTCGAACTACCCCTGTCTCGAACAGATATTCGAGGTCCTAAAGGTGCACGAGCCATTGAAGTTCGACTGTATACAAAGTAAAATAGGTTTAGCAATATCTAATACAGTTCAAGAAATAAATTCTAACTTAGAAGATAAATATTAAAATTTTATTTTAAACACTACTTGACATCTTAGACCTAAGAAATCACATAAATTTGAAGAAGGCAACACACCCTTGCAAAGCAGTATTTTCGTCAATGAGGTAGGGTTTTAAATTCCTCTCTTAGTTAAATGTTTTCGTCTTTTGATTTTTAATAACGTTTTAATATTGCATAATGGTATTGTGCAGTTACGAAGGCTGTTCAAACGCAAGCAGGAACTTAGTAATACATTAGGCGTAAAAAATAGCTGCGTTTCTACTAACATGCTGAAAAAAAAGTTTGGTCAGTAGGTAGGGAAACTTTTTTTTTCATTATTTTATTTTTTCTCCCGAAAAAAATAATAAAAAAAAAACAGGTCGGGGCTGTATTTTGTATGTGGTTTTGTTTTTGTACATGTTTTTGTTAATAAAATTGTCATGCTGAGACTTGCACTGTGTATCATAGCTCATTTTAGATGCTCAAAATAATCAGCTGTTTTTGCGAAACACTACAAACATGTACTTAAAACGCGAAAGTATTATAGGAAAATACAAAGACGACACTGGTAGGGTCGGAAATTGAAAATGGTAGGGTCGTTGTCTTAATTTTTATTTTTATTTTTTATTGATAAAAATAGTAGAGTCGGGTGGGGGTCTGGAGCAATGTCTGTCGGGTTAGCGGAAACACGGCTATACTTTTTTAGGCCAAAGACGCCCATACATCACACTATTTATTTGTGTATGCAATGATTACAGTGTTTAACTGCAATTCGAGCTTACAGACATGGTTATATAAATAGGCAATTAAAATACGAACATTGTCAAAGAAAACTAAGACTGCGGTACGACTACGTTGCGGCGTTAAGATGACGACAAAGTCTCTATGTTTGCTAGCTCTAGCGACCAAATGAACATGTCGTTTGAAACTGTTTTCAGTTTGGTTATTTGTTCTGAAATACTGTAATTATCCATAAAGGATTTGGATCAAAGCTATCCAGAAACCACGTTTTAAGACACAAACGCAAACATGAGGGGAAAAAAGTCAAATTAATGGCGACTGTTAGCGGAAAATGACTCTTGCAAGTGTTGAAGTTTTCAGCTGGTTCTCGAATGGTTTTGACGTTTTTTGATGTTCACACTTGCAAGTTTGAATGACGGGTGCCAAAAAACGACGTAACGCTATAATGGCCATAATGCTTGGCCAATTTTAAAATTGTTTACGGGGTATTAATCCCAAAGATCTGCCCTTGACTGTTTCAGATACGTTGTAAAATCTAGCACATGGAAATACGTCTCTATGAAATGTATCGCTAAACTTGTTGTGTTTACTCATATGAATCGCCTCAATGAGTCGATTCTAATGAGCGCACAAAAATACCTTTATTTTATAAATGCTTCTTATATCTCCTGAGCTTCCGCGATAATTTTTGTAACCGCCAGTCGCTCGAACAAAACCGTATTCTAGCCATTGATGTTCGGCTGTATGTAGTTTGCAGGACTCAAAGCTTTAAATTTTAAATTACGATTACACATCCGTGTGACGTGTGACTTTGTGTATTCTTTCATATCTCAAAAACCGTTTAATTTTCTGACGAAAATTTGTGCCATCTTTCTTGTTTATACGCCAAACGTAATATGTTTGGGCTCATTAGAACCGCCTCATTTAGGCGGTTTTAACCTCCTAACGCATACCCACAACCTTTGTGTTTGAGCAGAAATAAAAAAAAAATAATGTTTACCTCAGTAACCCGCAGTTTTCTCTTTATAAAATGGACTTTAGAGTGGGATTTCATCACACGCACTTGTAAAGATGATGTTAAAAGCCAGAGAGAGAGAGAGAGAGAGAGAGAGAGAGAGAGAGAGAGAGAGAAGGAGGGAGAGAGAGATGCGATATATAGAGCTAGCTTAATTCTTAAATACTGAATGTTCGAATGTTAGAATATAACCATTTTTCCCCACAACAAAATAGCACAAATTTACATAACAGCAATAAATTAATGCTACCTTGCATAGACGTGCTGCCCTAAATGGGCCACATCAAGCTATTTTGGTACTTATCGCCTATGCGAGTAGCGAAGGTTCAGGCGAGCATCCGCGCAGTCTCGCCAGAACCTTCGCTGCTCGCTCATACAAGCAGTGAATCAAGAGGAACCTTCAGACAGAAAGCCATATCCCTGGCCCCTCTGAATGGCTGGGCATGCGCAGTTAAAATTTGTCATGACGGAATGCTCGAAGACACAAATTCGCTTGGCGGTGCTCAAATAATAATTTTAAGATTTGTCGCTTATTATGATAACGGATCCGCGTGCCACAGTGTACTCTTTTATTTCTCCAAAACGGTCCATCACGTGACCAAGTCCGTGAAATAAAGACCGCCATAAACCCCACTTTATATAGAGAAAACTAGGGTTAACGGGGGTAAACATTATTATCCTTATTTCTACTCCAAGACATAGGGTTGTGGGTACTCGTTAGAACCGCCTCATTGAGAAGGTTCTAACGAGCACCCAAAACCTTTGTTTGGGGTATAAATAAGAAAAATAAAACATATTTTCATCAGAAAAATACCTTTTTGGTATTTTGAAAAATTCACTTTTTCACACGGATGTGGTATCGTAATGATTGATACAAATTTTGATATTTTTCTTATTTATACTCCAAACATATGTTGTTGATGCCCATTAGAGTACCCGATACCCCTGTAAACCACAGTTTTCTCTATACAAAGTGGGGTTTGAGGTGATGTTCATTAAAATGGACTGAACTATTCTTGTAACACGTTCTTTTTTCGAACACAATGGGCTCTACTTCCCTCAAACACCACGTGACTGAAATTTTCGGTCTTAGTTTTTTTGTAGTTTGAGCTGAAAGTATTTACCGTATAAGGTATACGATAGCTAACAAAATCAGCGTTGCATTAACCTTTACCACTCTCTAAGCTAACTCAGCAGACGACAAATTGTTGATATTATTTTTATTTTTCCCAGAAACAAGACTTGACGTCTCATGTTAGATCCAGTTTTCTGGGAAAATTATGATATTTTTCTCCAGAAAACAGGACTTGACATCTCATGCAAATTGTCTCCATAGGAGACAATTTGCATGCGATGTCAAATCTTGTTTATGGGAAAATTAGGAAAATATTTCAAAATGTCGTCTGCTGCGAAAAAAAAAAACGCATGCAGAGCGTTAAGTGCAGTTTAGCTTAAGCATTAGTTTGACATACAGGGTTTGAAACAAAGAGAACACCTTTATTCATGTAAGTCCTATTTCAAATCCGAGCAGACTACTTTTTTAGGCTATTTACTTTTCTTTATTTCATATTAATAGAATGATTAGCATAATGTGTGTCTGTAGTGGAAGAGACAGTCAGATTTAAGTAAAGCATAAATAAATATAACCAAAGAAGTCGTCTGCTCAACTTATATCATTTGCAAATTACTCACGATTTTGACATTTAGATCTTCTAGCTCCTTCTCTGTTTTCTTGTTCCTGCCCTTCTCTTCTTGCCTTCGTTTATAATCGCTATATTTATTAAAAAGAAACATTCCTGGTGCTGATATCACATGTCGCTGCTTAGTTCCGCCTTTAGTTAATGACATATTTCACTCTGAGATATTTTAGATATTCGTCTTGCAGAGCAATGAAACCTCATTGAATTTACACTTTGTTTCGTCTTGCAATAGTATCAGCTTACCGCAATCGCATCGTTCCACGTGACTAGCTCGAGGTATCGGATACGTGTATTCCCAGGCCGTATCACGGTCTATCTTAACCTTTAAGATGCCAAGAAAAAATGTATCTCAAAATGCCCTCTGTTTGTGTCGTCTGCTGCGTCTTCTTGCAAACTTTTCAAACATATTTTTGCATGCAGGCAAACGGTGTGGACACTGATCAGAACTGCTCCTCTAGGAGCAGTCTGATCTGAGTCCCCGCTGTTTGCAACAATGACTTTTAAAGAAAGCAGCAGACGACAAAGCAGACGTCGGTATGTTAAGGGTTAATGGGAAAAGATTATGTCTAACATATTTCCTGCAATTTTCACAAGACAGACGACTTCATGGCTTCCTTTTCTCTCCTGTAACAATATTCTATAAAAAGTGTAATCTTTTGGAAGCAGGGACTGCAACAACCAACTGAAAACCATAGAATATACACGTTTCTTCTGGGCCTCGAAGAATCAGGCCTCATCAGTGAACCTCAGATATTTTCAAATTTTCGCAGTAGAATCAATGCTCCAAAAGGATTAGAAAATGTAACCCATACTCTTTTTACGGCCGCCACACATTCCCTTGACACCAGCTGTGATGAAGTTAAATGTTCTGTAAAACCGGAGTTGTCGGCCCTGAATGAAAAGAAATTTTGCTCCTAAGGAATAGCTTACTATTGAGGACTAGACCACTATCGACAAGGGAGATTAATTAAGAATAAGGAGCTTCTGCTGAAGATGTATCTACCCCTTTTATGTTTGTTTGTGTCACTCAAGCTTAAACAGACATTTCGATTGACTTGCCTAAATCGATTATGACGTCACACACATGACATGACAGACTGTCGATATCGAAATGAGCATCCTTTTTTGGGTGGGATACCTCTGTAGCGCACTAGCTAAGGACGTCGGCCACTACAATGCTAGGCGACGTCGCCGCATCTGCGCGTGGGTTGGAACCTCAAATATTTATTTATCCCTAATTATGTCGACACTATGATTGAAAAGACGAAAGGTCACTTCCATTGCTAACCGAATTAAGCATAATCGAATACACACACACACACACACACACACACACACACACACACACACACACACACACACACACACACACACACACACACACACACACACACACACACACGTTAAACCTCTAATCAAACAAACAAACAAACAAACAAACAGAGTGATAACCTCATGAGCCTCGTTTTTGGGGGGATGCCTCTGTACTAAAGAATGTCGGCCACTGCAGTGGTAGGCGCCGTCGCCGCATCTGCGCGTGGTTTTAAATCACAGTAAAAAAAATCCCTGATTGTGTTTCTACTATGGTTGAACAGACGAAAAGTCGTTTCCATTGCTGAGGGAATTAACCAAAATCGGAAAAAAAAAACAAGAGAAACTTTACTTTTCCCACATTAGAAAAAATTACCGCTTAAGTAAATTTGGTCTTTGAAGAGTTTCCGGAAGAATTTGTTAGTGAGCATATTAGTATTTGGATGTACCGTCTCAAATGATGCTAAGTGGCACGACCACATTAATAATATCGTTTGTTTGTTTGATTTGAGGTGTCATCTGCATCCAAAATTCTCGGTATTATGCGTAAAATAAAATTCTTCCTCGGAAAGATATGAATCAAGTCTACATATCTTTATAAGATGCTTCTGCTGTATAGGACAGTTGCACTGTTTTATAAAAAGATACTTTAGACAAAAAATCAGCACGAAGCGGCGCGTATATTTAATAACTCTTTGAACAATATCGCGTTTGCAGCCGGTACTCTCTCTCTCTCTCTCTTGTATGGGACGGTTGCACAGAACGACACATTGAGTCTCTCCAAAAACTTCAGAACGAAGCTGCCCGCATTGTTACAGGCTTAACAAGATCAGTTTCCTTAGATAATCTTTATAAAGAGAGTGGGTGGGTGTCACTTATCGAAAGACGGAAGCAGCAGAAACTTATCTTCATGTATAAATCAGTTAATGGTCTTGTTCCTTCATATGTATCCGATTTAATTCCACCACTTGTTGAAGAAACAAATGCCTATAATTTACGAAATAATAACAATATTTCTGTTCCCTTTTGCAGGACAGAAATTTCTCGAAAATCATGTATTCCTTCGTCTATTTCGGCATGGAATTCGCTTGACATAGAATTACGTAATTCACCGTCTCTGTCTAGCTTTAAGTACCAGTTGAAAAAAAAACACAAAATAATTCAATAGTTCCTACATACTACAAAGTTGGTAGTAGACGCATCTCAGTCCTACATGCGAGAATTAGAAATAACTGTAGTAATTTATTTTTTGATCTGTATATTAATCATCTGTCACTAAGTCCTACATGCAGTTGTTCTGAAGAAGTTGAAGATGCAGAGCATTATTTCTTTAGATGCTCACACTGTACCAATGAACAAATCGCATTGTTTCGATCCACGAGGAATTTCAATCCACTAAATATTAATAAACTTTTGTTTGGAAATGAAAATCTCACACCAGAAGAAAATGTCACTATTTTCACAGCCGTCCAAACTTTTATCAAGGACACCAGAAGGTTTACTGATTAGTCTGCTGTTCACTAAGGCCAGTATGACAATTCATCTTATGACATTCCATTCCGTTATCTTATCATTTATTTGATTAGTATCTTATTTACATTATTATAACTTTTACTACATCTCCTTTTCGTATTTTTGTAGTGCTTACTTGTTTACTTTGCCATTATCATGTGTCTGTATATTGCTGTAATGAAGATCTATTAGGGGAGGGCCGTAACTAATGTTGGTAGAACTTGTGGCCCGACCCTACTGCTTGTTTGGAGGATGCAATAAAATATGTTTAAACTAAACTCTCTCTCTCTCTCTCTCTCTCTCTCTCTCTCTCTCTCTCTCTCTCTGTTTGAATAATGAAACAATCTGTTTTTACTGCGATGATGCATTTATTGTATTTGAGTGGAACAGTTTGGGCAGTTTTGTAAAGGGTCACCCAAGGAACATTCCTGAGAAATAATTTAAAAATTTATCCACTGGTTAAGGAGGAGAAGTCTTTTAAAGGTTTTTATATTTTTAGCTTTGCAGCCATCTTTTTCATCCAAGCAAAACAGTTTGAGCAATTTTTGTAGAGGGTAACCCAAGGAACTTTGCTTTGAAATTATTTCAAAATCCATCCACTTGTTAAGTAGGAGAAGTTGTTTAAAGCTTTTTGTTTTCTATTTTTAGCTCTGGCGACCATCTTGTTCATTCGAATGGAAATGTTTGAGCAAACTTGGTAGATGGCCGCCTAAGAAACATTCCTATAAAATAATTTCAAAATACATCCACTTGTTAAGGAGGAGAAGTCGTTTAAAAAATCCATTTTCCGCTCTGGCGGCCACCGGAACGGTTTGAACAATTGTGGTAGGGGGTCACCCAAGGAACATTCCTGTAAAATTATTTCAAAATGCATCCACTGGTTAAGCAGAAGGCGTCGTTTTAATCTTTTCTTTTTTAGCTCTGTTGGCCATCTTGTTCGTCCGAGCGGAACGTTTTGAGCATTTTGGTAGAGGGTCACCCAAGGAACATTTTAAAATCCATCTACTGGTTAAGGAGGAGATGTCGTTTAAAAGGTTTTCTTTTTAGTTCTGGCGGCCATCTTGTTGATCCGAGCAGAACCATTGAAGCAATTTTGGTAGATGCCACAAAAAACAAACGGTCCTGTGAAATTATTTTGAAATCCATCCACTGGTTAAAGAGGAACAGTCGTTTAATTTTTTTTTCTATTTTTAGCTCTGTTTGGCCATTTTGTTCATCCGAGCAATTTTGTTAGACGGTCTCGCAAGGAACATTGTCATTTCAAAACCCATCCACTGGTTAAGAAGGAGAAGCCGTTTAAAGGTTTCTGTATTTTAGCTCTGTCGGCCATCTTGTTCATCCGAGCGGAACTATTTTAGCAATGTTGTAAGAGAGTCACCCAAGGATCATTCATGTGAAATTGTTTCAAAACCTATCCACTGGTTAATGAGGAGAAGTTGTTTAAATGTTTTTCTATATTTAGCTCTAACGGCCATATTGTTTATCCGAGCAATTTTGGTAGAGAGTCGCCAAAAGGACCACTACTGTAAAATGATTACAAAATCCATCAACTGGTTGAGGATTAAATAGTATTAAATAGTATTTCTGTTTTAGCTCTGGCGAGCATCTTGTTCACCCGAGCGGAACGGTTTGAGCAATTCTGGTAGAAGGTCACCCAAGGGACATTCCTGTGAAATTATTTTAAAATATGACCAGCTGTTTGGAAGAAGAAATATTAAAAGCAAAAGTTGACGATGGACGCACGGTCGCACAAATGACGAAAGACGGACAGAGACCGATCACAATAGCTCACCTTGAGCACTTTGTGCTCAGTTGAGCTAAAACAAATAAAGATATTATTTTACAAATTTATTTAGCAAGATGTCAAAAACCGAAGTGTTATAGACACTAGAGAATTACAAAGGGGAATAACTATAGCAGTACATGTATTAAGCCTTCTTTTTCGGTAGCAGCAACATCTCGTGATTATCAACATCTATGCAAAATATGGTAAGATTCTTTCTTTCTTTCTTCCAGTTCATCTAAACTCCTCTGTGTGTGTGTGTGGGGGGGGGGGGGGGGGAGAGAGAGAGAGGGGCATAAGACGGGTTCCAGCGAACCAAGTGTCGAAGTGTGTTAGCTGAAGTAAAAGGAAAGGAAAGTTGGTGAAATGAGTCTGTACAGTGCGAAAAGAGAGTGTTAGTTAGTTAAAAGATAAAAACAAAAGTTGGTCTTTTAAGGACAAGCATGTGCCACCATGCTAACAGCACTGCTAAACTGCGCCAGACTGGGTAGCGTTACAACATAGGCAGGTAGAGCATTCCAGTGAATAATAGTCCTGGGAAAGGTGTACTTGTAGAAGTCTGTGTGGGTGTAAATCTGTCTATGTGCATGGGGATGACTGTGGGCTGACGGTCTAGTATTTAGGATATACATCATGACACGACGGTTATCAATGGAGCGTTGTTCAAGGGGGCGCCAATTTAGGTCCTTCAGCATAGCGCATACTCTAGCTGTGTCTTGACAAGAGTTTTGTATGCAACTGATTTCAGGTCCTTATTATGGACTCGAATGATTCTTTTCAAGAATCCAAGGGTCTGATTTGTTTTTTTAGTTATTTTGTCAACATAGGGGCTCCAGTTTAGATTATTAGAGATGGTGACCCCAAGGTCAGAAACACTCACCAGCTGGGTACCATGCAAGAGGTGCACAGTTGGCAGTGTGGCGGCCGTAAAAAGTCTCCCTGCCCAACATCATAATGTAGTTTATATTTGCTTGTCCTTTGCGATCATTGATTTTATTGTTGAATTTTGAAAATATTTGAGGGTCACTGATGAGGCCTAATTGGCCGAAACTAGCTAGTCTGGCATAGAAAACATGTGCACTCCACATTTTACAGTTCTGTGGTGTATTCTTTGCTTCCAAAGGATATCCCTTTCTAGAACATTACGTCTGGTCACATGACGGACCTGTCATTTAGAAGGATTGAAGTTCATGTCCCAGTTTCCTAATATTATCAATCAATGCATGCAGGAAAAAAACAAGTGTTACAGACAAAAGTGTCTCGGACAAAGGGAAATAGATATAACTGTATTGATCCATGGACCTTTTTGTCTGTAGCAGCAACATCTCATGAACATTAATATTTATGCAAAATATGATAAGATTCCTAAACACTATTACCGAAGATATGCAGGAAACCCCAAAATGTTACCGACAAAAGTGTCACAGAAACCTTTAAAGAGTTACAAAGAGGAATAACTACATCATCATAAATCCTTTGACCTTTTTTTTTCTGTGCCTGCAACATCTCATGAATATTGACATTTATGCAAAATTTGATATGATTCCAAATATTATTAACCAAGATATACAGAAAAAAAAAATCTTACAGACAAAAGTGTCACGGTCAAACTTTATACTACATAGGGAAATAACTACACCCCTTTAAATCCCTTGACAATTATTTTTCTGAGCTAGCAATAAATGTCAACAATAATGCAAAATGTTATAAGATTCCTGATATTATTAATCAAGATGTGCAGGAAAAACCAAAGTATTACGGACAGACGGACGGACAACGCGAGAACCGTATACGCCCGACGTACCCGACGTATTCAATGTCGGTTTTAACATTAAATGATTTTTCTCTCTCTGAACGAGGTGCAATGTGCAGAAATGACATCAAAACCAATTCTAATGCACTTGCATATGTAACGCGACGTCTGATTGGATAACGCCAAAATTTGCGACAGTATATTCTTCGGTATACTGTCGGAAACCCGACGTCATCACGTAACGTCGCTTTTCATTGGCTGGCATTTGGTTTTACGCAGCTCACCGCGCTTGCCGCAACAACTTAAAAATTGAATAAGTGCATTAGAATGAGGATAACTGCATTGAAAATTGTCATTTGGAGAGGTAAATCGTCGGTTTTACGGTCGCAAATTACGTTTTACGGCTCCGCTAACGCGTCGCCGTAAAACGAAATTTCCAACCGGAAAACCTTCGGTGTACCTCCCCAAATGACAATTTTCAGTACAGTTATCCACTAAATCTATTGCTGAAGCAAGTACCGTTATTTTTTCCGAGACTTTCCCGGTTTGAAAATCGCGTCGTTTTGGCAGACATTTTAAAAAGCGTCTCCATCCGTGCATAGCACGGACAAAGCGCTACAATAAATCGTTCGCCTTATGCGATTCTACCCTGGGATTTCCTAATCTAGTGTAGACTTTCGGATGAGTCTTTAAACCGAGATCCCGTCTCCGTATGACCTTAGCTGTTGGTGGGACGTAAAACTCAAACACTCACTCACTCACTCCTAATCTAGTGTGCAAAAAACATCTGTCCAATATTAGCGCCCGTACGAGAAATATGTCTCAAACTGGCCAATATACGGCAGAGCTCACGTGCGGCTTATGCTTTGTTTAAATTTTTGGGTTTGCCTCTTTTTCTGTAGCTTCCCTGATATTGCCATAGTCAGGCTGTATGTGAGAAAAAGAATCGATCATTGTTGTTCAATGGGGACATGAAATCCCAACTCTCGGGCCCAGCGGTCACGTGGAAAAAGGACTTTGCTGATTTTCCCACGTTACCGCTGGACCCTCGGGTTGGAATGTCTAATAATGATATAACGATATAATGTAGTCTATTTTAACTTGACGTCTGACATGACCCCAGCTAGGCTCTAAACCGAGGATTGATTAAGAGACATTGCCCCAATGTTCTCTGCCACGGAGGCCCATAAAAGAAAACACTTTCTTGCACACCATATAGGGAAATCCGTGGTTTAAGCATGGGAAAGAAGTTTTGTTCTTAACCTGGTGTTCTTACCAAGTCTAATGCGCGAAAAATAAAACGTAAAATAAATTAAAATGAAACTTTTCGGTGTTGTTGTGCAAGAGAAAGAATCTAATATGATGTTCTGATGTAGATGGACGTTTCCCGGGATAACCGAACCGAGCGCAACCTCGGCACAGCCTCGGTTCCGCTCAGCACGTTCATCCCTCGGGTTGGAAACGTAGTCTTTGTTCCGCTCATCGCAGTCATCCCTTGGGTTGGAAACGTCCATCTACAACAGAACCCCAAAATAGATTCTTATAACAAATATCACATGGGCGTACTATCAGAAAGCTCTACTATACTGTTAATTCTGTCAGAAACAATAACATAACTCAGCCAAATGTTATGGTCCCTAATTAAACACTTTCTATGACCACTTGTGACCGTATGACCATTTTTCATGTCATGTTTGCTGTGAATATGTATTAAATATTGTAGGACTACAGACATTGATGAATAAAGGTGCTATTCGAAGGTGATATATGAGAAATGCCAAGTCTTTACTCATTCTGTTTGATTACATTTCAAGGAAATTGAACTATATACTATTCCTTAAGACTAATATGTATTTCCTGTCAGGATTAACACTTTATGCCATCTCTAATTGAAAAGGTCTTCGGGCACAGAGCAGTAAAAGTCGACAGGAAAATCATTATGTTCACTGGGTAGTAGCCTTTCAAATGCAACCTATTTAGGCTATATCCCAAATTTGTTTTTATCGCCCCTACCCCCTTCAAAACCCCATTGGGTAGCCGCGCGCAAAAAGCAGTCATTTTTAGGACAACTTATCCTGACCTAAAACTAGGTATCCAGGGCTGGTAAATGCAACAGATTAAAGTGGTTCTGTGGCTAAAAAACGGGAGGGGTGGCAGACATGTAACAAAATGGCGTATCTGTGTGGGAGAGGGTTATTTCTGCTTTGGAATAAAAATCAAAAATGAGTTCATTTAAGAGCAATGAAAACATTCATAAGAAAGAAGATGGGCCATACTACGTAGTTTCGGCTAATAAAGCCTCATCAGTGACCCTGTAATGATCCGGCAAACAAAGCCAGAGAAAACATACTGCAAATTTGCGAATTTCGAATAGGCAGTCGATTCAAAGACTGATATAAATCAAAATGGGGTCCAAATAATTACAAACCTGTCAAGAATGAGTCTAAACAAATAATTTATTTCTGATTTCTCAGAATATTCACGATGATCTCAAAGGACCAAAAGTAAAATATAAACTGCACTATGGTTGATGTACGGGGAGACGTTTTACGGCCGCCACACGGCACAACACCAGCTGCAGTGAAGGCAAATAAAAATCAAAAATGAGTTCCTTTAAGAGCAATGAAAACATTCATAAGAAAGAAGATGGGCCATACTACTATATGGAAACCTGGACGTCTTGTAAATTATTTGGGTCATATCATTGCTTGTAGACAGTTTTCTTCTGAAACAAGTGTTGCGTAAGATCTGGGAAAAGCAAATAAAGCAAGAGCTTTTTCTACATTACAAAAAGACGCCTATATAAATACATTGTAAACTTTAACGCCAAAAAAAAAACAATTTCAAGATGAAAAATTGTGATATTTTTCTTATTTCTGCTCAAAATATAGATTGTAGGTACTCGTTAGAACCGCCTCATCAAGGCGGTTCTAACGAGAGCCCACAATCTTTATTTTAGAGCAGAAATAAGAAAAATAAGGTTACCCGTGTAAACCCCAGTTTTACTATAAAATAGTGGGGTTCAAGGGGGTCAAAATTATATAGGCGTGTTTTCGTGATGAGATACTATAGTTTATGCATCGTTCGTTGACAAGAAAATGATCACTGCCAAAGTGATCCGATATGGCAGATAAGGCGAGATTATTCTGGAAATCAAACACTCTCGAAGATGTCAAAATGCATGGCCCATTTTGTACTGAATGGAATCTTCGACAGGAGTGCACTTCAAAATTAGGGGTGAAAAGTTTGGAATGATTTTTTTAGAGTATTTAGAAAATGGCTGCATTTTATTGCCTGATCATAAGGCTTGCACTGTTAACCAATGTCCGGCTAATGGGATTTCCTGTCTGTGTGTAGCACTAAAAGTTTCTATTTCTATTAATTAAAACATTCATAAAATGTAATTCTGTGCATATTTTTGTTTGTTTGATTTGAGGTTTAACGTCCCGATCAACACTGTATAGGTAACTCTGGAGACGTTGCTTCTAATTTTGTGGTACTTTTACCCGACATTGAGATGAAATTACATCTCAAGTCCTGTCGCCCAATGAAACCAATATGGTTTATAAGCATGGACGGTCCGACTCGCACCGCTTTGCCTGGGCAGGCTTAGATCCTCTAAGCGGTTTACCAGTACTCGTGTGCGGTCGGTTTCAGCACTTCGTGGAAGCATCATGCAGTCCATCTATTTCGTCAAGCCTCGATGGGCGGGGGGGCCGAATTCTGTGTATATATCTTATCTGAACCTGTTTTCAGTAAATTGCCCACCTCTAATTAACGATCGGTTCGTTTTGAGTGAAATAATCTTGAAAGGGTCGTAAAGCTAAAACCCCCAAAAATTACAGTAAATACGTTCTATGAAAGAATTATCCCTCGGAAGTAAGGAAAACACCACAAAAATAAAAAGTATGGAGTGTACAAGTTTTTCTGTGCTACATGTAGACTAGCTAGTAAAATAGAAGTGGAGGCAATGATCAGGAATCGATACAATTAACCCACAGCTCCCATCAGAGACACCAAAGGGAAAGAAACACAAACATGAAACAACAGACCCTAATGGGAACATCAATAGCGGAAAGCCAAAGGGACAGTTACTTTCCCACAGAATGGCCAATAGGCTATCCAAAATAAAATAATATAAGCGACACAAACATCCAAAGACAAACCATAACAAAACTAAACCGCGACAGAAGAAGCGCATTGGAACGGTCCGCGGAAACGAATTCCACTGAGGGGGCTTAAATCGATTTTACGTGGCCCCAATCCTCGCCCTTACTTCCGTCGCGGTTAAGACGAATAATTTCTTCTGTCCGCATGAAGGCCTCCTAACTCATCAGTGCAACATCTCCGTGAACACAAAAATCAAACTACCACAGAGATGAAACAATGGTAAGGACTCGACAGCAAGAAACCACTGAAATACTTGAGCAAAAGAAAACCAACAGTTAGACTCCGATGGGCCCTACCTGGAACAGAGCATCAGGCACCAACCAGCATAAGCCTTTACGCTGGAACCGTAATAGAATCTGAGGCCTGACCCACCCGGTGCAATTAATTAGGGAAGCAAAGTTGTCAGCCGTGATTGTTTTTGGGAACTTTATTTTTGTTAATAGTATCAATCACTTGCGAATCATTAAACTTGCAATCCACAAGCATATCTAGTTAAATAATAAAGTCTAGAAGGAATTTGTACACCAGATAATGAAACCTGAGGTTTTAGCCTGGGATAGAAATTCTATCCTGGGATAGGTTTTACCCAGGTGCTCTTGCCATGGCAAGCAACGTAAGTATAGTAAGCGAAGAATAAAACATTAAATAAAGTAACGTGAATCGGTAGTTTTGTGCAAGAAAAATAATCTAATTTGGGATTCTGTTGTAGATGGAAACGCCATTCTACAATAGATACCCATATCAGATTTTTTTATATTCTTACCCTGGTGTTCTTACCAAGGCAAACAACATAAGTATAGTGTCCGAAAAATAAAACGTTAAACAAAGTGAAATGAACATTTTCGGAGTTTTTGTGCAAGAAAAAGAATCTAATATTGTATTCTGTTGAAGATGTGCGTTTCCAACCCTCGGGAAGACCGTGCTGAGCGGAACCTCGGCATAGCCTAGGTTCCGCTCCGTACGGTCATCCTGAGGGTTGGAAACGCGCATCTACAGCCGAGGTTCTGCTCAGCAGTCATCCCGAGGGTCGGAAACGCCGATCTACAGCCGAGGTTCCGCTCAGCAATGTCATCCCCCCCCCCCCCCCGGGTTGGAAACGCCGATCTACAACAGAATCGCATATTAGATTCATGGGCAACGCACTCACAAGGACAAAACACTGAAAGCACTGGTTGGTCTATTGTCTCTGAGAGTATCCTGAACGGGGACTTAGACTTTTTCGGTTAACTTTTCATTTTTTATCTAAAAAAAAGCAAACATTGAAGACCCTGATCAGGCACCACAAGAGTTCGTGTACGACAATTCTTAGTGAAAACACTGAATAATAAGAATATGTGAATGAGAATGTCGCAGCTGATTGTGTTTCTTTTTCATTTAAGGGGAACGGGCAGATTATTCCACCTTTTTTCAAAGGGAGACAACTTTCGGGATTTCCTGTTCGCATTTCTATAAGCTCTGTCCCTTTGAAAAAGGGGTCTATACTTAAAGGAAAGAATTTGCTCCTCAGGATCAAATTCTTTCCTTTAAAAGTTGACCCCTATTGACATGGGAGACAAAAAATAATTTTGCAAGAGTTGCCTGCCCTGAAGGTGTTCCCATTCCCCTTAATTTTGCTGAATTTTCCATTAGCTGCTTAAATCAAATTGTCTGGCAAACTATGATCAATTTAACAGAACAAAGATCTCCTTTTAAATGTTTTAATATCAATTGATCATCATTCCGTGTGACATTCTCCCAAGAAGGCCTTTGCGACTTCGTCTAGTGAGAACATTTTCACGAGTCAGCAGTTTTGTGTTGTTACTGGGATTCTAGCATGGTTTTGTATTGGAGTTGAACGGCCTAGCCCAGTCAACACTATTTTATGTCATTTTTGAGCAGGTCAGTTTACCTATCCACACTTTTCCTGGGCAGGCTTATACGTAAGCGGTTAACAGTACCGCCAGAAACTGACAACTGTCCAGGGAGAGAATGACCGTAGGAAAGATTTCACGATCAATCTCCACGAAAGAATGGTTGCCGGCCATTGGGATTCTGGCATGGACCATTTAAGAAATGAAATTTATTTTTCTGCAGTTCATGGAAGTATGAACGCAGTGGGTCGCGTGCAAAGTAAATGAACCCCGAAGGGGTTCATGTAAACTTTGCTAGCGACCCACTGTCGTTCATACTTTCATGAAAAGCAGAAAAATTAAGTTTATTTTTTATATTTACATTATTTGCCCCTCATCACTGGGCGAAAAAATGCTTGTAGGGCAAACTTTTAAAGCTGAAAAACATTTACACGCTGTTTTTCTACAAAGAGCGGAGCAGCGTTGACGTCATCAACGCCCGTAGAGAACAATGGTTTAGAATGACGTCATTTAACGTCACTGAAAATCATGTGATTCGATGCGTTCATTGACGTATGAACGCAATTGTTTTCTATAGGATTACATTAGACTTTACACTGGAAATGTAAATATTTACCGATATTTCGTTTATTGAACGGTTATGTTACCTGTAGCAATATATTCGGTAATTTAACTTTTAAAGAACTTTTTGTTTTGCATCACATGAACAGGTCCCGCGAGAAACGAACACCTCTAAGCCCCATTTTATATAGGGAAAACTGGGGTTTACGGGGTTATACATTTTTGTTCTTATTTCTGCCCCAAGACATTGGTTGTGGGTACTCGTTAGAACCGGCGGTTGTAACAACACCTACAACCTTTGGTTGATGTATAAATAAGATAAATGTCACGGATCTTCATCAGAAAAGTAGTAATTTTTGAAGATGTGAAAAATCAACTATGGCGCACGGGTGTGATATCGTAATGGATAATAAAGGAATAAATTTCATTTCATCAGGATAAAACGTCCGTGTTTTTACCGTCCCCGTCAACACTGTAAAGGTCATTTTGGAGACGTTGCTTCCATTTTTGTGGGACTTTTACTCGACAATGAGATGAATGACATCTCAAACCCTGTCGCCCAATGAAACCAATAGGGTTTATAAACGTCCGTGTAATGAACACCCTTGTAAGTTCTACATTATATCGGTTCCATTTAGTTTTAACATATTGAATTCGTATTCTACATGTACAATACAAAGCAAAAATGATTGAGATTCAGAAGAAAGTCAGAGACTTATATGAGTACTTGCAATAAAACCATTGAAATGAGATTTCTATATAGTTGTCGATACAAAACAGTAACTGATGTAAGTACAGTATTAGCGATAATTTTCAAAAACAAAAAGAAGACGAACCGGAAAACAAATGAGGAATTGTGAAGTTTACGGAAATACCGCTCATTCATATTTTAGAAATGTTCGGGTAACGTTGGATGTTGAGCACCGTAGTGGAACACCTGTGAACGCTCCTTAGAACGTCCTTGGTAAAAGTCTAAGGGAACTAGTAAAGTAGGACAGACGAAAGAAAATTTCAGAAATGGTTTTACCATTTTACATAAACGGCTGGGCATTAGGAAGCTTTGAGTGCGTTGGGTGCCGAAATGCCTTTGTAAAGAACAGTGAGCTGTCCGAGTGTCCATGCCTGAGTCACTTTTGAAAAAATATTCTTCTGATCCGGAAGACTTTCTTGAAAGAATTGTAATCGGGAACAAAACTTGGATCAATCACTATGATCCCGAGACTAAACAGCAGGCCCCCGCCCATCGGGGCTTCAAGAAATATATGGGCTAAACGATGCTTTCGCGCAGAGCTGAAACCGACCGCACACGAGTACTGGTAAACCACATAGAGGATCTAAGCCTACCCAGGCGACGGGCCTCCGTGGCCTAGTGGATAAGAGCGCTGACTCTTAGTCATTAGGTCTCTCACCACCGTAGGTTCGAGCCTCGCTCGGGCCACGTGTGAGACGCCAAGTTCTGCAACGGAAGGTCAGGTGGTTTTTCTCCGGGTACTCCGGTTTTCGCCCACCTCTGATTAACGATCGGCTCGATATGAGTGAAATAATCTTGAAAGGGCCGTAAAACCCAAACCAAAAAAAAAGCCTACCCAGGCAAATCGGT
The DNA here is from genome assembly GCA_963580285.1 of Lucinisca nassula. Classification (NCBI taxonomy): domain Eukaryota; kingdom Metazoa; phylum Mollusca; class Bivalvia; order Lucinida; family Lucinidae; genus Lucinisca; species Lucinisca nassula. The sequence continues at coordinate 32,982,033 of OY757025.1, read as the reverse complement.
GCAAATCGGACCGTCCATACTTATAGACCCTATTGGTTTCATTGGACGACAGAGCTTGAGATGTCATTTCATATCAATATCGGGTAAAAGCCGCACAAAATTGGAAGCAACGTCCCCAAAATGACCTATACAGTGTTGACGGGGACGTTGAACCTTAAATCAAACAAACAAAAGTCTAAACAGCAGAATAAACAATATACCGGTCGCGGTTCACCGCGTCCGAAGAATTCAAGGCTCAGCCTTCAGTTGCCAACTGCGTTTTGGGAACGGAAGGGGGTTCTGTTGCCATGGCAAGGCTATTAATGTTCCCTTAGATTTTCACCATTGACGTCATCACATCAGTAACAATCACATGTCTTCTACTGCGGTGCTCGTCTTCCAACGTTACCCGACCACGTTTAAATCAGTCACCCAATTTTTAACAGTTGTTAACATTTGAATATGGAGGAGCTGTATTCCCGTAAACTTCACACAATTCCTCATAAATTTCCTGGTTCTCCAAAGGATCTAACTATTCAAAACTTATTTATCATCACTGCAGCTGGCATTGTGCCATGTAGTGGCCGTAAAAACCTCCCCGTACATCATCATAGTGCAGATTATATTTTATGGTCCTTTTGGGTCATTGGGTTCAGTTAGAATCATTTTGAAAATAGAGTTCTGCTTAAGCCGGTGCAAGAGGGCGTGGTTCGTGTTGCACATTTCAGTCCTGGTCATGAACAGATTCAATAAAACCGAGCCTGCTGTTTTCGTTTCATAACTTATTCGTTTTCTTTTATCAAAAAAAAGGTATCTTATCACTGTGCTTCATTTGTGAAAAAAAAAAATCGGTTACACTGACCACCGACATGTCGTTGTACCTCGCACAGACTTGAAATACTAGACTGACCGATAAAATTTTGTGTAACCATGTATAAGGCATTGATCTATATTGTGAAAAGCGTGCACTTGCCACGGGTCAGTAACTGTGTTAGGCCAGTTAAATTTTGAACAACCCTCGTATGAGTAAGTTCTGAATAGTTGGATCCTTTGGAAGAAAAGAATACACCAAATAAACGAAAATAGCAGGCTCGGTTTTATTGAGTCTGTTCATGACCAGTACTGAAATGTGCAGCACAGGGCACGCCCACTAGCACCGGCTGAAGCAGAACTCTATTTTCAAAACGATTCTAAGATTTTCTTGAAACAATTGTTACCGGGGAAAAGCTTGGACCTGGCTCTAGACAGCAAAGTAAATGAACTAAATGATCCCAAAGGACTGGAATATAAGAATCTTATATGGGTATGAGGGGTGGATTGAAAAATCCGTCCCGATGGACACTGTCCGGCATCACGAGGCTTGCCGAGTGATGCCGGACAGTGATCCCGTGGGACGGATTGCTTTATCTACCCCTCACACCCATATTGGATTCTTTTTCTTGCATACCTTCCATTTCTATTGCGAATTTTTAATGCTGCTGTCACTTCGGTTACCGACGTCCGCCATTTTGTGATGACACAACAGGAATGTTTTGTGACGACACGCATGACGACGCCGCGCATGAGGTTGTAATCAACCAGTGCATTTATCAAACACGCGATTATATTCGATTTGGGGTCGGAACACCAGGGTCAGAACATAAATTTCTATCCCAGGGTAAAATCACGGATTTCCTTGTCTGGTGTGCAAGAAAATACAATCTGCCCTGTGATGAAGGCTAAACAAAACCCGATTTTTCGTTTGACAGAAAGTTATTATGTGGCAATAAGACAATGCATCTTTCATAGAGAAGAAAATGGTCTTTGGCATATTCGTGGCATATTCAATTTATTTTGTGTCCGGCTATGACAGAGTTCATTTATGTTTGATAACAAAACGCCATTTCAGACGTCGTAATGGTTTAGTGGTCTCCGTTAGATAATGAAGGCGAATGTAGGGGAACGATAGGGCAAAAGTCAGCCTCAGGTTGCATGACGACAACAAACCCGTGTGACAAAGTGCATTTTTCACATCTCAAAAATGGCTACTTTTCTGTGGAAAATCCCTGATATTTTTCTTATTTATACTGCAAACATAGGTTATGGGTGCTCGTTAGAACCGCCTCATTGAGGCGGTTCTAACGAGTACCCACAACCTATGTCTTGGAGCAGAAATAAGAAAAATAAAGTATACCCCTGTAAACCCCAGTTTTCTATATAAATGTGGGGTTAAAGGGGCTAAAAATTACAAAGGCGTGTTTTCGAGATGGCTTCAAAATTTCTTTGGGAATTTGCCTTCTTGTGGGACTAGTGATACACAGTGAAACTTCGATGGCTCGAACACCGATGGCTCGTTTACCACGGCTATTTCGAACTCATTCTTGAGACCCAAGGAAAAATCCTATAGTTACAGCCCAAAATATGTGGGAGAATTTAGGATGAATTTAATCATTTTATCTTGAAAATGTATGTTGTGTGTACTCATTAGATTCGCGATTCTATGTGTGCTCGTTAGAATCGACTCAATGAGGCGATTCTAATGAGTATACACGACAGTCTTTTATTCCAAATTTAAAACATATCGATATCATACAAATTAATCGAGAAATATCAGCTATCCTCGGTGGCACCACCTGCCCCTATCTCAAACAATTTTACATGATCCCAAAAGTGTTCGAGCCATTGAACTTGGGCCGTTGTGTTGACGGGGACGGTAAACCTCAAATCAAATAAAACAAAACAAACATATTTTTTGGAATCGATCTTGACACCGTGTTATATCGAAACCGTGTTATAATGAACCGTGTTATAACGAAGTTGTGGTGTATTTACATAAGTCGAATTTTACTGGCTCCAACCTGGGACCCTGAAAATGAGTTCGATATAAGGGTAGTCAGAGTCACTGATTGTTAATCAAAGGGTCATTCTAGGAGGCAAACTGGGGATATATAAGGGATAGCTTTTGCATCTTCTGCAAAATAAAGTTGTGTGTACTCATTAGAACCGCCTCATACAGCCGATTAAAATGAGAACAAACAACATACATTTTCAAGACAAACGATCCTTAACTACAGTAAAATACCTACATTAAGACCACCTTTCAGACTGATCAAAAGTGGTCTGCAAGACCACTTTTGAACAGTCCCAAAGGTGGTCCCTTATTTGTTGACACTGGGTGTAGAAAACAGAAAGAAAGAATTTATTGAAACCTTCAAAATATGCTTTTAAAAGCAGAATCCGTCTTAACTTTAGCTGGTCTTACATGACACAGCGGTGTTTCACTGTACACTGTTATCTGTGACAATTCATAGCAACAGATAAGGTTGCTATTTTGTGATAACTGAATGATAGTTTTTGTCAATTCTCGAAAAAAACCTGTATTGTTGGAATTCATTTAAGAAACGAAATTTATTTTTCTGCAGTTCATGGAGGTATGAACGCAGTGGGTCACGTGCAAAGTAAATGAACCCCGTTGACAAATAATACAAAGTTTTCAAACGAATGCAACTATGCTCGCACATAAAGAATATTGAGGTTTTCTGAACATTTAGTAGATCCAAAAGTGTGCATGTGACATCCGTTTGAAGTGAACATGTGTGTATTTGAGAATCAAATATTTAAGTATTGATAAATCAAATCTTGTGCGGCTCATACCCTAGTACACAATATGTATCTTCACTGCAGTTGGTGTAACGCTTCCCAAGGTATCTCAAGTTTTTGTGAAAGTTAGCAAACTTGTTTCTTTGATCACAGTGATCTCCCATACATTTTCACATAAACAAAGATTTTATGAATTTAAGGGGAATGGGAAAACCTGGCAGATGTTTCCGCCATTTTTCAAAAGGAGACAACTTTTGGGACTTCCTGTTCGCTTTTCTATAAGCCCTGTCTTACTGAAAAAGTGTCTACTCTTGAAGGAAGGACTTTGCTCGGCCTCAGGAGTAAATTCTTTCCATTAAGAGTTGACTATTGATACCAGTCCATGGAGACAAAAATACTTTTTGCAGGAGTTGCCTCCCCTGAAGGTGTTCACATTCCCATTTAGAGACCGATGAGATATCGGACCGTGTTTGCATCGTTCAATGGTCACCCAAGAATCTCCGTGTATGGAAGAGGGCCTTCGATTAAACAGAGTCATTGTGGTGAACATGACAATGACTTAAGGGGAATGGGAACCCCTTCAGGGGTGGCAACTCCTGCAAAAGTATTTTTATGTCCCATGTCAATAGGGGTCAACTCTTAAAGGAAAGAATTTGCTCCTTTAAGAGTAGACCCCTTTTTTCGGTGGGACTGATCCTGTAGAACAAGTGAACAGGAAGTCCCGAGAGTTGTCTCCCTTTGAAAAATGGCAGAAAAATGTGCTAGATGTGCCCATTCCCCTTAAATGTTTCTTCGCGTGAGACCATTAACAATTTTACACAAGCAGAGAAGACACGTACTTTTAGCTAATCTGTAACGTTCAAAGCATCGAGCTTTTTCATTAACTTTTGGCAGCGCCAAGCACAACTTGATAGGGAGACATTCATTATTCAAATATGCATTTGTAAATAACGCTTGCCAAAATATGTATTTGTAAATAACGTGACAACAACAACAACACTTACAAGGAAATCGAAATAGGCAGAAACAATACAGTTATTCTACAACAGAAAAGCAAACAAACCATGCGTAGAGTGTCCGCTCCGGGGAACGGGAGGTGACGGGTTCGATCCCGGGCCGCGACATACCAAAGTCGTTAAAATGGTACTAGCTGCTCCTCGCTTGGCACTCAGATTTACGGGGTAGAGCTAGGACTGGTCGACCCAGTGTCAGGATAATGTGGCTGGGTGTGGTATCATTTAATGTGTCTGGGACATGATACTTCAGTGAGGCAGCACTATAAAAGTGAGCATTGAGCTCCCTGTCGCAACCAGACACCGCCGTGATATGACTGAAAAATTGTTGAAAGCGACATTAAACCCGAATTCACACACACAAACAAACCATGCAAACAGAGGAATTACAATTTGATCATCTCAACTTATTACAATTTACAGTATGTATTCAAAGGATACAAGACAGTAATCGATACTATGAGAGCAATAACTACAAAAGATGAAAGGGACTTAAAAGAATTTAAAAGGACACTGTAAGACAAGCCAAATATCATAAATGGAAATAATTTTCAAATAACAACAACTAGAAACTTATCAGACGTGAGGAAAATCCCAGTTACAGTGTCTTCATTACGAAATCACGCCTATACAAATACATTGTAAATTTTGTCGCATGAAAAAAGGAAAATTTTAAGATGAAAAATTGTGATAATTTTCTTATTTCTGCTCAAAATATAGATTGTGGGTACATGTTAGAACCGCCTCATCGAGGCGGTTCTAACGAGTACCCACACCCTATATTTTAGTGCAGAAATAAGAAAAATAAGGTTTACCCCTGCAAACCCCGATTTTTCTATATAAAAGTGTTGTTCAAGGGGGTCAAATTTATATAGGCGTGTTTTCGTGATGTAAGGTTATAATTTTTCATTTGAAGCCCCATATAAGCTTGATTTACAAAAAACGTTCACCAAATGAGATATTTCATCATAAGGACAGAGTAACAACCATATTCAATACACCAAATAGTTAAACCTATTCCAACAACATTGTTTGTTAAGGAAAGTTGAATGAAATTGAAACATGGAGGACAAGACAGAGCACCAATATGTGGAACATGTAGGAAAAAAGAATACACTACAGAAACGAGAGCATAAAACATGAATATGTAGACAAAGATGTCAATACAAACGAATTTTAATTAAATGGATACATGGACGAAAAAAAAAATAGTGAGAAAAAAACGTATACAAAGTAGAGAAAAAGAAAGAATGCGAGAAAAAGAAAAGACATACAAGAAGAAACATTAACAAAAAGACTACAAGATAAATTAGAAGATGATGAGAATCAGGCAACATGGCAAGTAGCAGGTGACACTGCAAAAAAAACGAAGAAAATCAACAGAAAAAAATGGAAATGAAAGTGAAACACAAGCAACGACAATAACTACAAAGTGAATATGAAACTCCAGAAAGTGAAGAAGATCAAGATACAGGAATGAACAGCAGTCACTATGACACAGATCAGACTAATGGACACAGTTGATGTACAAACCATGGATTGAGATGAAAGTAATGAGAGTCATGTCCGTTTTAACAATGAAAACAAAACAGAACAAAAATATATATCATCTTGGTCAGCTACAATGGAGGAGGGTAAACTATGACGGTTCCAGCGTAAAGGCCTACTTAAATTTAGTCTATGTCGGTTTGGACCTGATGCTCTGTCTCTGTTTGGCACCACCGGAGTGTAACCGTTGGTTTTCTTTTGCTCTAGCATTTCAGTTGTTTTTTTCATGCTGTCGAGTCCTCATCGTTGTTTCTTCTCTGTAGTCGTTTGATTTTTATGTTTTTAGAGATGTAGCACTGATGAGTTAGAAAGCCTTCATGCGAACTGAAAAATGTATTTGTCTAACAGAGGGCCACATGGAAGATTAGTACTAGTTTACTAAATGTGTTACCCTCTATAAATAAGGTCGATTATTATTATTATTAAAACGCGACAGTCCAAAGGCGAGGATTGTGGCCACGTGAAATGGATTTACCCCCCCCCCCCCCCCCCAAAAAAAAAAAACACACACACACACACACACCCCTGTGAAATACTTTTAACTGACCGATCCCAGGCGCTTCTTCTGTCACGGTTTACTTTTGTGATATTTTGTATGTGCAATTATGTATTCCTTATATCTTTTTTTTTTTTGTTTGTTTATTTTGGATAGCCGTTTGGCATTTTTGTGGGAAAGTCCTTTTGGGAATTTGATACTGTGGTTCCTTTCTATATTTTGACATCATAAATAGTTTTTTTTTTTTTTTTTTTTTTTATTTTGGAGAGCCGTTTGGCATTTTTGTGAGAAAGTCCTTTTGGGAATTTAATACTGTGGTTCCTTTCTATATTTTGACATCATAAATAGTTGAGATTGTGAGTTTAAATGCTGCAGTGTTAAAAACAAAACAAGAAAATATCTCTAGATTCATACTTGAAAATACATGTAGTCTTGCTATAAATTATAGATCTACAAATAAAAAAATAATAATATATTACTTAGATTTAGAATTAAAAAAATAGATCCATTTGATTTTTTTTTTAAAAAGGCTTTTTTTATTTTCAAATATACAATAGAAATAGATTTAATACACTATGCTATTTGGCATTACGATAACACACCCGTGCGCCATAGTTCATTTTATCACATCTCCAAAATGGCTACGTTTTGATGAAAATCCGTGTCATTTTTCTTATTTATACTACAAACATAGGTTATGGGTGCTTGTTAGAACCGCCTCATTGAGGCGGTTCTAACGGGCACCCATAACCTATGTCTTGGAGTAAAAATAAGAAAAATAATGTTTACCCCCGTAAACCCCAGTTTTCTATATACAAAGTGGGGTGTAAGGGGGGTGTTCATTTCACGGTTCACGTGATGGTATACTGAGATAGTTTTTCAGAAATCTTGGATAGCAAGAGTTAAGAGCAATTAGTTAAAATAAATAAATAAATACTAAGACACTAAGCTAAATGATTATGGATAAATATCGTCCATCAGCTATGAGGTCATGCTCACAAATAAAAAAAGGACAAAATAGCTCTATCTATCTATCTTCTTATACTGAGTCGGTCATATCTGGCCATTACCTCAGTTGATTGGGTGGCTAAATATAGAATTTAGCTGGAGAAAAAAAAGAGAGAGAGAGAGGCACTGGATGCGTCCTTAAAACTATTTACAATCTGCATAACAGAGGTATCCTAAAACGCATACCTCTGAGTAGCAATCTTACACTGTGCGGGCTTTAAACTTTTCTGCGGACTTGGCATTCACCGCAGAGAAGGGAAGACTATTCCATTGGGGAATAGTTCTAGGAAAGAACGAGTTCTTCAGGGCATCACTATAGGACTGGTATCTACGATATTGTGAGTCGTTATCTTTATCAATAGACACTGAATCAGAGTGTATCTTGTCGAAGAAGGTTAAAGAGGACTGCTCACGACGGGCCTCTAGGGACGGTCACTCTAGCTCATTAAGCATGTCACCGACGCTATTTCTATTTCGCCATCGCCTACAGGTCCATCGAGCAGCTGTCCTCTGCACCTTCTCCACCTGCTGAGTCTGAGTTTTAACATAGGGATGCCAAATGGGTGATGCATATTCAAGTTGAGGGCGAACCAATGTTTTATATGCAACATCCTTTGTCTGCCTAGGTGCAAAAGCCAAGTTCCGTCTAAGGAATCCTAAAGTCTTGGTTGCTTTAGATGTAATCTCAGAGATATGTTGACCCCAATCAAGATCGTCAGTGATGGTGATACCAAGATATTTGGCGGATTGAACATGCTCCAAAATTTGCTGGTGTGTGTATCGCAATGTCTTGTTGTTCGATAAAGATGGTTGGAGATATTCAAACAAAGAATTCTAACACAGTTTTATTCTACAACAAATCACGGCAAGGAAAAGCGTGTCGAGTGACGTCATTAAAAACTGCCAATTTATGACATCACTAGTCGATTTCCTTGACGTTAGACGGTGTAACGTCATATTCTCGTATCGATAACGTTAGAAAAGAAAATAAATACGTGTGTTTCAGTTGGTAATTTTAGCGGGATTTCTTCTGACAATGGCGAAAAATTGTGAGATTTTGAAGGAAACAACAACATCATTGCCGATTTTCAGCGTGTTAAAATCGAAAGAGATCAGCTCTAGTTTGTGATTTGTTGAGTAATAAATCACAGTTTGTCGGTCAGTTGTAAGTAGACAAATCACGCGCGCTACGCGCTCGTGATTTGTCTACTTTACAAATGACCTCCAATCTGTGATTTATTACTCAATAAATTACAGTTAGAGCTGATCTATTTTTTAAATAAAACCGAGTGTCGCATGAAGCTGCTGCAGTCAATATGCATCTTGATACGCACGGACACGAATCTTTTGAAAGAAGTTATTTTAGGTAAATGCATTAGCCTCTGTTAGCTGCAAACATGCAAATTCTGACTATCTACAAATTGAATTGTCTGGAGATGTTACGATTAATTTAACAAAACACAGAAATCTTTTTAACTTTCTCAAGGAAAAGTTCCAATCTTGTCGATGACATTTTCTCGAGTCAGGAAAAGCGTGAAAAGGACATGTTCTTTTCATTTCACTTGAAATAACAGTCTAAAGGTTGCAGTCATAAGCTATGAATGTGTAAAAGAAACACAGGAAATATAGACAAGGTTTTAACTTTCTTCATGCGCAACCATTTCGTTTGCAAGAATGCACGTGTTCCTTATTGTGGACCTAAGCAGCATTCGATGTTCAAATTTTTGGCTCAGCGATACCAAAGAAAGAGACAAGTTTTCCGTGAAAATGTATTTTATGATACATGAAATGCTGATGTTCATATGAATTGTTCTTTTATTGCACTTTTAAGAATCTGACGCATTATTCAAAATAAGAAGAAAAAGTTACTCAGTAATTCTGTTTACCGGCCCCGATAGCTCAGTTGGTAGAGTGTCCGCTCCGGGGAACGGGAGGTCACGGGTTCGATCCCGGGCCGCGACATACCAAAATCGTTAAAAATGGTACTAGCTGCTCCTCGCTTGGCACTCAGATTTACGGGGTAGAGCTAGGACTGGTCGACAAAGTGTCAGGATAATGGGACTGGGTGTGGTATCATGTAATGTGTCTAGGTCATGATACTTCAGTGAGGCAGCACTATAAAAGTGAGCATTGAGCTCCCTGTCGCAACCAGACACCGTCGTGATATGACTGAAACATTGTTGAAAGCGACGTTAAACCCGAATTCACACACACACACACACACACACACACACACGCACGCACACACACACACACACACACACACACACACACACACACACACACACACACACACACACACACAAACACACACACACACACAGTAATTCTGTTTTCTAAAAAGGTAATTGCATCCGAGAACGGACCTCCGTGGCGTTATGGGTAAGAATGCTGACTCATTATTATTAGGTCTCTCGCCGCTATGGTTCGCGCCTCGCTCGGGCCACATGACAGACGCCAAATTCTTCAACGGAAGGTCAGGTGGTTTTCTCTGGATACTCCGGTTTCCGTTCACCTCTGATTGGCGATCGACTCGAAATAGGTGAAACAATCTTGAATGGGCCGTAAAACTAAACCCCCAAAAAGGAATTCGACTACCCGGAACGCCGACGTGTACTGTAAACACCGACCACATTGGTGGTGAATCGAATAAAATCGCATTTTAAAGCATCTATTAAAGAGATATCTGTTGCTGTTTCGACGTCTCGAAATACTCTCCAAGAACTGTCTATCAGTGATGAATAATGAGCTTATTGATGAGGAATGAGTATATCTTCAGGGGATGCAACTCCTGCAAATGATTTTTTGTCTCCCATATCAATAGGGGTCAATAGGGGTCAACTCTTAAAGGAAAGAATTTGCTCCTGAGGAGCAAATTCTTTCCTGTAAGTGTAGACCCCTTTTTCAGTGGGACAGGTCTTGTAGAAAAGCGAACAGGAAGTCCCAAAAGTTGTCTCCCTTTGAAAAATGGCGGAAATATGTGCCAGGTATTCCCGTTCCCATTCAATTGGAAAATTATAGGTTTTCGAAGCAATTCGACAGTTCTTTCCCCCTTTACATCAATAATTTATAAATATAGTTCTCACAGTAAAAGAAATATGCTTTGGGTACCTTTCGTGCAATCTTAGAATTAGCAAAAAGCTGCTGCTATGAATTAAACAAGGAAAAGCTTGGTAAGAGTGTTGGGATAAGGATGTACTGATACCACTCAATGCAGCCGAAATGAATGTATGGATGCCTCTGACGCCAAAGCCGCATGTTAATAACTAAATGAAAAAAGTAGAAATAAAAACAAAAAAAATCAGCTCTTTGTTCTTTTAGGAGGCTTACGTAAGAAGTTGATAAAGTAGAAGTAAAACAAAGATCAGGAATCGATACAATTAACTTACTCCACCCATCAAAGACACCAAAGGGAAAGAAACACAAACATTAAGCGACCAGACCATAATGGAAACCTAAACAAAGGAAGGCCATAAGGACAGTTACTTTCCCACAAAATGGCCATATGGCCATCCAAAATAAAAAGACACAAGTGATACACACAGTTAGTAACAAACAACACCATAAATAAACCGCCACAGAAGTTTGTTTTGGCTCCAGCAGATAAGGCCGCTAACAATGTGGTCGTTGTTTGACGGATCTACTGTGTTAACATTCTTCAGCAAGAACTTGGTGGTACTAAGGGCTATGAACTGCAGCCTTTGGCTGTAGAGAGGGCTTTAGTTGATGACAACATTTGTCATTCAGCCACCAAGTTTGCTCTATGTGTTACAGAAGGCCAAGACAAGCTTCCTACCTTATATTGGTTACTAAACTTCATAAAAGACCATACAAAACACGGTTTATTGCAAATTAATGCTCTTGTACCACAACTGAACTCTCCAAATTATTAATTCCATGTTTTACTGCCATCAAAAAAAACATGTGATTAAATATTGCGAAAAAGTCTTTGAAAGATCAGGGAGAAATCTGTTTTAGTCTATAAAAATCTAATCAAGTTTTAAATAAATTGAAATCCAGACGTTTTCGTGCTTCAAGTCTGTCTACTTATGTGTTTCCCCCCCCCCCCTTTACACTACACATCCTCATAATGTTAAAAAAAAGAAAAAACTTAATGATTTAATTGGGAAGACTCCCTCTATCTTGCATGTAATGTAAGAAATGCTTTTTTCACTTCTGAAGAGCATAAACATTATACTTTATGGTCATGACAGAAAGTGTGCGAAGCTCTCACCTTTCTACTTGACAATATTGGGCGACAGGGCTTGAGATGTCATTTCATCTCATTGTCGGGTAAAAGTCCCACAAAGTTGGAAGCAACGTCTCCAAAATGACCTTTACAGTGTTGACGGGGACGTTAAACCTCAAATCAAACAAACAAAACATAAGATTCGGTACTAAGTTATTTAGACAAGTTGTGGGTATTCCGATGGGTACAGATTGTGCACCCCTCGTGACTGCTTTGTTCTTGTTTTGTTATGAAAGAGACTCCATGGTGTCCCTTTCCGTTGAAAACTCTGGAACAGGTATTAGTAAAAACTCAATTATGTAACATTGAGATTGCAATTTAATATCATGTCACTGGCATTTGCAGTTTGGATATTCTGTTAAGCTGTAATCAGTTACAATTGTGCAACACTGCATTATGATATTCATTTTTGTAGTCTGATTTTGGATTTGTGTACTTTTATTTCTCTTTTTCGTCCACTTTTGCAACTTGAAATTCCGCTTCTGCTTCATCAAGTTCCCATTATTCCCGTTTGGTGGCGCTGTGGTCGTTCTTTCGTACTTTCCCGTAAACGTCCGTCTGTATTAAAAATCAGCAAGCGTATTGGTGACACGGAGGAGTTGGAGAAACGAGAGAAATATATATTTGACATAAAAAGGATGATTGGGGGACACTACACCCTTCCCGATAAAGTTCAGTTATCCACAATTTATATTTTATATGTCAGACCAGGAATCAGGTTTGTCGTATTTGTTTTGTATCCAAGTTTAATCTCAATTTATCGCAATGTGTTCAGGCCATCTAAATTTGTTGGAAATACAAATAATAATGGTTTTGTACAGCACGGAAAGGTTCTGTTAGTGTCTCCTGGCCAATACAAGCTAAGACAAGCAAAAACACTAACACAAATGTATTACTGTCATTATTGTAGAGCATATACATTTCGCTCATATGCAGACACAAGATGCAGGAATTGCATGTGTGTAGAACTTGGTGAGACTGCTCCTTTGTGAGCACCTGAAAGTAGTCTTTCCGGATGTTAACGAAACTCGCACAATCCAGGCTAAGAAAACTCATCTCTACAGGAAAAAAAAAACAGTTCCAAACCCCTTTTGTGAAAGTGGAAGCTTTCAGATGTACTACGACTTACGTTCCCTCTAAAATTTATTTCTGATTTAGGGCATATCCAACGGAATTTCTAAAGCTAGGCATTTTGGTTCTGTCTTTGTTTGATTTCATGTTTAACGTGCCCGTCAACACGTTATAGGTCATTTTGGAAACGTTGCTCCAAAGTTTGTGGGACTTTTACCCGATGTTGAGATGAAATGACACCTCAAAGCCCTGTGGCCCAATGAAACCAATAGGATTTATAAGCATGGACGGACCGATTTATTTGTTTGTTTGTTTAATTTGAGGTTTAACGTCCCAGTCAACACTGTAAAGGTCATTTTGGAGACGTTGCTTCCAATTTTGTGGGACTTTTACCCTACGTTGAGATTAAATGACATCTCAAGCCCTGTCGCCAAATACAATCAATAGGGTTTATCAGCATGGAAGGTCCGACGCACCTCTTTGCCCGGGCAGGCTTAGATCCTCTAAGTGGTTTACCAGTACTCGTGTGCGGTTCGGATTTAGCTGTTCGTGGAAGCATCGTGCAGCCCATATATTTCTTCAAGCCCCAATGGGCGGGGGCGTTATGGACGGACCGACTCGCACCGCTTTGCCTCGGCAGGCTTAGATCCTCTAAGCTGCTTACCAGTACTCGTGTGCGGGTCGGTTTCAGCTCTGCGTGGAAGCATCATGCAGCCCATCTATTTCTTCAAAGCCCCGATGGGCGGGGGTCTGATACCCTGTTTGTTTTATCACATGTTCATAAAGATGTCCGTAACTGTTTGTGTTAAATGTATTCATTAAGAAAATAGAAAACTTTCTGACTTTTTATCCTAGATTTTTGGCTTCAAGTGACAAAACGCAAAGGTTTCCACTTTCTTAACAAAACACAACGCGAAGCAAATTCTTTCATACCTGAGTACAGGTGGAAACCCGCACCTGCTAAAATGTATCAAGCCTCTGTGGTGTAGTTGTTATGCTACTCGCCTCATGAACCAGGGATCGCAGGATCGATCCCGGGCTTCTCCCGAATTTCGGGTGAGTCTTTAAACCAAGGTCCCATCTCCGTTTGACATTAGTTGTTGGTGGGACGTAAAACTAAAAACACACTCACATTCCAAGCGCATCCCATCATATAAACACATCTTCATAATACTGACCCCTTGATCCCCACTTTTATATAATACTAGAAATGCGTCCATAGGACACGGATGCCCCCGCCTAAAAATATGTCTATGTTATGTTCGTATTCACCATAGAAAGTTATTGACCGTGTTTAAGTTTTGGACCCTTTTTTCACATTTGACCTCTAAGTATGACCTTGACCTTGGAGGTAAGGACCTTGTTTTGTGCGAGGCAGATTGTCTCATGTTTGCCAACATTTCTGCCAAATAATTTCAAAATCCATCGAGCGATAAGAAAGTTATTGACTGCGTTTAAGTTTCGGACCCTTTTTTGACATTTGACCTCTAAGTATGACCTTGACCTTGGAGGTACGGATCTTGGTTTGCACGTGACACATCGGCTCATGATGGTTAACTTTTCTTCAAAGTAATTTCAAAATCCATCCAGAAATAAGTAAGTTATTGACTGCGTTTAAGTTTCGGACCCTTTTTTTTACATTTGACCCCTAAGTATGACCTTGACCTCGGAGGTACGGACCTGGGTTTTACATGTGACACGTCGTCTCATGATGGTTAACATTTCTGCCGAGTAATCCACCAAGAAATAAGGAAGTTATTGACTGCGTTTAAGTTTCGGACGCACGGACGAACGGACCCACGGACGACGGACAAAGACCGATCACAATAGCTCACCTTGAGCACTTCGTGCTCAGGTGAGCTAAAAATAAGGTTTACTCATGTAAATCCAAGTTTTTATGCCCCCGCCATTCGAAGAATGGTGGAAAGGGCATATAGCGTTGCCCCCGTCCGTCCGTTCGTCCGTTCGTCAGTCCGTCCGTCGTCAACTTTTGCTTTAAACGACTTCTACGCCAAAACTGCTGGACATATTTTGAAATAATTTCACAGAGATGTTCCTTGAGTTATCCTCTACCAAAATTGCTCAAATTGTTCGCTCGGGCGAACAAGATGGCCACCAGAGCTAAAAAAAGAAAAACCTTTGAACGACTTCTCCTACTTAACTAGTGCATGGAGTTTTAAATAATTTCAACGGAAGATTCCTTGGGTGACCCTCTACCAAAATTGCCCAAATCGTTCCGCTCGGATGAACAAGATGGCCACCAGAGCTAAAAATAGCAAAACGTTTAAACGACTTCTTCTCCTTAACTAGTGAATGGATTTCAAAATAATTTCACAGGAATGTTCCTTGGATAACCCTCTGCTGAGATTGCTCAAACCGTTGTACTCGAATGAACAAGATGGCCGCCACAGCTAAAAATAGAAAGACATTTAAATGGTGTCTTCTCCTTAACCAGTAGATGGATTTCAAAATAATTTTACAGAAATGTTCCTTGGGTGACCCTCAACCGAAATTGTTCGAACTGTCTCGCTCGGATGAACAAAATGGCCACCAGAGCTAAAAATAGAAACACCTATAAAAGACTTCTCTTCCTTAACCATCTGATGGATTTTGAAATAACTGCACAAAATGTTCCTTGGATGACCCTCTACCAAAATTGCTCAAATTGTTCTACTCGGATGAACAAGATGGCCGCCAGGGCTAAAAATACACAAAAAGCTATAAACAACTTCTGCTCCTTAACCAGTGGATCGATTTTGATATAATCCTTAAGTGACCTTCTACCAACATTGCTCAAACCGTTCTGCTTGGATGAACAAGATGGCCACCAGAGCTAAAAATAGAAAAAACTTTAAAAAACGTCTCCTTAAACAGTGGATGGATTTCGAAATAATTTCACAGGAATGATGCTTGGGTGACCCTCTACCAAAATTGCTCAAACCATTCCGCTCTGATGAACAAGATGGCCACCAGAGTTAAAAATACAAAAACCTTTAAATGTCATCTGCTCCTTAACCAGTGTGTGGATTTTGAAATAAGTTCACAGGAATGTACCTAAGGTGACCTCGTACCAAAATTGCTCAAAGCGTCCTGCTCGGATGACCATGATGGCCTCCAGAGCTAAAATAGAAATAAAAAAAAATTAAACGACTTCTTCTCCTTAACAAATGGATGGATTTCAAAATAATTTCACAGGAATGTTTCTTGGGTGACCCTCTTTTGAAATTGTTCAACCAATTCTGCTGGGATGAAGAAGGTGGCCGCCAGAACTAACAATAGAAACACTTTTAAATAACTTCTCCTGCTTAACCAGTGGATGGATTTCGAATTAATTGCACAGGAATGTTCCTTGGGTGACCCTCTCCCAAAATTGCCCAAACCGTTGTGCTTGGATGAACAAGATGGCCACCAGTGCTAAAATTAAAAACAAAACTCCTTGGGTCAACCAAAATTGCTCAATCCCTCTATTCCACCATACATTACCTACAATTTCATTTGTACAATATGGATCAGGTGAGCAATCAAGGGCCAGCATGACCCTCTTGTTCTCATTTCTACTCCAAAATATAGATTGTGGGTACTCGTTAGAACCGCATCGAAGCAAAAGTAAGAAAAATATCTCGACTTTTAAGCTTACTTTTTTTCGGCGGTAAAATGTACAACGTAGGAGTGTTTTTCTAATGCATTAAAAACATACGCTGTTTTTTCGAGATTCTGTAAACTTTAAAAATAATGAAATAAATAATGTCGTTAAGATTCGCCAGGTAAACCTGGCTCCGCTGTACGCGGTCTAACTAGAAAAACTTGAAAAATAAGTTTGGTCTAGATCTAATACATGGAAATGTGTGTGTGTGTGTGTGTGTGTGTGTGTGTGTGTGTGTGTGTGTGTGTGTGTGTGTGTGTGTGTGTGTGTGTGTGAATTCGGGTTTAACGTCGCTTTCAACAATTTTTCAGTCATATCACGACGGTGTCTGGTTGCGACAGGGAGCTCAATGCTCACGTTTATAGTGCTGCCTCACTGAAGTATCATGTCCCAGACACATTACATGATACCACACCCAGTCACATTATCCTGACACTGGATCGACCAGTCCTAGCTCTTCCCCGTAAATCTGAGTGCCAAGCGAGGAGCAGCTAGTACCATTTTTAACGACTTTGGTATGTCGCGGCCCGGGATCGAACCCCAGACCTCCCGTTCCCCGGAGCGGACACTCTACCAACTGAGCTATCGGGGCCGGTAAAAACATGGAAATAAGTACAAAATGGTATGGATTCAGCCAGTCCATTTGCCAAAATGGTACATGTAGAACTTGAAGAAATATGTAGTAGGCCGGACTGATCGGGCTTGTTAAGACAGTCGCGCCACCAGTTCAGCAAGGTTTTGCTGGCTGAAGAGGTGACAGACGGACGGACGGACGGACGGAAGAACTGACACACGGACACACGACCAGCTCATATTTTTGGCGTTGTGATTATGTTGGATGAAATGACAGCTATGCTGTCCCAGTCTAACTTATGAAGAAAAGAATTTGCTTCTCGGTCAAGTTAGTCAGACAGACGGACATATGAACAGGACAGCTGCCATTGTGATCCATGGTTCGTTTCTATGGATGTGGTGATACGGGGTCGGACCTGAGAAATGGGAAAGTACACCTGTTTCAATATTTAATGAATATGAAGTATTTAGAACAGAATTATACTTAAAATTATTTCAAACAAAACTATGCAAAACACATTGAAGAAAATTGTTTGGAGGCATTGTTGATGTATTTTAGAATTTTACCAAAAACATCAATTATTATAGCCAATATGTATGTGATGACGTCTGGCAATTGTATTCTCCCATAAAAGTTTCATGAATGTGCGAGAAAAAATGTCATCAAAACGTGATAATATTTTGCGCTGGGGAAAAAAAAGTTAAGCTCGACGCAAAATTTGGAGAAAAACTGAACACGACGCAAAATGTTATAACTTTTATAAAATTCTTAATCGTCTTAAAATTAGGTGGCTGAGTGTCAAAATCAACTTATTTACACTATACCTGTATCTCCATACTTCCTATGCCTTGCAGAGGCTGTAATCGGCTAATCATCTACAGTAAAATTCCTATATTAAGACCACCTTTGGGACTGTTCAAAAGTGGTCCTTAAGACCACTTTTGAACAGTCCCAAAGGTGATCTCTGACAAGAGGACACTGTATGCAGAAAACACAAAGAAAGAATCACTGAAACTTTCTAAATAAGCTTTTTAAGGCAGAATTACTCTCAATTTTTGGTGGTCTTAATAGCGGAATTTTACTGTGTTTTGAAAATTTTATAACATTTTGCGTCGGGTGAAAAATAAAGCTCGACGCAAAATGTTGTAACTTATGAAGAACTAAACCGTTTGTTTGTTTGAATTGAGGTTTTACGACCCCGTCAACGCTATTCAGGTCATTTTGAAAACGTAGTTTCTAGTTTTGTAGAACTTTTACCCGACATTGAGATGAAATGACACCTCAAGCCCAAGCGCCTAAACAAACCAAAAGTCTTTACATGTAGCGACGATCCGACTCGCAACAAATTACCCGGGCAGCCCCTCTCAGCTGTTTACCAGTACTCATGTGCGGTCGGTTTCAGCTCTGCATGGAAATATCATGCAGTCCAATATATTTCTCCAAGCCCCGATTGGCGGGAGCCTAGAACCAAATCATGAAAATATTATATTTGGAGTTTATTGGCGTGTCCGTACTGAATACATCGATCATCATGTCGACTGCCTCCACGAGGCTACAATTCGCTTGAAAAATATCAGAATGTAATACCATTTTGCTTTTGGGGTAAAATTAAGATCGTCGAAATGTGTTATAAGTTTTTATCATATGACGTCGCGTCTGAGAATGTAATAACGTCATGTAATAAATTCGATAATCCACTAGTGGATTAAATATGCAAATTAGTTTGATACGCCCGTATGTTACATGTATGACGTCCTTACCAACGTCGCGTTTACTAATGGCGGAATATTGAAATCGTTAATAAAATGTGTTTTAAATGTCATATGATAAATAGAATCTTACATTCGTGCTCATGTATTACTGAATTTATTAAACTCGTCGAGGAAAAGGGATAAAATGATCGGCAAAGCCTCGCATTTTATCCCTTTCCCTCAACTCGTTTAATAAATTCAATAATACATGAACACTCATGTAAGCTCCTCTATAAAATTCTTAATCGTCGTAAAAATAGGTTGCTGAGAGTAAGACTCAACTTATTTGCACCATCCCAGCTAGCACAAAATAGCGGGCCAACGTAAGGATGTCGTACATGTAACGTTACGGGACGTATCTAGCTAATTTGCATATTTAATCCACTAGTGGATTATCGAAAATATTACATGGCGTTATTACACTCTCAGACGCGACGTCATATGATAAACCTGAATTTTCGTACTTATTATGCTTCGCCCAGTCTGTAATCGACCAAACATCTAGTGATTTTTTTTTTTGTTTTGATTTTACGGCCCTTTCAAAATTATTTCACTTATATCAGGCCGATCGTTAATCAGAGGTGGTCGAAAACCGGAGTACCCGGAGAAAAAACCGCCTGACCTTCCGTTTCAGAACTTTGCGTCTCACATGTGACCCGAGCGAGGCTCGAACCACAGCGGTGGGAGACCCAATGATCAAGAGTCAGCGCTCTTAACCACTAGGCCTCCAAACATCTGGTGAGTGAGTGAGTTAGCGGGTGGGTGAGTGAGTGAGTGAGTGAGTGAGTGAGTGAGTGAGTGAGTGAGTGAGAGAGTGAGTGAGTGAGTGAGTGAGTGAGTGAGTGAGTGAGTGTTCGAGTTTTACGTCCCACCAACAGCTAAGGTCATATGGAGACGGGACCTCTGTTTAAAGACTCGTCCGAAAGTCTGGAGTGAGTGAGTGTTTGAGGTTTACGTCCCACCAACAGCTAAGGTCATATGGAGACGGGACCTCGGTTTAATGACTCATACCGTACCGTGACCACTACACCACGGAGGCTTCTACCAAACATCTACAGTAAAATTCCTTTATTAAGACCACGTTTGGGACTGTTCAAAAGTCGCCTTAAAGCCCATTTTTGAACAGTCCCAAAGGTGGTCTCCGACACTGTATGCGGAAAAGAGAAAGAAAGAATAACTACAACCTATTAAATAAGCTTCTAAAAGCAGATTTAGTCTTAATTTTAGGTGGCCTTAATTGCGACCTTTTACTGTATTTTCAAAATTTTATAACATTTTGCGTCGGGTGAAAAAGAAAGCTCGACGCAAAATGATGTAACGTATGAAGAACTAAATCGTGAAAATATTGTGCTGCATAGAGTGAAAATCGACGTGCCGGTAGGTACTGAACATATCTTTTTTCACTTCCTTCCCCGAAGTGGAAATTTGCTAGAAAAATAGTCATCAAAATTGTAAAACATTTTGCGTTGAGTGTGTGTGTGGGGGGGGGGGGGGGGGGGGGGGTATTAAGTTCGACACAAAATATGTTATAATTTTATAACATTTTGCGTGGTTGTAACATTTTGCCTGGTGTCACGGCTATCAGTACAATTGTTTTCCAAGATGAACAGGTTGTAGCAACGTCACTATGACACCACGTGAACAAGTGAAATGAACACCCCTTAAACCCCGCTTTATATAGAGGAAACTGGGGTTTAAGGGGATATACATTATTTTTCTTATTTTTGCTCAAAAACATAGGTTGTGGGTACTCGTTAGAACCGCCTCATTGAGGTGGTTCTAACGAGCACCCATAACCTATGTTTGCAGTATTTATAAGAAAAATATCACGGATTTTCATCAGAAAAGTAGCCATTTTGGAGATGTGAAACATGAACTCTGTCACACGGGAGTGTTGTCGTAATATATATGCTGTCTTCAAGTCGTAATATGTCTGCTGGCTAGGTGTTGAGATTTGTTTGTTTGTTTGATGTTTAACGCCCCCGTCAACACTGTTTAGGTCATTTTGGAGACGTTGCTTCCAATTTTGTGAGACTTTTACCGGACATTGAGATGAAATGACATCCCAAGCCCTGTCGCCCAATGAAACCAATATTGTTTATTAGCATGGACGGTCCGAATCGCACCGCTTTGCCTGGGCAGGCTTAGATCCTCTAAGCGGTTTACCAGAACTCGTGTGCGGTCGGTTTCAGCTCCGCGTACGTGAAAGCATCATGCAGCCCATATATTTCTTCCAGCCTCGATGGGCGGGGGCGAAGGTATGGAGATTTACTAGACCCTACAAAGCACAGATTTCTGTGCTGGTGGTGTAAAATGACGCGCAGAAACATCATGAATACACTGTTTGCAATGTTAGAGGTTGCTGTACTGAGCGGGATAAGGGTCTAAACAGATTTGGTTATGAAAGATCAGTTTCCTGTCATGATGATGCAGTTTTATTTGACTGCTATCAAATTAACTTACACCTGTGGACACAAATCCGTTCAAACTTTGATGAGCTTCATTTCATTTTGATCTGATGTTTCATTCAAGATTTCCTTACATCCTGTCAGTCACTGCAAGACAGGAATAAATTCCAAACATAAAGTGGTGTATATTTCATTGTAGATCCTGCACTGTCAAATCAGAATACATCTTGAATGTCAAACAGATCTAAAAATAGCAAAAAAAAAGTGCTTGCCACAATGAGACCAATCATTGTATATTGCTTGATCCAGTTTTAGACTACTTTGATGAATGACATTTGCTTGTCACACTAACTTGATGCAAGGAGATTCATTTAAAGGTACTTCTTCGAAGTTTGAACGCTTTTGTGTCCACAGGTGAAAGTGTAATAGAATCCATCCACTACTGAGACAAAGGAAAGACATGGTCCTCTTTGGTTGTGCAGTATTAGTAACTGATATTGTAAACTTTCCAAATACAGTAAAATTCCTATATTAAGACCACCTTTAGGACTGTTCAAAAGTGGTCTTAAAGACCACTTTTGAACAGTCCCAAAGGTGGTCTACCACTAGTGCACACTGCATGTAGAAAACACAAAGAAAATGTACCTGTAACCTTCTAAATATTATTTTTAATTTGCATAATGTGTCTTAATTTTAGATGGTCATAATAGCGGAATTTTACTGTAATAAATTAGAAGAGGTCAAAAATGATAAATAGTACATAGAAGTTTCAATGACTCAGACACTGATTGGTCATTTGATACATGTACATTACGATACAACACATCCGTGTGACATAGTGCATTTTTTCACATCTCCAAAATGGCCACTTTTCTTATGAAATTCCGTGATATTTTTCTTATTTATACTGCAAACATAGGTTGTGGGTGCTCGTTAGAACCGCCTCATTGAGGCGGTCCTAACGAGTACCCACAACCTATGTCTTGGAGCAGAAATAAGAAAAATAATGTATACCCCGTAAATCCCAGTTTTCTCTATATAAAGTGGGGTTTAGAGGGGTGTTCATTGCATGGACTTGATAACTGGCTGATCCGAAAATATTCTTCAGTCCCGATGGAATGCTTCCTATAACTCATCATTATAAATCTAGGACTAATTTAGAGAGATGTTTCACACTTCATATTAAAAATAAATAAATATGTTGTGTGCACTCATTAGCATCCCGTAATCGTTATTGTACAGGAGATCTGAAAGCTACCTCTATACCATCTAACCTGGTCCCGAGGTTTAAATTTTTTCAGGCGCAACTCACTTGAGCATGAAAATTTAAATGCTTATAGATATAAAAAATACTGATAAATTAGGTATTTTTTCTACTTTGATCGATAGAAGGCAATATTTATCCTGCTCATAATTAGATCCTCTAAGCGGTTTTCCAGTGTACCATGTGCAGTCGGTTTCAGCTCTGCGTGGAAGCATCGTGCAGCCCACCTATTTCTTCAAGTCGCGGGGCACCATTGTGATGTAAATTAACAAATGGATCCATGGCACGACAACGATGTACATTTAGATGTCCTTTCCGACACCGAGACACCCGAACAATTATGTTGTGATTGAATAAATGCTGAATTGTAGCGGTCGACTTTGATTTTATTGAATCGACAAAAACCTGTCAAAAGGCATTCCTACACAGCTACAGATGCTTAAAAGCTCGAAGTTCTGGGGTGACAGTTAAACCTGTTGGTATGGTGGTATTTTTGAACTCCTTACTAAATCAAAGCACTTGTGAGACGATTGACTCTGAGGTTTTGCTATAAAATGCACCCCACCCACCCCCAAACCTCCACCCTGAATTTGGACCTAGACTGTTTCATTGAACTATTAAGCTCGTGTACTTTATACAGATAGCATAGATGCTGATCAGGTGCCGCGTTTTGCGGCGTCTTATCTTGTTCTACACTGATTATTAATGCCACATTTTCGCACGCTAGGCATAAATGAGTTTGTTTTTATTTTTGGTTTTTACGACAATTTTAAGGTTATTTCACTTATTTGGAGCCGATCGGTAATCAGAGGTGGGCGAAAACAGGAATATCCGGAGAAAAACCAACTGACCTTCCGTTGCAGAACTTTGCTGAAAGTACATAAATTTCTGCAAAACGTACTGCTAACAAAACACAAACCTGGCACCCCTATAATTGGAAATGGACAACTCCAAATTTATTAGGTGGGAGATTCCATTGTCATATATGGATAAATCTGTTCAAAAAATAATAATAAAAAACATTCCGGTTCTTGCCGGTCCTTCATTCTCATTGCGATCTGTTTATGTTGAGGTTTTGTGTTTTTTTTGCGGTTTATCTTTATTGGTCAGTGATGACCACGTGGACAACAGGAATGAAACCAGCCTCAGTACTGTTAAATCTGGGTCGACTACCAAACCATTGACCAAAAACGGAAAGAATAGCAGGCTGGCCGAAATACCCGACTTATGAGAACATGTATTCTAAACTAATTCACTGGTTTTGTCTGCTTGTTTTGTAGTTTAACGGCCCAGTCAACACTATTTTGGGTCATTTTTGAGCTGGTCATCTTACCTATCCACATCTTACCTGGGCCAGCTAAAACGTAAGCAGTTAACCTGTACAGTGCAAATTCTTTCGCCAGAAACTGACAACTGTCCTTCTTGAATCAGCGGAAGGGAGAGAATGACCGTAGAAAGGATTTCATGATCATTCACCCCAACCCCGGCAAGTATCGAACCCGCGTGCTGCTGATACCAAGTCAGACGCGCATCCGACTGAGCTACCGACACCGGCATTTTTTTATTTTTATTTTTTATTGGTACACAGAAACAAATAAAAAGGGCAGAAAACTGCATCAAGTATTTCAGTATAAAGCGGCAATGCGCGTAAATGTAGATTAGACGGCTGTTTTTGAGCCGTCTCATATTCATCTACACGGTTTTCCGACTTAACCCAATGTCTTCCATTGCTGTATGTTCGGCAAGTCAATTTGTCATATAGGAGGTTGTAGACCTATTTTCTTTCGTTCTTATTCTATTTTGACGGAAAATTCTTTTAGCAAATAGTGCAGGCCCTGATCAGACGCCGCGTTCTGCGGCGTCTGGTTAGGGCCTGCCCTCTATGCCAAGGTACTCCTGCAATGCGTTAAGTCTTTCCTCATTGCCTAAGCAGACTTAGGCATAAACAGTATTCATGGAGGATTTTTTAGACAGGCTTTGCATATCCTAGTGAAATAACCTAGTCCAGTTTCAGAACAGGCATTTATACACATGTTGACCGTCAAAGGTGGCCGTTTTACACAGGTTTTGCATATCGCCATAAACCTGTCTGAACCAGTTTCTTTGCATGCATGAATGCACATTCTGTCCGTTATTGGCGGATTTCGGATACAGACATTGCAAATCCGATTGAACTGACCGGATCCTGTTTCTGTGCAAGCATTGATGCACATTTGGTCCGTTATTGAAAGCTCTTTTATGCAGTCTTTGCATATACTGATATAGTGTTCGGATGCCGTTCGTCGACATGCATGGCTGCATAATTCGGTGTTGATCGGAGGACTTCTGACACATTCCTGGCACACCTGTCGTAAATAGGCGTTGTACAAGCTGTCACACGCCTGAACACAAATGGCGGATGAATATCGTGAGGTTTCAGATCCTGTACATATCACGGCGCTTAACAATATGAGTGTACCCAGTCTGTCCAAGCTTTGGAAGTTCAACATCTGCAAAATGTATAAAACAGAAACACACATTAAGAAAACAATAATTAAGTTCTGGTTATTCGGATCCTTTGGAAGCAAAGAATACACTAAACAAACGACAATAGCAGATTCGGTTTTATTGAGTCTGTTCATGACCAGTACTGAAATGTGCAATACCAGCCACGCCCTTTAGCGACGAGTTAACCCACATATGCCTAGCGGCCCTTTCTGGGGACAAGCCTATATAAGTTTGACCCCCCCCCCCGAAACCCCTCCTTTATATTGTAAATCTGGGGTTTACAGGGGTATATATTATTTTTCGTATTTATGCTCAAAAACATAGATTGTGGGTACTAGTTAGAACCGCCTCGCCGAGGCGGTTCTAACGTGTTCCCACAATCTATGTCTCGAGAAGAAATAACAAAAAAACAAAAATATCATATTTTCTTTATCTGAAAATCTTTACTTTTAATGGTAAAATTTCAGTATATTTGAACAGGCGTGTTTTCGAATTGATTTGAACAGCAACAAGCGAAAAAAATACCTTATAGAACGTGCGCTTAGCGAAGATTCAAATTATTCTGCGTACCATATCAGTTACCGTACAACCATAATACACATATATGCGTTCATGAAAAAGCTTTGGATTAGAGGGCATCGATTTAGTGCACAGCGAAATAAGTGTGAAGGCATTGATCAGGAATCGATACAATTAACCCACAACTCCCATCAGAGACACCCAAGGGACAGATACACAAACATGAAACAACAAGACCCCAACGAAAACACCAACAGCGGAAAGCCAAAAGGACAGTAACTTTCCCACAAAATGGCCAATTGGTTATCCAAAACATAAAATATAAGCGGCACACACACTCAAAGACAAACCCTAACAAAAATAAACGAATAACACTGGGGGTGGGGTGGGGTGGGGGGGGGGACTTAAAACGCCCTTACTTCCGTCGCGATTTAGACAAATAATTTGTTCAGTCCGCATGAAGGCCTCCAATCTCATCAGTGCAACATCTCCGAGAACACAAAAATCAAACAACCGCAGGGATGAAACAAGGATAAGGACTCGACAGCAAGAAACCACTGAAATGCCGGAGCAAAAGATAACCAACAGGTAGACTCCGACGGGTCCGTCCAGAGGCAGAGCATCAGACACCAAACGACATTACACAAAATTAAATTCTCTTTTATTCTCAGTAAGCTTTTACGCTGGAACCGTTATAGAAGAAAATCATGGTCTTCTGAACGGAAATGTTCTGTGACAGGAGTTGTCTCCATTCGTCATGATCAATCTAACGCTGAATGTATCGTATCTTTGGTGCCTCCTACATATTGCTTGCCTGTCGGCATCGGTAGCTCGGTCGGATGCGCGTCTGACTGGTGATCAGGAGGACGCGGGTTCGATACCTGCCGGGGTCGGCAACATTCTTTCGTGGAGATTGATCATGAAATCTTTTCTACGGCCATTCTCTCTCTTCCGCTGGTTCAAGAAGGACAGTTGTCAGTTTCTGGCGAAAGAATGTGCACTGTACTGGTTAACCGCTTACGTATAACCCTACCCAGGAAAAATGTGGATAGGTAAACAGACCGGCTCAAATGACCTAAAATAGTGTTGACTGTGCCGTTAAACAACAATACAAACAAACAAACGTATTGCTTGCCACATAAACAGCAAGATAGGAAGTAGACTACGTAGGTTGTCCTGCAGGTAGTGTCATGTCTCAGTTTCGCCGGCGCACCAGATGCTCAGTCGACATTATCATTTTACAGCACAAAGGCCACCCCTACCGCAGGAAGATTATTTTCCTTGGGTACCATCATCACACACATGGGGTTTGAACTTTGGTCTTCTATAGGCCATTATTGGTTTGTTTGGAAAGAGCCGACTCCAATGTTCAGATTAGTATTTGAAGGGCCAGTGCTTGCTGACAATCTCAATTACTATTTGTAGGTCAGGATGATATGCCAACGCAAGTGGCAAAGGAATTTTGTCCTTTAATGATTTGGGCTTACAAGAAAGCACATGCTGTCTTTCTTTCTTATTCTCTTTCCTTGTCAATTGCAAGGACAATGGTTTGCTTCTGGTAATTTCTGTCGCGAAACTGATTATTTAGTTCGTTTGCTCTCAACCTCGAAAGTGTGTAGTTCAGAATAAATACGCAAGGCCTGTATTGTATGTGATTGCTGCAGGTCTTTGCGCGACAGCTTGATTGCAAGGGATACTGATGTTTGCTTTGTAAACAGATCCGCCAACTAGTCGTGACTGTACGCGTGCAAAGGAAACATGCTGGACATTTGAAACCTGACAGATGGGAGGAAGCTATTTGCCTTTTCGAGAAACACGACTATGTGTCCATTTCATGTCTATATCATCAATGACTCTTTAATAGCAATGAAAATGGTTTAAGAGATGCTGACTTGTGAGTTTCTTCAACCTTACCATGAATTCGTTGGCATATATTGGTGCCATTTTAGTTTCCATAACTGAACCCTGGACTTGTAAGTAGATAGACAATACCAGGTGAGTGTCTTTTGATATCAAGTTTGTCAGGCAAGGCTTCGAGAACGCTTGTAGAATCGCGAGGCTTGCCATCAAATGACACGAATGTGGTATTCTATTTATCAGTTTATCCCCTTGTACACTCTTAAATAAGCAATTTACGATCAGTTATCGATGGTCCTCAGTACATCCTAACATTCCGATGGTCGATATACTTAGTATACTAGCTGGCCTTCCTTTTTTCCAATGATATTATTTTTTTTCAAGTAATTTTTCCATTTTTCCAATGAGAATAACATTTTGCCATTTTTCTAGTAGTCCGTTTCATTTATAAAATTGCAATGTCACGTTGACATAATAAAGCTTACTTGTCCTGAGACAGGATATCTTTATCAGGTCAGTGTGCTACAATGCAAAGTATATAGAGGGTAACTAATCTGTTTGTTATTGAACTCAAAATTGTTGCATTATAAGTCAAGTGTTTGGAGTCTAACAGAAACTTTGGTTGAAGGTGCTTTCACAGCCCGTGTTTCCCCCCCCCAAAAAAAACTCACGATCTTGTTTTGTTTGTTTGTATTGGAGTTTAACGGCCCATTCAACACTATTAAGGTCATTTTTTAGCCGGTCAGTTTACCTAATTGTAAGCTTATCCGTAGGTAGTTAACCAGTGTGTGAACATTCTTTCGCCAGAATTTGACAAGTGAGCCTCTTGAATCAGAGGAACGGAAAGAATGACCGTAGAAAAGATTTCATGATCAATCTCCACGAACGCATGTTGCCGACTCCGACAGGTATTGAACCCGCGTCCTCGGAATCACCAGTCAGACGCGCATTCACGAGCTTGTATGTCATCTTGAAGGGATGTATTGGTGCAGAGAGAAGCAACATCCATAGAAACCAAAAATGTGTCGGGTGCTAGCGGACCAATGGCATCTTGCTTCGTCAGAAAACCTAAACATGAGGCTGGAGTTGTAGGTCGACAAAAATTCTGAATTATTTTCCTGTCCGATGACTGTTGGCAGAAACTATGGGTCGACCGGGATTCAAGCCTTATGAATTTTTGGAAGCAAGTAAAATCTGCCTGAATTAAGTTCATCCACGACCAGGGGCCAGTTATTCAAAATTAACGACGGCGTTAGCTAACGTATCTTTAAAACTTTGATCATTCAATATGGTGAAAATATAAATATTTTTGCTGAAAAAATGTGAGCAGCTTTTGCATTTTTTCAGCAAAAATAACACTACTTTAGATATTGTACTTGCTAGAACAATTAACAATTTGGCCAATAACGAGCTCGAGCTAACGATGCTTTGAACAACTGGGCCCAGGTATTCATCGATCTTCTTCAGATGAAAATTTCTACATGTCGTTGACGGCATCAGAGATTTGTTTCGCGAACTCGTGCGTTGTGTCACAATATACACCTGTGGACACTCTATGAAGTACCTTTCAATGAATCTCTTCGCATCAAGTTAGTTGGACAAGCAAGACAAGCAAATGTCATTCAACAAAGAATTCTAAAACTAGATCTAGCAATTGATTGGTCTCATTTTGGCGAACACTTTCTGATTGAAATTTGAGATGTATTTTGATGCGACAGCGCTGGAGTCAGCAATGTAATGTACACCACCTTGTGTTTTGAATTTATTTCTGTCTGACAGCTGACAGACAGAATGTTAGGATATATTGAATGATGTTTCAAGTCAAAATGAAATGAAGCCCATCAATGTTTGAACGGTTTTGAGTCCACAGGTGTAGTTGTTTGTAAAATTAGGTATTATTAAGTTGTCTTCTGACTTCTGAAACGTAATGATCCATATCCATGACAACGACAGTAGATCATTTAACAGCAGGCTTCATTGAAATATTTTCCCTCTCTTGAAGACTGTACAAGGTGCTGCGTTAGGGCAAGATGCATTTGCTGTAAAATGATAATGTCAACGGAGTTTATGAAATCTGCGTCAGGTTCGCCCGCGAAATTGAGATATGACACTAAACGTAGTCTACCTCAAATCTTTCTATTTTTAAGCTGGAGAAGCCAAAGATACATTTAGAATGAACGGACATATTGACGACTGGAATCACAGCTAATTACAAAGGTACCCTGCAGCAGAACATTCAGTACAGCAAACCATGATTTTCTGGCCCATGCTTCCGTATGCTGCATCGACTATAACCCAAGCTGGACTGGCAAAATGCGAAAGTTACGTCGACGCCTGAATACCACACGGTATCAACAATTAAGGATACTAAGTGGCGCATTAAAGTCAGTTGGGCCCAACAGAAGGACGAAAGATTTACAAACTCAGATGCAACTGAATATATTCATTTATTATTACTTTTAGCTCGGATAATTTCTTCGACTGGACGCCATTAATTTAATGTGCGCCTTTCAAAACGGCGGGCCCGAAAAAGGGGCGCCCTTTCGATTTTATATTTTGGAAAGAGGCCCCGGTGAATATGTTGATCGCGTTGATTTGAAAGTTTGTATACCTTTTTGCTGGCTTTTATTTTGTCTTTCCATTTCTTTTTTTTTATCATTGCAACTGTAAATTTTTTTTTGATCTGATGAAGGCGAAAGCCAAAAGCCCTTAGTTTCACAAAGGTTTTGCAGTGTGTATGATTAAACCTAATCATATATTGTCATGGAGGAGACACAATGCTTTGGCAATGGAAAATCTTTTTAACCGATCGCATGCGGGAAGCCCCTAAAGGGGTACCTTGGCAAATAGTACATGCCCAGATCAGACGCCGCAGAACGCGGCGTCTGATCAGGGCCTGCACTATTTGCTATCCGATTTTCCGTCAAAAATAAAATAAAAACGAAATATAGGCCTAGCACCCCTTATATGACAAATGGACTTGTCCAACATACAGCAATGAAAGAGTCCACTAGTATACACTGGGATAAAAATCGGCAATAGATCCGTCAAAACTAACAGTATCTCCAACGCAAACCACATCAACATATACATCATAGACAAACAAATGCAAATTTTCACAAAGATGCGACAAAACACGTGTATGTGGGAGGAAATTTGGATACAGGCTTTATAAATTCAATTTACACGTTTAAAAATGCCACCATTTCGTCGAAAATAATCGGATCAAAACTAAACAATCATAAGCGCATCTTCAGAAGAAACAAAATGCAAACGTTAAAAAAAATTGTGTAGTGTAGAAGTTGCGGATTTGAGACGTACGGACGATGGTCCTTCCTTTGAAGTCGGGTGGTAAAAATAATAAAATATGTTACAAAATTAGCTACAGGCATAAATGCTAACAATCAAGATACAAATCAGCGTTGTGCTTCGGTATTTAAGTTTGAAAATAATAACAACAATAAGGTTTAACACATCACGTTAACAAGTCCGTGACATCACGTGAACAAGCCTGTGAAATGAACCCGACCCCCCCCCCCCACACACACAAACCTAAATCCACTTTATATAGAAAAACTGGGGTTTACGGGGTAGACATTATTTTTTAACGGTTCTAAAGAGCACCCACAACGTATGTTTGCGGTATAAATAAGAAAAATATCGCAAATTTCATCAGAAAAGTAGCCATTTTGGAGATGTGATTTTTTTTTTCAGATGAAAAGTTGTGATATCTGCAAACCTAGGTTGTGCCCCAGTTTTCTCTGTATAAAGTGAGGTTTAGGGGGCCATTCATTTCATGGAGTTGTTCACGTGATGTCTATAGTCATGTAAACCATAATGCTCACCGATGACAGGCCATGCAAAAGCAAAGAGAAAAAAAATAAACTTTAAAAAAAAAAACATAAACTATCCATTTTTCGGTCCGAATTACATTTCTGATATTCATTACGAAAAGACGCCTGTTCGAATATATTGAAAATTTTACCTCCAAAAAATGAAAATTTTCAGATAAAAGATTCTGCTATTGTTCATATTTCTGCTCAAACATAGATTGTGTGTACTCGTTAGAACCGCCTCGGTAACATAATTTATACCACTGTAAACCTCTGTTTTACTGTATAAACGTTGGGTTTATGGGGGTTAAAATCATATAGGCGTGTTTTCGTCATGTTTCATGACATGCTTCAAACATAGAGGGTACGCTTTAAAACCACATCACTGAGACGGAAATTATGAGTACATGTACCAGTAATCTATGCCATCACGAAAACATGCCTATATAATTTTGACCTCCTTCAACCCCACTTTTATATAGTAAAACTGGGGTTTACAGGGGTATACCTTATTTTTCTTTTCTGCTCCTAAATATAGATTGTGTGTACTCGTTAGAACCGCCTCGATGATGCGGTTCTAACGAGTACCCCCAATCTATATTTTGAGCAGAAATAAGAAAAAATATCACAATTTTCATCTTAAAATCAATGTATTTGTATAGGCGTGTTTTCGTAATGATTGCAGCAGAAAATAAAAAAATAATACGCACCTTCTAAAACCTATTATCTATATGAAATAGCGGGTTCTCCTGGGAACCACAGTTTTTATATATATGGGGATTCCAGGGCATTAAAACACGTAATTTCTCTATACAAAATGGGGTTTCCAGGATATTTTCCATATTTGCATCACGAAACACGCCTATATAATTTTGAACCCCTCAAACCCCACTTTTATATAGCAAAACTGGGGTTTGCAGGGATATACATTATTTTTCTTATTTCTGCTCAAAACCATAGATTGTAGGTACTTGTTAGAACCGCCTTGACGAGCTCAAAACCATAGATTGTGGGTACCCACAATCTATGTTTTGAGCAGAAATAAAAAAAATATCACACTTTTTCAGCTTAAAATCTTCCTTTTTTCTACGGTAAAGTTTACAATGTATTTGTATAGGCGTGTTTCTGTATTTAAAAGAAGGTTTCCAGGATATCCATTCCATGGACGTGTTGATGTGATAACATTTAAAAGAAAATACGTGTATAATAACCTTTTTCACTGATGTATCCACACCATATATGTTTATAATATTGTATGACAAGTCTTTATATCGTACTTTTGTAAAGATGCTTTGTATACTGCCATGGAAAAGAAACGCGATGTTTAAAAAACAATTACAATTTGATGCAATACAATACGAAAACCCGCCTATATAAATGCATTGTAAACTTTACCGACGAAAAAACACACACAGAAAATTTGAAGATAAAAATTGTGATATTTTTTTTTATATTTCTGCTCTAAATATAGATTGTGGTTACTCGTTAGAACCGCAGTTCTAACGAGTAACCACAATCTATACTTTAGACCAGAATTAAGAAAAATAAGGTTTACCCCTGTAAACTCCAGTTTTACTATAAAAAAGTGGGGTTCAATGGGGTCAGAATTATATTGGCGTGTTTCGTGATGTAAAGCTTTCTTTAAGGAAGCTTTTTTTCTTCTTTTTTCTATTTCATGTTAATTTCATTTTTCAAATGAAAGATTTTGTTATTTACTTTTGCCCTAAAACATACCAACAGTCTATGTTTTTGAACATAAATTAGGAAAATAATATATGCCCTAGTAAACCCCATTTTCACCTCTAAAAGTGTTAAATGTCGATCTGTTTCAAGCATCTGTACAGTTTGATAATGAACAAATTGGGATTTCCTTGAAAAACCACTATCATGAAAATATTAATTATATACAGTATCTAAAAAAGACCTGCTGTCTAATTCCAGTTTCCGACATGAAAATTCAGAATCCCGAGTTTTTCGTTTCTGTATCACTTAAGAAATGAAATTTATTTTTCTGCAGTTCATGGAAGTATGAACGCAGTGGGTCGCGTGCAAAGTAAATGAACCCCAAAGGGGTTCATGTAAACGTTGCTAGCGACCCACTGTCGTTCATACTTTCATGAAAAGCAGAAAATTAAGTTTATTTTTTATTTTTACATTATTTGCCCCTCGTCACTGGGCGAAAAAATGCTTGTAGGGCAATCTTTTAAAGCTGAAAAAACATTTAGACGCTGTTTTTCTACAAAGAGCGGAGCAGCGTTGACGTCATCAACGCCCGTAGAGAACAATGATTTAGAATGACTCACTTAACGTCACTGAAAATCATGTGATTCGATGCGTTCATGGAAGTATGAACGCAATTGTTTTCTATATGTTTACATTAGGCTTTACACTGGAAATGTAAATATAATCTTTTAAAACGCGGCTGAATTTGCCGCGACGTTAGAAAGCAGAATTGCGTAACGCGAACTAGTCTAAGAAATTAGGACATCCCTAATAGTGGGTCGCTAGCAAAGTTTACATGAACCCCTTCGGGGTTCATTTACTTTGCACGCGACCCACTGCGTTCATACTTCCATGAACTGCAGAAAAATAAATTTCATTTCTTAATTGACCTTGACCTACATTTTATGGTTCACTGACTTTGTAAAATATTGCAACTACCCTAGCGTTCACCCTAATGGTTAAGTTCATTTCTCAAGAATTATTAGAGCTTCATTAGTGATACTTAGTACAAGCTTGGCAACTTTTATGCAAGCATCTATGTTTGACATTGCCCTAGATGTTATGTTTCGGTGATTTTGCGCCCCCACAAGCGACATATAACCTTCGGCGAAATTCTTGTTTTTACAAGGGAGACAACTCGGGGCGTCACGTCACCCAGTCCTTCTGGGACGTCTCAAGAGGTTTTGAAAGCGTTGCTTTGGCTGAAATGATAACCATTTCTCGACTAATCAGAAAAGATGAACGCGATAAAAGTGGAGGCTGTAGGTTGAAATCGCGGACACTGCTTGAAAGGTAAAAAAGTTTTGGTCCTCAAAGAATATTCCGTTTCTTTTGCGTTTGAGTATAATTATATGACAAAATCGGATATGTAACTTTTTAGGCCGAAGGCCAAATGAAAGTGGAGACTTTGTCTTTGAGATACTTTTCTGTTTTCCCCTGTATGAACCGTGTCACAGGAAAACCTGTTAATGACAATTTTATTTATTATTAACTGACTATCCTATATTGATCGGAGGTCATTCGTATTAACATCAGGTAAACCAATATTAAAGGTGCATTATTGAGCTATCGGTAAAAAATGCTTCCAAAAATAAAATACATATAGCCGGTATTTTTCTTTAAAACAATACAAGTGAATGCATTTTATGCAAAAATGCGAACAATTATGATGACAGGTAAACGAGTTTGAGAGAGATTCCCTAACTAGGTTTCGAACACTAGTTAGGTCTATTTTAGTTCGTGACAAAAATAGAATCCCCATATATGACGTTATGCGACGTTCATTTTGGCCTTGTTTGCTTAGGCCATGCCTGAATCGGAAAAAATATGACGCTGAATACAATGCCATAAGTAACGACACTCAGAGACGACCATTTTCACAAAGTTCTGAAGCTGTATTTTGGCTCCAAAAGGGTACACATGACAAAGGAGTATGAATTGAAGATAACAAGAGGCCCAAGAGGGCCTGTCGCTCCACCGGCTAACTTCAGACAATTGTCATATTTATTACATTAACCAATTGTATACTAGTGGACTCTTCTATTGCTATATGTTGGACCAGTCCATTTGTCATATAAGGGGTGTCAGGCCTATTTTTTTCTATTTTTGATGGAAAATTCTGTTAGCAAATAGTGCAGGCCCTGATCAGACATGGTGTTCTGTGGGGTCTGATCTGGGCCAGCACTGTTTGCCAAGGTACCCATTTAGGGTTTTCCCGCATGCAATGGGTAAAAAAGAAACAAGTGATCCACCAAAGGAATGTCCATTCTATATTTTTTGGACCCCAGAGCCATGGTTGGCAGGATTTATGTGAGTGACCATTTGGCATTGCTCCGTTCTAAATATCTAAAGCTCTGGGCCTTATGGTTTCAGAGAAGAAGACTTTTTTAAGTTTTTCCTATTATAAGTCTATGGGAACTAATATGCCTCTGGGGGTGACCAATTTTTTACCCCAGGGGCATTGTTGGCAGGATTTATTTGAGTGACCACTTGACGTTGCTGCATACTTAATATCTAAGCTCTGGGCACTGATGGTTTCAGAGAAGATTTTTGTCAGTTTTTCCCAGTATAAGTCTATGGGAGCTTATGGGCCTCAGGGTGTGGCCAATTTGGACCCCAGTTGTCAGAATTTATGCAGTTGAATACTTCAAGTTGCTACATACTAAGCTCTTGGCCTTATGGTTTCAGAGGAGAAAAGTTTCAAGATTTTGTCATTATTAGTCTATGGGAGCTACAAAGCACCAATTTGGACTCAAGAGTCATAGTTCGCAGGACTTAGTAGGTGACCACATAACTTTGCTACATACTACAGTTCAACCTGTATTAAGCAAGTGCCTAAGGGATAGTCAAAATATGCTTGCTTAAGACAGGTTCTTGCTTAATACAGGTGAAATTTAACACATCTGCCTTTCTTGGGAACTGAATGCCTGCTTGCTTAAGACAGGTTGCTTGCTTAATAGAGGTGGCCACTAAGACAGGTTTTACTGTAAATGTCTTAGCTTTAGGCTTTATGGTTTCAGAGAAGAAGTTTTTCTGTTTATTGGTCTATGGAAGCTAATGAGCCAAAGGTGGTGGCCATGGCGGCCATGTTTTTTGTCTGATCAAAATTTCTTCAATGAATCTGACAATGGTAGACACAAGGAACCTTCATGAAAATTAAGAACGAAATCAATTTAGCGGTTTTGGAGGAGAAGATTAAAAAAAAAAAAGATCCCTTTATGAGTCTATGGAAGCTAATTAGCCAAAGGGCGTGTCCATGGCGGCCATGTTTTTTGTCTGATCAAAATTGCTTCAAGGAATCTGACAGAGGTCCACCCAAGGAACATTCATGCAAAGTAAGAATGAAATCCATTAAGTTGAGCGGTTTTGGAGGAGAAGGTTTTTAAAACTTTTCCCCATATAAGTCTTTGAAAGCTAATGAGCCAAGGGGCATGGCCATGGTGGCCATGTTTTTTGTCTGATCCGAATTTCTTCAAGGAATCTGACAGAGGTCCACCCAAGGAACATTCATGCAAAATAAGAATAAAATCCATTGAGCGGTTTTGGAGGAGAAGATTTTTAAATATTTTTTTTTTTGGTTTCGATGCCATTTTGTTCTGCATGTAACAAAATTCTTTGAAGGAATTCAGAAGAGGACTATGTGAGAAACATTCCTGTGAAGTTTGGTTACAATCGACCAAGTAGTTAAGGAGGAAATGTTTAAAGAAAAAAGTTAACGCAAGGATGCACAACCACACAGACGCACAACAGACACAGGGCCATAACATATAACATAAGACCCGCCGGTCTTTGGCCAGTGGAGCTAAAAAATGAACAGATTTATGTTTTTATTTCTTTATTTATTTATTTTTTCCTTTCCTCCGTCAGATTCAGTATGCCTCCCTTTTCAACTAAGCCAGTTTAACCCTCAGGGATCTGGGGAACTGTTGACACTGTAGTATAATTAGGTCTAATAAATCAATCTCCCTCAGTATTTTGAATTTATTTTGAAACATCAAGTCGTATAAATAGAGTTTGTGTTGAAAACATCAGTTCTATCACCAGTGTGATGGGCAAGTGAAATTTCTGATGTTTTGAATTTTAGAATGACAATTTGCAGGTGGACCTCTATAGATATGTGATAGTCAGCAAAATTGGAGGAGATTAATTCAGATACAGGAAGGTACTTTTAAATAAATAAATAAATAAATAAATAAATAAATAAATAAACAAGAACTTTTGAAGAAGAGAAGACTTTTTTAACATTACACTACATGTTATATAGTGAAAATAAACCCCGCCCACTGCAGCCATGTTTTTTGCGGGATCAAAATTTCTTCAAGGAATCTGACAGAGGTCCACCCAAGGAACATGCATGCCAAATAACTATGAAATAAAACAAGAACTTTTGCAGAAAATATTTTCAGCATTACACTATATGTTATATAGTGCAAATAAGCCTCGCCCATGGCGGCCATGTTTTTTTGTAAGATCAAATTTTTTTCAAGGAATCTGACAACAGTCCACCCAAGGACAATTCATGCAAATTACAATGAAATCCCACAAGTACTTTTGCAGAAGAAGATTTTTTAGCATTACATTATATGTTAAATAGTGAAAATAAGCCCCGCCCATGGCGGCCATGTTTTTTGTCGGATCAAAATTTCTTCAAGGAATCTAAAAGAGGTCCACCCAAGGAACATGCATGCCAAATAACTATGAAATAAAACAAGAACTTTTGCAGAAAATATTTTCAGCATTACACTATATGTTATATGGTGCAAATAAGCCTCGCCCATGGCGGCCATGTTTTTTTGTAAGATCAAATTTTTTTCAAGGAATCTGACAACAGTCCACCCAAGGACAATTCATGCAAATTACAATGAAATCCCACAAGTACTTTTGCAGAAGAAGATTTTTTAGCATTACATAATATGTTAAATAGTGAAAATAAGCCCCGCCATTGGCGGCCATGTTTTTTGTCGGATCAAAATTTCTTCAAGGAATCTAAAAGAGGTCCACCCAAGGCATCGCATGCGATACAAATCCCCTCGCACTAGACAACTTCGTGTGTGGAAAACGCTGAAATGGCAAAAGTCCAACTTGCTTGAGATATTATCATATGCAACATCTGTGTAAAGTTTGTTTAAAAATCCTCCAATAAATGTACATTCTAGAGTGATGACGTTTCTCTAAAAATAGCCATAGTGACCTTGACTTGAGGCCATGACCACGAAAGTAGATCTTGCTCAAGATATTATCATAAGCATCTTTTGTGTGAAGTTATATTAAAATCTGTTAATAAATGTAGGCGGTAGAGCGATGACAAAGTTTTTCTAAAGATAGCCACAGTGACCTTGACTTTGAGGTCATGACCTTGAAAGTCGAAGTAAGTCGAGATATTATCATAAGAAACATTTGTGTGAAGTTCTATTACAAGCCATCATTAAATGTAGGCGCTAGAGCGATGACAAAGTTTTTCTAAAAATAGCCACAGTGACCTTGACCTTGAAATTCTAAATGCTCGAGATATTGTCATAAGGAACATTTGTGTGAAGTTATATTGAAATTGGTGAAAAAATGTCAGCACTAGAGCAATGACAAAGTTTTTCTAAAAATAGCCACAGTGACCTTGACCTTGAAAGTCAAACTCCCTCGAGGTATTGTCATAAGGAACATTTGTGTGAAGTTATATTGAAATGGGAGAAGAAATGTAAGCGCTAGAGCCATGACAAAGTTTTTCTAAAAATAGTCACAGTGACCTTGACCTTGAAAGTGGAACTCACTAGAGATATTGTTATAAGGAACATTTGTGTGAAGTAATATTGAAATTGGTGAAAAAAATGTAAGCGCTAGAGCAATGACAAAGTTTTGCTAAAAATAGCCACAGTGACCTTGACCTTGAAAGTCGAACTCGTTCGAGGTATTGTCATAAGCAACATTTGTGTGAAGTTATATTGAAATCAGTGAAGAAATGTAGGCGCTTGAGCGATGACAAAGTTTTTAAAAAATAGCCATAGTGACCTTGACCTTGAAAGTCGAAATGGCGAGATATTGTTATAAGGCACATTTGTGTGAAGTAATATTGAAATCGATGAAGAAATGTAAGCGCTAGAGGGATGACAAAGTTTTTCTAAAAATAGACACAGTGACCTTGACCTTGAAAGTGGAACTCGCTAGAGATATTGTCATAAGGAACATTTGTATGAAGTTAAAGCCACAGTGACCTTGACCTTGAGGCCATGAGTTGGAAAGTCAAACTCGCTGGAGATATTTTTATAAGGAACATTTGTGTGAAGTTATATCGAAATTGGTGAAGAAATGTAGGCGCTAGAGCGATGAAAAAGTTTTTCTAAAAATAGCCACAGTGACCTTGACCTTGAGGTCATGACCTTGAAAGTCCAACTCGCTCAAGATATTGTCATAAGGAACATTTGTGTGAAGTTATATTGAAATCAGTGAAGAAATGTAGGAGCTTGAGCGATGACAAAGTTTTTCTAAAAATAGCCACTGTGACCTTGACCTTGAAGCCATGACCTTGAAAGTGGAACTCGCTCGAGATATTTTTATAAGGAACATTTGTGTGAAGTTATATTGAAATCGATGAAGAAATGTAAGCACTAGAGGGATGACGAAGTTTTTCTAAAAATAAACACAGTGACCTTGACCTTGAAAGTGGAACTTGCTAAAGATATTGTCATAAGGAACATTTGTATGAAGTTATATTGAAATTTGTGGAGAAATGTAAGCGCTAGAGCGATGACAAAGTTTTTCTAAAAAAAAAGCCACAGTGACCTTGACCTTGAGGCCTTGACCTTGATAGTCGAACTCGCTGGAGATATTTTTATAAGGAACATTTGTGTGAAGTTATATCGAAATTGGTGAAGAAATGTAGGCGCTAGAGCGATGAAAAAGTTTTTCTAAAAATAGCCACAGTGACCTTGACCTTGAGGTCATGACCTTGAAAGTCCAACTCGCTCAAGATATTGTCATAAGGAACATTTGTGTGACGTTATATTGAAATCAGTGAAGAAATGTATGAGCTAGAGCGATGACAAAGTTTTTTCTAAAAATAGCCACTGTGACCTTGACCTTGAAGCCATGACCTTGAAAGTGGAACTCGCTCGAGATATTTTTATAAGGATCATTTGTGTGAAGTTATATTGAAATTGGTGAAGAAATGTAAGCGCTAGAGCGATGACAATGTTTATCTAAAAATAGCCTCAGTGACCTTGACCTTGAGGTCATGACCTTGAAAGTCAAACTCGCTCGAGATATTTTTATAAGGATCATTTGTTTGAAGTTATATCGAAATTGGGGGAGAAATGTAGGCGCTAGAGCCATGACAAAGTTTTTCAAAAAATAGCCAGAGTGACCTTGACCTTGAGGTCATGATCTTGAATGTCGATCTTGCTCCAGATGTTGTCGTAAGGAACGTTCGTGTGAAGTTATATTAAAATCGGTCAAGAAATGTAGGCGCTAGAGCGATGACAAAAGTACGTACGTACGTACGTGGCGCTAGAGCGGTGACAAAAGTACATACGTACGTGGCGCTAGAGCGATGACAAAAGTACGTACGTACGTACGTACGTACGGGACAAATGCTATATCCCCCCCTCACAACTATGTTGTGCGAGGGGATAATGAAATCCAACAGGTGGGTTTGGAGGAGAAAATTTTTAAAGATTTTTTTTTTTGTGTGTGTGTGGTTTTGTTGCCATGGCAACCAGAGTTCTGGGTGTAACAAAATTCTTTGAAGGAATTTAGAAGAGGACTAAGTAAGGAACATTCCTGTGAAGTTTGGTTACAA
This sequence comes from Lucinisca nassula, assembly GCA_963580285.1. Taxonomy (NCBI): domain Eukaryota; kingdom Metazoa; phylum Mollusca; class Bivalvia; order Lucinida; family Lucinidae; genus Lucinisca; species Lucinisca nassula. The sequence goes on along the minus strand of OY757025.1, from coordinate 32,941,243 downwards.
TTGGCCCAGTAGTTTAGGAGGAGAAGATGTTTTAGCATTACACTATATGTTAAATAGGGAAAATAAGCCCCACCCGTGGCGGCCATGTTTTTTGTCGGATCAAAATTTCTTCAAGGAATTTGAAAGAGGTCCACCCAAGGAACATTCATGCAAAATAAAAATGAAATCCAACAGGTGGTTTTGGAGGAGAAGATTTTTAAAGATTTTTAATTTTTTGTGTTGTTTTGTTGCCATGGCAACCAGAGTTCTGGGTGTAGAAGGAATTTAGAAGAGAAATAAGTAAGGAACATTCCTGTGAAGTTTGGTTACAATTGGCCCAGTAGTTTAGGAGGAGAAGATGTTTTAGCATTACACTATATGTTAAATAGGGAAAATAAGCCCCACCCATGGCGGCCATGTTTTTTGTCGGATCAAAATTTCTTCAAGGAATCTGAAAGAAGTCAACCCAAGGAACAGTCATGCAAAATAAAAATGAAATCCAACAGGTGGTTTTGGAGGAGAAGATTTTTAAAGATTTTTAATTTTTTGTGATTTTGTTGCCATGGCAACCAGAGTTCTGGGTGCAACAAAATTCTTTGAAGGAATTTAGAAGAGGACTATGTAAGGAACATTCCTGTGAAGTTTGGTTACAATTGGCCCAGTCGTTTGGGAGGAGAAGATGTTTAAAGAAAAAGTTAACGCACGGACGCACGAACGCACGGACGCACGACGGACACAGGGCCATGACAATAGCCCCGCTGGCCTTCGGCCAGTGGAGCTAAAAAACCAGAAAAAAAATTGAGACCCGGTAGCTCAATAATGCACCTTTAACTGAGGTCAAGTGAGTAATCATGGTTTTTTAATTGTGTCAATGAATAAAATTGTCATTAATCAAGTAATTTCGTATCGACCCATGTACAGGTCCGAGGTCTGCTGCATTGGCCCGAGGCCGAAGATTGACCCAGTTACAGCTGCATTGGCCCGAGGCCTTCGGCCATTGCAGTAGACCTCGGACCTGTACCTCCCTATAACTTTTAAACTGCCTGAAATGAGTTTTCATGGGTTGTACATCTTAGCAAAAGTTGATTATGATTTATATCGTGTGACAATGGACTTTCTTGGCTTATTTGTTCATTCATTCTTCTTTCTCTCAATATCGTGTGATGTCAAATTTTTCTTCAAAGATTTCTAAGGACCTATCCAAAGCCTCAAACTTGGCATGCAATGCAATAATGATTACTTATATCATGTGAGAGACAGTGGGCTTTCTAGGCGTATTTGTTCATTTGTTCTTACTACTTTCTCTCCATAATGATGACATTTGTTAGAAAAATGGGCTTTCTCGGTTTATTTGTTCAGCTTTCTCCCCATATAGGCCAATGTTAAAGATTTATCAGGAACTATGAAAGTTAGAAGCCTAAAACTTAATGCACAATACAATAATGATTACTTAGGCCATTTGATTTACAAAGGGCATTCTAGGCTTATCTGTTCATTTGTTCGTTCATTCTTCATTCTCTCCATTTAGGTAAATGTTCAATTTTTTGTCAAAAATTACTCAGGAACAATGGAAGCTAAAAGCCTCCAATTTGGTACGCAATGCGAAGGCCCTGTGAGCGACAATGTGCGAGGATTGTGGCCACGTAAAATCGATTTAAGCCACCCTCCCCCACCACCAAAGGAATTCGTTTTACTGACCGTCCCAAGGCGGTTCTTCTGTCACAGTTTATTTTTGCTATGGCTTGTCCTTGAGTGTGTGTATCGCATATACTGTTTTGTTTTGGATAGCCAATTGGCCATTTTGTGGGAAAGTAACTGTCCTTTTGGCGTTCCACTATTGGTGTTTGCTTTAGGGTCTAGTCGTTTCATGTTTGTTTCTTTCCTTTTTGTGTCTCTGATGGGAGCTGTGGGTTGATTGTATCGATTCCTGATCGTTGCCATCACTTCTATTTTCTAAGCTTATTTGTTTACTTGTTCTTTCATCCTTCTTTCTCTCAACATGTTAATTATTTCATTAAAGATTTCTCAGGGAGAATAAAAGCTAGAAGCCACAAGCTTGGTATCCTATGCAATGATGATGACATATTGTGCAAGAGACAAAGGTTTTTCTTAGCTTATATGTTAATTTGTTCTTTCATTCTACTGGCTAACGTTAAATACTTTGCCAAAGATTTCTCAGGAACTAAGGTAAAAATCCTCAAAATTTGGTATGCAGTGAAATGATGATGACTTATATCATGTATGAGACAGTAAGCCTTGTCAGTTTATTTGTTCTTTTATGCTTTCCCCCATATAGGCCAATGATATTTTTTCGTCAAATATTTCTCAGGGACTATTCAAGGTAGAAGCCCCAAACTTGGTTTACTATGCAATGATGATGAATTATACTGTGTAAGAGACAATGGGCTTTCTAGGCTTAATTATTCCAGTGTGGAATTTTGAAAATATTCGAGGGTCACTGATGAGGCCTAATTGACAGAAACTAGCTAGTCTGGCCCAGAAAACATCTACACTCCATATTTTTCAGTTCCGTAGTGTATTCTTTGCTTCCAAAGGATGACCCTTTTATAGAACGTATTTGTTTGTTTGCTGTGGTTTTTTTATTCTTCTATCTTTCCATATAGACAAATGTTAAATTTTTGTCAGACTTATCTTACGAGCTTTATGATTATATAACATCACTTTAACAGGTCTGTGTAATGAAAACACCTGAAAATCCCTCATTTTATATGGTAAAAGGTCACGTTTCATCCCCATTTTAGTAAAATGCGCTAAAGCAGGGGTATTGTCAAATCCTCTGACATTTCTTGTTTTTTAAAAGTTTCATTGACATTTCTGAACCATTTTCTGGACTGTTTACTCTATTTTCGGAAAGAATGATCTGGAATATGACATAATTTTTGTAGTTGATAAACAACTTTTTTGTTTACAAGTAAAGGCATTCTAGAATATATTATGTCCATACTATTTTAGGATTATCAGCTAAAAAAGTTGTAGTAAATTCTTTACCTGGAAGGCTGTAGCAAATTCTATATTACAGGTGTTCTAGTACCTTAACTGTGTAATGGTTATCATATACCACTTTTACAGCAAGTTCTACAGCCTTGCTGTAGGAGTCGACTCTTTTAGCGATGCCGTTAGTGGTTGGCTTATTTGCCAAATTCAGCAATGGACATCGTGATTAGTACCTGGATGGGGACTGCCTTGCTCGACTTCATGGATGACCCAGCAAACACTATATTTTGCGGCAGCAGTGGGATGGAAGCAGTGCCGCTGGTGGGTTGCATCGATTCCGCCTTCTAGGCATGTGTGACTTCGGGACGAAGTCAAGACATGAGGGGGAGAAACGTAACAGTTATAGAGGATCTTACATGAGTGTTCAAGCATTGTTTAATTTTTTAAACTCGTTGAGAAAAAGGGATAAAAAGCGAGGCTTTGCCAAGCATTTTATCCCTTTTCCTCAACGAGTTTAATAAATTTAATAATACATATGCACGAATGCAAGATTCTGTTTATCATATGAGCCCCGCCAAGCGAATTTGGGTCTTCGAGCATTCCGTCATGACAAATTTTAACTGAGCATGCCCAGCCATTCAGGGATATGGCTTTCTGTCTGAAGGTTCCTCTTGATTCACTGCTTGTATGAGCGAGCAGCGAAGGTTCTGGCGAGACTGCGCGGATGCGCAGGCTCGCCTGAACCTTCACTGCTCGCATAGGCGATAAGTACCAAAATCGCTTGACGGGGCCCAAATGAAATTTAAAACTCATTTTAATTATGATTGTTTTGCAAAAATGTCAGTATTCCGCCATTAGTAAACGCAATGTCGTTAAGGATGTCGTAAATGTAACGTTATGGTGCGTATCCAACTAATTCACATATTTAATCCACTAGTTGATTATCGAGTTTATTACATTGCATTATTACATTCTCAGATGTGACGTCATATTATAATTTCTCCAGCCTTGCTATTAAAGCTGGCTCTTAGCGATGCGGGTAGAGTGTTGGCTTATTCGCAAAGTTCAGCAATGGACATCGGAGGTAGTACCTGGATGGGTGACCGCGTTGCTTGACTTTGCGGATGACACAAAAAAGCTACACAAGAATCTATATAAGAAGGGCCCCCGCCCATAGGGGCTTGGAGCAATAGACTGGGCTGTATGGTGCTTCCATGAAGAGCTGAAACAGACTGCACATAGGTACTGATAAGCCGCTTTGGTCTAAGCCCGGCCAGGCAAAGTGGTGCAAGTTGGACCATCTCTGCATATAAACCCGATTGGTTTGTTTTGGCAGTAGGGCTTGAGATGTCATTTCATCTCAATGTCGGGTAAAAGTCCCACTAAATTGGAATTAGCATCTCCTCAATTACCTAATTGTGTGGACAGGGATGTAAAACCTCAGTTCAAAAATATATGTATCAGGAGAAATATTTTGTTATGCCTTCAGTTTGGGTGTTCTGAGAAAATTTCATTCTAAATTCTGTGTTGTATTACTAAAGGATATTTATTCATTTTGGACTTATGCTAATATTGTTGGGATCAGACAGACATCACATTAAGATAACACATCAGCGCAACATAGTGCTTAACAACTCCTAAATGGCTACTTTTCTAAGGAAAATCTGTGATATTTTTCTTATTTATACTGCAAACATAGGTTGTGGTTGCACGTTAGAACCGCCTCGTTGAGGCGGTTCGACATAGGTTGTGAGTGCACGTTAGAACCGCCTCGTTGAGGCGGTTCTAACGAGTACCCACAACCTATGTCTTAGAGCAGAAATAAGAAAAATAATGTATACCCCCATAAACCCCAGTTTTCTCTCTATAAAGAGGGGTTTAGTGGGGTGTTCATTTCACGGGCTTTTTCGCGTGATGAGAACTTTATTTAGAGGCCACCCAAGTGTAGAGCTAAGTAGTATTTGCTTATTTGTTTGATTTTGCATGTTTGTTTGATTTGAGATTTATCGTCCCTGTCAACACTGTATAGGCCATTTTGGAGATGTTGCTTCCAATTTTGTGGGACTTTTATCCAATAGTGAGATGAAATAACATCTCAAGCCTCTTAGGAAATTATTAGGCATTATGCTTACCTCCAGATCCTGTGTCATTTTGCGTGTATTCATCTTATTTGCATTATCTGCTGGTTCCTAGTCTGAAGGTTATCAGTGTTGGAAAAACAGGTAACCAGACCCCTCTGACCTTGAAAGGTCAGGGGGGTCTGGTTACCTGTTTTTTCCAATATTGTCAATGTGCAAGCTGGGAGCCAGCAAATAATGCAAATATGGTGAATGTATCTATGTATGTCTTTGTAATTTATTTGCAAATTAATATTGTTTAAACCAACATCTCAAGCCCTGTCGCCCAATGAAACCAGTAGTGTTTATAAGCATGGATGGTCTGACTCGCACCGCTTTGCCAGTGCAGGCTTATATCCTCTAAGTGGTTTATCAGTACTGGTGTGCGGTCAGTTTCAGCTCTACATGAAAGCATCATGCAGCCCATCTATTTCTTCAAGTCCTGATGGGCGAACGCCGGTATTTGCTTATTTCTTAATTCATTACATAGCAATATTCAGTTAAACATTTTATAAATAATCTAAAGCTTGTTGCTAAGTTTCTTTTTCATTTCCTTTCTGCTACAGTTGGATCATAACACATGCGCAGGCATTCGTGGACGCTTTGAATAAAAAAATCTTGCCCCTTATTTCCCTGAATTTAGACCACCTTCGAGAATGTTCCAAAGTGTTCTATTATTGGAAGACACTGGGTGTAGAAAACACAGAGAACTTTTAATGTGTAATATGTTTTTTGAAACAAGAATTAGTCTTAATTTTAGCTGGTCTTATTAGCAGAACTTTACTATATCGTCTGCTGAGTGCAATAACGGTGTAACTGACATTTTGGCCAAAATAGTTTTTTTTTTTCATAAATGGGTGCCTTAGGACTTGACACACTTGGTAAATAAGTTCTACAGCTGGATTCTGCCTCAATCATGGTTTATTTCAGCATATTTTAGAGAAAAAATTTGGCGCAAAATCAATGTAAGTGCACTTACCCCATTTTTGTGCAAAGTTTTTTAATACCTCAAAAATATTGAATCCTGCTGCTTGATATTTCAGAATAAGCATGTAAGTACCATGCAGAATGTATAAAATGTGACCTATTACCTACCAAGTGTCTTTAATTTACTGCTTTACCATGTAAAAGGCAAAGAAATAAGGTTTGTACATTTACACCGTTTTAGCGCTGGATGCACTAACACCGTTTTTGCGCCAAAAACACTCGGCACAGAAATGGTGTATCAACCCTTAAATGCTAAATATTTCTTTGCAAATGTCATTTATTCAACAATAAACATCACACACAAATGAAAGAAATCACCATGAAGTTAAGAAACCAGCTTATAGTATGGTTTTCTATGCCATTCTTTAATAAAACAGTTTTTTGTCTCTCCTGAAAAGTTGCCATTTTGCACTTACAACTTTATTGCACTCAGCAGACGATATATTACTTTACTATATATGTGACCATGTAACAATGAATACCGTAAAAATCCTAAAAAATTGGAAACCTTGAGGACTTGCTGTAATTCTCCTAAAATTTTAACAAATTTAGTTCATGATCCAGCAAGGAGTCCAAAAGGTGCAGACAGAATGGCAAACAATGTAGATCCTGATCAGACTGCTCCTGAAGGAGCAGTCTGATCTGGGTCTGCACTGTTTGCTTAGGTCTATCTGTCCCAATGCTTAGGATAATTACAGTAAGCAAATTGCAGCATTGTGGTTGTGTGGGGGGCAGGAGTGGTGGCATTCTTCCGTTTTAAAGATTGTGTTGTCAACTTTCTGAATATGAACGAGAGCACTACAAATTTAAGCCTACTAGAAGATACATGTATATGGGAACAGCGAAGACTCAGATCAACCAGTGCATATGTGCAGTCTGATCAGAGCCTTTGCTGATCACATAACACTTGTTCAGTCTCTGGGCTATACATAATTATAAATAAGGATTCTAGCCAGCTTGGGTGGATGTAGAAGCTGATGTGAGTCTTTACAGCATGTTAACAAATCTGTGTAATGAGTGAGTGAGTGTTTGAGTTTCACGCCCAACCAACAGCTAAGGTCATACGGTTTAAAAACTCATCCGAAAGTCTGGAGAAGCCCGGTATCAATCTTGCAGCCCCTGGTTTACAAGCTGAGCAGCGTAACCACTGCACCAAAGCGGCTTCTGTCTGTGTAATGAGCGCCTCTGTAAACCCAACTTGATATAGAGAACTGTAAGGTTTACAGGGTATACATTATTTTCCTTATTCCTTATTTTTGCTCAAAAACAAGAATTACGATCGCAAAATAGAAGTGGAGGCAATGATCAGGAATCGATACAATTAATCCACAGCTCCCATCAGAGACAACAAAGGGAAAGAAAGACAAATATGAAACAACAGACCCTTATGGAAACTTCAACAGCAGAAAGCCAAAAGGACAGTTACTTTCCCTCAAAATGACCAACTGGCTAACCAAATCAAAATAATATAAGCAATATAAACACTAAAAGACAAACCATAACAAAAATAAAACACGACAGAACAACCGCCTTGGAATGGTCAGTGAAACGAATTCAACTGGGAGGCTTAAATCGATCTTAAGTGGACACAATCCTCGACCTTATAGACAAATAATGTGTTCAGTCTGTATGAAGGCCTCCTAACTCATCAGTGCAACATCTCCTTGAACACAAAAAAATCAAACACCCACAGAGATGAAACAACGGTGAGGTCTCGACAGCAAGAAACCACTGAAATGCTTGAGCAAAAGAAAACATAGTGTATTCTTTCACAGCTTCAAAATGGCTAATTTTCCAATGAAAATTTTTGCTATTTTTCTTATTGTAGCGACCCTGGTCTACCTGTGCAATGCCAGCCTGTCTGAGGTCCTACATATCATTAATTCGTTTCTCAAACTAGCTCATTCTCCATAATGGAGTCCATTCGTCAAAATTGGGCAGCTGTTTTGAAACTCGGATGCACCGCAAGTTTACCCGTTAAACTATCTTACCTTCGGTAATCCCGGTCATTGTTCGATTTCGTGAGTTGTTCGCCTCACGATGCTACTATTTTCTTGGTGTATCATTCGTTATTTGCCTTATATTTCATGATTCAATTTGACTAAATTGTTTCCGGGTTTGTAACTTTTCGGAAACGTCATCTACAACATGCCGTGGGTAAAATCCAGCACTAATGGATGTGTATGGAAGAAGCCGAGGCTTTCCGCATGTTGTTTGGCCGCGTGACCTTTTACGTCACACGGCGCGTGAGTGGAATACTATATAAGGGCATGTTACTACGCCCGTAGTACCTTTCCACCACAGGGAAAGGCATCAGGTTGGCTCTCCGCCGAAATTCTGAGACAGACGTCAACGCCAGATCAGGCAAACCCCACGCCTTCTATTGTACATTAACATTAACTTACTGAGATATTATTCATATTACAGATGGCATCTTGCAAGCCTTTTGGCAAGGTAAATAACTTAGTGTTTTGATACTTTGGATTTGGGGGGCGTAAGGGCGTTCTGTTTTGCAGGCGTGAGGGCGTGAAGGCGTAATACTCCATACAACTACCGGCTGGTTTTATTTGCATTTCTTAGCTACTAGAGCTACCCAAACCTAATCTAACTTGCTTAATCTAATCACAAAGCTACACTAGATAACTACAAATGGTACACTTCTCTCTACTACAGATATTTTGACTTAAATGAAAACTTTGGGATTATTCCACCATTGTTAATATGGGCGTCATGATTCGAGCAGGAAGTTTTAAACAGATCCAGCTCTTAATGTTAAGGACCTCAGACAATCTTAATATTGTAGATTTAGTTGGGATAATTTATTAGTTTATATTTTTGCCATATTATTTCTCAAGAACTAAAAAGAACCTATTCTTGGGTAAAATTGTTGAAATGAACTCCTTTGTTGCTTATTACTTCAGATCCTTCACCACAATCCATCCGACCCAGGCGGACCCAAAAAATATATTGTAGCAATCTTCTCCCACTCAGAAATAACAGTCGGCTTTTAATCCTGACAGCAATTAGCCATAAGACTAAGTGGGGAGGAGTGTTACAATTTGGTGTCGCAGAAGTATAATAGAAATTGCAATTTGCAGGTTTAGATCAGTTTAAACTTTCCTGTACATATTTCTGTACTTGGCAGAGTTCTAGATAAGCAAACTGATTCAGGGCTCCAGAAAATCCAGAAAAAAAAACAACAGTTACAGGAAAAGATTTTCTTTTTGTTGCCCGCAAGTATTTATTTCTATTGACAAGAAATTTCAAGGATTTGGGTCTTTGTTTCTCCAACAGGGTATCAGTTGGTCATCAGCTGAAAATAGAAAATTAGCAAAATTCTAACCTGGTGTATGGTAGTTTGTGGTGAAAATCTGATTTAAGCACAAATATCAAATTATTCAAATACTGCATAACTAGACTTTTACTAAGCATGGCTGATAGTATTGACGACAGACCACCAATCTTAGAGCAGCAAACCAATGACATTGATAATGAAGATAATTCGTCGGTCAGCTCAAACGACTTGGAAAATTCTCAGGATCTCTCTCACCTGGAGAGTGACATTAAGGCGCAAATGGCACAAATAGCTACTCAGGTAAAGACTAGTATGTCTGACATGAGTAACCATATGCAACAAAGATTCAATGAATTTGACAGGCATGTTCAAAGATTAGACTCTCAGATACAGGAGCATTCAAGACAAATTGCAAGTCAGACCAAATTTGCCTCCCTTGCACATACAAATGAAAATAGTAACAACTTGCAGCATTTTACTACAACTGCAACTGCAGAAAATGATAGTTCTGTTTCACAGACAACTTGCCAAACTGGATCACATTTCCATGGGGAAACATCTGAGATGTGTTTACCAAGTGTAAACAAGGGAGATAATTATGTCAAGCTAAAACCACAATCTTACTCAGGCACTGATGATTTCGAAGATTTTCTCGCTCAGTTTGACATTACATCTGAAATTAATGGGTGGAATTACAAGGCAAAATCTCTTTATTTGGCAAATAGCTTGACTGGGGCCGCACGGTCTTTACTCAGTGAACTGACAGCCGAACAGCGTAGAGAATACAAAAGCTTGGTCCAAAAACTTACGGCCAGGTTTGGTTCCGAGAATAGAGGTGTTCAGAGCCCAGATGAAAGCTCGAGTAAAAGGGAAAAATGAAAGTATTGCTGAATTGGCTCAAGCAATTAAAAAGCTCTCCAGACAGGCTTATCCAAATGCTTCTTTGGATGTTATTGAAGCCCTTGCATTGGATCACTTTACTGATGCTTTGCCTGAGACTGAAATACGCTTAAGGTTAAGGAAGGTAGGACCCAAAACATTGACTGAGGCAGAAACTATTGCTGTTCGTATGGAGGCTCACCGAATTGCTGATAGACAGCGCACTCGTTTAGTTGGAAAAAAAGAGCAAGAAGGGGCAGATAACTCAAACGGCCAAAAAAATTTACAAAATCAAATGCTTGCCTTGAATAAAAACCTAGACTCTCTACAAAAGCAAGTTGAAAACTTGTACAGAAATAATAAAAGCTTCCCCTCAAACACTGCAAACAGGAATTTCTCCCACCAGAATACATTGCACAATACACGCAACCAACAGACCAACAGAGCAGGATTTGGGAGGTCATCTGACCCCCTGCACACAGAACTCAGAATTTTCAGGGAAATAATAATTTTAGGTGGAATAAACAGTCCAGGGGAGATAATTCGAGCAGAAATCAGCACTTTTCAAACCAAAACAGGCAGGGAAACTTCCATCAGTCCAACCAGGGGTCCGGGTTCAGGCTGAATTAGAAGGACCCGAAACTGTTGCCATGAGACATAACTGGTGTATGGAAGAAGGTTGTTTTATATGTGCAAAAGTAGAAAACCTACCAGCCACTCTTCTAATTGATACTGGCTCCAATGTTTCTATTTTGAACAGAAGTATTCTGGAACAATTACCACAAGATATTTATCAGTCTGTACAACCCACAAAAACAAAATTACTCACTGTTACAGTTGAGATAAGTATAGTTTTTGGAAAAACTATACTTAACATTAAAATAGGGTCCCAAACGCTTCAGCAGAAGGTTTTGTTTGCAGATATAGAAAATGACGGCATACTTGGCATTGATTTCTTAACCGCCCACCAATGTGACCTAATGCTAACCCAAACACGTATAAAAATTAAAAATGAGAAAATTCGGTGCTTTGTAAATAGCCGAAATGCTAAGCCAACATGCTGTCGAGTCGCTGTTTCAGAAGACTTAACGATACCGCCACACACAGAAATGCTTGTTGAAAGTTTTACGACGTCTACCCTAGACAAAAACTGTAGCGGCTTGGTTGAGGTAGACACTAATTTTCTACACAGAAAGGGCCTTCTGGTGGCCAAGGCATTAGTCTGTCCATCAGATGGAACCATCCCTATACGCATAGCCAATCCTTATGAGCAGAGTATCACTTTGAACAAGCATACAATTGTGGCTACCTATGAGCCTCTAGAACAAGAAGAGCTCTTATCAGTTAATACCACATTAGTGAGTGAAAATACTCAGAATTCTTGTTCTTCAAGTGAAGTTACAGAACATCTCAAAACTTTATATTCTGGAAGTTGCCAAAATCTTGACTCTGAGCAACAAGCCAAATTTCGACAGTTGCTCATTGACTATCGGGATACATTTTCTGTATCTTCTCATGATCTGGGCAGAACTTCACTTGTGGAATACACTATAGATCTAAAACCCGGAACTAGGCCTATAAAGCAAGCTCCATACCGCCTCCCATTAGCAAAACGACAAGAAGCCGAAGACGAAATTAGGTTAATGGCTGAGAAAGACTTAATAGAACCCTCTATAAGCCCATGGTCATCTCCGGTTATAATTGTGCCGAAGAAAGATGGTGTTATACGATTCTGTATAGACTATAGAAAGTTAAACAAGGTTACAATTCAGGACTCGCAGGCCCTGCCTAGAATAGACGATTCCTTAGATGCATTAGGGGGTGCTAAATGGTTTTCAGTCTGTGACCTCAAGAAAGGATTTCACCAAATTAGCGTCCGAGACCTTGATAGACCTAAAACTGCATTCTGTATCCCTGGTGGTGGGCTATGGCAGTTCAAAGTCATGCCATTTGGAGCTACAAACTCGCCTGCGATTTGAACACTTGATGGAAAGAATATTTTCTGGTCTCACCTATAAATCTTTGCTAATTTACCTTGACGACATAATAGTGTATGGCAAGACATTTGAAATACACTTAGAAAATCTTAAAGAAGTCCTGAGACGGCTGAAAGAAGCTAATCTGAAATTAAATGCTGAAAAATGTCTCTTTTTCCAGAAAGAGGTCACATTTCTTGGACATTTAATCTCTGAGGAAGGTATAAGTACAGACCCAGAAAAGATCAAAAGTGTGAAACAATGACCAATACCCACAAATGTTTCAGAATTAAGATCTTTTGTTGGTTTATGTAGTTACTTGCGAATGTTCATTCCTAGCTTTAGTACAATCTGTAAACCATTGCATGTTCTGACAGAGAAGGGGCATTATTGAATGGACCGAAGAATGTCAGACAGCATTTTCAACTTTAAGGGCCGCACTGATATCCGCACCAGTGTTGGCATTCCCACAAGAAAACGGAGGTGAGTTTATAGTGGACTGTGATGCCTCAAATGTAGCTTTGGGAGTTGTGCTCTCTCAGATTCAAGAAGGGCAAGAGAGAGTAATAGCCTACTATAGTAAGTGTTTCTCTAGAACGGAGCGCCGATACTGTACTACCAGAAAAGAACTGCTGGCTGTGGTAAGTTCAATTAAGCACTTCCATCATTACTTATATGGCAGACATTTCACAGTCAGAAGTGATCACAGCTCATTGTGCTTGCTTATGAACTTTTCCATTGTAGAAGGGCAAATAGCTAGATTTCTAGAATTTCTGGCTTCATATGATTTTTAGATACAATTCAGAAAGGGTGTTTCCCACAAAAATGCAGACAGTCTAAGTAGACGTCCATGTGCTGACAATAATTATAAGTATTGTGATAGAGTGGAGGAGAAATATTTAGTCAATGAACCTGGACTGATCACCCAGGAATTAGGGGACTATGTGGAAAGTGATAACCAGGGGGAAAGTCTGAAGAAGGAAGGTTTGTTAAGACAGATTCACATAAAAAGGGGTGAGCTGGCCCCATCGGAAAATGGTACGGGAAAGAGTGGAAGCTCTGTAATAGTGCACTTACAGGGACAAAACCCTGAGCAGGAAACACCTGATAGTTATATAATTGGGGGGATCAGTAGTACAGTTTACCACACCTAATTAATATGAGCCAGATAAGTCAGGTAAGTACTGACAATGAAAATAAAGAAACTGGTGGCATCTCAAGAGAGACCGTTGACCGGCCTGAAGACATGACCACAAAACAGTTAAATGATGGCACTTCGGATAAGACCGTTGATCGGAGTAACGATCTGTCCATCAATAATTCTCAAGAATCGGGGTTGCCAGTTATCCCTTCCATAGTGCATGATCCCAAGATATCTGCCGGGAATCTCGTAACCAAGGATTCTTATATGCCATGTATCGAAATCTCGGACAATGGCGATTTGTACAAAGAAAATGGCTCAGGAAACCCTTTCACTCTCTGGACCGGGCTGCCGGACATTGGTGAGAATGAGGGAATTAACAATAAATTATGTTTTGTCAGTCAAGATGGGCCCAACATGGATGACTATCTTTCAGGTGAGTCTGACACTGAAGCAATAAGGCTAAACGAAACTATCGATATAGATTGTATGACTCCACTTAACATAAAAATGGAACAAGAACAAGACCCAGTGTTAAAGCTGATCAGAAACTGGAAAATAGTAGTTAAGAAACCTGCCTGGAATATTGTTGCACCATATGGTGTTGAACTAAAAACTTACTGGGGACAATGGGACTCTTTCCACATTATAGATGACCTTGTCTGCAGGAAATGGGAAGATAGTGAGAGAACAGGGGAGGTAATTATGCAAATTCTTTTACCTCTAAGTCTGCGCCAAAAGGCTTTTGTATTACTTCATGAAGCAGTAACTGCAGGCCATCTGGGTCTGCAGAAGACTTTTTGTAAGATTAGACAGAGATTTTATTGGTATCATTACAAGAAGGATGTGGAACATTGGTGTAGAATATGTGATGTTTTTGGTTCAAGAAAACAGCCTCATCGAAAGGCTAAGGCACCAATGAAACAATATAACGTAGGATTCCCTTTAGAGCGAGTCGCTATCGACATCATGGGACCACTACCATGTACAAATATTAGTAAGTCAAAGTATCTCCTCTTAGTGTCCTGTTATTTCACAAAATGGCTTGATGCTATACCTCTTGTAAGTATAGATGCAAAAACCATAGCCACTAAGCTTATAGAAAGATTCATTTCTGTTTTTGGAGTCCCAACACAGCTCCACAGTGACCAAGGATCAGGATTTGAGTCTACAGTTTTCAAAGAGGTATGTACCCTTTTAGGCATACAAAAGACAAGAACTACACCCGGCAGACCTCAGTCTGACGGAATGATTGAAAGAGCTTGCCGTAGTGTGCAGGCCATGCTCTCAGCATATGTGTCCCTGAATAAAAAAGATTGGGACCAATACATACCATTGATCATGATGGCGTATCGATCATCTTCCATGACACCACTAAATGTACCCCTTGCGCCATGATGTTAGGCCATGAGATCCGACTACCCATAGATTTAGCTCTTGGCACTCCTGAAATTAGAACAAGTAAATGTGAGAGTGAATATGCATACCAGCTGGAAAAACATCCAGTTAGAATGCATGATTTTGCTCGCAAACACATGCAGATATCCAGTGACGGAATGAAAAATTACTATGACAAAAATGCAAACTTTGTTGAGTTTTCAGTAGGAGATTGTGTATGGTACCACAATCCCATCAGAAGAAAAGGTCTCAGCTTGAAGTTTCAAAGGCCTTGGAAGGGACCTTACATTATCACTGAAAAACTTAACGATGTGTTGTATAAAATTCAGGAATCCCCTAAAGGAAAAAGCAAAACTGTGCACTATGAGCGCTTGAAGAAATATCAGGGAGAAAATAAACCAAACTGGTTTAAGTCAGTACCTAGGTCTGCTTCCTAAGCTATGTGTTTCCAATATCTAAATATAAATCCAACCTGTGAGGGAAACCTTGCACCACTTTTATAAAAAAAAAAATGTTATATATTATATACTAATTAAAAGGAGTATTACGCCTTTACGTACCGTTTCTCAGCTCGTAGCTCTCTAGAGGTCTAGACTGATGAACTAGAATCCAGATGCAGGTAACCATGGAGTATATTGTAGGTAAACCCTGAACCAGATTGAAATGATTCATAATTACGAAAATAGGATTGTGACTATTTCACTTTTTCTTTACCAAAACATGTATGCATGAACTGCAAGGCACATCACCAGCATGTATGTAATATTACAGGAAGTATCATATGAGGTTTTACACCAGTATGCACCATAAATGCATAATCAAGCTACTCATACATGTTTGTTTGTTTGATTTGAGGTTTAACGTCCCCGTCAACACTATTAAAGGTCATTTTGGAGACGATGCTTCCAATTTTGTGGGACTTTTACCCGACACTGAGATGAAATGACATCTCAACCCCTGTCGCCCAATGAAACCAATAGGGTTTATTAGCATGGACGGTCCGCCTCGCACCCCGGTTCCTGGACAGGCTTAGATCCGCTAAGCGGTTTACCAGTACCAGTGTGCGGGCCGGATTTAGCTCTGCGTGGAAGCATCGCATATATTTCTTCAAGCCCCTATGGGCGGGGGCGGACTCATACATGTACATGTATGTGCATACTCAACAAGTCAATGTTGCATCATAATGCTTACTGCCAGTCTCTGTGACAAATATCACAAATCTGACCATGATCAATGAGAATGAAGGTCTAATCAGACCACTTAACCAATAATTCTACGGGGTTTTTTCCCCCCTGTCTGCATTGTAAATATCTGGATTATAAGGTTTATCTCTAGGATGCATGAGAATTTTCTGAACAGAAAGTCGGGTGATTGTAACCACTACTTGTTTCTTTTAATATGTGTCACCATTTTTCAGTATAAAAATGCTGGTCTGCTAATAAGCAGAAACAGTGCATTAAGTTACACCTAGTGACAGTGGAAGGGTGTGTTGTTATATGTATACATGTACACACCATGATACCAACTTGCATTACGGTTGAGTCAGTACAAGTTCAACACATCATGGCACAGAAATTGTACGGCATGTACCCACAAGAAAGTTATACTTTGCCATATAATTAAATGAACTATAATCTACAGGGTATTACAGTCAATGATTACTTTCAGCTCACACAGTCATCTAAGAAAAGGGGCCTGTCGTGACCTAGAGGGTAAAAGCTCGGGCTCTCAATCATTAGGGGTATCTTCACTGTGGGTCCAGCCTGTGAGACACCTTATAAAGTTAAGTGGTCTTCTTTGGGTACTCAGATTTTTGCCCACCTGTTCAATGATTTGCTCAATATAAGTGAAACAATCTTGAAAGGGCCGTAAAACAAAGAAAATATGGGTTTATGTTACATATCATTGTCAATAGATGTATTTGTCAGTCAAAGAAGTTTTCAGCATGTGACATGGACAGCCTTAACAGCAAATTCGGGCCATGCCAATCACATGTACCTTGTAGGAAAGTATTTGTAGCTGACCGTATGAAATTGAAGGCATTTTTCATTATACTTTCAGGACAGAAGATTCTTGTGTAAAGTATGTGGAGACCAGTACTTTAAAACTAGATATGATGTGACCAGACACATTGAGGAACAACATGGGGGCTTCTCATACAAATGCTTGAAATGCCACAAGCTTTATAACAGACAAGGCACTCATGCTCGCTGCTTGGGCACTAAATATGATATGGTTCTGTTTCACCATGGATCTGGTGCAAGAGAAGAAGAAGCCCAGCGGCGACTGGAAGAGTACTACAGGACAAAACTTCCTTATCAGTGGGGGGCTGTCCCTTATCATGGATTTGTACCAGCCCAGAGGGATTCTAGGCACACTGATAATAAATCAAATGCTTGTCAGCCCAATCAACCAACCCAGGCCCATAAATCTCCACTAGATGGGTTATACCCAGCCATCAAAAGACACACCCCTACAACCACTAGACAGAAAGATCCACCTACTACAAAACCTGTGAAAGCTCCACTTACCGTCAACAGGTATATTGATGACTTCACAAAAACCCTTGATCCAGACATTCAAATCATGGAGCCGGTGGAGGAGTTGTTCCAGGATGCTGATCCTTTGTTAAAGGATGCCACATTCGAGCCTCCCACTAAAATATCTACCCCGGCGGCATCCTTCAGCTCTCTCAGTTCAAGTTCTTAAAGTTCAGACTCTGATTCTGATTCTGAAATGGAAACCATAAGCAGGTTTAATTTTGACAGTAGGGTGGTTAAACAGAGAAAACGTAAACATACGAGTGATGAAGTTGAAGATCTTAGTCCACCCAGTAAGCGTAACACTATATCAAATGAATCTGTACAGGAAATTGAAAATATAAGCATGACAAATGGAAAGGATGTCATTAAGGATTCAACAGAAAACAATGAGAAAAATGTGCCAAAAGTGATTAATGAGAACAAGTTGACAAATGAAAGCAAAAGTGTGAAGAAACCCCTAAATGAAACAAAAATTGTGAATGAAAAATCTTCTGAAGATGAACAGAAAGTAAATGAAAAAGACACAACAACGGAAAAGCAAACTAATGTTCAGAAGATTTTAAACCAAACTGGAAGTGAAAAGAATGTAGAAAATAAACCCAAAAGTGTAACCAAATCCACAACAAATGCAGCCAAAAGTGCCACTAAAACCTTAACAAATGAACCCAAAAGTGTTATGAAGTCTTCAACAAATGAATCCAAGAGTGCTATGAAATCTTCAACCAATGAATCCAAAAGTGTTATGAAATCCTCAACAAATCAACCAAAAAGTGTCATGAAATCCTCAACAAATGAACCAGGAAGTTCAACTAAATCTGCATCAAATGAATCAAAAAGTGCTATGAAATCTTCAACCTGAACCCAAAAGTGTTATGAAATCCTCAACAAATCAACCCAAAAGTGTCCAGAGATCCTCAACAAGTCAACCAAAAAGTGCACTTAAATCTACAACCATTGAACCTCAAGAAGCAAAGTCTTCAACCAGTGAACTCAAGGACCAAATGAAAACTCAAAATGAATGAGAGGTGAACCAGCCAGAATACCATGCCAGGCCACAGACGAGTTTGGTTACCTGGATGAGAGTGCGATTGAGTGGGTGGAGAAGAACTGGAGTCGAAACATGTTCTATAACCTTACTCGACTTTTTACCACCTTGCACTATGATGGGTCAACCAAGCCCTTCGAGAGGATTGACGAATCTGAGCAGCCACAATCTATGTCTAATGTAGCATACAAGTCATATTGCACCCTCCAGGAGTCTCAGGAGGCGCCAATATATCTTGAAATAGGAGGGCAGTTATTCATTACCGCCCGGGTTACGCTTAAGGCGGATCCTTCCTCACTACTTGCAATGCTATCTAGGAGGACCTGCCCTATGCGTCCCTTAGGGGGTAATTTATATAGGTTTGACAGGGACCCTACTCACTTCAATTACATCCTTAATTATCTTAGGAATGGGGGTCACATAGATTTGATGACTCTTCCCAAAGAGAAGAAGTGTCTCCTTGAACTTCTGACAGAATGTAGATTCTACTGTCTGAAGGGCTTGGAGACAATTGTTCTGGACCGACTTCAAGTAGAATATAACAGTAGAAAATTTTAAACTCTGAATATTCTGGTCCCTTCTCTTTGGGTGGTGTCACATAATCTGGTGCCCCGTATTGTTAAAAAAAAAATATGTTAAGTGTTTATACAGATGATACGATTTTAAATTGTGCTAAAATGTTTGAGGCAATATTATCATATTCTGCAGCTATACTGCTTAAGCCTTCCATTTAGTTGAATACAGAGAAACAAGAAATGTTTTTCCAAAATAAGTTATGTCCAGCATCAATGTTACTTCAAATTATTGGTCTAGGGGAGACAACTCAATGTTGCAACCCATAGATCAATAATTTGCCAAGAAAAGTTACATTTATGAACCTGTATTCACTAAGTTTATCATAAGTTAAAGTGATCAATAATACATTACCAGTTTCATATCAGTCAGAAAAAAATGTACGCTGGAAAGGTTTGACACATATCAAGCAGATACCTGTACATGTATTTTTGACATAACAACCCAAATTAATATTATAAAGCTCCTTTGCGGGGAACTGAAGCTCTTTGGCTAGTATAGATTCATACACAGAGTCCAGAAGTGAAAATCTCTAACCACTGAGTTTTGGTTGTCTGCTGGGGTGGCTTTTATTGTAATGTTAAATTTTGACTGTACTATGGTATTTTCCACCATAGTGAGCATCTTGCTCCTCACTGGCTGTGGCTGGAGATACAGTTGTATTATCTCTGTGGCTAAAGATAATACTTTGTCAGTCACCCTATTGATGAGTTGTATGCATATATAGTTTGTTTGTTTGATCCCCGGTCCACACTAAAGGTCATTTTGGAGACATTGCTTCCAATTTTGTGGGACTTCTACCCAACATTGAGATGAAATGACATCTCAAGCCCTGTCGCCCAATGAAACCAATAGGGTTTACAAGCATGGACAGGTCAACTCGCACCCCTATGCCAGGACAGGCTTAGATCCTCTAAGCGGTTTACCGGTACTCGTGTGCGGGTCGGTTTCAGCTCTGCTTGGAAGCATCATGCATCCCTTCCATTTCTTCAAGACCGATGGGCGGGGGCCAATGAATACATAGATGGCTTGCTACTTGGCATCAACAAATGCAAGTATCAACTATGTTGGCTAAAGGTGTAGCAAAGTTCAGGCAAGCAGAAAATTGAATGCCTATAAATTGACATGTTTATTGCCAAAACAAGTGTGTTTTAAAAATAGCTGTACCTTTGACATGTATACTTTACATAAATACTGCCTTTATTTCTTTTAGACTGGCTCTGCATAGTCTGTTGCCAGTGCACAATTAGTGACTTTCATTATTATACATGTGGTGCACAGTGTACTTAGATTTTTTTTAAATATGTAATATATAGTTAATAGGATTGATGACTAAATATGTGTTCAGAGATATCCATACTCTGACTCTGTGTAATACAACAACGCAATCGGCAAGTTAGCAATCGGTCTTCTCCCAGACGTACTTTTGATGTTGTTTGAGACGAATATCAAATACGTGCCGAAAGCTTTGTTGCACCGTTTTGAACTTTCCATCACGTGCTTCTGAACCGGTATTTTAGATGATTGACACACGTCTTTGGACGTTTTAAGCGTGGGCGGGATAATAGCGCTGTCAGTTAATGTTACAATCGATTTTAATACTGCTCAAAAGAAGATTGTGGATACTCGTTAAAACCTCGAAGCGGTTCTAACCAGCAGTACCCACAATCTATAGTCTGCTCAAAACAGAGATTGTGGATACTCGTTAAAACCTCTAGGTGGCGACATGGTTTGAGATGTCATTAATGATTTCATCTCAATGTTGGGTAAAAGTCCCACAAAATTGGAAGCAACGTCTCCAAAATGACCTATACAGTGTTGACGGGGACGTTAAACCTCAAATCAAACAAAATCAACAAAACCTCGAGGCGGTTCTGACCAGCAGTACCCACAAGCGAATATATATTCATCTCAAAACAGATTGTGGATACTCGTTTAAACATCGAGGCTGTAGCAGAAACAAGAAAGAACAATGGATGAACCCCTGTATATACATGTATTAAAGTGGTCGAGCCGGCACTCGACATTGAATCAAGCGTGGTAGCTCAATGGTATAATGCACCTGCCTGTGATGCTAGAGGCCCCCGGTTTGATTCCCGGCAGCGGTAATAAAACTGCGGTGTCCGAACATGCTCCGGGTGAATGCCACAAAGTGCACCGTCCTCCGCATCGGGACGTTAACTGGGAGGCCCATTCTGTGCAGGTTAAAGATTTCTTCGTTATTACATGATTACTGTGTATGTTTTCATCCTGCAGACCTGGATCGGCAATGACCGATCACACTAGAATTGAAAACGCTCCAATGTTGATTCGACCGATATAGATAGAAATAGTAGAAAGAATGAATTGGTGAGGAGCAAATTCTTTCCTTTAAGAAAAGAAAATAAATAAATAAAAAAATCAGAAAATAAATAAATAAAAAAAATATTTGTCACTTAATTGCTCGACTCGACGGTTACTGATTTTTGCGTGCCCCCCCCCCCCCCCCACACACCCCAGGAGACCTGTTGGGTCCACACTTTTAAATTTTGAAATCTTCCTGCACAACTTCATTTTCATATCTGTCTAGTGGTTACTGAGAACTTATCGGGACAAAAATTGGGCGGAAAAAAGAGAAGAAACCCAGAAAAACTAATGTCTCGTTTTGGAGACTTAACCCTTATCCTGCTGAATAAATTAATTTAGCCACACCCATTGTTGGCTACAAAAGCATCATGCAGCCCATGTATTTCTTCAAGCCCAGATGGGCGGGGGCCGCAACACTGTATAGGTCATTTTGGAGACGTCACTTCCAATTTCGTGGGACTTTTACCAGACATTGAGATGAAATGACATCTCAAGCCCTGTCGCCCAATGAAACCTATAGGGTTTATATACATGGACGGTCTGACTCGCAACACATTTCCTAGGAAGGCTCAGAACCTCTAAGCTGTTTACCAGTACTCGTGTTCGGTCAGCTCTGCGTGGAAACATCATGCAGCCCAGTCTATTTTTGCAAGCCATGATGGGCGGGGCTATTCACAGAAACAGTAGGAAGTTCCAACTTTGAGCGGTAGGGGTCAAAATTAAAAAGGTGTGTTTGTATGGTTCGTATCAACTACGAGACTATGAAGATGTAATCACAGTGTTGGGAACAGAACTTTATTGAGCATCAATGATGGGAAATGCCGGATCCGGCGTATTTTTTACTCCAGTTTTGTTTGTTTGATTTGAAGTTTAACGTCCCCGTCAACACTGTAAAGGTCATTTTGGAGACGTTGCTCCCAATTTTGTGGGACTTTTACCGACATTGTGATGAAATGACATCTCAAGCCCTGTCGCCCAATGAAACCAATAGGGTTTATTAGCATAGACGGTCCGCCTCGCACCGCGGTTCTGGACAGACTTAGATCCTCAAAGCCGTTTACCAGTACTAGTGTGCGGGCCGGATTCAGCTCTGCGTGGAAGTATCATGCAGCCCATATATTTCTTCAAGCCCCTGTGGGCATTTTTTACGCCAGATTTTGCATAAAGTTTCCAGTCGTGGCCAGTAGTTTTTCTCCTGTCGCGTTCGTCTTTGTAAATGACAGCGAGTGCTCAATTGATCAAAGGATTTAACAGTCTCAGGTCTGTAGGCTGGTGGGTATTGCCTATCGCGACTGCGGAAAAAAATGACAGGTCCATCTTGCGACACTCGGGTGTGCTGTGACAAATCAAGCGTGTGGCTGATTATCACTTATTGAATGTTTTGCTTCCCGGATTTTTGTACACACACTTGGATTATCGGTAATTTGATTGTTGAGAAAATGTCGGGGTATAATTAAAGAAAGCGCTCATTACCTATATTTTGATTAAAAAAAAACCAGAATCGTCGATATTGCGATTCCCTATCTAACACCATTATCCATACCATCAACAAATAACAAAATGCGTTAAACTGGCAAATAAATCAATTTTTGGCTATTAAACTTTAAAAATAGAATAACCAAACTAATCATAACTGAACTTTATTTTATCAGATGCATTAGTTTGAATTTTAAAAATTGATTCGAAAATAAACATTTTTATGTGGAAGTTCGCCATTGCGACCGACCGGAGAAATGACCCGAATTACATATGGTTCAAGCCCCAAAGTCTTTCGGATCCTTACGCGACACATGTTCATGGTGCTGCCTGACACAACAGCCTATAATACTGGCGCTTCAGATGTCTGTAAACTTTAGCCATTTTTTTTTTTTTTTTTTTTTGGTTTGGGTTTTACGGCCCTTTCAAGATTATTTCACTCATATCGAGCCGATCGTTAATCATAGGTGGGCGAAAACCGGAGTACCCGGAGAAAAACCACCTGACCTTCTGTTGCAGAACTTGGCGTCTCACACGTGACCCGAGCGAGGCTCGAACCCACGGCGGTGAGAGACCTAATGACTAAGAGTCAGCGCTCTTATCCATTAGGCCACGGAGGCCCGTTAAACTTTAGCCATAAACTCTCAAAGCCTGCCCTGGCGAGTCGGACATGCAACGCTTCAGATGTCTGTTAACTTTAGCCGAAAACTCCCAAAGCCTGCCCTGGCGAGTCGGACCATCCGAGCATATAAACCATATCGGTTTAACTGGGCGGCAGGGATTGAAATGTCATTTTATCTAAACGTCGGGTAAAATTTCACACAAAACTGGAAGTAATGTCTCCAAAATGACCTAAATAATGTTAATGGGGATGTTTAACCTCAAATCAAGTAAACAAACAATCTAACAGAAAAGCAGAACTATTGGTCAATTAAAGTCCGTTATTGGTCACATGAAATCTGATGGGAATGACTTGGCAGATTTTCCACATTTTTCAAAAGGGGGAAACTTTCGGAACTTCCTGTTTGCTTTTCTATAAGCTTTGTCCCACGAAAATGGGGTCTACTCTTAAAGGAAAGAATTTGCTCCTTAGGAGCAAATTCTTTCGTTTAGAGTTGACCCTCATTGACATGGGAGACTAAAATACGCTTGAAAGAGTTGCCTCCCCTGAAGGTGTATGCATTCCACTGAAAGTCTGAAAAAATATATGTCACTTAATTGCTCGACTCGACGATTAGTAAAATATTTGGGCGGATTTTTGCGTGTTTTTTCGTGATTTTATGGGCCCACCCTTTTAAATTTTGAAACCTTCCTCACAACTGGACAAAAAATGGGCGGGAAAAAGAAACCCAGAAAACCCAATAAGTCTTAACCCTTATCCTGCTGAATATATATATTTAGCCTCAGCCATTGCCGACTGTCAAACATGAAAATTTCTTAACATTATTCACAAGCTGCATGGCAAACAGTGTAGGACCTCATCTCTGTTTGCAAAAGTAGGAGTTGTTATGGGTTAAATATACACTAAAGCCACTTTATAACTGAGCCTCCTGTTGTGCCCATTTCTGTTTGTTTGTTTGATTTGAGGTTTAACGTCACCTTCAACACTGTATAGGTCATTTTGGAGACGTTGCTTCCAATTTTGTGGGACTTTTACCCGTCATTGAGATGAAATGACATCTCAAGCCCTGTCACCCAATGAAACCAATAGCGTTTATAAGTATGGGCGGGCTGCCTCGCATCGCTTTGTATGGACAGGCTTAGATCCTCTAAGCGCTTTACCAGTACTCGTGGAGTCTGCGTGGTAGCCTTGTGCAGCCCATCTTTATCTTCAAGCCCCGATGGGCGGGGGCCGACCATTTCTGTTTGCATTGGAATTGCACAAGGAGGGTAAATTACAAGGATTCCTGTCAAAAATACATTGTGTATAAAGAAGTTGTTTTGTGAAAGCAAAATGTAGGACAAAGGGTTAATTCTTTCATAGAGGTTTAAAATATTAGGCAATAGTAATTATATATCAGTTCTCAGCAAGCTGTTGTATGATAAGCACTAAATCAAGGCGAGATGCAAAGGACTAAGATAAAGGTATGCACGTGTATGTAATCAGACCGGACAGTCGTCGGCAGTCGCGAGCGGACGACAAAGGCGACCAGCGGAAAGGGGAAGCGTTCCCGACGGCCACCGAGTGTAGGCTGGGAAATTTATTTATTTTTTTTTTTTTTGGTATTACGGCCCTTTCAAGATTATTTCACTCATATCGAGCCGATCGTTAATCAAAGGTGGGCGAAAACCGGAGTACCCGGAGAAAAACCACCTGACCTTCCGTTGCAGAACTTGGCGTCTCACATGTGACCCGAGCGAGGCTCGAACCACAGCGGTGAGAGACCTAATGATCCAGAGTCAGCGCTCTTAACCACTAGGCCACGGAGGCCCGTGTAGGCTGGGAAAATAGTCCCGGACTGAGATCCAAACTTTCGTTCAAGCCCTAAATTCCACTTTCTTTGTAAACAGTGTAGACCCCGATCAGACGGTGCGTTCTGTGGCACCTGATCTGAGTCTCCATTGCTTGCCAAGCCTCTCACAGCGAACATTCTCTACTGAAATCATATACGCTAATTGGTGATTGATTTTTTACATGACCCGTGGCGTCATGCAGTAGATTTTTGACAATCGCTTAGCTCCGCCCTCTCCTGTGGGTTAACCGGTATTGGATGGTGATGTTAAGTATTGATTACGGTCAGTTTGACATTCTTGTCTCTTGATGCACCTATTCTGGTGTAGCGTGTCAGTGTTTTTTGACGTAACTGCTCTTTAATGAACCGACGGGACATGACGTATTGCTAACTTGCTGGGTGCGCGGTTGTAATTATTGTCGGAGAATGGCCGATGTTCATTGTTGCATGCTGTGTTGAAACTGGATATGCTTCACTACTAGCCTGCTAATTTTGGGTGTTTCAGAGCTGACAACATTGATTTCTCTCTATAAATTATCAATGTCTTGCCGTTTCATTTGCGTTGTCTATTCTGAGACAACCTAGATGAAAACAATTTCAACTTTTTATATGCTTGGGTAATTGTTGTCTGCTTATTATTAGTAACAGCAGGCTGGGGATGGAGAGTTTCCAGTCCAGCTATTGTATAATCTGTCTGTTCTATTCTCATAAAGACACATGTTGAATGTGCCTTTTGTGGCCTTTTGTCTAAAAGCATCATAATGTTAGTGAACTATTATTATTAATAAATGTGTTTACAGCTGAGCATTGCACTGGAATGAACCTGTGACCCATTTCAACAGAATTCCATATACTGCAATTCGTTCTTACCTTTTCAGCCTATTCGTGGGACCGAATTCTTGAGGTTGGGAGGAATTGTAGCGACCCTGGTCTACCTGTGCAATGCCAGCCTGTCTGAGGTCCTACATATCATTAATTCGTTTCTCAAACTAGCTCATTCTCCATAATGGAGTCCATTCGTCAAAATTGGGCAGCTGTTTTGAAACTCGGATGCACCGCAAGTTTACCCGTTAAACTATCTTACCTTCGGTAATCCCGGTCATTGTTCGATTTCGTGAGTTGTTCGCCTCACGATGCTACTATTTTCTTGGTGTATCATTCGTTATTTGCCTTATATTTCATGATTCAATTTGACTAAATTGTTTCCGGGTTTGTAACTTTTCAGAAACGTCATCTACAACATGCCGTGGGTAAAATCCAGCACTAATGGATTTGTATGGAAGAAGCCGAGGCTTTCCGCATGTTGTTTGGCCGCGTGACCTTTTACGTCACACGGCGCGTGAGTGGAATACTATATAAGGGCATGTTACTACGCCTGTAGTACCTTTCCACCACAGTGAAAGGCATCAGGTTGGCTCTCCGCCGAAATTCTGAGACAGACGTCAACGCCAGATCAGGCAAACCCCACGCCTTCTATTGTACATTAACATTAACTTACTGAGATATTATTCATATTACAGATGGCATCTTGCAAGCCTTTTGGCAAGGTAAATAACTTAGTGTTTTGATACTTTGGATTTGGGGGGCGTAAGGGCGTTCTGTTTTGCAGGCTCCATACAACTACCGGCTGGTTTTATTTGCATTTCTTAGCTACTAGAGCTACCCAAACCTAATCTAACTTGCTTAAATCTAATCAAAAAGCTACACTAGATAACTACAAATGGTACACTTCTCTCTACTACAGATATTTTGACTTAAATGAAAACTTTGGGATTATTCCACCCTTGTTAATATGGGCGTCATGATTCGAGCAGGAAGTTTTAAACAGATCCAGCTCTTAATGTTAAGGACCTCAGACAATCTTAATATTGTAGATTTAGTTGGGATAATTTATTAGTTTATATTTTGGCATATTATTTCTCAAGAACTAAAAAGAACCTATTCTTGGGTAAAATTGTTGAAATGAACTCCTTTGTTGCTTATTACTTCAGATCCTTCACCACAATCCGTCCGACCCAGGCGGACCCACAAAATATATTGTAGCAATCTTCTTCCACTCAGAAATAACAGTCGGCTTTTAATCCTGACAGCAATTAGCCATAAGACTAAGTGGGGAGGAGTGTTACATTATTCATACTCCAAAAATAAGTTGAGGGTGCTTGTTAGAACTGCCTCACCGCCTCGCAGTTCTAACAAGTATCCACAACCTATGTCTTGGAGCAGAAATAAGCAAAATAATGTTTACTCCTGTCAACCCCATTTTCTCTATATAAACTGAGGTTTAAAGGGGTCACGGTGTTCATTTCACTGAATTGTTATCATGATGGTTGTGGGTACTCATTGAGGAAGTTCGAAAGAGCACTCACAATCTATGTTTAGACCAGGAATGACAATAATATATCAAAAATTGGCATCTAAAAAAGGGCTAGTTCCAGAGATATGAAAGATAACATTTTAACATGCAGGTGTGTTATTGAATGCCAATAATCATGTCTTCTTGGCTTATAATTCTTTGGAAGGCTTTTTAGATAAGAACCCAGCAGGCATACAACGTTAGCGTGATGTCGATTTGACGTTTTTCTTACGTCGTAACATAAATGTAACGTCACATCAACGTCGGTGCAACGTCATGAAGTTGCACCGACTTGATGTGACATTGCCCCAGCGACGTGTGCCTGCTGGGAACAATCCTGAACATACAGTAGGTCATAGATGTTCCAATAAACAAAATATACACACATTGATTTCTTCTTTATTCATAAAGATTTAACATGTAACTGTATCTAATTCTTCAAAAACTGAAATAACACAAAATAGATTCTCAGCTAAAGAAGAAATATGTTCTGGACGGAAGTGAGAAATTTGATACATAAATTATTCTTATAACAAGACTTCTGAATATTGATCCTGAACAATGTTTCACAGATCATTCCAATCAGTGTTTCAGATTATCTCATACCCTGGCTTAGTTCCTCTTCTGGAATTAGACAGAGCTGTCTTGTTCCCTGGGAGGCAAGTTAGCCAGGGGGGATGAGAAAAAACTGTAACACTGGTGCACAATAAAACCTACAAGATTGGTGTGACCAGTAAAGACTCAGATTATACTGTGCACTGTGTACCTTAATAATCCTAAGTATTGGGACAGACAGGCCTAAGGAAACAGTGCACTCAGATCAGACAGATCCTTCAGGAGCAGTCTGATCTGGGTCTACACTGTGCACCTTTTGGACTCCTTGCTGGATCATGAAACAAATTTTTAAAATTTTAGGAGAATTACACCAAGAACTTAAGGTGTCCAAAATTTTAAGATTTTTACCGTATCTGCCTGCACTGTTTGGTCAGAGTCTTTGTTGATCACAAGCATCTTCTATGGCCTCTGGAGTATCCAAAGGGTATGGAGTAGTATCCCTTGCCAGACTTTCTTGATGCATACGCTGATTGGAGTATTTGCTGATAGGCTTTGTCATGCTCTGGCCATTATGGTAACACTCCCATGTGTTAAAATGGCTTTAACAAGCATTTTCATATGATTTTTTTTCGTATTTTCTTATTTCTAGTGTGAACAAAGACTATGGGTGCTCGTTAGAACCGCCTCAATCGCTCGTTAGAACCACCTCATTGAGGCAGTTCTAACGAGAACCCATACCCTAAGTTTTGGTATGGGTGCTCATTAGAACCACCTCATTTAGGTGGTTCTAATGAGAACCCACAACCTGTGTTTTGGAGTAAACATACGGAAATAATGTATACCCCTGTAAACCCCACTTTTCTCTATAAAAAGTGCATTTTACAGGGTTGTTCATTGCATGGACATGTTAATCTAATGATATGATGTTGCATCTTTCATACATTATGGCCCAGTAGTACAAACCATTGTTCCACAACAATCTTTTAATAACACTATAAATTAACACAGTGTTGGTCCATATTGGAATTTAAATAGTTTAAAGATAAAGAGCTCTCTCACCAAGATCTACACTGTTTGCAATTCTGTCAACAATTTTCACAAAATGCCAAATTTAAAAGAATGTTCATGTCAGAATTAAAAAAATGGAAGAGTCCACTCCAGATATTCAGGGATGTAAGGCTTAGGCAGTTCTTACTTCTGTTCATTTTAACCCTTATCCTGCTGCATAAATTAATTAAGCCACGCCCATTGCTGACTATCAAGCAATCAAATAACTTGATATAATAAATTTGTTCAATTCACAATCTGCATGACAAACAGTGTAGAGCCTGATCAGATGGCTTCTTCAGAAGTCATCTGATCTGGATCTACACTGTTTGCAAAGGTAGGGGTTGCAATGTTCAGTGGGATAAGGGTTTAGGGACAATCATAAAAACAAATAAGGTGAAGCCATCTGATCTGGATCTACACTGTTTGCAAAGCTAGGGGTTGTTGTGTTCAGAAGTATAAGAGTACATGTGGTGAGTCTGGTATCACCTGAGCATACCTGTGATAGTTTTATGTTGACCATGAGAGAGATTTGCTTTTCAGATGAGGGAGATTGGGGTCCCAATGAGGGAGATTTTCTGACGGCATGTTTAAGTGTTTTTTCTCGCATTTTTTTGTGGTTTAGATGTACAAAGGAACTGGAACTACTTAATTAAAATGATAGGAACATATTTTGTCAAGTTTAATTTCAAAATAGCAAGTTGTAGGTTATTTACAAACAATGCTGTAACCCCAAGTCCATTGATGTGATTTCAAGTTGTGGGTATTTGTCAGAATCACCTGATTGTTGAAAGTACCTGCAACATGCTTTAGTGTAGAAATACTTGATCAGAAAAGATATCCTAAAATGTTTCCTGTCCTCCTCTTTATCCAGTGCTGGGTTTTACTGCTACTGAACAGACCCAAAGCACAAAGTTCTCTTCAATGATAAGCATTACTTCTAGTACTATTTACACTCCTTCATATAGTCTGTGCAGGCAACTTTTTTGGCCTTTCTCAGAACACCCTGTTCATAAATACATGTAAAAGGTAAAGCAGTCCATGCTGAAATTAATACATGTACCATTTTACAACAATCGTTCAGGTTGGCCCCAAAATATTAGTGAGAATCCCAGGGGAAAAAAAAGCTGAGTCTTTATTTGGTTAAAATTTAAATTTTGTTACATCTAAACCTTGATATAATGATGCCCTGGACCGCTCACCTGATCCACACTGAAGAAATGAAATGGTAGGTTATATATAGTACTGGCTGAGCTGGAGCATAACAAAAGCTAGCAAAGTGCCATGAGCTATCTGAACAAAAAAAGCTCATGAGTCATAATTAGAAAAGTTTATTGATGATACATCAAACAGCCATTTTCACCACAGGCCACAGACATTCATTCATCATGAAGAACTGATAGGCACTGACAATTTTGCTGTTTCAGAGTGCCATATTTAACCAATTTCGTACTGAATTGAATCTTCCACCCTATATACAACAGGCATCCATTTCAGCATTTAGGCCATTTAGAGGTTTCAGTGTCAGTTATTGTAGCAATTTATTTAGAAAAATAATGAACTTTCTGCGAACAGTGACATCCCAGATCAGATGCCGGGCTGAGAGGCGTCACTCTGAAGTGTCTGATCTGGGCCTGCATTGACCGAGGGTAGGCTGAAAAGTTATGAGCCTGACCAAGAAGCAGGCATCAAACAGCCATGAAATTTTGCATTCATTAAATCCAAACCTTTATTACTTGATATGACTCAAATTTGTTCAAGTTTACCTGCAATAACATAGAAATTCTAGACTTTGAAAATTGATACTAGCACATTTTTGAGAAAATGGACAAAATCTGGCATCGTGGTGTCATCAAGTACCTCCATAAAAAGGGGTTAGCTCCTAAGGACATTCATGCCGATATGGTTGCTACATTAGGGGATGATGCTCCTTCGTATGCAACCGTGAAAAGGTGGGCTGCAAATTTTAAGATGGGCAAGGACAGCCTTGAAGATGATGACCGGTGTGGACAACCCACAACGGCAACAACTGAGGAAACCATCAGCCAAGTACACAGGGCTGTGATGGATGACAGGCGTTTAACTGTGAATCAGTTAGCTAACACTGTTGGCATCTCCCGTGAACGAGTAGAGAACATTCTACATAGTGAATTAGGAATGTCGAAGGTTTCCGCCAGATGGGTGCCACGGCTTTTGATGCCTGACCAGACTGAACCTGTCACAAGCCAACTTGGCTATTTTTGAAGCAGACCAAGATGGTTTTCTTGACCGTTTTGTCACTCAGGATGAGTGTTGGGTTCATCACTTTGAGCCAGAGACCAAAAGACAATCCATGCAATGGAAGCACCCTGGTTCACCCCCTCAAAAGAAGGCAAAGGTCGTCACCTCTGCAGGGAAGGTGATGGCATCAGTGTTCTGGGATGCCAAGGGTATAATATTCATAGATTACCTTCAAAAGGGCAGAACAATTAATGGGGAGTATTATGCAGATCTCCTAAAACAATTGCAAAAAGCAATTAAGGCTAAACAACCCGGAAAATTGACAAAAGGGGTCTTGTTCCATCAGGACAATGCGCCTGCTCAGAAATCGATTGTCGCAATGGCTGCTGTGCATGACTGTGGCTTCACACTTGTCGATCACCCTCCATATTCACCCGACCTAGCTCCATCAGATTATTTCCTGCTTCCAAACATGAAAAAGCACTTGGCTGAGCAGCATTATCGGTCAGACGAGGAGGTGATAGCTGCTGTGGAGGAGTTTTTCAGGGACCAAGACGAGACCTTCTATACCACTGGGATCCAAGGACTCCAGCATCGCTGGATAAAGTGTGTGGACAGGAAGGGAGACTATGTTGAAAAATAAGGCACTTTCAGCATGGACAAACCATTGGATCTTGGTCAGGCTCAGAACTTTTCAGCCTACCCTCGTATGTTGTGACCCATTTTGGGGTTTCCTGCATATGATGGTTTAAAAGGTGATACCTCCAGCAAAGGAGGAGTAACAATGATACTTAAGGGATAATTTTCATTATGTCATCTTAAAAACCTATGTTTTCGGTACTTGTTAGAATCACCACAACGAGGCAATACTAACTAAATGTCAGTAAGCAGGGCTTGCTAAAAAAAACCCCGCAACAGTACAATTCTGAATTTAATTCCACAAAGTTTGAAAGGATTCCACAAGAAATTGGGGGAATACATATTTTTGACGTCACTCAAGGGCCATAACTCTGCTGAAAATTGATGCAAAAAGCTGTGTAACATTCCCAGGCTATATCTTGCCAACATAAATTCAAATAGCAAAACTTATCAAACTCCATAATTTCTTTCTCAAGATATTAAGGGGAAACAGATTTTCAACATCATTCAAGGGCCATAACTCTGCTGAAAATTGACACAAAATACTGTGTAATAATCCCAAGATAGATCTTGTCAACATAAATTCACATACCAAACTTGATCAAAATCCATCAATTCTTTCTCTAGATATTGAGTGGAAAAGAAGTTTTGACGTCATTCAAGGGCCATAACTCTGATGAAAAAGAAGAAAAAAATCACGGAACAATCCCAAGCTAGATCTTGTCAACATAAATTCACACACTCTATATGATCAAAAATTAATTATATCTTTCTTATGATATTATGCAGAAAAGACTTTCTGGTGTGAGGCAAGGACCATAACTCTGCTGAAAATTGAACACAATATCTTGTAACAATCTCAAGCTAGATCTTGTCAACATAAATTCACATACCAAATTTGATCAATATCCATCAATTCTTTCTCCAGATATTGAGCGGAAAAGAATTTTTGACCATATTAAAGGGCCATAACTTTGCTGAAAATACACGCAAAATGTTGTATACCGATACCAAGTTAGATCATTCACATACTAAATATGATAAAAAATTAATCATATCTTTCTTAAGATATTATCCGGAAACAACTTTCTGGAGTCAGGCAAGGGCTATAACTCTGCTGAAAATTAACACAAAATATGGTGCATTTCAATAACACACCCATGCCACATAGTGCATTTTTTCACAACTCCAAAATGACTACTTTTCTGATGAAAATCTGTGATATTTTCTTATTTTATACTGCAAACATAGGTTGTGCATGCTCATTAGAACTGCCCCATTGAGGTGGTTCTAATGTGTACCCCACAACCTATGTCTTGGAGCAGAAATGTGTTATATCCTGCCACTGTCTGGCACAGAAGTCCATTTTTCATATATATTATGAACAGGTCACTTCACAATTAAGTTATTGAAGTTGGGCTCCAAGTCACAGGATTTTTTAGTTCTCAACTTGTCGACTTTCACAGATATTCTAAAGACAAAAGGAACTATGCAGTAAAATCCACTTTTTGGTTATGACAAGGCAAGTTAACTCAAATAATGCCAATCATAGTTGCAGTTCTAAGTTGCTCCATCTAACCTTTAGTCTTCAATTACTACAGTGGCAATTCAAATAGTATAGGAAGACAAGGCAAATAATTATTTTGAAGTGTACCTGTTTTCAGGTTTCCTGTCTGAAATGAGTTAAACTGGGCCCAGTTGTTCAAAGCATTGTTAGGTTAACGAGATAGTTAGTGGACAAATTGTTAACTGGTGTAGCGTCTACAATAATCTAATACTCTGGTATTTTTGCTGGAAAAATGTGAGTAGCTTTTGCGAATGCAAAAGCTACTCACATTTTTTCAGCAAAAATATTGGCGGGTGTGCCATATTTAATCATTAAAGTTTTAACAATACGTTAACTAACGACATCATTAGTTTTGAACAACTGGCCCCTGGTCCTTGCCCACATATCACAGTTAAGGCACTTATAAATAATATGATATTTACATAATCACAGTAGGTTAATTCTGGCAATTTCTCTTAACAAGAGCTGCCATACGACTGCAGAGCTCACCTGGTATTTATATAATCCCTTCAAGCATGCTGACATACCCTTTTGAAGAGTACATTCAAGATAGGAAAAGGCTACCTTGAATAAGAGTATACAGTCAAACCTGTCTTAAAGACCACCTGTGAACAAAAGGATAACCTGTCTACAAAGACCACTTCCAATTCCCCCCATCCAATTAAGACTATATAATACACCTGTCTACAGAGACCACCTGTGCACTAGGACCAGAGGACAGTCATAATCCTTCCCAAATGCATATTTTTACCCTGAACAAAGACCACTTTGTGCTTTCAATAGCATTGACCAAAGTTTTAACTGGACAATTAATTGTTTGTGGACATCCTTAAATGAGCAAAATTAATTATTTTAGTGATACATTATTTAAATCTGACATAATGTTACCTTTAGGGGATTTAATCAGTGAATCACCAGGTGTAATTGGGATTATCCAATACATATCTGCATAAATGCTATGAAGTAATCCTTGTCTTCTTAAGAGGTATGGCAGTTGATGCAAAACTGACCCTCTGAATAAAGACCACCTGTGGACAAAGACCATATTTCTTCTTTCCCTTGAGTGGTCTTTGTAGACAGGTTAGACTGTATTTATTCAAGAGCTTGCAGGTTAATTTCATCCTATATAAGCCTAGCATCTTATTTTTGGTACTATCAAACAGTGTAGACCCAACATCAGATGCTGCAGAATGTGGCATCTGATATAGGTCTACACGGTTTGTTTACCACAAACAAAAAAGAAAGAAAAAAACCTAAGAACCACATAATGGAAGTTGGACCCCTCCAAACTGATTACATAGCAGATGCTATGTCATATATGAGTTAACCAAATGTGGACACATAACACCAATGCCAGCATTATATATCAGGGGTAGGGCAATAACTCTTCCTGGACATAGTCTAGGCAGAAGAAAAACAGAATATTGTCACATTAAACATTAAGAATAGCCTCATGTTTCTCATCATAGGACCCTTGACCTCTGACATACAGCCTCCTTGGTGTCTCTCCCAATACACCATGGACTGTGAATACTGTCTCATAATCTTCTGCATGCCTGTTGAAAAGAAATGGAAAATATTTATTTATTTTCACAAAGTAAAATTCAAGAACTGCCATCAATTATACAGCTATAGATATTGAATGATCAGAAATGGGTGAAAATATTCAAGGAAGCTCATGCTGATATAACTTTTTATCGACACAGTTATTCGATGATGCACCAAAACTGGGATGCTTTCAAATTTCACCATTAGGCAACATGCATTTCACAATTTCATGACATCTTACAGCACTGACATCACACAAAAAGTTTGTTATACACTCATATATAGAGTGAAACTTCGATATCTCGAACACGGATGGCTTGCTAACGATGGTTAATTCAAACCTGTCTTGAGTCCCTAGAGAATTCATCCAATAGCTGCAGGTATCCGTATTTTTGGAGATTTTGCTGAGTGAGTGAGTGTTTGAGTTTTACGTCCCACCAACAGCTAAGGTCATACAGAGACGGGACCTCAGTTTTAAAGACTCCTCCGAAAGTCTGGAGAAGCCCGGGTCGATCCTGCGAACCCTGGTTTACAAGGCGAGTAGGGTAACCACTGCACCACGGAGGCTTCTAGGAGATTTTGCTATTTTATCAATAAAAAGTACCGTAAATATCCTAACAAGAGGGCCATGATGGCCCTGAATCGCTCACCTGAATCCAAGATGTTTCAAAGCTTATGGAAATGAAGGATTCACTGCTTAAAGGAGATGTGGACTAAAGACTTTTAACTTTGGAGGCTATTTTTCATTGTAGTGGAATTTGAAGGTTTTTCTATTTTTAGCTCTGGTGTCCATTTTGTTTAACAGAGCGGAACAGTTTAGGCAATTTTGAAAGAGGGTCACCCAAGGAACATTCCTGGGAAATTATTTTCAAATTGGGCCATTTGCCTAGGAGGAGATGTCATTTAAAGGTTTTCTATTTTTAGCTCTGGTGGACATTTTGTTAACTAAATGGAACCATTTGGGCAATTTTGAAAGAAGGTCACTCAAGGAACATTTTTGTGAAATTATTTCCAAATCAGGCCATTTGCCTAGGAGGAGATGTCATTTAAAGGTTTTTCTATATTTAGCTCTGGCGGCCATTTTGTTTGGATGGATTTTGGAATGATTTAGGCAATTTTGAAAGAGGGTCATCCAAGGAACATTCCTGTGAAATTATATCAAAATCCATTCACTGGTTTAGGAGATGTCGTTTGAAGAAAAAGTTTACGCATGCACGGACAGACGCACGCACGAAGGACGACAGACAAAAAGTGATCCCAAAAGCTCACCTCATCACGTGACAGGTAAGCTAAAAATTTGGACAACTTAAAAACTTGCTGTAATTGTCCTAATTTTTTGTCAAATTTGTTTCACAATCCAACAAGGAGTATAAAAGGTACAGATGGAATGGCAAACAGGGTAGACCCTGATCAGACTGCTCCTTCAGGAGCAGTCTGATCTGGGTCTGCACTGTTTGCATGGGCCTATCTGTCCCAATACTTAAGATCATTATGGTACAGTACGGTGTGTGTCCTCATTTGTTTGTTTTAATTGAAAATTAACATCCCCATCAACACTATTTAGGTCATTTTGGAGACAACCTCCTATCGTTCAGTCAGATGTGTACCAAACTGAGCTACCCAGGCCAGCCAATTGTTGCAGCTTGGCACTGAAGAAACAGGCAGTGCAAGTGTACTTACTTGGCAGTGAAGAAGACGTGAAGCAGGACTTTACTGTCACTGATATGGGTGATGTGAGCTTCTAAAAGTCCAGACACAGGCTCAACACAGAATGTATCCACAGCACAGGAGTCAGACTTGGATTCTGCAAAGATACCATGTACGGGGAATGCAAACACATAGTTTCTGCCATTTTTCAAAGGGAGACAACTTTTGAGACTTCCTGTTCACTATTCTGTAGGCTCAGACTGAAAAAGAGGTCTAGACTACTCTTAAAGGAAAGAATTGGCTCCTCAGGAGCCAATTCTTTCCCTTAAGAGTTAACCCCTATTGACATGGAACCATCACTTGAACAGGTCTGTGAAATGAACACCACCCCCACCCCTAAACCCCGCTTTATTTAGAGGAAACTGGGGTCTACGAGGGTATACATTAATTTGCTTATTTCTACTCC
This sequence comes from Lucinisca nassula, assembly GCA_963580285.1. NCBI lineage: Eukaryota > Metazoa > Mollusca > Bivalvia > Lucinida > Lucinidae > Lucinisca > Lucinisca nassula. Next base: position 32,904,038 of record OY757025.1, on the reverse strand, counting down.
AAGACATAGGTTGTGGGTACTCGTTAGAACCGCTTCAATGAGGTGTTTCTAACGAGGACCCACAACCTATGTTTGCAGTATAAAATAAGAAAACATCACAAATTTTTGTCAGCCATGTTGGAGATGCACTGGTGTATCATCATAATCTTAAATGGCCACCATGGGCAAAAAGGGGCTACTCCAACAGAGAGTGATAGGATTATTATTGTTTATCTAGTTCCAGCAAACCTTAAATAATGCAGAAAATGATTTAGTCAAAACTTTGACTGCAAAATAGAAGTGGAGGCAATGATCAGGAACTGATACAATTAACCCACAGCTCCCATCAGAGACGTCAAAGGGAAAGAAACACAAACATGAAACAATAGACCCTAATGAAAACATCAATAGCGAAAAGCCAGAAGAACAGTTACTTTCCCACAAAATGGCCAATTGGCTATCCAAAACAAAATAATATAAGCAACATAAACATCCAAAGACAAACCAAAACAAAAATAAACCGCGACAGAAGAACTGCCTTGGAATGGTCAGTGAAACGAATTCCACTGGGGGGTTTAAATAGATTTTACCAGGCCACAATTCTCGCCCTTACAGTATATCTTATACTGAAGGATACTCAGATCATTGATTTGCTGTAGAAGGAAAACAATTACATGTATTTGTTTCAGAGTTATTTCCCTTGGTCATGTACAGCAACTGAGAAGTTGCTGATGACATCACACACTACAAGTTAATTTCATTACTAGAGACATCCATGCTGATTTTCAACAGAATCTTAACCCTTTTAGTACCAAATGGAATCTTTCTCCTTATATACAGCACAAGTCCATTTCAAAATTTATTGGGGTGTCAGGTTGTGTTTTCTTCAAAATTTATTTGGGAAGTGGCTGAACTTGCTGCAAACAGTGGATGCCCTGATCACTCGCCTGCTTTGTTTGTTTGTTTGATTTGAGGTTTAACATCCCCGTAAACACTGTATAGGTCATTTTGGAGAAGATGCTTCCAATTTTGTGGGACTTTTACCTGGCATTGAGATGAAATGACACCTCAAGCCCTGCCGCCCAATGAAACCAATAGGGTTTATAAGCATGGACGGTCTGACTTGCACCGCTTTGGCTGGACAGGCTTAGATTCTCTAAGAAGTTTACCAGTATTTGTGTGCAGTTGGATTTCAGCTCTGCGTGGAAGCATCATGCAGCCCATCTATTTCTCCAAGCCGCGATGGGCGGGGGCTGCGATCACATGCCTGTACTGTTTGCCAATTAACCGTTTCGGGGTTTCCAGTACAAAATTCGTTATGAAAAATTATGTTAAATTACTGACAGCTTCCTAGAGATTAATTATTACTAAATATTAAATGCCTAAACATCCAAACATGAATTGATAAAAATGAATTAAAATTGTGCAAAAAAACATGTGTGGTGTCTCCTACCTAGTGGATTAAGTGAGAATAATCTCACAAACTGCATGGTGGTACACTTTAGTTCCTTTAGTACTCTACTCATTATAATATGGTTTTGGTTACAACACGGCTAGGTCTTGCCTCCCAAATTGTCATTTTACTATAAATTCAATATAAAAATATCCCTTTATAACACAGTTCACTTATAACACAGTCCTGTTCTAAGCATCCTAAAACATAGTGTTATAAAGGGACTGCCATGTACCTCTCAATAGGTGTTAGAAATACAAACCTTGTGAGATAGACCACTGTGTATGAGAAGATGTCAGATTGGACAACATCAGTTGTAGCTCTCTGTTCTGACCCACAAGACATACTCCGAAATCTAGAGATTCCTTGGATAGAGTGAACTGTGGTACCGTCAGTGTAGCATACAGTGGTACAAGCTGCAAATTAAAGAAAACCATTACTAAAACAAGCCTATACAAGTACATTGTAACTCAACGCCAAAAAAACAGAAATTTTAAGATGAAAAATTGTGATATTTTTCTTATTTCTGCTCAAAATATAGATTGTGGGCACTCGTTAGAACCACCTCATCCAGGCGGTTCTAACGAGTACCCACAATCTATATTTTAGAGCAGAAATAAGAAAAATAAGATATATCCTGTAAAACCCAGTTTTAATATATTGAAGTGGGGTAAGAGGGGGTTAAAATTATATAGATGTAGTTTTGTGATGATAATTACAGCTGGATCTTGTGGCTCAGCCCAAGGCATGTCCTGTTAGTGATCAGTAGGTCTAAGGTTTAATCCCTACCAAATCTGGCAAACTCTTTGTGGAGAAATATTTTCTTCTGTCCTTTCTTTCCTTCCTCTGATTCAAGAGTACAAGTGTAAGTAGATGGCAAAAGAATAATACACTACACTGGCACACATTGCTCTGACATGACTTTGCAACATATATCTTTTGTTTGTTTGTATTGGAGTTTAATGGCCCAGTCAACACTATTTTAGGTCATTTTTGAGCCGGTCAGTTTACCTATCCACACTTTTCCTGGGCAAGCTTATACTTAAACGGTTAACCAGTACAGTACACATTCTTTTGCCAGAAACTGACAACTGCCCTTCTTGAATCAGTGGAAGGGAGAGTGTGTGTGTGTGTGTGAATTCGGATTTAACGTCGCTTTCAACAATTTTTTAGTCATATCACGACGGTGTCTGGTTGCGACAGGGAGCTCAATGCTCACGTTTATAGTGCTGCCTCACTGAAGTATCATGTCCCAGTTACATTACATGATACCACACCCAGTCACATTATCCTGACACTTGATCGACCAGTCCTAGCTCTACCCCGTAAATCTGAGTGCCAAGCGAGGAGCAGCTAGTACCATTTTTAACGACTTTGGTATGCCGCGGCCCGGGATCGAACCCCAGACCTCCCGTTCCCCGGAGCGGACACTCTACCAACTGAGCTATCTGGGCCGGTAGTGGAAGGGAGAGAATGACCGTAGAAAAGATTTCATTATCAAAGAATGTTGCAGACCCTGGCAGGTATTGAAACCCGCATCCTCCTGATCACCAGTCAGACGCCCATCTGACTGAACTACCAAGGCCGGCAACATAAATCCTACTAAATCCACTATGATAATACACTTGTATGACATAGTGCATTCTTTAATTTCTCCAAAATGTCTAAAATTCTGAGAAAATTTGTGATATGTTTCTTATTTATACACATTTATACTCCAAACATAGGTTGTGAGCTGCTTGTTAATGAGGCCTTTAGCTTCGGGCCAATACAGCAGACCTCGGACCTGTAACTGGACCAATATGGAATTACTTGATTAATAACATCATATTATAATAAAAACCATCATCTAACATGCTTGAGTATGCAGACTGTGTGTGGCAATACTGATATAATGATTCACATCTGATGGAGATTTTCGTAGACATTTCCTCCGCCCTAATTCATGACAATACTTTGGAAGATTTTTCCCATTTACACTACCTGTTTAGCTGTATTGTTGAACTCTACCACCAGGTTATCCTTCAGTTCTATCTTTCTACCCCCACCACTCAAGTCATCTTCATTGTTCAGATATTCACTAGCTATCTCTGACAGTAGGCTGCATGTTGTCTGGAATGCTACCTTAACCTACAATGAAACTAAAAATAAACTCAGCTTCAAGGAGAAGACTTAAGTGTAATGTTAAAGTAAAACTCAACTTCAAGAAGACTTTGATCTACTGTACAAGTCAAGCTCAGCTTCAAGAAGAATTGGATTTAATGTACAAGTGAAGCACAGCTTCAAAAAGAAGACTTGGAATAAATATACAAGTAAAGCCCAGCTTCAAGAAGAATTGGATTTAATGTACAAGTGAAGCACAGCTTCAAAAAGAAGACTTGGAATAAATATACAAGTAAAGCCCAGCTTCAAGAAGAATTGGATTTAATGTACAAGTGAAGCACAGCTTCAAAAAGAAGACTTGGAATAAATATACAAGTAAAGCCCAGCTTCAAGAAGAATTGGATTTAATGTACAAGTGAAGCACAGCTTCAAAAAGAAGACTTGGAATAAATATACAAGTAAAGACCAGCTTCAAGAAGAATTGGATTTAATGTACAAGTGAAGCACAGCTTCAAAAACTGCATGACAAAACAGTGTAAATCCTGATCAGATGGCTTCTTCAGAAGCCATCTGATCAGGATCTGCACTGTTTAAAAATGTAGGGGTTGTTGTGTTCAGCAGGATGCAGGTAAAATGCTTACCACAAGATTATGTCTGGGTTTAAGAGTGTGCATATCTGTAGACTGTGCCCGTGAACTCCCCTCTCTGTTACTTGAAGGATCAAGCTCTACCAGCAGGAATGGTTTGTGTGTAGCCAGTCTAAAGGTCAATGGTGTCAAGGTCAAATTTGACAACATCACACTGTTCACAGTCAAACTCTCAGGCTTCAGCTACAACAAAGAATAAGAAAAAAAATGCAAAATGGGAATAAATAAAGGATATCTTTTGGATCTTATATAGAATAAAAGAGCCCTAACCATTCTCTGCTTTATGGTCTTCAAAATTTATGGCATATACAGATCTGCCAAACACAACATCAAAACTTATGAAGTGTCAAAAATCTTGTTCTCTGTTCCCAAAAGCAACCTGTAGAGCTATACTTACCTATTTACCCCAGGTATTCATACATGTGATATTTTCTTGGACCCAAATAGGGAGATTTCGATTTTCAGGTAGGGAGATTGAGGTCCCAAATAGGGAGTTTTTTCCACAGTAAAAAGTGATGTTATTTTTGGTTAAAATTTACCTCTGAATTATACCTCTGAAGCACTTTTTCACCCATAACATGCCAACACGACAATTGTCGTCTGACATCTGCATTAAAAATCATTTTTTGAAAACAGTGTGCAGAGCAGTCTGATGAGGGCCCACACTGTTTGCCTTTATGCAAAAAATATGTTATAAAAGCTTGGAAGAAGAAAATGCAGCAGACGACAACTTCCATTTTGTCTTTTAATAGAGAGACAATTTCTCGGAGGAACGATCAAAGATCAAGCACTGACCAATAAATCGGTGTTAAATACCCACCTAGCACCTGGCAGATAAAAAACGTTCAAAATACCCGCATAGCAAAAAATCAGACATACATTTACTCGTACTCTTACACCCATTCTCTTATCAAGTTTTTTTTTGGGGGGGGGGGGGGGGGGGGGGTATTGCAAAATATTTTTTCTCGCAAGCTAAAAAAGAAACAGGTTTGAATAGAAAATGTCACCCTGCAAAACTCCGGTTCTATGTTTATTAATAAATGAAAAACTGCATAGAGATGCTTAGAAAATACCAGCATCTGCTCTGCTCTGTTTTGGCGGGAAAAATATTTAGCTCATCTGTCGGAGGCCAAAAAGCATGCATGAATTTTCATTGATGTCACATGGGGCATATTTCTTTCATCTGTTAAAAACGGCAAAAATATTTTTCTCGGGTTTGAATAGAAAATGTCACTATGTAATACCCCAGTTCTATGATTAATAAATGAATAACGGTTTACAGACGCGTAGAAAAAAAACCAGCGTCTGCTTTGCTCTGTTTTGGCGGGAATAATATTTAGCGTCTACACGTGTCAATTACAAAGGGATTAAATAAGATATAACTGGTATATCTTGATTGACTAGTTTTCACACCTTGTCATATTGTTGTCGGCTTATCAATAAGGCCCGCCTCGGGTGTAAACGGTTTAATAGTGTTGGCAACTTGAGCAAATCAGCGATCAGGGGAGTATAATTATTAATAAATGTATGCAAACATCACTTTTCTTCCTTTTATTTGAAACAGCATTAAATTTCCCACTTTTTATCACCATGTTTGCAGCTTGTTTGATGGTTGCATTTTAAAATCGGTATCTTTTCATATCGCGATTTCATATCGCGGTATCATACCTGTGCAGGTGTGTATTGCAATTTACTGGTTTATCATGACAGCCCTAGCTTAAACACACAAACATACATAGGTATTTTAAAATGGTTGGTCGGCGGAAAACTAATATAGGAAAATTGTCGTGTCGGGAGATTAGGGCCGTTGGATGGGAGAGCGGGAGATGGGGTTCGAAATCGGGATATCCCAACGAAATCGGGAGATATCACATGTATGGGTATTCCAACAACTCATCTTCTCACAATACTTGTCCTCAATTTTTAACAAGTACAAATTACTACTGATTGGGTCTAACAATAGCTGGATGATATGCGAGCAGTGTAGACCCTGATGAGATGCCACATTCTGTGGTGTCTCATCTGGGTCTATACTGATTGCTCAGGCCTGTGTGTCATGTGATAAATACAGTAGCGCCAAATGCAGCTTAAAATCTCTGAGAACCCAGATCATCAGGGCCCAGTTGTTCAAAACTTAAGACGTTAGTCAAAATATTGTTAATACTCTGATCATAAAATATGGCATTTACACTTATATTTTTGTTGAAAAAATGTCAAAAGCTACTCCCATTTTTCAGCAAAAATATCTAAGTATTAGATATTGTGCTTGCTAGAAGGGTTAACAATCTGCTCACTTTCGAGCTCAATAAGCTAATGATGCTCTGAACAATTTAGCCCAGATATTATTAAACACCCCTTTTCAACTGTATATACATGTACGTAGACTAGAGCAACTGAATGATTATAAAGGTTCTACTCAAGGCTTTTGACATGAATTAGGAAATGCAGTATAAGAAATATTTTCTCACCCCTCCATGGTCTTGGAGCAGACTGCTCATGGCTGATCTGTATCTCATCCCTTCCTCATCTGCACACTCTATTGTCAAACTGAAATAACAGGAAAACACTGAAAATACCCTTACAGGATCAGTCAGATATAGGAGAAGTAAACCCATATACGCCTCTCAGCCCTTTTACGGGACATTGGCAAACACTGTAGATCCAGGTCAGACACTGCAGAACGCGGCGTTTGATCTGGATCTACACTATTTACTTAAAGCACAATCACTTTTATAAAGCCCGACACAAACAAAACAAACCTAACACCCCTATACTTGGAAAAGGACTATTCCAAGCGTATTAGGTGGAAGATTCCCACACCTGTGATAATTTTTTGAACTGTTTGAGGGAGATTTGCCATTGTGATGAGGGAAATGTAAAGAATATAGAGGGAAATTCTCAGTTCAAATGAGGGAGACTACAAAATTTTACTAAAATTTAGCATAAATTGGGCCAAAATTAGCATCAAAATGAGGGAGTCTCCCTCCTGATGAGGGAGGTATCACAGGTATAGAGACCATTGCCATAAATGGGTTAAGTACATTTGTTCAAAGAAATACTAACTCCATGAAATATACTCAGGATCCTCCTCCAAGGACAAAATTTGTTTCCTAAGATTTAGCCATAATAAAGAATTTGCCATTATAAAATAATCGCAGTAAGGATAACTAGAGCTATCACTAAAGGTGATGAATACCCCCACAAAAACTGCCTTGATAGTACATCAGCGGCATTTTGCAATTTTTTCACTTGAAAGGGGCCATAACTATGTCGAAAATTGACGAATTGTAGTGGAAATCGAACTTGACCTGTATTTTATGATGTTACATCAGTGTACCAAAAATTATAAAAATCGGTGAAGCGCTTTTGAGTTATCGTCTGGAAACCAAGTCAACAGACCGACCGACCGACTGACCGACAAGCTCACTCCTATACACCCCCCCAAATTTCATTTGTGGGGGTATAATAATAATATTAGTAACAAAAGACTATTTTTTCTTATTCACTCCAAGAAGCAAATATGTAAATTTGTTAGACTCGATCATGGGAATTCTTATAAAAGTTCACAGCTTTTTTTCTTGGAATATGAAAGTAAAAAGAAAGTTATGTGTAATTAACCCTTAAGCTGCCAAGAAAATTGCATCTTAAAATGTTGTCTGTTTTTGTCGTCTGCTGCATTGTTTTGCAGACGTTATGAAAACATTTTTGCACATAGGCAAACAGTGTGGACCCAGATCTGACTGCTCCTACTGTTTGCAACAATGAGTTTTAAAGTAACGGGCAGACAACAATTGTCTTGATTGGCATTGTATTCACCTTTTTTGCATTATCTGCTGGTTCCTAGACTGAAGGTTATCAGTGTTGGGAAACAGGTAGCCAGACCCTCTGACCTTTCATGGGGGACTGGTTACCTGTTTTTCCAGTATTGATAATGTGTAAGCTGAGCCAGCAAATAATGTAAAAATGGTGAATGGGTTAAGTAAGGGCTCTTTCTCTTCTTATTAAGCCCATGCTTAGTGTGTATAGTGATTGCTAGGCCTATGCAAAATATAACTATTCACCCTACTTACAGAGCAGGTTTGAGGTGAGCTGTCATGTCCAGCCTCAACTGTTTGGTGTGATAGGTTTGAGTCCTAGTCACTTGTCCTTCCTGTCCGGCAGCCTTCTCACTATCCAGACTCATAAAACCCAGCATAAATCCAGAACAGTCCATATCTTCAGGTACATCATCAGTTGGGAAGGGTGTGAAACTTAGGGATATGTTAGCATGGCCTTTGGCTGGGATCACCTGTAAAATTACATGTATAAAGGAGAATGGGAACACCTGGCAGATTTTTCTGCCAGTTTTCAAAAGGAGACAATTTTCGGGACTTCCTGTTTGCTTTTCTTTTAGCACTGTCCCACTGAACAAGGGGTGTACTCTTAAAGGAAAGAATTTGCTCCTCAAGAGCAAGTTCTTTCCTTTAAAAGTTGACCACTATTGATATGGGAGACAAAAATACTTTTGCAGGAGTTGCCTCCCCTGAAGGTGTATCCATTCCCCTTAAGTGTATTATGAAATTAGGGGATAACTGTATTCAAAATTGTCATTTGTGGCGGAACACTGGCAGCTTTTCCGTCAAAAAATTTGTAATTTGCGGCCGTAAAACCAATAATTCACCTCCCCAAATGACAATTTTGACTACAGTTTCTATCCTGATTCTAATGGATACATTCACTTGTTCTGTTAAAAAGAAATCGTAATGTCATATACATATGTGTAGTTTCTTCAGTACAGGGCAGTCCCTTTAGTACTCTACTCATTATAACACAGTTTTGGTTATAACACGGTCAGGTCTTGCCTCCCAAATTGTCATTTTACTATAATTTCAGTACAAAAATATCCCTTTATAACTTGGTCCACTTATAACACGGTCCTGTTCTATGCATCCCAAACATAGCATTATAAAGGGACTGCCCTGTACTACATCTTTGTGGTACTTTACGGTGATGTTTTTGCCCTTTTTCACCGGCAATTTTATTGTGACTCCTTCATCAGAGAAGAAGAGTGCATACAAAACCTTCTTTGTACTCAAAGAATGTTTAGCAATTATTGTGCATTGGCTGTGTTTAGTGACCCAGATCTTATTGCTAACCTTTCTGATGGGCTCAAAATAATGGACCTAGGTTTCATCAGCTGTGATGTCATTGGCAAACTGCTTTTTGTCATATTTTGGAAACATTTGAAGCACCTTTTTGGTCACTTTAACCCGTTTCCTCTTTTGCTCATCAGTCAACAGATGTGGCACCCATCTAGCAGAAATCTTTCTGAATTTCAAATGCTTCTTCAAAATAAGATGAACCGTTGATAGTGATATGCCTACCTTTTGTGCAATATCACGAACTGTAAATATGGCATCTCCTTCAATGATTTCTTTTATTTTGGAAACAATTTATTTACCAGATGCAGATTTTGGCCTACCTGATTTCGGTGTATTTTTTATGAACTCTACACCAGACTCAAATTTCTTTTACCACCGCCGAACTATTTGCTAACAGAATTTTCATCAAAAATAGAATAAAAACGAAAATATAGGCCTGACACCCCTTATATGACAAATGGACTTGTCCAACATATAGCAATGGAAGAGTCCACTAGTATGCAATGGGTTAAACTGTAAATAGTACCTACCATCTGAGCTGGTTTCACATTGTATGGAGCTGTGGATTTCTCTCCCTGATGAGGGCGACATACTACCGACACAACTTTTGGCCTGTACTGGGGCTTAGCTTCTTCATCTTCCTCTACTGTTCTGTCTGTCAGTATCATAGACTCTGTCACTTCTCGGCTTGGTGCAGCTGAGGTATCCTCAGAATCGGGGATAAAATCTGTCGGCTGTCGTTCAAATGGGGCTGGTACTGTTATCATAGTAAAATGTACATTTAGCGGGTTTATGAAATATAGTAAAAATCACCTGAAATTAAGACTAATTCTGCTTTAAAAAGCTGATTTAGAAGGGTGCAGTTATTTTTTCTTCGTGTGTTCCAGACACAATGTCCCCTGGTCAGAGACAACCTTTGGGACTGTTCAAAAGTGGTCTTAAAGACCACTTTTGAACAGACCAAACGGTGGTCTTAATATAGGAATTTTACTGTATTTCACTAACCTAATCTCTCTTTCTGTATTCTAACTTTCTGTACTCTGTATTCTAATTCATAGTTTTATTCATTAACAAAGAAGTTTAAATTTGCTAAATCAATAACTGAAAATTAAATCAATTATGTCCAAACTTAATCTACATGATAAATTAAGCCACTTAAACTTGCATTGCAGATGCATGCATTCAATTTTCACTTATGTAACACAGTAATTTAGACATGACATTTTATGTCAGGCTTGAATTGTCAAGCCTTAATTTCTTTAAAATATCTGAAACTGAAGATGAAAAATAGAAGTGAAGGCAATGATCAGGAATCGACACAATTAACTCACATGCACCTCCCATCCAAGGCATCAAAGAGAACAGAACACAAACATAAATTAATCCTTCTCTTGCTGAATATTCAGTTTAGCCATACCCATTTCTGATTTTGAACCAATCAGATTCCTTGATGTAATTTATTCCTACAAATTCATAAACTGAATGTCAAACAGTGTAGATCTTGATCAGATGGCTTCGCCAGAAGCCATCTGATCAGGATCTACACTGTTTGCAAAGATAGGGGTTGTCGCGAACAGCAAGATAAGGGTTAACATAACTACATGTAAAATGAAAATGTCGCAGGACTTTCCCACAAATGGCCAAATGGCTATCCAAAATATTAAGATATTAGCATTACACACAAGATCAGATGAACTATAACAATAATAAGCCACAACAGAAGAACCACCTTGGAACGGTCAGTAAAAAGTATATTAAAGGGGGGGCTTAGACTGATTTTATGTGACCACAATCCTTGCCTATACACTCTGAAGTGGTCCCTACAAAGGATGCAAATCAGTCAAATTGCAAGATAGAGTTACGGAACTTGACCAGAATGTAGCTCTTGTGATGATTCAGATGTTTATCAAGTTTCATGAGGCAGGGCCAAATACTTTTGGCAATATGGCCAAGGTTAAAGTATTTTGTTAAATTTTCAAAAAAATAGGTCAAAGTTCAAAGGTCAAGGTCAGAGGTCAAAAAGTTGGATATCAATGGAAAGGTCTTGACCAAGGAACACACATGAATTTTGAAACCTGTTTTGTTTGTGTTCAACAGGCATTTTTTATATTTATCATATGACGTCACGTCTGAGAGTGTAATAAGGCCATGCAGGCGCGTAGCCAGGCGGAAGCCCGGAAGCCCGGGCTTCAACAATATTTTGCCAAGTATGCCTTTACATAAGAATTTTCCAAAAAAAAAAAAAATATGTCAGACTTTCAGAGGCACCTGCGACTCATCAACATCATCATCGTCAACGGATTTTTTTATTAACGTGTAGGTACAGAGGCAACGTCCACATAAGTGGGCCTCCTTCCAGGTAGCTGGCTTGCTGCACGCATGGCAGATCTTACACCAGATCTCCAGGCCTGTCTATCATGATGGTCGATAGCAGAGAGCTTCCATTCTCTGCCATCTCTTTCTATCAGCTGCTTCCAGGTCATCCTGGGCCTTCCAGGCCCCCGCATTCCACCTACCTGTATGTCACGGGCAGTCTTGACTGCACCATTGGAGCGTTCCACATGTCCATACCAGCGGAGCCTTCTCTCTTTCAGGATGAGGTCCAGGTCCTCGATGCCAAGACGCTCAAGTAACTCACTGGACCTGATGGTGACAGTGTCATGTGGCTTGACATTGCAGATCTGTCTGATCTTTGCCCTGTCATTCCGCTGAAGACGTTGGAGGTTTCGCTTTGTCAATGGCCATGTCTCACTGGCATGGAGCATTGCGCTCCGCACACAAGAGCTGAACACACGGTCACGTGTCTAGAACGAGAGGTGGCGGAAAGAGAGAATTGTGAGCAACTCCTTGAATTTTTTCCAGGCTGTTTTCACACGTGATGTGGTCGAAAGGTCGCAACCACCCGCTGCTGAGAGCATATCAACTAGGTAACAAAAGGAAGCTACAACCTCAAACTTGTCGGATCCGACTTGGACTTCCCTGCCAACTAAGGGTCGTGCAGTTCCTTGGCACGGTGAACACCTGTAATCAGGGTCCTCCATCATGCGCTTGAGCCCACTGCATTTCTTGTGCACCCAGAACTTGCAGCCATTACAAAATATACTGTTGCTGCCACTCCAGTGCGACATACAGCGCAAGGGAACTGGCCTGTACTCTGCAGGAGGTCCAGACCTGAACCACAGATCATGATTTTTGTCTTTCCTGCATTCACTCTCAGCCCTTTCGCATCCGTTGCGTCTTTCCAAGTTAACAGCCTCCTGACACATTCCTCAAGGGATTCAGCTATGATGACAAGGTCATCAGCATACAGGTCCTCCCAGGGGACTCCAGAGCGGAAATCGCATGACAAGGCTTCAAGCACAATGATGAAAAGCAGTGGGCTAAGAACAGATCCTTGATGAACAACCACCTTCATTTCGAATTCTTCACTGTAACCATCACGAACACGGTAACGGCTCCGAGCATTAGCATACATCCCTTGGACCAGTCGCACAATCCACTCGTCCACTCTTAGTTTTCTTAGTGCCCACCAGATGACTTTCCGAGGCACTCGATCAAATGCCTTCTCCAGTTCTCCAGGTCGGGCCCATCGGAGTCTTACTGTTGGTTTTCTTTTGCTCCAGCATTTCAGTGGTTTCTTGCTGTCGAGTCCTCACCGTTGTCTCACCTCTGTGGTTCTTAAATTTTTTGTGTTCACGGAGATGTTGCACTGATGAGTTAGGAGACCTTCATGCGGACGGAACAAATTATTTGTCTATATCGCGACGGAAGTAAGGGCGAGGATTGTGGCCACGTAAAATCGATTTAAGCCCCCTAGTGGAAATCTTTCCACTGACCGTTCCAAGGCGGTTCTTCTGTGGTGGTTTATTTATGGTGTTGTTTGTTACTTACTGTGTGTATCACTTGTGTCTTTTTATTTTGGATGGCCATGTGGCCATTTTGTGGGAAAGTAACTGTCCTTATGGCCTTCCTTTGTTTAGGTTTCCATTATGGTCTGGTCGCTTAATGTTTGTGTTTCTTTCCCTTTGGTGTCTTTGATGGGTGGAGCAAGTTAATTGTATCGATTCCTGATCTTTGTTTTACTTCTACTACAAAAGCCATGTAGAATCTCCTGTTGGTCGCCAGATACTCCTCTTGCGGCTGCCGTACAACAAAAATTGCATCTGTTGTGCCTCTTCCTGGGACGAAGCCAAACTCGGAATCGTCGATGGACACCAACTGCCTAATGAGGCCATCCACAATCCTCTCCAGGACTTTCATGACCTGTTCTGTCAGCTTGAGACCACGGTAGTTGCCCCGTTCCAATGCATCGCCCTTGCCCTTGTAGAGACATACGATGAAACTCTGTCCCCAGTCAGAGGGTACCTTTCCATCACGGATGATTGCAGCTGCAAGGTCGCGGATCATTGAGGCACCCGCATCACCTGCAGATCTGATCATCTCCACCACAATGCCAGAAGGGCCTGGTGCTTTGCCAGTCGTTATCTGAGAGATAGCCTTCTTAACCATATCAATAGTGATTGGGATGGGCGGCCCTTCCACTGGTGGTTCATCAGACAGGTGGTCTGGGTCCCTCTACCCTCTGCCCAGGCCCTCTGCTTTGAGTCTTCACTCATTGACATCTCCTCTGCATCATTCTTTACTGGTTTGTCACCTAAAACACCGGCATTCTCTCTTCTCATCTGCTTAGCAAGGCGGTATACTTCTTAGGACTTAGGGTCAATATTCTTGTAGATCTCCTTCTCAGCTTCTTGGCGAACATGGTGCACCGCAAGTCTGGCAATGTGTTTGGCCGCAAGATATGGTGCACGAGTGCCCTTCATTTGGCAGATTAAAATGATATCATGTTAAAATACATGGCTGCAATTTGGCAGTGCCCACCTGAGCTCTGGTGAGCATAGTGGCCCATGGGCCTCTTGTTCAATTCTGTGGTGTATTCCTTGCTTCCAAAGGATAACCCTATTATAGAACATATTTCATTCCTTAAAGGCTTGCCGCTTGGCTGCAATGAGCTTATTAACATACTCATTCCACCACCAGGTTTCGCTATGCCAGCGGTGGGGCCGAGTTGTGCCACACACCTCTTCAGTTGTCTTGAGCAGACCGGTCTTGATGCTGTTCCATATATCATCAGTGGTAGCATCAGCTACACCTGCTGAGGATGAAAACCGCGTGGAAATGATTCCTTGTCTGAGGGACTTTCAGCTTCCAAACTTTTAGTCTGGGGGTTAATTTGCGCTTGGGTTTAGGTGGCACATCAATCCTCATATCGAAAATGCTATTGTCAGAGACGATTCTAGGTGTTTCGAGTTTGCAGTTTATCTTGAAGTGTCGGGAATCTTTAGTGTACAATATTTGTCTGCAATTGCATGATTACATCATGTCTTTTAGAATAACCACATGAAATAAATTCCTCAAAGTTTTTTTTTTGTCATTAGCCCTCAGTCCAGCAGGTCCTTAGTCTGCTTTATATACAGTCCATTTATAGCATGAACATGCTCATTGTGTCATCGAGTCTCAAAAAGCACGTTAATGAAATAAACGCACTTCATGCATACACTTAAAATTACTTATTTGCAAAGCCTGTAAAGCCTTGAGTGGAAAACTCAAACAGTCTGCTAATGATAACAAGAAAGTCCCAGAAACAGCCACAGTCAAAGAAGACAGCTCACCTCATGCATCAGGAGGAAGAATGAATACGAAATTAACATTTAAAATTAAAAAATGAATATACGCAGGACATGCCACAATCAAGGACACAAACCATCCAAGCCAACAACGGGATGGGAGAACAGACATTGGAAGGGTGAGCAACAAAATCATTTGAGGGCTGCCTTAAAAGTTCTAAGTACCTGACCCTCGTTGTGGTTCTGATGCAGCTCATCTAACCAGCAAATGTTCGGTCCGTATCGTGGCGCCCTTCTTCATAAATGAACTACCAAAACCCCAAAACTTAACAGCAAACAACCAACTCCTTCCCCGTAATATGGGATCATATTGCGATAACTAGCTATTCCAATAACTCAGATGCACGAAACCACAAAAGTAAACCTCAAAAAGGCTTTAATCAGAGTGTTGGCTTTATTAAAGTGTGACTTCCATACAAACGTAAAACTAACCGAAAAATTCACACAAATTGGTGAAAAAGTCGGATAAGAGGTAAGTAAAAATACCCCTCCAGATGACACCAGTGGCCACCAAATCGTATTGGAATTTCAAAATTTTCCCGGGGGAGGCCACCCGGACCCCCACCAACGAGAGGGGGGTAACCCCCCTCTCGTGCCCTCCCCCACTCGTGCCTTCGGCAATCGACCCACGCCTTCGGCGTGGGCTTCAACTTCAGCATTTGCCTGGCTACGCCCCTGCCATGTATTATTTTCGATAATCCACTAGTGGATTAAATATGCAAATTAGCTAGATAAGTCCCGTAACATTACATGTACGACGTCCTTAACGACGTCGCGTTTACTAATGGCGGAATATTGATATTTTTGTAAACAATCATAACTAAAATGCGTTTTAAATGTCATATGATAAATAGAATCTTGCATTCGTGCTCATGTATTATTGAATTTATTAAACTCGTTGAGGAAAAGGGATAAAATGCTCGGCAAGCCTCGCATTTTATCCCTTTTCCTCAACTTGTTTAGTAAATTCAATAATACATGAACACTCATGTAAGATCCTCTATGTATCAAAGGGAGATAAATCAGTCAGATGGCATGGTAGAGTTATGGAACTTGGTAAGAGTGTAGCTCTGTGATCATACAGATCTGTATTAAGTTTCATGAGGCTAGGGCAAATACTTTTGGAAATACGGCCAAGGTTAATGGTTTGGATTACATTTTCAAAGAATAGGTCAAAGTTCAAAGGTCAAGGTCTCAAATCAAAAGGATTGGTATGAATGGAAAGATCCTATCCCAAGGAACATCCATGTCAATTTTGAAGACTGTATTGTTCAATGAAATGGTATTAAAATGAGTGACAAAAACATGTTTTTTTTTGTTGTTGTTGTTTTTGTTTTTTTTAAATGGAGAGAAAAAGAGAAAACTGGAGACAATTCAATCAAATTGCATGATAGAGTTATGGAACTTGGATAGAATGTAGTTCTTGTGATGAGTATATGTGTTAAGTTTCATGAAGGTAGGCCAAACATTTTGGAAATATGGTCAAAGTTAAAGTTTTTGGTTAAATTATCTAAAAATAGGGCATAGGTCAAATGGTTGAGTATGTGTACGATGTTTTATGAGGTAATTATTGTCAAATATTTTTGAAGTTATAGCCAAGGTTAAGTTGTTTTTTGGAACGACAACAATGACAAAATAGACACAAGAGTGATGACAATAACTTGAAAGTTTTTCTTAAACAGACAAGCTAAAAATAGACCTGTTCACAAAGTGTGATAAATTGTTTCAGATCAGTATGACATATCCACTGCTTCTTTGCAAATTGCATCCACCAAATTTCATAATAAATATGCACTTTTTACAAATAAGAATACTTCTAAGGGAAGAATTAACTGAAACTAGCTGGATCTTTAAGCATATAAGGCAAAACATTTAAAGCTACCTATGGTCAGGGAATGATTCCATTCTTCATGCAAGGTGATACATATAATATTGTACAATTATCCTAATGTGCATCCTGATTAGTTGAAAAGCAACTTGACAACAACAACAATGCACCAATTCAAATCCATATCCAAAGCTCAGAGTCATGTTGGGTAATGAGGATACCAGTTATGAAAGAATATTTTTCCTTATTCTTTGTTAGGAATGTATGTTGTGGGTATCTATCAAAATTGCCTCCGTGAGGTAATTCTAGCAAGTACCCATCATATGAACAAGTCTGTGAAATGAACAGCCCCATAAACCCCATTTTATATAGAGAAAACTGGGGTTTACGGGGATGTATATTATTTTTCTTATTTCTGCTCCAAGACATAGGTTGTGGGTACTCGTTAGAACCGCCTCAATGAGAGGGGTTTTACAAGCACCCATAACCTATGTTTGCAGTAAAAATAAGAAAAATATCACAGATTTTTATCAGAAAAGTAGCCATTTTGGAGATGTAAAAAATGCACTATATTGCATGGGTGCGTTATCCTAATGTGGTGATTCTAACAAGTACCCACAATAAATGTTTTAATGAAGAAATAAGAATTTTTTCAAAATAATCCTCATTAATCCTCCTTATCTGGAGTTATAAATCTTCCAGCTACCAAGGCAGATCAATCAAAATCAACAGGTGCATACAACATTTGATGTACAGAAATGGAAACTACATCCAGTGAAACTTAACCCTTAAGATACTATGCATCTGAAAATGCCATCTTTTTATGTTGCTTGCAAACTTTAAAAAAATATTTTTGTATATAGGCAAACAGTGTGGACCCTGATCAGACTGCTCCTCTATAGGCAAACAGTGTGGACCCTGATCAGGAGCAGTCTGATATGGGACCACACTGTTTGCAAAATTGACTTTTCACCTCAATAAGACAATTCTAATGAGCACACACAACATACACATCCTTTATTTTATAGTGGAGCAAAAATATATCCTTAAGTGTTAACTACTATGCCTCAGGACCTTACACCATTACTAACCCATGGTAAATGGAACTGACCCAATCTCAAACAAATTTTCATGGCCCCAGGTATTCGAGCTATTGAAGTTCGACAGTATAAACATGTGAGCTGACCCATGCAAAAAGAGCGCATTCACCAGCCAACAGTTAGGCTAAACACATGATTTCATGACTACGGTCAACAAGTTTAACCCATTTTGTACCAGAAACCCCAAAACGGGTATTTGGCAAATAGTGCAGGCCCAGATCAGACGCCGCAGAATGCGGCGTCTGATCAGGGCCTACACTGTTTTTCAAAAAGTTCAGCTGTTTTCCAAATGAATTTTGAAGGAAAACACAACCTGTCACCCCTAAATTTTGAAATGGACACCACCTATATATAAGGAGGAAGATTGCATTTGGTACAAAAAGGGTGGTTAAGTAATTTTCATTTCTGTATCCTCTACCTGTAGTAACAATAACAAACACATGAAAAACATGCAACATGCAATCACTTTTCAAGATAAGCCAAAATTCTGAAGATTTTTTTTTCTTTGGTATTTTTTGCTTTGGGATGTAATGGCCAAGTTAACGCTATTTTAAGATCAATATAAAGTAGTCAAACCTGACTCGAAAAACCCATGATTGCCTGATAAACAGTCAAATGCATGTCTGAGTGAGTCAGTGAGAACTTATTTCAAGGAAACATTGTTAAAAGGAGTTATATTTACTTTTACTTAAGGGCCTAATTCTTAAAAACCAACATTGTCATTAGTTAACATATTGTTAAAATTTTGTTCATTCAATATGGCACATATGCTAATATTTTTACTGAAAAAGTTTGTGTAGCTCTTGCATGTGCAAAAGCTATTCACATTTTTTCAGCAAAAATGCCAAAGAATAAGATAATGTACTTGCTATAGCAGTTAATATTTTGACCACTAACCAGCTTGTTACGCTAATAACAATGCTTTGAACAACTGGTCCCAGATATTTTGGCTCATCAAAAGCTATTCTGTTTACAACACTTGCCTTGTGGTGTATGGATAAATCTATAACTTATTTTTTTCATAATTTTTTCAAAGGGGGACCACTCTAACAATGAGAAACTGGATTTCTTGTATCAAACAGTGTGCCAATTGCTCAAAGAGGGATTAACTTAATAGACACCAAGTAAAACTGCATAATATAGAAATATCATCTGTTTATATCGTCTGCTGCGTCTTCTTGAATACTTTTTAAAGATGTTTTTGCATACAGGCAAACAGTGTGGACCCTGATCAGACTGCTCCTCTAGGAGCAGTCTGATCTGGGTCCACATTGTTTGCACAGGGATA
This sequence comes from Lucinisca nassula, assembly GCA_963580285.1. Classification (NCBI taxonomy): domain Eukaryota; kingdom Metazoa; phylum Mollusca; class Bivalvia; order Lucinida; family Lucinidae; genus Lucinisca; species Lucinisca nassula. Next base: position 32,884,812 of record OY757025.1, on the reverse strand, counting down.
AAGACTAAGCATTTTGCTTTAGGCACCCAGGCTGCCATAAATCCAAAATTTACATTAAGTTAATAGGCATTCTTATTCAAAACATAGGCACCCAGGCAAAATTTTAGGAACCTTGGGCGACTGGGCACCTGTGAGTCTGTAGCTGAATCCGGCCCGCACACTAGTACTGGTAAACCGCTTAGAGGATCTAAGCCTGCCCAGGAACCGCGGTGCGAGGCGGACCGTCCATGCTAATAAACCCTATTGGTTTCATTGGGCGACAGGGCTTGAGATGTCATTTCATCTCAATGTCGGGTAAAAGTCCCACAAAATTGGAAGCAACGTCTCCAAAATGACCTTTACAGTGTTGACGGGGACGTTAAACCTCAAATCAAACAAATCCCTGTTGCAACAATGACTTTTAAACTAACCAAGACAATGACAACAAAGCAGATGGCAACTGTTATGACTGATGTTTCAAGGATAAAAGTCTTGAAGAAAAAAGAATCTGCTTTCAGAAAAAAAAGCCACCTCTTCCCATTAGAAAGGAGACAATTTTCAAGTCAGAGTGATCTCCCTTGAAGAGTTATCCATTCACATATATCAGCTTACCATAACCTGGCTTTCTTCTCCTTAGTTCATCTAACAATTTTAATATTAATAATATGTAAAGTATGAATAACAAGAATGACAAACTTTACATTATAAATGGACAAACAGAACAAAACTAATGCTAAAACAACCAGAGGACCATTGGTCCTGAATCGCTCACCTGACTTTTCTGAGGAAGTCCTCAAAGACTTTAATATGTGATCTTTGGCCAAGAGGGACCGAAGGTCTGTGTAACTGGGTGGGGATCTCAACTGTTTCCGAGATATTAAGCATTCAATGCAATAAAGGGAGTTGGCCCCCAGCCCCCCCCCCCCACCCCCCACTGGAACCGTAGGTCCAACGGTCCATTACACTGAATGCGACAAGAATATATATGGTTTATGGGTGGGGATCTTAACCGTTTCCGAGATATTAAGCATTTTGTGGAAAAAAGGGGGTTAGGCATGCCCCCCTCCCTCACCCAGGGACCCCCCGGGTCCAAAGGTCCATGTCACTGAATGCGCCTTATCATAAGGAACAAGAATATATATGGTTTGTGGGTGGGGATCTTAACCTTTTCCGAGATATTAAGCATTTTGAGCAAAAAAGGGGGAGGGGCATGCCCCCCCCCCCCCCCCCCGGACCCCTGGTACCCCAGGGTCCAAAGGTCCATGTCACTGAATGCGCCTCATCATAAAAAACAAGAGTATATATGGTTTATGGGTGGGGATCTTAACCGTTTCCGAGATATTAAGCATTTAATGCAAAAAAGGGGGTGGGGCATGCCCCCCTGGGACCCCCGGGTCCAAAGGTTCATGTCACTTAATGCGCCTTATGATCAGGAACAAGAATATATATGGTTCATGGATAGAGATCTTAACCGTTTCCGAGATATTAAGCATTTTGTGCAAAAAAAAGGGGTGGGGCATGCCCCCCCCCCCCCCCCCCCCCCCCCCGGACCCCTGGTACCCCATGGTCCAAAAGTCCAAGTCACTGAATGGGCCTCATCATAAGGAACAAGAGTATATATGGTTTATGGGTCGGGATCTTAACCGTTTCCGAGATATTAAGCATTTTGTGCAAAATAGGGGTGGGGCATGCCCCCCCCCCCCGGGAAACCCCGGTACCCAAAGGTCCAAAGGTCCATGTCACTGAATGCGCCTTATCATAAGGAACAAGAATATATATGGTTTATGGGTCGGGATCTTAGCTGTTTTGGAGATATTAAGCATTTTGTGCCAAAAAGGGGGTGGGGCATGCCCCCCCCCCCTCCCCCGGGGGGCCCAGGGTTCCAAAATCCACGTCACTAAATGCGCCTCATCATAAGGAATAAGAATATATATGGTTTAGTGGCATTATTTGTAACAGTTTGCAAGATATCAGACATTTCTACTTTTTCCCATACAAATGCCCATGTTACCAAATTTAACCTTGGCGTAAAATAGGTCAAGGTCATCCCAGGGACACCATTTATGCAATTTATGATGGGCCCATGTCCCAGGTGCTACATGCCAAGTTTCATGCAAATCGGCCCAGTGGTTCCGGAGGAGAAGATTTTCGAAGGGTTTTTACCATATATGGGCATGGCGGCCATCTTGGTCATGTGACATAGACCAAAAATGCAAACTTTCGTTTCCCCACCCCATGGAGCCTCCACATGAAATTTGACTACAATCGGCCCAGTGGTTCCGGAGGAGAAGACGTTTGAAAATGTGAACACACACACACACACACACAGAATTTTTGCCTGGCCATACTATCAGCTCACCAATGAGCCTTCGGCTCAGGTGAGCTAAAAACAGGATCTTGATCTAGAGTATATTTTACCAATTACAGTAAAACCTGTCTTAGTGGCCACCTCTATTAAGCAAGCAACCTGTCTTAAGCAAGCAGGCATTCAGTTCCCGAAAAAGGAAAATGTATTAAAATTCACCTATGTTAAGCAAGCACCTGTCTTAAGCAAGCACTTTTTGATTATCCCATAGGTGCTTGCTTAATACAGGTTGGACTGTATCTGCTATTGCCCCCACCCATAGGGGCTTGAAGAAATATATGGGCTGCACGATGCTTCCACGCAGAGCTGAATCTGGCCTGCACACTAGTACTGGTAAACCGCTTAGAGGATCTAAGCCTGTCCAGGAACCGCGGTGTGTCCATGCTAATAAACCCTATTGGTTTCATTGGGCGACAGGGCTTGGGATGTCATTTCATCTCAATGTCGGGTAAAAGTCCCACAAAATTGGAAGAAACATCTCCAAAATGACCTCAGTGTTAACGGTGATGTTAAACCTCAAATCAAACAAAAACAAAAAACAATCGTCTGCTGGGTACTAGAGCAAAGTGGATCTCACATGAAGTACATGTATTGGAATATCATTACAATGATGTTCTGGGAAGTGAGCTTGACTTTTCTTATAAAAGTAAGGGGTGCTAGATGCCATCTTAAAAATGCCACTGGGTAACTTGACAATTTAACAATACACAACAACCTCGTTATAACATGGTTCATTATAACACGGTTTGGATATAACACGGTTACAAGATGGATCCCAAAAATGTATAGATTATATAGAAAAATGACCATAAATGGTCATTTTTCTATATAATCTATACATTTTTGTTTGGATATAGCACGGTTGTTTTACTAACACTGTTTCTGCTTTGGACGCCAACAATAATGTTTTAAAGAGGTTGTCGTGTACCTCCCTGTACAGGTAGGCTGAAAATTTTGCTTGCAGATGGAACTTTCATTCTAACCACTCCTTTTAAGTAACCTCATTTCAAAGAAGAGTTTGCATTATCGAATTTGTGGTTACCCACAAAATTTTGCAAAAATCTGAATGAAATTTTTTAAATATCGTGACTTTTGTTTATTAAGGAACTTACCATAATTTTATAATATCCATAGAAACGGTCAAACTTTTGTGAAATTGTGGTTGAAATGGGGGCAGGGGAGATCATTTCACCCTGGAAGCTTATCCTTTGGGCCAGTTAGTCATGTCTTACCATTTTCTATAGCAAACTGAATGTTCTATTCTATATGAAAATCAATCTTTCTGATGATGACAAAGGTCATGGTGCAGGGTCACACTATGCTGAAGCATGGGCACTGACTTATTTTTTTCTGTTTGTATTCAAACAAATAGGCCTGAGCAAACAGTGTAAATCAAGATTTGAGGTGTCTTATCAAGGTCTACACTGTTGGCCACTCATCCCCCTTTTTAGACACAACATGGGAGTAGTAAATTGTGCTTGTTCAAATTTGAGAACTTATTAGGATAAGACTAGGTTCTCGTAATATATGCACTGGATTTTATGCTACTACAACAAAACCTCTTTATAACACTAATGTTGAGGTCCAAAGCAGAAAATGTGTTTGTTAAACAACCATTTTATATCCAACCAAAATATATAGATTATTATAGAAAAATTACCATTTATGGTCATTTTTCTATATAATCTACACATTTCTGGGATGCATCTTGAAACTGTGCTATATCCAAAATTGTGTTATAATGAATCATTTTATAATGAGCATGTTGTGTAGATGTTTTTGAGCATCCATGTTTAAACCATGTTATGTACTCAAAACCATGTTAAAAATGAGCAATGTTGTAAAAAAATTGTATGTGTATTATCAATGTACAGCTGAATACTACATTAGAAACTAGAGCTGCCGCCTAACGGGCGCCAATTATACCCCCGCATGCGTTGTCAGACAAATTTTTACAAGTATTTGACCTTGAGGAAGGTCAACGTAAAGGTCAAGGTCAGGTTTGTGTATATCAATCTTAAGTACTAGTGGCAAGGTGTGTGGTGTGTGAATATTAAAGAAATCGGTCAAAGAATAAGGAAGTTATGAGCAATGTTAAAGTTTTTTGTAACGGACCGACGACGACGACGACAGACGACAAGCTGACTCCTATATACCCCCTTCAAACTTCGTTTGCGGGGGTATGGTCAAGGTCAGGTTTGTGTATATCAATCTTAAGTACTAGTGGCAAGGTGTGTGGTGTGTGAATATTAAAGAAATCGGTCAAAGAATAAGGAAGTTATGAGCAATGTTAAAGTTTTTTGTAACGGACCGACGACGACGACGACAGACGACAAGCTGACTCCTATATACCCCCTTCAAACTTCGTTTGCGGGGGTATGGTCAAGGTCAGGTTTGTGTATATCAATCTTAAGTACTAGTGGCAAGGTGTGTGGTGTGTGAATATTAAAGAAATCGGTCAAAGAATAAGGAAGTTATGAGCAATGTTAAAGTTTTTTGTAACGGACCGACGACGTCGACAGACCACAAGCTGACTCCTATATACCCCCTTCAAACTTCGTTTGCGGGGGTATAAAAATACTGTTTATGATCATTTTAATATGTAATCTACATGTGTTTTAGGGATCTTTGTTTAAACCATGTTATATAATCAAAACCATGTTAAAAATGAACAGTGATCTAAAAAGGTTTGTGTATTTTCTAAGAAAAAGGTGTATGTTACATTAGAAAAAGTACTGTTTATGGTCATTTTAATATGTAATCTATGTTTTTTAGGGGATCTTTGTTTAAGCCATGTTATATACCAAAAGTCATGTTAAAAAGAGCAGTGAAGTAAAAAGGTTTATGCATATTTTCAATGAAAAAGGTGTATGTAACATTAGTAAAAGTGCTGTTTTGTACTTACATTCTGATGGCGGAATAATCTCATTCCCTTCACTGTCACGCAGAGGAAATGCTTTACCAAAAGTCACAACCAGGTCAGCCAGCTTTTGGTCCCCTTCGTGTGTGTTGTATGTTTCCCAGTCCACTCGGATATCTGGAAAAATACAAAAACGTATTTACCCATTTTGTACCGGAAACCCCAAAATGGGTACCCTGGCAAACAGTGCAGGCCCAGATCAGATGCCGCAGAATGCGGCGTCTGATCATGGCCTACACTGTTTGCAAAAAAGTTTAGCCAAATTTTTAAATAGATTTTCTTAAGGTCGATGATTCCATTTGGTACAAATGTGTAAAAGCAAAATTGGGAACAAGGCACTTAACTTGAGTAGGAAACTTAATAATCTGAAGTTATCTACAATCCTATTTTCACAACATTGGGAAGTGATGAAATTCCTGTCAGAAGACCAAAGATATCAGTTGCAGAAAAGTTCTTAAGCAGGCCACAGCTGATGGCCAAAATTGTCAAGGTAAAAGAAACTTTTAGGGTTGTGACTTGAAGAAGCTTGAAAAAATATGTTACAATAAAGTGATAAACAACAGCACCGCATGCGGGTGCCAACGCTCGGCTGCAGTTTCTTTTAGAAAACAAAAATACTAAGTCGAAAAAGGGGCATAATTGTGCCAAAAATATTTTGAGGGTTACCTCACCTATTGGTATGAGTTCCCCTTTTCATAATGAACAACTAGTCCGAGTTTCAAGTAAATATTTTCAGTAATGACAGAGATATTACAAAATGTCCAAGTTTTTGCAAGACGCCAACGCAGACGACACCAGAGCTATGACAATACCTCGTCGTATTCTTTGAAAACAGCCGAGCTAATGATACTTTACAGATACATGTACATTACTAGGTAATTCGCCCCCGCCCATCGGGGCTTGAAGAAATAGACTGGGCTGCATGATGCTTCCACGCAGAGCTGAAACCGACGGCAGATGAGTAATGGTAAACTGCTTATCGGTTCTAAGCCTGCCCAGGAAAAGTGGTGCGAGTCGGACAGCCCATGCTTATAAACCCTATTGGTTTCATTCGGCAGCAGGGCTTGAGATATCATTCCATCCAATGTCGGGTAAAAGTCCCACAAAATTGGAAGCAACATCTCCAAAATGACCTAAATAGTGTTGACGGGGATGTTAACCCTTATCTTGCTGTTCACGACAACACCTATCTTTGCAAACAGTGTAGTTCCAGATCAGATGGCTTCTGAAGAAGCCATCTGATCAGGATCTACTAGGTTTGGCATTCAGTTTATGAATTTGTAGCAATAAATTACATCAAGTAATTTGATTGGTTGATAGACAGAAATGGGTGTGGCTTAAATGAATATTCAGCAAGATAAAGGGTTAAACTTCAAATCAAACAAACAAACATTACTAGGCAATGTTGGTATTACAGTTGAGAAGCCTACCAGAACTAGAGCTGTCAGTGAAACTGACTAGGGCCCCGGCAGCGCTATCAGAAATTTGTGGACGGACAGACGGACAGACCGACAGAGAGACAGACAGACAGACGGATGGACAAAGTGATTACTATAGGGCACCCACACTTTCAGTGCGGGGCCCTAATAAGCCTGAGAAGAGATGTTGCTTAGTCAGATAATAGTACCATAGCTCCAAATAACATGGAGTAGAGGAAAGAGGTAGCACAAAATTTAGGGTTATCAGGTTGTGTTTTCTTCAAAATATATTTGGAAAATGGCCGAATGTTTTGCAAACAGTGTAGGCCCTGATCAGACACCATGTTCTATGGCATCTGATCTAGGCCTTCACTGTTTGCCAAGGTACCCGTGTTGGGGTATCCTGTACCAAATGGGTTAAAGAATGATGAAATATTCAACAAAAAGTCATCAAAATCTTACCATAAGGACTGGTATTATTAACTCTCATAGATCTCTTACATGTCGCTGTCCCTGCTACATGGCTGCCAAACCTGAAACACGAGTTTCCTGTAAATTCAATTTGTTTCGGAGATTGAAGATTACATTTACAAGATGTTTAGATTTAGTATAGTCGAACCTGTATTAAGCAAGCACCTAAGGGATAACCAAAATGTGCTTGCTTAAGACAGGTGCTTGCTTAATACAGGTGAAAATAAACACATTCGCCTTTCTTGGGAACTGAATGTCTGTTTGCTTAAGACAGGTTGCTTGCTTAATACGGTGAAATTTAACACAGTCACCTTTCTTGGGAACTGAATGCCTGCTTGCTTAAGGCAGGTTGCTTGCTTAATAGATGTGGCCATGAAGACAGATTTTAATGTACCTTTATTTTGTTTGAAAATCATTCTTTATGATCCCAGTTGGTTTCAACATTTTTTTTCTTCTGTATATAATGTATGTAAAAAGACAAAAAATAATAAAATAATGATTAATACAATCACTATACAAATGGGATTCAGAAGGAAGTCCATTTTAATGTACCTTTATTTTGTTTGAAAATCATTCTTTATGATCCCAGTTGGTTTCAACATTATTTTTTTTTGTATATAATGTATGTAAAAAGACAAAAAATAACAAAATAATGATTTTATACAATCACTATACAAATGGGATTCAGAACAAAGTCCATTACTTGATCGAGTCTGTGTCACAAGTGCTTGTAGTAGCCTTTGTGTGCGAGAAAATCTGATAGTGTTGCAAAGATACTCTTATAATGTTGAACAGATATAGAGGATCTTACATGAGTGTTCATGTATTATTGAATTTATTAAACGAGTTGAGGAAAAGGGATAAAATGCGAGGCTTTGCCGAGCATTTTATCCCTTTTCCTCAACGAGTTTAATAAATTCAATAATACATGAGCACGAATGCAAGATTCTATTTATCATATGGCATTTAAAACGCAATTTATTCACGATTGTTTACAAAAATGTCAATACTCCGCCATTAGTAAACGCGACGTCGTTAAGGACGTCGTACATTTAACGTTACGGGACGTATCTAGCTAATTTGCATATTTAATCCACTAGTGGATTATCGAAAATAATACATGACGTTATTAGTAACTTATTACACTCTCAGACGCGACGTCATATGATAAACTTTTATAATGTTGAACATTGTAATTAATACATGCAATAATGTATGTTCTATAGTCTGTAATTCCAGATATGAATATATTTAGGATATTTTGTTTATTCTGTCTTGAAAATGTATGTTGTGTGTACTTATTAGAATAGGTGATTCTAATGAGTGCACATAACATACCTTTATTTTAAATAAAATAATAAAAAATCTCCCTAAGTCATCCCCATTATGCTATTATTAACCCAGTGGCTTGAACAACCTCTATCTCAAAACAAGAGGGCCCAATGGCCCTATATCGCTCACCTGTGTACCAGAAAATCATTAGTGTAGGAGACCACTTGACATTGCTACAAACTAAATATCTAAGCTCATGCAAAGCGGTGTCCATACTTATAAACCCTACTGGTTTTGTTGGGCAACAGGGCTTGAGATGTAATTTCATCTCAATGTCGGGTAAAAGTTCCACAAAAGTGGAAGAGACATCTCCAAAATGACCTATACAGTGTTGACGGGGATGTAAAACCTCAAATCAAACAAAATCTGTGCCTTATGGTTTTGGAGAAGAAGATTTTTTGAAGTTTTTTCCAGTGTAAGTCTATAGGAGCTAATGAGCCCTGGGGCTTGGCCAATTTTGACCCAAAGGGCATGGTTGGCAGGATTTATGTAGGCGACCATTTTGTGTTGCTATATACTAAATATCTAAGGTCTGTACTTCATGGTTTCAAAGAAGATGTTTGAAGCTTTTTTCCACTATAAGTTTGTTGGAGTTAAGGGGCCACAGGATTTGGCCAATTTGGACACAAGGGGCATGATTGGCAGGATTCATGTAGGCAACCACTCGACATTGCTACATGCTAAATACCTAAGCTCTGGGACTTATGGTTTCAGAGAAGAAGATTTTTGAAGATTTTATTCCCCATTTTAAGTTGGGTTTTTTTTGTGTGTTTTTTTTTTTTCATTATAAGGGCCCTGTGGTTTCAGAAAAGAAGATTTTTGAAGTTTCTCCAATTGTAAGTCTATGGAAGCTATAGACCCCTGGGGTGTGGCCAATTTGGATCCCAGGGGCATAACTGGCAGGATTTATGTAGGTGGCCACTTGACATTGCTACATACTAAAAATCTAAGCTCTGGGCCTTATGGTTTCATAGAAGAAGATTTTTTTTTTTTTCCATTATAAGTCTATTGGTGGTGATGAGCTTGGGTGTGGCCAACTTTGACCCCAGGGGCAGGGTTAGCAGGATTTATGTAGCCGGCTATTTTATGTTGCTAGATACTCAATATCTAAGTTCTGTGCTTCACAGTTTCTAAGAAGAAGATTTTTGAAGCGTTTTTTCCATTATGGGTCTATGGGAACTAAGGGGCCCCTGGGCATGGCCAATTTGGGCCCCCAGGGGCATGATTAGCAGGAAATATGTAGGTGACCACTTGCCGTTGCTACATGCTAAATACCTAAGCTCTGGGCCCTGTGGTTTCAGAGAAGAAGATTTTTGAAGTTTTTTTCCATTATGAGTCTATGGGAGCTAAAGGGGTCCCAGGGTGTGGCCCATTTGGACCCCAAGGGCATGATTGGCAGGATTTATGTAGGTGACCACTTGCTATTGCTACATGCTAAATACCTAAGCTCTGGTCCCTGTGGTTTCAGAGAAGAAGATTTTTGAAGCTTTTTGCCATTATGAGTATATGGGAGCTAAGGGGGTCCCAGGGTGTGGCCCATTTGAACCCCACGGGCATGATTGGCAGGATTTATGTAGGTGACCACTTGCCATTGCTTCATGCTAAATAACTAAGCTCTGGGCCCTGTGGTTTCAGAGAAGAAGATTTTTGAAGCTTTTTTTCCATTATGAGTCTATAGGAGCTAAGGGGCCCCGGGGCGTGGCCCGTTTGGACCCCAGGGGCATGATTGGCAGGAATAATGTAGGTGACCACTTGCCGTTGCTACGTGCTAAATATCTCGGCTCTGCGGGCAGTTGTTTCAGAGAAGTCAATTTTTGAAGCTTTTTTCCGTTATGAGTCTATGGGAGCAAAGGGGCCCCAGCGCGTGGCCCATTTGGAACCCAGGGGCATGATTGGCAGGAATTATGTAGGTGACCAATTGCTGTTGCTACATGCTAAATATCTAAACTCTGGGCCCTATGGTTTCAGAGAGGAAGATTTTTGAATCTTTTTTTCCATTATGAGTCTATGGGAGCTAAGGATCCCCGGGGCATCGCCCATTTGGACCCTAGGGGCATGATTGGCAGGATTTATGTAGGTGACCACTTGCCGTTGCTACATGCCAAATATCTCAGCTCTGGGCCCTGTGGTTTCAGAGAAGAAGATTTTTGAAGTTTTTTTCCATTATGAGTCTATGGGAGCAAAGGGGCCCCAGCGCGGGGCCCGTTTGGACCCCAGGGGCATGACTGGCAGGAATTACATGTAATTAGGTGACCACTTGCCATTGCTACATGCTACATATCTAAGCTCTGGGCCCTGTGGTTTCAGAGAAGAAGATTTTTGAAGCTTTTTTTCCACTATGAGTCTATGGGAGCGAAGGGGCCCCGGCGCGTGGCCTATTTGGAACCCAGGGGCATGATAGGCAGGAATTATGTAGGTGACCACTGGCCGTTGCTACATGCTAAATATCTAAGCTCTGGGCCCTGTGGTTTCAGAGAAGAAGATTTTTGAAGCTTTTTTTTCCATTATGACTCTATGGGAGCTAAGGGGCCCCGGGGTGTGGCCAATTTGGACCCCAGGGGCATGATTGGCAGGAATTATGTAGGTGACCACTTGCCGTTGCTACATGCTAAATACCTAAGCTCTGGGCCCTGTGGTTTCAGAGAAGAAGATTTTTGAAGCTTTTCTTCCATTATGAGTCTATGGGAGCGGAGGGGCCCCCCGGGCATCGCCCATTTGGACCCCAGGGGCATGATTGGCAGGAATTATGTAGATGACCACTGGCCGTTGCTACATGCTAAATATCTAAGCTCTGGGCCCTGTGGTTTCAGAGAAGAAGATTTTTGAAGCTTTTTTTTCCATTATGACTCTATGGGAGCTAAGGGGCCCTGGGGCGTGGCCCCTTTGGACCCCAGGGGCATGACTGGCAAGAATTTAATTAGGTGACCACTTGCCATTGCTACATGCTACATATCTAAGCTCTGGGCCCTGTGGTTTCAGAGAAGAAGATTCATGAAGCTTTTTTTCCATTATGAGTTTATGGGAGCGAAGGGGCCCCGGCCCGTGGCCTATTTGGAACCCAGGGGCATGATAGGCAGGAATTATGTAGGTGACCACTGGCCGTTGCTACATGCTAAATATCTAAGCTCTGGGCCCTGTGGTTTCAGAGAAGAAGATTTTTGAAGCTTTTTTTTCCAATATGACTCTATGGGAGCTAAGGGGCCCCGGGGTGTGGCCAATTTGGACCCCAGGGGCATGATTGGCAGGAATTATGTAGGTGACCACTTGCAATTGTTACATGCTAAATACCTAAGCTCTGGGCCCTGTGGTTTCAGAGAAGAAGATTTTTGAAGCTTTTTTTCCATTATGAGTCTATGGGAGCGAAGGGGCCCCCGGGCATCGCCCATTTGGACCCCAGGGGCATGATTGGCAGGATTTATGTAGATGACCACTGGCCGTTGCTACATGCTAAATATCAAAGCTCTGGGCCCTGTGGTTTCAGAGATGAAGATTTTTGAAGGTTTTTTTTTCCATTATGACTCTATGGGAGCTAAGGGGCCCGGGGTGTGGCCAATTTGGACCCAAGGGGCATGATTGGCAGGAATTATGTAGGTGACCACTTGCCGTTGTTACATGCTAAATACCTAAGCTCTGGGCCCTGTGGTTTCAGAGAAGAAGATTTTTGATGCTTTTTTCCATTATGAGTCTATGGGAGCGAAGGGGCCCCGGGGTGTGGCCTTTTTGGAACCCAGGGGCATGATTGGCAGGAATTATGTAGGTGACCACTTGCTGTTGCTAAATGCTAAATATCTAAGCTCTGGGCCCTGTGGTTTCAGAGAAGAAGATTTTTGAAGGTTTTTTTTTCCATTATGACTCTATGGGAGCTAAGGGGCCCCGGGGTGTGGCCAATTTGGACCCCAGGGGCATGATTGGCAGGATTTATGTAGGTGGCCACTTGACATTGTTACAAGCGAAATATCTAAGCTCTGGGCCCATTGGTTTCAGAGAAGAAGATATTTTAATTTTTTCCTATTGTAAGTCTATGGGAGCTATATGTTGCCATGACAACCAGAATTCCAATCTGATCAGCCCAAAAACCTTATGCAGCCTTTTCCCCTACCTGATGATGCTTCTCATGAAATTTGATCAAGATTGACCATGGGGTATTAGAGATATACTTATTTGAAATTGTTTACGGACGGACGCACTGACGCACGGACGGACGCACGCACGACGGACGACGGACAAAAAGTGATCACAAAAGCTCACCTTGTCACTACGTGACAGGTGAGCTAAAAATATTCGTGGTCTCTTAGATGGCCGAGACAATGAAATTCTTCTGTAATGTAAAAATCATAAAAATGCAGACACCTTGAGGACTTTCTGTAATTCTCCTAAAATCTTAACAAATTTGTTTCACAATCCTGCAAGCAGCCCAGAAGGTGCAAACGGAATGGCAAACAAGGCAGTCTGATCTGGGTCTGCACTGTTTGCTTAGGTCTGTGTGGCCCAAAACTTGGGATCATTATGGTGTATGTTTTAAGTATCATTGAAATACACAAGAACTATGTTGACTTACCTGACAATAGGTTTAAGATCTGACTGAGAGGCTGTCATTTGGAAGGAAAGAGGACAACCCACAACTGTCATAGAAACAGGGATCTTCACCTCGTCAAGCTCCCCAACCTGTGGCATAAAACCAAAGCATAACACTTAAAAAACCAGATAAGGGGACAGGACACAACATGTGCTTCATCAAGCAGATTTGCAGTAATATGCCTGATATCAATGTGAAATCTGGTAATGTTGAAGCACATTTTATCAAATTAGAAAGGTATTTGCTAACAACTGAAGGATAACTGTCCTTATTTCTAAATTTAAACTTCTCTTGTGGGTATTCATTTGAACCATCTCAGCAAAGTGATTCTAATGAATATACACAACATAGGTTTTAATGGAGTATTGACAAGTAATATACGTATATCCACCTTAGTTATCACACCTGTATTTAGAAGTCTTGGTCAACTGAAACTGTTCTAGAACTGTCTGTGTCCCTTCAAAAACAGCTTTTTGTTTTCTTTATTTACAGAAAATTTGTGTCCAAAAAATCTTTCTGGAATACCATCAGAATGTCAAGCAGTTTGGACCCAGATGAAACCTGTATATCTATAGAGGGTGCACTAGATACAATGGTCTTGAAATGCTGGTAACCTTATCTGTGTTTTCCTATTTCACTTGCAGTAGTGGGTGCATGTGTTTTAAGCAAGATTAAGATCTTTTCAGACTTCATTTTCTCCTTGAAATTTCATATTCACTATTTCTAAATAGTATTAGAACTGACAGAAGGATCTGACTATACCCCCTCTTTAGCCCACTGTTTTTTTTTTTTTTTTTTTTTTTTTTTTTTTTTTTTACAGAAACAGGGATCATCAGTGAAACAACCTACTGTCACTTTCATGGAAAGACAGATGTAAATCAGTAAACATCACAGTTTTTCAAAGCTGGGGCTATAATTAAAGGAAACAGCTATATTCATGTCTTTCAAGCTACATGCTCTAAAACTTATCAAGTAACAGCAGAAACAATGCATAATTATCAGATATACACAAGGATATGTCAAAGATAAAATCTCCTGCGATTCCTCCATCATGTTATCAAGTCCCTGTAATGAACACCCCCGTAAACCCCACTTCATACCATACCTGTGATAATTTTTTTAACTGTACGAGGGAGATTTGCCATTATGATGATGAAGATGTAAAGAATATAATAGGGAAATTCTCAGTTCAAATGAGGGAGACTCCAAAATTTTACTAAAATTCAGCATAAACTGGGCAAAAATTAACATCAAAATGACAGAGTCTCCCTCCTGATGAGGGAGGTATCTCGGGTATGTCATAGAGAGAAAACTAGGGTTCGATGAGGCGGTTGTAACGAGCACCAACAATCTATGTTTTGAGTGTGAATAAGAATGAAATCACAAATTTTCGTCCGAAAATTAACCTCTTTGCAGATATGAACTATGCTCTATGTCGCACAAATGTGTTATCGTAATGATTATAGGAATGGAACAACATATGTTACCTTGCAGGTAAGGCTATCGATGTATTCTCCCCAGATATCACTGTAGCCACCAATCTCAATAATATCCTCTGTGAAAGGGGAGAGAACTCCGGCAGCTGGTACAGGCACAAATGATGCCCCCTTGCCTTGACTCAGCATAGCTGAACATAAATATGAAGGAAAAAAATCAGCAATACATAATACAGTGTTAACTCATTTTGTACTGAATGTGGAATCTTCCATCTGTTAGGGACCATAATTCCTCCCTTCAGTTATCTACATTGGTAGATTATATGCATATGGCCCCCGCCTATCGGGGCTTGAAGAAATAGATGGGCTGCATGATGCTTCCACGCAGAGCTGAAACCGACCCACACACAAGTACTTATAAACTGCTTAAAGGATCTAAGCCTGCCAAGGCAAAGCGGTGGGAGTCGGACCCTCCATGCTCATAAACCCTATTGGTTTCATTGGGTGGCAGGGCTTGAGATGTCATTTCATCCCAATGTCGGGTAAAAGTCCCACAAAATTGGAAGCAACATCTCCAAAATGACCTAAACAGTGTTGACGGGGATGTTAAACCTAGAATCAAACAAACAAAAACAAACATTATATGCATAGCTTATAGGTTTATGATCACTTTCTGACAACTGCCTCAGGGAGTTGACTCTTTCGCTCAGTTGTTAGAGCATAGGAGTTTCAACCGAACCGCCGGGTTCAAATCCCACCACATACAGCAGGATTCCATTTAGAAATTTAGGGGTGTCAGGTTCTGTCATGTATATTTATTTAGATAATGACTGAACTTTCTGCAAACAAATGTCCTGATTAGATGCTGCATTCTGCAGTGTCTGATCTGGGTCTGTACTGTATGCCAATGATCCGCTTTGGTGTTTCCCCTATTAAATGGGTTGATCAAGTGATTAAGAAAAAGAGCCTTACCAAGTAAAATTACCCTTACCGGTAACAACGTAACCTTTTTTTCTGCTGTCGAAACTAACTTTTCTGTGGTCTAAATTAATTTTCCACACCCTTTTTGAGTAATGAGCCGCATTTGTTCAAAACTAACACCATCATAAGTTTACATAGAGGATCTTACATAAGTGTTCATGTATTATTGAATTTATTAAACAAGTTGAGGAAAAGGGATAAAATGCGTGGCTTTGCCGAGCATTTTATCCCTTTTCCTCAACGAGTTTAATAAATTCAATAATACATGAACACGAATGCAAGATTCTATTTATCATATGACATTTAAAACGCATTTTATACACGATTGTTAACAAAAATGTCAATATTCCGCCGTTAGTAAACGCGACGTCATTAAGGACGCCCTACATGTATTGTTATGGGACGTATTTAGCTAATTTGCATATTTAATCCACTAGTGGTTTATCGAAAATATTACATGGCGTTATTACACTCCCAGACGCGACGTCATATGATAAATTTCATTAAAACCTTGATCACTTAATATTGCATATGCTGAAAAAATGTGAGTAGCTTTTGCATATGCAACCTCAAATCAAACAAACAAATCACCAGACAGATGCCCATCTGACTGAGCTACTGAGGCCAGCATTTTGGACTGTAAAACGGACAATTTACCTTCCAAAATTACGATTTTGAATACAGTTATCTTATAAGTAAAAAAAAAAATGGAAATTTACCAAAATATTTATTACAAAAAGATATTAAAACCCTTGACCTGATGAACCCGAATATGTCTTAGCTTTCAAACAATGTAGATCCAGATCAGATGGCTTCTGAAGAAGCCATCTGATCAGGATCTTCATTGTTTGTCATTCAGTTTATGAATTTGTTGCAATGATTTGCATCAAGAAATCTGATTGGTTTGATAATCAGTGGTGGGTGTGGCATATTTAAATATTCAGAAGGTCATGGGTTAACATCATTTACCTGCATTAGCTTTGGACTGTGTCTTACTCAGTGGATCAGCTAAGTTCGGAGTTCTGCCGAGCAACATTCTTCTTGCACTTGCTGGTCTGGTAGGATCTTCCTCTTTCCTTGGATCTGGTGGGGTGGGTGGCTTGGAGAAAAAGTTCTCCAGGGCAAGATGATATGGAGCACAAATGGCTGTGTTGTTCTTTATGTGGAGATATAATTTTGGTGAAGATCCCAACTTTACAGCCTTTCCAAAGTTTAACTTTGGATTTCCATCAATTCTGAAATTAGGAAGTAAATTCTTACTAACTATACCACAACCTCATTATAACACTATTCATTATAAAAAGATAGATCCCAAAAATGTATAGATTATATAGAACAAGAGCACCACATGCAGGTGCCAACAGTCGGCTGCAGCCCCTTTTCAAAATGAACAACTAGTCCGAGTTTCAAGTAAATAAGTTCAGTAATGACAGAGATATTATAAAATGTCCAAGTTTTGCATGACGACGGCACAGACGAAAATGTCCAAGTTTTTGCACGAAGCCGACGCCACAGCTATGACAATAGCTCGGCTGTTTTCGAAGAAAACGACGAAAATGTCCAAGTTTTTACACGACGAGGACGCCACAGCTATGACAATACCTCGTCGTTTTCTTCGAAAACAGCCGAGCTAAAATTGTTTGGATATAACACCATTGTTTAACTAACACGGTTTCTGCTTTGGACCTGAACAATAGCGAATAAATAGGCTGTAGTGTACTGAGACAGAATTGCTTGACAGAACAGTGCAGATCCGGATCATACTTCTCCAGACTGCTCAAATTTGCCATTCTGCAAGGTTTTGACACACAGCCAGAGATAGATTGGCCATATGGTGTGGGGTTAAACAATTCAGGCCAAGTCAATACAATTAAGGTCAAAATGGGCCAGTCTTTTTCTGGACAGGTTTGTATATCAGCAGTTAACCAGCACGGCCACTATTCAGGCGATGATATTTGTAAGCTGTTTGCTAACTTACATTTCCTGTTTCTTACCGTTACTGTTGTTACTGTAATGATCCTATGATTTCAGACAGACAGGCCTGGGAGAACAGTGCAAACCCAGATCAGACTGCTCCTCAAGGAGAGTCTGATCAGGGTCTGCATTATCTGCTATTCCATCTGCATCTTTCTGAAGCATTTCTCCTTGGAAAAGGTGTCTTAAACAAATTTTAGAGCACTTACAGCAAAATTTTCAGGTGTCTGAATTTTTAGGATTTTTCAGGTGATTTTTATGGTATACGATGCATTGCGCACATGAGGTTTTGATACCTTCGTGTGACTTTGTTAAAGCCACCTTTCAAACAATCACAATCAGAACGATTGCAACACTTCCTTATCTACTTGCAGCAATAGAAATTTGCCTCTGAATTTTTAACTGGCGGGAGATATAATTCTATGAAAAGGGATACCCCTAGAAATTTGATTACCAATTTTGTCACCCAACATTGCGCACAATAAGTGTTTTGTGCTGGTTGAACACGAAAGTTGACTGTAACAAGTTGTTCATTAGATATTCTGCAATGTTGTTATATGCAGTAAATTTAGATACAAAACATTTGTCCATTTGCCTATTTTTAAACTCAGTCTTGGGTTTGGAAATTTTCGGTCTTTTCGCATTTTGGCAAATTTGAAAAAATCCGCGAAAGTGTCACATCTGCACGTGCAACCCCATGTTTTTCAAGGTTAAGTTAAAACTTAATGCAGATGCACAGGTAGTGATGGTAGAAATTCCGAGGGTTAAAGTTATTGAAAATGTGAATGCAGGTTGCGCAAAGTAAACGGCCGCGCAATGTTACTGGACTCGACTGTATATGTTGTTATAAGTAGGACTGGCTAATCTGAGCTGAAAAGATAATCGATTATCAGTCCTGTCATTGTGATCGATAATCGATTAGTAATCGCTACGTTTTTTGCCATAATTTTACCTGTCTGGCTTTCTGTTGTTTTTTTTGTTTGATTTGAGGTTTAAAGTCCCCGTCAACACTGTAAAGGTCATTTTGGAGACATTGCTTCCAATTTTGTGGGACTTTTACCCGACATTGAGATGAAATGACATCTCAAGCCCTGTCGCCCAATGAAACCAATAGGGTTTTTTAGCATGGACGGTCCGCCTCGCACCGCGGTTCCTGGACAGGCTTAGATCCTCTAATCGGTTTACCAGTACTAGTGTGCGGGCCGGATTCAGCTCTGCGTGGAAGCATCATGCAGCCCATATATTTCTTCAAGCCCCTATGGGCGGGGGCTTGGCTGAGTCTATAAGAATCTTATATGGGTGTGAGGGGTGGATTGAAAAATCCGTCCCGAGGGACACTGTCCGGCATCAGGAGGCTTGCCGAGTGATGCCGGACAGTGATCCCGAGGGACGGATTTTTCTATCCACCCCTCACACCAATATTGGATTCTTTTTCTTGCATACCTTCAATTTCTATTGCGAATTTTTAATGCTGCTGTCACTTCGGTTACCGACGTCCGCCATTTTGTGATGACACAACAGGAATGTTTAGTGATGTCACCCATGACGTCGCCGGGCATGAGGTTGTAATCAACCAGTGCATTTATCAAACACGCAATTATATTCGATTTGGGGTCGGAACACCAGGGTCAGAACATAAATTTCTATCCCAGGGTAAAATCACGGATTTCCTTGTCTGGTGTACAAGAAAAACTGTTTCTTGAGTCCTTAGAGTGTTTTATTCCCACAGATCCTGACAAGTTCTTAGTAATACCATAAAAATCCTAAAAATTCAGACATTCTGCAAACTAGCTGTAATTCTACTAACATTTTAACAAATTTGTTTAATGATCCAGCAAGGAGTTCAAAAGGTGCCAACGGACTGGCAAACAATGTAAGCCCTGATCAGGCTGCTCTCTGGGTCTGCTCCTTCCTGCTAATTTGAACTACCCTTATCTCGAACAAAGTTTCATGGCCCCAAAGGTATTCCAGCTACTGAAGTTTTACTGTATATAGAATATGACCCAGAGCACAGCATTTCCCACAACTAACATCAGATCAGCTTTTGCATCAATATAGTCTGACCAGAGACTTCTCTTAAGTCATGGTTTGTTTGTTTGTTTGTATTGGAGTTTAACAACCCAGTCATTATTTGAGCCAGTCACTTTACCTATACACACTTTTCCTGGGCAGGTTTATACATAAGTGGTTAACCAGTACAGTGCAGTAAATTGTAGGAAATGCTGTGCCCCAGCTTATTTATTGTCAAGTTTTTAACATTATTCAATAGGATCTCATGTTATATCTTCAAATGCATAAGAAGTTTTTATTATCAGATCTAAACCCTAAGGATTCCAAGAAAAAATACATCTGAAAATGTCTGTTCATATCTGCTGCATCGTCTTGCAAATTTTTAAAAAATATATTACATAGAGGCAAACAGTGTGGACTCGGATCAGGTCAACAATGTTGCAACAATGACTTTTTAAGTACCGGGTCTTCATTTCACTGACTTGAGCTATGGTACTTACAGAGGATTAGTCCCATCATCAGATACACCATAGGTGACAGAGAGACCTCTAACATCACAGAATACTGCCAGTATCAGCGGTGTGCTCATACCCTCAATCTTACATGGAATCCTCAAGTCAGAGAAATCACCCTGGAAATGCCAAGAAAAATCAAAGCTTCATTAGCTATTAGAGCATAATTATACAGTGAAATTCCACTATTAAGACCACCTAAAATGGAGACTAATTCTGCTTTAAAAAGCTTTAAATATTTAGGAAGTTTCAATTATTCTATCTTCGTGTTTTCTGCATACAGTGTCCTCTGGTCAGGGACCACCTTTGGGACTGTTCAAAAGTGGTCTTAAAGACCACTTTTGAACTGTCCCAAAGGTGGTCTTAATATAGGAATTTTACTGTATATCTCTGAAAGAAATACAAATTTCTGAAATTCTCCTCCATGACATAGTTCAAATTCAATTCATTTCCTACTGCAGGATACTAATTTCTGAAATTTTCCTTCACAACAAGATATTTTCTTGCAAGCATTTGCGAAAATTATGCATCCAATGCTAAAAATTACAGTCCTTTCCAAAACTGGAAAAACTGCAAAGAGACTGTCTAATTTACATGTAAATTTCACAAAATGGTATATGTATTTCCCCTTTTATACAAAGGTCTAAAGGGTGCTGCCAGCATTCCAACAGGTGACCTTGTTCCCCCAGCTAGACACTGTAGAAATCACCATTCGTTGGCGTTTCAGACCCTTAGCGCAAGAACTGACATTTATAAAGAGTCGTTCTTCCCCAGAACCATTAGAGATTGGAATGCCCTTCCCGATTCGATTATTTCGACAGCTAAAGGTGCTGATGATTTTGTAGCTAAATTTACCTCTTTGGTTAGAGCTAGGGACTAACTTCCCACATCACAGGTCCTGGTGTATGAATGTCATTTGACGTGTCACCAGTAACAATTCTGATTCCCCAAATGTGTAACTCAGTAATCAGTATTTCTCATATTGACTTCAGGCTATTGCTTTTGTGATTTTATTATCCCTGTGTAGGAACAAAAATTTAAAGGATGTTTTATTTTACTGAAAATAGACATTAAAATAGACAGAAAAACTGCAAGTCTATTGATAAAATAGTAATCTGAGAAAACAGATGTTCCCCAACCACATACTCCTTTCAAAACAAGCTTAATTTAACAGCACCAGTGACCTTGAAAATAAGGTCAAGGTCACGGAAACCCAGAAAGTTTTTCCTTCTGATCAAATGTTACATCCATGCAAATTTGATTAAAATCCACCCAGTAGTTCATGAGATATCCTGCACACAACCTAAATTTGGCCTAGATTTGACCTATTTAGCATTAGCTGTGAGCTTAAAAATAAGGTCAAGGTCACTAAAACATAATCAGTTCTTCATCTTGTCCCAATGTCATATCTACACAAATTTGGTTAAAATCCACCCAGTAGTTCACGAGATATACTGCACACAACCTAAATTTGACCTAAAATGACAGCTATGACCTTGAAAATAAGGTCAAGGTCACCAAAACCTAATCAATTTTTCATCCTGTCCCAATGTTATATCCATGCAAATTTGTTTAAAATCCACCCAGTACTTCATGTGATAACTTGCACACAAGAAAGTGTCATGCATACATATACGCCGCTAGTTCTATGTAGATTTATGGACAACTGAAGGGTCATGGCCAGCACCCCGGGGAAACCGCAAAATGAAAAAACAAGCAAACAATGAAAACCCAGATCAGTGGCCACAGAATGTGATTTCCAATGAGGGTCTTCACTGTTTTAAAAACGTTCAGTCATATTCCTAACAAATTTCCAAAGGGATTCCTGCTTTATATAAGGCAGAAGAATCCATTTGGCATAAAATGGTTTAAACAGCAAATATGGTATTTACTTTACCCTAAGTATCTGAGCACCTCAACCCTTACCATACTTGTTCTAAAATTTGAACAATCACAATTTACTTCCTGATGTTGTGTCTAAGAATAGCCAGATGAGTGGCAAACAGTGTAGACCCTGATGAGATGCCACATTTTGCGGCATCTCATCTAGGTCTACACTGCTCAGGCCTGTCTATCCAAATGCCTGTCTATCCAATACGCAACTGAACTACCTGTCTAGTGGCTATGAGTTGTATAATAATCTCTTTCTCTTCTCTTGGCTCCAGAACCCCCTGTCGTGGCTCTAGGTCTAACCTACCATCCTTGCAGTCTTCACCCAGTGGCTTAAACGGAAGAAAAAAAGATATATGAGCCAGCGCATGACAAAACCTACAATAAGACATGTGCGCCCTATGAAGACTCAGATCAGCCTGTGCATCTGCACAGTCTGTTCAGAGTCTTCGCTGTGGACTCTAAGGATAGCTAAGGGCCCAATGCTCCTCAATGCAGCAAGGGAAGTCTCTGGTCAGACTATATGGATACGCAGGCTGATTTGAGTCTTCACTGGGCGCACATGTCTTATTGTAGGTTTTGTCATGCGCTGGCTCATACTTCACTTAGTGGCTGAAACGTACACCTGTGGACACAAATCTGTTCAAACTTTGATGAGCTTCATTTCATTTTGATCTGATGTTTCATTCAATATTTCCTTCAACCCTTCAGTCAACTGCAAGACAGGAATAAATTCAAAACACAAAGTGTTGTACATTTCACTGTGGACCCTGAACTGTCCAATCAAAATACATCTTGAATGTCAATGAGATCTAAAAATGGAAAAAGTGCTTGCCACAATAAGACAAATCAATGTATATTTCTTGATCCAGTTTTAGACTACTTTGATGAATAACATTTGCTTGTCAAACTAACTTGATGCAAAGAGATTCATCGAAAGGTACTTCATCGGAGTTTGAACGCTTTTGTGTTCACAGTTGTAAGTCAGTAGAGATATTTTTATTTTGGTGTGGTCATTTCAAATTTATTTCACTAAAGCCGGCCTGTCCTTAACACTTTTGGTACCAAATAGAATCTTCCTCCTTATATACAGAGCAGGTGTCCATTTCAAAATTTAGGGGTGACAGGTTGTGTTTTCTTCAAAATCTATTTGGAAACTGAGAGGCCTCCGTGGTGTAGTGGTTACGCTACTCGCCTTGTAAACCAGAGATCGCTGGTTCGATCCCGGGCTTCTCCAGACTTTCGGATGAGTCTTTGAACCAAGGTCCCTTCTCTGTATGACCTTAGCTGTTGGTGGGATGTAAAACTCAAACACTCACTCACTCTATTTGGAAACTGGCGGAATGTTTTGCAAACAGTGTTGGCCCTGATCAGACGATCTGGGCTTGCACTGTTTGCCAGGGTACCCGTTTTGGGGTTTCTGGTACTAAATGGGTTAAAGGCAAGAATTAGGTTTAAATGTTATTTTATTTGTATCACACAGAGGATCTTACACGATTGGTCATTTCATATGACATTTATGAAACGAACCTTTGGCGAGTTTCATAAATTTCATATGAAATGACCATGATTGTAAGATTCTGTTTATCATGTGACCACTTAAAATTGGATTTTATCGACTTTCAATTTGACAATTTTTCCCAAAAAAATGCATTTCTGTCATGGACATCGTCATGACATTACTTAATCCCATCAACATGTTATTACACTTGTGGTCATATGATTTTTATTACACCACACTGTCAACTGCTTGTGATTTTGTTTGATTTGAGGTTTAACGTCCCCGTCAACACTGTAAAGGTCATTTTGGAGACGTTGCTTCCAATTTTGTGGGACTTTTACCCGACATTGGGATGAAATGACATCTCAAGTCCTGTAGCCCAATGAAACTAATAGGGTTTATAAGCATGCGGGGTCCAACTCGTGCACTGCTTTGCTTTGGCAGGCTTAGATCCTCCAAGCGGGTTACCAGTACTCGAGTGCGGGTTGGTTTCAGCTCTGCGTGGAAGCATCATGCAGCCCATAAATTTCTTCAAGCCCTGATGGGCGGGGGCCGAACACTGCTTGTGATAAAAAGATATAATACACCTTAACATGTCCAAAGGAAAATATATCATATACAAATGGGATTCAAACAGAACTCAGTATGACTCAATGGATCTGTATTCCATTATTCACGAAAATTTAAGACGAATAACATGTGAGTTAAGGAATAGAGAATCCGTTTTTGGAAGGGTTAAGTTTCTGGGAAAGCAAACAGTAAGTCCTTTGTAAAACAAGTCTGTAAAGTATGACAGGTGTAATCATAATCATAATGCAAGGTCAAGAGGCAGCCGGCCTCGGTTGCTGAGTCTGATGCGCTTCTGACTGGAGATCAGGAGGATGCGGGTTCGGCAACATTCTTTTGTGGAGATTGATCATGAAGTCTTTTCTAAGGCCATTCTCTCCCTTCCAGTGATTCAAGAAGGGTAGTTGTCAGTTTCTGGCAAAAGAATGTACACTGTACTGATTAAGCGCTTACGTATAAGCCTGTCCAGGAAAAGAGTGGATAGGTAAACTGACCGGCTCAGAAAAGACCTAAAATAGTGTTGACTGGGTGGTTAAAATCCAATACAAACTAGAGCTGCCGCCTAATGGGCGCCAATTATACCCCCGCATGCGTTGTCAGACAAATTTTTACAAGTATTTGACCTTGAGGAAGGTCAACGTAAAGGTCAAGGTCAGGTTTGTGTATATCAATCTTAAGTACTAGTGGCAAGGTGTGTGGTGTGTGAATATTAAAGAAATCGGTCAAAGAATAAGGAAGTTATGAGCAATGTTAAAGTTTTTTGTAACGGACCGACGACGACAGACGACGACAAGCTGACTCCTATATACCCCCTTCAAACTTCGTTTGCGGGGGTATTACAAACAAACATCAACCTACCCTCAAGACAAAATCAACCCGCAAGTGCTGTTAGTTCTTTGATTTTTCTTCTTTTCAAATGTTTACAAACCTGTCCAGAAGCTTTCATGATGCAGTGATTAACCCTTATCCTGCTGAATAAATGAACTTAGTCACACCCATTTCTGACTATCAGCCAATCAAATTACTTGATATAATATATTCGTACAATCCATAAACTGCAAGACAAATAGTGTAGATCCAGATCAAATGACTTCTTCAGAAGCCATCTGATCTGGATCTACACTGTTTGAAGAAGCCATCTGATCTGGATCTACACTGTTTTCAAAGATATCATAAACTGCAAGACAAACAGTGTAGATCCTGATGAGATGGCACCATCTGATCTGGATCTTCACTGTTTTCAAAGATAGGGTTTGTTGTGCTCATCAGGATAAGGGTTAATTTATGTGCCTCACAAACTCGGGATCATAGGCTCGATTCTGGCTTCTCCTGACTTTGGAATAAGACTGATCCCCATATGACCTTAGTTGACAGTGGGATATAAAACTAGAATAAACATACCTGTCCCCACTCAAACACAGTAGGTAGTAGTGTCAGGTTGATCAGTTTAGCAGTAGCTGTGACAGGCACATTCTTGTAGATTTCAGGGATGGACAACTCACAATGTTCCAGACACACCTGGGTAACCTGTACTTCAGCGAAACATGAAATGTTGCTGCAATCAGAACAACAGCTCATGTAAAAAAAAACAAAAAACAAAGTGATTGTCCCATCTAAATTACTTCCTAATAAATTTCTTATTAAGAATTGTCATTTCTATTTTTTTTAGTTATTTTTGACTCACCTTTGCTACTAAAGATGATGAAGAGTTATTATCATTCCATTTGCTCAAACATTACAGTCTCTTTTTTACTCAAGGACTGGAAAGACCCCAAAAGTGCTGATTGACCACAATGTGATAAGTTTGTTTGTTTGTTTGATTTGAGGTTTAAGATCCTCGTCAACACTGTATAGGTCATTTTTGAAGACATTGCTTCCACTTTCTTGTGACTTTTACCCGACATGGAGATGAAATGACATCTCAAGCCCTGTCGGGTTTATAAGTATAGACGGTCCAACTCACAGCGGTTTACCAGTACTTGTTAGGGGTCGGTTTCAGCACTGTGTGGAAGCATCATGCAGCCCATCTATATCTTCAAGCCCCAATGGGCGGGGTCTGACAACAATATGCTACCTTTAGTGATTTATGTACAGTTTGTTTGTTTTGTTTGATTTGAGGTTTAACGTCCCCGTCAACACTGTAAAGGTCATTTTGGAGACGTTGCTTCCAATTTTGTGGGACTTTTACCCGACATTGAGATGAAATGACATCTCAAGCCCTGGCGCCCAATGAAACCAATAGGGTTTATTAGCATGGACGGTCCGCCTCGCACTGCGGTTCCTGGACAGGCTTAGATCCTCTAAGCGGTTTACCAGTACTAATGTGCGGGCCGGAATCAGCTCTGCGTGGAAGCATCATGCAGCCCATATATTTCTTCAAGCCCCGATGAGCGGGGGCCGGATTTATGTACAGTGAAACTAAGATAACTCTAAGACAGATGGCTCCTTCACCATGGCTAATTCAAACTCATTCTGGAGTCCCAGGAAAATTCTTCCCAAAGCTCCAGATGTCCATATATTTAAGATAATTGATGGAGTTTCCTTCTCATTTTGTCCATGGAGTTTCCTTCTCATTTTGTCCTGTAAAGGTATGTTGTGTGTACTCATTAGAATTGCCTCATAGAGGCAATTCTAATACACACAACATTCCATTATTTTACACATATCGATAACGCACCCATGTGACATAGTCCATTTTTTCACATCCCCAAAATGGCTTCTTTTTTCATTAAAACCTGTGATATTTTTCTTATTTACATGGCAAAAATAGGTCATGGGTAATAGTTAGAACCTTCTAATGAGTATCCACAACATATGTCTTGGAGCATAAAAATAAGAACCAGAGATTCAACTTTGGTGATGTCGCACCTGCTCCCCACCTGCCCCACACAAAAGAATAAAAGTTTATTTCAGGTAGAAGAAATGAATATAGGGCTTTGAGAAGAACCCATAGCCTATATATGTGGGGTAAAAAACTGACTAAGTTCACAATGTGATAAAATGAACTAAACTGATTTATATCCAAAGCACATGAGGATCCTCATATCATGGAGAAAACACATGCTAAGTTTCAAAATGTTCAGTATAAAACTGTAAGAGGAGTTGCGATGACCAGGTACCTATCATATATCAATTGAAGGTGAAGGTTAATTATGACTAAGTTCACAATGTGGAAAAAGTGACAAAAATTAATCCAAAGATTAAGTCCAAACAACATGTACAGCCTCATGCCATGCCAAAAACACATGCAAAGTTTCAAAGTGATTAGTATAAAACTGTAAGAGGAGTTGCGGTGACAAAGAGGTATCTCCTGTATATCAATTGAAGGTTAAAACTGACTAAATTCACTATGTGCAAAAAGTGGAAAAAAAAAAATTCCGAGAATTATGTCCAAACCACATGCACATCTTCATACCATGGTGAAAGCACATGCAATATTTCATAATGATCTGTACAAAACTGTAAGAGGAGTTGCGATGACAAGAGGTACCTATTGTATATCAAATGAAGCTTAAAAATGGCTAAGTTCACAATGTGCAAAAAGTGAAAAAAAATATTCTGAGATTTATGTCGAAACCACATGCACATCCTCATACCATGGCGAAAGCACCTGCAAAGTTTCAAAATGATCAGTATAAAACTGCAAGAGGAGTTGCAATGACAAGAGGTACCTATCATATATCAATTGAAGGTTAAAAATGACTTTAACCTTCAATTGATATGTCATTTTTAACCTTCAATTGATATAAGTTCACAATGTGGAAAAAGTGACAAAATTGATCCGAAGATAAAGTCCCAAACACATGCTCATCCTCATACCATGGCAAAAACACAGACTGAGTTTCAAAATAATCAGTATGATACTGTAGGAGGAGTTGTGATGACAAGAGGTACTTATCGTATATCAACTGAAGGCTAAAAATGGACAAAAAGTAAAAAAAAACATTCTGAAATTTATGTCGAAACCATATGCACATCCTCATACCATGAAGAAAGCACATGCAAAGTTTCAAAATGATCGGTATAAAACTGCTAGAGGAGCTGCGATGACAAGAGGTACCTATCATATATCAATTGAAGGTTAAAAATGACTTAAGTTCACAATGTGGAAAAAGTGACAAAAATTGATACGAAGATAAAGTCCAAACCAAATGCGCATCCTCATACCATGGCAAAAACACAGACAAAGTTTCAAAATAATCAGTATGAAACTGTAGGAGGAGTTGCAATGACAAGAGGTACCTAACGTATATCAACACATCCTCATACCATGGCGAAAGCACATGCAAAGTTTCAAAATGATCGGTATAAAACTGCAAGAGGAGTTGCGATGACAAAAGGTACCTATCATATATCAATTGAAGGTTATACCTATCATATATCAATTGAAGGTTAAAAATGACTAAGTTCACAATGTGGAAAAAGTTACAAAAATTGATCCGAAGATAAAGTCTTAACCACATGCGCATCCTCATACCATGGCAAAAACACACACAAAGTTTCAAAATAATCGGTACGAAACTGTAGGAGGAGTTGTGAAGAAAAATCACCGAGTGTAAAATGTTGACGGAAAGATGGACAGCCGGACCGGATAACCGGACGGACGGATGGACGGACGGACAGACAGAAAAACGAACAGAAACTTGCATGCCTATGTCTTCCTGCTAAAGCAGGTGCGACAAAAACAATGCATACCCCATAAGCCACAGTTTTCCCTCTATAAAGTGGGGTTTACAGGGGGTGTTCATTTCATGGACTTGGACACGTGATGCAGAAGATCGAAAAAAATCCTGAAGTTATCCACAATATGCCCCATGGCCTGTTGCTATGATTAATCTTAGTAGTTCTAACTATCCGTACCTCAAACAAATTTTCATGGTCTCAAAAGAATTCAAGTTATTGAAGTTTGACAATACATGTGAAGATTAAAGGCTATTCTTAGGAACTGACTTGGGCCATAACTTTGTAAAATTGGCAGATTTTGCCATTTTCAATCCCAAACAAACATGTACCCAAAATTTGAAGAAAATACATTTATAGACATTCAAGTTAT
This sequence comes from Lucinisca nassula, assembly GCA_963580285.1. Taxonomy (NCBI): domain Eukaryota; kingdom Metazoa; phylum Mollusca; class Bivalvia; order Lucinida; family Lucinidae; genus Lucinisca; species Lucinisca nassula. Next base: position 32,855,827 of record OY757025.1, on the reverse strand, counting down.
CAATTGGAAATGAATTGCGGACAAACTGGCAGATGGACTGGCAGATGGGTGGCTGGATGGATGGAATATCAGTGGGTTAAACATAATAGCCCACCACAATAACATTAATACCCCACCATTACTGTGTGGCAGTGTATAAAAATACATACCAGTCTTTTCCATCTTCCACAATAACTTCAATGACACGTCTCACAGACCTGGCGGCCAGGGGGTGGAATGTAACTGTCACCTTCTTACTCTCTAAAGGTTTCAACTCTCCACCAGCAGGTTCAAACACAAACTCAGACAGAGCCTAAAACAGAAGCATAATATTATTACAGAAGTCAACAACTTAGATATAAGCCGTGTCCCGAGAAAACCAGTATAATTATTATGGTGTTTTTTACCAGATAAGACATGAACAAGCCTCCTTAGCTAGAAAGACTAGCAGAAATAAAAGAACCGCAGATACTGCATAATACCCCGCCACTGCTAAGCAATGTAACTTATTTGAAAATATATCAAGGCTAAATAACTAGAAAGGGGATAGCAGAGATATGATCCGCAAGTGTAATGTCTTAATGTGAGTGGATGAAGTTGTTAGAAGATGTAGGAAGCATATGTAAAAATCCATTTTTCAGACATTTGATGGGAAGGCAACACAATAAGTTGACATTATTAGAAAATTATGGAGGCAAGTATTTACCTTAAATGGCTGTGGAACATGTATCTTTATGTGGTACATATAAGAATTTCATGTTTTTCGATGTACTGCCTGTCTGACTATATTCTTTCGTGAAGACTGATCATGAAGTAATTTCTATGGTCATTGTGCTCCTTCCGCTGATTCAAGAAGGGCAGGCATGAAGTATGTGCACTAAGTACTGGTTAACCACTTAGAAGGGCCTTTATTTTAGGCATCTATTTGGTTAGGCTTTTACTGCACATTCCAAGGGTGAGGTTGATTAGGCTTCAATCAAAAGGATTAAGCATAAATGGCAACCAATCATAAATTAAGATGTTTGTGGGTGATCTTTTGGCATTCTCACAGGGACCCTTTAGTCCTCTATATATCTGTAAAGTTTAATCCAAATATTTCATATAGTAAGGGAACTACAGGCCAAAAACTATTTTTCAGATACTGAAAAGGGACAGACAGACCGATGGACAGACATACAAATGGATGGACAGACAGACAGACAGACAGCAGAGGGTGTAGAAGTTTTATCCATATATTTCAAATAATAAATGAACTATTAGCCAAAATCCCTTTTTTTATATATTTCAAGGGCAGATAACTCAATTGCTGGGAAAGCCAGAGTCATGTTCCTTTGCCACAGTATGTAACATTTAATCTACTACATATCTATGAAGTTTCAGAAAGATATTGTAAATAATAAAGGAACTACAGTCTAAAATGCATTTTAAATACTTCAAGGGCAGATAACTCAAGAACTGGTATAGCCAGAGTAGCGGTCCTTGGCCACGATATGAACCATTAAGTCCTCTATATATCTGTGAAGTTTCATCGAGATATTCCATATAGTAAGGGAACTAGAGGCCAAAAACCATTTTTCAGATATTTCAAAGGCAGATAACTCAATCGCTGGGAAAGCCAGAGTCATGTTCCTTTGCCACAGTATACAACAATTCATCTACTACATATCAATGAAGTTTCAGCAAGATATTGTAAATGATAAACGAACTACAGTCTAAAATGCATTTTTAAATACGTCAAGGGCAGATAACTCAAGAACTGGAACAGCCAGAGTAGCAGTCCTTGGCCACAATATGAACCGTTTAGTCCTCTATATATCTGTGAAGTTTCATCCAGATATTCCATATAGTAAGGGAATTAGAGGCCAAAAACCATTTTTCAGATACTGAAAAGGGCAATAACTCTGCTAAAAATTAACGGATTTTGCCCATTGACAATCCTAAACCACTCATCCCCGATACCAATATGTATGCAAAATTTGAACACAATCCGTGAAAAAATACTCAAGTTATCGATCGGAAACGAAGTGCGGACGGACGGACGTTCTTAGTAGAGGGTTCTTAGTAGAGGTACCTTGTGGGGTTACTAATGTAAAGTCTAAGGAGACTTTAACCCCATAACGCACCACTGTACAGAGTTTTAACCCCACATACGAAATTTTTAACCCCACTCACTGAAAAGTTACTGTGCCTTACGGAATAAACCTCATTAAGTTGAATTGGGCAGAATCCTAACCCCACTAGGTACCTCTAGTCTGCCCGGACATACGGACGGACGGACGGACACCGGAGGGTATAACATAATACCCCGCCACAATCGTGTGGCGGGATATAAAAATGAAATTTCAACAACTGTTTTGCTGAACACAACATCTACCTTTGCAAATGATGTAGATCCAGATCAGATGGCTTCTGCAGAAGCCATCTTTTCAAGATCTACATAATTTGTCATTCAGTTTGTGAATCGAATGAATATAATAAATCAAGTAATTAGATTGGTTGATAGTCAGAAACGTATTTGGCAAAATTAATTTAGTAGCTAAATGACAGTTAAATATAGAAACAAGGGAGCATACCTGTGATACATTCCTCATCAGGAGGGAGACTCCCTCATTTTTATGCTAATTTTTGGCCAATTTGTGCTAAATTTTAGTAAAATTTTGGAGTCTTCCTCATTTGAACTGAGAATTTCCCTATATATTCTTTACATCTCCCTCACCTCAATGGCAAATCTCCCTCATACAGTTAAAAAAATTATCCCAGGTATGAGGGAGTTGAACTAGCCAAGCCGTGAACACTGATCAGACTCACTTAGCAACAGGTATAAGCAACAAACAGGTACCAACAACCTATATCTTGGAGCACAAATAAGAGAATAATGGATACTCCTGTAAACCCAAGTTTTCTATGAGTGAAGTGGGGTTTACAGGGCTGTTCATTACACAGACTTTTTCATGTGATTCATAGATGTTATAGTTCGAACAAATTGCCATGAGACTGGTGAACTCTATTAACATAATTTCACACCCAATTGAATGCATGTATTTATCTTCGCCATCTCCCGAAAATGGCGATATTGTTATTCAATACATAGAGGTCGGTAAATGGGTCGCAATTCATGTGATACCGAAAATTCACGAGAAGTTTACGAAAGCCAACGTATTAGGCGATAACATGGACAAATTTATTCCATGCATAAAAGTTAGTCTCAGGTCAAATTGTTCGAACTATACATTATGTAAATACACACTATACATGTATTTAAGTATGTTATAAATGGTAATGGCATTTTAAAATGTGACTATCATATGATGTCAGGTCTGAGAATGAAATAACGCCATGTCCACTAGTGGATTAGATATGCAAATTAGTTAGATACCCCCGTAATGTTACACATATAACGTCCTTCACAACGTCATGTTTAGTAAGAAAAGGAGAAGAGACAGCAGGCTCATACTCTTATATAAAGGTCTAAAGGGTGCTGCCAGCATTCCAACAGATCACCTTGTTCCCCCAGCTAGGCACTGTAGAAAGCACCATTCAATGGCGTTTCAGACCCTTACTGCAAGAACTGACATTTATAAAAATCCTTCTTCCCCCGTACCATTAGAGATTGGAATGCCCTTCCCGATTCAATTATTTTGACAGCTGAAGGTGCTGAGGATTGTGTAGCTAAGTTTACGTCTTTGGTTAGAGCTAGGGACTAACTTCCCGTATCACAGGTCCTAATGTATGAATGTCATTTGACGTGTCACCAGTAACAATTCTGATTCTGACAGAATAATGACATTTTTGTTCAAAAACCATAAATCAAATGAGTTTTAAATGTCACATGATAAAAAAAAACTCTTGCATTCGTGCTCATGTATTATTTAAATACAATGCTCAGCGAAGCCTCGCATTTTATCCCTTTTCCTCCACTCGTTTAATAAATTCAATAATACATGAACACTCGTGTAAGATCCTCCAGTTTACAAACTTAGCTACTGTGATTATAACAGCATTGTTTTGACTGCTAGTTTGGTTTTTAACCCTTCTCTTGCTGAATATTCAGTTTAGCCACACCCATTTCTGACTTTGAACCAATCAAATTACTTGATGTAATTTATTCCTACAAATTCATAAATTGAACGTCAAACAGTGTAGATCCTGATCAGATGGCTTCTGAAGAAGCCATCTGATCTGGATCTACACTGTTTCCAAAGACAGGGGTTGTCGTGAACAGCATGATAAGAGTTAACAACAAATCAACAATTTCCATCGTCGTCTTCCAGAGAAAGAGAGATGAAATAGAAGAGAAAGTAGAGTAGATGAAAGAAAAGCACTGGGGAGAAAGGGGAAATGAAAGTGTAGAAACAGAAGATACAAAAACATTCTCACTCTACCCTTACATACTGCAAGATAGCAGGCCTTGCCCAGCTGTAAGCTAACATATCAGTTGGATGCCCGTGTGACACAATATACAAGACACCTTTGCCTCACCTAACAGCCCCAAGTTCGGCCCTCACCCACTGGGGCTTGAAGAACTAGATGGGCTGCACGATGCTTCTATGCAGAGCTGAAACCGACTGCACACGAGTAAAGGTAAACTGCATAGGGTATCTAAGCCTGCCCAGGCAAAGCGGTGCGAGTCGCATTGTCCATGCTTATAAACCGTATTGGTTTCATTGGACGACAGGGCTTGAGAAGTCATTTCATCTCCATGTTGGGTAAAAGTCCCATCAATTTGAAGCAACATATCTAGAATGACCGATAAACTGTTGACAGGGACATTAAACCTCAAATCAATCAACCAACCAACCAACAGCCCCAAGTTAAATGATAAAACCATTATACACATACCATATCATCTTCTGATGAGGCAAAAGCTGGACTGTCCTGGATAGACCAAGTTGTTATAATCTGGGACATGTTGTTGACTGTAATCTCCCTGGCAACAGTCTGGCCCAGTCTCACAAGACCAAAATTGATGTCAGGCTCATCAATGGACATTTCAGGACCCTGTAATTATAAAGAAAATGATAGCGATATGAGTGCTTTCTTTCAACATTTTTATCCCCACGCTTTTCGAAGAAAGAGTGGGGATATTGTAATTGTCTCCCTCGTCCGTATGTCCGTCCGTCCGTCTTACCGGACAACTCCTCCCACACTTTTACAGCTAGAAACTTAAACTTTGGGAACTGATTGGTCTTTGGTCTGAGGAGTGCATGACACTTTCAGAATTTTGATCCTACCCCTAGGGGCCAGGCCAGGGGGTGGGGTGCCCCGGGGGTAAAAAATCAAAGTTTTCAGAACCTGGTCGTGTGACATATCAAATCAAACGGCATAATGAGTAGAATAAATAACAATCAAAATTTGACCCCTAGGGTCAGGTTTGAGGTCACCAGAGGTCAAAAACTTGGATTTTCACCCCCATAACCCCCTTTTTAACGATTACCGGATAACTCCTCCTACGCCGTTTCAGATAGAAACATAAAACTTTGGGAACTGATAGGTCTTTGGTCTGAGGAGTGCATGACACTTTCGGAATTTTGATCCTACCCCTAGGGGCCAGGCCAGGGGGTGGGGTGCCCCGGGGGTAAAAAATCAAAGTTTTCAGAACCTGGTCGTGTGGCATATCAAATCGAACGGCAGAATGAGTAGAATACATAACAATCAAAATTTGACCCCTAGGGTCAGGTCTGAGGTCACCAGAGGTCAAAAACTTGGATTTTCACCCCCATAACCCCCTTTTAAACGATTACCGGATAACTCCTCCTACGCCGATTCAGATAGAAACATAAAACTTTGGGAACTGATAGGTCTTTGGTCTGAGGAGTGCATGACACTTTCGGAATTTTGATCTTAAGATTGGGTGGGAGTTGCAATTGAGAACTTATATAGTGGCGTATCTTTAAAAAAGCGTGGGGATATGCGATGGCATGCCATTGACTGTGCGATTCTAGTTTAGCCTGTAATAATGAACGAACTACATCCCTGTTCATTATAAAATAGTTTTGGCTATAACACTGTTGTAATCACAGTGTTAAGATGGATCCTAAAAATGTACAGATTATAGAGAAAAATGACCCAAAAATGTAAAGATTATATAGATAAATGGTCATTTTTCTATACAATCTTTATATTTTTTGTATTTATATAACACAGTTGTTTAACTAGAACTGTTTCAGCCAACAACGCTATTATAAAGAGTTGTGATGTATCAGCTCATCACGTTAACAATACGTCCATGTAATTTAATATGGAGAAAGAAGAGGTCCACAGGATTATACATTATTTTTATTATTTCTGTTCTGAGACATAGTTTCAGCCTGAGGGTACTCGTTAGCACCGCCTCGATGAGGTGGTTCTAACAAGCACTCACAACCTATGTTTGGAGAATAGATAACCCTAGTAGAGAAAGAAAATACATGTAGTGTACTATATTGCAGGGATGTGCGTTCGTTAAAAATATTTCTCTGAGCTGAATACCATCTCAACCATTTAAGGGGAATGGGAACACCTGGCACATTTGCCGCCATTTTTTTCAAAAGGGAGACAACTTTCGGGACTTCTTGTTCGCTTTTCTATAAGCCCTGTCCAACTGAAAAAGGGGTCTACTCTTAAAGGAAAGAATTTGCTCCCCAGCAACAAATTCTTCCCATTTTTCAGAGGTACCCAGAAAGCAGACAGAAGTCACAAAAGTTGTCTCCCTTGCAAAATGGTTGAAAAAGGTATTAGGCTATGTTCCAGTAGGCTGTTTGATCCCCCCCCCCCCCTCCACACCCACCCAATTCCCAACCCACACACACACCAACTGGCCTTTGGTAGACCCAAATTTTGTGAAAGCCCAATATCTGAGGAGCATGTTCCTGTTTTCTGCCATCTAGCCCAGATAGTGTAAAATAATCCAACTGTTGAATCCTTTCACAACAGGTATATTTATCTTCTAAATTAATCACATGAACATACAGTCTAGTCAATACTGCTGGTCTCGGGGCTACTAATACCAAGATGAAGGTAGAGCAAACAGTGAAGACCCAGATCAGACTGCTCCTACAGAAGCAGTCTGATCTGGGTCTGCACTGTTTGCTGTAGGAGCAGTCTGATCTGGGTCTGCACTGTTTGCTTTAAGATAATCTGTCTGAATAAACAGGGTAAAGAACATAACTAACTTTCAGGTAAAAACCATAACTTACTTTAAACTCTGCCTGTACTTGTAAATGCAATGGTTCTTCTAAGTTCATCACATGACAGTACAGTGTGTGGTCAATTTTGCCAATTTCTGGGCCTGTGATACATAACTCCATGTCCATGGCCATCCCAGGGTCTGCAGAAAAAGAAGACAGAAAATACTTTTGGGTCACTGATGAGGTTACTTTAAAAAGTCCGTCCAGAAATAAAAAAGTTATTTTCTGAAGACACGAAAAAAGACCCTTTTTTTACCTTTGATTTCTAAGTATGGCCTTGACCTTGGAGGTACGGACCTGGGTCTTACGCACTACACATTGTCTTATGATGGTTAACATTTCTGCCAAGTAATTTCAAAATCCATCCAGGAATAAGACAGTTATTGACCAAACTCGAGAAAAAGACCCTTTTTTTAACCTTTGACCTTTGAGTATGACCTTGACCTTTGAGGAACCGATCTGGGTCTTGCAGGCAACACATCGTCTCATAATGGTTAACAATTCTGCCATGTAATTTCACAATCCATCCAGGAATAAGAAATTTATTGACCAAACATGCAAAAAGGTCCCATTTTTACCTTTGACCTCTAAGTATGACCTTGACCTTTGAGTAACGATCTGGATCATGAGCACAACACATCATCTCATGGTGATTAACATTTCTGCCAAGTAATTTTAAAATCCATCTTAAAATAAGAAAGTTATTGACCCAACACGATTTGCCCATACTATGTCATACATACCCTATTTTGTGACCGACAAACTTCCAAGGGAGATAACTCAAAAAGTATAAATGCGAGAGTTATAGTTCTTACGCTCTGCACATCGTCTAATGTTGATAGATTTTTTATATGGGGTTTCTTGAAGATAGCTTGAATGGTTTCCCATCCAGGAATAAGAAAGTTATTGACCAAACATGCAAAAATGCCCCTTTTTTGACCTTTGACCTCTAAGTATGACCTTGACCTTTGAGACATGATTTGTCCATATTATGTCATACATACACGATTTTGTGACCAACAAAATTCCAAGGGAGATAACTCAAAAAGTATAAATGCGTGAGTTATAGTTCTAGTGCTCTGCACGTCATGTAATGTTGATAAATTTTTTATATGAGGTTTTGTGAAGATAGCTTAAACGGTTTTCAAGACAGACACGATTTTGTGACAGACAGACAGATGGACAGTCGGACAGACAGACAGATGCCCAGGGGAAAAACAATATGTCTCCCTGAAAAGGGGGGAGACATAAATATGTTATGCATTTGATTAAGGTAAGTCATTACCAGTTATTAATGACAAACAAACTACTATTGTCAGACTGAGGCCATTTTGAAAGTTGAATACTAGTTTTTTGCCTTACAAACATGATACAAAATCCTCAGAATGATATTCATGAACATTCATTAATGCTCTGCATGTTGGGTATTTTTTTCAGCAGACTACATTTTGAAATATTTTTCCCAGACTAAAGGATTCAACATTTAATGCAAATTGTCCCCTATGGAGACAATTTGCATGAGATGTCAAGTCCTGTTATCAATTTGCATGGGACGTCAAGCTCTGTTATCTGAGAAAAGTAGGACAATCTGCTGAATTAGCCCAGGGAGTGGTAAAGGTTGAAGATAGACATGAATAGTTATTATTTACAATACCTAGTTCTCCAAAAGGTGGCTCCACCTCCAGAATGTATTTCTCTATGTATGGTTCCCACTGGAATGTGATTGTGGAGTGACTATGATTCGCCATCTGGAAAATACAGGAATGTCTTGTGACCAATTATATAAAATAGGTAAAGTTTTGGGGAAGACAACTGTGGATAACAAGCAAATGTTCTGAATCTGTATGAGAGAACTAATCTTTATATTTTTTTTTTTTTTTTGCCTCATATATTCGGTGGAACATCTTGTACATTTCTGGATTACTGTAATGATACTAAGAATTAGGACAGAGAGACCTAAGCAAACAGTGCAGACCCAAATCAGACTGCTCCTAAAGGAGCAGTCTGATCAGGGTCTACACTGTTTGCCATTCCATCTGCACTTTTTGGACTCCTTGTGTGATCATGAAATAAACTTGTTTATCATGTGACATTACGTCTGAGAATGTGATAACGTCATGTAATAAATTTGATAATCCACTAGTGGATTAAATATGCTAATTAGTTAGATACGCCCCGTAAAGTTACAAGTACGGAGTCCTTAAAGTCGTTGCGTTTACTAATAGCGGAATGTTGACATTATTGTTAAACAATCGTGAATAAAATGCGTTTTAAATGTCATATGATAAATAGAATCTTGCATTCGTGCACATGTTTTATTGAATTTATTAAACTCGTTGAAGAAAAGGGATAAAATGCTCGGCAAAGCCTCGCATTTTATCTCTTTTCCTCAACTCGTTTAATAAATTCAATAATACATGAACACTCATGTAAGATCCTCTATTAAAATTATTGGAGAATTACAGCAAGTCCTCAAGTGTCCGAATTTTTCAGATTTTCATGGTAAAATAGAAATCTTATCATAATGAAAATGTTGACAGAGTAAGCTCAACAGTGCGCCAAATCCTCCGATGTGAGAAAAATCAGTGGACCAGCTTAATAGTGTCACACCACTAGATGTTGAGGTAACCTTTACCCTGCTGTAGGCGACAAGCCCTATCTTTGCAAACAGTGTAGATCCAGATCAGATGGCTTCTGAAGAAGCCATCTGATCAGGATCTACACAGTTTGACTTTCAGTTTATGAATATGTAGAAATAAGCTGCATCAAGTAATCTGATTGGTTCAAAGTTAGAAATGAGTGTGGCTTAATTGAATATTCAGCAGGTTAAAGGGTAAGCTGGTTCAGTGGACCAACAGACTCTTTAGAAAAACAACACACTTCTTTTTTTTTTTTTTGGTTTGGGTTTTACGGCCCTTTCAAGATTATTTCACTCATATCGAGCCGATCGTTAATCAGAGGTGGGCGAAAACCGGAGTACCCGGAGAAAAACCACCTGACCTTCCGTTGCAGAACTTGGCGTCTCACACGTGGCCCGAGGGAGGCTCGAACCTATGGCGGTGAGAGACCTAATGACTAAGAGTCAGCGCTCTTATCCACTAGGCCACGGAGGCCCGTCCCAACACACTTCTATGCCACAAACTTTTAATACCACTGTTCATTATGACACAGTTTTGAACATAACAGATCTCACTTGTTTTCAAATCCTGTCATCGTAAATTGTACATGTACTGATTGAATTGCCTTGTCAAATGAAATAAACCAAAGATGGATTCCAAAAATGTACAGAGTGTATAGAAAAATGACCATAAATGAAACTGGCCACACATGAGTACTGGTAAACCACTTACAAAGTTTAAGCCTGCCCAGACAAATTGGTGTGGGTTGGACCACCATACATATAAATCCTATGTGTTTGTTTAGACAGTAGGGCTTGAGATGTCATTACATCTCAATGTCAGGTAAAAGTCCCACTCAATTGGAAGCAACTTCTACAGAATGACCTAAATAGTGTTAACAGGGACATTACCCCTAAAATCAAACAAACAAAAGTTCAGCAGAGAACGTTATTTGTCCTGCCCAGTAATTTGTACATGTACTGTTTGAATTGATTTGTCAGATGAAACAAACCAAAGATGGATTCCAAAAATGTACCAATTATGTAGAAAAATGACTGTAAATAGTCATTTATCTATACAATCAATATATTTGTGTTTGAAAATAACTAACATGGTTTTGGCTTTGGCCCCATCACATGCCTATTTAATTTTGACCCCCTTGAACCCCACTTTTATACTGTACAACTGGGGTTTACAGGGGTAAACCTTATTTTTCTTATTTCTGCTCTAAACTATAGATGGTGGGTACTCGTTAGAACCGCCTCGATGAGGCGGTTCTAACGTGTACCCACAATCTATATTTTGAGCAGAAATAAGAAAAATATTACAATTTTTCATCTTAAAATTTTCGTTTTTTCGGCAGTAAAGTTTACAATGTATTTGTATAGGGGTGTTTTCGTAATGCCCAAAAAGTGTTACTGAAAGTTTATGTGTACTTACTGTAACCATTTTCTTCAGTGTAGTTCCAATGAGATTTTTCCCTGGTACATGTATAGAATATGGGTGGAGCACTACATTGAGAGGCGTACTTTCACCTTTCACCTCAATCTCCAGAGCTGTTACATCAACAAATGGAGCCACTGAAAATATTATAGGAGTGAAGGTAATTTTTTACCATCTACTGAAGTTGAAGTATTGAAGTATGAACATCTAGTCACGAGAAAAGTTTAGGTGAACCCTCACCAGGTTTATGAACAACATCGGACCACGAGAATAGTTTAAATCAAACTTAACTCGTGGCCCCCTGGGGTGAGGTCAAAGGTTAAATTTAGAAGAAAGGGGTGCACGATCAACTGCGTGATCTAGTTGGATGAAAAAGTCTGGTTTGAGGGCTAAAATTTAAACAAGAAAACAATGATCCTGTAACTTTGCATGAGGTTGTGTATTTGTATTCAGTGAAGTATGAACAACATTACCTCCGAAATGTGAACTATAGGATTTTTTTTTTTCTGTAAATGCACTGTAAGAGAGGGTTAATATCAAAATTTATGCTCTTTACTATCCATCCTCACAAAAGTGAATTCAACAGCAAATATCTTTTTAAGATTTAAAATTTACAATGTTACATGTATATTTACGTATAAATGTATCTTTATCAGATTTTCTATGACAATGTCCAAATGGCTGACTGAAATTAAGCATGTGATAATGAAATCAATGGTGCATTGATGAGTTTTTCTTGTGTGCATGAACGCAGTCCCTACAGCAATGCTGAATAATATGTTCGCTGTTTTCAAAAAGGGCATATAAAAAGTGATTCTGGATGTTTTGTACTTTAACCCAATTTATACACAAGGGAAACCCAAAAACAGGTCATTGGTAAACAGTGCAGCCCAGATCAGACGCCCATGAATGTGGTGTCGGATGCCCCAGAATGCTGCATCTGATCAGGGATTGTATTATTGCAGCAATTTCAACCATTTTACAAACAGATTTCTGAACACAAATTAACCTCATCAGTAGCATCATGTGGCCCATAAGTTTCTTCAGAATATAAGATTACATAAAATATTTACTTATAATGGAAAATATATTACATTTACATGCATGCATGCATGGGTGCATACGTGTGTGTGCATGCATGCATGTGTGCGTATGTGGGTAAATACATGCATATAACAGGAGCCTCTGGGTGTAATGGCTGCCCGCTGAGTGAGCCGAGGATTGAAAGATCGACCCCGGGCCTTTTGTGAGTTTTCGGATGGGTCTGTGGGCTGAGGTCCCGTCGGTGACCTTAGCTGTTGGTAGGACGTAAAGTTGAAACACTCTCTCTCACATACACATATACCACTGATACATACATACATTCATACATAAATATATACGCGGTCTATCAGTCTCGCTGTCTATTAGCCAATTCAAATATAAATGTATGTAAATTTAAATTATACTTTGCACCATATGTATATGGAGTCGGAAGGGGTGGAGGTGCCGACAAAAAAAAAAAATAAATAAATACATAAATTAACCTGACATCCCAAATTTTGGAAAAGGACTTTTGCTGTCCTTGTGCTGAAGGTTCCATTCAGAACAAAATTGGTTAACAGACCACTGAACACTATATAGGTCATGCTATGCCCATAAATTGACCTAACCATTTTTTCTGGGCAAGATTAGTCCTTCTAAGATGTAAATCAGTGCAGTGCATATTCCTTTGCCAGTAACTGACATCTAGCCTCCTTAACGATCTGCACGCAGGTTTTTTTTTTTTTTTCAGCAGACAACATTTTTATTTTTTTTTTTCTTATTTTTTCCTAGAAAACTGGATTTGACTTCTCATGCAAATTGTCTCCTATGGAGACAATTTGCATGAGATGTCAAATCCAGTTGTATAGGAAAATTTGGATTAATATCAACAATTTGTCATCTGCAGACTTAGCCTAGAGGGCTGCAAAGGTTAAAAGAAAGTATGATTTGGTTGAAAAATTCACCACAACCTTTTTGTTGTAACACTATTCATTATAACACAGTTTTGGATACGATAAATATTTCTTATTTTTAAAAGAAAAAGGTATTTTTCTTATTTATACTCCAATCATATGTTGTGAGTGCTCCTTAGATTTACCTCATTGAGATGGTTTTGACGGGTGCCTACAACGTATGTCTTGGAACAGAAAAAAAGTAAAATAATGTATACTCCTGTAAACCCGTTTTCTCTATGTAAATTGGGGTTCATTACACTAACTTGCCAATGTGATGACTGCCCTTACCTGACCTGCTACGAACACAACAGATCCTCACACTACTGGGTGACAAATACAGTAAAACCTGTCATAGTGGCCACCTCTATTAAGCAAGAACCTGTCTTAAGCAAGCAGCCATTTCGTTCCCGAAAAAGGAAAATGCATTAAAATTCACCTGTGTTAAGCAAGCACCTGTCTTCAGCAAGCACATTCTGATTATCCCTTAGGTGCTTGCTTAACGCAGGTTTGACTGTATTTGAGTTGAATTCCAATGCAGAAAAATACAAAACCTTTAGAACAAACTTACTGTCCTTTTGATGAAGAATAATTTCTGATACCGTGTCATCTTCCTCTGATTTATTTTTGTCCTCTCCAGAGTTGTCTTTGTCCTTACCGGCTGAGCTCCCCTGAGAAATACTCTCCACTGAGGGAGGTACCATGTTCAGCAGAAGATGGAGGGCACTGTGGAAATGATCCACCTAAAAAAAGACAGCACAAGATGAAGGAACTGTATTATTTTGTTGAAACTGAGCCTTCAAAAAAAAATTGTACAACTATTTGAATGGGGCCACATTTCTTGCATTTTGTCTGTTGATAAAGTTCCATATTGGCCCAGCTAACATGTACAAGTGAGCAGATAGTATTATTATTCCCACAAACTCAATACTAATGTTTTATTATGTCTCTCTATTTAGAAATCTGAACATTCTACATATTTAGCAATTTGAACTCACAAGATCAGATGTAATTTACACATTACGAAAACACGCCTATACAAATACATTGCACATTTTATCGCCGAAAAAACGAAAATTTTAAGTTGAAAAATTGTGTTATTTTTCTTAGTTCTGCTCAAAATATAGATTGTTGGTACTCGTTAGAACCGCCTCATCGAGGCGGTTCTAACGAGTATCCACAATCTATATTTTGGAGCAGAAATAAGAATAATAAGGTATACCTCTTTAAACCCCTGTTTTACTATATAAAAGTGGGGTTCAAGGGGGTCAAAATTATATAGGCGTGTTTTCGTGATGAGTGCCAAAAAATATATTGGGCCAAATATTGCTTATGTTAATATAGTGAATGCAATTTTATGTACAGTGAAACTTCGGTAACTCGAACACTGTTAGTTTGTTTACCATTGCTAATTCGAATTAAAATATTTCCCAAAGCTTCAGATGTCTATATATTTAGGATATGAATAAACCTCAGTAATTGGAACTATCCCTATCTCAAACAATATTCATGGTCCCAGAGGTGTTGGAGTTATTGAAGTTTGACTGTTTATTAGAAGCCCCTGTGGCGCAGTGGTTATGCTACTCGCCTTGTAAACCAGGGATCGCAGGATCGATCCCGGGCTTCTCCAGACTTTCGGATGAGTCTTTAAAAACCGAGGTCCCGTCTCTGTATGACCTTAGCTGTTGGTGGGACGTAAAACTAAAACTCACTCACTCACTCACTCACTCACTCACTTGACTGTTTATCATGGATGACTACCTGATATATGTTTTTTTTGTTTGTTTTTTTTTCTTCTCAATATTTTGCCTCATATCCATCACTATCTGCAGACATCTTTAGACATGGTCTGCTGACTTCTTATACGAGAAGTGGCGATCGTATTAAGTGATTGTTAAATATTTTTTATTACTATATCTGGTTAATTATATATGTTGCTTATTTATATTATTTGTTGCAAACACGTACAGAAAATAGTAAATTTCCATTTTACCTACTCTAAAAGAAAGAAATTGAATGGAGAAATAGATAAATTAAATCGAGGGGAAACAGACAGACATATACACAATATGGAGGTAACACAAATAGGCATGTAAAAGCTTCAAAACAACAATTTTTGAATGAAAAAGTAACAACTGGCACAAATTTGCAATTGTAAGCATGTGACTTCACATGATCTGACACTTCAGGCAAAATTCAGAGAAAACAAATGCAGCATATGGTTGTATTCAAACTGGAAAGAGATGAAATGATGGTATTGATGAAATATTAAAACTGCTATGTAGCAAAGCAAAGCAGAATTAAAGCAGAATTGCTGATGTTGTAAGCATCGTCGCCATTGTTGCACTTGAGTTTCCTGAAACATTCTCCCTCTACCACTACTGTAAGCCAATATGAGTTGGTCACCATTACAGTAATGATCCTAAGTATTGGGACAGATAGGCCTAAGCAAACAGTGCAGACCCAGATCAGACTGCTCCTGAAGGAGCAGTCTGATCAGGGTCTACACTGATTGCAATTCCATCTGCACTTCTTGGCCTCCTTGCTGGATGGTGAAACAAATTTGTCAAAATTTTAGGAGAATTACAGGAAGTCCTCAAGGTGTCAGAAATTTTTAGGATTTTTACAGAACATTAACAAGTCTGTGCAATGACAACCCACATAAACCCCACTTTATATGAGCCAGTGCATGACATAATCTACAATAAGACAAGTGCGCCCATGGAAGACTCAGATCCACCTGCGCATCCATATACTCTAGCCAGATACTTCTCTTGCTGCATGAAGGAGCATTGGGCCCTTAGCTATCCTTAGAGCGCACAACGAAGACACTCAGACTGCACGGATGCGCAGGATGATCTGAGTCTTCGTTAGGCACAGGTCTTATTGTAGGTTTTGTCATGCGCTGGCTCATATATGGAAAAGCAGGGTTTAAAAGAGTATTCAATATGTTTTTTATTATTACTTAACTCTTAAGATGCTGAGAAAACTGCATCTGAAAATGTCGTCTGCTAATGTCCTGTGCTGAATCTTCTTGCAAACTTTTTAGAAATATTTTTGCATACAGGCAAATAGTGTGGACCCAGATCAGAGCAATCTGATCTGGATCCACAATATTTGCAAGAATTACTTTTAAAGTAACCGGCGGATGACAAAGCAAACATCATGCAGCCATCTATTTCAGGGCGGGGGCTTCTTTTCTGACGAAAATCTGTTGTTGTTTTTTTTGTTGTTGTTGTTTTTTTTACTTTTTTACACTGTAATATAAGTTATGGATGCTTGTTAGAGCCGCCTCATTGAGGCGGTTCTAATGAGCACCCTCAACCTATGTCTTCGAGCAGAAAAAAGAAAATTTATCTATACTCCCGTAAATCCAGTTTTCTCTTTACATAAAGTGGGGTTTAAGGGCTTGTTCACATGATGATACATTGGCAGAGTTTTCACAAAAAGAAAGGGTAAAATTGTTCAAAATAAATATTAAACAAATACAATATTACTAGAATCGTGAAAAGTTGGAAAACTATATAAATACATGTATATGAAAAAAAAATGTTGATTTAAAAGCAATGAAGAGGCAACATTGGTAACAAAATGACATAAGGCATGCCAGCCACCATAAGCCTTTTGGGGAAAATGAAAAGCTGTCTCAAGGGGGGTTAGTGAAAAACTACATTTAGCGTACTTCCTCTTCACCAATCTAATGAAAGTTAAGTGAAAAAATGATCATACAGTTAAGACAAAATTGTCATACAGATTGATGGGAATTAAAAATAAAATTTGCCAGAAAGAAATTCTTACTTAATTCTTTTTTCTCTTAATATATCTTTCAACATGAAGCAATTTATTGAGTCCTCCATGAAATCATGACACCTTAGCCAGTATTTTTCTCTTAGAGAAATTGCCCCGTCTACCCAACTCATACTATATCAAAGTCGGGTGAGTGGGGTAACAAATTTCCACGTTTTCTTATAACTGTGGCCATAAAATACTACGGGCAGACCAATAAAATAATGCTTTGTTACGCAATCGCTCAGTAAGGCTGATAAAACAGTTAATTAGAGGTAATTATAAGCCTGTACTAAATTTCCTTAATTTAAAAAGTCAGTTAATTTGTAAAAACTGAGGTGAAAATAAAAATCTGCATCAAATTTTAATCAAACTTTTTTTCTACATGGAAAAATAAGTTTTTACAGGGAACCAGTGTTTAAAATGAATAAAAGTAGTCCCCCAGGGAAAGCTAGTAATTCCACCTGTTGTGAGCAGAGTCATTACTGGAGATAGATGATACCAGTAGCCATAAAACATCTGGTTAAATTATCAAATAAGCATGAATTTTTGGTCATTTTTTTCTCTAAGAGAAAAACATGTCATGATCAGACCATATTTAATGTTGTGGCTCAGACAAACAGTAATACCGATGTACTCTTTCACTGAAAAATGCAATACTGTTGTTTGTCTAAGGATTTACGCACAGGTTTGGTTATAGCCATCTGACGGATGAGTCAATTTAGCGTTAACTTAACAGAATTGGTCTAATTATATAAGCCCAACCAAGCGAATTTGTTTCTTCGAGCATTCCGTCATGACAAATTTTAACTGCGCATGCCCAGCCATTCAGAGGGACCAGGGATATGGCTTTCTGTCTGAAGGTTCCTCTTGATTCACTGCTTGTATGAGCGAGCAGTGAAGGTTCTGGCGAGACTGTGCGGATGCGCAGGCTCGCCTGAACCTTCGCTGCTCCCATAGGCGATAAGTACCAAAATCGCTTGACGGGGCCCATATGTATATGTAGAAATGTCAACAGTATTTTTTTTTTCTTTTTGTATATCTTAAATACGTATCTAGAAGAGCTGTGACTATGATAAGAAAAATCTATTGTGACTACATTCTACTACAAGCTGCTTCAAACAGCACATCTGATAAGTGATAGTATTCACTTTTATTACCTCACAAATCTGCAACCAACAGCTCAAAACCATTTGTTTAAGATCTACACAACCATTCTGTTTTGTTTTGATTATTTGATTTAAGGTTTAACGTCCCAGTAAACACTGTGTATGTCATTTTGGAAATGTTGCTTCCATTTTTGTGGGACTTTTACCCAACATCTCAAGCCCTGTCCCCCTATGAAACCAAAAGGGTTTATAATAGGACAGTCCGACTCGCCCCGCTTTGGCTGGGCAGGTTAATATCCTCTAAGCGGTTTACCAGTACTCATGTGCGGTCAGTTTCAGCTCTGCGTGGAAGCACCATGCAGCCCATCTACTTCTCCAAGCCCCACACTACCAATCTGTATTCAAATACAGAATGATCCTAAGTATTGGGACAGAAAGACATGATCAATCTCCACGAAAGAATGTTGCCGAAGGGCAGGAACAAATACCGTAATATCCTAAGTATTGGGGCAGATAATCCTAAGCAAACAGAGCAAACCCAGATCAGACGGATCCTGAAGGAGCAGACTGATCAGGGTCTACACTTCTGCAGCTTTTGGACTCCTTGCTGGATCGTGAAACAAATTTGTTAAAATGTTAGGAGAATTACAGCAAGTCCTCAAGTGGTCCGAACTTTTAGGATTTTCACGGTGCAGTGCAACTTGTATGACTCGAACACAGATGGCTCCTTTACCATCTCTCAGACAAAATGGTCATTTTTCTATTCACAGAGGACCCTCACTGTAACGACAGTATTTTTTCCCTAACAATTTGCCACTATAGCGAATTTGGCCACTATAGCTGAGACAAAATGGACATTTTTCTATATACAGAGGCCCCGTATTTTTTCCCTGACAATTTGCCACTGTAATGAATTTGCCGCTATAAAGAATACTAACAAGGAATAGTATAATTGGTAATAAAGGACTCTTAATTACTCTCAGAAACAAATGTTGTGGACGTTTTTTAGAATCGCCTCACCAAGGCGATTCTAAAAAATTTCCACAACATTTGTTTCTTGGAGTATTAAATAATATTATATATTCTTGTATATCTCCGTTAATCCTCTCATCTTCAGCTATGGATTTGTTCCATTGCAATTATCGTTATAACAAGATTTTGTCGTTAAATTGAATGTCGGTATAAAGAGGGTTGGTTGACTGTAATCTATAACTTTAGTTTGGATTTAAGGAGAATGGGAACACCTGGCAGTTTATTCTGCCATTTTTCAAAGGGAGACAACTTTTGGGACTTCCTGTTCGCTTTTCCATAAGCCCAGTCCCACTGAAAAAGGGGTCTACTCTAAAAGGAAAGAATTTGCTGCTCAGGAGCAAATTCTTTCCTTTAAGAGTTGACCCCTATTGACATGGGAGATAATTATACTTTTGCAGGAGTTGTCTCCCCTGAAGGTGTATCCATTCCCGTTAAACTGACACAATTTCAGCTTTGAACCCCAACAATATTAACCCATTTAGGACCAGAAACCCCAAAACAGGTACCCTGGCAAACAGTGCAGGCCCAGATCAGATGCCGCACTGTTTGCTAAAAGTTCAGTCATTTTCCAAATAAATTTTTATGAAAATGCAACCTGACACCCCTAAATTTTGAAATGGACTTCTGCTATATATAAGGAGGAAGATTCCATTTGGTACTAAAAGGGTTAAGAGGTTGCAGTGTACTTACAATAGGTGGAGCATATGTAATCTTGAATTCCATGTTCTCTGAAGGGGGGATAACTCCAGTGGGAGGGTGTATACTGAAGACCGAGTCAACGTCCGGCACTCGGTCATACTTTTTACTGACGGAGTCTGATCCAGGACTGTCAAACTGCGGCTTGTAGATCATCCATTGGAAGGGAAGGCTTACATTGCTGCAACAAGACCAAATTCATTACCATAACACATCTATGTGACATACAGCACTCCCATCATTTCTCCAAAGCATCCATATTTCTGATATAAATCTGTGATAAAGTTCTTATTTATATTCCAAATATAGGTTTTGGGTGCTCGTTAGAACCGCCTCATTGAGGCGATTCTAACGAGTACCCAAAATCTATAGGTTTTGGGTGCCCCCTAGAACCACCTCATTGAGGCGGTTCTAAAGAGTACCCACAACCTACGTCTCACAGCAAAAATAAGAAAAATAATGTATACCCCAACTAACCTCAGGTTTTTCTATATAAAGTGGGGTAGGGGTGTTCATTACATGGACGGCCCCCGCAGATCGGGGCTTGAAGAAATAGATTGGCTGCATGATGCTTCCACGCAGAGCTGAAATTCGACCGCACAAGAGTACTGGTAAACGGCTTAGAGGATCTAAACCTGCCCAGGTAAAGCAGTGCGAGTCGGACCATGCATGCTTATAAACCCTATTGGTTTCAGTGGGCGTCAGGGCTTGAGATATCATTTCATCTCAATTTCGGGTAAAAGTCCCACAAAATTGGAAGCAACATCTCCATAATGACCTATACAGTGTTGACGGGGACGGTAATTCTTAAATCATCAATCATTACATGGACTTGTAAGAATGGCGAATATTTTGAAAATGAGCCAGAACACAACAAAGCTGCAGTAAGACATGTGCAATAAGCAAATACTCGCATCAGTCTGTGCATCCACCCACTATGACACGAGTTGTTGTTCATCTTTTTTTGGACAGCCCGGAGGCAATAGAAGGTTCATGTGAGCAGCGATGATGCTGATCAGAATGGGCATATGTGCAGGCTGATCTGTGTCTCCACTGGTTGCACAGTTCTTAACCCATTGTATACTCGTGGACTCTTCCATTGCTATATTTTGATAAGTCCATTTGTCATATAAGGGTTGTCCAGCCTATTTTTCCATTTTTGTTCTAATTTTGACAGAAAATCCTGTTAGGAAAATAGTGCAGGCCCTGATCAGATGCTGAGTTCTGCGGCGTCTGATCTGGGTCTACACTGTTTGCCAAGGTACCTCTTTAGGGGTTTCCAGCATACAATGGTTAATGTAGGAGTTGTCAAAGACAAAATAAGAAAATATTTTCATAAATCATCCAAGATATATATGGACATATGGAGTTATGAGAAGAATTTTCTTGGGACATAAGAGTGAGCAGAATCAACCATGATAAGTTAGTGATTTTGTATTCGAGACATTCAAATTTTACTATATTCAACAGCATGAAAATAATGGCTACATAATAATTTTGCAAGAAGGATTTAAACCTATTGTATACCAGCAGACTTTTCCAATGCTATATGTTGGACAAGTCCATTTGTCATATAAGGGGTGTGAGGCCTATTTTTTCATTTTTATTTTAATTTTGAAGGCAAATTCTGTAAGCATATAGAATGTGGCGTCTGATCAGGGCCTGCAATGTTTGCCAAGGTACCCCTTTAGGGGTTTCCCCCATGCAATGGGTTGATTTTATTCATGCAGATTCTACTTTGGAGACTTCTTGTTTGCTTTTCTATAAGCTCTGTCCCGTGGAAAAAGGGGTCAACTCTTAAAGGAAAGAATTTGCTCCTCAGGAGCAAATTCTTTCCTTTAAGAGTTGACCCCTACTGACATGGGAGACAAAAATACTTTTGCAGGAGTTGTCTCCCCTGAAAGTGTATCCATTCCCCTTAATGTGAAAAATGTAACACGCTGGAAAAGTTTATACATATCTAACTTACGTGAGGTTCTTTACAATACATGATCTGTCAGTGTAGGTGAATGGATTGAGATTGTCAAATCTAATGAGGTGCTGAGCTGTAGCATCAGTTAACTCCCCTGGCAGTGGTTCTGTTGTCCCTCTTTCTACTGTCACAAGCTCTACCCCTGCTTTCTGAGCCTCACCTTGGGAAGAAATGCAGTGAAATTCTGCTATTTAAACCACCTAAAATTAAGTCTTAATTCTGTTTTAAAACGATTATTTAGTAGGTTGCAGTTATTCTTTCTTTAGGTTTTCTGCATACATTGTCCTCTGGTCAGAGACCACCTTTAGGACTGTTCAAAAGTGGTCTTAAAGACCACTTTTGAACAGTCCCAAAGGTGGTTTTAATATAGGAATTTTACTGTAGTCAATCATGTTTACGAATCCATGTACAAAAAACACCTAAGAAAACTCCCGTTTTAAAATAAGAATTGAGGTTTGCAGAGTTTGATTGATTTAATGAATTGTACTTTACACCAAATCATACCAAAATAACAAGTGGATGGATGAAAGTGTTTACAGAATAATGAATAAAAGATACGTGCTCTACAGGAAAACGTAAAAGGTCAAAATCCTTAATACAGTAGAACTTTGATGGCTCGAACACTGAGGGCTTGTTTACCACGACTGAGTCGAAACCTATTTTATCTTGCAAATGTATGCTATGTGTACTCATTTGAACTGGCTTGATGAGGTTATTCTAATGAGTACACACAGCATACATTTTTATAATAGGACATCGAAAAAATGTCCCCAAATATACCTCATTATGCCTCTTGGCAGTAACTCTCCTTGGCTCGAACTACCCTTGTCTGGAACACATTTTCGTGGTTCCAACTGTGTTCGAGCCATTGAAGTTCGATTGTATTAAGTTTGGATGAACAAATATTGTACATATATGGAAATAGTGAATACAATATGTAAGCGAGAAATGTGTCCAAGGGACATGTATGCCCCCCCCCCCCCCCCCCCACTCATTGTTGAGACACAGATAAAAACTTAAAATACAAATAACAAAAAACTTAAAGCAAATAAGGAAAAACTTAATGCACATTGCTAACACCATCAGATGAACCAGGTAATACTATATGCCCTTTCCAGATCTTCGAATAGCAGGGGCATAAAAAAAGTAGGGAACATTTTGTTTTTGTGGCAATTGATCATAAAATTCTCCCACCATCATTCTCCTCCTCCCACTGTTTCCAGAAGGGCAATTGTCAGATTCTGGCAAAGTAATTTGCACTGTACTGGTTAACCACTTATGCATAATACATTCTAAGAAGGGCAATCTCTTAGAAACATGGAATACACTATACAGAGGACACTCGTTATGACGACAGTATTTGTTCCCTATTATTGTGTCATTATAAAGAATTTGCCGTTATAAAGAACCCAAGTTAGGAGTATGATAGGTAATAAAAGGCCTATTCCCCATTATTCCTCCAAGAAACAAATATTATAGACATTTGTTAGAATCGCCTTGGTGAGGCAATTCTAACAAATATCTATAACGTTTGTTTCTTGGAGTAATAGATTATAAGACCCTTTCATAAGTATGGACTCCATTTGTCCTTTTCCAACCCAAGGGAAGCCTGAACCGCTTGGAACCAAGGCTAAGCCTTTAGCTATGTGGTCATTTCATTCAAAATGCCGTTATAATGTCGGTGTAAGAAGGCTGACTGTACAAATGTAAAGTGGAGAGTGTGCAAGGTTTTTTCTTGGGCAGACTAGCTAGTTTCCACCAATAAGGTCTCATCAGTGACCCTCAAATATTTTCAAAATTCCACAGTGGAATCAATAATCCCAATGGACTACAAAATTACATACCGTATTCGCCCTAATTACCGCACCGTGTGCTTAGTTTTTTCAAAATCGTGTCAATAAATCACGATGAAAAATCTACCTAATTAGCGCACTTTCGATGCGAAAACACTAGCTTTCGAGATGATGCATACTGATATTTAATGGGACTCGTAAAGCATTGCCTTCACTGTTGAAGAAATAAAGTTAGTTTTTTTTATAGATTTACTGTGAGAGTGTCTGGGGGGAGGTTACTGTAAAGTGTACGCTTATGTATTTCCTTTTCAAAAATAGCTTTGGTGTGCGCTTATAGGAGCATGTGCGGTAATTAGGGCAAATACGATATATAAGCCTGCCCAGGAATGTTCTGGTTCGGTAAACAGACCAGGGTCCAGTTGTTCAAAGCATCGTTAGCTTAATCAGCTTGTTAGTTATCAAATTGTTAACTGTTCTAGCAAATACAATATCTACAGTTCTGGTATTTTTTCAGCAAAAATATTAGCACATTTACCATATAAAATGATCAGTTTTAACGATATGTTAACAAATGAGGTTGTTAGATTTGAACAACTGCCCCAGTTCAATATGACCTAAATGCTATTGACCTGCCAGTTAAACTCAAACAAACTCTTAATTTCCTTGCTAGTTTATATCCAAAGTGTTGAATTAATTATAATACCCTACCTCTAATGGTAAAATGTCTGACATTACAGTTGTCACACACCATACACATTTCAACTGAGTAGCTCTTCACTGATGGAGGTTGAAACACAATATCCATGACAATGGTGTCGTTTCTCGCTATCTCTAGCACAGCAGGACGTACATCAAATGGAGGAATGGGCACATTTCCATTATGGACTACAGACTGAAAGTGAAAACATGCACAAAAAGTGGCCATAAACACCACTACTTCGGTTAAAATACTGTGGGTTGACTTCAAACATATTCTAGTAACACTTATTACAGAACATGACAACCCCTATCTGATCAAGATCTACATTGTTTGTGATGGGGTTTTTAAATTGAATGAATACATTATATCAAATATTTTTAACCCTTATCTTGCTGAATATTCATTTAAGCCACACCCATTTCTGTCTATCAACCAATCAAATTACTTGATGTAATTTATTCCTACAAATTCATAAACTGAATGTCAAACAGTGTAGATCTTGATCAGATGGCTTCTTCAGAAGCCATCTGATCTGGATCTACACTGTTTGCAAGGATAGGGGTTGTCGTGAACAGCAAGATAAGGTAGTCAGAACTGGTTGTGGCAACATTAATTTATTCAGCAACATAACGGTTAACTTTGCTCTGTTAAGGGTAATAAATGCATCTTCAGGATAGACAATTCTCTCTCAAAACTATTTTTTGCCTTCCTTGAATCCAGAATAGCAATTTTTTTCCCTTTCACATTTATCCCACTGAATAATTAATTTAGCCACACCCATTACTGACTTTGAACCAATCAGATTACTTGATGTAATTTATTCCTACAAAATAATAAATTGAATGTCAGTGTAGATCCTGATCAGATGGCTTCCGCCATCTGATCTGGATCTACACTGTTTGCAAAGATAGGGGTTGTCGTGAACAGCAGGATAAGAGTTAAAATACTGTGGGTTGACTTCCAAGATATTCTTTTAACTTTGTTTTGTTAAGGGAATAGGTATCTCTCTTTCAAACAAGAGCTGTCACTATAGGTGACCAATGCCCCCTGTGGGAGCCAATTTCTGAGTTTTTGCAAAATTTCAAGGGGAGATAATTCAGCCAAAAATGACAACAGAATTATGGCCCTTGGTCAGAATGTAGCCCTTGTGATGGTGAATAAGTGTATGAAGTTTCATGGGGCTAGGTCAAATACTTTTGAAGTTATGATCAAGGTTAAAGTTTTTATGATGGACAGAGAGACAAACAAACGAACAGACACGGACAGACAGACAAACAAACAAACAGACAGACAGGGCAAATACAATATGCCCCCCGAATCAAAGATTCTCGGAGGGCATAAAAATATCTTTGCCTTACTTGAATCAAGTGCAGCATTTTGTTCTTTTAACCCATTGTATACTGGTGGACTCTTCCACTGCTATATGTTGGACAAGTTCATTTGTCATATAAGGGGTGCCAGGCGTATTTTTTGTTTTTATTCTATTTTTGATGGAAAATTCTGTTAGCAAAAAGTGCAGGACCTGATCAGACGCCACCTGATCAGACGCCACAGAAGGCGGATCAGATTCTGCAGTTTGCCAAGGTAACCCTTTAGGAGTTTCCCACATGCAATAGGTTAAGAGCAGAGCCCTATTTTTAGGGACTCAGTGAAGTTGAAAACAAACAAGATGTGCTCAAAGGTGTCTCCCCTGAAAAGATGGCAGACAAAATGCTAGCTGTATCCATTCTATTCGATTTCATTAAAGATACCATAAAAATTCTGACACCTTGAGGACTTGCTGTAATTCTCCTAAAATTTAAACAAATTTGTTTCATCATCCAGCAAGGAGCCCAAAAGGTGCAGATGGAATGGCAAACAGTGCAGATCCTAATCAGAGACTGCTCCTTCAAAAGCAGTCTGATCTGGGTTGGCACTGTTTGTTTAGGCTTATCTGTCATTATGGTATCTCTGTTAAGGCTCAGAATCCTAAAAGTAAAAATCCTAAAGGTAAAATACAGTTCATCATAACCTCATTGTAACACTGTTTGTTATAACACAGTTTGGATATAACACGATTTCAAGGTGGCCCCAAAAATGTGTAGATTATACAGAAAAATGACCATATATGCCAAAAATGTAGACCATCATTTATCTATATAATCTGTACATTTTTGTTAGGATATGTCACAGTTGTATAACTAACACGATTTCTGCTTTGGACGCCATTAATAGTGTTATAAAGAGGTTGTGGTGTATATCTGTTTTGATTAAGTCTCAAAACAGAATGAAGCATAAGCTGGATCATAAAAGCATTCATGCTTTGGTGGTTTTTAAATCTTAAACTTTAACCCATTGTATGCTAGTGGTCTTTTCCATTTCTATATGTTGGACATGTCCATTTGTCTATTAAGGGGTGTCAGGCCTATTTTTTCGTTTCTCATTTCAGTTTTGACGGGAAATTCTGTTAGCAAATAGTGCAGGCCCTGATCAGATGCCGCATTCTGCGGCATCTGATTTGGGCCTGCACTGTTTGCCATCGTACCCTTTTAGGGGTTTCCCGCATACAACGGGTTATGGTAAAAAACAGTAGTAGCAGCCTCGTTCTGATACCTTAAAGTTAGTAGTAGGCCAAGCTGAACTTGGCATGATGCAGAATCTCCCAGGGCCACCAGTGTTCTTGACAAGCAGCTGTGTCACCTGACAGCCCCCGACCAAACAGTAGCCCACATCTATCACCGAAGGTACTGAAAGAAAATTTTCATAGGAATTTAAAACATTACCAGTGGAGTTTAGCACAGTATAAAAGAAATAGCAGTAGCACTATTACATATACAGGATCTTACATGGATTGTCATTACATATAAAGAGGATCTTCACGAATGGTCATTTCATATATTTCGGCAAGTTTCATAAATTTCATATGAAATGACCATAAGTGTAAGATTCTGTTTATGATATGACCACTTGAAACAGGATTTTATCGCCTTTGAAAATGACAATTTTTCTGCAAAAAATGCATTGTAGGTATGGACGTCGTCATGACGTTACTTAATCCCACCAAAGTGTTATTACATGTGTGGTCGTTAGATTTTTATTACATGACGTTGTCCACTGCTTATCAATGATGTCATATGAAATGAGACTGTGAGCTTCATAAATTTAATATGAAATGACCACGAGTGTAAGACTTTGTTTATCATACAATGATTTTAAATCGGATTTTATTGCTGAATAAGTTCTAAAGAATTTCAAAAGATGGTTGGTTGGTTGGATTGTGGTTTAATGTACCCATCAACACTATTTAGGTCATTTTGGAGTTGTTGCTTCCAATTTTGTGGGACACTTAACTGACACTGAGATCAAATGACATCTCAAGCCCTGCCGTCAAATGAAACCAAAATGCTTATATGCATTTGACGGTCTGACTTTGCCTGGGCAGGCTTAGTTCTTCTAAGCGGTTTACCAGTACTCATGTGTGGTCAGTTTCAGCTCTGCGTGGAAGCACCATGCAGCCCAATCTATTTCCCTAAGCCCTGAAATTTCAATAGAAACAGGGTTGTCACAGATGGTGACATTATGTTACATGCCAGTAAAAATGCCTTATTACATGAGTGGTCACATCATTATTTTCACATCACATTATCAACTAAAAACCGCATTGATCCTAAGTATTGGGACAGACAGGTCTAAGCAAACAGTGCAGACCCAGATCAGACTGCTCCTGAAGGAGCAGTCTGATCAGGGTCTACACTGTTTGACATCCTACCTGTACTTTTTGGACTCCTTGCTGGCTCCAGAAACAAATTTGTTAAAATATTAGGAGAATTACAGCAAGTCCTCAAGGTGTCCGAATTTTTAGGATTTTTACGGTAACAACCATGTTTCACAATTTTCCATATGTCCAGTGAAAATGCTTCTACAGGCATGTACATCCAGCAAAGACTCAGATCAGCTTGTACATCAGTGCAGCCTGATCAGTGACTTCACTGTGCATTACATTATGATTACACACCTGTGTGCTAAAATGGCAGTTTTCTTTTCTCTAGAACTTGCATTTTTCAATAATTTTGAAAATGTTCAATATGTTTGTTATTTATAGTCCAACAGCCCCTGCCCATCGGGACTTAAAGAAATAGATGGACTGCATGATGCTTGCACGCAGAGCTGAAACCGACCGCACACGAGTCCTGGTCAACCGCTTAGAGGATCTAAGCATGCCCAGGCAAAGGGGTGCAAGTCGGACCGTCAATGCTTATACTTATAAACTCTTATGGTTTCATTGGGCGACAGGGCTTGAGATGTCATTTCATCTCAATGTCGGGTATAAGTCCCACAAAATTGGAAGCAACGTCTCCAAAATGACCTATACAGTGTTGATGGGGATGTTAAACCTCTAAACAAACAAACAAACAAACAATTTCTAGTCCAAATATAGATTGTTGGTGCTTGTTAGAACAGCCTCAATGAGGCAGTTCTAATGAGCATCCACAATCTGTTTTTGAGCAAAAATAAGGAAAAAACATTGCATACCCACGTTAACCCCACTTTTATTTTGAGCAAAAATATGCAAAATACTGCATATGCAAAATACTGCATACCCTGTAAACCCCAGTGTTCCCTATATAAAGTGGGGTTTAGAAGGGTCTTGTTAGACTTGTTGACCTGGGGCCTGTTGTTCAAAGCATCATTAGCTTAACCAGCTCATCAGGGGTCAAAATGTTAACTGTTCTAGCAAGTACACCACAACTCCATTATAACGCGGTTCCTTTTAATACGGTTTTGAATATAACACGGTTTCAAGATGGATCCCAAAAATGTATAGATTATAAAGAAAAATGACAATAAATTGTCATTTTTCTATACAATTTCTACAGTTTTGTTTGGATATAACAGTTGTTTAACTAACACGGTTTCTGCTTTGGATCCCATTAATAGTGTTATAAAGAGGTTGTGGTGTACAATAACTCAAATTCTGGTATTTTTGCTGAAAAAATGTGAGCAGCTTTTGCATTTGCAAAAGCTGCTCACTTTTTTCAGCAAAAAATATTAGCATATTTGCCTAATTAAATGATCCAAGTTTTCACAATATGTCAACTAACAATGTCGTTAGTTTTGAACAACCGGCCCCTGATGCTTAGATGCCTGTTCACAAATAGCCTCTTCATGTAGACATGGTAGGCTGAAATCTTATTGCATGTGCAGACAAGGGCATCAGTTTAAAGTGCACTCCAAAAGACTGGAGAAGCTTGAGATTCAACTTGTATTAAGCATATTTACTGTGCAAAGCAGTTCATCTACAGGGACTTCTCAATTAGGGGATAACTGTATTAAAAATTGTCATTTGGGGAGGTAAATCGGCGGTTTTACAGTTGGACATTTTGTTTTACGGTGACGCGCTAGCAGAGCCGTAAAACGTAATTTGCGACTGTGAAACCGACCGTAAAACTGATGTTTTACCTCCCCAAATGACAATTTTCAATAATCAAATGTCCCATGAGTTAAAGACAAAAATGTTTTAGGATAAGCTGCCTCACACTCACCCACCCCACCCCCACCCACCCCCCCCACCCCCACCCCAACTCCAAGATATGCAAGATATGTTTGTTCTTAAAAACAAGTAGCCACCTGGGGTTCAGCTTGCCAGGTTGGCAAGTTTCTTCTGTGGAAATTGATCATGAAACCTTTTCTAAGGTCATTCTCTCCCTTTCCGCTGATTCAAGTAGGGCAGTTGTCAGTTTCTGGCACAAGACTGTGCACTGTATGTGTTAAATGCTTCTGTATAGGCCTGTGGAGGAAAAATGTGGCTAGTTAAGCTGGACAACTTGACATGACAAATAGTGTAGACTAGGGGTCAGTTGTTCAGAGCATCATTAGCTTAATGAGCTTGTTAGTGGTCAAATCGTTAACTGTTCTAGCAAGTCCAATTCCTAATTTTGTTTGTTTGTTTGATTTTAGGTTTAATGTCCCCATCAACACTGAATAGGTCATTTTGGAGACATTGCTTCCAATTTTGAGGGACTTTTACCCGACATTGAGATGAAACGACATCTCAAGCCCTATCACCCAATGAAACCAATGGGGTTTATAAGCATGGACGACTCACACCGCTTTGCCTGGGCAGGCTTAGATCCTCTATAAGGTTTACCAGTACTCATGTGCTGTCGGTTTCAGCTCTGTAGCAACATGCAGCCCATCTATTGACAGCTTAACATGACAGTGTAGACTAGGGGCCAGCTGTTCAAAGCATCGTTAGCTTAACAAGCTGCTCATTAGTGGTCAAATTGTTAACTGTTCTAGCAAGTCAAATTCCTAATTTAGTAATATTTTTTGCTGAAAAATGAGAGCAGCTTTTGCATGTGCAAAAGCTGCTCTCATTTTCTTCAGCAAAAATGTTAGCATATTTGCCAAATTAAATGATCAAAGTTTTAATGATACATTAAATAATGACATCATTAGTTTTGAACAACTGGCCCTGGGTCCTTAAACTCCAAATCAAAACAACAACTAGTAGTTCCCATACTTACAAGAGAGTTTAGGCGGTGGTCTTTTACCCAAGATTGGGACTGTAATAGGAACGGTGGACTGGGTCTGTATAGTGATGTAGTCGTCAAAATCTCTCAGCGAGTCTGGAGCAAATCTGACGGCATAGTGACAGCTCATTCCAGGGGCGACCAGTCCGTGTTCACCAGGAAAAAGACCTGAAACGGCAGCATAGGTTTATTGTACTGATATTAGTATATATTGTTCCTTGTTGGGATATCCATCACGAAAACACGCCTATATAATTTTGACCCTCTTGAATGCCACTTTTGTATGGTAAAACTGGGGTTTCCAGGGGTATTCCTTATTTTTCTTATTTCTGCTCTAAAATATAGATTGTGGGTACTCGTTAGAACCGCCTCAATGAGGCAGTTCTAACGAGTGCCCACAATCTATATTTTGAGCAGAAATAAGAAAAATATCACAATTTTTCATCATAAAAAATTTTCATTTTTTCGGCGATAAAGGTGGCCATGTATTTGTATAGGCATGTTTGCATAATGTCGAAGGACACTGGCCTGTGTGGGTTCAGTCATAGCTCCAGATAAGACGCTTTTTTACATAAAAAAAGTACTGATATTTTTCTTATTTCTGCACAAAAACCTATGTTGTAGGCACCCATCAGAAGCGCCTCGCTGAGGTGCTTCTAATGAGTACCCACAACATATGTTTTCGTGCAGAAATAAGAAAAATAATATTTGGATACCCACTCTTTCATCTGGGGCTATGGTCCTTCAAAAGCCCACTAAGAGACAATATACACCTCTATCAATGAAAAAAACACTTGAAATTACCTATAAACAGTTGCTTCATGTATGAAATTCTATATGTGTCATGTATGAAATTCTATAAACAATGTCCATTTAGTAAGAATTCTGTCAACAAAGCAAAAGTAATGTTACCCACAGTTGTCAGTTACAGATAAATATTGTAGACTCTCCAAGGCAAGGGAAATTTCGGTACGAGAAACGAGGAACAGTAGTTTGAGACAAAGGGTAAAAAGGGATAATGAGAGACTTACCAAGACCTATAGAGAAATATGGGGTAGATGGTGGCAAAGCCCTACACTGGCGGATACATGATGACACATTCTTCAAGGTCAAGGTCAACTGAAATAAAACATATCATGTCACCTAAAAATGTTTCTAATAGACAATGTTTCTAATAGACAATGTACAATTTTGAAGGTCGAATGAAACTAACCGTCACTGACCGATAAATGAAAGACAACATATTATGAGATTTATTAACCCTTGTCCTGCTAATTCCAGATCTGCCTTATCTTTGAAACAATGTAGATCCAGATCAGATGGCTTCTGACGAAGCCATCTGATCAGGATCTACATTGTTTACCATTCAGATTGTTTTTTTCTTGCAATAATTTGCATCAAGTAATCTGATTGGTTGATAATCGGTAGTGGGTGTGGTATTTATGAATATTCAGCAGAACAAGGGTTAAGAATCTTTCTATGACATTACACAAGTGGTCAATGTCAACAATATGAAGCAAAGCACCCAGAGCTCCACATAAAAAATTTCAGATAGTTTGGGGTGTTATTTCTATATTGACCCTTATCTTGCTGAATATCAATTTAAGCCACACCTATTTCTGTCTACCAACCAATCAAATTACTTCATGTAATTTATTCCTACAAATTTATAAACTGAATGCCAAACAGTGTAGATCCTGATCAGATGGCTTCTTCAGAAGCCATCTGATCTGGATCTACACTGTTTGCAAAGATAGGGGTAGTCGTGAACAGCAAGATACGGGTTAAATATTAGATCTCAAAAAGGTAAGCTGTGTGCACTCATTAGAACCACCTCAATGAGGCTTTTCTATTGAGTACACACAACATACCTTTATATCAGAGAACATCAATAAGATGTACACCACAACCTCTTTATAAAGCCCCCGCCCATAGGGGCTTGAAGAAATATATGGGCTGCATGATGCAAAGCTGAATCCGGCCCGCACACTATTACTGGTAAACCGCTTAGCAGATCTAAGCCTGTCCAGAATCCGCGGTGGGAGGCGGACCGTCCATGCTAATAAACCCTATTGGTTTCATTGGGCGACTGGGCTTGAGATGTCATTTCATCTCAATGTCGGGTAAAAGTCCCACAAAATTGGAAGCAACGTCTCCAAAATGACCTTTACAGTGTTGACAGGGACGTTAAACCTCAAATCAAACAAACAACCTCTTTATAACACTATTGTTGGGGTCCAAAGCAGAAACCAAGTGAGATAGATAACCCTGCTATATCCAAACAAAAAATATATACCCGGTAGATAATATAGAAAAATGACCATTTATCGTCATTTTTCTATATAATCTACACATTTTTCTATATAATCTACACATTTTTCTATATAATCTACACATTTTTCTATATAATCTACCATATTCGACCTATTTACCGCACCATGCGCTTAGTTTTTTCAAAATTGTATGAAAATATTGTGGTGAAAAATCTACCTAATAAGCGCACACTCAGTACGAAAAAAAAATAAGAAAAAAAAGCTTCAGATATGATTATTTTATAGAGTTGAATTTCAGCATAGGGGTTCACCACATATACATATGATTGTCCGGGTCAAAGATGCAGCAAAACTCAATATGAATTTGTTGAGAGGTTACTGTAAAGTGTGCGCTTGTGTATTTTTTCCAGAAATAGCTTGGGTGTGCGCTTATAGGAGCATGTGCGGTAAATACATGTAGGTCGAATACGGTACACATTTTTCCACATAATCTACACATTTTTGGAATCCATCTTGAAACCATATTATATCCAAAACCATGTTATAACAAACAGCGTTATAATGAGGTGATGTACCTGAATTATAAAACAGTACCATTGTATCAAACAAATATTTAGTGTTCCATAAATTTTCAGCGTGACTCTGGATGATTCTTTACTTTCATTGTCTAGGGGTTGAGACGCTGAAAATTTATTGTGGCGGAAAATTCTGACAGACAAGGGTCGATCTTGTGCACATTTCTTTACCATTTAGGCCTACATTGCTGTAAATACTCATTAGGAAAATACGTCACTACATATAGGCTAAAATGTTAATGCTGACTTTGCAATCAACTTGGGTGATGATTATTTACAATAGAGAATAAGTAGTTATCGTTGTTGTTTCTCACAGTTGTTGTTTATTATGTTATATCTGGAATAGGGGACATAACTGTTTGTTGAAAGGGTATAAGTTCAGAATGTCGCTCAAAGTTTGATGACTG
The DNA here is from genome assembly GCA_963580285.1 of Lucinisca nassula. Classification (NCBI taxonomy): domain Eukaryota; kingdom Metazoa; phylum Mollusca; class Bivalvia; order Lucinida; family Lucinidae; genus Lucinisca; species Lucinisca nassula. The sequence continues at coordinate 32,821,790 of OY757025.1, read as the reverse complement.
TTGTAGTAGTCGTTGGATCATCAAACATCACAAGGTGTAGTTCTGAACTTGTTTAATACTAAATCATTTTAAGAATACACATATTGAAGTTAATATTAGATTCTTAGGTCAGCATTGACATTTTCAATAAAATGCACTTGATCGCCTCTCGTCTGAAAGAAAAACGACCAACCAGGCGCTTTTGCATAACCTGGTGGTCGTTGGATACCAGTGTGGCCATATTACCTCCATTTACTTCATTTGAGCTTCACTTGCATAGACAGTATTAGATGTTTTTGAATAGACAGTATTAAGAGAACCTTCCCTAGTCAATTTTCGTAAAGTGTACAACCAGGAGCCTTGGCTTAACCTGGTGTTCACTACTTATAATATATGTGGTTTCATAAAAATATTAAAGAAATTTGTTCATAATTCAGAGGTTGTTGGTTTAGGCATTGTTCCCAGCGAGTCATTCGAATAAGGCCGATTATTGCTTCACACAATAATCGCATTTATTCGTGAGAGCATTGTTCAGGAGTGTAAAATTATCAATGGTCACATAAGGCCGAACGTTAATGACGCGAATTTCGCAGCACTCGAATTAAGAACTGCTCCCTGGAAATAATGATTGATCCTGCTCATTAATTATTAATTTTGATCACGTGACTTCGCCATCTTATCCGGCTGTTAAACAAACGGGAAAAAAGCTACCCACCCACCCCTTCCCGTTTTGTGAATTAAAGCAAATTGTGTTCATTTATTGTTGATATGCATATATATGTGTATTACATACATTTGTACATGTTAATTTGTACCATGATACTGCCTTAGTTTTTTGTTTCAGGTGATTTTTGGCGTAATAACGACGATGGCAACTCAGTTTGATTTAGAACATTGAGCTTTTCATATTAGTCCAACCAACAAGGATAGTGGCTATTGCTGTATATGGTGGCAACATCTATCAGGACAGTGGGCTGATTCTGACAGACGAGGGTCGATCTTGTGCACATTTCTTTACCATTTAGGCCTACATTGCTGTAAATACTCATTAGGAAAATACGTCACTACATATAGGCTAAAATGTTAATGCTGACTTTGCAATCAACTTGGGTGATGATTATTTACAATAGAGAATAAGTAGTTATCGTTGTTGTTTCTCACAGTTGTTGTTTATTATGTTATATCTGGAATAGGGGACATAACTGTTTGTTGAAAGGGTATAAGTTCAGAATGTCGCTCAAAGTTTGATGACTGTTGTAGTAGTCGTTGGATCATCAAACATCACAAGGTGTAGTTCTGAACTTGTTTAATACTAAATCATTTTAAGAATACATATATTGAAGTTAATATTAGATTCTTAGGTCAGCATTGACATTTTCAATAAAATGCACTTGATCGCCTCTCGTCTGAAAGAAAAACGACCAACCAGGCGCTTTTGCATAACCTGGTGGTCGTTGGATACCAGTGTGGCCATATTACCTCCATTTACTTCATTTGAGCTTCACTTGCATAGACAGTATTAGATGTTTTTGAATAGACAGTATTAAGAGAACCTTCCCTAGTCAATTTTCGTAAAGTGTACAACCAGGAGCCTTGGCTTAACCTGGTGTTCACTACTTATAATATATGTGGTTTCATAAAAATATTAAAGAAATTTGTTCATAATTCAGAGGTTGTTGGTTTAGTCATTGTTCCCAGCGAGTCATTCGAATAATTAGTGTTCCAAAGATGTGTGAACTGCATATGTTTTCGTAGAGAATTAAACAAAAAATATCACATTTATCCTCGTCAGGAATGACTTACTGTAATGATCATAAGTACTGGGACATAAGGACTGAAGGAGCAGTCTGATCAGGGCCTACACTGTTTGCCATCCGTCTACACTTTTTGGAACCATTGCTGGATTATGAAACAAAATTGTTAAAGTTTTAGGAGAATTACAGCAAGTACTCAAGGTGTCCGAATTTTTAGGACTTTTACGGAATGGAAAAATAAATACCTCATATACTTGTCCAACCTTGTAGTCTGAGAAAACTACAGCAGGAGGGGACACAAGGAAAACCTGGGAATGTTCCTCAGGCCTGAAATAAAATTATGATACGAGTCAGAGGACTTCATTATATCTAAGCAGACATATGTTAAAATCAAAGCACTAAGAGTACTGGTGGGTCGATTGTCTCAAAGTGTAGCCAGGGAAAATAGTCCTGAGGCCATTTGTGAAAAAACTAACAATGTCGTTAGTTAACGTATCGTTAAAACTTTGATCATTTATTATGGCAAATATGCTAATATTTTTGTGAACAAATGTGAGCAGCTTTTGCTTTTCGATAAAAACTTTGATCATTTATTATGGTAAATTCGCTAATATTTTTGCTGAACAAATGAGAGCAGCTTTTGCAAATGCAAAAGTTACTCACATTTTTTCAGCAAAAATACACAAATTTTAGATATTGAACTTGCTAGAACAGTTAACAATATGACCATTAACGAGCATCGGAGCGTGATAGCTCAGTGGTTAGTGCACTTGCCTCTGATGCTAGAGGTCCCGGGTTCGATCCCCGGCAGTGGCGATAAAATTTCGGTGTCCGAACACGCTCCATTTGGCATCATTTGCAGGGATGAATGTCATTAAGTGCGCTGTCCTTCGGATCGGGACATTAACTGGAGGCCCCCTGTGCAGGTTATAGAACCCTACCATAATTACATGATTACTGTGTAGGCTTTCATCCTGCAAAACTGGAGTGTATGTAATATACACCTGCCTAGAATGTATGCGAGGGCGTATGGCAGTATATATAGAAAAGATAGAAAGCTCGTTAAAAAAGGAGGCTTTGACCAACTGGCCCCTGGACTAAGACTTAAACTGTTTCATTTAACCCTTAAATTCCAGTTTTTTCTTTGTTTTGTTCTTTATTTTTCAAGCAAAATGTGTAGACCATGATCAGACACTGTATTCTGTGGTATCTGATCTGGGTCTACACACTTTGCCAAGCCCAACCCATGATTCCAGTCCAGATTCTATAGAAAACCCTAGTACGCAACATGATAAAAAAAAATTCTATTCATGGAGTGATAGTCACATGGACTTCAGCACTGAAGAGCTTTATTGCGTGGTAAAGCATCAGATTTGAGAGCGAGAGGTAGCTGGTTCAATCCCTGCATGCAACAAGTGTTGTTTCCCTGAGCAAGAGACTTTAACCACATTGCATAGTACTGGTTTCTACCCAGGAAAAGAGGGCCACATGGAAGATTAGTACTTGTACAAAATGCGTTACCCTCTATAGATAAGGTTGATTATTATTATTTTTATAACTTTGGGTTGATTGATAAACAATCAACCCACAAACATATACATTTACATGTACTACACAGATGAACAGCCAAGGCATCATGAAAACACGCCTATATAATTTTGACCCCCTTGAACCCCACTTTTATATTGTAAAACTGGGGTTTCCGGGGGTATACCTTATTTTTTTTTATTTCTGCTCTAAAATATAGATTGTGGGTACTCGTTAGAACCGCCTCGATGAGGCGGTTCTAACGAGTGCCCACAATCTATATTTTGAGCAGAAATAAGAAAAATATCACTATTTTTCATCATAAAATTTTCAATTTTCGGCGATAAAGGTGGCAATGTATTTGTATAGGCGTGTTTACGTAATGTGCAGGGGATTCTACACACTCCAAAAAAATGAAGAGTAAGAATACCTGAAAATCTGAAGGAATATGACAGGATGAACTTAAACCATTAACACGTGTGGATGAGCTAAGAATGAAAACATTTTCATAGCACTGAAGCCATGTTTTCTATGACATTACGAAAACATGCCTTTATACAAATACATTGTTAATTTTACCGCCAAAAAAAAAATTAAGATGAAAAATTGTGATATTTTTCTTATTTCTGCTCAAAATATAGAGTGCCTCATCGAGGAGGTTCTAATGAGTACCCACAACCTATATTTTAGAGCAGAAATAAGAACAAGAGGGCCATGATGGCCCTGGATCGCTCACCTGATCCATAGTGTAACAAGTGGGCCCCAGAGAGGGCCATTATTGGCCCCAGGGCTTTAATGTGCGTAATGTTGAGGGAGGTCTTAAAGGTGAAGCTTCATACCAAACATCAACAAAGGCTATAATTTGAACAATCTTGGCAAAGGTCCACTAGATGAAGCTACACATCAAATATCAAAGACCTGGGCCTTGCGGTTTCAGAGAAGAAGATTTTTTTTTTAAAGATATTCCCTACATAAGCCTATGCAAAACCAAATGGCCCCGGGGCTATATAAATCTATGTAAAACCAAAGGGCTCCAGGGTGGGGGCATTTGTGGCCCCAGGGCTATACCTTGACCAATCTTGGTAGAGGTCCACTAGATAAAGCTCCATACCAAATATTAAAGGCCTGGGCCTTGCAGTTTCAGAGAAGAAGATTTTTAAAGATTTCCCTATATATGTCTATGTAAAACCAAAGAGCCCCAGAGCGGGGACATTATTGGTCTCAGTGCTATAATTTGAATAATATTGATAGAGGTCCACTAGATGCAGCTTCATACCAACTATCAAAGACCCAGGCCTTGTGGTTTCAGAGAAGAAGACTTTTAAAGATTTTCCCTATATTAGTCTATGTAAAACCATAGGGCCCCGGGGCGGGGGCATTTTTGGCCCCAGGGCTATAATTTGAACAATCTTGGTAGAGGTCCATTAGATGAAGCTTCATACCAAATATCAAAGTCCTGGGCCTTGTGGTTTCAGAGAAGAAGATTTTTAAAGATTTCCCTATATATGTCTATGTAAAACCAAAGAGCCCCAGAGCGGGGACATTATTGGTCTCAGTGCTATAATTTGAATAATATTGATAGAGGTCCACTAGATGCAGCTTCATACCAACTATCAAAGACCCAGGCCTTGTGGTTTCAGAGAAGAAGACTTTTAAAGATTTTCCCTATATTAGTCTATGTAAAACCATAGGGCCCCGGGGCGGGGGCATTTTTGGCCCCAGGGCTATAATTTGAACAATCTTGGTAGAGGTCCATTAGATGAAGCTTCATACCAAATATCAAAGTCCTGGGCCTTGCGGTTTCAGAAAAGAAGGTTTTTAAAGATTATCCCTATATAAGCCTATGTAAAACCAAAGGGCCCCGGGGCGGGGGCATTTTTGGCTCCAGCACTATAATTTGAATAATCTTGGTAGGGGTCCTTTAGAAGAAGCTTCATACCAAATATAAAACACCTAGGCCTTGTGGTTTCAGAGAAGAAGAATTTTAAAGATTTTCCGTATATAAGTCTATGTAAAACCAAAGGGCCCCAGAGCGAGGACATTTTTGGCCCAAGGGCTTTAATTTGAACAATCTTAGTAGAGGTCTATTAGATGAAGCTTCATACCAAATATCAAAGACCTGGGCCTTGTGTTTCAGAGAAGAAGACTTTTAAAGATTTTCCCTATACAGTCAAACCTGTGAACAAAGGCCACCTGTGGGACAGGACAAATTTGGCCTTTGTTCACAGGTGACCTTTGTTCAGAGGTTTGGCAATTACCATCAGGCCGATAGTTCCCAAAAATTCTTAAATTTATTGATGAAATTGCAGTCAGTCACTGGATGAAGAACTTCAGAAGAAGCATATCTTTTTAACCAATTATTGTTTTCCAGTGAATTTACATGTTTATTTGTGGCACAATTAATACAGTACATGCATTTTTAAATGAATAAACAAAGTTTAAAACAATCTGTTACGTTGATGTTGTTTATAATGTATCCGGTCATAAAATTTCACCCACTGTAATCTTGTATTTCTGTGAAAAGTCACTTATCTTTGACTGTTTTAAAGTACTTTCCAGTTTCCTTTCATTCAATACAATGGTAGGTAATTCAAATGCATTGATGTTAGTAAAATAGCACCTTTGCCGTGATGATAAAACATGGAAAAATGACAAAATTTAGGTCAAACTCATGATCAATAATGGAAGCAACCATGTTGATACACAAAATCACATGAGCGTCACATGATGGAGTGTTCATTTAGCATCACAAACAATAAGGTCAAACTACTTACCATTCTTGCACAAAGTGCAACTATCAAACGGTCCTCCAATTTAAAAACAAGTTTAGACAATTTTTCTTCACTTTTCAAACAAACTATCTACTTGTGTAAAACAGAATGCAATGAATTCACTCACAAACCGTGACATGTTTGACCAGATCGGCAGGATTAAGGACAGCAATACCAATCAAGCAGGCCAATTATATGCCAATCAATGGCGATAATAAGCCCGAAGCTAAAATCATGAGCATGACGGACTCAATTATAGACCGTTATTCAAGGACAGCAACTCAGTTTGGGACTAAATAACGTGGCCGTTGACCGCAGTGCACAGTGGACCGCTATTCCCAGGTAATTTATTAGGGAATTTCGATGGGAGGGGTTGAAAATGACCGTTGTAATAAGGGGACCGTTATTCAGAGGTGACCGTAAGCACAGGTTCGACTGTATAAGCCTATGTAAAACCAAAGGGCCCCGGGGCGTTCGCATTTTTTGCCCCAGCACTATAATTTGAACAATCTTGGTAGGGGTCCACTTGATGAAGCTTCATACCAAATATCAAAGTCCTGGGCCTTGTGGTTTCAGAGAAGAAGATTTTTAAAGAGTTTCCCTATATAAGCCTATGTAAAACCAAAGGGCCCCAGGGCGGGGGCATTTTTGGCCCCAGCACTATAATTTGAACAATCTTGGTAGGGATCCACTAGATGAAACTTCGTACCAAATATCAAAGACCTGGGCCTTATGGTTTCAGAGAAGAAGATTTTTTAAGTTTTCATAAAAAAAAATCTATTTTTGGCCCCTGTGACCTTGATGTGCAGCAGACCAGAACCATTTGAACAACTCTAAAAGGGGTCCACCTAAGGATCATTCCTGTGAAGTTTGGTCAAAATCCGATCAGTGGTTTAGGAGGAGATGTAGTTTGAAGAAATTGTTTACGCACGGATGACAGACAAAAAGTGATCCTAATATAAAACACAAGAGGACCATGATGGCCCTGGATCGCTCACCTGATCCATAGTGTAACAAGTGGGCCCCAGAGAGAGCCATTATTGGCCCCAGGGCTTTAATGTGCATAATGTTGAGGGAGGTCTTAAAGGTGAAGCTTCATACCAAACATCAACAAATGCTATAATTTGAACAATCTTGGCAAAGGTCCACTAGATGAAGCTACACATCAAATATCAAAGACCTGGGCCTTGTGGTTTCAGGGAAGAAGATTTTTTTTAAAGATATTCCCTACATAAGCCTATGCAAAACCAAATGGCCCCGGGGCTATATAAATCTATGTAAAACCAAAGGGCCCCGGGGTGGGGGCATTTGTGGCCCCAGGGCTATAATCTGAACAATCTTGGTAGAGGTCCATTAGATGAAGCTTCATACCAAATTTCAAAGTCCTGGGCCTTGTGGTTTCAGAGAAGAAGATTTTTAAAGATTATCCCTATATAAGCCTATGTGAAACCAAAGGGCCCCGGGGCGGGGCCACTTTTGGCCCCAGCACTATAATTTGAATCATCTTTAGAAGAAGCTTCATACCAAATATAAAAGACCTAGGACTTGTGGTTTCAGAGAAGAAGATTTTTAAAGATTTTCCCTATACAAGTCTATGTAAAACCAAAAAGGCCCTGGAGCAGGGGCATTTTTGGCCCAAGGGCTATAATTTGATAATTTGAACAATCTTGGTAGGGGTCCACTAGATGAAGCTTCATACAAAATATCAAAGTCCTGGGCCTTGCGGTTTCAGAGAAGAAGATTTTTAAAGATTTTCCCTATATAAGCCTATGTAAAACCAAAGGGCCCCGGGCGGGGGCATTTTTTGCCCCAGCACTATAATTTGAACAATCTTGGTAGGGGTCAACTAGATGAAGCTTCATACCAAATATCAAGGTCCTGGGCCTTGCGGTTTCAGAGAAGAAGATTTTTAAAGATTTTCCCTATATAAGCCTATGTAAAACCAAAGGGCCCCAGGGCGGGGACATTTTTAGCCTCAGCACTATAATTTAAATAATCTTGTTAGGGGTCCTTTGGATGAAGCTTCATACCAAATATAATAGACCTAGGCCTTGTGGTTTCAGAGAAGAAGATTTTTAAAGATTTTCCCTATATAAGTCTACGTAAAACCAAAGGGCCCCGGGGCGGGGGCATTTTTTTTGGCCCAAGGGCTATAATTTGAACAATCTTGGTAGAGGTCCATTAGATGAAGCTTCATACCAAATATCAAAGTCCTGGGCCTTGTGGTTTCAGAGAAGAAGATTTTTAAAGATTTTCCTATATAAGCCTATGTAAAACCAAAGGGCCCCGGGGCGGGGGCATTTTTGGCCCCAGCACTATAATTTGAACAATCTTGGTAGGGGTCCACTAGATGAAGCTTCATACCAAATATCAAAGTCCTGGGCCTTGTGGTTTCAGAGAAGAAGATTTTTAAAGATTTTCCTATATAAGCCTATGTAAAACCAAAGGGCCCCAGGGCGGGGGCATTTTTGGCCCCAGCACTATAATTTGAACAATCTTGGTAGGGGTCCACTAGATGAAGCTTCATACCAAATATCAAAGACCTGGGCCTTGTGGTTTCAGAGAAGAAGATTTTTAAAGATTTTCCCTATATAAACCAATGTAAAACCAAAGGGCCCCGTGACGGGGGCATTTTTTGTCCTGGCATTATAATTTGAACAATCTTGGTAGGGGTCCACTAGATGAAGCTTCATACCAAATATCAAAGTCCTGGGCCTTGTGGTTTCAGAGAAGAAGATTTTTAAAGATTTTCCCTATATAAGCCTATGTAAAACCATAGGGCCCCGGGGCGGGGGCATTTTTGGCCCCAGCACTATAATTTGAACAATCTTGGTAGGGGTCCACTAGATGAAGCTTCATACCAAATATCAAAGACCTGGGCCTTGTGGTTTCAGAGCAGAAGATTTTTAAAGATTTTCCCTATATAAGCCCATGTAAAACCAAAGGGCCCCGGGGCGGGGGCATTTTTGGCCCCAGCACTATTATTTGAACAATCTTGGTAGGGGTCCACTAGATGAAGCTTCATACCAAATATCAAAGACCTGCGCCTTGTGGTTTCAGAGCAGAAGATTTTTAAAGATTTTCCCTATATAAGCCAATGTAAAACCAAAGGGCCCCGTGGCGGGGGCATTTTTTGTTCCAGCACTATAATTTGAACAATCTTGGTAGGGGTCCACTCGATGAAGCTTCATACCAAATATCAAAGTCCTGGGCCTTGTAGTTTCAGAGAAGAAGATTTTTAAAGATTTTCCCTATATAAGCCTATGTAAAACCAAAGGGCCCCGGGGCGGGGGCATTTTTGGCCCCAGCACTATAATTTGAACAATCTTGGTAGGGGTCCACTAGATGAAGCTTCATACCAAATATCAAAGACCTGGGCCTTGTGGTTTCAGAGAAGAAGATTTTTTAAGTTTTTGGTGAAAAAAATCTATTTTTGGCTCCTGTGACCTAGATGTGCAACGGACCAGAACCATTTGAACAACTTTGAAAGGGGACCACCTAAGGATCATTCCTGTGAAGTTTGGTCAAAATCCGATCAGTGGTTTAGGAGGAGATGTCGTTTAAAGAAATTGTTTACGCACGGACGCACGCACGCACGACGGACGACGGACAAAAAGTGATCCCAAAAGCTCACCTCGTCACTACGTGACGGTGAGCTAAAAATAGGTTGACCCCTCTAAACCCAGTTTTACTATACAAAAGTGGGGTTCAAGGGGGTCAGAATTATATAGGCATGTTTTTGTGATGTATGTCTCAAACAAGGACGGGCCTCCGTGGCCTAGTGGATAAGAGCGCTGACTCTTAGTCATTAGGTCTCTCACCGCCGTGGGTTCGAGCCTCGCTCGGGCCACGTGTGAGACGCCAAGTTCTGCAACGGAAGGTCAGGTGGTTTTTCTCCGGGTACTCCGGTTTTCGCCCACCTCTGATTAACGATCGGCTCGATATGAGTGAAATAATCTTGAAAGGGCCGTAAAACCCAAACAAAAAAAAAAAAAAAAAAAAAAAATGTCTCAAACAAAGGACACCCAATAATAAAACTTACTCTTTCAGTTTGTCCAGTTTATCTTGTATTCCTATTTCCTTTGGCTTAGGTTTCTCTGCTTTAAGCAAGGACCTTCTGCCTGGACCGGGAGCTGAAGGAGGGATATATCTTGGGTTCCTGGTATAATTCACCATAGCCTGAAGCTTGTTAAGACTTATTCGCTCTTGTTCCCGCTGATCCTCAGTCAGCTGGTATTTCCAGGCATCACTGCGTGGGAACCTGGCCTTTAATAGAATGAACAGAAGATGTTTTCAGCTAACCCTCACCCTGCTGAACCTGGATACATACAGTAACTTTATTGAAAACCGTACAGATCCAGATCAGCTGGGTGTGTGTGGGGGGGGGGGGGGGGGGGGGGGGGGGGATGGGTGCAGTGTACCACATTCAAATTATTCAGGATGGTGAGAGTTAAAACCTGAACCTTTGTTAAACTGAGCTGGCCCACAACAATATATTTGCACCACAACCTCATTATAACACGGTTCGTAATAACACTGTTGTGGATATAAAATGGTTTCAAGATGGATCCCAAAAATGAATAGATTATATGGAAAAATGACCATAAATGGTCGTTTTTCTATATAACCTATACATTTTTATTTGGATATAACACAGTGTTTAACTAACATGGTTTCGGCTTTGGACCCCAACAATAGTGTTATAAAAATGATCTGTGTGTCAAGCAAAGACTCAGATTAACTTGAGCATCAACATAGTCTGATCAGAGTCTTCACTAATCATACAAGGTTTTTTTTATAGCTTCAAGGTTATCCAGAGTCTTTGGTTGTTGTTGTTGTTGTTTTTTTGTTTGAATTTAAGTTTTACACCCCCATCAACACTATTTAGGTCATTTTGGAGACGTTGCTTCCAATTTTGTGTGACTTTTACTTGACATTGAGATGAACTGATATCTGAAGCCCTACCGCCCAAACAAACCAATAGGGTTTATATGCAGGGACGTTCCAACTCTCACCACTTTGCCTGGACAGGCTTAGACCTTCAAAGTGGTTTACCAGTACTCACGTTTGGTCAGTTTCAGCTCTGCGTGGAAGCATCATGCTGCTCAATCTGTTTCTCCAAGCCCAGATGGGCAGGGGCCAAACAGAGTCTGGTAAAACTGGCTAGATGCTAGATGCACAGGCTGATCTGAGTTGTTCTTGGTTGCAGAGGTCTTCTTGTCAGTTTTGTAGACCTCTGGCTCAGTTTTTTTTCACCTTTTTGCAATTGCCACTTATTTGCAGACATGTTAATTCTGTATGGATGTTTGGGGAAATTTATTTCATATATAGTAAAATTCTGCTATTAAGACCATCTAAAATTAAGACTAATTCTGCTTTAAAAAGCTTTTTTAGAAGGATGTGTTTATTTTTTCTTTGTGTTTTCTGCACACAATGTCCTCTGGTGGGAAAACACCTTTTGGACTGTTCAAAATAGGTCTTAAAGACCACTTTTGAACAGTCCCAAAGGTGGTTTTAATATAGGAATTTTACTGTGGCACCCTAAATGACAATATTCAACACAGTTATCCTCTAATTAAGGGGAAATGGAACACCTTGCAGATTTTTCTACCATTTTTCGAAGGGAGATAACTTTCGGGACCTCCTGTTCACTTTTCTATTGGCTCAGTCCCACCGAAAAAGGGGTCTACTCTTAAAGGAAAGAATTTGCTCCTCAGGAGCAAATTCTTTCCTTTAAGAAGTGACCCCTTTTGACATGGGAGACAAAAGCACTTTTGCAGGAGTTGACTCCCCTGAAGGTTTATCCATTCTCCTTTAGAGTATTGTTTACAAATTTTTGTTTTTTTGCTTATGATCAGAACAATCCAAGGTCATGTGCAACTCCATGAAAACATCTACCTAAATATAACAGAAACTAGAGCGAGCAGTTGATGGCAAGCCATCGAAAATCCCCACGCTTTCTCCACAGTAGCCAATTACCAGGTAACATAATTCTCAAGTCACCCTTTAGAAGCCCCCTGTGGGTGGAGCCAATTTTAATGTTGCTCTCACATGCTCTCATCATGTAAGGAAGAAATGTACCAAATTGGGTTTCATTCTGAATAGTGGTTAAGGAGGAGATAGCGTGACGGATGGACGGACAGACGGACAGAGGCGTTCACAATATCCCAAATGCTTTCTTTAAAACCGTGGGGATAAAAATTACCAAGAACTCTTCATCTTTTCTCTTCTCTTGCTCCAGTGGTTCTTCAGAGACAACACTCCCTCCCAGATCTGACTTACTTCGCCGGATCTCCCCTGGTGTTGGTGTGGCTGAGGTCATATACAGATCCTCTCGGGTGTGCTGACGAGATGTCATCGTTTCACGAGCATAACTTGGGACCTTAGGTCCTGTTAGTGATAAAAACAGAAAATTATGCAGGTTTCGGACAAGAACAGGTTTCAGAAAGAATATTTGTAAACATACACATTTTATAAAATAACAGTAAGTAAACTGTAATTGATGATCATTAAGGCTGACACGATTAATTGTATAATCGATTAATCGATCGATAAATTCCACAAAAATGATTATCATTTCTGATTTGCTTTTAATCGACTACTTCATAGGTACAATTTACTACCCAAAGTTATTCCTAAAATAGCGTGATGAGTGGCAAACACTGCACACCCTGATGAGACGCCGCATTCTGCAGCGTCTCATCTGGGTCTACACTGTTTGCTCAGGCCTGTCCGTTCACATATACATATGGTAATGGGCAACATATTGCTAGAGCATTCTCTGACAGAAAGACAGACACATAAAATTATGACAAAAACCTTAGCGATTAATAATCGATTATTGATCGCAATGACAGGACTGATAATCGATTATCTTTTCAGCTCCAATTAGCCAGCCCTAATGATCAAATTTTTCTTAATACAGGGGACCCTCGTTATAATGACAGAATTTGTTACCGTATATTTTACCGTTATAAAGAATTTGCCACTATAAAGAATCCCGTTATGAAGTAGTGTGTGTGTTTGTGCATGCATGCGTGTGTGCGTGTGTGAATTCGGGTTTAACATCGCTTTCAACAATTTTTCAGTCATATCACGACAGTGTCTGGTTGCGACACGGAGCTCAATGCTCACTTTTATAGTGCTGCCTCACTGAAGTATCATGTCCCAGACACATTACATGATACCACACCCAGTCACATTATCCTGACACTGGGTCCACCAGTCCTAGCTCTACCTTGTAAATCTGAGTGCCAAGCGAGGAGCAGCTTGTACCATTTTTAACGACTTTGGTATGTCACGGCCAGGGATCGAACCCATGACCTCCCGTTCCCTGGAGCGGACATTAAGAAGTAGTATAATAGGGAATGAAGGACCTTTTACTTTATTTTACTCCAAGAAAAAATGCTGTGGATATTTGTTAGAAAGGCCTCGCCAAGGCAAGTCTAAAAAAAATATCCAGAGCATTCGTTTCTTGAAGTGAGGCGATTCCAATAAATATCCACAGCATTTGTTTCTTGGAGTATTAAATGCAACATTCTTGTATATCTCCATCAATCCATTTCATCTTAAGTTACCGGTATGCAATTGTTCCACTGAAATTGTCGTTATAGAGACTGAGGGTTTGCTGTATATGTCAAATTTGACCATTTTTGTACCAAATGGAATCTTCCTCCTTACATATAGCAGGAGACCATTTCAAAATTTGGGGATGTCAGGTTGTGTTTTCTACAAAATCTATTTGGAAACTGGCTGAACGTTTTGCAAACAGCGTAGGCCCTGATCAGATGCCGCATTCTGCAACGTCTGATCTGGGCCTTCACTGTTTGCCAGATACCTGTTTTGGGGTATCTGGTACTAAATGGGTTAAACCTGTTTGTACCAGAACCCCCCCCAAAATGGTAGTTGACAAACAGTGCAGGCCCAGATCAGATGTCATCTGATCAGGGCCTACACTGTCTGCGAAAAAGATAAGCCATTTTCCAAATAAATATTGAAGAAAACACAACCTGACACCCCTTAATTTTGAAATGGACTCCTGGTATATTCAAGGAGGAAGATTTCATTTGGTACAAAAAGGGTAAATAGAGGCAACCCAGCAGGCACATGACATACGTAAGTGTGACGCCACATCAACGTCGGTGCAACGTCATGACTTTAATGTAACGTCACACCAACGTTGATTTGATGCTGCCCATGCGACGTGTACCTGCTAGGAAGTCTTTCAAAAGTTTTTTGTCTCAACAGGATGCAACCTCATCTGCAAAGTTTCATCAAGCTGTTCTAAGCCGAACAGACATACAGGCCAAAACTATTTTTCAGATACATCAACAGCAAATAACTTAAGTGGGATGGCTGGAGAAGTCATCTTTTGTCACAATGTGTTACCTTTAGTGCTTGAGTGAGTGAGTGAGTGAGTATTTGAGTTTTACACCCCACCAACAGCTAAGGTCATACGGAGACGGGACCTCGGTTTAAAGACTCATCCGAAAGTCTGGAGAAGCCCGGGATCGATCCTGCGATCCCTGGTTTACAAGGCGAGTAGCGTAACCACTACACCACGGAGGCTTCTACTTTAGTGCTTGATATATCTGTGAAGTTTCATCCAAGTCTTTCATGTAGTAGAGGAGTTTGGGGTCCCAAACCTTGTTTTAAATATATAAAGGGCCAATCAAAAAAAAAAAAAGAACCAGAGTGTCAACAGCAGCAGTCCTTGGTCACAATATGCTTATTAGCTCCAATTAAGGATAAATTTCCTCATTTCTTGTCAGAAATGAGGCGATTCTAACAAGAACACACAGCCATAGCAACTGATAAGGTTGGTATTTTTGTGATTATTAAAGAATAGTTTTCCTTATTTCTCAGGTATGACAAAAACCTTAGCGATTACTAATCGATTATCGATCGCAATGATAGGGCTGATAATCGATTAACTTTTCAGCTCCGATTAGCCAGCTCTACTGATAACTGAGTCAGGGAGTTGACACTTTGGCTCAGTGGTTAGAGCATTGGATTGGATTTTTACCTGAGCCGCTTGGGTTCAAATCATATGTCAGCATGCTTTATTTCTTTGTTACGACTTCCATGTTAGATGGGGGCTTGTCCAGTGAACAAGAAGTCATGAAAGTTGTCTCCCTTTGAAAAATGGCGGAAAAATCTGCCAGGTGTAGCCATTCCCCTTAAACACCGAGGCATGTAGTGTTAACCCTTATCTTGCTGAATATTCATTTAAGCCTCACCCATTTCTGTCTATCAACCAATCAAATTACTTGATGTAATTTATTGCTACAAATTCAAAAAAATAAATGCCAAACAGTGTAGATCCTGATCAGATGGCTTCTTCAGAAGCCATCTGATCTGGATCTACACTGTTTGCAAAGATAGGGGTTGTCGTGAACAGCAAGATAAGGGTTAAATATTTTATAGAGCTTGCAACTCCTCAGTTATCTAGCTTGATAGATTTTGCATAGCTTATAGGTTTATAACCAATCTCTGATAACTGAGTCAGGGAGTTCATCTTTTGCTCAGTAGTTAGCACACCAAAATTTCACCCGAAGGGCCTGGGTTAGAATCCCACAGGTGGAAATTTTTTCAGCTATGCTTCTTTCCTTTGTTGTGTGTGTGTGTGTGTGTGTGTGTGAATTCGGGTTTAACGTCGCTTTCAACAATTTTTCAGTCATATCACGACGGTGTCTGGTTGCGACAGGGAGCTCAATGCTCACGTTTATAGTGCTGCCTCACTGAAGTATCATGTCCCAGACACATTACATGATACCACACCCAGTCACATTATCCTGACACTGGATCGACCAGTCCTAGCTCTTCCCCGTAAATCTGAGTGCCAAGCGAGGAGCAGCTAGTACCATTTTTAACGACTTTGGTATGTCGCGGCCCGGGATCGAACCCCAGACCTCCCGTTCCCCGGAGCGGACACTCTACCAACTGAGCTATCGGGGCCGGTACATCAGATAGATTAAGATGCATGTAGTAAGATAGAGGCTCCTCCAGGATTGGACTTTATTTTGCCGAAAATGGCTTCACCCCATCATAAATGATAAAAGAGGTATGTTGTAGCCTGCAATTCCTCCCTTCGTTTATATATACCATATGCAGGAATTTTTTCATCTATGCTTATTTCCTTTGTTGTGACTAATGACGTAAGACCTTTAACAGAAAGAGGGGGAAAGACTTTAAGAAAATCCCCAGAAAGAAATCCAATCAAATAAAACAATATACTGAATCCCATAGCTACAGATAAGGCACTTTTTTGATATGAAAAGTACTGGGGCAAGTTGTTCAAAACTAACGACGTCGTTAGTTAATGTATCGTTAAAACTTTGATCATAAAATATGGCAAATATGCTAAAAATTTTGCTGAAAAAATTGTGAGCAGCTTTTGCTGCTCACATTTTTTCAGCAAAAATAGCAAAATTTTCGTTATTGTACTAGCTAGAACAGTTAACAATTTGACCACTAACGAGCTCGTTAAGCTAACGATGTTTTGAACAACTGGCCCCAGATATTTTTCTTATT
The DNA here is from genome assembly GCA_963580285.1 of Lucinisca nassula. NCBI lineage: Eukaryota > Metazoa > Mollusca > Bivalvia > Lucinida > Lucinidae > Lucinisca > Lucinisca nassula. The sequence goes on along the minus strand of OY757025.1, from coordinate 32,805,226 downwards.
CCTGCATGAAAACATATCTTGTGGGTATTCACAAGAGTTGCAACAAGGCACTTCTAATGAATACCTGTATGTTTTTGTGCAGAAACAAGAAAAATAATATGTGGATACCCCCTATTATCTAGTATGGAATCATGAGAAAAGGATGAGTTAACATCCTTAAAGATGCATTAACTCCCTTATAAGTCTTACCAAGTGGAGGTGGTACAGGGGGAAGCTCTTCAGTGGAATAGTCACTGGGTGTTAGTAGCTTATGTTTCTTCAACAGCTCAGTATCAATACATGATCGGAAATTAGACCGCCCTGAAATAATCATAACACATAAACTGCATTAACCCGTCTCCTGCTGAATAAATTAATTTTGCCCTACCCACTTCTGGCTATTAGCCAATCAAATTACTTTATATAATGTATTCATTCAAATTTGTAGATCCTAATCTGAAGTGGACACTTCCATCTGTCCATTCTTGTAAATTATAAAATCATCAACATGATGGCAAACATGAAGCCATCTGATCTGGATCTACACTGTTTGCAAAGATAGGGTTTGTTTCACGAGTGACATAGCCATGGGTGAAAATACCAGTTTTGTTGTTCATAAGTGAAATAAAATTTGATCTTACCCTGAAAAAATCAAATGTTCTGTTTCTTACATGCTTCAAAATGGCAATATTTAGCTCCACTAATCACATGACTAACCTGCTAAGAAAACTAACAATCCTGTTCGTTTTACATCAATTTAGTGGTGCCCAACATGTGTAATGGGTATTGGGTGGAAACTGAAAACTTGCACCTGATAAATAGCCCGGGATGGCATTATTATAAATGGTTACTGAACTAATCGAGAGAGTAGTTTCCCAAAGAAGTTGCGGACTGAACTAACACCTCTCGACAAAATGTGACGTCAGCGTCGAAACTGACATCATTAACGTTCTTGTGACGTGTGAACAGACAAAGGGTCAACTCTAGCACACTTCATTAGTTTTCAAACATCTATGATGGAAAAGCTGACAGCCGAATTAGATTTGAAAAAAAAAATAGTCCCAAACAGGGAAAAATAAAATTGATATCAGTCAGTTTGAAACAGTGATGATATTGTTTTTGATTTCACTGAGAACTCCCTATATTTCTTTGGAAAGAAAACCTGTTCTCTTAGAATTCTTCTCATTGTTTCAATTAGGAAACAGTAGGGAATAATTCAGCGAGATTACCTTGACAATTCATATTTTGTGTGCACATCTGAATTGCCTCCATGAGGGAATTATAATGAGTACCCATAACATCTTTTTTATAGAACATTAAAAAGGCATCCATAAATCATCTCTCCTCCCACACAATACAAGTACCTGGTGGCAATCCTAGTTCCCCATAATTATCGCAGGTCTGATTGGCCTTGTTCAGTTCTCTCTCATCAGCTGACATAGCCCGGGCCTGGGCCTGCATGATATGCCTCTCCAACATGGCAGCTTCTTCCATTCTCCGCTGTCTCTCATCGAAAACCTTTAACAGTTACATCAGACAATTTATTGGTGCTTTTTGAAAGCAAAAATTACTTGACTAACATTTCTTGCAAAATTAGAAATTCAGTGCATTTTAAACATGCCAGTTGAAAACATAGTTCCCTTTTTTTTTTACTTTATTTGTTTGTTTATTACAGTCGAACTTCGATGGCTCGAACACCAATGGCTCGTTTACCATGGCTGAGTCGAACCCGTTTTTGAGCCCTAGGGAATTCCTCTGCACAAGAAAAAGTGTGGGATAATTAAGGAGATTTTTTACTTTTATCTTGCAAATGTATGCTGTGTGTACTCATTAGAATCGCCTCAATGAGGTGATTCTAATGAGTACACACAGCATACATTCATGTTACAGAACACCGAAAAGAAGTCCAAAAATACCCCCGCTATGTTTTCTGGAAATATGCAACAGTGGCTCGAACTTCTGCTGTCTCGAACAAATTTCCATGGTCCCAAAGTGGTTCGAGCCATCGATGATCGACTGTATTATTATTAGTAGTAGTAGTAGTATTGCTATTGCTACTCAGATTTTCTCTCATTCTAAAATTCTGAGTGTCCCTATGACCCTTTGTGATCAGCCTCAAGGGAACTATCCTAATTTCAGCGGTCCTAAATGTTACAACAGGAAAGCTGTTTACACTTTCTGACATTTACATAACTGCTCTGTATATTTTGTGCATCATCAGTAGTGACTAAATTTAAAGTTACGGCATTCAGTTAGGTTTCAGTTATGAAAAGTGCCTGTGAAGTGTAGTTATGTATCCACTGTCAGGGGGTCCATGAGGACTACAGCTGCTTCATTCAAAGAGTCCCTGGGTCAGATACTCAATATCCTGTGCCAAGGAAAACCATGTTCCTACTATTTATCTTGGTATACACTGTATAGTACTGTAAAACACTTATATTTGGTGGTCATTTTATTTTGGTGCTATTGGCAGTCAAGGAAAAAACTCCAAAATTAAAAAACGGAAATAAAGATCAAAGAGTGCAAGAGAAGAATAAAAACTGGCAGAAAGTTTACTCCCCGTACCCATCACAACTATAACATAGGGCAATACAATGTCAATCAGTCAAAGGCATTATCCGTGATGAAAGGAAAAATGTATTTACTTCTTTAGAAGTCGAACATAGTGTTAGAGAGTGTAGCAAAGTTTATTCCATCCAGCCAGAGTGAAATATATTCTATCAAGTTTTTCTCCATGCTCAACTTGTCAATTATGAAGCCATTTAAGAGGGCTGAATAAAAGAAAATACATCTTGACAGTAACTGTCATGAATTGCCTGCATAACTGCTAATTGATCAACAGCTTTGCCTGTGATTAAACCTTGTCAGACATTTTGAGCAGCTGTTACGAGCCAGACGTAGCAGTAAGAAAAACAAACAAGCCTTTTGGAAAATTTTAACAAATTTGCAAAGTATCTTTAACCTGTAGAAGTAAGAAAATTAAATGTACTTAGCTCTGTTATAAAATATCCTTGAATGAATATATTTTCCTTGATCCCACAGAATTCACAGTCCGAAATGAAATATAATATCCTTTAACAATCCAGCACTGAATTCAGAAATAACTTTTCTTATAAGCCCAAACTTCAAACTCCAAAGTCTGACTCAAAGAGATAAAGCAAGCTCTTTTATAGACCCTAAGAACCTGAACTTTCTGGAAGTTTCCAAAGTACTTTTCCTTTCAAATAAAATTACCATCATGATAACAAGTTTTTGTTCATCCCTGCCCATTTTATGAAAACTTAGCTTTTTGTGACATATGATACATGTACATAAGGTCCTTTTTCATAAGGCCACAACAGTCAATTGGATATAAATAAAAAAATCTTACTTTCTGTAGGGCATCAACATATCTCTCATGGTATGGATCATCCCCGCCTTTAGATACTGCAAGGTTCTTCATTGTATCTGGGCCAACGGCATCTCTAGTGAACAATTCTCGAAATGTTTTTGCCAGGATATGTCGGACATCCTGTGATTTCCCTGTCGAGGGCCTCTGGAGGAACATGGGAGGTTCCTCCCCTCTTGGAGCATTCTGGGAAGGCATGTTTCACTGTCTGAAAAGAAAAAGAATGTTACAGCATAGTAGGACTGGAGTTGAAAAGATAATTGATTATCAGTTCTGCCATTGTGATCGATAATCGATTAGTAATCAACGAAGATTTTGTCATAATTTTACCTGTCTGGCTTTCTGTCTGAGCATGACTCTTACCATATGTTGTACTTTACCATATGTATTTGAACAGACATGCCTGAGCAAACAATGTAGACCCAGATGGGACGCCGCAGAACGCAACATCTCATCAGGATCTACACTGTCTGCCACTCATCCAGCTATTTTAGACACAACTTTGGGTAATAAATTCTACTTATGAAATAATCGATTCGAAGCAAATCAATAATGATTATCATTTTTGTGGAATTTATTGATCAATTAATTGATTATCAGATTAATCGTGCCAGCCTTACAGCATAGCAACATTGAACGCTTATCCTGCTGATGATGACAACACCTGCCTTTGCAAACAGTGTAGATCCAGAAGGCATCTGATCAGGATGTACACAGTTTGTCATTCAGTTTGTGGATTTGAATGAATAAATTACATCAAGTAATCTGATTGGTTCAAAGTCAGTAATTGGTGTGGCTAAATTAATTATGAAGCAGGATGAGGGTTAAGGTGGCATTTGGTGATAAAGAAAGGATAATTTTCCTTAAATTAAGAGTTTAACTCAATCATATATATGACAGTGGTCAGCCAAATTTAATAACCTTTTTCTTCAATGTGTGCTGCAAGTCTGATGGAAGTTGGTGTGCAATTAAGTGAGACATAATATTTGATAAGGATGTAACGATAGTCAGAAAATTACTATTGCGATAGTATTGACATTGCAGGAAGAACAATTGCAATACTATTACTATTGCTGACTACTATTGCAATACCATTGCAATACTTGCCTGAAACAAATTTTCTTGCTTTAGTAGGAAATCATCAAAGCACTGAGAGAGTAGGAAATAATCAAAGCACTGAGAGTACTGGTGGATCGATTGTCTCTGAGTGTAGGTTGGGAAAATACTGTAGTCCTGAACGAGCACTGTCCAAAATTTACTTTTTACAGTGCTCCGACGTCTTAAGGAGGCAACAATTGATGGTAAAAACAACCAGTACTTGGACTTTGTTTAGGATTGGTAAATATCAGGTGGGAAGCTTCTGTACTTAGTATCTTTGGGACAATTGATAAGCAAATACTTTGTACCAGAGTAAAATCCAGACTTTCTTTGGGTCGATTGATAAGTCAATACCTTGTACACGAGCCCAGTCCAGATTTTACCTTTTCCATAGTGCTCAGATGTCACAGAGAGAAGACTAAACACTGCTGTAAATAACCGGTACCTGGGTTTTGTACATGGTCAGCCATAGTCACACGGACAATAACAAGCAACATGAACACTGCTTTATCACGTAGATTGTAGGTACTCGTTAAAATGCTTCATTATAAGAAAAGTATTCAGTACAATTTTTGTCTGAAAAAAAAAAAAACATTCTTGTTGTTGCACTGCTAGCATTTTCCTTCAAGGTTTTAAAATTATTTACTTTAAAACTGAGTTTACAATATTTCATTGATAATGCTTAACCTCATGTGCTGGAAAAGAAATTACATGTATAACATTTTATCCTACAGCTCCTTTGCAAACAGAATTATCTCAATTCAGGCAGTATTTCACCCTCTGCAAAATACCCGAAATTTGCACCCCTCCCCTCTTCTTCAAAAATTGTGTACGGGCCTGAATCATGTTCTAAAGGTTGCTGTATGTATGGGGAAAAGTGCCGACCCTGATCAGATACCATGTACTGAGTCTATGCTGTATGTCTAATAACGATACCACACTGAAAGTTTTTAGCAGAAATGCAAAAAGGAACGTTACATTGTCTATTTTTGTTCGAAAGAAATTAGATTACTTGGCATACATACGTGTAAACGTCCATTTCTAGCAGTTTTATGAATGAAATGTTCCTAAAGTCGTCACGTGACAGTGTGGGCTATATTAAAATATTGTTTTCCTTTCATGACGAAGGCAGTCTGGCTTTGGCCTGAACTACTTCGTTTAACAATTAAATGCCAGTATTTAAGCAAACAGTGTAGTCCCTGAGCAGCCGGCTGAGCATACTCCACATTCCGTGCCACAATCTGATCTGGATATTTGATGTTTCAGGCCTCATACTGACCAAGTTTTTCCATGCCTGAAAAGCCCGTTTTTGCAGCTTCAACCCTTATCCTGCTGAACAAGAAACAACTAGTACCTTTGCAAACAGTGTAGATCCAGATCAGATGGCTTCTTCAGAAGCCATCTGATCATGATCAAAAATGCTGAAATAAATCATGATTGAGGCAGAATCCAGCTGTAGAACTTATTTACCAAATGTGTCAAGTGCTAAGGCACCCATTTATGCAAAAAAACTATTTTGGCCAAAATGTCAGTTACACCGTTATTGCACTCACCAGACGATATGCTTCCAATTTTTGTGGGACATTCACATGACACTGAGATGAACTGACATCTCAAGCCCTGCTGCCCAATGAAACCAATAGGGTTTATGAGCATGGACAGTCCGATTCGCGCCCCACTTGCCTGGGCAGGCTTAGATCCTCTAAGCGGTTTTGTTTACCAGTACTTGTGTGCGGTTGGTTTCACAAACATGTGATATTTTCTTGGACCCAAATAGGGAGATTTTTCTGCAGTAAAAAGTGATGTTATTTTTGGTTAAAATTTACCTCTGAAGCACTTTTTTCACCAATAACATGCCAATACGACAATTGTCGTCTGCTTTGTCCTCTGCCATCTGCATTAAAAATCATGTTTGAAAATAGTGTGGGCCAAGATCAGACTGCAGAGCAGTCTGATGAGGGTCCACACTGTTTGCCTTTACGCAAAAATATGTTATAAAAGCTTGGAAGAAGAAATTGCAGCAGAAGACAAACTTCCATTTTGTCTTTTAATAGAGAGACAATTTCTCGGAGGAACGTTCAAAGAACAAGCAGTGACCAATAGATCGGTGTTAAATACCCACCTAGCACCTGGCAGAAAAAAACAATGTTCAGAATACCCGCATAGCCAAAAAATCTGACATACATTTACTCGTTCTCTTATCAAGTTTGTTTTTTTTTGTGAGGGGGAGGGTGGTCGGTGGGGTGCATGCATGATTGCCGTTATGAAATGTTACATACTGTAAGTTTTTTATAAGTTATATTGCATGTTGTTTATGTTTGTTTATTGTTGAAAATTTGCGCATGTACCTTACTTGATTTCCGTTTCTTAGTTTCTATCCAGTGAATAATAAATTAGTAAACTTCAAAAATGTTTGTTGTTCTTTTATGACCAATCAAGCGCCCCAAATCTCTAGGGAACTTACTGCAATTATATAGTCTTGCAGTTTGGATAGCCTCATCTATAGATCGGTAAACAAAGCTAAAGACCGTGAAGTACGGAAGTTTTTGTAATACTAATGCCTAAATTTTTAAATGCCTGTGCTTTTTCCATGGCTACGTTCCCCCAAATCTTGCCCCTGAACTCCGTCTGAACTAATAAGCATGCATGATTTTTATTGATTTAACTTGGGGGCATATTTCTTTCATAAAAGATCCATTAAAACACGGCAAAAAAATTTCTTTTCTCGCAAGCTAGAAATGGAACAGGTTTGAATAGAAAATTTTACCCTGCAAAACTCCGGTTCTATGTTTATTAATAAATGAAAAAACTGCATACAGATGCTTAGAAAATACCAGCGTCTGCTCTTCTTTGTTTTGGCGGGAAAATATTTTAGCGCGTTAACCTGTCGGAAGCCAAAAAGCATGCACGAATTTTCATTGAGGTCTTTCATCCGTTAAAAATGGCAAAAAATATTTTTCTCGGGTTTAAATAGAAAATGTCACTATGTAATACCCCAGTTCTATGATTAATAAATGAATAACGGTTTAAAGACGCGTAGAAAAAACCAGCGTCTGCTTTGCTCTGTTTTGGTGGGAATAATATTTGGCGTATACACATGTCAATTACAAAGGGATTAAATAAGATATAACTGGTATATCTTGATTGACTAGGTTTCACACCTTGTCACATTGTTAATTGTCGGCTTATCAATAAGGCCCGCCTCGGGTGTAAACGGTTTAATTAATAGTGTTGACAACTTGAGCAAATCAGCAATCAGGGGAGTATAATTATTAAGAAAATGTATGCAAACATCACTTTTCTTCCTTTTATTTGAAACATTATTTAATTTCTCACTTTTTATCACCATGTTTGTGGCTTGTTTGATGGTTGCATTTTAATACCGGTACGTTCTTTTCATATCGCGATATCATACCTGTGCAGGTGTGTTTTGCAATTTACCGGTATAAGGGTTTATCGTGACAGCCCTAGCGTAAATACACTAACGGTTAACCGCATAGGTATTTTACTGCGGTAAACACTAAAATGGTCAGCCGGCAGAAAACTGCTATAGGAAAATTGTCATGTCGGGAGATTAGTGCCGTCGGATGGGAGACCAGGAGATGGGGTTCGAAATCGGGATATCCCGACAAAATCGGGAGATATCGCATGTATGGGTTTCAGCTCTGCGTGGAAGCATCATGCAGCCCATCTATTTCTTCAAGCCCCGATGGGCAGGGGATGGACGTATCACCAGTAACAGTTCTGATTCTGACATGTATAGATCCATTTTTGGTGGCAAAATCTCCAAGTGGAGCGTGAGAGCTCAGTGGTCACTGCACTTGCCTCTGATGCTAGAGGTCCCGGGTTCGATCCCGGGCAGGGACAATAAAATTTTGGTATCCGAATACGCTCTATTGGCATCATTTGCAGGGATGAATGTCATGAAGTGCACCGTCCTTCGCATCGGGACGCTAACTGGAGGCCCCCTGTGCTGGGAGAAACCATCCCCTGTGCAGGTTAAAGAAACCTACTACAGTGTAGGCTTTCATCCAGCAGTGGTGTAAGTCAGACCATCCATGTTTATAAACCCTATTGGTTTCATTGGGCGACAGGGCTTGAGATGTCATTCAATCTCAATATCGGGTAAAAGTCCCTAAAAATTGGAAGAACGTCTCCAAAATGCCCTATATATTGTTGACGGGGATGTTAAACATCAAATCAAACAAACATACAAATCCTGCAAAACTGGAGTGTGTAAAATACACCTGAGAGTAATGGTCAAATGTGAGCGATCGCAGTATCAGTAGAAAGAAAGAGTGAGGGGGGGGGGGGGGTGGGGGGCGAAACCTCTCGTGGGGCGAAACCTCTTGGTGGCGAAACCTCCGATAGCGAACTTGTTTGTTGGCGAATCCTCTGTAAGCAGCATGTGCCACAATAATCTTCAAGAAGAAGCTTAAAAGCGTTTCAGAATAAATAATGCGGAACATCAAAGATTGTTAGTATTACCAATATGTTTATGGGATTCTTACAGGTATATTTAACGAAGAAATTGGCAAGATGATATTGTTTTCTGTTATGATCGTTTACTGTCCTCCATTTTTGTTGTCAAGCGCCGCAATGGTAAAACCCACACCTTGATGCGCCGTATTCAAGGTCCCGTATCCAGAATTTCCTCCTGGTACGGGTATATCTCTTCCAGAAATGGACCGAGGCAAACGACAGACATTAAGTTATCAAGCGGGATTTATGTCATTTTATTGCAGTGTTGGTTATACGGGGCCATTGTTGTACTTCTTTTGTATATCTTTTGAAAATGAAATGTATTAAACAAATTGTGTTCACGTTTGTCTTTCCATGCTTTTAATGTCAAGAACATGTCTTTGTTTCTTTCTACTTATACTGCGATCGGTCACATCTGACCATTACTCGCAGGTGTACATTACATACACTTCAGGTTGCAGGCTTGAAAGCCTACACAGTAACCATGTAATTACGGTAGGTGTCTTTAACCTGCAGAGGAGATGACCATTCCTGTACGGGGGGGGGGGGGGGGGGGGGGCTCCAGTTAACGTCCCGATCCGAAGGACGGTGCACTTTTTGACCTATCTCGCAACATTACCAAAATTGAAAGGTTCAAATCAAGAAGAGCAGTTATAGATGGGTCAATTATAGTGGGATCGATGCCCTTATGAGCCCATTCACCCAGACCAATATTACCAAAATTGAAAGGTCCAGCGCTTTGGTGCAGTGGTAGCGCATCGAATTTGTGATCGAGAGGTTGCGGGTTCGAGCCTTACGCTGACCAAAGTGTAATTGTGCCCTTGAGCAAGGCACTTCATCCACATTGCTTAAAAAAAGTACTGGTTACCACCCAGAAATCCTGCTCGTAAAGCTCAGATGTGAGCGAGTAGCAGTAATAGGAGAAAAAAAAGGAGAAAACATAGTCTGGATCTGAATCGTTACCGGTAACAAGTCACAAAATCGTAGGTACAAGTCCTATAGGGATACCCTGAAAAATTCCTTTTTTCCTATCACTATTCCCCAGTGAAATAGTCTTCCCTCTTCTGTGGTGAGAGGAGTCCAAAGCCTGTACAGTGTAAGATTGAGACTCAAAGGTATGCGTTTTAGTATACCTCTGTTATTCAGATTGTAAATAGTTTTAAGGACTCATCCAGTGACTTCTCTCTTTTTTATTTATTTTTATTTTCTGGAGCTTAATTCTAAATTTAGCTACGCACCCAACTGAGGTAATGGCCAAATATGACCGACTCAGTATAAGAAGATAGATAGATAGAGTACAAGCCTGTTGTCTCTCCTGCTTTCCTTGAGAGGTCCCATCCTAAGTTTTTCATGATTCCAGTCATGATTCCACTTTCAAAATAGAAGTTGTAATTGCTCGTAACAAATTTAGCTGCCCTGTTCAGAACTTTTTCATTCTCCTCCTGAAGGACTATTCCATGGGGGTCCCAGACACGACTACCGTATTCCAAGATAGAGCGAGCAAGTCCCTTACAGGCTGCTTTTTTAATATCTTTGGGGCAGGGTAAAGATTTCGCCTCAAGAAGCCAAGTGTTCTGTTAGTCTTAGTGCACATGTTGCTAATATGAGTATTCCATCTCAAGCCACGTGAGATGGTCACGTGGAGCGTGGTGGCTCAGTGGTTAGTGCACTTGCCATTGATTCTAGAGGCCCCCGGTTCGACTCCCGGCAGCGGTAATAAAATTGCGGAGTCCGAACATGCTCCATTGGCATCATTTGCAGGGATGAATGCCACAAGTGCACCGTCCTTCGGATCGGGACGTTAACTGGAGCTCCCCTCCCCCCATGCAGGGAGAACCGTCCCCTGTGCAGGTTAAAGATCCCTACCGTAATCGCACGATTACGGTGTAGGCTTTCATCCTGCGCTTGGTGATATCTGGTTTTCTCATGTTTCTTGGCTGATCAGGTAGCATGCGGCATTGAATTTATAGACATGGTTATGCAAGTGTTTGTTTAAACGACTTTTAAAATGCGTTTAAAGAGGGTGCCATTACTGGTTACTGGTTACTTGGATCTTCCTCCAATTCCTGGAGCACCGTCATATGACGTAAAAAGTCTATATTTAAGATCACCCCCTACCAGCTATATAAAACTTCCAATAAAATTTATAAATGATGCCAGTTGTGTGTGTGATTACACTCTCATAATTTGATAAAATTAAGTTCATATTTACACCAACACATTCTCCATAAAGTCTAGTTCTCATCAACGTATATCACAATATATACAACAAAATGTCTTTAGCTTGTGTGCAATCACCCGGAAAGCCCACCATCTCTGAGAATTATTCAACAACGCCGCTCTTCTGGAGTGTAGTGCATAGAACATACCCCGGGAAATATCCCAAAGCTGCGGTCCGAGTATGTCTGGTATCTCTGTAATCCTGGAGTTATCCAGGAGTAACTGTAGTTTGCTGTTTGGGTCTAGTCGAGCCCACCAGTGTTTTCCATGATGAGTTGGAAGTATAGTTTGTAGTTTGTCGATGGACGGTCGACGAACCTCCAAAAGAGCCTCGCACGTCAGCATGAAATGATCTAAGTCTTCCGCTTCAACTCCACAAAGCAGACACAGACTACTAACGTCATATTGATTGAACTTTGATTTGTTAGCTTGCTGAATGTATGTGCCACTAACCAGTTTAACATGTATATTTGCCTTATGTGCCGACAAAGTGTCTTTTCAGCATGTCTCCAAATATCATCACAAACGTTATAATTAATTTTATCAGAGTTCCAGTATTTGATTCATGATTTACTGAGTGATTCCTTCACTAGAAAGTCTTTCCAGTATTTCACTAGTTTCTGTTTAACAGTTCTTTTCCATTTATGTTTTGATGGAGGATTTTCTGAAAGTTTATGAGGACTAGGCAATCCATACTTTTCCAGAGTTTTCTTTACCATGATAAACCAACTATGCGAGTTGTCGTCCTTGATTGCTAACTGCCTAACTGCCAAATCTCTCTCGATACATTGTTCGCGGATAATGTTTCCAACAGTGTAATTTGCTTTCTCTGCAGTTCGAATTCAATGGGCATCTGCCCTACAAGTCCAAACACAATTGGCAGTGCTGTCCGATCTGGTAAATTTTGAATGCGCCGTAGCATATCATTATGCAAACTGTTTAAATTGTCAATATCTTTTTGGAGTAACACAACTGTTTCAAGGTCATACAGCAGGCGCGACAGCACATACATGTTATACATAGTAATTGTGACATTTGTCATTGCGTTAGATTGTGGTGCACTATTCCAATTGTCGACTACTCGCTATGTGAAACAGTTCTTCCGAACATTAAGTCTAGCTCTGTGTTTAAATACATGTATCTTAAGTAGGTGTCAGCATTCCCTTAACACTAGCTGCGGTGAAGTTAAATGCTCTGTAAAAATGGAGAATCCTTTAGAAGCAATAATTGAAAACCGTAGAGTGTACACATTTTTCTGGGTCAGGCTAGCTTGTTTCAGACAATTAGGCCTCATCAGTGACCCTCGCATATTTTCAAATTTCCACAGTGGAGTCAATAATCCCAAAAATCTAGAAAAAATAACCCACACTATGATGAAGGACTGGGAGCTTTTGATAGTCGCCACACACTCCTTCAATACCAGCTGTCGACTACTCGATGTGTGAAGCAGTTATTTCTAACATTTTGTGTAGCTCTGGGTTTAAATACATGTATCTTAAGTGGGTGTCAACATTCCGTGGTGAAGTTAAATACGGTATGAAAGGGGTTATCCTTTGGAAGGAAGGACTGCAACACAAAACTGAAAACCGTAGAGTGTACCAGTTTTGTTTTGGCCAGACTAGCTAGTTTCAGCCAATTAGGCCTCATCAGTGGCCCTCAAATATTTTCAAATTGCCCCAGTAGACTCGATGATTCCGAAGGACTAGAAAATATGACTCGCACTATGATGAAGGGCAGGGAGACTGTTTACGGCCGCCATTCTAAAGGACTGAAACACCTCAGACAATTGCATGATAATTCATCCCTCACAAGGCACACCTTTTGACCCATTTTTAGTCAGAAAGAAGGTCATCTTCATATCACATCCTCCATTTTCCCCAGACGTGCTCCCCATTCCCTCTCCGCGCGAACAGTTTCAGTTTAAAAAATATCATCTGTTAAGAAAGAGATACAGTTCGAGAAATGCCCTTGAATCTACGGTTTATCAGTATCTGATGGGCGTCGCCATTGAACTTCCAAAAGTGGATTGACCGGATATAAAGGCGAGTTCAGGTAGACGGTGAGTATTTTGAAGTGCAGAGCGAGTCAAAAAGATTTTAACATTTGCAGTAAAGGAGAAACAATGAAAGTGACATTATTTTTGGAATAGCCCTTGTATGTTTTCAAAGGCCGTAGACACTAATTCTTTTCAAGTTTTTACTCCCTAACATAGATCGTTACAAACGCCGTTATGTTTAGTTGCGATAAAGGGATTGATAATAACATTTTCGTCTGAAAAATGCTGACTAATGAAATACAGCAGTGTCCCTAGGATGGTAAGATTTGAAACGTCACTCAGAAACTCTGTCTCACTAAGATAACACATCCGTGCTTTAACCCACATATGACAATAATAAGTTTGGAGTGGTCCATTCCCAATTATAGGAATGCCAGGTTTGTTTTGTTATCAGTAAGTTTTGCAAAAAAATGTTTGTCGTTATCAAACAGTATAGACCCAGATCAGACGACGCGTTCTGCGGCGTCTGATCTGGGTCTACAGTTTGCTTATGTCCCAGAAAAGGACCGCTAGGTATATATGGGCCGAGATCGCAAAAACGGTTACGTTTCTGATGAAACATGTGATATTTCCTCTTATTTATTCTCAAAATGTAGGTTGTGGGTGCTCGTGTGAACCACCTCATCGAGGCGGCGCTAACAGAGTACCCACAACCTATGTCTTGAAACAGAAATAAGAACAGGAGTGTGTACCTCTGTATTACGCAGTTTTCTCTATAAAAAGCGGTGTTTGAAGGGTTCAGTACACGTACTTGTTAAGTTAGCGTGATGCATTAAAATTCTCATCATCACGAAAACACGCCTATATAATTTTGACCCACTCGAACCCCACTTTTATATAGTAAAACTGGGGTTTGCAGGGGTGGAACTTATTTTTCTTATTTCTGCTCTAAAATATAGACTGTGAGTACTCGTTAGAACCGCCTCGACGAGGCGGTTCTAACGAGTACCCACAATCTATATTTTGAGCAGAAATAAGAAAAATATCACAATTTTTCATCTTGAAATTTTCATTTTTTCGGCGATAAAGATTACAATGTATTGGTATAGGCGTGTTTTCGTAATGGAAATTTACGAGCATTGCTGCTAATTATGTCTTAGGTGTTATTTTTCAGCAGTGTATTGGATATTAACAGTTCTGTCATTACGAAAACACGCCTATACAAATACATTGTGACCTTTATCACCGAAAAAAAAATGAAAATTTTAAGATGAAAAATTTTGACAGTTTTCTTATTTCCGCTCAAAATATAGATTGTGGGTACTCGTTAGAACCGCCTCATCGAGGCGGTTCTAACGAGTACCCACAATCTATATTTTAGAGCAGAAATAAGAATAATAAGGTTTATATTAACGTCACTACAGCTGGTGTCTGGGAATGTGTGGCGGCCGTAAAAAGTCTCCCTGCCCTACATCATAGTGTAGTTTATATTTTCTTGTCATTTGGGATCATTGATTCCATTGTGGAATATTAAAAATATTTGAGGGTCACTGGTGAGGCCTAATTGGCCGAAACTGGCTGGTCTGGCTCGGAAAGCGTGTACGCTTCATATTTTCCAGTTCTGTGGTGTATTCCTTGTTTCCAAAGGATAACTCTTTTATAGAACATATTTATCCCTATAAACCACAGTTTTACTGTATAAAAGTGGGGTTCAAGGGGGTCAAAATTATATAGGCGTGTTTTCGTGATGTTTGTTTATATTTATGAGTTCTGGTTTAGATACTCTCATTAACTGATTTCTTATTACCACATTCTCTGAAAAGATGATGATCTTAGATCTTATAAATCCTTCATGCGAACAGCCCAAATTATTTGTCTTAACCACGACAGAACCAAGGGCGAGGATTGTGGCGACGTAAAATCGATTTTTCTTACATGCTTTTCAATGAATGATAGAGATTTATCAGTGAAATATAAATCGATATTTTCACTGTTTCAAACAGTGAAAATACGATTTTTTATTTTTCACTGTTTGGGACTACTTTTTTCTTCAAATCTAACTCTAATTTCAATTTTATCTTTGTCAGATAACTGAACAATACTGAAATGTGTTCTAATTGACGCATAGCCCGTTCATGTGTGACGGGGACGTTACTGACGTCATTTATGACGCTGACGTCACGTCTTTTGTCGCGCGACGTTAGACTTGCCAGCAACTTCTTTGGAAAACTACTCTCTCAATTATTTCATTAATCATTCATAATAATACCATCCCAGGCCATTTCTCAGGTGCAAACTTGCAGTTTACACACAATAGTATACCCACTAAACACGATGGACACCACTAAATTGACGCGAAACGAACAGGAACAAAGATAATTTTCTCCGAATGTGAGCGACACCATTAAAGACGCTAAATATCGCCTTTTGAAGCATGTAAGAAACAGAAAATTTGATTTTTTCAGTGCAAGATCAAATTTTATTTCACTCATGAACACCAAAACTGCTATTTTCACTCGTGGCTACGCCACTCGTGAAAATAACAGTTTTGGTGTTCATTCGATGAAATAAAATTCGATCTTACACTGAAAAAATCAAATATCCTCTATACACCCCACCCCCACACCTCAACCCCCACCAGAGAAATACTTTTTACTGGCCGTTCCAAGACGGTTCTTCTGTCGTGGTCTATTGCTGTTATACTTCGTCTTTGCATGTATGTATTGCATATATCTTTTTATTTTGGATAGCCCTTTGGCCATTTTGTGGGAAAGTAATTGTCCTTTTGGCTTCCCGCTTGTGATGTTTTTATTCGGGTTTAGTTATTTAGATTCCTGATGATTGCCTTCACTTCTATTCTTTAATACGTAGTCTAAAATCGATTAATGCTGTTAATATGAGTTTTATTTTATAAGCAATTTATTATCACCTTTTGAATCAGATACGTATGTATGTATTTGGACAGTAATGTTATTACTAAATGCGAAACACAGCAGCTGGCTACTTCCTAGGTCAGGATTTGATCCAATCAGGCATCAGCTATCTCCTCAGTGTCCACAAAATGTATAACTCTTCCTGTTTCATCTTAGACCATAATTCTTAGTGCATTAGAAACAGATACACAACTAATCAGCTGTATGTCACAGCTAGTTAGCTGTACGTCTTAGCATTATAAGCGCTTAGCATTTTATTAAATTCTAATATGATTTTGGATTAACGCTTTGGTACAACGACCTAAACTACTATTATGTACCTGCTTGCTGATCCTCCTGTTTTACGTCCATGCTTTGCATGCTTCTAGCAAGTACACGAATTTTAATGTACAGTAACCGAATGTTTATATCATATTTTAGGTAGACATTTTCTTATTTTAATCCATTATATGTTGTATTTATCATATGACGTCGCGTCTGAAAATGTAATAACGCCATATATTACATGCATAACAGAGAAATACCATGATTTCTATCAGACAAAAACATGGTATTTTCCTTTTAGCTAAGGAGAAATATTTCCTCTTAGCTGGGGAAATAAATCTTTCTGGCTGGAACTACTTTTGACACAAGAAACAAGGTACTGCTTTTGCAATGAAATCGCTATATTCAAACGCGGGAAAGTTCAGACAAGTCGACGTTAATCATGACGTCATCTCAATGGCGTCTGAGAAGATAACAACAAACGTTCAGAATGCGTGACGTTCGAGTAGGATGCAAGGTTGGAATACAGATTATCTGGACATAACTACAGAATGAGGGGTACGTTTGGTGACCGTTCTCTCGCATTTTTAATTGTTTTATCATTATAATACTTTATTTCTTCCATCTTCATCCATTACAATAGGAACCGCTTTCAAGATGGCGTCTATACAGTTTTTGTTTCAGTCAGCTTATGTGTCACTGCGCCCACTACCTTTTGCATAGACTGTATGCTAACAGTGAACTGTAAACAGAATTAGATGCAAAATGATCCATCAGCTCTATCAAATGCATGTAATATATAGTTTATTGATTCAGCCGATTCTAAATATGGGATTTATAAACCTCGGGAGGTTGAACATCCTATAAAGAAACTCGTGCGCAAGCGCACTCGTTTCTTTATCGGATCTTCAACCTCCCTCGGTTTATAAATCCCATATTTAGAATCGGCTGAGTAATAAACTCTATATAATAAATTCGATAATCCATTAGTGGATTAAATATGCAAATTACTTAGATACGCCCCGTAACGTTACATGTACGACGTCCTTAACGACGTCGCGTTTACTTATGGCGGAATATTGACATTTGTATGAAACAATCGCGAATAAAATGCGTTTTAAATGTCATATGATAAATCGAATGTTGCATTCGTGCTCATGTATTATTGAATTTATTAAACTCGTCGAGGAAAAGGGATAAAATGATTGGCAAAGCCTGGCATTTTATCCCTTTTACTCAACTCGAACATCTTATCCCTTTTCCTCAACTCGTTTAATAAATTCAATAATACATGAACACTCATAAAGATCCTCTATCATATGACGTCACGTCTGAGAATGTAATAACGCCATGTAATAAATTCGATAATCCACTAGTGGATTAAATTTGCAAATTACATAGATACGCCCCGTAACGTTACATGTACGACGTCCTTAACGACGTCGCGTTTACTAATGGCGGAATATTGACGTTTTTGTAAAACAGTCGTGATTAAAATGCGTTCTTAAATGTCATATGATAAATAGAATCTTGCATTCGTGCACATGTATTATTGAATTTATTAAACTCGTCGAGAAAAATGGATAGCCTCGATAGCGCAGTGGTTAACGCGTTCGACATGATCGAGAGGTTGTGCGTTCGAACCGGCCACCGGTATCGAGGTGTGCCCTTGGGCAAGACACGTAATGACACTGCTCCACTCCACCCAGGTGTAAATGGGTAGCAGGTGTGTAAAAGCCACTGCCTCTCTCGCGCGCGCATGAAAACACCCGGAATGAGTGTTCGAGAGCGATTAAATAAGCTTGCAGCTTTCATCGCAATCGAACTAAAATAAATTAGTATAAACTAGAAAAATGGATAAAATGCTCGGCACAGCCTCGCATTTTATCTCTTTTCCTCAACTCGTTTAAGAAATTCAATAATACATGAGCACTCATGTAAGATCCTCTATATATGCTATGATGCATGGATCGCTAAACGGTATTGTGCTACAGACGGTAAATACTCACGACTATTTTTTCTTCTTCTTTTTTAAAATAAACCTCCCAGCTAGAAAATAAATTTGCTCAACTAGACCTCTTTAGCAAAAATAAAAATAAATTATATATTATATATAAATGAACAATTTATATGCGACTGGAGCCTGAGTTTTCTGTGTGGTAACTGGGAGGTGAATTCCAAAGTTAGAAAAAAGAACAAATACGTCAACATACGTGTATGTAAAAGTTTGGAAGGTGTGAAGGCAAAACCTCAAACTCATGTAAAGGACACCCATGGATCCAGAAACAGGAATGGTAAAAGCCGGTTTTAGCCAGTCGTTTCCAACATGATGTTGGAAACGATTGGCTAAAACCGGCTTTTACCATTCCTGTTACATGAAACAGGAATGGTAAAAGCCTGTTTTAGCCACTCGTTTCCAATATGATGTTGGAAACGATTGGCTAAAACCGGCTTTTACCATTCCTGTTACATGTTCCAGTACTATACAGAAACGTACAGGCAACACTTTCAGGTCCGCAGACTAAGAATGAGCCTAGTCATGGTGTTTTCAGTTCAGGTCAACCATATCATTAGTGAGACACAAAAATTTATAACACTCTGCCTAGCTATACACATCACAATGTACTTCAGTAGTAGGACGTAGTTCTTTAATAATTAAGGGAAATGGATACACCTTCATGGGAGGCAACTCCTGTAAGAGTATTTTTGTCTCCCATGTCAATAGGGGTCAACTCTTAAAGGAACGAGGAGAAAATTCTTTACTTGAAGAGTAGACCGCCTTTTCCGTGGGATAGAGTTTGTAGAAAAGTGAACAGGAAGCCCCGAAAGTTGTCTCGCTTTTAAAAATGGCGAGAAAATTTGCCAGGTGTATAGATTTGCCTTCAAGTCTAACATGTCTAAAGGTCCCGGATTCGGGGTCTATGAGAGGTGAAAAAAATCCGAACTTAGTTTAGTAATGACATAATTTACGTAGATTCACGCCTTTAACCCGACACCCCAAAATGGGACATTCGCAATTGCTGTAGACCTAGATCAGACGCCGCATTATGCCGCACCTGATCAAGGGCTACATGCAGGTCTTGCTAAAATGCAGGATTGTTTGTAAAACTTACAAATAAAACAAACTAGGCACGCCTAAAACTGGACATGGATCCATCCATTGATATTAAATATATAGAGGATCTTACATGAGTGCTCATGTATTATTGGATTTATTAAACGAGTTGAGGAAAAGGTATAAAATGCGAGGCTTTGCCGAGCATTTTATCCCTTTTCCTCAACGAGTTTAATAAATTCAATAATACATGAACACGAATGTAAGATTCTATTTATCATATGACTTTTTAAACGCATTTAATTAACGATTTTTGTACAAAAATGTCAATATTCCGCCATTAGTAAACGCGACGTCGTTAAGGACGTCGTGCATGTAACGTTACGGTACGTATCTAGCTAATTTGCATATTTAATCCACTAGTGGATTATCGAAAATATAACATGGCGTTATTACACTCTCAGACGCGACGTCATATGATAAAAGGTTCTATGTGCGGCCTGCCGGTTCAAATGTAGTTTAATACACGGTTGTTGCCCCCCCCCCCCCGCCCATCGGGGCTTGAAGAAATAGATTGGGCTGCATGATGCTTCCCCGCAGAGCTGAAACCGACCGCACATGAGAACTGGTTAACTGCTTAGAGGTTCTAAGCCTGCCCAGGAAAAGTGGTGCGTGTCCATGCTTATAAACTCTATTGGTTTCATTGGCCGGCATGGCTTGGGATGTCATTTCATCTCAATGTCGGGTAAAAGCCCCACAAAATTGGAAGCAACGTCTCCAAAATGACCCATACAGCAATGAACCTCGAATCAAACAAACAAACAATACACGGTTGTAGTCCGCCACTGGGCGATCGAGGGGAGGTAACTACCCGACTATACACGACCCATGGGGTGCTAGGTTTTACCTATGCCTGGTTCCCCGTTCAGTGACCTTAAGTTTACATATTTAGTGGTTTCTTAATTGATTAAACAGGTTAAAGATTCCGTGATAACAGCGCAAAATGGAATTTTATTAACTGAAATATATTCATATGCAAACGATATCAATAAAATGAACATAACAGACTTACCAACTGACGTAACGCTATATATATTTTTATTTCTTTCGCCAGTTGAACTTGCTGGCGGTGTAAGACTTACATGCACAACTTGGCAAAGTCTAAGTTACGATAAATCCCTCTGGAAAGTTATAAACTTGAAAAAGTGTGGGTTGCATAACAAGTTTTCTTCTTCAACATTCATAGACTTTCTTAGAGGGATTTCTGAAAGTGTTCAAAGTTTGGATTTACTGGGTACAAATCTAGATTCTGGTGCTTATTACCACGAAGATATTTACTGCAGAAACTTACAAGAACTTCATCTCTTCGGTTGTGATATATCCGGTGATTGTATTATAAAACTGCTGGCGAAATATCGAAAACTAACTTCACTTTCATTAAATTTGAAATCAACAAAAACATTTTCTGATATCTTAAAACAGTTGTATGAACTGAGTGGCTTAAAGAAACTTGAAATACATAACTGCAGCATTGAAGAATATAACCTCGACGAATTCTGTTTTTTGTTTAAAACACACTATAGCTTAGAATCTCTCTCATTCGTCCACTGTGATTTTCCCGCTGTTGTTTACAAAGAAATACTAGTGAACAATCCTAATTTACGCGAACTTGATTTCCAGTTCTGCGGACAGATACCTCAGGATATAGTTGATGTCGACCCTTCTTTCAGTTTGAAGCACCTTCGGAAACTGAATTTATCAACAACAACCCTTGATGATAGTATTCTAACAACTCTGTCTCGACGCGCACCATTTCTCACATATATCTGTATCGCCGGCTGTGGCTCGTTTGTTACTGATACAGGGATTACTTACATGTCGGAAAAGTGTACTCATTTAACGACCCTCATTATCAGTCGAAGCCGGTACGACAGCAGCAGTGTTACAAATGTTGGTCTGGAAGCGGTGGCTAACTTCTGTCGCCGTTTACACCACCTGGTGATAAACTACTGTTCTGAAGTGAACGACATAGGAGTGAAAGCTATTGCTTGTGGGTGTCCAGATCTCGAAGAATTTCAAATAGCCGGATGTACAGCTTTATCCGATGCCGCGGTTCAGTGTCTTGTTGATAACTGTCATAAACTCAGACAACTGAATCTCAAAGAATGTGTGCAACTAACATCATCTTCCGTGAACGCTGCTGTCTCAAAATTGAAGCATTTAAGATATCTTAATCTGGAAACATGTCATCGTTTAACTTATCTCAGTTTCCGGAAAACAACTATGTTATACCCACAAGAAAATCTCACCAGACGGAATGAGGCTGTTGTAGAGCATACTGATCTTCTCAGCGAGACTGACAACGAATTACATTTTGCACACACTGACAATGAAGATGCTATGAATGCTCAAAAATATGAAAGGACTGGTATGGTTAATTTAGAAAAGCAAATAGAAGGCGAAGATCTTGAGGGTCATTCCCACATGTTAAATTTGTACCTTGGGTTCTGCTCTAAGATTTCCGTCAGCTGTATACGCCAGATAGCCAGCTATTGTCTTGATATCCGAGAACTTACCCTGCAGGGTTGTTCCTATATCACTGATGCATCCGTTAGAATCTTAATGAAAAACTGCAAAGCTTTGAAGAAGATCGATATCTCAGGAGGGTCTGTCAATCAGACGAGCATGTTGACAGATAAATGTCTGGACCATATTGCGAGATATGGAGAGAACCTCGCGCAATTAGTTATTTGCAAAAATCACAATATCACAGTCAGCGGCCTATTTTCAGTGATAACTGGCTGTCCGAGAATTGGTCAAGTCTCGGCGTCCGTTGGGAAAAGAACTAATATAACTGTAGCGGGACTGAAGACGACCGCCGGGAACGTGGAGTCAAAGCTAGTCAGAATGGAAATGTTTGGAGAAACAATGGTGCATTTGTTTGTGTATATAAACAGAGGTGCAAGAAACAGTAGCTGAGCATTTAGTGAGGTTTAAAGGGTGTGTGGATACATCTTCAGGGGAGATATTTGTCAAAAACATGTTTGCCTCCCTTTATCAATCGCAAATGGGTTATACTCTTAAAGAAAAGAATTTCTTCGTCAGGAGCAAATTCTTTTCTTTAAAAGTACACCCTACCCTCTTTTTCGAGGGTTTCCTTTTATAGGAAAGCAAACAGGAAATCCCAAAAGTTGTCTCTCATGTAGAAATGGCAGGAAATATGTCAGGGACATCCGCCCATTCCCCTAACAAACCTAAATTTCAAGGTGCTTCCAGACTGAATTGTGTTCATATTATAGTTGAAGTCACTTCAAGTAAAGAGGTTTTGGCAAATAGTTAGAACTGCTATATGATGCAATTTTTCAAAATTACTCATTCAATATTTCGGCCAGAGGCCTTTAGCAACAAAAAAAAAAACGTGTACTTTAAAGCCAACTACATAGTCTCTTTTCCACCATTTTAACTTGTATACAGGAAGTGCTCAATGATGTTCAGATGAAGCTACTGAGTTTACAAGCCCATGTTGTAATAAACACATCGATATGATTACAGAGGTCTTTAAAGACTTCTCTTGGAATCTTATTCTAAAGGGGACACGTGTCTCTACTGGCGCTAGATTTAAGGGACACAATGTGGTCAAAACTGGCATTTTCGAGGTTCATGGAAAACTCTTCAAATAATGGACTCATAGCTGATTGCTACCCATTTTGTTTTTCTTGTAACATCTGCTTCTTTCAACTGCAACATTTTGATTTCCAAATTGTGAGATCAAAAGGTTTTGGTTTACCTCTATGCCTTTGATGGCAAGAATGTACTCAATATGTTACAAAGTACTGTGAAGATAAGTCAATCATTATTGACAGTGAAGGTGTCAACTTTGCAAACAGTACAGTGGCTGATGTTTTGTTTGTTTGATTTGAGGTTTAACGTCCCCGTCAACACTGTAAAGGTCATTTTGGAGACATTGCTTCCAATTTTGTGGGACTTTTACCCGACATTGTGATGAAATGACATCTCAAACCCTGTCGCCCAATGAAACCAATAGGGTTTATTAGCATGGACGGTCCGCCTCGCACCGCGGTTCCTGGACAGGCTTAGATCCTCTAAGCGGTTTACCAGTTCTAGTGTGCGGGCCGGATTCAGCTCTGCGTGGAAGCATCATGCAGCCCATATATTTCTTCAAGCCCCTATGGGCGGGCGCCGCACAGTGGCTGATGTAAATTTCAACAATTATCATCATGACACTATATGTTTGGCGCTATTGACCAATCAGTGGTCATCGCTGACACGTTGGTGTGCTCTTGAACTAGAACTTGATAAAAGAAATTTGACTGATATTCATCATGAAAAAGAAATATTTGACAGCAGTGCAAGAATAGAATGTTGCAGCTAAAACAAAACTGGTAGTAACACTGTTGGAGACGACCACAACATATGATTCTAAGAAGAAATGAGGAAATTTATCCCTGAATTATTCACATCAGTACGTCAGCAAGTCCATGCAATGTATAACCCTGTTGGCCCTTATCCTGCTGAACACAACAACAATTACTTTTGCAAACAGTTTAGACCCAGATCAGATGGTTTGAATCGACTGTTTGACATACAGTTTGTGAATTTGTACGAGTGAACTGATTGCTTCAAAGGCAGAAATGGATGTGACTGAATTAACCCATTGTACAGGGGAAACCCCTAAAGGGGTACATTGGCAAACAGTGCAGGCCCAAATCAGACGCCACAAAAAACGGCGTCTGATCAGGGCCTGCACTATTTGCTAAAATAATTGTCAATCAAAAATCCTATGAAAACGAAAGAAATAAGCCTGACACCCCTTATATGACAAATGGACTTGTCCATTATATAGCAATGGAAGAGTCCACTAGCATACAATGGGTTAATTATGCAGCGGGATAAGGCCCAGTAAGCATTCTACATAAATCTACAGTGGGCCGTTAGCGGCCCGTCAGGGTAGCTGACGGGCCGCTAACGGCCCGCTGTAGATTTATGTAGAATGCTAGCAGGGGGGTTAACCCCCGTTGCAGAGATGAATCTGACCCACACACGAGTACTGGTAAACCGCTTAGAGGACCCAAGCCTGCCCAGGCAAAGCGGTGTGAGTGTCGGACCGTCCATGCTTATAAACCATATTGGTTTCATTGGGTGACAGGGCTTGATATGTCATTTCATCTCAATGTCGGGTAAAAGTCCCACAACATTGGAAGCAACGTCTCCAAAATGCCCTTTACAGTATTCACGGGGGCGTTAAACCTCAAATCAAACAAACAAACAAGGGTTAAACCCCAGTTTATATATTGAAAACTGTGGATAACAAGGATATAGACAAGATTCGTTTAATCAAACAAGGGAAAGGCTTTGGGTCAAAGGACATCGACATAGTAGAAATAAATGGGCTGCATGATGCTTCCACGCAGAGCTGAAACCGACCCGCACACGAGTACTGGTACACCGCTTAGAGTATCTAAGCCTGACCAGGCTAAGTGCGAGCCGGACCGTCCATGCATATAAACCTTATTGGTTTCATTGGGCGACAGGGCTTGAGATGTCATTTCATCTCAGTGTTAGGTAAAAGTCCCACAAAATTGGAAGCAACGTCTCCAAAATGACCTTTAAAGTGTTGATGGGGGAGTTAAACCTCAAATCAAACAAACAAACAAAACATCGACATAGTGCACCGCAAACTCAGATTGGCGTACACGGTTGAGTCTTCGCATGTTCAGTCAAGGCATGATATAAGGCACATTTTAATTAGTTTATGCTAATTTATTTTAGTTCGATTGAGATGAAAGCTTCAAGCTTATTTGAATCGCTTTCGAACACTCATTCCGGATGTTATCACGCGCGCACGAGAGGCAGCCTGGGTGTGGAGTAGGGCAGTGGCATTACGTGTCTTGCCCAAGGACACATTTTAATTTTGCCTGCATGGCGATCAAATAACTTTGGACAGCCAAATAATTTATTTATCTATTTATTTTGTACGGAAGAGCGGTGCCTTTTGCACAAGCTTTTGGCTTAATGTCAGATCTGTAATTTTGAGCTTTCAGTCGTGATATAATTTTTGTTTTGTCGATAAATAGTGTTTGACTTTTTGACTTATTCAGTTCTATCAGATGACACCGGATTCCAAAGCTTGGGGTGGGGAGTTAACCTGCCTAGCCAACACTGTTTAGGTCATATCGAGCCGTTTTTGTGTACCTAATCACATCTATTGCGCAGCCTTGTACTTGTACCTGCGGTTAACCAGTACAGTGCACATTCTATCACCAGCAACTGATAACTGTCCGTGAATCTGCGGGAGAGAATGATTGTAGAAAAGATTTCATGACCAATGTCCACGAAAGAATGTTGCCGACTCCGGTAGGTAGAGAAATCACGACCCCCTGATCATCAGTCAGGGTTCGCATCAAACGCCGACGTATTTTTATACTATTTACAGGAAAACACAACAATAAGATTTTGCTGCCTCACACGGGGTATTCGACTACCTGGAACGCAGACGGATACCAAAAACGCCGACGGAAAAAAAAGCAAACATTCGTGGTGAGTTGAACAAATCGCATTTTACGGGCATATATTAAATAGATGCCCACATACGTTGATAGCAATCTGTTTCGCAGTGTCTCGGAATACTTTCCACGAACTGTGGATGCAAATCCTTCTGTCAATGACGAATTATGACCTATTTTATTCGGCAAAATATAGATGCTTGATGCAAGTCGACAGTTTTTTTAGTTTTACAGCAATAATTCGTATATAATTTCCAATGTTTCCTGAATAGCATAAAATACTAATGTATTGAGTACCTGCCATGCGTTATTAGAATTAGCAAAAAGCAGGATTTTAGAATTATAGATGCGAATTTCTTGATGAGGGTGTTCGAATAAGGATACCAATGACGACCCGCACAGATACCACGCAATGCAGACGGCACAAAGTTATGGTTACCATTGACGTGAAAACCACAAGCGTGGAAAAATGAAAAAAGGAGTAAAATAAATTCTGTTTTCGTTTAATTGGAAAGTTAATCCTGACACTGAGTCTTACCACAGTGTACCTCGACCAAAGAGGGTATTCTCGATGTAGAAGGGAAGGCAATGACCAGGAATCGATACGATTGCATTTCGCTTTTCGCAAAAAGACACCAAGCGTGACGGTTGTCTTAATACCACATGTGGGCCATATTCGGGCATATGACTTTATATAGCGCACATGACCCGTCAATTCTTATTAGGTGTCATAAATCTGGGATTTCATAATGTTAGATACTTTAACGATCAAATAGGCACGATTTGTAAATTTCCTTAGGTATTTTAATAGAGTAGTCCCACAAAACAACCACGGACATGAATTCAGTCCTTCTCGCTACTCGCTACATTTTTTCTTCGCAGAGTACTTTTAAATTCATTATTTTGACAGATAAATATGAATATACAGTCGAACTTCAATAGATCGAACACTTTTGGGACTAAGAAAATTTGTTCGAGACCACGGTGGTTCGAGCCACAGGGGGTTGATCTTGGAGCTAGGGGAGGAGGCCGAATATGGACATATTTTCAGTTTTCTTCAAAATAAATGCATGTTGTGTGTACTCATTAGAATCGCCTAATCGAGGCGATTCTAGTGAGTACACAAAACATACATTTTCAAGATCAAATTAGACAATCATACAAACTATATTTATATCTGCAGTTATGGAATTTTTTTTTCTAGGGACTCAAGAAAGAGTTCGACTCGGCCGTAGTGAATGGGCCATCAGTGTTTGAGTCATCGAAGTTTCACTGTACATTAAATTTCAAAACAGATCGTTTTTTTTTTTTTTTTTTTTTTTTTTTTTTGATTTTGGTTTTACGGCCCTTCCCTTTCAAGATTATTCACTCATGTCGAGCCGATCGTTAATCAGAGGTGGGCGAAAACCGGAGAAAAACGACCTGACCTTCCGTTGTAGAACTTGGCGTCTCACACGTGACCCGAGCCAGGCTCGAACTCAAAACAGATCGTATTAGAACTGTACAAGTTTGTTTCATTATTTTGACAGATAAATATGAGTATTCATTATTGCAGTGCCCATAGGGGCTTGAAGAAATATATAGGCTGCATGATGCTTCCACGCAGAGCTGTATCCGGTCCGCACACGAGTACTGGTAAACTGCTTAGTGGATCTAAGCCTACCCAGGCAAAGCGGTGCGAGTCGGACCGTCCATGCTTATAAACCCTATTGGTTTCATTGGGCGACAGGGCTTGAAATGTCATTTCATCTCAATGTCGGGTAGAAGTCCCACAAAATTGGAAGCAACGTTTCCAAAATGACCTTTAAAGTGTTGACGTGGACGTGAAACCTCAAATCAAACAAACATTATTGCAACGACGTTGATATGACGTTGTTCCAGTGTGTGGTACGTGTTGGTAGGGTCGGGTTCTACAAAATTACGAATCGGTCTTATTAGATAAACAATGTGAAATTTATAGTAAAATTTCGGCAAAGAATGACGCACCTGAACGAATGGCAATATAATTAACCCATATATGCCCTCTTCTGGGAAATTAGCAAACAGTGCCGATCCAGATCAGACCCGGCGTCTGATCTGGCGATCCAGGTCAGACCCGGCGTCTGATCTGGGTCTAAATTGTTTGCTAAAAGAAAATTCATTTTTGTAAAATTTGCCACAAATAAAAACAAACCTGACACCCTAACAATAGGAAGTGAAAACTCCAAACTTACTAGGTGGAAGACTCCATGTCACATATGGGTTAAAACATACGAAGAATAGTTTGTTTCCCTCACCCCACCCCCTTTAGCAGAAAAGAATGAATGGCCAAACAGTTGTCCAAAATTAAATATTGGCAGGATATTTGTTTGTTTGAATTGAGTTTTAACGTTCCCGTCAACACTATTTAGGTCATTTTGGAGATGCTGCTTCCAATGTATTGGTACTTTTACCCGACATTGAGATGAAATGGCAACTCAAGCCCTGTCGACCAATGAAACCAAAATGCTTGTATGCATTGGACGCTCTGAATAACACCACTTTGCCTGGGCAGGCTTAGTCCTTCTAAACGGTTTACCATTTCTCATGTGTGTTGAGTTTTAGGTCTGCGTGGAAGCACCATGCAGCCCAATCCATTTATCCAAGCACTGATGGGCGGGGACGATATTGCCATGGTAGACATGCACAGACATACAACGAAAATCATAAACCAAAAAGAGAAGCACCGCCTTGGAGCGGTCAGTAAGCGTTTTGCGTGGTAAGCAATCGTAGTGACTGCATATTCAAAATCTACGTTTTAAGATTAAAGTAATGCAAGACATACAATGCTGCAGTTGAACTGTAGGCGTGTACCGTGGATACTATAGCTGAACATAACAGTGAAACTTAGGATTGGGCTTCAGTTTTGTCTGGTGTCCCACAAGGTGCCGTTTTTGGCCCATTTTTGTTCTTCGTGGATTTTAATGACATTTTAACTGACACTGGCTCAGGCATTGGAAAAGATGACTGTGTTTACTACCGTGAAATGAGAAATGGAGATAACTCAATAAAACATCAGACTGATAAAGATAGATTAAGATGTTGGGCAATAAAACGGGCCATCAGAAAATCCTCTGTGAGTTGTAATTTCTCTTTTTATCTCCCGATCGAATAGGTTCGGGGGATATAGCGATCAGCCTGGCGTCCGTCCGTCTGTCCGTCCGTAGACGCAACCTTGTGATGGCCATAACTCCTATACCCTTTGGAAATCATTGATGGTTCTTGGCACAATTGTTCACAAGGCTGAGACGGCGTTCACAAGGCTGAGACGGCGTGTCATGCGCAAGAACCAGAACTCTGGATGCCATACTTTTTGAGTTATCTCCCTTTTTAATAAAATAGAATGATTACTTTGTGGTGGCCATAACTCCAATATCCTTTGAGATATATTGATGGCACCTGGCACAGTTGTTCACAAGGCTGCGACAGCGTGTCGTGCACAAGAACCACAACTCTGGTTGCCATGGTTTTTTTTGTTATCTCCCCTTCCAATAAAATAGAGTGACTACCTTGTGATGGCCATAACTCCAATACCCTTTAGGATATATTGATGATACCTGGCACATTTGTTCACAATGCCGAGACGTTGTGTCATGCATAAGAACCACAATTCTTGGTGCCATGGTTTTTGAGTTATCTCCTCTTCCAATAATATAGAATCACTACCTTGTGATGGCCACATCTCCAACACGCTTTCAGATATGTTGATGGTACTTGGTACAGTAATACATGAGGTTAAGCAGGTGCCAGAACCACAGCGCTGGGTGCCCTGTTTTTTTAATTATCTCCCCTGACAATATAACCTTGTGATGGCCATAACTCCAATACACTTTGAGATATATTGATGGTACTTGGACCACTTGTATGCAAGGTTGAGACGGCGCTTCATGCCTAAGAACCACAACTCTGGATGCTATGATATTTGAGTTATCTCCCCTTGCAATATACCAGTATGTTTACCTTGTGATCACCGTACCTCCAAAACCACTTGACATAAATTGGTGGTACTTGATGCAGATGTACATGAGGTTAAGCAAGTGTGTCATGCTCAAGAATTACAACTCTGGGTGCTCTGGCTTTTGAGTATTCTCCCCTGCCAATATAACCTTGTGATGACCATAGCTCCAACACACTTTGAGATATATTCAAGGAACTTGGCGCAATTGTATACAAGGTACAGAAGGGGTGTCATGTGCAAGAAATACAACTGTTGGTGCTGTGGTATTTGAGTTATCTACCCTTCCAATATAACAGTATGACCAGCTTCTGATCATCATATCTCAAATATCCTTTGAGATATATTGATGGTACTTTGTTAAAAAATACATGAGCTTAAGCAGGCATGTCATGCGCAAGAACCACAATTCTGAGTGCCCTGGTTTTTTAGTTATCTCCCCTGACAGTATAATCTTGTGAATGCCATAACTGCAGTAACTTTTGTGACATATTGCTGGTTTAATTCTGGTGCACTTTCTATTGGTGAACAATCTTCTGAAGGCCATATTGGCTTTTGGTCGGGGGGATTTGCCATCTCTTCGATGGCTATTTTTTATTATTTTATTCAATAAAATGTGGAACTATTAAAGTTAAAAAATATTAGAACCAAGGAAAGGCTTTCTGACTGTTCCTATCAGTTGTCTTCTGAAGACACTTATGTAAGTATAGGAAACATGAACTATCCAAACATTTCCTGAAATGGAAGTCGTTGAAATTCATAATCCCTATACCAGACACATGCAGAGAGAGAGAGAGAGAGTGAGAGAGAGAGAGAGAGAGAGAGAGAGAGAGAGAGAGAGAGAGAGAGAGAGAGTAACCATTTACTTGTCTTACGCTATTTTCACCATCGTTGTTTATATACGGCATGGGAAATATTCAGCACTGTTCATAACCGTGCTTTTTGAACCTCAAAATTAAGGAGATATGGAAGTAGGCATTGATATAGCCATTAATTGTAAATCCGTCATTGGTATCCATCGTCTGCGTTTCATGGTAACATCGAAGAAATCCGTCTGTCGTAAATATTATCTTCTTTCAGCATGGTGCACTCAAGTCCATGCTTATTGCTGCCCGAGCAACGTATGGCACAAGTATATAGGAGTTTATTTTTGGACAAGAACTATTTCTCTTTCAAGCTACAATGACATCGTTGGATAAATCGGTTTCATTTCTGGTACTTACACTAATTCTTTTAGAAATTGTGCATGTTTGCATTTAAGTTGTCTGTAAAGACGCTTTCATGTAATCTATCGAAGCTAAAAGCACCATTACGAAACAGCTGTGACAGTTCCAGAAGAATACAGCAAAAAATCAAATCTGATTTTTTTAATAGGGTCGCAAAAAACAAGATTTTATCGACTCACCCTCTTTCAAATCCAAGGTAAACAGTCGGCGTTTTTGGTATCCGTCTGCGTTCCAAGTAGTCGAATACCCCGTGTGTGCCTGTCACGGCATGAACAATAAGGCTATCGCCAGGTTTGACGCCGAATGAACACAGAAACAGACAGTCGTGAAACCGGGTCCCTCTATTTTGTCATGCTAAATACAGGTGTGACAAAACACGGGAGGTTGGGTGACCACATTCTAATACATAAATATTATATATGTTTAACAATGGTTGCCACCCAGCAGGCACATGACGTAATTGTGACGTCACATCAACGTCGGTGCGACGTTATAACGTTTATGCAACGTCACATCAACGTCGCGCCGACGTTCATTTGACGTTGCCCTAGCGACGTGTGTCTGCAGGGCACTAATCAGCATTCGAAAATGCAATATTTAATATTGTGTTACACATGTACACACTGGTCAATACATACGCACAGGCTGCGTAGCGGTCGCATAGGCTTCGTATTTTGGACGCAAAGCGGGCTTCGATGAAAAATGGCGGATGACAGTTCGTTAATGCAGGTAAGAAACGGTTTTTACGTCAATCTAAATGTTGTATAGCATTGCCCAATACTGACATCTGCCTTACGGACCACTTTATTAACGTGCGGCTTCGTCTGTTGCAAGAAAAAGTTTGAAAAACGGAATATAGAAAAATAGACCCCAAAAGAAATTTGGCATTCAACACAGATTCACCTGTAGTTTCACTTTGGCCCGGTCGCCCTATGTAACCACACGTTTTTGGCTGGTGTTCTGGCCGATAAATTGTGAATAATGATAATGAAATCGAAAAGCTAGCATGCAACTTTCGTCACATCTTTTGCGAAAAAGAAAAATCATGATATTTCGATACAACGAACGTTGCTTCGTTACCTATTACAACGCAGAGGCTGCGAACTAAATTTGAAAGCCCTGAATTATGCAGTATAATAACGAATGATATTAAATTAATATCGAGAAATGAGCCAACCACAATAGTTGATGATGCTAAAGACATTCTGCATCATTTATACCAAACACATTTTCATTCTCAGCTATGCATATACATTATTATGATTCGAGTGCCAAAATCTGTCAAGTTAAAATTATTTACACTATCGTTCATAAACTTGGTAAGTCTTCGCCAAATCTGTTAAGTATTAAGCCAAATAATATTTGCACTGTATGAATTTCTGTCGTGTTTTTATCACAACGCACGTGGCTTAGGAATTTACGACGTGCAGGTTACAGAGATGGGCAGACGCATTACGAAAACACGCCTATTAAAATACCACTAAAAAGATAAAAACATTCAGATAAAACATCCTGATAGTTTTGATATTTCTGCTCGCCCGGGCCAGGCGGTTCTAACGCGTATCCACAATCTGTGTTTCTGAGAAAAAATAAGGAAATATAATAAATGCAGAAAATCTGTCAATGTACACTACCGTTCATAAACTTGGTAAGTCTGTCTTCGTCAAATCTGTTAAAGGAGAAAGGAAAGAGATAGTCTGTTACAATAAATAGGTAAACATCAATAAACCCTTTCTTCTACTGAATACTGCAGGTTTCTAAGTGGTCTGATAAGGATTTTATCACTGTGTAATCTCCAGCCATTTACTCTGCTAAAGAACTGACCTTGAAAATTCCAATTAACCACAGATATGCCCTGACGTCATCAATGCGGAATCTAGAAGCTTGATGTGTACTGAATAGGCAGATGTAGCAATGTTGAGGTTTAAAACAGAAGCTTAAAATGGGGCAAAATAAGCAAGAACTGGCCACTCTTTGAGGGGACTTCACTTTAGATATTCAGCCTTATATGTTTGAGTCCAGGGAAACTTGTGACCAGGAATTTAGTAGAAGCAGCAGCTCTGAAGATAGCTATCTTACATGTCAATCACAACAATTGTCGTCTGCATAGTCATCTGCTGCTTTCTTTAAATGTTACCTGAACCAATCTAAGTCTATAGTCTGATCTTGGTCCACACTGTTTGCCTGTAAGCAAAAATATTATTAAAAAAAAAAAGAAAGAAAGAAAAAAAAACTTTAAGAAGATGCAGCAGACAGTATAAACAGGTGCCATTTTACAATTCAGGTTTTTCTTACGGTTGATTCGTCCGGTTTTCCACCCATGCGCACTCATGAGCACTCTTAAAATGGAGAAAGCAGTCTTCAATTTTGATTGGGTGTTTATGGATTTGCCTAGCTGATATAGGAAAATGAAACCGCAACCAAAGTAGCCAAAGCTAGCCCTTGGCTCCAGATGAAATCGGCCTAGGTTGGTATCCCTAACGAACGGTTGTATGTCAATTCATTATTGGTAGAGAATCCTCTCATGTCACAGCGCATGACTCAGTGGAACCTTTTTGTTTGTGTTGATGTTAACGTCCCCGACAACATCATTCAGGTCATTTTTGAGACATTGTTTCCGAATTTATGGGACTTTTACCCGACACTGAGACGAAATGACTTCCCAAACCCTACCGCATATAAAGCATACTTGCAATTGTTAAATATGAATGACCCGTTTACTTTTTGAAAAGACAAATACTAGTTTTTGGGTTGATTATTTATCAATCGTCACAAAGTAAAAAAGTGCAAGTAGCTCTACAGTGCTTAAGTCCACGTGATTATCACTGATTGGTCGGAAATCCAGGGAACTTGCATATAGAAAACAGCAGGGTTTATTTTTCTTCGAAGAGAGGTCAGCGTGTTGCGTAATACGGAAATCCATAGATCATGGATTGGGTTTTTCAAACAGTGTATGTCCAGACGCGGCATCTAATCAGGGTCTTCACTGTTTGCTCACATTACATGAATTGAAGGGCCAAACGCAGCGTCTTATCAGGGTCTTCACTTTTTGCTTTAAACTGTAGTTTAAGGGTTAAAGGAAGCAGTTTAAATCCATAAGTAAGCATCCAGCCGACAGACTTTCTAAAAAAAGTAAATCTTTGGGCCGGAGCCGTCATAGAGTTATGAAAAGGCCGTAAAGCAAAAACATTTTTTATCCATCTTATCTTATTATATCGAAGAATGATTTCACGAAATTGGTTACTGAAATCATTGCAAGCAAGTATTTTTCTGAATTTATATTCTAAGTCACTATGAAATTCAGATTCTGATAGGCTATGTTGAAGAAGACAGTCTGGTTAGCAAAAAATTATGATGTAAGGACAGAGATTGAAAATAGATCTGAGATAAAGAAAAGTCTTTTTTTTCTTCTTTGATCCTACAAAGGCTAGAATTAGCTTATATGTTTACTGTTTAATGAGCAGATGCTTCTATTTTATCGGAAACGAAGACTGGGATCAGACAGTGCAGGCGCGATTAATGAACCTTTGCTGAAGTTTTGTAGGAGCTGCATGTATTCGATTGAAGCATTTAAATAGAAGTCGGAGAATCACGAAAACATGCCTATATAATTCTGACCCCCTTAAATCCAACTTTTATATAGTAAAACTGAGCTTTAAAGGGATATACATTGTTTTCCTTATTACTCTCAGAAATTCAGATTGTGGATACGCGATAAAACCGCCCGGACCAGGAGGTTGTAACAAGTTCCCATACACTATGTCTTGAGCAGAAATATTAAAACTATCAGAATGTTTTATCTGAAAGTATTTTTTTATCTTTTTTAGTGGTATTTTAATAGGCGTGTTTTCGTAATCCGTCTTCCCATCTCTGTAACCTGCGAAGCCACGTGCTTTGTAACAAACACGACAAAAATTCATACAGTGCAAATATTATTTGGCTTAATACTTAACAGATTAGACGAGGACTTGCCGAGTTTATGAATGGTGGTGTTAATAATTGTAAATTGACAGATTTTGTGCATTCGCCTCAAAATGTTATACATGTATTTGCATAGCTGAGACTGAAAATGTTTTCGGTATAAATGATACAGAATGTCTTTAGCATCACCAACTAACGCTGGTTGACTGATTCCGCGACATTAATTTAATAGCATACGCTATTATTCTACATAATACAGGGCTTTCAAATTTAGTTCGCAGCCTCTTCGTTGTATTAGGTAACGAAGCTACGCGCGTTGTATCGAAATATCAAGATTTTTATTTTTCGCAAAAGATATGACGAAAGTTGCATATTAGCTTTTCGATTTCATTATCGTTATTCACAATTTATCGGCCAGAACACCAGCCAAAAACGTGTAGTTACATAGGGCGACCGGATCAAAGTGAAAATACAGGTGAATCTGTGTTGAGTGCCAAATTTCTTTTGGGGTCTATTTTTCTATAATCCGTTTTTCAAACTTTTTCTTGCAACAGACGAAGCCGCATATTAATAAAGTGGTCCGTAAGGCAGATGTCAGTATCGGGAAATGCAATACAACAGTTAGTTTAACGTAAAAACAGTTCCTTACCTGCATTGACGAACTGTCATCCGCCATTTTTCATCGAAGCCTATGCGTCCAAAATACGAAGCCTATGCGACCGCTACGCAGCCTGTGCGTATGTATTGACCAGTGTGATGTAGCAGTTGTAGTATTAGAAAAGTGAATGGAATGTAAAGTGCAGATCATGCTAGAGTGTGGAAGCTGACATTCAGTTAGTATCCCTAGATGCCAGAGTGTGCGAAGCTTGCTGTCATTTCACTAATGCTATCGACCATGCAATATAGATCAAGGTCAAATATTTATGTATATGACACCAATCACCAGTTGTCGTCTGCTTTGTCGTCTGCGGGTTACTTTAACAGTCATTGTTGCAAACAGTGTGGACCCAGATCAGACTGCTACTGTAGGAGCAGTCTAATCTGGGCCCAAACTGTTTGCCTGTATGCAAAAAATATTTTTAAGAAGTTTGCATGAAGATTCAGCAGACGACACAGTCAGACGACACTTTCAGATGTAGATTTTCTCGGCGTTTTAAGGGTTAATTTGCCATCTGCAGATTCGAGTTTGTACCAAACAGAATTTATCTAGCTCATATTTAGTCCGTGCTTGATAATCAGACTTGAATGTCAACACAATATTACACAAAGTTAGCCATGTCGAACTTTAACGGACATCCAGGTAACTGCAGTCGGTTAAAGTAAATACATAGGTTTATATAGGAAATTGATAATTATTTCCCTATAAAATAAATAGTAATAGCAATATCTTTTCTGTGCCAGCGGTTCATGATTCTGCATTCTTTTACGAATGCACACATGTATTTTTCATGAATTTTCATCAACAACTTTTTGGTCCTTTTTACATATAATTGGAGGCACCCTCTAAATGTATAGAATATATAGTAAAACTACTGAATGAAGCGACAAAAACTGATGAATATACTGTCATAACTTTTTTGTAAGTTGTTATTTTTATTCTGTGCAAGCGGTAGTATGTTGGCAAATGTATTGCGAACACGTCCATATAAATTTTGTAAAATAGAAATGAGAATAATTTGGTCCTTTTTGAAAATGAAATACACTACCCTCCTTTTCTGTTTCCAGTTTACCTTGGTAACCAGCAGTCAGCGGTTGCTACTATGGTAAACAATAACAAAGAATATATTACGCACACGACGTGCTTCTTGATCTGTATGGTTCGGGATTTTTATTTATTTATTTATTTATTTAGATGTATTCTCAAATGTAAATGTTTTCGAAAACAAAGACTTTATTACGCCTACGATATGCTTAATTATCAGTTTGAAATGGAATAATCTGTTTGTTACTTTGGTTTGACCATCATAAAACACGCTGCATAATTTTGACCCCCTTAAACCCCACTTTTATGTAGTAAAACGGGGTTTACAGTTGTACACATTTTTTCTGCGTAAAAAACATAGATTGTGGGTACTCGTTTGCAACGCCGAGTACCCACAACTATGTTTTGTGCCCGTTTGACCGCCTCGTCGAGGCGGTTCTGGTGAGTATCCACAAACTTTGTTTTGAGCAGAAATTAGAAAATAACGTATTTTTTAACTGATGATTTTCATTTATAATGATTTTGTTTGTTTGTTTGACTCTTTGTTTGTGATGGATTTCACGGCCCAGTCAACACTATTTAGATCATTTTTAGTTAACCTATCTACACTAACCCTGGGCATGCTTTTACGTAGGCGGTTAACCAGTAGAGTGAACATTCTTCCTCCAGAAACTGTCAACTGCCTTTCTTGAATCATTTTAGTGATAAAATTTTCAATGTACATGTGTATTTGAATAGGCCTGGTTTTGTAATTGTTTAGTTTCATTAAGTGACGTTATGTTCTAAATGTGGCTCCAAATTGTATTAAATTATATTGAAGTAGATTTGCCGACAGGGGCCAGAAAAGACAGATAAATTTATTGTTCTGAAAACTGTGAAGATTATGCAATGTTTTACAGACCTGTCACTTACTGCTCAAAACATTATCTCGTTTACACCTCGACAAACTGAAATCTAGTCAGAATGCTTTACAGATCATGACATTAACATTGAAACCCCGCCAACCTAAAGACTACTAAAGGCTAGATTCTGGTAGGATTTTACATTTGGAGAAATGGACCTTAAAAACCTGTCCTGGAGTGGATAAATATTTATTAATAAAGGACAAAGATCTCTCTCATGCACGTAATTGTAAGACAAACAGCTTTTTCTGGATTTATTTTGACCCGCTTTAACCCTCTTTTATATAGTAAAACTGGGATATATATGTTCTTATTTCTGCTCAAAAACCTTGATTGTGATTACTCACTAGAACCACCTCGGCTTCTACTATGTAGCCCAAATCTATGCTTTGAGCAGAAATATAAAAAAATATCAGATTTTTTCCGCAAATTTTCATGATTTGGTGGTAAAATGTTTATCGTATTTTTGCTCGTGTCACAAAAAACGTTTGAGTCCAGGATTATTCCCTGCAATCGTTTATTGTCCATTTATTGCCCTGTTGAGTAGGGCTGATAATTAATCATTTTCTTACACATCGACGCGCAGATTGGCTCGTGTCAAGCGGTCGCCTGTTAACAGTTTTTGTTCACGACTATGCAAACGTATTGGATGAATCATCACGAAAACACGCCTATATAATTTTTACCTTATTAAAACCCCACTTTTATTGAGTAAAACTGGGTTTTACAGGGGTAAACATTATTTTTTCTTATTTCTGCTCAAAAACATAGATTGTGGGTACTCGTTAAAACCGCCGAAATATGAAGAATACCATTTTTTTTCTGTGGAAAATTTAAGTAGATTTTTTTTCAATATATTTGAATAGGCGTGTTTTCGAATTTTTTCTAATATTATTTCTAAAATATAGATTGTGGGTATTTGTGATAATAATATACTAATCAAAGTAAAAAAATGAAGGTAATGATAATGATAATAATAAAAATAATAATAGCAAGAATAATAATTCAGTCTGTTTTTTTTTTTGTTTTTTTTTTTTTGTAATCGCCTCCCTCTCTGTCTCACTTTAAGCTCGGACCCATCAGATTTACTTAAGACTTTGATTTGATTATAAAGAGATAGAGGCAAAATCAATAGTGTTTTTCGAGAAAATGACCTTGGCGTAACAAACCAATAATTATATTAATCCCTGTTAACCCTTTTTGTACCAAATGGAATGTTCCTCCTTATATATAGTACAAGTCCATTTCAGGGGTGATTTAGGGGTGTCAGGTTGTGTTTTCTTCAAAATTCATTTGGAAAATGGCTGAACTTTTAGCAAACAATGTAGGCTCTGATCAGGCGCCGCGTTCTGCGGCGTCTGATCTGGGCCTGCACTGTTTGCCAGGGTACCTGTTTTGGGGGTTTCCGGTACTAAATGGGTAACCGCGTAACATCGCGAAGTCACGGGTGAACATCATTGGAAAGGTAGACTGAGGACCGCCCGAGGCATTAAGTATATAAGAATATCACCTATTAAATGAATAGACAGCAATCAACTAGGTTTGTTTTTCTAGCATTGATTTTATATTATCCTGGTGCTCTTGCCAAACGCGAATCGGATAGAGGAATACGAACGGGTGCAGTCTGATCTGAGTCATTGGACTGTCCAAGCAAGCAAAAACTAAATCTTGGTTCCAGCTCAACATTATGACCCTATTGTGTGCAATAAACAAAGACTGGGATCAGTTTGCGAATACACGCAGTCTGGTCCGAGTCTGTTTAATTCGCCTGAGGGGAGATGAGATTCTGCTACATACAGAGACCCGATGAATAATTTCACACAGATTGCGTCTTCGATTGATGGGCTAAATATGATTTAATGTAATAGTAACGTGAACAATAGATTCCAGGACAAACTCCCCCCGGACATAATCCCCCCCGACAAAATCCCCCTTTTTGTAAAGGCGGACAAAATCCCCCCCCATTTGTTCAGGTGGACAAAATCCCCCTGGACAAAATCCCCCCCCCCCCGGACATAGTCCCCCCTGCTGTTTATAAAGGTGGACAGTATCCCGCACACCTCCACATGCACAATTACTAGTTTTTGAAAATCAGTCTGTCGTTTTGAAAACTGCAGATTCCATATCCGATTTGGTGCAGTACTTTCAAAGCTATATTGGTGCTCCTGGAGAAATTATTGCCCGTCAACACTGTATAGGTCATTTTGGAGACGTTGCTTGTAAGATCAAAGTAAAAAGGACATACTTGTATTAACTATCAGATGTAGGCGAGTCAAATACCGATGCTAGCAGGCTGTCGTCCCTAGAAAACAAGTTGTCACCTCATCTGAGCAAGCTCTCAGTTTTTGAGAAACGCTGTTGCTGGGTGACCACACTAGAGGCCCTGGTGGGCCAGAAATCGCTCACCTGAACGAGGAGGATCATGATATATAAAACTGTGCCTTGGTGGCCATCCTTTCTATCAGATCACATTGCCTTTAGCAATTCTCAATCTGCATGTTGCCTTGATCACACTGTTCAGTACATACGTACAGGCTGCGTAGTGGTCGTATAGGCTTCGTATTTTGGACGCATAGGCTTCGATGAAAAATGGCGGATGACAGCTCGTCAATGCAGGTAAGAAACTGTTTTTACCTTAATCTAACTGTTGTATAGACACATCCAAAGTCTACGTCACGCAAGGTCAAAGGTCATTAGCGTCTTTTTATCTGGTGGGCAAAACAAAAAAACTTCCGCTTCCATACTCTACCATTGATGTAGCACGAATTATTTTCTGTTATAACTATTGTTAAATCGTCTTTCTATCAAAACTGTTTGCCACAAACCACTGATGACATTACACTTTCTTTTTCGTATAAAATTGGATCGAAAATATACACGTTTTACTCTTATTTCCATCCGTTAAATAAAGCGCATCGACTGCGTTTTGGCATGATGGTGGGTAGTTTTATTACGCTTTTTTAGGCAACAATATGTGCGATAAAATGTTAGAAGAGACTGGTTCTATATCATTTATTACTTCAAAAACGCAAACTGACCAGGATCAGTTAATTTTGTGGAGAAGAAATGAGTTTGATCACACGATAAATATTCGAAATTCTCATTGACACTTTACGGCAACAGTCATGTTTTGCCAACCAGATAAAAGAGTAACTCTACAGGGGAGGTAATTGGCGCATGCACAGTGAAATGTAAACAAGGTCACGTGTCAAAACATTGGATCCGTCTATTGCATTGCCCGATACTGACATCTGCCTTACGGACCGCTTGATTAACGTGCGGATTCGTCTGTTGCAAGAAAAAGTTTGAAAAACGGAATATAGAAAAATAGACCCCAAAAGAAATTTTGCAGTCAACACAGATTCACCTGTAGTTTCACTTTGACCCCGTCGCCCTATGTAACTACACGTTTTTGGCTGGTGTTCTGGCCGATAAATTGTGATTAACGATAATGAAATCGAAAAGCTAATATGCAACTTTCGTCATATCTTTTGCGAAAAAGAAAAATCTTGATATTTCGATACAACGCGCGTAGCTTCGTTACCTATTACAACGCAAAGGCTGCGAACTAAATTTGAAAGCCCAGTATTATTTAGAATAATAACGAATGATATTAAATTAATGTCGAGGAATCAGTCAATCAGCGTTAGTTTGTGATGCTAAAGACATTCTGTATCATTTATACTGAAAACATTTTCAGTCTCAGCTATGCAAAGACATGTACATTTTGATTCGAATGCACAAAAATTTGTTAATTTACAATTATTTACACCACCGAGAATAAACTCGGCAAGTCCTCGTCAAATCTGTTAAGTATTAAGCCAAATAATATTTGCACTGCATGAATTTCTGTGTGTTTTTTTTTTTTTTTTTTTTTTTTTTTTACAAAGCACGTGGCTTCGCAGGTTACAGAGATGGGAAGACGCATTACGAAAATACGCATATTAAAATACCACTAAAAAGATACATTTACAGAAAAAAAACATCCTGATAGTTTTAATATTTCTGCTCAAGACATAGTGTGTGGGAACTTGTTACAACCGCCCGGACCAGGCGGTTTTAACGCGTATCCACAATCTGTATTTCTGAGAAGAAATAAGGAGAACAATGTATATCCCTTTAAAGCTCAGTTTTACTATATAAAAGTTGGATTTAAGGGGTTCAGAATTATATAGGCATGTTTTCGTATTCTCCGACTTCTATTTAAATACTTGAATCGAATACCTGCAGCCCCTACAAAACTTCAGCAAAGGTTCATTAATCGCGCCTACACTGTCTGATCCGAGTCTTCGTTTCCGATAAGAGAAGCATTTGCCCATTAAAGCTA
Organism: Lucinisca nassula; assembly: GCA_963580285.1. Lineage (NCBI taxonomy): Eukaryota > Metazoa > Mollusca > Bivalvia > Lucinida > Lucinidae > Lucinisca > Lucinisca nassula. The sequence continues at coordinate 32,763,236 of OY757025.1, read as the reverse complement.
ATTCTAGCCTTTGTAGGATCAAAGAAGAAAAAAAAAGACTTTTCTTTATCTCAGATCTAGTTTCAATCTCTGTCATTGCATCATAAGTTTTTGGTAACCAGACTGTCTTCTGCAACAGGCCTATCAGAATCTGAATTTCATAGTGACTTAGAATATAAATTCAGAAAAATACTTGCATTGATTTCAGTAACCCATTTCGTGAAATCCTTCTTCGATATAATAAGACCATACGGTATAACAAAAAATGTTTTTGCTTTATGGCCCTTTCAAAACAAATGACGGCTTGGCCTAAAGATTTACTTTTTTAAGAAAGTCTGTCGGCTGGATGCATACTGCTTCCTTTAACCCTGCGTTTGGTCCTTCAATTCATGTAATGTGAGCAAACAGTGTAGACCCTGATTAGACACCTCGTTCTACAGCATTTGATCTGGACATACACTGTGTGAAAAGCTCAATCCATGATCTATGGATTACCGTATTACGCAACACGCTGACCTCTCTTCGATAAAAATAAACGCTGCTGTTTTCTATATACACGTTCCCTGAATTTCCGACAAATCAGTGATAATCACGTGGACTTAAGATTTTTAGAGCTACTTGCACTTTTTTACTTTGCGTCGATTGATAAATCATCGACCAAAAAACTAGTATTTGCCTTTTCAAAAAGTAAACGGGTCATTCATATTTAGCAATTGCAAGTATGCTTTAAATGCGGTAGGGTTTGAGATGTCATTTCGTCTCAGTGTCGGGTAAAAGTCCCATAAATTCGGAAATAATGTCTCAAAATGACCTGAATGATGTTGTCGGGACGTTAACCTCAACACAAACAAAACGGTTCCACTGAGTCATGCGCTGTGACATGAGAGAATTCTCTACCAATAATGAATTTGACATACAACCGTTCGTTAGGGATACCAACCTAGGCCAAATCCATCTGGAGCCAATGGCTAGCTTTGGCTACTTTGGTTGCTGTTTCATTTTCCTGTATCACGCCTACGGCAAGGACCAAAGTTAGGCAAATCCATAAACACCCAATCAAAAAATAAAGACTACCACCTCCATTTTAAGAGTGCTCATGGGTGGGCATGCGTGGAAATCTGGACGAATCAACCGTAAGAAAACCTGAATTGTAAAATGGCCCCCGTTTATACTGTCTACTGCATCTTCTTAAAGTTGTTTTTTTTTTTAAAATAATATTTTCGCTTATAGGCAAACAATGTGGACCAAGATCAGACTGCTCCTACAGAGGAGCAGTCTTAGATTGGTCCAGGTGGCTTTTAAAGAAAGCAGCAGATGACTAAGCAGACGACAATTATTGTGATTGACATGTAAGACAGCTATCTTCAGAGCTGCTGCTTCTCTCACTAAATTCCTGATCACAAGTTTCAGTGGACTCAAACACATAAGGCTGAATATCTAAATTGAAGTCGCCTCAAAGAGTGGCCAGTTCTTGCTTATTTTGCTCCATTTTAAGCTTCTGTTTTAAACTTCAACATTGCTACATCTGCCTATTCAGTACACACCAAGCTTCTAGATTTTTCATGGATGACGTCAGGGCATATCTGTGGTTAATTGGAATTTTCAAGGTCAGTTCAGTAGCAGAGTAAATGGCTGGATAATAAAGTGATAAAATCCTTATCAGATAACTTAGAAACCTGCAGTATTCAGTAGAAGAAAGGGTTTATTGATGTTTACCTATTTATTGTAACAGATTGTCGCTTTCTTGTCTCCTTAAAACAGATCTGACGAAGACAGACTTACCCAGTTTATGAACGGTAGTGTACAATTGTAACTTGACAGATTTTCTGCATTACTTATTTCCTTATTTCTTCTCAGACACACAGATTGTGGATACGCTTTAGAACCGCCTAGCCCGGTCGATTTTAACAAGTATCCATACACCATGTTTCGAGCAGAAATATCAAAACTGTCAGGCTGTTTTCTCTGAATGTTTTGATCTTTTTAGTGGTATTTTAATAGGCATGTTTTCGTAATGCGACTTCCCATCTCTGTAACCTGCGCGACGTAAATTTTGAAGCCAGGTGCGTTGTAACAAAAACACGACAGAAATTCATACAGTGCAAATATTATTTGGCTTAATACTTAACAGATTTGACGAATACTTACTAAGTTTATGAACGGTAATGTAAATAATTGTAACTTGACAGATTTTGGCATTCGAAACATGTTGTATTTGCATAGCTGAGAATGAAAATGTGTTCGGTATAAATGATAGAGAATGTCTTTAGCATCACCAACTAACGTTGGTCAATATAATTCGCTATTATTCTACATAATCCAGGGCTTTCAAATTTAGTTCGCAGCCTCTGCGTTGTAATAGGTAACGAAGCTACGTTCGTTGTATCGAAATATCAAGAATTTTCTTTTTCGCAAAAGCTGTGACGAAAGTTGCATAATTGCTTTTCGATTTCATTATCGTTATTCACAATTTATCGGCCAGAACACCAGCCAAAAACGTGTAGTTACATACGGCGACCGGGCCAAAGTGAAACTACAGGTGAATCTGTGTTGACTGCCAAATTTCTTTTGGCGTCTATTTTTCTATATTCCATTTTTCAAACTTTTTCTTGCAACAGACGAAGCCGCACATTAATAAAGTGGTCCGTAAGGCAGATGTCAGTATTGGGCAACGCTATACAATATTTTGATTAACGAAAAAACAGTTTCTTACCTGTATTGACGAACTGTCATCCGCCATTTTTCATCGAAGCCTATGCATCCAAAATAGGAAGTCTATGTGACCGCTACGCAGCCTGTACGTATGTATTGACCAGTGTGTTGATGCCTCTGATTAAGTTTTTGAACAGCTAAATCCGATTTAGGATTCAGGAAGAGATGATGTTGATGCAGAGTGTGGGGATGTATAGTTTGGTAGGACGGCGCTATCATTTGCACATGCTTTGGAGTACTCTATTAACAACAAGAGCTGTCGCATGACAGCATAGTTCGCCTGTTTCGTGCCTTCAAGATATAAGGTCAATTACTGAACCATGAAATATAGGTCACACTCACCTAGATATTTTTAGGTCAATCGTCAGGTCACACGGAACATATATTCCAGATATTACATTTCAGAATCAAATAGTATCTGAATTATAAGGCAAAATCATTGAACCATGAAAATAGGTCACATTGACTTAGTTTTATTTCTATGTCAATCATCTCACACTGACCTAGATATATTTTTGCCATTAATCGAGTCACATGGAATTGATAATTCAGATATGACGTTTCGCCATCAAATAGTATTCAAGATATAAGGCAAAGTCACTGAACCTTGAAATATAGGTCACACTGACCAAGATACATTTTGTGGTCAATCATCTGGTTCCATTGCAGTAATATCACAGGTCTAACATTTCTCCATCAAATAATATTCAAGATAATAGGCAAAATCACTGGACCATGAAATATAGGTCACACTGATCTAGATATACTTTGAGGTCATTCATCGGGTCACATGGAACTAATAATCCAGATATGACATTTCTCCATCATATAGTATTCAATATAATCAATATAATAGGCAAAGTCACTGAACCATGAAAATAGGTCACACTGACTAACATATATTTTGAGGTCAATCATCCGGTTCCATTGAAGGAATATCCCAGGTATAACAATTCCCCATCAAATAATATTCAAGATAATAGGCAAAATCACTGTACCATGAAATATAGGTCACACTGACCTAGATATATTTTGAGCTCAATCTTGGGGTCACATGGAACTAATAATCCAGGTATGACATTTCTCCATCAAATAGTATTCAAGATATCACTGAACCATGAATTATAGGTTGATCCGAACATTGATATTTGCCCTTTTGTCTATGGATTAACGATTTTGGATTAACGCTTTGGTACTACGACCTAAACTACTTTACACTGACCTAGATATATTTTACGGGCAATTACTGGGGCACATGGAACTAATAATCCAGGTATGACATTTCTCCAACAAATAGTCTTCGTAGGTCACCTTGACCTTCACCCTTTTACACTTGCACCAATGTCACATAGTTTACTGACGTATCACCAATTGTTTCTATAACTTGTCATCATAATGGAAAGGTATATAACAAATTACAAAGGTGTCCTAGATTTTGATCCCTACCCCCCCCCCCCCGCACACACACACACACACCCAAAAGGCATGAACCCAGGGGAGTGTGTTGATTTTGGAACCTCGGAAGACATTCCTTGGTATCCAAGTTGTAAATATGAATGATTTGTGATGAGTGACTGTTGATATGTTAGCATTTTAAAAACTTTAGGACAGTAGTATTACATAGGTGTTCTAGATTTTGACCCCTAGCCCCACCCAGGGACATGGACCTAGGGGTCTGTTCTCTTTGAACATCAGAAGACCCTCCCAGGTACTTAATTTCCAAATATGCGTGTTCTGTGATGAGTGACTGTTGAGATATAAGCATTTGAAAAACGTTAACGCAGTGTGACAGGAACGAAAATGCAAACGCGCACGGCTGATGTGACAACAATAGCTCTCCTTGTATTTCATACAGGCGACCTGAAAAGGTATATCAAGTCACCCGACCATTTGAATTCAACTGCAAAACAAACAAAGCTATGGGGTATATGGCCCCTTGCAAAAAGCATGCGAAAGGCACTCGACCGAATCCTCTTGTGTACACCACCTGAGCAGCCGCGCCCCGCCAATCTTATCTGCCATTACTATACCGGTGCTTTGAAGAATTTCAAGATGACCACTATCTTGGTATCTGAATGCAACAATTTTAGCATTCTGAATCCCCAAGTCGCCCCAATGCATCCCATCAAGTTTTGGCTCAGTTCAACTCGATGTGGTTTGAAAACTTTCCAGATGGCCACCATGGCAGCCTTCTTGGCTAATGGAACAAATATTCATAATATTTTTTGGTAATTCTGAATCTCCATGTCGCCCCATTGCCTCCCGTCAAATTTCATTTCAATCAGTCTTTCGGTTCAAGAAGAGATGTTGTTTGAAGAATTTCAAGATAGCCGCCATGGTTGCCATCTTGGATATCGGAATGAATTTGAGCCAGCGCATGACAAAACCTACAATAAGACCGGTGCGACCAGCAGAGACTCAAATCATTCTGCGCACCCATCCACTGTGACAAGACCTTTTGCTTATGTCTCTTTGCATAGATATTAACCTATAGTAGGTACATGTGATCAGCAAAGACTCTGATCAGACTGCGCGCATGCGCAGGCTGATCTGAGTCTTCGCTGGTCGCTCAAGCTTTCTTGTAGATTTTATCATGTGGCTCATTTAGTAATTCTGAATCTCCGGTAGGTGCAATACGTGGAGGAAATCTTTTGGACCACTTGGACTTAGACCAGTCAAAGTGGGTCCAACATAGACCAACAGGGGTATAAAACTTAGACCATTCACCTGTTGAACCTGGTAGACATTCTATATACAGCTGAATAATATTCAGCCTCAATATATACTTTAACTAGAAATGCATCCACAGAACACGGGTGCCCCCGACTGAAAAAGTGTTTAACTTTCGGATGCACCCAAGCACCTTTGACCTCTAAGTATGGTCTTGCCGTTGGAGTTATCAACCAGGATCTTGCGCACGACACATTGTCTCCTGATGGCTAAAATTTCTGCCAAGTAATTTCAAAAACCATAAGAAATAAGAAAGATTTTGACCATGTTTAAGTTTCAGACTCTCCCTTTTGTTTTTACATTTGACCTCAAAGTACGACCTTGACGTTGGGGGGTACAGATCTCGGTTTTGTGTATGACACATTGTCGAAATCAGAAACTTGTTGACCGTGTTTAAATTTCGGACCCTTTTTTGATTTTGACCTCTATGTACGACCTTGACCATAGCTGTACGGATCTGATTTTTGCGCGAGATACACCGTCTCAGGATTAACATTTCTGCCAAGTAACACAAACATGAAATAGCTAGACCCTAATGAAAACATCACTAGCGGAAAGCCAAAAGGACATTTACCTTTCCACAAAATGGGCGATTGGCTATCTAAACCAAACCAAGAGGCCCGTGGGCCACTATGCCCACCAGAGCTCAGGCCACCTGCCCACTGGCAGCAATGTATTTTAATATGATATGATTTTAATCTACTGATCATTAAGTCTTATACGAGGTCCCTTTTTTAAAATGAATGGGAGAGAAACGCCTCTTGTACCCCCATCCCCCCAGGCCAGCCTCGATAGCACAGTGGTTAAAGCGTACAACTTATGATCGAGAGGTTGTGCTTTCGAATCGGGCCACCGATATCGGTGTGTCCTTGGGCAAGACAAGAAATGACACTGCCCCACTCCACCCAGGTGTAAATGGGTAGCAGTGGTGTAAAAGCCACTGCCTCTCTCTCGTGCGCGCGTGAAAACACCCAGAATGATTGTTCGAGAGCGGTTCAATAAGTTTGAAGCTTTCATCACAATTGAACTAACATAAATTTGTATAAACTAACCCCCTGCCAAGTTGGTGTGACTGAATATATCATGCCTATCATAAGGAACAACAATATATATGATAATAGGGCAGGGATCTGAGTGATTTCTGAGATATATTGCCTTTTATCAAGTGGAGGGGCGGGGCATGGCCCCAGCACAAACAGACGCAAGTTTGGTGTGACTGAATGAGACCCTAGATTAGCGCTTGGTGTCACTGAATGAGTCTTGTCATAAGAAACATGAATATATATGGTTGGACAGTTGCTCAGATATTTGGCCTTTTGTGAAGTGTATGACCTTGACATTGGAGGTATGGACCTTGGTCTTGCACATGAGTCATGGTCTAATGACGGTAAGTCCATTCAGAAATAAAAAAGTTACTGACTGAACACAAAAAAACCTTTTTTACCTCTGACCTCTTAGTATGACCTTGATCTTGGAGGTACCGACCTGGGTCTAGCGTGCACCACATCGTCTCATGATGGTTAACATTTCTGCCAAGTAATTTTACAATCTATCCAGGAATAAGAAAGTTATTGACTGAACACTAAAAAGGCCCCTAATTGTCCTTTGACCTCTTAGTACGACCTTAACATTTGAGGTACCAACTTGGGTCATGCACGCAACACATCGTCTCATGGTGGTTAACATTTCTGCAAAGTAATTTCAAAATCCATCTAAAAATAAGAAAGTTATTGACAGAACACAAAAAGGCCCCCTTTTTTACCTTTAACCCCTATGTATGACCTTGACCTTTCAGGTACCAAACTGGGTCATGCGTGCAACACATCATCTCACGGTGGTTAACATTTCTGCCAAGCAATTTCAAAATCCATCTAAAAATAAGAAAGTTATTGACCAAACACGAAAAAGGCCCCTTTTTGACATTTGACCTCTATGTATGACCTTGACATTTTAGGTACCAAACTGAATCACGCATGCAACACATTGTCTCATGATATTTAACAGTTTTGCCAAGTAACTTCAAATTCTATCTAAAAATAAGCAAGTAATTGACAAAACCCTAAAAAAGGCCCCTTTTTACCTTTGACCTCTAAGTATGACCTTGACCTATGAGGTACCAACCTGGGTCATGCACGCAACACATCGTCTTATATTGATTAACATTTCAGCCAAGTGATTTCAAAATCCATCTCAAAATTAGAAAGTTATTGACCGAACACGAAAAAAGGCCCCTTTTTGACCTTTGACCTCTAAGTATGACCTTGACCTTTGAGGTACCGGCCTGCAACTTGCGCACCACACATTGTCTTATGGTTGTTAATATTTCTGCCAAGTTTTAAATCCATCTGAAAATAAGAAAGTTATTGACCGGGCACGATTTGCCCATACATATATACATACCGACATAATTAAAAAAGTATAAATGCGAGAGTTATAGTTCTTGCGCACTGCACGTCGTCTAATGCTGATTAATATTTATATGAAGTTTCGTGAAGATAGCTCGAACTGTTTTAAAGTTATACAGCAGACACGAATGTGTGACAGATGGACAGACAGACAGATGGACAGACAGACGCCCGGGGGAAAACCAATATGTCTCTCCGAAAAAAAAAATTTCGGGGGAGATATAATAATAATATAAAGATAGAAATAATAACATTAACTTAATAAAAATAATAACAATGATAACTAGAGCTGTCAGTGAAACTGACTAGGGCCCCGGCAGCGCTATCAGAGGAGTAAAAATTTGTGGACGGACGGACAGACGGACGGACAGAGTGATTACTATAGGGCACCCACACTTTCAGTGCGGGGCCCTAATAACTGTCACAGTGCCCGGACAAAGCTTTGAGTACAACAGTCTATTGCATCAGGGTCAAATACAATTATGCCCCTTACTGAAATTAAGTGAAAAAAAAAATGGCGATAAACAGGTGATAAGAATACTGTCAGAGTAAATTAGAAATATTTTTATTACATCATAAAGCGCGTAATATTATTTGGAACGCATACCCTATATAAAATGATAGGCTTAAATTTACTAGCGGACGGCTACTGCTAGCCATTCCTATGTGGATTGGCTAGCTGTCCAGTACTGGACGAGCAGACTCGTTGGCTGGTTGTCCGGTACCGGACGGGCAGACTCGTAGGCGGGTCATCCGGTACCAGACGGCTAGCTGCTGCCTTCAATTTATTAGAAAACTTTGGCACATTGAAAATTTTCTTGGACCGACTTTTCAGCAGAATTTTTCAAGTTGGTTTTCAATTTCATCAAATCGGGCAAAAAATTGGTTTTCTAGAACCCTGCAGTGCTTCTACACTTAGAACAACGCACTACCCAAGGCATGACGACTTTCAAAACGATGTCCTCGCAGACATTTTTAATATATGGGTGGAGCCAGGAATCACAGGGAGAAAGGTCTGAAATGAATGTGGAAAAGTTTTAATGTTCTACTCCTCCAAATATTCGATCACCACGGCTGATCTGTATGCAGAGGCGTTATCATGAAGAATATGAATATGATGCACCCTTGTATGTGACAATGGGTGCTTTGCTTTGCAACGAAGTGATCAACCACAGAAGAAATAATTCTTTCTTTATAAAATGATCCTGTGACACTCTTGTTCTCAGGTACTGGTAATCGGGCAACAATTCCATAGCAGTCAAAAAATAGAGTACATGGCATGTCTCAAAGTCTTATTTCTGTGCGCCATTCGAGGTCTTTTGCTCTTTTCACCTACCAAAACTTTAGGGTTTTCTTTGCAACTGGGTTAAAAAAATGCAACCACATTTCATCACCAGTTACTATTTCTCTAAGTCTCCTGGGATCTGCATTCTTATATTTTGCTAGAAGTTCTGAGGCTTTTTCTACCCTCAACCCCTTTTCTTCAGGTGTCAAAAGATGGGGGATTCACCTCATTACGAAAACACGACTATATCAATACATTGTAACCTTTATCGCCGAAAAAATGAAAATTTAAAGATGAAAAATTGTAATATTTTTCTTATTTCTGCTCAAAGTATAGATTGTGGGCACTCGTTAGAACCGCCTCATCGAGGCGGTTCTAACGAGTACCCACAATCTATATTTTAGAGCAGAAATAAGAAAATAAGGTTTACCCCTATAAACCCCAGTTCTACCATATAAAAATGGGGTTCAAGGGGGTCAAAATTAATATAGACGTGTTTTCGTTATGTAGCACAAAATGCCCAGGAAAGGCTACCCCTTTTCTTCAGGTGTCAAAAGATGGGGGATTCACCTCATTACGAAAACATGCCTATATCAATACATTGTAACCTTTATCACCGAAAAAATGAAAATTTAAAGATGAAAAATTGTTATATTTTTCTTTTTTCTGCTCAAAATATAGATTGTGGGCACTCGTTAAAATCGCCTAATCGAGGCGCTCAAAATATAGATTGTGGGCACTTGTTAGAACCGCCTCATCGAGGCGGTTCTAACGAGTACCCACAATCTATATTTTAGAGCAGAAATAAGAAAAATAAGGTTTACCCCTATAAACCCCAGTTCTACTATATAAAAGTGGGGTTCAACGGGGTCAAAATTATATAGACGTGTTTTCGTTATGTAGCACAAAATGCCCAGGAAAGGCTACAATCAAAGATCACAACCCAATGGCACCAAGAGGAAGAGTAACTAACAATGAGGAAATGAAAAAAAAAATAAACAAGAGGGTCATGATGGCCCTGGATCGCTCACCTGATCCATAGAGTAATAAGTGGGCCCCGGGGAGGGCCATTATTGACATCAGGGCTATAATGTGCATAATGTTGAGGGAGGTCTAAAAAGGTGAAGGTTCATACCAAATATCAACATAGGCTATAATTTGAACAATCTTGGCAAAGGTCCACTAGATGAAGCAACACACCAAATATCAAAGACCTGGGCCTTGCGGTTTCAGAGAAGAAGATTTTTTTTAAGATATTCCCTACATAAGCCTATGCAAAAACAAATGGCCCAGGGGTGGGGGTATTTTTGGCCTCATGGCTATAATTTAAACAATCTTGATAGAGGTCCATTAGATGAAGCTTCACACCAAATATCCAAGACCTGGGCCTTGCTGTTTCAGAGAAGAAGATTTTTCAAAGATTATCTCTATATAAGTTGATGTAAAACCAAAGGGTCCAAGGGTGGGGGCATTTGTGGACAGAGTGCTATAATTTGAACAATTTTGGTAGAGGTCCACTAGATGAAGCTCCATACCAAAATATCAAAGACACGGGTCTTGCGGTTTCAGAGAAGAAGATTTTTAAATATTTCCCTACATAAGTATATGTAAAACCAAAGGGTCTCGGGGCGGGGCATTTTTGGCTCCAGGGCTATAATTTGAAGAACCCTATAAGAGGTCCACTAGATGAAATTTCACACCAAATATCAAAGACCTAGGCCTTGTGGTTTCACATAAGAAAATTTTTAAAGATTTTCCCTATATAAGTCTATGTAAAACCAAAGGGCCCTGAGGCGGGACCATTTTTGGTCTCAGGGCTATAATTTGAACAATCTTGGTAGAGGTCCACTAGATGAAGCTTCATACCAAATATCAAAGACCTAGGCCTTGTGGTTTCAGAGAAGAAAATTTTTTCAAGGTTTTCCCTATAGAAGTCTATGTAAAACCAAAGGGCCCCGGAGTGGGGGCATTTTTGGCCCCAGGGCTATTATTTGAACAATCTTGGTAGGGGTCCACAAGATGCAGCTTCATCCCAAATAGCAAAGACCTGGGCCTTGCGGTTCCCAAAATAAGCCTATGTAAAACCAAAGGGTCCCAGGGCGGGGGCATATTTGGCCCCAGCACTATAATTTGAACAATCTTGGTAGGGGTCCACTAGATGAAGCTTCATTACAAATAGCAAAGACCTGGGCCTTGCGGTTTCAGAGAAGAAGATTTTAAAGATTTTCCCTATATAAGCCCATATAAAACCAAAGGTCCCTGGGGTGAGGACATTTTTGGCCCCAGCACTATAATTCGAACAATCCTGGTAGGGGTCCACTAGATGAAGCTTCTTACCTAATATCGAAGACCTGGGCTTAGCAGTTTCAGACAAGAAGATTTTTAAAGATTTTCCCTATATAAGCCCATGTAAAACCAAAGGGCCCCCGGGCAGGGGCATTTTTGACCCAGCACTATCATTTGAACAATCTTGGTAGGGGTCCACTAGATGAAGCTTCATACCAAATATCAAAGACCTGGGCCTTGTGGTTTCAGAGAAGAAGATTTTTCAAAATTTTCCCTATATAAGCCCATGTAAAACCAAAGGGCCCCGGGGCGGGGGCTTTTTTGGCCCCAGCATTATAATTTGACCAATCTTGGTAGGGGTCCACTAGATGAAGCTTCATACCAAATATCAAAGACCTGGGCCTTGTGGTTTCAGAGAAGAAGATTTTTTAAGTTTTCAGGGGGCATTTTTGGCCCCAAGGCTATAATTTGAACAATCTTTGTAGAGGTCCACCAGGTAAAGCTTCACACCAAATATTAAAGACCTGGGCCTTGTGGTTTCAGAGAAGAAGATTTTTTAATGATTTTCCCTATATAAGCCTATGTAAAACCAAAGGCCCCCGGGGCGGGGGCATTTTGGCCCCCAGGGCTATAATTTGAACAATCTTGGTAGAGGTCCACTAGATAAAGCTTCACACCAAATATCAAAGATCTGGGTCTTGCAGTTTCAGAGAAGAAGATTTTTAAATATTTCCCTACATAAGTATATGTAAAACCAAAGGGTCTCGGGGCGGGCATTTTTGGCTCCAGGGCAATAATTTGAAGAACCCTATAAGAGGTCCACTAGATGAAATTTCACACTAAATATCAAAGACCTAGGCCTTGTGGTTTCACATAAGAAAATTTTTAAAGATTTTCCCTATATAAGTCTATGTAAAACCAAAGGGCCCTGAGGCGGGACCATTTTTGGCCCCAGGGCTATAATTTGAACAATCTTGGTAGAGGTCCACTAGATGAAGCTTCATACCAAATATCAAAGACCTAGGCCTTGTGGTTTCAGAGAAGAAAATTTTTTCAAGGTTTTCCCTATATAAGCCTATGTAAAACCAAAGGGCCCCGGAGTGGGGGCATTTTTGGCCCCAGGGCTATTATTTGAACAATCTTGGTAGGGGTCCACAAGATGAAGCTTCATCCCAAATAGCAAAGACCTGGGCCTTGCGGTTCCCAAAATAAGCCTATGTAAAACCAAAGGGTCCCAGGGCGGGGGCATATTTGGCCCCAGCACTATAATTTGAACAATCTTGGTAGGGGTCCACTAGATGAAGCTTCATTACAAATAGCAAAGACCTGGGCCTTGCGGTTGCAGAGAAGAAGATTTTAAAGATTTTCCCTATATAAGCCCATATAAAACCAAAGGGCCCTGGGGTGGGGACATTTTTGGCCCCAGCACTATAATTCGAACAATCCTGGTAGGGGTCCACTAGATGAAGCTTCTTACCTAATATCGAAGACCTGGGCTTAGCAGTTTCAGACAAGAAGATTTTTAAAGATTTTCCCTATATAAGCCCATGTAAAACCAAAGGGCCCCCGGGCAGGGGCATTTTTGACCCAGCACTATAATTTGAACAATCTTGGTAGGAGTCCACTAGATGAAGCTTCATACCAAATATCAAAGACCTGGGCCTTGTGGTTTCAGAGAAGAAGATTTTTCAAAATTTTCCCTATATAAGCCCATGTAAAACCAAAGGGCCCCGGGGCGGGGGCTTTTTTGGCCCCAGCATTATAATTTGACCAATCTTGGTAGGGGTCCACTAGATGAAGCTTCATACCAAATATCAAAGACCTGGGCCTTGTGGTTTCAGAGAAGAAGATTTTTTAAGTTTTCAGGGGGCATTTTTGGCCCCAAGGCTATAATTTGAACAATCTTTGTAGAGGTCCACCAGGTAAAGCTTCACACCAAATATTAAAGACCTGGGCCTTGTGGTTTCAGAGAAGAAGATTTTTTAATGATTTTCCCTATATAAGCCTATGTAAAACCAAAGGCCCCCGGGGCGGGGGCATTTTGGCCCCCAGGGCTATAATTTGAACAATCTTGGTAGAGGTCCACTAGATAAAGATTCACATCAAATATCAAAGATCTGGGCCTTGCGGTTTCAGAGAAGAAGATTTTTAAAGATTTTCCCTGTATAAGGCTATGTAAAACCAAAGGCCCCCCGGGCGGGGGCATTTTTTGCCGCAAGCCTATAATTTGAACAATCTTAGTAGAGGTCCACCAGGTAAAGCTTCACACCAAATATTAAAGACCTGGGCCTTGTGGTTTCAGAGAAGAAGATTTTTTTATGATTTTCCCTATATAAGCCTTTGTAAAACCAAAGGCCCCCGGGGCGGGGGCATTTTGGCCCCCAGGGCTATAATTTGAACAATCTTGGTAGAGGTCCACTAGATGAAGCTTCACACCAAATATCAAAGGTCTGGGCCTTGCGGTTTCAGAGAAGAACATTTTTAAAGTTTTCGTTTAAAAAATCTATTTTTAGCTCCTGTGACCTAGATGTGCAATGGACCGGAACCATTTGAACAATTTTGAAAGGGGACCACCTAAGGATCATTCCTGTGAAGTTTGGTCAAAATCAGATCAGTGGTTTAGGAGGAGATGTCATTTGAAGAAAAAGTTTACGCACGCACACACGCACTAACGACGGACGAAAAGTGATCACAAAAGCTCACCTTGTCACTACGTGACAGGTGAGCTAAAAACAGAACAGCAACCAGCAATCTCTTCCCCTCTAGAGGTGTTCAAGGTGCAACAGGTACAATTAATGAAAATAAATAGAGGATCTTACATGAGTGCTCATGTATTATTGAATTTATTAAACGAGTTGAGGAAAAGGGATAAAATGTGAGGCTTTAGCCTCGCATTTTATCCCTTTTCCTCAACTCGTTTAATAAATTGTTGATATAGAGGATCTTACATGAGTGCTCATGTATTATTGAATTTATTAAACTCGTTGAGGAAAAGGGATAAAATGCTCGGCTTTAATAAATTCAATAATACATGAGCACGAATGAAAGATTCTATTTATCATATGACATTTAAAACGCATTTTATTAATGTTTGTTTACAAAAATGTCAGTATTCCGCCGTTAGTAAAAGCGACGTCCTTAAGGATGCCGTACATGTAACGTTACGGGACGTATCAAGCTAATTTGCATATTTAATTCACTAGTGGATTATCGAAAATAATACATGGCGTTATTACACTCTCAGACGCGACGTCATATGATAAAATAAAATAAATAATAATACACATCCACAAGCACATATAACATGAAGAGCCCCGTCGGCAAATCCGACAGTATTCAGTTACTTCATGGCAATTTCGGGGATAATCAAAATTTGCCCCGAGGCACTGTTGACGATCCCATGCACTATTGCCTGAGACTGCAGGCTGAGGGCAATTGTGCATGGGGTCGTCAGAGGCACAGAGGGGCAACAGTTTTGACTTTTCACCTAATGGCCATGAAATAAATCGTTTATTACCCATCTGGTCACAAACTAGAATTCCGCCGAAGGCTATGTCGCGCCTGTGGAGGCGCAAAGTCAGCGAACCATGACAACTAGGCCAAGGTCAAACATAGATGCTTGCATAAAAGTTGCCATTCTTAAATGCAAGCTTGTACTAAGTATCATTAATTAAGCTGTAATAATTCTTGAGAAATGAACTTAACCTTAGGGTGAACCCTAGTGTGGTTGCAATATTTTACAAAGTCAGTGAACCATAAAATGTAGGTCAAGGTCAAATATGGATGCTTGCATTAAAGTTTCCATCTCCAGATACAAGTTTGTCCCAAGCATCATTAATGAAGCACTTATAGTTCTTGAGAAATAAACTTGACCATTAGGGTGAATGCTAGGGTGGTCGCAATATTTCACAAAGTCAGTGAACCATGAAATTTGGGTCAAGGTCACATATGGATGGTTGCATTTAAGTTGCCATCCCCACATTCAAGTTTGTACCAAATATCACTAATGAAGCTCTTATAGTTCTTGGGAAATAAACTTGACCATTAGGGTGAACGATAGGGTGGTCGCAATATTTTTCAAAGTCAGTGAACCATAAAATGTAGGTCAAGGTCAATAGGGATGCTTGCATTTAAGTTTCCATCCCCAGATACAAGTTTGTACCAAGTATCATTAATGAAGCTCTTATAGTTCTTGAGAAATAAACTTGAATATTAGGGTGAACGCTAAGGTGGTCGCAAATGTTGACACCTTGCCAAACAGACGGAAAACGGGACGCCAATATCCCGCCATGCTAATAGCAGGCGCGACAAAAACATCCATTGAAGAAAACAAATAACCAAATAACAACAATATGGAGTTTTAGTTAAACAGTGTAGATAGCAATATGAGGGTTTAGTTAAACAGCATAGGCCATGATCAGACTGCTCCTTCAAGGCCATCTGGTCTGTGTCTGTTTAGCTTGATTAAAGAGCTGTGACTCCAGGCATGCAAATGCCATTTCTGTTGCTGTTTCTGGCAGAAATTACTGCTTCCCATCTCATTTGGGAAAAACTCTGCATTGCGCAAGCACAGGGGGAGGTATTATACATTCGAAGCCGGAAATCAGAATCCGGGCATTATTATTGGTCAGCATCCAAATTTATTGCTCAGGGAATATCACTAAACTAGCGTGATAACCAAAAATAACTCTGACATTACTGGCAGGGCAATAATTTTATTCATTTCTTGTGATAAACATACGTCATGGGTGCTTATTCTGTCTCAGTTTATTTTTGTTATGTTTTGTCTTTGGAAGTTTGTGTCGCTTATATTACTTTATTTTGGATAGCCTATTGGCCATTTTGTGGGAAAGTAACTGTCCTTTTGGCTTTCTGTTATTGATGTTTCCATTAGGGTCTGTTGTTTCATGTTTGTGTTTCTTTCCCTTTGGTGTCTTTGATGGGAGCTATGTGTTAATAATATCGATTCCTGATCATTGCCTCAATTTCTATTTTGTAAGAATCGCCACATTGAGGAAAATTTACCAAGTACCCACATCATAAAGTTTATATGGAAATAGGAGAAGTTCTTCCAAAATTGTCCTTATTAATTAATCCTTATCTGTTGAAAAAAAAATTGGGGAATACCAGTAAGTCATTTTAAACTGTCAGACAACAAAATTAACCCTTCTCTTGCTGAATATTCATTTTAGCCACACCCATCTCTGACTCTGAACCAATCAAATTACTTGAAGTAATTTATTCCTACAAATTCATAAACTGAATGTCAAACAGTGTAGATCCTGATCGAAGCCATCTGATCTGGATCTACACTGTTGGCAAAGATAGGGGTTGTCGTGAACAGCAAGATAAGGGTTAAAATATTTGTGTGTATTCCTTTACTTCATATACCATTTGTATTTGAACGAGTTTGTATGAACAGAAATAAATTCTTGACAATTTCTTTGAATTGGCAGATTTTCAGAGAATCTTACATCAGTGGTCATTAACAAAACTGGCAGAAGGCTGGTTACAAGAAAGGACTGGTGTAACATCCTCTATACTTCACACCGTACCGTAATAATTCTATGTATTAGGACAGCTAGGCGTAAGCAAACAGTGCAATTCCAGATCAGTCTGACCAGGGTCAGCACAGTTAAGCTAAGCATTAAGACAGAAAGGCCTTAGTAAACAATGCAGACCCAGATCAGACTGCTCCTGAAGGAGCAGTCTGATCAGGGTCTACACTGTTTGCCATTTCATCTGCAACTTTTGGACTCCATACTGGATCTTTAACAAATTTGGTAAAATTTTAGGAAAATTACAGCAAGTCCTCAAGGTGTCCAAATATTTAGGATTTTTACGGTATTCCACATTTGCATGTCATTATGACAACACACCCATGCGACATAGTGCATTTTTTCACATCTCCAAAATGGCTACTTTTCTGACGAAAATCGATGATATTTTCCTTATTTATAAAGCAAACATAGGTTGTGGGTGCTCGTTAGAACCGCCTCATTGAGGCGGTTCTAACGAGTACCCACAACCTATGTCTAAGAGCAGAAATAAGACAACTAATGTAGACCCCCGGAAACCCCAGTTTTCTCTATATAAAGTGGGATGTAAGAGAGCGTTCATTTCACGGACTTGTTAGCGTGATGTTGCAGGATCGTGGAAGCTCTTCCAAAGTCAGTGTCTTTCTGTGGGTACATGAGTTTCCTCCACCAGATACAACCATATAATGCCAATATGGGTGCCTTCAAGAATGCTTATTGTTTGTTTGTTTGATTTGAGGTGTAACGTCCCCGTCAACACTGTAAAGGTCATTTTGGAGATGCTGCTTCCAATTTTGTGGAACTTTTACCCGACATTGAGATGAAATGACATCACAAGCCCTGCCGCCATATGAAACAAATAGGGTTTATGAGCATGGACACTCGCACTGCTTTGCCTGTGCAGGCTTCCTCGTGCGCCATCCTATGGCGTTTATATTTTGCAATTAATTCGATTTGCTAGAGTGTGTAGTCATGTAACTGACTTCAACACTCGTAATAAATCATTAACGGCTAAACTCCTTAATCAGGGCTATCGGTACCATAAACTACGCAAAGCCTTTTCAAAATTTTATAGACGCCATTCTGATTTAATTTCAAAATTCAATATTGGACTTAAATCTCTTCTGCAACAAGGTCTATCGGAACCCGAATTTTATGGTGACTTAGTATATAAATTCAGAAAAATATATAACCGCAATGACTTCAGCACCCAATTTCGTAAAATCATTCTTCGATATAAAAAGATTGGGTACAACATGGATATTATACGACAGACTGCATGCATGGTAGTTAACCCAACCACGGTTGGCAACTTTGCTTCCCTCTTTAATTGCACGCCGGTGGGTCAGGCCTCAGATTCTATGACGGCTCCAACGTAAAGGCTTATTGAGAATTAGAGAGATAATACTGGTTGGTGCCTGATGCTCTGTCTCTGGTCGGGCTCATCGGAGTCTAACTGTTGGTTTTCTTTTGCTCCAGCATTTCAGTGGTTTCTTGCTGTCGAGTCCTCACCGTTGTCTCACCTCTGTGGTTCTTTGATTTTTGTGTTCACGGAGATGTTGCACTGATGAGTTAGGAGGCCTTCATGCGGACTGAACAAATTATTTGTCTAAATCGCGACGGAAGTAAGGGCGAGGATTGTGGCCACGTAAAAACGATTAAAGCCCCCCAGTGGAAATCTTCCACTGACCGTTCCAAGGCGGCTCTGGCGATTTATTTATGTTGTTGTTTGTTACTTACTGTGTGTATCAATTGTGTCTTTTAATTTTGGAGGGCCATATGGCCATTTTGATGGAAAGTAACTGTCCTTATGGCCTTCCTTTGTTAAGGTTTCCATTATGGTCTGGTCGCTTAATGTTTGTATTTCTTTCCCTTTGGTGTCTTTTATGGGTGGAGTGGGTTAATTGTATCAATTCCTGATCTTTGTTTTACTTCTACTTAGATCCTTTAAGTGGTTTAACAGTACTCCCGTGCAGGTCGGATTCAGCTCTGCCTGGAAGCATCATGCAGACCATCTATTTCATGATGCTTCCACGCAGAGTTGTAACCTACCATGCTTATATTAAAATTTTCATGAGTTTTGGCATCATCAAAGCAAAATAAAAAAAAATAATCTTCGTATTTCACATAAACACCTTCTTGTCAAACATGATATAAATGAACAAGTTGTTCCCTCACCTGTGTGTCACTGTTCGAGTACGTTTTACAATATTTTTCTATTTTTAGCTTCGGTGGCCATTTTGTTCATCGGAGTGGGATCATTTTAGCCTTTTTTATAGAGGTTCATCTAAGCAACACTGTCGCAAGGAACCTACATGCCAAATATGAAGGCTGTATCTCAAATGCTTCAAGTTATGACAAAGTAGGTCAAAGGTCAAGGTCATGGGTCAAAAGTTTTGAATGGTTAAGAAAACCTTGTCACAAGGAACATACATGCCAAATATGAAGGCTCTATCTCATATGGTTCAAAAGTAATGATAAAGTAGGTCACAGGTCAAATCTTTATATGAGTGGGAAGCCCTTGTCACAAGGAACCTACATGCCAAATATAAGGCTCTATCTCAAACAGTTCAAAAGTTATGACACAATAACCTACTGATCTACTTTTTGATTTGACATGACCCATATTCGAACTTAACTGAGATATTGTCCAGATGATCATTCTGAGCAAGTTTTATGATGATTCAACTAAAACTGTGGCCTCTTAGAGTGTTCAAAACGTTTTTGTATGATTTGACCTGCTGACCTACTTTTTGACCCGACATGACCCATATTCAAACTTGACCCAGATATTGTCAAGATGATCATTCTGAGCAAGTCTGATGATGATCAGACCAAAACTGGGGCCTCTAGTGTGTTCACAAGGTTTTTCAACAACCTGACCTACTGACCTTCTTATTGACCAGATATGACCCATACTCGAAATTAACCGAGATATTGTAAAATGATCATTTTGAGCAAGACCAAAACTGAGGCACTAGTGTGTTCAGAGGGTTTTTCTATGATTTGACCTACTAACCTACTTTTTGACTCGACATGACCCGCATTCAAACTTGACCGAGATATTATCAAGATGATCATTCTGGGCAAGTTTGATGATGATCGGACCTTAACTGTGGCCTCTAGTGTGTTCAGAAGGTTTTTCTATGATCTGACCTACTGACCTACTTTTTACCCGACATGACCCATATTCAAACTTGACCGAGATATTGTCAAGACTATCATTCTGAACAAGTTTTAAAATTGATGATGATCGGACCAAAACTGTGGCCTCTAGTGTGTTCACAAGATTTTTCTCTGATTTGACATACTGACCTACTTTTTGACCCAACATGACCCATATTCGAACTTGACCAAGACATTGTCAAGATGATCATTCTGGACAAGTTTGATGATGATTGGACCAAAACTGTGGCCTCAAGTCTATTCACAAGGTTTTTCTATGATTTGACCTACTGACCTACTTTGTGACCAGACATGACCCATATTCGAAAGTGACTAAGATATCATCAAGATGATCATTCTGAGCAAGCCTGATGATGATTGGACCAAACCTGTGGCCTCTAGGGTGTTCAGGTTTTTCTCTGATTTGACCTACTGACCTACTTTTTGACCCGACAACACCCATATTTGAACTTGCCTGAGACATTGTCAAGATGATCATTCTGGACAAGTTTGATGATGATCGGACCAAAACTGTGGCCTATAGTGTGTTCACAAGGTTTTACTCCGATTTGACCTACTGACCTACTTTTTGACCAGACATGACCTATATTTTAACTTGACCGAGATACTGTCAAGATAATCATTCTAAGCAAGTTTGATGATGATCGAACCAAAACTGTGGCCTCTAGTGTATTCACAAGGTTTTTCTATGATTTGGCCTACTGACCAACTTTGTGACCCGACATGACCCATATTCAACCTTGACCCAGATATTGTCAAGTCAATCATTCTTTGCAAGTTTGATGACGATCGGACCAAAATTGTGGCCTCTTAGAGTATTCACAAGGTTTTTCTATGCTTTGACCCACTGACCTACTTTTTGACCCGACATGACCCATATTCGAACTTGACTGACATATTGTCAAGATGATCATTCTGGGCAAGTTTGATGATGATCGGACCAAAACTTTGCCCTCTAGAGTGTTCACAAGGTTTTTCTTTGATTTAACCTACTGACCTACTTTTGACCTGCCATGACCCATATTCGAACTTGACCGAGATATTGTCATAATGATCATTCTGACCAAGTTTGATGATGATTGGCCCAAAACTGAGACATCTAGTGTGTTCACAAGAAAAGTTTACGGACGCATGCACTCAAGCACGGACACATGCACAACGGAAGACGGAAAAAAAGTGATCCCAAAAGCTCACCTCGTCACTGTGTGACAGGTGAGCTAAAAATGAACTTTCTTATTTGCATTCTCAGTTCTGACTTTCTCGCTTCTCTTTTATTCTTTGAGCTATCTTCATATTTAGTCTTTCCTGTGCAGTTGGTCCCTTCTTTTCAGCCGTTGTTTTCTCCAAGTTTTTACTCTTTTTTGACATGGGTTTCTTTAACTTCTCAGCTGATACAGGGTGGTTTGCTTTAGTTGCCGCATCTACTGAATTTCCATCTGTATTACCCTTCACACTCTTCCTCTTTTTCGCAGCACCAGATTCACCTTCGTCAGCAATTATCTTACGTTTTGCTGGTTTTGATGTTTGGATGTCTGCTGATTCTCTTACTGATGTTTCAAAAGAACCTTTCTTTTTTCTACTTGTTGATACTTTGCTGACTTCACCTTGATTCTCAATATCTGCCTCAGATACTTTCTTACTGTTCTTATTCATCCTTTTACGACCTTTTCCTTTCTGTGCACTGCTGGAATCACCATGTCCCATATTCAATAGGCCACTATGACTTTCACTGTCAGTCAAGTTCTTGCTACCTTGTAGTTTCTTAAGTTCAATAATGTCTGTATTTTCAATAGACATTCTTGCAGTTTTTCTTGGTGTTTTAGCTGGTGAAGCATCTGACAGTGCAAAACTAGCATCACCAAAGTCAGCTGTTGAGGAACCTTTACCCCTTCTAACAGACCTTCTTGCAGGGGATTTCCTAGGACTTGTATCTGTCTCATCTCCACTAAAAGACCATGAGGACATTTTCTTTGACCCTTTCTTTGCTGTCCTAAGTGGCGATTTCTTTGACTTTTTAGATGCTGATTTCTTTAAAACTTTCTCAGCATCATCATCAACATCCCTCCATTCATCATCTGATGTGCCTGATTTTATCTCTCTCTTTACAGCCATCTCATCATCAGATGTGCCGTTACCATGGTTACTCGGTTCTTTCTTATCAGTTTCATTATCTGTTTCTCCTTCACTCTTGCATGTAGTCTTCTTTTTTCGGCCTTTTTTCTTCTCTTTCTTTGATTTTGTTCTTGATGGTTTCTTCTTTTCCTCAGGCTCCTCTGCAATTAATTAAGGGATTACTGTATTGCAAAATTGTGATTTGGGGAGGTAAATCAGAGGTTTTACGGTCGGAAATTTCATTTTACGGCAACGCGTCAGCGGAGCCGTAAAAGGGAATTTGCAACCGTAAAACCTCCGATTTACTTCCCCAAATGACAATTTTCAATACAGTTATCCCCATTCTAATGCACTGTTTCACTTTTGTTTAAAAGTTGTTGTTTTTTAGCCCTAAACGGCAAGCACAGTGAGCTGCGTAAAACCAAATACCAACCAATAAAAAACGACGTTACATGGTAACGTAACGTCGGATTTCCGACAGAATTTCGCAGGATATACTGTCGCAAATTTTTGACGTTATCCAATCAAACGTTACATACCGAAGTGCATTAGAATAGACTATAGTTATTGACCCATTTCTCATTGGAAACCCTGAAACAGGACCTTGGCAAACAGTCTAGACTCAGATCTGACATTGCAGAATGCAGCATCTGATCAAGCCCTTTACTGTTTCAAAAAAATAATCAACCAGTTTCCTCAACAGATAACCAAAAGACAACTCAGTCTGACACCCCTAAATTCTGAAATGGACTCCTGCTGTATGCAGTATGGGTGATTCCATTCAGTACAAAATGGGTTATCTTATATGAGCTGTTGGGAAAATCTGAATTCACCGTCCTTGGACTATAGATAAGCCCAAATGTATGTGGAGTTAAATACATCACAACCTCTTTTTATCATATGACGTTGCATCTGAGAGTGTAATAAATTTGATAATCCACTAGTGGATTAAATATTATGCAAATTAGTTAGATACGCCCTGTAACCTTACATATAAGGACATCCCATTTACTAATGGCAGAATATATTAACATTTTTGTGAAATAATCGTGAATAAAATGCGTTTTCAATGTCATATGATAAATAGAATCTTGCATTCATGCTCATGTATTATTGAATTCATTAAACTCGTTGACGAAAAGGGAAAAAATGCGCGGCAAATAAATTCAATAATTACTTATGTAAGATCCTCTATATTTTAAATACTGTTCATTATAACACAATTTTAGATATAACATGGTTTAAAGATGGATCTCAAACATGTATTGATTATATAGACAAGAATTCCGCCGAAGGCTATGTCGCGCCTTTGGCGGTAGCAAAGTCAATGAACCATGAAATATAGGTCTAGGTCAAACATGGATGCTTTCATTAAGTTTGTCATACCTAGATACAACTTTGTATCAAGTATCATTAATGAAGATCTAATAGTTCTTGAGAAACAGACTTGAACATTAGGGTGAACATTAGGGTGGTTACAATAATACACAAAGTCAGTGAACCATGAAATGTTGGTTAAGGTCAAATATGGATGCCATGAAATGTTGGTTAAGGACAAATATGGATGCTTCCATTTGAATTGTCATTCCTAAATACAAGTCTGTACAAAGAAGCATTAATATAGGGCCTTCAAGAGCAGTCTGATCAGGGTCTGCACCTTTTGCTTAGGCCTATCTGACCCAATACTTAGGATCATTATGGTATTTATTTATTTTTATTAATTGATTATCCTATATTACACAAGGTCAACCAATATTCAAAAATCATAAATCATGTTTTTAATTGCATCAATTAATAAAATTGTCATTAATCAAGTAATTTCTTATTGGCCCAGTTACAGCAGGTAAGAGAGGAATGTTTACAATTTACCTTTCTCTTTTCCAAGGATATCATCTATATCTGGCATGTCCACCAAACCAATACTAGGAGGTCTGCTTGAACCCATAACAAATTCCTCTGAAAAAGAGATATACAGTCGAACTTTGATGGCTCGAACCCCATTGGGACCATGGAATTTTATTCGAGACAGCGGTAGTTCGAGCCACTGAAGGTCACTGCCAAGAGGCATAACGAGATACTTTTGAACATCTTTCGATGTTAGATAATGTAAATGTTTGCTGTGTGTACTCATTAGAATCGCCTCACCGAGGCGATTCTAATGAGTACACACAGCACACATTTGCCAGATAAAAGACTAAAATCTCCTTAATCATCCCCCACCATTTCTTATCTTGAGGATTTCCCTAGGGGCTCAAGTATGAGTTCGACCCATCCATGGGAAACGAGCCATCGGTGTTCGAGCCATCGAATTTCTACTGTACATGTACATTAAAACCACTAACACCCGATAATCCCCCTACCTCCACAACCCACTCAATAAAAGAAGCATTTAATCATATATTCAACCTCTGGTGAACAGCCACCTCTCTCCATAGTCCAGCGACCATTTGAGTGAGTGAGTGTTTGAGTTTAACGTCCCACCGACAACTGAGGTCATACGGAGATGGGGCCTCAGTTTAAAGACTCATCTGAAAGTCTGGAAAAGCCAGGGATCGATCCTGCGACCCCTGGTTTACAAGGCGAGTAGCATAACCACTGCACAACAGAGGCTTCTACCAGCGACCATTTGAATAAATTTTAAGTCACTTTATTCACCCATACAGTCCTAGTGTCCCATTTATGGGATGTTGGCAAATAGTGTAAAATCAGATCAGACACTGCACAATGCAGCATCTGATATCGGCTGGTCAGTATACCATACTACACTTTTCCTGGGGCAGGCTTATACAAAAGCGGTTTACCAGTATTTAGCCAGAAAATGACAACTGCCCTTCCTGAATTAGGGGAAAGGGAGAGAATGACCTTGGAAAAGATTTAGAATTTAAGCCATTTAGTACTGGAAACCCCAAAACGGGTAGTTGGAAAACAGTGCAAGCCAAGATCAGACACCACAGACTGTGGCGTCTGATCAGGGCCTACACTGTTTGCAAAAAGTTCAGCCATTTTCCTAATCAATTTTGATGAAAACACAACCTGACATTGCTCAATTTTGAAATGGACTCATGCTATATATAAGGAGGAATATTCCATTTGGTACAAAAAGGGTTAAAGAGTAATTTGGGAGAAGCAGATATTGTTTCCAAGATGGTCACACTGGCCAAGATGGTTCATACCGGACATCTGAACACTTATTCACCATAACTTTACATATGAGCCAGGGCAAACCAAACCAACAATAAGACTAAGCCCCCAAGGCTATTAACCCTTGTCCTGCTGAACCCGGATATGTCTTACCTTTCAAACAATGTAGATCCAGATCAGAAGCCATCTGATCAGGATCTTCATTGTTTGTCATTCAGTTTATGAATTTGTTGCAATGATTTGCATCAAGAAATCTGATTGCTTGATAATCAGTGGTGGGTGTGGCATATTCAAATATTCAGCAGGTCAAGGGTTAACAACTTTCATGCTCAACTCAGCTGAGCATAAACTTTGTAATGCTCATAACTATTAAAATACAGACAAATCAGGCATTTTTTTTCCTCAGATCAGCACAGTCAGAATGTCATATATCCTGCTCATAAATTTTAAAATGCCAACATTTGTTGGCATTTTAAAATTTATCAGCAATAGATTTCATGCTCAAGTGAGTTGAGCATGAAAAACGTTTTACAACCTTGGGACCTGCACAACCAGGAAAGACACAGATTAGACTGCACATCCTTGCAGACTGTTCACTGTTGGCATGGGCCTTCAATAGCTACTGGGTTATTTCAACAACAAGCCAATACTCCCTGGTGTATCAACTGGTCAGTTGATCTACCTTAAAAATCCTAAACATTCCGACACCTTGACGACTTGCTGTAATTCTACTAAAATTTTAACAAGTTTGTTATGCAATCCAACAAGGAGTCCTGTTATCCAACAAGAATTCCACCAAAGCCTATGTTGCGCCTGTGGGGGTGCAAAGTCACTGAACCATGAAATATAGGTCAAGGTCAAACTGCATTAAAGTTGTCATATAGTAGTATTATAGCTTTTATAGTTCTTAAGAAATGGACTTGACCATTAGGGTGAACACTAGGGTGGACACATTAGTTCACAGAGTCAGTTGACCATGAAATATTAGTCAAGGTCTACTATAAACGTCTGTATTAAAATTGTCATCCCTAGATGCAAGTCTGTACAAAGTATCATTAAAAGTGGACTTGACCATAAGGGTGAATGCTAGGGTGGTCGTAATATTTCACAAAGTCAGTGAATCGAAGAAATGAACGGCCCCCGCCCAAAGGGGCTTGAAGAAATATATGGGCTGCATGATGCTTCCCCGCAGAGCTGAATCTCGCCCGCACACTAGTACTGGTAAACCGCTTAGAGGATCTAAGCCTGTCCTAGAACCGCTGTGCGAGGCAGACCGTCCATGCTAATAAACCCTATTGGTTTCATTGGGCGACAGGGCTTGAGATGTCATTTCATCTCAATGTCGGGTAAAAGTCCCACAAAATTGGAAGCAACGTCTCCAAAATGACCTTTACAGTGTTGACGGGGACGTTAAACCGCAAATCAAACAAAACCAAGAAATGAAGGTCAACATGAAATATGGATGCTTGCGTTAAAGTTGCCATCCTTGCATGCAAGTCTATACTAAATATCATTAATGATGCTCTTATAGTTCTTAAGAAATGGACTTGAACATTAGGAAGAATGCTAGGGGGGTTGCAATAGTTTCCAAAATCAGTGAACCATGATATATAAGTCAAGGTGAAATATGGATGCTTGCTTTAAAAATGCTATCCCTAGATGCAAGTCTGTACTAAGTATCCTTAATGAAGCTCTTACTCGTATAGTTCTTGAGAAATGAACTTGCACATTAGGGTAAATAAACGCTAGGTTGGTCGCAATAGTTTCCAAAGTCCGTGAACCATGAAATGTAGGTCAAGGTGAAATTTGGATGCTTGCATTAAAGTTGCTATCCCTAGATGCAAGTCTGTACCAAGTATCATTAGTGACGCTCTAATAGTTCTTGAGAAATGGACTTGGAACATTCAGGTGAACACAAGGGTGGTCGCAAAATGTTGACGGCTTGACGGACGAATGACCAAACGGACAACACAGATGAACGAAGGAAATTTTGACTTTTACATTGCGCCATGCTTAAAGCTGGTGCCACAAAAAGGGCAGATGGAATGGCAGACCCGGATTAGACTGCTCCTTCAGAGCAGTCTGATTTGTGACGGCTCTGTTTGCTAAGGCCTGTCTGTCCAAATACTTAAGATAATTAAAGTAATCAGTGGCAGTAAACCAGTAGGGTGCACATTCTTTTGTCAGAAACTGGCTCCTGACCTTCTTGAATCAGCAGAAGGTGGAGAACAACCATAGAAAAGATGTCATGATCAATTACCTTGCAGGAATGTGGCCAGACCTTGGTGGTTGAGGTGGGGTGAATTTAACCCATGATATCCTGGGGCCAGTTGTTCAAAACTAAAGACATTGTAAGTTAACGTATCGTTAAAACTTTGATCATTAAATATGGCAAATATGCTGAAATTTTTGCTGAAAAAAGATGCAAAAGCTGCTCACATTTTTTCAGCAAAAATACCAAAATTTATGATAATGTACTTGCTAGAAGAGTTAACAATATGACCACTAACGAGCTCGTTAAGCTAACGATGCTTTGAACAACTGGCCCCTGATCAGCAGTCAGATGTGCCACCAAGCCACTGAGCCACCAAGTTTAGCATGAATACCAAGCTAGAAGAGACAGTGGAGAAGATTGAAAAGATGGCAAAGAAAAATGCAAAATAGTCAAACTTCAAGAATTCCACCTCTACCTCACCCACTTCAAGGACAGGTCAGTCTTGCCCAACAGTAAGCCAGTATGAGCTAGAACTAGAAGCTTTGGTGTATAAAAATACAGAGGACCCGCATTATAACGACAGTATTTGTTCCCTATTATTGTGCAGTTATAAAGAAGCCAGCTGATCAAGATTTACACTGTTTGTAATGCAGTTTGTGAATTGAACAAATACATTTTATCAAGTAATTTGATTGGTGAATAGTCAGAAATGGGTGTAGCTAAATAAGTTTATTCAGAAGGATAAGCGTTAAATGGTCATTTTAAACAGAATATAGGAGGAAAATTCAAAATCTAAAAAACCTGAAATAAAAAAAATCAAGAAAAAAATCAAGCTCTAAAAACCTGAAATCCTGCATATGCATGAAAAATATGAGGCCTGGAGTATCTGTACCAGTCTACTGGCTTCAGGGTCAATTAGCTGTATCAATCAATAGACTTAAGAGCCAGTCTATAGGGTTAAGTATCTGTACCAGTCTACTGGCTTCAGGGTCAATTAGCTGTATCAATCAATAGACTTAAGAGCCAGTCTATAGGGTTAAGTATCAGTACCAGTCTTCAGGGTTAAGTATCTGTACCAGTCTACAAGGTTAAGTATCTGTACCAGTCTACAGGGTTAAGTATCTGTACCAGTCTACAGGGTTAAGTATCTGTACCAGTCTACAGGGTGCAGTATCTGTACCAGTCTACAGGGTTAAGTATCTGTACCAGTCTACAGGGTTAAGTATCTGTACCAGTCTACAGGGTTAAGTATCTGTACCAGTCTACAGGGTTAAGTATCTGTACCAGTCTACAGGGTTAAGTATCAGTACCAGTCTACAGGGTTAAGTATCTGTACCAGTCTACAGGGTTAAGTATCTGTACCAGTCTACAGGGTTAAGTATCTGTACCAGTCTACAGGGTTAAGTATCTGTACCAGTCTACAGGGTTAAGTATCTGTACCAGTCTACAGGGTTAAGTATCTGTACCAGTCTACTGGCTTCAGGGTCAATTAGCTGTATCAATCAATAGACTTAAGAGCCAGTCTATAGGGTTAAGTATCAGTACCAGTCTACAGCGTTAAGTATCTGTACCAGTCTACAGGGTTAAGTATCTGTACCAGTCTACAGGGTTAAGTATCTGTACCAGTCTACAGGGTTAAGTATCTGTACCAGTCTACAGGGTTAAGTATCTGTACCAGTCTACAGGGTTAAGTATCTGTACCAGTCTACAGGGTTAAGTATCTGTACCAGTCTACAGGGTTAAGTATCTGTACCAGTCTACTGGCTTCAGGGTCAATTAGCTGTATCAATCAATAGACTTAAGAGCCAGTCTATAGGGTTAAGTATCAGTACCAGTCTTCAGGGTTAAGTATCTGTACCAGTCTACAGGGTTAAGTATCTGTACCAGTCTACAGGGTTAAGTATCTGTACCAGTCTACAGGGTTAAGTATCTGTACCAGTCTACAGGGTTAAGTATCTGTACCAGTCTACAGGGTTAAGTATCTGTACCAGTCTACAGGGTTAAGTATCTGTACCAGTCTACAGGGTTAAGTATCTGTACCAGTCTACAGGGTTAAGTATCTGTACCAGTCTACAGGGTTAAGTATCTGTACCAGTCTACTGGCTTCAGGGTCAATTAGCTGTATCAATCAATAGACTTAAGAGCCAGTCTATAGGGTTAAGTATCAGTACCAGTCTACAGGGTTAAGTATCTGTACCAGTCTACAGGGTTAAGTATCTGTACCAGTCTACAGGGTTAAGTATCTGTACCAGTCTACAGGGTTAAGTATCTGTACCAGTCTACAGGGTTAAGTATCTGTACCAGTCTACAGGGTTAAGTATCTGTACCAGTCTACAGGGTTAAGTATCTGTACCAGTCTACAGGGTTAAGTATCTGTACCAGTCTACAGGGTTAAGTATCTGTACCAGTCTACTGGCTTCAGGGTCAATTAGCTGTATCAATCAATAGACTTAAGAGCCAGTCTATAGGGTTAAGTATCAGTACCAGTCTTCAGGGTTAAGTATCTGTACCAGTCTACAGGGTTAAGTATCTGTACCAGTCTACAGGGTTAAGTATCTGTACCAGTCTACAGGGTTAAGTATCTGTACCAGTCTACAGGGTTAAGTATCTGTACCAGTCTACAGGGTTAAGTATCTGTACCAGTCTACAGGGTTAAGTATCTGTACCAGTCTACAGTCTACAGGGTTAAGTATCTGTACCAGTCTACAGGGTTAAGTATCTGTACCAGTCTACAGGGTTAAGTATCTGTACCAGTCTACAGGGTTAAGTATCTGTACCAGTCTACAGGGTTAAGTATCTGTACCAGTCTACAGGGTTAAGTATCTGTACCAGTCTACAGGGTTAAGTATCTGTACCAGTCTACAGGGTTAAGTATCTGTACCAGTCTACAGGGTTAAGTATCTGTACCAGTCTACTGGCTTCAGGGTCAATTAGCTGTATCAATCAATAGACTTAAGAGCCAGTCTATAGGGTTAAGCGTCAGTACCAGTCAATAGGGCTAATAGCCACCTCATCTGGTGCATGGCCCCTGCCCATCGGGGCTTGAAGAAATAAATAGGCTGCATGATGCTTCCAAGCAGAGCTAAATCCAGCCGCACACGAGTACTGGTAAACACCTTAGAGGATCTAAGCCTTCCCAGGCAAAGCTGTGCGAGTCGGATTGTCCATGCTTATAAACCCTATTGGTTTCATTAGGCGACAGGGGCTTGAGGTGTCATTTTATCTCAACGTTGGGTAAAAGTTCCACAAAATTGGAAGCAACGTCTCCAAAATGACCTATATATTGTTGACAGGGATGTTAAACACCAAATCAAACAAACAAAAAATCATCTGGTGCTACAATGTCTGTGACCGGCCCCGATAGCTCAGTTGGTAGAGTGTCCGCTCCGGGGAACGGGAGGTCTCGGGTTCGATCCCGGGCCGCGACATACCAAAGTCGTTAAAAATGGTACTAGCTGCTCCTCGTTTGGCACTCAGATTTACGGGGTAGAGCTAGGACTGGTCGATCCAGTGTCAGGATAATGTGACTGGGTGTGGTATCATGTAATGTGTCTGGGACATGATACTTCAGTGAGGCAGCACTATAAACGTGAGCATTGAGCTCCCTGTCGCAACCAGACACCGTCGTGATATGACTGAAAAATTGTTGAAAGCGACGTTAAACCCGAATTCACACACACACATACAATGTCTGTGTAAGTATCTGTACCAGACAGAAGGATTGCTAACTATCTGTACCAGTCTATAGGGCTGATAGCCATCTCAGATGGTGCTACAATGTCTTTGTAAGTATCTGATCCAGTCTAAAGGGTAAAGAGTCAGTTGGTAGGGCAATTATCTGTACCAGTGTATAGGGTTTCAGAGCCAGTCCATAGTGTTGATGATGATGATGTTTCGAGTTTAACAACGCACCAACCCTCTTTGTGGGTCATAAGCGTCAATTGGTTAATGATCAAAAACTATGTAGAATTATGAGGAAATTAAAAGTTAAAAAGTTAGATTGATGATGTATAAAAATCTGAAATAAAATTAAAGCTTATGAAAAAGTCCAACCTCTTTTAAGAATAAGATAATACATGTATTACCAACAGGTACATCTTGAAACAATTGTTGCAAAATGTCAGCTCTGAAGTATATGTTAGGGGACTGTGAAAAGTCTACATATTTGATTAAGATATGTTTAACAGTGAAGGGCTGATCACATCCTGCACAAGAAGGCTGATCATCACCATTAAAAATATAAGAATGAGTAACTCTTGTATCGCCAATGCGCAGCCGCTTTAATACTACATCCGCTTTCCTGGAAAACTGTGGAGGAGAGCATTTTGCTCCAATGACAGGTTTAATGGCATGGAGTTTGTTATTTATTGCACAGTCCCATTTGCCTTGCCATTCCGACAAGATGTATCAGTCCATAGTGATAAGAGTCATCTCATCTGAAGCTACACATTTTGTGTCAGCCTCATATGTAAATATCTGTACCAGTCTATAGGGTTAACAGCAGTCTAAAGGGTTATGTACCTGAACCAGGGTTAACCCTTGTCTTGCTGAATATTCATTTAAGCCACACTCACTTCTGTCTATCAACCAATCAAATTACTTAATGTAATTTATTGCTACAAATTCATAAACTGAATGCCAAACAGTGTAGATCCTGATCAGATGGCTTCTTCAGAAGCCATCTGATCTGGATCTACACTGTTTGCAAAGATAGGGGTTGTTGTGAACAGCAAGATAAGGGTTAAGAGCTGTTTCATCTGGAGCTACATTGTTTAAGTATCTGTACATGTCATAAGGGCTAAGAGCCAGTTAAAGGAGGGGGGAGGGGTGGGGGGTGGTGTTTTTTATTTTATGGCCCTTTCACGGTTATTTCACTTATTTCGAGCAGGTCATTAATCAGAGGTGAGTGAAAACCGGAGTACCCAGAGAAAAACCCATACTGGAGCTACACTGCGTAAGTATTTGTACCAATCTATAGGGTATAGAGCCAGTGTATAGGGTTAAGTTTTTGTACCAGTCTTTAGAGCTGTCTCATCTGTAGCTACACTGTTGGTGTATCTGTACCAGTCTATAGGGAGAAAGGGTTAAAATTCATGTTACTCCTCCTTGACTGGTGCTACAGAGCAGTCTATACAACAGCTGATTTTGTGGTACATTTTTTTTTATTTATTTATTTTTTTTAGTTCTATCCCCCTTTCAAGATTATTTCACATATCCAGTCATTCATTAACCCATTTTGTACCAGAAACACCCAAAACAGGTATTTGGCAAACAATGCAGGCCCAGATCAGACGCCGCATATATATATATATATATATATATATATATATATATATATATATATATATATATGCCTTATTTTCCAAACAATGAAGATCCAGATCAGATGGCTTCTGACGAAGCCATCTGATCAGGATCTACATAGTTTGCCATTCAGATTGTGAATTTGTTGCATTAATTTGCATTAAGTAATCTGATTGGTTGATAATCAGTAGTGGGTGTGGCATATATGAATATTCAGCAGGACAAGGGTTAATCAGAGTCAAGCTAGATCAGGGCTACCTTGATATACACACCACTGGACTGTCCATTGTGGACCTTGGCATTTCACATGGGACCTGAGACAGACTCGAACCCACAGCAGTGAGGGACCAAACATTTAGAAGTCGGCACTTTCAATTTAGATCTTACCTAGATAACTTACCATCTTTGCCAAAAATGTCTATCTTTGGTGCCCGACCCTTCAGTCTTCCACAAGCACTGAGCTTTGGGTCCTCCCAGCTTGTAACAGCCTCTTGAACTTTCTCTTTCTTAGGCCTGCCCGGGCCTCGTATCTTCTCATCCGAAAAATAAGCCCCAAAGGCCTTCTGTTTCAATGCACCTTTCACAGACAGAGATGACTAAAAACAAAGATCAGAGAATGAAACAACTGGGCCATGTTTGGTTACCTGAATCAGAATCGGGATTTTTGTTTGTTTGTATTGGAGTTTTAAACACTGTCAACACTATTTAGCTCATTTTGAGCCGTCAGTTTACCTATCCACTCTTTCCTGGGCTGGCGTATACGTAAGCGGTTAACCAGTACAGTGCACATTCTTTCCCCAGTAACTGACTCAGAATCGGGATTCGAAATCATCATTTCATACTCCATTCACGTTTCATAACAAATCAAGTGCATCCACAATGATGGAATTATAAAATCGAAACACAATGTTTTCAAAGTGGCAGAATCATGTTTTTGATTTAGAAATCATGATATGAAATCCAGATTCTGATTCAGGTACCACTGGGGCATATTTGATTTACAGGACTCAGAATCCGGATTCCAAACATAATTCTGCCACTTAAGGGAAATGGTAACACCTTCAGGGGAGGCAACTCCTGCAAAAGTATTTTTGTCTCCCATGTCAACAGAGGTCAACTCTTAAAGAAAAGAATTTGCTCCAGAGGAGCAAATTCTTTCCTTTAAGAGTAGAACCCATTTTCAGTGTGAGAGGGCTTATAGTAAAGTGAACAGGAAGTCCAAAAAATTGTCTCCCTTTGAAAAATGGTGGAAAAAAACTGTCAGGTGTTCGCATTCCCCTGAAAGAACTATGTTTTGTTTGATTTGAGGTTTAACAGCCCCATCAACACTGTATAGTTAATTTCGGAGATGCTGCTTCCAATTTTGTGGGACTTTTACCCGACATTGAAATGAAATGACATCTCAAGCCCTGTCACCCAATGAAGCCAATAGGGTTTATAAGCATGGATGATCCAACTCGCACCGCTTTGCCTGTGCAGGCTTAGATCATCTAAGCGGTTTACCAGTACTCACGTGCGGTCGGTTTCAGCTCTGCGTGGAAGCATCATGCAGCCCATATATTTCCTAAAGCCCCGATGGGCGGGGGCCGATCCTCGGGTTGGAAATGCACAAATCGAATCCATAGTCTTGAAGGATTCTAGTAATTTAGTACCCCAAGAAACAAACGTTATAGATATTTGTTAGAATCGCCTCACCAAGGCGATTCTAACAAATGTCTATAACATTTGTTTCTTGGAGTAATGATGTGGAAAAAGAACCATTTATAACCTATCATACTCATAACTGGGATTCTTAATAGCTGCAAATTATTTATAACGGCACAATAATAGGCAACAAATGCTGTCATTATAACGCGGGTCCTCTGTATTTTGCTCAGCATTAATGCATTTGTGTGCGGCATTGTTAAAAGCATTCAAAACACTACACTCTCTGCACTGGAGCAAAACGTCTCCCCACTTGTGGTTGTAAGTTCAGATGCACTTGATTCAGTTCGGATGCAATTGATTCGTTCGAAAAGCTTATTTTGAACGGTGCACTTAGAATAGAGTATGATCTGCCTGATTCAGTGTCGTATTTCTGTTTTGCACAAATAAAACACTGAAAAGAAGATTTCAAATCCTGATTCTGATTCAGGTAAATCAAATGCACCCTAGCATCAGGATTCAAAATCATGTTTCTGTTTCAGTGTTTTATTTATTTTACAAAACAAATCATATGCATCCAAAATGGCGATATCATAGAGTCCAAACATACTGGTTTTAAATGACCCCGGCCCATCAGGGCTTGAAAAAATAGGTGGGCTGCATGATGCTTCCACGCAGAGCTGTAACTGACCTGCACACGGGTACTGGTAAAACACTTAGAGGATCTTAGCCTGCCCAGACAAAGCGGTGCAAGTCGGACCGTCCATGCTTATAAATCCTATTGGTTTCATTGGGCCGCAGGGCTTGTAATGTCATTTCATCTCAGTGTCCGGTAAAAGTCCCACGAAATTGGAAGCAATGTCTCCAAAATGACATATACAGTGTTGGCGGGGACGTTAAACCTCAAATCAAACAAAAACAAACAAACTGGTTTTAAAGTGGCAGAATCATGTTTGTGAGTTAGAATTCACGATTTGGAATCTGAATTCTATTCAGGTAAATCAAACACCCCCTGGTGTATTTTCTGGAATACGAGTTGCCTGTAAACTTTGGGAACTTCCTCTTTGTTTTTCTGTGGCCCAAATACCTTCGGAAAAGGATTCTATTGTTAAAGAAAAAGAAAGAATTGTTCCTTAGAAGCAAATTCTTTCCTTTACAAGTAGGCCCTTGCTGACAAAGGACACAAAAATATTTTTGAAATAGTTGCCTCCCCTGAAGGTGTCTCCCATTTGATTTCCTGTAGTTCCTGTTTGATTTCCTGTAGTTCCTGTTTGATTTCCTGTAGTTCAAGTCCATTGGAAATGGGGTCAACTCTTAAAGGAAAGAATTTGCTCCTAAGGAGCAAATTCTTTCCTTTAAGAGTTGACCCTTAGTTACTGACAAAGACGACAAAAATATTTTTGAACAAGTTGCCTCCCATGAAGGTGTGTGGGTGGGTATTTGTATTTTTTAAGTCCCACAACAACTTAGGTAATATGGAGATGAGGCCTAGGTTTAAAGACTCATCTGAAAGTCTGGACAAGTCCGGGATCAAACCCACAACCCCGGATTTATAAGGAGGGTAGCATAACCACTACACTACAGCAGCTTCTCCCCTGAAGGTGTTCCATTCCCCATATAATGAATATTTTTTCTACCAACTTCAATGAATGAAAAAGAATGGCTACAGTTAAACATTTTGGAATCAGTGTGTGACACAGACTGATAAAGTTTTGTAGTCGTGAGATGAAGTACTACAGTACACGGGTTGACAGACAAACAAACAACTGAACAGTTTTGTTTGTTTGTATTGGAGTTTTAACTGCCCAGTCAACACTATTTAGGAATTTTTTAGCAGGTCAGTTTACCTATCCACACTTTTCCTGGGCCGGCCTATACATAAGCGGTTAACCATCACAGGGCACATTCTTTTGCCAGAAACTGACAACTGCTCTTCTTGAATCAGCGGAAGGGAGAGAATGACCGTAGAAAAGATTTCATTATCAATCTCCATGAAAAATGTTTCCGGCCCCAGCAGGTATCCAACCCACGTCCTCCTGATCACCAGCCAGACACGCATCTGACTGAGCTGCAGAGGACAGCTAAACAAAACAACTGAACAGACAAATGGACAGTCAGATGCACCAACAAGGAACAGACAACAAAGTCTCACTGACCATACCTGGGCTTGACAAAATACAGCATCATTTATTAAACTCTCAATCAACATGATGGATAGTAGTTTTGTTTTGGTTTGTTTTGTGGCCCAGTCAACACTATTGGGGTCATGTTTATGTTTCTTTATTTTGGTTTTACAGCCATTGCAAGATTATTTCACTTATACAGCCTTACAAAATTATTGCACGTATATCTAGTCAATATTTGATCAGATGAGTACCTGGAGTAAAAAACACCATACCCTTCACTGCAGAAATTGGTCTCTCAAATATGACCCAAGCCAGGCTCAAACCCAATGGGGTGAGAGACCTAATGATAAACAGTCAGCCCTCTTACACAGAGGCCGATATAAAGGTCCTGTAAAGCTGACCAGCCTCAGTATCTCAGTCGGATGCACGTCTGACTGGTTATCAGGAGGATGCGAATTCGATTCCTGTCGGGGTCGGCAACATTATTTCGTGGAGATTGATCATGAAATCTTTTCTACTGTCATTCTCTCCCTTCCGCTGATTCAAGAAGGGCATTTGTCAGTTTCTGGCAAAAGAATGTAAGCTGTACTGGTTAACTGCTTACATATAAGCCTGCCCAGGAAAAGTGTGGATAGGTAAACTGACCGGCTCAAAAATGACCTGAGATAGCCGTAAAACTCCAATGCAAACAAATTCAAACAAACATGTACAGCTGGCCAATCAACCTACCCACACTTTTCACGGGCAGGCTAAATCCTTCTGGCCTGTAACTAAGGCATAACTATACCAAATTTAGTGACACGGAGGCCTTTCTGATATTTAATCTTCATCAGTGTGTCTCAACCCCAAAGTTCTGAAACGGATGATGGACAAGTCCCGGCAAACACAGCACATCCCCCTCTGAGCACACACTGGCCGACGCAGATCATGAGACAGGTCAACTGGAGGCATCAGGCAAGAGACACCCACATGAGGACTAATAGGTGTCCCCCACCGAGCCAACATCAACTGTAACTGACACTCTTAAACCTTTTTGTACAAATGGAATCTTCCTCCTTATATAAAGCAGGAGTCTATTTTAAAATTAATGGTTGTCAGATTGTGTTTTCTTCAAAAAAATTTTGGAAAATGACTTAACTTTCAGCAAACAGTAGTGGCCCTGATCAGATGCCGCGTTCTGCGGCATCTGATCTGAGCCTGCACTGTTTGCCAATAACCTGTTACAAAATGGGCTAATATAAAGCAGGAGTCTGAACTTTGGGCAAACAGTGGAGACCCTGATCAGATGCCGCGTCTGATCTGGACCTGCTCTGTTTGCCAATACTTGTAACAAAATGGGTTAACTCCTATCATGCTGTTCACGACAACCCCTATCTTTGGAAATAGTGTAGATCCAGATGAGGTGACTTCTGAAGAAGGATCTACACTGTTTGACATGAAGTTTATGGATTTGTAAGAATAAATTACATAAAGTAATCTGATTGGTTCAAAGTCAGAAATGGGTGTGGCTAAACTGAATATTCAGTATAAAAGATAAGGGTTAATAGTATCATGGTAGGAAGTGAAAGAACACTTACATATTTCTGTTCAGTATCTGAGGCACTTTCCTGTGAGGTACTCTGATGAGCCTGTAAGAAAGATAGATCTCTAACATCAACTTGGGCCAGCTGGTCAAAATGAAAGATAATGTTAGTTAATGTATTGATAACTAAATATGGCTATATATTAATATTTTTGCTGGAAAATTGAGTGGTTTTTTTTTTTGTTATGGTTTGTCTTAGTGTGTATATCACTTATATATTTTTGTTTTAGATAGCCAGATGGCAATTTTGTGAGAAAGTAACTGTCATTTTGGCTTTCCGCTATTGATGTTTCCATTAGGGTCTAGTTATTTCATGTTTATGTTTCTTTCCCTTTGGTATCTCTGATGGGAGCAGTGGGTTAACTGTAACGATTCCTGATCATTGCCTTCACCTCTGTTTTACAAATGCAAATGGTACCATACTCATTTTTTTTTCAGCAAAAATATCAGAGTATTAGATATTTATACTTACCAGAACAGTTAAAATTTTGACCACTAACAAGCTCCCTAGGATAACGAGACTTTGAATAAAAGCATTGCTACCACTGCATGATGACCCCATTAATGCAGGCCAAAAACATCTTACAGGTGTTTCTCTGGTTTCGCCTTAGGATTTTTTTTTCTTGCACACCAGACAAGGAAATCTGTGATTTTACCCTGGGATAGAAATTTATGTTCTGACCCTGGTGTTCTGAACCCAAATCGAATATAATCGCGTGTTTGATAAATGCACTGGTTGATTACAACCTCATGTGCGGCGGCGTCATGCGTGACGTCACTAAACATTCCTGTTGTGTCATCACAAAATGGCGGACGTCGGTAACCGAACTGACAGCAGCATTAAAATTCACAATAGAAATGGAAGGTATGCAAGAAAAAGAATCCAATATGGGTGTTGGGGGTGGATAGAAAAATCCGTCCCTCGGGATCACTGTCCTGCATCACGAGGCAAGCCTCGTGATGCCGGATAGTGTCCCTTGGGACGGATTTTTCAATCCACCCCTCACACCCATATAAGATTCTTATATTCTTTCACCATTATTTTCAGAAGCCTCCGTGGTGCAGTGGGTACGCTACTCGCCTTGTAAACCAGGGATCGCAGGATCGATCCCGGGCTTCTCCAGACTTTCGGATGAGTCTTTAAACC
Organism: Lucinisca nassula; assembly: GCA_963580285.1. NCBI lineage: Eukaryota > Metazoa > Mollusca > Bivalvia > Lucinida > Lucinidae > Lucinisca > Lucinisca nassula. The sequence goes on along the minus strand of OY757025.1, from coordinate 32,723,845 downwards.
GAGGTCCCGTCTCCGTATGACCTTAGCTGTTGGTGGGACGTAAAACTTAAACTCACTCACTCACTCACTCACCATTATTTTCGCCAATCTAATATTTTTTGTACCTTTTTTAAAATCCTGCCGTTCAAACTTAGTCATTAGCTGACATGCTTGAAGGCTTGGTATTTCATGATTAGATCATTTGCTCGTTAGGTGTTGTTTTTTTTTAATTATCTGATTTTGGTAAACAGCTTTTTAAATTTATTTTATTATACCAAACTTATCATTATTCAGAGGTGGGTGGTGGGTAAAAACTGGAGTACCCAAACAAAATAATTTGGATTTCCATTGCAGCACCTGGCCATTTACCAGAGTGAGGCTAGAATCCACAGCAAAGAGTGATCTTACTTCACCTAAGTTAGCATTCTTAACTACTGTGAAATTCCTATATTAAGACCACCTTTGGGACTGTTCAAAGTGGCCTTTACAGAAGTAAACCTGATCATTTGAGCTAGTTTGAAAATGACTGGACCAAAACTGTGGCCTCTAGAGTGTTTGCAAGAAAAGGTTATGTATGCACAATGCAGACAATGCCAGACATCTAATGGTCACAAAAGCTCATCATGACCTTCAAGTCCATTGTTTCACCTTTTTACCAAGATGACCTTAAGTGACCTTATTTGATCTTGCTAAAAATAGCTCAAGGTCAATCAAAGGCCCTGCCACTGCCCATAGGGGCTTGGAGAAATAGATTGGGCTGCATGATGCTTCCAAGTGGAGCTGAAACCTGACTACACATGAGTACTGGTAAACCGCTTAGGACTAAACCTACCCTGGCAAAGTGATGTGAGTCAGACCGTCCAATTGCATATAAGCCTTTTGGTTTCATTGGATGGCAGGGCTTGAGATGTCATTTCATCTCAATGTTGAGTGAAAGTCCCACAAAATTGGAAGCAACGTCTCCAAAATGACCTAAATAGTGTTGACGGGGACGTTAAACCTCAATTCAAACAACCAAACCAAGAATCAAAGGTCATTATTCAACCAAACTTGGTAGGGCCCAAGTCATCAAAGCTGCATATAAAGTTTTAAGGTCATTGGCCATTCAGAGCCTGAGAAGATTTTCATGTGAACCAAACATTACCAACAAAACACCCGTTTCCCCACCCCATGGAAGCTATACAGAAAAATTCAGCTATTAAGACCATCTAAAAGTAAGACTAAATCTGCTTTTAAAAAAAATCCTATTCAGTTAATCTTTCTCTGCGTTTTCCTAATAAGAGACCATGTTTGGATCTGTTCAAAAGTGGTCTTAATGACCACTTTTGAACAGTCCCAAATGTGGTCTTAATACAGGAATTTTACTATACATGAAGCTTGTTTTCAATCACCCCAGCAGTTGCTGAGAAGGCATTTGATTATAATGCTGCTGCCACAAATGAAAAGCCACTGTCTACCCAGGAGCCTTTGCTTCCGGTCTGACAGCTAAAAATACTAAAAAAAATTATTTGCTCTATTATGCTTGGTCTTTTTTTTTCCCTGAGTCTTCAGCATATATTTTAGATATTCTCAAAGGTGTTCTCTTACCTGACTGCTGGCTGGGTGGGGTGCCATCTTCTCTTTATGTGACTGTAATGTTCTGAAATATACCGATATACACAAGTAATTTGTTGACATCATTTCTCCTCAATGATCAGTTCTTTAAGGGAAATCTGGGAGGACAACGATACAAGTACAACAAAATTCTGCTATTAAGACCACCTAAAATTAAGACTAATTCTGCTTTGAGAAGCTTATTTTGAAAAGTGCACTTAATCTGTCTTTGTTTTTTTTTCTGCCCACAGCATCCTCTGGTCCAAGGCCAACTTTGGGACTGTTCAAAAGTGGTCTTTCAGACCACTTTTGAACAGTCTCAAAGGTGGTCTTAATATAGGAATTTTACTGTACTAGTGCTTTTGTTCTAATCCCAACTTGTATCATTACTGATCTCAATTTACCATGACATTATTACTGTAAAAAATATGTTTATACTAATAGAATATCAGGTATAATCTACTATATTTTTCAATGATTGATAAAGACTCTGTCTCTGTATACATACAAGCTGTTAAAGAAATAGATCAGCTCTAGCAGTGATTTATTGAGTAATATTAAATCACAGTTTGGAGGTCAATTGCAAAGTTGATCAAATCATGAGCATGTAGCACAAGTGATTTCAATATGTTTGTGATTTTGGAGATGTTGCACTGATGAGTTAAAAGGTCTTCATGCAGACTGAACAAAGTATTTGTCTAAATCACAATGGAAATAAGGGTGAGGATTTCGGCCACGTGAAAATCTTTTCACTGCCCATTCCAATGCGGTTCTTTTGTTGTGGTTTATTTTCGTTATGGTTTGTCTTTGAGTGCATGCATCGCTTATATATTTTTGTTTTGGGTAGTGAATTGGTCATTTTGTGGGAAAGTACCTGTCCTTTTTGCTTTCTGCTATTGATGTTTCCATTAGGGTCTAGTTATTTCATGGGTTTGTGTTTCTTTCCCTTTGGTGTCTCTGATGGGAGCTGTGGGGTAATTGTACCGATTCCTGCACCGTTTGCTTTGGCCTATCTGTCTCATTACTTAGGATCATTACGGTACTCCTTATCTGGGCCCAGTTGTTCAAAGCATCCTTAGCTTAATGAGCTCGTTAGCGGTCATATTGTTAACTCTTCTAGCAAGTACAATATCACAAATTTTGGTATTTTTGCTGAAAAAATGTGAGCAGCTTTTGCATACGCAAAAGCTGCTCACATTTTTTCAGCAAAAATTTCAGCATATTTGCCATATTTAATGATCAAAGTTTTAACGATACGTTAACTAACGACGTCGTTAGTTTTGAACCACTGGGCCCTGGAGATAAAGGTCTCATCTGACCACAGAGGGTGTTTATAAATAAATCAGGCCGCCACAGTATGCACGACTAACCTGTATATATTCTGGATAAGATCATTATTGATGATGTTCAGAGACGTATCTGGCTCGTCAGAATAATCGTCCCCAGCTAGGGCAACCTTCATCTTATGATACTGGTCATGGACAGCTGCAAGTTGCTGAAAATAAATTTAAGAGAAACTGGCATACTTTAAGCTTTTCCTACATAGATATGCCTTTTAACGTGTCTGCCTGCCCCCCACTATTTTAAGCCCAAGAAGCACCCTAAATTTGCTTTTCCCACTCCTGGTTCCCGTCCATAAAAAATTGCGGGTACGACCAAGCCAGCCCCTGAATTGAAATCTGAGTGTGTCTGGGGTCGAAAATGCCTCGAAACTGACTCTGGCAAAGCATGCTGCAAACATTGAAAATTGCCAGTGCCAAACCCCTTTATTTTTGCCTTAACAGTCGTGTGGAGAAAATATATGTGAAATCACACTTTTTGCCAACTTTGAGATGCCCCCTCAATATCATGGCAACAAAGATTAAGTCTTGAAAGGCTACTGCCCGGTGAACATTATTGCCGTTTTTGGTATAAAACGGACCATTCATTATAAAATCACGGCTATTTGAAGTTGCTGTCAGGCGCAACACTGCGAAAATCAGCAAAATTCACTAAGTCACCATGTGGAAATGGAAAAAGAGAAACTGGCATGCTTCCGCCCTTTTAACTAGTAAACCAGTACAGATTTCTGTGCAGACAGTATATTAAGCCACATCACCAGGCTCTACACTACCTGTCATCCTGTTGATGATTACTGATTAAACACCCTGTTGAATAGAATGGATATACCAAAGTTCAGTGAAGGAAGAGTTCACCTCAGAATCTCAGAGGTGAAAGACTATTCCATCCTTTTTACTACAGAAACAAGTTTTGTGACAATACAGTTTCCCATGGGATATTAATAGGATCTGATATGGTGTTCTTTTGTGTGTGTGAGTTTGAGTTTTACGTCCCACCAACAGCTAAGGTCATATGGAGACGGGACCTCGGTTTAAAGACTCATACGAAAGTCTGGAGAAACCCAGGATCGATCCTGAGAGCCCTGGTTTACAAGGCGAGTAGCGTAACCCCTGCACCACGAAGGATTCTGGTGATCATTTGTAGATGGTTGTTTCCAACTCGAGGGATGACAGTGCTGAGCAGAACCGAGGCTATGCCGAGATTCTGCTCAGCACAGTCATCCCTAGGGTTGGAAATGCCAATCTACAACAGAACACCATATTAGATTCTTTTTCTTGTACGAAACCACCTAAAATTTTCTTTTTTAAATTAATTTATTTCACATTTTATTTTTTGTGCATTAGACTTATGAAGTTTGCCTGGGTTAGAACACGAGAATAAGAACAGAATTTCTATCCCAGGCTTAAACTATGGATCTCCATATCCCGTGTGCAAGAAAAAAACTGTATGACATGTTGCCAAACTTGCACCTTGTCCAAAACTCTTCAAAAGCTAGGTAAATATTCCAGACAAGATGACATGACAATAAATTTTCTGCCAATTTTTCAGGGAAAAATGCATGACATTTTAACCCTTATCTTGCTGTTCACGATAAACCCTATCTTTGCAAACAGTGTAGATCCAGATCAGATGGCTTCTGAAGAAGCTATCTGATCAGGATCTACACTGTTTGGCATTCAGTTTATGAATTTGTAGCAATAAATTACATCAAGTAATTTGATTGGTTGATAGACAGAAATTGGTGTGGCTTAAATGAATATTCAGCAAGAGAAGGGTTAAATGAACTGTCATCCATACATGCAGAACCAGATAAGGAGTAAGAAGGATAAATTTGGAATATTTATTCTTATTTTTCCATAAAAACATACGTTATGGGTAGTTTTAGAAATGCTTGGCCCTACACTGACAGCTTTCCGAAGCCTGTAATCATGGTAATGTTGTAAATGAGGTCAAGGCCATCAAAATGCAAAGACTGTTTTCCCTCATCCTAGTGATCACTATGATGTAACCATGCAAGTTTGGTCAGAATCTATCCATTGGTTCAGTGCTCTAAGCAGGCTATGCCAGGCAAAAAGGATCAACACCAAAAACAATATGTTCCCCCTTGCCTTTGCAGAGAATAAGAAGCCATCTGATCAGGATCTACACTGTTTGTCATTCTGTTTGTGAACTACACTGATACATTATATTAAGTAATACGATTGGGTGACAGTCAGAAATGGGTGTGGCAAAATAAATTTATTCAACAAGATAAGAGTTAATCAATGTTTAACCTTTACCACTCTCTGGGCTAATTCAGCAGACAACAAATTGTTGATATTTTTCTTATATTTCCCAGAAAACAGGCTTTGACATCTCATGCAAATTGTCTCCATAGGAGAAAACAGGCTTTGACATCTCATGCAAATTGTCTCCATAGGAGAAAACAGGCTTTGACATCTCATGCAAATTGTCTCCATAGGAGAAAACAGGCTTTGACATCTCATGCAAATTGTCTCCATAGGAGAAAACAGGCTTTGACATCTCATGCTTGAGATGTCAAATCCTGTTTTCTGGGGAAAAACAGAAAAATATTTCAAAATGCTGTCTGCTGAAAAAGTACCCAGCATGCAGTTTCACAGTATACTGGTGTTACTAATTACCGGTGTATTAACTGTTCAAGTCAGTATATAAAACAAACTGTTCTACCGATTCTGATAAATTGTGTCTACAGAAACTATTGTTTCATTCCGCCAAGAAAATAAACAATTTTTGTTTTTCAAAATAAACTTCTACCCGCTAAATACTTTATTTATATTGGACTACCCCTGTCACCATCTCGAATGTCCGGTGTTACTTATTACCGGTGTATGTGTAAACAAATCCTGTAGAAAATTATTTGGGTAAAATGGTCTATATGTGATGAGATTATGTAATGAAATAGTTATTGGCCTTCAAAATGAAAGCTAAAAGGGCCTGTTTGAAAGCTTTTTTATCTGTTTCTACAGCATGTTTTATGTAGTATACCATTTTATTAACTACACGACAGAACAAACATCATGATTTATGACTACATATAAAAGAAATCATATACCCTGAAAACAAGAAATTTCTGTTATATTTTTTGCTCTTTTAGACAGAGGGAAAAGTGTCTTGTAAATAATAGAGGGGAAAATTCAGAACGATAAAAACGCACACCATAGCGATTTGGGTTTTAACGGAATACCCCGGTAATTAGTATACACCGGTAATAAGTATATAAGGGATACATACTAACATAAACACTTACATTCAGCACCTGACTTGAGTAGAGTTCTGACAGCAAGCTCTCATCATCTTTCAAGCTGTCTGGCAATGTCTTTCCATCTGCATTATTACGATAATCATATGGGTTATACTGAAAAACAGAATACCATAGGAGTCATATGAAGTGTTTTGTTAGTTTGTTTGGGTATTTAACAGCCTAGTCAACAGTATTTAGGTCATACTGAACCAGTCAGTTTACTTTACCACACTTTTCCCAGGCAGACTTATACATAAGCAGTAAACCATTACAGTGTACATTATTTCAGCAGAAATTGACAACTGCTCTACATGAATCAGCAGAAGTGAGAGAACGGCCCCCGCCCATAGGGGCTTGAAGAAATATGTGGGCTACATGATGCTTCCACGCAGAGCTGAATCCGGCCCGCACACTAGTACTGGTAAACCGCTTAGAGGATCTAAGCCTGTCCAGGAACCGCGGTGCGAGGCGGACCGTCCATGCTATTAAACCCTATTGGTTTCATTGGGCTACAGGGTTTGAGATGTCATTTCATCTCAATGTCGGGTAAAAGTCCCACAAAATTGGAAGCAACTTCTCCAAAATGACCTTTACAGTGTTGACGGGAACGTTAAACCTCAAATCAAACAAACAAACAAAGAAGTGAGAGAATGACTGTAGAAAAGATATAATGAACAGCCTCCACTAGGCAGGAATTGAGCCTGTGAACTCTCGTTACTGATCATCAGACAAATGGAATCCGACTGAGCTTCATGTACCAATACCAGCATACCATGAAGTTAAAGAACGTCTTTAGACATTTCTGTGTGTGCTCAATGAAGACTAGGATCAGCCTTGCACAAACATGCTTTCTGATCAGAATTTTTCTGTGCACTAAATGAACACCTATAGTCTGGGCCCTGTCAAGCGATTTTGGTACTTATCGCCTATGCGAGCAGCGAAGGTTCAGGCGAGCCTGCGCATCCACGCAGTCTCGCCAGAACCTTCGCTGCTCGCTCATACAAGCAGTGAATCAAGAGGAACCTTCAGACAGAAAGCCATATCCCTGGCCCCTCAGAATGGCTGGGCATGCGCAGTTAATTTTTGTCATGACGGAATGCTCAAAAACACAAATTCGCTTGGCGAGACTCAGTCTCAATCTCAATGCTTTTTGCAGACTGGTCAGATGGTAGTCTGACCCGGTGTGTAAATAGACTGATTAGAGTCCTTAACAAACACACATTTAACCTTTGTCTTGCATCCCTTCCTTTGTAAACAGTGTAGATCCTGATCAGATGGCTCAATAAGCCATCTGATCAGGATCTACACAGTTTGTCATGCAATTTGTATACTCCATGAATACATTATATCAAGTTATTTGATTGGCTGAGAGTCAGAAATGGGTGTGGCTGAAGTAATTTATTCAGCAAGATAAGGGTTAAATATGAGTTACCTGCACTGCAAAAGCTTCTCAAGTTTTTACCAGCAATAATAGGAGTTTTGAACAATACTGAAAGGTTAGAATGTCAATATAAAGAAAGGCTTTAAATAACTGTGTTTACGCCCTAGTGTATTCAAAGTATCCTAAGCATAACAAGCTCATTAATGGCCAAACTGTTAATTGTTCTAGCAAGAACAATATCTAATACTTTGGTATTTTTGCTGAAAAATGCAAGTGCAGTACTTCCTATGTTTCTATACAGCGTCATCTTTTAATCGATGCGTCTTTCTCCACTGTGGGTTTGAGTATAATGGCCCAGTCAACACTTTTAAGGTCATGGCAAGCAAATCGTTAACCTTATCATACTTCTCCTGTGCAGGATTGGTTCTTCTTGCACAACAGACAAGGAAATCCGTGATTTTACCCTGGGATAGAAATTTATGTTCTGACCCCGGTGTTCCGACCCCAAATCGAATATAATCGCGTGTTTGATAAATGCACTGGTTGCTTACAACCTCATGTGCGGCGGCGTCATGCGTGATGTCACTAAACATTCCTGTTGTGTCATCACAAAATGGCGGACGTCGGTAACCAAAGTGACAGCAGCATTAAAAATTCGCAATAGAAATGGAAGGTATGCAAGAAAAGGAATCCAATATGGGTGTGAGGGGTGGATAGAAAAATCCGTCCCTCGGGATCACTGTCTGGCATCACTCGGCAAGCCTCGTGATGCCGGACAGTGTCCCTCGGGACGGATTTGAAAGTCCCTCGGGATCACTGTCTGGCATCACTCGGCAAGCCTCGTGATGCCGGACAGTGTCCCTCGGGACGGATTTTTCAATCCACCCCTCACACCCATATAAGATTCTTATATAATATGTAGTTGACCAGTACTGTGTACACCTATTTGCCAGTTGCACATTTTGGAGTTCCCATATAAAATGGGTACAAAAGCAAACAACTTTTAACCCTTATCTTGCTGTTCACGACAACCCCTATCTTTGGAAACAGTGTAGATCCAGATCAGATGGCTTCTGAAGAAGCCATCTGATCAGGATCTTCACTGTTTGACATTCAGTTTATGAAATTGTAGGAATAAATTACATGAAGAAATCTGATTGGTTCAAAGTCAGAAATGGGTGTGGCTTAACTGAATATTCAGCAAGAGAAGGGTTAATATTAATGGGCAGGACAATAATTGTTTTTTACTCATCTAAGCATGAAAATAGTCTTCTTTTCTAGTATTTTTCAATTGATGGGCTGTAAAATTTTATTTAATGAGTTGAGCCTGATCATAGTTTTACAGCCTCAGACCTTGGCATCAAAGGAGAGAAAAATACCTCAGACTGTGTGGCAACAAATGTAAATGCTCTGTCCAACTTTAACTTCTGAAACACATAGTCAATGTCTAGATGCTGCTGCTCCCGCGACAGAGTCTGGAACTCCAGGATAGACTTCCAGTTCTCCGGAGTCACTCTGATCTACAAATAAAGAATGAGCTTTCACAGGATCTGAATATAGCTCCGTAGACCACAAACATAAAAGTTATAATGCAAAATGCATTCTAAAATTTAGTTTTTATACTAGTTTATTTCAGTTCGATTGCGATGGAAGCTTCAAGCTTATTTAATCCCTCTTGAACACTCATTCCAGATGTTTTCATGCATGCCAGAGAGAGGCAGTGACTATTTCACCACTGCTTCCCATTTACACCCGGGTGGAGTGAGGCAGTGCCATTACGTGTTTTGCCAAAGGACACACCTCGATACCGGGTGCCGGATTCAAATGCACCTCTCGATCATGAGTCGAACGTGTTAACCACCTATCAAGGGACATTACTCCAAGAGTTATGCACATTTGGTAACTATTCTGCTACTACACCTGCCTTGCCTTAGAAACCAACTGTTGTATAAGTTTCATCAAAGTTGATCCATAAACATGTAAGTTATAAAGCAAAATGTGTTTTAATTTCGCAGTCATGGATTGACAGAAGGACATGGCAAATCCAGTATATCCCCACTTTTTCAAAGTGGTGCTATAAAGTGGGTCTATAACAACCTGTAACTAGTGGTTCCTCATTTATGGTAGATGACTAAATAAGCACATACATGTACAGTAAAAATCCACTATTAGAACTAGCTGAAATTAAGACTAATTCTTGCTTTAAAAACATACTTTTAACCCATAAAATGCCAATCAAGACAATTGTCTGCTTTGTCGCCTGCTTGTTACTTTAAAAGTCATTTTTGCAAACAGTGTGGGCCCAAATCAGACTGCTCCTCTAGGAGCAGTCTGATTTGGGTCTACACTGTTCGCCTGTAAGCATAAATATTATTTTAAACATTTGCAAAAAATTCAGCAGACGACATTTTCAGATGTAGTTTTTCTGGGTGTCTTCAGGGCTAAGTTTCATTTTTTTTTTTCCTATCGGTTTTCTATGCCCAGTGTCTTCTAGAACAAGACTACCTTTGGGACTGTCCAAAAGTGGTCTTAAAGACCCAACCAGCAGTGAGAGACCTTAACCTGTATGGTATAGAAGATCAGAAAGATATCCTTAAATTATATCCATTAAGCCTTCTGCCCAGGCAGGAGTAACCCCTAGTGGCTCCAACTACCCCTGACTTGAATAAATGTTTATTGTCCTTACTCCCAAAAGGTGTTTGAGCCATTGAAGTACAACTGTGTGCACTGAGACAAAGTTTTTAAGCAATCATGGAAAAAACATGATCATTTATTTTAACATTTTATCTTAAAATAGACCGTATTCACTGTATCTATTTGGCCAGACAGGCATGAGTAAACAGTGTAGAAACTGATGAGAGGCCACAAAATGTGGCATCTCATCAGGCTCTGCACAGTTTGCCATGCATCCAGCAATTTTGAGACACAACGATTGGTAGTATGTTGCACTTGCTCAAAATTTTAGAACAAGTTTGGTAAAAAGTTGAGGTGTCCAAGTATTTAGACTGATCAGAGGATCAAACCTAAGACCTCATGCCCACCAGTCCAGCTTGTATCTTAGTCAGCCATGGACCCAGCAAATTCACATAAATTCGTTAACAGTACACCACTGTAACACTACTGTCGGGTTCCAAAGCAGAAACCGAATTTGTCAACCAGCCAAGATATTGTCGATCACATGTCTAAGGATATATAGAAAAATTATCATTTTTTGTCATTTTTCTATAATAATCTTAACTTGATCTTTTATCATTTGCCATTTTTCTGTGATATTTTTTTAAGCAACACATCAATATTGTTTGAACTAAAACTAAATTTGCTTGCTGAAAATCAAGGTTGGCAAAAAAGCGGGAAATATGCATATTTCCCTGGAGGGTGGGAAATACAGGGAATTCCCGGGATATACTGGGAAATATATATTTACATAGCTGGTATCAATTGTGACTGCTTTATATACCCCAACTACCTAGCTATTTGAAAGCAAAATTATTTCAAGTTCAAGCAGGGCTTGAAAATTCCACTTGTTTGCTTGCAATGACAAAAAAAATGAAGGACAAGTAAAAATTTTGTCTAGTCTTCATGAAATTTACCAAAGTTTACATGCACTTAGTCATGTAAGACAATTACATGAAATTTTGAAGAATTTTCCAGCCCTTTTTATATTGAATAACTTGAAAGATATATACATGTAGTCCCTTGCCTTCATATGGAATGTATATAATTTCTTCTCAAATGTGATTCTAAAATACATATACTAGCTTTTAACTTTTAGCTATTTCCCTTGACTTGTAAATACATGTAATTTTAATACTTAAGTGAGTATCTGTAGAAAATTATTTTAAGAAACCTTTCATGCCTAAATTAATTGTGTTCTTTTAATACCTGTCTGGAACAAACAATTAAATTTTCACACCTTTTGGCATTAGGAGTATGATTACTTCACAAACTTGCAAACAAACCTGTCTAGTGTAAACATCCTTAAAATTCAAACATCAAAAGAATTGTTGTAAATCTCAAAACAAGAGGCCCATGGGCCACTATGCTCACCAGAGCTCAGGTGGACACTGCCCAATGACAGCCATGTATTTTAACAAGATATCATTTTAATCTACCAATTATAAAGTCTCCCAAATGAAACCCTATATCCAAATGAGCATCCATCTGAACTCAGTATCTAAAACATTACGCCTTTTATTAAGTAGAGGGCGTAGGGCCTGGACCCAATGGAGCCCTTGTTGGTATCACTAAATGCGTCTTATCATAAGGAATAAGAATATATATGGTATAGCGGTGGGGGTCTGTATACCGAAGTTATAAGGCCTCTTAAGCAGTGGAGGGGTTGGGGTATGTCCTGTTGATCCCAGGAAAGCCCAAGATTGTTGTTCCTATAAGGACCAAGAATATATGGTTTATGGGTGGGAATCTGAATGGTTTCTGATATATGAGGCCCTTCTATGACGTGGAGAGGAGAGGAATGGCCCCTGCGACCCCCAAGTGGGTGTGCTATTGATAAGGAACAAGAACATATATGATTATGGGATGGGGATTTGAATGGTTTCTGAAATATATGGCCTTTTGAAGTGGAGGGGCGGGGCGGGGCCCATTGCCCTAGCACAAAGTGACTCACAGGTTGGTGTGACTGAATGAGTCTTATCATAAGGAACAAGAATATCATAGTTTATGGGTGGGGATCTGAATGATTTCTGAGATATATGGCTTTTAATGAAGTAAATCAGTGGGGCATGACCCAGGCAGTCCGATGACTCCCAAACTAGTGTTATTTGAATGTGTCTTATCACAAAGAAGATAATTATATATGGCTTAGGGGTGGGGCTCTGAACAGTTTCTGAGATATATAGCCTTTTGTAAAGTGGTGAGGTGGGGCAAGGCCCTGGCTTGACCCGGGAGACCTCCAGGTTGACGTCAATGAATGTGTCTTATCATAAGGAACAGCAATATATATGGTTAGAAGTGGGGATCTGTAAGGTTTCCAAGATATTGGGTCTTTAATGAAATGAAGGGGTGGGGCACATCTCCGGCACATCCTAGGGGACCCCCAGGTTAGTGTCAATGAATGCATCATATCATAAGAAACAAGAATATATAAGATTTTGGGGCAGGGATCTGAATGGTTTCTGAGATAGATGGCCTTTTGTGAAGTGGAGAAGTGGGGCAAGGCCCCGGCGCACCCAGGAACACCCCAAATTGGTTTCAATGAATGAGTCTCTTCATTAGGAACAAGAATATATAGGGTTTAGGGTTGGGGATCTGTAAGGTTTCCAAGATATTGGGCCTTTTATGAAATGGAGGGGGTGGGGCATGACCCCGGCACAACCTGGGGGATCCCCAGGTTGGTGTCACTGAATGCATCTTATCATAAGGAAAAAGAATATATATGGTTTTGGGGTGGGGATCTAAATGGTTTCTGAGATATATGGCCTTTTGTGAAGAAGAAGGGGTAGGGCAAGGCCCAGGCGCACTATGGGAGACCCCCAAGTTGGGGTCAGTGAATGTATATTTTCATATGGAACAAGAATATATATGGTTTAGGGGTGGGGATCTGTAAGGTTTCCAAGATATTGGGCCTTTAATGGAATGGAGGGGGTGGGGCATGACCCTGGCACGTACCAGGGGACCCCCAGGTTGGTGTCACTGAATGCATCTTATCATAAAGAACAAGAATATATATGGTTTTGGGGTGGGGATCTGGATGGTTTCCGAGTTATATGGCCTTTTATGAAGTGGAGGGGGTGGGGCATTGCCCCAGCTTAACCTGGGGGGACCCCCATGTTGGCATTAAAGCATATGGCTGAGAGACATTTACTCAAGGAACATTTCTATAAAAGTTTTGTCAAAATATCTACCATTACTTGGCAGCAAAGCCATTTTTCAATTTTCCCCATTATAAGACTATGGAAAATCTAAGTTGCCATAGCAACCAAACTAAAGAGCCAAATTTTATAAAAAAAAAACACAAAACCTGTAAAGGCAAATATGGTGAATATTTCCAAAAAACTCTCAGCCTAATAGAGCATTCGGTTTCTGAGGAGATGATTTTTGAAGTATTTTTTACCCCACGCTTTTCGAAGAAAAAGTGGGGATATTGTAATTGTCTCCGTCGTCCGTACGTCCGTCCGTCCGTCTTACCGGACAACTCCTCCCACACTTTTACAGCTAGAATTTTAAAACTTTGGGAGCTGATAGGTCTTTGGTCTGAGGAGTGCATAACACTTTCGGAATTTTTATCTTACCCCTAGGGGCCAGGCCAGGGGGTGGGGTGCCCCGGGGGTAAAAAATCAAAGTTTTCAGAACCTGGTTAAGTGACATATCAAATCTAACGGCACAATGAGTATAATACATAACAATCAAAATTTGACCCCTAGGGTCAGGTTTGAGGTCACCATAGGTCAAAAACTTGGATTTTCACCCCCATAACCCCCTTTTAACGATTACCGGATAACTCCTCCTACGGCGTTTCAGATAGAAACATGAAACTTTGGGAACTGATAGGTCTTTGGTCTGAGGAGTGCATGACACTTTCGGAATTTTGATCCTACCCCTAGGGGCCAGGCCAGGGGGTGGGGTGCCCCGGGGATAAAAAATCAAAGTTTTCAGAACCTGGTCATGTGACATATCAAATCGAACGGCATAATGAGTAGAATACATATCAATCAAAATTTGACCCCTAGGGTCAGGTTTGAGGTCACCAGAGGTCAAAAACTTGGATTTTCACCCCCATAACCCCCTTTTTAACGATTACCGGATAATTCCTCCTACGCCGTTTCAGATAGAAACATGAAACTTTGGGAACTGATATGTCTTTGGTCTGAGGAGTGCATGACACTTTCGGAATTTTGATCTTAAGATTGGGTGGGAGTTGCAATCCAGAACTTATATAGTGGCGTATCTTTAAAAATGCGTGGGGATATGCGATGGCGTGCCATTGACTGCACGATTCTAGTTTTCTATTTTTTTATTTTGGTTTCCATGGCAACCAATAGAAATTGCAGTAGGCCTAAAATCATATGGCAGATAGTAGATTGCCTAAGGAACATTTCTATGAAAGTTTTGTCAAAAGATCTGCAATGACTTGGCAGTAAACGCCATTTTTCAATATTCCCCATTATAAGTCTATGGAAACTCTAAGTTGCCATAGCAACCAAACTAATGAGCCGATTTTCATAAAAAACATAAACTTTCAATCCCAAGGATGCTACAGATATAATTTGGGCCCAATCTGCCCAGTGGCTTCAGAGGAGATGTCGTTTGAAAGTGTTAATGACGCAGACGGGCAATGTCCATCCTATAAGCTCCCCCGGAGCCTTTGGCTCTGGTGAACTAAAAATTGAACCGTGTGGTTTAGTTTAACACTAAAGCATACAAAACATGTAGTTCCAATGACAATTCTCTTAAAGAAGCTAAGTGATTCTGATCTGGGTCTCCATTGTTTGCCCAGGCATGTCTGTCCCAAATATTGGGATCATTATGGTATTTTATCTTCTTAAGCATATGAGTGATTTTAAATAACTGTCTGCACCCTACATAACAACAGATCACTTTATGCTTGTGTTTTAGAGTAAAAGCAGACTTATAACATATATGTATGGGGAGGCATATTGCAATATAGCTAACAGTTCATTATTTCAATTAAATTACACAAATAATGATAGTGTTTTTCTATGAAATAACTAAACAAAAATCATTTTTCCCACTATTTCCCACTTTTGCTAAAATTTGGAGTATTTCCCAGGACGGTAATTACCGGTAAATACCAGTGGGAATTCCCACCACTGGTATTTACCGACCAACCTTGCTGAAAATATGTACAGTAAAACTCCGCTATTGAGACCACCAGACTAAATCTGCAATTAAAAGCTTATCGAGGTTTCAGTTATTCTTTCATTCAGTGGCTCCTAATAAGAGACCACCTTTGGGACTGTTCCAAAGTGGTGCTAAAGACCACTTTTGAACAGTCCCAAAGGTGGTCTTAATATAGGAATTTTACTGTTTATCATGTTTTTGCCTGTATACACTGTAATGCTGTGTGCAATGACCCTTCAGTTGGAGGCTTTTGGATTTATCTTTTAACCCTTTTTGTACCAAATGAAATCTTCCTTCTTATATATAGCAGGAGTGCATTTCAAAATTTAGGGGTGTCAGGTTGTGTTTTCTTCAAAATTTATTAGGAAAATGGCTGTACTTATTGCATACAATGTAGGCCCTGATCAGTTCTGTGGCGTCTGATCTGGGCCTGCACTGTTTGCCACCTACCCCTTTTGGGGTTTCAGGTACCAAATGAGTTAATGACAAAAAGGTGTGAAAGAGGAAAAGAAAATATCTCCGGCATATCCACGCACTTTAACCCTTAAAATTCCAATCAATTGCTTTCTGCTTTGTCGTCTGCATGTTACTTTAAAAGTCATTGTTGCAAACAGTGTGGACCCAGATCAGACTGTTCCTCTATGCACAAATATGTGTGAAAAGTTTGCAAGAAGATTTAGCAGACGACATAAACAAACAACATTTAAAGATGCAGCTTTTTTCTCTGCAGGTTAAATATAGGCGCTGTAATCCTTATCTTGCTGTTCAAAACAAACCCTACCTTTACAAACAGTGTAGATCCAGATCAGATGGCTTCTGAAGAAGACATCTGATCAGGATCTACACTGTTTGTCATGCAGTTAGTGAATTGAATGAATATATCAGGTAATCTGTGATTGCCTGACAGCTGGTTATGGGTGTGGCTTAATATATTCAGTGGGATAAGGGTTAAAGAAGGGAGACTAGCACTTGGAGATCAAGGTTAGCTCATCCACCTAACAATGATAACTGTTACCTTTACTCTTGGTGTGTCAATCTGGCAGTGGTAGAGGCCATAGAGTAGGTACAGGGCACCAGCTCTCACTTGAAAAGATGAAGGGGGTAACCAGAACTGAACGGCTATCTTCAGACACTCTTCCACAAACTGGTGGAAAGAAACAATACATATTCGACAGACAGGTCTGAGCAAACAATTTAGCCCCTGATGAGAGCCGCTGACTGCAGCTTGTCATCAGTGTTTACACTGTTTGCCATCCATCTGGCTATTTTGAAAACAACACTGAGAAGTAAATTGTACTTGTTTATCTTTTAGAGCAAGTATGGTAAGGAGTTGAGGTGTCTGAATACTTAGAACAAATACAGTAGTACCCTAATGATCCTAAGTATTGGGACAGATAGGCCTGAGCAAACAGTGCAGACCCGGATCAGACTGCTCCTTCAGGAGCAGTCTGATCAGAGTTTACACAGTTTGCCATTCAGTTTGCCCCTTTTGGGCTACTTGTTGGATCATTAAACAAATTTGTTAAAATTTTAGGAGATTTACAGCAAGTCCTCAAGGTGTCAGAATTTTTAGGAATTTTATAGTAGTATGGAAATCTATTCTAGACGATGAAGTTTGAGCCACTGAGGGTTAATCATACTGCACACAGCCACAATACAGAAAGTCTTAGCCTGTTCAGGCAAAGTGGTGTGAGCCCATGCATATAAGCCCTATTTGTTTGGCTTGAGATATCATTTCATCTCAATGTTGGGTTAAAGTCCCACACAATTGGAAGCAATGTCTCCAAAATGACCTAAATAGTGTTGACGGGGATGTTAAACGGCAAATCAAACAATCAAAACATTGTACAGTAAAACCTCATGGAATGGCCACCTCTACTTAGCAGTCAACTCTTTTCAGCAACCACAATAATTCCTCCAAAATATTTTGCTTTATATTAAACCTCTTGTCAGCAGCCACTTCTCTTCAAAAGCCACAATAATTTCTCCCAAAGCATTTTGCTATATATTAAACCTCTGGTCAGCAGCCACCTACCTCTTCCAGCAATCAGCCACATTTGTTATTCTAAATTCTCTATATTAAACAGCCAGTGACAACTCACAAGTTAATATAGGAATTATTTACAAGTATTTTCTGCACTCCCTGCCCATCAGGGCTAAAGAAAATAGCCATCGGAAGAGATGGCAAATCCCCCGACCAAAAGCCAATATGGCCTTCAGAAGATTATTCACCAATAGAAAGTGCACCAGAATTAAACAACATATCACAAAAGTATTGCAGTTATGGCCATCGCAAGATTATACTGTCAGGGGAGATAACTAAAAAACCAGGGCACTCAGAAATGTGGTTCTTGCGCATGACATGCCTGCTTAAGCTCATGTATTTCTGCACAAAGTACCATCAATATGTCTCAAAAGGTATTGGAGATATAGTGATCACAAGCTGGTCATACTGTTATATTGGAAGGGTAGATAACTCAAATACCACAGCAACAACAGTTGTGGTTCTTGCACATGACATCCCTTCTGTACCTTGTATACAATTGTGCCAAGATCCTTCAATATATCTCAAAGGGAGTTGGAGTTATGGCCATCACTAGGTTATATTGCCAGGGGAGATAACTAAAAAACCAGAGCACCCAGAGTTGTAATTCTTGAGCATGACACACCTGCTTAACCTCATGTACATCTGCATCAAAGGGTATTGGAGGTACGGTGGTCACAAGGTTGTCATACTGTTATATTGGAAGGGGAGATAACTCAAATATCATAGCATCCAGAGTTGTGGTTCTTAGGCATGAAGCACCGTCTCAACGTTGTATACAATTGTGCCAAGTACCATCAATATATCTCAAAGGGTATTTGAGTTATGGCCATCACAAGGTTATATTGTCAGGGGAGATAACTAAAAAACCAGGGCATCCAGAGTTGTGGTTCTTGCACGTGACACACCTGCTTAACCTCATGTACAACTGTACCAAGTATCATCAATATATCTCAGAGTGTTTGAGATGTGGCCATCACAAGGTAGTGATTCTATATTATTGGAAGGGGAGATAACTAAAAAAACACGGCACCCAGAGTTGTGGTTCTTGTGCATGACACACTGTCTTGGCCTTGTGAACAACTGTGCCAGGTATCATCAATATATCTTAAAGGGTATTGGAATTATGGCCATCACAAGGTTGTCACTCTATTTTATTGGAAGGGGAGATAACTCCAAAACCATGGCAACCAGAGTTGTGGTTCTTGTGTATGACACGCCGTCTCAGCCTTGTGAACAACTGTGCCAGGTACCATCAATATATCTCAAAGGGTATTGGAGTTATGGCCATCACAAAGTAGTCATTCTATTTTATTAAAAGGGGAGATAACTAAAAAAGTATGGCATCCAGAGTTCTGGTTCTTGCGCATGACACACCGTCTCAGCCTTGTGAACAATTGTGCCAAGAACCATCAATGTATCTCAAAAGGTATAGGAGTTATGGCCATCACAAGGTTGTCACTCTATTTTATTGGAAGGGGAGATAACTCCAGAACCATGGCAACCAGAGTTGTGGTTCTTGTGCATGACACGCCGTCTCAGCCTTGTGAACAACTGTGCCAGGTACCATCAATATATCTCAAAGGGTATTGGAGTTATGGCCATCACAAAGTAGTCATTCTATTTTATTGAAAGGGGAGATAACTAAAAAAGTATGGCATCCAGGGTTCTGGTTCTTGCGCATGACACGCCGTCTCGGCCTTGTGAACAATTGTGCCAAGAACCATCAATGAATCTCAAAGGGTATAGGAGTTATGGCCATCACAAGGTTGCATCTACGGACAGACGGACGCCAGGCTGATCGCTATATCCCCCGAACCTTTTCGGTCAGGGGATAAAAAAGATTGGGCTGCATGGAACTTCTGTGCGGAGCTCAAAAAGACTGAACTTTTGAGTACTAAACCGCTTAGAATGTATAAGCCTGCCTAGAAAAATAAATGCAAGTCTGGCCGCTCCTCAAGTTAAATTCTTGCATTTCCTTGGGCAGTAAGGCTTGAGATGTCATTTTATCTCAATGTCGGCCATTGTGGGGTAAGAAAGTCCCACAGAACAAGAATCAATGGCTCTAAAATGACCTAATTAGTGTTGACATGGATGTAAAACCTCAATACAAACAAAACAAGTATTTTCACCCGTATTTGTTTTGCTTAATCTTACTATTCTGATATCAGTTTAACCTATTGCATGCGGGAACCCCTAAAGGGGTTCCTTGGCAAACAGTGCAGGCCCAGATCAGATGCCGCAGAATGCAGCATCTGATCAGGGCCAGCACTATTTGCTAATAGAATTTTCCGCCAAAAATATAATAAAAACGAAAAAATAGGCCTAATAAATGATGAAGAGGTGTCATCTGTAAATGAAAAGAAAATTAAATGATGAAGAGGTGTGACCGTGTTGTCCATATATGAAAATAAAAAATAAATGATAGAGGTGTCATCTGTAAATGAAAAGACACCTCTTCATCATTTATATTTCTTTTCATACACCCATACTGACTAACTGAGGTGTCTTCAGTTATCAATCATTTCTGTCTGTCAATAGTGGGTCAATCATCATCTCAAGACATTTCTCTCTGTTGAACAGTCACCTCCTTTAAGCAGCCAGTTTTGGAGTTTTCCATGGATGGTTGCTCAATGGAGTTCACATTGTGCAGATACAGTACAAGTCACGCATAAAAGCCAGTTTTCTCTTTCACTCCAAATGCAATTTTCAAAGTACTCCAAACCACTCCGCATATTTTCATCAAAACACTCGGAATGAGGAAACAAACCACTCCCAAACACTCCGTACATGTAACTCACCTCTCTAACCTCCCTCAGGGTCTGCCTGCCAGCACAGTACTTGGATAAGTGCATTTGCTTCCATATCTCGGCAAATTTTTCAAATCTCACAGTACCCGTCTCAGTAAACCTCTGAAGCAGTGTCTCAAAATCCGATTTTACTCCCTGTGTCGGTGTGTAGGTATACTTCTTGCTTGTATACTTCCTCATCTGTCCTGAGAAAAAGATATATGTGTACCAAAACCTCTTTTTAACCCTTATCTTGCTATTCACGACAACCCCTATCTTTTCAAACAGTGTAGATCCAGATCAGATGGCTTCTGAAGAAGCCATCTGATCAGGATCTACACTGTTTGGCAGTCAGTTTATGAATTTGTAGCAATAAATTACATCAAGTAGTTTGATTGGTTGATAGACAGAAATGAGTGTGGCTTAAATGAATATTCAGCAAGATAAGGGTTAATACTATTGTTGGGATCCTAGGCCGAAACAGTGATAGTTTATTTGAACTGAGGTTTTATGTCCCTGTCAACACTATTTAGGTCATTTTGGAGACGCTGCTTCCAATTTTGTGAAATGACATCTCAAGCCCTTACGCACAAATAAACCAAAAGGTTTATATGTATGGATGGTCTGACTCACATCACTTGGTATTGGGAGGCTTGGAACTAAATTTACCAGAACTTGTGTGCAGTCCTTTTCAGCTCTGCATGGAAGCAACATGCAGCCTATTTTATTTCTCCAAGCCCTAATGGGCAGGGGCCCTACAGAGCTCTCACTAGGATTTTGAAAACAGGATTCCAGGAATCCTTCCTTGTAAAAAGTTGGATTCACAGATAAAAAGTTGGATGCGCAAATAAAAAAATGGAGTTCTGATCTTGATCGCGCATAGAACATAGACAAAAACTTCTTATTATCAGGCTACACGTCCATATGAAAAACTGTATGCTTTCATGACTCCCAAAACTCTTTTTTTCTGATAAATGCATTTAATAAAGTTCTTCGTTCCAAACCATGTGGATTGTGGGTACTAGTTAGAAATATTTTACTGATGTGTCTATTCCCCCCCCCCCCCCCCCCCCCCAATGCAGTTGCTTCTAGTCAAATAATGCCACATAAAAAATAAGGTAGTATTAGGATAACAGTAGATATAATGTAAACCCAGATCAGAAAAGCATCATTCTATTTAGCTATATTTTGTGCTTTCAAATTCGGACGTATATGTACTTGACAGTAGCTCAATTATTTTTAATTTGGTGAAAACAATTACGTAGGGGAAGCATCCTAACCACGTCTGACTTCCTGTAATTGTTAAAAATGATTGTATTTGAAGAATTACATACATTTTTGTCACCAGTAAACGTCGAAACACACTTTGACCGAGCGATAAAAAGTACGATCGTGTAGTCGCGAAAATACATGACATTGGTAATTCGTCAATTATATCGTCTTCGCCGTAACCCTGGTTTAACTAAACGTGATATTTTACCGACTCATGCTAATCCGTTGATGATATGAGATTACATCAATTAGTAAACTATTAATTGTAATCCGTAATAACACGGGGATTAGCGCGGCGAGATTAAACAGGTACAATCATTTTTAACCACGTGCCGCAAACCGACCACTTTCCAATATCGTCTCTCCCACTGACATGGTGCAAAAATACCTGTCAATATAGGTCACACCTACTGGTTTTGTGGCACGTGCGCTTTCAACATAAAAAGCGGCGCCGCATTTGATCTTTTATTTGTATTGCATAAGCGGCCTAAATTAGCTTCTGAATTTACCGCTTCTGTAATTTTTGGACGCGTGTCGCAATAAAAACATGCGTACACAAGAATCGCGGGTTGTGAATTTTACGCGTACAACGGCAAAAGTTGGCGTAAACTACGCAGAATCCTGCGTTTCCGAGAGCTCTGCCCTAAACACTGCTTGTGAAAAAACCATATTAAATCTAACCAAAAATGAACAAATTATATAGAAAATGACAATTTCCTAAACATACATGTGATCTATACATTTTTGAGACCCATCTGTTAAAGGACATCTTGTATAATTTTCGATACAGGAACTACTGTAAGCATTAAGACAGACATGCCTAAGTAAACAATGCAGACCCAGATCAGACTGAAGGAGCAGTCTGATCCTACACTGTTTGCCATTCCGTCTGCACTTTTTTGTACTCCTTGCTGGATCATGAAACAAATTTGTTAAAATATTAGGTGAGTTACAGCAAGTTTAGGCGAGTTGCAGCAAGTCCTCAAGGTGTCCAAATTTTTAGGATTTTTATGGCAATAGTAGTAAGTCACACTAAAGTGACACCAAGAAGTAGAGATGACAACACTTTAGATAGCAAGGCTTTACAGTCTGCTGAAGTTGTAATTGTGCAGAAAGATTACTCTTGCATCATTTTACTATCAGATAAAATTTTGGTGCTTACCAAATGACAGAAAACCTTAGACATTTGTTAGTATAACCCCAGATAAGAGGCTTGGGCGGGTGGGTATCTAAATATCATTTTGCTTATTTCTGCACGAAAATATATGTGTATGTTGTGGGAGTGGCTCCAAATACAGAAGTTTGTTTAAGTTTTACATCCCCATCAACACTATGCAGGTCATTTTGAGACACTGCTATCAATTTTGTTTGACTTCTCAAGCCCTGCCGCCCATATTTTCAATCAGTCAGTTGTATTCGAGTTCACTCATCAATTTACTACCCTGCCCTGGAATTTTATTGTAAGCCACCATATATGTAAGCAGTTAACCAGTACAGTGCACATGCTAAACTGCCCTTCTTGAATCAGCGGAAAGGAGAGAACGACCATAGAAAAGATTCCATGATCAGTATCCCGAGAACTCGTATGAAATAACCATTGTCCTGGTGTATGAATGTCATTTGACGTATCACCAGTAACAATTCTGATTCTGTTAGGCAGGGGGACTATGCTCTGGAAAACATGAATATGATGCACACTTTGGCGAAACTTGATACGGCGCAATTTGCCGGGTTTAAGCAAAAACTCAAAGGCTCGCCCAGCATAAAATTGGTGATAGTAACTCGACATTGTCACAATAAAATGGCCTCCGGCAAATTGCTCCGTATCAAGTTTCGCCAAAGCGTGCGTCATATTCATATTTTCAAGATTTCCAGGTGAAACAGTGGTTTCCTTGCTGATTCATTCTTGCAAATATGGTGGAAAGACATTTTTTTGCTTTGAGATAAACTGCTATGAAGTGTTTACCAAGGAATAATCAATGTCACATATTTTCGCGATCATAACTTGGAAATTGTTATCGCTCAAAGAAATTTGTTCTTCATAGATAATAAAAGCGCCCATGTATCTATCTATCTATCTATCTTCTTATACTGAGTCGGTCATATTTGGCCATTACCTCAGTTGGGTGCGTAGCTAAATTTAGAATTTAGCTGAAAAAAAAAAAAAAAAAAAAAAAAAAAAAAGAGACGTCACTGGATGAGTCCTTAAAACTATTTACAATCTGAATAACAGAGGTATACTAAAACGCATACCTCTGAGTCTCAATCTTACACTGTATGGGCTTTGAACTCCTCTGCAGTCTTAGCATTCACCACAGAAGAGGGAAGACTATTCCACTGGGGAATAGTCCTAGGGAAGAAAGAATTTTTCAGGGCATCACTGTAGGACTGGTACCTGTGATACTGTGAGTTGTTTACTTTTGATGCCCTTGTTCGAGTTGAAACTGTCACAGGGGTCAATGTATTTTAAGAGGGACCGATATCAAATTAAAGCAGTTTTGGTCTGATGCCATACCTTCTTTCAATGTAACAACTATTGACAAGTTTTAACTTTCCCGAACCCGCATAAATAGGCCAACATAAATAGGCAACTCTAACTAATCGAATACTCATAACTGCAACTGCAGAAGAAAGGTCGTTTCGCCCATGAGTCGTTTCGCCCGTGGGTCATTTCGACCAGGGTCGTTTCGCCCCAGTTTAATGGGTTTATTTTATTTAGGCCCTATGGATTGAGTTAGGGTATGTTTTGTTTATAAAGGAGTCGAGGGTATATGGGTGTGCTCTGTCCTGTTTATTCAGTATCTAATGCTTATGCGCTTTATATTGTATTATATTTATGTTATCGAGGCGGTTCTAACGAGTACCCACAATCTATATTTTAGAGCAGAAATAAGGTATACCCCCGGAAACCCCAGTTTTACTGTATAAAAGTGGGGTTCAAGGGGGTCAAAATTAAATAGGCGTGTTTTCGTGATGTGATCCCAATTGTTTCTTTTTTTTAAGGGCCTTTACAAATGACCATTTTCTTTTTTAACTTTTCAGTTCTTCTGCGGGCCTTCAAGATCAATATTTTCATCTTCAACGGTAAAGATGCTTGAAACATGCTTCCAGTATGCAGCTGTACACGTGCTATGAAATGTTTATAATGGTTCTTCACGTCTTGTCTTCTAAACTAAAGAACACCACTACAAAAACACGCCTATACAAATATGCATGTATTGTAAATTTTTACCGCCGAAAAAAAATGAAAATTTTGAGATGAAAAGCTGTGATATTTTTCTTAGTTCTGCTCAAATAAGAAAAATTAAGATTTGCCCCTATAAACCCCAGTTTTACTATGTAAAAGTCGGTTCAAGGGGTCAAAATTATATAGGTGTGTTTTGTGATGCGAAAGAACATGCTATCACGTCTTCTAATTAGGTAGAAGCCTCCGTGGTGTAGTGGTTACGCTACTCACCTTGTAAATCAGGGGTCGCATGATCGATCCCGGGCCTCTCCAGACTTTCGGATGAGTCTTTAAACCGAGGTCCCGTCTCCGTATGACCTTTGCTGTTGGTGGGACGTAAAACTCGAACACTCACTCACTCTCTTTAATTAGGTGTTTGATCGTATTGTCGATCCAAGGCACACTATGCTTTGTTTTGGTCATCTTCATTGGTATAAACCTTTCCATGGCCGTGGCGAACTCGGACTTAAAACTGACCCAAAGTCATTGACTGTCATACCAGAGAGGACAGGGGACGGAGTCTCTTCGCACGCTTATATAGATACATTTTACGCGGGACTTGCTCAGCTCAGACGTTGTTTGAAAGGTAACCGGGCGCTAGAAGCACACAGGAGCTGCCCCCATTTCGCCATCTGGGATTAGTTATTGGTACTGCGCTTTTCCCTTGGCTGCCAATGAGCTGACTCCTGCCAATTCGACAGTTATCAGCTAGCCGTTGGGGGAGAGAAGTGACTTCTTTCGCGGAGGATGTGGAAAGTAGGTCAGTCCCGCTTTCCAATCCCCACCCCCCGCTCCAGATGTCATGAAGGCACAAATCGCACCCAATGAGAAGCGTTTGTCCTGTAAAGTGAGCAGTCCTCTGGCGATTTTTTAATTTAGAATGCAGATACGGACCAAATTGTCGGGGTCTGGAATGTAGTGACACGTTGCCAATTCCGGCTGCGAAATGTGTCAGTACACGGCCCTTTGTCTGACCTAGGAATAAAGCTGTGCATGCATTATCGGGGTTGGCTTCCATTAGGCGGATTCGCTTTGCTTTTATATCATACTCAATATGAATTATCATGATCAACATTGCCGATCGAGGCAATCTGTTTAACACGACTGATAGGGGGTGAGGAATTTTAGATATACATGTATAGAAAGTCCAGGATTTTATCCTGCCGGGTTATTATATTTACAATTTGGGAGAGGCAATGTTCTTTTGTTGCTGTTTTTGTTTGTTAAAATTGGGGTTTAACGCCCCGTCATCACTATTTAGGTCATTTTGGAGACGTTGCTTCCAATTCTGTGAGACTTTCACCCGACATTGAGATGGAATGACTTCTCATGCCCTGCCACCCAATGAAACCAGAAGGCTTATATGCATTGGACGATCTGACTCACACCGCTTTGCCTGGGCAGGCTTAGTCCTTCTAAGCGGTTTACCAGTACTCGTGTGTGGTCAGATTCAGCCCTGCGTGAAAGCACCATGCAGCCCAACCTATTTCTCCAAGCCCAGATG
This sequence comes from Lucinisca nassula, assembly GCA_963580285.1. Classification (NCBI taxonomy): domain Eukaryota; kingdom Metazoa; phylum Mollusca; class Bivalvia; order Lucinida; family Lucinidae; genus Lucinisca; species Lucinisca nassula. Next base: position 32,697,633 of record OY757025.1, on the reverse strand, counting down.
GGCAGGGACGAGCTGCCTTATCGGCACACCATGGGGTACAGGTCTGCAAGTTGCCCCATTCAATATCTCCGCCTATCAAAATGTGGGCATATCCTTGCCAATGTGTTGATGATGCATGCAAAAGTTCTGCATATAAGTTAAACACATTCAGTCAGTTGACAGTCAGTTTAGCTCATTTGTGCTTAAGGCTGTGGCCGGTCTCTTCACTTTCTTTATTCCATTGTATGCGGGAAACCCCTAAAGGGGTACACTGGCAAAGAGTGCAGCCCCAGATCAGACGCCACAGAACGCGGCGTCTGATCAGGGACTGTACTGTTTGCTTACAGAATTTTCCTTAAAAAAAAAAAATAAATAAATAAAAATGAAAAAAAATGGGCCTGACATCCCTTGTGTGACAAATGGACTTATCCAGCATATAGCAATGGAAGAATTGACTAGTATACAAAAGGTTATAGACCACTGATTGGATTCATACCAAACATTGCAGAATATTTCAGATGTTCTTTAAAGCTTGTTTATAGCCTCTGGATCCTATTCAATGCTCTATTTATAGACTCACACTGGGAAAACTTCAGACATTACGAAAACACGCCTATTCAAATATATCTAAAAAAAAATTCCACCAAAAATGAAAATTTTCAGACAAAAAAAAGAGGACTAAGCTGGTCCTGTATCGCTCACATGAGCTAACAGATTCAAAGTTTCAGGAAGTGCCAACCTTTACTGAAGGATTAATGGAAGGACATGGTGATGACAGGGTAAGGAATTTCTGCAAATCAAGTAGAATGTAACTCTATGATAAATAGGCTGACCTCACCAGTTTTCAAACTCATTCAAGCTTTTTATTCCTGACTTGCTAAGAAACTCCGATATAAACTGATGGGGCTATGGTGATGACAAGTTCAAAAATAAGCAATTAACTGCTGCAATCAAAGGGATGTTACTCTGTGACAAATAGGCAAACCTCACGAGTTTTCAAACTCCTCCGAGCTTTTCTGCCTGACTTATTTGTTTGTAAGTTTCATGAAGATCCGATCAAAACTGAAGGGGCAGCAGTGCTAACAAGGTCGAAAAAAGGCATTTTTAAGCAATCAAAGGCACGTAACTCTATGATAAATCTGCCGACTTGGCCAGTATTCAGACTCATCCAAGGTTTTATTCCCAGCCACCTAACATATAAGTTTCAGAAAGATCCGATCAAAACTGATGTGGCTACGGTGATGACAAGCTCAAAATTTGGCATTTTTAGCAATCAAAGGGATGTTACTCTAAGATAAATAGGCCGACTTAGCCAGTTTTCGAACTTACCCGAGGTTTCATCCCCAGCCACCTTACATATAAGTTTCAGAAAAATCCGATCAAAACTGAAGTGGCTACGGTGATGACAAGATCAAAATTTGGCATTTTTAGCAATCAAAGGGATGTTACTCTAAGATAAATGGGCCGACTTGGCCAGTTTTCGAACTCATCCGAGGTTTCATCCCCAGCCATCTTACATATAAGTTTCAGAAAAATCCGATCAAAACTGAAGGGGCTACGGTGATGACAATGTCAAAATTTGGCATTTTTAGCAATCAAAGGGATGTTACTCTAAGATAAATGGGCCGACTTAGCCAGTTTTCGAACTTACCCGAGGTTTCATCCCCAGCCACCTTACATATAAGTTTCAAAAAAATCCGATCAAAATTGAAGTGGCTACGGTGATGACAAGATCAAAATTTGGCATTTTTAGCAATCAAAGGGATGTTACTCTAAGATAAATGGGCCGACTTGGCCAGTTTTCGAACTCATCCGAGGTTTCATCCCCAGCCACCTTACATATAAGTTTCAGAAAAATCCGATCAAAACTGAAGGGGCTACGGTGATGACAAGGTCAAAAATCAACATTTTCAGCCATCAAAGGGACATAACTCTACGATAAATGGGCTGACTTGGCCTGTTTTCGAACTCATCCGAGATTTTATTTCCAGTCACCTCATATATAAGTTTAAGAAAGATCCGATCAAAACTGAAGGGGCTATGGTGATGACAAGGTCAAAAATCGGCATTTTCAGCAATCAAAGGGACGTAAATCTATGATTAATGGGCCAACTTGGCCGGTATTCGAACTCATCCTAGGTTTTATCCCAATTCACCTTACATATAAGTTTCAGAAAGATCCGATCAAAACTGAAGGGGCTACGGTGATGACAAGGTCAAAAATCGACATTTTCAGCCATCAAAGGGGCATAACTTTATAGTAAATAGGGCGACTTGGCCGATTTTCGAACTCATCCAAGGTTTTATCCCCAGCAACCTTACATATAAGTTTCAGAAAGATCCGATCAAAACTGAAGGGGCTACGGTGATGACAAGGTCAAAAATCGGCATTTTCAGTAATCAAAGGGACGTAGCTCTATGATAAATGGGCCAACTTGGCCGGTATTCGAACTCATCCTAGGTTTTATCCCCAGTCACATTACATATGTTCAGATAAATGGGCTGACTTGGCCTGTTTTCGAACTCATCCGAGATTTTATTTCCAGTCACCTCATATATAAGTTTAAGAAAGATCCGATCAAAACTGGAGGGGCTACGGTGATGACAAGGTCAAAAATCGACATTTTTCAGCCATCAAAGGGACATAACTATATAGTAAATGGGGCGACTTGGCCGGTTTTCGAACTCATCTCAGGTTTTATCCCCAGCCATGTTACATATAAGTTTCAGAAAAATTCGATCAAATCTGAAAGGGCTACGGTGATGACAAGGTCAAAAATCAGCATTTTCATCAATCAAAGGGATGTTACTCTACGATAAATGGGCCGACTTGGTCGCTTTTCGAACTTATCCGAGATTTTATCCCCAGCCACCTTACATATAAGTTTCAGAAAGATCCGATCAAAACTAAAGGGGCTACGGTGATGACAAGGTAAAAAATCGGCATTTTCAGCAATCAAAGGGACGTAACTCTATGATAAATGGGCCGACTTGGCCGGTTTTCGAACTCATCCGAGGTTTTTATCCCCAGCCACCTTATATATCAGTTTCAGAAAGATCCGATCAAAACTGAAGGGGCTACGGTGATGACAAGCATTTTCCCCATTGTAAGTCTATGGGACCTTGTGATTGCCATAGCAACCAAAGTTTTCATGCGATTTCAAAAAAAGTTTATGTCATCAATGCCCCACCAGAGGCATGCTAAAGATGAGAAATGATTGAGATCAGCCTGCAGGCTGCAGAGATATAGCTGCTCAAAAGTGTGGACGGACGACGGACGGACGGACGGACGACGGACGACGGAGGACCCACTATACTATAAGCTCCCCTGGAGCCTTCGGCCCAGGTGAGCTAAAAATCTGATATTTTTCTTATTTCTTTTCAAAATATAGATTGTGCGTACTCGTTAGAACCGCCTCGACATTTTAGAGGAGAACTAAGAAAATTAAGGTTTTCCCCTGTAAACCCCAGTTTTACTATATAAAAGTGGTGTTCAAGGGGTTCAGATTTATATAGTTGTGTTTTCGTGATGAGAACCCAGAAAGCTCAGGTCTGTAGGCTAGTTTTATCTTGTAGACCTCTATATATATATAGTTTTATATTGTTTATACAACACGTGTATTGGTGCTTGCGACCTTGGTTGAGCCCCGGACCCCATATAAAGGCTTGGGCCCCACCGCGGGATCACTTGTTTTACAAAGACACACATGGGGAAAATTTTAATAATAATCTTGTATGAAACCAGAAAGCCCAGATCTTTTTAATTTGTCAAGTTGTATCTTCTAGTTCACACACCCAAGAAGATCTTTCAAGCTATAGCCATTGAGATCAAAATCGGCCCCACTCCGAGAACCATTAATTTTACATACACTCACATAGAAAAAAAACAAAAAAACATTACGATAAAACACCCGTGCGACATAGTGCATTTTTTCATATCTCCAAAATGGCTAATTTTCTGATGAAAATCCCTGATATTTTTCTTATTTATACTGCGAACATAGGTTGTGGGTACTCGTTAGAACCGCCTCATTGAGGCGGTTCTAACGAGTACCCACAACCTACGTCTTGGAGCAGAAATAAGAAAAATAATATATACCCCTGTAAACCCCAGTTTTCCCTCTATAAACTGGGGTTTAGGGGGGTGTTCGTTTCACGGACATGTTCACGTGATGCTTTAAAAATTCTTCTTGTCTAAGATGCCCGCGTCTATCGGATATCTCGATGGCCTCAACCAATAACCCTTGGGTCAAAATGGGCTTGGACCGGAGTTATTCGCTTACGCAGGCGCATAATAATCTTCTTGTCTGAAACCGGAAGGCACGGTCACGGCCTTTGATATTTGTTAAGTAGCTTTATCCAGTTGACCTCTACCAAAGAGGATTCAAATTATGGTATTGAGGTAAAATGGCCTTGCTCATGGGATCACTTACTACTACATAGACACACATTGGGAAAAACTTTATTTGATGACAACCTTACTGACCATTTCGCCAGGGTAACACAGGCCTAATATTACACATCTCCGAAACAATCTCTCGAAGAAAATTCTTGATATCATTTGCTTATTTCTACTGTAAAAGCATTGATTGTGGGACGTCGTTGGAACCACATCAAACGACTTTACATATTCTAAGTTTTTGAGCAAGAATAAGTAAATAATGTATGCCGTTGTAAATCCCGCTTTTCTGTATATAAAGTGTGGTTTTCGAGGTTGTTAATAACACAGACTTTTAACATAATGACGTCATTGGCATATACGAACATAAAAGTTTAATCCGCCACTTTATAATTATTATAACATTTTAATTTTTCAAGTTTTAAATTCTATTGAAAATATATTGAATATATTTTGACATTTCTATTCATCTGAATAATTATGAAGTGAAACTATTTCATTCTAGATCTATTTTTGGTGATAATCTGCTTAACCCTTGTCATTTGGCGCTGGCTTTTAACCCATTCAACCCGTTAGACCCGGTACTGGTGCCCATGATACTCCTAATCAACTGTCTCACGAGGGTCTACATTATTTGCTAATTTGGCGATGATTTTGACTTTAGCCTCAGTGCACAAGAATGGACGTGCTCATATTTAGGGGGAATGGATATACATTCAGGGGCGGCAACTCCTGCAAACAGCCCCCGCCCATCTGGGCATGAAGAAATAGATGGGCTGCATGATGATTCCACGCAGAGCTGAATCCGACCCGCACACGTGTACTGGTAAACCGTTTAGAGGATCTAAGCCTGCCCAGGCAATGCGGTGCGAGTCGGCCCGTCCATACTTATAAATCCTATTGTATTCATTGGGCGGCAGGGCTTGAGATATCATTTCATCTCAATGTCGGGTAAACGTCCCACAAAATTGGAAGCAACGTCTCCAAAATGACCTTTACAGTGTTGACGGGGACGTTAAACTCCAAATCAAACAAATCAAACAAAACTCCTACAAAAGTATTTTTGTCTCCCGTGTCAATCGGGTTCAACTCTTAAAGGACAGACTTTCTTTCTTTAAAGAGTAGGCCCGTTTTCAGCGGGACTGTCTTCATATAAAAGCGAACAGGAAGTCTCGAAAGTTGCCTCCCTATGAAAAATGGCGAAAACATCTGCCAGGTGTTTCCATTCCCCTCAAAGAAGGAGCAGTCTACTTATGAAACTCAGGGATGAAAGGATAAATAACTGGACGAGCCACACTAAAATCAGCTTCGGAGCTCTAGAACAGGTTAGAACTCGAGCAATTTCTTATACGGTATATATATAAGCTACAAATGCCAAGGGCTTATTTTAACCATTATCTTGCTGTACAGGACAACCCCTATCTTTGGAAACAGTGAAGATCCAGATCAGATGGCTTCTGAAGAAGCCATCTGATCTGGATCTACACTGTTTGGCATTCAGTTTATGAATTTGTATCAATAAATTACATTAAGCAATTTGATTGGTTGATAAGACAGAAATGGGTGTGGCTTAAATGAATATTCAGCAAGATAAGGGTTAAATGATCATCGATGGCAATCACTGTTCACACGCTGTCAAACCCTTTTCACTTGTTGACATAAGGCATTTTGTTTTCATGGCAAGTCACTAATTAGTCGTGTCAATTTCACCCTTTCACTCGGGAGTTTCTAAAATGGGCTCTTCACTCTTAGAATATGGACACAGCGCGGCCATTCTGTTTAATTTCGAGATAAGTAAAACATCATTAACAGTATTGCAAACAGTGTATGTCCTGATGAGAAGTTATGAGCCTACACTGTTTGGATAGGTATCTGGTACCTGCCTACAGGATTGAAAGGGAAAAGCCTTTACCTCATATGGGAAAAAATTAGGCTGATCTTAAGTCGTAGGTTGCATATTCCTGATAAAATATAGCAGGCGTTGGTAAGTTAGTTATTTTATTCAATTCCATTTATTTATTTATTTATTTATTTTATTTATATATCTATTTATTTATTCATCACGTGAAAAAGTCCGTGATATTAATAGCCCCGCCTAAACCTCACTTAATATAGAGACAACTAGGGTTTACTGGGGTATTCGTTATCCTTCTTATTTTTGCTACAAGACATAGGTTGTGGGTACTCGTTTGAACCGCCTCACCGAGGCGGTTCTAACAAGCTCCCACAACCTATGTTTGCAGTATAAATAAGAAAAATATCGGGGATTTTCATAAAAAATGTAGCCATTTTAGAGATGTGAAAAACTGGTGTGTTACCGTAATATATTCATTTATCCCTCCGTAAAAACAGTTGCTCTACGTACCAATACTTAACCGTTAACGGTCTGCAGGCTGTGTATTTTCTTTCAGCAGACGACATTTTGAACAATTTTTGGTTATTTTATCCCACAATAAAGAATACAGGATTTGACATTTACTGCAATTTTTTCTCCAGAAAAAAGAATTAGATATTTCATGCAATTGCATCGTAGAAGACAATTTTCATGAAATGTCAAATTTTGCAGGAGACAATTTGCATGAATTGTCAAATCCTGCAGGAAATAATTTGCATGAAATCCTGGTTTCTGGGAAAATAAGAAAACTATTTCAAAAGAATATGAAAGCTGATATACTCATAAAATTAGACTACATGCAAATAACGTGTTTAACTGTTAACATGTTAACTGGTAATGACTGGAATTTAAAACAGATCCGGTTTGTTGCGACGTTGCACGCTATATTTCAGTCATTTCGCAGCTGATGCCATTGATGCAATGGGTGTAGGTTTGGTATTGCTGAATAAAAGTTTTGACCCGTAGAAAAGCCACCTGACCTTGCAGAACTTGTGGTCTCACATGTGACCCGAGCGAGGCTCGAACCACAGCGGTGAGAGACCTAATGATTAAGAATCAGACCTCTTACCCACTAGGCCACGGAGGCCCGCGCATTATTCATAGCCAAATGTAATAATTTGGAATTTGACCACTATCAACAATTCAATGTGGGAAGACTAGAGCAAACATGATATGGCTGAACATACTGCAATAATCCTCTAAGGGTAGTGTCTTGGGACAGACAGGCCTATGGAAACAGTGCAGATCGAGATCAGACTGCTCTGATCAAGGTCTACACTGTACTTTTTGCCATTCCCTCTTGACCTTTTGGACTCCTAGAGGGATCGTGAAAAAAATGTTAAAATTTTAGGAGAATTACAGCAAGTCCTCAAGGTGTTCAAAATTTTAGGATTTTACGGCAGCTATATATTGTGCTCACGATTAAAATGGGCCGCGTCAATCGTATAGAGGTCTTCAGAGTTGTGTGGCGAGCAAAAACTCAGCCTAAATTAGAAAGTGGTACAAAGACCGATCGGTCTTTGATAATAAACATAAAAAGATATGTAACTGTGCATCGAATTCAAATTTCCTTAAGATTTGCAGAGTGCAAATAATAATAATAACTAGAATTTGTTTTTCTACAAAAACACAGATGTCTGCCCCTTTCTGACCTCTAAGTATGACCTTGACATTGAAGGTATGGACCTAGGTCTTGTGTGCAGCACATCATATAATGAAGATTTAAAAAGTTCATAGAGAAATAAGAAAGTTATTGACCGTACACAAAAAAGCCCGTTTTTACCTTTGACCTCTAAGTATGGCCTCGACCTTTGAGGTACAACACATCGCCTCATGATGGTTCACATTTCTGTCAAGTAATTTCATGATTCATCAAAGAATAAACAAGTTATTGACTGTACACAAAAAGGCCCCTTCTTTACCTATGACCTCTTTGACCTCTAGGAATGACCTTGATATTGGAGGGCTGGATCTTGGTCTTGCACATAACTCATCATCCATTGAAGGTAAACATTTCTGCATGGTTACTTTAAAAAGTCCATCCAGAAATAATAAACGTTATTGACTGGACACAAAAAAGACTTTTTTTACCTTTGACCTCCTAGTGTGACCTTGACCTTGGAGGTACCGACCTGAGGCTCGTGATGGTTAATATTTCTGCCAAGTAATATCACAATCTATCCAGGAATAAGAAAGTTATTGACTTAACACTAAAAAAGGCCTATTTTTTATCTTTGACCTCTATGTATGACCTTGACCTTTAAGGTACCAACATGGGTCATGCAAGAGACACATCATCTCATGGTGGTTGACATTTCTGCAAAGTAATTTCAAAATCCATCTAAAATAAGAGAGTTATTGACCAAACACGAAAAAAGCCCCCTTTTTTACCTTTGACCTCTAAGTATGACCTTGACCTTTGAGGTATCAACCTGGGTCATGCAGGCAACACATCGTCTTATGGTGGTTAACATTTCTGCCAAGTAATTTCAAAATCCATCGAAAAATAAGAAAGTTATTGACCAAACACGAAAAAAAGCCTTGACCTTTTTTGGTACCAACCTGAATCATGCGTGCAACACATCGTCCCATGATAGTTAACATTTCTGTCATGTAATTTCAAATTCTATCTAAAAGTAAGAAGTAATTGACAAAACACGGAAAAAGGCCCCTTTTGCACCTTTGACCTCTAAGCATGACCTTGACCTTTGAGGTACAACCTGGGTCATGCACGCAACACATCGACTCATGGTTGTTAACATTTCTGCATAATAATTTCAAAATCCATCTAAAAATAAGAAAGTTATTGACCAAACACGAAAACAAGGCCCATTTTTTTTTTACATTTGACCTCTATGTATAACCTTGACCTTTGAGGTACCAACTCGAATCATGCGTGCAACACATTGTCCCATGATAGTTTACATTTCTGCCAAGTAATTACAAATTCTGTCAAAAACTAAGAAAGTTATTGACAAAACACGAAAAAGGCCCCTTTTTTACCTTTGACCTCTAAGTATTACCTTGACCTTTGAGGTACCAACCTGGGTCATGCACCCAACACATCATCTCATGTTGGTTAACATTTCTGCTAAGTGATTTCAAAAGCCATCTGAAAACCAGAAAGTTATTGTCCGGACACGATTTGCCCATACATACATACATACATACATACATACATACATACATACCAACAACTTCCAATGGAGTTAATTCAAAAAGTATGAATGTGAGAGTTATAGTTCTTGCGCACTGCACGTCGTCTAATATTCATTAATATTTATATGAAGTTTCGTGAAGATAGCTTGAACGGTTTTCAAGTTATAGAGCGGACACGATTTTGTGACAGACAGACAGACGCCCGGGGGAAAAACAATATGTCTCTCCGAAAAAAAAATTCGGGGGAGACATAATGATAATAAAAATAACAATAAACAAATTAATAAATAAATAAATAAAAAATAAAAGTTGTTCATTATTGGTTCTATTTCAGCGACGACGTTATACCCAGATCTATCTGTCCGTGATGGGAGACCAAGAAGATGAAGCAAACATAGCTATCTCACACGATTCCGTGGATGATATTAACGCGTTTCTTGATACAGAAAATGATTTAATTTCTGAAGAAGAAGTGGTACAAATGGATGCTATTACTGACCAGCGTCAACATGACTTAATCATCAACCAAGATACTTTTGATACATGGTACGATAAGATTACTAGACGCAGAATGTTTGCCCTTGCTCGTCTGAGGAAACTGACCATTGATCATAAGAAGAGAATTAAATTTTATGATGAAGTGAAGAAACAACTTGAGAAGAAAAATAAAAATATAGATGATCATAGGAGGGAGCCAACTGCAGACTCATCTGTGTCAACGAGCCTTCAGAGTGGCAATTTTGACACTGACAGTCATCCATCGAAAACACAAAATAACAGTAGATTATTAAGTGTTGATACTGAATTCAAATAAGGTACAGCTACGCCACAAGTCGTAGAAACAACGATCCAGTCAAATACTGAATATGATGACTTAGATGGTCGGATGGTCACTCGACATTGTTAACGTAAATTAGCAAGTTCATAGGAAAAGGACAGTGCAGTCTCTCCAGGTCATGTAGGGGCTTCATGCAACAACCCCGCGGCACACAGCATTGACTCAACATTGAAAAAATGGTTCGACGCTGAATATTTACATTATCCATGCATTTACAGAAAAAAACCCTATAGTTAACTTTTGGGATGTAGTCTTGGTGAATATATTCACTCACGCGATTTTAAGGGCATACGAGTATGCTGGGAAATACTTCCTACATTAAGAACCGTTTATATTTTCAGCATCATATACTGGCTCACCACATTTGAAATAAAAACCATATGACACCGTAATGAATCTTAAGTAATCTGAACAAGGTGGAAATCACCCCAAACTGTTTTCCCAGAAATATCAGAAAACAACCATATTAGTAAATATACTGCTTCCTATCTTTAGCCTATATTTCAAGCTCAGAATTTTTTTTTCCAAAACCAATTTTGTCTTCAACCAAAATATCTTTAAAAATAATTCATTGTCTGCAATATTTTGGACCAAACAGAAAAAATGCTGCATTGACATTTTCATAGAACAAGGTTTTTGCTCTAGGGGGTGTTTTCAGAGAATAGAAAATTAAAAGAAAACTAGAGGTCACCGTGCTAATTTCTGTTTTATTAAACAAACCGTTCCCCTACCCCCAGATGAAATACATGGTACAATACATATAAATTATATGAAAAGATGGTGAATCACTGACAGATAAATTGGATTTTAATTGTAAAAATAGTAGCTGACCATAATATGCATTACAAAAAATCGATTAAGTAAGTCCGTAACCATTTAGGTTGATCTAAATGCCGAAAAATATAAATTTTCAAAAGTTACTGTTACTGTTTTCGTGAAGTTTATAGCCAAGCTGAACAAGTTTAATAATGAAATGAACCCAAAACAATATCTGTTCCACAAATTTCAACCATTTCCTTACACAGGAACGGTAAAATGTTGGCTCTTTTTGATGATCATACAAAAATGGCGAATTAGTAGCAATTGTCTTTAATTAAGTGACATCAAAAATGAACTGAGATTTTCTCCAATAGGACTGGACGATGATGAGGTTATGACGTCAATGGCGCTCTTCCGTTGTTTCTAGAAAAACTGGCGGCCCCCGCCCATCGGCTTGAAGAAATAAATGGGCTGTATGATGCTTCCACGCAGAGCTGAAACCGACCAGCACACGAGTACTGGTAAACCACTTAGAGGATCTACGCCTGCCCAGGCAAAGCGGTGCGAGTCGGACCGTCCATCTTTAAAACCCTATTGGTTTCATTGTACGGCAGGACTTGAGATGTCATGTCTCCTCGGTGTCGGGTAAAAGTCCCACAAAATTAGAAGCAACCTCTCCAAAATGACCTATAGAGTGCGGATGGGGACCTTAACGTTTGACAGTCTTACGGCCCTTTTTAGTTCAAAATTAGGGACGTTTTGGCGTTACCGATCAATAACTTGAACATTTTTCCACGGATTTTCTTCAAATTTTGTATACACATTGCTATTGGGTATGAGTGGTTTGGGAGTGTTGAATGGCACAATACGTTAACATTTAACGGAGTTATGGCCTTTAACAATTCCCATTAAATGATTTTGGGCACTAATGTCTTTTCTAAATGGAATATGTGGATGAAACTTCACTGATATATAGACCACCATAAGAAGCAGGTTTTCACGACATTGTCATCATCATAAGTCCATAAGTTTTTTAACAGACCTTCCTGAAACTTACATATAAGTAAGTTAGAGATAAAAGCTTGAATGTGTTTGCAAACAAACATTGTTGGCACATTACTCCCAATGTTAAGTCCCCTTCTTTGCTGAAAATGCCTAGTTTGTACCTTGCCATCACCATAGTCCTTTAGTTTTGATCAAATCTTCCTGAAACCAGCAAATAAGTATGTTGGGATTGAAAGTTCGGATGAGTTTGAAAACTGGTGATGTCTGCCTCCCTCTCATATAGTGACGCCCCCTTGAATGCTGAAAATACCTGTGTTTGACCTTGTCATCAGCATAAATCTTTCGGTAAAGATTGGAACTTCCTGAAACTTCTAATCTGTTAGCTCAGGTGAGCGATATAGGACCAATATTTTTTTAAGCGTTGGCAGCCACATTGTTTGGCGGAGGGAAACCATTTAGGCAATTTTTGTAGATGGTCACCAAAGGAACATTCCTGTAAAATTATTTCAAAATCCGTTCACCGGTTTAAGAAAAGATGTCTTTTAAGTATATTGTTGACAGACGAGTTTTCTATTTTTAGCACAGGTGGCCATCTTGTTCGTCCGAGCAGAACGGCTTAGGCAATTTTGGTAGAGGACCACCAAAGGAATATCCTGTGTTTTTTTTTTTTTTTTTTTGAAATTAGACTTGTGGCTTAGGAGGAGTTGGCGTTTAAAGTTTATTTTTTTATTATTATTATTATTATTATTTTCTATTTTGGTTTCTTTTGATTTTTTATCTCTGGTGGCCATCTTGTTCAGGGGACCGGAACCATTTAGGCTATTTAGGTAGAGGGTCACCACAGGAACATTTCTGTATGATAACATGTATTTCAAAATCCGTTCACCGGTTAAGGAGGAGATGGCTTTTAAGTAGATCGCTGGCAGATGGACGACGGATGAGTGACAACCCATGACGGACGACGGACATCGAGAGGTGTTGTAGTTATTGCGAATACAAGGTTAAAATGCCATGGGATATAAATAATAATCCACGGTACACAGAGTTATTGTTCTTGCTTATGACAAACCTTAACCTTTTGTACAATTGTACCAAATCCCATCAATATATCTTGAAGGGTATTGGAGTTATTGTGATCACAAGCTTATGTTGTCAGGGGAGATAATTAATATACTTGGCATCCAGAATTGTTTCTTGCTCCTGACACGCCTTAACCTTGTAAAAAATTGTATCAAGTCCCATCAACATATCTCAACGTTATATTGTCAGGAGAGATAACTAAACACCATGGCAGATGAGAAAAAGTTTTCTATTTTAGTTCTTGTGGCCATCTTGTTCATCCGAGCAGAACGGTTTAGGCAATTTTGGTAGAGGACTACCCAAGGAATATCCTGTGATTGTTTTGAAATTGGGCCAGTGACTTAGGAGGAGGTGGCGATTCAAGTTTTTTTTTTTTTTTTATCTCTGGTGGACATCTTTTTCAGCGGACCGGAAGGCTATTTTGGTAGATGCAAGGAACATTTCTGTATTATTATTTCAAAATCCGTTTCACCGGTTAAGGAGGAGATGGCTTTTAAGTAAATCGGTGACCGACGGATGACGGATAACCCAGGAAAGACAATGGACATTGTATGGTCTCAAAAGCTCACCATTTCACTACGTGACAGGCGAGCTAAAATACCATGTCATCCATAGTTGTAGTTCTTTCTCACGATGTCTTCTTAACCTCACATACAACTATTCCATGCACTGCCAACATATCTCGAAAGGTGCTGGAGTTATTGCGAATACAAGGTTAAATTGCCATAGGGTATTACTAATATTCCATGGGTCACAGAGGTTTTGTTCTTGCTTATGACACACCCTTGTGTACAATTGTACCAAATCCCATCAATATATCTTGAAGGATATTGGAGTTATTGTGATCACAAGGTTATATTGTCAGGGGAGATAATTAATATACCTTGGCACACAGAGTTGTTTCTTGCTCCTGACACGTCTTAACCTTGTGAAAAAGTGTATCAAGTCCCATCAACATATCTCAAAGGGAATTGACAAAGTTATATTGTCAGGAGAGATAACAAAACACCATGACAGACGAGAAAATGTTTACTATTTTTAGCTCTGGTGGTCATCTTGTTCATCCGTGCAGAACGGTTAAGGCAATTTTGGTGGAGGACCACCAAAGGAATATCGTGTGAAATTGTTTTAAAATTGGGCCAGTGGCCTAGGAGGAGATTGCGTTTTAAGTTTGTTTGTTTTGCTTTTTTTTTCTTCATTTTTTTTTCTTTTTTTTTTATCTCTGGTGGCCATCTTGGTCACCGGACCGGAACCATTTAGGCTATTTTGGTAGAGGCAACGAAAATGTTTGTATGATTATTTCAAAATCCGTTGACCGGGTAAGGAGGAGATGGCTTTTAAATAAATCGTTGACATACGGACGACAGATAACCCAGGACATCGTAAGGTCACAAAAGCTCACCATGTCACTACGTGAGCGAAAATACTATGTCATCCATAGTTATAGTTCTTTCTCACAATGTCTTCTTAACTTCACATATAACTTTTCCATGTACTGCCAACATATGTCGAGAGATGTTGGAGTTATTGCGAATACAAGTTGAAACTGCCAACGGATATATAACTAATATCCCATGGTACACAGAGCTTTTGTTCTTGCTTATGACACACCTTCTTAACCGTGTGTACAGTTGTATCAAATCCCATCAATATATCTTGAAGGGTATTGGCGTTATTGTGATCATAAGGTTATATTGTCAGGGGAGATAATTACTGGTGAGTTAGGAAGCCTTCATGCGGACAAAACAAAAGTATTGTATACCGCGACAGAGGTAAGGGCGAGGATTATGGCCATGTAAAATCGATTTAAGCCCCCCCAGTGGAATTCTTTCCACTGACCGTTCCAAGGCGGTTCTTCTGTGGCTGTTTATTTATGTTGTTGTTTGTTACTACTCACTGTGTGTATCACTTATGTCTTTTTATTTTGGATGGCCATTTGGCCATTTTGTGGGAAAGTAACTGTCCTTATGGCCATCCTTTATGGCCTTTGTTTAGGTTTCCATTATGGTCTGGTCGCTTCATGTTTGTGTTTCTTTCCTTTTGGTGTCTTTGATGGGTGGAGTAAGTTAATTGTATCGATTCCTGATCTTTGTTTTACTTATACTTTTTATATACCTTGGCATCCAGAGATGTTTCTTGCTCCTGACACGTCTTAACCTTGTAAAAAATTGTATCAAGTCCCATCAACATATCTCAACGTTATATTGTCAGGAGAGATAACTAAACACCATGGCAGATGAGAAAAAGTTTTCTATTTTAGTTCTTGTGGCCATCTTGTTCATCCGAGCAGAACGGTTTAGGCAATTTTGGTAGAGGACTACCCAAGGAATATCCTGTGATTGTTTTGAAATTGGGCCAGTGACTTAGGAGGAGGTGGCGATTCAAGTTTGTTTTTTTTTGTTTTTTTTTTTTGTTTTTTTTTTTATCTCTGGTGGACATCTTTTTCAGCGGACCGGAAGCATTTAGGCTATTTTGGTAGAGGCAAGGAACATTTCTGTATGATTATTTCAAAATCCGTTTAGCTTATGTTGTCAGGGGAGATAATTAATATACTTGGCATCCAGAGATGTTTCTTGCTCCTGACACGCCTTAAACTTGTGAACAATTGTATCAAATCCCATCAACATAACTCAAAGGGAATTGACAAAGTTTTATTGTCAGGAGAGATAACTAAACACCATTGCATCCAGAGTTGTGTTTATTTCTCATGACACGCATTCTTGACCTCATATACAACTATACTAAGTATAGTAGTCGCAGATACGATTGACTAGGCGAAGTTATTCAGGTGTTGTCACTATATGTCAAATTCGCTGAGTCCACCAGAAGATTCTATAGAGTGCCTTTCACATGCTTTCTGCAAGCGAACCAAATGGTCATATACGCCACAGCTTTGTTTGTGTTTCAGTTGAATTCACACAATTGGGTGACTAGCTTTACCTTTGTTAATAGAACATTCTAAAGGCAGGTGCAAACGATAGCTCCGCCTAGCCAATCTTATCTGCGACTACCATACCATCAATATATCTCAAAGGGTATTGGAGTTATGGCGATCACAAGGTCTATGGACAGACAAACGGACGGGCGGACAGAAGGACGCCAGGCTGACCACTATAAGCACTAAACCTATTCGGTCAGGTTATAAAAATGCTAGTGAACAGCTCAACATATTTTCCCCTATAAATCTATCAAGTTCTAAGCACATTATTGTTATTTCCGTCCGACATTTTACTGCAGTAATATGATAGCAATCATGGCTATATGACGGTACCTTTCATGTTTATTGAAGTCCTAACACCTTATCATCCCTTCCCTTGTGATGGGGGGGGGGGTATAGCATTTTCCCGTATACGTACGCACGTACGTACTTTTATCATCAAGCGCCTACATTTATTGATGGACTTAATGTATCTTCACACAAATGTTGCTTATGATAATATCTCGAGCAAGTTCGACTTTCAAGGTCATGGGCCTCAAGGTCAAGGTCAATGTGCCTATTTTAGAAAAAAACGATGTCATCGCTCAAGCGCCTACATTTATTGGTGGATTTTAAGATAACCTCATATGTATACAAACGTTGCTTATGATAATATCACCAACGAGTTCAACTTTCAGGGACATGGCCTCAATGTCAAGGTCACTGACTAATTTTAGATAAACGTTATTACTCTAGCGCCAACATTTTTGATGGATTTTAATATAACTTGCTTATGATAATATTTTAAGAGAGTTTGACTTTTCGCCGGTAGGTCATGCTTCAGATTCTATGACGGTTCCAGCGTAAAAGCTTACTGAGAATTAGAGAGAATTTGATTTTATGTAATGTTGGTTGACATCTGATGCTCTGTCTCAAGTTGGGCCTATCGGAGTCTAACTGTTGGTTTTCTTTTGCTCAAGCATTTCAGTGGATCCTTGCTGTGGAGTCCTCACCATTATTTGATCTCTGTAATTGTTTGATTTTTGTGTTCTCTGAGATGTTGCACTAATGAGTTAGGACGCCTTCATGCGGACTGAACAAATCATTTGTCTAAATCGCGACGGAAGTAAGGGCGAGGGTTGCGGCTGCGTAAAATCGAGTTAAGTCCCCCAGTGAAATTCCTTTCATTTACCGTTCAAAGGCGGTTCTTCTGTGGCGGTTTAATATATGGTTTGTCTTTGAGTGCTTGTATTTGTTTTTATTTTTGTTTTGTTTTGGATAGCCAATAGTTCATTTTGTGGGAAAGAATCTGTCCTTTTGGCTTTCCGCTATTGATGTTTCCATTAGGGTCTAGTTATTTCATGTTTGTGTCAGTACACACAGAAGATCAAAGGTGTCAGCTTAGGGAGATGTAAGCATTAATTTTACATTAAGCATTAAGTTTACAACTAAGTCCGTTTGTGACTGAACGATTTTGTTTCAATCAGGCGTATTTTTTCTCTTTTTATTTTCTTTTTGCAGCGAAAGCTTATCAGACTGTGAGGCTGGTTTGCATCTTCACCCGTCGCACAGGTCGTGTTTTCCTTCGAGTTGCATGCAAAAACCATGGGAAAATTTCCACTCACTGCAACAACCGCACATGCTAGAAATGACGTAGTGTGATGAAAGGCGGGAAATTCAGCACACGGTAAAAACTAAAAAAAAAAGCGACCAGCAGAGACACAAGTCAGCCTGAGTGAGTGAGTGTTCGAGTTTTACGTCCCACCAACAGCTTAGGTCATACGGAGACGGGACCTCGGTTTAAAGACTCATCCGAAAGTCTGGAGAAGCCCGGGATCGATCCTGCGATCCCTGGTTTACAAGGCGAGTAGCGTAACCACTGCACCACGGAGGCTTCTACAAGTCAGCCTGTGCTAACGTGCAGACAAATCAGTCTTCCTAATGTTTGAATTGAGGTTTTACGTTCCTGTCAACACTATTTTGGTCATTTTGAAGACGTTGCTTCCAAATTTGTGGGACTTTTACCCGGCATTGAGATGTTATGTCATCTCAAGCCCTGCCGCACCATAAAACCAATAGGGCTTAGCCTATATGCATTGGACGGTCCGACTTGCACCACTTTGTCTGGGCAGGCCTAGTCCTTCTTAGCTGTTTATCAGTACTGATGTGCGATCAGTGCAGCCCATGCAGCCCAATCTATTTCTTCAAGCTCAAACGGGCGGGGCCCAATCATTATGCATATTTTGCATTTTGCAGCGCATAGACATTTCCACACAGAATGCAATAATAAATCTACCCAAGCCCCAAATCATGACCGCCATCGGGGTCTGAACTGTCGGCATAGAATAAAGGAGGTAAATAAGAAGCCTCTGAGGCGTAGTGGTTAAGCTACCAGCATCACAAACCTAGGATCGTGGGTTCGATCCCGGGATTCTGCATGGTAAGTCTTAAACCGAGTACCCGTCTCCGAAATGTCTTTGAGCTGAAATAAGAAAAATAATGTCTACCCCCGTAAACCCCAGTTTCTCTATATAAAGTGGGGTTTAGTGGGGTGTTCATTTCACGGACTTGTTCACGTGATGGTTTAAAGCACAGTGAGTTTATAAGCAGCGATATAATGCTTTATAGATAAACAGCAACAACAAGGTCAGAATTATATAGGTGTATTTTCGTGACTTGAACTGGAACTTATTATACTCGTCTGCGTATTTTTTGCTAATGCTTAGATAACTCTTTGCGACAGTCAAAATGAATATCTACAACTGCAATGCAGTATGGCCAGTTACAACAGGCTGAAAAATACTACAAAAATGGCGGAATGTTAATTCGTTACAAAACTATAGGCCAGTATGCATCACTTTGAGGTAAAATGTGCTTTTTTCACAAACGCATAAATAAATTTTACCTGTCAGACAGGTAAAATTTATTTATGCGTTTGTGAAAAAAGCACAATTGTTTAACTCATCTGAACACTGCTATTAATGACTTGGTAATGATGTTGGATAAACAAGGACGGTTCGACACATTTATTCTGGATTTCGGAAATGCTTTATAGGCCTACGCATCCCTCCTAAAGTACTTAAAAGCAAGTTATTTGGCCATGTAATCGACGGAGACTCCCAAATGATCATGGCTATTATTCTCATTCTGATTCTTAACTCCGACCCATAATGGTCCGAGTTCTTAATCAGACCATAAGAGATTGGAATGCCTTTCCAATGCCTTTCCAGATTCGATCATTTTCCCCGCTGAAAGTGAAAGGATGTCGTCAGAATTGGTACTAACCCGAGGTTACTCAGAATCAGAATTGTTACTGTCCAGCAAGCATGTGTATATGGGGCCCATATGGGCAGATTCTTGGCATTTAGCCCATTTGGGTCCTACATGGGTCCCATATAGAATTTTTTGCCCATATGAGACTTATATGGGTCCCGTATACGCAACATTCGATACCTGAGATGAAATTGCAATTATCTAAGATACCTTACATTTTCAGGATACATAAAAGTGCCTCAAAGGGCTATGTGGTACAGATATTGGACCAAATTATTCCCATGATATCTGCTTTCTACTATATGGGAGCCATATGGGCTCGATGTGGGTAATAAGGGAAACAACTGTGCCATAAATTAAGCTTAATATAAAAAAAGTAAATTTCCTGATATAAATGCAGATTCTGGCGACAATAATAAAATAAAATTAATGATTTTATACATCACAAAATGAAAATATCTATTAACTTCCATTTAGATATTTGCACGACATGGACATTGTTTTAGGTCATGTTTTTTATTAGAACTCGTTGTTTTTCCCCAGATACTTTTAAAATTGAGGGCGATATATAATCACGCAAGAATTTACCAATTCTAATTATTGAAAAGAATGCCTTAGTCTTTAAGGCATCTCAACTGTACACATGTACAATAAGTTGCACATGTGGGTCTCTCTCTGTTGGGACCTAACCAGCCCATCAAGTAGGCTGGAACAGGTCCTGGTGTATGAATGTCATTTGACGTGTCACCAGTAACAATTCTGATTCTGAGTGAAGACTTGTAATTATTTGTATGAACCTTTTCTCTTGATTATAAATATGAGATTACCCACATAGAACCCATATGGGCTGGCCCATGTGGGTCCCAGGTGGAACCGTGTTGCAAATCCCGTATGGGCCCTATATGGAATGCCCATATAGGACCCACATGGAATTCCATATGGGACCCAGATGTGTCCCATATATTTTGCTGGATGGGTGGTGACACGTCAAATGACATTCATACACCAGGACCTGTAATGTGGGAAGGCCTAGTGATTCATTCACCAGGAAGCTAAGTTTATATAATTTCAAGAGCATACAAGAGCATACAAGAGCTCGGGACTGGTTTTCTTTATCACTGGTCTTGTAATGGGGCGAAACCGAAGCTTGGGGTGAAACGTCTAGGGGCGGAAATATTCTGGAGCGAAACGGCCGCGGCTGTAGCAACAACAACATGGCTTTTCTGCTGAGGTAAATAGTGAAATATGAAAATGTCCTATACTAGATCTTAAATCGGAGTAGGAAGACCTTTGACAAAGCAAACGAGTCTCTAGCTCTCACTAGAGAGTCATATGTAACAGCATTATCCTCTGTACATTTGGGAAGGAAACATTTTAACTTTTTTCAGTGTTACATAACTTGACTGTTGCAATACGGAAACAAGACAGTTCACCGACTCAGAATCAGAATTGTTACTGGTGACACGTCAAATGAGGCGAACACTAAAGTCCGGGAAATCGCCGGGAAATGGGGGTAGTGATGTGTTATCCCTAATATCTCCACTTCGGGTGGTCAGAAATTAATAAAATTAGTATCAAATAAAATTTCAAGCTCCATTCTAGAAGATTATTAAAAGATATTTTTCATTTTGAATATTTTAGGGGTCCATTTCTGAAGTTAATTTGTCCGGGAAATTCCCGGTTGTGTCCTGGATGTTGGGGTAGTTGTGCATTTTCATAGTATCTCTATTTGTGGTGATCACTAATTGATAACGATTGATATATATTAAAATTTTAAGTTCAGTTCTAAAAGAATATAAAAAAAAAATCTTTTCATACACCTCATTGAGGCAGTTCTAATGAGTGCACACAACATGACTAATTCATAGATCTCAAAGAATCTTTAATTACGGCAAACAGTGTAGAACTTGATCAACGGTTTGACACATATATGCCTAGCGCCCCATTGTTGGGCCATTGGCAAACAGTGTAGATCTTGATCAAAGGTTTAACCCATATATGCCTTGAGTACCACTTGTGGGACATTGGCAGATAGTGTAGATCCACTGGCAGATCAGATATTTAAAGACAGGACTGGACTATTTAAGGGACCACAGGAAAACCTGATTCATTCTTTGTCTGACCTCTGAAGGGTTAACATCAAATTCTATTTATCTGATTGGCTGTATATGGAGACCTACTGTGACATCACAATGATTGATATTTTAACAATAAGTGATTGACAGCTCTGCTCTGTTTGAAGCTAACCTTGTTATCTCAATTATGTAACATCAGGCACACTCCATAATTGGTTTCAATATACAAATAAAACAATTTAGTCATGATTAATGTATTTATTTGTCTTATATTTAAATTTCAAAGAAACAAAATGCAAAGGTTAATTATATAGCATATTTAGTTCTAATATATCAAACAAACAAAATAAAATAAATCTTCATATTTGTTGAAAAATTGTTATTTGACACTATAGAAAGCAGTTTCTTCTGATAAATAAATAAACAAATAAACAAAGCTTCAAATTTTATAGAAAGCAGTTTCTTCTGATAAATAAATAAATAAATAAATAAACAAATAAACAAAGCTTCAAATTTGTGGAAAAAATATCAGTTGACACTATAGAAAACATCTTTTTCTGATACAAAAATAAATAAATAAATAAACAAATAAATAACTAAGCAAATGGTTTGAATTATTTGCTTTTAATCAGATATAATAGAAAGATTTTTCCATTCTTCTTCTTGTTTTTCTTCTTCTTATAGAAGAAATATAAAAAGTAAAAAGAATTACACACAGACAGTCTTAGTAAAATAAATAAAATTAAATTATAGCTAAACAAACAAATGACATCAATGAGGCAGATCTATCAAGTGTTGGTACTAGAGCTATTTCTAATGAGTACTGGGCCTAGCATCATACATACATACATTTTTGATTTAATAAAAATAGATTTCGGGTGCTCGTTAGAATTGTCTCAGTGAGGCAGTTCTTACGAGCATCCACAATATACTATAAAGTGAGGAAGATCTATTTTTCTAATGCGTACTGGGACTAGAATTTTATATATGCAAATGTTCAATGAGGCGGTTCTAACGAGCACCCGCAATATAAAATAATGATGGTACTTGTTTGAATTGCCTCAATGAGGCGGTTCTAACATGTAGCCATATTGCACTCATTAGGACTGCCTCAATGACGCAAATCTACCCGGTTTTGGTACTTGAGCTATTTCTAATGAGTAATAGGCCTAGCATTTTGCATACATAAATGTTCAATGAGACGGTTCTAATGAGCCCGCACAATATACTTTAGGGTGTTGGTACTTGTTTGAATGGCCTCAATGAGGCGGTTCTATATTTTTCCAGGCCTAATATGACATTCAGATCAAATCATTTTCTGATTTCAGTCAAGTATGCCATTTTATTTTCTTAAACACAAAAGAAGACTTTTTTCTATTTATATGTTAATAAATGCATAAGGAAATAATTATAACTTGTTTGTTTATGAAGCATAATTTATCCCAATTTTTGAAGGTATTTGTTTGATAAATATATGGACAGTAGCTGTTTACTTGACTTGATAGATTTTGTAAGGTAACCGGGCGCTAAAAGCACATAGGGGCTACCCCCATCTCGCTAAATGGGATTAGTTTATGAACTGCTCTTCCCAGGGCCTCCAATGTGCTGGCACTTGTCAATTCGACAGGTGTCAGCTGACCAATGGGAATATACTGAACTCTTAATTTGAGGAAGGCACAAATCGCACCCAAGGTACAGCGTTTGTCCTAAGAAACACAGTTCTATAGCGATTTTAGAATTTTGAGTGCAGGAATCAGACCAAAGACGGGCTCTAGTATGTGATGACGTGTTGCCAATTTCGACTGCCAAATGTGTCAGAGCACAGCCCTGTTTTCGAATGTCTGGCCGAGGAAAAAAGCTAACATACATCAGGGGTGTAAAATTCCACTCGCCCGCTCGCATTTGCGAGTAAGTTTTAAGGCAGGGCGAGTAAGATTTTCAATTCTGACCTTACTGTTTCTTCATTTTTAGCACCTAAATGAAAAGTTTAGACGATAAGGGCGAGTAAGTTTGAGGGAAATTTTACACCTCTGTACATTATCAGTTCTGGCTTCCATTATTCTCTGCCTCCACCCCTGACATGGCAAAGAAAATGCCTTCGGTCACGATGCTTGTTAAAGGGTGATAACGCATGAAATTTTTGAATTTTGAACAGGCATCTAAAGTGAGCCAGGATGGGTGACTAATAGACCAGCCTATTCCGGCTATTGCAAAAAGTCCTAGTACCCGTGCTCTCATCACGGAGACCTGCCTATGCAAGTGGGGTTCAAAATTGGACAGGTGTGTCTTCGTGATGTGTTTGGAGGTATGTGTTTGTTTGGGAAAGGCAGTGATGAGGCTAATCAGCCGTTTTGCAATCCCGCTAATTTTTATTTTTGAATGGTCTTCCAAAAGGCATTTTTAAGGGACTTCCTATTTCCAAATACCTAGCAAATGGTGGATATTGCCGTTGCCCCGCCTATAAAGATATTTAGCGTGTGACCTGTCCCCGTTTGTATGCTCTGTTCTGGCAGTATTTATGCCTTCGCTTTGCCTACTTCAGGGGACTTCATTCTGTTGGTACCTAGGGGGGGCCCAGTACGGGCTTTCTCCCAGGTGCCCGCAGGATGTTGTCCTGACGGGCTCCGTCGAGCCTCCTCTCGTTCCTGAAATAGAAAAGTCGGATTAGTGCTTTGGGACCCCATGTGTGCGCTCGGATCAGTGTAGTTGTGTCCAGTTTCTTGCCCCCCGGGGTCCCACCTGTACCTGTAATACAAACAAAAGTCATTAGTGCATATTGTGCTTGTGCTAATATGACCCCGCCATCCGTCACATATTTTGGCTTCCCATTCTGTGCACAGGGCGGGCCGGGCTTGTGACGGGAGTTCCCCCACAAAGGCACGGTCCGGCTCTTAGGGTAACTTGTTCAAAACCAAGTTAACGGGTGGCGCGGTTATTGTGAAGAATACCCTTCCCATGGGGGCTGCCTGTCCTGCCGCGGCATGTTACCTCATCGGAACACTCATAAGTGCAAAGCACATGAGCCGCAACCACAGTGTCCCGAATCGGCTTGTCGCCGCAGGTTCAAGCATGTCCGTGGGAGTTTTCGGGCTATGGGATTTTCTTATGATGCACCCTTGCCCGTGGTCTGTTATGATGTTGAAGGTATGGGAGGGTCATTGGTTTGTCCTTTGACGGGGGTTAGCCTCGGCGGGGCACCCATAAGTGCAAAGCAAATGAGCCGCAACCACAGTGTCTCGCTTTGACGCCCCCGTCTCAGGTCCAAGTGCAGATTGACGGTAGGTGATGGTTGCCTAAGCGCGGTGTGTGGGTAACAAAAGCTGTTTTTCTTATATTACTTCCCAGTAATTTGTGTCTTTAAGGAATTTCTTAACCACCTCGGCTATGGCCGAGCAGTGTTTCTCGGGGGGAGCGAGGAGATCTTGTAGGTGTACCGATTCATATCCTAATTTGAACATTTCAGATTTTATCTCTTCTCGTGCATGGGCGTTTGTTACACATTCAAACAAGATGTGTTGTGTTGTTTCTAGTTCATAGTTATCGCATTTTCTGCATAGACCCGTTGTGTTTCCTAGTTGAGTGTGGTTGGCATTTAGGCCGTTATGGTTAAATCTCAAACGGGAAATTACCACGTCTAATTTTCTGTTGTTGCTAAATTGGTGGGCAGATTTACCTACTATGGGCTGGAGGAGTTGGTAATGCCTCCCGGTGTTGGTTGGGTTTCTATCCCATAGAGCTTGCCATTTTCTCGTTATGGCGGTGTCTATGATTGTATAGATCTCCCGTTTTGAAGGGAGAGTATAATCTTTAATACCTATATCTAGTGCTAATCTGGCTGTTTCGTCGGCCGCCTCATTACCGGGGATGCCGACGTGGGATGGGATCCAGTCGATATCAATGTCTTGCCCTTCTCTTTTTGCCTTATCTAGTTTAGACAGGATTGAGTCAATTTGGTCAGGTCGTGTTTTGGATTTTCCTGACTGTAGGGCCTGGATAGCGCTAAGGCTGTCCGTGAGTACTGTGGCTTTGGGTGTCTTAACTGTGATGGCCCAGGAGATGGCCCAGTGAATGGCAATCAGTTCAGTTGTGAATACTGAGAGGTGTTGGTTTGTTTTAACAGGTACGTGAAGATTTCTCTCTGGGACAACGAATGCGGCGCCGGTTTTTCCTGTTGTGGGGTCCTTACTGCCATCTGTGTAGATTAGAGTTTTCCCAGCATGGCTGGTGCGAACATAAGAGAGGCTTTTATTTTTCATGTATTCATTTGTATTTTCTTCTTTCCTCCCCAGGACCTGATGGAGGTAACAGGAGGGTGTGTTGTGTTTGAGATCCCATTTGGATCTGTACTTGGGTGCCTGGATCTTATCGGGTATGTTGTGCTCTTTCAGGAGGGCACGAACTTTAGTACAATATGGGTTGTAGTTCTTGGCTCTCCTACATGAATAGCAACCATGATCTGTTAATAGATCATTCACTGGGAGGGATTTGCCAAGTGGGGAGGATCTAGCCCAGTATTTTAGTATGAGTTCTTCCCTTCGTAGATGTAGTGGTTTAAGTCCACATTCTACCTCTAGTGCGTTGATTGGGGTAGATCGGTATGCTCTTGTTGCTATCCTGAGGGCGTGGTTTTGAATGATATTCAGAGTTTTAAGGATATTCTCTGACGCGAGTAGCTGTTTATTACAGTCAATTATAGTTTATAATCCTTATCAGTTTTATGGCCCCTATAGGTAGCCAGCCCACCAACACTAAGCCACACCTACTTTTATCTGCTGGTTACCTGTACATGTTTAAGCTGGAAACCAGACCCCCCGGCATGAAAATCCTGTCTTTAACCCAGATATTTAATCCATATATGCCTAGCGTCCCATTTGTGGGACATAGTCAAACAGTGTAGACTCAAATGATCAGACGCTGCAAAACGTGTCGTCTGATCTGGGCCGCAAAATGCTACATCTGATCTGGGTCTACACTATTTGCTGAAACAACGAGGAAATTTAACCGCATCCATTTCTTGCTAGCAATGAATTAGGTGTACGGACTTTAACGGGCCATTATGATCAGTAGCTGTGCAAACCTTGGAGTCTGATCTGGGCCGCTAAGTGCGACGTCTGATCTCGGTCTACACTGTTTGCTTAATCAACGACGAAATTTAACCGCATCCATTTCTTGCTGGCAATGAATTAGATGTACGGACTTTGACTGATTTGACGGACCATGATGCTCAGACGCTGCAAAACTTGGCGTCTGATCTCGGCCGCAAAATGCGACATCTGATCTGGTTCTATACTGTTTGCTTAAACAACGAAATTTTAGCGCATCCATTTCTTCCTGACGATGAATTAGGTGTACGGACTTTGAGCGATTTTACGGGCCATTAATTTTCTAACGAGATTAAAAATGTGTTAAGTTAATTGCTTTAACTCATAATAAGTTGGCGTGTGCTGCTTACCTGGATTGAAATAGTAGAAAGACTTCATTCATTCACTTGTAAAAACGTAAAAAATCCAGTCTGGTGATTCTGCAAAATACCTGAGTATATTGATAACATGATTTGCTGTGAAAATCGTAAGTGCAAAATTTGGTTTTATAGAATATGTTTAGGTCTGAATTCATCATCAAATCAATGACAGTGTCCGTCTTGTGAGCAGCAACATGTGTGACATCATAGAAAGCTGTGTAATGGAAACCCATGTAAATCCAACTTTATACAGAGAAAAGGAGGATTTACAAGGGGTGTGTAGTCTTTCTTTCGTTCTCACAAGTCGATATATTAAGGAAAACGAACCAATACCCCGGCATCCTGGATACAATCCGGGTTGTGGCCCTGTGGGTACTCATTAGAACTGCCTCATTGAGGTGTATAAAGAGATTTTTTTTATATTTTTTTTAGAATTGAACTAAAAATTTTAACATATATCAATTGTTATCAATAAGTGATCACCACAAACCGAGATATTATGAAAACGCACAACTACCGCAAGATCCAGGACACATTCTGGAATTTCCCGGACAAATTAACTTCAGAAAAGGACAGCTAAAATATTCAAAATGAAAAATATTTTTTAACTCTCTTTTAAAATTGAGCTCAAATTTTTATTTGATACTAATTTCATTAATTTCTGACCACCTAAAGTCGAGATATTAGGGTTAACGCATCAATACCCCAACATCCAGGGCAAAATCCGAGAATTTCCCGGACAAATTAACTTAAAAAATGGACCCCTAAAACGTTAAAAAAAGTAAATTATTATTTTTTATCTTTTATAATAGAGCTAAAAAATTTATTTGATACTAATTTAATTAATTTCTGACAACCCGAAGTGGAAATATTTGAGGCGACAACACACCGCTACCTCCAATTTCCCGGACATTTCCAGGCGAATTCCCGGACAATTCCCGGACATTAGTGTGCACCGTCAAATGACATTCATACACCAGGACCTGTGATATGGGAAGTTAGTCCCTAGCTCTAACCAAAGATGTAAACTTAGCTACACAATCCTCAGCACCTTCAGCCGTCAAAATAATAGAATCGGGAAGGGCATTCCAATCTCTAATGGTTCGGGGGAAAAACGATTCTTTATAAATATCCGTTCTTGCAGTAAGGGTCTGAAACGTCATTGAATGGTGTTTTCTACAGTGCCTAGCCGGGGGAACAAGGTCATCTGTTGGAATGCTGGCAGCACCCTTTAGACCTTTGTATAAGAGTATGGACAGGACAATGCATCGGACAGTTCACCGACAAGTAAAGAAATGCTTAAGGTTCTTCAATACATTTGCACAAGAAACATATAGGTGTCTGATTTGTATGTTAATTTTCCCCAAAATATGATCCTGATTTCCTTTTAAAATGCCTGTCCCAGAAGAAGGTTTGGAGGTATACAATGCGTTAAGGACTATGAAAATGTCTTCCTGGCACGTTGGCTAAAATTCATGGGTGTTTAGCATGTTGACATATTTCTAGAAAAACAACCCATAATGTTCCAAATTAAATGAATAAATATAAAACATACATATTAAAAAATGTATTTTTGTTGTTGGAAGAAAAAAATAAAAATTCACTTTGAAAGAAAATTTCATTTCAAAATGGTCCATTTTTGAACGTCTGTTTCTCCATTGTCCTTCAGTAGAAACATACCATTTTTACACTAAAATATACTTTAGTGTGTGTACAAGCAACGACGAGACGTGCTTTTTCCAAAAACTCGCATTAAAACATTATATCCATACCGATAGAACCCCTATCAACATGTAAAGGTCACTATACATTGTCATCCATGTACACAGTATGACGCACGGATTAAATTTAGCACTGGGGTAAATAGGCGTAGCGATAATAAAAATTCTGTCAAATCGTTATTATGGCTTTTGGACAAATCAAACAATTCTCCCCTCTTGTATCTATTTAATGCATAATATTATTCACCAAATTAACGGAAGAATAAAGGAAAGCATGATCTGGGCATAAAAATATTTAGAATAAAATCCGTTGTGCAGGATATTTTTACCCACGATTAGCATGTTTATACCCCTGTTTTACCTGGAGAATTTACCAACCATGTATACAGCAATGGCTGTCAAAAAGACCGTTCGGTGGGAGTTTAAAAGAATGGATATAATGTTATTATGGCAGTTTTTGGAAAAACTACTTCTCGTCCTTGCTAGGACATGGATTATACTTTAGGTTAATGTAAAAACTGAATGTTTCCGAGGAAGCACAATGGAGAAACCGATGTTCAAAAATTGACCATTTTGAAAGGTAATTTTCTAGGCAGTGGCTATTCGTACGGCCCCGTACGAATAGCCTGCATTGGCTAATCGTACGGCCCCGTACGGTTAGCCTGTATTGGCTAATCGTACGGCCCCGTACTTTTAGCCAAAATAGGCTATATTGGCTAATCGTACGGCCATTCTAGTTCGGTACCAAAAAAAGTGATACTGCTGGTGGTAAGACAAATCAGCTGATCGTACGGCCTTGAAAGACTAGCCATTCCTAGCCCCTATGTAAAACGTGCTGAAACCCAAAACATAAAGGATATTAGTGCACGGGCGATGAAGTTTGTATCAAATTGACCCAATTGTTTAGGAGTTCGCATTTAAAGAAACTGTTGACGGCGCACGACGAACGACCCACGGCACAAACCGGACAATTTTAAGCTCTGGAACCGCACTTCTTCTAGAAGGCGTATTCATCAGATTACAAGTCCATGTAATGAACACCCCTCTAAACCTCCCATTATACACAGAAAAAGTAAGGTTTACGGGGGAATTCATTATTTGCCTTATTTTTGCTATAAAAATAGATTGTGGGTACTCGTTAGAGCCGCCTAATTGAGTCGGTTCTAACGAGCACCCACAATCTATGTGTAGACAAGAATTAAGAAAACTATCAAACATTTTCATCTGTCGTACAGAAAGACAGACGTTCGGATAATGGCCAAACTACATGCCCCTCCCCACAAACTAAGAAAATATTTCAAGTCATATGATCATAGCTCGACATCAGCCGGCTTTTTATTTATTCGTTTGTTTGGATTTAACGATACGTCAACTAACCCTTGGCGTTTCCCAGAGAAAGGGAGATTGAAAAAAAAAAAAAAAAAACAACAAAAAAAACCATGACAAATGTAGACGGACAGGCAGCGTGACGGACAGACGGACAGACAGGGCGATTACTTAGGGCACCCACAAAATATTTCATCGGGACTTGAAGAAATAGATGCGCTGCATGATGCCTTCACGCAGAGCTGAAACCGACCGCACATGAGTACTGGTTTTGTTTTGTTTGATTTGAGATTTAACGTCACCGTCAACACTGCGTATGTCATTCTGGAGACGTTGCTTCCAATTTTGGAAGGGTTTCTATGCATGGACGGTCCGATATGCACTCGCTTATAAACCCTATTAGTTTCATTTGGTGACAGGGCTTGAGTTGTCATTTCACCTCAATGTCGGGTAAAAGTCCCCTGACATTGAAAACAACGTCTCCAAAATGACCTGTAGTGTTGACAGGGACGTTAAATCTTTTCTTCGGTCATTTTCTCCCTTCCGCTGATTCAAGGAGGGCAGTTGTCAGTTTTGGGCGGAAGAATGTACACTGTACTGGTTAAACGCTTATGTGAAAGCCTGCCCAGGAAAAGTGTGGATAGGTAAATAGTGTTGACTGGGCTTTTAAACTCCAAAACAAACAAACAATACAAACTTGACTATCGTAGAAGCGAGACACTTGGAACACTTTAAGGGTGACAAGACGTGCGACCAACAAACACACAAATTCCGCCCGCGAAGGCGCAGTCTGATCATACTCTTACCTGCTCGTTTTGCCCTTCTATTAAAAAAGAAGAATCCTCTAAGTCCTAATTTATATAGAAAAAACTTGGGTTTACGGGGGTATATATCTTCTTATTTCTGCTCCAATGCACATGTTGTGGGTACTCGTCCGAACCGCCTATACCACCTCATTGAGGCGGTTCAAACGAGCACCCACAATTTGTGTTGGCAGTATAAATAAGAAAGATATCACAGATTTTTTTTTTCAGGAAACACCATGAAAACATGCCTAAATAATAGATTGACCCTCTTGAACCCCACTTTTATATAGTGTGGGGTAAACCTTATTTTTCTTATTTCTGCTCTAAAATAATTATATATTGTGCGTACTCGTCAGAACCGCCATAATCGGGTACCCACAATCTATATTGTGAGCAGAAATAAAAAATGTCACAGTTTTTTATTTATAACTTTTCATTTTTTTCGGCGATAAAGGTTACATTGTATTTGTATAGGCGCGTAGCGATGTGAAAAAATGCACTATGTCGCACGGGTGCGTCATCGTAATGCTGCAGACTAACTTGTTCATAAGATGTGGAAATATTGATGACACAATAATCAGTCTGTGCATCTTAGATTCTACCCAATCTTATCAATATATTTGTTGTTCACAATTAGCATGGCAGTTTTGTATTCATACAGGCTAAATGCAAAGTTTTAATAATGATATTATTTGCGCCACTCCATCCCTCAGGGAGATCAGCCTGTGCATCCGCACAACCTCACGGAAACAAGCCTTTATAATTTTGATCCACTTTAACCCCACCTTTTATTGTAAAACTTTACAGGGGTGCACATTATTTTTCTTATTTCTGTTGATAATTCAAATCGTAGATACTCGTTAGAACCGCCTCGCCGATGGCGGTACCCAAATCCATGTTCTGGGCAGATATATGATCCTTCAGCGGTCGCATATATGATGAGTTCTATAAACTCATCTGCTATGCATACTGTCAACGCTTAAATAGGATGATAATGTTGAGAGAAATGCAAGTAGCTTAACATTTAAGTAAGTTAAGGAAACTGAAGAATTAAAATATGTTAGAAAACATCATTACAATAACCTTGGATTACGTTTCCCTGTGCATTCTGTTTTGAAGGTCTTCCCGCCATGGATACAGCTAAACGTTATTTCCGACACTTTAAGAGCCTCATTGATAGTTCTCTGAAGTTGTTTATTTTCATATCAACCGGGGGCTTGAAGAAATAGATGGGCTGCATGATGCTTCCACACACAGCTGAATCCGATCACCCCCGAGTACTGGTAAACTGCTTAGAGGATCTAAGCGGTGCGAGTCAGATCTTGCGTGCTTTTAAACCCTATTGGTTTAATTGGGCGACTTGGCTTGAGATGTCATTTCATCTCAAGGTCGGGTAAAAGTCCCACAAAATTGGAAGCAACGTCTCCAAAATGACCTATACAGTGTTGACGGGGACGTTAAACTCAAATCAAACAAACAAATCATTGATAGTGTGTTTAGGACGTCTGCTTTTAGCTTTTAGACAAAGATGAATATATTAGTAAGCAACATCAACAAGCACTTAGCCTTTGAGAGCATTCTTGCTGACTGTCAACATGGTTTCCGGAGTCAAAGGTCTTGCGAAACGCAGCTTGTTCAATTTTACCATGACATTGTGAGCAATCTGGATGGGGCCATAAACCGTGGCCACAAACAGACTGACTTGATCATCATGGACTTCGCTAAGGCCTTTGACAAAGTACCTCACAGAAGGCTATTACATAAACTGGAGTACTATGGGATAAGAGGATCCACACATAGGTGGATTAGCTCATGGCTCTCTGAGCGCTCACAACAAGTTGTACTTGATGGCCAAGCGTCTGATTCAGTCCCTGTTTTATCTGGAGTCCCCCAAGGTTCGGTCCTTGGACCGGTCCTTTTCTTGGTTTTCATTAATGATCTCCCCGATAATACCAGGTCATCGGTCCGTTTGTTTGCTGATGATTGTGTCCTGTATAGGAACATATATTCTGCTTCTGACTGTCTTATTTTACAAGATGACCTGGATCAACTTGCACAGTGGGAGGCCGATTGGCAAATGAAGTTCAATGTTGCCAAATGTCACTCAATGAGGGTGTCACGACACCCTCCGGACAAGCAAATTAAGTTTGACTATACTCTTCACCAGCAAATTTTGGAGCATGTTCAATCCGCCAAATATCTTGGTATCACCATCACTGACGATCTTGATTGGTGTCAACATATCTCAGAGATTACATCAACTAGGACTTTAGGATTCCTTAGACGGAACTTGGCTTTTGCACCTAGGCAGACAAAGGATGTTGCATATAAAACATTGGTTCGCCCTCAACTTGAATATGCATCACCCATTTGGCATCCCTATGTTAAAACTCAGACTCAGCAGGTGGAGAAGGTGCAGAGGACAGCTGCTCGATGGACCTGTAGGCGATGGCGAAATAGAAGTAGCGTCGGTGACATGCTTAATGAGCTAGAATGGCCGTCCCTGGAGGCCCGTCGTGAGCAGTCCTCTTTGACCTTCTTCTACAAGATACACTCTGATTCAGTGTCTATTGATAAAGATAGGTACTTGACCCCTGTAACAGTGCCGACCCAAACAAGGGCATCAAAAGTAAACGACTCACAATATCGTAGATACCAGTCCTATAGTGATGCCCTGAAGAACTCGTTCTTTCCTAGAACTATTCCCCAATGGAATAGTCTTCCCTCCTCTGCGGTGAATGCCAAGTCCGTATAAGAGTTCAAAGCCCGCATAGTGTAAGATTGGGACTCAGAGGTATGCGTTTTAGGATACATCTGTTATGCAGATTGTAAATAGTTTAAAGGACGCATCCAGTGCCTCTCTCTTTTTTTTTTCAGCTAAATTCTAAATTTAGCCACCCAATCAACTGAGGTAATGGCCAAATATGACCGACTCAGTATAAGAAGATAGATAGATAGCAGCCGAATTAGGGGTGGGGGTAGAGTCTAATGGAAGCCAAAACCGATAATGCATGAGAAGCTTTTTTCCTCGGTCAGACAAGGGCTGTGTACTGACACATTTTGCAGCCGGAATTGGCAACGTGTCACCACATTCTAGAGCCCGACCATTGGTCTGCATCTGCATTCAAAATTCGAACCTCGCCAGAGGACTGCCCATTTTACAGGACAAACGCTTAACATTGGGTGCGTTCTGTGCCTACATGACATCTTGAGCGGGGGATGTGGGAGGTGCGATTGACCTACTTCTCACATCCTCCGCGTAAGAAGTCACCCAACTCCCAATCGGCTAGCTGATAACTGTCAAGCAGACAGGAGTCAGCATATTGGCAGCCTAGGGAAAAGAGCAGTACCTACAACTAATCCCAGATGGCGAACTGGGGGTAGCCCCTATGTGCCCATGGCGCCCGGTTACCTTAAAAACATCTGTCAGTCAGTCAGCCGAATTGTGCGTGAACTGCGCTTATAAAATTGAACGCAGTTAGAACGCTGATAATGTTCAATTTTGCTTTCCAAAGCACTATAGCTTGTAAATTTTTCACCAACACTCAATGATATCTCCATTCTGGGAGAAATAACATCTTGCTTGTAGCTTACCTTGTTTCTATTAAGCGAACAGAATTAATTATTTTAATTATGCGTACTTAAGTATTTTGACACAGCCTTTAAAGTATACCGTTAATCCTTAATATTGATCTATACCGCGACTCATCTGAAGGCCGTTTTCAAAGTGTTTTTCACAACTTAAGTACGTAGCATTATCGGCCAGTTAAACGCCAGAACTAAGAAGCTAAAACATCAGTCTAAGCTGAGAACGATAATTGAAGCAATTAATTTCATTAACTTACCATCCTAAACAAACTGATAATCGATAGTACTATTAATCAATTAAATTTTTTCTGTTGACATGTATATACCATCGATATTAATATTTAACAATACTTATAAGTATATATATAAATAATATAATTCTGATTCGCAAAATATATTTTAACCTATTCCTTGGTACCGAATTATAGCCGTACGATTAGCCAATATAGCATATATTGGCTAAACGTACGGGAACGTACGATTAGCCAATACAGGCTAATCGTACGGGACCGTACGATTAGCCAATGCAGGCTATTCGTACGGGGCCGTACGAATAGCCACTGCCAATTTTCTAATAAAGTAATTTATTATTTTTTCTTCTAACAACAAATAGGACACTTTTGAATAAGCATATTTTATGATTTTTCATATAATTTGGAACATTATGGGTTGCTTTTCTAGAAACTTGTCGACATTCTGAACAACCGTAAATTTTAGCTCACGTGTCAAGTTGACATTTGTATATACCTTAAAGGTTTTCAAATGCTTATATCTCAACAGTCACTCATCACAGAGCACTCATATTTGGAACTTAAAGGCATTTAATCTCGTTTATTGAGGACCATTATTGCATTACATAATATTATATAGCCCTCAGTGCTGAGTCTGCTGACTGAAGAGAAGTCCTCTGTCTTCAACAGGTAAGGGACCTCTTGGAGAAAAATAGATAGTTTACTAACTGTTGACTAGAGTGTACCTTATTGATTTTCCCCTTAAGTGCCTCAGTCAGGGATTCAATAACAGCTACTAATCACCATATTAGGGGCTGCCTTTGATCTGCTACAGAGTGTATATCACAGAGGGCAATAAAACAATTATGAGCACACAGTGTGTCCTACCTTACAAGAATAAATAAATGCCTTTAAGTGACCCCATGATTGACCTCAGAATATATCTAGGTCACTGTGACCTATATTTCATGGTTCTGTGATTTTGCCTGTTATCTTGAATACTATTTGATGGAGAAATGTAATACCTGCATTACCTGATAATTGACCGCAAAATATATCTAGGTCAGTGTGACCTTTTTTGTGGGTCATGTCATACCAGGGTTATTAGTTCCATGTGGCCCCATGATTGACCTCAAAATATATCTAGGTCAGTGTGACCTATATTTCATGGTTCAGTGATTTTGCCTATTATCTTGAATACTATTTGATGGAGAAACATCATGCCTGGATTATTTATTCCATGTGACCTCATCATTGACCTCAAAATATATCTAGATCAGTGTGACCTATCTTTCTTGGTTCAGTGATTTTGCCTATTATCTTGAACACTGTTTGATAGACAAATGTCTCACCTGGATTATTACATGTAGTTCCATGTGACCTCTTGATTTACCTCAATATATTTGTAGGTCATTGTGACCTATATTTCATGGTTCAGTGATTTTGCCTATTATCTTGAATACTATTTGATAGAGAAATGTCATGGAGAAATGTCATACCTGCATTACCTGATAATTGACTGCAAAATATATCTAGGTCAGTGTAACCTTTTTTGTGGGTCATGTCATACCACGTTTATTAGTTCCATGTGACCCCATGATTGACCTCAAAATATATCTAGGTCAGTGTGACCTATATTTCATGGTTCAGTGATTTTGTCTATTATCTTGAATACTATTTGATGGAGAAACGTCATGTCTGGATAATTTATTCCATGTGACCCCATCATTAACCTCTAAATATATCTAGGTCAGTGTGACCTATATTTCTTGGTTCAGTGATTTTGCCTTTTATCTTGAATACTGTTTGATAGACAAACGTCTCACCAGGATTATTACATGTAGTTCCATGTGACCTCTTGATTTACCTCAATGTATA
Source organism: Lucinisca nassula (assembly GCA_963580285.1). Classification (NCBI taxonomy): domain Eukaryota; kingdom Metazoa; phylum Mollusca; class Bivalvia; order Lucinida; family Lucinidae; genus Lucinisca; species Lucinisca nassula. Next base: position 32,661,245 of record OY757025.1, on the reverse strand, counting down.
TGTAGGTCATTGTGGCCTATATTTCATGGTTCAGTGATTTTGCCTATTATCTTGAATACTATTTTGATGGAGAAATGTTATACCTGGTTTATTAGCCACCCCCGCCAATCGAGGCTTGAAGAAATAAGAGGCTGCATGATGCTTCCACACAGAGCTAAATCTGACCGCACACTTATACGGGTAAACCACTTCTAAAGAGGATTTAATCCTGCCCAGGCATAGCGGTGTGAGTCGGGCCGTCCATGCTTATAAACCCTATTGGTTTCATTGGGCAATAGGGCTTGAGATGTCATTTCATCACATTGTCAGGTAAAAGTCCCACAAAATTTGAACCAACTTCTCCAAAATGACCTACATGTATACAGTGTTGACGGGAACTTTAAACCTCAAATCAAACAAACAAACAAAACCTGGGATATTACTTCAATGCAGCCAGATAATTGGCCTCAAAATATATGTAGGTCAGTGTGACCTATATTTCATGGTTCAGTGACTTTGCCTTATATCTTGAATACTATTTGATGGAGAAACTTAATACATGTATCTGAATAATCAATTCCATGTGACCCGATGAATGACATAAAAATATATCCAAGTCAGTGTGACCTATATTTCATCATTCAGTATTCTGCCATAGATTTTGAATACTATTTCTTGGAGAAACTTCAAACCTGAATTTTAAGTTCCATGTGACCAGATGATTGACATAGAAATATATCTAGGTCAGTGTGATCCATTTTAATGGTTCAATGATTCAAGACACTGTTTGATTCTGAAATGTAATATCTGGAATATATATACATGTTCCATGTGACCTGATGATTGACCTCAAAATCTATCTAGGTGGGTGAGACCTATATTTCATGGTTCAGTAATTTTACCTTATATTTTGAAGGCGCGAAACAGGTGAGCTATGCTGTCATGCGACAGCTCTTGCTTGTTTCATTTATATTGAGTTTTTTTTTTTTTTTTATGAAAAGTCCTGTTAGCTAACAATGTAGACCCTTTTCAGTCATGGCATTATGTGGCTTCTGATCTGGGTCTGCACTGTTTACCTCTATACCTTTTACATGTTTCCATTGCACACATTATGAAAGCCTACCTTAGTATATACTACTTGTACATTATAAATTTTACTACCGAAAAATGAAAGTTTTCAGATAAAAAATTTCAATATTTTTCTTATTTCTGCTCAAGACATAGATTGTGTATACTCGTTAGAAACAGGCCCCTGCCTATATGGTCTGCATGATGCTTCCACGCAGAGCTGAATCCGGCCTGCACACTAGTACTGGTAAACCGCTTAGAGGATCTAAGCCTGTCCAGGAACCGCGGTGCGAGGCCGACCGTCCATGCTAATAAACCCTATTGGTTTCATTGGGCAACAGGGCTTGAGATGTCATTTCATCTCAATGTCAGGTAAAAGTCCCACAAAATTGGAAGCAACGTCTCCAAAATGACCTTTACAGTGTTGACGGGGACATTAAACCTCAAAGTAAACAAACAAAAAAACAAAACTGGTTAGAAACCCCTCAACGGGGCAGTTCTTTTTCGGCCTGTCCATGCTTATAAACTGTATTGGTTTTATTGGGCGGCAGGGCTTGAGATGTCATTTCGTCTCAATGTCGGGTAAAAGTCCCACAAAATTGGAAGCAACGTCTCCAAAATGACCTTTACAGTGTTGACGGGGACATTAAACCTCAAATCAAACAAACAAACGAGGCAGTTCTAACGAGAACCCACAATCAATGTTTTTGAGCAGAAATAAGAAAAATAATGTATACCCCTGCAAACCCCAGTTTACTATATAACAGGGATTTTCCTACATTTTATAATCAGCTGGGTATGGAAAATATAGCTCGCTAATATTTAAAGTTGGGAATTTAAATCAGTTGTAACTTTGTCAATTTTGCACTAGGAATATCCCTGTATAAAAGTGGGGTTTAAAGGGGTCAAATTTATATAGGCGTGTTTTCGTGATGAATGTATACAGCCCAACCTCTTTTTTGTAGCACAAATGCTGGGGGTCCCAACTTGAAACAGTGTTTGTTAACCCTTAACCTGCTGAATGAATTGATTTAGTGCCACCTATTTATGATACTAACCAATCAAATTATTTGATATAATGTATTCATTCAAATTTCCGAACTGAATGACAGACAGTGTAGGTGCTGATAAGATGGACTTCATCTGATCGGATCTACACTGTTTGCAAAGAATAGGGGTCGTCGTGTTAAGAGGATAAGAGTTAAACAACCATGTTATGCAAACAAAAATGTTTACAGAAAACACCACCACCTTATTATAACACAGTTCATTATAACACAGATTTGGATATAACACAGTTTCAAGATGGCTCCCAAAAATGTATAGATTATATAGAAAAATGACCATAAATGGTCATTTTTCTATACAATCTCTACATTTTTGTTTGGATAATATATAACACAGTTGTTTAACTAACACGGTTTCTGCTTTGGATCCCATTAATAATGTTATAAGAGGTTCTGGTGTAATTATCATCTTTAAACATTGTTATATCCAAAACCGTGTATTAATGAACAGTGTTTTAATGAGGTTTTAGTTTATTATTTGTATTTAATGTTTGTTTTTGATTTTCAGATCTATTGAAAGAGGTCTGCTGTTTCACTGTCAGCTTAGAAATGGGTGAGTTGTACTTTTGGACGAACGTATACTTAATTTAGTATCATCATGTAAACAAATCCATGTTAAATGAACACCCCTCTAAACCCCATTTTATATAGAGAAAACTCGGGTTTACGGGGATAAACATCATTTTCCTTATTTCTGCTCCAAGACATAGGTTGTGGGTACTCATTAGAACCGCCTCATTGAGGCGGTTCTGACGAGCACCCAAAACCTTTGTTTGGACTATAAATATGAAAAATATCACAAATTTTCATCAGAAAAATTACATTTTTTGAGGTATGAAAAAATGCACTATATCACATGAATGTGTTATCGTAATTTAATCTGGTTCCAGATTTGGCCAGTTTTGTAAGTTTATGGTCTTTTTCTCATCTACGTATGTACTGCCATTACCCCCAAAAATGGCATATATTGGCTCAAAAGTTGATCTTTTTATAAGCATTATTGGTAAAAAATGGCAGATGAAAAGGTGGCCTGAATCTTTACAAACCAAGTGGAAAAAATAGCAGCAGTGTCTTTAGATTTCTTTGTATATTCAGTTGATCAAGAAAATTTGAAATTTACATGCATGCCATCATTACACACAAAAAAATGTCATCATTACACATACATATACAACCTCTCTACACACTGTTGTTTGGGCTCAAAGTATAAATTATGTTAGTAAAAAAAACTATTACAATAAAACTTTGATGGCTCGAACATCGATGGCTCACTTACCACGGCTCTTTCAAGCCTGTTCTTGAGTCCCCAGGAAAAAAATCCATAATTGCAGATATAAATATATGTAACTACAGATATAAATATATGTGGGAAAAATTGTCTTATTTGATCTTGAAAATAAATGCTGTGTGTACTCATTAGAATCACCTTGTTGAGGCAATTCTAACGAGAACACACAACATACATTTAAATTGAAGAAAATTGAAAAGATATCCATAACATGCCTTTATGTTATTGAAAGTCGAAAAAAAATATCCTTTTTAAAAAAAGTCATCACCATTGAGCCCCATGACCTAGGGCAATGATTTACTCTCGAATAATATACTCCTGTCTCGAACAAACTTTTGTTATTGTTTGTTTTGTTTGTTTGTTTGATTTGAGGTTTAACGTCCCTATCAGCACTGTATAGGTCATTTTGGAGATGTTGCTTCCGATTTTGTGGGACTTTTACCTGACATTGAGATGAAATGTTATCTCAAGCCCTGTCATACAATGAAACCAAAAGGGTTTATAAGCATGGATGGTCAGACTCGAATCGCTTTGCCTGGGCAGGCTTAGATCCTCTAAGTGGTTTATTACCAGTTTTTGAAGTTTCAGTATATTTTTTCTTGCCTCAGGATGTCAACAACAGTAAAGGCTGCTAAGGGTATGGAAGAGTTTTGGAAGAAAAACAGACGTTTGAACAGACCTCTGTCTCCTCATTTATCTATATACAAGTAAGTAATGCATCACAACCTCATTATAACAGGGTTCATTATAACATGGTTTTGGATATAACACAGTTTCAAGTTGGATCCCAAAAATATATAAATTATATAGAAAAAATCTATACATTTTTGTTTGGATACAACACGGTTGTTTAACTAACACAGTTCCTGCTTTGTATCCCATCATTAGTGTTATAAAGAGGTTGTGGTGTACTGAAAAGACCAGTCTCCTTGTGTAACTTGATAGGTACAAGTTTGAACACAACAGTTTCTTAATTTGCTTGCCTGTATCATGTGTATGGAAGTACAAAAGAGCTTTATTGTCATCTTGTACATGTCATTTTGTATAAAAAAGAGAAGATGTGGTCAATGGCCATAACTCCAGATCAGGCATTTTTTGTTGTTGTTGTTGTTGTTTTTTTGTCGAAAAGTGCTGATATGTTTCTTATTTCTGCATGAAAACTTACGTTGTGGATACTCAGTTACAGTGCCTCAAACGATTACCCACAACTATGTTTTCATGCTGTAATAGGAAAAATAATGTGTGGATACCTCCACTTAACTGGGGTTATGTGTGGCTTTTTTCTGAAGTTTAATATAGTCAGCATAGTGAAAGCTCAGGTGATACTTATATTTTGTGTGCCTTGCTCATTTTAAAAGATCCCAGGCCTTGAAGTTATTTAATTTTTTTCATGCTCAACTAAGCTTAGCATGAAATTTATAATGTTCATAAATATTATAATTAAAATGAAAGAGGTAGTTTTCCTGCTCAGATCAGCACAGAATTTTATCTGTCCTGCTCATATATTTTAAAATGCCAACAATTGTTGGCATTTTAAAATATATGAGTACAACAAATTTCATGCTCAAGTCAGTTGAGCATGAAAAAAGTTTTACAACCTCAAATCTAGGCCTTGATGTTATAAAACTTTTCATGCTTAGCTCAACTGAAATTTGTAGTGCTTGTAGGAATGAAAGAATAAATAAGTTGGGCTATTTTCTTTTCTCAGCAGAGAACAGTATTTGTCATGCTCAAAAATTGTAATGCTCAATTGTTGGCATTTTAAAATTTATGAGCAGGGCAAATTTCATCTTCAAGTAAGTGATCATGAAAAAAAGTTTTATCAGTTACCCCTTATATTAATTGCATTGTAACACATTGACCTGATAAAGATATGCTATCGCAGGACATGGGAGCTTTATCAGTTCAACGTGACATTGCACTTCTATGAACTCTTTTAACTGGACTTCTGGAAAGTTGGCAAACTGTAAGAGTGTACAAGGAGATTAACTGATAAATTGAATACTGGTACCAGATTCGTATCATTTGATATCAAATTTATCAGGCATGGCTTCGAGAAGCCTCAAGATTCTACAAGCGTTCTCAGAGCCTTGCCTGATAAACTTGGTATCAAAAGACACAAACCTGGTATTCTCTGTTTATAACCTTGGGCCCTGGTGCACAGCAAAACATACAGTAAGATTTGTGCAACAGGAAATGACTCTTATCTGCTCACCCCCCAATATGGCAAGAGTTTTAGAATATCTCCCTTTGCATAGACTGATCAGACTGTGCTGATGTGCAAACTGAAATGAGTCTTTGCTGGTAATACAAGCCCTGTTCTGTGCACTGGCTAAAATAATACCTGCCTGTATTTTACTAAGGAATAGTATTCATTTGTTGCCCTTGTGTGAGGGGAATATGATGATTTGTTCACCCGAGCAGGTAATATTGTCTGTGCTCGGGTGAACAAATTGCAATATTCACATTTTGCCCTTGTGTTAGGGAAATATGACGATTTGTTCACCTGAGCAGGTAATATTGCACAAAGAAGTTTTGTGTCTATGACTAGCCATATAGAGTGCAGCATAATGTTTGCTGTAACTCCACTTTATCAAGATACCAACATTCTTGTTCTACTTTTTCCAGACCACAGATGACATCAATGTTGTCCATTACTCATAGGATTACTGGCATAGCTATGACTGGAGGTATGTACAGATGCTATCAATATTGTCAATTACCGGCATGTTAGCTGACATAGCTAGGACTTGAGGTATGTACAGATGCTACCAATATTTCAATCACTTGCATGTTAGCTGACATAGCTATGACTGGAGGTATGTACAGATGCTGTCAATATTGTCAATTACTTGCATGTTAGCTGACATACCTATGACTGGAGGTGTGTATAGATGCTATTAATATTGTCAATGACTCACATGTTAGGTGACATACCTATGACTGGAGCTGTGTACAGATGGTATCAATATTGTCAATGACTCACATGTTAGCTGACATACTTATGACTGGAGGTGTGTACAGATGGTATCAATATTGTCATTGACTCACATGTTAGCTGACATACCTATGACTGGAGGTATGTACAGATGGTATCAATATTGTCAATGACTCACATGTTAGCTGACATACCTATGACTGGAGGTGTGTACAGATGGTATCAATATTGTCAATGACTCACATGTTAGCTGACATACTTATGACTGGAGGTGTGTACAGATGGTATCAATATTGTCAATGACTCACATGTTAGCTGACATACCTATGACTGGAGGTATGTACAGATGGTATCAATATTGTCAATGACTCACATGTTAGCTGACATACCTATGACTGGAGGTGTGTACAGATGGTATCAATATTGTCAATTACTTGCATGTTAGCTGACATACCTATGACTGGAGGTGTGTATAGATGCTATCAATATTGTCAATGACTCACATGTTAGTTGACATACCTATGACCGGCCCGCACACTAGTACTGGTAAACCGCTTAGAGGATCTAAGCCTGTCCAGGAACTGCGGTGCGAGGCGGACCGTCCATGTTAATAAACCCTATTGGTGTCATTGGGCGACAGGGCTTGAGATGTCATTTCATCTCAATGTCGGGTAAAAGTCCCACAAAATTGGAAGCAACGTCTCCAAAATGACCTTTACAGTGTTGACGGGGACGTTAAACCTCAAATCAAACAAACAAATGACAGGAGGTATATACAGATGGTATCAATATTGTCAATGACTCACATGTTAGCTGACATACCTATGACTGGAGGTGTGTATAGATGCTATCAATATTGTCAATGACTCACATATTAGCTGACATACCTATGGCTGGAGGTTTGTATAGATGCTATCAATATTGTCATTGACTCACATGTTAGCTGACATACCTATGACTTAAGGTGTGTATAGATGCTATCAATATTGTCATTGACTCACATGTTAGCTGACATACCTATGACTGGAGGTGTGTACAGATGGTATCAATATTGTCATTGACTCACATGTTAGCTGACATACCTATGACTGGAGGTATGTACAGATGCTATCAATATTGCCAATTACTTGCATATTAACTGACATACCTATGACTGGAGGTGTGTATAGATCCTATCTGATTGAGTGAATATTGTCAATTACTCGCATGTTAACTGACAATGAGTGGAGATATTCACAGCTGACATCAATGTTGTTAATTCTCATAAGATTACTGGCATTACTATAACTTGGGGTATGTACGTATGTATTTATACTGTAAATTACTCGCACGCTAACTGGCATAGCCAGACTGGAGATATGTCAGGGTCCAAGCTGACCCAAAAAAATTAAAGAGAAGTGACTTCTCCCTCCTGGGAAAATAGGGAGAAGTTTGCTGGGTCTAGGGGGAAGTGGGTTCAGCTTAATAACAGACAACAACAGTGTAATGAGTTCTCCTGTAAACTCCCAATTTATTTGGAGGCAAGTGGGCTTTCATGTACACTCCATATTTTTCACTTCTGTGGTGTATTCCTTGCTTCCAAAGGATAACCCTTTTATAGAACATATTTATAGGGGTATCAATCGTACATGTGATATTCTGATTATGACGAGGAGTGATATTTGCCTTTTAAGATGAAGATTTGTTTTGTTTGATTTGAGGTTTAACATCCTCGTCAACTCTAAAAATGTCGTTTTGGAGATGCTGCTTTTGTGGGACTTTTACCTGGCATTGAGATGAAATGTCATCTCAAGTCCTGCCGCCCATTGATTTAAGATTAAGAAGCTTGGGATCTACATAAAGAAGGGTGTGGGTTAAATTTCAAGACTGTTGCTAGTGTGTGTAGCCGAGCAGGTCTGAGTCAAAACACCCAGAAACAGGTTTCAACCCTTTCATTGAAAATATTTAACATCACTACAGCTGTGTTAAGGGAATTTGTGGTGGCCTTAAAAAGTCTCCCTGCCCTTCATCATAGTGTAGTTTATATTTTTAGCTCACCTGAGCCGAAGGCTCATGTGAGGTATTAGTATACCACGAGCCGGCGTCCGTCGTCGTCCGTCGTCGTCGTCCACACTTTCAAAGAAGTATATCTCCGGAACCAGTGGGCCAATCTTGATCAAATTTCATGTGAAGCATTATCAGGTAGGGGGAAAGGCTGCATACTGTTTTCGGGCAGATCGGATTGGAACTCTGGTTGCCACGGCAACAAATAGCTCCCATAGACTTAACATAGGAAAAAGTTTGTCATCACTCTAGCTCCGTCAATTTTTTTCTGATCGACTTCATTCTTGCAGATAACGAGGACAGGTATGAAATCTCGATCAAGTTCGATTTTGGGCTGAATCGGATTATTCACTCAGGAGTTACGTGCCCTTGAGCGTTCTTAACATAGGAAAAAGCTTGTCATCACTCTAGCTCCGTTAATTTTTTTCTGATCGACTTCATTCTTGCAGATAACGAGGACAGGCATGAAATCTCAATCAAGTTCGATTTTGGGCTGAATCGGATTATTCACTCAGGAGTTACGTGCCCTTGAGCGTTGAAAAAATTGCCTATTGACTTAACATGGGGAGAATGTTGTCATCACCGTAGCTGCTTCAATTATTTTCAGATTGGCTTTATTCTTGCAGATAACCAGCACAGCCATGAAATCTCGGTCAAGTTCGATAACTGGCAGAATCGGATCATTCACTTAGGAGTTACCTGCCCTTGTGTGTTTTTGCATTAGGGTTAATGGGAATTTAAAAAATGTATATCTTAAAGACTACTTGGCCAACTTTGATCAAATTTCATGTGTCGCATTATTGGGCAAGTGGAAAGGCTTCATTAGGTTTTCAGGCAGATCTGAGTGGAACTCTGGTTGCCATGGCAACATCTAGCTCCCATAGACTTCACATAGGAAAAAGCTTGTCATCACTCTAGCTCCGTCAATTTTTTTCTGATCGACTTCATTCTTGCAGATAACCAGTACAGGCATAAAATCTCGGTCAAGTTCGATTTTGGGCCGAATCGGATTATTTGCCTTGGAGTTACCTGCCCTTGAGCATAAAAAAATACGTTGTGACCACGATAGCAACTTTATTTTTATTCAGATCAGCTTCAAACTTGTCGGCTTCATTCTTGCAGATAATAAGGACAGGCATAAAATCTCGGTTAAGTTCGATTTTGGGCAGAATCGGAATATTGACCTCGGAGTTACATGACCTTGAGCGACAAAAAATTTGCCCATAGACTTAACATTGGGAAAATGTTGTGACTACGATAGCGACTTGAATTTTTTTCAGATCAGCTTCAAACTTGCAGGTAACGAGGACAGACATAAAATCACCGTTAAGTTCGATTTTGGGCCGAATCAGATTATTTGCCTTGGAGTTACCTGCCCTTGAGCATGAAAAAATACGTTGTGACCACGATAGCAACTTTATTTTTATTCAGATCAGCTTCAAACTTGCAGGTAACGAGGACAGGCATAAAATCCCGGTTAAGTTCGATTTTGGGCCGAATCGGAATATTGACCTCGGAGTTACGTGACCTTGAGCGACAAAAAATTTGCCCATAGACTTAACATAGGGAAAATGTTGTGACTACGATAGCCACTTGAATTTTTTTCAGATCAGCTTCAAACTTGCAGGTAACGAGGACAGACATAAAATCTCGGTTAAGTTCGATTTTGGGCCGAATCGGATTATTTGCCTTGGAGTTACCTGCCCTTGAGCATAAAAAAATACGTTGTGACCACGATAGCAACTTTATTTTTATTCAGATCAGCTTCAAACTTGCAGGTAACGTGGACAGGCATAAAATCTCAGTTAAGTTCGAATCGGAATATTGACCTCGGAGTTACATGACCTTGAGCGACAAAAAATTTGCCCATAGACTTAACATAGGGAAAATGTTGTGACTACGACAGCGACTTGAATTTTTTTCAGATCAGCTTCAAACTTGCAGGTAACGAGGACAGACATTAAATCTCAGTTAAGTTCGATTTTGGGCCGAATCGGATTATTTGCCTTGGAGTTACCTGCCCTTGAGCATAAAAAAATACGTTGTGACCACGATAGCAACTTTATTTTTATTCATATCAGCTTCAAACTTGCAGGTAACGAGGACAGGCATAAAATCTCGGTTAAGTTCGATTTTGGGCCGAATCGGAATATTGACCTCGGAGTTACGTGACCTTGAGAGACAAAAAATTTGCCCATAGACTTAACGTAGGGAAAATGTTGTGACAGAAATAGCGACTTGAATTTTTAGCTCACCTGAGCCAAAGGCTCCAGTGAGCTGATAGTATACCAAGGCTCCGGAGTCCGTCGTCTGTCGTCCGTCCATCCGTCGTCCACACTTTCAATGCAGCATATCTCAGAAGGCAGTCGACCAATCTTGTTTAAATTTTATGTGTAGCACCATTGGGCAAGGGGAAAGGCTGCATTAGGTTTTGGAGCTAGTCTGGTTCATTTGTTCCTTCATTCTTCTTTCTCTCCATATAGAGATAATAGACCAATGTTAAATTTTTAATCAAAGATTTCTCAGGAACTATAAAAGCTAGAAGCATCAAATTTGGTATTCAATAGAATAATGATGACTTATTTTGTGTAAGAGACATTGGGCTTTCTCAGCTTATTTGTTCATTTGTTCTTTCATTCTTCTTTCTCTCCATTTTGACCAATGTTAAATTTTCGTCAAAGATTTCTCAGGAACTATAGAAGCTAGAAGTCTCAAACTTGGAATGCAATGCAATAATGATGACTTATATCCTGTAAGGGTCAATGGGCTGGATTCTATTAGCAGATTTAGTAGTCAAGTCTGTGAATTGTTAAAACTTAAGTTCCTCAGGTGAGCGGTTTAGGCTCATTGAGCCTCTTGTTAGCTCACCTGTCACACAATTTCTTGTCCGCATGATAGCATCTTCATTTATGATTTGATTTTAACCAGACTTGCACACAACTTGTACCACCATGAGATCTGGGTTCCTTTCTTGAACCAGCCATATCCCTTCATGTGTTACGGAGTTACGGCCCCTGAAATTGCAAAAATTGCCTATTTTGGTCTTGTCCGCACGATAGCATCTTCATTTAGGATTTGATTTTAACCAGACTTGCACACAACTTGAACTACCATGAGATCTGGGTTCCTTTCTTTAACCAGCCATATCCCATCCTGTGATACGGAGTTACGGCCCCTGAAAGGGCAAAAATTGCCTATTTTGGGCTTGTCCGCACGATAGCATCTTCATTTATGATTTGATTTTAACCAGACTTGCACACAACTTGTACCAACAATGAGATCTGGGTTCCTTTCTTGAACCAGCTATATTCCATCATGTGTTACGGAGTTACGGCCCCTGAAAGGGCAAAAATTGCCTATTTTGGTCTTGTCTGCATGATAGCTGTTTCATTTATGATTTGATTTTAACTGAACTTGCACACAATTTGTACCACCACAAAATATCTCAGTCAAGTTTAAATATGGGTCATGTCGGGTCAAAAAGTAGGTCAGTAGGACAAATCGAAAAAAACCTTGTGAAGATACTAGAGGCCACAGTTTTGGTCCGATCATCATCAGACTTGCTCATAATGATCATCTTGATAATATCTTGGTCATGTTCGAATATGGATCATGTCAGGTCACAAAGTAGGTCAGTAGGTCAAATCATAGAAAAACCTTGTGAATACACTAGAGGCCACAGTTTTGGTCCGATCGTCATCAAACTTGCTCAGAATGATCATCTTGATAATATCTTCAACTTGGTCACATTGGAATATGGGTCATGTCGGGTCAAAAAGTAGGTCATTAGGTCAAATCAGAGAAAAAGCTTGTGAACACACTAGAGGCCACTGTTTTGGTGCAATCTTCGCCAAACTAGCTCAGAATACGTCTTGACAATATTTCTGTCAAGTTCGAATATTGGTCATGTCAGGTCAAAAAGTAGGTCAGAAGGTTAAATCATAGAAAAACCTTGTGAACACACTAGAGGCCACAGTTTAGGTCAGATCATCATCAAACTTGCCCAGAATGATGATCTTGACAATATCTGAGTCAAGTTCGAATATGGGTCATGTTGGTCCAAAAAGTAGGTAAAATCATAGAAAAACCCACTAAACACACTTGAGCCACAGTTTTGGTCCGATCATCATCAAACTTGCTCAAAATGATCATTTGACAATATCTCAGTTAATTTCGAATATGGGTCAAATCTGGTCAGTAAGTAGGTCAGATTGTTGAAAAACCTTGTGGACACACTAGAGGCCCCAGTTTTGGTCAGATCATCATCAAACTTGCTCAAAATGATCATTTGACAATATCTCATTTAATTTCGAATATGGGTCAAATCTGGTCAGTAAGTAGGTCAGTAGGTCAGATTGTTGAAAACCCTTGTGGACACACTAGAGGCCCCAGTTTTGGTCCGATCATCATCAAACTTGCTCAGAATGATCATCTTGACAATATCTGGGTCAAGTTCGAATATGGGTAATGTCGGGTCAGAAAGTAGGTCAGCAGGTCAAATCATAGAAAAACATTTTGGACACTCTAAGAGGCCACAGTTTTAGTCAAATCATCATAAAACTTGCTCAGAATGATCATCTGGACAATATCTCATTAAAGTTGGAATATGGGTCATGTAAAATCAAATAAATCAGTAGGTTATTTTGTAATAACTTTTGAACCGTTAGAGATAGAGCCTTCATATTTGGCATGTAGGTTCCTTGTGACAAGGGCTTCCCACTCATATAAAGATTTGACCTGTGACCTTGACCTGTGACCTACTTTGTCGTAACTTTTGAACCATATGAGATAGAGCCTTCATATTTGGCATGTATGTTCCTTGTGACAAGGTTTTCTCAACCATTCAAAACTTTTGACCCATGACCTTGACCTTTGACCTACTTTGTAATAACTTTTGAAGCATTTGATATACAGCCTTCATATTTGGCATATAGATTCCTTGTTAGGAGTGAGTGTTTGAGTTTAAGTCTCACCAACAGCTAAGGTCATACAGTGATGGGACCTCTGTTTAAAAACTAATCTGAAAGTCTGGAGAAGCCTGGGATCGATCCTGGTACCCCTGGTTTACAAGGCAAGTAGCATGACCACTTCACCATGAAGGCTTCTAAACTTCATTGGAATGTTGTGTAGATGACCATCTAGGAAAATAGCATAACGATTAACAAATGGTCAGAAGATCTAAAAATAGAAAAACATTGTAAATTTGCTTCAAATGCGAACACCTTCTTAACCTTTGGGCCATTTTGGATTTAAAACAGAAATGTTGCCTAGGTGACTCCCTATCAAAATAGTTAAAACTCATTCCACTCCAATGAACAAGATGGCTGCCAGAGCTAAAAATAAAAATAAATCTTCAAACGACAATTCCTCCTCTACCCTTGGGCCAATTTCATTCAAACTTCGAAGTAATGTTGCTTAGATGACCCTCTACCAAAAACGCTAAAACAATCCATAAAAATAGAAAAAAATATTGTAAATTTGATTCAAACGTGAACCGCTCCTAAACCCTAAGGCCAATTTAATTCAAACTTAACAGGAATGTTGCTAGTTACTCCCTACCAAATGAGCTAATATCACTCTGCTGATGAACAAGATGGCCACCATAGCTAAAACTAGAATGTACTCGAGACAGTGACACACAGGTGAGCGAACCAGAGCCCTCTGGGCCCTCTTGTCTTGTCCTTTGGGATCATTGATTCCATTGTGGAATTTTGAAATTATTTGAGGGTCAACGATGAGGCCTAATTGGTTGAAACTAGCTAGTCTTGCCCAGAAAAACTTGTATACTCCATACTTTTCAGTTCTGTGGTGTATTCCTTGCTTCTAAATGATAACCCTTTCAGAGAAAATATTTAACACCACTACAGCTGTGTTGAGGGAATGTGTGGTCACCACACACTTTGATGGCAGTAAGTCTTCCTGCCCTTCATCATAGAAAAGTTAATTTATTTTTAGCTCGGCTGTTTTCAAAGAAAATGACGAGGTATTGTCATATCTCTGGCATCGTCTGCGTAGTCGTGCAAAAACTTGGATATTTTGTAATATCTCTGTCATTACTGAACATTTTTACTTGAAACTCGGACTAGTCGTTCTTTATGAAAAGGGGGTGCAGCAGAGTGTTGGCACCCGCATGCGGTGCTCTTGTTGTCCTTTGGGATCATTGATTCTATTGTGTAATATTGAAAATATTTGAGGGTTTCTTGTGAGGCCTAATTGGCTGAAACTAGCAGGTCTTTACTGCCAAAAAAAGAAAATTTTAAAATGAAATATTGTGATATTTTTCTCTTTTCAGCTCAAAATATAAATTGTGGGTAATCATTAGAACCGCCTCATCGAGGCGGTTTTAACGAGTACCCACAATTTATATTTTAGAGCAGAAGTAAGAAACATAAGGTTTACCCCTGTAAACCCCAGTTTTACTATTTATAAAAATGGGGTTCAAGGGGGTCAAAATTATATAGGCGTGTTTTCTTGATGTGTACACTCCATACTTTTCAGTTCTGTGGTGTATTTCTTGCTTCCAAAGGATAACCCTTTCATAGAACATATTTCTTGAAGTAGAGCTCTGATAATAAGTGTTTCGCTCTAGTCATTTTTCCCTTGACACAGTTTTACCCTTATCCCGCTGAATAAATTAATTTTGCCAAACCCATTTCTGACAATAAGCCAATCAAAATAATTGATATAATGTTTCATCCAAGTTTGCTAAATTATTGACAAACAGTGTACATCCTGATTAGATGGCTTCCTCAGAAGCCATCTGATCTGGATCTACACTGTTCGCCAAGGTAGGGGTTGTTGTGTTCAGCAGAAAGAGGGTTAAAATAAATACTTTCAGCCATGTATCTGGGGCCAATTCTATATCTATGTGGGTCTGGTGACTACCAGTCGTACCTTGCTCTGGTGAAAAGTTTGGGTGTGCCCGGTGCTGCTGTGATATGGACAGTGAAGACTGGCCTGGCTTTTAGTTTCTCCTATCATCTAGTCAATGGCATTAGACATTTGGTAAGTACAGCCAATCTTAGTAGCTCAAATATCCTTTTTTGTACCTCGGTAGCTCAGTCGGATGCGTGTCTGACTGGTGATCAGGAGGACGCAGGTTCGATATTTGCCGGGGTAGGCAACATTCTTTCATGGAGATTGATCATGAAATCTTCTCTACGGTCATTCTCTCCCTTCTGCTGATTTAAGAAGGGCAGTTGTCAGTTTCTGGCGAAAGAATGTGCACTGTACTGGTTAACTGCTTACATATAAGCCTGCCCAGGAAAAGTGGGGATAGGTAAACTGACCAGCTCAAAAAAGACCTAACTAGTGTTGACTGGGCACTTAAACTCCAAAACAAACAAACAAAACCAAATGGAATCTTCCTCCATAAAAATGGCAGGAGTCCATTTCGAAATTTCGGGGTGACAGGTTGTGTTATCTTTAAAATTTATTTGGAAAATAACTGAACTTTTTACAAACAGTGTAGGCCCTGATCAGACGCTGCATTTTGTGGCGTCTGATCTGGGCCTGCACTGTTTGCCAGTGTGCCCTTTTGAGGTTTCTGGTACAAAATGGGATATCGTGTAAACCATTAAAATTTGTTCAAGAAAGGAGTAGCTCAAACTACTCCGGGTTTCCATAGAGCTTATTTAACTTCACCACAGCTGGTATTAAAGGAATATGTGGTGGCTGTAAAAAGTCACCCTGTCCTTCATCATAGTGTGTTATATGTTTTAGTTCTTTGGGATCATTGATTTCACTGTGAAATTTTGAAAAAAAAACCTGAGGAGCACTGATGAGGCCTAATTGACCAAAACTAGCTAGTCTGGCCCAGAAAAACTTGTCCACCCGACAGTTTTCATTTCTATGTTGTCATCCTTCCTTCCAAAGGATTACCTTTCCATCTATATCATCATCTTCATCGTGGGCCCCCTTCCCGGTAGCTGGCTTGCTGCACACATGACAGTTCTCACATCATATCTCCAGGTAAGTCTATCATGAGGGTTGATAGCTGAGAGCTTCCACTCCCCACAATCTCTATCAGCTGCTTCCATGTGATCTTGGGCCTCCCAGGCCCACGTTATCCATCCACCCGAATGTCAAATGAGAAATGGATGGGCTGCATGATGCTTCCACGCAGAGCTGAAACAGACCGCACACGAGTTCTGGTAAACTGCTTAGAGGATCTCAGCCTGCCCAGGCAAAGTGGTGCGAGTCCATGCTTATAACCCTATTGGTTTCATTGGGCGACAGTGCTTGAGATGTCATTTCATCTCAGTGTCGGGTAAAATTCCCACAAAATTGGAAGTAACGTCTCCAAAATGACCTATACAGTGTTGACACGGACGTAAAACCTCAAATCAAACAAAAACAAACAAACTTTTCACTTCCTTGCTTCTAAACGATAACCCTTTTATAGAACATAATTGACTGTCTTTTACTGTTTTTCAGGCATGGGACTGGGCTATGGGCTTCCAGCTGAAACAACTTTATGCATCAGGTTATACTGTAATGGCTTCATCGGTTCTTCTAACAGCCGCCTTATTGATGTTTATATGAAGAGTAATGAGTGGAGTTAACTAATCTCAACTGATTATCTCATTTTCACAGAACTAAACACTACAATTATTGTTACTTATTAACCCTAAATGTACCAAGAAAAAGTGTAAAGCAGACAACATTCCTTTTTTTAGAGAAAATCAGGTTTTGCCTTTCATGTGGAATGCTGCCCAGAAGAAGATTAACATGAAACGTCAAGTATTATTTTCCCTGTAAACTAAATATTCCTAAACCGACATCTTCCCAGATATCGTGGTTGGTGCTTTTTAGGTAACCCCTCTGGTTTAACCTTTATCCTGCCGATCACAACAACTTTTGTAAACAGTGTAGATCTTTTGCAAACAGTGTAGATCGAGATCAGATGGCTTCTGAAGAAGCCATCTGATCAGGCTCTACACTGTTTGACATTTAGTTTGTGTGTTTGTAGGAATAAATTACATCAAGTAATCTGATTGGTTCAAAGTCAGAAATGGTCGTGGCTAAATTAACTAGAGCTGACAGTGAAACTGACTAGGGCCCCGGCAGCACTATCAGAGGAGTAATAAAAATTTGTGGACGGACAGACAGACAGACAGACGGACAGAGTGATTACTTTAGGGCACCCACACTTTCAGTGCGGGGCCCTAATTATGCAAACAGTGTAGATCGAGATCAGATGGCTTCTGAAGATACCATCTGATCAGGCTCTACACTGTTTGACATTTAGTTTGTGCGTTTGTAGGAATAAATTACATCAAGTAATCTGATTGGTTCAAAGTCAGAAATGGTCGTGGCTAAATTAACTAGAGCTGTCAGTGAAACTGACTAGGGTCCCGGCAGCGCTATCAGAGGAGTAATAAAAATTTGTGGATGGACAGACGGACAGACAGACAGACAGACGGACAGAGTGATTACTATTGGGCACCCACACTTTCAGTGCGGGGCCCTAATTATTCATTTGGATAAGGGCTAAGTTATGACGTGAACCCATTTTTAGCTCACCTGTCACATAGTGACAAGGTGAGCTTTTGGGATCACTTTTTGTCCGTCGTCCGTCGTGCGTCCATCCGTCCGTGCGTGTGTGCGTGCGTGCATCCGTCCGTAAACTTTTCTTCAAACGACATCTCCTCCTAAACCACTGATCGGATTTTGACCAAACTTCACAGGAATGATCCTTAGGTGGCCCCCTTTCAAAGTTGTTCAAATGGTTCCGGTCCGTTGCACATATAGGTCACAGTAGCCAAAAATAGATTTTTTTCACCGAAAACTTAAAAAATCTTCTTCTCTGAAACCGCAAGGCCCAGGTCTTTGATATTTGGTATGAAGCTTCATCTAGTGAACCCCTACCAAGATTGTTCAAATTATAGTGTTGGGGCCAAAAATGCCCCCGCACCGGGGCCCTTTGGTTTTACATGGGCTTATATAGGGAAAATCTTTAAAAATCTTCTTCTCTGAAACCGCAAGGCCCAGGTCTTTGATATTTGGTATGAAGCTTCATCTAGTGGACCCCTACCAAGATTGTTCAAATTATAGTGCTGGAGCTAAAAATGCCCCCGCTCCTGGGCCCTTTGGTTTTACATAGACTTATATAGGGAAAATCTTGTTTTACATAGACTTCTATTTGCAGGGTAAACCTTTAAAATCTTCTTCTCTGAAACCAGAAAGCCCAGGTCTTTCATATTCGATATGAAGCTTCATCTTGTGGACCTCTACCAAGATTGTTCAAATTATAGCCCTGGGGCCAAAATTGACCCTGCCCGGGGCCCACTTGTTATACATTGGATCAGGTGAGCGAACCAGGGCCCTCTGGGCCCTCTTGTATACTGAATGGAATCATCCATCTTACATACAGCAGGAGTCCATTTTAAATTAAGGGGTGTCAGGTTCAATTATTGTCCAAAATTTATTTAGAAAATTGTTGGCATTTCTGCAAACAGTGCAGGCCATGATCAGACGCTGCAGTCTCTGATCTGTGCTTGCACTTTTTGCCAATAACCAGCTCTGGGGTTTCCCTGGGTAAAATTTGTTATAGTGGTCAGGGTCCAGGATAGAAAGTTACAGTAACTATTGAATCAGATCAAAATAGACACAGACTAGACAGATTTAAACAAATAGCTGCACACTTTTTCTGTCAACAGTTTGTTGTCAGCAGCACAGTATGCTTGCTGTCAACAGTTCACTGCTATCAACAATTCACAATCTGCTATCAGCATCAACAGACCACTGCTGTAACAGTTTACAGCCTGCTGTCAACAATTCACTGTCTTCTGTCAGCAGTCTTCTGTCGAAGGTTCACTGCCTGCTGTCAACAGTTCACAGCATGCTGTCACCAGTTTGCTGTCAACAAATCACTATCTGCTGACAACAGTTCACAGCCTGCAGTCAAGAGTTCGATGTCTTCTGTCAACAGTTCTCTGCATTCAACAATTCACAGTCATTTTTTTCCTTATTTCTGATCAGAAACATGCTGTGGGTACTTGTTAGAATTGCCTCAATTGTGTCAACAATTCTCTGCTGTCAACCATTCACAGTTCATTTTCCTTATTTCTTATCAGAAACATGTTGTGGGTACTTGTTAGAATTGCCTCAATGAGGCAATTCTAACAAGTACCCACAACACATATTTTAATGGAGAAGTTAGACAAAAATACTCGTTAACTTAAGCTGTGTGGTGTTACCTTTTTTACCTTGAATATTTGGACATTTCAATAAGCCTGATAGTTTGGTAAATTATATTTTTTTGGTCACACAGATTTTGTTCAGTAGCAAACATTGTAGACCCTGATCATACTGCTCCTTCAGGAGAGTGCAGTCTGTTCTGGGTCTACTCTGTTTGCTCAGGCTTATATTTGTGAATTTTCGGTGCTCATATACTAAGGGTAAATATGATAAATTCAATGGTTACGTTTCCTCAATGTTTGTTTGATTGACTTGAGGTTTAATGTCCCCATCAACATTATTTAGGTCATTTTGGAGACGTTGCTTCCTGTTTTCTGAGACTTTTACCCGACATTGAGATGAAATGACATCTCAAACCCTGGCTCTCAATGAAACCAATAGGGTTTATATGCATGGACGGTAACTTAACTATCTGATTTTATTAGGACTACCTCAGATCAGTGAAATGATATATTTACAGTATTACATGTATATTGAACATATGTTTCCTGTTGCAAGAAAACCTGTCTTGGCAGTTTGCGACCAGCAGGGGCCAGTTGTTCAAAACTAATTACGTCTTTAGTTAAGCTCATTAAAACTTTGATCATTTAATATGGCAAATATACCAATATTTTAGCTGAAAAAATGTGAGTAGCTTTTGCAAATGCAAAAGCTACTCACATTTTTTCAGCAAAAATAACATAAATGTTTAGATATTGTACTTGCTAGAACAGCTAACAATTTGACTATTAACAAGCTCATTAAGCTAACAAGGCTTTGGAAATCTTGACCCAGGTGCGCCCCCGCCCATCGGGTCTGGAGAAATAGATTAGGCTGCACGGTGCTTCCACGCAGAGCTGAAACCGACCGAAATTGAGTACTGGCAAACAGCTTAGGTCTAAGCCTGCCCAGGAAAAGTGATGCGAGTTGGACTGCTCTTTAAACCCTAGCAGTTTCTATGGGCGGTAGGGCTTGAAGTGTCATACCATCTCAATGTGGGGTAAAAGTCCCACAAAATTGAAAGCAACACCTCCAAAATGACCTTAATAGTGTTGATGGGGACATGAAACCTCAACTCAAACAAACAAAACAAATCTTGACCCAGGTAAGACACAAGCCTGCCTGCCCAGGGACACAGATTAGCAAGAGTCTTGAAATTTTAGTTATAGAAACTAGAGGTATTGTACTGTCTAAGCAGCGAACGCAAAGATGCTGATTGTACTGCAGGGATGTGCAGGCTTAACATCACCATTGATGCTTGCAAATGTCAAAAACAGGTTTTCTAATGATGTTGTTTGATTTGAAGTTTAATGTCCCCGCCAACACTATTTAGGTTGTTTTGAAGACATTGCTTCCAATTTTGTGTGACTTTTACCAATTTTGTGCGACTTTCATTGAGATGAAATGACATTGCAAACACCATTTAGGTCATTTTGGAGATGTTGGTTCCAATTTTGTGGCAATTTTACCCAACATTGAGATGAAATGACATTGCAAGCCCTGCCATAGAATGAAACATGCATGGACGGTCCGAGTTCCACCACTTTGCCTGGGCAGGCTTAGACCCTCTTAATGGTTTACAAGTACTCCTGTGCGGTAGGTTTCAGCTCTGCGTGGAACCAGCATGCAGCCCAGTCTATTTCTCTAAGCCCCGATACCAAGAGGCCTTTAATGATGTTGTCCATATATTAATGATTGCCTCAGGGAAATGATATTATATAGAAGATATATTTATTTTCTGAGAAAGAATTTACTTTTTAATATTTTCATTCAGATTGCTTGAATGTTTTTTTTTTCTATATTTATGTTGTGTTCACAGTTCACGATCAAATTGTTTTTCAGATTTTGTGTTTCTAGTTGTGTTTCAAATAAATCAACACAAAACAAGACTGCTTTTTGTTGTACATGACCCTCCCAATGATTTTACTTTTATGGAGATTGATCTTAAAATATTCTCTAGTCATACTCTTCCTCCTGTTGATTCAAGAAGGGCAGTTGTCAGTTTCTAATGATATGCCATATACTTGATAAGCTATACGAGGACTGTTCAAATATGAATGCAACTAAGTGCATAAAAATGATTCTGTGATAGATTTCGATGAAAAATTTATTTTGTCCCCTCAAAGTATTCCCCTTTAACAGATATACAAACTTTCAGTCTTCTGATCCAATCATTGAATGCATTTTGGTAGTCTTTTCGAGGTGTACTATGAAGGTACTGGAATATTGCAGAACCGAGGTGATTGCGCTGTACAAATTTTCGACCAGAAAGGTATATTTTCAGCCGCGGGAACAAAAAAAAGTCACACGGGGCAAGGTCAGGGGAATACGGGGGTGAGGGAGTTCAACAACCTTTTCCTGCTTCAGATAGTCTTGCACAATGAACGCCTTGTGCGATGACGCATTGTCATGTAGCAGTCTGACATTGGCCAAACCAGTTGCGGGTCTTCGTTCTTTGAAATATTTCTTCAATTTTCGAAGAACTTTATTCTTATAAAACTTCACATTTACATATTTGCCTTTAGGCACAGCCACCTGAATAGCAGGGCCCTGATTTGAAAAGAATATGGCATACATTACCTTCTTGACGCTCATGGTCCGCTTTGCAATGCATGGTCTTTTGCAATACTCTGTTGCCCATATTTTGTTCCGAATCTTTCGTTTTGGCTCAAAAAAAGTGAACCAATGTCTCGTCACCTGTGACGACATTAGCGAAAGACCGTGCATTGAAATTTGGAAACTTTTTAAGCAACTTCTTGGCGCACTGAACGCGTGTCTTTTTCTGCTCATCTGTCAACAGATGGGGAATCCATCAAGCACAGATCTTCCTCATTTTCAAATCCCGTTTCAGAATTGTATGAGCTGCTCCTAATGAGATGCCATCCATACTAGCTATTTGCCTAGTGGTGTATCGTGCATCGGTAGCAACTATTTCTTTCACTCTAGCAACCATCTTGGCAGATGTTGCTCTTTTCGGCCGACGATCATGTGGTGCATTTTCTGTTGAGCCTAGCCCACAGCTGAATTTCTTACACCAACAAAAAACTGTCGGAAAAGACATTTCATTATGCCCATAAACCGAACATATTTCATCAAAAATGTCTTTGCACCGAAATCCTAGAATACAGTGATTCTTAATATAGGACCGTATTTCAACGGCGTACTCTGACCTTCTTCCAACCATGTTTTGTATTAGTATACAAGAGTAGACAGTGTTTATCAAAGGATATACATGGCTAAAGTGCACAGATTTTAACAGGTTTGGTATCAATGTATAGGTAAAATGTTTTTCTACGCTGTGATATTTATAGCCAGGTGATTTTCGCATTAGTGCATGAGAAAGTGTTCTACTTGCATTCATATTTGAACAGTCCTCGTATACCCTATGCATGAAAATTGCTGTTAGGTAAATTGACAGACTCCTTGACCGGGCCATTAAACACCTAACCAAACCAAACCCCCTGATATTAAACCTGAAGCTTTGAAGTTCATTATCTGCCATCATGACGAGACTACACTACAGGGCTGGCAACCAGCATCTATGGCTCAGTGAAATGTGTGTTTTGGGGGCCAGTTGTTTAAAACTAATGAGGTTGTTGGTTAACACATTGTTAAAACTTTGATCAATAAATATGGCGAATATACTATTTTTACTGAAAAAGAAAATGCGAGCAGCTTTTGCAAATGCAAAAGCTGCTCCCTTTTTTTCATCAAAAATACCTCTATATTTGATACTGTACTTGATGTTTTGACCACTTACCGGCTCGTTAAGCCAACAAGGCTTCAAACAACTGGGCCCAGGTCCAGGTACTCAAGGAAGTTGCGGGACAGACAATATTCTTTTGTGATAATGAAAAATTTTCTACATTCACTTTCCCTTCCGCTGATTGTGAAAGGGTTGTTGTTTGTTTCTTGCCATGAAAAGTTTACTTTACTAGTTAAGAACGACAAAAACAAACCAAACCAAATTCTGGTATTTTTATATTGATTTGTCCTTTTTGAAGTTAAATTACTGCTTTAGACATCAGTGTAAGCAATTCTGCTGAGACCCATTTTGTTCAGGCTATCTTGTGGTAGGGGAGAGCCAGGGTAGTTCACTGCTGTATTACAGGGAATAACCGCTACTCTGTGAAACCACTTTTGTTTGTCATTTTTGTAACTTAATGCCATGTCACCACTATTTAGATCATTTTATGTATTTTAACGCCCTGTCACCACAATTTAGGTCATGTTCAGCTGGACAGTTTACCTAACCACACTTTTCCTGGACAGGACTGGCTAATACACGAGCCCTAAAGTGTACATTTGCAAGAAACTGACAACTACCCTTCTTGAAACATTTGAAGGGAGAGAATGACCATAGAAAAAGATTTCATGATCAATCTCAAAGAATGTTGCTTAGCCTGCAGGTATCAAACCAGAACCTCCTGTTCATGCGCATACGGCTGAGCTACCAAGGCCTATCTATGAAACCACTTTCACCCAGCTGGTGACAGTCTTACCCTCATGCATGCTGGTTTCACAGTCTCTAGCTATTTTTTCACCACTAGTCTAGATATTTTTGCTAGCACAACTGGTACGCTAGAAAGACCTATGTCGCTTGGTCATTGGAATAATAGTCCTGGTTATAAAATGTTTTTCATGCTCAACTCACTTGAGCATGAAATTTATCCTGCTCACAAATTTTAAAATAACACAAATATTGGCATTTTAAAATTTATGAACAGGATAAATGACATTTTGTGCTGATCTGAGCCTGATTTGTTCTTATTTTAATAGTTATGAGCATTACAAATTTCATGCTCAGCTGAGTTGAGCATGAAAAATGAAAAGTTATTCAAGATTTGTAGTGCAAGTCAATGATGTCAACTCATAATTCCAGAGTAGGAGGCATTAGGGGAAAATAAATTCAGGAAATCTCTTTCCAATCTTCTGTAGAATATGGGTATGTTGTGCCTACTCAGTATGAACAGCATACATTTTCAAGATAAACAAGAGTTGTCAAAAGACAACATAGCTCACCTTTGGGGGACCTAAGTTGGATGAGGACAAGTTATCAAAAATGGATTTTTTTTCCTGAAAAACAGTCCAACAGACTGCAGCAATTAAAAGTGAACCAGATAGTCCCCCTAAGAGCCACTATAGAAGAAATCTTGTCTGTGACCTTGACCTCAAGGTCAATGAGGGGGTTTGGGCTGGTATTGTGCGAAACTTTAGGCCAATATGTAACACCAGTCCAAGAAGTAACTAAATCCATCAAGTGGTTTTAGAGACAAAGCAAAAGAAAACTTCAACCATAAACTTCAACAAAAAATTCTAAGTCCGCAACCTTGACCTCAAGGTCACTGAGGGCAGTGGGGCTGATACTGTGTGAAACTTTGGACCAATATGTAACATCAGTCCAAGACGAAACTAAATCCATCAAGTAGTTTTAGAGATATAGAGCAATAGAAAAAGTTGCCCAAAACTTCAACATAAAATTTCTAAGTCTGTGACCTTGACCTCAATGTTACTGAGTCAGGTGGGGCTGGTACTGTGCAAAACTGACCATGTAACATCAGTCCAAGAACTAAGTTAATCTATCAAGTGGTTTTAGAGATATAGAGCAATAGAAAACTTTATCCAAAAACATTAACTTTGAGTTACGTACACGGATACGTCCACACCGACGCTGATGCCAGTGCGACTGCTATAGCTCTTGCTGTTCTTTCTTACAGACGAGTTAAAAAGGAAACAAATCCACTTAAACATTTGTTATCTGCAGCTGTGGGCCTTTCTTTGTTTGTTTGGAGTTAAATGGCCCAATCGACACTATATAGATACTAGAATTTGTTTTTCTACAAAAACACAGATGTCTCCCCCGTTTTTGACTGCTAAGTATAACCTTGACATTGGAGGTATTGAGCTGGGTCTTGTGTGCAACACATCATCTAATGAAGATGAACATTTCTGCATAGTAACTTTAAAAATGTTCATAGAAAAATAAAAAAGTTATTGGCCGTACACAAAAAAGCACTTTTTTACCTTTGACCTCTAAGTATGGCCTTGACCTTTGAGGTACAACACATCGTCTCATGAGGGTTAACATTTCTGCCAAGTAATTTCATGATCCATCAAAAGAATAAGGAAGTTATTGACTGTCCCTTTTTTTACCTTTGACCTCTAGGTATGACCTTGACATTGGAGGTATGGACTTTGGTCTTGCACATGACTCATGGTCTAATGACGGTGAACATTTCTGCATGGTTACTTTATAAAGTCCATCCAGAAATAAAAAAAGTTAATGACTGGATACAAAAAAAACAACTTCTTTTACCTCTGACCTCTTAGTATGACCTTGATCTTGGAGGTACTGACCTGGGTCTAGCGTGCACCACATCGTCTCATGATGGTTAACATTTCTGCCAAGTAATTTCACAATCTATCCAGGTAGAAGAAAGTTATTGACTGAACACAAAAAATGACCCTTTTTGTCCTTTGACCTCTTAGTACGACCTTGACATTTGAGGTACCAACTTGGGTCATGCACACAACACATCGTCTCATGGTGGTTAACATTTCTGCCAAGTAATTTCAAAATCCATCTAAAAATAAAAAAGTTATTGACAGAACACAAAAAGGCCCCTTATTTTACCTTTAACCTCTATGTATGACCTTGACCTTTCAGGTACCAAACTGGGTCATGTGTGCAACAAATCATCTCATGGTGGTTAACATTTCTGCCAAGCAATTTCAAAATCCATTTAAAAATAAGAAAGTTATTGACCAAACACGAAAAAAGGCCCCTTTTTTTACCTATGACCTCTATGTATGACCTTAACATTTTTGGTACCAAACTGAATCATGCATGCAACACATCGTCTCATGATAGTTAACATGTTTGCCAAGTAACTTCAAATTCTATCTAAAAATAAGCAAGTTATTGACAAAATGCGAAAAAAGGCCCCTTTTTTACCTTTGACCTCTAAGTATGACCTTGACCTTTGAGGTACCACCCTGGGTGGTCATGCACACAACACATCGTCTTATATTGGTTAACATTTCTGCCAAGTGATTTCAAAATCTATCTCAAAATAAGAAAGTTATTAACCAAATACGAAAAAAAGGCCGCTTTTTTTACCTTTGACCTCTAAGTATGACCTTGACCTTTGAGGTACCGACCTGCCTCATGGGCACCACACATCGTCTCATGGTTGTTAATAATTATGCCAAGTAATTTTAAAATCCATCCCAAAATAAGAAAGTTATTGACCAAATACGAAAAAAAGGCCCCTTTTTGGACCTTTGACCTCTTAAGTTTGACCTTGACCTTTGAGGTACCGACCTGCCTCATGCGCACCACACATCCTCTTATGGTTGTTAATATTTCTGCCAAGTAATTTTAAAATCCATCTGAAAATAAGAAAGTTATTGACCGGACACGATTTTTCCATACATATATACATACCGACAAACTTCCAAGGGAGATAATTCAAAAAGTATAAATGCGAGAGTTATAGTTCTTGTGCACTGCACGTCGTCTAATGCTGATTAATATTTATACGAAGTTTCATGAAGATAGCTCTAACAGTTTTCAAGTTATAGAGCGGACACGAATGTGTGACGGACGGACAGACAGACAGACAGACGCCCGGGGGGGAAAAAAAATTTTCGGGGGAGACATAAATATTAAGCAAGACAGTTTACCCTAACCACACTTTTCCTGGGCAGGCTTATACATAAGCTGGTAAATGTATTTTCTTTTGCTAGAAACTGACAGTTGGCCTTCCTTAAACAGCGGACCGTAGAAATGATTTGATGCTCTATCTCCACAAAAGAACGATGCCAATCTGGATGGTATCTAACCCACAACCCACTGACCACCAAGTCAGATGTGAATCTGACTGAACTACCAAGGCAGGCAGCTATAAGAAGAACCCTTATGGACTACCAAAATGATCCCAAGTACTTGGACAGACAGGCCCAAAGCAAACAGTGCAGACCCAGATCAGACTGCTCCTTCAGGAGCAGTCTGATCAGGGTCTACACCCTTTGCAATTCTGTTGGCAGTTTTTGGACTCCTTGCCGGATAGTGAAACAAATTTGCTAAAATTTTAGGAGAATTACAGCCGCTCCTCAATATGTCCGAATTTTTAGGATTTTTACTGGAATGAGCCATTGTAACTTGAACAAGCCATCACAGTTTCAGTCATTGAAGCTCTACTGTATTGTAAGGTGGTAGTGCAAAGACAACGATCAAAACCAAAATATGGCACTTATTTTATGTATATATTACTGTACATACATACATATGTTATTATCTTAACACATATCTTCATGTATATATTACTGTCTTAACACATATCTTCACATATACATTACTATCTTAACATGTGATGTAATGTGGTAGTGCAAAGACAACGATCAAACCCAAAATATGGCACTTATTTTATGTATATATTACTGTACATACATACGTATGTTATTATCGTAACACATATCTTCATGTATATATTACTGTCTTAACACGTATCTTCACGTATACATTACTATCTTAACACATATCACAAGAAGCTATGAAAAAAGTAAAAACAAGTGTTAAAGCTTTTAGAAGTATAGAGATAAAAATCACATTAGCACTAAATAACTTTAAAAATTCTACAAAAATAAACAATACAGGGACAATCAGACCAAACCAAAATGCATTCAACCTGGCCCCGAGGTAATAAAACATTTTTCATGCTCAACTCTGATGAAAGCATAGGTTGTTGATGCTAGTAAGCTTACAAACTTGTTAGTGAAGGAAATATGTATATAGAGGATATTTGATTTTATCAGTGTAAGATCAATTTTCTTGGACACCAGATAAGGAAATCCGTGGTTTTAGCCTGGGATAGAAATTATGTCCTAACCTTGGTCTTTTTACCCAAGCAATCTGCATAAGTACAGTGCGAGAAAACTAAAATGTTAAATTAAGTAAAATGAAAATTTTTGACACTATTGTGCAAGAAAAATCTAATATGGTGTTCTGTTGATCCAACCCTCGGGATGAGTCCACTCCACATGGAAACACCATCTACAACAGAACTCCATATCAGATTCTTATATTATTTCACCGAATTAAACCTTTTTGTACCAAATGGAATCTTCCTCCTTATATATGGCAGGAGTCCATTTCGAAATTTAGAGGTGTCAGGTTGTGTTTTCTTTAAAATTTGTTCGGAAAATATATGAACTTTTTGCAAATAGTGCAGGCCCTGATCAGATGCCGAGTTCTGCGGCATCTGATCTGGGCCTGCACTGTTTGCCAGGGTACCCGTTTTGGGGTTACCGGTACTAAATGGGTTAATACCCAAAGACTATTTTCACCAGTGGCGAAACCACGAGTGAAAATATGTCCTTTGGTGTTCAAGAGTGAAATAAAAATTGAACTTACACTAAAAAAATCAAATTTTCTGTTTCCTTCATGCTTTAAACTGTATTTTATCATATGACGTCGCGTCTGAGCGTGTAATAACATCATGTAATATTTTTGATAATCCACTAGTGGATTAAATATGCAAATTAGCAAGATACAACCCGTAACGTTACATGTACGACGTCCTTAACGACGTCGCGTTTACTAACGGCGGAATATTGACATTTGTGTAAACAATCAAGAATAAAATGCTTGTAAATGTCATATGATAAATAGAATCTTGCATTCGTGCTCATGTATTATTAAATTTATTAAGCTCGTCAAGAAAAAGGGATAAAATGCTCGGCAAAGCCTCGCATTTTATCCCTTTTTCTCAACTCGTTTAATAAATTCAATAATACATGAACACTCATGTAAGATCCTCTATTTAATGCAATTTTAAAGTGTCAGTCAAAACCACAGAGAACAAACTTCTTCCATGACCATTTAGAGGTGTTCAGCAGGTTTAGTGGGTGTAAACTGGAAGTTTGCGCCTGGAAAATACCTTCGAATATGTTACTTTATCAAATGGTCCACTTGTAATTTGCATTCAAATTATGTCTGCAGTTGCTGTCGAGCTTATCTGGCATCATGTGCATTAATTACGTTAAGTAACGGGCCTCCGTGGCCTAGTGGATAAGAGCGCTGACTCTTAGTCATTAGGTCCCTCACCGCCGTAGGTTCGAGCCTCGCTCGGGCCACGTGTGAGACGCCAAGTTCTGCAACGGAAGGTCAGGTGGCTTTTCTCCGGGTACTCCGGTTTTTGCCCACCTCTGATTAACGATCGGCTCGATATGAGTGAAATAATCTTGAAAGGGCCGTAAAACCAAAACCAAAAAAAAAAAAAAAAAAAAAATTATGTTAAGTCAGTACTAAAAGTGATGTCATCAATGTCTTACTGATATGGGAAAGTGCGTGACCTAATTTCTGACACACACTATTTACGTAGTGAAAACACCCGGAATGAGTGTTCGAGAGTGATTCAATAACCTTGAAGCTTTCATCGCAATCAAACTAAAATACAGTCGAACTTCAATGGCTCGAACACCTTTGGGACCTCGAAAATCTGTTCGAGACTGGGGTAGTTCGAGCCACTGAGGTTACTGTCAGGAGGCATAACGAGATACTTTTAGGCATCTTTTCTGTGGTCTATAATGAAACTGTATGCTGTGAGTACTCATTAGAATCGCCTCATCGAGGCGATTCTAATGAGTACACACAGCATACATTTGCAAGATAAAAGACTAAAATCTCCTTAATTATCCCCCACTATTTCTTATGTAGAGGATTTCGCTAGGGGCTCAAGAACGGGTTCGACTCATCCTAGGTAAACGAGCCATCGAAGTTCTACTGTAAATAAGTATAAACTAAAATATTTATGTAAAGCTGATTGACATCAAATAAACACAGTATATGTGTTATTTTTGATGATAGGTACAATGAATTTACAAACAGTGAAAATCCAAAAATTGTATCTTCACTGTTTGCAGTGATGATATTGATTTTGATTCCACTGAGAAATCTCTATATTTCATTGAAAAGCATGTAAGAAATGACAAATGTCCTAGGTAATACAGTATCACATATATATTTTGCTGAAAAAAATGTGATTAGGTTTGGCTAATCAAATTTTTCAGCAAAAAAATATTGGTCTATTTGTCATAATAAATCGTAAAAATAATTGTTACCCTAACAAACATTTGGGCACATGTGACATCACACCGCATGTTCAGTACAGTTAATAATACTACACATTTTAATATCCATTACATTTTCTTTTAAGGGGAATGGATACACCTTCAGGGGAGGCAACTCCTTCAAAAGTATTTTTGTCTCCCATGTCAACAGGGGTCAACTCTTACAGAAACAAATTTGCTCCTCAGGAGCAAATTCTTTCCTTTAAGAGTAGAGCGCTTTTTCCATGGAACAGTGTTTATAGAAAAGCGAACAGGAAGTCCCGAAAGTTGTCTCCCTTTGGAGGGAAAATATTCCAGGTGTATCCTTTCCCTTTAACATAACAGATCTGGACGATACATTCTGATGTCTTTTCAGAGGTCAAAGCACCAAAAAAACTCAGAAGGCTTCATCTACCTCTCACCCATTTATTTGTACAGCAGACTTGTTGTGAGGGCTATTCTAATGATAAACACGCAATAGACAAATATCTCTCATTGGTTTGTTTGATTTGAGGTTTAACATACCCATCAACACTACGTAGGTCATTTTGGAGATGTTGCTTCCAATTTTGTGGGACTTTTACCCAACACTGAGATGAAATGACATCTCAAGCCCTGCCGCCCAATGAAACCATAGGTTTATATGCATGGGCGGTCTGACTCGCGCCACTTTGCCTGGGAAAGCTTAGACCTTAGCGGTTTACCAGTATTCATATGCGGTCGGTTTCAGCTGTGTGTGGAAGCATCATGCAGCCCAATCTATTTCTCCAAGCCCCAATGGGTGGGGCCAATCTCTCATTGGTAACATGGTAATGACTTAAAAGTGCAACATATCTGATTGGTTCTCTGCACATCTATTGAGTCATCATTGGCCTGATACTTTACTTTCCTTGTCAGTTTGTGATGTCATCATCTGAAATTTGGGGATGAAATGATGCATTTACCCTTTTGAAATTAGTTATGGTTAGACAATTATTGATTTCATGTCCCCACCAAAGTCTAATGCATCATGTGAACAAGTCCCTGAAAAGAGCACCCCTCTATACCCCACTTTATTTAGAGAAAACTAGGGTTCACGGGGGTATACATTACTTTTCTTATTTCTGCTCTAAGACATAGGTTGTGGGTACTCGTTAGAACCGCCTCATTGAGGTGGTTCTAATGAGCGCCCACAACCTATCTTTGGAGTGACAATATGAAAAATATCAAAAATTTTCATCAGAAAATGCATAAAGTCTCACGGATATGTTATGGTAATGCAATATTGAAATATGTAGTATGCTGATACGAAAAAGAAACGCAACTTTTTAACCCAAAAGATTTTCATGCAACCATCAGGTTGACTGAAAAATTATTTTGTGATTTACTTTCATACTTTTTAAACTTTCTTATGCAGAAAACATTTGGGCAATATCTGTACAGTTTAACGCTCCACTTGGCAATTTGTTGTTTTCAACATTTCCTCGTGCAGTACATTAAATGTATACAGTAACCTCATCATATTGGCATATTGTGTTACCTGGAGTTTAGGTTTCAAAAGTCTGATAAAATTTCTCTACGGCATATGGTACATTTGACGCAAGATCAATGTAACGTAGCGGTCCAAATGCTTCTACTTGGGACGTCTCAGGCTGTCATCCCCAGGAACTTCCAAGTGAGTAAATCAACGATAACTCGCTTGTACCAGCGTCTACGTTAAACGGGAACGACAAATGACAGGCCCAGAAGTGGATGTCCACGTGTCACAACGCATTGACAGGACCTATACATCCGTCTAACTGTTCTTCGTAAGCGATTAAGTGCAGATACTGTCAGGTATCACCTTCGAGAGTTTGGCTTACGTCCTCGTCGTCTGTACGTTGGTTTGCCATTAACACCATGATGACGTCGGGTTAGAATGGCGTGGCTCACACAACATAGGCCAAACCTGTTTCCCCATCCTCATTGGCGTAACGTAATGTTTTCTGACGAGTCCAGGTACTTGTTGTACAGAGCTGACGGCCGTCAACGTGTGTATAGGCGTGATGGAGAGCGTTATCGTGACAATTAATTGGTTGAACGTGATCGATTTGGAGGCGGTTGGTTGATGGTGTGGGCTGGCATATCTAATGGTCATAGAATGCCACTGGTATTCATTGATGATCTTTGACGGCTCAGCGTTAAGTTGACGTCGTTTTACGACCGGTAGTTGTTCCATATGTACGACAGCACAACATTACGCTTCAACAGGATAATGCTCGGGCGCATGTAGCAAGGCTCAGCATGGCATTTCTTCCGTAAAACAACGTTGATGTGATGCACTGGCCTCTGTATAGTCCAGATCTCTCTCCTATAGAACATTTGTGGGACGTCTTGGATAGTGGCTTACGTAACTGCCCCCAGCCGCCAACAACAAGTCAAGCCTTCCGTCTCATGCTCATAGAGGAGTGGAATGCTATTCCCCTGGCAGAGATCAATCGTTTAATCCTGTCCATGACCAAGCTTGTGCGTGCAGGACTGAATGCAAACAGAGGACATACGGGCTATTAACTGCTTATGTTTTTAACTTGTGAAATGACTACCTCTATGACAAAACGGATTGTGTGTGTTCCAAACATTTTCACTGGAAATTGAACTCTCTATGGTAGTTACATTCAGGAATGATTATATAATTGCGTCATTAAATCGATTATCTGCAAACAGGATTATTTCTGCAAATACTCGCATTTATATTTGGAGTTGCGTTTCTTTTTCGGTTCAGTATATAATTCCAATGCTCCCAACCAGTTTCATATATAGCTCATCAGGGAAATACAACAATAACAGTCACAAGGAAACAATATTGAAAAACGTCCAAGTATGATGCTGTTCAATATTCTGCACTTAATATTTGACCTTCACCGGTTACTGAGTACATGTACAACCAAATTTGATCATGACCTTAAGTTTACCTTGACCAATATAATGCCAAGGTTAAATTTGGTCCTTTAAGCTTTTGAATGGGAAAAAGGTAACACATTGCTTTTTCCCCAAAAAACTATTGAAGTGTATGAGATGAAAGTAAGTACTAGATAGACATGTATGAATGCCAAAGATGAAAGTCATCACTAGGACAGAATGACCAGAACCTCTAGTACAGAGTTTTAGGTGTATTGAAAAAAAAAAATAATGCATTAAGCTAACACATCCCCATGATATAGTGCATTCTTTCATACATACAAAATGATAATTTTTCTGATAAAAGTTGCGATATTTTTCTTATATATGCTCCAAACATAGATTTTTGGTACTCATTAGAACCACATCAATGAGGAAGTTCTAACAAGTACCCACAACCTATGTCTTGGAGCAAAAATAAGCAAACTAATGTATATCCCCTTAAACCCAGTTTTCTCTATATAAAGTGGGGTTTAGAGGGGTGTTCATTTCATGGACTTGTTAACATGATGGATGACCCCCTTAGCAGTACTATTATACACCCATGCGACATAGTGCATTTTTCACACATTCAAAATGGCTACTTTTCTGATAAAAATCTGTGATATTTTTCTTATTTATACTGCAAACATAGTTTGTGGGTGCTGGTTAGAACCGCCTCAATGAGGCGGTTCTAATGAGTACCCACAACCTATGTCTTGGAGCAAAAATAAGCAAAATAATGTATACCCCTGTAACCCATATTTTCTCTCTATATATAAAGTGGGGTTTAGAGGGGTGTTCATTTCACGCAGTTGTCATCATGATGGGTAGGATTTCACTTGAGGTAGGCTATATAGAGGATCTTACATGAGTGTCCATATATTATTGAATTTATTAAACTCGTTGAGGAAAAGGGATAAAATGCGAGGCCTTTGCCTCGCATTTTATCCCTTTTCCTCAATGAGTTTAATAAATTCAATAATATATGAGCATGAATGTAAGTTTTTATTTATCATATGTTATTAAAACGCATTTTATTCGCCAGTTTTTACAAAAAAGTCAATATTCCGCCATTAGTAAATGCAACCTCGATAAGGATGTCGAACATGTAAAGTTACGGGGCGTATCTAACTAATTTGCATATTTAATCCACCAGTGAATTATCGACTTTATTACATGGCGTTATTACATTCTCAGATGCAACGTCATATGATAAAGTGAATTCTCTCATACCTAACGTTAAGGGGTGATTCTTATCCCTTTTTCTCAACGAGTTTAATAAATTCAATAATATATGAGCACGAATGCAAGATTCTATTTATCATATGGCATTTAATCCGCATTTTATTCGCCAGTTTTTACAAAAATGTCAATATTCCGCCATCAGTAATCGCGACGTTGGTAAGGATGTTGAACATGTAACGTTACGGGGCGTATCTAACTAATTTTTATATTTAATCCACCAGTGGATTATCAAATTTATTACATGGCGTTATTACACTCTCAGACGCAATGTCATATGATAAAGAAATTTAACCTGTACACAACTCTGGATATTTTAGTTCTCTCTTACCACAGCAAGCATCATGTATATGACCTTGGTACACCCAAGACCTCAACAAGAGAAATATTTTCTGATCCATGCTGGTTTCCAGCTAAATCTGTACACAACTCTGGTTATTTTAGTACTCTCTCACCACAGCAAGCATCATGTACATGACTGGTGGACCCAAGACCTCAACAAGAGAAATAAGTTCTGATCCACACGGGTTTCCAGTTTAGCACTATAAACGGGTCACCTTCATATTTTGACGTTCAGTTGAATTGATATTTCTCAATGTCTGGTAACTTTTTGTTGATGATGGCTTCATACAAGAACATTTCATGGACAATCACAACCTGAAATACAGTTTTTGTTTGTTTGTTTGATTTGAGGTTTAACATCCCCGTCAACACTGTAAAGGTCATTTTGGAGACTTTGCTTCCAATTTTGTGGGACTTTTACCCGACATTGAGATGAAATGACATCTCAAGCCCTGTCGCCCAATGAAACCAATAGGGTTTATTAGCATGGACGGTCCGCCTCGCACTGCGGTTCCTGGACACGCTTAGATCCTCTATGCGGTTTACCAGTGCTAGTGTGCGTGCCGGATTCAGCTCTGCGTGGAAGCATCATGCAGCCCATATATTTCTTCAAGCCCCTATGGGCGGGGGCTTACCTGAAATACAGTAAATTTTATAGAAACAGATATTGTTTGGATCTTTGGTGAAAATTAAAGGATAGTTTCTGTTAAATCTCCATAAAGACCAGGGGCCAATTGTTCAAAACAAACGACGTTGTTAGTTAATGTATCGTTAAACTTTGATCATTTGTTATGGCAAATATGCTAATATTTTTGCAGACAAAATGTGAGCAGCAAAAGCTGCTCACATTTTTTCTGCAAAAAAAACAACAACAACAAAATTTTAAATATTAAACTTGCTAGAACAGAAAACAATATGACCCTTAACGAGCTTGTTAAAGCTAACAATGCTTTGAACAACTGTCCCCAGAAAGTTTCAACAAAAACTATGTCAGTTCTGTCAATCACACTACTGAAACGTAAACATATGTCCAGTCATGTTAGTTAATGTATCGTTAAAACTTTGATCATTTATTATGGCAAATATGCTAATATTTTTGCTGACAAAATGTTAGCAGCTTTTGCATTCGCAAAAGCTGCTCACATTTTTTCTGCAAAAAAACAACAACAACAAAATTTTAAATATTAAACTGGCTAGAACAGATAACAATATGACCCTTAACGAGCTCGTTAAGCTAACAGTGCTTTGAACAACTGTCCCCAGAAAGTTTCAACAAAAACTATGTCAGTTCTGTCAATCACACTACTGAAACGTAAACATATGTCCAGTCTATTTGAAATAGTATCTTTATATCAGTCAGTGAACCATTCTACCGTAAAGATGTTGCAGTAAACAAAGGCCTGGACTAGACAATAAGATCCTGCAAACTTGAAGCAACAAAATCTGAATACATATCCCTTGGAAAAGAATAAAAAACACAACAAATTGTCGAACAGATCATAAAGGCAGAACTGTCATACAAACTGGATGTTTCTGAAAAATCAACATCTAATTATTAATTTCAGCAATACCAAAAAAAAAATAAAAAAAAATAGAAAATTTATGAGTTAAAAAGTTTTAATAAGTTGGCAGATCTTCTGCTCCACAACTTTATTGCTGGACATGTTGCTTAAAATTCAAAACAAAAAATGTTACTGCCACAAAATACTGCAGAATGTTATATAAAAATGACATGAAGTAAAGAGCTAACATCTGTGATAGCATAATGGCCCTAAGTATTGGGACAGATAGGCCTACGCATACAGTGCAGACCCAGATCATACTGCTCCTGAAGTCTAATCAGGGTCTACACTGTTTGCCATTCAGTTAGCACCTTCTGGACTGTGAAACAAATTTGTTGAAATTTTAGGAGAATTACAGCAAGTCCTCAAGGTGTCTAGTGGGGTGATTGGGTGAGGCAAAGGTCACCTGAATCTTGCATCACTGGTGCGTCCAACTGATATTGGCTTACAGTTGGGCAAGGCCTGCTGTTCTTGCAGCAGGTAAGGGTAGAGGGAGAGTGTTGTTATTTCTTCTGTTTCTACACTTCCATTCATTTTCCTCTCTCTCATCTGTCCCTCACTTTCACCTCTTCTACTATCTCTTCTACCTCGTATCTCCCTTTCTCTGGGAGACAACACAAAATATTCCACAAGGACTGATGTATCGATAAACCCAAAACAATCAATCACTCAATCAAGGTGTCCAAAATTTTAGGATTTTTTGCAGTAGCTTTGAAGAACTGGGTCTTCAAGACGGAATCTAGGCACTCTAATGACACCACCAACACAACAAATTCTATAATAATCAACTTTAGGGTCGAGATTCATACACATATCGGCTCCCGCCCATCGGGGCTTGAAGAAATAATTGGGCTGCACGATGCTTCCACGCAGAGCTGAATCTGACCGCACACGAGTACTGGTAAACTGCTTACAGGATCTAGACCCGCCCAGGCAAAGCGGTGCGAGTCGGACAGTCCATGCTTATAAACCCTATTGGTTTCATTGGGCGACAGGGCTTGAGATGTCATTTCATCTCAATGTCAGGTAAAAGTCCCACAAAACTGGAAGCAACATCTCCAAAATGACCTATATAGTGTTGATGGGGACGTTAAACATCAAAACAAACAAACCAATCTAT
Organism: Lucinisca nassula; assembly: GCA_963580285.1. Taxonomy (NCBI): domain Eukaryota; kingdom Metazoa; phylum Mollusca; class Bivalvia; order Lucinida; family Lucinidae; genus Lucinisca; species Lucinisca nassula. Next base: position 32,623,405 of record OY757025.1, on the reverse strand, counting down.
ATACACCAGAGCCGTTTTATAACACTATTACTGAGGTCCAAAGCAGAAACTGTTTATGGTCATTTATCTATTATCTATACATTTTTGACAAATAACTTTTCACTGTCCGGTCCAAGGTGGTTCTTCTGTTGTGTTTTATTTTTGTTATACAGTCCAACCTGTATTAAGCAAGCACCTAAAGGATAATCAAAATCTGCTTGTTTAAGACAGGTGCTTGCTTATTACAGGTGAATTATAATGCATATGCCTTTGTAGGGAATTTAATGCCTGCTTGCTTAAGACAGGTTGCTTGCTTAATAGAGGTGGCCACTATGCCAGGTTTTACTGTAGTTTGTCTTTGCAAGTTTGCATGTATGTATTGCCAATATCTTTTCATTTTGATAGCTGTTTGGCCATTTCCTTGGAAAGTAAGTGCCCTTTAGGCTTTCCACTGGTGACGTTTTCATTTAATAGCGAAGATATTTAATGTCTGTTTCTTGGTTATTGTGTTGATTCATGATCATTGCTTTCACTTCTACTTTGATCCTCACTGCATCTGCAACAGTTTCCATGGCATTGATCATTAAATATGTTTGGTCACGGGTTCGATCCATGCTGGGTTTGCAACATATTTCCATTTAGACTAATCAAGAAATCTTTTCTATTGCCATTCTTTCAAGACCATCCTATAACTGACAAGTCAACTAATACGAACCCCTTTCTTAGTAGCCTGCTGGACCTTGGCCGTCTTTAAGCTGAATTCAATAGGCTGTGCAAACAACAGGTTGAATACTGCCTTTGTCCCTATACACCAATAGAACAAAATGAGACATCACAAGAAAAGGGATATTTTACAAGCATGTGTTAAAATTCAAGTCTGCTAGAAAAAAAGGTCTGCTGTTTGACACCTACCTTACAGTTTTCATATGTGATAAAATGCTTTTCTGTGCAGTTTTGGGGCCAGCCGTTTAAAAGTAATGATGCCGTTATTTAACCTATTGTTATAACTTTGATCATTAAATACTGTAATGATCCTAAGTATTGTGACAGACAGGCCTAAGCAAACTGCATATCCAGATCAGACTGCAGGAGCAGTCTGAACAGTGTTCACACTGTTTGCCATTCCAACTCCACCTTTTGGACTCCTTGCTGAGTCATGAAACAAATTTGTTAAAATTTTAGGAGAATTACAGCAAGTCTTCAAGGTGTCCTAAGTTTTAGGATTTTAACGGTATAGTTAATAATTTTTGCACACAAAAAAATGTGAGTAGCTTTTGCAAAACAGTAGACCTATTTCCAGCAAAAATACAAGAGAATTACATATTGTACTTGCTAGAATAGATAACATTCTGACCATTAACAAGCTTGTTAAGCTATGCTTTGAATAACTATGCCCAGGTGAACTTAATATCACTATGACTATCACTATAATATATAAGAATTCCGCCGAAGGCTATGTCGCGCCTGTGGGGGCACAAAGTCACCCAACCATGATATGTAGGTCAAGGTCAAACAGAGATGTTGCACAAAAGTTTCCATTCTTAAATGCAAGCTTGTACCAAATATCATTAATGTAGTTCTTATAGTTCTTGAGAAATAAACTTGACCATTAAGGTGAACGCTAGGGTGGTCGCAATAATTTACAAAGTCAGTGAACCATGAAATATAGGTCAAGGTCAAATATGGATGCTTGCATTTAAGTTACCATACCCAGATACAAGTTTGTACCAAGTATCATTAATGAAGCTCTTATAGTTCTTGAGAAATAAACTTGAACCTTAGGGTGAACGCTAGGGTGGTCGCAATATTTTACAAAGTCAGTGAACCATGAAATGTAGGTCAAGGTCAAATATGGATGCTTGCATGTAAGTTGTCATCCCCAGATACAAGTTTGTACCAAGTATCATTAATGAAGCTCTTATAGTTCTTGAGAAATAAACTTGAACCTCAGGGTGAACGCTAGGGTGGTCGCAATATTTTACAAAGTCAGTGAACCATGAAATGTAGGTCAAGGTCAAATATGGATGCTTGCATGTAAGTTGTCATCCCCAGATGCAAGTTTGTACCAAGTATCATTAATGAAGCTCTTATAGTTCTTGAGAAATAAACTTGAACCTCAGGGTGAACGCTAGGGTGGTCACAAATGTTGACGCCTTGACAAACGGATGGACGGACGGACGAATGGACGGAAAACCGGGCGCCTATATCACGCCATGCTAATAGCAGGCGCGACAATAATATCAATATGGAGACAGACAGACAAACACACATAGGACCTCCAGTAACTTAATCAGGCAGTATCATTTTTCAAGATCATCTACACGTATATACAAAGAAACTTTAGTAACTCGAACACAGATATCTTGCTTACCTTTATAAAGATAAACAAGTTTTATTTAATGATGCATGTCCATAACAAATAACATATGCTATTGCGACAAACAAAGTATCCATTAACAAATACTTACCTGCCTTCATTTATCTTCCCAGGACTACCCCTGATAATGCGAGCATCAGCCAAGGGAGCACCTAGTACCATTTTTCACGCCTTTGGTATGGCGCGGCTGGGGATCGAACCCGCAACCTCCCTTTCCCAAAGTGGATGCTCTACCACTGAGTTATCAGGGCCGGTTTGCAAATTCAAATTTCCTCTTGAGTCCATAGGGAATTCTTTTAAAACCTCCAAATATCCATACAAAATGGATATTTTGGGGATTATTTTTTTATCTTAAAAGGTATGTTGTGTGTACTCATTAGAAACGACTCATTGTAAAGATATCCTTTATTGATCCCCATTATGCCTCATGTCCTGGCACTATGGTAAAACCACTGTAGTTCCAACTACCCCTATCAAAATAAATATAAACTCTTATCATGCTGTTCACGACAACCCATATCTTTGGAAACAGTGTAGATCCAGATCAGATGGCTTCTGAAGAAGCCATCTGATCAGGATCTACACTGTTTGACATTCAGTTTATGAATTTGTAGGAATAAATTACATGAAGAAATCTGATTGGTTCAAAGTCAGAAATGGGTGTGGCTTAACTGAATAATCAGCAAGAGAAGGGTTAATGGTCCCAAGGGTATTCAAGTAATCCAAGTGGAACTGGACTGTACAATCAAATTTCTATGGCTTGAACTGAGATGACGTGTTTATCAAACTCACTATAGAGTCCTAAGAGAATTCTTACCATAGCTCCAGCGGCCACTTGTTCAAAACTAAAGGAGTTATTAGTTGACTTATTGTTAAAACTTTTGACCTTTTTAACCCTTTTTGTACCAAATGGAATGGAATCTTCCTTCTTTAATATATATAGCAGGAGTCCATTTTAAAATTTAGGGGTGTCAGGTTGTTTGTTTGATTTGAGGTTTAACATCCCCATCAACACCGCGAAGGTCATTTTGGAAACGTTGCTTCCAATTTTCTGGGACTTTTACCCGACATTGAGATGAAAAGACATCTCAAGCCTTGCCGCCCAATGACACCAATAGGCTTTATAAGCATGGATGGGCCGACTCGCACTGCTTTTCCTGGGCAAGCTTAGATCCTCTAAACAGTTTACCAGTACTCGTGTCCGGGTGGGTTTCAGCTCTGCATGGAAGCATCATGCAGCCCATCTATTTCTTCAAGCCCCGATGGGTGGGGGCCGCGTGTCAGGTTGTGTTTTCATCAAAATTTATTTGGAAAATGACTGAACTTTTAGCAAACAGTGGAGGCCCTGATCAGACGCCGCATTTTGCATTGCTGATCTGGGCCTGCACTGTTTGCCAGGGTACCTGTATTGGGGTTTCTGGTACTGAATGGGTTAATGAGGCTAATATGCTAATATTTTCGCTGAGGTGGTTTTAATGAGTACCCAGAATCCATGTTTTTAAGCAGAAATAAGAAAAAGAATGTTTATAACTGTGTAAACCCCAGTTTAACTATATGAAAGTGGGGTTTAAGGGGGTCAAAATTATATAGGTGCGTTTTTGTGGTGATGCAAAAGTCTTTCTTTCATACATGTGTGCACAATAAAGGCTCAGATTTCCGAATATAATTGTTGCAGGGAAACCCAAAACCAGGACATCGACAAACAGTGCACAGCCAGACTTGGCCTCGAGGTTATAAAATTTTTGTCATGCTCAACTCAACTAACCCTGAAATTAGTCCTGCTCTTATATATTAAAATGCCAACAATTGTTGGCATTTTAATATTTATGAGCAGGACAAATACTATTTTTCTGCTTATCTGAACAGAAAAATGGCATGCTTTATCTGTATTTTTATATTTATATGCATTCAAAAGTTCATGCTCAAGTGAGTTGAACATGAAAAAAATCATAACCTCGGGGCCTGATGATTGAGAATGCAGCAACTGATCATGACCTTCACTGTTTGCAAAACATTCAGCCATCGGCTAAACAAACGCCTGTGCCCATCAACGGTTAGAGAAATATATTGGGCTGCATAGTGCTTCCGAGCAGAGCAAAAACTGACCAAACCAGAGTACTGGTAAACAGTTTAGGTCCAAGCCTGCCAAGGAAAAGTGATGCGGGTCAGAGCGCTCCTTAAAAAAAGTGGTTTCTATGGGCAGTAGGGCTTGAGATGTCATTTCAACTCAATACCGGTAAAAGTCAAACAAAATCAGAATCAAAATCTCCAAAATGACCTAAATAGTGTTGATGGTGATGTAAAACCTCTACTCAAACAATAATTGTCTAAATAAATTTTGAAAAATTAATCAACCTGACACACAAACTCTTGTTAAATACATCTCAATCTCTTTATAACACTATTTGTTGGGTCCAAAATAGAAACTGTGTTAGTTAAACAACCATGTCACATCCAAACAAAAATTTATGGTCATTTTTCTATACATTTTTGGGATCCATTTTGAAACTGAATATATCCAAAACTTTGATATAACAAACAGTGTTATAATGAGGTTGTGGTGTATAATACATATTACCATACATTTAGTATAAAATACGTAGTTTTTAAATATGCGATACGAATGTGACACCAATGCACGTATCACGCTTGCACGTGCTGCCATATCCCACGGCTTTATCATACCCCAAAAATCCATATCACATCCCTTTATCGCACACCTAAGCCTTTATCATACCTTTGACGTCACCCTATTCGGAACACGCAACGTTCTTCCTTTTGCGGCATATCGAAGACAATGAGATTCTCATTGTAACTTTGGTATTAGGCAGATGCAATTAATACAATTTATTTTGAACAAATTTTTTTAAAGCGAAATGTATGATAAATAGATTATGATATGGCATTTTTCATATCATACCCCATATCAGCCCTCGACCCATATCAGCCCGAGGGCCTTTGGCCCTCGGGCTGATATGGGAGTCTCCAGCTGATATGGGGTATGATATGAAAAATGCCATATGATAATCTCTATATATTCCATTCAGTACAAAATAGGTTATCATCCACTTTCTTTTAGATAGTGGGTTAACCGCATGGATGTATAAGCCTGCCCGCTAAAAGTGTGGTAATGTAAACTGACTAACTTAATATGACCTAAATTGTGTTGACTGGGTCATTAAACTGAAAACAAACAAACTCTTCTCTGAATGGCTGAACTTTGTGACAAGACATACTGGCTTTACAACAATTTCAAAGAATGCTTTAACCCATTCGGTACGAGAAACCCCTAAAGGGGTACCTTGGCAAACTGTGCAGGCCCAGAACAGACGCCGCAGAATGCGGCCTCTGATCAGGGCCGACACTGTTTGCAAAAAGTTAAGCCATTTTCCAAATAAATTTTGAAGAAAACCTGACACCCCTAAATTTTGAAATGAACTCCTGTCTTATATAAGGAGGAAGATTCCATTTGTTACAAAAAGGGTTAAAACTGATCAAATGCTGTAAAATTTCTCTATAACAACCTACCAATATTGGCACCATGTTTTTTAGAGAGATCTTGCATATCTTTCTGACTGCCAGTAAATGTTCCTGTAAACTGCACTGTGTAACCTTTCAGAACTCTGCAATAATATTAATTAAACATCTTAATAAAATTAATGCTTGTCACTACAGTAACTGTATAACAACTAGCTTGTTTGTTTGTTTGATTTAAGGTTTAACATTCCCGTTAACACTGTATAGGTCATTTTGGAGACGTTGCTTCCAATTTTGTGGGACTTTTACCTGATATTGAGATGAAATGACATCTCAAGCCCTGTAGCCAATGAAACCAATAGGTTTTATAAGCGTGGATGGTCCAACTCACACTGCTTTGCTTGAGCAGGCTTAGATCCTCTAAGCGGTTACCAGTCCTCATGTACGGTCGGATTCAGCTCTGCGTGGAAGCATCATGCATCCCATCTATTTCTTCAAGCCCCGATGGGCGGGGTCTGTTAACAACTAGCTTGTAGCCAAAATGTTGTACAAATCATGGTCAGTGGGATTAGAGGGGCAGAGGTGGGTTGGGGGGCAGTATGGGTCAGGCAATACCATTAAATCTGGAAGTCTCAATACAAGTATTTGGGTTGGTCGGCATGAAAAAAAGAGCTTGCTTTCTCCAGTGCTTTTGATAAGAAATATAATGTATAGCCCTGTTAACCTTACTTTTCAATGAGGTGTTCATTACAAAGACTTGTTAACCCACTGTATGCTAGTGGACTCTTCCATTGCTTTATGTTGGACAAGTCCATTTGTCATATAAGGGGTGGGAGGCCAATTTTTTCATTTTTATTCTATTTTGAAGGAAAATTCTGTTAGCAAATAATGCAGGCCCAGATCAGACGCCGCGTTCTGCGGCATCTGATCGGGGCCTGCACTGTTTGCCAAGGTACCCCTTTAAGGGTTTCCCACATGCAATGTTAACATGCTCCCCAGCATCAACCAGTGAAGACTCTGACCAGCAGTGTTCTCTCTTCTGAAGACCTGAAATCAGCAGAAGCATCATATCGACAGCAAATGCTCTGATCAGACATATTTGCAGAATATACAAAGCTTTGTTTCCCATGCATATTATACCAAGTAAAACTTCACTGACTTCAACACCTTTCGGTACATGAAAATTTGTTTGCGACAGGGGTATAGTAGTCGCAGATAAGATTGACTAGGCGGAGCTATTCAGGTGTTGTCAATATATGTCAAATTCACTGAGTCCACCAGATGATTCGGTAGAGTGCCTTTCGCACGCTTTCTACAAGCAGACGAAATGGTCATATACGCCACTACTATGCTTTTGTTCCGGTTGAATTCACACAATCGGGTGACTTGGTTTACCTGTTTGTTAATGGAATATTCCTAAGGCAGGTACAAACGATAGCTCCGCCTAGTCAATCTTATCTGCGACTACTATACCATGAAAATCCTTAATATTTGGACACATTGGGGACTTGTTGTACTTCTCCTAAAATTTTAACAAATCTGTTTCATGATCCAGCAAGGAACCCAAAAGCTGCAGAGGGAAATGGCAAACAGTGCAGACCAAGATCAGACTGCTCCTAAAGCAAACAGTAAAGACCCTGATCAGTCTGATCTGGGTCTGCACTGTTTGCTGAGGCCTATCTGTCCAAATACTTAGGGTTGTTATGGTTATTTGAGCCACTGGGGGTAATTCACAGTGCTATTTAAGGAGGCATTATGCTTCTTTAAAAACAAAGTATGCTATGTATACTCATTAGAACCACCTCATTGAAATGAATACACAACATTCCTTTTCAAAATTATACATCATCCTAAATTATACATACTACCAATTTTATTTTGGCTGCAACATTCTGTTCTTGGCACTGCTGTCGAATGTTTTTTTTTTCATGAGGTTCACTGTACCTGTTCATGAGCACAATGACCACTGACTGGTCAATCGCACCAACATATTGTGTCATGAAATTTACATCAGCCACAGTACTGTCATAGCACCTTTACTGTCAATAATGACTGAATTGTCTTCACAGTGTTTTCGATGTGACATATTGAGTACATTCTTGCCATCAAAGGCATAGAGGTAAACCAAAACCTTTTGAACTGACAATTTGGAAAGCAAAATGCTGTAGTTGAAAGAAGCAGATGTTACAGCAAAAAAAAAAATGGTAGTACAGTCGAACTTCAATGGCTCGAACACCTTTGGGTCCTAGAAAATCTGTTCGAGACAGGGGTACAGCGAGCCACTTACGATTACTGCCAGGAGGCATAAAGTGATACTTTTAAACATCCTTTCGATGTTCTATAAATGAAAATGTATGCTGTGTGTACTCATTAGAATCACCTCATAGAGGCGATTCTAATGAGTACACAAAGCATATATTTGCAAGATAAAAGACTATAATCTCCTTAATTATCCCCCACTATTTCTTATGTAGAGGATTTTGCTAGGGACTCAAGAACGGGTTCGACTCATCCATGGTAAACGTGTCATTGATGTTCGAGCCATCGAAGTTCTACTGTAAATATTTCTAATCAGGAGCTTTGAAAGGAATTCCCTTGGGACTCAATTGTTAAAATAAACCATGGTAAACGAGACATTGGCGTTTGAGCCATGGTATAGGTTTTCCTGTGAAATGGCTCATCGAAAAATCTCACCATGCTGATAAAACAATCTTTGTTCACCCCATACACCATGTTAATCTTGTCTGAAAAAGAATATTCTCATAGCCCCATATAAGAGCGAGTATCCACATATTACTTTTCTTATTTCTGCACGAAAACATACATTGCGGGTACTCATTAGAAGCGCCTCGGCGAGGTGCTTCTAATGAGTACCCACAATGTATGTTTTCATGCATAAATAAGAAAAATATCAGAATTTTTCAGATGAAAAAAGGCCTTATCGGGAGCTATGAAAATCTCATACTCACTTAGTAGCTGGTTTGCCAAGTGCCTCCCAATATTTGGTGTTGACTAGTGTGGGGTCTATATTGTTTACATCAATGTCATCTGTTGAAGCACCCTTACCTCCCTTAGTTTTGCCACCAACTGGAGCCTGAAAAACATCATCATCATCATCAACGGATTTTTGATTAACGTGCAGGTACAGGGGCAACGTCCACATAAGTGGGCCCCTTCCAGGTAGCACGCATGGCATATCTTACACCAGATATCCAGGCCTGTCTATCATGAGGATCAATAGCAGAGAGCTTCCATTCTCTGAAATCTCTTTCTGTCAGCTGCTTCCATGTCATCTTGGGCCTTCCACGCCCCCGTTTTCCACCTACCTGTATGCCACAGGCAGTCTTGACTGCAACGTTGGAGCGTTCCACGTGTCCATACCAGCGGAGCCTTCTCTCTTTCAGGATGAGGTCCAGGTCCTCAATGCCAAGACGCTCAAGTAACTCACTGGACCTGATGGTGACAGTGTCCTGTGGCTTTACATTGCGAATCTGTCTGATCATTGCCCTGTCATTCCGCTGAAGACGTTGGAGGTTTGGCTTTGTCAATGGCCATGTCTCACTGGCATGGAGCATTGCGCTCTGCACACAAGAGCTGTACACACGGCCACGTGTCTTGATCGACAGGTGGCAGGAAGAGAGAACTGGTAGCAACCTCGAATTTCTTCCAGGCTGTTTTCACATGTGATGTGGTTGAAAGGTCGCAACCACCCGCTGCTGAGAGCATATTACCTAGGTAGCAAAAGGAAGCTACAACCTCCAGTTTGTCGGATCCAACTTGGACTTCCCTCTGTGGTCTGCCATCTAAGTGTTGTGCAGTTCCTTGGCACCGTGTACACCTGTAATCAGGGTCCTCTATCAAGTGCTTGAGCCCACTGCATTTCTTGTGCACCCAGAACTTGCAGCCATTACAAAAGATACTGTTGCTACCCACTCCAGTGTGACATACAGCACATGGGAACTGGCCTGTACTCTGCAGGAGGTCCAGACCTGAGCCACAGATCATGATCTTTGTCTTTCCTGCATTCACTCTCAGCCCTTTCGCCTCAATTGCGTCTTTCCAAGTTAAGAGCCTCCTGACACATTCGTCAAGGGATTCAGCTATGATGACAAGGTCATCAGCATACAGGTCCTCCCAGGCGACTCCAGAGCGGAACTCACATGACAAGGCTTCAAGCACAATGATGGAAAGCAGTGGGCTGAGAACAGAGCCTTGATGAACACCCACCTTCACTTCTAATTCTTCACTGTAACCATCACCAACACATTGACACGGCTCCGAGCATTAGTATACATCCCTTGGACCAGCCACACAATCCACTCGTCCACTCCAAGTTTTCTTAGTGCCCACCAGATGACTTTCCGAGGCACTCGATCAAATGCCTTCTCCAGGTCTACAAAAGCTATCAACAGATATAGCATTAGCATAACACACCCATATAAATTTAAAATATCTGTTGATGTAACACCCACTCCAACCTACCACTTCGCTTTACCCCACCCTTTTTGTCAGTCAAACTGTTCAATAAGTACCAGTATGTATCTTTTTAAAACAAGCTGAAATAGATTTAAAGATATCAGATTTTTTTTGCTTTTCTTTGGTTTTATGGCCTTGTCAAGATTATTTCACTTATTTTTAGCTGATTGTTAATCAAAACTGGGAAAAGACTGTAGTTCTGAAGAAAAACCACCTGACCTCCTCTCCCCATCAGGCCACGGAGGCTTGTTGATATTAGAAAATAACCCAGACCCATTAAAATGAAATTTCTATGAACTGATGACATCTCAAAACAGCAAAATTTCAATCCTAAGCTATTTAGTGCTCCAGATAAGCCCAATAGACTCAAATATGGGGACCAGCCCAGTTCAAACAATAAATTATTAAGGTTACCTTTACAAACAAAGAAAACATAATAGATATACAATAAGAGTCTCAGTTCATAAGCAGTGTTGCAGCTTGTGAATCTACTTGCACAACCTTGTCTTAACACATTTGCAAAACTCCATTTTCAAAAATATTAACCCTTGTCCTGCTGAATGAAATAATTTAGCCACACCAAAATTTTTGACTTTCAGCCAATAAGATTACTTGATGTATTTTATTTCTATAAATTCACTGACTGAGTAACAAACACTGTAGATCCTAATCAGATGGCTTCTACAGAAGCCATCTGATCTGGATCTACACTGTTTGCAAAGGTTCTGGATCTACACTGTTTGCAAAGGTAAGTAAGGGTTATTTGTTCAGTGGGTTATTAAAACTGTCTTACATAATAATATGTGGACCAAGCTACTTAATACAAGTTACAGCTCATCTTTTGAAACAGCATATGTTCATTAACCATGAACATATTTACTAGCTTAAATGAAATACAGTACTTATAATATCTGGAAATGAAATCAATGTTCTTCAATGGCCAAAATGATCATGTTTACCAATAGTTTTGCAGCAGTATCTTTAAGGTCTGGCAAGATTTTTCCCAGTTTAGCCGTTACTGTACCAAACAATCCAGTTTGTGGAACACTCTGGTCCTGTTAAAGAAGAAGGAACAGAAGTGGCATTCATTCTATGTTGAAGATCTTCCCTTAAATTTCTTTAAAAGACAATCTGCAGATAAAACATTTTTTATTGCCTTGAAATATAGCAATGGGGTTGGGCTACATTCTCACAGCATTATATATATAAAGCTACAGCCCTTCATCTACAATAAAAACTACACCACAACCTTGTTATAACACTGTTCATTATTACATGGTTTGGATATAACATGGTTTCAAAATGGATCCCAAAAATGTGTAGATTATATAGAAAATGACCATAAATGGCTGATCCCAAAAATGTGTAGATTATATAAAACAAGATGTGTTTGTGAAACACTGATGCCCCTGGACAGCGCATGTTAAATATGAAAGCATTATCACTAAGCAATCGAAAGGTATGGCCAATGTTCAAGTCTTAAAAAAGTAGGTCAAGGTCACAAGGTAAAAAATTATGGGATCGTTGGAAAGGTCTTGTGACATAGAACGCACATGTGAAATATGAAAGCCTTATCACTTACCAATAGAAAGTTATGGCCAATGTTAAAGTTTTTAAAAAGTAGGTCAAACTAGGTAAAAAATTATGATACCACCGGAAAGGTCTTGTGAAAAAGAATGCATATTTGAAATATGAAAGCCCTATCACTTACCAATCGAAAGTTATGGACTATGTCAAAGTTTTTAACAAGAGCACCACATGCGGGTGCCAATGCTCGGCTGCAAAAATTCAAAGTCGAAAAAGGGGCATAACTATGCCAACAAGAGCATCGGTGAAACCGAGGGATGCTCCCCGAAGATGCGCAGTAGCAGGGGGGTTATTTTAGTGAAATGATCCTATACACTTTGAAGTTTGATAAGATTTGTTTGAAGACAAAGGTTATGGGTACTCGTTAGAACCGTCTGAATGAGGAGGTTCTAATGAGTACCCTCAGCTGATGTTTTGAGTACAAATAAAGAAACTAGGTAGTGATTTTCAACAAAGAATGCCAAAAAAAAAAGGAGAAATGTAAAGGTCCCTTCCCTGCAAGGGTCTGTAAATCTTAAACCATAAGGCTAAGAAGCTCAGTTTTGTGTTCCCTAGTAAGTGATTTTCAATGGAAAATGTCACAAGGAATACACATGTGAAACATGAAAGCCCTATTACCCATGATTATGAAATAACAGGAGATATTTTTTTGAAAAAGGGGAGATAATTAGTGAAAATAAGCAATATAGTTATGGCCCTTTGTCAGATTCTGAGAATGTAGGTTTTTGTGTTGTTAGTATGTGTGTGAACGAAGTTTCATGAGAGTAGGACAAATACTTTCAAAATTTTGACCGGAGTTTAAGATGTTTGGGTATGGCCTGACAAACACACACCCAAAAGAAATTTGTCAGGATATAGGTCTTGTGATGGTTATTATGTGTGTGATGTTTCATGAGAGTAGACAAAATACTTTTGAAGTTATCACAGAGGTTAAGGTTTTTGGTTTAGGTGTGATAAACACATGAGTTATTCTCCTTTGTCAGAATGTAGGTCTTATGATGGTAAGTATGTGTGTGAAGTTTCATAAGAGTAGGGCCAATTCTTTTGAAGTTATGACCAAGGTTAAGTTTTTTGGTTAAGGCGTGACAAACACGCATTCCGTGGTGTGTGATCTGGGCCTGCACTGCTTGCCACTTACCCCTTTTGGGGTTTCCGGTACCAAATGGGTTTAACCAAAAGTCTAAGAATTCCCTAGTTAGTGATTTTCAACAAAGACTGCAAAAATAAGGAGAAATGTAAGGCCCCTTCCGTGCAAGGGCATGTAAATCTTAAACCATAAGACAAAGAAACTCAGTTTTGTGTTCCCTAGTAAGTGATTTTCAATGAAGAATGTCACAAGGAATACATATGTGAAATATGAAAGCCCTATTACCCATGGTTATGAAACAACAGGAGATATTTTTTGAAAAAGGGGAGATAATTCAGTGAAAATAAGCAACATAATTATGGCTCTTTGTCAGAATGTAGGTTTTGTGATGGTAAGTATGTGTGTGAAGTTTCATGAGAGTAGGATAAATACTTTTATAACCGGTTAAATGTTTTGGTTTGGATTTGAAACTGACTGACAAGGAGATTACTATAGGGCACCCAAAATACTGTGTGAGGCCCTAATTATGAAGGGAAGTAACTCCGTAAATACTGTTGGCAGGGTTATGCTTCTTGTATTCTGCGATTTCTCTCATAGCCCCTTATCAGTGTATCAAGTTTCACTAAATTACCTTTAAAACTTTTAGAGATATGCTCTGGACAAGCTTAATATAGTAAAAACTAAAAAGGGAGATAACTCTCTAATTACTTGTGACAGAGTTACAGTTCTTGCACTCTGCACTTCCTCTGATGGCCATCTATCAATGAATCAAGTTTCACTTAAATCCCTTCTATACTTTCAGAGATATGCTCCGGACAATCTTTTCATTGAAATAGTTAAGAAGGGAAGTAACTCCATAAATACTGGTGACATGGTTATGGTTCTTCTATACTACGATTCCCCTAATCGGCCTCTATCAGTATATCAAGTTTCACTTAAAAACCTTTAATACTTTTAGAGATATAAAGTGTGACGGACGGACGGACGGACAAAGCGGCGACTATATGGCGCCCCCTTCGGGGAGCATGAAATATTTTGAGGGTTACCTCACCTATTGGTATGAGTTCCCCTTTTCATAATGAACAACTAGTACAAGTTTCAAGTAAATATGTTCAGCAATGACAGAGATATTACAAAATGTCCAAGTTTTTGCACGACGACACAGACGACGCCAGAGCTATGACAATACCTTGTCGTTTTCTTCAAAAACAGCCGAGCTAAAAAGTAGGTCAAATGTCAAGGTCAAGGTCATGAGGTCAAAAATTATGGTACCACTAGAAAGGTCTTGTGACAAGGAATGCACATGTGAAATATGAAAGCCCTACCACTTACCAATCAAAAGTCATGGCCAATGTTAAAGTTTTTAAAAAGTAGATCAAATATCAAGGTCAAGGTCACGAGGTCAAACATTATGGTACCACTAGAAAGGTTTTGTAACAAGGAATGCACATGTGGAATATGAAAGCCCTACCACTTAGCAATCTAAAGTTATGGCCAATGTTAAAGTTTTTAACAAGAATTCCGCAGAAGGCAGCGTCGCACCTGCTAGTGGCAAAAGTCACAGGAGCCACAATCAGAACATTGTTATTAAATAAGTAAATTTCATTCTTTGCAGTTGGTAGTTGATGTCAAATGTGTCAAAGTCACTGGACCAAAAAATATAGGCCATGGTCACCGGGTCAAGGTATGTGCCAAATCAGTACATCGAGGAGAAGTACTATGCAAGGCTTGGTGGCTGTAGGTCATTTATTTTAGGTCATATAGAACATTGACGTAAAATGTGTTCAAGTCACTAGAGTGCATAATATGGGTCAAGTTTACCAGGTCAAAACTCGCAGATTCAGTAAATGTAAGATAAGCACCATGCAAGGTTTGGTGGTTGTAGGCCTTATAGTTAAGAAGATATGGCATGTCAACCTAAAATATTAAAAGTCAATGGAGTACGATAAATAGGTCAAGATCGCCTAGTCAAGGTACATGCACAGTCAGTACATCTAGAAGCAGCATAATGCAAGATTTGATGCTTGTAGGCCTATTATTTGCAGAGATCTGGAACTTCGACATAAAATGTGTCAAAGTCGCTGGAGGGTAAAATATAGGTCATGGTCACCAGGTCAAGGTACCTGCAGAGTCAGTACATCTAGAAGAAGCTTTATACAAGATTTGATGGTTGTGAGCCTTTTATTTGAGGAGATCTGGAACTTCGACGTAAAATGTGTCAAAGATCTGGAACATCAACTTAATTTGTGTCAAAGTCACTGGAGCGTAAAATATAGGTCAAGGTTACCAGGTCAAATTGCTTGCCTAGTCAGAAGCTTAGGATGAAGCTTCATGAAAGGTTTGATGATTGTTTAGTTGTATAGTTGATTACAATACAAACTTCGACGTGATGTCGAACTTCGACGTAATGGTCAAAGTCACTGGAGCACAAAATATAGGTCAAAGTCACCAGGTCAAGGTGCCTACAAAGTCAGAAGGTCAGGGAGATGCTTCATGTAAGGTTTGATGGTAGCTGAAGCTTGTAGTTGACTTAAATAAAAACTTTGACATAAATGTCGAACTTCGATGTATATGTTAACAGACGGATAGACGAACAGATGCAAAATATAGGTCAAAGTCACCAGGTCAAGTTGCTTACAAAGTGAGAAGGTCAGGGTGATGTTTCCTGTAAGGTTTGACGGTAGCTGAGGTTTGTAGATGACTTAAACAAACACTTTGACGTAAATGTCAAAGTCACTGGAGCGCAAAATATGGGTCAAAGTCACCAGGTCAAGGTGCTTGCAAAGTGAGAAGGTCTATGAGTTGTTTCATGTAAGCTTTGATGGTAGCTGAGGTTTGTAAATTAAAAACTTTGACGTAAATGTCGAACTTCGACTTAAATGTCGAACTTCGACGTAATGGTCGAAGTCACTGGAGCGCAAAATATAGGTCAAAGTCACCAGGTCAAGGTGCTTGCAAAGTGAGAAGGTCTATGAGATGTTTCATGTAAGCTTTGATGGTAGCTGAGGTTTGTAAAATAAAAACTTTGACGTAAATGTCGAACTTCGACATAATGGTCAAAGTCACTGGAGCGCAAAATATAGGTCAAAGTCACCAGGTCAAGGTGCTTACAAAGTGAGAAGGTCTATGAGATGTTTCATGTAAGGTTTGATGGTAGCTGGGGTTTGTAAAACAAAAACTTTGACATAAATGTTGAACTTTGACATAAATGTTAACAGACGGACGGACGAGCGAACGGATGGATGCATGGACGCACAATCGGACGCCTATGTCGCACCCTGCTACAAGCAGGTGCAACAAAAAGGAGGTCAAAAGTAGGTCAAATATTAAGGTCAAGGTCACGAGGTCAAAATTTATGGTACTCCTGAAAGGTCTTGTGACAATGAATGCACATGTGAAATATGAAAGCCCTATCAGTTACCATTCAAAAGTTATTCCCAATGTTAAGGTTTTTTGCGGACAGACAGACAAACAGATGGACAGACAGACAGACCAAAAACTATATGCCCCCGAATCTTTGATTCCGGGGGCATAAAAATGACTACATATTCTGCCTATTTTTGTCTGGATTTAACACAGTTGTTTAAGTAACACTGTTTGGACCCCATTAATAGTGTTATAAAGAGGTTGTGGTGTACTTATTAATACCCGGGAAAACGGGCCTCTGTGGCCTAGTGGTTAAGAGCGCTGTCTCATAATCATTAGGTCTCTCACCGCTGTGGTTTGAGCCTGGCTCGGGTCACATGTGAGATGCCAAGTTCTGCAACGGAAGGTCAGGTGGTTTTTCTCTGGGTACTACGGTTTTCGCCCACCTCTGATTAAAGATCGGCTCGATATGAGTGAAATAATCTGGAAAGGGGCTGTAAAACCAAAACCACACCCCCCCCCCAAAAAAAAATACCCGGGAAATTTATAAAGTTGCTGTCATGGATGCTGGTCATTATTGCTACCACACTGGATATTCATAAGAATTTATTTTTGTCATGTATGTCTAATTAAATTGTGTCTGAACATATTCAAAATGAACTTAAGTATTTTTCATGTTTCAATCGTCTTCAACAACAGTCTATCAATTCTCATGAAATCATATTGATTCGTGTTACAATTACCATAATTAAACTAAGTATTTGACCCCAACTTCTTACCATAATTGCTCTTAAAAGTTGAACAAATACAATTACAACGCAATGTTGTGACTGCAAATAGCTGGATGAGTGGCAAACAGTGTTGACCCTGAAGAGACACTGCTTCTCATTCAGCCACCAAGTTTGCTGTATGTGTTACAGAAGGCCTAGACAAGCTTCCTACATTATGTTGGTTACCTAAACTTCATCAAGACCATACAAAGCACGGTTTATTGCAAATTCAAGCTCTTGTGCCACCACTGAACTTTCCAAATTATTAACTTCATGTTTTACTTCCATCAAAAACATGTAATTAAATATTTCGACCAGGTCTTTGAAAGATCAGGGAGAAATCTGTTTTGGTGTATAAAAATTCTAACAAAGTTTTAAATAAATTGAAGTCCAGGCATTTTCTTGCTTCAAGTCGGTCTACTTATGATTTTTCCACCTTTTACACTACACTTCCTCAGAGTCTTTATAAAAGAAAAACTTAACGATTTAATTGACTTGACATTTCATGGGGAAGACTCCCTCTATCTTGCATGTAATGTAAGAAATGCTTTTTTCACTTCTGAAGTGCATAAAAATTATACTTTATGGTAATGTCAGAAAGTGTGTGAAGCTCTCACCTTTCTACTTGACAATATTTACATAAGATTTGGTACTAAGCTATATTTTAGACAAATTGTGGGTATTCCCATGAGTACAAATTGGCACCCCTTGTGGCTGATCTGTTCTTGTTTTGTTATGAAAGAGACTTCATGCTGTCCCTTTCCATTGAAAACCAATCTGAAATCATTTTATATATTTAAGCCTTTAGCTTGACTTCTAGATATTTGGATGATTTATTAAATACTGACAATAACTATTTTGATGGTTTGATCAGTCAAATTACCCCCCTGAACTTCAGTTAATTAAAGCAAATTCTTCTGAAACTGAGGCCCCATTTTTTTATTTACATCTATCTATTGTAGATGGGTTTATATCCTGCAAAATTTATGATAAATGCGGTAATTTTGATTTTGATATGGTAAATTTTCCTTTCTTCAATGATGATGTTCCTCGTGCAGCATCCTATGGCATTTATATTTTGTAATTAATTCCATTTGCCAGTGTCTAGTCATGTAACTGACTTTAACACTCCTAATAAATTGTTAACTGCTAAACTTCTTAATCAGGGTTTTCGGTATCATAAACTACACAAAGCCATTTCAAAATTTTATAGACTTCATTCTGATTTAATTTTACAAAATTATATGTTGGACTTCAGCACCCAATTTCATAAAATTTGATACAAAAAGATTGGGTACATTATAAATGTTATACGACAGACTGCATGCGTGGTAGTTAACCAAATCACGGTTGACAACTTTGCTTCCCTCTATAATTGCACGCCGGTGGGTCAGGCCTCAGATTCTATGACAGTTCCAGTGTAAAGGCATACTGAGAATTATAGAGAATTTAATTTTATGTAACGTTGGTTGGTGCCTGATGTTCTGTCTCTGGTTGGGCCCATCCGAGTCTAACTATTGGTTTTCTTTTGCTCCAGCATTTAAGTGGTTTCTTGCTGTCGAGTCTTACCCGCTGTTTCATCTCTGTAGTTGTTTGATTTTTGTGTTCTCGGAGATGTTGCACTGATGAGTTAGGAGGTCTTCATGTGAGGAGGTCTTCATGTGGACTGAACAAATTATTAGTCAAAATCATAACGGAAGTAAGAGGCAAGGATTGCGGCCGTGAAAAAATCGATTTAAGACAACCCCCCCACCCCACCACCACCTCCGGCATCTCTTATTGGAGCCGTGGGTTCATTGTATTGATTGCTGATCATTGCCTTCACTTCTATTCTCATCTGGGTAAACACTGCTAATGCCTGTGAGTAAGAATAATATGGTAAATATGGAATGGCTTTCTTAACTTTATCTTTGATTCATTCTATTTAAAGTTCTCAATGGTGACAAAAGAGGCAGTGGGTTCAAACATTCAAATGCACATAGCTTTCTTAACTGTCAATGAATTTGAATGATCTTTGCACGTAAAGAGTTTTGTAAGAGAAGATCTTTACAAGCATAATTGTTTTTATTTTTACCACTTTTTGATGTTCCTTCTCCTTTAATTGTACACACAAAATATGAGCCAGCACATGACAAAACCTACAATAAAACATGTGCGCCCAGCAAAGACTCAGATCAGCCTGCACATCCATATAGTCTAACCAGTAACTTCTCTTACTGCACGAAGGAGCATTGTGCTCTGAGCTATCCTTAGAGCGCATTACGAAGACTCTGATCAGACTGTGCGGATGTGCAGGCTGATCTGAGTCTTCGTTGGGCGCACAGGTTTTATTGTAGGTTTTGTCGTCCGCTGGCTCATATGGTACATGTATTTTAGAATAGACAACGACTGCAACCACATCATGATCAGCAATTTATAATGCTAATATATTGCTGAGAGTACACATCAGAATCATTTCAAGGGTAACAGATACATCTGGGGCCAGTTGTTCAAAGCATTGTTAGCTTAATGAGCTCGTTAGTGGTCATAGTGTTAACTGTTCCAGCAAGAACAAGATCTAAAATTTTTGTGTTATTGCTGAAAAAAATGCGAGCAGCTTTTGCATTGCAAAATATAGCAAATATGCTAATATATTTGCTTTTGCATTTTTGCTGCTCTCATTTTTTCAGCAAAAATATTAGCGTATTTGCTATATATATTTAATGATCAAAGTTTTAACTATTTGTTGACTAACAATGTCGTTAGTTTTGAACAACTGGCCAATGGCATATATTTTTTCACATTTGTGGTTCTCTGTACACTTTCCTGTCAGCTTTGCCTTTCTGAAAATCAGACCACAGGACATTGACATCCTATCAGCCAAAACTCCACAAAAAGCACAAGTTAGCATCCTGACTCCATTTTGCAATATCTAAGCACCCACTTATCACTATGTAGTCCTCAGTAACGCAGCTACGGTGCTTAATAAGAGAAAGCAAGCCTTTAGACCATAAGGATGTATTTAACACATTTAATGTCAATGTTCTGTAATGGGACCTACCCTTAAAGGAAAGACTTAGCTCCAAATGAGCAAGACAACAGATACAAAAATAATTTACAAGAGGGCCCACAGGGTCCTGGTTCGCTCACCTGTGTGTCACTGTCTCGAGTACATTCTATTTTAGCTATGGGGGCCATCTTGTTCATCAGCAGAGTGATTTTAGCTTATTTGGTAGGGAGTAACCTAGGCAACATTCCTGTGAATTTTGAATTAAATTGGCCGTAGGGTTTAGGAGGGGTTCACGTTTGAATCAGATTTACAATAATTTTCTATTTTTAGCTCCGGTGGGCATTTTTTTTCATCAGAGCGGGATTGTTTTAGCCTTTTTGGTAGAGGGTCATCTAAGCAACATTACTTCAAAGTTTGAATGAAATTGGCCCAAGAGTACAGAAGGAATTGTCGTTTGAAGATTTTTTTAATTTTTAGCTCTGGCAGCCATCTTGTTCATTGGAGTGGAATGAGGTTTAACTATTTTGGTAGGGAGTCACCTAGGCAACATTCCTGTAAATCCAACTGGCCCAAAACATTTCTATTATGCCCCTTGCCCTGGTGCTATGGTTATAGCCACAAGGGCTTGAAATTTCCATGTCCCGAACCAATTTTTATGGTCCCAAAGGTGTTCGAGCCTGTGCAGTTTGATGGAATCCCAGCACTGGCTGAGTCCTTACTGTAGCAACAGAAATACTTACAGTGTATGTGAATTCTCCGACAGCTCCACTCTTGTAATGCACAATATACTGAGGCAGTATGTGATAGGTGTTGAAGATCACTAACTCATGTTTATCTGGGGAGGTATGTGAGTCATAGCCCTTCTGTAAAGCTGCTCCATGGATCAACTTTGTACAGTTAAACACCTAGTAGATAAGTCAGTATGAATAAGGATACCGTATTTATCCTATCATCATGTTAACAAGTCCGTGAAATGAACACCTCCCTAAACCCCACTTTATATAAAGAGAATTGGGGTTTAGAGGGGTAAACATTATTTTTCTTATTTCAGCTCCAAGACATAGGTTGTGGGTACTCGTTAGAACCGCCTCAATGTGGCGGTTCTAACGAGCACCCACAACCTATGTCTTGGAGTGAAAATAAGAAAAATATCACGAATTTTCTTCAGAAAAGTAGCCATTTTGGAGATATGAAAAAAATGCACTGTGTTGCATGGGTATGTTATCGTAATGTGTATTAATGTGCCAGAGCCAACAGTAAAGTCTGAGATGAGAGGCAAAAGAATGTGGCATCTCATCGGGTCTACACTGTTTGCCATGCATCCAGCTAATTTTAGATACAATATTGGGTAGTAAATTGTACTAATTCAAATTTTAGAACACGTAAGGAGATGATGTGTCTGAATATTTAGGGTAAATACAGTAACATTACAAATGAGCCCTGTCACAAACAAAACCTGTCTTCAGGGCTTGCAACCAGGAGGCAATTGTTCAAACTTAACGACACTGTTAGCGAACAAATCGTTACAACTTTGATCATTCAATATGGCAAATATACAAATATTTTTGCTGAAAATTTGTGAATAGTTTTTGCATATGCAAAAGCTACTCACATTTTTTCCGCAAAAATAACAAAATTTTAGATTTTTGTTTGTTTGATTTGAGGTTTAACATCCCCGTCAACACTGTAAAGGTCATTCTGGAGATGTTGCCTTTAAGTTTGTGGGACTTTTACCGGACATTGAAATGAAATGACAACTCAAGCATTGCCACCCAATGAAACCAAAAGGGTTTATATGTATGGGTGGTCCAACTGACAGCACTTTTCCTTTGCAGGCTTAGAACCAAAAAGCGATTTACCAGTATCCGCGTGCAGTCGGTGTCAGCTCTGCATCGAAGCATCATGCAGCCCAATCTATTTGTCAAGACCCTATGGTTGGGGGCCAACAGAATTTTAGATATTATACTTCATAGAACAGTTAACAATGGGACCACTAACGAGCCCATTAAGCTTACAATGCTTTTGAGAACTGGGCCCTGGTAGGACACAAACCAGTCTGCTCAGCTATGCAGAATAGCAAGAGTCTTACAGTTTTAGATGTAGATAGTAGACCCTGCACACCTACCCTGCACACCTACACTGTCTGATCATTGTTCTCTATGTGCTTTATGGAAGCCCAATGACTGTGATGATTATGAGTTTCTTTAGTATTCTAAGTGCATACAGAGGCTGACTTTTGTCTTCACTTAGTGCACATGCTCAAAACCTAGCTTTCTTTTGATTTGAAGTTTAATGTCCCCATCAACACTATATGGATAATTTTGGAGTCGTTGCTTCCAATTTTGTGGGACTTTTACCCGACACTGAGATGAAATGACATCTCAAGCCCTATCGCCCAATGGATCGGTTTCTAAGCACACCACTTTGCCTGGGCAGGCTGTGATCCTCTTTTAAAGCAGTTTACCAGTACTTGTATGCGGTTGATTCCAGCTCTGCGAGTAAGCATCATGCAGCCCATCTATTTCTTCAAACCCCAATGGGCAGAGGGCCAAACCTAGCATTCTAAATTGGTGCCAACTATTCTTCTTGAAAAAGTATTGGTGTGTGCTTGTAAAAACCTACTGCAAACCTGGACCACCACACAACCAATAATAGTTAGGCTTGATAACTATGCAGAACTCAGCATTTATATTTTGTTTGTATTGGAGTTTTACGGCCCAGTCAACACTATTTTAGGTCATTTTTCAGCCGGTCAGTTTACCTATACACACTTTTCCTGGACACGCTTATACGTAAGCGGTTAACCAGTACAGTGCACATTCTTTTGCCAGAAACTGACAACTGCCCTTCTTGAATCAGCGGAAGGGAGAGAATGATCGTAGAAAAGATTTCATGATCAATCTCCACGAAAGAATGTTGCCGACCTGCGCAGGTATCGAACCTGCATCCTCCTGAATCCTGATCACCAGTCAGATGCGCATCCGACTGAGCTACCGAGGCCGGCACAGAACTCAGAATACAGCTGTACTGTACTGTAACTAAAAACTGTCAATGATGATGATTATTGACATCATTTTCAAATATTTTCTTATTTATGGGAGAAATTAAGGTTTGACATGACATGACATTGTACCAGCCCCGATAGCTCAGTTGGTAGAGTGTCCGCTCCTGGGAACGGGAGGTCTCGGGTTCGATCCCGGGCCGCGACATACCAAAGTCGTTAAAAATGGTACTAGCTGCTCCTCGCTTGGCACTCAGATTTACGGGTAGAGGTAGGACTGGTCGACCCAGTGTCAGGATAATGTGACTGGGTGTGGTATTATGTAATGTGTCTGGGACATGATACTTCAGTGAGGCAGCACTATAAAAGTGAGTATTGAGCTCCCTGTCGCAACCAGACACCGTCGTGCTATGACTGAAAAATTGTTGAAAGTGACGTTAAACCCGAATTCACACACACACACACACATGACATTGTTAATCATTTGCTAACGAATGATTCACAATATTTAATGTCATGCATTATTTTCTCTGAAAAAAAAAAAAAAAAAAAACAATTTAAAAAAGAAAATTATGGTCTCCTTAAAATATTCCAATATTAAATTTAACCCATAAAATGCCAATCACGACTATTGTCGTCTGCTTTGCCATCTGCCAGTTACCTTAAAGGTTAGATTTTGCAAACAGTGTGGACCAGATCATACTGCTCCTATAGGAGCAGTCTGAACTGGGCCCACACTGTTTGCCTGTATGCAAAAATATTTTTAAGAAGTTTGCTAAAACATTCAGGAGACGACATAAGCAGACGACATTTTCAGATGTAGTTTTTCTCCGCGTCTTTAGGGTTAAAGGTTAAGAGCCATGACATCATGACCTTTATTTCATTGTCCACCAACTTGAGTGCCGATGATCTCTTTAGGGCCTCATGCTCCTCTCGTTTATCCATTTATCTATATTATGAAATTTTGAGCTTACACACAACAGTAGGCAGAATAAATAACAAAATTGTATATCAATCTTGTAAAAATGTTTGTGTGGTTTGCATCTATACATGTCACAAAACCGTAGAAACTTTGATGGGCTTAAATTTCATTTCATTTTTCTATGAAATATTTTCTAGTATATCCTAATGTCCTGTCAGTCAACTGGTAGTTAGGTAAAAATGCAAAACATATGGTGTTGTACATTTCACTGCAGACCCATGCAAAACCAATCAATACACACCTCGTATGTCAATAACATAATTAACCCTATAAATGGAATAAGTGCTTGTTAATTTTGTTTGATTTGAGGCTTAACATCCCCGTCAACACTATACAGGTCATTTTGGAGATATAAAGTGCTTGTCAAAATGATTCAGCTCAATCAATGTATGTTGTTTGATCCACCTTTAGAATTCTTTGATGAGTAACTTTTGATTGTCAAACTAACCTGATATAAAGAAATTGACTGAAAGGTACTTCATCAGAGTTTGAACAGTTTTGTGTTCACAGATATAAGTAAGTCACAGATATTGTACTACTCAAGCAGCAAACATAAGGCTGATCAGACAGCACAGATATGAGACAGGCTTATCTGCACCTTTCGTTGTTTGCAAATGGGAAAAAAGTTTTCCCATGATATGGCTCAAATATCTTCCTTATCTTGCTGAATATTCATTTAAGCCACACCTATTTCTGTCTATCAACCAATC
Organism: Lucinisca nassula; assembly: GCA_963580285.1. Lineage (NCBI taxonomy): Eukaryota > Metazoa > Mollusca > Bivalvia > Lucinida > Lucinidae > Lucinisca > Lucinisca nassula. The sequence goes on along the minus strand of OY757025.1, from coordinate 32,598,604 downwards.
AAATTACTTGATGCAATTTATTGCTACAAATTCATAAACTGAATGCCAAACAGTGTAGATCCTGATCAGATGGCTTCTGAAGAAGCCATCTGATCTGGATCTACACTGTTTGCAAAGATAGGGGTTGTCGTGAACTGCAGGATAAGGGTTAATAAGTGATACTTGACTCACTGGGGTTTAACCCTTTTTGAACCAAATGGAATCTTCCACCTTATACATAGCAGGAGTCCATTCCAAAATTAAGGGGTGTTAGGTTGTGTTTTCTTCAAAATTTATTTGGAAAATGGCTTAATTTTTCGCAAACAGTGTAGGCTCTGATATGGGCCTGCACTGTTTGCCAGGGTAACCGTTTAGGGGTTTCTGGTACAAAATGGGTTAAGGACACATCAACCCTGGTGGATCATTTTGTGTCATCTCCCAGAGAAAAGGAGAAAAGAGATAGTAAAAGACATGAATGTGAAGGGCAGGGGAGAAAGAGGAAAATGAATGGTAGTTTAAATTGAAGAAATGATGGTAGTTTAAATTGAAGAAATGACAATCATGCCTACTGCAAGGACAGCTGCCTTGCCAAACTGTAAGCCAAATATCACCTAGACACTCCAGTGACGCAAGATACACAACACTTTGAGCATTTAATATGGCGAATATGTAGAAAAAATGTGAATGCTTTAAAAGCTATTCATAATTTTTTCAGCCATATAACAATAGAATATAAGTTATTATATTTACTAGAATAGCTAAAATTTTTCCTAATATTGTCATAGCTCCAGAAAAGGTGCTTTTTTCATCAAAAAAGTGCTGATATTTTTCTTATTCTGTACAAAAACGTATGTTGCGGGTACTCATTAGGAGTGCCTCACTTAGGTGCTTCTAATGAGTACCTATGATATTTTTCTTATTTCGGCACAAAAACATATGCTATGAGTGAGTGTTTAGTTTTACATCTCACCAACAGCTAAGGTCAAATGGAGACAGTACCTCTGTTTTAAGACTTATCCAAAAGTATGGAGACGCCCGGGATCGATCCTGCGATCCCTGGTTTACAAGGCGAGTAGCATAACCACCACACCACGGAGGCTTCTAAACATATGCTGTGGGTATTCATTTGAAGTACCTCACTGCATACTCATTAGAAGCACCTCAGTGAAGCCCTTTTAATGAGTACCCACAACATATGTTTTCATGCATAAATGGGCCACATCAAGCGATTTTTGTACTTATCGCCTATGCGAGCAGTGAAGGTTCAGGGGAGCCTGCGCATCCTCGCAGTCTCGCCAGAACCTTTGCTGCTCGCTCATACAAGCAGTGAATCAAGAGGAACCTTCAGACGGAAAGCCATATCCCTGGCCCCTCTGAATGGCTGGGCATGGGCAGTTAAAATTTGTCATGACGGAATGCTCGAAGACACAAATTCGCTTGGCGGGGCTCAAATAAGAAAAATAATATTCGGATACCCCTCTTATCTGTGGCTATGTATTGGGCTTATTAAGCTAACAATACTTTGAACAACTAAGCCCTGATCAGCAGCCACACTCACCTTCCCAGGTAACACTTGACTTAGCAACAGTTTGGTAGCGCCTTGGATATAACTCATAGAGTAAGTGGGGTACTCAGAGAAATATACTCCCTTCCCATACCAGCCTGTGTCTGTCCGATGTTTATGACCTGCACCTACAAAATGATATAATTAGAAATAATTTCAAAGAAAACTATGTCACCACCCATAAATATGGCCCAAGTAAACTATGAGAACTTAATCCATTTTGTATCAGAAACCCCAAAAAAGGTTAATTGGCAAACACTGCAAAATAGAAGTGAAGGCAATGATCAGAAATTGATGCAATTAACACACAGCTCCCATCAGAGATATCTGCTCAGGGCCATCACTGTTTGCAAAGAGTACAGCCATTTTCCAAATACATTTTGAAGGAAGCAAAACCTGGCACACCTAAATTTTGAAATGGACTCCTTCTATATATAAGGAAGAAGATTCCATTTGGTACAAAATGGGTTACAAATGAAGTCAAGGTAACAAAAGAACATCATGTCTTTGCCATGATATCTATACCAATTTTGGTCAAAATTCTTCCATCTGTTCAAGAGATATGGTAGAGACAAACAAAAATTGAATCATTTTGTGTTCTGCACCTCCACTCATGATGCTTTATATTTCTAACTTGAAGAGGGGACACAATTACAATTGGAAGAAATGGCTATTTTCAATATTTACTATGTTAAAAGGGCCATAACTCCAAAAGCAAGTTAAACAGAGTTACTCTTCTTGTGAGCTGCATGTTGTCTCATGGTGCTTTACATTTGTGAGAAATTTCATTAAAACATCGGCAACGGTTCTCAACTTATAGAGCAGACACAAGCACATGGCAGAAATGGCTATGTTCAATGATCAAAGGGCAATAACTCCAAAAGTAGGCAATCTAGAGGGTCATATGCCTCATGGTGCTTCACATTTGTATGAAGTTTCATGAAAATATCTCTTAACAGTGACACAAGAACATGTATGGAGCAGACACGAGTACACTGTTGAAATGGCTATGTTCAAAGGGCAATAGACATCCGCCCATCAGGGCTTGGAGAAATAGATTGGGCTTCCACACAGAGCTGAAACCGACTGCCCATAATACGCACTGGTAAACCTCTTAGAAGGTCTAAGCCGGCCCTGAAACCGCTTTCTGTGTTTATTGAGTACTACCGCTTTCTGTGTTTATTGAGTACTAAGGACATCCCATTTTCTGCCTGCGCGGTATTATTTTGACAGTCAGAATCACGTGCGACGGCACACCTTTGATCGTCAGCTGTGTATGAAATACGTGTCGAGGTGATTGCTCGGTGTTTGCATATAATTAAACGGATTGGTAGTTGAGGATAAACTAATTATCTCATTGAAAATAAGTGTTTTTAATCCTGTAAACTTGTTACTGTTTAAATTAATTAGGTGTTTGGTAGTGAGATTATCATTAGCGATGCAAAGTGTGACAATAGTTTCAAAGATAGATACACATTTTTTTCTTGAGTAAATAGCAGGTGTTCACTAGGTGAAATGACCAAAATAATTTATAAAATGCCAAAATGTCGCCGCGATCGCCGTTTGATTTAGGCGCCTCGAAAATATGTAAAACCGGCAAATATGACCAGGCTGGTTCGTCAGGGTCCAAGCTGCAGTCTGATCTGTCTGTTAGCCAAAAAGCAAAAAAAACAACAAAAAAACTATCTCTGACTCGTCTAAGTCTGCTCCGATTGACCAAAGTTGCATGTGTTTCTGCCTGTTTGTCTGAAGCAGTTCCGAGTGTTTATAGAGTACAATGAAGACTTGAAGCGTATTTTTTTACAAAGTTTGGCAAAAATCTTTTACAAAAGATTTTTTCTTTATTTCTTTTTAATCTTTTATGACAATGGGTGTCAGGTTTGTTTTATTTGTGTTAAGTTCTACAAACAGTGTAGACAGGTCAGATGCTATGTTCTGTGGCGTCTGATCTGGGTCTACACGGTTTGCTAATGATCCAAAAATGGGCCACTAGGCATATATGGATGGGGATGGGTAATGCAATTGTTTTCTTTACTTTTTATTTATTTATTTTTTTTTTTTTTGGGGGGGGGGGGGGGGGGGGGCAAGGGAGTTTTTCTTGGAAAGTTATAAAATTTATACAGGCCAAGCAAAAATATTTTTCTTTTTTGTATGTACTCCTCTGCACTGTACTGACACCATATATGTTACATAGTTATGAATAGTTTCAACTTCCTCACAGAGCTTTGCTTGATTGTTTTGAGTTTAACGGCCCAGTCAACAGTATTCAAGTCATTTTTGAGCCAGTCAGTTTACCTATACACACTTTACTATCCATCTAAAAGAATATACAGGTGATTAAAAATGCAAACAAGAGATTCATAGATTAAATAATATATATTTCTTCATCAAAACAATTTTACCATCCGCAAACACCTTGCTTCAAAATTGGGACTTCCTGAATTTTCCAGTGGGAATTCCAGATTTCGAGGGTAGGAAGTCTGGGACTTCCTGTATTAGGCAGTTAATGGAAGCCCTGCAAAGTTGCGTGAGTCGGACCGTGCAATGCATATAAACCGTATTCATTTCATTGAGTGGCAGGGATTGAGATGTCATTTCATCTCAATGTCAGGTAAAAGTCCCACAAAATTGGAAGCAATGTCTCCAAAATGACATAAATAGTGTTGATGGGGACGTTAAACCTAAAATCAAACAAACAAACCAAAGGGCAATAACTGCAAAAGTAGAAAAATTAGAGTAAAGGTTCATAGTTCTGCATGTCATCGCATGGTACTTTACTTATTTTTGACCACCCCCGCCCAATGGGGCTTGAAGAAATAGATGGGCTGCATGATGCTTCCACGCAGAGCTGAAACAGACCCGCACAAGAGTACTGGTTAACCACTTAGAAGATCTAAGCCAGGCAAAGCGGGGCAAGTCGGACCATCCATGCATATAAACCCTATTGGTTTCATTGGGGGACAGGGCTTGAGATGTCATTTCATCTCAATGTCGGGTAAAAGTCCCACAAACTTGGAAGCGATGTCTCCAAAATGACCTTTACAGTGTTGACGGGGACGTTAAACCTAAAATCAAATAAAGGTTCCTTTTAAAAGGAAAGGCTTGCCTGGTTTTAAGGGTACTGTTCCTGGTGTAAATGTAGCCATATTGCCGCCACATGGATGTACGAGTTGATGTAGATGAAATTACTGGTGAGGAAGCAAGTTGCACTGTTCTTGTTAATGGGACATAGACTTTTGATGCAGTGTACTCAAAGTCAATATATGGTTTATCTACACATTGGGATGGACAAACCCATGAGGTGTCAATTTTCTATGCGGCACTACCCTGACATTTATTGGAAGAAATATTTCAATGTTAAGGTAACTGAGGCATTGACATGTGACCCAATGATCACATTGTCACTTTTGACCAACTATGATAGTAAGGGATCATTGTGATGACCCTGTTTTATTGAAATTTGCTCAGTAGTATCTGAATAGTAGCTGGAAGAAGACATTGTTAACAGACAGACAGGAGGAATAATGGACTTATGGAGCACGGACTATATGCTATTTGGCAAGTAGAAATGGACAAACAAAACAAAATAAATGTCCCTAACAGATTTATGAGAGACAATAATGTGGTAGAACACATCATACATACTGTTTGTTTTGTGGGGTTTTACGCCCGTTCAACAATCTTTCAGTCATATACAGACAGGTAGTTTCCTAACCATCGTTTCTGGAAAGTACCAGTACTAGACTCCGATCCTCCGACACAAACTACCAAATGTTCTCACATAAACGATCATGGCCGGTAGCGGGGCTCGAACCCATGACCCTCCAGTTATTACAAGTCAGCGACCTTAATCACTGGACCACGGAGGCGGTCTTCCATACATACTGAGTATACATCTATCTAGTTGTACTGGAACACCCCCTCGCGAGGATTACGTGCAGGAGTCCCACAAGTGGCCAGTAAACATGTAATTGTTAGGTGACGACACAAATATACATACAAGGGAGTATAAGACAAAGGAGGAAGAGACATTAACCCTTTACCACTCAGGGATTTTGTGAATTTCACTGATTTTCACAGTATTGCACTTGACAGCAACTTCAACTAGCCATTGTTTCATAATGGATGGTCTGTTTTACACCAAACTTGGTATGAATGTTCATTGGGCAGTAGCCATTCAAATGCAACCTTTCATGACTTGATCATTGTTGTCATGGTAAAGAGGGGGCATCTCAAAGTTGTCAAAAAGTGTGTTTTCACATGCATTTTTGACCACATTTTAATCTTCACACAGCTGTCAAGGCAACAATTAAGGTGTTTGGCACTGGCCATTTTCACTGTTTGCAGCATGTTTTATCAGCATCAATTTCCAGGCATTTTTGACCCCAGACACCCTCAGATATAAATTTTAGCGGCCGGTTGGGCCATACACCCAAAATTTTTCGGGATGTGAGGGGGGTGTTGCCCCCCTTCAATCCCCCCTAGAATATTTTTATTGGGGAGGCGCGCGAAAAAGCAGGTCACTTTTTTGCCCAACAAATCCTTAAGCAAACATAACTATCCAGGGGTAGAAATGCAGATTTTAGGTGCTTCTGGGGCTTAAAATGAGGGGTTGGGGGTGCAGACACGTAAAAACACGTATCTGAGTGGGAAAGGGTTAACTAAAATCTGGGAACATACTGAATTTTAGTTTAAAATACATTAATTATATCTAAAATATTGTCTCTTGCAATAAAATGATGAAAAAAAAAAAACATTATTATGGTCAGTTGGGATTTTCTTCATTAACTAAAATCTGGGAACATACTGAATTTTAGTCTAAAATGCATTAATTATATCTAAAATATTGTCTCTTGCAATAAAATGATGAAAAAACATTATTATGGTCAGTTGGGATTTTCTTCATTAACTAAAATCTGGGAACATACTGAATTTTAGTCTAAAATGCATTAATTGTATCTAAAATATTGTCTCTTGCAATAAAATGATGAAAAAACATTATTATGGTCAGTTGGGATTTTCTTCATTAACTAAAATCTGGGAACATACTGAATTTTAGTCTAAAATGCATTAATTGTATCTAAAATAATGTCTCTTGCAATAAAATGATGAAAAAATATTATTATGGTCAGTTGGGATTTTCTTCATTAACTAAAATCTGGGTACATACTGAATTTTAGTCTAAAATGCATTAATTATATCTAAAATATTGTCTCTTGCAATAAAATGATGAAAAAAACATTATTATGGTCAGTTGGGATTTTCTTCATTAACCCTTTACCACTCAGGGATTTTGTGAATTTCACTGATTTTCACAGTATTGCACTTGACAGCAACTTCAACTAGCCATTGTTTCATAATGGGTGGTCTGTTTTACACCAAACTTGGTATGAATGTTCATTGGGCAGTAGCCATTCAAATGCAACCTTTCATGACTTGATCATTGTTTTCATGGTAAAAAGGGGGCATCTCAAAGTTGTCAAAAAGTGTGTTTTCACATGAATTTTTGACCACATTTTAATCTTCACACAGCTGTCAAGGCAACAATTAAGGTGTTTGGCACTTGCCATTTTCACTGTTTGCAGCATGTTTTATCAGCATCAATTTTCAGGCATTTTTGACCCCAGACACCCTTAGATATAAATTTTAGCGGCCGGTTGGGCCATACACCAAAAATTTTTCGGGATGTGAGGGGGGCAACGCCCCCCTTCAATCCCCCCTAGAATATTTTTATTGGGGAGGCGCGCGAAAAAAACAGGTCACTTTTTTGCCCAACAAATCCTTAAGCAAACATAACTATCCAGGGGTTGAAATGCAGAATTTAGGTGCTTCTGGGGCTTAAAATGAGGGGGTGGGGGGTGCAGACACGTAAAAACACGTATCTGATTGGGAAAGGGTTAACTAAAATCTGGGAACATACTGAATTTTAGTCTAAAATGCATTAATTGTATCTAAAATATTGTCTCTTGCAATAAAATGATGAAAAAACATTATTATGGTCAGTTGGGATTTTCTTCATTAACTAAAATCTGGGAACATACTGAATTTTAGTCTAAAATGCATTAATTGTATCTAAAATATTGTCTCTTGCAATAAAATGATGAAAAAACATTATTATGGTCAGTTGGGATTTTCTTCATTAACCCTTTACCACTCAGGGATTTTGTGAATTTCACTGATTTTCACAGTATTGCACTTGACAGCAACTTCAACTAGCCATTGTTTCATAATGGATGGTCTGTTTTACACCAAACTTGGTATGAATGTTCATTGGGCAGTAGCTATTCAAATGCAACCTTTCATGACTTGATCATTGTTGTCATGGTAAAAAGGGGGCATCCCAAAGTTGTCTAAAAGTGTGTTTTCAAATGAATTTTTGACCACATTTTAATCTTCACACAGCTGTCAAGGCAACAATTAAGGTGTTTGGCACTGGCCATTTTCACTGCTTGCAGCATGTTTTATCAGCATCAATTTTCAGGCATTTTTGACCCCAGACACTCTCAGATATAAATTTTAGCGGCCGGTTTGGCCATACACCCAAAATTTTTCGGGATGTGAGGGGGGCGTTGCCCCCCTTCAATCCCCCCTAGAATATTTTTATTGGGGAGGCGCGCGAAAAAAACAGGTCACTTTTTTGCCCAACAAATCCTTAAGCAAACATAACTATCCAGGGTTAGAAATGCAGATTTTAGGTGCTTCTGGGGCTTAAAATGAGGGGATGGGGTGGGGGGTGCAGACACGTAAAAACACGTATCTGAGTGGGAAAGGGTTAACTAAAATCTGGGAACATACTGAATTTTAGTCTAAAATGCATTAATTGTATCTAAAATATTGTCTCTTGCAATAAAATGATGAAAAAAACATTATTATGGTCAGTTGGGATTTTCTTCACTAAAATCTGGGAACATACTGAATTTTAGTCTAAAATGCATTAATTGTATCTAAAATATTGTCTCTTGCAATAAAATGATGAAAAAACATTATTATGGTCAGTTGGGATTTTCTTCATTAACCCTTTACCACTCAGGGATTTTGTGAATTCCACTGATTTTCACAGTATTGCACTTGACAGCAACTTCAACTAGCCATTGTTTCATAATGGATGGTCTGTTTTACACAAAACTTGGTATGAATGTTCATTGGGCAGTAGCCATTCAAATGCAACCTTTCATGACTTGATCATTGTTGTCATGGTAAAGAGGGGGCATCTCAAAGTTGTCAAAAAGTGTGTTTTCACATGAATTTTTGACTACATTTTAATCTTCACACAGCTGTCAAGGCAACAATTAAGGTGTTTGGCACTGGCCATTTTCACTGTTTGCAGCATGTTTTATCAGCATCAATTTTCAGGCATTTTTGACCCCTAACACCCTCAGATATAAATTTCAGCGGCCGGTTGGGCCATACACCCAAAATTTTTCGGGATGTGAGGGGGGCGTTGCCCCCCTTCAATCCCCCCTAGAATATTTTTATTGGGGAGGTGCGCGAAAAAAACAGGTCACTTTTTTGCCCAACAAATCCTTAAGCAAACATAACTATCCAGGGTTAGAAACGCAGATTTTAGGTGCTTCTGGAGCTTAAAATGAGGGGGTGGGGTGGGGGGTGCAGACACGTAAAAACACGTATCTGAGTGGGAAAGGGTTAACTAAAATCTGGGAACATACTGAATTTTAGTCTAAAATGCATTAATTGTATCTAAAATATTGTCTCTTGCAATAAAATGATGAAAAAACATTATTATGGTCAGTTGGGATTTTCTTCACTAAAATCTGGGAACATACTGAATTTTAGTCTAAAATGCATTAATTGTATCTAAAATATTGTCTCTTGCAATAAAATGATGAAAAAACATTATTATGGTCAGTTGGGATTTTCTTCATTAACTAAAATCTGGGAACATACTGAATTTTAGTCTAAAATGCATTAATTATATCTAAAATATTGTCTCTTGCAATAAAATGATGAAAAAAAACATTATTATGGTCAGTTGGGATTTTCTTCATTAACTAAAATCTGGGAACATACTGAATTTTAGTCTAAAATGCATTAATTATATCTAAAATATTGTCTCTTGCAATAAAATGATGAAAAAAAACATTATTATGGTCAGTTGGGATTTTCTTCATTAACCCTTTACCACTCAGGGATTTTGTGAATTTCACTGATTTTCACAGTATTGCACTTGACAGCAACTTCAACTAGCCATTGTTTCATAATGGATGGTCTGTTTTACACCAAACTTGGTATGAATGTTCATTGGGCAGTAGCCATTCAAATGCAACCTTTCATGACTTGATCATTGTTGTCATGGTAAAAAGGGGGCATGTCAAAGTTGTCTAAAAGTGTGTTTTCAAATGAATTTTTGACCACATTTTAATCTTCACACAGCTGTCAAGGCAACAATTAAGGTGTTTGGAACTGGCCATTTTCACTGTTTGCAGCATGTTTTATCAGCATCAATTTTCAGGCATTTTTGACCCCAGACACCCTCAGATATAAATTTTAGCGGCCGGTTGGGCCATACACCCAAAATTTCTCGGGATGTGAGGGGGGTGTTGCCCCCCTTCAATCCCCCTAGAATATTTTTATTGGGGAGGCGCGCGAAAAAACAGGTCACTTTTTTGCCCAACAAATCCTCAAGCAAACATAACTATCCAGGGGTAGAAATGCAGATTTTAGGTGCTTCTGGGGCTTAAAATTAGGGGGTGGGGGTGCAGACACGTAAAAACACGTATCTGATTGGGAAAGGGTTAACTAAAATCTGGGAACATACTGAATTTTAGTCTAAAATGCATTAATTGTATCTAAAATATTGTCTCTTGCAATAAAATGATAAAAAAACATTATTATGGTCAGTTGGGATTTTCTTCATTAACTAAAATCTGGGAACATACTGAATTTTAGTCTAAAAAGCATTAATTGTATCTAAAATATTGTCTCTTGCAATAAAATGATGAAAAAAACATTATTATGGTCAGTTGGGATTTTCTTCATTAGCCCTTTACCACTCAGGGATTTTGTGAATTTCACTGATTTTCACAGTATTGCACTTGACAGCAACTTCAACTAGCCATTGTTTCATAATGGATGGTCTGTTTTACACCAAACTTGGTATGAATGTTCATTGGGCAGTAGCCATTCAAATGCAACCTTTCATGACTTGATCATTGTTGTCATGGTAAAGAGGGGGCATCTCAAAGTTGTCAAAAAGTGTGTTTTCACATGAATTTTTGACCACATTTTAATCTTCACACAGCTGTCAAGGCAACAATTAAGGTGTTTGGCACTGGCCATTTTCACTGTTTGCAGCATGTTTTATCAGCATCAATTTTCAGGCATTTTTGACCCCAGACACCCTCAAATAAATTTTAGCGGCCGGTATGGCCATACAACCAAATTTTTTCGGGATGTGAGGGGGGTGTTGCCCCCCTTCAATCCCCCCTTGAATATTTTTATTGGGGAGGCGCGCGCAAAAAACAGGTCACTTTTTTGCCCAACAAATCTTTAAGCAAACATAACTATCCAGGGGTAGAAATGCAGATTTTAGGTGCTTCTGGGGCTTAAAATGAGGGGGTGGGTGTGCAGACACGTAAAAACACGTATCTGAGTGGGAAAGGGTTAACTAAAATCTGGGAACATACTGAATTTTAGTCTAAAATGCATTAATTATATCTAAAATATTGTCTCTTGCAATAAAATGATGAAAAAAAACATTATTATGGTCAGTTGGGATTTTCTTCATTAACTAAAATCTGGGAACATACTGAATTTTAGTCTAAAATGCATTAATTATATCTAAAATATTGTCTCTTGCAATAAAATGATGAAAAAAAAAACATTATTATGGTCAGTTGGGATTTTCTTCATTAACCCTTTACCACTCAGGGATTTTGTGAATTTCACTGATTTTCACAGTATTGCACTTGACAGCAACTTCAACTAGCCATTGTTTCATAATGGATGGTCTGTTTTACACCAAACTTGGTATGAATGTTCATTGGGCAGTAGCCATTCAAATGCAACCTTTCATGACTTGATCATTGTTGTCATGGTAAAGAGGAGGCATCTCAAAATTGTCAAAAAGTGTGTTTTCACATGAATTTTTGACCACATTTTAATCTTCACACAGCTGTCAAGGCAACAATTAAGGTGTTTGGCACTGGCCATTTTCACTGCTTGCAGCATGTTTTATCAGCATCAATTTTCAGGCATTTTTGACCCCTAACACCCTCAGATATAAATTTTAGCGGCCGGTTTGGCCATACACCCAAAAGTTTTCGGGATTTGAGGGGGGTGTTGCCCCCCTTCAATCCCCCCTTGAATATTTTTATTGGGGTGGCGCGCGAAAAAACAGGTCACTTTTTTGCCCAACAAATCCATAAGCAAACATAACTATCCAGGGGTAGAAATGCAGATTTTAGGTGCTTCTGGGGCTTAAAATGAGGGGGTGGGGGGTGCAGACACGTAAAACACGTATCTGAGTGGGAAAGGGTTAACTAAAATCTGGGAACATACTGAATTTTAGTCAAAAATGCATTAATTATATCTAAAATATTGTCTCTTGCAATAAAATGATGAAAAAAACATTATTATGGTCAGTTGGGATTTTCTTCATTAACTAAAATCTGGGAACATACTGAATGTTAGTCTAAAATGCATTAATTATATCTAAAATATTGTCTCTTGCAATAAAATGATGAAAAAAAAAAAACATTATTATGGTCAGTTGGGATTTTCTTCATTAACCCTTTACCACTCAGGGATTTTGTGAATTTCACTGATTTTCACAGTATTGCACTTGACAGCAACTTCAACTAGCCATTGTTTCATAATGGATGGTCTGTTTTACACCAAACTTGGTATGAATGTTCATTGGGCAGTAGCTATTCAAATGCAACCTTTCATGACTTGATCATTGTTGTCATGGTAAAAAGGGGGCATCCCAAAGTTGTCTAAAAGTGTGTTTTCAAATGAATTTTTGACCACATTTTAATCTTGTATGTGTAGAAATCTTCACACAGCTGTCAAGGCAACAATTAAGGTGTTTGGCACTGGCCATTTTCACTGTTTGCAGCATGTTTTATCAGCATCAATTTTCAGGCATTTTTGACCCCAGACACCCTCAGATATAAATTTTAGCGGCCGGTTGAGCCATACACCCAAAATTTTTCGGGATGTGAGGGGGCGTTGCCCCCCTTCAATCCCCCCTAGAATATTTTTATTGGGGAGGCGCGCGAAAAAACAGGTCAATTTTTTGCCCAACAAATCCTTAAGCAAACATAACTATTCAGGGTTAGAAATGCAGATTTTAGGTGCTTCTGGGGTTTAAAATGAGGGGGTGGGGTGGGGGTGCAGACACGTAAAAACACGTATCTGAGTGGGAAAGGGTTAACTAAAATCTTGGAACATACTGAATTTTAGTCTAAAATGCATTAATTGTATCTAAAATATTGTCTCTTGCAATAAAATGATGAAAAAACATTATTATGGTCAGTTGGGATTTTCTTCACTAAAATCTGGGAACATACTGAATTTTAGTCTAAAATGCATTAATTGTATCTAAAATATTGTCTCTTGCAATAAAATGATGAAAAAACATTATTATGGTCAGTTGGGATTTTCTTCATTAACCCTTTACCACTCAGGGATTTTGTGAATTCCACTGATTTTCACAGTATTGCACTTGACAGCAACTTCAACTAGCCATTGTTTCATAATGGATGGTCTGTTTTACACCAAACTTGGTATGAATGTTCATTGGGCAGTAGCCATTCAAATGCAACCTTTCATGACTTGATCATTGTTTTCATGGTAAAGAGGGGGCATCTCAAAGTTGTCAAAAAGTGTGTTTTCACATGAATTTTTGACAACATTTTAATCTTCACACAGCCGTCAAGGCAACAATTAAGGTGTTTGGCACTGGCCATTTTCACTGTTTGCAGCATGTTTTATCAGCATCAATTTTCAGGCCATTTTGACCCCAGACACCCTCAGATATAAATTTTAGCGGCCGGTTGGGCCATACACCCAAAATTTTTCGGGATGTGAGGGGGGTGTTGCCCCCCTTGAATATTTTTATTCGGGAGGCGCGCGCAAAAAACAGGTCACTTTTTTGCCCAACAAATCTTTAAGCAAACATAACTATCCAGGGGTAGAAATGCAGATTTTAGGTGCTTCTGGGGCTTAAAATGAGGGGGTGGGGGGTGCAGACACGTAAAAACACGTATCTGAGTGGGAAAGGGTTAACTAAAATCTGGGAACATACTGAATTTTAGTCTAAAATGCATTAATTATATCTAAAATATTGTCTCTTGCAATAAAATGATGAAAAAAAACATTATTATGGTCAGTTGGGATTTTCTTCATTAACCCTTTACCACTCAGGGATTTTGTGAATTTCACTGATTTTCACAGTATTGCACTTGACAGCAACTTCAACTAGCCATTGTTTCATAATGGATGGTCTGTTTTACACCAAACTTGGTTTGAATGTTCATTGGGCAGTAGCCATTCAAATGCAACCTTTCATGACTTGATCATTGTTGTCATGGTAAAAAGGGGGCATCTCAAAGTTGTCAAAAAGTGTGTTTTCACATGAATTTTTGACCACATTTCAATCTTCACACAGCTGTCAAGGCAACAATTAAGGTGTTTGGCACTGGCCATTTTCACTGTTTGCAGCATGTTTTATCAGCATCAATTTTCAGGCATTTTTGACCCCAGACACCCTCAGATATAAATTTTAGCGGCCGGTTGGGCCATACACCCAAACTTTTTCGGGATGTGAGGGGGGCGTTGCCCCCCTTCAATCCCCCCTAGAATATTTTTATTGGGGAGGCGCGCGAAAAAACAGGTCACTTTTTTGCCCAACAAATCCTTAAGCAAACATAACTATCCAGGGGTAGAAATGCAGATTTTAGGTGCTTCTGGGGCTTAAAATGAGGGGCTGGGGGGTGCAGACACGTAAAAACACGTATCTGAGTGGGAAAGGGTTAACTAAAATCTGGGAACATACTGAATTTTAGTCAAAAATGCATTAATTATATCTAAAATATTGTCTCTTGCAATAAAATGATGAAAAAAACATTATTATGGTCAGTTGGGATTTTCTTCATTAACTAAAATCTGGGAACATACTGAATTTTAGTCTAAAATGCATTAATTATATCTAAAATATTGTCTCTTGCAATAAAATGATGAAAAAAAAAACATTATTATTGTCAGTTGGGATTTTCTTCATTAACCCTTTACCACTCAGGGATTTTGTGAATTTCACTGATTTTCACAGTATTGCACTTGACAGCAACTTCAACTAGCCATTGTTTCATAATGGATGGTCTGTTTTACACCAAACTTGGTATGAATGTTCATTGGGCAGTAGCCATTCAAATGCAACCTTTCATGACTTGATCATTGTTGCAGGGCGTCAAGTGATATTAGGAGTCAAAAATATAGGTTAGGTCCAGAAATATAGGTATCTAGCGGCCAGAAATATAGGATATTATAGGTTGCCTACACTGAAGAAAACAAGCCAGATTTGTATTTTTCCACCTACCAGCTCTCTCTTTTATTAATAATACAACATGCATGTATAGAAATAGATAAGGTGGTCAGCTGGTTTCAATTAAGGAAAAATTCTTTAATTAATCTCCATAAAAATCAGTCCTTAGCAGGTGATTCTAATGAATGCCCTCAATGTATGTTTTATACAGGACTGAGTGATCTACTTACATATCATCAGATAACCACCTTATCTATTTCTTGGACCAAGAGATGTGTCTATCTGATAATTTAGGCAGAATCACAACATGGGACATTCTTCCCTTTAAACAAGAGGGCCTTGATGGCCCTAGATTGCTCACGTGATCCAAAGTGTAACAAGTAGGCCACGTGGAGGGTCCATTTTTGGTCCCAGGGCTATAATTTGCACAATCTTGGTCAAGGTCCACTATACAAAGCACCATACCAAATATCAAAGTCTGAGCCTTCTGGTTTTAGACAAGAAGATTTTTTAAGGTTATCCGTATAAAAGCCTATGTAAAACCAGTGGGCCCTGGAGCAGAGCCAGTTTTGGCCTTGGAACAATCTTTGTAGAGACCCACTAGATGAAGCTTCATACCAAATATCAAAGACTTGGGCCTTCTGGTTTCACACAAGAAGATTTTTAAAGGCTTTTTTCTTATTTTCCCCTATTTTTGTGTGCTGTGGCAACCACCCGAAAAAATTCAGACATGATTCCACATGGAGTCTTTGTGGACAGTTACAGAAATCATGGTGGAACTCTTTTTTCCTGTCTGACCCTAGCAGTACATGGAATTTGGTTACAGATTCCACAAGGAAAATGGCCAGATCGTAACAGAAATTCTGCATGAAAATGTTAACCAAATCTCTGTTTAAAAGTCTGGCATGAAAACAGAGCATAATCACTTCCTGAAACATAATATTTTGGCGGGAGCACTCATATAACACATTCAAAGACATCAGGGATGATGGCTAGCTTTGTGTGTTGTTGTACAACTTTACAAGTATAAAGCTGTTCTAAGGATTTTCAACTATATTTTGGAAGAAACTGTGAGTCACTTTTAGTATTTTAGATTAACACTGTTTTAAATTGATTAAATGCTCAACTAGTGGGGTGTCAAAAGTTTTATGTTTGCAAACTGCTAAGATTGCACCCCACCCACATATTTATGTATGTGTTTGCAGACTGAAGTTATTAGATCACAATGAATCTTTGGAAAGCCAAGGATTCAAATTCAAGAGTTACATGAAAGTTTACATATAAGTAGAATGCAAGGTTTTTGTATGTTCTTTTCCAGCACAAGTATATTCCTTCCTTATTGTGTATAGATAAAAACTCCAAATGTTTACAGTGTATGTTAAGATGATTGTGTTATGTTAATGAAACAGGACCCAATATTTAAATTAGCAGGAATCCTGCAGGAATATACAGACAGTAATACTGTCACAAGCTCAGGCAGAAATCCTGTCAATAATTCATTCAGGAATCATGCTAATAATTCACGAACCATGAAGGAATCCTGTTAGTAATTTATACAGGAATCCTGTCTGTTTTTTTCTTTTCTACAGGCTTCCTGAATCAATTTTCCTGCTAATTTAAATATTTCACAAGCTTTTCCACACTGATTCCCACCTGAATCCCGACTCAAATACAAAATTTAAGTGAAAATTCTATGTGGAAATTCTATTTGAAATTTTTTCATACACACAATATTTCTGCAGAAATACTGCAACTTAATTTCATACAAATATGTTCTAGAAAGGGTTTCCTTTGGAAGCAAGGAATACATGACAGAACTGGAAAATATGGAGTGTACATGTTTTCTGGGCCAGACTAGCTAGTTTTGGCCATTTAGGCCTCATCAGTGACCCTCAAATATTTTTAGAATTCCACAATAGAACCAATGAGCCCAAAGGACAAGAAAATATAAACTACAATATGATGTAGAGCTGGGAGACTTTTTACGGCCGCCACACATTCCCAGACAACAGCTGTACTGACGTCAAATATGTTCTAGAAAGGGTTTTCCTTTGGAAGCAAGGAATACACAACAGAACTGGAAAATATGGAGTGTACAGGTTTTCTGGGCCATACTAGCTGGTTTTCGGCCATTTAGGCCTCATCAGTGACCCTCAAATATTTTCAAAATTCCACAATGGAATCAATGATCCCAAAGGACAAGAAAATATAAACTACATTAGCCTGTGGGAATTCAGCTTGGACTAAAATTCGTTGAACTACTTTGAGAGAGGACCACCCAAAGATGGTTTCTGTCAAGTTTGGTCAAAATCTATTCAGGGGCTTAGGAGATGTCATTTGAAAGAATTGTGGAGGAACAGTGGACGCACGGATGGGGGAAGACGGTGGATGGTGACTGATCACAATATCTCGCCTGCTAAAAAAATGGCAAAAACTTGTTTAATATTCATAAAGAAACAATAGTAAAAACAAAATGGAACATTTCAAATTTGAAAAATAGCAGAACTTCCACTAGCTAAAGCTTTCCAAAAGCTGGGCTGGACTGGGTTGCTACACCAAAAAAGAGCAAATTCCTAACAGGAAAAAGGTTACTAAGCTCAAATATTATAGAATACATCTACTGTCAAAGATTCTTTAGAAACTTTGTATTCTTTGCTTACACAAAATTCCAAATTATAGGTATTTATAGGTATTTTGGTAAAATATAGGATTTTATAGGTTATTATAGGTAATGGCCTGAAATATAGGAAAATATAGGTAAATATAGGTAACTTGACGCCCTGTTGTTGTCATGGTAAAGAGGGGGCATCTCAAAGTTGTCAAAAAGTGTGTTTTCACATGAATTTTTGACCACATTTTAATCTTCACACAGCTGTCAAGGCAACAATTAAGGTGTTTGGCACTGGCCATTTTCACTGTTTGCAGCATGTTTTATCAGCATCAATTTTCAGGCATTTATGACCCCAGACACCCTCAGATATAAATTTCAGCGGCCGGTTGGGCCATACACCCAAACTTTTTCAAGATGTGAGGGGGGGGGGGGGCGTTGCCCCCCTTCAATCCCCCCTAGAATATTTTTATTGGGGAGGCGCGCGAAAAAACAGGTCACTTTTTTGACCAACAAATCCTTAAGCAAACATAACTATCCAGGGGAAGAAATGCAGATTTTAGGTGCTTCTGGGGCTTAAAATGAGGGGCTGGGGGGTGCAGACACGTAAAAACACGTATCTGAGTGGGAAAGGTTTAACTAAAATCTGGGAACATACTGAATTTTAGTCTAAAATGCATTAATTGTATCTAAAATATTGTCTCTTGCAATAAAATGATGAAAAAACATTATTATGGTCAGTTGGGATTTTCTTCATTAACTAAAATCTGGGAACATACTGAATTTTAGTCTAAAATGCATTAATTATATCTAAAATATTGTCTCTTGCAATAAAATGATGAAAAAACATTATTATGGTCAGTTGGGATTTTCTTCATTAACTAAATCTGGGAACATACTGAATTTTAGTCTAAAATGCATTAATTGTATCTAAAATATTGTCTCTTGCAATAAAATGATGAAAAAAAACATTTTATACCGCAATCAGCCATTCTAGTAACCTAATAAAGGGGGTCGAATAACTGCACGCTATAATCGGTAGTGACCTATAATACCTTCTACTGACCTATAATACGTCTAGTGACCGTTTATAGTCCGGACCTACTTTTCAGGTCCCTGTTTTTCATGTATAAACAATAACATGCAACGGTCCATGCATGGGAAAACAACGAGACGGCAAGTTAAAATCTTTTCAATATTTATTTAAACAGATTTTCAGAAAGTTCAGCTAAATTCTTACCTTCTCGGCTTTTCCTGGTTTGAATGGCCCGTTGGAATAACTGCGCACTGCTACTGCAGTTGCGTCTCAACGTCGAAAATAATTTTTAAAGCTTAAATAAACCATTTATTTGCAGATTTTCATACAGAGAGTAAAGCGCTGAGAAACTTTAATTCGAGCGTCCGTGTTGTTTCCTACGTCTTTGTGGCGCGGTGACGTCAGAAACTTTGCACTTGTTGACGTCACGTTATACTACGTGTGCGCGCCATGGCACTGAATGTCGTTTAATATGCCACACTGTCTGCTGTCGTTTTTGCTTAAATTTGCTTAATTATTGCAAAACCCATTGATTGTTTTGAATTGCGGTATAAACTAAATAAATGGATAGTGTCTTTAATAATAAAATATAATCGGTTCGCCCCGACAATTTTATAGGGGCTCGCTAAAGCTCGCCCCTATAAAATTGTCTAAGGCTCACCGATTATATTTTATTATTAAAGACACTAACCATGTATTTACTATATTATGGTCAGTTGGGATTTTCTTCATTAACCCTTTACCACTCAGGGATTTTGTGAATTTCACTGATTTTCACAGTATTGCACTTGACAGCAACTTCAACTAGCCATTGTTTCATAATGGATGGTCTGTTTTACACCAAACTTGGTATGAATGTTCATTGGGCAGTAGCCATTCAAATGCAACCTTTCATGACTTGATCATTGTTGTCATGGTAAAGAGGGGGCATCTCAAAGTTGTCAAAAAGTGTGTTTTCACATGCATTTTTGACCACATTTTAATCTTCACACAGCTGTCAAGGCAACAATTAAGGTGTTTGGCACTGGCCATTTTCACTGTTTGCAGCATGTTTTATCAGCATCAATTTTCAGGCATTTTTTACCCCAGACACCCTCAGATATAAATTTTAGCGGCCGGTTGGGCCATACACCCAAACTTTTTCGGGATGTGAGGGGGGCGTTGCCCCCCTTCAATCCCCCCTAGAATATTTTTATTGGGGAGGCGCGCGAAAAAACAGGTCACTTTTTTGCCCAACAAATCCTTAAGCAAACATAACTATCCAGGGGTAGAAATGCAGATTTTAGGTGCTTCTGGGGCTTAAAATGAGGGGCTGGGGGGTGCAGACACGTAAAAACACGTATCTGAGTGGGAAAGGGTTAACTAAAATCTGGGAACATACTGAATTTTAGTCAAAAATGCATTAATTATATCTAAAATATTGTCTCTTGCAATAAAATGATGAAAAAAACATTATTATGGTCAGTTGGGATTTTCTTCATTAACTAAAATCTGGGAACATACTGAATTTTAGTCTAAAATGCATTAATTATATCTAAAATATTGTCTCTTGCAATAAAATGATGAAAAAAAAACATTATTATTGTCAGTTGGGATTTTCTTCATTAACCCTTTACCACTCAGGGATTTTGTGAATTTCACTGATTTTCACAGTATTGCACTTGACAGCAACTTCAACTAGCCATTGTTTCATAATGGATGGTCTGTTTTACACCAAACTTGGTATGAATGTTCATTGGGCAGTAGCCATTCAAATGCAACCTTTCATGACTTGATCATTGTTGTCATGGTAAAGAGGGGGCATCTCAAAGTTGTCAAAAAGTGTGTTTTCACATGAATTTTTGACCACATTTTAATCTTCACACAGCTGTCAAGGCAACAATTAAGGTGTTTGGCACTGGCCATTTTCACTGTTTGCAGCATGTTTTATCAGCATCAATTTTCAGGCATTTATGACCCCAGACACCCTCAGATATAAATTTCAGCGGCCGGTTGGGCCATACACCCAAACTTTTTCAAGATGTGAGGGGGGGCGTTGCCCCCCTTCAATCCCCCCTAGAATATTTTTATTGGGGAGGCGCGCGAAAAAACAGGTCACTTTTTTGACCAACAAATCCTTAAGCAAACATAACTATCCAGGGGAAGAAATGCAGATTTTAGGTGCTTCTGGGGCTTAAAATGAGGGGCTGGGGGGTGCAGACACGTAAAAACACGTATCTGAGTGGGAAAGGTTTAACTAAATTCTGGGAACATACTGAATTTTAGTCTAAAATGCATTAATTGTATCTAAAATATTGTCTCTTGCAATAAAATGATGAAAAAACATTATTATGGTCAGTTGGGATTTTCTTCATTAACTAAAATCTGGGAACATACTGAATTTTAGTCTAAAATGCATTAATTATATCTAAAATATTGTCTCTTGCAATAAAATGATGAAAAAACATTATTATGGTCAGTTGGGATTTTCTTCATTAACTAAATCTGGGAACATACTGAATTTTAGTCTAAAATGCATTAATTGTATCTAAAATATTGTCTCTTGCAATAAAATGATGAAAAAAAACATTATTATGGTCAGTTGGGATTTTCTTCATTAACCCTTTACCACTCAGGGATTTTGTGAATTTCACTGATTTTCACAGTATTGCACTTGACAGCAACTTCAACTAGCCATTGTTTCATAATGGATGGTCTGTTTTACACCAAACTTGGTATGAATGTTCATTGGGCAGTAGCCATTCAAATGCAACCTTTCATGACTTGATCATTGTTGTCATGGTAAAGAGGGGGCATCTCAAAGTTGTCAAAAAGTGTGTTTTCACATGCATTTTTGACCACATTTTAATCTTCACACAGCTGTCAAGGCAACAATTAAGGTGTTTGGCACTGGCCATTTTCACTGTTTGCAGCATGTTTTATCAGCATCAATTTTCAGGCATTTTTTACCCCAGACACCCTCAGATATAAATTTTAGCGGCCGGTTGGGCCATACACCCAAAATTTTTCAGGATGTGAGGTTCAATCCCCCCTAGAATATTTTTATTGGGGAGGCGCGCGAAAAAACAGGTCCATTTTTTTCCCAACAAATCCTTAAGCAAACATAACTATCCAGGGGTAGAAATGCAGATTTTAGGTGCTTCTGGGGCTTAAAATGAGGGGGTGTAGGGGTGCAGACACGTAAAAACACGTATCTGAGTGGGAAAGGGTTAACTAAAATCTGGGAACATACTGAATTTTAGTCTAAAATGCATTAATTGTATCTAAAATATTGTCTCTTGCAATAAAATGATGAAAAAACATTATTATGGTCAGTTGGGATTTTCTTCATTAACCCTTTACCACTCAGGGATTTTGTGAATTTCACTGATTTTCACAGTATTGCACTTGACAGCAACTTCAACTAGCCATTGTTTCATAATGGATGGTCTGTTTTACACCAAACTTGGTATGAATGTTCATTGGGCAGTAGCCATTCAAATGCAACCTTTCATGACTTGATCATTGTTGTCATGGTAAAGAGGAGGCATCTCAAAATTGTCAAAAAGTGTGTTTTCACATGAATTTTTGACCACATTTTAATCTTCACACAGCTGTCAAGGCAACAATTAAGGTGTTTGGCACTGGCCATTTTCACTGTTTGCAGCATGATTTATCAGCATCAATTTTCAGGCATCTTTGACCCCAGACACCCTCAGATATAAATTTTAGCGGCCGGTTGGGCCATACACCCAATGTTTTTCGGGATGTGAGGGGGGTGTTGCCCCCCTTCAATCCCCCCTTGAATATTTTTATTGGGGAGGCGCGCGAAAAAACAGGTCACTTTTTTGCCCAACAAATCCTTAAGCAAACATAACTATCCAGGGGTAGAAATGCAGATTTTAGGTGCTTCTGGGGCTTAAAATGAGGGGGTGGGGTGCATACACGTAAAAACACGTATCTGAGTGGAGAGGGTTAACTAAAATCTGGGAACATACTGAATTTTAGTCTAAAATGCATTAATTATATCTAAAATATTGTCTCTTGCAATAAAATGATGAAAAAAACATTATTATGGTCAGTTGGGATTTTCTTCATTAACCTTTTCCCACTCAGATACGTGTTTTTACGTGTCTGCACCCCCACCCCCTGTTTTTAAGCCCCAGAAGCACCTAAAATCTGCATTTCTACCCCTGGATAGTTGTGTTTGCTTTAGGATTTGTTGGGCAAAAAAGTGACCTGTTTTTTCGCGCGGCTCCCGAATAAAAATATTCTAGGGGGGATTGAAGGGGGGCAACGCCCCCCTCACATCCCGAAAAATTTTGGTTGTATGGCCCAACCGGTCGCTAAAATTTATATCTGAGAGTGTCTGGGGTCAAAAATGCCTGAAAATTGATGCTGATAAAACATGCTGCAAACAGTGAAAATGGCCAGTGCCAAACACCTTAATTGTTGCCTTGACACCTGTGTGAAGATTAAAATGTGGTCAAAAATTCATATGAAAACACACTTTTTTACAACTTTGAGATGCCCCCTTTTTACCATGACAACAATGATCAAGTCATGAAAGGTTGCATTTGAATGGCTACTGCCCAGTGAACATTCATACCAAGTTTGGTGTAAAACAGACCATCCATTATGAAACAATGGCTAGTTGAATTTGCTGTCAAGTGCAATACTGTGAAAATCAGTGAAATTCACAAAATCCCTGAGTGGTAAAGGGTTAACTGGAATCTGGGAACATACTGAATTTTAGTCTAAAATGCATTAATTGTATCTAAAATATTGTCTCTTGCAATAAAATGATGAAAAAACATTATTATGGTCAGTTGGGATTTTCTTCATTAACTAAAATCTGGGAACATACTGAATTTTAGTCTAAAATGCATTAATTGTATATAAAATATTGTCTCGTGCAATAAAATGATGAAAAAAACATTATTATGGTCAGTTGGGATTTTCTTCATTAACTAAAATCTGGGAACATACTGAATTTTAGTCTAAAATGCATTAATTGTATCTAAAATATTGTCTCTTGCAATAAAATGATGAAAAAACATTATTATGGTCAGTTGGGATTTTCTTCATTAACCCTTTACCACTCAGGGATTTTGTGAATTCCACTGATTTTCACAGTATTGCACTTGACAGCAAATTCAACTAGCCATTCTTTCATAATGGATGGTCTGTTTTACACCAAACTTGGTATGAATGTTCATTGGGCAGTAGCCATTCAAATGCAACCTTTCATGACTTGATCATTGTTGTCATGGTAAAAAGGGGGCATCTCAAAGTTGTAAAAAAGTGTGTTTTCACATGAATTTTTGACCACATTTTTATCTTCACACAGCTGTCAAGGCAACAATTAAGGTGTTTGGCACTGGCCATTTTCACTGTTTGCAGCATGTTTTATCAGCATCAATTTTCAGGCATTTTTGACCCCAGACACCCTCAAATAAATTTTAGCGGCCGGTATGGCCATACAACCAAATTTTTTCGGGATGTGAGGGGGGTGTTGCCCCCCTTCAATCCCCCCTTGAATATTTTTATTGGGGAGGCGCGCGCAAAAAACAGGTCACTTTTTTCCCCAACAAATCTTTAAGCAAACATAACTATCCAGGGGTAGAAATGCAGATTTTAGGTGCTTCTGGGGCTTAAAATGAGGGGGTGGGGGTGCAGACACGTAAAAACACGTATCTGAGTGGGAAAGGGTTAACTAAAATCTGGGAACATACTGAATTTTAGTCTAAAATGCATTAATTATATCTAAAATATTGTCTCTTGCAATAAAATGATGAAAAAAAACATTATTATGGTCAGTTGGGATTTTCTTCATTAACTAAAATCTGGGAACATACTGAATTTTAGTCTAAAATGCATTAATTATATCTAAAATATTGTCTCTTGCATTAAAATGATGAAAAAAAAAAACATTATTATGGTCAGTTGGGATTTTCTTCATTAACCCTTTACCACTCAGGGGTTTTGTGAATTTCACTGATGTTTTATCAGCATCAATTTTCAGGCATTTTTGACCCCAGACACCCTCAGATATAAATTTTAGCGGCCGGTTGGGCCATACACCCAAACTTTTTCGGGATGTGAGGGGGGCGTTGCCCCCCTTCAATCCCCCCTAGAATATTTTTATTGGGGAGGCGCGCGAAAAAACAGGTCACTTTTTTGCCCAACAAATCCTTAAGCAAACATAACTATCCAGGGGTAGAAATGCAGATTTTAGGTGCTTCTGGGGCTTAAAATGAGGGGCTGGGGGGTGCAGACACGTAAAAACACGTATCTGAGTGGGAAAGGGTTAACTAAAATCTGGGAACATACTGAATTTTAGTCTAAAATGCATTAATTATATCTAAAATATTGTCTCTTGCAATAAAATGATGAAAAAAACATTATTATGGTCAGTTGGGATTTTCTTCATTAACTAAAATCTGGGAACATACTGAATTTTAGTCTAAAATGCATTAATTATATCTAAAATATTGTCTCTTGCAATAAAATGATGAAAAAAAAAACATTATTATTGTCAGTTGGGATTTTCTTCATTAACCCTTTACCACTCAGGGATTTTGTGAATTTCACTGATTTTCACAGTATTGCACTTGACAGCAACTTCAACTAGCCATTGTTTCATAATGGATGGTCTGTTTTACACCAAACTTGGTATGAATGTTCATTGGGCAGTAGCCATTCAAATGCAACCTTTCATGACTTGATCATTGTTGTCATGGTAAAGAGGGGGCATCTCAAAGTTGTCAAAAAGTGTGTTTTCACATGAATTTTTGACCACATTTTAATCTTCACACAGCTGTCAAGGCAACAATTAAGGTGTTTGGCACTGGCCATTTTCACTGTTTGCAGCATGTTTTATCAGCATCAATTTTCAGGCATTTTTGACCCCAGACACCCTCAGATATAAATTGCAGCGGCCGGTTGGGCCATACACCCAAACTTTTTCAAGATGTGAGGGGGGGCGTTGCCCCCTTCAATCCCCCCTAGAATATTTTTATTGGGGAGGCGCGCGAAAAAACAGGTCACTTTTTTGCCCAACAAATCCTTAAGCAAACATAACTATCCAGGGGTAGAAATGCAGATTTTAGGTGCTTCTGGGGCTTAAAATGAGGGGCTGGGGGGTGCAGACACGTAAAAACACGTATCTGAGTGGGAAAGGGTTAACTAAAATCTGGGAACATACTGAATTTTAGTCAAAAATGCATTAATTATATCTAAAATATTGTCTCTTGCAATAAAATGATGAAAAAAACATTATTATGGTCAGTTGGGATTTTCTTCATTAACTAAAATCTGGGAACATACTGAATTTTAGTCTAAAATGCATTAATTATATCTAAAATATTGTCTCTTGCAATAAAATGATGAAAAAAAAAACATTATTATTGTCAGTTGGGATTTTCTTCATTAACCCTTTACCACTCAGGGATTTTGTGAATTTCACTGATTTTCACAGTATTGCACTTGACAGCAACTTCAACTAGCCATTGTTTCATAATGGATGGTCTGTTTTACACCAAACTTGGTATGAATGTTCATTGGGCAGTAGCCATTCAAATGCAACCTTTCATGACTTGATCATTGTTGTCATGGTAAAGAGGGGGCATCTCAAAGTTGTCAAAAAGTGTGTTTTCACATGAATTTTTGACCACATTTTAATCTTCACACAGCTGTCAAGGCAACAATTAAGGTGTTTGGCACTGGCCATTTTCACTGTTTGCAGCATGTTTTATCAGCATCAATTTTCAGGCATTTATGACCCCAGACACCCTCAGATATAAATTTCAGCGGCCGGTTGGGCCATACACCCAAACTTTTTCAAGATGTGAGGGGGGGGGGGCGTTGCCCCCTTCAATCCCCCCTAGAATATTTTTATTGGGGAGGCGCGCGAAAAAACAGGTCACTTTTTTGACCAACAAATCCTTAAGCAAACATAACTATCCAGGGGAAGAAATGCAGATTTTAGGTGCTTCTGGGGCTTAAAATGAGGGGCTGGGGGGTGCAGACACGTAAAAACACGTATCTGAGTGGGAAAGGTTTAACTAAAATCTGGGAACATACTGAATTTTAGTCTAAAATGCATTAATTGTATCTAAAATATTGTCTCTTGCAATAAAATGATGAAAAAACATTATTATGGTCAGTTGGGATTTTCTTCATTAACTAAAATCTGGGAACATACTGAATTTTAGTCTAAAATGCATTAATTATATCTAAAATATTGTCTCTTGCAATAAAATGATGAAAAAACATTATTATGGTCAGTTGGGATTTTCTTCATTAACTAAATCTGGGAACATACTGAATTTTAGTCTAAAATGCATTAATTGTATCTAAAATATTGTCTCTTGCAATAAAATGATGAAAAAAAACATTATTATGGTCAGTTGGGATTTTCTTCATTAACCCTTTACCACTCAGGGATTTTGTGAATTTCACTGATTTTCACAGTATTGCACTTGACAGCAACTTCAACTAGCCATTGTTTCATAATGGATGGTCTGTTTTACACCAAACTTGGTATGAATGTTCATTGGGCAGTAGCCATTCAAATGCAACCTTTCATGACTTGATCATTGTTGTCATGGTAAAGAGGGGGCATCTCAAAGTTGTCAAAAAGTGTGTTTTCACATGCATTTTTGACCACATTTTAATCTTCACACAGCTGTCAAGGCAACAATTAAGGTGTTTGGCACTGGCCATTTTCACTGTTTGCAGCATGTTTTATCAGCATCAATTTTCAGGCATTTTTTACCCCAGACACCCTCAGATATAAATTTTAGCGGCCGGTTGGGCCATACACCCAAACTTTTTCGGGATGTGAGGGGGGCGTTGCCCCCCTTCAATCCCCCCTAGAATATTTTTATTGGGGAGGCGCGCGAAAAAACAGGTCACTTTTTTGCCCAACAAATCCTTAAGCAAACATAACTATCCAGGGGTAGAAATGCAGATTTTAGGTGCTTCTGGGGCTTAAAATGAGGGGCTGGGGGGTGCAGACACGTAAAAACACGTATCTGAGTGGGAAAGGGTTAACTAAAATCTGGGAACATACTGAATTTTAGTCAAAAATGCATTAATTATATCTAAAATATTGTCTCTTGCAATAAAATGATGAAAAAAACATTATTATGGTCAGTTGGGATTTTCTTCATTAACTAAAATCTGGGAACATACTGAATTTTAGTCTAAAATGCATTAATTATATCTAAAATATTGTCTCTTGCAATAAAATGATGAAAAAAAAACATTATTATTGTCAGTTGGGATTTTCTTCATTAACCCTTTACCACTCAGGGATTTTGTGAATTTCACTGATTTTCACAGTATTGCACTTGACAGCAACTTCAACTAGCCATTGTTTCATAATGGATGGTCTGTTTTACACCAAACTTGGTATGAATGTTCATTGGGCAGTAGCCATTCAAATGCAACCTTTCATGACTTGATCATTGTTGTCATGGTAAAGAGGGGGCATCTCAAAGTTGTCAAAAAGTGTGTTTTCACATGAATTTTTGACCACATTTTAATCTTCACACAGCTGTCAAGGCAACAATTAAGGTGTTTGGCACTGGCCATTTTCACTGTTTGCAGCATGTTTTATCAGCATCAATTTTCAGGCATTTATGACCCCAGACACCCTCAGATATAAATTTCAGCGGCCGGTTGGGCCATACACCCAAACTTTTTCAAGATGTGAGGGGGGGGCGTTGCCCCCCTTCAATCCCCCCTAGAATATTTTTATTGGGGAGGCGCGCGAAAAAACAGGTCACTTTTTTGCCCAACAAATCCTTAAGCAAACATAACTATCCAGGGGAAGAAATGCAGATTTTAGGTGCTTCTGGGGCTTAAAATGAGGGGCTGGGGGGGTGCAGACACGTAAAAACACGTATCTGAGTGGGAAAGGTTTAACTAAAATCTGGGAACATACTGAATTTTAGTCTAAAATGCATTAATTATATCTAAAATATTGTCTCTTGCAATAAAATGATGAAAAAAACATTATTATGGTCAGTTGGGATTTTCTTCATTAACTAAATCTGGGAACATACTGAATTTTAGTCTAAAATGCATTAATTGTATCTAAAATATTGTCTCTTGCAATAAAATGATGAAAAAAAACATTATTATGGTCAGTTGGGATTTTCTTCATTAACCCTTTACCACTCAGGGATTTTGTGAATTTCACTGATTTTCACAGTATTGCACTTGACAGCAACTTCAACTAGCCATTGTTTCATAATGGATGGTCTGTTTTACACCAAACTTGGTATGAATGTTCATTGGGCAGTAGCCATTCAAATGCAACCTTTCATGTCTTGATCATTGTTGTCATGGTAAAGAGGAGGCATCTCAAAGTTGTCAAAAAGTGTGTTTTCACATGCATTTTTGACCACATTTTAATCTTCACACAGCTGTCAAGGCAACAATTAAGGTGTTTGGCACTGGCCATTTTCACTGTTTGCAGCATGTTTTATCAGCATCAATTTTCAGACATTTTTTACCCCAGACACCCTCAGATATAAATTTTAGCGGCCGGTTGGGCCATACACCCAAAATTTTTCAGGATGTGAGGTTCAATCCCCCCTAGAATATTTTTATTGGGGAGGCGCGCGAAAAAACAGGTCCATTTTTTTCCCAACAAATCCTTAAGCAAACATAACTATCCAGGGGTAGAAATGCAGATTTTAGGTGCTTCTGGGGCTTAAAATGAGGGGGTGTAGGGGTGCAGACACGTAAAAACACGTATCTGAGTGGGAAAGGGTTAACTAAAATCTGGGAACATACTGAATTTTAGTCTAAAATGCATTAATTGTATCTAAAATATTGTCTCTTGCAATAAAATGATGAAAAAACATTATTATGGTCAGTTGGGATTTTCTTCATTAACCCTTTACCACTCAGGGATTTTGTGAATTTCACTGATTTTCACAGTATTGCACTTGACAGCAACTTCAACTAGCCATTGTTTCATAATGGATGGTCTGTTTTACACCAAACTTGGTATGAATGTTCATTGGGCAGTAGCCATTCAAATGCAACCTTTCATGACTTGATCATTGTTGTCATGGTAAAGAGGAGGCATCTCAAAATTGTCAAAAAGTGTGTTTTCACATGAATTTTTGACCACATTTTAATCTTCACACAGCTGTCAAGGCAACAATTAAGGTGTTTGGCACTGGCCATTTTCACTGTTTGCAGCATGATTTATCAGCATCAATTTTCAGGCATCTTTGACCCCAGACGCCCTCAGATATAAATTTTAGCGGCCGGTTGGGCCATACACCCAATTTGTTTCGGGATGTGAGGGGGGTGTTGCCCCCCTTCAATCCCCCCTTGAATATTTTTATTGGGGAGGCGCGCGAAAAAACAGGTCACTTTTTTGCCCAACAAATCCTTAAGCAAACATAACTATCCAGGGGTAGAAATGCAGATTTTAGGTGCTTCTGGGGCTTAAAATGAGGGGGTGGAGGTGCATACACGTAAAAACACGTATCTGAGTGGAGAGGGTTAACTAAAATCTGGGAACATACTGAATTTTAGTCTAAAATGCATTAATTATATCTAAAATATTGTCTCTTGCAATAAAATGATGAAAAAAACATTATTATGGTCAGTTGGGATTTTCTTCATTAACCTTTTCCCACTCAGATACGTGTTTTTACGTGTCTGCACCCCCACCCCCTGTTTTTAAGCCCCAGAAGCACCTAAAATCTGCATTTCTACCCCTGGATAGTTGTGTTTGCTTTAGGATTTGTTGGGCAAAAAAGTGACCTGTTTTTTCGCGCGGCTCCCGAATAAAAATATTCTAGGGGGGATTGAAGAGGGGCAACGCCCCCCCTCACATCCCGAAAAATTTTGGTTGTATGGCCCAACCGGTCGCTAAAATTTATATCTGAGAGTGTCTGGGGTCAAAAATGCCTGAAAATTGATGCTGATAAAACATGCTGCAAACAGTGAAAATGGCCAGTGCCAAACACCTTAATTGTTGCCTTGACACCTGTGTGAAGATTAAAATGTGGTCAAAAATTCATATGAAAACACACTTTTTTTACAACTTTGAGATGCCCCCTTTTTACCATGACAACAATGATCAAGTCATGAAAGGTTGCATTTGAATGGCTACTGCCCAGTGAACATTCATACCAAGTTTGGTGTAAAACAGACCATCCATTATGAAACAATGGCTTGTTGAAGTTGCTGTCAAGTGCAATACTGTGAAAATCAGTGAAATTCACAAAATCCCTGAGTGGTAAAGGGTTAACTGGAATCTGGGAACATACTGAATTTTAGTCTAAAATGCATTAATTGTATCTAAAATATTGTCTCTTGCAATAAAATGATGAAAAAACATTATTATGGTCAGTTGGGATTTTCTTCATTAACTAAAATCTGGGAACATACTGAATTTTAGTCTAAAATGCATTAATTGTATATAAAATATTGTCTCGTGCAATAAAATGATGAAAAAAACATTATTATGGTCAGTTGGGATTTTCTTCATTAACTAAAATCTGGGAACATACTGAATTTTAGTCTAAAATGCATTAATTGTATCTAAAATATTGTCTCTTGCAATAAAATGATGAAAAAACATTATTATGGTCAGTTGGTATTTTCTTCATTAACCCTTTACCGCTCAGGGATTTTGTGAATTCCACTGATTTTCACAGTATTGCACTTGACAGCGAATTCAACTAGCCATTCTTTCATAATGGATGGTCTGTTTTACACCAAACTTGGTATGAATGTTCATTGGGCAGTAGCCATTCAAATGCAACCTTTCATGACTTGATCATTGTTGTCATGGTAAAAAGGGGGCATCTCAAAGTTGTAAAAAAGTGTGTTTTCACATGAATTTTTGACCACATTTTTATCTTCACACAGCTGTCAAGGCAACAATTAAGGTGTTTGGCACTGGCCATTTTCACTGTTTGCAGCATGTTTTATCAGCATCAATTTTCAGGCATTTTTTACCCCCAGACACCCTCAGATATAAATTTTAGCGGCCGGTTGGGCCATACACCCAAAATTTTTCAGGATGTGAGGGGGGCGTCGCCCCCCTTCAATCCCCCCTAGAATATATTTATTGGGGAGGCGCGCGAAAAAACAGGTCACTTTTTTGCCCAACAAATCCTTAAGCAAACATAACTATCCAGGGGTAGAAATGCAGATTTTAGGTGCTTCTGGGGCTTAAAATGAGGGGGTGGGGGGTGCAGACACGTAAAAACACGTATCTGAGTGGGAAAGGGTTAACTAAAATCTGGGAACATACTGAATTTAAGTGTAAAATGCATTAATTGTATCTAAAATATTGTCTCTTGCAATAAAATGGTGAAAAAACATTATTATGGTCAGTTGGGATTTCCTTCATTAACACTTTCCCACTCTGGGATTTTGTGAATTTCACTGATTTTCACAGTATTGCACTTGACAGCAACTTCAACTAGCCATTGTTTCATAATGGATGGTCTGTTTTACACCAAACTTGGTATGAATGTTCATTGGGCGGTAGCCAGTCAAATGCAACCTTTCATGACTTGATCATTGTTGTCATGGTAAAGAGGGGGCATCTCAAAGTTGTCAAAAAGTGTGTTTTCACATGAATTTTTGACATTTTAATCTTCACACAGCTGTCAAGGCAACAATTAAGGTGTTTGGCACTGGCCATTTTCACTGTTTGCAGCATGTTTTATCAGCATCAATTTTCAGGCATCTTTGACCCCAGACACCCTCAGATATAAATTTTAGCAGCCGGTTGGGCCATACACCCAAAATTTTTCGGGATGTGAGGGGGGTGTTGCCCCCCTTCAATCCCCTCTTGAATATTTTTATTGGGGAGGCGCGCGAAAAAACAGGTCACTTTTTTGCCCAACAAATCTTTAAGCAAACATAACTATCCAGGGGTAGAAATGCAGATTTTAGGTGCTTCTGGGGCTTAAAATGAGGGGGGTGGGGGGTGCAGACACGTAAAAACACGTATCTGAGTGGAGAGGGTTAACTAAAATCTGGGAACATACTGAATTTTAGTCTAAAATGCATTAATTATATCTAAAATATTGTCTCTTGCAATAAAATGATGAAAAAAACATTATTATGGTCAGTTGGGATTTTCTTCATTAACTAAAATCTGGGAACATACTGAAATTTAGTCTAAAATGCATTAATTGTATCTAAAATATTGTCTCTTGCAATAAAATGATGAAAAAACATTATTATGGTCAGTTGGGATTTTCTTCATTAACTAAAATCTGGGAACATACTGAATTTTAGTCTAAAATGCATTAATTGTATCTAAAATATTGTCTCTTGCAATAAAATGATGAAAAAACATTATTATGGTCAGTTGGGATTGTCTTCATTAACTAAAATCTGGGAACATACTGAATTTTAGTCTAAAATACATTAATTGTATCTAAAATATTGTCTCTTGCAATAAAATGATGAAAAAACATTATTATGGTCAGTTGGGATTTTCTTCATTAACTAAAATCTGGGAACATACTGAATTTTAGTCTAAAATGCATTAATTATATCTAAAATATTGTCTCTTGCAATAAAATGATGAAAAAAAAACCTTATTATGGACAGTTGGGATTTTCTTCATTAACCCTTTACCACTCAGGGATTTTGTGAATATCACTGATTTTCACAGTATTGCACTTGACAGCAATTTCAACTAGCCATTGTTTCATAATGGATGGTCTGTTTTACACCAAACTTGGTATGAATGTTCATTGGGCAGCAGCCATTCAAATGCAACCTTTCATGACTTGATCATTGTTGTCATGGTAAAGAGGGGGCATCTCAAAGTTGTCAAAAAGTGTGTTTTCACATGAATTTTTGACCACATTTTAATCTTCACACAGCTGTTAAGGCAACAATTAAGGTGTTTGGCACTGGCCATTTTCACTGTTTGCAGCATGTTTTATCAGCATCAATTTTCAGGCATTTTGACCCCAGACACCCTCAGATATAAATTTTAGCGGCCGGTTGGGCCATACACCCAAAATTTTTCGGGATGTGAGGGGGGCGTTGCCCCCCTTCAATCCCCCCTAGAATATTTTTATTGGGGAGGCGCGCGAAAAAACAGGTCACTTTTTTGCCCAACAAATCCTTAAGCAAACATAACTATCCAGGGGTAGAAATGCAGATTTTAGGTGCTTCTGGGGCTTAAAATGAGGGGCTGTGGGGTGCAGACACGTAAAAACACGTATCTGAGTGGGAAAGGGTTAACTAAAATCTGGGAACATACTGAATTTTAGTCTAAAATGCATTAATTATATCTAAAATATTGTCTCTTGCAATAAAATGATGAAAAAAACATTATTATGGTCAGTTGGGATTTTCTTCATTAACTAAAATCTGGGAACATACTGAATTTTAGTCTAAAATGCATTAATTATATCTAAAATATTGTCTCTTGCAATAAAATGATGAAAAAAAAACATTATTATTGTCAGTTGGGATTTTCTTCATTAACCCTTTACCACTCAGGGATTTTGTGAATTTCACTGATTTTCACAGTATTGCACTTGACAGCAACTTCAACTAGCCATTGTTTCATAATGGATGGTCTGTTTTACACCAAACTTGGTATGAATGTTCATTGGGCAGTAGCCATTCAAATGCAACCTTTCATGACTTGATCATTGTTGTCATGGTAAAGAGGGGGCATCTCAAAGTTGTCAAAAAGTGTGTTTTCACATGAATTTTTGACCACATTTTAATCTTCACACAGCTGTCAAGGCAACAATTAAGGTGTTTGGCACTGGCCATTTTCACTGTTTGCAGCATGTTTTATCAGCATCAATTTTCAGGCATTTTTGACCCCAGACACCCTCAGATATAAATTTCAGCGGCCGGTTGGGCCATACACCCAATTTTTTTCGGGATGTGAGGGGGGTGTTGCCCCCTTCAATCCCCCCTTGAATATTTTTATTGGGGAGGCGCGCGAAAAAACAGGTCACTTTTTTGCCCAACAAATCCTTAAGCAAACATAACTATCCAGGGGTAGAAATGCAGATTTTAGGTGCTTCTGGGGCTTAAAATGAGGGGGTGGAGGTGCATACACGTAAAAACACGTATCTGAGTGGAGAGGGTTAACTAAAATCTGGGAACATACTGAATTTTAGTCTAAAATGCATTAATTATATCTAAAATATTGTCTCTTGCAATAAAATGATGAAAAAAACATTACTATGGTCAGTTGGGATTTTCTTCATTAACCTTTTCCCACTCAGATACGTGTTTTTACGTGTCTGCACCCCCACCCCCTGTTTTTAAGCCCCAGAAGCACCTAAAATCTGCATTTCTACCCCTGGATAGTTGTGTTTGCTTTAGGATTTGTTGGGCAAAAAAGTGACCTGTTTTTTCGCGCGGCTCCCGAATAAAAATATTCTAGGGGGGATTGAAGGGGGGCAACGCCCCCCCTCACATCCCGAAAAATTTTGGTTGTATGGCCCAACCGGTCGCTAAAATTTATATCTGAGAGTGTCTGGGGTCAAAAATGCCTGAAAATTGATGCTGATAAAACATGCTGCAAACAGTGAAAATGGCCAGTGCCAAACACCTTAATTGTTGCCTTGACACCTGTGTGAAGATTAAAATGTGGTCAAAAATTCATATGAAAACACACTTTTTTACAACTTTGAGATGCCCCCTTTTTACCATGACAACAATGATCAAGTCATGAAAGGTTGCATTTGAATGGCTACTGCCCAGTGAACATTCATACCAAGTTTGGTGTAAAACAGACCATCCATTATGAAACAATGGCTAGTTGAAGTTGCTGTCAAGTGCAATACTGTGAAAATCAGTGAAATTCACAAAATCCCTGAGTGGTAAAGGGTTAACTGGAATCTGGGAACATACTGAATTTTAGTCTAAAATGCATTAATTGTATCTAAAATATTGTCTCTTGCAATAAAATGATGAAAAAACATTATTATGGTCAGTTGGGATTTTCTTCATTAACTAAAATCTGGGAACATATTGAATTTTAGTCTAAAATGCATTAATTGTATATAAAGTATTGTCTCGTGCAATAAAATGATGAAAAAAACATTATTATGGTCAGTTGGGATTTTCTTCATTAACTAAAATCTTGGAACATACTGAATTTTAGTCTAAAATGCATTAATTGTATCTAAAATATTGTCTCTTGCAATAAAATGATGAAAAAACATTATTATGGTCAGTTGGTATTTTCTTCATTAACCCTTTACCACTCAGGGATTTTGTGAATTCCACTGATTTTCACAGTATTGCACTTGACAGCGAATTCAACTAGCCATTCTTTCATAATGGATGGTCTGTTTTACACCAAACTTGGTATGAATGTTCATTGGGCAGTAGCCATTCAAATGCAACCTTTCATGACTTGATCATTGTTGTCATGGTAAAAAGGGGGCATCTCAAAGTTGTAAAAAAGTGTGTTTTCACATGAATTTTTGACCACATTTTTATCTTCACACAGCTGTCAAGGCAACAATTAAGGTGTTTGGCACTGGCCATTTTCACTGTTTGCAGCATGTTTTATCAGCATCAATTTTCAGGCATTTTTTACCCCCAGACACCCTCAGATATAAATTTTAGCGGCCGGTTGGGCCATACACCCAAAATTTTTCAGGATGTGAGGGGGGCGTCGCCCCCCTTCAATCCCCCCTAGAATATATTTATTGGGGAGGCGCGCGAAAAAACAGGTCACTTTTTTGCCCAACAAATCCTTAAGCAAACATAACTATCCAGGGGTAGAAATGCAGATTTTAGGTGCTTCTGGGGCTTAAAATGAGGGGGTGGGGGGTGCAGACACGTAAAAACACGTATCTGAGTGGGAAAGGGTTAACTAAAATCTGGGAACATACTGAATTTAAGTGTAAAATGCATTAATTGTATCTAAAATATTGTCTCTTGCAATAAAATGGTGAAAAAACATTATTATGGTCAGTTGGGATTTCCTTCATTAACACTTTCACACTCTGGGATTTTGTGAATTTCACTGATTTTCACAGTATTGCACTTGACAGCAACTTCAACTAGCCATTGTTTCATAATGGATGGTCTGTTTTACACCAAACTTGGTATGAATGTTCATTGGGCGGTAGCCAGTCAAATGCAACCTTTCATGACTTGATCATTGTTGTCATGGTAAAGAGGGGGCATCTCAAAGTTGTCAAAAAGTGTGTTTTCACATGAATTTTTGACATTTTAATCTTCACACAGCTGTCAAGGCAACAATTAAGGTGTTTGGCACTGGCCATTTTCACTGTTTGCAGCATGTTTTATCAGCATCAATTTTCAGGCATCTTTGACCCCAGACACCCTCAGATATAAATTTTAGCAGCCGGTTGGGCCATACACCCAAAATTTTTCGGGATGTGAGGGGGGTGTTGCCCCCCTTCAATCCCCTCTTGAATATTTTTATTGGGGAGGCGCGCGAAAAAACAGGTCACTTTTTTGCCCAACAAATCTTTAAGCAAACATAACTATCCAGGGGTAGAAATGCAGATTTTAGGTGCTTCTGGGGCTTAAAATGAGGGGGTGGGGGGTGCAGACACGTAAAAACACGTATCTGAGTGGAGAGGGTTAACTAAAATCTGGGAACATACTGAATTTTAGTCTAAAATGCATTAATTATATCTAAAATATTGTCTCTTGCAATAAAATGATGAAAAAAACATTATTATGGTCAGTTGGGATTTTCTTCATTAACTAAAATCTGGGAACATACTGAAATTTAGTCTAAAATGCATTAATTGTATCTAAAATATTGTCTCTTGCAATAAAATGATGAAAAAACATTATTATGGTCAGTTGGGATTTTCTTCATTAACTAAAATCTGGGAACATACTGAATTTTAGTCTAAAATGCATTAATTGTATCTAAAATATTGTCTCTTGCAATAAAATGATGAAAAAACATTATTATGGTCAGTTGGGATTGTCTTCATTAACTAAAATCTGGGAACATACTGAATTTTAGTCTAAAATACATTAATTGTATCTAAAATATTGTCTCTTGCAATAAAATGATGAAAAAACATTATTATGGTCAGTTGGGATTTTCTTCATTAACTAAAATCTGGGAACATACTGAATTTTAGTCTAAAATGCATTAATTATATCTAAAATATTGTCTCTTGCAATAAAATGATGAAAAAAAAACCTTATTATGGACAGTTGGGATTTTCTTCATTAACCCTTTACCACTCAGGGATTTTGTGAATATCACTGATTTTCACAGTATTGCACTTGACAGCAATTTCAACTAGCCATTGTTTCATAATGGATGGTCTGTTTTACACCAAACTTGGTATGAATGTTCATTGGGCAGCAGCCATTCAAATGCAACCTTTCATGACTTGATCATTGTTGTCATGGTAAAGAGGGGGCATCTCAAAGTTGTCAAAAAGTGTGTTTTCACATGAATTTTTGACCACATTTTAATCTTCACACAGCTGTTAAGGCAACAATTAAGGTGTTTGGCACTGGCCATTTTCACTGTTTGCAGCATGTTTTATCAGCATCAATTTTCAGGCATTTTGACCCCAGACACCCTCAGATATAAATTTTAGCGGCCGGTTGGGCCATACACCCAAAATTTTTCGGGATGTGAGGGGGGCGTTGCCCCCCTTCAATCCCCCCTAGAATATTTTTATTGGGGAGGCGCGCGAAAAAACAGGTCACTTTTTTGCCCAACAAATCCTTAAGCAAACATAACTATCCAGGGGTAGAAATGCAGATTTTAGGTGCTTCTGGGGCTTAAAATGAGGGGCTGTGGGGTGCAGACACGTAAAAACACGTATCTGAGTGGGAAAGGGTTAACTAAAATCTGGGAACATACTGAATTTTAGTCTAAAATGCATTAATTATATCTAAAATATTGTCTCTTGCAATAAAATGATGAAAAAAACATTATTATGGTCAGTTGGGATTTTCTTCATTAACTAAAATCTGGGAACATACTGAATTTTAGTCTAAAATGCATTAATTATATCTAAAATATTGTCTCTTGCAATAAAATGATGAAAAAAAAACATTATTATTGTCAGTTGGGATTTTCTTCATTAACCCTTTACCACTCAGGGATTTTGTGAATTTCACTGATTTTCACAGTATTGCACTTGACAGCAACTTCAACTAGCCATTGTTTCATAATGGATGGTCTGTTTTACACCAAACTTGGTATGAATGTTCATTGGGCAGTAGCCATTCAAATGCAACCTTTCATGACTTGATCATTGTTGTCATGGTAAAGAGGGGGCATCTCAAAGTTGTCAAAAAGTGTGTTTTCACATGAATTTTTGACCACATTTTAATCTTCACACAGCTGTCAAGGCAACAATTAAGGTGTTTGGCACTGGCCTTTTTCACTGTTTGCAGCATGTTTTATCAGCATCAATTTTCAGGCATTTTTGACCCCAGACACCCTCAGATATAAATTTCAGCGGCCGGTTGGGCCATACACCCAAACTTTTTCAAGATGTGAGG
The DNA here is from genome assembly GCA_963580285.1 of Lucinisca nassula. Lineage (NCBI taxonomy): Eukaryota > Metazoa > Mollusca > Bivalvia > Lucinida > Lucinidae > Lucinisca > Lucinisca nassula. Next base: position 32,559,420 of record OY757025.1, on the reverse strand, counting down.
GGGGCGTTGCCCCCTTCAATCCCCCCTAGAATATTTTTATTGGGGAGGCGCGCGAAAAAACAGGTCACTTTTTTGCCCAACAAATCCTTAAGCAAACATAACTATCCAGGGGAAGAAATGCAGATTTTAGGTGCTTCTGGGGCTTAAAATGAGGGGCTGGGGGGTGCAGACACGTAAAAACACGTATCTGAGTGGGAAAGGTTTAACTAAAATCTGGGAACATACTGAATTTTAGTCTAAAATGCATTAATTGTATCTAAAATATTGTCTCTTGCAATAAAATGATGAAAAAACATTATTATGGTCAGTTGGGATTTTCTTCATTAACTAAAATCTGGGAACATACTGAATTTTAGTCTAAAATGCATTAATTATATCTAAAATATTGTCTCTTGCAATAAAATGATGAAAAAACATTATTATGGTCAGTTGGGATTTTCTTCATTAACTAAATCTGGGAACATACTGAATTTTAGTCTAAAATGCATTAATTGTATCTAAAATATTGTCTCTTGCAATAAAATGATGAAAAAAAACATTATTATGGTCAGTTGGGATTTTTCTCATTAACCCTTTACCACTCAGGGATTTTGTGAATTTCACTGATTTTCACAGTATTGCACTTGACAGCAACTTCAACTAGCCATTGTTTCATAATGGATGGTCTGTTTTACACCAAACTTGGTATGAATGTTCATTGGGCAGTAGCCATTCAAATGCAACCTTTCATGTCTTGATCATTGTTGTCATGGTAAAGAGGAGGCATCTCAAAGTTGTCAAAAAGTGTGTTTTCACATGCATTTTTGACCACATTTTAATCTTCACACAGCTGTCAAGGCAACAATTAAGGTGTTTGGCACTGGCCATTTTCACTGTTTGCAGCATGTTTTATCAGCATCAATTTTCAGACATTTTTTACCCCAGACACCCTCAGATATAAATTTTAGCGGCCGGTTGGGCCATACACCCAAAATTTTTCAGGATGTGAGGTTCAATCCCCCCTAGAATATTTTTATTGGGGGAGGCGCGCGAAAAAACAGGTCCATTTTTTTCCCAACAAATCCTTAAGCAAACATAACTATCCAGGGGTAGAAATGCAGATTTTAGGTGCTTCTGGGGCTTAAAATGAGGGGGTGTAGGGGTGCAGACACGTAAAAACACGTATCTGAGTGGGAAAGGGTTAACTAAAATCTGGGAACATACTGAATTTTAGTCTAAAATGCATTAATTGTATCTAAAATATTGTCTCTTGCAATAAAATGATGAAAAAACATTATTATGGTCAGTTGGGATTTTCTTCATTAACCCTTTACCACTCAGGGATTTTGTGAATTTCACTGATTTTCACAGTATTGCACTTGACAGCAACTTCAACTAGCCATTGTTTCATAATGGATGGTCTGTTTTACACCAAACTTGGTATGAATGTTCATTGGGCGGTAGCCATTCAAATGCAACCTTTCATGACTTGATCATTGTTGTCATGGTAAAGAGGAGGCATCTCAAAATTGTCAAAAAGTGTGTTTTCACATGAATTTTTGACCACATTTTAATCTTCACACAGCTGTCAAGGCAACAATTAAGGTGTTTGGCACTGGCCATTTTCACTGTTTGCAGCATGATTTATCAGCATCAATTTTCAGGCATCTTTGACCCCAGACACCCTCAGATATAAATTTTAGCGGCCGGTTGGGCCATACACCCAATTTTTTTCGGGATGTGAGGGGGGTGTTGCCCCCCTTCAATCCCCCCTTGAATATTTTTATTGGGGAGGCGCGCGAAAAAACAGGTCACTTTTTTGCCCAACAAATCCTTAAGCAAACATAACTATCCAGGGGTAGAAATGCAGATTTTAGGTGCTTCTGGGGCTTAAAATGAGGGGGTGGAGGTGCATACACGTAAAAACACGTATCTGAGTGGAGAGGGTTAACTAAAATCTGGGAACATACTGAATTTTAGTCTAAAATGCATTAAATTTATCTAAAATATTGTCTCTTGCAATAAAATGATGAAAAAAACATTATTATGGTCAGTTGGGATTTTCTTCATTAACCTTTTCCCACTCAGATACGTGTTTTTACGTGTCTGCACCCCCACCCCCTGTTTTTAAGCCCCAGAAGCACCTAAAATCTGCATTTCTATCCCTGGATAGTTGTGTTTGCTTTAGGATTTGTTGGGCAAAAAAGTGACCTGTTTTTTCGCGCGGCTCCCGAATAAAAATATTCTAGGGGGGATTGAAGGGGGGCAACGCCCCCCCTCACATCCCGAAAAATTTTGGTTGTATGGCCCAACCGGTCGCTAAAATTTATATCTGAGAGTGTCTGGGGTCAAAAATGCCTGAAAATTGATGCTGATAAAACATGCTGCAAACAGTGAAAATGGCCAGTGCCAAACACCTTAATTGTTGCCTTGACACCTGTGTGAAGATTAAAATGTGGTCAAAAATTCATATGAAAACACACTTTTTTACAACTTTGAGATGCCCCCTTTTTACCATGACAACAATGATCAAGTCATGAAAGGTTGCATTTGAATGACTACTGCCCAGTGAACATTCATACCAAGTTTGGTGTAAAACAGACCATCCATTATGAAACAATGGCTAGTTGAAGTTGCTGTCAAGTGCAATACTGTGAAAATCAGTGAAATTCACAAAATCCCTGAGTGGTAAAGGGTTAACTGGAATCTGGGAACATACTGAATTTTAGTCTAAAATGCATTAATTGTATCTAAAATATTGTCTCTTGCAATAAAATGATGAAAAAACATTATTATGGTCAGTTGGGATTTTCTTCATTAACTAAAATCTGGGAACATACTGAATTTTAGTCTAAAATGCATTAATTGTATATAAAATATTGTCTCGTGCAATAAAATGATGAAAAAAACATTATTATGGTCAGTTGGGATTTTCTTCATTAACTAAAATCTGGGAACATACTGAATTTTAGTCTAAAATGCATTAATTGTATCTAAAATATTGTCTCTTGCAATAAAATGATGAAAAAACATTATTATGGTCAGTTGGTATTTTCTTCATTAACCCTTTACCACTCAGGGATTTTGTGAATTCCACTGATTTTCACAGTATTGCACTTGACAGCAAATTCAACTAGCCATTCTTTCATAATGGATGGTCTGTTTTACACCAAACTTGGTATGAATGTTCATTGGGCAGTAGCCATTCAAATGCAACCTTTCATGACTTGATCATTGTTGTCATGGTAAAAAGGGGGCATCTCAAAGTTGTAAAAAAGTGTGTTTTCACATGAATTTTTGACCACATTTTTATCTTCACACAGCTGTCAAGGCAACAATTAAGGTGTTTGGCACTGGCCATTTTCACTGTTTGCAGCATGTTTTATCAGCATCAATTTTCAGGCATTTTTTACCCCCAGACACCCTCAGATATAAATTTTAGCGGCCGGTTGGGCCATACACCCAAAATTTTTCAGGATGTGAGGGGGGCGTCGCCCCCCTTCAATCCCCCCTAGAATATATTTATTGGGGAGGCGCGCGAAAAAACAGGTCACTTTTTTGCCCAACAAATCCTTAAGCAAACATAACTATCCAGGGGTAGAAATGCAGATTTTAGGTGCTTCTGGGGCTTAAAATGAGGGGGTGGGGGGTGCAGACACGTAAAAACACGTATCTGAGTGGGAAAGGGTTAACTAAAATCTGGGAACATACTGAATTTAAGTGTAAAATGCATTAATTGTATCTAAAATATTGTCTCTTGCAATAAAATGGTGAAAAAACATTATTATGGTCAGTTGGGATTTCCTTCATTAACACTTTCCCACTCTGGGATTTTGTGAATTTCACTGATTTTCACAGCATTGCACTTGACAGCAACTTCAACTAGCCATTGTTTCATAATGGATGGTCTGTTTTACACCAAACTTGGTATGAATGTTCATTGGGCGGTAGCCATTCAAATGCAACCTTTCATGACTTGATCATTGTTGTCATGGTAAAGAGGGGGCATCTCAAAGTTGTCAAAAAGTGTGTTTTCACATGAATTTTTGACATTTTAATCTTCACACAGCTGTCAAGGCAACAATTAAGGTGTTTGGCACTGGCCATTTTCACTGTTTGCAGCATGTTTTATCAGCATCAATTTTCAGGCATCTTTGACCCCAGACACCCTCAGATATAAATTTTAGCAGCCGGTTGGGCCATACACCCAAAATTTTTCGGGATGTGAGGGGGGTGTTGCCCCCCTTCAATCCCCTCTTGAATATTTTTATTGGGGAGGCGCGCGAAAAAACAGGTCACTTTTTTGCCCAACAAATCTTTAAGCAAACATAACTATCCAGGGGTAGAAATGCAGATTTTAGGTGCTTCTGGGGCTTAAAATGAGGGGGTGGGGTGTGCAGACACGTAAAAACACGTATCTGAGTGGAGAGGGTTAACTAAAATCTGGGAACATACTGAATTTTAGTCTAAAATGCATTAATTATAGCTAAAATATTGTCTCTTGCAATAAAATGATGAAAAAAACATTATTATGGTCAGTTGGGATTTTCTTCATTAACTAAAATCTGGGAACATACTGAAATTTAGTCTAAAATGCATTAATTGTATCTAAAATATTGTCTCTTGCAATAAAATGATGAAAAAACATTATTATGGTCAGTTGGGATTTTCTTCATTAACTAAAATCTGGGAACATACTGAATTTTAGTCTAAAATGCATTAATTGTATCTAAAATATTGTCTCTTGCAATAAAATGATGAAAAAACATTATTATGGTCAGTTGGGATTGTCTTCATTAACTAAAATCTGGGAACATACTGAATTTTAGTCTAAAATACATTAATTGTATCTAAAATATTGTCTCTTGCAATAAAATGATGAAAAAACATTATTATGGTCAGTTGGGATTTTCTTCATTAACTAAAATCTGGGAACATACTGAATTTTAGTCTAAAATGCATTAATTATATCTAAAATATTGTCTCTTGCAATAAAATGATGAAAAAAAAACCTTATTATGGACAGTTGGGATTTTCTTCATTAACCCTTTACCACTCAGGGATTTTGTGAATATCACTGATTTTCACAGTATTGCACTTGACAGCAATTTCAACTAGCCATTGTTTCATAATGGATGGTCTGTTTTACACCAAACTTGGTATGAATGTTCATTGGGCAGCAGCCATTCAAATGCAACCTTTCATGACTTGATCATTGTTGTCATGGTAAAGAGGGGGCATCTCAAAGTTGTCAAAAAGTGTGTTTTCACATGAATTTTTGACCACATTTTAATCTTCACACAGCTGTTAAGGCAACAATTAAGGTGTTTGGCACTGGCCATTTTCACTGTTTGCAGCATGTTTTATCAGCATCAATTTTCAGGCATTTTGACCCCAGCCACCCTCAGATATAAATTTTAGCGGCCGGTTGGGCCATACACCCAAAATTTTTCGGGATGTGAGGGGGGCGTCGCCCCCCTTCAATCCCCCCTAGAATATTTTTATTGGGGAGGCGCGCGAAAAAACAGGTCACTTTTTAGCCCAACAAATCCTTAAGCAAACATAACTATCCAGGGTTAGAAATGCAGAATTTAGGTGCTTCTGGGGCTTAAAATGAGGGGGTGTGGGGGGTGCAGACACGTAAAAACACGTATCTGAGTGGGAAAGGGTTAACTAAAATCTGGGAACATACTGAATTTTAGTATAAAATGCATTAATTATATCTAAAATATTGTCTCTTGCAATAAAATGATGAAAAAACATTATTATGGTCAGTTGGGATTTTCTTCACTAAATCTGGGAACATACTGAATTTTAGTCTAAAATGCATTAATTGTATCTAAAATATTGTCTCTTGCAATAAAATGATGAGAAAACATTATTATGGTCAGTTGGGATTTACTTCATTTACCCTTTACCACTCAGGGATTTTGTGAATTTCACTGATTTTCACAGTATTGCACTTGACAGCAACTTCAACTAGCCATTGTTTCATAATGGATGGTCTGTTTTGCACCAAACTTGGTATGAATGTTCATTGGGCAGTAGCCATTCAAATGCAACCTTTCATGACTTGATCATTGTTGTCATGGTAAAGAGGGGGCATCTCAAAGTTGTCAAAAAGTGTGTTTTCACATGAATTTTTGACCACATTTTAATCTTCACACAGCTGCCAAGGCAACAATTAAGGTGTTTGGCACTGGCCATTTTCACTGTTTGCAGCATGTTTTATCAGCATCAATTTTCAGGCATTTTTGACCCCAGACACCCTCAGATATAAATTTTAGCGGCCGGTTGGGCCATACACCCAAATTTTTTCGGGATGTGAGGGGGGTGTTGCCCCTCTTCAATCCCCTCTTGAATATTTTTATTGGGGAGGCGCGCGAAAAAACAGGTCACTTTTTTGCCCAACAAATCCTTAAGCAAACATAACTATCCAGGGGTAGAAATGCAGATTTTAGGTGCTTCTGGGGCTTAAAATGAGGGGGTGGGGGTGCAGACACGTAAAAACACGTATCTGAGTGGGAAAGGGTTAACTAAAATCTGGGAACATACTGAATTTTAGTCTAAAATGCATTAATTATATCTAAAATAGTGTCTTTTGCAATAAAATGATTAAAAAAACATTATTATGGTCAGTTGGGATTTTCTTCAGTAACTAAAATCTGGGAACATACTGAATTTTAGTCTGAAATGCATTAATTATATCTAAAATATTGTCTCTTGCAATAAAATGATGAAAAAAACATTATTATGGTCAGTTGGGATTTTCTTCATTAACCCTTTACCACTCAGGGATTTTGTGAATTTCACTGATTTTCACAGTATTGCACTTGACAGCAACTTCAACTAGCCATTGTTTCATAATGGATGGTCTGTTTAACACCAAACTTGGTATGAATGTTCGTTGGGCAGTAGCCATTCAAATGCAACCTTTCATGACTTGATCATTGTTGTCATGGTAAAGAGGGGGCATCTCAAAGTTGTCAAAAAGTGTGTTTTCACATGAATTTTTGACCACATTTTAATCTTCACACAGCTGTTAAGGCAACAATTAAGGTGTTTGGCACTGGCCATTTTCACTGTTTGCAGCATGTTTTATCAGCATCAATTTTCAGGCATTTTTGACCCCAGACACCCTCAGATATAAATTTTAGCGGCCGGTTGAGCCATACACCCAAAATTTTTCGGGATGTGAGGGGGCGTTGCCCCCCTTCAATCCCCCCTAGAATATTTTTATTGGGGAGACGCGCGAAAAAACAGGTCAATTTTTTGCCCAACAAATCCTTAAGCAAACATAACTATTCAGGGTTAGAAATGCAGATTTTAGGTGCTTCTGGGGCTTAAAATGAGGGGGTGGGGTGGGGGTGCAGACACGTAAAAACACGTATCTGAGTGGGAAAGGGTTAACTTAAATCTTGGAACATACTGAATTTTAGTCTAAAATGCATTAATTGTATCTAAAATATTGTCTCTTGCAATAAAATGATGAAAAAACATTATTATGGTCAGTTGGGATTTTCTTCACTAAAATCTGGGAACATACTGAATTTTAGTCTAAAATGCATTAATTGTATCTAAAATATTGTCTCTTGCAATAAAATGATGAAAAAACATTATTATGGTCAGTTGGGATTTTCTTCATTAACCCTTTACCACTCAGGGATTTTGTGAATTCCACTGATTTTCACAGTATTGCACTTGACAACAACTTCAACTAGCCATTGTTTCATAATGGATGGTCTGTTTTACACCAAACTTGGTATGAATGTTCATTGGGCAGTAGCCATTCAAATGCAACCTTTCATGACTTGATCATTGTTGTCATGGTAAAGAGGGGGCATCTCAAAGTTGTCAAAAAGTGTGTTTTCACATGAATTTTTGACAACATTTTAATCTTCACACAGCCGTCAAGGCAACAATTAAGGTGTTTGGCACTGGCCATTTTCACTGTTTGCAGCATGTTTTATCAGCATCAATTTTCAGGCATTTTTGACCCCAGACACCCTCAGATATAAATTTTAGCGGCCGGTTGGGCCATACACCCAAAATTTTTCGGGATGTGAGGGGGCTGTTGCCCCCCTTGAATATTTTTATTCGGGAGGCGCGCGCAAAAAACAGGTCACTTTTTTGCCCAACAAATCTTTAAGCAAACATAACTATCCAGGGGTAGAAATGCAGATTTTAGGTGCTTCTGGGGCTTAAAATGAGGGGGTGGGGGGTGCAGACACGTAAAAACACGTATCTGAGTGGGAAAGGGTTAACTAAAATCTGGGAACATACTGAATATAAGTCTAAAATGCATTAATTATATCTAAAATATTGTCTCTTGCAATAAAATGATGAAAAAAAACATTATTATGGTCAGTTGGGATTTTCTTCATTAACTAAAATCTGGGAACATACTGAATTTTAGTCTAAAATGCATTAATTATATCTAAAATATTGTCTCTTGCAATAAAATGATGAAAAAAACATTATTATGGTCAGTTGGGATTTTCTTCATTAACTAAAATCTGGGAACATACTGAATTTTAGTCTAAAATCCATTAATTATATCTAAAATATTGTCTCTTGCAATAAAATGATGAAAAAAAAACATTATTATTGTCAGTTGGGATTTTCTTCATTAACCCTTTACCACTCAGGGATTTTGTGAATTTCACTGATTTTCACAGTATTGCACTTGACAGCAACTTCAACTAGCCATTGTTTCATAATGGATGGTCTGTTTTACACCAAACTTGGTATGAATGTTCATTGGGCAGTAGCCATTCAAATGCAACCTTTCATGACTTGATCATTGTTGTCATGGTAAAGAGGGGGCATCTCAAAGTTGTCAAAAAGTGTGTTTTCACATGAATTTTTGACCACATTTTAATCTTCACACAGCTGTCAAGGCAACAATTAAGGTGTTTGGCACTGGCCATTTTCACTGTTTGCAGCATGTTTTATCAGCATCAATTTTCAGGCATTTTTGACCCCAGACACCCTCAGATATAAATTTCAGCGGCCGGTTGGGCCATACACCCAAACTTTTTCAAGATGTGAGGGGGGGCGTTGCCCCCCTTCAATCCCCCCTAGAATATTTTTATTGGGGAGGCGCGCGAAAAAACAGGTCACTTTTTTGCACAACAAATCCTTAAGCAAACATAACTATCCAGGGGAAGAAATGCAGATTCTAGGTGCTTCTGGGGCTTAAAATGAGGGGCTGGGGGGTGCAGACACGTAAAAACACGTATCTGAGTGGGAAAGGTTTAACTAAAATCTGGGAACATACTGAATTTTAGTCTAAAATGCATTAATTGTATCTAAAATATTGTCTCTTGCAATAAAATGATGAAAAAACATTATTATGGTCAGTTGGGATTTTCTTCATTAACTAAAATCTGGGAACATACTGAATTTTAGTCTAAAATGCATTAATTATATCTAAAATATTGTCTCTTGCAATAAAATGATGAAAAAACATTATTATGGTCAGTTGGGATTTTCTTCATTAACTAAATCTGGGAACATACTGAATTTTAGTCTAAAATGCATTAATTGTATCTAAAATATTGTCTCTTGCAATAAAATGATGAAAAAAAACATTATTATGGTCAGTTGGGATTTTCTTCATTAACCCTTTACCACTCAGGGATTTTGTGAATTTCACTGATTTTCACAGTATTGCACTTGACAGCAACTTCAACTAGCCATTGTTTCATAATGGATGGTCTGTTTTACACCAAACTTGGTATGAATGTTCATTGGGCAGTAGCCATTCAAATGCAACCTTTCATGACTTGATCATTGTTGTCATGGTAAAGAGGAGGCATCTCAAAGTTGTCAAAAAGTGTGTTTTCACATGCATTTTTGACCACATTTTAATCTTCACACAGCTGTCAAGGCAACAATTAAGGTGTTTGGCACTGGCCATTTTCACTGTTTGCAGCATGTTTTATCAGCATCAATTTTCAGGCATTTTTTACCCCAGACACCCTCAGATATAAATTTTAGCGGCCGGTTGGGCCATACACCCAAAATTTTTCAGGATGTGAGGTTCAATCCCGCCTAGAATATTTTTATTGGGGAGGCGCGCGAAAAAACAGGTCCATTTTTTTCCCAACAAATCCTTAAGCAAACATAACTATCCAGGGGTAGAAATGCAGATTTTAGGTGCTTCTGGGGCTTACAATGAGGGGGTGTAGGGGTGCAGACACGTAAAAACACGTATCTGAGTGGGAAAGGGTTAACTAAAATCTGGGAACATACTGAATTTTAGTCTAAAATGCATTAATTGTATCTAAAATATTGTCTCTTGCAATAAAATGATGAAAAAACATTATTATGGTCAGTTGGGATTTTCTTCATTAACCCTTTACCACTCAGGGATTTTGTGAATTTCACTGATTTTCACAGTATTGCACTTGACAGCAACTTCAACTAGCCATTGTTTCATAATGGATGGTCTGTTTTACACCAAACTTGGTATGAATGTTCATTGGGCAGTAGCCATTCAAATGCAACCTTTCATGACTTGATCATTGTTGTCATGGTAAAGAGGAGGCATCTCAAAATTGTCAAAAAGTGTGTTTTCACATGAATTTTTGACCACATTTTAATCTTCACACAGCTGTCAAGGCAACAATTAAGGTGTTTGGCACTGGCCATTTTCACTGTTTGCAGCATGATTTATCAGCATCAATTTTCAGGCATCTTTGACCCCAGACACCCTCAGATATAAATTTTAGCGGCCGGTTGGGCCATACACCCAATTTTTTTCGGGATGTGAGGGGGGTGTTGCCCCCCTTCAATCCCCCCTTGAATATTTTTATTGGGGAGGCGCGCGAAAAAACAGGTCACTTTTTTGCCCAACAAATCCTTAAGCAAACATAACTATCCAGGGGTAGAAATGCAGATTTTAGGTGCTTCTGGGGCTTAAAATGAGGGGGTGGGGGTGCATACACGTAAAAACACGTATCTGAGTGGAGAGGGTTAACTAAAATCTGGGAACATACTGAATTTTAGTCTAAAATGCATTAATTATATCTAAAATATTGTCTCTTGCAATAAAATGATGAAAAAAACATTATTATGGTCAGTTGGGATTTTCTTCATTAACCTTTTCCCACTCAGATACGTGTTTTTACGTGTCTGCACCCCCACCCCCTGTTTTTAAGCCCCAGAAGCACCTAAAATCTGCATTTCTACCCCTGGATAGTTGTGTTTGCTTTAGGATTTGTTGGGCAAAAAAGTGACCTGTTTTTTCGCGCGGCTCCCGAATAAAAATATTCTAGGGGGGATTGAAGGGGGGCAACGCCCCCCTCACATCCCGAAAAATTTTGGTTGTATGGCCCAACCGGTCGCTAAAATTTATATCCAGTGTTCGGCCAAGAAATTCAAGAACATGGGCCAATGGCCCACGGGACAGGAAAAAGTGGGGCCATTTTAAAAAAAGTGGGGCCATTACAAAAAAAATGTGGGCCATACAAATTAATTACCTGTATTTGTCCATTATTCAAATCCCATGCATGGTCCTGTTTTCGCAAGGAGCTGGTGGTAATGAAACTGCACACTACTGGTCACAGTGGTGACTAGTAAAGTTCAAATAAACACAACTGTAACAATAAGGAACACAACTGTATATACACTGTACAGAACACATGATGCATGCAAAGTTACTCAGAAGATGACAAGAATAGTTTTCTCTGTTTGCTGGTCCTCCAGTGAACCATTGCAGATTGAAAGTCAAATTCCTTCAGTCCACCCCCTTCAAGTTTGACAGCTAGCAAATCATCCAACCTTTCAGGAGAGATTCTATTTCTCAAAGCACTTTTAACTTGGTTCTGTGCACTAAACCCCCGTTCACAATCTGATGTGTGTATAGGAGCTGTTACTGCCAAAGCTGCCAGAATGAGCAAGTTTGGAAATTGCTCCTTGTAGTTCTTGTTAATCAAACACCACAGAGTACTCAATTTGTCCCTTGGATACCCTTCCTGAACAACCAAATTCTTCACCTGGCCCCATTCATTTCTGGTTGCCTCGGGGTCAACCAGTGCACACCTTGTTGTTTCAGGCTGTTCATCAGTACCTTTGGAAGTTTTAGATTCACCATACTGTTTGATCAGTACTTCAATTTTGTCAATTCCCCAACATTCTCTCTCATTTGCTGAGCAAAAGCTTATTGGTCTCATTGAGAGTGCCCCAAAGGCATACATAATGTTACTGTCATCATCTGGGAACCTTTGTGCTAATCTCTCCAGTATGGCATCAATGAATTTCATTTTGATAGAGTCAATGTTCTGCTTTCCTTGTACAACATGGTTGCCTTTGAACACAATCTTACCTCTGTCCAAAGAAAGATCATCAGTCTGTAACTTATTAATGTACCCTACTTTCTCTCCAGCTTTAATGTCTTGTAGTACTTTCTTTGTGTTATCAACAGCTACCTTTACAAGACTCACATCCAAATTAGCCTTTTGAAATACAAGACATAGCTCAGAAACCACAGGCAGCACATCCATAAGCATGTATGTTGTGGCTATAAAGTCATACTGAATCATTTTTTTGCCATACCCTTTAGACTTTGCTTCCTTGTCTTCCAGGAAAAAAGTAATCAGTGAATCTAAACTTTTGAACACAGTTTCCACTGCCAAGTAAACTGAGAGCCACCGCACTTGGTGTACTTCTTTCACTTTCAATGATGGCTCATTTAACAGATCCTGGATTGCTGCAAGTCGTTGTGTTCTGTTTGCAGATGCCTTAAAAAAGTAAAAAATTCCAGTGAGCACAGCTTGGTAGTCAACCAAAAATGGTACCTCATCTGCTGCCTGGGATGTTACCAAGGCTAGTCTGTGTGCTATACAATGATAATTAACTAACATTGGGTTGTCTCTAGTCATATATCCAGTCAGACCTTGACCCAAACCAGTCATAACTTTTGCACCATCTGTGCCTAGACCCATTACTTTGTCAGATGGAATCTTCTTTTCTGACATGATACTCTTTAACTCATTGTAGATACCCCTGCCTGTGCCAATCTCAATCTTGACATTACAAACAAAATGTGTTGAGGGTTCAAAGGTCTCCGGATCAGCGACCCTTGCATACACACTTAACTTCTTCTGTATACCTATGTCTGTGCTCTCATCACACAGCAAACTAACATATGGTGACCTTGCTATCTGATTGTCAACATTTTGTCTAGCTAAATGTGCAAGGGATTCAAGCAATTCAGTGGCAATTTTATCAGAACTGTAAGTAACTCTCTTGCCAGTTTTTAAACTTGCTAAACTGGAACAGTCAAGTTCTTCTAATAAGGATAATAGACTGTCATACTTCGTAATAGAAATGTCTTCTTTGGCCATCCAGAAGACCACTTTCAAAGCACTCACAATAGCAGATTCCTTCTCATTTAGAAATTTATTTACAGTTTTTTCCATACTACCAGTCATTGAATCAGCAAGCACTGCTTCCTTGTGGTCCTTGCTGTCTGCATGTCTGGTTAATGTACTGGTTTTAAAGTTTCTACACTCACTTGTCAATGTATTTGACTTCTTGTGCTTAATGCATAATGTGCAGGTCATGAAGTTTTTATCTTCACTGAATTGCAACCATTTGAAATCATTTAGCCATCTCCTCTGAAACGATCTCTTTTCTTTATCTGATTTTTTCTCAGCTTGTTTAGAACTGGGATTTACAGGATTGTCAAGTTTTGCTGGACTAATGGGGTGTTTTTCGGGCGCACTTGTGTCTCTATCAGGCACAGTACTCGGCCCTGGCTGTTCTGATTCAGTGTCTGTTGGTTTTTTAACATTGTTGTTTTGATCAGTCTCCCCGATCCTCGCCTGCTTCGCCGATTTGGACCCGAAATAATCAAGAATCGACCGCGAATGTTTCTTTTTGGTCGCCATTATAAACAAAGTCAAGCCATGTGGATCGAAAATGAAACGCGCAATTTGATTGGCTGACTACGGCCGACCAAACAAAGTCCGTTGGAACACCCGAAACCACCCCAAACCACCCCAACCCCACAGAAACCACTTCAAACTACGTCTCAACCGCCCAAAACCATATTCTTTGCATAAAAAACGCAAGCGTAATTATGTAAGGATGTAAAAAGGTTAGGGTGAGCTTTGCCACGGATATAATAGATATCCATACTCTAATTCAGGTTGTTCGGGGTGTTTCAGGAAACCAACACCAAAATATCCCAAACTACATGAAATGAATTGCGAATAGCTATATGTCAGCAGGGAAACTTATCCAAACATTATTTTTTCATTCTTATTTATTCGTTTCTTGCTGTTAGTAAAGTGGTTTGGGGCCGGAGTTACCGTGTGTATAGGTTGCACCACGTTTGGAGTAGTTTGGGTGGTTTGGGGTAATTCAGCTGACAGTAGATTAAAAATATAAACCAATCGGAGAAGCAGAGGCATCCGATTATCATCCTAATCATTCGGGCGCTTATTCCAGATCAGTGTGTAACTTTATACAATGACGGAAGCGCCTAATAAATCATTCTCAAACCGAGAATCGTCGGCAGATAGGACTCGTTTTTTAAGATCAACTGCAAAAATTGGACGCGCCGATGGGGGCCCCTGGGAATTTGGATGCGCCGACGGGCCCCCCGGTGGCATTTTACTTGCGCCATACAGATTTTTTCCGCGCCAATGGCGCAAGGGCGCGGCCTTGGCAGAACACTGTATATCTGAGAGTGTCTGGGGTCAAAAATGCCTGAAAACTGATGCTGATAAAACATGCTGCAAACAGTGAAAATGGCCAGTGCCAAACACCTTAATTGTTGCCTTGACACCTGTGTGAAGATTAAAATGTGGTCAAAAATTCATATGAAAACACACTTTTTTACAACTTTGAGATGCCCCCTTTTTACCATGACAACAATGATCAAGTCATGAAAGGTTGCATTTGAATGGCTACTGCCCAGTGAACATTCATACCAAGTTTGGTGTAAAACAGACCATCCATTATGAAACAATGGCTAGTTGAAGTTGCTGTCAAGTGCAATACTGTGAAAATCAGTGAAATTCACAAAATCCCTGAGTGGTAAAGGGTTAACTGGAATCTGGGAACATACTGAATTTTAGTCTAAAATGCATTAATTGTATCTAAAATATTGTCTCTTGCAATAAAATGATGAAAAAACATTATTATGGTCAGTTGGGATTTTCTTCATTAACTAAAATCTGGGAACATACTGAATTTTAGTCTAAAATGCATTAATTGTATATAAAATATTGTCTCGTGCAATAAAATGATGAAAAAAACATTATTATGGTCAGTTGGGATTTTCTTCATTAACTAAAATCTGGGAACATACTGTATTTTAGTCTAAAATGCATTAATTGTATCTAAAATATTGTCTCTTGCAATAAAATGATGAAAAAACATTATTATGGTCAGTTGGTATTTTCTTCATTAACCCTTTACCACTCAGGGATTTTGTGAATTCCACTGATTTTCACAGTATTGCACTTGACAGCAAATTCAACTAGCCATTCTTTCATAATGGATGGTCTGTTTTACACCAAACTTGGTATGAATGTTCATTGGGCAGTAGCCATTCAAATGCAACCTTTCATGACTTGATCATTGTTGTCATGGTAAAAAGGGGGCATCTCAAAGTTGTAAAAAAGTGTGTTTTCACATGAATTTTTGACCACATTTTTATCTTCACACAGCTGTCAAGGCAACAATTAAGGTGTTTGGCACTGGCCATTTTCACTGTTTGCAGCATGTTTTTATCAGCATCAATTTTCAGGCATTTTTTACCCCCAGACACCCTCAGATATAAATTTTAGCGGCCGGTTGGGCCATACACCCAAAATTTTTCAGGATGTGAGGGGGGCGTCGCCCCCCTTCAATCCCCCCTAGAATATTTTTATTGGGGAGGCGCGCGAAAAAACAGGTCACTTTTTTGCCCAACAAATCCTTAAGCAAACATAACTATCCAGGGGTAGAAATGCAGATTTTAGGTGCTTCTGGGGCTTAAAATGAGGGGGTGGGGGGTGCAGACACGTAAAAACACGTATCTGAGTGGGAAAGGGTTAACTAAAATCTGGGAACATACTGAATTTAAGTGTAAAATGCATTAATTGTATCTAAAATATTGTCTCTTGCAATAAAATGGTGAAAAAACATTATTATGGTCAGTTGGGATTTACTTCATTAACACTTTCCCACTCTGGGATTTTGTGAATTTCACTGATTTTCACAGTATTGCACTTGACAGCAACTTCAACTAGCCATTGTTTCATAATGGATGGTCTGTTTTACACCAAACTTGGTATGAATGTTCATTGGGCGGTAGCCATTCAAATGCAACCTTTCATGACTTGATCATTGTTGTCATGGTAAAGAGGGGGCATCTCAAAGTTGTCAAAAAGTGTGTTTTCACATGAATTTTTGACATTTTAATCTTCACACAGCTGTCAAGGCAACAATTAAGGTGTTTGGCACTGGCCATTTTCACTGTTTGCAGCATGTTTTATCAGCATCAATTTTCAGGCATCTTTGACCCCAGACACCCTCAGATATAAATTTTAGCAGCCGGTTGGGCCATACACCCAAAATTTTTCGGGATGTGAGGGGGGTGTTGCCCCCCTTCAATCCCCTCTTGAATATTTTTATTGGGGAGGCGCGCGAAAAAACAGGTCACTTTTTTGCCCAACAAATCTTTAAGCAAACATAACTATCCAGGGGTAGAAATGCAGATTTTAGGTGCTTCTGGGGCTTAAAATGAGGGGGTGGGGGGTGCAGACACGTAAAAACACGTATCTGAGTGGAGAGGGTTAACTAAAATCTGGGAACATACTGAATTTTAGTCTAAAATGCATTAATTATATCTAAAATATTGTCTCTTGCAATAAAATGATGAAAAAAACATTATTATGGTCAGTTGGGATTTTCTTCATTAACTAAAATCTGGGAACGTACTGAAATTTAGTCTAAAATGCATTAATTGTATCTAAAATATTGTCTCTTGCAATAAAATGATGAAAAAACATTATTATGGTCAATTGGGATTTTCTTCATTAACTAAAATTTGGGAACATACTGAATTTTAGTCTAAAATGCATTAATTGTATCTAAAATATTGTCTCTTGCAATAAAATGATGAAAAAACATTATTATGGTCAGTTGGGATTTTCTTCATTAACTAAAATCTGGGAACAAACTGAATTTTAGTCTAAAATGCATTAATTATATCTAAAATATTGTCTCTTGCAATAAAATGATGAAAAAACATTATTATGGTCAGTTGGGATTTTCTTCATTAACTAAAATCTGGGAACATACTGAATTTCAGTCTAAAATGCATTAATTATATCTAAAATATTGTCTCTTGCAATAAAATGATGAAAAAACATTATTATGGTCAGTTGGGATTTTCTTCATTAACCCTTTACCACTCAGGGATTTTGTGAATTTCACTGATTTTCACAGTATTGCACTTGACAGCAACTTCAACTAGCCATTGTTTCATAATGGATGGTCTGTTTTACACCAAACTTGGTATGAATGTTCATTGGGCAGTAGCCATTCAAATGCAACCTTTCACGACTTGATCATTGTTGTCATGGTAAAGAGGGGGCATCTCAAAGTTGTCAAAAAGTGTGTTTTCACATGTTTTTTTGACCACATTTTAATCTTCACACAGCTGTCAAGGCAACAATTAAGGTGTTTGGCACTGGCCATTTTCACTGTTTGCAGCATGTTTTATCAGCATCAATTTTCAGGCATTTTTGACCCCAGACACCCTCAGATATAAATTTTAGCGGCCGGTTGGGCCATACACCCAAAATTTTTCGGGATGTGAGGGGGGCGTTGCCCCCCTTCAATCCCCCCTAGAATATTTTTATTGGGGAGGCGCGCGAAAAAACAGGTCACTTTTTTACCCAACAAATCCTTAAGCAAACATAACTATCCAGGGGTAGAAATGCAGATTTTAGGTGCTTCTGGGGCTTAAAATGAGGGGGTGGGGGGTGCAGACACGTAAAAACACGTATCTGAGTGGGAAAGGGTTAACTAAAATCTGGGAACATACTGAATTTTAGTCTAAAATGCATTAATTGTATCTAAAATATTGTCTCTTGCAATAAAATGATGAAAAAACATTATTATGGTCAGTTGGGATTTTCTTCATTAACTAAAATCTGGGAACATACTGAATTTTAGTCTAAAATGCATTAATTATATCTAAAATATTGTCTCTTGCAATAAAATGATGAAAAAAACATTATTATGGTCAGTTGGGATTTTCTTCATTAACCCTTTACCACTTAGGGATTTTGTGAATTTCACTGATTTTCACAGTATTGCACTTGACAGCAACTTCAACTAGCCATTGTTTCATAATGACCCCAGACACCCTCAGATATAAATTTTAGCGGCCGGTTGGGCCATACACCCCAAATTTTTTCGGGATGTGAGGGGGGTGTTGCCCCTCTTCAATCCCCTCTTGAATATTTTTATTGGGGGAGGCGCGCGAAAAAAACAGGTCACTTTTTTTGCCCAACAAATCCTTAAGCAAACATAACTATCCAGGGGTAGAAATGCAGATTTTAGGTGCTTCTGGGGCTTAAAATTTAGCGGCCGGTTGGGCCATACACCCAAAATTTTTCGGGATGTGAGGGGGGCGTGGGGAGGCGCGCGAAAAAACAGGTCACTTTTTTGCCCAACAAGTCCTAAAGCAAACATAACTATCCAGGGGTAGAAATGCAGATTTTAGGTTCTTCTGGGGCTTAGAGGGGGGGGGGGGTGCAGACACGTAAAAACACGTATCTGAGTGGGAAAGGGTTAAATGTTAACATCTTTTATTAGCAAAGTATAAAAATATTATAAACAAGAGACAACCAAAGTAAAAAATGTTACCAATGTTAACAGTTTTTATCTGAATGTCTAAAAAGAAATAAACAGTATAAAGCATTTAAGGTGAATCTTAATCTTGATAAAAACTGGACCAATTGACTGTCAGTACGCCGTAAACTTTATTCATTTATTGGTGGCAGTACCTTCAATATAACTAGAGCTGTCAGTGAAACTGACTAGCACCCCGGCAGCGCTATCAGAGGAGTAGGAAAATGTTGATGTTAAAAAAACTATAAAGAACAAGGAAATAAAAGAACATAGCTCAAAGAATCATTTTGAACATGATAACTCGGTTTTAGAAACCAACCTGGGTTTTGCGCACAACACATCCCCTCATAATGATTAGTATTACTGTCAAGTTATTCTAAAATCGATCCAGGAATAAGGAAGATATTGATCGGACACGATAAAAAAGGCGTTTTTTTTACCTTTCACCTCTAAGTATGACCTTGACCTTTTAGGATCGGACCTTGGTCTTGCGCGTGACACACTGTAACAGTATGGTTAATATTTCTGCTAAGTAATATGTAAATCCATCCAGGTATAAGAAAGTTATAGAATGGACACAATAAAAAAGACGCTTCTTTGACCTTTTATCTCTAAGTATGACCTTGACCTTTGAGTTACGGCTTTGGGTCTTGCGTGAGACACTCCGTCACATTATGGTTAACATTTCTGCCAAGTATTATTTAAATCCATCAAGGAATAACAAAGTTATTGATTGGACACGACAAAGACCATTTGAGTAGACCGTGGCCTAATGGATAAATTCGCTTCGGTGTTTAGTTAAACTTTCGCACAGAAACGATAGCTCTGTCACTAGACCATCTCTCACTAAACTGGTACCCTGTATTCTATTAAAATATGCGAAAGCTATTGAGCTATAGGGTGAGGGAACCAGAACACCGGAAAAAGCTGACTGTATCTCTGATTTTTGTTTAAAAAAAAAACACCTGAGGATCCAAAATAACATAGAAAGAGAAGTCTAAAACCGGAACCACTTTTCCAATCTAACAGGCTTGCAGCTGTCGCTGCAAGCCAACAAACAAACTTATTTGTGAAGTTTCATGAAAATATCTCAAACAGTATCAGCGTTATGGAGCCAACATGAAACAATGATGCCCTGACGATGAAAACTGGAAATTTCAATACCCTGCCACTTTTTGTTCCAGGGTATAAAATCTTGAACCTTGAAATGTCAAGCTGTAATATAGCTGTAATATATCCTCCTATACAGTCTCACTTGACAGTAATATAAGAATCTTACACGGGTGTGAGTGGTGGATAGAAAAAAAAAACGTCTCGAGAGTTACTAACCAGCATCACAAGGCTTGCAGAATGATGTTGGACAGTGATCCCGAGGGACAGATTTTTCTATGTACCTCTCACGCCCAAGTAAGATTCCTTTCTCTTGCATACGTTTCATTTCTGGGTGTGATTTTTATAATGCAGTCTCTTTGATTTTCAACATCTGCCATAACTTGATGACAACAAGAGCACCGCATGCGGGTGCCAAAGCCCGGCTGCAGTCCCTTTTCATAATGAACAACTAGTCCGAGTTTCAAGTAAATATGTTTAGTAATGACAGAGATATTACAAAATGTCCAAGTTTTTGCCCGATGACGCAGACGAAAATGTCCAAGTTTTTTCATGACGACGACGCCAGAGCTATGACAATACCTTGTTGTTTTCTTTGAAAACAGCCGAGCTAATAATGCAACATTTTTGACATCACAATATGTGTAATGACATCAAACTAAAATACGGCGTACATGACATCCTATTGAACCAAAGCATATCAGATGTGTACAAATTGGTGATTTTATCCTATCCCTGGGCAGGATAACTGGGGAAGGATAAAACTTTCTATCCCAGTGTTAAGTCCTAGATTTCCTTATCTGGTGTGCAAGAATGATATATTCTCAAGCCAGGAATTTTGAAGACATGTCTCACAGACAGGAGACATTTATTCATGTGTCTCGATCTTGAATCCTGTCTCACAGATGCATGTTACTGTAATATACAGTAAAATGCCTTTATGAAGACCACCTTTGGGACTGTTCAAAAGTGGTCTTAAAGACCACTTTTGAACAGTCCCAAAGGTGGTCCCTAACCAGAGGACACTGTGGGCAGAAAAAACAAAGACAGGTTAAGTGCACCCTTTAAAATAAGCTTTTGAACCAGAATTTGTCTTAATTTCAGATGGTTTTAACCCTTTCCCACTCAGATACGTGTTTTTACGTGTCTGCACCCCCCCCCCCCCCTTTTAAGCCCCAGAAGCACCTAAAATCTGCATTTCTACCCTTGGACAGTTATGTTCGCTTTAGGATTTGTTGGACAAAAAAATGACCTGTTTTTTCGCGCGCCTCCCCACTAAAAATATTCTGAGGGGGGATTGAAGGGGGGCAACGCCCCCCTCATATCCCGAAAAATTTTGGGTGTATGGCCCAACCGGCCGCTAAAATTTATATCTGAGGGTGTCTGGGGTCAAAATGCCTGAAAATTGATGCTGATAAAACGTGCTGCAAACAGGGAAAATGGCCAGTGCCAAACACCTTAATTGTTGCCTTGACAGCTGTGTGAAGATTAAAAAGTGGTCAAAAATGCATGTGAAAACACACTTTTTGCCAAATTTGAGATGCCCCCTTTACCATGACAACAATGATCAAGTCATGAAAGGTTGCATTTGAAAGGCTACTGCCCAATGAACATTCATACCGAGTTTGGTGTAAAACAGACCATCCATTATGAAACAATGGCTAGTTGAAGTTGCTGTCATGTGCAGCACTGTGAAAATCAGCGAAATTCACAAAATCCCTGAGTGGTAAAGGGTTAATGAAGAAAATCCTAACTGACCAAAATAATGTTTT
The DNA here is from genome assembly GCA_963580285.1 of Lucinisca nassula. Classification (NCBI taxonomy): domain Eukaryota; kingdom Metazoa; phylum Mollusca; class Bivalvia; order Lucinida; family Lucinidae; genus Lucinisca; species Lucinisca nassula. The sequence continues at coordinate 32,537,695 of OY757025.1, read as the reverse complement.
TTCATCATTTTATTGCAAGAAACAATATTTCAGATATAATTAATGCATTTTAGACTAAAATTCAGAATGTTCCCAGATTTCAGTTAACCCTTTCCCACTCAGATACGTGTTTTTACGTGTCTGCACCCCCCCCCCCCATTTTAAGCCCCAGAAGCACCTAAAATCTGCATTTCTACCCTTGGACAGTTATGTTCGCTTTAGGATTTGTTGGACAAAAAAGTGACCTGTTTTTCGCGCCTCCCCACTAAAAATATTCTGAGGGGGGATTGAAGGGGGGCAACGCCCCCCTCACATCCCGAAAAATTTTGGGTGTATGGCCTAACAGGCCGCTAAAATTTATATCTGAGGGTGTCTGGGGTCAAAATGCCTGAAAATTGATGCTGATAAAACGTGCTGCAAACAGGGAAAATGGCCAGTGCCAAACACCTTAATTGTTGCCTTGACAGCTGTGTGAAGATTAAAATGTGGTCAAAAATGCATGTGAAAACACACTTTTTGCCAAATTTGAGATGCCCCCTCTTTACCATGACAACAATGATCAAGTCATGAAAGGTTGCATTTGAAAGGCTACTGCCCAATGAACATTCATACCGAGTTTGGTGTAAAACAGACCATCCATTATGAAACAATGGCTAGTTGAAGTTGCTGTCAGGTGCAGCACTGTGAAAATCAGCGAAATTCACAAAATCCCTGAGTGGCAAAGGGTTAATGAAGAAAATCCTAACTGACCAAAATAATGTTTTTTCATCATTTTATTGCAAGAAACAATATTTCAGATATAATTAATGCATTTTAGACTAAAATTCAGAATGTTCCCAGATTTCAGTTAACCCTTTCCCACTCAGATACGTGTTTTTACGTGTCTGCACCCCCCCCCCCCCCATTTTAAGCCCCAGAAGCACCTAAAATCTGCATTTCTACCCTTGGACAGTTATGTTCGCTTTAGGATTTGTTGGACAAAAAAATGACCTGTTTTTTTCGCGCGCCTCCCCACTAAAAATATTCTGAGGGGGGATTGAAGGGGGGCAACGCCCCCCTCATATCCCGAAAAATTTTGGGTGTATGGCCCAACCGGCCGCTAAAATTTATATCTGAGGGTGTCTGGGGTCAAAATGCCTGAAAATTGATGCTGATAAAACGTGCTGCAAACAGGGAAAATGGCCAGTGCCAAACACCTTAATTGTTGCCTTGACAGCTGTGTGAAGATTAAAATGTGGTCAAAAATGCATGTGAAAACACACTTTTTGCCAAATTTGAGATGCCCCCTCTTTACCATGACAACAATGATCAAGTCATGAAAGGTTGCATTTGAAAGGCTACTGCCAAATGAACATTCATACCCAGTTTGGTGTAAAACAGACCATCCATTATGAAACAATGGCTAGTTGAAGTTGCTGTCAGGTGCAGCACTGTGAAAATCAGCGAAATTCACAAAATCCCTGAGTGGTAAAGGGTTAATAGGGGAATTTTACTATATTCTCTTACCTGGAACTTTGAAGCCAGTCTCACAGATAGGTGTTATGTATTCTTGTTTAGTACCATGAAAGGCCAGGACAGGATAGGAGTATTCTTCACCTCTTAGCTTCTTTAATGCTTCACGACATTCCCTACAATTATCAACAGGAACAAAGCTTTAACCCTTTTTGTACCAAATAGAATCTTCCTCCTTATATATAGCAGAAGTCCATTTTAAAATTTAGGGGTGTCAGGTTGTGTTTTCTTCAAAATTTATTTGTAAAATGGCTGAATTTTTTGCAAACAGTGTAGGCCATGATCAGACGCCATGTTCTTCGGCGTATGATCTGGGCATGCAATGTTTGTCAATTATCTGTTTGGGGTTTCCAGTAAAAATGGGTTAATAGTAATAACATTATATTGAAACTTAATGGAAACTTATTTCCCTGACCTCTGGACTTCCATTGAAAGTACATGTATGTGTCTCTAACATGTATTATGAATATGAAATTTCTATGAAGATCTGTATATATATGTACAAGGTGTGCAAATGATTAGAAATTAGGAATCTCTAGTACACCTTGTGAGGCCCGAGTCATTGATGCCTATCTATATATGCCCAGCAGCCCATTTTTGGGACATTGGCAAACAGTGTAGACCCAGATCAGATGCCGCAGAACGTGGCGTCTGATCTAAGTCTACACTATTTGCTTAAAGTTTGTACATTTTTGTAAAACTTACCACAATCAAAATTATTCTGACACCCTTATAATTGGAAATGGATCACTCTAAACTCATTAAGCGGGATATCCCATTGTCATATTTGGGTTAATCTTCCAGGGCCCAGTTCAACTGCTGTTAAAAGCATTGTCAGCTTACAAATCTATTAGTGGACAAACATTAACTGTTCTAGCATGTAAATTTAACTAATACTAAGGTGTTTTTATGGACAAATGTGAGTAGCTTCTGCAAATGCAATTTAAGCTACTGGTACTCACATTTTCCTGCAAAAATATTAACATATTAGCCATATTAAATTATCAAAGTTTTAACCATATACTGACTAATGATATCATTGGCTTTGCAAAGTTTTCTTTTCTTATTTTTAAATGAAAATAGGGTTTGACATTTTACACTTGAATTTTTTTAAATCTCAGTCTTTATTTTCATGGAAAAATTATGAAGAAAATTATTTTGCTGTTTGCTGTAAAACTTTCTGCAGTGCTTGATAGATTAATGGACAAATAAGAAAAGCGTTTCCCAAAAAATACATTTCAATAACACACCCTTGCAATACAGTGCATTTTCTTTTCATATCTCCAAAATGGTTACTTTTCGGATGAAAATCTGTGATATTTTTCTTATTTATACTGCAAACACAGATTGTGGGTGCTCCTTAGACCCGCCTCAATGAGGCAGGATTCTAATGAGCACCCAAAACCCAAGCCTTGGACCGGAAATAAGAAAAATAATGTATATCCCTGCAAAGCCCAGATTCTAAAGGATTACCCTTTTATAGGACATATTTATCTTCACCACAGCTGGTGCTAAGGGAATATGTGGCAGCCTTTAAAAGTCTCCCTGCCCTTTATCATAGTATGGATTATATTTTCTTGCCCTTTGGGATCATTGATTCCACTGCGGATTTTTGAAAATATCTGAGGGTCATTGATGAGGCCTAATTGGCTGAAACTAGCTAGTCTGGCCGAGAAACAACTGGTACACACTACAGTTTTCAGTTCTGTGCTGTAGTCCTTGCTTCCAAAGAATTACCCTTTTATAGAACATATTTATCTTCACCACAGCTGGTGTTATGGGAATACATGTATGTGGTGGCTGTAAAAAGTCTCCCTGTCCTTCACCATAGTGTGGATTATATTTTCTAGTCCTTTGGGATCATTGATTCCACTGCGGAATTTTGAAAATATCTTAGGGTCACTGATGAGGCCTAATTGGCTGAAACTAGTTAGTCTGGCCCAGAAACAACATGTACACTCTACAGTTTTCAGTTCTGTGCTGTAAGTGATTACCCTTTCATAACACTTATTGTCTATATAAAGTAGGATTTAGGTGTAGAGAGGGCTTTCTATGATGGTTCTAGCATAAGGCCTACTGAGAATTAGAGAGAATCTAATTCTGTGTAAAGTTGGTTGGTGCCTGATGCTCTGTCTCTGGTCGAGCCCATCCGAGTCTAACTGTTGGTTTTCTTTTGCTTCAGTATTTCAGTGGTTTCTTGCTGTCAAGTCCTCACCATTGTTTCATCTCTGTGTTTGTTTGATTTTTTGTGTTCACGGAGATTTTGCACTGATGAGTTAGGAGGCATTCATGCCGACTGAACAAATTAATTGTCTTAATTGCGACGGAAGTAAGGGCGAGGATTGTGGCCATGTAAAATCGATTTAAGCCCCCAAGTGGAATTTGTTTCACTGACCGTTCCAAGGCAGTTCTTCTGTCGCGGTTTATTTTTTGTTATGGTTTGTCTTTGAGTGTTTGTATCGCTTATATTATTTTGTTTTGGATAGCCAATAGGCCATTTTGTGGGAAAGTAACTGTCCTTTTGGCTTTCCGCTATTGATGTTACCATTAGGGTCTGTTGTTTTATGTTTGTGTTTCTTTCCCTTTGGTGTCCCTGATGGAAGCTGTGTGTTAATTGTATTGATTCCCGATCATTGCCTTCACTTCTATCCAGAGCGGTGTTCATTACATGGACTTGTAAACATGATGAAATTATCTTTGTTATTCATCCTTATCTTGAGCTTTAAGGGGAATCGGAACACCTGGCACATTTTCCTGTCATTTTTCAAAGGGAGACAACTTTCGGGCCTTCCTGTTCACTTTTCTATAAGCCCTGTCCCACCGAAAAGGGGGTCTACTCTTAAAGGAAAGAATTTGCTCCTTAGGAGCAAATTCTTTCTTTTAAGAGTTGATCCCTATTGACATTGAAGACAAAAATAATTTTGCAGGAGTTAGCTCCCCTGAAGGTGTATCCATTCCGCTTAAGGTAAGAAGATATAAACTGATTTTACTGGAAGCCTTTCTCAAGTTTGGAATCGACAACATATTCCATATGCAGTAGAACTTCGATGGCTCAAACACCGATGGCTCGTTTAACATGGCTGAGTCGAACCCGTTCTTGATTCACTAGGGAATTCCTCTACTTAAGAACTAGTGCGGGATAATTAAGAAGATTCCACCTTTATCATGCAAATGTATGCTGTTAGTACTCATTAGAATCGCCTTGAGGGGATTCTAATGAGTACACATGACATACATTTTTATCATAGAACACAGAAAAGAATACTGAAAAGATGTCCCAAAGTTAACCCATTATGCCTCCTCTCAGGGGCTCAGTGGCTCAAACTACCCCTGTCTCAAACAGATTTTTGTGGTCGAGCCACTGAAGTTTGACTGTTTTTAGAAGATGGACACTGATCTTACTTGAAGCCTTTCGCAAGTTTGGGATTGACAACATATTCCACTTTGGTAATTCTGTAGCTGGCAGCGTATGTGCCTGATAACAGTCTGTAGAACTGAGACTCTGCTAGACGGAAGTGCATCTGATCTGCTGATCCTTCCTTGAATGCTCTCTCAGCAAACAGATCAAAATAGACTGTCTTGCTCCCTTCCAGAGCCTCCTTCTCTCCCTCCATAAGGAGTAGACCCGATGCAACCTGAAAGTGGTAGTACAGCTCAATTAGCATTAAGATAACCCACCTGTGTGACATACTGCTCTTTTTCATATATCTAAAACACTTATTTTCCGATGTAAATTTGTGATATTGTGGATGCTCATCAGAGCCACCTCATTGTGGCTGTTCTAATGAGTGCCAACATCCTACATGTATGTCTTAGAGCAGAAATAAGAAAAATATTGTTTACCCCTGCAAACCTCAGTTTTCTCTATATAACATAACAAAAACATGCCTATTTTATGTTGACCCCTTTAAACTCCACTTTTATATAGTAAAACTGGGGTTTACAGGGGTATACATTATTTTCTCTTATTTCTGTACAAAAGTATAGATTGTTGGTACTTATTAGAACGGCCTCGATGACACAGTTCTAACCTGTATCCATGCACATTCTATATTTTGAATAGAAACAAGAAAATTATCAAAATTTTTCATCTTAAAATCTTCAAGTTTTGGGAGATAAAATTTACAATGTATTTGTATAGGCTTGTTTTCGAAAGATGTGGGATTTACAGTGGTGCTAAATGTTGGAACCAACCCAAGTAGATCACATAAACAAGCAACCTGATCACAATTCCAATAAGAACCTTTTTTTTTTTAATTTGTAATTTTATTTTTCAAAATCATGTAACATCTCCATATGTACTATACACACATGTATATATGCCTTAATATGGCTTTTGAAAAAGTTAGGGATAATGAAAAGGGCAAAGGTTTTGGAGACTAGGATACATTACATGCATGTCAAAAAGCCCACACAATAACAGTCCGAGAGGTCAGCCTTAAAAACCAATGGACTATTTTAAGGTCCGACCCCAATACACCTTCAAAATGCCAAGTTGTCAATTATTGACAATTATTGACAATAGGATGTGGCTGATATCAAAATTGCCAGTGTTTGACATATGAATATGAATTGTGGAAGCATACCGAAATGTCGTATATGGCATCAAATTACCATTTTCATCAAAATATGTACCAAAAAATATCCATTAGGAATGTTTTTTATCAGTAACTGCTCAAGGTGAATAACCCAAATTCGTTAAATGTTCAATTCTAGATGTAAAGAAGCAATTTCAATATTGTTTTTGTTGCAAAAAGATCAATTTAATATAAATTCAAGAAATAATTGCATCTGAACCTGTTACAAAGCAAATTACCCAATATTTTAAGCACTAATGACCACCCAGGGCCTTCTACATGTACCAAAATCAGACCTCAAGTTAACCCAATCAGGAAATTTCTGTTCTGTCGTCTGACCTGTCGGACTAATAGAATAAATACCTTATAAAACATCACTCTATAAAGGACCTATATGCCTTTTTTTCCTAATTCCACCTAGAGACACAGGCCACGGGAGCCCACCAGAACTGCCTCAGTGAGGCAGCCCCAATGAGCACCCATGTCCATGTCCCAGGCAGGAACTATTACGAAATTTATCATTTTATTAATAAATATTATTCTAGGTCCATTTTTACCTTTCCTATAAGAACCTTACGTGGGTGTGAGGGATGGATGGATGGAAAAATCCTTCCCGAGGGTCACTGTCCGGGGGATTTTTCTATCCACCCCTTATACCCATGTTGCATAACTTCAATTTCTGAGCGCAGATTTTTAATACTGCAGTCACTTTCCTTGCCAATGTCAACCATATTGTGATGACACTAGATGTTTAGTGACATCGGGTAACTTATTGTTGCATCAACCTTAACGACGGTGCATACGAGTCGTACTCAACCAGTGCTTATCAAACATGTAAGAATATTCAATTTTTACCCTGTCCCTGGGTAAGAACATCAGGAATAGAACAGAATTTCCATCCGAGGCTATAACCACAGATTTCCTTATCTCGTGTGCAAGAAACATTGTTAAATCTGCTACCAGCATAGCTATACATGACATATCAACAAACAGAGGAAAATCAACTTAAGATTTGAAAGCCAAGCCTGAGTGACACTGTCTGAGCACAAAGTATAAAGTAGCAAGAGTGTCCCAGATATGGATAAATCTGGCATACATGTCTGAGCCCATTTCAAGAAAGCAACCAGGCCCCGAGGTCATAAAACTTTTTTCATGCTCAACTCAGCTGAGCCTGAAATTTATAATGCTCATAAATATTAAAATACAAATGAAAGAGGCAACTTTCCTGCTCAGATCAGCACAGAATGTCATTTATCCTGCTCATGAATTTTAAAATGCCAAAAATTGTTGGCATTTTAAAATTTATAAGCAGGACGAATTTCATGCTCAAGTGAGTTGAGCATGATTTTTATAACCTCAGGCCTGGGTAAGACACAAAACAGCCAGCACAGCTGCACAGACCAGCAAGAATCTAGAAATTTTAGATATATATATATCTTGAAACTAGGGGCATAGCAACAGGTAAAGTAAGTATCTTAAGATAACTGAAGGATAGTTTTTGTCAGTTCTCCATAGAAACCTATGTTGTGGGTACTCATTAGAACCACCTCGCTGAGGGACTCTTTTTAATTTCAGCTTCAATTAGCCAGCCATAATCCTTACCTCTTTTGTCAGTTTGTCAACCTCTTGTTCTTTCTTTTTAACTTCTTCCTTAGTTTCCTGGAGTTCTTTCTGAAGTTTTGCTTTGGCCTCAAATGCTTTCTTAATTAGTTCTTTCCTCTCGTCCTCTGTCATCTTTGAGTAACTCTTCACTAGCGACATTCCTCGCTTCAGAATATCTGCTGACTTTACATCTTTTTTCTTCTTTGACGTTGATGGCTTCTTCTCCTGTAATGGAAACAGGTTGAGTTAACCCTTCTCTTGCTGAATATTCAGTTTAGCCACACCCATTTCTGATTTTGAACCAATCAGATTACTTGATGTAATTTATTCCTACAAATTCATAAATTGAATGTCAAACAGTGTAGAAGCCATCTGATCTGGATCTACACTGTTTGCAAAGAAAAGGGTTGCATATGTTGCTCCTGACAACATAATGGATGGGAATGCACATTTTAAGTTATGAAATGACAGAAAGAACATGAATTCTTACAAAGGCTACTACATTGCACCTGTGGACCCAAAATGTCAGTGAACCCAAAATGTATGCCAATGTCAAATATGGATGCTTGTTTGTTTGAATTGAGATTTAATGTCCCTGTCAATACTATTTAGGTCATTTTGGAGATGCTGTTTCCAATTTTGTGGGACTTTTACCTGACATTGAGATAAAATGACATCTCAAGCCCTGCCACCCAATGATAAGCATTAGATGGTCTCCCTAGAGGCATATTTGCACCAAGAATCATTACTAAAGCTCTTTCAGACCTTTAGAAATGGTCAAAATGACTTGAACATTAGTGTAAAAGCTAGGGGTTGTCCCAATAGTTCACCATGTCAGTGAACCATGAAACTTAGGTCAAGTATGGATGCTTGCAATAAAGCCACTCCATTGATTCAAGTCCATTGATGCCAAGTATCATTAATGAAGCTCTTAACACCTCTTGAGAATGGAATTGAACATAAGAGTAAAAACTATCATGGTTGTTGCAATTGTTCACAAAATCAGTAAACCAGGAAATGTAGGTCAAGGTCAAACATCGATGCCTGCATTAAAGTTGCCATCCCTAGATGCAAGCTGCCGCAATTGTTAATGGCTTCCAAAAAGATGAACAGCAGAAAACCATACTCCCACATGTATATCGCGCCTTGCTTGAAGAGGTAACAGAGGATCATACATGAATGTTTATGTACTATTGAATTTATTAAATGAGTTGAGGAAGGGCCTCACATTTTATCCCTTTTCCTCACAAGTTCAATAAATTCAATAATACATGAGCATGAATGCAAGATTCCATTTATCATATGACATTTAAAACAACTGTTTAACAATATTGTCAATATTCAGCCATCAGTTAAAAGTTAAAACGACGTCCTTAAGAACTCAGTACATGTAATGTTATGAGGCACATCTGACTAATTTGCATATTTAATCCACAACTGGATTACCAAATTTGATAAATGGCATTATTACATCCTCAGATGTGATGTCATATAACAAATGAACAAACACCTTTCCAATATAACATGGGTTTCGAATTCCTTCCTCATCGCCAATATTGAAATGTCACTATATTGCGGATTAATTTAATTGAATCTTCATTGTTATTAAGCATCTAAGCTCTCAGCTGACATAACTACAAGTGTAAGACAATAGACATAAAACTGATTCCTCACATCAACAAGTACCAATTATACAAACACACAGGATACTACAATTATCACTGACAAAAATGAATCTTCCTTTATTACTCATTTAACTGAGAAAAGTTTCAAATATGGAAGGTATATCTTTTATTTCATTTTTACAAGTCTGAGAAAGTAAATTTGTTTGGGTCAGTGCATGAACATCTGAGATGATGGTTACATAACATGTTAGTGTTTCCCCCAGCTCCCAAAGAGGGCATGGTTCTGGTTAGGAAAAGGGACACTTTCAACGGGCGAAAGTATGTAAAAAAGGGTACTTTAAATATGCACAGCCATGTAAAAAGGGCACATGCACAACCTTGCTAAAAGGGCACATCTCTTAACTTGATCTCTTACCCTTTGTCTTCAACATGTTCAATGTAAAGTTATACCACCTTTTTTATGCTATGTGAAGAGATATGTCATATTCACCATTGGTGACAAGAAAGCAAGCTGATCACTGATGCAAACAAGATAAAGTCTGGCGCATGTTTGAGTCACAGCTCCCAGTTCTCTAATACATGCACACAAACACTGACATCACACTGGTCAGGCACACTTTTACACTTCAAATTCATTTAATTGGTGTCACCAGTTATACTTGTTATCAAAACACAGTAATAACTTCTAAAAGTGAGTAAGTACAATAAAGTTACATGGCATTAGCAGTCAACCATAAATGGGGACACTGTCAAATGGGCAACAATTTATTGCTAAAAGTGTCTGAAATAGTCCTTATTGAAACAAGCACTTTGTTATTTTTTGTTGGGCAACATTTATTCTATCTGCAAAGGGCATTGTGCTGGGAAAAAAGGGTATGGCACTAGAGAACAGGGGCATGGCACAGTGCCATGTTAAAAAGGGCTGGGGGAAACACTAGAAAAAGATACAGTGCTGTAGGCTAATTCTGCACACTTAAGACTTTGAGCTTTTGTTTCATCCATTCCAGGGAACCAAAACCTGATTTGTAGCAGTATGCTACACAGTTGTCTTAGCTTGTTAAAAAACAATAGCAATCACTGGCGGGATTCAATGCCATAAATATCTCTGGTGAAATTATGTTGTGGTCTGTCTTCAAGGGCAGAAATAAAGCAGAAATAAGAAAAATAAGGTTTACCCCTGTAAACCCCAGCTTTTCTATATAAATGTTGGGTTCAACGGGTCAAAACTATATAGGCTTGTTTTTGTGATGCAAAATACACCAAAAACTCTTTATAGCACTATTAATGGGGTCCAAAGCAGAAACCGTGTTAATTAAACAACCGTGTTATATCCAAACAAAAATGTATAGATTATATAGAAAAATGACCATTTATGGTCATTTTTCTATATAATCTTTACATTTTTGGGATCCATCTTGAAACCGTGTTATATCCATAACCGTGTTATAATGAACCGTGTTATAATGAGGTTGTGGTGTAATATGAATTAAGCGTTGTTAGAGGGTTCGTAGAAATACCGGAACACACCAAAACACCGACACACTTGTAATTACCGGAACACACTCATTTTTTTTATTATTATTATTTTATATCATTTAAAACCGTATTTATTATATCTTAATTACAGTTTTTAGTGTGTATGATGTTGTTACTTACAATTCTGATCCTACAATCATACAATAAATTAATCTCATTCCATTTCATTTTTATAGAAAATGTGTTCCAATGCGGAGGGTCTGAATATTGAAGAGATATTTAATTTAAGGTTACAACTCTCTGATAAACTCATCTTATTACAAAATGAAGTCAATTTGCATATTCTTCCATAAAATATAAATAAATAAAGATTTGACATTTCCAACAATGTGTCTCCGTTTCAGACAATAAACATGAAATGTCAAAACCGTTAGCTGGGGAAATATATCAAAATGTTATCTGAAATTTTTAAACAGTCTGCTTAGTGCTGACTGTCCGCCCCATGCTTTTGCCCTGTCTGATGTTATATGTGGTTTACGGCCTAATGAAAAGATAAGGTCATGTCTGTCCGTAATGCACCAGCCTATTGGTCTTATTCTGAGCAGAGAATGAAAAGGAATAACTGGTGATGAAACAAGGCAAGACATGTTTTTTTTATATTTGCACAATTTTATTTCACCATTAATCAATTCATTCTAAACATGTTATAATTTCTCTCCCTCTCCCTCTCTCTCTTTAAACAATGTATAAAGTATATAAAAACACAATGTAAACAGAAAAATTAACTAAACTAAACTAAAGAATTTGAAGAAGCGCCCCAATTTGTGCCACGCCATGAGAAAACCTGTCATCAAACATATGTTGCCAGCAAAGGTCCAGATCAGACTGTGTAGCGATGCGAGTTGGACCGTCCATGCATATTAACTCTTTGGTTCCACTAAGCGGCAGGGCTTGATATGTCATTTCAATTAGTCCAACAAAATGGGAAACAACGTCTCTATAATGACCTATAAAGTGTTGATGAGGATGTTAAACCTCAAATTAAACAATACCCATTTTTTTGTATAAATTTATCCCCATCGTAATTCTTTTTTTTTTAATTAAAATAACATATTGAAGTTAATTAATAAATTATAACTTTCTAAAACCTAACTCAACGTGACAAACATTTACTGGATCACACTGCCATACAACAGGATTAATCATTTGATTCTTAACTGAGCCAGGATGAATAAAGTATGTTCACATGTTAAATTTGGTCAAACTATGACACACCAAATATATATTAAATGCATATTCCCCCCAAAAAAAACATTTAAATGGCCCCAAACATTTTTTTTGAGTGTGTTCCGGTAATTACCAGTGTGTTCCGGTATTTCTACGAACCGGTTGTTAGGTATCTGTCAAAGGAAAGTGATAACATTTAATCTGGTTCATTTAATTCTGAAATAATTCCAATGCCCAGAATTGGCAGCTGCACAGAATTAGCCTACACGACTGTAATGTTGCAACATAAAACACAGCAGGCACACAATGTGTATGGAACGTTGTACCAACTTCCATACAAAATCATGACGTTGCAGTGACATTGATCCAATGTTACTTTTATAAACATAGACGTCATGTACCTGCTTGGAAGACAATGTCATATTCCTAATCCGAACCTTCTCTGATGTAAAAATCCTTTTTTATTTTCTGATTTGGTAGCTTTGTCAAAGAAAAAAAAAAGCTTTGAACAGCAAAAGACTCGGGTATACTCACATCTTCATCTGAGATGACATCTGTGTCGTGTCCACTATCATCTGATGCTTCTACTTTGTCTGTCACTGCAGTTGGATGAGAGAATTCAGCAAAATGTAAGAGATTCTTCCTGTAGCATGATGCCCCGTATTTACAAGGTGGTAGACCATCATCATTGATTTTCGGGCCGATTTTCGAGGCTGAGGCAGCTGCATCCGTGGAATCTTCGCCTTTTGCTTTCTTTGGATGCGAGAATTCAACAAAATGGTCGGGGTTTTTACGATAGCAACGGGCACCATATGGACATTCTTTAAGCGGAGCGGCTTTTTTCTTGGTTGCCATGATTGATTCTCACCCAAAATCAGCCTGAATGTGCGACTTGTTTCGGCTTGGTCAGCATATACTTTTGTTTACGGAAGTGAAAAATATGTCATTGACTGGTTCCCACGTTTCTACGGTCAACATTCGAACCAGCCGAAATCCATCTAATAAAAACAAGCAAAGACTTGCTGAAAAAGCAATGTACATGGGCAAACAATGTACACCCAGATCAGACATCACAGACCGTGTTTTCGGACAGATATGCATGAACAAACAGTTTAGGCCCAGATTAGACAACACAGGATGCGGCATTACATCAGGGTCTACCCTCCAGCTATTTATAGACATATTCAAATTTTAGAACAAGGATTTGACATGTTTGAGATTGTGCCATGTCAAGCGAAAAAGTGTCTTGGGTCTTGAGCGGATATTCATTTTTTTCTCGCCTTTTTTTCGGGAACGTATCACCAGTAACAAATTCTGAATCAGAGCTCACTTTCTTTTATTTATTTATTTTATTACTATTATTATTTTTATTTATTTATTTATTATTATTATTATTTTTTTATTTTTTTTTTTTTGGGGGGGGGGGGGGGGTTGGTTTTACGGGCCTTTCAAGATTATTTCACTTATTTCGAGCCGATATCGTTAATCAGATTCCAGGACAAAAACACCCCCCCCCCCCCCCCCGGACAAAATCCCCCCTTGTTGTAAAGGCGGACACCCCCCCCCCCCCCATTTGTTCAGGTGGAAAAGTCCCCCTGGACAAAATCCCCCCGAACATAATCCCCCTGCTGTTTATAAAGGTGGACAGTTTCCCGCACACCTCCACATGCACAATTACTGGGTTTTGAAAATCAGTCTGTCGTTTTGAAAACTGCAGATTCCATATCAGATTTGGTGCAGTACTGTCAAAGCTATATTGGTGCTCATGGAGAAATTATTGCCCGTCAACACTGTGTAGGTCATTTTGGAGACGTTGCTTGTAAGAACAAAGTAAAAAGGGCATACTTGTATTAACTTTTTGTAATTGTACATGTGTGCTTTGGGGTTTTATGGACCTCTCAACCAATTAGGATTATGTCTGGCATGATCAGTTAACCTAACCTAGTTCCAGGCAATCTTAGATTCCCGATCTATATTGATTCCTGACCATTGCCTTCACTTCTATTTTAGAATCTCTACCATTACGAAAAACGCCTGTTCAAATATATTGAAAATTGACATATTCCAATAACAGATTCCAATATTTTTCATATTTCTGCTCAAAAACATAGATGGTGGGTAGTGGAAAGATGATTAATTTTTTCCGGGGGGATTTTTGTCCAACCTGACATACAGCGAGGGGGATTTTGTCCGGGGGGATTTTGTCCGAGGGGGATTTTGTCCGCCTTTACAAAAAGGGGGGGGGGGGGGGGGGGTTGTCCGGGGGGATTATTTCCGGGGGGGGGGGGGGGGTGTCCGGCTACCCGTTAATCAGAGGCGGGCGAAAACCGGAGTACCCGGAGGAAAAAAAACTGACACTCCGTTGCAGATTTTGGCGTCTCACATATGGCCCGAGCGTAGAGTGCATTAGCTTTCTGTTTTGTTTTCTACGATAATAGAAATGTATGGTTTGCAAGAGCTGTACAGCTGAAAACAAAAGTAATTGAGATAAACATATTTTTGAAAGGGCTGTCGCCCGTGAAGGTAAACCAGGGGGCAGTTGTTCGAAACATTGTTAGCTTAACGAGTGCGTTAGTGGTCAATTTGTTAACTGATAGCAAGTACACTTTATCTAAAATTTTGGTATTTTTCTGAGATAACTGTGAGCAGCTGTTACATTTGCAAGAGCTGCTCATTTTTTTTCAGCAAAAATATTAGCATATTTGCCATATCATTACGAAAACACGCCTATACAATTACACTGTAACCTTTATCGCCGAAAAAAAAATAATAAGATGAAAAATTGTGATATTTTTCTTATTTCTGCTCAAAATATAGATTGTGGGTACTCGTGAGAACCGCCTCATAGAGGCGGTTCTCACGAGTACCCACAATCTTTATTTTAGAGCAGAAATAAGAAAATAAGAAAAATAGGGTTGACCCCTGAAAACCCATTTTTACTATATAAAAGTGGGGTTCCAGGGGGTCAAAATTATATAGGCATGGTACGTTAACAAACGACGTCGTTAGTTTTGAACAACTGGCTGCTGGAGATTATTCATTAGACTTTTTTTTTCTCTTTTTTCTTGAGGTGTTTACTCAGTGGATAATGTTTTGTTTCTTAGTGTGTGTGTGTGCGTGTGTGTGTGTGTGTCTGCATGTATGCATGAGTGTGAGTGTGCATGCATGTGTGCATCCTTCCATGTATGCATAAGTGCATGTGTGCATGTTTGAATTCATGGATGCTTATATTCATGCGTAAGTCTGCATTTGCATGTGTGTGAGTGTATGCGTGCATGTGTGTGTGTGAACTGGTTTGGTGTATGTGTGTGTGTGTGTGGGGGGGGGGGGGGGGGTATGGCAACTCAATTTGCGACCGTTACACTGACAAACTTGGACCGCACCCCTGCGTTATAAACAAATACTGCTAGGAGCTTAATTGGAATTTCAAAGTGAGCAAAAATTTTGAACTGGAGATGTGCAGTTATAGTTCCTGAATCTTAGTTTTCAGTGGCTTCTTTCGCTCAGTAATCAGCAGGTACACGTCGCTAGGGCAACGTCAAATCAACGTCGCTGCAACGTCATGACGTTGCACCGACGTAGATGTGACTTTGCATAAACGTCATGACGTTGCACCGACGGTATGCCGTCACAATTACGTCATGTGCCTGCTGGGTAGGATGCGAGTCTGACTGATAATCATGCTTGTTGCGGATTCGGAAAAAAATCTTTCTTGGAGATTGATCAGGAGTCATCTTCTCATTTTAGCTGATCCAAGAAGGGCATTTGTCAGTTTCTGGCGAAAGTGGTTAACCGCTTATCTATAAGCATGCCCGGAAAGTGTGATTAGGCAAACTGACATGATCGATATGACCTGAATAGTGTTGGCTGGGCCATAAACTGCAAACAAACAAAACAAACAAACTCCGAGGATCAATGATCATGAAACAGACTATGCATGCCAGGTTATCATCATGCTAATTAGAGCAACGCTTCAGTCTTCTGAAATAAACCAACAGAGCGACATGCTTGTTTTCTTATCATTACGCAAACACGCCTATACAAATACATTGCCACCTTTATCGTCGAAAAAAAAAGAAGAAAATTTAAGATGAAAAATTGTGATATTTTTCTTATTTCTGC
The DNA here is from genome assembly GCA_963580285.1 of Lucinisca nassula. Lineage (NCBI taxonomy): Eukaryota > Metazoa > Mollusca > Bivalvia > Lucinida > Lucinidae > Lucinisca > Lucinisca nassula. The sequence continues at coordinate 32,521,575 of OY757025.1, read as the reverse complement.
TCCAAATATAGATTGTGGGCACTCGTTAGAACCGCCTCATCGAGGCGGTTTTAACGAGTACCGACAATCTATATTTTAGAGCAGAAATAAGAAAAATAAGTTCTTCCCCCGAAACCCCAGTTTTACTATATAAAAGTGGGGTTCAAGGGTGTCAAAATTATACAGGCGTGATAATTCGTGATGGAACTTACAGTCACAGCGAAGCCTTAAATCAGTTTTGTTTGTTTGTTTGATTTGAGGTTTAACGTCCCCGTCAACACTATATGTCATTTTGGAGACGTTGCTTCCAGTTTTGTGGGACTTTTACCCGACCTTGAGATGACATGACATCTCAAGCCTTGTCGCCCAATGAAACCAATAGGGTTTATAAGCATGGACGGACCGACTCGCGCCAGAGCTGAATCCGGCCCGCACACTAGTACTGGTAAACCGCTTAGAGAATCTAAGCCTGTCCAGGAACTGCCGTGCGAGGTGGACCGTCCATGCTAATAAACCCTATTGGTTTCATTGGGCGACAAGGCTTGAGATGTCATTTCATCTCATTGTCGGGTAAAAGTCCCACAAAATTGGAAGCAACGTCTCCAAAATGACCTTTACAGTGTTGACGGGGATGTTAAACCTAAAATCAAACAAACAAACAAACAAAAACCGACTCGCGCCACTTTGCATGGGCAGGTTTTGATCCTTTAAGCGGTTTACCAGTACTCGTGTGCGATCGGTTTCAGCTCTGCGTGGAAGCATCATGCATCCCATATATTTCTTCAAGCCCCGATGGGCGGGACCGTCATAAATCAGTCCATCACAGTCAGAACGCAAACTCAGTCCACCTAATGAAACCTTTTGAACAACAACTATGCAAACAACCCATAGCGAAGACCATATACTGTGTGAATGCGCATGCTTTTCTAAGTTTTCACCAGACACATTTTTACTTATCGCGGTTCATATTTCGGCCCTGTTTTCAAACAACTTTTCCACTAAAATCACGAGGCTGAGTTGACCATAGGGCTGGATAATCGGAGCTGAAAAGATCATCGATTATCAGTCTTACCATTGCGATCGATAATCTATTAGTGATCGCTAAGGTTTCTGTCATAATTTTACCTGTCTGGCTTTCTGTCTGAGCATGACTCTTACCATATGTTGCACTTTAGCATATGTATATTAGAACAGACAGACCTGAGCAAACAGTGGAGACCCAGATGAGACGCCGCATAATGCGGCGTCTCATCAGGGTCTGCACTGTTTGTCACTCATTCAGCTATTTTAGGCATAACTTTGGGTAGTAAATTGTGCCTATCAAGGAATCGATTAAAAGCAAATCAGAAATGATAATCATTTTGTGGAATTTATCGATCGATTAATCGATTATACGATTAATCGTGTCAGCCTTAGTTGACAAAGCCGCTAGGAATGTCAGACCAACGTCTGGCCGACATCGATACTACATTGACATTCATATCGATGCCAGCACGAAATTTGCTTTTGTGTGCTGGCCCGGAGGTTATAAAACTTTTTTTATGCTCAACTCATCTGAGCATGAAACTTATAATGCTCATAAATATTAAAATACAAATTATAGAGGCCCTTTTCTTGCTCAGATCAGTACAGAATATCATTTATCCTGGTCATAAATTTTAAAATGCCAACTTTTGTTGGCATTTTAAAATTTATGAGCAGGATAAATTTCATGCTCAAGTGAGTTGAGCATGAAAAAAGTTTTATAACCTTGAGGCCTGGCTGGGATGAGGACTCTTGAAAAAGTGGAAATATAAGTGTTAAACTGATTACAGACGACGATCAGGGCGGATCACTGTAAACTGCTAAATGATTGCAAAGGACAATCAACAGATAACGGTCAAGGCAGATCACTATTAACTGTTAAAATGATGGCAGATGGCAGTTAGCAGATGAAGGTCAGTGTGCAGATTACTGTTAACTGTTAAAATTATGGCAGATGGCAATCAACAAACGACATTCAGGGCAGAACACTGTTAACTGATAAAAGATAGCGTTTAGGGGAGATCACTGCTAACTATTAATTTATGGCAGACGGCAAACAGACTGTTAACTGTTATAATGATTGCATATGGTAATCAACAGATGACAGTCAGGGCTGATCACTGTTAACTGTTTAAATGATTGAAAATGACGATCAACAGATGACAGACTGTGCATATCACTGTTAACTGTTAAAATGATTGCAAATGGAAATGGGCAGATAACAATCGGGTCAGATGACCCTTTAAAATGATTGCAGATGGCAATATGACGCCCCGGGCAAACTATTAACTGGTAAAATGATGTCAGATGGCGGTCAAAAGATAATAGTCAGGGCAGACCACTTTTAACCCTTAAAATGCTTGCAGATAACAACTATCAGATGAAATTCCGATTAGATCAGAGTTAACTGTTAAAATGTTGGCAGACAGCAATAAAAAGATGACAGCCAGGGCGGATAATTGTTGCCTTATTAAATGATGGCAGATGAAAATCAGCAGATAACAGTCAGGGCAGAACTTTTAACTGAAAAAAAAAAAAAATGATTGCAGATGGAAATCAACAGATAACAATCGGCGCAGATGACTGTTTACTGTTACAAATGATTGCAGATGACAATCAACAGATGATGGTAATGACAGATTGTTTTAACTGTTAAATGATTGCAGATGAAGACAGAGGAACTTAAGATTCGTAACATTTATGAACCAATTTACCTCAAGAAAGCTAAAATTGTGTATAAAATTTCTATTTCTTTAACCCCTCAATACATTAATGAAATGTTCGACTTACGACCTTTGAATGATACTCTTCAGCCCCTAAGATCATCAGGAACAATAAATTATGTGTTACCAAAGTAGAAGTAAAACAAAGGCCAGGAATCGATACAATTAACATACTCCACCCATCAAAGACACCAAAGGGAAAGAAAGACAAACACGAAGCGACCAGACCATAATGGAAACCTAAACAAAGGAAGGCCATAAGGACAGTTACTTTCCCACAAAATGGCCAAATGGCCATCCAAAATAAAAAGACACAAGTGATACACACAGTAAGTAACAAACAACAACATAAATAAACGGCCACAGAAGAACCGCCTTGAAAGTCAGCGGAAAGAATTCCACTGGGGGCTTAAATCGATTTTACATAGCCATAATCCTCGCCCTTACCTCTGTCGCGGTATACACTAATTTTGTTTAGTCCGCAAAGCCCAACAAAGAGCTGTTCAAGCAGAGTTTGATTTATGCTGGTCCAGTGATATGGAATAATTTACCTGATAAACTTAACATTTGGAAACTATTGACAGCTTTCACAAACATTGTATAAAATGGATGAAAGGGGCTCAAATGTGAAATGTGTGAACAGCTAGTATGTGTGTGCTTCTGAGTGTGTGACCAAAGTTCTTAACTTGTGTTTCGTTTTGGCAAGTTTGTTTCTGGGTAAAAACATGATGTCTTTTTTTTGTTTCCATCATATTACCAAGTCTCTGTAATGAACACCCCTTTACAACCAACTTTAACTGGGGTTTACAGGGGTATACTTTATTTTTCTTATTTCTATTCGGGGTGCTCGTTAGAACCACCTCAATGAGGCAGTTCTAACGGGAACCCTATGATTTGACCTACTTTTTGATCATATAACACCCATATTTGAGCTTGATTGAGACATTGTCAAGATGATCATTCTGGACAAGTTTAATGATGATCGGACCAAAACTGTGGCCTCTATTGTGTTCACAAGGTTTTACTCTGATTTGACCTACTGACCTACTTTTTGACCCGACATGACCTATATTCGAACTTGACCGACATATTGTCAAGATAATCATTCTGAGCAAGTTTGTTGATGATAGGACCAAAACTGTGGCCTCTAGTGTATTCACAAGGTTTTTCTATGATTTGACCTACTGACCTACTTTGTGACCCGACATAACCCATATTCGGACTTGACCCAGATATTGCTAAGACGATCATTCTGAGCAAGTTTGATGACGATCGGACCAAAACTGTGGCCTCTAGAGTGTTCACAAGGTTTTTCTATGATTTGACCTACTGACCTCCTTTTTGACCCGACATGATCCATATTAGAACTTGATTGAGATATTGTCAAGATGATCATTCTGAGCAAGTTTGATGACCATCGGACCAAAATTTTGGCCTCTAGAGTGTCCACAAACTTTTTCCATGATTTGACCTACTGACCTACTTTTTGACCTGACATGACCCATTCTCACACTTGGCCAAAATTTCATCAAGGCAATCATTCTGAGTAAGTTTCATGATGATTGGACTTAAAATGTGGCCTCTAGAGTGTTCACAAGTGTTTTTTTATGATTTGACCTACTGACCTCATTTTTGACTGGACATGACCCATATTCAAACTTGAACAAAGGAACCAAGATCTTATGGTGGTTTAAGTTGTGTGCAAGTTTGGTTAAAATCAAATCATAAATGAAACAGCTTTTGTGCAGATAAGACCAAAGTAGGCAATTTGTGCCCTTTCAGGGGCCATAACTCTGGAACAGATGATGAGATATGGGTGGTTCAACAAAGGAACCAAGATCCTATGGTGCTTCAGGTTGTGTGTAAATTTGGTTAAAATTATATCATAAACAAAACAGCTATCATGCAGACAAGACCAAAACAGCCATTTTTTGCCCTCTCAGGGGCCATAACTCTGGTACCCTTGATGTGATATGCCCTATTCAAGAAAGGAACCAAGATCTTGTGGTGGTACAAATTGTGTGTAAGTTTGGTTAAAATCAAATGATAAATGAAACGGCTATTGTGCAGTCAATACCAAAATAGGAAATTTTTGCCTTTTTAGGAGCCATAACTCTGGAACCCATGATGGGATATGGCTGGTTCAAGAAAGGAACCATGATTTTGTTGTGGTACAAATTGTGTGCAAGTTTAGTTAAAATCAAATCATAAATGAAACAGCTATCATGCAGACAAGACCAAAATAGGCAATTTTTGCCCTTTCAGGGGCCGTAACTCAGTAACACATCATGGGATATGGCTGGTTCAAGAAAGGAACCCAGATCTCATGGTGGTACAAGTTGTGTGCAAGTCTGGTTGAAATCAAATCATAAATGAAGATGCTATCGTGCGGACAAGAAATTGTTTACGCACGCACGCACACACTGACGCATGCACGCATCGACGATGGACGAAATGTGATCACAAAAGCTCACCTTAGGTGAGCTAAAAATTATTGCAGATGACAAACAGATAATGGAATGTGCAGATCACTGTCAGTCTGTTAACTGGTTAACTGTTAAAATGATTAGGGATGGCAATCAACAGATGTCAATCAGGGCCAATCACTGTTAACTGTTAAAATGACTGCAGATGGTAATCAACAGATAACAGTCAGGGCAGATCACTGTTAACTTTTAAAATGATTACATATGACAAGTAACAGATAATGGTCATGGCAGATCACTATTAACTGTTAAAATGATTGCAGATGGCAATCAACAGATGACAGTATCACAAGGTGATGACAAGGAAATTTCCGGTACAAAATGGGTTAACGTGGTATACCCAAAATCATGCTTTATCATATGATGTCGCTTCTGAGAGTGTAATAACGCCATGTAATAAATTTGATAATCCAATAGTGGATTAAATATGCAAATTAGTTAGATACACCCCGTAATGTTACATGTACGACATCCTTAATGACATCGAGTTTACTAATGGTGGAATATTGACATTTTTGTAAAAACTGGCAAATAAAATGTATTTTAAATGCCATATGATAAATAGAATCTTGCATTCTTGCTCATATATCATTGAAATTGTTAAACTCGTTGAGGAAAAGCGATAGAATGCTCAGCAAAGCCTCGCATTTTATCCCTTTTCCTCAACTCGTATAATAAATTCAATAATACATGGACACTCATGTCAGATCCTCTATATGATGAACTGTGTTATGAATTTCTTTAGCCTATGCCAAGAAAGGGCTAAAAAGCAAGACAAAAATTGATGTAAACTTGTATGTTACAATCAAAATACTAAAGTCAAAATCAATATTTTTTTCTTTCTCTCAAAAGGCAAGTTATTTTAACCCTTAAGTTCCCTCGAAACCTGCATCTGAAAATTTCATATGTTTATGTTGTCTGCTGAATCTTTTTTTTTAAATAGAAGTGAAGGCAATGATCAGGAAACAATGCAGTTAACCCACAGCTCCCATCAGAGACACCAAAGGGAAAGAAACACAAACACGAAACAACCAGACCCCAATGGAAACACCAACAGCGGAAAGTCAAAAGGACAGTTACTTTCCCACAAAATGGCCAATTGGCTATCCAAAACAAAATAATATATGCGATACACAGACTCAAAGACAAGTCATAACAAAAATAAACTATGGCAGAAGAACCGTCCTGGAAGGGTCAGTGAAACGAATTCCACTCGGGGGATTTAATCGATTTTACGTGGCCACAATCCTCGCCCTCACTTCTGTCCCGATTTAGACAGATAATTTGTTCAGTCCACATGAAGGCCTCTTAACTCGTCAGTGCAACATCTCCGTGAACACAAAAATCAAACAACCACAGAGATGAAATAGTGGCGAAGACTCGACAGCAAGAAACCACTGAAATGCTGGAGCAAAAGAAAACCAACAGTTAGACTCTGATGGGCCTGACCAGAGACAGAGCATCAGGCAACAACCAACATTACATAAAATTAGATTCTCTCTAATTCTCAGTAAGCTTTTACCATCATAGAATCTGAGGCCTGACCCACCGGCATGGAATTAAAGAGGGAAGCAAAGTTGTCAACCGTGATTGGGTTAACTACCATGCATGTAGTCTGTCATATGTCATTTATGTTGTACCCAATCTTTTTATATGGAAGAATGATTTTACGATACTGGGTGCTGAAGTCATTGCAATTACATGTATATATTTTTCTGAATTTATATACTAAGTCACCCTAAAATTCATTGTTGGGTAAACGTCCCACAAAATTGGAAGCAACATCTCCAAAATGACCTATACAGTGTTGACGGGGACGTTAAACCTAAAATCAAACAAACAAAATCAAACCATAAAATTCGGGTTCCGATAGAAACCTTTCAAACATATTTTTCTATACAGGCAAGCAGTGTGAACCAGACCAGACTGCTCCTAGGGGAGCAGTCTGATCTGGGTCCACACTGTTTGCAGAAATCATTTTTAAAATTCCAGCAGATGATAAAACAGATAACAATTGTTCTGATTGGCATGTCAATAGTTATGGGTTAAAACCTAAAACCATTATGACATCAAGCAAGTGCCATAACTCTGTTGAAAATCAATGCAAAATGCTCTTTAACCCATTTGGTACCAGAAACCTCAAAACAGGTACCCTTGCAAACAGTGCAGGTCCAGATCAGACGCCGCAGAACGCGGCGTCTGATCAGGGCCTACACTGTTTGCAAAATGTTAAAGCCATTTTCCAAACAAATTTTGAAGAAAACACAACCTGACAACCTTAATTTTTTGAAATGGACTCCTGTTATATATAAGGAGGAAGATTCCATTTGGTACAAAAAGGGTTTACAATCTGTAGCAACAATTTTAACCCTAGTCCTGCTGAATAAATTCTGCCACATCAATTTCTGACTATTTATCAATCAAATTACTTGATATATCCTTCATTTTACAGTAAAATTCCTATTAAGACCACCTAAAATTAAGACTAAATCTGCTTTTAAAAGCTTATTGAGGTTGCAGTAATTCTTTCTTTGTGTTTTCCACAGACCGTGTCTCCTAATAAGAGACCACCTTTGGGACTGTTCAAAAGTGGTCTTAAAGACCACTTTTGGTGAGTCCCAAAGGTGGTCTAAATATAGGAAGTTTACTGAACAAACTGAAGTGCAGATCCAGATCTTATCTGGGTCTACACTTTTTGCAAAGGTTGGAGTTGTTTTGTTCATCATGACAAGGGTTAAATTTATATGCCATTGGATTTCATGTGTCTCATTTGGGGTGGCTGGGTAAGGCGAAGGTGTCGTGTATCTTGCGTCACTGGGGCATCCAGCTGATATTGGCTTACAACTGGACAAGGCCTGTTGTCCTTGCAGAAGGTATAGGTAGACGGGGAATTTGGTTATTTCTACATTTCCTCCCTTGTCCCTCACTTTCAATCTATACCACCTCTTCTATCTCTTTTCAGGACCCCGCTCATCGGGGCTTGCAGAAATAGATGGGCTGCATGATGCTTCCACGAAGAGCTGAAACCGACCTCACACAAGTACTGGTAAACTGGTTAGAGGACCTAGGCCTGCCCAGGCAAAGCAGTGCAAATCAGGCTAATAAACCCTATTGTTTTAATTGGGCGACAGGGCTTGAGATGTCATTTCATCTCAGTGTTGGGTAAAAGTCCCACAAAAATGGAAGCAAAGTTTCCAAAATGACCTATACAGTGTTTGTTGACAGGGACGTTAAACCTCATATCAAACAATCAAAATTATCTCTTTTCTCCCTTTCAATGGTAGACGACACAGAATAACCCACAAAGGTTGATGTGTCGTAAACCCAATCACACTCAATGAATCATTTACCTCATTCTCGAGTTACTGAGTGGAAATAAGTGTTACCGACAGACAGAAAAGACATATGAACTCCTCTGAGTACTATTTTCCCTCTGAGCAGATGAACAAGAGGGCCCAATGGCCCTATATCGCTCACCTGTGTACCAGAAAATCATTAGTGTAGGAGACCACTTGACATTGCTACATACTAAATAGGCAAAGCGGTGTCCATGCTTATAAACCCTATTGGTTTCATTGGACGACAGTGCTTGAGATGTAATTTCATCTCAATGTCGGGTAAAAGTCCCACAAAATTGGAAGAGACATCTCCAAAATGACCTATACAGTGTTGAAGGGGATGTAAAACCTCAAATCAAACAAAATCTGTGCCTTATGGTTTTGGAGAAGAAGATTTTTTGAAGTTTTTTCCAGTATAAGTGTTGTGTTGCTATATACTAAATATCTAAGGTCTGTACTTCATGGTTTCAAAGTTGTTTGAAGCGTTTTTCCATTATAAGTTTCTTGGAGATAAAGGGGCCACAGGATTTGGCCAATTTGGACCCCAGAGGCATGATTGGCAGGATTCATGTAGGCGACCACTCCACATTGCTACATGCTAAATACCTAAGCTCTGGGACTTATGGTTTCTGAGAAGATTTTTGAAGATTTTTTTTTCCCCATTTTAAGTTTTTTTTTGTTTGTTTTTTTTTTTCGTTATAAGGGCCCTGTGGTGTCAGAGAAGAAGATTTTTGAATTTTTTCCAATTGTAAGTCTATGGAAGCTAAAGAGCACTGGGGGTGGCCAATTTGGATCCCAGGGGCATAACTGACAGGATTTATGTAGGTTGCCATCTGACGTTGCTACATACTAAAATCTAAGCTCTGGGCCTTATGGTTTCATAGAAGAAGTATTTTTTTTTTCAGTTTTTTTTTCATTATAAGTCTAATGGAGCTGATGAGCTCGGGCGTGGCCAATTTTGACCCCAGGGGCAGGGTTAGCAGGATTTATGTAGCTGGCTATTTTATGTTGCTAGATACTAAATATCTAAGTTCTGTGCTTCACAGTTTCTGAGAAGAAGATTTTTGAAGCTTTTTTCCATTATGAGTCTATGGGAGCTAAGGGGCCCCGGGGCGTGGCCCATTTGGACCCCAGGGGCATGATTATCAGGAAATATGTAGATGACCACTTGCCGGTGCTACATGCTAAATATCTAAGCTCTGGGCCCTGCGGTTCCAGAGAAGAAGATTTTTGAAACTTTTTTCCATTATGAGTCTATCGGCTAAGGGGGTCCTAGGGTGTAGCCCATTTGGACCCCAGGGGCATGATTGGCAGGATTTATGTAGGTGACCACTTATCATTGCCACATGCTAAATATCTAGGCTCTGGGCCCTGTAGTTTCAGAGAAGAAAATTTGTGAAACTTGTTTCCAATATGAGTCTAAAGGAGCTAAGGGGTCCCGGCGCGTGGCCAGTTTGGACCATAGGGGCATGATTTGCAGGAATTATGTAGGCGACCACTTGCCATTGCTACATGCTAAATATCTAGCTCTGGGCCCTGTGGTTTCAGAGAAGAAGATTTTTGAAGCTTTTTTCCATTATGAGTCTATGGGAGCAAAGGGGCCCCGGGGCGTAGCCCATTTGGAACCCAGGGGCATGACTGGCAGGAATTATGTAAGTGACCACTTGCCGTTGCTACATGCTTAAATATCTAAGCTCTGGGCCCTGTGGTTTCAGAGAAGAAGATTTTTGAAGCTTTTTTTTCCATTATGAGTCTATGGGAGTTAAGGGGCCCCGGGGCGTGGCCAATTTGGACCCCAGGGGCATGATTGGCAGGATTTATGTAGGTGACCACTTGCCATTGCTACATGCTAAATATCTAAGCTCTGGGCCCTATGGTTTCAGAGAAGAAGATTTTTGAAGCTTTTTTTTCCATTTTGAGTCTATAGGAGCTAAGGGGCCCCGGGGCGTGGCCCGTTTGGACCACAGGGGCATGATTGGCAGGAATTATGTAGGCGACCACTTGCCATTTCTACATGCTAAATATCTAAGCTCTGGGCCCTGTGGTTTCAGAGAAGATTTTTGAAGCTTTTTTCCATTATGAGTCTATGGGAGCAAAGGGGCCCCGGGGCTTGGCCCATTTGGAACCCAGGGGCATGATTGGCAGGAATTATGTAGGTGACCACTTATCATTGCCACATGCTAAATATCTAGGCTCTAGGCTTCAGAGAAGAAGATTTTTGAAGCTTGTTTCCAATATGAGTCTATAGGAGCTAAGGGGCCCCGGCGCGTGGCCAGTTTGGACCATAGGGGCATGATTGGCAGGAATTATGTAGGGGACCACTTGCCATTGCCACATGCTAAATATCTAAGCTCTGGGCCCAGTGGTTTCAGAGAAGAAGATTTTTGAAGTTTTTTTTCCATTATGAGTCAATGGGAGCAAAGGGGCACCGGGGCGTGGCCCATTTGGAACCCAGGGGCATGATTGGCAGGATTTATGTAGATGACCACTTGCCATTGCTACATGTTAATATCTAAGCTCTGGGCCCTGTGGTTTCAGAGAAGAAGATTTTTGAAGCTCTTTTTTTCCATTATGAGTCTATAGGAGCTAAGGGGCCCCGGGGTGTGGCCCGTTTGGACCACAGGGACATGATTGGCAGGAATTATGTAGGCGACCACTTGCCATTCTACATGCTTAATATCTAAGCTCTGGGCCCTGTGGTTTCAGAGAAGAAGATTTTTGAAGCTTTTTTCCATTATGAGTCTATGGGAGCAAAGGGGCCCCGAATCATGCCCCCGTTTGGACCACAGGGGCATGATTGGCAGGAATTATGTAGGCGACCACTTGCCATTGCTACATGCTAAATATCTAAGCTCTGGGCCCTGTGGTTTCAGAGAAGAAGATTTTTGAAGCTTTTTTCCACTATGAGTCTATGGGAGCTAAGGGGCCCCTGGGCGTGGTCCATTTGGACCCCAGGGGCATGATTGGCAGGATTTATGTAGGTGACCACTTGCCGTTGCTACATGCTAAATATCTCAGCTCTGGGCCCTGTGGTTTCAGAGTAGAAGCTTTTTGGATTTCTTTTCCATTATGAGTCTGAAGGAGCTAAGGGTACCCGGGGCGTGGCCTGTTTGGACCCCTAGGGCATGATTGGCAGGAATTTTGTAGGTGACCACTTGCCTTTGCTACATGCTAAATATCTGAGCTCTGGGCCCTGTTGTTTCAGAGAAGAAGATTTTTGAAGCTTTTTTTTTCCATTATGACTTTATGGGAGCAAAGGGGCCCCAGGGTGTGGCCCATTTGGACCCCAGGGGCATGATTGTCAGGAAATATGTAGATGACCACTTGCCGTTGCTATATGCTAAATATCTAAGCCATGGGCCCTGTGGTTTCAGAGAAGAAGAATTTTGAAGCTTTTTTTCCATTATGAGTCTATGGGAGCTATGGGGCCCCGGGGCGTGGCCCATTTGGACCCCAGGGGCATGATTGGCAGGATTTATATAGGTGACCACTTGCCATTGCCACATGCTAAATATCTCAGCTCTGGGCCCTGTGGTTTCAGAGGAGAAGCGTTTTGGAGCTTTTTCCATTATGAGTCTGCAGGAGCTAAGGGGCCCCAGGGCGTGGCCTGTTTGGACCCCAGGGGCATGATTGGCAGGAATTATGTAGGTGACCACTTGCCTTTGCTACATGCTAAATATCTAAGCTCTGGGCCCTGTGGTTTCAGAGAAGAAGATTTTTGAAGCTTTTTCCATCTATGGGAGCAAAGGGGCCCCGGGGCTCGGCCCATTTGGAACCCAGGGGCATGATTGGCAGGAATTATGTAGGTGACCACTTGCCGTTAATACATGCTAAATATCTAAGCTCTGGGCCCTGTGGTATCAGAGAAGAAGATTTATGAGGCTTTTTTTCCATTATGAGTCTATGGGAGCTAAGGGGCCCCGGGGCGTGGCCCATTTGGACCCCAGGTGCACGATTGGCAGGATTTATGTAGATGACCACTTGTTGTTGCTACATGCTAAATATCTCAGCTCTGGGCCCTGGGCGTGGCCTGTTTGGACCCCAGGGGCATGATTGGCAGGAATTTTGTAGGTGACCACTTGCCTTTGCTACATGCTAAATATCTAAGCTCTGAGCCCTGTGGTTTCAGAGAAGAAGATTTTTGAAGCTTTTTTTTCCATTATGAGTCTATGGGAGCGAAGGGGCCCCGGGGCGGGGCCCATTTGGACCCCAGGGGCATGATTATCATGAAATATGTAGATGACCACTTGCCGTTGCTACATGCTAAATATCTAAGCTCTGGGCCCTGTGGTTTCAGAGAAGAAGATTTTTGAAGGTTTTTTTTCCATTATGAGTCTATGGGAGCTAAGGGGCCCCGGGGCGTGGCCAATTTTGACCCCAGGGGCATGATTGGCAGGATTTATGTAGGTGACCATTTGCCGTTGCCACATGCTAAATATCTCAGCTCTGGGCCCTGTGGTTTCAGAGAAGAATCTTTTAGGAGCTTTTTTCCATTATGTGTCTGTAGGAGCTAAGGGGCCCCGGGGCGTGGCCTGTTTGGACCCCAGGGGCATGATTGGCAGGAATTATGTAGGTGACCACTTGCCTTTGCTACATGCTAAATATCTAAGCTCTGGGTCCTGTGGTTTCAGAAAAGAAGATTTTTGAAGCTTTTTCTTTTCCATTCAGAATCAGAATCAGAATTGTTACTGGTGACACGTCAAATGACATTCATACACCAGGACCTATGATGTGGGAAGTTAGTCCCTAGCTCTAACCAAAGAGGTAAATTTAGCTACGCAATCATCAGCACCTTCAGCTGTCGAAATAATCGAATCGGGAAGGGCATTCCAATCTCTAATGGTTCTGGGGAAGAACGACTCTTTATAAATGTCAGTTCTTGCGCTAAGGGTCTGAAACGCCAATGAATAGTGATTTCTACAGTGTCTAGCTGGGGGAACAAGGTCATCTGTTGGAATGCTGGCAGCACCCTTTAGACCTTTGTATAAAAGGATTAGCCTACTGTCTTTTCTCCTTTTCTTGAGAGACTCCCATTTTAATTTTCCAAGTATTCCAGTCATGCTCCCAGTTTCAAAGCAGTAATTGCCTGTTACAAATCTAGCAGCTCTATTCTGAACTTTCTCAATTTCATCGTTAAGGACCACACCACTGGTGTCCACGATACAACTACCATATTCCAAGATTGGGCGAACAAGACCTTTATATGCTGCCTCTTTTACATCCTGAGGGCACTGATGAACATTTCGCCTCAGGAAACCAAGCGTTCTATTTGCCTTAGTACACATGTTGCTAATATGAGTATTCCATCTCAAGTTGTGTGAGATTGTCACTCCAAGGTATTTAATGGAGTCCACATTCTCGAGGACCGTTCCCTCTAAGGTGTAAGAAGCCTCAACTTTATTAGATCTCTTCCTAGTTATCTGCATAATATTGCATTTAACTGGCTGAAATCTCATGCCCCATTTACGTGCCCAACATCCTAATCTATCTATGTCAGCCTGAAGTTTCAATGAGTCATCTGTATCTCTAATTTCCCGGTAACAAACACAGTCATCTGCGAACAGTCTTATTTCTGAGTCAATGTCAGTGGAAATATCATTGATGTACAGGGAGAACAAAAGTGGACCAAGAACGGTCCCTTGCGGGACTCCAGACAAAACGGGAGCCCACTCCGAAGATTCACCATTAACAACAACCCACTGTTTTCTGTAGCAAAGAAAGGAATCTATCCATTTGAGGGTCTTTCCCCCAATTCCATAACTAAATAACTTAGATTTAAGTAGTTCATGAGGAGGGGTGTCAAAAGCCTTCTCGAAGTCCAGAATAAATGTGTCCACCTGTCCCCCTTTGTCCAAGATTTTTGCCCAGTCATTAATAACTGTGCTTACCTGAGTTTCACAACTGTGCCTTTTCCTAAATGCATGTTGTCTGTCTGACAAAAGTTTATGTTCGTCCAAGTGGGCCATGATGTTCGAGCAGACTATATGTTCCAGCAATTTACACAGAACACAAGTCAGAGACACAGGGCGATAATTACGGGCAAGAGCCCTATCTCCTTTTTTGAAGAGTGGACAGATGTTTGCTAAGAGCCATTCTTTGGGGATTTCACCCGTATCAAGAGACTGTTGAAACAAGTGTGCAAAAAGTGGACCCAACTCATTTGCTAGTTCCTTCAGGACTCTAGGATGAAGCTCATCAGGTCCTAAGGCCTTACTGGGGTTTAAGCCTTGAAGTAATTTGATCACTCCTGCAGCTGTCACCGCAATATTATTCATGAATGGGGCCGATCTTCCAGTCAATGGAACCTCCGTGAACTCAGTTTTATTAAATGCATCAATGAATTGACCAACTAGTTCTTCTGCCCTGTCAGAGTCTGATTCAGGAACCCCGTCCCCTCCTCTTTTATTAAGGGGCGGGATACCTTGCCTGTCTTTCTTCTGGCTATTAATATATCTGTAGAAGTCTCTGGGATTTGCCTTTACATCACCTACCAAGTTATTCACATACAAATCATGCTGATTTTTTATATCAGTCTTGATTTCACGTCTCAAGTTTTCAAATTTTGTCCGGAGTTTACCACTTCCCGTCTTTTTTGCCTTTGCATGAATCTTATTCCTTCTGCGAATTTTCCTTCTTATCTCTGGAGTGATCCAGGGAATAGAAGATACAGACCTACTAGTTTTTGAGGGGATATGATTTTCGGCCGAAGTATGAATGAAAGAAGTTATCAAATCAAAATTCTCCTGTACAGACCGAGCATCTGAATGACCATTTAAGTAATTCTCCTTTGCAAATCTGAGTGCATCCTTCCTCATAGTTTCATAGTCACCTTTCTGATATGAGTACACCTTCCTCCGAGGTTTCTTTATTGGTGGGATGTGAATTTTTAAATATCCGGAGACAACATCGTGGTCACTTAGTTTATCTGGGGAATGAATGTCTTCGAATTGTCCTGGCAAAGTCATAAGGATCAGATCCAATGTGTTCTTATCACGAGTGGGGAAGTTAACAATTTGTTCAAGACCATGATCGTTCATAATGTCAATTAATATTTGTCCTTCCGACTGACTCAGCATTGTGCCTTGTTTGCTGAGCCTGTCGGACCAAGCAATGTCTCTGCAGTTGAGGTCACCTAGAACATGTACAGCCGGGAGTTTTTTACCCTTATGCTGCAATTTAATGCAATCCAGTTGGTCTTTAAACAACTGGAAGTTTTCGATTGTACCATTTGGTGGTCGATACCAACTTGCTACAAAGTGGGAAGTTTTATTTCCAAAAACCTTAACCCAGATCGATCCGGTGACATTTTCAAGTTCCATGAACGGCATGTGAGGGATGTCTCTATGAATGAGCAACATCACCCCACCACCATGAGAGTTCCTATCTTTTCTGTACACACAGTACTGACAATTTTCAGGGAAAAGCTCAGATGTAGTAATTGAACTGTCAATCTTTGTTTCCTGAATAGCAACAATATGAGGTTGAGATGTATCGAGGAAAGCTAAAAGTTCAAGAATTTTCCCTCTAATTCCATTTATGTTTATACTGCAAAGTTTCAAACCTTTCACAAAATTTGACTTAGTTTCATCAGCAGTCGAAGATTTGCCTCTCTTATCCTCTGACAGAGGTTCAAACCTGTTTGGCTTACTCAGTTCTACATATTCATCAAAGAAGGAGTCTGAAAAGTTACAGACCTCACATTTTGGACATATCCAGTGGCAGCTTGAATTTACCAATGTGCCATATTCTGCGTCTGAAATGAAGGAACAGTCAGTGTGTATCCACATTTCACATTGATCACACTGAACGGCTTTATGGCCATTAAGGACAGCACCACTGCAAAGACCACAGTCAGCTTTGCAGTCTTTGCAATACCAAGTTCCAGCTCTAGATTCAATTTCTAACAATTGACTGTTATCCAAATCAGAACATGAGGAGTGAAAGCGCTTGTTACAGTCCTCACATTCTATCCATTTCTCGGAACCTTTGCAATACTTTTGCAGAGTCCGCAGCGAAACCTTGGGCCGGGGTTAGTTTCAATGTCTCCGGCCAAGATTAGAAGTAAAGCCAAGTTTGTACCGCGCGAGGACTTGAAGTTTCACAAGCCCTCCGAACACCTTCTGTTCCCATTCTTCCTTGTAAATGCCAAGTACTGGGAAATTCTACTACTACTCTCCTTAATTGTAATCTTGCACTCCTGATTTCCATCATCTGGATGCATTCTATAAGTTGTTTTCCAAAGAGTGAACCCAAGAATTAAGACCATGGGAAACAGGGAGACCTTCATTTTAATATACCGGGTAGTGATTTGATGATTTCTAATGATTTATTTTGGGGTGTCAATCAACAATCCTGATTCTGAGTTTGTCACAGCCAGCACACTGACAGCTACAAAGGACTAGTCAGTATACTGGTCCAATTATATACAGCTCAGCACACTCAAATATCTGACAACACACAGGCTCTCCAGAAATATGAATGTGACAAGCGACCTAATTTCGATCCTAAGAATTTCAGTTTACGTTACCCCACCCACTAGTGAGGTAATGGCGGGAAAGAATGTCAGCAATTTTTTCAATCTACAAGACAAACAAATCACAATCTAGGGTAACCAGCAATAAAATGTTGCTGGTTTACGCTTGTCTGTTATGAATCAGACAAGAAACCAAACAGATATCCAAGAAAAAAACTTCTCTTTTATTGAGCTATTTTTTTTCCAATTCCGTCCAGGTCGAATTGATCTTTCAAAAAACATTATGAGTCTATGGGAGCGAAGGGGCCCCGGGGTGTGGCCCATTTGAAACCCAGGGGCATGATTGGCAGGCCTTATGTAGGTGACCACTGGCCATTGCTGCATGCTAAATATCTAAGCTCTGGGCCCTGTGGTTTCAGAGAAGAAGATTTTTGAAGCTTTTTTTTCCATTATGAGTCTATGGGAGCTAAGGGGTCCCGGGGCGTGGCCAATTTGGAACCCAGGGGCATGATTGGCAGGAATTATGTAGGTGACCACTTGCCGTTGCTACATGCTAAATACCTAAGCTCTGGGACCTGTGGTTTCAGAGAAGAAGATTTTTGAAGCTTTTTTCCATTATGAGTCTATGGGAGCGAAGGGGCCCCGGGGCAGGGCCCATTTGGAACCCAGGGGCATGATTGGCAGGAATTATGTAGGTGACCACTTGCAGTTGCTACATGCTAAATATCTAAGCTCTGGGCCCTGTGGTTTCAGAGAAGAAGATTTTTGAAGCTTTTTTTTTCCATTTTGAGTCTATAGGAGTTAAGGGGCCCCGGGGTGTGGCCAATTTGGACCCCAGGGGCATGATTGGCAGGATTTATGTAGGTGACCCCTTGACATTGTTACAAGCTAAATTTCTAAGCTCTGGGCCCCGTAGTTTCAGAGAAGAAGATATTTTAATTTGTTCCCATTGTAAGCCTAAGGGAGCTATATGTTGCCATGGCAACCAGAATTCCAATCTGATCTGCCCAAAAACCTTATGCAGCCTTTCCCCCTACTTGATAATGCTTCTCATGAAATTTGATCAAGATTGACCATGTGGTATTAGAGATATACTTTTTTGAAATTGTTTACGGACGCACACACGGAGGCACGCACGGACGACGGACAAAAAGTGATCACAAAAGCTCACCTTGTCACTATGTGACAGGTGAGCTAAAAATGAATCCAGTAATCAAGAGTAGCTGCACGGATTATGCTCCGAGTACTCCTCTGTCCGAGATGTGAGTATGACGTCATAAATATGCCGGACAGTCGGAAAATGCTAGTGTGAAAGCTGCAACACATCTTTTGCCATGGAGTTTTTGCAGAGAATTATAAGTAGAAATATGACAGCATTCATAAAAGATATTTCGTGGTATAAAATTCATATCATTCAACATATAAAACGACTATATATATCATGAAGATAATATTTTCATTCACAGCTATTGCTTTAACCCATAAAATGCCAATCACGACTATTGTCTTCTGCTTTGCCGTCTGCCTGTTACCTTCAAAGTATTTTTTTTGCAAACAGTGTGGACCCAAATCAGACTGTTCCTGTAGGTCAACACTGTATGCCTGTATGCAAAAATATTTTTAAAAAGTTTGCACAAAAATTCAGCAGATGAAATAAGCAGATGTAGTGTTTCTCGGCATCTTAAGAGTTAATATAGTTTTGAGTCTGATTTGGAATTTTGTGCATCAGCTGATGCACAAAATTCCAAATCAGACTCAAAATAACTACCATTCTCTTGAAAATCAATGAACTTGAAAATTTAATATCAGTAGCTATATTGGAATTTACCCAACATCTTTTCGCACTTGAATGGCAACCTGCTAGGAGTTCTCTGTAGATTGGAGTAGATGAATCAAATATGCCCCTGCTGAATCACACCACACCCATTCCTGACCATCAACCAGTTAAATTACTTGAATACTTTGTTCATTCAAATTCACTAACTGAATGAAAAAAAGTGTAGATCCTGATCAGATGGCTTCTTCAGGAGTTCAGAGGGTTTTTCGTGATCAGCAGGATAAAGGTTAACCGCCACTCTAAAACTTTGTATGCAATAAACAGGGATATAATAAGCTCTCGTGAAATGCTGGATTGTCCCATGTGAAGGAGAATAGTCTCTAGGTTTCTTTGTTTGTTTGTTTTGGAGTTTAATGGCCCATTCAACCCTATTAAGGTCATTTTTGAGCCGGTCAGTTTACCTATCCACACTTTTCCTGGACAGGATTCCTGGGCTTTGTTTCCAAAGGCAACCTTTTAGCTTTTTGTTATACGTAAGCGGTTAACCAGTACAGCGCACATTCTTTTGCCAGAAACTGACATTCTTAAATCAGCAGAAGGGAGAGAATGACCGTAGAAAATATTTCATGACCAGTGGAAGAGAATGACCATAGAAAAGATTTCATGATCAATCTCCACGAAAGAATGCTGCCGACCCCGGCAGGTATCAAACCCGTGTCCTCTTGATCACCAGTCAGATGAGCATTTGACTGAGCTACCGAGGCCGGCGAAAAGTCTCTAGGGTAAAATTGTACATTTATGTCAGAGTTGTCCAGCCTTATTTTTCAAGGGAATTAAACATATCTAAGCAAGAAGATTTTTTTTTATGTCTCTTTTATTTGGTTATGAGCTAGCTAACATCACAACGATGACAAATGATCATTACTTCCATACAAACACAATGACCTTACATGTAAAATGACAATTCCATAGAGACAGATTTAATAGTACTCGATAACAATTCTGAGATATATTTTTTTTTCATTTACCAGAAAGGAACCCTTAATATCATGGCATTTTGATGGAAAGCTAGGGAACATTATCATCAAATAATGAAATACTTCCTTTATCGGTTGCTTTGAAATCATTTTGAATCCAGACCCACTTGCATCACATTAACATATCCATGCAATGAACACCCTTGTAAATCCCACTTTATATAGCAAACCAGAGGACCACTGGTCCTGAGCCGCTCACCTGAGTGCTGAGAGCTTATGGAGCCATTTCATTTCTGAGAAGACGATTTTATAGGGTTTTTACCAAGTATTAATCTCGGTCTTGTGACTTGATAATGGGCCCATTGGTTCGAAGAAAAAAACCCGAAGGGTATACATGTATATCGACATGGCAGCCATTTTAGTAATGTGACCAAATTCATATTAATAAATTTTCATTTGTTTGTTCCTATAAGTTTTCAAGTGAAATTTGGCTACAAATGGAGTAGTGGTTTCTATGAAAAATAAATTTTAATTTCATCTGAATGACCTTGGGACAACGTCAGAGAATAATATTGACCTTAGTTCTATCCACTCATTTAGCTTATTGCATCTATCAATTTTCAGATCACAGGTTGCAATAGTTTCCAAAAAATACACATTTTTTTTACTTTCTCCAATACAAATGTATAGGCAACCAAATTTGACCTTTGCGTAAAACAGGTTATGGCCATCCAGGGGTCATCATTTGAAGAAACTATAGTGGGCCCAAATCCCAAATCCCAAATGCTACATACCAAGTTTAATGAAAATCGGCCCACTGGTTCTGGAGTAAACGATTTCTGAAGTGTTTTTACCTTATATGGGCATGAAGGTCATTTTGGTCATTTGAGCAAACGCATGTATTTAAATCTTCATTTACTTGTTTGTACGAGCTTAGTATAAAATTTGGTCACAAACGGCACAGAGGTTCTGGTAAAAAAATAAATTTTAATCTTCATATCTGAAAGGCCTTAGGCCAAGGTCAAGGAATGACCTTGACCTTGAATACGCATGTTGTTTCATCCACTCATTTAGCTAACTGCATTTATCAATTTTCAGATCAGAGACTGCAATAGTTTCCGAAAAAAAACATGGTTTTGACCTTTTTCCCATCCCAAAATCTATGTGACCAAATTTGACCTTGGCGTAAAATAGGTATCAGAAAGTCAGCATTTGAATAATATGTGATGAGCCCGAGCCCCCAATGCTGCATATGAAATTTTTGTTACAAATGGCTCAGTGGTTTCTGAGAAAAATATGTTTTAATTCTCATATCTGGATGACCTTGAATCAAGATCAAAGAATGACTTTGACCTTGAATACTCATGTCATTTCATCCATTAATTTAGCTTACTGTATCTACCGATTTTCAGATCACCAGGTGCAATATTTTCAAAAAAGACACAGTTTTGACTTTTTCCCCATCCAAAAGTCTATGCGAAAAACTTTGACCTTGGCCTAAAATAGGTCAGGGTCATTCAGGAGTCATCATCATGGGCTCAAGTTCCTAATGCCACATACCAAGTAATATGATTATCGGCCCACTGGTTCCAGAGAAGAAGATTTCTGAAGGGTTTTTACCTTATATGGACATGACGGCCATATTGGTCATGTGACCAAATTCATATTGATAAATTGTCAGTTCCTTGTTCTTGAAAACTTTCATATGAAATTTCATTACAAATGGCTATGTGGTTTCTGAGAAAAATAAGTTTTAATTCTCAATAACTGAATGACCTTGAACAAAGGTCAAAGAATGACCTTGACTACTCATGTAGATTCATCCACTCATTTAGCTTACTGCATCTACTAATTTTCAGATCAAAGGCTGCAATAGTTTCCAAAAAATACACGATTTGGACTTCTTCCCATACAAAAGTCTATGCAACCAAATTTGACCTTGGCCTAAAATTGGTCAAGGTCATCCAAGGGTCATAATTTGAGACAAAATTTGATGGACCCAAGTCCCTAATGCTACATACAAAGTTACATGATAATCGACCCACTGGTTCCGGAGAAGAAGCTTACTGAAGGGCTTTACCTTACAAGGGCATTACGGCCATATTGGTCATGTGACCAAATTCATATTGATTAATTGTCATTTCCTTGTTCTTAAAAACTTTCATATGAAATTTTGTTACAAATGGCTTTGTGGTTTCTGAGAAAATAAGTTTTAATTCTGATATCTGAATGACCTTGAACAACGGTCAAATAATGACCTTGACCTTGAATACTCATGTAGATTCATTCACCCATTTAGCTTACTGCATCTACTAATTTTCAGATCACAGGCTGCAATAGTTTCCAAACAAGAGGCCCATGGGCCACTATGCTCACCAGAGCTCAGGTGGGCACTGCCAAATTGCAGCCATGTATTTTAACATGATATCATTTTAATCTGCTAAATGAACCCCCATATCCAAATGAGCATCAATGTGGACTCAGTATATGAAACATTAGGCCTTTTATGAAGTAGAGGGGGTGGGGCATGGACCCAATGGAGCCCTGGTTGGTATCACTAAATGTGTCTTATCACAAAGAACAAGAATATATATGGTTTAGCAGTGGGGATCTGCATGGCTGGAGATATAAGTGGAGGGGTTGGAGCATGCCCTGTCGTTCCCAGGAAAGCCCAAGATTGTTGTCCCTAAATGTGTCTCATCATAAGGACCAAGTATATATATGGTTTAGGGGTGGGAATCTTAACGGTTTCCAAGATATCCTTTCATGAAGTGTAAAGGAGAGGACTGGCCCCTGCGGACACCCCTACAGTAGGTGTGCTAATAATAAGGAACAAGGACATATATGAATATGGGGTGGGGATTTGAATGGTTTCTGAAATATATAACCTTTTATGAAGTGGAAGGGCGGGGCACATTGCCTCAGCACAAAGAGACCCCCAAGTTGGTGTGACTGAATGAGTCTTATCATAAGGAACAAGAATATATATGGTTTAGGGGTGGGGATCTGAACTATTTCTGAGATATGTGGCTTTTAATGAAGTCAAGCGGTGGAACAAGGCCCGGGCATGCCCCGGGGACTCACAAGCTGGTGTCAATGAATGTGCCTTATCATAAGGAAGATGAATATATATGGTTTAGGGGTGGGGCTCTGAACAGTTTCTGAGATATAAGGCCTTTTGTGAAGTGCAGAGGTGGGGCAAGGCCCAGGGAGACCCCCAGATTGGTGTCAATGAAAGTGTCTTATCATAAGGTACAAGAATATATATGGTTTAGGGGTGGGGATCTGTAAGGTTTCCGAGATATTGTGATATTATGAAATGGAGGGGGTGGGGCATGGCCCCAGCACATCCCTGGGGACCCCAAGGTTGGTGTCACTGAATGTGTCTCATCATAATGAACAAGAACATATATGGTTTAGGGCTGGGGATCTGAACAGTTTCTGAGATATATGGCCTTTTGTGAATTGAAGGGGTGGGGCATGGCTCCGGCGCACCCCGGAAGACCCCCAATTTGGGGTCAATGAATGCGTCTTATCATAAGGAGCAAGAATATATATGGTTTAGGGGTGGGGATCTGTAAGGTTTCCGAGATATTGGGCCTTTTATGAAATGGAGGGGCGGGACATGGCCCCGGCGCATCCCGGGGGACCCCCAGTTTGATGTCACTGAATGCGTCTTATCATAAGGAACAAGAGTATATAGGGTTCAGGGGTGGGGATCTGAATGGTTTCCGAGATATTGGGCCTTTTATTGAGTGGAGGGGGTGGGGCATGGCCTCGGCACATCCCGGAGGACCTCCAGGTTGGTGTCACTGAATGCGTCTTATCAATAGGAACAAGAATATATATGGTTTAGGGGTGGGGATCTGTAAGGTTTCTGAGATATAAGTCATTTTATGAAGTACTGGGGGCGGGGCATGGCCCCGGCACAACCTACTGGACCCCCAGGTTGACATAAAAGCATATGGCTGAGAGAAGTTTACTAAAGGAACATTTCTATGAAAGTTTTGTCAAAATATCTGCAAAGGCTTTGTAGTTAATGCCATTTTTCAATTTTCCCCATTATAAGTCGATGGAAAATCTAAGTTGCCATAGCAACCAAACTAAAGAGCCGAATTTCATAAAAAACACAAAACCTGTAAAGGCAAATATGGTGAATATTTCCATAAACTTTCAGCCTCATAGAGCATAGGGTTTCTGAGGAGATGATTTTTTAAGTATTTTTTTTTCTATTTTTTCATTTTGGTTTCCATGGCAACCAATACAAATGAGCAGTAGGCCTAAAATCATATGGCAGATAGTAGATTGCCTAAGGAATATTTCTATGAAAGTTTTGTCAAAATATCTGCAGTGGCTTGGCAGTAAATGCCATTTTTCAATTTTCCCCATTATAAGTCTATGGAAACTCTAAGTTGCCATAGCAACCAAACCAATGAGCCGAATTTCATAAAAAACACAAACTTTCAATCCCCCAACCCAAGGATGCTACAGATGAAATTTGGACTCAATCGGCCCAGTGGCTTCAGAGGAGATGTCGTTTGAAAGTGTTGACGACGCAGACGACGACGACGACGACGGACAACTGCCTATCCTAAAAGCTCCACCGGAGCCTTCGGCTCTGGTGAGCTAAAAATACAAGGTTTTGACTTTTTCCCATACAAAAGTCTAAGCCACCAAATTTGACCTAGGACTTAAATTGGTCAAGGTCATCCAAGGGTCATCATTTGAACAAAATATGATGGGCCTGAGTTCCTAATGCTACATACCAAGTTTCAGGCCAATCGGCCCGATGGTTCCGGAGAAGAAGATTTTTGAAGGGTTTTTACTTTATATAGGCATGGTGGCCATATTGGTCATGTGACCAAATTCATATTGATTAATTGTCATTCCATGTTCTTAAAAACTTTCATATGAAATTTCGTTACAAATGGCTTTGTTGTTTCTGAGAAAAATAAGTTTTAATTCTCATATCTCAATGACCTTGAACAAAGGTCAAATAATGACCTTGACCTTGAATACTCATGTAATTTCATCCACCCATTTAGCTTACTGCATCTATTAATATTCAGATCACAAGCTGCAATAGTTTCCAAAAATACACGGTTTTAACTTTTTCCCATACAAAAGTTTATGCGACCAAATTTGACCTTGGACTAAAATTGGTCACGGTCATCCAAGGGTCATCATTTGAACAAAATATGATGGACCCGAGTCCCTAATGCTACATACCAAGTTTCAGACCAATCGGCCTGATGGTTCCGGAGAAGAAGATTTCTGAAGGGTTTTTACCTTATATGGGCATGGTGGCCATATTGGTCACGTGACCAAATTCATATTGATTAATTGTCATTACCTTTTTCTAAAAAACTTTCATATGAAATTTCGTTACAAATGGCTTTGTGGTTTCTGATAAAAGTAAGTTTTAATTCTCATATCTGAATGACCTTGAACAAAGGTCAAAGAATGACCTTGACCTTGAATACTCATGTGGTTTCATCCACCCATTTAGCTTACTGCATCTACTAATTTTCAGATCACAGGCTGCAATAGTTTCCAAAAAAAACACGGATTGACTTTTTCCCATACAAAAGTCTATGCGACCAAATTTGACCTTGGCCTAAAATTGGTCAAGGTCATCCAAGGGTCATCATTTGAACAAAATATGATGGGCCCGAGTCCCCAATGCTACATACCAAGTTTCAGGCCAATCGGCCCACTGGTTCCAGAGAAGAAGATTTTTGAAGGGTTTTTACCATATATGGGCATGGCGGCCATCTTGGTCATGTGACCTGGACCCCGCGAAGGAACTTTCGTTCCCCCATCCCACTGAGGCCCCACATGAAATTTGGCTTCAATCGGCCCAGCGGTTCCAGAGGAGAAGATGTTTGAAAATGTTGACATACATACAGACAGCATGACCACCCTATAAGCTCACCAATGAGCCTTCGGCTCAGGTGAGCTAACAAGAGGGCCCAATGGCCCTATATCGCTCACCTGTGTACCAGAAAATCATTAGTGTAGGAGACCACTTGACATTGCTACATACTAAATATCTAAGCTCAGGCAAAGCGGTGTCCATGCTTATAAACCCTATTAGTTTCATTGGGCAACAGGGCTTGAGATGTAATTTCATCTCAATGTCTGGTAAAAGTCCCACAAAATTGGAAGAGACATCTCCAAAATGACCTATACAGTGTTGATGGGGATGTAAAACCACAAATCAAACAAAATCTGTGCCTTATGGTTTTGGAGAAAAATGATGCTTTTAAGTTTTTTCCAGTTTAAGTCTATAGGAGCTAATGAGCCCTGGGGCTGGACCAATTTTGACCCAAAGGGCATGGTTGGCAGGATTTATGTAGGCGACCATTTTGTGTTGCTATATACTAAATATCTAAGGTCTGTACTTCATGGTTTCAAAGAAGATGTTTGAAGCCTTTTCCATTATAAGTTTGTTGGAGTTTAGGGGCCACAGGATTTGGACCCAAGGGGCATGATTGGCAGGATTCATGTAGGCGACCACTCGACATTGCTACATGCTAAATACCTAAGCTCTGGGACTTATGGTTTCAGAGAAGATTTTTTCCCCATTTTAAGTTGTTTTTTTTTTTTCATTATAAGGGCCCTGTGGTTTCAGAGAAGAAGATTTTTGAAGTTTCTCCACTTTTAAGTCTATGGAAGCTAAAGTGCCCTGGGGTGGGGCCAATTTGGATCCCAGGGGCATAACTGGCAGGATTTATGTAGGTGGCCACTTGATGTTGCTACATACTAAAAATCTAAGCTCTGGGCCTTATGGTTTCATAGAAGAAGATCTTTTAAGTTTTTTTCCATTATAAGTCTATTGGAGGTGATGAGCTGGGGCGAGGCCAATTTTGACCCCAGGGGCAGGGTTAGCTGGATTTATGTAGCTGGCTATTTTATGTTGCTAGATACTAAATATCTAAGTTCTGTGCTTCACAGTTTCTGAGAAGAACATTTTTGAAGCTTTTTACCATTATGAGTCTATGGGAGCTAAGGGGCCCCGGGGCGTGGCCCATTTCGACCCAAGGGGCATGATTAGCAGGAAATATGAAGGTGACCACTTGCCGTTGCTACATGCTAAATATCTAAGCTCTGGGCGCTGTGGTTTCAGAGAAAAAGATTTTTGAAGTCTTTTTTCCATTATGAGTCTATAGGAGCTAAGGAGGTCCCAGGGTGTGGCCCATTTGGACACCAGGGGCATGATTGGCAGGATTAATGTAGGTGACCACTTGCCATTGCTACATGCTAAATATCTAAGCTCTGGGCCCTGTGGTTTCAGAGAAGAAGATTTTTTAAGCTTTTTTTCCATTATGAGTCTATAGGAGCTAAGTGGCCCCGGGGCGTGGCCCTTTTGGATTCCTGGGGCATGATTGGCAGGAATTATGTAGGTGACCACTTGCGATTGCTATGTGCGTAATATCTAAGCTCTGGGCGCTGTGGTTTCAGAGAAGAAGATTTTTTAAGCTTTTTTCCATTATGAGTCTATGGGAGCAAAGGGGCCCAGGTGCGTGGCCCATTTGGAACCCAGGGGCATGATTGGCAGGAATTATGTAGGTGACCAATTGCCCTTGCTACATGCTAAATATCTAAACTGTGGGACCTTTGGTTTCAGAGAAGAATATTTTTGAAGTTTTTTTTCCATTTTGAGTCTATGGGAGCTAAGGGGCCCCAGGGCCTGGCCCATTTGGACCCTAGGGGCATGATTGGCAGGATTTATGTAGGTGACCACTTGCCATTGCTACATGTTAAATACCTGAGGTCTGGGCCCTGTGGTTTCAGAGAAGATTTTTGAAGTTTTTTTCCATTATGAGTCTATAGGAGCCAAAGGGCCCCGGGGGTGGCCCGTTTGGACCCCAGGGGCATGATTAGCAGGAATTATGTAGGTGACCACTTGCCGTTGCTACATGCTAAATATCTGCGCTCTGGGCCTTGTGGTTTCAGAGAAGATTTTTGAAGCTTTTTTTTTTCCATTATGAGACTATGGCAGCTAAGGGGCCCCGGGGTGTGGCCAATTTGGACCCCAGGAGCATGATTGGCAGGAATTATGTAGGTTACCACTTGCCGTTGCTACATGCCAAATATCTCAGCTCGGGGCCCTGTGGCTCAGAGAAGAGGATTTTTGAAGCTTTTTTTTCCATTATGAGTCTATAGGAGCTAAAGGGCCCCGGGGCGTGGCCCGTTTGGTGACCAGGGGCATAACTGGCAATAATTATGTAGGTGACCACTTGCCGTTGCTACATGCTAAATATCTAAGCTCTGGGCCTTGTGGTTTCCGAGTAGAAGATTTTTGAAGCTTTTTGTTCAATTATGAGTCTATGGGAGCGAAGGGGCCCCGGGGCGTCCCCCATTTGGAACCCAGGGGCATGATTGGCAGGAATTATGTAGGTGACCACTTGCCATTGCTACATGCTAAATATCTAAGTTCTGGACCCTGTGGTTTCAGAGAAGAAGATTTTTGAAGCTTTTTTACCATTTTGAGTCTATGGGAGCTAAGGGGCCCCGGGGTGTGGCCAATTTGGAACCTAGGGGCATGATTGGCAGGAATTATGTAGGTGACCACTTGCCGTTGCTACATGCTAAATATCTCAGCTCTGGGCCCTGTGGTTTCAGAGAAGAAGATTTTTGAAGCTTTTTTCCATTATGAGTCTATAGGAGCTAAAGGGCCCCGGGGCGTGGCCCGTTTGGACCCCAGGGGCATGATTGGCAGGAATTATGTAGGTGACCACTTGCCATTGCTACACGCTAAATATCTAAGCTCTGGGCCCTGTGGTTTCTGGGAAGAAGATTTTTGAAGCTTTTTGTTCCATTATGAGTCTATGGGGGCGAAGGGGCCCCGGGGCGTGGCAAATTTGGACCCTAGGGGCATGATTGGCAGGAATTATGTAGGTGACCACTGGCGGTTGCTACATGCTAAATATCTAAGCTCTGGGCCCTGTGGTTTCAGAGAAGAAGATTTTTGAAGCTTTTTTTCCATTATGAGTCTATGGGAGCTAAGGGGCACCTGGGTGTGGCCAATTTGGACCCTAGGGGCATGATTGGCAGGAATTATGTAGGTTACCACTTGCCGTTGCTACATGCCAAATATCTCAGCTCGGGGCTCTGTGGTTTCAGAGAAGAAGATTTTTGAATGTTTTTTTTCCATTATGAGTCTATAGGAGCTAAAGGGCCCCGGGGCGTGGCCCGTTTGGACACCAGGGGCATGATTGGCAGGAATTATGTAGGTGACCACTTGCCGTTGCTACTCGCCAAATATCTCAGCTCTGGGCCCTGTGGTTTCAGAGAAGAAGATTTTTGAAGCTTTTTTCAATTATGAGTCTATAGGAGCTAAAGGGCCCCGGGGCGTGGCCTGTTTGGACCCCAGGGGCATGATTGGCAGGAATTATGTAGGTGACCACTTACCGTTGCTACATGCAAAATATCTAAGCTCTGGGTCTTGTGGTTTCCGAGTAGAAGATTTTTGAAGCTTTTTGTTCCATTATGAGTCTATGGGAGCGAAGGGGCCCCTGGGCGTGGCCAATTTGGACCCCAGGGGCATGATTGGCAGGAATTATGTAGGTGACCACTGGCCATTGCTACATGCTAAATATCTAAACTCTGGGGCCTGTGGTTTCCAAGAAGAAGATTTTTGAAGCTTTTTGTTCCATTATGAGTCTATGGGAGCGAAGGGGCCCCGGGGCGTGGCCAATTTGGACCCTAGGGGCATGATTGGCAGGAATTATGTAGGTGACCACTGGCCATTGCTACATGCTAAATATCTAAGCTCTGGACCCTGTGGTTTTAGAGAAGAAGATTTTTGAACCTTTTTTTCCATTATGAGACTATGGGAGCTAAGGGGCCCCGGGGTGTGGCCAATTTGGACCCCAGGGGCTTGATTGGCAGGAATTATGTAGGTGACCACTTGCCGTTGCTACATGTCAAATACCTTAGCTCTGGGCCCTGTGGTTTCATAGAAGAAGATTTTTGAAGCTTTTTTCCATTTTGAGTCTATAGGAGCTAAAGGGCCCCGGGGCGTGGCCGGTTTGGACCCCAGGGGCATGATTGGCAGGAATTATGTAGGTGACCACTTGCCATTGCTACATGCTAAATATCTAAGCTCTTGGCCCTGTGGTTTCCGAGAAGAAGATTTTTTAAGCTTTTTGTTCCATTATGAGTCTATGGGAGCGAAGGGGCCCCGGGGCGTGGCCAATTTGGACCCCAGGGGCATGATTGGCAGGAATTATGTAGGTGACCACTGTCCGTTAATACATGCTAAATATCTAAGCTCTGGGCCCTGTGGTTTCAGAGAAGAAGATATTTTAATTTTTTCCCATTGTAAGTCTATGGGAGCTATATGTTGCCATGGCAACCACAATTCCCATCTGATCAGCCCAAAAACCTTATGCAGCCTTTCCCCCTTCCTGATGATGCTTCTCGTGAAATTTGATCAAGATTGACCATGGGGTATTAGAGATATACTTATTTGAAATTGTTTACGGACGCACGGACGCACGAGACGGACGCACGGACGGACGCACGACGGACAAAAAGTGATCACAAAAGCTCACCTTGTCACTACGTGACAGGTGAGCTAAAAATGTGTGTGGGTGGGTGGGGGTGAGGGGTTACAGGTGTATTCAAGTTTTCCACAGACCACCTTAATCATAAATGAGCACCCTAAATCTATGTTTGCAGCTGAAATAAGAAAAAAATATCGCTAGTTTTCACCTGGAAAACTTCAGTTTTCGAGATATGAAAGAATGCATCATGTCACTCATGTCATCCCAATGTCCAGCCTCACTTGTTCTTAAGTGCCTTTAGTAGCCAGAAAATGATACATGGTTACTGCACTGATATTGGTGAATATTGTCTTGAGTTGGGATATCTAAAGACATGAGCTTGCGAAGAGGCAGGTGAAAATCACAGGTGAAAACTGATATAGCTGACTCTCGTTATCTCAAACACTCTTACTACTGCTTAAGTCAAACTAAATTTTGGGTACTGTTGTTTTGGTTTAGCTACATCTTCATTATACTCCTTTTATCTCAAACTACTGTTATCTCAAACCAACATTTTCCATTCCCTTGGAGTTTGTGATTTATATTGAGAGTCGACTCTAGAAGCCTTCGTGGTGCAGTGGTTACGCTACTCGCCTTGTAAACCAGGGATCGCAGGATCGATCTCGGGCTTCTCCAGACTTTTGGATGAGTCTTTAAACCGAGGTCCTGTCTCCGTATGACCTTAGCTGTTGGTGGGACGTAAAACTAAAACTCACTCACTGAGAGTCGACTATTTCATCATATTTTCAAAATTCCACAAAGGAATCAGACAATACAAAGGACTAGAGAATATAATCGACACATTCCCTTAACACCCGCTGTAGTGAAGTCTGTCATGAATATGACGTTCTTAAGCTTCCAATGGTTGAAAAATGCTAACCACAGCTATGTTTTTGCATCACATTAGTGAGTAACGAATACCCATTGAATCCCAACTTTATCCATAGCAACAGATAAGGTAACTGAAGGATAGTTTTTATCTATTCTCCATAAAAAACTATGTTGTGGGTACTCATTAGAACCGCCTCAGTTCTAATGAGTACCCAAAACATAGGTTTATAGAGAGAAATAAGTAAAACTATCCTTCAGTTATCACAAAATACTTATTTTATATGTTGCTATGTTTATGTAGGGAAACGCGGGGTTTGCAAGGGAATGCATTATTTTCCATATTTCTGCTCAAAACTAGATTGTATTTGTTAAAACCACCTTAATAAGCTGTATCAATAAGCTGGTTATAACTGGTGCCCACAAACTGTTTGGAGCAGAAAAGGGTACATGGAAAATGTTAGATCTACAGATATGAAAGCTGCCATTGCAACCCAGTTGTGTTACTGTTGTGTGTAAATTACTGCATGGTTACTGCATGTCAAACCCATTTTGTGGGAGACTGGGTCAGTGTGAATGTGCTGTGTAGCTTTAAGTGCCCTTTGGCTTCAGTAGGGCAATGGCCTATTGTGCATGCAGGGAGTTGTTTTTTAGTTTTTCTTCTGCTCTATTCTATCTTTACTTTTTTTAATGCCCTATCACTTGTGAGATGGCTTGAGATGGAATAAACGTCACTCAAACACTCTATGGTGTTAAGGGGAATCATTGGGAACACCTGGCACATTTTCCGCCATTTTTTCATAGGGAGACAACTTTCGGTACTTCCTGTTCGCTTTTCTATAGGCTCAGTCCCGCTGAAAAAGGGGTCTACTCTTAAAGGAAAGAATTTGCTCCTCAGGAGCAAATTCTTTTCTTAAAGAGTTAACCCCTATTGACATGGGAGACAAAAATATTTTTGTAGGAGTTGCCTCCCTTGAAGGTGTACCCATTCCTCTTAAATGGTGAAATGTTAATTTCTTGCATCAAAAACAATACATAAGTGATAATGTGTGTTTGTTAATTTGCTTGAATTGAGGTTTAACGTCCCCGTCTGATACAGTCAAAAGTGTTGGCAGAATTTCTTCTAACAATGGCAAAAGATTGGCAGAACTTGAAGGAAACAACAAATTTGTCAATTTCGGTGTGTTAGAATCAAAAAAAGATCTGACAGCTCTAGTAAGTTATTTGTTGGGTAATAAATCATACTTTGTCAGTCAGTTGTGAGTAGATGCTCATGATTTGATCTACTTTACAACTAACCTCCACACTGCTAGAGCAGATCTATTTCTTAAACCACCAATGAAGTGCTGTGGTATTGTTCTCTTCTTTTGTATACAATTTATGTCGCCCTTGGCAAAATTTGCCATAATTACATCAAAGTGTACTTTTGTTTTTTGTTTTTTCTCAAAAGTACAAGAAAAAAGCATGATGAAAAACTGACCTTTATAGGTCTGTATGAAAACATGACTTACAGAGATGATGCCAATTCACTTTTGGCGACACAGCTAGATGTGTAATTTCTGATAGCAAGTTTTTGTTTTCTGTGTTTCTTTCACAAGGAATGGCCTCAATAACCCTTTACAGGGGCAAGTCCAGTAGAGTGAATACGGTATAGCTATCTGGTCCATATAAGCTACAGAATATAAGAACCTTACATGGGTGTGACCGGTGGATGGAAAACTCCGTCCCGAGGGTCACTGTCTGGCAACACGAGGCTTGCTGAGTGATGCCGGACAGTGATCCCGAGGGAAAGATTTTTCTATTCACCCATCTCACCCATATAGGCTTCTTTTTCTTGCATGCCTTCCATTTCTTAGCTCGGATTTTTAATGTTGCAGTCCCTTGGGTTACCAAAGTCTGCCATATTGTGATGACACTACAGGAATGTTAAGTGATGTCACGTACCATGCTGTGACGTCAACCTTAACGGCTGCGCACATGAGGTCGTATTCAACCAGTGCATTTATCAAACATGCGATAATATTTGATTCTGGGTAAGAACACCAGGGTTAGAACAGAATTTCTATCCCAAGCTAAAACTATGGATTTCCTTATCTGGTGTGCAAGAATAATGAAAGTTTTGATGTTTCTGAAATTTCCATTGCAACCACAATCCATGAACATGCTGCCTGAACACTAATGTCACAAAGGTCCTCTTATCCTTTTCTATTGCACTTAACCAATCAATGGTCAGCTGACTATCAGATCCACTTTTGAAATACATTTGACATCAGTTTGTAGGGTTTCATGCTTTTTTCAGAATCATATTCTCAGGAGAGGCTGATAAAACAACAGACTGACGCAATATGGTAGCTTTACTGGAAGGTCATGTGTTTCGAATTCCCAGAGCCTGTTCAAGTTCCACTCGCCTCTGTTGAACCTGTAAAATATAAAAATAACAATATATAACATCCAGTTCACTCTTTAATAGTTTTAACCCTTGTCCCGCAGAATAAATAAATTTAGCCACACTTATTTCTGACTACATGTATCAACCAATCAAATTACTGATAGAACGTATTTTTATTCATATTCACAAACTGAATGTCAGACAAGCAGTGAAGATCCTGATCAGATGGCTTCTTGAGAAGCCATTTGATATGTATCTACATTGTTTGCAACGGTTGAGGTGATGGTGTTCAGCAAGTTAAAGGGTTAACCCTTATCCAGCTTAACATGACAACCCCGATCTTTGCAAACAGTGTATATCCAGATCTGATGGCTTCTGAAGAAGCCATCTGATCAGGATCTACACTGACAAACAGTTTGTTAAGTGAAGGAATACATATGTGAAGTAATTTTATTGGCTGATAGTCAGGAATAAGTGTGGCTACATTAATTGGGCCCCGTCAAGCGATTTTGGTACTTATCACCTATGCGAGCAGCGAAGGTTCAGGCGAGCCTGCGCATCCGCGCAGTCTTGCCAGAACCTTCGCTGCTCGCTCATACAAGCAGTGAATCAAGAGGAACCTTCAGACAGAAAGCCATATCCCTGGCCCCTCTGAATGGCTGGGCATGCCCAGATAAAATTTGTCATGACAAAATGCTCGAAGACACAAATTCGCTTGGCGGGGCTCAATTCATTCTGAAGGATAAGGCTTAACATTTCAACCAACAACCTTCTTCAGTTAAAGAAACTCTATTTTACAAGGTAATATATGGTGGAGAAGAGGGTTTGTGCAATTTTGGTTGACCCAAGGAACATTTCTGTGAAATTATTTCACAATCAGTCGGGCTGTTTAGGAGTAGAAGTCATTTTAAGGTTTGAGATTTTTAGCTCTGGTGGCCGTCATATTGTGTAGAGAGAAACATTTGGAGCAATTTTGATAGAGGGTCACCCATGGAACATTCCTTTAAAATTGCTTCAATTTAGAGAAAGAAGTCTTTTGAAAGTTTTGATCCTGCCCATCAGGGCTTGGAGAAATAGATTGGGCTGCAAGGTGCTTCTAAGCAGAGGCCTAAGTGTCCCACTGACAAAAGTTTGCTATTAAGCTTGCAGCAGTTGGTGCATCTTTTATTTTCTTTTTTCTTTGCTTTTTGTCTCTTTTCGGGCCTTCTCGGTCTTTTTACCATGCTATAATAGCTCTTCAGTGCATGTTCTCCTTTTCTCTGGGAGATGGCATCAAATGAACCTCAATGGTTGCAATTACATTAACACAACTACAAAATATTTGGGTTGTAGCCCTTCAGTAAACAGTGTGGACACTGATCAGACTGTTCATTTAGAGGGAGTTAAGTTGAACACCTCTAGGACCATGAAAACTGTTTTGAGATAGAGGTAGTTCAAGTCACTGAAGGTTTATGATAGTGCAAGGTTAGGAGTCATAGTGGCAATGATTTAGGGTGTTTTTAAGTTTAAGGTAAATTAACAGTATGTTGTGTGTACTCATAAGAATCCCCTCAGTGAGGGAATTGTAATGAGTATACACAACATAGATTTTCAAAATAGAATATGAAAAATATCCCTAAATTATCCTAGTTTCAGATATGTTGATATCTGATGTGATGAGAATAATTCTTTAGGGACTCAATAGCATGTTGGAATTTCCATAATGATCCTAAGTATTGGGACAGACAGGCCAAAGCAAACATTGCAGACCCAGATCAGACTGCTCCTGAAGGAGTCTGATAAGGATCTTGACTGGTGCAGACCCAGATCAGACTGCTCCTCTGATTAGAGTCTTCACTGGCAAACAGTGCAGACCCAGATCAGAGTGCTCCTGAAGGAGCAGTCTGATCAGGGTCTTCACTGTTTACCATTCTGTCTGCATCTTTTGGACTCCTTGCTGGATCGTGAAACAGTAATTAAAATTTTTTTGAAGAAGTACAGCAAGTCCTTAATGTGTCCAAATTTTTAGGATTTTTAAGGTATCCATTATATTCCAGTCAGTGGTGTACCAGTCGCTGAATTTTCAATGTACACTGATTGCTTAAGCACTATAACACCGATACACCACAACCTCATTATAACACTTTTCATTATAACACAAATAGAGGATCTTACATGAGTGCTCATGTATTATTGAATTTATTAAACGAGTTGAGAAAAAGGGATAAAATGCGAGGCTTTGCCGAGCATTTTATCCCTTTTCCTCAACGAGTTTAATAAATTCAATATTACATGAGTACGAATGCAAGATTCTATTTATCATATGACTTTAAAACCCATTTTATTCACGGTTTAGTGACAAAAATGTCAATATTCCGTCATTAGTAAACGCGGAGTCGTCAATGACATCGTACATGTAAAGTTACGGGGCGTATCTAACTAATTTGCATATTTAATCCACTGGTGGATTATCAAATTTATTACATGGCGTTATTACACTCTCAGACGCGACGTCATATGATAATTTTGGATATAACACAGTTTCAAGATGGATCTCAAAAATGAATAGATTATGCAGAAAACAAAAATGAGCATAATTGGACAGTTTGCTATATAATCTATACATTTTTGTATGGATATACCGTAAAAATACGAAAAATTCGGACAACTTGAGGACTTGCTATAATTCTCATAAACTTTTAAAAAGTTTGTTTCATGATCCGACAAGGAGTCCTAAAGATGCAGATGGAATGACAAACAGGGTAGACCCTGATCAGACTGCTCCTTCTGCACTGTTTAGGCCTATCTGTCCCAATACTTAGGATCATTGCGGCAACATGGTTTAACTAATATGGTTTCTGCTTTGTACCCAATCAACAGTGTTATAAAGATGCAATTTACCTTGCCATAGAAATATCTGCAGACAGCCTCATGAGACCAGGGCTGATCATAGAACTCACAGTGTCTCTCATCTTCAGGATTACCAGTCACATCAGTCATTGTCTGAAACATGGAAATTACCAACTAATCAAACACATGCCTAGTTCCAGATAAGGCACTATTTTCATCCAAAAAGTTCTTTAATTTCTTTTATTTCTGAATGAAAACATATGTTGTGGGTACTCATTAGAAGCGCCT
This sequence comes from Lucinisca nassula, assembly GCA_963580285.1. Taxonomy (NCBI): domain Eukaryota; kingdom Metazoa; phylum Mollusca; class Bivalvia; order Lucinida; family Lucinidae; genus Lucinisca; species Lucinisca nassula. The sequence continues at coordinate 32,484,911 of OY757025.1, read as the reverse complement.
CAGTGAGGCGCTTCTAATGAGTATACACAACATATGTTATCGCGGTCGAGGCGTTTCTAATGATTATGCACAATATATGTTTTTATGCAGAAATAAGAAAAACTAGAGCTGTCAGTGAAACCGACTAGGGCCCCGGCAGCGCCATCAGAGGAGTAGGAAAATTTGTGGACGGACAGACAGACAGACAGACGGACGGACAGAGTGATTACTATAGGGCACCCACACTTTCAGTGCGGGGCCCTAATAATATTTGGATAACCCCCTCTTATCTGGGGATGTATAATGTTATACATTATTGTGCACACATTTTTTTTTTGGGGGGGGGGGGGAGTTTTGTTTTATGGCCCTTTCAAGATAATTTCACTAATATTGAGCCGATCGTTAATCAGAGATGGGCAAAAACCAGAGTACCCGGAGAAAAAACACCTGACCTTCCGTTGCAGAACCTGGCGACTCGCACGTGACCCGAGCCAGGCTCCAACCCACAGGGGTGAGAGACCTAATGATTAAGAGTCAGCGCACTTATCCACCAGGCCATGGAGGCCCATTATTGTGCACACCTGCGTACATACAAAAACATTAAACTTTTTGAAGGATTGCAGTTTAACCAAAATAATTGATAACCATGGTATTCCAGCCACCTGTGTCCCAGCCACTGTGTGTATTGAGTGTGTGTAATGTAAACCCGCGATTAACGGTCAGATGTAACCAATCGCAGTAACAGTAGATGAATACATAGATAGATATACTTCGAAAGAATTTTCCAGTGTAAACCAGTTTGTTTGTGTTTTGGAGTTTAAAAGCATAGTCAACACAATAAAGGTCATACTACGAGGACTTCAAATATGAATGCAACTAAGCACATAAAAATGATTCCATGACATATTTATTTTGTCCCCTCAAAGTATTCCCCTTTAACAGATATACAAACTTTCAGTCTTCTGATCCAATCATAGAATGTATTTTGGTAGTCTTTTCGAGGTATACTATGAAGGCACTGGAATATTGCAGAACCAAGGTGTTTGCGCTGTACAAATTTTCAACCAGAAAGGTATTTTTTCAGCCGCGCGAACAAAAAAAAGTCACACGGGGCAAGGTCAGGGGAATATGGGGGGTGAGGGAGTTCAACAACCTTTTCCTGCTTCAGATTGTCTTTCACAATGAACGCCTTGTGCGATAACGCATTGCCATGTAGCAATCTGACATTGGCCAAACCAGTTGCGGGTCTTCGTTCTTTGAAATACTTCTTCAATTTTCGAAGAACTTTATTCTTGTAAAACTTCGCATATACAGATTTGCCTTTAGTCACAGCAACCTGAATAGCAGGGCTCTGATTTGAAAAGAGCTGCTCCTAATGAGATGCCAACCATACTAGCTATTTGCCTAGTGGTGTATCGTGCATCGGTAGCAACTATTTCTTTCACTCTAGCAACCGTCTTGGCAGATGTTGCTCTTTTCGGCCGACGATCATGTGGTGCATCTTCTGTTGAGCCTAGCCCACAACTGAATTTCTTACACCAACAAAAAACTGTCGGAAAAGACATTTCATTATGCCCATAAACCGAACATATTTCATCAAAAATGTCTTTGCACCGTATACCAAGAATACAACGATTCTTAATATAGGACCGTATTTCAACGGCGTACTCTGACCTTCTTCCAACCATGTTTTGTATTAGTATACAAGAGTAGACAGTGTTTATCGAACGATATACATGGCTAAAGTGGACAGATTTTAACAGGTTTGGTATCAATGTGTAGGTAAAATGTTTTTTTTTCTACGCTGTGATATTTATTTCCAGGTGATTTTCGCAATAGTGCATGAGAAAACGTTCTACTTGCATTCATTTGAACAGTCCTCGTAAAGTTAATCTAACTACACATTTTCTGGGCTGGATCAGTCCTTCTTAGCAAGAGCTGTCTGTTAGCCAATGTATGCCTCATCAATCTGCTGGCACATGAGATGAAGTCTGAACCACTTACTAATTCATTAATAAAGGCCACAGTTCTTATGGGCTGTCTATAGCAAACACACATTGACTGTATAAGAAAGGCTATATAAGGTTACTTGAGGTACCTAATCTGAATGAAGGATTGATAATTTTGAGGTAACCGCAACCTGTTATGTCGTGAGAATTTGACAGTATCATCTCACCTTCAGATGCAAATCCACTTTTCACTGACCTGTCATGCTTAGTAACAAATGTAGCATAATAGAATCTTATCGCAAGTTACAGACTTAGAGGTTAAAAAACTTTTTCATGCTCAACTCTGCCTGGCATATAATTTTTACAAGATTTCTGCCGAAGGCTGTCATGCCTCAAGAAATGGACTTGTACATTTGGGTTGACACAAGTTTTGTTTAATTGTATTGGAGTTTAATGGCCCAGTCAACACGATTTCAGGTCATTTTTGAGCAGGTCAGTTTACCTATCCACACTTTTCCTGGGCACCCTTATACTAAAGGGGTTAACTAGTACAGTGCACATGCTTTGCCATATTCTGACAAATGCCCTTCTTGAATCAGCCCAAGGAAGAGAATGACTGAAGAAAAGAGTTCATGAACAATCTCCACGAAAGAATGTTAGTTTAGTTTATACTAATTTATTTTAGTTCGATTGCGATGAAAGCTTTAAGCTTATTGAATCGCTCTCGAACACTCATTCCGGGTGTTTTCACGCGCGCGAGAGAGAGAGGCAGTGGCTTTTACACCACTGCTACCCATTTACACCTGGGTGGAGTGGGGCAGTGTCATTACGTGACTTGCCCAAGGACACACCTCGATACCGGTGGCGGATTCGAACGCACAACCTCTCGATCATGAGTCGAACGCGCTAACCACCGCGCTATCGAGGCTGAAAGAATGTTGCCGACCCTAGCGGGTATCAAATCTGCAACCTTCTGATCACCAGTCAGAAGCACATCTGACTGAGCTATGGAGGCCAGCTCTCAAGAAATGAACTTGTACATTTCGGTTGACACTAGTGTTGACGCAAATGCTGATGAATTGACAAACAGATGAATGAATGAACAGATGGAAAACCAGATTCCTATATCAAACCATGCTTAAAGTGGGCAAATACAAAAATACAAGCAAATGAGCCAATTTTTCTGCTCAGATCAGTCAAGAATGCTGTTTGTCCTGCTGATAAATTTTAAAATGCCATCAATTGTAGGCATTTTAAAATTTATGAGCAGGCCAAAAATATTTTTGCTGAGCTCAGCAGAGACTGCTGTTTGTTGGAGCGCTGTGGTGCAGTGGAAAAGCATCAGATTTGAGATCGAGAGGTAGCAGGTTCGATCCCTGCAAGCGCCAAGTGTTGTTTCCTTGAGCAAGTGACTTTATCCGCATTGCTTAGTACTGGTTACTACCCGGGAAAGGAGGGCCACATGGTTTGTTTGTTTGTTTGTTTGATTTGAGGTTTAACGTCCCCGTCAACACTGTAAAGGTCATTTTGGAGACGTTGCTTCCAATTTTGTGGGACTTTTACCCGACATTGAGATGAAATGACATCTCAAGCCCTGTCGCCCAATGAAACCAATAGGGTTTATTAGCATGGACGGTCTGCCTCGCACCACGGTTCCTGGACAAGCTAGGATCCTCTAAGCGGTTTACCAGTACTAGTGTGCGGGCCTGATTCAGCTCTGCGTGGAAGCATCATGCAGCCCATATATTTCTTCAAGCCCCTATGGGCGAGGGCCACATCGAAGATTAGTACTAAATGTATTATTATTATTGTTGTCCTGCTTATACAATTTAAAATGCCAATTGTTGGCATTTTCAAATTTATAAGCAGGACAAAATTTCACATGTATCTGAGCTGAGCATGAAGAAAATCTTTAAAACCTCGGGTCCCAAGTTTCCTTACCTTGAGATCTCTAGTCTGTGATATTAACCAGTTGTTGATAAATTCTTGAGGATCTTTGGCAAAACTCAAGAAGAATTCCCTGTTTGTCTTCAGCTGTGAGATTGTCTCTACTGTTTCATGAATCTACAAAACATAACTTCACCTCAATACATGTATATTATAAGAATCTTATATGGGTGTGAGGGGTGGATAGAAAAATCCGTCCCAAGGGTCACTGTCCGGCATCACGAGGCTTGCCGAGTGATGCCGGACAGTGATCCCGAGGGACGGATTTTTCTATCCACCCCTCACATCCATATTGGATTCTTTTTCTTGCATACCTTCCATTTCTTAGCGCGGAATTTCAATGCTGCATTCACTTCGGTTACCAAGTTCCGCCATATTGTGTTGACACTGCAGGAATGTAAAGTGACGTCACGGATCGTGCATGACGTCAACCTTAACGACGGCGCACACAAGGTCGTAATCAACCAGTGCATTTATCAAACACGCGATTATAAGCGATTTTAGGTCGGAACACCAGGGTCAGAACATAAATTTCTATCCCAGGGTAAAATCACGGATTTCTTTGTCTGGTGTGCAAGAAGAACAGATATATACAGAGGACCATCATTAAAAAGACTGTTTTTGTTCCCTACCAATTTGCCAGAACAAAAAGTTTACTGCTAGACAGAATCCCAATATGGAGTAGTATAAGGTAATATTAAACTAGAAATGGTTACAAAGGACAAAGAGGAGCCTCCATGGTGCAGTGGTTATGCTACTCACCTTGTAAACCAGGGGTCCCAGGATCAATCCCAGGCTTCTCCAGACTTTTGGATGAGTCTTTAAAGCAAGTTCCATCTCCGTATGACCTTAGCTGTTTGTGAGGAAAACTTAAACACCAATTGCTAATGCCATCTCGGACATGGACCCGGATTGAGACAGACAGATGGACAGGGGGAAAACTATATGCCCTTTCGACCATTCTTCGAAAGGCAGGGGCATAAAAAAGGACTTTTCCCCTCAATAACTCCAAGAAACAAACAATGTTGAGATTTGCTGGAATTGCCAAATTTCCACAATATATTTCTTTGATTACCGTATTCGGGCGTGTATTACCCGCAGTTTTTTTCCCTCAAATTACAGGCCCAAGTTCAGGGTGCGGGTAATCTGCCCGAGTTATTTTTGGACCATTTTTTTTACTTTTGTCAGCTGAAAATACAATGCATCTCGTGTTATGGTCTACCCTTTTACCATTCCCGACATAAAAAACGTTTAATTGACCACTCAATTTTACTTACACATGAGTAATATAACAATCTCCATTACTAGCAAGACCGATTTTGTGATTATTATTCCTAAAACTCTGATTTCAAACGAAATAAACAAGCAAGTTCAATGCGAACATCAAAGTTTTCCGGCATCAAAACCGCCGCCCACAAACCACCGCTAGTTTTTTTTCTGCACGCGATCGGTAAATGACGTCATCCGACCCCAGCAACCCCACACGTGTCTATTGTTTTATTTTAATGGGGCGTATCTCTCTCATAAAAAATTGTTTGGAAACGGTAAAAAAATTCTCGATAGCAAAACGGTTGTGGAAAACAGCATTTTCCGTAAGCTCCGTGTCAATACCAACAACAGCATACAGATGTGTTAACACATATTAAAGCGTTCAACTTTTCTAGCCAAGCGTCTGCTATTTGGCGCCATAACATAACCATTTACGAGATAGTAGAATAGTCGTAGCAACTCGTCTTAGGAGCAATTAAATAATTTTCACATTGATTGCGGATTAAATTTTATGATTGGGGAATAAACGCAAATTAGAGACATAACTTGACCATATTTTCACACCTTATCGACACGCACCGCAGGGTGGCAATTATATGACAGGGATTAACAATAGTGTCATAATTGAACCGTTATAAATCATCCAACAGTGTAAATCCAAATCAGACCTCTGCGGTGTCTTTCTGAGGGGTCTGATCTGGGACTGCACTGTTTGCCGATGTCCCAAAAAAGAGACGTCTACGGCGTCTTTCTGAGGTGTCTGATCGGGGACTGCACAGTTTGCGGATGTCCCAAAAAAGGGCCGCGGGCATTGTGGGTTAATAAATAAATTACAATGGTGAACAGGTAAAGTTTTTTCAACATTTTAATGCAAAATACATGCTTTCTGGTGATACTCGCACGCACGTGCATTTTCCCGCCTTTTGAAGACGATCGCGCGTTCCGTTTTGTGTTACAAAAAATGGCCAAATTCTTACTTTTTCTCACTTACGCATCCACCAAAATTTCAGCAAATGTTCCATGCGGGTAATACAACAGAATAACAGTTTTCCCCCAGATTTTGGCAAAAAAGGGGGGTGCGGGTAGTACGCAAATGCGGGTAATACACACCCAAATACGGTATTAAATATGAGCCAGCGCATGACAAAATCTACAATAAGACATGTGCGCCCAACAAAGACTCAGATCAGCCTGCGCATCACTGCAGTCTGATCAGCATCTTCGTTGTGCGCTCTGAGGATAGCTAAAGCCCCAATGCTCCTTCATGCAGCAAGAGAAGTCTCTGGTTAGACTGTATGACTGCGCAGGATGATTTGAGACTTCGATGGGCGCAAGTGTCTTATTGTAGGTTTTGTCGTGTGCTGGCTCATATAATATTCTAGACTACGAGGACTGTTCAAATATGAATGCAAGTAGAACGTTTTCTCATGCACTAATGCAAAAATCACCTGGAAATAAATATCACAGCGTAGAAAAACATTTTACCTATACATTGATACCAAACCTGTTAAAATCCGTCCACTTTAGCCATGTATATCATTCGATAAACACTGTCTACTCTTGTATACTAATACAAAACATGGTTGGAAGAAGGTCAGAGTACGCCGTTGAAATACAGTCCTATATTAAGAATCGTTGTGTTCTTGGTATACGGTGCAAAGACATTTTTTATGAAATATGTTCGGTTTATGGGCATAATGAAATGTCTTTTCCGACATTTTTTCGTTGGTGTAAGAAATTCAGCTGTGGGCTAGGCTCAACAGAAGATGCACCACATGATCGTCGGCCGAAAAGAGCAACATCTGCCAAGATGGTTGCTAGAGTAAAAGAAATAGTTGCTACCGATGCACGATACACCACTAGGCAAATAGCTAGTATGGTTGGCATCTCATTAGGAGCAGCTCATACAATTCTGAAACGGGATTTGAAAATGAGAAAGATCTGTGCTAGATGGATTTCCCATCTGTTGACAGATGAGCAGAAAAAGACATGCGTTCAGTGCGCCAAGAAGTTGCTTAAAAAGTTTCCAAATTACAATGCACAGTCTTTCGCTAATGTCGTCACAGGTGTGGAGACATGGGTTCACTTTTTTGAGCCAAAACGAAAGATTCAGAACAAAATATGGGCAACAAAGTATTGCAAAAGACCATGCATTGCAAAGAGGACCATGAGTGTCAAGAAGGTAATGTATGCCATCTTCTTTTCAAATCAGGGCCCTGCTATTCAGGTTGCTGTGCCTAAAGGCAAATCTGTAAATGCGAAGTTTTACAAGAATAAAGTTCTTCGAAAATTGAAGAAATATTTCAAAGAACGAAGACCCGCAACTGGTTTGGCCAATGTCAGATTGCTACATGACAATGAGTCATCGCACAAGGCGTTCATTTTGCAAGACTATCTGAAGCAGGAAAAGGTTGTTGAACTCCCTCACCCCCCGTATTCCCCTGACCTTGCCACGTGTGACTTTTTTTGGTTCCCGCGGCTGAAAAAATACCTTTCTGGTCGAAAATTTGTACAGTGCAAACACCTCAGTTCTGCAATATTCCAGTGCCTTCATAGTAAACCTCGAAAAGACTACCAAAATGCATTCAATGATTGGATCAGAAGACTGAAAGTTTGTATAGCTGTTAAAGGGGAATACTTTGAGGGGACAAAATAAATTTTTCATCGAAATCTATCACGGAATCATTTTTATGTGCTTAGTTGCATTCATATTTGAACAGTCCTCGTATCTCCATTAATCTGTCTCATCTTGAGTAAAAAATTTGTTCCACTGAAGTTGTCATTATGATGAAATTTGTTGTTATATCAAAATGTCAATATAGAGAGTGAGGAACCTAGTGTTGCCAGATCTTTTAAAGTGGTCCATGATATTGTATTTCCAAACTGCTGCCTATCATCCAAAAGGATACATATTGGTGTTTGTGGCATCTGAGAGGAAACAATGTCTGTTTAAAATTAGATCTGGCCATTTCTTTGTCACATTTACCTATGACTTTGTGCAGGTTTAAACATATTTCATGAGAAACTGTAGGGGAGGTAAGCTGGTGATAATAGCAAACAGACGAACACTGAAGGAGTTATGTTGGTGACAATTTAATGATCAGGTTCCCAGTTTATGTTGTTCCCCCACCCCCAACCCCCTTCTGAAGAAGCCATCTGATTAAGATATACACTGTTCGTCGTGCAGTTTGTGAATGGAATGAATACATTATAACAAGAAATTTGATTGGCTCGAACCAACAGCAGCAATCAGCAATGGGTGTGGCTAAATTTATTTATTCAGCAGGATAAGGGTTAAGTAGCTCAAACTACCCCTGTCGGACACATATTTTCGTGGTCAAAACATTGAAGTACCCCTATACTGAAATATCTCCTTTTCTTTGTTTGCCAGGCACAACTGTCCCAGACCCAGAGGAACAAACCATATACCTACCTTATTTTAGCCCCTGCCCATAGGGGCTTGAAGAAATATATGGGCTGCATGATGCTTCCATGCAGAGCTGAATCCGGCCCGCACACTAGTACTGGTAAACCGCTTAGAGGATCTAAGCCTGTCCAGGAACCGCGGTGCGAGGCAAACCGTCCATGCTAATAAACCCTATTGGTTTCATAGGGCGACAGGGCTTGAGATGTCATTTCATCTCAATGTCGGGTAAAAGTCCCACAAAATTGGAAGCAACGTCTCCAAAATGACCTTTACAGTGTTGACGGGGACATTAAACCTCAAATCAAACAAACAAACCTACCTTATTATCGAGGTTGGCAATCTCATTTTGACTTTGTGTAGATAAGAGGAACGAGTTCATCTGTTGTTTCAATGTCTCATCCTGTACAAAACAAAATAATTTTTTTTTTATGTGATTTGGGTTTTACAGCCCTTTCAAGATTATTTCACTTATCGAAGCTGATCATTAATCAGAAATGTGTGAAAACTGGAGAGTCCCAACAAAATCATGTAACAAGTCATATTAGTCACACCTTAGGAATACAATAAAATTCTGATATTAAGACCACCTTTGGGACTGTTCAAAAGTGGTCTTGACCACCTTTGGGACTGTTAAAAAGTGGTCTTTAAGACCACTTTTGAACTGTCCCAAAGGTGGTCTCTTATTATGAGACACTGGGTGTAGAAAACATAAAGGACGAATAACTAAAACCTTCTCAAGAAGCTTTTAAAAGCAGAATTAGTCTTAATTTTAGGTGGTCTCAAGAGCGGAATTTTACTATATTAAATGGTTATAGATGTGGACTGCCATGAAACATCTCCAGTGTGTTTGCAGGCCTGTGGTTTGTGTGAAAAGCTTTCTAGTAGAATGGGAACCTATGCCGACCCTGATCAGGAGCACTCTGATCTAAGTTTGAAATGTTTATTATAGTATTTCCTTGCAGTATTGTCTTGTGCCTGAGTGAAGGTCAGGGTCAAAACTGATCCTGTAGAAGCAAGTGTTTGTAATTCAGCCTGCATTATGGTTGCAGCAAATGACTACAAAGCAGATCAATTGAGGGGAATGGCAACACCTCCCAGATTGTTCCCGCCATTTTTCAAAGGGAGACAACTTTTGGAATGTGCTGTTTGCCTTTCTGTAAGCCCTGTCGCATGGAAAAAGAGGTCTACTCTTAAAGGAAAGAATTTGCTCCCCAGGAGCAAATTCTTTCCTTTAAGAGTTGACCCTATTGACACAGGAGACAACGTATTGACATGGGAGAAAAAAATACTTTTGCACGAGTTTCCTCCGAAGAAGGTGTTCCCATTCCCATTAAAGTAAATGAAATTCTAAGACAATATTCTGTTCATGGAGCAACATATAGCGCAGACCATATCTGTAAAAGCTACTCATTTGGAAGAAATTTGAAACAAGACAGTCGTGATGATACTGTGTCCTGTCCCTAACAGTCTGAGATTAGTAAGAATTGAGGAAATATGCACAGAATTCTTTCCCTCCAGAGAAGTTAAAGCTAGAAAAATATTAATAGGTAAGAAAAGGTTGGAAGTCATCAGTCCCTGAGGTTATCAACTTTTTTCATGCTCAACTCACTTGAGCTTCATGCTCAACTCACTTGAGCATGAAATTTATCCTGTTCATAAATTTTAACTCTTAAGATGCCAATCATCCCAACAGTCGTCTGTCATGATGTCCGTTGGTTACTTTAAAAGTAACTGTTAAAGTAACTGTTGCAAACAGTTTGGTCCCAGATCAGACTGTTCCTCTCGGAATGTTGGCATTTTAAAATCTATGAGCAGGATAAATGACATTCTGTGCTGATCTGAGCAGGCAAATTACCTGATTTGTTTGTATTTTAATAGTTATGAGCATAATAAATTTCATGCTCAGCTGAATTGAGCATGAAAAAAGTTTTATAACCTCGGGGCCTGGTCTTGAAACACGGTGGGTAGATAACCCATTTCAGATAAGAAACCCCTAAAATGGACAGAGCAAAACAGGGAAAACCCTAATTAGATGCTGCAAAATGCAGCTTCATGGTTTGCAAAATGCTTTGCCATTTTCAAACTGACTTTTTAATAATAACATTGATCCTTACACCCTAAATTTCAAAATGGGCTCCTATATATAGAAACTTTCTCTTTCTTCTGATCTTCAACAATTTTATGATGATGAATTATGAATTGCCTTATCTATTTAATTAACAATAATATTTTAGGCTGTTTTGCAGTAAGCTATTTTCACAATATTGTTTTTTTTTTTGCAACAATCGCAGAAAATGCTCTAATGAAAACTTTAACTGATTAACAGCAACTGATAGGGAATTGTTTGTTTGCTTGTTTGAACTGGGTTTAACATTCCCATCAACACTATTTAGGTCATTTTGGAGATGTTGCTTCCAATTTTGTGGGACTTTTACTCGAACATTGAGATGAAATGACATCTCAATCCCTGCCGCCGAATGAATCCAGAAGGCTTATATGCATTGGACGATCTAACTCACACCACTTTGCATGGGCAGTCTTAGTCCTAAGTGCTTGTGGGTGATCAGACTCAGTGCTGCTTGGAAGCACCATGCAGCCCAATCTATTTCTCCAAGCCCCGATGGGTGGGGGCCATATAGGGAAGTAAGCTCTATAATACTTACAACTTCAACATCAATATCATAGCAAGCTGTTTTCCTGGCATCTGGTCCCTCTACTGTGATTATATGGTTGATCACTATCGGATCTGGAGGCATCAGTAGTGAGTGTAGTTTACCAGGGATCTCAGCAAACTTCATACGCTTACAGTCAAAGATCTGCAGAAAAAGGACAGGTTTCATCAGCCATCTTAGAACACATAAACAGTTACACTTCATGCACTTGATTGCAATTGGTCATTGTCAGTAGTGACAGACAAACTATTATGCAGAAAAATGTACCCTGATTTACATAGCCCCAGATAGGAGGGGTTATTCAATTATTTTTCTTATTTCTGCATGAAAATATATGTTGTGGGCACTCATCGAGGCGCTTCTGATGAGTACCCACAACATTTGTTTTCATGCAAAAAATAAAAAAATATCACTCCTTTTCACTTATCTGGAGCTATGCCATGAATTTGATTTTTAATTATAGTTTTATAAACATTCAAAGATTATTTCAACTAAATCGCGCAAGAGGATCAGAGGTGGGTGAAAACGAGAGTATGCAGAGAAAAAACAACTGACTTTCCGTTGCAGAATTTAAGTAGTTTATTCTTACCATTAAAATTACACAGCCATTTGCAATAATGGCATCTTTCATATCTCTCGAATTACAGTCGAACTACGACGGCTAGAATCCCTTCGGGACCATAGAAATTTGTTCAAAACAGCGGTAGTTCGAGCCACTGTTGCATACTTCCAGAAAACATAACAGGGGATTTTTGGACTTCTTTTCATTGTTCTGTAACATAAATGTATGCTGTGTGTACTCATTAGAATCGCCTCATTGAGGCGATTCTAATGAGTACACACAGCATACATTTGCAAGATAAAAGTCGAAAATCTCCTTATTTATCCCACACTTTTCTTATGCAGAGGAATTCCCTAGGGACTCAAAAACGGGTTCGACTCAGCCATGTTAAACGAGTTCGGTGTTCGAGCCATCGAAGTTCGACTGTAACATAGTTCAAATGACAAATTTTGATATTTTCTTTATTTCTTGTTTGTAATGGAGGTTAACGGCCAAGTCAACGCTATTTTAGGTTATTTTTGAGCCGGTCAGTTTACCTATCCAGACTTTTCCTTATACGTAAGCATTCAACCAGTAAAGTGCACATTATTTTGCCAGAAACTGACAACTGCCATTCTTGAATCATCGGAAGGGAGAGAATGACCTTAGAAAAGATTTCATGATCAATCTCCACGGAAGAATGTTGCCGACCCCACCAGGTATCGAACCCGCATCCTCCTGATCACCAGTCAGACGTGCATCCGACTGAGCTACCGAGGCTGGCTTCTTTATTTCTACTCCAAACATAGATTGTGGGTGCTCGTTAGAACTGTGTCATAGACATGGTTCAAACAAACACCTACAATCTAAGTATTATAATGGCGTCTTTCACATATCTAGAAATAGCTTGTTTCAGATGAAAAGTTGATATTTCCTATATTTCTGCTCCAAACATACATTGTGGGAGTGTCATAGCCAACTTCTATCAAGTACCCACCATCTGTTGTTTTTTTCCCCTGTGTAAAATGGGGGTTACAAGGGTAGTAATTCTATGGACTTGCTAAAGTGATGGGTATTTCGGATACATAATGTCATAATCTTTCCAGAACATATCTGCAATAGCCACAATTCAGTTTGAAGCTTATGACCCACCAGGAGGGTTGACGCATCGTTAAACACATGCAGGACATTCCAGAAACTAGAAAATGTGTTCATAATACTAAATGCCCATATGCTTGCCCACAAATGGGACATTTTTTATTGCAAATAATCACCAACATTAAACGCATGACAAAATGTACAATAACACATGACGGCCACAGCCCATTGGGGCTTGAAGAAATAGACTGGGCTGCATGATGCTTCCAGGCAGAGCTGAAACCGACTGCACTTGAGTACTGGTAAACCGCTTGGAGGTTCTAAGCCTGCCCAGGGAAAGTGGTGCGAGTCGGACCGTCCATGCATATAAACCCTATTGGTTTCATTGGGAGGCAGGGGTTGAGATGTCATTTCAGTTCAATGTCAGGTAAAAGTTTTTGCTCTAAATGAGCATAGCTGCCAGATAGGTCATGTTACCTGGATAATCTGCACAAACTTTTGTTCCCCTATTGTCATGAGGCTGCATATGGAATTTAACTGAAACTGGAATAGTCTTTTGAAATTTTCTTAAACTATTGCAGTCTCTGATATGAGGAGATTACACAGATTTTGTTTTGTTTGTTTGGTTTGCGGTTTAATGTCCCTGTCAACACTATTTAGGTCATCTTGGAGACATTGCTTTCAATTTTTTGGGACTTTTACCCGAGATTGAGATGAAATGACAGCTCAATCCCTGCTGCCTAATGTAACCAACAGGGTTTATATGCATGGATGGTCCGACTCGCACCACTTTGCCTGGACAGACTTAGTCTTTTAAGCGGTTTACCAGTACTCATGTGCGGTTGGTTTCAGCTCTGCTTGGAAGCATCATGCAGCCCAACCTATTTCTCCAAGCCCCTATGGAAGGGGGCCATCAAATTTCAAGGATGTGCTTTGCCTTTGCACATGACCCAGAGTGAGTGTTTGAATTTAACGTCCCACCAACAGCTAAGGGACCTCGGTTTAAAGACTCATCCGAAAGTCGGGAGAAGCCCGGGATCGATCCTGCGACTCCTGGTTTACAAGGCGAGTAGCGTAACCATTACACCAACGGAGGCTTCTAAAGCACATGACCCAATGTAGTAACATCAGAAAATGAAAATTATTCCCGAAATGAATAACTAATTTAAGCTTATTACCTGTTCTAAGTATTTGTCAGAGTTGATATATTCCCTCTCATGCTGGTCTTGAAGTTTGTGTGTCTTGATATACTGCCAGAGGGCATTAATAATCACGGGTCGTGTCTGTGTGTGGACACCCAAAAGACGAGCAAGGCGAGGATCTAACTTGAACTGTGGTGGCTGCAAACAGTTTAACCCATAAGATGCCAATCACAACAATTTTTGTCTGCTTTGTCGTCTGCTAGTTGCTTTAAAAAGTCATTTTTGCAAACATTGTGGACCCAGATCAGACGGCTCCTAAAAGGAGCAGTCTGATCTGGGTCTACACTGTTTGCCTGTTTGCAAACACATTTTTAAAAAGTTTGCAAGAATATTCAGCAGACAACATAAGCAGACAACATTTTCAGATGTAGCTTTTCTCTGCATCTTAAGGGGAATGGGAACACCTGGCAGAATTTTTTGCCATTTTTCAAAGGGACACAACTTCCTGTTCACTTTTCTATAAGACCTGTCCCACTGAAAAAGGGGTCTACTCTTAAAGAAAAGAATTTGTTCCCAGGCCTCATACTGACCACGCTTTTCCAAGCCTGAAAGGTCCGATTTGGCAGCTTCAACCCTTATCCTGTTAACAAGACACAACTACATTACCATTGCAAACAGTGTAGTCCCTGATCAGATGGCTTCTGAAGAAGCCATCTGATCAGGATCTACACTGTTTGTAATGGAGTGTGTGAAAATATAGTGTGATTCAGTTGACTTATAGTCAGAAATAAGGGTTAAATAGTTTTTTAAACAGACTATATACACAAAAATCAGAATCTAAAAGCCTGAAATCAAGAAAAAAATCAAGCTCTCAAAGCCTGAAATCCTGCAAATGCCTGAAAAAATATGAGGCCTGGTTCCTCAGGAGCAAATTCTTTCCTTTCAGAGTTGTCCCCTATTTACATGGGAGACAAAAATACTTTTGCAGGGGTTGCCTCCCCTGAAGCTGTATCCATTCCCCTTAAGTGTTAAAAAACATGCTGACATCGTGTAAAGAATACCCTGGTAAAGCCACTAAATGTGGAGGAAAGTGGGATTTTAAACCCATTGTACACTAGTGGACTCTTCCATTGCTATATATTGGACAAGTCCATTTGCCATATAAGAGGTGTCAGGCCTATTTTTTTTTTTTTTTTTTTAATTCTATTTTGTTAGTAAATAGTGCAGGTCCAGATCAGACGCTGTGTTCTGCGGCATCTGATCTGGACCTGCATTCATTGCTAAGGTACCCCTTTAGGGGTTTCCCGCATGCAATGGGTTAAAAGGTTATATTTTCCCTGAATTTTGCTCAAAACAGGCTGTGGGTACTCATTAGGACTGCCTCACTGAGAGAAAGAAGTTTTAGAACTTCAGGGCCTGACAAATGGATAAGCTGCTCACATTTTTGCAGCAAAAATATAGGTTTATTTGCTCTATTTAATGATCAAAGTTTTAACAATATCTTAACTAATGACCTTGTTAGTTTTGTAGAACTGGACCCTGATGCACAGACTCATTTGATTCATAATCTTTTAGGTTTAGCTATACAAATCCGATAGTGTATTACCTGATAATCTAACATAAGAAGTACTGTACAGCGGACATTCTGGTCCCCGGGTCTCTTCACCTGGAACCCGTCAGTTTCCTGTGTGTTCTGCGTTCTGTGCCACTGAAAAGATACTATTCCCGTGATGCAAGGACTCAGTGCAAGTCTCTTATTGACTTATCACTCGCTGACAGACCAGAATCTGTAAGTCACAACCTGGACAAGCTGATCTGCATCTGCATTGGCCATACTTCCATAAAGATGTTAACCCTTGTCCTGCTAATCCTGGAAATGCCTTATCTTTGAAACAATGTAGATCCAGATCAGATGGCTTCTGACGAAGCCATCTGATCAGGAACTACATTGTTTGCCATTCAGATTGTGAATTTGTTGCAATAATTTGCATCAAGTGATCTGATTGGTTGATGCTCGGTAGTGGGTGTGGCATATATAAATATTCAGCAGGACAAGGGTTAAAACACAGAATATATTTGGGCCAAATCAAACAAAAAAGTTATCTTTGGGCATAGGCACCAAGCAAAGACTCTGATCAGTCAGATCAAAGTCTTTGCTTTGCCCTGTTTGGATGTATGTTGTCCAAAGCTGCAGATAAGGCCCTTTTTTATCCGAAAAGTACTGATATTTTTTCTTATTACTGAATGAAATCATACATTGTGGGTACTCATTAGAAGCGCATTGGTGAGGCTCTTCTAATGAGTACCCACAATGTATTTTTCGTACAGAAATAAGAAAATAATATGTGGATAACCCCACTTTACCACTACACCATGAAGGCACTCCTATCTAAATATGTGTGTTTTACAAACCACCAAAAACTAAGGTCACATAGAGGCAGGACCTCTGTTTAAAACTCATCTGAAAGTCTGGAGAAGCCTGGTGTCAATCCCACGAACCCTGTTTTGTAAGGCGAGTAGCTTATCCACTACATTATAGAGGCTTCTCCCATCTACATGTAGGTACATTGTAACATGTACAAATTTGAAACTCTGCTTACCCATTTAGTATGTTTATGCAAATATGTGTATTATTACCGACAATGACTCGCTTAACAAGTTATGTCCATCAGAAAATTGCTATGTTTTCTTAAAACCTGTAAAAGGTTTTGTCAAGCATATTTACACAATATTCTATTACTGTTTTTTTTTAATTCCAGTTTTATGGCCTTTTTATGATCATTTCACTTATATATTGAGCCAAGTTTTATTCAAGGGTGGATGAAAACAGGAGTACCCAGAGAAAATCCCAACCTTCAGTTGCAGACTTTTGGGTGTCTTACCATAAACATTCGGACACCTTGAGGACTTACTGTAATTCTAAAAAAAAATTAAACATATTTGTTTTACAATCAAACAAGGAGTCCATAAAGTACATACTGAATGGAAAACAGTGTGGACCCTGATCAGACGGAGCAGTTTGATCTGGGTCTGCACTGTTTGCTTAGGCTTGTCTGACCCAATAATTAGGATCATTATGGTATGTGTGACCTAAGCAAGTAGCAAACTTTAGACCTAATGTTTAAGCATCACTCTTAAACACTAGGCCATGGAGGTCCATCAATACTGGTGTACAAGAGTTCTGTATATGTAAACAAATTCTGAGTTATTTATACTTACTTTTGCAATAGCTTTTTTTGTACCTGAAACCCCAAAAGGGGTAATTGGCAAACAGCGCAGGCCCAGATCAGACGCCACAGAATGGGGCGTCTGATCAGGGCCTACACTGTATGCAAAAAGTTCAGTCAATTTACAAATAAATTTTGAAGAAAACACAACCTAACACCCCTAAATGAAATGAACTCCTGCTTTTGATAAGGTGTAATATTCCATTTGGTACAAAATGGGATAAGGAACAATGTATTATTATATACCTACACGAAATACTGCGGCCTACAACCAGTTTTCCGATGCCAAAATAAAGAATTACGTATCATCCTACTCGCGTTTTCTGATTCCGTATTACCATCCTTGCTAGCTTAGAGTCCTGGCATTTGTTGTGATGTATAAAAGCAGCCATCCTTAACACAGAACCAGACATTTGAACCAAGACATCACTTACACGCAAAGTGTAAGGTATGCGTGTAAGCGCCACTTTACAGTGAAAAAAGACTTTATTGGAAGCAAGAAATGTATATAATAAACATATTATCACTTAAGTAACTTCATCTGCCGGACAGTATCATGTCTCTTGGATGTTTCAAGATCTAATGCATCAATGTCTCGTGTGGTACATTGATCTAGAAACATCAACTTGGCGTGATACAATGCTGCAGATCGAGTGACTGTAGGAATAATAGATATTTATAATCTTGCAACACCACCCGTACATATCTTCTTGATCTAACGCATCCACGTCTTGTCTGATATGCTGATCTAGAAATATCAATTCGACAAGATATAATGTGGCACATCAAGTTACTGTGGTAATATGTTGTTTATATAACCTTGCGACACCACAAGTACATATCTTACCTCAACTAGATGATTATCTGGCCCATACAGCTCCTTGTCTAATTCTATCACAAGACTTTTAAAGAAGGAAGAAAATTTCTTCTTCATTTTACCAGCATCACTCAGTTTTGCTACAGCAGCCTAGAAATGAATATTTAATAATTATTATTAACCCTTGTCCTGCTGAGCCCGGATATGCCTTATTTTCCAAACAATGAAGATCCAGATCAGACGAAGCCATCTGATCAGGATCTACATTGTTTGCCATTCAGATTGTGAATTTGTTGCAATTATTTGCATCAAGTAATCTGATTGGTTGATAACAGGTAGTGGGTGAGGCATATATAAATATTCAGCAGGTCAAGGGTTAATTCATTTAAGACATTTAACACTTAACAAGAGGGACATGATGGCCCTGGATCGCTCACCTGATCCATAGGGTATCAAGTGGGCCCCTGGGAGAGCCATTATTGGCCCGGGGCTATAATATGATTAATCTTGGTAGTGGTCTAAAAGGTGAAGCTTCATACCAAATATCAAAGAATGGAGACTTCTGGTTTCAGAAAAGATTTTTAAACGTTTTCCTTATATTTGTCTATATAAACCTTGGGGTCCCCAAGGTGGGCCATTTTTGCCCCCAGGGCTATAATTTGAACCATCTTGGTAGAAATCCACAAGACAAAGCTTCATACCAAATATCAAAGACCTTGGCCTTCTGCTTTCGGACAAGAAGTTTTTAAAGGTTTTTATTGCCTTGACTTCTATTTCCTAGGGCTATAATTTGAACAATTTAGATGAAGCTTCACACCAAATATCAAAGACCTGGGCCTTGCAGTTTCAGAGTAGAAGATTTTTTTTAAATTTCCCTATATAAGTCAATGTAAAAACAAAGGGCCCCGGGACGGCGGCATTTTTGTCCCAAGGGCTATGATTTGAACAATCTTGGTAGAAGTCCACTAGATGAAGCTACATACCAAATTCAAAGAACTGGGCCATCAGGTTTTGGAGAAGAAGATTTTTAAAGATTTTCCCTGTATAAGCCAATGTAAAACCAAAGGGCCTGCAGGTGGGGGCATTTTTCGTCCTAGGCCTATAATTTGTATAATCTTGATAGAGGTCCACTAGATGAAGCTTCACACCAAATATGAAAGAACTGGGCCTTGTGGTTTCAGAGAAGAAGATTTTTAAAGATTTTCCCTATATAAGTCTATGTAAAACCAAAGGCCCCCGGGGCTGGGGCATTTTTGGCCCTAGGGCTATAATTTGAACAATCTTGATAGAGGTCCACTAGATGAAGCTTCACACCAAATATCAAAGAACTGGGCCTTGCGGTTTCAGAGAAGAAGATTTTTAAAGATTTTCCCTATATAAGCCTATGTAAAACCAAAGGCCCCCGGGGCTGGGGCATTTTTGGCCCCAGGGCTATAATTTGAACAATCTTGGTAGAGGTCCACTAGATGAAGCTTCATACCAAATATCAAAGACCTGGGCCTTGTGGTTTCAGAGAAGGAGATTTTTAAAGATTTTCCCTATATAAGCCTATGTAAAACCGAAGGCCCTCAGGGCAGGGGCATTTTTGGCCCCAGGGCTATAATTTGAACAATCTTGATAGAGTTCCACTAGATGAAGCTTCACACCAAATATGAAAGACTTGGGCCTTGCAGTTTCAGAGAAGAAGATTTTTCAAGATTTTCCCTATATAAGCCTATGTAAAACCAAAGGCCCCCGGGGCGGGGGCATTTTTGGCCCCAGGGCTATAATTTGAACAATCTTGGTAGAGGTCCACTAGATGAAGCTTCATACCAAATATTAAAGACCTGGGCCTTGTGGTTTCAGAGTAGAAGATTTTTAAATATTTTCCATATATAAGCCTATGTAAAACCAAAGGGCCCGGGGCGGGGGCATTTTTGGCCCTAGGGCTATAATTTGAACAATCTTGACAGAGGTCCACTAGATAAAGCTTCAAACCAAATATCAAAGACTTGGGCCTTGCGTTAAAAGAGAAGAAGATTTTTAAAGATTTTCCCTATATAAGCCTATGTAAAACCAAAGGCCCTCGGGGCAGAGGCATTTTTGGCCCCAGGGCTATAATTTGAACAATCTTGATAGAGGTCCACTAGATGAAGCTTCACACCAAATATCAAAGACTTGGGCCTTGTGGTTTCAGAGAAGAAGATTTTTAAAGATTTTCCCTATATAAGCCTATGTAAAACCTAAGGCCCCCGGGGCAGGGGCATTTTTGGCCCCAGGGCTATTATTTGAACAATCTTGGTAAAGGTCCACTAGATGAAGCTTCATACCAAATATCAAAGACCTGGGCCTTGCGGTTTCAGAGAAGAAGATTTTTAAAGATTTTCAGTAAAAAAAATCTATTTTTAGCTCCTGTGACCTAGATGTGCAACAGACCGGAACCATTTGAACAACTTTGAAAGGGGACCACATAAGGATCATTCCTGTGAAGTTTGGTCAAAATCCAATCAGTGGTTTAGGAGGAGATGTTGTTTGAAGAAAAAGTTTACGGACGCACGCACGACGGACGACGAACAAAAAGTGATCCCAAAAGCTCACCTTGTTACTATGTGACAGGTGAGCTAAAAAGACACTGGCAAACAGTGCAGGCCCTGATCAGTTTTACTTGTTTAAATTTACGAACAAGTATGGCAAGGATTTTTGTTTGTGGTGAGGTTTTTTTTTCCCCGTCAACACTATTTAATTCATTTTGGAGATGTTGCATCCAACTTTGTGGGACTTTTAAGCCACATTGAGATGAAAAGACATCTCAAGCCCAATGTTTGATTTTCATTTATTTTGGTTTTACGGCCTTTTCCTTTTCAAGATTATTTAACTTATTTTGTGCCGATCATTAATCAGAGGCGGGAAAAACCAGAGTACTCAGAGAAAAACCACCTAACCTTCCCTTGCAGAACATAGCCTCACACTTGGCTCAAGCCTGGCTTGATCCACAGTGGTAAGAAACCTAATTATTAAAAATCAACATTCTAACCCATTAGGCCATGGATGCCCGTATTGTTATGGTTTAAACGTCTCACACCATTCTGCCTAAATGGCTTAGGCCTTCTAAAAGTTTACCAGAATTAGTTTGTCAGTTTCAGCTTTGGGGAAGCATCATGCAGCCCAATCTACATCTCCAAGCCCCAGTGGGCTGGGACTTATGGTAAGGATTTAATGTGTCTGAATATATAGAGTAAATATGGTAGATATTGTACCTGCTGGACCACTCAATGTTTTGGCCAGTAACGTGTTCCACCAACAGCTGAAGTCATATGGAGACAGGACCTCAGGACCTTGGTTTAAAGACCCATCCAACAGTCTGGAGAAGCTCTGGATCGAACATACCACCCCTTGTTTATGAGGTGAGTAGCTTAACCACTACACCATGTAGGCTTCTAACGTGTTTGTTAAGCTATCAATACTTTGAACAATAGGGTGCAGTTATTCAAAGCATCGTTGGCTTAAACAACCTCGTTAATGTTACCATTAAAATGTTACTATTCAGGGATTTTCCTGCCCTTCAGAATCAGGGTCCAGGGGCCGCTGGGTTTGGGAAAAACAGCTCGCTAATATTTATAGTTTGGAATTTAAATCAGCTGTAACGTTGTCAATTTTGGTTCAATTTTCATGAATTTTTTATCAAAATGTAGCACAACATCAGAGAGAAATTGGGAAATTTGTTATAAAATTTGGGAATATCTGTCTCTTAATTGGGAAAAATAGGGGCCGATTAACGGCCCCAAAATTGCACTAGGAAAATCCCTGCTATTAGTTAAAAATGTCAACTATTCTAGCATGAACAATATCCAATACCACAGTATTTTTGCTGAAAAAAAATGTGAGTAGCTTTTGCAAATGGAAAAACTACTCACATTTTTTCAGCAAAAATATTAGTATATCTGCCATATTAAAGATTAAAGTTTTAATGATTTGTTAACTAATGACATCAATAGTTTTGAACAACTGGCCCTTTCGGCTCTGACTTACATCCTCGAGTAATCTCCCTTCCACACGTAGCTCCTAGGAGGGTACAGACTCGGGGGGGGGGGGGGGGGGGGGGGGGGGGGGGGGGGGGGGGGGGGGCGAATACTTTAGCAAGTACAATATCCAGTACTATGGTATTTTTGCTGAAAAAATGTGAGTAGCTTTTGCATATGCATATGCAAAAGCTACTCACATTTTTTCAGCAAAAATATTAGCATATTTGCCACATGAAACAAACAAAGTTTGAATGATTTGTTAACTAACAACATTAGTTTTGAACAATTGGAGCCAGCTGTTCAAAACTAACGACGTCATAAGTTAACGTCTCGTTATAACTTCGATTCAATATGGTGAAAAAACTAATATTTTTGCCGAAAAAATGTGAGCAGCTGCTCACATTTTTTTCAGCAAAATTAACACTATATTAGATATTGTACTTGCTAGAACAGTTAATAATGTTACCACTAAAGAACTTGTTAAGCTAACGATGCTTTGAAAAACTGGCCCCTGGCCTTTTGGGCTCTGACTTACGTCCTCCAGTAATCTCCCTTCCACACGTAGCTCCCAGGAGGGTACAGATTCATCGCCATCCTCTCCTTCAGCCTTTGAAGGGTAAAATGTGTTGGAGATGAAAATTCTCAGTTTCCTCTTTTGCTGCAGAATACAAATGAAATCCTTTTGGTTTTAGCATGAGTTTACTATGCACTTATTAATTGGAAAGAAAATTTAGGAGATGCAAATATATGTTATTTAACCCTTTCCCTCTCAGATACGCCTTTTTACGTGTCTGAATCCCCCTCCTTTTTTGAGCCACCTAAATCTGCATTCCCCACCCCTGGACAGCCATGTTTGCGTTAGGATTAGTTGTCAAAAAATAGCCATCGGAAGAGATGGCAAATCCCCCGACCAAAAGCCAATATGGCCTTCAGAAGATTGTTCATCAATAGAAAGTGCACCAGAATTTAACCAGCAATATATCACATATATATTGCAGTTATGGCCATCACAAGATTATACTGTCAGTAAAGATAACTAACAAGAGGCCCATGGGCACTGTCCACTGGCAGCCATGAATGGTTTTAATTTATTTATTAAAAAGTCTCCCAAATGCACCCCCATTCCATGAGGACTCTGTATCTGATATATTAGGCCTTTTATGAAGTGGAGGGGTGGGAGATGACCCAACAGAGCCCAAATTGATATCACTGAATGCATCTTATCATAAGGAACAAGAAAATATATGGTTTATGGGTTGGGGGGGGGGGGGGGGCTAGAAATGGCCCATGCACATCCCAAGAGACCCCCAGGTTGGTGTCTCTGAATGCATTTTATAAAAAAAAAAAACAAGAATATATATATGGTTTAGGGGTGGGAATCTGATAGGTTTCTGAGATTTATCGCCTTTTATGAAGTGGCAGGGTGGGGCATGGCCCCAGCACACCCATGAAGACCCCAGGTTGGTGTCATTGAATGCGTCTTATCATAAGAAACACGAATATATATGGTTTTGGGGTGGGGATCTGAATGGTTTGTGAGATATATGGCCTTTTATGAAGTGGAGGGGGTGGGGCAGGGCCCTGACCCATCCCAGGGGGCCTCCAGGTTGGTGTCATTGAATGTGTCTTATCGTAAGGAACAATAATATATATGGTTTAGGGGTGGGGATCTGTAAGGTTTCCGAGATATTGGGCCTTTTTATGAAGTGGAGGGGGTGTGGCAAGGCCCCGGTGCATCCTGGGGGGCCTATAGGTTGGTGCCAATGAATGCATCTTATCATAAAGAACAAGAATATATATGGTTTAGGGGTGGGGGTCTAAACGGTTTCTGAGATATATGGCCTTTTATGTAGTGGAGGGGGTGGGGCATGGCCCCGGCACATCCCGGGGCCCCCAGGTTAGTGTAACTGAATGTGTCTTATCATAAGGAACAAGAATATATACGGTTTAGGGGTGGGGATCTGTAAGGTTTCCGAGATATTGGGCCTTAAATGAAGTGGAGGGGGTGGGGCAAGGCCCCAGCGCATCCGGGGGGCCCTCAGGTTGGTGTCAATGAGTGTGTCTTATCATAAGGAACAATAATATATATGGTTTAGGGGTGGGGATCTGTAAGGTTATGGCCATCACAAGGTTATATTGTCAGGGGAGATAATTCAAGTGGGAATGGGTTACTGAAAAAGATCGAAACTGATCAATATCATGCTTTTTCATCATTTGATTCTAAAATATGATATTTTATTGGTAATTAATGCATTTTAGAGTAAAATTCTGTTTTTTTTTTTGAGATTCCAGTTAACCCTTTCCCACTCAGATACGTCTTTTTACGTGTCTGCACCCCACCCTTTTTTTTTGAGACAAAGAACCACCTAAAATCTGCATTCCCCACCCATGGACAGCCATGTTTGCGTTAGGATTAGTTGTCCAAAAAACTGCCTGTTTTTTCGCGTGGCTCCACACTCAAAATATACCTTTGGGGGATTTGAAGGTGGGCGGCAGCTCCCCTCACTGCCCAAAAAACATTGGGGGGTATGGTCCAGTCGGCCGCTGAAATGAAATCTGAGGGTGTCTGGGGTGCCTCGAAATTGACGCTGGCAAAACATGCTGCATACAGTTAAAATGACTAGTGCCAAACCCCTTAATTTTTGCCTTGACAGCAGTGTGAAGATTAAGATTCGGTCAAAAATACATGTGAAATCACACTTTTTGACAACTTTGAGATGCCCCCTCATTACCATGGCAACAATGATTTAGCTTAAAAAGGTGATATTCGAAAGGCTACTGTCCAGTGAACATTCCTGCCGAGTTTGATGTAAAACAGACCATTCATTATGAAATAATGGTTATATGAAGTTGGTGTCCTAGACAACACTGTGAAAATCAGCAAAATTCACAAAGTCCCCAAGTGGGAATGGGTTAAATTTAATCACATGACGTCATGTCTGAGAATGTAATAATGCCATGTAATAAATTCCATAATACACTATTGGATTAAATATGCAAATATGCAAATAAGTTACATATGCCCTGTAACGTTTCACATACGATGTCCAGAACGATGTCACATTTACTAATGGCAGAATATTGATATTTTTGCGAAAAAAAAATCGTAAATAAAGTGCATTTTACATGTCATATGGTAAACAGAGTGAGTGAGTGTTTGAGATTTACGTCCCACCAACAGCTAAGGTCATACGGAGATGGGACCTCGGTTTAAAGACTCATCCAAAAGTCTGGAGAAGCCCGGGATCGATCCTGCGATCCCCGGTTTACAAGGCGAGTAGCGTAACCACTACAACATGGAGGCTTCTCATATGATAAACAGAATCTTGCAAGCGTGCACATGTATTATTGAATTAATTAAACTTGTAAAGGAAAAGGCATGAAATGCTCGGGAAAGCCTCACATTGTATCCCTTTTCCTCAACTTGTTTAATAAATTCAATAATACATGAACACTCATGTAAGATCCTCTATATAATTCACTCTTCACTTGGCAACAGCAACTGAAAAAGGGTCTCTGAGCATGTGACCTCAGAGCATACAAGAATCAGCCTATAAACAAACATACAGTTTTTACCATATGAGCCGGCGCATGACAAAACCTACAAAAAAGACCGATATGACCAGTAGAGACTCAAATCAAGCTGTGCACCCATCCACTATGACAAGACCTTATGCTTATGTCTCTTTAGTTTATACTAAATTATTTTAGTTTGATTCCGATGGAAGCTTCAAGCTTATTTAATCGCTCTCGAACATTCATTCTGGATGTTTTCACGCACGCGAGAGAGAGGCAGTGACTATTACACCATTGCTACCCATTTACACCTGGGTGGAGTGAGGCAGTGTCATTACGTGTCTTGCCCAAGGACACACCTCGATACCGGGTGCCGGATTATATTAGCCTATAGAAGGTACATGCAATCAACGAAGACTCTTATCAGGCTGATCTGAGTCTTCACTGGTCGCTCTAGACTTCTTGTAGACTTTGTCATGCGCTGGATCATATGTATTTGGACAGACTTGCCTGAGCAAACAGTGCAGACCCAGGTGAAATGCTGAATTAACTAGTTACGGGTGTTCAAGCCATCAAAATTCAACTGTATGCAGATGTGCAGGCTGATCGGAGTCTTTGATGGGTGAACATGCTCATAGATCACTTTGCCTTCTGCTGCCCATTTGCCAATATAGCACCATAAAAATCCTCAAAATGAAACAAATTTGTTAAAATTTTAGGCGAATTATAGCAAGTCCTGAAGGACTTGCTATAATTCGCGTAAAATTTTAACAAATTTGTTGAGGACTTGCTATAATTCGCGTAAAATTTTAACAAATTTGTTGAGGACTTGCTATAATTCACCAAAAATTTTAACAAATTTGTTGAGGAATTTTTAACAAATTTGTTGAGGACTTGCTATAATTCACCTAAAATTTAACAAATTTGTTGAATACTTGCTATAATTCACCTAAAATTTTAACAAATTTGTTGAGGACTTGCTATAATTCACCTAAAATTTTATCAAATTTGTTCCATGATCCTGCAAGGAGTCAAAAAGGTGCAGACAGAATGGCAAACAGTGCAGACCCTGATCAGACTGTAACCGTCTGATCAGGGCCTTTACTGTTTGCTTAGGCCTATCTGTCCCAATCCTTAGGATCATTTCACTAGCATTTTTTTTAAATTATGTTCTGAAGTAAAGATTATGGGTACCCATTAGAACAGCCTCAGAGAGACAATTGTAGTGAATACCAACAATCTTTTTAAGAGATGAAAACAAAATCAATGACTGTGCTGACAAAATTATGGGCCTCTAACTGGCATGACAAGCCTCTAATTATATTCCAGTCAAACTTTTATGGTAGTTAAATTGTAAAATTGTCATAAAACGCAAGACAAACTAAGACATGTGTTGTTCTAATGCAATTACGCTGTTACCTATTCACTTAAAGGTGGCTAAAAGCCATTCAACCTCTCACCTTGATTCATTCATTTGCTGCCTGCTTACCTGATTAGAATCTGCACTTCTTTGCTACATAGGTCTTTGCGCTTTTAATATTGTCACAATATGATTTCTGCATTTTTGCAGAACGCCCCCTAATGGCTGCACACTGGCTCTTTGTGTAACTATAGGACTTACTTTCATCGGTCTTTTCAATGCCTCTTGAATATCAAGCCTCTTCCTAGTAATTGTGGCATCTAACTTCCTCTCAAAGGCCAGCAGATCCATGTACGCCTGAGATTCTGGTACCAAGTCTCTCACCTACAAACAGAATAACAGCTACAGCTTTAACCCTTTTTGTACCACATAGAATCTTCCTCCTTATATATAGCAGGATTCCATTTCAAAATTTGGGGGTGTCAGGTTGTGTTTTCTTCAAAATTTGTTTGGAAAATGACTGAACTTTTAGCAAACAGTGGAGGCCCTGATCAGACGCCACGTTCTGTGGCGACTGATCTGGGCCTGCACTGTTTGCCCTGGTACCCGTTTTGGGGTTTCCGGTAATAAATGGCTTAAAAGTAAATGATATACATTACAACCTTGTTATAACACTATTCGTTATTACATGGTTTTTGATATAACACGGTTTCAAGATGGATCTTGTTTGTTTGATTTGCTGTTTAACGTCCCCGCCAACACTGTATAGGTAGTTTTGGAGACGTTGCTTCCAACTTTGTGGGACTTTACCCGACATTGAGATGAAATGACATCTCAAGCCCTGTCGCCCAATGAATCCAATAGGGTTCCAAAGCATGGACGGTCCCACTCGCACCACTTTGCCTGCGCAGGCTTAGATCCTCTATGGGGTTTACCAGTACTGGTGTGTGGTCGATTTCAGCTCTGCGTGGAAGCATCATGCAGCCCATCTATTTCTTTAAGCCCCGATGGGCGGGGGCCATCAAGATGGATCTATAGAAAAATGACCATACAATTTTGTTTCGATATAACACGGATGTTTAACTAACATTGTTTCTGCTTTGCAACCTATATATTGTGTTATAAAGCGGTTGTGGTGTACATTGCATGTTTTCTTTTCTTTTTTTTTACAAGGAAGACACGCTTTGAGTCTTCCTGTTTGGTTTGTTACTACATGTATAAACAAAGCTCTTTGAGAAGGAAAAGTGCAAAAGGTCAAATTCGGACAATATACAGTAACATTCCTATATTAAGACCACCTTTGGGACTGTTCAAAAGTGGCACAAATGACTAGGGCTGGCTAATCGGAGCTGAAAAGATAATCGATTATCAGTCATGTCATTGCGATCGATAATCGATTAGTAATCGCTAAGGTTTTTGTCATAATTTTACCTGTCTGGCTTTCTGTCTGAGCATGACTCTTACCATATGTTGCCCATTACCATATGTATATTTGAACAGACAGGCCTGAGCAAACAGTGTAGACCCAGATGAGACGCCGCAGAATGTAGCGTCTCATCAGGGTCTGCAATGTTTGCCACTCATCACGCTATTTTAGGCATAACTTTGGGTAGTGAATTGTACCTATCAAGTAATCGATTAAAAGCAAATCAGAAATGAGAATCATTTTTGTGGAATTTATCGATCGATTAATCGATTCTACGATTAATCATGTCAGCCTTACAAATGACTGAACCAAGTAAAGGTTGAAAAATCTGTGTTGCAGCACTGCCTTGTTTTTGTTTGGCTTCGAGTTCAACAGCCCAGTGAGTACTATTAAGGTTGTCTCAAGCTGGTTAGTTTACCTAACCATACTTTTTCCTGGACAGACATAACAGTTTATCAGCACAGCGCGCATCGCTGACCTCAGCAGCTCAGTTAGATGTGCGTCTGACTGGTGATCAGGACGTGAGTTCCATTCCTGCCGGGGTCGGCAACATTCTTTCATGGAGATTGATCATGAAATCTTTTCTGCGGACATTCTCTCCCTATATTAGGTAATTTAAATGGTTCATTGTCAGAAATGGGTGCAGCTCAATTAATCTGTTCAGCAGGATAAGGTTAAGGTGATACTGAAGAAGTCTGATTCCCAACCATACTTTTCCTAGACAGTTTTGTTTGTTTGTTTGATTTGAGGTTTAACGTCCCCGTCAACACTGTAAAGGTCATTTTGGAGACGTTGCTTCCAATTTTGTGGGACTTTTACCCGACATTGAGATGAAATGACATCTCAAGCCCTGTCGCCCAATGAAACCAATAGAGTTATTAGCATGGACGGTCCGCCTCGCACCGTGGTTCCTGGTCAGGCTTAGATCCTCTAAGCGGTTTACCAGTACTAGTGTGCGGGCCGGATTCAGCTCTGCGTGGAAGCATCATGCAGCCCATATATTTCTTCAAGCCCCTATGGGCGGGGGCGGTTTTTCCTTGACAGGCTTATTCATAAACAGTTAAATAAAATAATTCTTTTGCCTGAAACTGACAACTGAATCAGTGGATGGAAGAGTATGATTGAATTTTGGTTTGTTTGAATTGAGGTTTTACATCCCCGATAATGCTATTTAGGTCATTTTGGAGACAGTGCTTCCAACTTTGTGTGACTGAGTCGGACCATGCATGCATGTTAACCATTTTGTTAATATGCATGGACTCACACCACTTTGCTTTGGTAGGCTTAGACCCCTAATTGGTTTACCAGTACTCATGTGCGCCTAATCTATTTCTTCAAGCCCCAATGGGTGAGGGTGACAGGAAGACTGTAGGATGACATAATATTTCATGCATTTATCAGCACTTGATCTACTTTCTTTTGGCTGAATGCATCTCAATGGACATAAAGAGGATCTTACACTCGTGGTCATATGGAACAAGGCTTTAGAGAGTTTCATAAATTCCATATGAAATGACCACAAGTGTGAGATTCTGTTTATCATATTATGACTTTAAATCAGATTTTATTGTCAAAAAAAGTTCAGATGAATTCAATAGAAAACATATATGGTTGTCATGGATGGCATTGTGACGTTTCCTGCCAGTAATCATGTGTTATTATACATGTGGGCATACGATTTTTATGACATGACATTATCCACTATACAAGTGATGATATATGGTAAACATCCATATGGGATTCTGCAAACCCAGATAAAAAAAAAAAACATACCACACCCAAATTTCCCACCCATTGCTTGGTGAAATGTAGAGGACTGAAATGTCATATATCCTTGCTGGAAAAAAAAAATATGATAACTTACCCTCTGTGGTAAAATTTTGTCTGCAACTTTCTTTTTCTTTTTCCTGAAAAACACAAAAAGTTAAAACTGTATAAGCACAGTAATAAGATAGTGGCACATATTTTGTCCTTTTCCAGCTTTTTCTAGCTCACCTAAGCCAAAGGCTCATATGTTGAGCTAAAAGAAAATGCATGATTGAACATTTTCGGTAATAAGGGATGAAATTACTGATTCTGCGGAATCACTTTACTCCACTGTATCAGGATCCAATTTGTTCTCCATGAGACACCTTGTCCTTTGATACTTATAAAGGTTCTACTGGCTGTGTCTAAGTTTCAAGGCCGAATGCCTACGGTACCTAAATTTGTTTGTTTGACGGTCCCAGTCAACACTACTTAGGTCATTTTGGAGATGCTGCTTCCAATTTTGTGGGACTTTTACCCAATACTGGGATGAAATGACATCTCTAAGCCGACCTAGGGTCTATTTTGACAATATTCCCCATAAAATATTTTATGCCCCAAAAAGAACTAAAATCTTATTCCCAAGGGCAAGCATTTACACACGTCAGCAATCACTCCCTTTTGTATACTGTTACACTGCACAAAATTGTTAACTTAATTGATTGGTTTATCATATGAGTCTTACTGTAAAGATCCTTAGTATTGGGACAGACAGGCCTAAGCAAACAGTACAGACCCAGATCAGACTGCTCCTCAGGAGCAGTCTGATCAGGGTCTACACTGTTTGCCATTCCACCTGCACATTTTGGACTCCTTGAAAGATCTTGAAACAAATTTGTTAAAATATTAGGAGAATTACAGTAATTCCTCAAGTTGTCCGAATTTTTAGGCTTTTTACAGTAAATTTAGACTATCCAAGTAGCAAGCATAAACATGTTGACTGGACTACATGTTTGTGCAGGCTGATTATCAACTTTGTTGTTCAATATCTGCAAAAACAGGTTTTCTCTCTGTCTCTGGTCGGGCCCATCAGTATCTAACTGTTGGTTTCCTTTTGCTCCAGCATTCCAGTTATTTTTTGCTGTCAAGTCCTCACCATTGTTTCATCTCTATGGTTGTTTGATATTTGTGTTCTCAGAAATGTTGCACTGATGAGTTAGGAAGCCTTCATGCCGAATAAACAAATTATTTGTCTGAATCACAACGGAAGTAAGGGTGAGGATTGCGTCCGGGAAAAAACGATTTAAGCCCCCAGTGAAATACCGTATTCGCCCTAATTACCGTACATGCTCCTATAAGCGCACACCAAAGCTATTTTTGAAAAGGAAATGCATAAGTGCACAGTTTAAAGTAACCTCACCCTGGAAGCTCTCAAGCAAGTATATAAAAATTACCATTATTTCTTCAACAGTGAAGGCAATGCTTTAGCATGTTTAGTATCCTTTTCGGTGCATGCATCATCTCAGAAGCTATTGTTTTCGCGCATCGAGTGTGCGCTAATTAGGTAGATTTTTCACCGTGGTTTTTCGACACGATTTTGAAACAAGAGGGCCATGATGGCCCTGGATCGCTCACCTGATCCATAGAGTAACAAGTGGGCCCCGGGGAGGGCCATTATTGACCCAAGGGCTACAATGTGCATAATGTTGAGGGAGGTTTAAAAAGGTAAAGCTTCATACCAAATATCAACAAAGGCTATAATATGAACAATCTTGGCAAAGGTCCACTAGATGGAGCTAAACACCAAATATCAAAGACCTGGGCCTTGCGGTTTCAGAGAAGACAATTTTTAAAGATTTTCCCTATATAAGCCAATGTAAAATCAAAGGGCCCCGGAGCGGGGGCATTTTTGGCCCCAGGGCTATAATTTGAACAATCTTGGAAGCGGTCCACTAGATGAAGCTACATACCAAATATCAAAGACCTGGGCCTTGTGTTTCAGAGAAGATTTTTAAAGTTTTTCCCTATATAAGCCCATGTAAAATCAAAGGGCCCCGGGGCGGGGGCATTTTTGGCTCGAGCACTATAATTTGAACAATCTAGGTAGCGGTCCACTAGATGAAGCTTCATACCAAATAGCAAAGACCTGGGCCTTGCGGTTTCAGAGAAAAAGATTTTTAAAGATTTTCCATATATAAGCCAACGAAAAATCAAAGGGCCCCGGGGCGGGGGCATTTTTGGCCAGAGCACTATAATTTGAACAATCTTGGTAGTGGTCCACTAGATGAAGCTTTATACCAAATAGCAAAGACCTGGGCCTTGCAGTTTCAGAGAAGATTTTTAAAGATTTTCCCTATATAAGCCGATGTAAAACCAAAGGGCCCCAGGGCGGGGGCATTTTTGGCCCCAGCACTAAAATTTGAACAATCTTTGTAGGGGTCCACTAGATGAAGCTTCATACCAAATATCAAAGACCTGGGCCTTGCGGTTTCAGAGAAGAAGATTTTTGAAGATTTTCCCTATATAAGCCCATGTAAAACCAAAGGGCCCCGGGGCGGGGGCATTTTTGGCCCGAGCACTATAATTTGAACAATCTTGGTAGGGGTCCACTAGATGAAGCTTCATACCAAATATCAAAGACCTGGGCCTTGCAGTTTCAGAGAAGAAGATTTTTTAAGTTTTCGGTGAAAAAATCTGTTTTTGGCTCCTGTAACCTATATATGCAATGGACCGGAAACATTTGAACAACTTTGAAAGTGGACCACCTAAGGATCATTCCTGTGAAGTTTGGTCAAAATCAGATTAGTGGTTTAGGAGTAGATGTTGTTTGAAGAAATTGTTAATGCACGGATGACAGACAAAAAGTGATCCTAATATAAAACACAAGAGAGCCATGATGGCCCTGGATCGCTCACCTGATCCATAGAGTAACAAGTGGGCTACAGGGAGGGCCATTATTGATCCAAAAGTTATAATGTGCAAAATGTTGAGGGAGGTCTAAAAAGGTGAAGCTTCATACAAATATCAACAAAGGCTAAAACTGTTCACTAGATGAAGCTCCATACCAAATATCAAAAACATGGGCCTTGCAGTTTCAGAGAAGAAGATTTTTAAAGATTTCCCTATATAAGTCTATGTAAAACCAAAGGGTCTCGGGGCAGGGGCATTTTTGGCCCCAGGGCTATAATTTGAACAATCTTGATAGAGGTCCACTAGATGAAATTTCACACCAAATATCAAAGACCTAGGCCTTGTGGTTTCACAGAAGAAAAATTTTTTTCAAGATTTTCCCTATATAAGTCTATGTGGGCACTTTCACATTAAATTAGAGCAAAAATTCTCATAGGGAGTGAAAAAAAAGAACCCTTCTACATGGTTCTTATACATTTTTTCCAATCCCATATATGCTTAATTTCACAAAAAAGTGTTGAACAACAGATTAAGTCCATTAAATTTTCTTCAGAGGGATTTGAAAGCAGGAATTATGTATTTTAATAGAAATGTAAAGCCTGTATTATTCATGGAATTTCATTGACTAAGTTTGGATTTTGCACGAGTTAGACAAATTAAAAAGGAGATACGGATCCCATGTCTGATTTGAAAGGGTGTTCAGCTGACTCTGTTCCTAGTACTTTGTGAAGTTCAATCTTGAAGTAAATGCTTGTTTTCCAATTAAAATTTTACCTGCTTTCTTTTATTGTAGCTTCTGTAATGGTGAACTTTGGCCAATGATTTTTTACTTATCAAATGGCACCGTGTGGCTCTTGAAACTAGCAATAAATTTCTTGGACAAAATCAAATAGTTATTGAACTGGAGAGTGTCCCATATTTGTGTCCTCTCCAGTACAATGTTCTGGAGGGGACATAAGTGAAGGACACCAAAGAAAACCAAAGAACATATAGACTAGACTTTCCAATATAATTTTTTGTTTAATTTGAAACATATGCAAACATAAAAGGCCCAACATAAAACAGGAAAAATTCTAGAGGACTGTATATGGCTATCACTTTTAATCAGAGTCCCTTAATTCAGTGGAAGAATGCTATTACAGCAGTCAATGACAATTACTGCATATCATGAGTGTTGCCAACACTCTAGAACTTTCACAAGCCTTGTACGCAGTACCCAGTTATATTGACCTAAATCGTTCCAAATTTTAATATTTCCCAGAAAAAAGTGACACTCAAATTAACATGTTATTCGTACTGGAGTGGACATGTTTTATGGGACAGGTATCTGTGACCCTTAATTCTGCTTGAATTACAATAAAAGTTGTTGTACTTTTCTCAAACATTAAGGATACAGTCACATCAATGGAAAAATGAAACAAATTTAGTAAGTTTTCTGAATAAATATGGTATAGATATAAGGCATTCATGTCTATTGACTGTTTAAAAAATATGTCAAGAACACAAGTGGCTCTTTTTCATTAATAGTAGAATAATTCCAATTGTTTCATCCAATGGTGTGCATCAGTAGTTGTATATTATCAGTTTCCATGAACTTTTTATCTGCACCAGGGTGTTAAACATAGACAGATGGTAAAATACTGGAGGGGACATTTTTGGGACATTAAACAGTAACATGATGAACCTACAAAATGGATAAGAACAGGTAACATATGTACAGGATGTTCCAAAGTCTTAAGAAAACCACTGAAATATCAAGCAAGTCACTGAGAAAAACATCAAAATGACTTATCAAATTTATATATATCTAAGTATGTGTATTCATTAACTCAATACCTTACAAGCGCAACTGTTTGCTGTATCTTTTTCATATCTTCTAAGTTTTGAAAGCTATCAATGTCACATTAAAAGTAGTAACCATGTATTTAGAAAGAAAGGATCATCACCCTTCAATACCATAATGTTTACCAAAGCAAGAAAGACTCAGACTGTTGAGTCCTGGAGTGGACACACTTGTGGGACATATTAATTCAAACCTAAAACCATAGCTACAGATATGTAGGGGGTTAAGTTGGTGATGATGGGCAAATTATTTTTATGCCCCCGCATCATATGATGCCGGGGGCATAAAGTTTTTCAGTTTTCCGTACGTGCGTACATGTGTACGTCCGTATGTACATGTGTGTGTACGTACGTACGTGATTCTGTAACCTCAGGTTAAAGTTTTTGTAAGAGGTAGAGCCTGAACTTTTAGAACTCATATTTTCCTAACCATTTGATGGAATGGTTCATCTTTGGTATGATGATAGATATAGGTCCAAAGTTTTATTAAGCAATACCCCCACCCATGCCTGTGACCTCAAGGTCAAGGTCACAGACTTAGAAATTTTCAATGTTAAAGACTCAGGTTAAGGTTTTTGTAACAGGTAGACTTGAATATTTTAGAACTCATATTTTCCAAACCATTTGATGCAATTGGTTCATATTTGGTATGATTATAGATATAGGACCAAAGTTTTATTCAGCGATACCCCCACCCATGCCCATGGCGTCAAGGTCATGGACTTAGAAATTTCCCATGTTAAAGACTCCAGTTAAGGTATTTGTACCTGGTAGAACCTGAACTTTTTTCTGTACCCAAAAAGAGACATTTTTGCAGATTGTGCAAAAACTACTGGACCAATTCTCATCAAATTTTCACCACTGAAAAAATATAACCATATGCTTATAACACAGTTGAAAAATTGAACAAGATATCATACTCAGTAAAGGAATTATGGCTCAAAAGGACATTTTATATACCTCTAATGTAATGTGAAAGTGCCCATGTAAGACCAAAGGGCCCCGAGGCGGGCCATTTTTGGCCTCAAGGCTATAATTTAAACAATCTTGGTAGAGGTCCACTAGCTGAAGCTTCATACCAAATATCAAAGACCTTGGCCTTGTGGTTTCAGAGAAGAAGATTTTTCAAGATTTTCCCTATATAAGTCAATGTAAAACCAAAGGCATTTTTGGCCCAAGGGCTATAATTTGAACAATCTTGGTAGAGGTCCACAAGATGAAGCTTCATACCAAATATCAAAGGCATTTTTGGCCCAAGGGCTATAATTTGAACAATCTTGGTAGAGGTCCACAAGATGAAGCTTCATACCAAATATCAAAGACCCGGCCTTGCAGTTTCTGAGAAGATTT
This sequence comes from Lucinisca nassula, assembly GCA_963580285.1. Classification (NCBI taxonomy): domain Eukaryota; kingdom Metazoa; phylum Mollusca; class Bivalvia; order Lucinida; family Lucinidae; genus Lucinisca; species Lucinisca nassula. The sequence continues at coordinate 32,448,692 of OY757025.1, read as the reverse complement.
TTAAAGATTTTCCCTACATAAACCTATGTAAAACCAAAGGGCCCCGGTGAAGGGGAATTTTTGGCCCCAGCACTATAATTTGAAAAATCTTGGTAGAGGTCCACTAGATGAAGCTTCATACCAAATAGCAAAGACCTGGCCTTGCAGTTTCTGAGAAGACCATTTTTCAAGATTTTCCCTATATAAGTCTATGTAAAACTAAAGGGCCCCGAAGGGGGGGGGGGGGGGCGCTATAATTTGAACAATCTTGGTAGAGGTCCACAAGATGAAGCTTCATACCAAATATCAAAGACCTGGGCCTTCCAGTTTCAGAGAAGAAGATTTTTAAAGATTTTCCCTACATAAACCTATGTAAAACCAAAGGGCCCCGGAGCGGGGGCATTTTTGGACCCAGCACTATAATCTGAACAATCTTGGTAGGGGTCCACTAGATGAAGCTTCATACATAATAGCAAAGACCTGGGCCTTGCAGTTTTAGAGAAGAAGATTTTTAAAGATTTTCCATATATATAAGCCCATGTAAAACCAAAGGGCCCCCGGGCGGGGGCATTTTTGGCCCCAGCACTATAATTTGAACAATCTTGGTAGGGGTCCACTAGATGAAGCTTCATATCAAATATCAAAGACCTTGGCCTTGCGGTTTCAGAGAAGAAGATTTTTACAGATTTTCCCCATATAAGCCCATGTAAAACCAAAGGGCCCCGGGCAGGGGACATTTTTGGCCCCAGCACTATAATTAGAACAATCTTGGTAGGGGTCCACTAGATGAGGCTTCATGCCACAAATTAAAGACCTCGGCCTTGCGGTTTCAGAGAAGAAGATTTTTGAAGATATTTCCTATATAAGCCCATGTAAAACCAAAAGGCTCCGGGGCGGGGGCATTTTTGGCCCAAGCACTATAATTTGAACAATCTTGGTAGGGGTCAACTAGATGAAGCTTCATACCAAATATCAATGACCTGGGCCTTGCGGTTTCAGAGAAGAAGATTTTTTAAGTTTTCAGTGAAAAAATCTTTTTTTGGCTGCTGTGACCTATTATGTGCAACGGACTGGAACCATTTGAACAACTTTGAAAGGGGACCACCTAAGGATCATTCCTGTGGAGTTTGGTCAAAATCCAATCAAGTGGTTTAGGAGGAGATGTCGTTTGAAGAAATTGTTTACACACGGATGACAGACAGAAAGTGATCCTAATATAAAACACAAGAGGGCCATGATGGCCCTGGATCGCTCACCTGATCCATAGTGTAACAAGTGGGCCCGAGAGAGGGCCATTATTGGTCCCAGGGCTTTAATGTGCATAATGTTGAGGGAGGTCTTAAAGGTGAAGCTTCATACCAAACATCAACAAAGGCTATAATTTGAACAATCTTGGCAAAGGTCCACAAGATGAAGCTACACATCAAATATCAAAGACCTGGGCCTAGCGGTTTCAGAGAAACCAAAGGGCCCCGGGACGGGGGCATTTTTTGCCCCAGCACTATAATTTGAACAATCTTGGTAGGGGTCCACTAGATGAAGCTTCATACCAAATATCAAAGTCCTGGGCCTTGTGGTTTCAGAGAAGAAGATTTTTAAAGATTTTCCCTATATAAGCCCATGTAAAACCAAAGGGCCCCGGGGCGGGGGCATTTTTGGCCCCAGCACTATAATTTGAACAATCTTGGTAGGGGTCCACTAGATGAATCTTCTTACCAAATATCAAAGACCTGGGCCTTGTGGTTTCAGAGAAGAAGATTTTTAAAGATTTTCCCTATATAAGCCAATGTAAAACCAAAGGGCCCCCGGGCGGGGGCATTTTTTGTCCCAGCACTATAATTTGAACAATCTTGGTATGGGTCCACTAGATGAAGCTTCATACCAAATATCAAAGTCCTGGGCCTTGTGGTTTCAGAGAAGAAGATTTTTAAAGATTTTCCCTATATAAGCCTATGTGGCCCCGGGGCGGGGGCATTTTTGGCCCCAGCACTATCATTTGAACAATCTTGGTAAGGGTCCACTAGATGAAGCTTCATACCAAATATCAAAGACCTGAGCCTTGTGGTTTCAGAGAAGAAGATTTTTAAAGATTTTCCCTATATAAGCAAATGTAAAACCAAAGGGCCCCGTGGCGGGGACATTTTTTGTCCCAGCACTAAAATTTGAACAATCTTGGTAGGGGTCCACTAGATGAAGCTTCATACCAAATATCAAAGTCCTGGGCCTTGTGGTTTCAGAGAAGATTTTTAAAGATTTTCCCTATATAAGCCTATGTCAAACCAAAGGGCCCCGGGGCGGGGGCATTTTTGGCCCCAGCACTATAATTTAAACAATCTTGGTAGGGGTCCACTAGATGAAGCTTCATACCAAATATCAAAGACATGGGCCTTGTGGTTTCAGAGAAGATGATTTTTAAAGTTTTTCCCTATATAAGCCAATGTAAAACCAAAGGGCCCCGTGGCGGGGGCATTTTTTGTCCCAGCACTAAAATTTGAATAATCTTGGTAGGGGTCCACTAGATGAAGCTTCATACCAAATATATAAGACCTGGGCCTTGTGGTTTCAGAGAAGAAGATTTTTAAAGATTTTCCCTAAATAGGCCAATGTAAAACCAAAGGGCCCCGTGGCGGGGGCATTTTTTGTCCCAGCACTAAAATTTGAACAATCTTGGTAAGGGTCCACTAGATGTTGCTTCATACCAAATATCAAAGTCCTGGGTCTTGTGGTTTCAGAGAAGAAGATTTTTAAAGCTCTTCCCTATATAAGCCCATGTAAAACCAAAGGGCCCCGGAGCGGGGGCATTTTTGGCACCAGCACTATAATTTGAACAATCTTGGTAGGGGTCCACTAGATGAAGCTTCATACCAAATATCAAAGACCTGGGCCTTGTGGTTTCAGAGAAGAAGATTTTTAAAGATTTTCCCTATATAAGCCCATGTAAAACCAAAGGGCCCCAGGGCGGGGGCATTTTTGGCCCCAGCACTATAATTTGAACAATCTTGGTAGGGCTCCACTAGATGAATCTTCTTACCAAATATCAAAGACCTGGGCCTTGTGGTTTCAGAGAAGAAGATTTTTAAACATTTTCCCTATATAAGCCAATGTAAAACCAAAGGGCCCCCGGGCGGGGGCATTTTTTGTCCCAGCACTATAATTTGAACAATCTTGGTATGGGTCCACTAGATGAAGCTTCATACCAAATATCAAAGTCCTGGGCCTTGTGGTTTCAGAGAAGAAGATTTTTAAAGATTTTCCCTATATAAGCCTATGTGGCCCCGGGGCGGGGGCATTTTTGGCCCCAGCACTATCATTTGAACAATCTTGGTAAGGGTCCACTAGATGAAGCTTCATACCAAATATCAAAGACCTGAGCCTTGTGGTTTCAGAGAAGAAGATTTTTAAAGATTTTCCCTATATAAGCAAATGTTAAACCAAAGGGCCCCGTGGCGGGGGCATTTTTTGTCCCAGCACTAAAATTTGAACAATCTTGGTAGGGGTCCACTAGATGAAGCTTCATACCAAATATCAAAGTCCTGGGCCTTGTGGTTTCAGAGAAGAAGATTTTTAAAGATTTTCCCTATATAAGCCTATGTCAAACCAAAGGGCCCCGGGGCGGGGGGCATTTTTGGCCCCAGCACTATAATTTAAACAATCTTGGTAGGGGTCCACTAGATGAAGCTTCATACCAAATATCAAAGACATGGGCCTTGTGGTTTCAGAGAAGATGATTTTTAAAGATTTTCCCTATATAAGCCAATGTAAAACCAAAGGGCCCCGTGGCGGGGGCATTTTTTGTCCCAGCACTAAAATTTGAATAATCTTGGTAGGGGTCCACTAGATGAAGCTTCATACCAAATATCAAAGACCTGGGCCTTGTGGTTTCAGAGAAGAAGATTTTTAAAGATTTTCCTTAAATAGGCCAATGTAAAACCAAAGGGCCCCGTGGCAGTGGAATTTTTTGTCCCAGCACTAAAATTTGAACAATCTTGGTAGGGGTCCAGTAGATGATGCTTCATACCAAATATCAAAGTCCTGGGTCTTGTGGTTTCAGAGAAGAAGATTTTTAAAGTTCTTCCCTATATAAGCCCATGTAAAACCAAAGGGCCCCGGAGCGGGGGCATTTTTGGCACCAGCACTATAATTTGAACAATCTTGGTAGGGGTCCACTAGATGAAGCTTCAAACCAAATATCAAAGACCTGGGCCTTGTGGTTTCAGAGAAGAAGATTTTTAAAGATTTTCCCTATATAAGCCCATGTAAAACCAAAGGGCCCCAGGGCGGGGGCATTTTTGGCCCCAGCACTATAATTTGAACAATCTTGGTAGGGCTCCACTAGATGAAGCTTCATACCAAATATCAAAGACCTGGGCCTTGTGGTTTCAGAGAAGAAGATTTTTAAAGATTTTCCCTATAAAAGCCTATGTAAAACCAAAGGGCCCCAGGGCGGGGGCATTTTTGGCCCCAGCACTATAATTTGAACAATCTTGGTAGGGGTCCACTAGATGAAGCTTCATACCAAATATCAAAGACCTGGGCCTTGTGGTTTCAGAGAAGAAGATTTTTTAAGTTTTTGGTGAAAAAAATCTATTTTTGGCTCCTGTGACCTAGATGTGCAACGGACCGGAACCATTTGAACAACTTTGAAAGGGGACCACCTAAGGATCATTCCTGTGAAGTTTGGTCAAAATCTGATCAGTGGTTTAGGAGGAGATGTCGTTTAAAGAAATTGTTTACGCACGCACGCACGGACGGACGCACGCACGGACGGACGCACGCACACACGACGGACAAAAAGTGATCTCAAAAGCTCACCTCGTCACTATGTGACGGTGAGCTAAAAACTAAGCGCACAGTGCGGTAATTAGGGCGAATACGGTACTTTTCACTGACCGTTTCAAGGCAGTTCTTCTGTCGTGGTTTATTTTTGTTATAGTTCGTCTTTGAATGTGTGTATCATTTATATCTTTTTGTTTTGGATAGCCAATTGGCCATTTTGTGGTAGAGTAGCTGTCCTTTTGACTTTCCACTATTGATATTTCCATTAGGGTCTAGTTATTTCATGTTTGTGTTTCTTTCCCTTTGGTGTCTCTGATGGGAAGCATGGATTAACTGTATCGTTTCCTGATCATTGCCTTCACTTTTATTTCTCATGACGTGGCCCTGGGGACTTAATGAAGTTTAAAATCAAAGCTTGGTTTATACCCACACTTTAAGTTGCTGTGCACTTCTAGATTCCATTGTCCTTTTCCTAGTATCCACAGGCGTTCCCATTCCACCAGGGGGTGGGGGTGGCATCCCAGGGGACATTCCTGGCCTTGGCATCCCTGAAATACATAATACACGTAAATGGAATGTCATTCTCCAGATTGTTAGCATTACACCATTAAACACTTAAATTACCAATTACATTAATTGACCTCTGCTTTGTTGGATGCTGGTTACTTTATAAGACATTGGTCCAAACATTGTGGACCAGATCAGACTGCTCCTAGGAGCAGTCTGATCTGGATCCACATTGTTTGCCTGTATGCAAAAATATTCTAAAGTAAATTTGGAAGAAGATGTAGTAAACAACATAAACAGGGGACATTTTCAGATGCAGTTTTTCTTGGTATCATAAGGGCTAATGCGCCAAACACGGAACATTTCAGATAGAGAATCCATCTTTCGTCAACATTTCGGCTGTGGATTTCAACAGTTGCAATAACTTATTCAATTTAAAAGAAAACCAACATGAACAAACTTAATAATATTATGGTATTATTTTAATTTCAACCAGCACTGTGCAATTTGGATCAAGATTCAAATCATAATAATGTTTGAATATATGGACGATCTTAAGGAGCAGGGATACAGACTAAGCAGTTTGCTTTAAGGGCCCAGACTGCCATAAATCCAAATTTTACAGAGGCAAATTAATAGGCATTTTAATTCAAAACTTAAGCGTCCATCAAAAATTTAGGCACCTTGGGCGACTGGGCACCTGTTAGTCGGTATCCCTGACGAGTAGCTATTTCACATGAAGTATATTGTTTGTTTGATTTGAGGTTTTGCATCCCCGTCAACACCGTATAGGTCATTTTGGAGACGTTGCTTCCAATTTTGTGGGAATTTTACCCGACATTGAGATGAAATGACAACTCAAGCCCTGTCACCAAATGAAACCAATAGGGTTTATAAGCATGGACGGTCCGCCTCGCACTGCGGTTCCTGGACAGGCTAAGATCCTCTTAGCAGTTTACCAGTACTAGTGTGCGGACGGTTTCAGCTCTGCATGGAAGCATCATGCAGCCCATCTATTTTTTCAAGCCCCAATGGGCGGGGGCGGATGAAGTATATGAATGATGCCTCAGGTGAGTTTCATAAATTTCATATCTAAAAAGAAGCAACACTAACAATTAACTTAGCAGATTACATGTATCAATTTAAGGGGAAATGATACACCTTCAGGGGAGACAACTTTTTCCGACTATTTGTTCTTCCCTATCCTTAAGATGTTTGTTTGTTTGAGGTTTACTTCCAAACAACAACTAAGATCATATGGAGATGGGACCTCGGTTTAACCCACTGCATGCAGGAAACCCCTAAATGGGGTACCTTGGCAAACAGTGCAGGCAGAGATCAGACAGAATGCGGCGTCTGATCAGGGCCTGCACTATTTGCTAACAGAATTTTCCATCAAAAAAGAATAAAAACGAAAAAAAATAGATCTGACACCCCTTTTATGGCAAATGGACTTGTTCAACATAAAGCAATAGAAGAGTCCACTAGTATACAATGGGTTAAAGACTAATACAAAATAAAAGTTTGGAGATGCCCAGATTCAACCCAAAAGGCGAGTCTATGTTTTACCACTACACCATGAATGTTTCTCCCATATGTTGAGAATCATTTTTTGGTTGACAGTAAACTTCTTAGTTCTCTATCCGTGAGGCTTACCGTTATGATCCATAGTGGCAGATAGGCCGAAGCAAACAGTGCAGACCCAGATCAGACTGCTCCTGAAGGAGCAGTCTGATCAGGGTCTACACTGTTTGCCATTCCATTTGACCAAATCATTAGGATATTTATGGTACACCATTATCCTGAGGATCATTTTTCCTTTAACAGTATTGTTTTTGTTTGTATTGGAGTTTAACGGCCCAGTCAACATTATTTTAGGCCATTTTTGAGCCGGTCAGTTTACCTATCCACACTTTTGCTGGGCAGGCTTATACATAAGCGGTTAACATGTACACTCAGTGCCAGAAGCTGACATATGCCCTTCTTGAATCAGCGGAAGGGAGAGAATGACCGCAGAAAAGATTTCATGACCAATCCTCTCGAAAGAATGTTGCCAACCCCTGCAGGTCGCGAACCCGCGTCCTCCTGATCACCAGTGAGACGTACATCTGACTGAGCTACCGTGGCCGGCTTCCTTTAACAGCAATTCTCTAATTCAGTGAGGCTTGCCTCATTGGAAAGCAAACAGGAAGTCCAAATACCTGTAAAAATCCTAAAAATTCAGACACCTTAAGGACTTGCTGTAACTCTCCTAAAATTTTAACAAATTTGTTCCATGATCCAGCAAGGAGTCCAAAAGGTGCAGACACAATGGCAAACTGTGTAGACCCTGATCAGACTGCTCCTAGCAGTCTGATCTGGGTCTGCACAGATTGCTAAGGCCTATCTGTCCCAATAATTAGGATCATTACGGTACATGCTAATGCTATTGAAACTGTCTCCATGTAAATATGGCTAAACATGGTAAGGTGTATGCAATCCCCTTAAAGAACAAACAAAAAACAACATGCCAATAAACGACAGCGCAGCTGAGAAATACACACAACTACACCACAACCTCTTTCTGACACTGTACATTGAACCATTTTGTATCAAACAGAATCTTTCTCGTTATATATAGCAGTCCATTTCCAAATTAACAGGGCTGGAAAATTCTTCAAAATTTCATGACCAAGGGTATGTAGATTTTGGTAAATTCCATAGGCACAAGACAAAATTTTTACTCGTCCTCCAAACTTTTTACTCCTGACAAGTGGACGAGTGGAATTATCCAGCCCTGATCTAGGGGTGACAGATTGCATTATATTTACTAGAGGAAGCGACCAGTGGGTCACGTATACCCCCGGCCAGAGCCACCCTCAGATATATCTTTCGAACTTGTATGTATATGAATGAAGAAGTGAAGAAGCTATAAGAATCTATAAATGTGCTTGTAAAAGCTAAACCAAACATAAAATTTCTAAATGGACCAAGGGAGTGAGGGCATCAAAGTTACTGAAGGGGTTGGGGCATCAATGTTACTGAAGCAGCAGGGTGGGTAAGCATCAATGAAAACTTTGGTTTGGTATGCAACATTGATGCAAGTATCAATACTTATGTGGCTATTTTTGGCAAGATTGATACTTAAGTGGCTACTTTTAGCCACAGAAAAGAAGTATTTTCGGTGTCTAACGGAATAAATCCCATTGACTTACATTGATTCTGTCCATTTACATAGCCACCTAACTATACATTTGTTAGTGCGGACGGATGGAAACACGGACGGACGGACGAACGGCAGGATGTAAACTATATACCATAGCATACTTCGTATGCCGGGGGTATAATAAAGGTCTATGAGGAAAATGGCCAAACGTTTTGCAAACAGTATAGGGCCTAGGCTATGATCAGATAAGTTTTGAAAGAGGTGGTGGTGTTTGGTGTAGTTTATGGCCCTTTCAACACTATTTCGCACAACCTGGACAGTCAACTGTACTGAAAGAATGAACTAGCAGACAACACTACTGGTATATCATGCCTACTGAAACTGGCTTAGAAAATGAATGATGACCCTGAATTGCTCACCTGAGCTCTAGATGTGTCACTGTATGTGTAAAGTGACGGGGTCATGATGTCAATCATAGATTTTTTCTTCCCTTTTTAGCTCTGGCAGCCATCTTGTTCAATGGTGCAAAGCCATTTAGCCGTTTTGGTTAATGGTGCAGAACCACTTTAGCTATTCTGGTAGAGAACTACATGCACCTACATGTAGACAACATTCCTGTACAGTTTGAATGAAATTGGCCAATGGCGAAGTTGTCAATTTACGTTAAGTTTTTTTCCCCTACCGTAATGATCCTAAGTATTGGGACAGGTAGGCCTAAGCCAACAGTGCAGATCTAGATCAGACTGCTTCTGAAGGATCAGGGTCTACACTGTTTGCCATTCCATCTGCACCCTTTGGATTCCTTGCTGGATTGTTTCGTTTTTTGTTTGATTTGAGGTTTTATGTCCCCGTCAACACTGTATAGGTCATTTTGGAGATGCTGCTTCCAATTTTGTGGGACTTTTACCCGACACTGAGATGAAATGACATCTCAAGCCCTGTCGCCCAATGAAACCAATAGGGTTTATAAGCATGAATGGTCCTACTCGCACCACTTTGCCTTGGCAAGCTTAGATCTTCTAAACGGTTTACCAGTACTTGTGTGCGGTCTGTTTCAGCTCTGCATGGAGGCATCATGCAGCCCAAATATTTCTTTTAGCCCCGAACAAATTTGTTAAAATTTTAGGAGAATTACAGCAAGTCCTCAAGGTGTCTGAAGTTTTAGGGTTTATATGGTAATTTTAACCCTAATTTTTTATTTCTGCCTATTCTGGTAGATTTGTTTGTTTGTTTGATTTGAGGTTTAACATCCCCGTCAACACTGTAAAGGTCATTTTGGAGACGTTGCTTCCAATTTTGTGGGACTTTTACCCAACATTGAGATGAAATGACATCTCAAGCCCTGTCGCCCAATGAAACCAATTGGGTTTATTAGCATGGACGGTCCGCCTCGCACTGCGGTTCCTGGACAGGCTTAGATCCTCTAAGCTGTTTACCAGTACTAGTGTGCGGTCCGGATTCAGCTCTGCGTGGAAGCATCATGCAGCCCATATATTTCTTCAAGCCCCTATGGGCGGGGGCCGGACTATTCTGGTAGAGAGCCACCTAGGCTATAGTCTTAAACAGTTTGGATGAAATCTGGTCCAAGAATTTAGAAGTTGTCATTTAAAACTTTTCTATTTTAAGTTCTGGAGATCATTTTGTTCAATGGAGTGGAACCATTTTAGCTATTTGGTAGAAAGTCACACAACATTCCTGTGACGTTTGAATGAAATTAACCAAAAGGTTAAGGAGGTAACCAAAAGGTTAAGGAGGAGTTGCCATTTGAAGATTATTTTTTTTCTCTGGCAACCATCGTTCAATGGAGAATCATTTTCGCTATTTTGATAGAGAGTCAGCTCTTAGCAACATTCCTGTGAAGGTGGAATGAAATTGGTCCAAGCGTTTAAGCATATTCTTGACACTGCACAACACATCACATGACATATGATGGACACTGACTGATCACAAAATAGCTCACCATGAACAGGTGAACTAAAATGGGAACAAAATACAATTGCAATGTATCTATACTTGTTCAAAAATATCACAACTCATTATGCTATAACACATTGCTCACAAACACTAGAAGCCAGTCGTGCAATTTAAGGCATTTATTCTTGATTATTGAGGACTATCATTTCGACGAAATGATAGTCAAAATTTAGTAAACTATTGATTTTCCCCAAGGAGGCCCCTTACCTGTTGAAGACAAGAGGACTAGTCTTCAGTCAGCATTGATGGCTACATAATATTATGTAACGCGTTACATAATATTATGTAGCCTCAATGCAGACTGAAGACTAGTCCTCAACAGGTAAGGGGCCTCCTTGGAGACAACCAATAGTTTACTCACTTTTGACTAAAGTATACATAATTGATTTTCCCCTAAAAGCCCTCAGTCAAGGGATCTTACAAAAGCTACTAATCACCCTATTAAGGACCGCCTTTGATCTGCTACAGACAGTATATCTCAAGGGGCAATAATACAATTATGAACACACAGTGTGTGCTACTGTTACAAGAATAAATGCCTTTAAGAAGCATTCTAATTCAATACATGTATTAAGATTCTGCATGTGTTGCCACAAATGTTTCTAAATATTCAGATAAGGAGCCTGGCCCCAGTTTTTCCAAGCATTGTTAACTTAACAGGCTTTTTAGCTGAGTAGCTTTTTTTAACCGAATGCAAAATGACAATGTTTTAAAGGCCTTGGGCCCAGCTGTTCAAAACTTACAATGTCATTAGACTTAGTTAACATATTGTTAAAACTATGTTCAATTAACTTGGCAAATACAACAAAAATACCACTAGGCTACATTAGATTTTGTGTACTTGCTAGAACAGTTAACAATTTGACCACTGAAAAGCCCCTTAAGCTAACCGTGCTTTGAATTTTTGTGTTTAGCACTTTAAGGCTTAATAATATTATCTCTGAATATTTTGAATTTTTATGGCACTCCCAGACTCACCAGAATCCTTTTGTTTTTGATTGGCTGAAAAATTCCAGACAGATCTCAAATCTAAAACCTGAACACCGATACGAGTAACTTGTTTACCACGGCTAGTTTGAACTCGCTCATGAGAATCATAGCAGCAGATAAGGTTTGTATTTTGTGATAACTGAAGGATAGTTTTTGTCAATTCTCCATAAAAACCTATATGTATGTTGTGGGTATTCATTAGAACCGCCTCTTACCCACAACATAGGTTTATATGAAGAAATAAGGAAAACTAGCCTTCAATTTTCTAATTGAAGGATAGTTTTTGTCAATTCTCCATAAAAACTTATGTTGTGGGTATTCATTAGAACTAGCCGAGTCCCTGTGTGTCAAAAAAGCTTAACCATGATCGATACGTAAGTGTGACATCGGATTATACAGACTGCGGAATTCTGTTGCTGTCAAATATACCGTACTTCTTGAAAAAGCATAAAAACTAGAACTGTCAGAGGATCTGACTATAGCCCTGTCAGAGGAGAAAGACTCATGAATTAATGGTAAAGACTTGTGAGAGGGTTAAATCCCTAACAAGGTACCTACGCCTTGTAGACTTTTTGCGTTATTAGATCTGAAAAACAGTCTAAGTTAAAAAATAAGTTTTGGATAATGAAAAAACCACATGCACATCTTAAGACCTCTTTGAAAACACCTGAAAAGTTTCAAAGGATTGGCCTAGAACTGTAAGAGGAGTTGCGTTCACAAGGTAGCTACTCCCTATACATTTTAACATTAGTAGATCTCAAAAAGTGTCTTAGTTAAAAAAGTGAAATAAGTGGAAAAAAAATAATTTTAGGATAATGAAAAAAGCACATGCACATCTTCAGACCTATATGAAAACACCTGTAAAGTTTCAAAAGGATTGACCTAGAACTGTAAGAGGAGTTGCGGTCACAAGGTAGCTACTCCCTATACATTTTAACATTAGTAGATCTCAAAAATTGTCTAAGTTAAAAAAGGTGAAATAAGTGAAAAAAATTATTTAAGGATAATGAAAAAAGAATATGCACATCTTCAGACCTATATGAAAACACCTGTAAAGTTTCAAAAGGATTGACCTAGAACTGTAAGAGGAGTTGCGGTCACAAGGTAGCTACTCCCTATACATTTTAACATTAGTAGATCTCAAAAATTGTCTAAGTTAAAAAAAGGTGAAATAAGTGAAAAAAATTATTTAAGGATAATGAAAAAAGAATATGCACATCTTCAGACCTATATGAAAACACCTGTAAAGTTTCAAAAGGATTGACCTAGAACTGTAAGAGGAGTTGCGGTCACAAGGTAGCTACTCCCTATACATTTTAACATTAGTAGATCTCAAAAATTGTCTTAGTTAAAAAAGGTGAAATAAGTGAAAAAAAATATTTAAGGATAATGAAAAAAGAATATGCACATCTTCAGACCTATATGAAAACATCTGTAAAGTTTCAAAAGGATTGACCTAGAACTGTAAGAGGAGTTGCGGTCACAAGGTAGCTACTCCCTATACATTTTAACATCAGTAGATCTCAAACATTGTCTTAGTTAAAAAAGGTGAAATAAGTGAAAAAAAATATTTAAGGATAATGAAAAAAGAATATGCACATCTTCAGACCTATATGAAAACACCTGTAAAGTTTCAAAAGGATTGACCTAGAACTGTAAGAGGAGTTGCGGTTACAAGGTACCCACTATCAAATGTTACAGACAGACAGACAGATGGAATTCCGGACAAGCCAAATCCAATATAGCCCCCACTTTTTCAAAGCGGGGCTATAATAATATCATCTTATTAGAGCATGTGAAATATTTAAGACTAATAAGATTTTGTTTGTAATGAGGTTTTACATCCTGAGCAACACATTATAGGTCATTTTGGCGATGATGCTTCCAATTTTGTGGGACTTACATCGACAATGAGATGAAATAATATCTCAAGCCTTGCTGCCCAAAGAAGCCCCCATGGTTTAAAGTTGTGTTGGGCTTTAATGACAAGTCAGTCCCTGTGGGTCATTTTGTGTCGTCTTCCAGAGAAAGGAAGCAAACAGCAAGATTGAAGAAGAGACAGTAATGAAAGTGAGATACAGGTGAGAAAGAGGAAAATAAATGGAAGTGCAGAATCCAACGAAATTAAAACATTCCCACTTTACCCGTACCTGCTGCAAGGACAGCAGGCCTTGCCCAATTGTAAGCCAAAATCAGCCACAGTGACGCAAGATACATGATATCTTCTAATGGAGGGACAGACTTGTACCACTTTTTCTGGGCAGGCATAGACTTCCAAGTGATATACCAGTATTCAAAAGTTTGGTCAGTTTAAGCTCAGCGTAGCACAATGTAGCCCAATCTATTTTGCCAAGCCCCAATCTGCTGGAGCTCAAGACTAATATGGTATACATACTTGATATTGGCTGTCAAAAAGGATTTTTTTTTTTTTTGCAGTATAATCTGATTGGATGATAAGGTAAATACAGAGAAGGTTCAATTTCCATTTTCATGTGACTTTTACCCAACAATGAGATGAAATGACATCTCAAGCCCTGCCGACCTATGAAACCAATAGGGTTTATATGCATGGATGGCCCAACTCGCACAACTTTACCTGGGAAGGCTTAGACCTCCTAAGCGGTTTACCAGTACTCATGTGCGGTTAGTTTCAGCTTTGCATAGAAACTTCATGCAGCCGAATCTATTTCTCCAAGCCCCGATCGGTTGGGTCCACAAGTCAGACTGTCCCTGGGCGGTAGAGCTTGAGACCAGCATTTTCCTTGTCCTTCAAAAATGCAAGATATTACCCCTTTTTGACTCTGTCCCCTAAATCTTCATCTTAGAGAGGCTTAAATAAATTTCGGCAATGTCATTTCATCTCAATGTCAGATAAAAGTCTCATAACTCGGAACCAAGGACTCCAAAATGATTTAAAGTGTTTATCATGAACAACATACATGTATACTGGTCAGAATGTTTTGTTTGTTTGATTTGAGGTTTAACATCCCCGTCAACACTGTAAAGGTCATTTAGGAGACGTTGCTTCCAATTTTGTGGGACTTTTACTTGACATTGAGATGAATTGACATCTCAAGCCCTGTCGCCCAATGAAACCAATGGGGTTTATTAGCATAGCTGGTCAGAATGTCTGTTTAAAATGGACAGACTACATAAAATGAACTACAAGTAGTCAAGTACCTGTATTTGTTTCGTGCTGTTTTCAGCAAAAATTGATGTCTATGTTTTATTTATTGATTTGTTTACCGTATGTCATAGGGTATAGGTATATAGCACACTTGTACTGCCTTGCGGTAAAAGCCGGCTTTTATAGCGACGCGGTAGAGTGTTGGCCTGTCAGTCCGGCGGCCCGGGTTCGATCCCCGGGTTCGATGCTACAGATAAAATTTGGACCCAAAGGTGATTAGCATTTTTTCACCTGTTACACGTACATGTATTCATGTTCACATCTTTGGATTATTATCCTCATATCAAAGTACATCCCAACCCCTAGAAGCCTCCGTGATATAGTGGTTACGCTACTCACCATATAAACAAGGGGTCACAGGATCAATCCCACGCTTCTCCAGACTTTCGGATGAGTCTTTAAACCGAGGTCCTGTCTCCGTATGATCTTAGCCGTTGGTGGGGCGTAAAACTCAAACACTTACTCACATCCCAACCCCACCTTTTTATAACACTACTGTTGAGGTCAAAGGCAGAAACTGTTAAACAACCATTTTATGTATAGATTATATAGAAAAATGGCCATTTATGGTCATTTCTGGGATTGTCTTTGGCATCCATCTTTGAAGTGTGTTATATATATATCCAAAACAATGTTTTAATGAACAGTGTTACCGAAAACAGATGCAGTGTACCTGAGTATTTCCAAATCCACTGATTTCATTGCTATATAGATATGTATGGTTTAACCTATTTTGTACTGGAAACCCCAAAACAGGTAGTTAGCAAACAGTGCAGGCCCAGATCAGATGCCGAAAAATGCAGCATCTGATCAGGGCCTACACTGTTTGCAAAACATTCAACCAGTTTCCAAATAGATTTTGAAGAAAACACCTGACAACCCTAAATTTCGAGATGGACTGCTATTTAAAAGGAAGAAGATTCCATCTGGTACAAAAAGGGTTAAGCTACTAATTTTGGGGATAAATCTTTAATTCAACATTTTCAAATCCAAAACCATGTTATAATAAATAGTGTTATAAAGTGGTATAGGTCTACTTATTAACTCGCTGTAAGCTTTGTATACATTTTTCACTGACCTCCGTAAGGGTGTGGTGGCATTCCTCCATGTGGTGGTCCTGCCATTCCCATCCTTGGTGGTCCTCCCATAGAAGGCCCAGTACCAGGGTGCCCTGGGCCAGGGCTGAATCCTGGGCGTGGTGGAGGTCCCTGAAAATACATGTAAATGATTGCAACTGAGGCAGTGTACCTATTAAAAACTATAAACAATAGTAGCAACAACAACTAATTTTGATATGATTGGCACAAAATTTTAATAATACATATAACCCATTGTATGCGGGAAACCCCTAAAGGGTACCTTGGCAATAAGAGCAGGCCCAGATCAGACATCGCAGAATGGGGCATCTGACCAGGGCCTGCACTATTTGCTAGCAGAATTTTCCGTCAAAAATGGAATAACAACAACAAGAGGCCCATGGGCCACAACGCTCACCAGAGCTCAGGGGGCCACTGCCCACTGGCAGCAATGTATTTTAATTAACCATGGAAGCCCTGTGCCCAAGGATGCTACAGATAAAATTTGGACCCAATCAACCTAGTGGCGTCAGATTCTGATGTCGCTTGAATGTGTTGTTGCAGGACAACAGATGACAATTGACAACTTCCCATCTGTGGCAATAAATAGGCCAAAAAGAACATTATTAAAGGAACATTTCTATGAAAGTGTGACAAAATATCTTGAAAGGCATTAATGTCATTTTTCAATTTTCCCCATTATAAGTCAATGGAAACTCTTAACTTGCCATAGCAAACAAGCCAAACTTCATACACCAGAGCTCAGGTGGACACTGCGCAATGGCAGCCATGTATTATAACATGATATGATTTTAATCTACCAATTATAAAGTCCCCCAAACAAACCCATACCCAAATGAGCAGCCATGTGGACTGTATCTGAAATATTAGGTGTTTTATAAAGTAGAGAGGGTGGGGCATGGGCCAAATGGAGCCCTGGTTGGTGTCACTAAATGTGTCTTACCAAAAGGAACAGAGACATATATGGTTAAGCAGTGGGGATATGTATGGTTCCTGAGATGTAAGGCCTACTTTTGTTGTGACCTTGACCCCAACCTGACCCCAAGGTCAAAGGTAAAAAGTTTGACTTTGCCATTTCTTCTAAACTATCGGAGTTACACCTCTGAAACTTTGGTTTTTGGATGGCCGTTGGAATATAGAAAAATTGGAATACTATTGGTGTACCTCAACATAACCCCTAGGTCAAAGGTAAAAAAGTATGACTGTGTCATATCTTCTAAACTACACATGTATATGAGTTACACTTCTGAAACTTTGTGTATCAGTTAGAATGTTCTTTGCAACTTTTTGGTTATTGTATGGCCTTGGAACATAGAATGAATTGGGCTACTTTTAGCATGACCTTGACCTCAACATGACCCCAAGGTCAAAGATCAAATAGTATGACTTTGCCATATCTCCTAAACTATTGGAGTTACACTTCTGAAACTTTGCTTATTGGATGGCTCTTGGAATATAGAATATATTAGGCTACTTTTGGTGTGACCTCGACCCCAACACGACCCCAAGGTCAAAAAGTGTTATTTTGCCATATCTTCTAAACTATTGGAGCTACACTTCTGAAACTTTGGTTATTGGATGGCCCTTGGAATATAGAATCAATTGGGCTACTTTTGTTGTGACCTATCTGGGCATAAATGATAAGATATGCTCTTGTGCTGTAGCATTATACACCGGAGGGGGGGGGGGTGGGGGCACTGGTATGGCTAGGTGTTAGTTTGTAGACATCTTCCCAAGGATAATATTTATTAGTTATTTCTTCATGAACAGGAGTGTAAAGAATAAACAAAACAAAAAAATGTTCAAAAAGCTCTCAGAGTGCACCATTTTCTAGCCTATCCTGAGAGCTTGGCATCAAGACTTCGTGCCTTCGGCACTCGCCAATCCTCCTCGAACGCGCTGTCTCCCTCATTTTTATTTTCAAAACTTAACATGTCTGTGGACTTGTCTAGAATACCGGACCCGGTCTTTTCGTCTCAGAGTCTAGAATGCCGGGTCCGGCGTTCTAGACTCAGAGACTAAAAGACCGGGTCCGGTCGTCTAGCCACTTCCTTTCCCAAATACCCCGTTATATCTCATCCTCATAGTCTTTGCACACTTTCATGATGGTGACTATGATTATGGGGGTTTGTGGGTCTAGGATGGGGACTTTCACTATATTTTTTTGTGTCTTTGCCCAATTTAAATATCTTTGTGAGTCTTTGCCCCTCTTTGCCGTGTTTAGGTAGACCCCGTGTTATACGCCTCCACATTTCTGAGCTCAGCAGAAATAATAAAGTATACTTGATATGAAATGCAAAACACAAAGAATTAATTAGTTATCCCAATTAATAACGTTTTTTTTTCGCACAAAAATATGTTATTCAAGGTGATTTCGGTAATTTATGAGGTGCTTTCTGTGATTTCGTTAGATTTCAGTACCCCCCCCCCCCCCCCCCCCCGTCTCCTTTTTTGAAGAGTGAATAGGAGCCATTCTTTGGGAATTTCACCCGTATCCAGAGATTGTTGGAAAAGATGAGCAAAATCTGGACCTAACTCGTTTGCTAGTTCCTTCAGCTTTTTATCATTGATGGACACTTTCCCCACCCATTAATTTTATTGTTTATCACCCACCCATCAGTGTGTAGTTAAAAAAACAACAACAGGGTATTGATTTCTGAAGCGGATACCTACAGCTGGATAACCTGGCTGTGGATAATTCCGCATTGGAGGGCCTTGTGACGGATAACGCTGTGGCTGTTGCATCTTGCAAAAACATACAAAATCCTTTGTCAAAAATTTTGCCGGCGAATTCTCGTTGAAATCTCGTTCATCCTAGTTGATAGACGCTCAGGTAGCAGTACACAGTTTCCAGCCTGTGCACATGGGGAAATTTCTTCATAAGTAAGAGTAGGGATCAAATTCAGTGTCTAAATACTGTTTGGCAATTATGAAAGCAATATCTTGAATTCAGTGTATTGTTTTTGTGTCATTGTGGAGAAATATGAATTAATTCATGGTCACATGACCTGGATATCAAGGGATGTAACTGAAAATACGAAACTACTGCTATACGAATTTATCGCTACACTTTGTGTTTAAAATAGCTGCCAGACTTCATTTGGATATTGCTAAAAAAGTAAACGGCTGGCAGGGGTCAATTTCTAGCCCCCTTTCATTTTTGGTAGGTGTACAATAGAGCTGAATGCTGACAATTGTCCTTGCAAATGCAGTGTGCTGCCAGGGCTTCCTTGAAAACAGCAGAAAATGGTAAAAAAAAGGAGCAGACTTGGGTGGGGTAGGATTTGTTTACATAGCCACTACATTGGCTGTACAGTGTACAAGCTATAGAAACCAGCTTCAAATTATTCTGTGGCAAGTCACAATGCAGTGATAATACAAAAGAGAAGGGTTGCAAAGTGTACTATTTGTTACGGCTCAAAAAACTTCGTCCGCTGCGTGTCCGAGTCTCACCGACAGCTTGGAATAGTGGTTTGCTACCTCAACGAAAATCGAGACAGTTTACCGACGGTTGGACCAAATAGCGAAAGGAACCTTCCGCGAAATTTTTACCGGTATTAAATAAACAATCATTCAGAATCAGAATTGTTACTGGTTACACGTCAATTGACATTCATACACCAGGACCTGTGATGTGGGAAGTTAGTCCCTAGCTCTAACCAAAGAGGTAAATTTAGCTACACAATCATCAGCACCTTCAGCTGTCGAAATAATCGAATCGGGAAGGACATTCCAATCTCTAATGGTTCTGGGGAAGAACGACTCTTTATAAATAAGGGGAAAAGTCCATGAATGGATCAAGGAATTCCTCTCATCTAGACAGCAAAGAGTTATTGTGAATGGTACTCAGTCCTCATGGAAAGATGTCACCATCGGCATTCCCCAAGGCAGTGTCCTGGGACCAGTGCTATTCTTAATATTTATTAATGACCTACCAGATGTCATCGAGGTATCAATAAAGCTCTTTGCTGACGATGCAAAATTATATGCAGTGGTTTCTAACCAAACTGGCGAAAACAAAGTCCAAAGCAGTCTAAATTGCGCAGTTAATTGGGCAGAAGTTTGGAAAATGTTTTATAATATCATAAAATGTCACCATTTACATATTGGCAAACACGATAATGGAACGAAATACACCATGACATCCAACAATCAGGAAACTGAGCTTGAAAAAGTTAAAAGTGAAAAAGATTTGGGGGTTATAATTGACCAAAACCTACTATTTAGAGATCACATAACAGCCACAGTAAATACGGCCAATAGAAATCTTGGTATCATTTTTAGGACCTTTACATATATCGATGAAGAAATGTTCCTAAACCTCTACAAATCACTTGTGCGTCCTCACGTCGAGTACGCTACTCCAATATGGTCGCCTATATACAAGAAGGACCAAATCATCATCGAAAATGTTCAACGACGAGCAACAAAACTAGTAGCACCATGCAGAAACCTGTCATACCCCGAAAGAGTGCGTAAGTTAGGGCTACCGACCCTTGAATACAGAAGAGAAAGAGCAGACCTTATCCAAGAATATAAAATCTTAAACGATATCGACATAGTTGATAAGGACAAGCTCTTCACAAGGGCTAGATTCACTGCAACAAGAGGCCACCCTTTCAAACTACAGAAAAGAAGATCTAAATTAAACCTCAGAGCCAACGTTTTTAGCAATAGAATCGTCAACTCATGGAATGACCTACCAGATAGTGTAGTTAATGCACCCTCCGTGAATTCATTTAAAAGCAGATTAAATAAACTCTGGCACGGGCACCCTCATAAATTTGAACCAGCATGTTACCAAACCGGCCACCACACAAGAGACTATCGTCAATTCTATCGAGATGCGCCTTTAAGAAGCTAACAGCTTAGAATGGTGTCTAGGATAGTGAGTTCATAGTGAGTGAGTTCAGTTCTTGCAGTAAGGGTCTGAAACGCCAACGAATGGTGATTTCTACAGTGTCTGGCTGGGGGAACAAGGTCATCTGTTGGAATGCTGGCAGCACCCTTTAGACCTTTGTATCAAAGGATTAGCCTACTGTCTTTTCTCCTTTTCTTGAGAGACTCCCATTTTAATTTTCCAAATATTCCAGTCATGCTCCCAGTTTCAAAGCAGTAATTGCATGTTACAAATCTAGCAGCTCTATTCTGAACTTTCTCAATTTCATCGTTAAGGACCACTCCACTGGGGTCCCAGATACAACTACCATATTCCAAGATTGGGTGAACAAGACCTATATATGCTGCCTCTTTTACATCCTGAGGGCACTGATGAAGATTTCGCCTCAGGAAACCAAGCGTTCTATTTGCCTTAGTACACATGTTGCTAATATGAGTATCCCATCTCAAGTTGTGTGAGATTGTCACTCCAAGGTATCTTATGGAGTCCACATTCTCGAGGACCGTTCCCTCTAATGTGTAAGAAGCCTCAACTTTATTAGATTTCTTCCTAATTATCTGCATAATATTGCATTTAACTAGCTGAAATCTCATGCCCCATTTTCGGGCCGAACATCCTATTCTATCTATGTCAGCCTGAAGTTTCAATGAGTCATCTGTATCTCTAATTTCCCGGTAACAAACACAGTCATCTGCGAACAGTCTTATTTCTGAGTCAATGTCAGTGGAAATATCATTGATGTACAGGGATAATAAAAGTGGACCCAGAACGGTCCCTTGCGGGACTCCAGACAAAACTGGAGCCCACTCTGAAGACTCACCATTAACAACAACCCACTGTTTTCTGTTGCAAAGAAAGGAATCTATCCATTTGAGGGTCCTTCCCCCAATTCCATAACCAAATAACTTAAGAGTTTAGTAGTTCATTAGGAGGGGTGTCAAAAGCCTTCTCAAAGTCCAGAATAAATGTGTCCACCTGTCCCCCTTTGTCCAAGATTTTTGCCCAGTCATTAATAACTGTGCTTAGCTGAGTTTCACAACTGTGCCTTTTCCTAAATGCATGTTGTCTGTCTGACAAAAGTTTATGTTCGTCCAAGTGGGCCATGATGTTTGAGCAGACTATATGTTCCAGCAATTTACACTGAACACAAGTCAGAGACACAGGGCGATAATTACGGGCAAGAGCCCTATCTCCTTTTTTGAAGAGTGGACAGATGTTTGCTAAGAGACATTCTTTGGGGGATTTCACCCGTATCAAGAGACTGTTAATAATAATAATAATCGTCTTTATTTTGAGAGGGTAACACATTTAGCAACAACAAGCTAATCTTCCATGAGGCCCCTCTGTTGAAACAAGTGTGCAAAAAATGGACCCAACCCATTTTCTAGTTCCTTCAGGACTCTAGGATGAAGCTCATCAGGTCCTAAGGTCTTACTTGGGTTTAAGCCTTGAAGTGACTTGATCACTCCTGCAGCTGTCACAACAATATTATTCATGAATAGGGCCGATCTTCCAGTAAATGGAACCTCCGTGAACTCAGTTTTATTAAACGCATCATTGAATTGACCAACTAGTTCCTCTGCCCTTTCAGGGTCTGATTCAGCAACCCCGTTCCCTCCTCTTTTATGAAGGGGCGGGATACCTTGCCTGTCTTTCTTCTTGTTATTGATATATTTGTAGAAGTCTCTTGGATTTGCCTTTACATCACCTATCAAGTTATTCACATACAAATCATGCTGATTTTTTTTTTATCAGTCTTGATTTCACGTCTCAAGTTTTCAAATTTTGCATGACAAAATATGTTTTAATAACATTAAATTATAAAAGGAGTTAATGTTAAAACAAATGTGTAAATAAATTATAAAAGGTGTTATTTACACATGTGTTTTTGTCATTTTTTTGCGATATGATATGGTGTTTAGAGCCTCCCTTGGCGGGAAGTTCTCCTCGGTAACAGAATGTAATTTTTGTGGGTTTTGTTTTTCGAATATAAAATAAATTGCTTCCTTTCGCGATTTGATATTTTTCTTACGGAAGGAGTGTGTTTCTTTTTAACCCTTTCACCCCTGGATTTAAAAAAACGCACTTTTCCATCACTGATTTTTGGCATGTCCATACTACTGGATATCCCAATCAGAGTCCTCGTTGTGAACTGCCACTCGATTGTTGAGAAAAAGGGTTTCAATTGACGGCAGTGCTTTGCGCATGCGCAAGAATGACGTCATAAATGGGATTCCAAAAACCTCCTATGGGTGCATGTTCAAATTCCGGGAGTCATACAGTTATACATTGGTTCTCTTTATAGACCACCGGACGAAAATGACCAAGCTTATCTTAACAACTTTAATACTTGCCTGTCTTGTATACCATCGGGAGCTCATACATGGTTGGGAGGTGATTTCAATTTGGGAGACATAGATTGGGAAACAGAATCTGTGAACAGGTGAAGCCAAATCCAAACAAGCCAGATTTATGCTACCAGCTACTTCAAATCAGCAAGGACCACTTCTTGGATCAACTGGTATTGGAACCAACAAGGATAACTGAGGATACAGAAAATACCTTAGACCTATTCTTCTCCAACAACCAGACCCTGGTAAACAGAGTAGAAGTAATTCCTGGTATATCTGATCATGAGACAGTTTATTTAGAATCCAGCCTTCGCCCAGCCAAGGTGATCACCCCTCCAAGACAGGTCAACTGTTTTAAAAAAGGCAGACTATGACACTCTCAAGGAAGAGCTTAGACAGGCTTTCGTGCGGACTGAACAAATTATTTGTCTTAATCGCGACGGAAGTAAGGGCGAGGATTGTGGCCACGTAAATCCCAGTGGAATTCGTTTCCGCTAACCGTTCCTAGGCGGTTCTTCTGTCGCGGTTTATTTTTGTTATGGTTTGTCTTTCGGTGTTTGTGTCGCTTATGTTATTTTATTTTGGATAGCCTTTTGGCCATTTTGTGGGAAAGTAACTGTCCTTTTGGCTTTCCGCTGTTGGTGTTTCCGTTTGGGTCTGTTGCTTCGTGTTTGTGTTTCTTTCCCTTTGGTGTCTCTGATTGGAGCTGTGGGTTAATTGTATCGATTCCTGATCATTGCCTCTACTTCTATTTTCAATTGACATGGCTGAAACTGTGTCTGCTGAACAACTTTGGACAAAGTTTAAGACACTCACCACTGAACTGATAAAGAGATACATTCCAACAAGACTCATCGATGGAAAGAAAATGAAAAAAATAAAAAAAAACCTGGATTGACAATAAAGTGAAATCTCAGATGCGCTGACGTGATAAGCTTTTTCGACGAATGCTGAAGACCAGGAATGAAGTTGATGTGCGAAGGTATAACGAATGCAAGCGGAACTTTCAGAAATCAAAGCGACAGTCATATTGGTCTTATGTGAACAACATAATCGAGGTTGGAGATCAAAACGATGTACGCCCATCTAAATAGAAAAGGTTTTGGAACTACATAAAGTCCCTTCGCAAAGATTCATAAAGAATTGCGCCACTGAAGGATAATGGTAGATTGTTCAATGAACCTACAAACAAGGATCGCCAGTATCTTTCTACTTTCACAAGAGAGGACCCAAGTATTGACATTCAAGATCCTGACGGAACCCATGGACAACATCACTGTCACAGAAGAAGGAGTTAAGAAGCTGTTGCAGAAAAGCAATCCACAGAAAGCCAGTGGACCTGACATGATAACCGCTCGAATCCTGAAGGAATGCTCAGAGGTACTAGCTCCAATTATGACCATCATGCTTAACAGGACATTGCGGACAGGAATGGTCCCAGAGGATTGGAACCGAGCAAACGTCGCTGCAGTCTTCAAGAAAGGCCAGCGATACGACCCAGCCAACTATCGCCCTGTCTCACTTACATGTCTCTGCTGCAAGACGCTTGAACACATCATTGTCAGTAGCATCATGAAACATGTGGACCACCATCAAATACTCTCTGATTGTCAGCATGGTTTCCTGGCTAGGAGAAGTTGCGAAACGCAGTTTGTGAATTTGGTCAACGACCTAGCTTCCTCACTGGACAGAGGAGACCAAACAGATATGCATGGTGATCCTTGATTTTTCCCAAGGCGTTTGATCGCGTTCCGCACAAACGCCTCTTACGGAAAATCCACCATCATGGCATCAGAGGAAACCTGCACAGCTAGATGACAGCCTTCCTTACAGGACGATCTCAGAAGGTGGTTGTTGAAGGTTCAGAGTCGGATAGCGTCCCGGTCATCAGCGGAGTTCCCCAAGGCTCAGTACTTGGCCCACTACTGTTCCTTCTCTTCATCAATGACCTACCCGACAACATACGTTCAAATAACAGACTGTTCGCAGACGACTGCATTGTTTGCCACACTGTCAGAAACCATGCAGACCAAATGGCACTACAAGAAGATCTTGTCCGTTTAGCCGAATTGGAAGAAGACAAGCGGAGCATGGAATTTCACCCTCAGAAGTGCAGTATCCTGAGTGTCACTAGATCGCGCTCCCCCATCAGATATCCCTACCAGCTTAAAGGCCACACATTTGATTTCCAAGTTACATCTAGGTATTTGGGTGTCGATCTCCAGTCAACGCTGTCTTGGAAAAGCCATGTCGACCGAGTCACAAAGAAAGCGAACAGTATGCTTGGATTCTTGCGTCGAAATCTGAAGTCCACCAGTGTTGAAACCAAGACAAACGCCTACGTCAGTTTGGTCAGGACCGGTCTGGAATATTGTAAATCGGTGTGGAACCCCCATCAAAAAAAAAAAAAAAGAAAAAAAAAAGAACTCATCCAAAAAATTCGAGATGATATGAAGATATGTTTCCAACCGCTATAGGAACACCAGCAGCGTGTCATCGATGCTCGATACTCTCCAGTGGGAACCACTCCAATCCAGGAGAACTAAGATAGAGCTTACACTGATGTTCAAGATCATTAACGAATTGGTGGATATCAGGGCTGATGATTAGCTCGTCTCCTCGTCAGGAAGAACTAGACAAGCACACTCCAAGAAGTTTCGACAGATCTCAACTCGTACAGACTCATATAATTTTAGCTTTTTTCCCCGCATCATCCCAGTTTGGACTTCCTTGCCAGCATCAGTTCAAGAATCCTTCTTAGCATTGTTAAGGGCCCAGTTGCCTACTAACTCACCAGTTTTGGAGCCATGCTGTCGGGGACGTATGGGCCCTGGTACCGCCTCGGAAAGCAGATTGGTCTTTATCTGGTTGGCCAAAAGCAGCTGAGACATTTTTATCCTTCTATCTTTTTATTTGTTAGTCTTTATTTTATTTATATAGCATAGTATGTTATTTATGATATCCCAATAGTCTTATCTGTCCTTATTTATCTATCTCACACTTCTATCCGACTATATTCTCTCTCTCTCTCTCTCTCTCTCTCTCTCTCTCTCTCTCTCTCTCTCTCTCTAGCGCTACCATATGAAGTCAATCGTCACTAGTGACGATTCGACGTACGATGTAGACTAAAGGGGGCATTTTGAATAAATTCGACAGCAGGAGGTAATGCTATTTAGATCATGCTATGTTGCTGATTATAGGCAATTTAATCAGGATCTGCACTGTTTGCATAGGTATCTGTACCTGGCCACGGGGTTAAAAGTGTTTTATCGATTGCAGTAATAAACAGACACGCGTACGGCATTAAAGGCTTTCTGCCAAAGGTTTATTAAGGCACTGAAAGGTTAATTTGATTTAAATTGGGGTTTGACGTCCTATCAACGCTATTTAGGTCATTTTGGAGACGTGCTTCCAATTTTGTGGGACTTTTACCCGACATTAAGATAAAATGACTTCTCAAGCCCTGCCGCCCAATAAAACCAAATGCGTATATAATTTTATTTTGACGTAAATAGGTAAAGCTCATCCAAGGGCCATCATTTGAACTAACTTCATGTATAATGTGCTCGAGCCCCCAATGCGCCCTACCAAGTTTCAAGATAATCAGCCTATTGGTTCCGGAGAAGAAGCTTTTTGAAGTGTTATACGAGGACTGTTCAAATATGAATGCAACTAAGCACATAAAAATGATTCCGTGATAGATTTCGATGAAAAATTTATTTTGTCCCCTCAAAGTATTCCCCTTAAACAGATATACAAACTTTCAGTCTTCTGATCCAATCATTGAATGCATTTTGGTAGTCTTTTCGAGGTATACTATGAAGGCACTGGAATATTGCAGAACCGAGGTGTTGGCGCTGTACAAATTTTCGACCAGAAAGGTATTTTTTCAGCCGCGGGAACATAAAAAATCACACGGGGCAAGGTCAGGGGAATACGGGGGGGGGGGGGGGGGGGGGAGTTCAACAACCTTCAGATAGTCTTGCAAAATGGACGCCTTGTGCGATGACGCATTGTCAGGTAGCAATCTGACATTGGCCACACCAGTTGCTGGTCTTCGTTCTTTGAAATATTTCTTCAATTTTCGAAGAACTTTATTCTTGTAAAACTTCGCATTTACAGATTTGCCTTTAGGCACAGCAACCTGAATAGCAGGGCCCTGATTTGAAAAGAATATGGCAAACATTACCTTCTTGACGCTCATGGTCCGCTTTGCAATGCATGGTCTTTTGCAATACTTTTATTTGTTGCCCATATTTTGTTCTGAATCTTCCGTTTTGGCTCAAAAAAGTGAATTCATGTCTCGTCACCTGTGACGACATTAGCGAAAGACCGTGCATTGTAATTTGGAAACTTTTTAAGCAACTTCTTGGCGCACTGAACGCGTGTCTTTTTCTGCTCATCTGTCAACAGATGGGGAATCCATCCAGCACAGATCTTTCTTATTTTCAAATCCCGTTTCAGAAATGTATGAGCTGCTCCTAATGAGATGCCAACCATACTAGCGTTTTGCCTAGTGGTGTATCGTGCATCGGTAGCAACTATTTCTTTCACTCTAGCAACCATCTTGGCAGATGTTGCTCTTTTTGGCAGACGATCATGTGGTGCATCTTCTGTTGAGCCTAGCCCACAGCTGAATTTCTTACACTAACGAAAAACTGTCGGAAAAGACATTTCATTATGCCCATAAACCGAACGTATTTCATCAAAAATGTCTTTGCACCGTATACCAAGAATACAACGATTCTTAATATAGGACCGTATTTCAACGGCGTACTCTGATTTTCTTCCAACCATGTTTTGTATTAGTATACAAGAGTAGGCAGTGTTTATCGAACGATATACATGGCTAAAGTGGACGGATTTTAAGAGGTTTGGTATCAATGTATAGGTAAAATGTTTTTCTACGCTGTGATATTTATTTCCAGGTGATTTTCGCATTAGTGCATGAGAAAACGTTCTACTTGCATTCATTTTTGAACAGTCCTCGTAATGGCCATTTGACCAAACTCCATTAATAAACTTTCATTTCCTTGTTACAAAAAGCTTTCGTATGAGTTACAAATGGCCTACTGGTTTCTGAGAAAAACTAGGCAAAGTCCCCAGCGGGGCACATATACCCCCGGCCAGTGCCATCGCCTCGGCTGAAAATGGCTATATCAAAAGCTTCTTTGCATATACAGGCCATTTCCGTATAAAAATAATGCTATAGAGATATCCTGTACCAAATACGAAGAGAATCCAACATGGTTACAGAGATATCAGCAATGAAAAAGGTTTAACACAAAACTTTGACGTAAAAGTTTATGAACGGATGGACAGCCCGCCAAAGGGCTTGACCCAGGAGCTTAGATAATCCATATGAATGATAACGCTGAAGAGATACCCTTTACCAAATATGCAGAGAATCTAATATGTGGTTACAGAGATATGAGCAATCAAAAAGGTTTAACGCAAAACTTTGACGTAAACATTGATGGACAGACGGACGGATAGACAGCCCACACAGGGGCTTGACCCGGGAGCATAGATATTCCAAATAAAAGGTAATGCTATAGAGATATCCTGTACCAAGTATGAAGAGAATCCAACATGTGGTTACAGAGATATAAGGAATCAAAAAGGTATAACACAAAAACTATGACGTAAAAGTTGACAAACGGACGGACAGCCCTTCCGTGGGCTTGACCCAGGAGCTGAGATATTCCATAAGAAAGGTAACGCTATAGAGATACATTTTATCAAATATGAAGAGAGTGAAACCTGTGGTTACAGAGATATGAACAATCAAAAAGGTTGAACACAAAACTTTGACGTATATGTTGATGAATGGAGACAGACAGACAGCCCACCCAGGGGATTGACCCGGGAGCTTAGATATTCCAAATAAAAGGTAATGCTATAGAGATATCCTGTACCAAATATGTAGATAATCCAACATGTTGTTACAGAGATATAAGGAATCAAAAAGGTTTAACACAAAAACTTTGACGTAAAAGTTGACAAACGGACGGACAACCCACCAATGGGCTTGACCCAGGGGCTTAGATTCCATATGAAAGATAATGCTATAGAGATATCCTTTACTAAATATGAAGAGAATGTAACATGTGGTTACAGACATATGAGCAATGAAAAAGGTTTAACGCAAAACTTTGTTGTATAAGTTGATGAATGGACAGACAGACAGCCCACCCAGGGGCTTGACCCAGGAGCTTAGATATTCAAAATAAAAGGTAATGCTATAGAGATATCCTGTATCAAATATGAAGAGAATACAACATGTGGTTACAGAGATATGAGCAATCAAAAAGGTTTAACACAAAACTTTGACGTAAAAGTTGACAAACGGACGGACAGCCCACCCAGGGGCTTCTGGGTGGGCTTGACCCAGGGGCTTAAATATTTCATATGAAAAGTAATGCTATAGAGATATTCTTTACCAAATATGAAGAGACTGTAACATGTGGTTACAGAGATATGAGCAATGAAAAAGGTTTAACGCAAAACTTTGACGTAAACATTGATGAAAGGACAGACGGACAGACAGCCCACCCAGGGGCTTGACCCGGGAGCTTAGATATTCCAAATAAAAGGCAAAGCTATAGAGATATCCTGTACCAAATTTGAAGAGAATCCAACATTTGGTTACAGAGATATGAGCAATCAAAAAGGTTTAACTCAAAACTTTGATGTAAAAGTTGACAAACGGACGGACAGCCCACCCAGGGGCTTAGATATTCCATATGGAAGGTGATGCTATGGAGATATGCGTTACCAAATATGAAGAGAATCTAACATGTGGTTAAGGAGATATAAGCAATCAAAAAGGTTTAACGCAAAACTTTAACGTAAAGGTTGACGAAGGGACGGAAGTACAAACGAAGAAACGAACGAACTAAAGAACGGACGGAAAGACGAAAACTATATACCCCCCTGACATACTTCGTATGCCGGGGGTATAACAAGTTTTACGTAAAGGCTTAATGAAAATTAGAGAGATAATGTCGGTTGGTGCCTGATGCTCTGTCTCTGGTCGGGCTCATCGGAGTCTAACTGTTGGTTTTCTTTTGCTCCAGCATTTCAGTGGTTTCTTGCTGTCGAGTCCTCACCGTTGTCTCACCTCTGTGGTTCGTTGATTTTTGTGTTCACGGAGATGTTGCACTGATGAGTTAGGAGGCCTTCATGCGGACTGAACAAATTATTTGTCTAAATCGCGACGGAAGTAAGGGCGAGGATTGTGGCCACGTAAAATCGATTTAAGCCCCCCAGTGGAAATCTTCCACTGACCGTTCCAAGGCGGCTCTTCTGTGGCGATTTATTTATGTTGTTGTTTGTTACTTACTGTGTGTATCACTTGTGTCTTTTGGTTTTGGATGGCCATATGGCCATTTTGTGGGAAAGTAACTGTCCTTATGGCCTTCCTTTGTTTAGGTTTCCATTATGGTCTGGTCGCTTAATGTTTGTATTTCTTTCCCTTTGGTGTCTTTTATGGGTGGAGTAAGTTAATTGTATCAATTCCTGATCTTTGTTTTACTTCTACTTTACAAATCATATCTGAATGACCTTAGGCCAAGGTAAAGACCTTAAAAGCTCCTGTAGTTTCATTTACTCATTTGGCTAACTGCATCTATCATTTTTTTATCATAGGCTGCAATAATTTCTGAAAAAATACACGGTTTGGACTTTTCCCATACATAGTCCAAGAGCCATCATTAGAACAAACTATGATTGGCTCGAGTCTCTAATGCTACGCACCAGGTTTCATGGCAATCGCCCATTAGTTCCGGAGAAGATTTTTGAAGGGTTTGTACCTAATTTGGGCTTGACGAACATCTTGGTATCGTGACCTGGACCCCACGAAAAAACTTTTGTTCCCCCATTCCACTGAGGCTCCATATGAAATTTGGCTTTGATTAGCCCTGCAGTTTTGGAGAAAATGAAAATGGTGGGCAGACGACGGACGGACTGATGATGGTTGGACGGCGGATCATGGCTACAAGCTCACCTATGAACCTAAAGGCTAAGGTGAGCTAAACACTTTTTACTGACTGTTCCAAGGTGGTTCTTCTGTTGTGGTTTATTATTGTTATGGTACGTCTTTTTGCTTGTATGTTTTGCTAATATCTTTCTATTTCGGGTGGCCATTTTGTGGGAAAGTATCTGTCCTTGCGACGTTTTCGTTATGGTGAAGTTGTTTTATGTTGGTTTCTTTCCCTTTTGGCTTCTTGGATGGGGTATGTGCGGTAAATGTATTGATTCCGCGGTTGGGCTTATATTTCCTAAATATATGTATGAAAAACTTAAACTAGAGGCCAAAGTGGGCCAGAATCGCTCACCTGGATGAGCCTGATCATATTACATTGTGCCTTGGTGGCCATTGTGTCTATCATATCACAGTGCCTTTAACAGCTTTGAATCTGCTTGTCATATTGATGCTTCTGATTAAGTTTCTGAACAGTTTAGTCTGATTTAGGATACAGGAACAGATGATGCTGATGCAGAGTGGAAGTGTATAATTTGGCAGGCCAGCGCTATTGTTTGTACCTGCCTTTGGCATGTTCTGTTATCAAAAAATAAACCATGTCAACCAATCATGTGAATACAGGTGTTACACAAACAAATAATTTCAGCACTTCTGAATCTCCATGTAGCCCCAATGCCTCCAATCAAATTTCAGCACCATCCAACCTTTGGTTTAGGAGGAGATCTAGCTTGAAGAATTTCAAGATGACCGCCATGGTGGCCATCTCGTATATCTGAATGGAACAATTTTAGCAAATCCGAATTTCCATGTCGCGTCAATGCCTCCCATCAAATTTCAGCTAGATATGACTTCTGGAGATGTCTTTTGAAGAATTTCAAGCAGGCCTCTGTGCGCAGCCATCTTGGATATCGGAACAAAACAATTGTAGCAAATCTGAATCTCCATGTCGCCCCAATGCCTCCCTCAAGTTTCAATTCAGTATACCCTTAGTTCGGGAAGAGATGTCATTTGAAGAATTTCAGGATGGCCACCATAGTGGCCATCTTGGATATCGGAACAGCACAATTTGAGCAAATCTGAATCGCCATTCCCCCCCCCCCCCCCCCCCCCCCAACGAATTCCATAAGTTTCAACTTGATCCAACCTCTGGTTGGGCAGAGAGTGGTTTGAAAATTTTCAAGATGGCCACAATGGCGGCCATCTAGGATATCGAAATGGAATGATATTGGCAAATCTGAATCTCCATGTCGCCCCGATGCCTCCCATCGAGTTTCATTTTGATCAGAACTCTGGTTTGGGAGGAGGTGTGGTTTGAGGAATTTCAAGATGACAGCCATATGGGATATCTGAAGGGAACAATTTTAGCAAATTTGAATATTAATGTCGTCCTTGTGCCTCCCAGCAAGTTTCAGCTCAATTGGACCTCCGGTTCGGGAGATGTCATTTGAGGAAATTCAAGATGGCTGCTTGGCAGGAACGGAACGATTTTAGCAAATCCGAATCTCCATGCCATCCAAATGCCTACCATCAAGTTTCAGTTCAATTGGACCTTTGGTTTGGGAGATGTTGTTTTAAGAAAATCAAGATGGCTTTCATGGCAGCCATTTTGGATATCTGGACGGAAGGCTTTGAGTAAATTTGAATCTCCATGACACTCCAATGCTTCCCATCAAGTTTCATCTCAATTTAACCTTTGGTTCGGGAGGAGATGTCATTTGAAGAATTTCATGATAGCCAGCGGCCTATATTGGATATTGGAACAGAACGATTTTAGCAAATCTGAATCTCCATGTCACTCCGATACCTCCCATCAAGTTTTCGACCTTTGGTTCAGTAGGAGATGTCGTTTGGAAAGGCGGCCATCTTGGATAGTGGAACGGATCGATTTTAGCAAGTTACCCTGATGCCTTGCATCAAGTTTCAGCTCATTTGGACCTTCACTTTGGGAGATGTCATTTGAATAATTCCAAGATGGCCACCATCTTGGATATAGGAACAGAACGATTGCAGCAAATCTGAATCACAATGTCACTCCAAGCCATCCATCAAGTTTCATCTCAATTCAATCTTTCCGATCAAGTTTCAGCTCAATTCGACCTTTGGTTCGGGAGGAGATGCCATTTAAAGAATGTCAAGATGGCCGGATATTGCAACGGAATGGTTTTAGCAAATCTGAATCTCCGTGTCACTCGATGCCTCGCACCAAATTTCAGCTCAATTGGACCTTCAGTTCGGGGGATGTCTTTGAAGAAATTTCAAGATGGTCGTCATCTTGGATATCCGAACGGCTAGAACGATTGTAGCAAATCTGAATCACAATGTCACTCCAATGCCTTCCCTCAAGTTTCATCTCAATTCAATCTTTGGTTCAGGAGGAGATGTTGTTTGAAGACGGGACATCTTGGATATGGCAAAGGGACGATTTTAGCAAATCTGAACCTTCATGTTACCCTGATGCCTCGCATCAAGTTTCAGCTAAATCGGACCTTCAGTTCAGGAGATGTCATTTGAAGAATTTCAAGATGGCCGTCATCTGGATATCGGAACAGAACGATTGTAGAAAATATGGATCTCAGTGTCACTCTGATACTTCCCATCAAGTTTCATCTCAATTCAATCTTTGGTTACGGGGGAGATGTCGTTTGAAGGTGCCATTTGAAGATTTTCAAGATGGCCACAATGGCGACCATCTTGGAAACCCAAACGGAACCATTTTAGCAAATCTGAATTTCCATGTCACCTCGATGTCTCCCATCAAGTTTCAGCTCAATTCGACCTTTGGCTCGGGAGATGTCATTTGACGAATTTCAAGACGGTCGCCATTGCGGCCATCTTGGATATCAAAACAAAACGATTTTAGCAGATCTGAATCTCCATGTCACTCCGATGCCTCCCATCAAGTTTCATCTCAATTCGATCTTAAGTTCAGGAGATGGCATTCATGGCAGCCATCTTGTAAATCGCAAGGGAACGATTTTAGCAAATATCTGAATCTCATGTCACATATCTGAATCTCATGTCACCACCTATTCATTCCAATAAGTTCCAGCTCAATTCGTTGAGTGGAACATAATTCTGCAATTAAGGGCTGGATCAGAATCCTGTTTCCTTTATGCACATGTTCAATGTATGTCTGAACTGTGTCGCAAGTTTCAATGCCCTGTATCAAATACTATAGGAGGAGTTGCGGAGACAAGATTAGTACCACAGAGAGTGATGTACAGATGTTCAGTCATACAGACGTACATACGGACTTGGGCAAAACTTTATGCCCCTCCCCACTTTGTGGCGGGGGCATAAAAATGGCCACTATATATCTAATGGAAACTTGAAACATCTCCTTGGCTGAAACCACTGAACCAATAGATCTATACTTAGTCAAAAAATAAGCAATACAAGTTTTCTAGTAAACTTGTGAGTTACCAATAAGTATCAAATGACCATTATTGGATGCGGGGTGTATTTTCCCAATATACCTTAATGGAATATTTGAAAATATTGCCATAAACACCTGATTTTAATATACTTAATAATCAAAAGGAAGTGATACAAGCTTGTGAGTAAACTTTTGAGTTATTATGAAGTAAGTATTTCACAAAAGGCGCCTTTTGACACATAGAACATTTGTTAGCTACAAAAACCAAATAAAAAAACAAAAAAAAAAAAAAACAAGATGTGTTTGTGAAACACTGATGCCCCCGGACAGCGCATGTTAAATATGAAAGTAGTATCACTAAGCTATCTTAAAAAAGAATGTCAAGGTCACATTGTCAAAAATTATGGGATCGTTGGAAAGGTCTTGTGACATAGAATACGTACACGTACCAATCGAAAGTTATGGCCAATGTTAAAGTTTTTAAAAAGTAGGTCAAACGTCAAGGTCAATGTCACGAGATCGAAAATTATGGTACCACTGAAAAGGTCTTGTGAAAAAGAATGCACATGTGAAATATGAAAGCCCTATCACTTACCAATCGAAAGTTATGGACTACGTTAAAGTTTTTAAAAAGTAGGTCAAACATCAAGGTCAAGGTCACGAGGTCAAAAATTATGCTACCACTAGAAAGGTCTTGTAACTAGGAATGCACATGTGAAATATGAAAGCCCTACCGCTTACCAATCGAAAGTTATGGCCAATGTTAAAGTTTTTAAAAAGTAGGTCAAATGTGAAGGTCAAGATCGAGGTCAAAAATTATGGTACCACTAGAAAGGTCTTGTGACAAGGAAAGCACATGTGAAATATGAAAGCCCTATAACTTATTAATCGAAAATTATGGCCAATGTTAAAGTTTTAAAACAAACATTCAAGGGGAGATAATTCAGCCAAAAATGGCAACAGAGTTATGGCCCTTGGTCAGAATGTAGCTCTTGTTATGGTGAATAAGTGTGTGAAGTTTCATGGGGCTAGGTCAAATACTTTTGACGTTATGATCAAGGTTAAAGTTTTTGTGACGGACAGACAAACAAACAGACAGACAGGGCGAATACTATATGCCCCCCCCCCCCCCCCCCGAATCAAAGATCTTGCACAATATTTACCTCGAATTAGTCTCTGAAGATTTAGTTATTTCGCTTCAGCCAGGTCTAACGCCCCTGCCCATTGGGGCTTTGAGAAATAGGTTGGGCTGCATGGTGCTTCGGGCAGAGATAAAACCGACCAAACTTGAGTACTGGTAAACCGCTTTAATCTTAGCCTGCACAGGAAAAGTAGTGCAAGTTGGACCCCTCCTTTAACCCTAGCGGTCTCTTTTAGGCGTTATGGCTTGAGATGTCATTTCATCTCAATGTCAGGTAAATGTCCCACAAATCGGAAGCAATGTCTCCAAAATGACCTAAATAGTGTTGACGGGGATGTAAAACCTCAACAAAACAATTCACCTGGTCAAGGCAAGAGAAATGTGTAAATGCAGTCTGAACATATAAAGAATACCTGTCAATCCTATCAGAGCAGAATCAGGGTTCAACATTAACTTTTTAAATAACCAGACAAGGTGGTCCTATAATTCTTGGGATGCACTGGACCTGATCTAAGTTCAGCTGGACCAAGGAAATGATAAAAATCCTACTAAACTGATATGTTAGTTCTACAGTCATCAGATTATTTCTATTATTATTTATTTACATAGTAAAACTCGAGCAACAAACTGAAAACTAACATTTTATGGTAAATGGGTTAAAAATATGGATTTTAATAAATGTGGCAGCAGATTTTCAACTGGACCATTCGGATCAGCCAGCCATTGACCTTACTAGACCTGACCAACTTTTCCCTACACAATGTCCATCAGTCCTGACCGCCCCAGCCCATAGGGGCTTGAAGAAATATATGGGCTGCATGATGCTTCCACGCAGAGCTGAATCCGGCCCGCACACTAGTACTGGTAAACCGCTTAGAGGATCTAAGCCTGTCCAGGAACCCTGGTGCGAGGCGGACCGTCCCTGCTAATAAGCCCTATTGGTTGTATTTGGCAACAGGGCTTGAGATGTCATTTCATCTCAATGTCGGGTAAAAGTCCCACAAAATTGGAAGCAACGTCTCCAAAATGACCTATACAGTGTTGACGGGGACGTTAAACCGAAAATCAAACAAACAAACCATCAGTCCTTGGTTAATGTCGAACACTGTCAGAACATAATACTTTATTCTCTGAGGTCATATGCATGACATATGAGTAATATACATACTACTTTTACAGTAGCATATACATGTATTACCAAATATTCAGACCCAACTTTCAATGCCTAAGGGTATAATCAACTGAGGAAAAGTCATCATTTCAGCATTTAATTTATAAGACCAATGATATGTACACATGTTTCAAGCATCAACCCAAACAATATTTTAAAAGTATGGTCATAGACATAGCCCTAAATAAGGAGAAAAGAGGATAATTTAGGGATAAATAGAGGATCTTACATGAGTGTTCATGTATTACTGAATTTATTAAACGAGTCGAGGAAAAGGGATAAAATGCGAGGCTTTGCCGAGCATTTTATCCCTTTTCCTGAACGAGTTTAATAAATTCAATAATACATGAGCACGAATGCAAGATTCTATTTATCATATGACACTTAAAACGCATTTTATTCACGATTGTTTACAAAAATGTCAATTTTCCGCCATTAGTAAACGCGATGTCGTTAAGGAAGTCGTACATGTAACGTTACG
Organism: Lucinisca nassula; assembly: GCA_963580285.1. Classification (NCBI taxonomy): domain Eukaryota; kingdom Metazoa; phylum Mollusca; class Bivalvia; order Lucinida; family Lucinidae; genus Lucinisca; species Lucinisca nassula. The sequence goes on along the minus strand of OY757025.1, from coordinate 32,411,630 downwards.
GGACATATCAAGCTAATTTGCATATTTAATCCACTAGTGGAATATCGAAAATATTACATGGCATTATTACACTCTCAGACGCGACGCCATATGATAATTTTCCTTATTTCTTGTTTGATTTGTTTGTTTGTTTGATTTGAGGTTTAACGTCCCCATTAACACTGTAAAGGTCATTTTGGAGACGTTGCTTCCAATTTTGTGGGACTTTTACCCGACATTGAGATGAAATGACATCTCAAGCCCTGTCGCCCAATGAAACCAATAGGGTTTATTAGCATGGACGGTCCGCCTCGCACCGCGGTTTCTGGACAGGCTTAGATCCACTCAGCGGTTTACCAGTACTAGTGTGGGGGCCGGATTCAGCTCTGCGTGGAAGCATCGTGCAGCCCATATATTTCTTCAAGCCCCTATGGGCGGGGGCGGATTTCTTGTTTGAAACATATATTGTGGGTACCTGTTAGAATGAGGCGATTCTAACAAGTACCCACAATTTATGTTTTTAAGGAAAATCATGAAAACACATTCCGATTTTTTTCCTCAACAGACTGCCTTATCTAAAGCTATGTACAGTGTATATTACCATAATGATCCTAAAACTGGGACACCTCTGACATTGATTGATTGTGTTGGGGTTTAACAACACGTCAACCCGTGTGGGTCATTCTGTGTCATCTCCCAAAGAAAGGGAGAAAAGAGATAGAAGATATAGCAGAGGAGATGAAATACACATGTACTTGGACAGGGAAGAAAGAGATAACTAAGGAAAAAGAAGAAACATAAGAAATAACAACATCCCCCTCTACCCTTACCTGCTGCAAGGACAACAGGCCTTGCCCAACTGGAATCCAATATCAGCTGGGCGCCCTCATGACATGAAATACAAGACACCTTCCCTTCACTCAACCATCCCAATGTACAGTATTAAGGGTAGTGGATACAACTGCTTGGAAAGCAAATCTTTCAAAAATAATTGTCTCCCCCTTATCAAAGGGGGTTTACACTTTAACAGGAATGGATACACCTTCAGGGGAGGCAACTCCTGCAAAAGTATTTTTGTCTCCTATGTCAATAGGGGTCAACTCTTAAGGGAAAGAATTTGCTCCTGAAGTGCAATAGGGGTCAACTCTTAAGGGAAAGAATTTGCTCCTGAGGAGCAATTTTTTTCCTTTAAGAGTAGACTCCTTTTTCCATGGGCCAGAGTTTATAGAAAAGTGAACAAGAAGTCCCGAAAGTTGTCTCCCTTTGAAAAATGGCAGAAAAATCTGCCAGGTTTATCCATGCCCCTTAAGGAAAGAATTATTTACTCCCATTCTAAATAAGAAAGTAATCAGAAGTCCCTTAAGTTATCTCCCTGGTAAAAATAAAATAGAACAAAGTATGCCAGGTGAATCCCTTCTCCTTAAAACATCTTAAATTTTTAAAAGTGTCAGTTTTCACCATGTTAACCAGTCTGTGAAAGGAAGACCCCTTATAAAGTCCACTTTTTATAGAGAACTAGAAATGGTGTTTGTAAAACACAATGCCCCCAACCTTTGCTTGTCCTTAGATGGCAAAATATTCAACAAATATTGTTAAAGACTCAAAAACATACAACAAGAATTCCCCCGAAGGCTATGTCGCGCCTGTGGGGGCGCAAAGTCACCAAACCATGAAATCTAGGTCAAGGTCAAACATGGATGCCTGCATAAAAATTTCACTCCTAGTTGCAATTAAGCATATACCAAGTATCATCAATGAAACTCTTAAAAACAGACTCTTACATCAGGGTGAAAGTTAGGGTTGTCACACTATTTTACAAAGCCAGTGAACCATAAAATGTAGGTCAAGGTCAGAAATGGATACTTGCATTGAAGTTTCAATTCCTAAATGCAAGCTTGTACCAAATACAATTAATGAAGCTCTAATAGATCTTGAGAAATGGACTCTTACATTAGATAGGAAGTCAGGGTGGTCGCAATAATTCACAAAGTCAGTGAACCATGAAATATGGGTAAAAGTCAAATATGGATGCTTGCGTTGCAGTTGCAATTCCTAGATGCAAGTTTGTACCAATTATAATTTAAAAAGCTTTAATAGTTTTCGAGAAATAGTGAAAGTCAGGTTGGTCGCAATAATTCACGAAGTCAGTGAACCATGAAATATAGGTCAAGGTCAGATATGGATGCTTGCGTTGAAGTTGCAATGCCTGGATGCAAGTTTGTACCAAGAATGATTAATGAAGCTCTAATAGTTCTCAAGATATGGACTTGCTGACAAGATTTTATTAAAACAAGAGGGCCATGATGGCCCTGGATCGCTCACCTGACCCATATGATAGAGTAACAAGTGGGCCTCGGGGAGGGCCATTATTGACCCCAGGGCTACAATGTGCATAATGTTGAGGGAGGTCTAAAAAGGTGAAGCTTCATACCAAATATCAACAAAGCTTATAATTTGAACAATCTTGGCAAAGGTCCACTAGATGAAGCTACACACCAAATATCCAAGACCTGGGCCTTGGGGTTTCAGAGAAAAAGATTTTTTAAAGATATTCCCTACATTAGCCTATGTAAAACCAAATGGCCCCGGGGCGGGGGCATTTTTGGCCTCAGGGCTATAACTTAAACAATCTCGATAGAGGTCCACTAGATGAAGCTTCACACCAAATATCAAAGACCTGGGCCTTGCTGTTTCAGAGAAGAAGATTTTCAAAGATTATCTCTATATATAAAACTATGCAAAACCAAAGGGCCGCGGGGCAGGGGCTATAATTTGAACAATCTTGGTAGAGGTCCACTAGATGAAGCTCCATACCAAATATCAAAGACATGGGCCTTGTGGTTTCAGAGAAGATTTTTAAAGATTTCCCTATATAAGTCTATGAAAAACCAAAGGGTCTCGAGGTAGGGGCATTTTTGGCCCCAGGGCTATAATTTGAACAATCTTGATAGAGGTCCACTAGATGAAATTTCACACCAAATATCAAAGACCTAGGCCTTGTGGTTTCACAGAAGAAGATTTTTAAAGATATTCCCTATATAAGTCTATGTAAAACCAAAGGGCCCCCGAGACAGGGGTGTTTTTGGTCTCAGGGCTACAATTTGAACAATCTTGGTAGAAGTCCACTAGATGAAGCTTCATACCAAATATCAAAGACCTAGGTCTTCTGGTTTCAGAGAAGAATATTTTTCAAGATTTTCCCTATATATAAGTCTATGTAATACCAAAGGGCCCAAGTGGGGGCATTTTTGGCCCAAGGGCTATAATTTGAACAATCTTGGTAGGGGTCCACAAGATTAAGCTTCATACCAAATATCAAAGACCTAGCCCTTGTGGTTTCAGAGAAAAAGATTTTTCAAGATTTTCCCTAAATAAGTCTATGTAAAACCAAAGGGCCCTGGAGCGGGAGCATTTTTGTCCCCAGGGCTATAATTTGAACAATCTTAGTAGGGGTCCACTAGGTGAAGCTTCATACCAAATATCAAAGACCTGGGCCTTGTGGTTTCAGGGAAGAAGATTTTTAAAGATTTTCCCTATAGAAGCCTATGTAAAACCAAAGGGTCCCAGAGCGGGGGCATTTCTGGCCCCAGCACTATAATTTGAACAATCTTGGTAGGAGTCCACTAGGTGAAGCTTCATACTAAATATCAAAGACCTGGGCCTTGCGGTTTCAGAGAAGATTTTTAAAGATTTTCCCTATATAAGCCTATGTAAAACCAAAAGGGGGGGGGGGGGGGGGGGGGGGGGGACCTGGGCCTTGTGGGGTGAAGCTTCATACCAAATATCAAAGACATGGGCCTTACAGTTTCAGGGAAGAAAATTTTTAAAGATTGTCCCTATATAAGCCCATGTAAAACCAAAGGGCCCCGGAACGGGGGCATATTTGACCCCAGCACTATAATTTGAACAATCTTGGTAGGGGTCCACTAGATGAAGCTTCATACCAAATATCAAAGACCTGGGCCGTGTGGTTTCAGAGAAGATTTTTAAAGATTTTCCCTATATACGCCAATGTAAAACCAAAGGGCCCCCTGGCGGGGGCATTTTTTGTCCCAGCATTAAAATTTGAACAATCTTGGTAGGGGTCCACTAGATGAAGCTTCAGACCAAATATCAAAGTCCTGGGCCTTGTGGTTTCAGAGAAGAAGATTTTTAAAGATTTTTTACTATATAAGCCTATGTAAAACAAAAGGGCCCCGGGGCGGGGGCATTTTTGGCCCCAGCACTATAATTTGAACAATCTTGGTAGGGGTCCACTAGATGAAGCTTCATACCACATATCAAAGACCTGGGCCTTGCGGTTTCAGACAAGAAGATTTTTAAAGATTTTCCCTATATGAGCCCATGTAAAACCAAAGGGCCCCGGGATGGGGGCATTTTTGGCCCAAGCACTATAATTTGAACAATCTTGGTAGGGGTCCCCTAGATGAAGCTTCATACCAAATAACAAAGACCTGGGTCTTACGGTTTCAGAGAAGAAGATTTTTAAAGCTCTTCCCTATATACATGTAAGCCCATGCAAAACCAAAGGGCCCCGGAGCGGGGGCATTTTTGGCCCCAGCACTATAATTTGAACAATCTCTGTAGGGGTCCACTAGATGAAGCTTCATACCAAATATCAAAGACCTGGGCCTTGTGGTTTCAGAGAAGAAGATTTTATTTTTAAAGATTTTCCTTATATAAGCCTATGTAAAACCAAAGGGCCCCGGGGCGGGGGCTTTTTTGGCCCCAGCACTATAATTTGAACAATCTTGGTAGGGGTCCACTAGATGAAGCTTCATACCAAATATCAAAGTCCTGGGCCTTGTGGTTTCAGAGAAGTTTGATCTGACCTACTGACCTACATTTGACCCGACATGACCAATATTCAAATTTGACCGAGATATTGTCATGACAATCATTCTGAGCAAGTTTAATGATGATTGGACCATAACTGTGCCCTCTAGTGTGTTCACAAGGTTTTTCTATGATTTGACCTACTGACCTACTTTTTGACCCAACATGACCCATATTCAAACTTGACTGAGATATTGTCAGGATGATTATTCTGAGCAAGTTTGATGATGATTGGACCATAACTGTGCCCTCTAGAGTGTTCACAAGGTTTTTCTATGAATTGACCTACTGACCTACTTTTTGACCCGACATGACCCATATTCGAACTTGACCGAGATATTGTCACAATGATCATTCTGAGCAAGTTTGATGATAATTGAACCATAACTGTGCCCTCTAGAGTGTTCACAAGGACTATCTATGGTTTGACCTACTGACCTACTTTTTGACCCTACATGATCCATATTCGAACCTGACCGAGATATTGTCATGATAATTATTCTGAGCAAGTTTGATGATGATTGGACCAAAACTGTGCCCTCTAGAGTGTTCACAAGGTTTTTCTATGATTTGACCTACTGACCTACTTTTTCACCCGACATGACCCATATTCGAACTTGACCGAGATATTGTCATGATGATCATTCTGAGCAAGTTTGATGATGATTGGACCAAAACTGTGGCCTCTAGTTTGTTCACAAGAAAAAGTTTACGCACGACGGACGACGGACGACGGACGACGCACGACGACGCCGGACATCTTACGGTCACAAAAGCTCACCATGACCTTCGGTCAGGTGAGCTAAAAAACAAGGCATCGCATGCAATACAAATCCCCTCGCACAAGACAACTTCGTGTGTGGAAAACACTGAAATGGCAAAAGTCCAACTTGCTTGAGATATTATCATATGCAACATTTGTGTAAAGTTTGTTTAAAAATCCATCCATAAATGTAGGTTCTAGAGTGATGACAATATTTCTCTACAAATAGTCATAGGGACCTTGACTTAAGGCCATGGCCGCGAAGTAGATCTTGCTCAAGATATTATCATAAGCATCTTTTGTGTGAAGTTAGATTAAAATCATAAATGTAGGCGGTAGAGCAATGACAAAGTTTTTCTAAAAATAGCCATAGTGACCTTGACCTTGGGGTCATGACCTTGAAAGTCAAAGCAACTCGAGATATTACCATAAGAAACATTTGTGTGAAGTTCTATTAACATCCATCAATAAATGTAGGCACTAGAGCGATGACAAAGATTTTCTAAAAATAGCCACAGTTACCTTGACCTTGAAAGTCGAAATAGTTCAAGATATTGTCATAAGGAACATTTGTGTGAAGTTATACTGAAATCGGTGAAGAAATTTAAGCGCTAGAGCCATGTCAAAGTTTTTCTAAAAATAGCCACAGTGACCTTGACCTTGAAAGTCAAACTCACTCGAGGTATTGTCATAAGGAACATTTGTGTGAAGTTATATTGAAATCAGTGAAGAAATGTAGTCGCTAGGGCGATGACAAAGTTTTTCTAAAAATAGCCACAGTGACCTTGACCTTGAAAGTCGAAATCGCTCGAGATATTGTCTTAAGGAACATTTGTGTGAAGTTATATTGAAATTGGTGAAGAAATGTAAGCGCTAGAGCACTGACAAAGTTTTTCTAAAAATAGCCACAGTGACCTTGACCTTGAAAGTGGAACTCGCTACAGATATTGTCATAAGGAACATTTGTGTGAATCGATTTTGAAATTGGTGAAAAAATGTAAGCGCTAGAGCAATTAAAAAGGTTTTCTAAAAATAGCCACAGTGACCTTGACCTTGAAAGTCGAACTCTTTCGAGGTATTGTCATAAGGATCATTTGTGTGAAGTTATATTAAAATCGGTGAAGAAATGTAGGCGCTGGAGCAATGACAAAGTTTTCTAAAAATAGCCATTGTGACCTTGACCTTGAAAGTTGAAATGGCTTGAGATATTGTCATAAGGAACATTTGTGTGAAGTTATATTGAAATTGGTGAAGAAATGTAAGCTCTAGAGCATTGACAAAGTTTTTCTAAAAATAGCCACAGTGACCTTGACCTTGAAAGTGGAACTCGCTACAGATATTGTCATAAGGAACATTTGTGTGAAGTTATATTGAAATCGGTGAAGAAATGTAGGCGCTAGAGCGTTGACAAAATTTTTCTAAAAACAGCTACAGTGACCTTGACCTTGAGGTAATGACCCTGAAAGTCGAACACACTCGAGATATTGTCATAAGGAACATTTGTGTGAAGTTATATTGAAATCAGTGGAGAAATGTAGGCGCTGGAGCAATGACAAAGTTTTTCTAAAAATAGCCACAGTGACCTTGACCTTGAGGTCATGACCTTGAAAGTCGACCTCGCTCAAGATATTGTCATAAGGCACATTTGTGTGAAGTTATATTGAAATCAGTGAAGAAATGTAGGCGCTAGAGTGATGACAAAGTTTTTCTTAAAATAGCAACAGTGACCTTGACCTTGAGGTCATGACCTTGAAAGTCGAACTCGCTGAGATATTGTCATAAAAAACATTTGTGTGAAGTTATATTGAAATTGGTGAAGAAATGTAGGCGCTAGAGCGATGACAAAGTTTTTCTAAAAATAGCCACAGTGACCTTGACCTTGAGGTCATGACCTTGAAGTCGAACTCACTCGAGATTTTTTTATAAGGAACATTTGTGTGAAGTTATATTGAAATTGGTGAAGAAATGTAGGCGCTAGAGCGATGACAAAGTTTTTTCTAAAAATAGCCACAGTGACCTTGACCTTGAGGTCATGACCTTGAAAGTCGAACTCGCTCGAGATTTTTTTATAAGGAACATTTGTGTGAAGTTATATTGAAATTGGTGAAGAAATGTAGGCGCTAGAACGATGACAAAGTTTTTCACAAATTACCAAAATGACAAAGGGCCATAACTCACAAAGTATTTTTCGGAATTTTGTCATAAGTTAATCAGTTCATCCACACATCACCAACAATCTATTCACCAACTTTCAAGGCTCTTGCTCCAATAGTTTTTGAGATATCTTGCTGACAAGATTTTATTAAAAAAATTTAAAAGGGCAATAACTCTTGAAAGGGGCATAATCCGGACGAGAAAAAAAATACGCGTCAGCTAATTTTCCATGAGGAATCCATATATGAAATTTCAAAACCCTAGCATACACGGTTCTAAAGATATGCTATGCATCACTTTTAGCATACATTACAATGGGCACAAATTGCCAAAATGACAAAGGGCCATAACTCACAAAGTATTTTTCGGAATTTTGTCAAAAGTTAATCAGTTCATCTACTCATCACTACCAATCTATTCAACAACTTTCAAGGCTCTAGCTCCAATAGTTTTTGAGATATCTTGCTGACAAGATTTTATTAAAAAAATTTCAAAGGGCAATAACTCTTAAAAGGGGCATAATCCGGACGAGAAAAAAAAATAAGCGTCAGCTAATTTTCCATGAGGAATCCATATATGAAATTTCAAAACCCTAGCATACACGGTTCTAAAGATATGCTATGCATCACTTTTAGCATACATTACAATGGGCACAAATTACCAAAATGACAAAGGGCCATAACTCACAAAGTATTTTTCGGAATTTTGTCAAAAGTTAATCAGTTCATCTACTCATCACCACCAATATAATCACCAACTTTCAAGGCTCTAGCTCCAATAGTTTTTGAGATATCTTGCTGACAAGATTTTATTGAAAAAAATTCAAAGGGCAATAACTCTTGAAGGGGGCATAATCTGGACGAGAAAAAAAATACGCGTCAGCTAATTTTCCATGAGGAATCCATATATGAAATTTCAAAACCCTAGCATACACGGTTCTAAAGATATGCTATGCATCAAAAGCGTAACGGACGGACGAACGGACGAACAGACGAACGAACCAGAAGCAATATGCCCCTCCAACTTTTTCAAAGTTGGGGGCATAAAAATGGAGTTTGCAGTGGTACACAGTTAAACCAGTCTTACTGGTCACCTCTAATAAGCAAGCAACCCGTCTTAACCCTTTTAGTACCAAATGGAATCTTCCTCCTTTTATATAGTAGGAGTCCATTTCAAAATTTAGAGGTGTCAGGTTGTGTTTTCTTCAAAATCTATTTTGAAAAAGACTGAACTTTTAGCAAACAGTGGAGGTCCTGATCAGACGCCCCATCCTGCAGCCTCTGATGTGGGCCTGCACTGTTTTGCCCGGGTACCTGTTTTGGGGTTTCCGGTACCAAATGGGTTAACAAGCATGTATTTGGTTCCTGAAAAAGGTAAAATGCATGTAAAACCCACTGTATTAAGCAAGCACCTGTCTACGGCAAGCACATTTTGATTTTCCCTCTGGTGCTTGCTTAATACAGGTTTGACTGGTCAATATTTTTCTAAATTCTTGCTCAAAAACATAGACTGTGGGTACTCGTTAGAACCGCCTCAATGAGATGGTTCTAACGTGTGCCCACAATCCATGTTTAAAGCAAAAATAAGAAATAAGAATTTTTTTGAGAGCAAAAATGTCATTTTCACAACTATGAAAAAATGCTTTATACCACATAGAATAACTGTCTTTGCTGCAGTTTGATGTTTTCTAAACCTTTCAAACAGCAGAGTAGATCTTGAGCAGACTGCTCCTTGAAAGGTATGTCCCCAAGATTTTCCCTGTGTAAGTCTATGTGAAACTGGTGGGCCCTGAGTCGGGGCCTTTTTTTGACCCCAGGGCTATGATTTGAATAATCTTGTTAGAGGTCACCCACATGAAGCTTCAAGCAAAATATCAAAGACTGGGACCTTGTGCTTTCAGAGGCACCTTTAATTCCTTGCAACAAAACTCACATCACTAACGACAGTATGCATTTGGAGAGACAGGCCTGAGCAAACAGTGTAGACCCAGAGGAGACACAATGTGCCATATCATCAGCATCTACACTGTTTGCCACACATGCAGCCACCTCCAGACACAATATCGGGTAGTAAACCGTACTTGTTCAAATTGTAGAAGTATGGTAAGGAGTTGAGGTGTCTGAATACTTAAGGTACTGTAATGATCCTAAGTATTGGGACAGACAGGCCCATGCAAACAGTGCAGACCAGATCAGACTGCTCCAGAAGGAGCAGTCTGATCGGGGTCTGCACTGTTTGCCATTCTGTCTGTACCTTTTAGACTCCCTGTTGGATCATGAAACAAATTTGACAAAAATTTTGGAGAATTACAGCAAGTCCTTAAGGTGTCCGAATTTTTAGGAATTTTACAATAAATACGTTAACACTCAAAATGCTCAAATAAGGCACCTATGTTTCCTTACCACAAAACTGACATCCTTTAACATTCAAACAATTATAAATAAAATACTATCACACCATATATAATTTTGCTTCTAACTACAAATAATTTCATTATTCAAATGAAAAATCCTTGAAATTTAGCAGTTTTGTTTCTGAATGTCTCAGTTTGTCTTTCTGTACAGAATTTTCTGAGGCTAGTAACTGTCAATTGTGCTAAAGCTGAGGCCATGTCACTGCAATCAATTGGGAAACACATTCATGTGTGATTCTGCTTGCTTTCAACGCTCTTAAATGGCTTTTCCTAATGAAAATATGTGGAAATTTTCACATTTACGGGTATGCTCACATTCTATGCATTTGTGTATGTGACGTGATGTCTGATTGGATAATGTCAAAAACCTGAAGCCACCACGTAGAATGGGAATAACTGTATGAGGAGGTAAATTATCAGTTTTATAGACGCAAATTACGTTTTAAGGCTCGGCTGAAACAGTCGTAAAACAAAATTTCTGACCGTAAACTGCATGTCAGGTAATCTGCATTAATATGTAATTTTGGTACTGAGGGTTGTACAGAGGATGTTCAAGACGGCGCATGACAAAACCTACAAGAAGACCTGCGCCCAGTTGTTCAAAGCATTGTCAGCTTAACAAGCTTGTTAGTGGTCATATTGTTAACTATTCTAGCAAGTACAATATGTAATATTTTGGTATTTTTGCTGGAAAAATATGAGCAGCTTTTGCATTTTTTCAGCAAAAATATTAGATATTTGTAATATTTTATGATCAAAGTTTCAACGATATGTTAACTAACGATGTAATTAGATTTGAACAAATGGCCCCTGTGCTGTGATTTTGTTTCAATTGTGGTTTTACATCCCTGTCAACACTATTTTGGTCATTTTGGAGACATTGCTTCCAATTTAGTGGGACTTTTACCAGACACTGAAATGAAATGACAATCTCAAGCCCTACTGCCAAAACAAACCTATAGGTTTTATATGCAGGGACAGTCGCACCACATTGCCTGGGTAGGCTTAGACCTTCTAAGTAGTTGACCAGTACTCATGTGCGGTCAGTTTTAGGAAAATTGAATCTTGCAATTACATGAGCACTCATGTAAGATCCTCTATTTAGTGTTCATTAGTGAAATAAAAATTGATCTTATGATGAAAACATCAAATTTTCTGTTTCTTTTATGCTTTAAACTGCAATCATTGATAATAGTGTTCTGGGCCTGCACTGTTTGCCAAGGTACCCCTTTAGGGGTTTCCTGAAAACAATGGGTTAAGAACAGAACCCTAGTCAGAGGGACTCTTTAAACGATAAAAGTAAGTGGCAAATCATAAAAAGTCTCATTTGTCAAATGGTGGAAAATGTTTTAATCCTTATAGCACTAAGCAAACACACCAGACAGCATTTTGAAAGTTTATTTTCTTATTTTTCAGCAAATATATGGCTTGACATAACATGAATTGTTTGCTTGGCAGCTGAAATGTCAAATCCTATTTTCTTCTGGAAAAATAAGAAAAAATACAAACAATTTGTTGTCTGCTAAATCAGCCCAGAGAGTGGTAAAGGTTAAAGTTTAGTCATGCCCCAGCTAAGCTATCAACAAGAATTCCGCCAAAGGCTATGTCATGGCTTCAGAAATGGACCATTACACTAGGATGAAAGTTAGGGTGGTCACACATGTCAACGTCTTGACAAAATGGAGGACTGGATGGAAAACCGGAATCCTATATTGCGCCATGCTTAAGCAGGCGTGAAAATAATGCAATTCAAGCAGACTCTCAAAACTGACTTAATGTTGAAACACTGTTGAAAACTTTGCATCACGAAAAAACACCTATACAAATACATGGCAAATTTTATCGCCGAAAATGAAAATTTTCAGATGAAATATTGTGATTTTTTCTTATTTCTGCTCAAAATATAGATTGTGGGTACTTGTTAGAACCGCCTCATCAAGAGGCAGTTCTAACTAGTACCCACAATCTATATTTTAGAGCAGAAATAAGAAAAATATAGTTTACCCCTGTAAACCCCAGTTTTACTATATAAAAGTGAGGTTCAAGGGGGTCAGAATTACATAGGTGTGTTTTCGTGATGTTTAAATGAGTCTACGTTGTATGCCAGCAGGGAATGATTTCGACAAAGAATCGCGTCACATCATTGGGAAGGTCAGACTAGTCTGTAATAATATCCATCATTATATCGAGATAGAATCGCGTCACATCATTGGAAAGGTCCTTCCAACCTCTGCAGTAACATTCCATAAGTTCTAGCATTGTACATCTTGCTTGAGCAGTTGACCTGTTAACACAACAATATGGGATTTTATTTTATACTCTACAGTGAAATCAATACATATCAGAAACAATAAAAATGGTTATTTTCCCACTGTGAAAATATATGATAGTTTCACACTGTGAAAAATAACATGACCATGTTATTTTCACAGTAGCAGCCCGGACTACTTTTTCTCGCAAAATTCATGTTATCGATAAAATAATTCTGAAAAATACCTTGAAAGCACTCTTTGCACCGTAAAAATGCTGTGTTCAAAATGGCGATCTCTTTATGTTTCGAAACTGACAGTTGTGATGTCATAGCCAGGTCAAAATTGTGACCTATGATGCGATTGATCAATTACCGTAAATATCCACATAAAACTATAAAATAAAAAGAAAATTTACCTTTTGGGGCAGATACCAAAAATATTTCATCTTGTGTTGAAAACATCAAAATTTTCACTCGTGCTTCGCACTCGTGAAAATTTGGATGTTTTCAACACACTCCATGAAATATTTTTGGTATCCGCCTAAAAAAAAAATATCCTCTATTTACTTCATAGCAATACCCACATTGATATTTATGTTTAAACTTTCAAATAGAATTGCCAGAGTGAAAAACTTATACACACAGTAATTTTCTGTATACTTCAACTTTTGAGGTAAAATTTGTGCTGCTAAACACCGAAGACGGTCATGGTTCAGGTGCATTTTAACCATTTTTGTACCAAATGGAATCTCCCTCCTTATTTATGGTAGGAGTCCATTTTGAAATTTAGGGGTGCCAAGTTGTGTTTTCTTCAAAATTTGTTTGGAAAAAGGCTTAACATTTTGCAAACAGTGTAGACCCTGATCAGATGCCGCATTCTGCGGTGTCTGATCTGGGCCTCCACTGTTTGCCTGGGTACCCGTTTGGGGGTTTCGGGTACCAAATGGGTTAACACAGAGAAACCTCAATTATCTTTTAAAATATGCTTGGAAATCAATACCTAATTTGTCAATGCTGTAAATAATCACCCTTCGACAAAAACAAAAGTAAAGAATAATATCAAATGTTTGATATTCTTTGATTTATCATGATTTTTGTATAATTTGTTTCAGAATTATTGAGGCCTACCACAAGTTATTCTGATCATTGTCTTGAATAGGAATTTCTTGCACACCACACAAGGACATCTGTGGTTTTAGCCTGGGATAGTTTTTTTTTGTTTGAGGTTTATCGTCCCGGTCAACTCAGTATAGGTCATTTTGGAGACGTTGCTTCCAATTCTGAGGGGACTTTTACCTGAAATTGAGATGAAATGACATCCCAAGTCCTGTCGCCCAATGAAACCAATAGGATTTATAAGCATGGACGGTCCGACTCGCACTAATTTGACTGGGCAGGCTTAGATCCTCTAAGCAGTTTACCAGTACTCGTGTGCGGTCAGTTTCAGCTCTGCGTGGAAGTATCATGCAGCTCATCTATTTCTTCAAGCCCCAATGGGCGGGGGCCGAGCCTGGGATGGAAATTCTGTTCTAACCCTGGTGTTCTTACCCAAAATCGAATATTCTCGCATGTTTGATAAAGGAATTGGTTGAATATGACATTATATGCGCCTTGTTAAGGTTGACGTCACAGCACGTTACGGGACATCACTAAACGTCATGGTAGTGTCATCACAATATGGCGGACGTCTGCAACCAAAGTGACTGCAGTATTAAATATCCGGGCTCAGAAATGGAAGGTATGCAAGAAAAAGAATCTTACATGGGTGAGAGGGCTGGATGGAAAAATCAGTCCCTCAAGATCACTGACAGGCATCACTCGGCAAGACTCGTGATACCGGAAACTGACCATGAAGGATTTTTCCATCCACCCCTCACACCCATGCAAGGTTCTTATAATCTCCAGACTTGATGTGACAACAAATTCTTTTTCCTATGGAAATTGCATTGATAATATTTCAAGCTTTGCAACTTGTAGACATATCCATTATTCAAAATCAATTTTTAACCCACTAATGCTAGTGGATTCTTCCATTGCTATATGTTGGACGAATCCATTTGTCATATAGGGGGTGTCAGGCCTATTTTTTTGTTTTTATTCTATTTTTGACGGAAAATTCTTTCAGCAAATAGTGCATGCCCTGATCAGAGGCCGCATTCTGCGGCAACGCCGCATTCTGCGGCGTCTGATCTCGGCCTGCACTGTTTACCAAGGTACCCCTTTAGGGGTTTCCCGCACGCAATGGGTTAAATGGTCAAAACATTTGTGACGAGTCCTTTATATTTAAGATTGTCCAATGTACAATTTAGCGACTGATTGGCTAATAAAACAGTTACATGTATTTCATGGCAGCTTGGCTTACAGTCAAAACTATAACCCCCACCCCCTCCCAGTGCTGTGGACGACCTGATACAGCACCCTGGAGTAATAGGTTTTACTATATGCCAAGCTGCCATGAATTAGCTAATGTATCATAAGATGCTGTCCATTCATTTTATTTATCTTTGACAGTCTGGCCAAATTTTCAAAGAAGATGATGCTAGTTCTTGACCTACTGATCCTGAATATTCCATATTGTGAACAAGTCTGTGAAATGAAGACCCCCCCCCCCACTATACCCCACTTCCTATAGAGAAAACTGGGGGTATACATTATTTTTCTTATTTTGCTCCAAAACATAGGTTGTTGGTACTCGTTAGAACCACCTCATTCTTGTTAGAACTGCCTCAATGAGGCGGTTTTAACGAGCACCCACAACCTATGTTTGCACGCACCTGCCCATCAGAGCTTTTGTTTTTTTGTTTGATTTGAGGTTTAACGTCCCTGTCAACACTGTAAAGGTCATTTTGGAGACATTGCTTCCAAGTTTGTGGGACTTTTACCCGACATTGAGATGAAATGACATCTTAAGCCCTGGCGCCCAATGAAACCAATAGGGTTCATTAGCATGGACGGTCCGCCTCGCACCACAGTTCCTGGACAGGCTTAGATCCTCTAAGCGGTTTACCAGTACTAGTGTGCGGGCTGGATTCAGCTCTGCGTGGAAGCATTATGCAGCCCATATATTTCTTCAAGCCCCTATCGGCGGGGGTGTCCATCAGGGCTTGAAGAAATAGATGGGCTGCATGATGTTTCCACGGTGAGCTGAAACCAACAGCACACAAGTACTGGTAACTGCAAAGCGGTGCGAGTTGGACCGTCCATGCTTATAAACCCTATTGGTTTCATTGGGCGACAAGTCTTAAGATGTCATTTCATCTCGGTGTCGGGTAAAAGTCCCACAAAATTGGAAGCATGTCTCAAAAATGACCTATACAGTGTTGACGGGAACGTTAAACCTCAAATGAAACAAACAACCTATGTTTGCGGTATTTATAAGAAAAATATCACTGATTTTCATCATAAAAGTAGCCATTTTGGAGATGGGAAAAATGCACTTAATCGCAATTGTGTGTTATCACAATGCACTATCTTCTGCATAGAGAATCTTGCATGAGTGTTCATGTGTTATTGAATTTATTAAACGAGTTGAGGAAAAGGGATAAAATGCGAGGCTTTGCCGAGCATTTTATCCCTTTTTCTCAACGAGTTTAATAAATGCAATAATACATGAGCACGAATGCAAGATTCTATTTATCATATGACATTTAAAACGCATTTTATTCACGTTTTATTTACAAAAATGTCAATATTCCGCTGTTAGTAAACGCGACGTCGTTAAGGACGTCGTACATGTAACGTTACGGGACGTATCTAGCTAATTTGCATATTTAATCCACTAGTAGATTATCGAAAATAATACACGGCGTTATTACACTCTTAGACGCGACGTCATATGATAATTGTTTGTTTGTATTGGAATTTAATGGCCCAGTCAACACAATTTTACCTATCCACACTTTTCCTGGGCAGGCTTATACATAAGTGGTTAACCAGTACAGTGTACATTATTTCGCCAGAAAACAAACAATGAAGATACTGAGCAGATGGCTATCTGATCAGTAACTACACTGTTTGACATTCAGTTCATGAATTTGTAGGAATAAATTACGTCAAGTAATCTGATAGGCTGAAATTCAGAAATGGGTGTGGCCAAATTAATTCATTCAGCAGAACAACAGTAAAATATTTTATCATATGATGTCACATCTGAGAGTGTAATAACGTCATGTAATATTTTCGATAATCCACTAGTGGATTAAATATGCAAATTAGCTAGATATGTCCCATGTTACATTTACGATGTCCTTAACGAAGTCGCGTTTACTAACGGTGGAAAATTGACATTTTTGTAAACAATAGTGAATAAAATGTGTTTTAAATGTCGTATGATAAATAGAATCTTACATTAGTGCTCATGTATTATTGACCGGCCCCGATAGCTCAGTTGGTAGAGTGTCCGCTCCGGGGAATGGGAGGTCACGGGTTTGATCCCGGGCCGCGACATATCAAAGTTGTTAAAAATGGTACTAGCTGCTCCTCGCTTGGCACTCAGATTTACGGGGTAGAGCTAGGACTGGTCGACCCAGTGTCAGGATAATGTGACTGGGTGTGGTATCATGTAATGTGTCTGGGACATGATACTTCAGTGAGGCAGCACTATAAAAGTGAGCATTGAGCTCCCTGTCGCAACCAGACACCGTCCTGATATGACTGAAAAATTGTTGAAAGCGACGTTAAACCCGAATTCACACACACACACTCATGTATTATTGAATTTATTAAACTCGTTGAGGAAAAGGGATAAAATGCTCGGCACAGCCTCGCATTTTATCCCTTTTCCTCAACTCGTTTAATAAATTCAATAATACATGAACACTCATGTAAGATCCTCTAAGTAAGGGAATGGATACACCTCACATCTTTTCTGCCTTATTTTTCCAAGGGTAACGACTTCTAGATCTGTGACTTCCATTCAGGGAATAACTGTATAGAAAATTGTCATTTCGGGAGGAAAATTGGTGGTTTTATAGTCAGAAATTTTGTTTTATGGCAACATGTCAGCAGAGCCTTAAAACAGAATTTGCAACCGTAAAACTAATGATTTACCAACCTAAATGACAGTTATCCCCATTCTAATGCCTTTAATCATTTGTTATGTTAAAAAATTGTTTTGTTATTTTTGCACAAAGCGGCAAGTGCTGTGAGCTGCGTAAAACCAAATGTCAGCCAGCGAAAAGTGACAATACATGATGTCGTCAGATTACCGACAGTATATAGTAGAATACCATTGCAAATCTTTGATGTTATCCAATCAAACGATGCATTATATTCGCAAATGCACTAGAATAAGCTCCTCTTTTTAAAAAAGACTATAATACTGTCGATGGCGCGCCATCCCAAATCCCCACGCTTTCTACAGAGGGGCCAAGTACCGAAAACCCCTCACCCTGGGCCCCTTATTTGACCCCAGGGTCAAAATATTACCTGTATTATATTCTACTAATGATGCCATTCAATTTGATTTGCCACATGACTATGTTCCAAAAAACTTAAATTTTGACCCTTTGACCCCTCCCCCAGGGCCCCACTCTGACCCCAGGGTCAAAATTTTACTTGTATTGTATTCTACTAATCACCCCCTTCAATTTGATATTCAATATGACTATATTCGGTAAAATTTGAATTTTGACCCCCTGACCCCCCAAAGTGTGACCCCTTGGGCATGACCCAGGGGTCGCAGCCAAAATCCCGTTCAATATGTGTTACACTGTACATATATATATCATTAATCATTACTTATGCAAAGTTTGGTTTCAAAATCTATAAAATTGACTTTAATTGATATTTGACCTTTTAACCCCTCCCCAAGGCCCCTGGGGGCGGGGCCAAAAATAAATGTGAGGTTGCACGCCCTCATCATGTAAGGAAGCGGTGTACCAAATTTGGTTACATTCCGACCAGTGGTTAAGGAGGAGATAGCGTGACGGACGGATGGACTCACGGACAGACAGACGGAGGCGTTCACAATATCCCCGAACCCTTTTTTTTAAAAGTGTGGGGATAAAAATAAGTTAAATCTTTCATTATGGAGATTACCACTACTGAATAAGGTGTCAAGAATATTATTGAAAGTGATGCCTTCCTTGAGTGTATCCATTGCTGTTAACCCTTATCTTGCTAAATATTCATTTAAGCCACACCCATTTCTGTCTATCAACCAATCAAATTACTTGATGTAATTTATTGCTACAAATTCATAAACTGAATGCCAAACAGTGTAGATCCTGATCAGATGGCTTCTTCAGAAGCCATCTGATCTGGATCTACACTGTTTGCAAAGATAGGGGTTGTCGTGAGTGTGTGTGAGTGTGTGTGTGTGAATTCGGGTTTAACGTCGCTTTCAACAATTTTTCAGTCATATCACGACGGTGTCTGGTTGCGACAGGGAGCTCAATGCTCACATTTATAGTGCTGCCTCACTGAAGTATCATGTCCCAGACACATTACATGATACCACACCCAGTCACATTATCCTGACACTGGATCGACCAGTCCTAACTCTACCCCGTAAATCTGAGTGCCAAACGAGGAGCAGCTAGTACCATTTTTAACGACTTTGGTATGTCGCGGCCCGGGGTCGAACCCCAGACCTCCCGTTCCCCGGAGCGGACACTCTACCAACTGAGCTATCGGGGCCGGTAGGGGTTGTCGTGAACAGCATGATAAGGGTTAAAATTGTCTCTTACCCGTTTCTGATAATCTTTGATCTGATATTTTCCATGAGTTTTTCCATTTTCTCTTTGTCATTTAATTCCAAATCTTTACCAACGGCTTGCAACTGCAAAAAAAAATGGCTGAGTACAAGCATTGACCAGACTATGTCAGACTATGGTTGACTGGTTCCAAGCTTTCCCTGAAGGACACCAGAACAATAGAACCTGTAATTTTGTTTTGTTGGCATTGATTGGTTGTTTGTTTTACAAGGAAGTAAAGTAAAATAACAGTAACAGCAACTATAGTCAGACTAGTTAACGCTCGAACTCATACTATAAATATCACATGAGCCATAACAAGTGACAATGTGAATTTTTATTTAACTCTTTTTGTACCAAACGGAATCTTTGTCCTTATCTTGCCTAACTGTAGGTAGGGCTGGCAAATCGGAGCTGAAAAGATAATCGATTATCAGTCCTGTCATTGCGATCGGTAATCGATTAGTAATCGCTAAGGTTTTTGTCATAATATTACCTGGCTGGTTTTCTGTCTCAGCAGAACTCTTACCATATGTTGCACTTTACCATATGTATATTTTAACAAGCAGGCCTGAGCAAACAGTGTAGACCCAGATGAGACGCCGCAACATGCGGCGTCTCATCAGGGTCTGCACTGTTTGCCACTGATCCAGATATTTTATGCACAACTTTAGGTACATGTAGTAAATTGCACTTATCAAATAATCGATTACAAGCAAATCAGTACTGATAATCATTTTTGTGGAATTTATCGATCAATTAATCGATTATACGATTAATCGTATCAGCCTTAACTGTAGACCAGTAACAGTAAGAAACCCCAGTGTAGCAAGATACACAACACCTTCGCCTCATCCAACCACCAAATCACACAGTAAAGATGATCAGCTTGTGCATCAGCACATTCTGATCTGTCCCCATAAAAACAGATATGATAATAAGGATAGTTTTTGCATTTCCTCAACAAAAACCTGTCACAAAGTGGATGCAAATTTACCAAAAGCATCTCCATGTTGACAGTATTCAACTTTTTCTGGGAGGCAGTCAAAGCTATCAGCCCCAAGGTGCTGTGGACCACCTGATGAATTATCGCCCTCAGCCTCGGGTCCACATCACCGAGGGGCTGATGGTTTTGACAAAGGTATGAAACAGATGTTTTATCATCAAGTGAACAAGTCCGTGAAACGAACACTCCTTTAAACCCCACTTTATATAGAGAAAACTGGAGTTTACTGGGGTACCGTAAACATTATTTTTCTTATTTCTGCTCCAAGACACAGGTTGTGGGTACTCATTGAGGCGGTTCTAATGAGGCAAGAATTTACTCAATATGTCACAAAGCACTGTGAAGACAAGTCAATCATTATTGCCAGTCAAGGTGCCAACTTTGCAGCTATGAACTCATAACATCTGTTAATTGTAACATGTAAACAATAAAACTTCGGCATTTAACCCTTGACATGCTGAATATTTATATATGCCATGCCCACTACTGATTATCAACCAATCAGATTACTTCATGCAAATTATTGCAACAAATTAATAAACTGAATGTCAAACAATGAAGATCCTGATCAGATGGCTTCTGAAGAAGCCATCTGATCTGGATCTTCATTGTTTGAAAGATAAGACATATCCGGGTTCAGCAGGACAAGGGTTAATATGACAAACATGCTAAATTTTTTGCTGAAAAAAAAATTGAGTAACTTTTGCATTACAAAAGCTACTCACATTTTTCAAGCAAAAATACAAAAGCATTAGATAGTTAACACTGTGTGCAATCATGAGCTCATTAACCCTTAGTCTTTGCCCCCGTCCATTTGAGACTGAAGAAATAGATGGGCCGCATGATGCTTCCAAGCAGAGCTGAAATCTACAGCAAATGAGTACTGGTAAACCCCTTAGAGGATCTAAACCTGCCCAGGCAAAGTGGTGCGAGTCGGCTTGTCCATGCTTATAAACCCTATTGGTTTCATTGGGCGACATGGCTTGGGATGCCATTTCATCGCGATGTCGAGTAAATGTCCCACAAAGTTGGAAGCAACGTCTTCAAAATGACCTATACAGTGTTGACGGGGACGTTAAAATTCAAATCAAACAAACAAATCAACCCTTACTTAGCCTGCTGAACGTCACAGCCCCAATTTTTGCAAACAGTGTAGATCCAGATTACACGTGATTTGTGTCTGCATTGTTTGTCAGTCAGTTTATGAATTTGAATGAATACATTATTTCAAGCAATTTGATTGGTTGATAGTCAGAAATGGGTGTGGCATTGTTAATTATTCAGCAGGATAAGAGTTAAACTTGCAATGATTAACCCATTTTGTACCAAATGGAATCTTCCCCCCTATTTTATACAGCAAAAGTCCATTTCAAAATTTAGGGGTGTCAGGTTGCATTTTCTTGAAATTTAAGTTGGAAAATGGCTGAACTTTATGCAAACAGTGTAGGCCCAGATCAGACGCCGCAGAATGCGGCGTCTGATCTGGGCCTGCACTGTTTGTCAGGCTACCCGTTTTGGGGTTTCCGGTACAAAATGGGTTAAAACAACTGGCCCATATTGTACAATTCTACCTGTATATTTAAACACTCAAATTCATCTGATGTACATTTCTCACTGTCCACCATTAGAGTAATATATTCAAACAAGGGCGAAACTAAGACTTTGAACACTTCACCATTGGCAGCTCTCATAATACTGAATATCTGGCACATGAAACTGAATACATTTAAAAACTTTGCCGGGGAACTGGAACGTAATTCTTCTTTATCTGAAAAATATAGTGGAAGACCTCACAGTTAATCTGCATTAAAACCCTTATCCTGCTGAATAATTCATTTTACCACAGCCATTCCTGCCCTACATCATAGTGTAGTTTATATTTTCTTGTCCTTCGGGATCATTGATACCATTGTGGAATTTTGAAAATATTTGAGGGTCACTGATGAGGCCTAATTGGCCAAAACTAGCTAGTCTGGCCCAGAAAACATGTACACTTCATATTTTCCGGTTCTGTTTTGTATTCCTTGATTCCAAAGGATAACCCTTTTATAGAACATATTTAACGTCACTACACCTGGTGTCTGGGAATGTGTGGCGTCCGTAAAAAGTCTCCCTGCCCTACATCAGTGTAGTTTACATTTTCTTGTCCTTTGGGATCATTGATACCATTGTGGAATTTTGAAAATATTTGAGGGTCACTGATGAGGCCTAATTGGCCAAAAACTAGCTAGTCTGGCCCAGAAAACATGTATACTTCCGGTTCTGTGTTGTATTCCTTGCTTCCAAAGGATAACCCTTTTATGGAACATATTTAAACCAATCAAACTACTTGATATGTTCTGTTTATTTGAAAATGAAAACTGAATGACAGTGTAGATCCTGATCATATGGCTTCTATCTGATCTGTATCTACACTGTTTGCAAAAATAAGTGTGAAGCAGGATAAGGGCTAACATATAGAAGTCCTAACAGAGAATCAGCAAACCAGCATGATTTTTGCAGGGTTTAAATGTCAACTTTATGACAGCTAGCTAAAATAAGCAAGTTGCTATATATTTTTCTTGCTAAACCTTTCAGCCAACTTGCTTCAGCCCCAGCCCATCTGGGCTTAAAGAAATAGATGGGCTGCATGATGCTTCCATGCCCATGCTTATAAACCCTATTGGTTTCAATGGGCGACAGGGCATTTCATCTCAATGTCGGGTAAAAGTCCCACAAAATTGAAAGCAACGTCTCCAAAATGACCTTTACAGTGTTGACAGGGACGCTTAACCTCAAATCAAACAAACAAAACAATATTTGTAAACATTATTTAATGTGACTTTAATCTTAGGGCTCTGGGGTAACAGCTTCAGCAGGAATCATTTTAAAATAGTTTTCTTATTTTCCTCGGAAAACAGGTTTTGACATGTCATGCAATTTGTCTCCATTAAAAAACAGGTTTTGACATTTCATGCAAATTGTCTCCATTAGAAAACAGGTTTTGACATTTCATGTAAATTGTCTACATTAGAAAACAGGTTTTGATATTTCATGCAACCTGTCTCCATTAAAAAACTGGTTTTGACATTTCATGCAACCTGTCTCCATAAGAAAACAGGTTTTGTATTTCATGCAACCTGTCTCCATTAAAAAACTGGTTTTGACATTTCATGCATATTGTATCCATTAGAAAACAGGTTTTGATATTTCATGCACATTGTCTCCATTAAAAAAAAAAAAAAACAGGTTTTGACATTTCATGCAAATTATATGCATTAGAAAACTGATTTTGATATTCCATGCAAATTGTCTCCAGTGGAGACAATTTGCATGAAATGTCAAAACCTTTTTTCTGGAAAAGTCAAGGAAAGTATCAATTTGTTGTTTGCTGATCTCCTTACTTCCTCATCAGAAAAGCTCCAATAGTTAGGAATGACTGACTTATGAAGTTATGCCTTAATCCTTATCTGGCTGCATAATTAAGTTAGCCATACCCATTTGTCTTTGAACCAATCAGATTTCTTGATGTAATTTATTGCTGCAAATTCACAAACTGAATATTAAACAGTGTAGATCCTGATTCAGAAATTAACAAGATTTTATGAGACTGTGACCCTGAAAAGTAGGTCACAGACATCAAAATCTAATCAAGATTTTGGTAATCTTTGTTTTTTTTTGTTTGATTTGAGGTTTAACATCCCAGTCAACACTGTGAAGGTCATTTTGGAGATGTTGTTTCCGATTTTGTGGGACTTTTACCCGACGTTGAGATGAAATGACATCTCAAGCCCTGTCGCCCAATGAAACCAATAGGGTTTATAAGCATGGTAAGCTACAACAACATATTGTAGAAAACATTAACTTTTACAAGAGATAGCGGTCCAAATTTGACAGTTAAAAAGCCCATGATCTTGAAAATGAGGTCAAGGTCACCAAATCCTGACCAAGCCTTTGGACGCTGTGACAATCAGAATCAGAATTGTTACTGGTGACACGTCAAATGACATTCATACACCAGGGGCCAGTTGTTCAAAACTAACGATGTCATTAGTTAACGTATCGTTAAATCTTTGATAATTTAATTTGGCAAATATGCTAGAATTTTTGCTGAAAAAATGTGAGCAGCTTTTGCAAATGCAAAAGCTGCTCACATTTTTTTCAGCAAAAATACCAAAATTTACGATATTGTACTTGCTAGAAGAGTTAACAATATGACCACAAACGAGCTTGTTAAGCAAACGATGCTTTGAACAACTGGCCCCAGGTTTGCAAAGATAGGGTTGTTGTATTCAGCAGGATAAGGAGGTCTGTTTGTATAATATATTGCACCAAGCATGGCCACAATTCAAAAATTTTAACCCCGTCTTGCTGAATATTCATTTAAGCCACACCCATTTCTGTCTGTCAACCAATCAAATTACTTGATGTAATGTATTGCTACAAATTCATAAACTGAATGCCAAACAGTGTGGATCCTGATCAGATGGCTTCTTCAGAAGACATCTGATCTGGATCTACACTGTTTGCAAAGATAGGGGTTGTCGTGAACAGCAAGATAAGGGTTAAAATGGTGACAACACCAATGCAGTTGCAGCCAACAGGTGATTGTCTATCATATAAGCTCACCAGGAGCCTTCTGCTCTGGTGAGCCTATACAAGAATTTCGCCGAAGACTATGTCATGTCTGTCACTGGGGCTGGGGGGAGGACCATTTAGGTGAGCACTAGGGTTGTAACAAATTTTCACAAAGTTAGTGAACCATGAAATGTAGGTCAAGGTCAAATATGGATGCTTGCTTTAAAGTTGGCATCCCTAGATACAAGTTCTAAGTAACACTATAAATCAAGCTCTAATAGTTCTTGAGAAATAAACTTGACCATTTGGGTGAACGCCAGGGTGGTCACAAATGTTGAAAACAAAAGGGATGGAAAATTGGACAGCTATATTGGGGCATGAAACAAAAAAACATGATCGCTTTTCTGAGCCCTGAGCATTATTTGATCAGTTTGTTACCCCTGTGACTGACCTTGACCTCTGGTTCTTTTAAAGGTTCATGGACTTGGCAGCCACATTGGTTGTGTCACCTGGACCATATAAACAAACGTTCTTCCTCCATTTCCAGTAGGCAGCATATTAAAATTTAGTTAAAGTCACTTAATGAACTTGACCTCTTTGGCATTCATAGGGGCTCATGTAGTACCTTTCATATCACAGACTACAACTGATCTGGGAGAATGTATTACAGTAGAACTTCAATGGCTCGAACTCCGATGACTTGCTTACCATGGATGAGTCAAAGCTGTTCTTGAGTCTGCGGAATATTCCTCCAAATACGAAACAGACACAATTTAGAGAGATTTTCTTATTTTATCTTGCAGAGGTATGCTGTAAGTACTCATTAGAATCGCCTCGATGAGGCGATTCTAATGAGTACACACAGCATACA
Source organism: Lucinisca nassula (assembly GCA_963580285.1). NCBI lineage: Eukaryota > Metazoa > Mollusca > Bivalvia > Lucinida > Lucinidae > Lucinisca > Lucinisca nassula. Next base: position 32,386,105 of record OY757025.1, on the reverse strand, counting down.
TTTCAAATAGGCCTGTAGAACACCGAAAAGATGTCCCGCACATAGCTCCATTATGCCTCATGGTATGGCACTAATAGGTACCCGCCATGGCTCGAACGACCGCTGTCTGGAATAAATTTTCACGGTCCCTAAGGGGTTTGAGCCATTGAAGTTTGACTGTACTTTACCTTTATCCTTTCAAAATCCTAGAACATCATGTTAACAGGTCCGTGAAATGAACACCCCTATAAAACCCACTTTATATGGAGAAAACTGGGGTTTACGGGGGTATACATGTACATTATTTTTTTATTTTTGCTCCAAGACAATGGATGTGGGTACTCGTTAGAACCACCTCAATGAGGTGTTTCTAACGAGCACCCAAAACCTATGTTTGCAGTATAAATAAGAAAAATATCATAGATTTTCATCAGAAAATTAATCATATTGGAGATATGGAAGATAATGCACTATGTTACATGAAAGTTTATCAGGTGAACAAGTTTGTGAAATGAAAACCCCTTAACCCCACTTTAAACGAACCATTGGTGTTCGAGCCATCAAACTTGGGTTTACAGGGATATACATTATTTTCTTAAATCTGCTCCAATACATAGGTTGTGGGTACTTGTTAGAACCGCCTCAATGAGGCGGTTCAAACGAGCACCCGCAACCTATGTTTGCAGTATAAATGGAAAAAAATTCACAGATTTTCATCAGAAAAACATCCATTTTGGATCTGTAAAAAAATGCACTATGTCACATGGGTATGTTATCGTAATGCACACACGTTATCATAATGAGGGACCAATTTTAACTGTGTTGTTAAATGAGACAAGGTCAACCTAGGGTCCTAATTTAAATGAAATTGGTACAACTCGGACGAAATAGAAAATTGGCCAAGCGGTTCCAGAGAGATGTCCATTGAAATGTTAATGGACATTCAAACCCAGTGACCTTGGGCCAAGGTCTCAGAATGACCTTGACCACTGACATTCATGGAGGGTCATACTTATGAATGTCTACACGCAACCTACTTGCATTTCATAAACAATTGTTTTAGCTAAATGTATTGTTTTACTTTTTCCCAAATGAAGAGCCTAAGGGACCAAATTTGACTATAAAAAAGGTCAAGGTCAATCCAGGGTCATCATTTATAAATTTGTAGGGCTCAAGTCCTTTTTGCTGTGTGCCAAATTCAAGGTCATCTGACGATTCTGGAGAAAAAAGATTTTTGAAGTGTAATGTGACCAGGACCAATACTATAGATTTGTTCCCAAAGATGTTCTACATAAAATCTGACCTCCACTTGCCCAGTGGTTTCTGAGGGGAAGTTTGAAAATGTGGATGGGTGTGAGCAGAGCATTGGTATACGGTACTCAGGTTTCTCACTAGGATTTTGAAAACTGTTGTAAAAATGTTGTCCTCCTGAAAAAGTTGGGAGTTTTACCATACTTTTCTATTTAGACTTTCCAAAAAGTTGGAGTCAGAAATGAAAAAGTTGGAGTAAATTACTCCAAATTTGGAGTTAACGAGAACTCTGAATTACTGTAAGCTCATCTTGCGAGCCTTTGGCTCACCTGAGCCAAAGACTTCCAAGGTGAGCTAATAGTATACCGGTATCTACTTACTTTTAAAGCACATGTACTTACTTTTAAAGTCAACCTGTACCATGGACAGTAAAGTTGACCTAAACTTGTTTCCTTTATTTTCAATCCCTGCTAATTGTTCACATATATATGCACCCGTTTTTGCAAATTCACGATCTGAGATACACTTTTCATATATGATTTTTGCATATTTCTTGATATCTGTATCGTCTTTTATTGCTGATTCCACCACTTGTTTAAGGTTCTTGAGATCTTGCTCACTGACATCAAGCTTGAGATTGTCTAAAATATCAGTTATTTCAGATATGCTGTCAGATTCTTTCCTGGTTTGTGGGGACTTGTCATCTGATGCATCACCGTTCTCTTTAAACTGTGGGATAGAAAAATTAAGATGAGAAATGGATTCCGAGGAAAACAGTGCCCCCCTATCATAATTATCCATTAAACCATTTCAGACTGGAAATCCCTAAATGGGTACCGTGGCAAACAGTGCAGGCCAAGATCAGACGCCGCAGAAATCAGGGCCTGCACTGTTTGCTAAACGTTCAGCCATTTTCCAAATCAATTTTGAAGAAAACACAGCCTGGCATCCCTAAATTTTGAAATGGACTCCTGCTATATACATGTATACCGGTAAGGAGGAAGATTCCATTTGGTACAAAAAGGGCTAAACACCCATTTGACATTGAAAAACAAGGATTACGTCACCAAAATATAAGGTGCATACAAGCTATTTTTGGGCATAAACTGACAGTTTTCGTAAGCCTGTGGCCTTTTGGATAAAAGACCTCCAGAAGCATGGAAGTATGATGGAACTGTGACATCTTTATCCCTTTTTGTACCAAATGGAATCTTCCTTCTTTTATATACTGAGAGTCCATTCCAAAATTAAGGGGTGTCAGGTTGTATTCTCTTCAAAGTTTGCTTGGAAAATGCCTTAACTTTTTGCAAACAGTGAATGCTTTATCAGATGCCGCGTTCTGCGACGTCTGGTCAGGGCATGCACTGTTTGCCACTTACCCCTTTTGGGGTTTCCGGTACCAAATGGGTTATATGACAGCTACTTCTAGGGCTGCAACGATACAGTTACCTCACGATACGATATATATCGCGATATTTGTGTCTCGATACGTATCGCAATACGCTTTCTGGGATGAAAAGGAAACTTTAAGCAAAGAAATTCCTTAAAATCAGCTGTAAGCAATACTCAAATATAATTCTTTGGTAGAAATTAACTGTAATATACATGAACAGTGGAAATAAAAGTGAAAATAGTCACATTTATGCAAAACCAGCAAAAGTTTACATCTCATCTCCATCAAAGTACCCAGTACTATGTTTGCTGTATCGTAATCGTATCGCCAAGAAGGTTCACGATACGCTATGCGTATTGTCAACAGATGTATCACGATTAAGATACGATTCAGTGAATTGTTGCACCTCTAGCTACTTCTCTCAGTGTTGTGTTCGGAAACAGTCTTCAGGATTGCGAAGACAGATTCTTTAAATTTCTGAACATTAGCAAACCGAAGGTTGCTGGCTCTCCGCCAGATACATGTACATTTGTTGTTCAGGGACCAGTTGTTCAAAACGAGCTCATTAGTGCTCATATTGTTAAGTGTCCTAGCAAGTTCAATATCTAAAATATAATTTTTATAAGTAAAATTAATTTTAATGAGTACTTACCATCACATATTTGATAAATAGGATATCATTCTATTACCTCCAAAATTAAAATAACTGATTCTTGGAGCTTAACTGAATAACTTAAGGCTGCCTTGGCGCCAAAATGACCACGTGACCACTTGCGCACGAATTGACGCATGCGCATCATATAAAATTTTGTCCCTCAATATAAGTAAGGAACTATATATTGGAAATGAGGGGAGGTCAGAGGTGGGAATTGCTCAAATATGTGATGGTAAGTACTCATTAAAATTAATTTTACTTATAAAAATTATATTTTAATATCACACTGTACCATCACATATTTGATAAATAGGATAGAATAACAACTATAAGGAGGGAGGATTTCCCTAAAGCATCCAAGAATAAGTTATAATTATTACATATGTTCAGAGAACAGTTAAGAAGATGTTAGAGTGGATTGCTGATAAAACAATATGGAGGAAAGTAAATCCTCTAATATCCTCTTATCTGTTCCCTGATCAGCTGTGTTATAACTAACACATACCTTCTGAGGTTCTGCTCCTGATAGTGCTAGTCCAATTTGGTTTATAGCTGTTCTGTGGGAGCCTCAGAAACGGCCCCCCCCCACCACTTTTTGAGCAACGACGACTGGCCCAAGATTGCTTAGATTGGAAGCTTGTTGCCGAAAGTCCCTAAGATAGAACTGAGCAAAGGTGGAAGAACTTGACCAAACAGCTGCATCAAGTATCTCATTTAAAGGGATAGAGTTAAAATAGGCCCATGAAGTGGAAAAAGCCCTTAACTCGTGAGATCTGATTTTAAGAAAAGATAACTGTCTCTTAGAGATATTTTGATATGCCATCTTAATGGTATATTTCACCCAATTGGAAATAGTAGATTTCTTGATATCATGATTTCCTTTTGTGGGAATGAAAAGCCTATTTCGGGAACCCCTAATAGCTTTTGTTCTCTTAAGATATATTTTAACTGCTCTGACTGGACATAAGACCTTGTTAAAACCTGTTTTCCGATTCCCATTATAAAGACAAGGAATTTTAATTGAATCAGGTGCCTTAGATGGAAGTTGGTTCTTTGCTAAGAAACCTACTTGAGTTCTAATGGTAAGAGAACCATCTATTGAACTAAATCTAAGATGTTGTTTGTCCATTGAAAAGGCATGTACTTCACTAACTCTCTTAGCAGAAGCCCTAGAGAGCAGAAACGCTGTTTTCATGGAAAGGAACGTTAATGAAACTGATGGAAGTGGTTCAAAAGGTTCCTTAGACAAGTATGTGAGAACATAGGCAAGATCCCATTTGGGAGATATAGATCTAGTAACAGGTCTTTGAATTTGAAAAGATTTCATCAATTCAGAGATAACTGGATCTGAACCTATACAATACCCTTCATTAACTTAAGTGTATTGGATAGCATTGATCGATAACCCTTAATAGTGCTGACTTGATATTTCCTGATATTAAATAGATAAAGAAAGAAGTCAGCAATCACATGAGAGGGGGCCTTGATCGGATCAATTTCCCTCTGATTTGCCCAATTAGTAAAAATCTCCCATTTTGCATCATAGACTTTCCTAGTAGACTCTCGTCTAGCTCTGGAGACATGTTCTGCAACTTCCCCTGAAAACTGTTTATTTCTGATTGATTGCTTGATAATTCCCAAGCGTGAAGGGCAAGCATTTGGGGGTTTTGATGCAGAATTTTTCCTTGTAACTGAGATAGAAGATCTGGTGTTACTGGAAGAGTTATTGGAGGAGATATCAGTAGATTCAGTAGATCTGGAAACCACGGCCTGTTCGGCCACAGAGGAGCTATTAGAACAATTTTGCACTGTGACCTTTGAACTTTGTTTAGCACCGCTGGAATAAGATGGAAAGGAGGAAATGCGTATGCACTTATCCTGTTCCAGTCCATTGATAGTGCGTCTATCGCCAATGCCTGACTGTCTGGTATTGGAGATACGTACAGAGGCATCTTGTGGTTTAATCTTGTTGCAAAAAGATCTATGTTTGGAAAATTTGTCATCTGACAGATTGTGTTCACTACTGATTGTTTGAGTGACCATTCTGTTTTGATCGGTTTTGTTATTCTTGAGAGCCGATCTGCCAGAATGTTGAATTTTCCTGGTATGTGTCTTACTACAATGTTGATGTTGTTTTGTTGACACCAATGAAACATTTTCCAGGTTTCTAGACAGAGATCTGGAGAATGAGTCCCTCCCTGTTTCCTTATGTATGAAACTACCGTCGTGTTGTCTGTGCATATTAACACTTTTGAGTTTATTATATGAGGATGAGCAAATTTCAGTGCTATTGATATTGCCATCAACTCGAGAAGATTGATATGGAGATCCCTTTGAAACTGGTTCCAAATCCCGTGAAATAGAATCCCTTCTGGTTCTAAATGAGCCCCCCAACCCGTTACACTTGCGTCTGTGTAAAGTTGATGGGTGTGTGCAGGAATTTTTATCGGAACTCCCGACAGAAACCTCTGACGATTGTTCCACCAAATTAGATGATGTCTTATGTTTTGAGAAATCTGAATTTGGTGATCTAATGGGAGAATGTGAGGTCTCCATTGTGCTAGCAATGACATTTGTAGTGGACGGAGATGTAGGCGTCCTAAGACTACAAAATCTGCAGCTGCATTGAGTTTCCCTAAAAGAGAAAGGAATTGTCTGGCTGTAACTATCCTTTTGAGAAGAAATGCATTTATTGACAGTAGAAGAGATTGAATTCTTTCTAGGGGAATTCTGACTGTGTTTGTTTGAGTGAGAAATTCCATCCCTATGAAATTGAAATTCTGCGATGGAACCAAATCTGATTTCTCCTGATTTATCAGTAGTCCTAGTGATGAAATCAGGTGAACTGTGAAGTGGATATGTTCCAGAAGAAGTTGACGATTTTGGTTCTTTGACAACCAATCGTCTAGGTACGGAAAAAGAGTTATAGCTTTCTTGTGAAGATGGGTAGCTATTACTGACATCAGATGAGTGAAAACGTACGGACTTGTGGAGAGCCCGAAAGGTAGTGCCCTGAATTGGAAGACCTTTCCGTTCAGGGTGAACCGAAGATATTTGCGAGACTGAGGGTGAATCAACACATGCAAATATGCGTCCGTGAGATCCAATGAAAAGGCCCAATCGTTTGGGTGAATGGCATTTCTGACCTTTTGTTGAGTTTCCATTCTGAAACTTTGAATGAGCACATGATTGTTCAGATTGGAAAGGTCTATGATTAGCCTCATTTTTCCGTTTTTCTTTGGTACCAGAAAGATTCTGGAATAAAATCCGGGAGATTCCGGTTGAATTCTCTCCACTGCCCTTTTTGAAAGTAGTTTTTCTACTTCTTCTGCTAGCTCCGGTCTGCCTGACTGGCTGAAGAAGATGGGTTCTCTTGAAAGAGGTGGAAGATCTGTGAATGGGATCTTGTACCCTCTTTTTATGACTGATAGAACCCATTTGTTTGCTGTAATTTCCTGCCAGTTTTCGGCAAAATGAGCTAGTCTTCCTCCGACTGGAATCTGAGGTCGAAGGGAGGGCAGTGGAGGAGGGGTTTCACTGTTTTTTGAAGGTAGAGGTTTTTCCCCTGGAGGAGAAATTACCTCTACCTGATTTTGATCCTCTTGAACCTCGAAAGGAGCCACGACCACCGTATGATGTGGAACCTTTTGCGAGGTTACGATCATTATTCCTGCCGAACTTTGACGGAAAGGAAGTTCCTATTTTAGGAATTTTGAACTCGGGCTTGCCTTGTGTAGATGAGGAAGTCTGAGATTTGGCTTGATTAGATGTAATAGTCTTAGTAACTAATTCATCCCTCAAGGTGTCTGAATTTTCCTTATATACCTGTTCAATTTTCCCGCCAAATAATGTCGGAGAATTGAAAGGTGTAGATCTGAGTTTGTTTTTTGCCATGTCCGAAAGGGACTTCGGTGCAGATCTAATTGCAGCTTCTCTTCTCATTTGAACTATTTCTGCTGTCAGAATGGATGCTAAGGAGACCGACGCATTAATAGATTTTGCTAAGGCCTCAAGTATCCTGAGCAAAAGAGTACAATCTGGTTCCTCTTGTTTAGCAGATCGAAAAGCTGCGTAGGAAAATACATCAGCATGAGACAACGTTCTCAAAAGATCCCTGAGCTGTTTCTCATACTGTGCCAAATTCTTGACCGGTATTTGAGTGTTACCAGTGAGCGACATACCAAGTCTACTAGCATCATAGTCAAGAGGAAGATCCCTAGAAGTAGGGACTTTCTCATTGTGCGATTGATAGTATTTCAAGTTGATTAGTGCATCTTGATCTTTTTTCTTGATGCACCAGTCTTCAGGGATGATTTTATCCTTAACTTGGTGTTGAATAAAATCGATCGTACTACCGATGAGTGGGGACTGAGGCAAGGAGATAGACTTTTTCTGCTCCTGTCCAATGTCTTCCTCAATGCAAGATTTCGGTCTTGAAATCTTTGAGGAACTCTCTGACTGTCTTGGAAATTTATCACTAGGTAAGATTTCCAAAATAGCGTCAATAACAGATGCATAGGAAATCCTATCATCTATCTCGGAACTATTCAGATCATTAAAATCTTCAACCGAAGCACGAGAATCCAAGTCATTATCAAGTTCCTTTGTGTCCTCCACTCTTATTGATAAGGAAGGAGAGGAATGCCGAGTACTTTGAGGTTTAGCAGAGTGTTTCACACTAGATACTCTCTTATATACTGGAGAAGGAGATTTATTGGACGAATCTACCTTCTCTGACTGAGAGTCATCCGAAGAGGTAGATCTCTTCCTTTTATGATATCTCTTGTGTTTATGACTCTTGTGCTGACGTCTTCTATAGTCTCTATCCGAAGATAGAGAAGACGACGAAGACGTACTGGGAGAAGAAACATAACGTCTTCTACCCCTGGAAGAACGATGTTTCCTCCTATGCCTTCTTTAGGACGATGACCTAGATCTTCGGGAATAAGACTTACTCCTCGATCTAGTCCTCCGTTTCTTATGCCTGTGAGGCGAATGGACCGATCTTGACCGAGAACGAGATCGTCGACCCGATTGTTTCGATCTGGATCGGATAGATTTCTGTGTAAGCTGAACGTTGGACTTAGTCTTATGAACAGCTACAGATTGATGACTGGGAGACCTCTTACGAATATGTCGTTTTGAGGTTGTAATGATCGATCGATCCCTAGAAGACTCATGTCGACCGGGAATATTTGATGACCGGTCATTTTTGCCCAGAATCATTTGTCTACCCAGTGACTGACCATTTTCGAATGAATGCTCGTCGACTGGTGACTGATCTCTTCCTGGTACCGAGTTACTACCCGGTGACCGGTGACCCGGTGAGTTATGACCCGGTGGAATTGACCGGTCCGGTGCCCGGTCCCGGTCATTAGTATCGGAAGTAGAATCCGCATCTACGAACGATGGTGCCCGGTGATCGCCCGGTGCCGGGTTATCAGAGTCAGGGTCGTCACCGGAATCTGAGCCAGTCAGATCTGTGACCGGTGGTGCTTCCGAACTAGAAGCGTGCTGATGGCTAGACCGATCAGACGAGCTCCTAGACACGGACTGAGTCGATTTGAGATCTCTGGGGTGCTTGGGAGTCTCCCTGCGTGTCCCAGAGTCACTAGACTCAAGACCCCTAGTCGCACCGCGAGTCCTGTCCGCAACCATCGTAAATTTCTCACTCTTCTTAGAGCCTTTGGAAGTCATCCTCCTAGGTCTATTGGAGTACAACCTTTTCTTCTGAAATAAAGACCAGGTATAAGGATCCCAATCTACACAAACAGAACATTTATTATCAAATGAGCACGAACAGCAGGCTGCACAAGTTGAATGATTATCATACGATGGTTTAAGATGCCCACATAAACCTCTGAGTTGGGGCATAAGAGAAAAAAAAAACGAGAAGGCCGAAACGACTCGCGACGAAAACACGCTTCGAAAAAGCGAGGAAAAAAAAACAAAATGACAAAGAAATTGTCGAAAAACAAAGTAAATAGAAAGAATAATGGAGGTTGAGAACGAAAAATAAGGACGAAACAAGCCTGGTGTGATTAAATATTCCGAAAACGAATATTTTAAATCCAAAGACACAATGGCGAATGTTTTCTTTCGTCCTCCAAAATTTTATATGATGCGCATGCGTCAATTCGTGCGCAAGTGGTCACGTGGTCATTTTGGCGCCAAGGCAGCCTTAAGTTATTCAGTTAAGCTCCAAGAATCCATTATTTTAATTTTGGAGGTAATAGAATGATATCCTATTTATCAAATATGTGATGGTACAGTGCGATATTAAAATTCTGGTATTTTTGCTGAAAAAATGTAAGCAGCTTTTGCATCTGCAAAAATATCAGCGTATTTGCCATATTAAATAATCGAAGTTTTAACGATACATTAACTAACAACGTCGTCAGTTTTGAACAACTGGCCCCAGAAGAAAAGAATTCTTCGGGATATCACAAATTTGAAAAACAGCTCGGACGACTTTCAGTACAGAAGGTAAGGTGTGTATTTTTATATCATTTTGTCATTAAATTGAACAGGGATTGCCGAGATGAGCAACATGTTTCAATCACTTTTGATTATGAAAAAAACTAGAACTGTCAGAGGATCTGACTATAGCCCCGCTATAGCCCTGTCAGAGGAGAAAGACTCGTGAATTAAAGGTAAAGACTTGTGAGAGGGTTAAATCCCTAACAAGGTACCTACGCCTTATAGACTTTTCGCGTTATTAGATCTGAAAAACAGTCTAAGTTAAAAAATAAGTTTTGGATAATGAAAAAACCACATGCACATCTTAAGACCTCTATGAAAACACCTGTAAAGTTTCAAAAGGATTGACCTAGAACTGTAAGAGGAGTTGCGATCACAAGGTAGCTACTCCCTATACATTTTAACATTAGTAGATCTCAAAAATTGTCTAAGTTAAAAAAGGTGAAATAAGTGAAAAAAAAAAAATATTTAAGGATAATGAAAAAAGCACATGCACATCTTCAGACCCATATGAAAACACCTGTAAAGTTTCAAAAGGATTGACCTAGAACTGTAAGAGGAGTTGCGATCACAAGGTAGCTACTCCCTATACATTTTAACATTAGTAGATCTCAAAAATTGTCTAAGTTAAAAAATGTGAAATAAGTGAAAAAAATTATTTAAGGATAATGAAAAAAGCACATGCACATCTTCAGACCTATATGAAAACACCTGTAAAGTTTCAAAAGGACTGACCTAGAACTGTAAGAGGAGTTGCGATCACAAGGTAGCTACTCCCTATACATTTTAACATTAGTAGATCTCAAAAATTGTCTAAGTTAAAAAAGGTGATTTAAGTGAAAAAAGTATTTAAGGATAAGAAAAAGCACATGCATATCTTCAGACCTATATGAAAACACCTGTAAAGTTTCAAAAGGATTGACCTAGAACTGTAAGAGGAGTTGCGATCACAAGGTAGCTACTCCCTATACATTTTAACATTAGTAGGTCTCAAAAATTGTCTAAGTTAAAAAAGGTGTTGACGGGGACGTTAAACTTCACAAATCAAACAAACAAATATTCATCAGAAGTGCCTCGGTGAGGCACTTCAAATAAGTATTCTCAACATGTTTTCAAGCAGAAATAAGAAAAATAATATGTGGATACCCCCTCTTATCTGGTGTCATGAGTTGTTGTCGTTACTTTCTCTGAAAAACTGCTTAACAATGAGAAAAGCATTTAATTGAGATAGGCTTTCTGTAAAGCCACACTGGTATAATTTTTGGCAAACTTTGGTGTTTTGGTACATTCAGGATGTATTCTGTTTCTTATTGTCTGCACCCACAGGCAGACTACCCAAGGGTTACTTTTGCTCTGAAAGCATATTAGCCCTTGTCCTGCTGAGCCCAGATATGCCATATCTTTCAAACAATGAAGATCCAGATCAGATGGCTTCTGAAGAAGCCATCTGATCAGGATCTTCATTGTTTGTCATTCAGTTTATGAATTTGTTGCGATAAATTGCATCAAGAAATCTGATTGGTTGATAATCAGTGATGGGTGTGGCATATTTAAATATACAGCAGGTCAAGGGTTAGAAAAGGTCATGGCTGGTTGAATGTTATTTTCTATTGACTGGCCATTGGTGTTATTTGTCACAATGATTAAAACCAGGACTGACCAGAACACTTGCTTATGTTTATGGTTCCGGGTCATTTCGGCCCATTTCGACTTCAAGGCTGTTATAAGGGTCAATTATCAGCTAAAATTAAGAAAATATATAGATACAGTTAATTATGATAAAATACATTTATATACAATTTATTTTTACCCCGCTTTGAACACCGCTCAGCATTTGTATCATTATTTTCAATAATTACCTACCTCAGATGTACATCTTCTCGCAATGCAAACTTTGTAATGGAAGATATGAAATAAAAATAATATAAAAGAGGATGTGTTTATTTAGAAAAAAATGTGTATTTATGAACTTGGAAACTGTAAACTGTAGTTATTGGGTCATTGTTTATTATCCCCACGCTTTTCGAAGAAAAAGTGGGGATATTGTAATTGTCTCCGTCGTCCGTATGTACGTCCGTCCGTCTTACCGGACAACTCCTCCCACACTATTACAGCTAGAAACTTAAAACTTTGGGAACTGATAGGTCTTTGGTCTGAGGAGTGCATGACACTTTCAGAATTTTGATCCTTCCCCTAGGGCCAGGCCAGGGGGTGGGGTACCCCGGGGGTAAAAAATCAAAGTTTTCAGAACCTGGTCGTGTGACATATCAAATCGAACGGCATAATGAGTAGAATACATAACAATAAAAATTTGACCCCTAGGGTCAGGTTTGAGGTCACCAGAGGTCAAAAACTTGGATTTTCACCCCCATAACCCCCTTTTTAACGATTACCGGATAACTCCTCCTACGCCGTTTCAGATATGAAACTTTGGGAGCTGATAGGTCTTTGGTCTGAGGAGTGGATGACACTTTCGGAATTTTGATCTTAAGATAGGGTGGGAGTTGCAATTGAGAACCTATATAGTGGCGTATCTTTAAAAAAGCGTGGGGATATGCGATGGCGTGCCATCGACTGCGCGACTAGTTTATTTATATTATTGGCACATGTCGGTATGCAAAATACGATCTGATGCTTACAAAATAAACATGTTTACATGGTGTTGACTCTCCTCCCAAAATACAGAACATCTATTTTTTTCTGATTATATTGACCTTGTTTTTTTTTTTAAATAAAAAAAAAAATCATTAGATGACTAGCCGGGGCGACGATTTTTTTCCATATTACATTGTGAAATGATAAAAAAGAACATAAAAGTAGAGGATATTATAGGAATAATCCCATGTCACAGGTCAGACTTGATATTTTCCTCAGCTGAATCATAATTGTTACTGGTGACACGTCAAATGACATTCATACACCAGGATCTGTGATGTGGGAAGTTAGTCCCTAGCTCTAACCAAAGAGGTAAATTTAGCTACACAATCATCAGCACCTTTAGGTGAGGGATAGTGTAGCTAAGTTCACCTCTTTCGTGACAGCTAGGGACTAACTTCCCATAATACAGGTACTGGTGAATATATATCAAGTGACATGCCTCCAGTAACAATTCCGATTCTCTATGAATGTCATTTGACTTGTCACCAGCAACTTTTGGGTGACAGGGCTTGAGATGTCATTTCATCTCAATGTCGGGTAAAAGTCCAACAAAATTGGAAGCAACGTCTCCAAAATGACTTGTACAGTGTTGACGGGGACGTTAAACCTCAAATCAATCAATCAAATCAAAGTCACCAGCAACAGTTCTGATTCTGATGAATTGGAATTTTTGGTCGTTATACACTTCCATATTAACTGGCACACTAATACGGCCAACACTAATGTCCGGGAAATTGGGGGTAGTGGTGCGTTATCCCTAATATCTCCACTTCGGGTGGTCAGAAATTAATAAAATTAGTAGCAAATAAATTTTTTAGCTCCATTCTAAAATATAAAAAAAAATAATTTACTTTGTTAACGTTTTAGGGGTCCATTTTTTAAGTTAATTTGTCCGGGAAATTCTAGGATTTTGTCCGGATTTTGGGGTAGTGGTGCGTTAACCCTAATATCTCGATTTTGGGTGGACAGAAATTAATAAAATTAGTATCAAATAAAAATTTTATCTCCATTCTAAAAGATTATTAAAACATATTTTTCATTTTGAATATTTTAGGGGTCCGTTTCTGAAGTTAATTTGTCCGGGAAATTCCCGATTGTGTCCTGGATCTTGCGGTAGTTGTGCATTTTCACAGTATCGCGGTTTGTGGTGATCACTAATTGATAACAATTGATATATGTTAAGATTTTAAGTTCAATTATAGAAGAATATAAAAAAAACTCTTTATACACCTCATTGAGGCAGTTCTAATGAGTTCCCACAACCCGGACTGTGTGCACACAACATGACTTTAATTTATAGAACTTGGTCAAAGGTTTAACCCATATATGCCTAGTGTCCCATTGGTGGGCCATTGGCAAACAGTGTAGCTCTTGAATAAAGGTTTAACCCATATATGCCTTGAATCCCACTTGTGGGACAATGGCAGATAGTGTAGATCCAGATCAGATATTTAACCCAGATATTTAACCCATATATGCCTAGCGTCCCATTTGTGGAACATAGTCAAACAATGTAGGCTCAAATGATCAGACGCTGCAAAACATGGCGTCTGATCTGGGCCGCAAAATGCGTCATCTGATCTTGGTCTACACTATTTGCTTAAACAACGACGAAATTTAACCGCATCAATTTCTTGCTGGCATTGAATTAGGTGTACAGACTTTCTCAAGTTTACAAAAATGCAGCCTCTAGCGAATGTGGTAGAATTTTGTTTTGCTCCGGATTCATTTAACACTAGAATAATATACAACGTGTCAAAAACAAGACAGCATTTAGTTGAATGTTCGGAAAATGGAAAAAATGACAGCGTTTCTAAAAGAAAAAGATGCAGACAGGCGTAAACTTCATTCACTTGTAAAATCGTAGAAATTCCAGTTGGGTGCTTCTGCAAAATACCTGAGTGTATTGATAACACTATTTGCTGTGATAATCGTATTTAAGTGCAAAATTTGGTTTCATCGAATATGTTTAGGTCTGAATTCATCATCAAACCAATGGCAGTGTCTGTCTTGTGAGCAGTAACACGTGTGACATCAGAGAAAGCTGTGCAATGAAAACCCATGTAAATCCAACTTTATACAGATAAAAGTAGGGTTTACACGGGGCGTCTAGTCTTTATTTTGTTTTCACAAGTCGATATATTAAGGAAAACGAAACAATACCCCCACCATCCTGGACACAATCCGGGTTGTGGGTACTCATTAGAACTGCCTCAATGAGGTGTATAAAAAGGTTTTTTTATACTCTTTTATAATTGAACTTAAAATTTTAACATGTATCAATTGTTATCAATTAGTGATCACCACAAACCGAGATATTGTGAAAATGCACAACTACCGAAAGATCAAGAACACAATCGGGAATTTCCCGGACAAATAAACTTCAAAAATGAACCCCTAAAATATTCAAAAAGAAAAATATGTTTATATAATCTTTTAGAATGGAGCTAAAATTTTTATTTGATACTAATTTTATTAATTTCTGACCACCCAAAATCGAGATATTAGGGTTAACGCACCACTACTCCAAAATCCGGACAAAATCCGAGAATTTCCCGGACAAATTAACTTAAAAAATGGACCCCTAAAACGTTAACAAAGTAAATTATTATTTTTTTATCTTTTAGAATGGAGCTAAAAATTTTATTTGATACTAATTTTATTAATTTCTGACATCTCGAAGTGGAGATATTAGGGATAACGCACCACTACCCCCAATTTCCCGGACATTAGTGTGCACCCACTAATACATATGAACAAATTTGTCATTATAATTTTCTGCCCTATGACTTAAATTAATGTGTGCTATTGTGTAGAATCAAGCTTTTTGTAAAAGCCAATACTTGTTAGCTTACACATCATTTTTGACCCAATCTGGAACGAAATTCTAATTTCTATTCACCGAATTACAACGCTCCATGATGGTATACCTTAGCATCACCACTTGCAAGCCCGCTTGGTTTCGATAAGCTTTCAGAAGGCGACTCGCGAGCCAAAAGTCCCCTGCCCCTGCCTCTACCTCGACCAACAGCTGCCATGTTTTCGTTGCGTTAAAACCGCAATAGACCCAATTACCGGAATGGACCTGCAAATGATCGGAAAGTACCATTCTTATCCCCACGCGTTTAACAAGAGGGCCAAGATGGCCCTGTATCGCTCACCAGTGGACCAGAAAATCACAAGGGATGTTTAGAAATAAAGAAGCTACCGGCCCCGATAGCTCAGTGGTAGAGCGTCCGCTTCGGGAATGGGAGGTCGCGGGTTCGATCCCCGGCCGCGCCATACCAAAGGCGTGAAAAATGGTACTAGGCACTCCCTTGGCTGACGCTCGCATTATCAGGGGTAGTCCTAGGAAGATAATTTCTTGTAGTAAAGGTGCAGAATGGTGATACCTACAGTGCCTAGCTGGGGGTGGACAAGGTCATCTGTTGGAATGCTGACAACACCCTTTAGACCTAGTATAAAAGACTGCACGTCTTTCCTCCTTTTCTTGAGAGACTCCCATTTTAATTTTCCAAGTATTCCAGCCATGCTTCCAGTTTCAAAGTAGTAATTGCCTGCACTTACACGACTTACATGATCTCGACATCAGGTTTAAGCTAATCAGCTCTATAGATGCGTTCCTGCAGTGTTTTCCCAGTCTGGCTTCGTCATCTGTCAGGTAGCACTCAGCCTTGAACTTGAAGGGAGATTTCTCCAATATGATTGTTGAATCGGCTCTTGAACGAACGCGTTGAGGGAAGGTGCCATTGCTAAGTTTTCCGGGAGGTAGTTCCATTGGTCAATAACTCGAATTGAGAAGAAGTTTTTTTCTGATATTTAGCCTTGCTCTTGGTTTAAAGAGTTTCATTGAATGTCCCCTGGTTGAGTGTAAGTAGCCAGTTGGAATAGCTTTTCTTTACCAACTTTATTTATGTTATGTAATATTTTATAAACTTCAACCATATCTGCTCTGTCTCGTCTATATCCCAGAGTAGGAAGTCCCAGGTGTCTTAGGCGTTCTTCATATGACAGATTTTGAATACTTTTAACAAGTTTTGTCCCTCTACGTTGAACATTCTCCAGTACCATTTTATCCTTTTTATGTATTGGGGATCATACGTGGGTGGCGTATTCAAGGTGGGGACGTGCCATTGATTTATAAAGGTTCAGGAATATGTCTTTATCTATGAAGGTAAATGTTCTAAAAATTATTCCTAGATTTCTGTTCGCAGTATTCACTTCTTTGGTTATATGTTCCCGAAATTTTAGTCCATTGTCAATGGAAGCGCCTAAGTCCTTCTCATTTTCTACATTTTTTATGACTGTTTGGTTTTCTCCTGATCCCACTGTATACTGATGTGGATCCTAAATGCCAGTAATGGCATTTATTTCTGCTATATGACATTTCCCATGTATCTGCCCAGTTCTCTGACTTTGTAATGTCTTCTTGCAGCATATTGACATTTTCATCCGAGTCTATAGGATAATAAAAGTTGGTGTCGTCGGCGAAAAGTTTGATTAAGTCTGAAATTATTCCTGATAAGTCGTTTATGAAAGCTAGAAATAGAATGGGTCCGAGCACGCTTTCCTGCGGTATGCCCGAACTAACGTCATTCCGACCAGATGCAGAACCCTGGATGACCACCCGCTGTTTTCTGTCAGAGAGAAAGTCTTTGATCCACTGCAGTAATTTACCAATTATTCCATATTTGTCTAATTTCATTAATAATCTCTGGTGTGGGACTTTATCGAATGCTTTACATAGGTCAAGACAAATAACATCTACAGTGTTGCCAGTATCGTTTGCCTGTGTGATGTCCTCCAAAAAATTCAAGTAACTGTGTTACACATGACTTTCCGCTGATAAATCCGTGTTGTGCTGGTGAGAAGAGATTGTTTTCAGTCATGTGATCAACTATGGCGTTCCTAACTAGTCTTTCCATTAATTTTCCCGGAACGGATGTTAGGCTTATTGGTCGATAATTTTCTGCTTTCCTCTTATCTCCTTTTTTTAATGTTACATTTGCCTCCTTCCACATTTTTGGTACTTTACTTTCAAGCAGTGAATTTTCAAAAATAATCTTTAGTGGTTTTGCTACTTCAGTTTTACAATATTTTAAGATTTTCGTGGATATTGTCGGGTCCCTGGGATTTTGATGCTTTTAGTTTATCTGTTGCTTCCTGAATTTAAGTTTCAGTTATTGAGATTGTTTCTAAAGGCCGATCCAGGTACTAAACAAACTTCTTCGAGCTTTTCTGCCTGACTTAATTGTGTGTAAGTTTCATGAAGATCCGATCAAATCTGAAGGGGAAGCAGTGATGACAAGGTCGAAAATAAGCATTTTCAGCCAAGCAGGGGACATAACTCCATGATTAATTGACTGGCATCGCTAGTTTTTAAACTTGTCTAAGCTTTTATCTCTAACTTACTAACATATAAATTTCAAGCAGATCCGATGAAAACTGAAGGAGTTATGGTAAAAAAAAACAAGGTCAAAAATAAGCATTTTCAGCAAAGGAGGCGACATAACTCCATCAGTAATTGACCCACATTGCTAGTTTTTAAATCAGTTAAATCATCCAAGCTTTTAAATCAGTTAGGAGGCCTTCATGCCGACTGAACAAATTATTTGTCTAAATCGCGACGGAAGTAAGGGCGAGGATTGTGGCCACGTAAAATCGATTTAAGCCCCCCAGTGGAAATCTTCCACTGACCGTTCCAAGGCGGCTCTTCTGTGGCGATTTATTTATGTTGTTGTTTGTTGCTTACTGTGTGTATCACTTGTGTCTTTTAATTTTGGATGGCCATATGGCCATTTTGTGGGAAAGTAACTGTCCTTATGGCCTTCCTTTGTTTGGGTTTCCATTTTTGTCTGGTCGCTTAATGTTTGTATTTCTTTCCCTTTGGTGTCTTTTATGGGTGGAGTAAGTTAATTGTATCAATTCCTGATCTTTGTTTTACTTCTACTTTACTTGTACGTAAGTTTCAAGAAGATCCGATCAAAACTGAAGGGGCTACGGTGATGACAAGGTAAAAAATCAGCATTGTCAGCAAGCAATCAAAGGGATGTAACTCTATGAAAAATGGTCCGACTTAGCCGGTTTTCGAATTCATCCGAGTTTTTATCCCCAGCCACATTACATATAAGTTTCAGAAAGATCTGATCAAAACTGAAGGGGCTACGGTGATGACAAGGTCAAAAATAGGCATTTTAATCAATCAAAGGGACATAACTCTATGATAAATGGGCCGACTCGATTCCTGATCTTTGTTTTACTTCTACTTTGCATATCAGGGCTGTTTTGTTTGTGCCGTGTGGCGGCTGTAAAAGGTCTCCCCGTACATACATTTAATGCTCGTATTTTTCCAATCCTCAAGGATTGCTTATGCAATTGCTTTTCACTGTTCCATCAATTGGCATCCTTTTGTTGAAGGTCATTATTAAACCGATGTTCGTTTCTCGTTGTATAACAACTACTTGTTTGACATCCCTGGACTTTAAGTAGACTAGGATGTTTTGTGGGCTTTTGTTGTACCTTCCTTCTATTCGAAGGAATTATCTTCAGTAATTTTATATGATGTTTTACATAATGACCGGTATGAAGATCGCTTTAGTTTTGACGGTATCAAAACCTTCTAAACCCACATGAGTATCACAAATACATTTAAAATATCAATATCACCCCTTAGGTTACACTCTGCTTCTTCTGTACGGATTCCCCATTCTATTAAGAACTTTAATACTATGTTGCCTTCGGTATTGGTTAGACCCTTAAATTTGTCTTCTGTAACTTCAGTCAATCTCAATGGAGCAGGCAATACCAATGTTTTTGGGAGAAGTCTTCGTATAAGACTATCTCCTCTCAAATCGCCCATCCTTCGAAAATATACTAATCCGTGGAAAAGAAGTGGAATGTATCCTAGTATTTCTAAGTGCAATGCCAAGAGGTGCAGATGTTGTTCGCAATTAAGCACTGCGTCTACCGTTACTTCATCTGTAAACGGTAGACGCTTCTCTGTAGTTAACATGTCTGATTTGACATGACGGTCTACAGATTTAATTTATCTAATTACATGACGTAATGCAAACTGCAATATGCAGTACGTCGGTCAAACTAACCGCATGCTTAAAACTAGATTGAACGAGCATTATCGTAGAATGAGTAAGCCTAAGAAAACTGACACTTTCTTGTACCGTCACTTTCGACGTACAGGTCATTCTGTAAATAACATTATTATACAACCAGTGGAAAAACTTTATTACGATGCAAATTCTACATCTAGATTCAAAATCATCAAAAGACACGAGGCTGAACTGAAATGGATAAAATTTTTACAGACCCCTTTTCCTCTGGGATTTAATGACAACATTTATCATGAGGGTAATATTTCCAGAATGCCGGACTTTGTGTGTGATGCCCTCACCTTTCTACTAGACAATATTTATATTAGATTCGGTACTAAGTTATTTAGACAAATTGTGGGTATTCCGATGGGTACTAATTGCGCACCTCTTGTGGCTGATCTGTTCTTGTATTGTTATGAAAGAGACTTCATTTTGTCGCTTTCCATTGATAACCAATCTGAAATTATTGAAGCTTTTAGCTCTACTTCTAGATATTTAGATGATTTATTAAATATTGATAATACCTATTTTGATGGTTTGATCAGTCAGATTTACCCTCCAGAACTTCAGTTAAATAAAGCAAATTCTTCTGATACCGAGGCCCCGTTTTTGGATCTATCTATTGTAGATGGATTTGTTTCGTGCAAAATTTATGATAAACGCGATGACTTTGATTTTGAGATTGTAAATTTTTTTCCTTTTTGGGATGGTGATGTTCCTCGTGCGCCATCCTATGGCGTTTATATTTCGCAATTAATTCGATTTGCTAGAGTGTGTAGTCATGTAACTGACTTCAACACTCGTAATAAATTATTAACGGCTAAACTCCTTAATCAGGGTTATCGGTACCATAAACTACGCAAAGCCTTTTCAAAATTTTATAGACGCCATTCTGATTTAATTTCAAAATTCAATATTGGACTTAAATCTCTTCTGCAACAAGGTCTATCTGAACCCGAATTTTATGGTGACTTAGCATATAAATTCAGAAAAATATATAACCGCAATGACTTCAGCACCCAATTTCGTAAAATCATTCTTCGATATAAAAAGATTGGGTACAACATGGATATTATACGACAGACTGCATGCATGGTAGTTAACCCAATCATGGTTGGCAACTTTGCTTCCCTCTTTAATTGCACGCCGGTGGGTCAGGCCTCAGATTCTATGACGGCTCCAACGTAAAGGCTTATTGAAAATTAGAGAGATAATGTCGGTTGGTGCCTGATGCTCTGTCTCTGGTCGGGCTCATCGGAGTCTAACTGTTGGTTTTCTTTTGCTCCATCATTTCAGTGGTTTCTTGCTGTCGAGTCCTCACCGTTGTCTCACCTCTGTGGTTGTTTGATTTTTGTGTTCACGGAGATGTTGCACTGATGAGTTAGGAGGCCTTCATGCGGACTGAACAAATTATTTGTCTAAATCGCGACGGAAGTAAGGGCGAGGATTGTGGCCACGTAAAATCGATTTAAGCCCCCCCAGTGGAAATCTTCCACTGACCGTTCCAAGGCGGCTCTTCTGTGGCGATTTATTTATGTTGTTGTTTGTTGCTTACTGTGTGTATCACTTGTGTCTTTTGGTTTTGGATGGCCATATGGCCATTTTGTGGGAAAGTAATTGTCCTTATGGCCTTCCTTTGTTTAGGTTTCCATTATGATCTGGTCGCTTAATGTTTGTATTTCTTTCCCTTTGGTGTCTTTTATGGGTGGAGTAAGTTAATTGTATCAATTCCTGATCTTTGTTTTACTTCTACTTTGATATTTTCTCGCTCCTGGAATGTCGAAATCGCAGAACTAGATCTCACGGCACCAGGAAAAATGGTAACTTTAAACGTAAATCACGTGCGTTTAAATGAAACAATACTAGACTGAAGTGACTGTCAATTATATTATTAAATCATGGACGCCACTCTATGCTTTCATTTTTAAGTTCATTATCCGTTTCTGTTTTACGTCTTCTGGACACCGAGGCGAATAAATTCTACGATAGTTCTAATCAGTTATATGATGCGGCTCTCTTAACTAGAGGCTATAATCAGCATACTCTCCGTCCTTACATTGATTCTGAAATTAATCATAAAAGCCATTTCTTCAAAATATCCTTCATTAATAAGGGTATGGATTTTATAGATTTGCCCAGTATCTTCCGTGAGAGATCGGTGCTTTCTTCCATTCCTGCTTATTTTCAAAATACTGAAACACCTATAATTTGTTATAGATATAACAAACCTGTTAGATCTATCATTTTTAATTTCAATAAACTTGTTTCAGATCTTGATATTGATACTAATACTCCTGATTCATGTGATTGTAAAAACTTAGTGTATTGCTATCCTGCTGCTGGTCATGTAATTACTGGAAATTTTAAAATTATTAAGGAATATAATTTCTAAAGGACCGAAATATCGGTTTCCTTCTAAAATTGATTTCAGTAAATGTAGAGATGAAATCGCCTCTTCCTTGAATGAATTCGGTAATCGATGGTGTAAGCGAGAGTATGTTGAGCATAAAGCCCTTAAGGACTGGAAACTTAGCATTTTAAAACTAGTGAATAAACGCATTTCTTTCTATTCTCAAAATACTAACTTATTACCTCCTAAGCCCAAGACGTCTTTACGTCATCTTAAACTAGGTATTAAAGAATTTCATAAGAAGTTTGTTTTGGCTCCTGCAGACAAGGCCGCTAACAACGTCGTCGTTGTGTGACGGCTCCACTATGTTAACACGCTTAAGCAGGAGCTTGGTGGTACTAAGGCCTATGAACTTCAGCCTTTAGCTGAAGAGAGATCTATAGTAGATAAACATGTTTGTCATTCAGCCACCAAGTTCGCTGTGTGTGTTACCGAAGGCCAAGACAAGCTTCCTACGCTATACTGGTTACCAAAACTTCATAAAAGACCTTACAAAGCACGGTTTATTGCAAATTCTAGCTCTTGCACTACCACTGAACTTTCTAAATTATTAACTTCCTGTCTTACTGCTATTAAAACGCATGTGATTAAATATTGTGATAAAGTCTTTGAAAGATCAGGAAAAAAAACTGTTTTGGTCTATAAAAAATTCGAATGAGGTTTTAAATAAATTGAAATCCAGACATTTTCGTGCTTCAAGTCTGTCTACTTACGATTTTTCCACTCTTTACACTACACTTCCTCATAATCTTATAAAAAGAAAAGCTTAATGATTTAATTGAATGGGCTTTTCACAGAGAGGATTCTCTCTATCTTGCATGTAATGTCAGAAATGCATTTTTCACTTCTAAAGAGCATAAGAATTATACACTTTGGTCATGTCAGAAAGTGTGTGATGCCCTCACCTTTCTACTTGACAATATTTATATTAGATTCGGTACTAAGTTATTTAGACAAATTGTGGGTATTCCGATGGGTACGAATTGCGCACCTCTTGTAGCTGATCTGTTCTTGTATTGTTATGAAAGAGGCTTCATGTTGTCGCTTTCCATTGATAACCAATCTGAAATTATTGAAGCTTTTAGCTCCACTTCTAGATATTTAGATGATTTATTAAATATTGATAATACCTATTTCGATGGTTTGATCAGTCAGATTTATCCCCCCCCCCCAGAACCTCAGTTAAATAAAGCAAATTCTTCTGATACCGAGGCCCTGTTTTTGGATTTACATCTATCTATTGTAGATGGGTTTGTTTCGTGCAAAATTTATGATAAACGCGATGATTTTGATTTTGAGATTGTAAATTTTCCTTTTTTCGATGGTGATGTTCCACGTGCACCATCCTATGGCGTTTATATTTCGCAATTAATTCGATTTGCTAGAGTTTGTAGTCATGTAACTGACTTCAACACTCGTAATAAATTATTAACGGCTAAACTTCTTAATCAGGGTTATCGGTACCATAAACTACGCAAAGCCTTTTCAAAATTTTATAGATGCCATTCTGATTTAATTTCAAAATTCAATATTGGACTTAAATCTCTTCTGCAACAAGGTCTATCGGAACCCGAATTTTATGGTGACTTAGTATATAAATTCAGAAAAATATATAACCGCAATGACTTCAGCACCCAATTTCGTAAAATCATTCTTCGATATAAAAATATTGGGTACAACATGGATGTTATACGACAGACTGCATGCATGGTAGTTAACCCAATCACGGTTGGCAACTTTGCTTCCCTCTTTAATTGCACGCCGGTGGGTCAGGCCTCAGATTCTATGACGGCTCCAACGTAAAGGCTTATTGACTAAATTATGCTAAATTATTAACTTCCTGTCTTACTGCTATTAAAACGCATGTAATTAAATATTGTGATAAAGTCTTTGAAAGATCAGGAAGAAATCTGTTTTGGTCTATAAAAATTCGAATGAGGTTTTAAATAAATTGAAATCTAGACATTTTCGTGCTTTTAGTCTGTCTACCTACGATTTTTCCACTCTTTACACTACACTTCCTCATAATCTTATAAAAGAAAAGCTTAATGATTTAATTGAATGGGCTTTTCACAGAGAAGATTCTCTCTATCTTGCATGTAATGTCAGAAATGCATTTTTCACTTCTAAAGAGCATAAGAATGATACACTTTGGTCATGTCAGAAAGTGTGTGATGCCCTCACCTTTCTACTTGACAATATTTATATTAGATTCGGTACTAAGTTATTTAGACAAATTGTGGGTATTCCGATGGGTACTAATTGCGCACCTCTTGTGGCTGATCTGTTCTTGTATTGTTATGAAAGAGACTTCATTTTGTCGCTTTCCATTGATAACCAATCTGAAATTATTGAAGCTTTTAGCTCTACTTCTAGATATTTAGATGATTTATTAAATATTGATAATACCTATTTTGATGGTTTGATCAGTCAGATTTACCCCCTAGAACTTCAGTTAAATAAAGCAAATTCTTCTGATACCGAGGCCCCGTTTTTGGATTTACATCTATCTATTGTAGATGGATTTGTTTCGTGCAAAATTTATGATAAACGCGATGACTTTGATTTTGAGATTGTAAATTTTCCTTTTTTGGATGGTGATGTTCCTCGTGCGCCATCCTATGGCGTTTATATTTCGCAATTAATTCGATTTGCTAGAGTGTGTAGTCATGTAACTGACTTCAACACTCGTAATAAATTATTAACGGCTAAACTCCTTAATCAGGGTTATCGGTACCATAAACTACGCAAAGCCTTTTCAAAATTTTATAGACGCCATTCTGATTTAATTTCAAAATTCAATATTGGACTTAAATCTCTTCTGCAACAAGGTCTATCGGAACCCGAATTTTATGGTGACTTAGTATATAAATTCAGAAAAATATATAACCGCAATGACTTCAGCACCCAATTTCGTAAAATCATTCTTCGATATAAAAAGATTGGGTACAACATGGATATTATACGACAGACTGCATGCATGGTAGTTAACCCAATCACGGTTGGCAACTTTGCTTCCCTCTTTAATTGCACGCCGGTGGGTCAGGCCTCAGATTCTATGACGGCTCCAACGTAAAGGCTTATTGAAAATTAGAGAGATAATGTTGGTTGGTGCCTGATGCTCTGTCTCTGGTCGGGCTCATCGGAGTCTAACTGTTGGTTTTCTTTTGCTCCAGCAATTCAGTGGTTTCTTGCTGTCGAGTCCTCACCGTTGTCTCACCTCTGTGGTTCTTTGATTTTTGTGTTCACGGAGATGTTGCACTGATGAGTTAGGCCTTCATGCGGACTGGACAAATTATTTGTCTAAATCGCGACGGAAGTAAGGGCGAGGATTGTGGCCACGTAAAATCGATTTAAGACCCCCAGTGGAAATCTTCCACTGACCGTTCCAAGGCGGCTCTTCTGTGGCGATTTATTTATGTTGTTGTTTGTTACTGGCTGTGTGTATCACTTGTGTCTTTTGGTTTTGGATGGCCATATGGCCATTTTGTGGGAAAGTAACTGTCCTCATGGCCTTCCTTTGTTTAGGTTTCCATTATGGTCTGGTCGCTTAATGTTTGTATTGCTTTCCCTTCGGCGTCTTTTATGGATGGAGTAAGTTCATTGTATCAATTCCTGATCTTTGTTATACTTCTACTTAGAGAGATCTAATTCTTGGTAATGTTGGTTGGTGCCTGATTCTCTGTCTCTGGTCGGTCCCATCGGAGTCTGTTGGTTTTCTTTTGCTCCAGCATTTCAGTGGTTTCTTGCTGTCGAGTCCTCACCGTTGTCTCACCTCTGTGGTTCTTTGATTTTTTGTGTTCACGGAGATGTTGCGCTGGTGGGTTGGGAGGCCTTCATGCGGACTGAACAAATTATTTGTCTAAATCGCGACGGAGGTAAGGGCGAGGATTGTGGCCACGTAAAATCGATTTAAGCCCCCAGTGGAAATCTTTCCACTGACCGTTCCAAGGCGGTTCTTCTGTGGCGGTTTATCTAAGTTGTTGTTTATTACTTACTGTGTGTGTCGCTTGTGTCTTTTTATTTTGGATGGCCATATGGCCATTTTGTGGGGAAGTAACTGTCCTTATGGCCTTCCTTTGTTTGGGTTTCCATTATGGTCTGGTCGCTTAGTGTTTGTGTTTCTTTCCCTTTGGTGTCTTTGATGGGTGGAGTAAGTTAATTGTATCGATTCCTGATCTTTGTTTTACTTCTACTTTGGTCAGTTTTCAAACTCATCCGAGTTTTTATCTCCAGCCACCTTACATATAAGTTTCAGAAAGATCCGTTCAAAACTGAAAAGGGCTACGGTGATGACAAGGTAAACAAGAGGGCCCAATTGCCCTATATCGCTCACCTGTGTACCAGCACATCATTAGTGTAGGAGACCACTTGACATTGCTACATACTAAATATCTAAGCTCAGGCAAAGCAGTGTCCATGCTTATAAACCCTAATGGTTTCATTGGGCGACAGGGCTTGAGATGTAATTTCATCTCAATGTCGGGTAAAAGTCCCACAAAATTGGAAGAGACATCTCCAAAATGACGTATACAGTGTTGACAGTGATGTAAAACCTCAAATCAAACAAAATCTGCGCCTTATGGTTTTGGAAAAGAAGACTTTTTTCTTTTTCTAAGTTTTGTTTTTCAGTATTAGTCTATAGAAGCTAATGAGCCCTGGGGATTGGCCAATTTTGACCCAAAGGGCATGGTTGGCAGGATTTAATTAGGCGACCATTTTGTGTTGCTATATACTAAATATCTAAGGTCTGGTACTTATGGTTTCAGAGAAGAAGATTTGTTTTGTGTGTGTGTGTGTGTGTGTGTTTTCATTATAAGGGCCCTGTGGTTTCAGAGAAGAAGATTTTTGAAGTTTTTCCAATTGTAAGTGTATGAAAACTAAAGAGCCCTGAGGTGTGGCCAATTTGGATTCAAGGGGCATAACTGGCAGGATTTATGTAGGTGGCCACTTGACATTGCAATATACTAAAAATCTAAGCTCTGGGCCTAATTGTTTCTTGGAAGAAGATTTTTAATTTTATTTTTCCATTATAAGTCTATTGGAGCTGATAAGCTCAGGCGTGGCCAATTTTGACCCCAGGGGTAGGGTTAGCTGGCTATCTTATATTGCTAGATACTGAATATCTAAGTTATGTGCTTCACAGTTTCTGAGAAGAAGATTTTTTAAGCATTTTTCCATTATGAGTCTATGGGAGCGAAGGGGCTCCGGGTCGTGGCCCATTTGGACCCCAGGTGCATGATAAGCAGAAAATATGTAGGTGATCACTTGTCGTTGCTACATGCTAAATATCTAAGCGCTGGGCCTGTGGTTTCAGAGAAGATTTTTGAAGCTGTTTTCCATTATGAGTCTATAAGAGCTAAGGGGGTCCCAGGGTGTGGCCCATTTGGACCCCAGGGGCATGATTGGCAGGATTTATGTAGGTGACAACTTGTCATCGTCACATGCTAAATATCTAAGCTCTGGGCCCTGTGGTTTCAGAGAAGAAGATTTTTGCAGCTTTTTTCCATTATGAGTCTATGGAGCTAAGGGGCCCCGGGGCGTGGCCCATTTGGACCCCAGGGACATGATTGGCAGGATTTATGTAGGTGACCACTTGCCAATTGCTACAAGCTATATATCTAAGCTCTTGGCCCTGTGGTTTCAGAGAAAAGGCCCTGCGGTTTCAGAGAAAAAGATTTTTGAAGCTTTTTTCCATTATGAGTCTATATGAGCTAGGGGGCCCCGGGGGTGGCCCGTTTGGACCCGAGGGGCATGATTGGCAGGAATTATGTAGGTGGCCACTTACTGTTGATACGTGCTAAATATCTAAGCTAAGGGCCCTGTAGTTTCAGAGAAGAAGATTTTTGAAGCTTTTTTTCCATTATGAGTCTATGGGAGCTAAGGGGCCCCGGGGGTGGCCCATTTGGACCCCAGGGGCATGATTGGCAGGATTTATATAGGTGACCACTTTCCGTTGCTACATGCTAAATATCTCAGCTCTGGGCCTTGTGGTTTCAAAGAAGAAGATTTATGAAGCTTTTTTCCATTATGAGCCTATTGGAGCTAAGGGGCCCCGGGGCGTGGTCCGTTTGGACCCCAGGGGCATGATTGGCAGGAATTATGTATGTGACCACTTGCCGTTGCTACATGCTAAATATCTCAGTACTGGGCCCTGTGGTTTCAGAGAAGAAGTTGTTTGAACGTTTTTTTCCATTATGAGTCTATAGGAGCTAAGGGGCCCCAGGGCGTGGCCCATTTGGAACACAGGGGCATGATTGGCAGGAATTATGTAGGTGACCAATTGACATTGCAATATACTAATAATCTAAGCTCTGTGCCTAATTGTTTCTTGAAAGAAGATTTTTTTTCCATTATAAGTCTATTGGAGCTGATGAGCCCAGGCGTGGCCAATTTTGACCCCAGGGGCAGGGTTAGCAGGATTTATGTAGCTGGCTATTTTATATTGCTAGATACTAAATATCTAAGTTCTGTGCTTCACAGTTTCTGAGAAGAAGATTTTTTTAAGCTTTTTTCC
The DNA here is from genome assembly GCA_963580285.1 of Lucinisca nassula. Classification (NCBI taxonomy): domain Eukaryota; kingdom Metazoa; phylum Mollusca; class Bivalvia; order Lucinida; family Lucinidae; genus Lucinisca; species Lucinisca nassula. The sequence goes on along the minus strand of OY757025.1, from coordinate 32,357,653 downwards.
ATTATGAGTCTATGGGAGCGAAGGGGCCCCGGGTCGTGGCCCATTTGGACCCCAGGAGCATGATAAGCAGAAAATATGTAGGTGATCACTTGCCGTTGCTGTAAGTTAAATATCTACGCGCTGGGCCTGTGGTTTCAGATAAGATTTTTGAAGCTGTTTTCCATTATGAGTCTATGGGAGATAAGGGGGTCCCAGGGTGTGGCCCATTTGGACCCACGGGGCATGATTGGCAGGATTTATGTAGGTGACCATTTGTCATTGTCACATGCTAAATATCTAAGCTATGGGCCCTGTGGTTTCAGAGAAGATTTTTGCAGCTTTTTCCATTATGAGTCTATGTAGCTAAGGGGCCCCGGGGCGTGGCCCCTTTGGACCCCAGGGACATGATTGGCAGGATTTATGTAGGTGACCACTTGCCATTGCTACACGCTTAATATCTAAGCTCTGGGCCTTGTGGTTTCAGATAAAAGGCCCTGTGGTTTCGCGTGCGTCCGTAAACAATTTCAAATAAGTATATCTCTAATACCCTATGGTCAATCTTGATCAAATTTCATGAGAAGCATCATCAGGTAGGAGGAAAGGCTGCATAAGGTTTTTGGGCTGATCAGATTGGAATTCTGGTTGCCATGGCAACATATCGCTCCATAGAGTTATGAGAAAAAATTAAAAAATCTTCTTTTCTGAAACCACAGGGCCCAGAGCTTAGATATTTAGCATGTAGCAACGGCAAGTGGTCACCTACATAATTCCTGCCAATCATGCCCCTGGGTTCCAAATGGGCCACGTCCCGTGGCCCCTTCGCAACCATAGACTCCTAATGGAAAAAAAGTTCGAAAATCTTCTTCTCTGAAACCACAGGGCCCAGAGCTTGGGTATTTAGCATGTAGACACGGAAAGTGGTCACCTAAATAATTCCTGCCAGTCATGCCCCTGGGGTCCAAATTGGCCACGCCCCGGGGCCCCTTAGCTCCTATAGACTCATAATGGAAAAAAATTTGAAAAATCTTCTTCTCTGAAACCAAAGGGCCCAGAGCTAAGATATTTAGCATGTAGCAACGACAAGTGGTCACCTAAATAGTTCCTGCCAATCATGCCCCTGGGGTCCAAATGGGCCATGCCCCGGGGCCTTTTCGCTCCCATAGACTCATAATGGAAAAAAAGCTTCAAGAATCATCTCTGAAACCACAGCGCCCAGAGCTTAGATATTTAGCATGTAGCAACGGCAATTGGTCACATACATAATTCCTGCCAATCATGCCCCTGGGGTCCAAACGGGCCACGCCCCGGGGCCCCTTAGCTCCAATAGGCTCATAATGGAAAAAAGCTTCATAAATCTTCTTCTTTGAAACCACAAGGCCCAGAGCTGAGATATTTAGCATGTAGCAACGGAAAGTGGTCACCTATATAAATCCTGCCAATCATGCCCCTGGGGTCCAAATGGGCCACCCCCGGGGCCCCTTAGCTCCCATAGACTCATAATGGAAAAAAGTTTCAAAAATCTTCTTCTCAGAAACCACAGGGCACAGAGCTTAGATATTTAGCATGTAGCAATGGCAAGTGGTCACCTACATAATTCCTGCCAATCATGCCACTGGGTTCCAAATGGGCCACGCCCCGGGGCCCCTTCGCTCCTATGGACTCATAATGGAAAAAAGCTTCAAAAATCTTCTTCTCTGAAACCACAGAGCCCAGAGCTTAGATATTTAGAATGTCGCAACGGCAAGTGGTCACCTACATAATTTCTGCCAATCATGCCCCTGGGGTCCAAATCGGCCACGCCCCGGGGCCCCTTAGCTCCGATAGACTCATAATGGAAAAAAGCTTCAAAAATCTTCTCTGAAACCACAGGGCCCAGAGCTTAGATATTTAGCATGAAGCAAGGGCAAGTGGTCACTTACATAATTCCTGCCAATCATGCCCCTGGGTTCCAAATGGGCCACGCCTTTGGGGCCCCTTCGCTCCCATAGACTCATAATGGAAAAAAAAACATTCAAACATCTTCTTCTCTGAAACCACGGGACCCAGAGCTTAGATATTTAGCATGTAGCAAGGGCAAGTAGTCACCTACATAATTCCTGCCAATCATGCCCCTGGGTTTAAAATGGGCCATGCCCCGGCGCCCCTTCGCTCCCATAGACTCATAATGGGAAAAAGCTTCAAAAATCTTCTCTGAAACCACCCGGCCCAGAGCTTAGATATTTAGCATGTAGCAACCGCAAGTGGTCACCTACATTATTCCTTCCAACCATTCTCCCGGGATCCAAAACGGGCCACGTCCCGGGGCCCCTTAGCTCCCATAGACTCATAAAAAGCTTCAAAAATATTCTTCTCTGAAACCACAGGGCCCAGGGCTGAGATATTTAGCATGTAGCAAGGGCAAGTGGTCACCTACTGAAATCCTGCCAATCATGCCCCTGGGATCCAAATAGGGCACACCCCGGGGCCCCTTCGCTCCCACAGACTCATAATGCTAAAAGCTTCAAAATTCTTCTTCTCTGAAACCACAGGCCCAGAGCTTAGATATTTAGCATGTAGCAATGACAAGTCGTGACCTACATAATTCCTGCCAATCATGCCCCTTTGGTCCAAATTAGCCACACCCCGGGACCCCTTAGCTCCTATAGACTCATAATGGAAAAAAAGTTCAAAAATCTTCCTCTCTGAAACCACAGGGCCCAGAGCTTAGATATTTAGCATGTAGCAACGGCAAGTGGTTACCTACATAATTCATGCCAATCATGCCACTGGGTTCCAAATGAGCCACGCCAAGGGGTCCCTTCGCTCCTATAGACTTATAATGGAAAAAGCTTAAAAAATCTTCTTCCATGAAACCACAGGGCACAGAGCTTATATATTTAGCATGTAGTAACGGCAAGTGGTCACCTACATAATTCCTACCAGTCATGCCCCTGGGTTCTCAATGGGCCACGCCCCTGGACCCCTTCGCTCCCATAGACTCATAATGGAAAACAGCTTTCAAAATTGCTCAACCCGTTGTCCTTGGATGAACAAGATGGCTAAAATTATAAAAACCTCCTTGTGTCAACAAAAATTGCTCAAACCCTCTACTCTACCATATATTATCTTCAATTCCATTTGTACAATATGGATCAGGTGATCGATCCAGGGCCATCATGGCCCTCTTGTTTTCCATTATGAGTCTATGGGAGCTAAGGGGCCCCGGGGTGTGGCCAATTTGGACCCCAGGGGCATGATTGGCTGGAATTATGTAGGTGACCACTTGCCGTTGCTACATGCTAAATACCTAAGCTCTGGGCCCTGCGGTTTCAGAGAAGATGATTTTTGAAGCTTTTTTCCATTATGAGTCTATGGGAGCGAAGGGGCCCCGGGGCGTGGCCAATTTGGAACCCAGGTTATGATTGGCAGGAATCATGTAGGTGACCACTTGCTGTTGCCACATGCTAAATATCTAAGCTCTGGGCCAAGAGAAGAAGATTTTTGAAGCTTTTTTTCCATTATGAGTCTATAGGAGTTAAGGGGCCCCGGGGCGTGGCCAATTTGGACCCCAGGGGCATGATTGGCAGGACTTATGTAGGTGACCACTTGACATTGTTACAAGCTAAATATCTAAGCTCTGGGCCCAAGATATTTTATTTTTTCCCATTGTAAGTCTATGGGAGCTATATGTTGCCATGGCAACCAGAATTCCAATCTGATCATCCCAAAAACCTTATGCAGCCTTTCCTCCTACCTGATGATGCTTTTCATGAAATTTGATCAAGATTGACCATGGGGTATTAGAGATATACTTATTTGAAATTGTTTACGGACGCACGGATCCACGCACGGACGGACACACGCACGAACGGACGGACACACGCACGCACGACGGACCAAAAGTGATCACAAAAGCTCACCTCGTCACTACGTGAAAGGTGAGCTAAAATCGGCATTTATAGGAATCAAAGGGATGTACCACTATGATAAATGGGCCGACTTGGCCGGTATTCGAACTCATCCGAGGTTTAATCTCCAGTCACCTTACATATTAGTTACAGAAAGCTCCTATCAAAACTGAAGGGGCTACCGTGATGACTTTTTCAGCAATCAAAGGGACGTTACTCTATGATAAATGGGCCCACTTGGCCGGTTTTCGGACTCATCTGAGGGTTTATCCCCAGCCACCTTACATAAAAGTTTCAGAAAGATCTGATCAGAACTGAAGGGGCTACGGTGACAACAAGATCAAAAATCAACATTTTCAGCAATCAAAGATACGTAACTCTATGACAAATGGGCCAACTTGGCTGGTTTTCAAACTCGTCTGAGATTTTATAGCCACCCACCTTACATTTAAGTTTCAGATTGTTTGTTTGTTTGATTTGAGGTGTAACGTCCCCGTCAACACTGTAAAGATCAATTATGAGACGTTGCTTCCAATTTTGTGGGACTTTTACCCGACATTGAGATGAAATGACATCTCAAGCCCTGTCACCCAATGAAACCAATAGGGTTTATGAGCATTGACGGTCCGACTCATGCGCACCGCTTTGCCTGGGCAGGCTTAGATCCTCTAAGCGGTTTACCAGTACTCGTGTGCGGGTCGGATTCAGCTCTGCGTGGAAGCATCATGCAGCCCATATTTTCTTCAAGCCCCGATGGGCGGGGGCCGAAATATAAGTTTCAGAAAGATCTTGCTCAAAACTGAAGGGGCTATGGGGATGACAAGGTAAAGAATCAGCATATTCAGCAATCAAAGGGATGTAACTCATGATAAATGGGCCGACATGGTCGGCATTCAAACTCATCAGAGGCTTTATTCCCAGCCCCCTAGTTTCATAAAGTTCCGATCAAAACTGAAAGGGCTAGGTGATGACAAGGTCAAAAATTGTCAGTTTCAGCAATCAAAGGGACGTAACTCTATGATAAATGGGCCAACTTGGCCGGTTTTCAAACTCATCTGAGATTTTATCCCCACCCACCTTACATATAAGTTTCAGAAAGGTCTGATCAAAACTGAAGGGGCTACGGAAATGACAAGGTAAAGAATCAGCATTTTCAGCAATCAAAGAGATGTAACTCCATGATAAATGGGCGACATGGTCGGTATTCGAACTTATCCGAGGCTTTATCCCCAGCCGATCAAAACTGAAAGGGCTACGGTGATGGCAAGGTCAACAAGAGGACCAAGCTAGCTTGGTCCTGTATCGCTCACCTGAGCTAACAGATTCAAAGTTTAAGGAAGTGCCAACCTTTACTGAAGGCTTTATAGGAGGACATGGTGATGACAGGGTAAGCATTTTCTGAAAATCAAGTAGAATGTAACTCTATGATAAACAGGCTGACCTCACCGGTTTTCAAACTCATTCAAGCTTTTATTCCTGACTTGCTAAGAAGATCCGATCTAAACTGGAGTGGCTATGGTGATGACAAGTTCAAAAACAAGTTTTCAAACTCCTCCAAGCTTTCTGCCTGACTTCCTTGTTTGTAAGTTTCATCAAGATCCGTTCAAAACTAAAGGGGCAGCAGTGATGACAATGTCGAAAATAGGCATTTTCAGCAATCAAAGGCACGTCACTCTATGATAAATGTGCCGACTTGGCCAGTATTCGAACTCACCTGAGGTTTTATTCCCAGCCACCTTACATGTAAGTTTCAGAAAGATCCGATCAGACTTGGCCAGTATTCAAACTCATCCAAGATTTTATTCCCAGCCACCTCACATATAAGTTTCAGAAAAATCCGAACAAAACTGAAGGGGCTACGGTGATGACAAGGTCAAAATTTGGCATTTTTAGCAATCAAAGGGATGTTACTCTAAAATAAATGAGCCGACCTGGCCAGTTTTCGAACTCATCCGAGGTTTCATCCCCAGCCACCTTACATATAAGTTTCAGAAAAATCTGATCAAAACTGAAGGGCCTACGGTAATGACAAGGTCAAAAATCAACATTTTCAGCCATCAAAGGGACATAACTCTACGATAAATGGGCTGACTTGGCCTGTTTTCCAACTCATCAAAGATTTTATCACCAGCCAAATAACATTTAAGTTTCAGAAAGATCCGATCAAAACTGAAGGGGCTACCGTGATGACAAGGTAAAAAATCGGCATTTTCAGCAATCAAAGGGACGTAACTCTATGATAAATGGGCCAACTTGGCCGGTATTCAAACTCATCCTAGGTTTTATCTCCATTCACCTTACATATAGGTTTCAGAAAGATTAGATCAAAACTGCAGGGGCTACGGTGATGACAAGGTAAAAAATCGACATTTTCAGCCATCAAAGGGACATAACTATATAGCAAATGGGGCAACTTGGCCGGTTTTCGAACTCATCCGAGGTTTTATCCCCAGCCACCTTACATATAAGTTTCAGAAAGATCCGATCAAAACTGAAGGGGCTACAGTGATGACAAGGTCAAAAATCAACATTTTCTGCAATCAAAGGGACCTTACTCTATGATAAATAGGCCACCTTTGCTGGTATGCGAACTCATCCGAGGTTTTATCCCCAGCCACCTTGCATATAAGTTTCAGAAAGATCCGATCAAAACTGAAAGGGCTACGGTGATGACAAGGTCAAGAATGGGCATTTTCAGCAATCAAAGGGACGTTACTCTGTGATAAATGGACCAACTTTGCTGGTTTTCGAATTCGTCCGAGATTTTATCCTCAGCCACTTTACATATAAGTTTCAGAAAGATTCGATCAAAACTGAAAGGGCTACAGTGATGACAAGGTCAAAAATCAGCATTTTCAGCAATCAAAGGGACGTTACTCTACGATAAATGGGCCGACTTGGTCAGTTTTCGAACTCATCCGAGATTTTATCCCCAGCCACCTTACATATAAGTTTCAGAAGGATCCAATCAAAACTGAAGGGGCTACAGTGATGACAAGGTCAAAAATCGGCATTTTCAGCAATCAAAGGGGCGTAACTCTATGATAAATCGGCGGACTTGGCCAGTTTTCGAAATCATCCGAGGTTTTATCCCCAGCCACATTACATATAAGTTTCAAAAAGATCCAATCAAAACTGAAGGGGCTACGGTGATGACAAGGTCGAAAATTGGTATTTTCAGCAATCAAAGGGACGTAACTCTATGATAATTGGGCCGACTTGGCCGGTTTTCGAACTCATCCGAGTTTTTATCCCCAGTCACCTTACATATAAGTTTCAGAAAGATCCGATCAAAACTCAAGGCGCTACGGTGATGACAAGCATTTTCCCATAGTAAGTCTATGGGACCTTGTGGTTACCATAGGAACCAAAGTTTTAGAGCGATTTCGAAAAAAAGTTTATGTCATCAATGCCCCACCAGAGGCATGCTACAGATGAAAAATGATAGAGATCAGCCTGCAGGATACAGAGATATAGCTGCTCAAAAGTGTGGACGGACGACGGACGACCCACTATACTATATGATCCCCTGGAGCCTTCGGCCCAGGTGAGCTAAAAATCGTCATTTTCAGCAATCAAAGGGACGTAACTCTATGATAAATGGGCCAAACTTGGTTGGTATTCGAACTCATCCGAGGTTTTATTCCCAGCCACCTTACATATAAGTTTCAGAAAGATCCAATCAAAACTGAAAGGGCTACGGTGATGACAAGGTCAACAAGAGGACCAAGCTAGCTTGGTCCTGTATCGCTCACCTGAGCTAACAGATTCAAAGTTTAAGGAAGTGCCAACCTTTACTGAAGGCTTTATGGGAGGACATGGTGATGACAGGGTAAGCATTTTCTGAAAATCAAGTAGAATTTAACTCTATGATAAACAGGCTGACCTCACCGGTTTTCAAACTCATTCAAGCTTTTATTCCTGACTTGCTAAGAAGATCCAATCTAAACTGAAGTGGCTATGGTGATGACAAGTTCAAAAACAAGAGTTTTCAAACTCCTCCAAGCTTTCTGCCTGACTTCCTTGTTTGTAAGTTTCATGAAGTTCCGTTCAAAACTAAAGGGGCAGCAGTGATAACAATGTCGAAAATAGGCATTTTCAGCAATTAAAGGCATGTCACTCTATGATAAATGTGCCAACTTGGCCGGTATTCGAACTCACCTGAGGTTTTATTCCCAGCCACCTTACATGTAAGTTTCAGAAAGATCCGATCAGACTTGGCCAGTATTCAAACTCATCCAAGATTTTATTCCCAGCCACCTCACATATAAGTTTCAGAAAGATCCGATCAAAACTGAAGGGGCTACGGTGATGACAAGGTCAAAATTTGGCATTTTTAGCAATCAAAGGGATGTTACTCTAAAATAAATGAGCCGACTTGGCCAGTTTTCGAACTCATCCGAGGTTTCATCCCCAGCCACCTTACATATAAGTTTCAGGAAAATCTGATCAAAACTGAAGGGGCTACGGTAATGACAAGGTCAAAAATCAACATTTTCAGCCATCAAAGGGACAGAACTCTACGATAAATGGGCTGACTTGGCCTGTTTTCGAACTCATCCAAGATTATATCCCCAGCCACCTTACATATAAGTTTCAGAAAGATCCGATCAAAACTGAAGGGGCTATGGTGATGACAAGGTCAACAAGAGGACCAAGCTGGTCCTGTATCGCTCACCTGAGCTAACAAATTCAAAGATTCAGGAAGTGACAACCTTTACTGAAGGATTAATGGAAGGACATGGTGATGACACGCGCCGGGGCCCCTTTGCTCCCATAGACTCATAATGATAAACAAGAATTCCGCCGAAGGCTATGTCGCGCCTGTGGGGGCGCAAAGTCACCGAACCATGACATCTAGGCCAAGATCAAACATAAATGCTTGCATAAAAGGCTTGTACTAAGTATCATTAATGAAGTTCAAATAATTCTTGAGAAATGAACTTAACCATTAGGGTGAATGCGAGGGTGGTGGCAATATTTTACAAAGTCAGTGAACCATGAAATGTAGGTCAAGGTCAAATATGGATGCTTGCATTTAAGTTGCCATCCCGAGATGTAAGTTTGTACCAAGTATCATTAATGAAGCTCTTATGGTTCTTGGGAAATAAACTTGACCATTAGGGTGAACGCTAGGGTGGTCGCAATATTTTACAAAGTCAGTGAACCATGAAATGTAGGTCAAGGTGAAATATGGATGCTTGCATGTAAGTTGTCATCCCCAGACACAAGTTTGTACCAAGTATCATTAATGAAGCTCTTATAGTTCTTGAGAAACAAACTTGACCATTAGGGTGAACGCTAGGGTGGTCGCAAATGTTGACGCCTTGACGAACAGACGAACGAACGGACGGAAAACCGGGCGCCTATATCGCGCCATGCTAATAGCAGGCGCGACAAAAAGCTTAAAAAATCTTCTTCTCTGAAACCACAGCGCCCAGAGATTTGATATTTAGCACATAGCAAGGGCAAGTGGTCACCTACATAATTCCTGCCAATCATGCCCCTGGGGTCCAAAAGGGTAAGCAATTTCTGCAAATCAAGTAGAACGTAACTCAGTGATAAATAGGATGACCTCACCAGTTTTCAAACTCATTCAAGCTTTTATTCCTGACTTGCTAAGAAGATCCAATATAAACTGATGGGGCTATGGTGATAAGTTCAAAAACAAGGTCAAAATTTGGCATTTATAGCAATCAAAGGGATGTTACTCTAAAATAAATGAGCCGACTCCAGTTTTCGAACTCATCCGAGGTTTCATCCCCAGCCACCTTACATATAAGTTTCAGAAAAATCCGATCAAAACTGAAGGGGCTACAGTAATGACAAGGTCAAAAATCAACATTTTCAGCCATCAAAGGGACAGAACTCTACGATAAATGGGCTGACTTGGCCTGTTTTCTAACTCATCCAAGATTTTATCCCCAGCCACCTTACATATAAGTTTCAGAAAGATCCGATCAAAACTGAAGGGGCTATGGTGATGACAAGGTCAAAAATCGGCATTTTTAGCAATCAACGGGACGTAAATCAATGATAAATGGGCCAACTTGGCCGGTATTCAAACTCATCCTAGGTTTTATCTCCAGTCACCTTACATATAGGTTTCAGAAAGATTCGATCAAAACTGAAGGGGCTACGGTGATGACAAGGTAAAAAATCGACATTTTCAGCCATCAAAGGGACAGAACTATATAGTTAATGGGGCAACTTGGCCGGTTTTCGAACTCATCCGAGGTTTTATCCCCAGCCACCTTACATATAAGTTTCAGAAAGATCCGATCAAAACTGAAGGGGCTACATTGTGGACAAGGTCAAAAATCAACATTTTCAGCAATCAAAGGGACCTAACTCTATGATAAATAGGCCACCTATGCCGGTATGCGAACTCATCCGAGGCTTTATCCCCAGCCACCTTGCATATAAGTTTCAGAAAGATCCGATCAAAACTGAAAGGGCTACGGTGATGACAAGGTCAAAAATCGGCATTTTCAGCAATCAAAGGGACGTTACTCTGTGATAAATGGACCAACTTGGCTGGTTTTCGAACACATCCAAGATTTTATCCCCAGCCACTTTACATATAAGTTTCAGAAAGATTCGATCAAAACTGAAAGGGCTACAGTGATGACAAGGTCAAAAATCAGTATTTTCAGCAATCAAAGGGACGTAACTCTACGATAAAAGGGCCGACTTGGTCGGTTTTCGAACTCATCCGAGATTTTATCCACAGCCACCTAACATATAAGTTTCAGAAAGATCCGATCAAAACTGAAGGGGCTACGGTGATGACAAGGTCAAAAATCGGCATTTTCAGCAATCAAAGGGACGTAACTCTATGATAAATTGGCGGACTTGGCCGGTTTTCGAACTCATCCGAGGTTTTATCCCCAGCCACATTACATATAAGTTTCAGAAAGATCCGATCAAAACTGAAGGGGCTACGGTGATGACAAGGTCGAAAATGGGCATTTTCAGCAATCAAAGGGACGTAACTCTATGATAAATGGGCCGACTTGGCCGGTTTTCGAACCCATCCGAGTTTTTATCCCCAGTCACCTTACATATAAGTTTCAGAAAGATCCGATCAAAACTGAAGGCGCTACGGTGATGACGAGCATTTTCCCATAGTAAGTCTATGGGACCTTGTGGTTGCCATAGGAACCAAAGTTTTAGAGCGATTTCAAAAAATAGTTTATGTCATCAATGCCCCACCAGAGGCATGCTACAGGTGAGAAATGATTGAGATCAGCCTGCAGGATACAGAGATATAGCTGCTCAAAAGTGTGGACGGACGACGGACGGACGACAGACGACCCACTATACTATAAGCTCCCCTGGAGCCTTCGGCCCAGGTGAGCTAAAAATCGGCATTTTCAGCAATCAAAGGGACGTAAATCAATGATAAATGGGCCAACTTGGCCGGTATTCAAACTCATCCTAGGTTTTATCTCCAGTCACCTTACATATAGGTTTCAGAAAGATTCGATCAAAACTGAAGGGGCTACGGTGATGACAAGGTAAACAAGTTAAAAAAAAAAATGTTTACAAACTCCTCCAAGCTTTCTGCCTGACTTCCTTGTTTGTAAGTTTCATGAAGATCCGTTCAAAACTAAAGGGGCAGCAGTGATAACAATGTCGAAAATAGGCATTTTCAGCAATCAAAGGCACGTCACTCTATGATAAATGTGCCGACTTGGCCGGTATTCGAACTCACCTGAGGTTTTATTCCCAGCCACCTTACATGTAAGTTTCAAAAAGATCCGATCAGACTTGGCCAGTATTCAAACTCATCCAAGATTTTATTCCCAGCCACCTCACGTATAAGTTTCAGAAAGATCCGATCAAAACTGAAGGGGCTACGGTGATGACAAGGTCAAAATTTGGCATTTTTAGCAATCAGAGGGATGTTACTCTAAAATAAATGAGCCGACTTGGCCAGTTTTCGAACTCATCCGAGGTTTCATCCCCAGCCACCTTACATATAAGTTTCAGAAAAATCCGATCAAAACTGAAGGGGCTACGGTAATGACAAGGTCAAAAAATCAACATTTTCAGCCATCAAAGGGACAGAACTCTACGATAAATGGGCTGACTTGGCCTGTTTTGGAACTCATCCAAGATTTTATCCCCAGCCACCTTACATATAAGTTTCAGAAAGATCCGATCAAAACTGAAGGGGCTATGGTGATGACAAGGTCAAAAATCGGCATTTTCAGCAATCAACGGGACGTAAATCAATGATAAATGGGCAATCTTGGCCGGTATTCAAACTCATCCTAGGTTTTATCTCCAGTCACCTTACATATAGGTTTCAGAAAGATTCGATCAAAACTGAAGGGGCTACGGTGATGACAAGGTAAAAAATCGACATTTTCAGCCATCAAAGGGACATAACTATATAGTTAATGGGGCAACTTGGCCGGTTTTCGAACGCATCCGAGGTTTTATCCCCAGCCACCTTACATATAAGTTTCAGAAAGATCCGATCAAAACTGAAGGGGCTACAGTGTTGACAAGGTCAAAAATCAACATTTTCAGCAATCAAAGGGACCTAACTCTATGATAAATAGGCCACCTTTGCCGGTATGCGAACTCATCCGAGGCTTTATCCCCAGCCACCTTGCATATAAGTTTCAGAAAGATCCGATCAAAACTCAAAGGGCTACGGTGATGACAAGATAAAAAATCGGCATTTTCAGCAATCAAAGGGACGTTACTCTGTGATAAATGGACCAACTTGGCTGGTTTTCGAACTCATCCGAGATTTTATCCCCAGCCACTTTACATATAAGTTTCAGAAAGATTCGATCAAAACTGAAAGGGCTACAGTGATGACAAGGTAAAAAATCAGCATTTTCAGCAATCAAAGGGACGTTACTCTACGATAAAAGGGCCGACTTGGTCGGTTTTCGAACTCATCCGAGATTTTATCCACAGCCACCTTACATATAAGTTTTAGAAAGATCCGATCAAAACTGAAGGGGCTACGGTGATGACAAGGTCAAAAATCGGCATTTTCAGCAATCAAAGGGACGTAACTCTATGATAAACCAGCGAACTAGGCCGGTTTTCGAACTCATCCGAGGTTTTATCCCCAGCCACATAACATATAAGTTTCAGAAAGATCAGATCAAAACTGAAGGGGCTACGATGATGACAAGGTCGAAAATGGGCATTTTCAGCAATCAAAGGGACGTAACTCTATGATAAATGGGCCGACTTGGCCTGTTTTCGAACTCATCCGAGGTTTAATCCCCAGTCACCTTACATATAAGTTTCAGAAAGATCCGATCAAAACTGAATGCGCTACGGTGATGACAAGCATTTTCCCATAGTAAGTCTATGGGACCTTGTGGTTGCCATAGGAACCAAAGTTTAAATTTAGAGCGATTTCAAAAAAAGTTTATGTCATCAATGCCCCACCAGAGGCATACTACTGGTGAGAAATGATTGAGATCAGCCTGCAGGATACAGAGATATAGCTGCTCAAAAGTGTGGACGGACGACGGACGGACGACAGACGACCCACTATACTATAAGCTCCCCTGGAGCCTTCGGCCCAGGTGAGCTAAAAATCGGCATTTTCAGCAATCAAAGGGACGTAACTCTATGATAAATGGGTTGACTTGGTTGGTTTTCGAACTCATCCAAGGTTTTATCCCCAGACACCTTACATATGTTTCAGAAAGATCCAATCAAAACTGAAAGGGCTACGGTGATGACAAGGTCAAAAATCGGCATTTTCAGCAATCAAAGGGACGTAACTCTATGATAAATGGGTTGACTTGGTTGGTTTTCGAACTCATCCAAGGTTTTATCCCCAGCCACGTACCTTACATATGTTTCGGAAAGATCCGATCAACACTGAAGGGGCTACGGTGATAGCAAGGTCAAAAATCAGCATTTACAGCAATCAAAGGGACGTGAGTGAGTGAGTGAGTTTTAGTTTTACGTCCCACCAACAGCTAAGGTCATACGGAGACGGGACCTCGGTTTAAAGACTCATCCGAAAGTCTGGAGAATCCCGGGATCGATCCTGCGATCCCTGGTTTACAAGGCGAGTAGCGTAACCACTGCACCACGGAGGCTTCTATCAAAGGGACGTAACTCCATGCTAAATGGACCAACTTGGCCAGGTTTCGAACTCATCCGAGATTTTATCCCTAGCCACCTTATATATAAGTTTCAGAAAGATCTGATCAAAACTGAAGGCGCTACAGTGATGACAAGCATTTTCCCATTGTAAGTCTATGGGACCTTGTGGTTGCCATAGCAACTTGTGAATGCCATAGCAACCGAGGTTTTTGCGCAATTTCGAAAATAAGCTTATGTCATCAATGCCCCACCAGATGCATGCTACAGATGAGAAATGATTGAGATCAGCCTGCAGAGATATAGCTGCTCAAAAGTGTGGACGGACGGACGACCCACTATACTAAAAGCTCCCCTGGAGCCCAGGTGAGCTAAAAAGCCAACCACTCTATAACCGCATTGCTAAAAGAGCCGGCTCCTACAGCCAGGATGTATACAGAAGTGGTTTATGTTCATAATTGTTACAAATGGAACACACTTTTTTTGTCATCAAAGATTTCATTATCTGTCGACTTCTCACTCTTGGGACAAAAGTTTTGAGAAAAATTGTCAAATTTTCTGCCAAAAATCTCTATTTTTTTTATACATTAAATAAATGCTTGTTTCCGATATTAGTGACATTCAAAGCAGCTTCAAACTATGTGTACAAAAGGCAATGGAATTGTTTCTGTACAATGATGCATCACAAATTCACATTTATATTATCTGACCCCTTAAATCCCACTTTTATACAGTAAACTTGGGTTCAGAGGGCTATACATTAGTTTCATATTTCTGCTGAAAAACATAGATTGTGGGTACTCGTTAGAACTGCCTCGCCGTCTTGTTAGAACTGTCTCAGCGTGGCAGTTCTAACAAGAACTCACAATCTATGCTTAAGCAGAAATATTAAAAGTATCAGAATTTTTTACGTTACAATTTTCAATTGTTGGTAGAAAATTTTCAATATAATTGAATTGGCATGTTTCATAATGAGCTGTGCAAAGTGTGTGCTCACCAATCCAATGAAATTTGACAGAAATGAGAGACAATCATAAAAACACTCTTTCAATTTCATAACAGATTTTTAATGACATTTCTCATGACTGTACAATTATATTGTACTCTGCACATACTAAACATCTACATGAATATATTTGTATCACAAATAAACTTTCACCAAACAAAACAAAATGAAAGGTAACATATTTGTACAATGCATTTAGACACCTTAACCCTTAACCCTTGTCCTGCTGAATATTCATATATGCCACACCCATTTCTCTATATCAACCAATCAAATTACTTGATGTAATTTATTGCTACAAATTCATAAACTGAATGCCAAACAATGTAGATCCTGATCAGATGGCTTCTTCAGAAGCCATCTGATCTGGATCTACATTGTTTCAAAGAAAAGGCATATCCGGGCTCAGCAGAACAAGGGTTAAGACGCTGAGAAAAACTACATCTGAAAATGTCGTCTGTTTATATCGTCTGCTGAATCTTTTTGCAAACTTTTAAAAATACTTTTGTATAAAGGCGAACAGTGTGGACCCAGATCGGACTGCTCCTTGTCATCTGATCGGGATCTACACTGTTTGCCATTCAGTTTGTGAATTTGCAGGAATAAATTACGTCAAATAATCTGATTGGTTCAAAGTCAGAAATGGGTGTGGCTTAATTCAGCGGGATAAGGGTTAACAAGTGTGTGTAATGAACACGCCTGTAAATAGAACAAGATGCATTTGTGAAACATGAACGTGTCCCTGGTCCATGGTCATTTTTTTTCTTTAAAGTAGTTCAAAGGTCAAGGTCAAAACTTCTTGTATGAGTGGGAAGTCCTTATCACAAGGAACATATATACCAAATATGAATACTCTATCTGAAACAGTTCAAAAGTTATGACCAATGTTAAAGATGTTCAACCAACAAACAGCAAGACAGGACAAAAACTATGCCCCCGCTATTGCTACAGTGGACATAAAAAGGTTTTCAGTAGTATACATTATTTTCCTTATTTTGCTTTAAAACATAGGTTGTGGGTACTCATTGGAGCCACTGCAAACAGACGGGGCTGAACAGGTTTTAATGAGCACCAACCATCTTCGTCTTGACTTGAAATAGGAAAACTATCACAAATTTTCATCAGCTGTAATAGGAAAACTATCACAAATTTTCATCAGCTGTTACAGCTGATGAAAATTTGTGATAGTTTTCCTGATGAAAATTTGTGATAGTTTTCCTATTTCAAGTCCAGACGAAGATGGTTGGTGCTCATTAAAACCTGGAGGTATGACAGATGCTTTTATAGCACAGATGTGTAATCGTAGCTAGTGTACCGGTACATACAGTAAAACAGTGTCATTAAGAAAACACATCTGTGCGACACAGTGCATTCTTTCATATCTCCAAAATGGTGACGTTTCTGATGATAATGTGTGATTTCTTTCTCGATGAGGTGGTTCTAACGAGTACCCACAATCCATGTCTTAGTGCGGAAATTAGAGAAAAAATATAAACCCCTGTAAACCCCAGTTTTCTGTACATAAAGTGGGGTTTAGAGGGGTGTTCAGTACACAGATTTTTTAACATGATGAAATCATTGACAAATGGACCTATATGCACCACAACCTCATTATAACATGGTTTGAAGATGGATCCCAAAAATGTATTGATTATACAGAAAAATGTTTACATTTTTGTTTGGATATAACACGGTTGTTTAACTAACAAGTTTGTGGGTTTGAATCCGGACATCGGAGGCGAGGTGTGTCCTTGGGCAAGATACATTATGACAATGCCCCACTCGATCCAGGTGTAAATGGGTAGCAGTGATGTAAAAGTCACTGCCTCTCTCTCGCACCTGCATGATAACACCCCGAATGAATGTTTCAGAGCTATTCAATAAGCTTGGAGCTTTCATAACAATCAAACTAAAATAAATTAGTATAAACTATAAACTAACATGGTTTCTGCTTTGGATTACAACAGTAGTGTTATAAAGAGGCTGTGGTGTACACTGATTGCAAGCCGGCCTCGGTGGCTCAGTCGGATGCGCGTCTGACTGGTGCTCAGGAGGGCGCGGGTTCAATTCCCGCCGGGGTCGGGAACATTCTTTCGAGGAGATTGATCATGAAATCTTTTCTACGGTCATTCTCTCCCTTCCGCTGATTCAAGAAGGGCAGTTGTCAGTTTCTGGCGAAAGAATGTGCACTGTACTGGTTAACCGCTTACATATAACCCTGCCCAGGAAAAGTGTGGATAGGTAAACTGACAGGCTCAAAAATGACCTAAAATAGTGTTGACTGGGCCGTTAAACTCCAAAACAAACACTGAATGCAAGGGCGTAGCTACCTGTACGCACTTGCGTACACATTACCTATGTAACAAGAGGGCCCAGAGGGCCCTGGTTCGCTCACCTGATCCAATGTATAACAAGTGGGCCCCGGGCCGGGTCAATTTTGGCCCCAGGGCTATAATTTGAACAATCTTGGTAGAGGTCCACAAGATGAAGCTTCATATCGAATATGAAAGACCTGGGCTTTCTGGTTTCAGAGAAGAAGATTTTAAAGGTTTACCCTGCATATAGAAGTCTATGTAAAACAAGATTTTCCCTATATAAGTCTATGTAAAACCAAAGGGCCCCGGTGCGGAGGCATTTTTGGCCCCAGGGCTATAATTTGAACAATCTTGGTAGAGGTCCACTAGCTGAAGCTTCATAACAAATATCAAAGACATAAGCCTTGTGTTGCAGAGAAGATGATTTTTAAAGATTTTCCCTATATAAGTCTATGTAAAACCAAAGGGCCACATGGCAGGGGCTTTTTTGGTCTCAGGGCTATAATTTAAACAATCTTTATAGAGGTCCACTAGCTGAAGCTTCATAACAAATATCGAAGACCTAAGCCTTGTGGTTTCAGAGAAGAAGATTTTTCAAGATTTTCCCTATATAAGACTATGTAAAACCAAAGGGCCCCGGAGCGGGGGCATTTTTGGCCCCAGGGCTATAATTTGAACAATCTTGGTAGAGGTCCACAAGATGAAGCTTCATACCAAATGTCAAAGACCTGGGCCTTGCGGTTTCAGAGAAGAAGATTTTTCAAGATTTTCCCTATATAAGCCCATGTAAAACCAAAAGGCCCCCATGCGGGGGCATTTTTAGCTCCAGCACTATAATTTGAACAATCTTGGTAGGGGTCCACTAGATGAAGCTTCATACCAAATATCAAAGACCTGGGCCTTGCGGTTTCAGAGAAGAAGATTTTTAAAGATTTTCCTTATATAAGCCCATTTAAAACCAAAGGGCCCCGGTGCGGAGGCATTTTTGGCCCCAGCACTATAATTTGAACAATCTTTGTAGGGGTCCACTAGATGAAGCTTCATACCAAATATCAAAGACCTGGGCCTTGCTGTTTCAGAGAAGAAGATTTTTTAAGTTTTCGGTGAAAAAAATCTATTTTTGGCTACTGTGACCTATATGTGCAACGGACCGGAACCATTTGAACAACTTTGAAAGGGGACCACCTAAGGATCATTCCTGTGAAATTTGGTCAAAATGCGATAAGTGGTTTAGGAGGAGATGTCGTTTGAAGAAAAGTTTACGGACGCACGGACAAAAAGTGATCCCAAAAGCTCACCTTGTCACTACGTGACAGGTGAGCTAAAAATAGATGTAGAACAAGAAGAAGAAAAAGAAGAAGAACAACAACTGTATGTGTCTAGGATATACGGAACACAATTTGTTAGCTAGCATAGTTTCCTCCTTTGCCACGGGAACCGCACTTACAGGAAAGAATTTGCTCCCTAAAGGGAACAAATTCTTTCATGTAAGTGTGGTCCCCATTTGGTAAACAGTTATTATTTTTAGCATTTTCTTTGGTTTGCGTACAAATGACTTTCTTCTAGCTACGCCCCTGGAATGAAAGAAATATGTGACCCCAACAACTATATACTATATACCCAACAACTGTATACGATTTACTTCTTCAAACAAGTATTTTGAAGAAGTTAACACTCAATTCACTGGAAGACTTTAACATGAAATGGAATTTCACATGAAAACACATGTACATGACAGGAAAACAAAAACTTCAATAAAACTGAGAATCAAATTATAACATGAAATCTCTTTGTATATAAATCTCATCAAAATTTCTATCACAAATTAAGACGGCAAAAGGAAAAGTTAATTTAAGTAACATGGAAAAACACAAAGCTGGACATCATTTCCTTCTTTGGGGGTCGGCAGCATTCTTTTGTGGAGATTATCATGAAATCTAAGCCACAGTCATTCTCTCCCTTAGGCTCAGGAAAATATTCCTTTCAGGCGGGTAATGTGATCCCATGTTCCAGGTCAAGAATCAGAATATAAGAATCTTATATGGGTGTGAGGGGTGGATGGAAAAATCCATCCCGAGGGACACTGTCCGGCATCACGAGGCTTGCCGAGTGATGCCGGACAGTGATCCCGAGGGACGGATTTTTCCATCCACCCCTCACACCCATATTGGATTCTTTTTCTTGCATACCTTCCATTTTTATTGCGAATTTTTAATGTTGCTGTCACTTCGGTTACCGACGTCCGCCATTTTGTGATGACACAACAGGAATGTTAGTGACGTCACGCATGATGACGCCGCAAATGAGGTTGTAATCAACCAGTGCATTTATCAAACACGCGATTATAATGGATTTGGGGTCGGAACACCAGGGTCAGAACATAAATTTCTATCCCAGGGTAAAATCACGGATTTCCTTGTCTGGTGTGCAAGAATATGTGTATTTAAGGCGTAACTATGCCAAATTTAGTGACACAAGAGGCCTTTTTGATATTTAATCTTCATCAGTGTGTCTCTACCCCAAAGTTCTGAAACTGAAACGGATGATGGACAAGACCTGGCAAACACAGCACACCCCCCTCCGAGCACACACCGACCGATGTAGCACATCAGCAAACATGGCCCACACCACGGAAATCCCAGGCATCAGGAAGGAGATATCCAAAGTAGCGAGACTTGCAAATTTAAAAATATAACAAAAAGTGGCAACCAAATCCGCTAACTAATTTTTTACACTGCAAAGCTTGTTCACGACATTTTGTACTCGGTAAACTCCAAAGAATTCTTTTGTAGCAGCCTAGCAGACATCATGAGAATTACATGTTTCTATGTGATGTCATCAAATGCACCCTTCTGCATGCACTTTGTTGATCACGGTGCTAAGTAAGAAAACTTTAACCCTTGTCCTGCTGAGCCCGGATATGCCTTATTTTCCAAACAATGAAGATCCAGATCAGATGGCTTCTTACGAAGCCATCTGATTAGGATCTTCATTGTTTTGTCATTCAGTTTATGAATTTGTTGCAATAATTTGCATCAATTGCAATAATTTGCATCAAGTAATCTGATTAGTTGCTAATCAGTAGTGGGTGTGGCATATTTAAATATTCAGCAGGTTAAGGGTTAAGTCATCATTATGATAGAATGAGAATGAGGTTTTTCATGATGTTTATTGCACAAACTTGTTAACCCAAAGTATCCTGCTGAAAAGAACATCCCCTACCTTTGCAAACAGTGCAGATCTAGATCAGAAGCCATCTGATCAGGATCTACGCTTTTTGCCATACAGTTTGTGAATATGAATGAAACACATGTATTAAGTATTCTGATTGGTTGATTGTTAGAAATGGGTGTGGCAAAAATAATTTATTCAGCAATAATCCGCGGCCAGCTTGACCGAGGCCATGCAGCAATAATAACTCCTGTCTCATCATGATAACAAGCTCGTGAAACAAAGACCCATCTAAACCTCACCTTATATAGAGAAAAGTGGGGTTTACATGTGTTTACATTGTCTGCCTTATTTCTGAACAAAAACATACCGTATTCGACCTATTTACCGCACAAGCTCCTATAAGCGCACACCCAAGCTTTTTCTGGAAAAACTACACAAGTGCACATTTTACAGTAACCTCCCAACAAATTCATATTGAGTTTTGCTGCATCTTTGACCCGGACAATCATATGTATATGTGGTGAACCCCAATGCTGAAATTCAACTCTATAAAATAATCATATCTGAAGCTTTTTTTCTCATTTTTTTCGTACTGAGTGTGCGCTTATTAGGTAGATTTTTCACCACAATATTTTCATACAATTTTGAAAAAACTAAGCGCAAGGTGCAGTAAATAGGTCGAATACGGTAGATTATGGGTACTTGTTAGAACCGCCTCATTGAGGCGGTTCTAACGAGCACCCACAATTATGGGTACTCGTGAGAACCGCCTCATTGAGGCGGTTCTAACGAGCACCCACAATCTATGTTGAAAGCAGAAATAAGAAATATGTATCATTTTTACCCAAAATTTGTCATTTCTGACACCATGTTGGATGCTATTATTTCACACGGACATGTTTTCCAATCTTGCAGGCTGATTTAGGTCCTCACTGGCTGGAGATTCTTGAAAACACATTATCCCATGCTGTTGCCTATTTTAGGCATTCCATGTATTTTAATGCATTACGTACCAAATGGAATTTTCCACCTTACATATATATAGCACAAGCCCATTTCAAAATTTTGGAGTGTCTTCAAATTTCATTTGGAAACTGGCCAAACTATTTGCAAACAGTGGAAGCCCTGATCAGATGCTGCATTCTGCGGCAGCTGTTTTAGGCCTGCACTGTTTGCCAATTACCTGCTTAAGGGTTTCCAGTACGAACCATTCCAGATGGACCCTACCCCACCCACCAAAAGGGTCACCCTGGGGAACAGGTCTGTTCAGGCTTACACTTTAATTAGACATCACATTCTGTGGCATCTTTGTTTGATTCACGGTTTAACGTCCGCATCAACACTATATAGGTCATTTTGGAGACATTGTTTCTAATTTTGTGGGACTTTTACCCGACATTGTGATGACATCTCAAGCCCTGCCACCCAATGAAACCAATACGGTTTATAAACATGAACACTCCGACTTGCACCACATTGCCTGGGAAGGCTTAGACCTAAGTGGTTTACCAGTACTCATGTGCGATTGGTTTCAGCTCTGCGCGGAAGCATCATGCACCCTAATCTACTCTTCAAGCCCCAATGAGCTGGCTTGGTGTGTGGCATCTGATCAGGGCATTCATTGTTTGTAAAAAAAGTTCAGCCATTTTCTAAATACCGTAATGATCTTTAGTATTGGGATGGATATGCCTAATCAAACAGTGCAGAAGGAGCAGTGTCATCAAGGTCTACACTGCTTGCCATTCTATCTGCACCTTTTGAACTGCTTGCTGGATCATAGAACAACTTTGTTAAAATTTAAGACGAATAATAGGTGTCCAAATTTTTAAGAATTTTACGGTATTCTTAAAGCCAAACCAACGACTCTAAAATTTAAAATGGACTCTTGCTAAATTTCAGGTAGATTTTAAGAAAATGGGTTCAAATTCCATTATTGTATAACCTTGTTTGAAATGCTGCTGAACACGACAAACCCTACCTTTGCAAACACTGTAGATCCAGATCAGATGGCTTCTTCAGAAGCCATCTGATCAGGATCTACACTGTTTGTTATGCAGTTTATGAATTGAATGACTACATTGTATAAAGTAATTTTATTGGTTGATACATGTAGTCAGCAAAGGGTGTGGCTAAATGAATTTATTCAGCAGGATAATGTGTGTGTGAATTCGGGTTTAACGTCGCTTTCAACAATTTTTCAGTCATATCACGACGGTGTCTGGTTGCGACAGGGAGCTCAATGCTCACGTTTATAGTGCTGCCTCACTGAAGTATCATGTCCCAGACACATTACATGATACCACACCCAGTCACATTATCCTGACACTGGATCGACCAGTCCTAGCTCTACCCCGTAAATCTGAGTGCCAAACGAGGAGCAGCTAGTACCATTTTTAACGACTTTGGTATGTCGCGGCCCGGGATCGAACCCGAGACCTCCCGTTCCCCGGAGCGGACACTCTACCAACTGAGCTATCGGGGCCGGTCAGCAGGATAAGGGACCAATGCAGAACTTTACTGCTAAGAAAATTATTTTCGCATAAGTGTGTTCATGAACATATTAATTCTTCATTTGCAATGGGTATCTTCATTTGCAATCATCATGAAAACACGCCTATATAATTTTGACCCCCTTGAACCCCACTTTTATATAGTAAAACTGGGGTATACAGGGGTAAACCCTATTTTTCTTATTTCTGCTCTAAAATATAGATTGTAGGTATTTGTTATAACCGCCTGGATGAGGCAGTTCTAACGAGTACTCAAAATCTATATTTTGAGCAGAAATAGGAAAAGTATCAATTTTTCATCGTACAATTTTAGTTTTGTCGGCGGTAAAGTTTACAATGTATTTGTATAAGCCTGTTTTCGTAATGGGATAAAAGACACAGAGCATGAAAAATGGAACAGGATTATTCCACGCAGATACACTTAATAGAATAAATATAGTTCACAAAATGTAGATTTAATGTGACAAAATCTGTTTATACATCCATAAGCCTATGTACATCTTTAAAATATGTGCATTTAGCAGTAATGAGCAACATACAAGTAATTGATCTTTTTCTGCCAAGATTCTAATTGGGCGAAAGAACCTGCCACGATCACAGTAAATGGGTTAACTTGGATTTCTGATTGTTTTTTTTCATGCATATCACATAATTTCTAGCATATATTATATTTAAGGGGAATGGGTACACATTCAGGTGAGGCAACTCCTGCAAAGGTGTTTTTGTCTCCCATGTCAATAGGGGTCAACTCTTAATGTTTGTTTGTTTGATTTGAGGTTTAACGTCCCCGTCAACACTGTAAAGGTCATTTTGGAGACGCTGCTTCCAATTTTGTGGGACTTTTACCCGACATTGAGATGAAATGACACCTCAAGCCCTGTCGCCCAATGAAACCAATAGGGTTTATTAGCATGGACGGTCCGCCTCGCACCGCGGTTCCTGGACAGGCTTAGATCCTCTAAGCGGTTTACCAGTACTAGTGTGCGGGCCGGATTCAGCTCTGCGTGGAAGCATGGTGCAGCCCATATATTTCTTCAAGCCCCTATGGGCGGGGGCGGTAGGGTCAACTCTTAAAGGAAAGAATTTGCTCCTGAGGAGGAAATTCTTTTCTTTAAGAGTAGATCTCTTTTTCAGTGACACAGGGCTTATAGAAAAGCAAACAGGAAGTCCCGAAAGTTGTCTCCCTTTGAAAAATGGCAGAAAATTCTGCCAGGTGTTCCCATTCCCCTTAATACAGAATAGTTTGCCTGTAAAGGTGGCAATCATTTGAGCATAGTCATGAAAAATCTAAACACTGACAGCACTGGTGCGCTGATTTTCTCGAGATGTAGGTTTAGAAAATGAAAAGACTGCTTTGTTTAAGTCAAAAATCCTGTATTTCAAGCAAAATGTATAGACTCTGTTCAGACACCATGTTTTATGGTGTCTGACCTGGGTCTACACTGTTTGCCTTCAGGTCATCACATAAACACGCCTTTATAGTTTCGACCCCCTTGAACCCCACTTTTATATAGTAAACCTGGGGTTTACAGGGGTATACCTTGTGCTCTAAAATAAAGATTGTGGGTACAGTACACACAATCTATATTTTGAGCAGAAATAAGAAAATTATCACAATTTTTCATCTTAAAACTTTCGTTTCGGTGGTAAAGTTTACAATGTATTTGAATAGGCGTGTTTTTGTAATGTTTTACAAATAACCCCTTTTCACACAGCTCTCTGACATCACATCAACAAGAATAGCATGGCTATAAATAACTGTTACCTGGAATTTGGTACAAACACTATTTGAATGGTGAAGCTTTCTGGGTAAGTGCTGTTTACATCAGCAATACAGTCCCCCCCCCGCCTGTCGGGGCTTGAAGAAATATATGGGCTGCAGGATGCTTCCAGGCAGAGCTGAATCCGACCCACATACGAGTACTGGTAAACCGCTTAGAGGATCTAAGCCTGCCCAGGCAAAGCGGTGTGAGTGTCGAACCATCCATGCTTAGAAACCATTGGTTTCATTGGGCGACAGGGCTTGAGATGTCATTTCATCTCAATGTCGGGTAAAAGTCCCACAAAAATGGAAGCAACGTCTCCAAAATGACCTTTACAGTGTTGACGGGGACTTTAAACCTCAGATCAAACAAACAAATCAGCAATACAGTCAAACCTGTCTTAGTGGCCACCTCTATTCAGTAAGCCACCTGTATTAAGCAAGTAGGCATTCAGTACCCAAAAAAGGAAAATGCATTAAAATTCACCTGTGTTAAGCAAGCACCTGCCTTAAGCAAGCACTTTTTGAATATCCCAGAGGTGCTTGCTTAATACAGGTTGGACTGTAAATATCAACCCATTGCATAGGGGGTACCTTGGCAAACAGTACAGGCCCAGATCAGATGCCGCAGAACGCGGCATATGATCAGTGCCTGCACTATTTGCTAATAGAATTTTCAATCAAAAATAGAATAAAAACAAGAAAAATAGGCCTGACACCCCTTATATGACAAATGGACTTGTCCAACATATAGCACTGGAAGAGTCCACTAGTATACAATAGGTTAATAAACTATCAGTCAATAAACTGATAGGTCATTTTGGAGATGTTGCTTCCAATTTTGTGGGACTTTTACCTGACATCGAGATGAAATGACATCTCAAGCCTTGTCACCCAATGAAACCAATGGGGTTCATAAACATGGATGGGCTGACTCGCACTGCTTTGCCTGTGCAGGCTTAAATTCTCTAAGCGGTTTACCAGTACTCATGTGCGGTCGGTTTCAGCTCTGCGTGGAAGCATCATGCAGCCCATCCATTTCTTCAAGCCCCGATGGGCAGAAGCGGCAATTTGTTCTACCTTATATATAGCACAAGTCCATTTCAAAATGTAGGGGTGACAGATTATGCTATCTTTAAAATTTATTTCGAAAATAGATGAAATTTTTGCTAACAGTGTAGGTCCTGATTAGTGATCTGGGCTTGCACTGTTTAGCGATTACCCGTTTTGGGGTTTCTGGTAAAAAATGGGTTAAATGAAAGAATTCTCGGCAGGCAGATCAAATTCTTTCCTTTAACCCATTTTGTACTGGCTGGAATCCAGAACAAGTCCATTTCAAAATGTAGGGGTGTCAGGTTGTGTTTTCTTCAAAATGTATTTGGAAAATGGCTTAACTTTTTGCAAAAAGTGTAGGCCCTGATCAGACACTGCATCTGAGTCTGATCTGGGCCTGCCCTTTTGCCAATTACCCAGTTTGGGGTTTCAGGTACAAAGTGGGTTAAGAGTAGATTCCGTTTTCAGGGGGGGGGGGGGGGGGGGGGGGCTGGGCTTAGAGAAAAATGGCGGAAAAATCTGCCAGGTATTACCATTACACTGATTCTGTAAACTGCATGGCAGGTCTAAGCCTGTCCAGCAAATGTGGTGCATGTCGGACCCCTCCATGGTTTCTTTGGGTGCTGGGGCTTGAGATGTCATTTCATCTTAACCCTTGTCCTGCTGAGCCCGGATATGTCTTATCTTTCAAACAATGTAGATCCAGATCAGATGACTTCTGAAGAAGCCATCTGATCAGGATCTACATTGTTTGTCATTCAAATTGTGAATTTGTTGCAATAATTTGCATCAAGTAATCTGATTGGTTGATAATCAGTAGTGCGTGTGGCGTATTTAAATATTCAGCAGGTCAAGGGTTGATGTCGGGTAAAAGTCACACAAAATCAGAAGTAACATCTCCAAAATGACCAGAACAGTGCTGACATGGATGTAAAACCTCAACACACACAAATGAAAACGACCATCAACATGCACTGTTTACATTTACCTTATTTGCATTATTTGCTGGCTCCCAGCTTGCACATTGTCAATATTGGAAAAACAGGTAACCAGACCTCCCTGACCTTTTAAGGTCAGGGGGGTCTGGTTACCTGTTTTTCCAACACTGATAACCTTCAGAGTAGGAACCAGCAGATATTGCAAATAAGGTGAATACATGGAGCTGTACCAAGTTGTACATTTTTAACATTATGCATAGAAATATGAGGAATATATAAATAAATTATTAAGGCAACAACCATAAACCATTTGGCCCCCGCCCATCGGGGCTTATAGAAATAGATGGGCTGCATGATGCCCCCACACAGAGCTGAAACCAACCACACATGATTACTGGTAAACCACTAAGAAGGTCTAAGCCTGCCACGTGAAAGTGGTGCAAGTCAGACTGTCCATGCAAATAAACCTTATTGGTTTCATTGGGCGGCAGGTATTGAGGTGTCAGTTCATCTCAATGTCAGGTGAAAATCCCACAAAATTCGAAGAAACGTCTCCAAAATGACCTAAATAGTGTTGATGGGGATGTTAAACCTCACGAAAACACGCCTACATAATTCTGACCCCCTTTAACCCCACTTTTATATAGTAAAACTGAGGTTTACCGGGGTATTCGTTATTTTGCTTATTTCTGCTCCAAGACATAGGTTGTGGGTACTAGTTAGAACCGCCTCAATGAGGCGGTTCGAATGTGTACTCACTATCCATATTTCGAGCAGAAATAAGAAAAATATCACTTTTTTTCATCAGAAAGTTTTCGTTTTTAGGCGGTAAAATTTACAATGTATTAGTATAGACGTGTTTTCGTAATGAAACAAACAAAACCATAAACCATATCAGTAAACTGAGCCTATAGCTCTTGACAACACGAAAACACACCTATACAATTTTGACCCCCTTGAACCCCACTTTTATATAGTAAAACTGGGGTTTCCGGAGGTATACCTTATTTTTCTTATTTCTGCTCTAAAATATAGATTGTGTGTACTCGTTATAACCGCCTCGATGAGGCGGTTCTAATGTGTACTCACAACCTATATTTTGAGCAGAAATAAGAAAAATATCACTATTTTTCATCAGAAATTTTTCGTTGTTAGGCGGTAAAATTTACAATGAATTAGTATCGACGTGTTTTCGTAATGAAACAAACAAAACCATAAACCATATCAGTAAACTGAGCCTATAGCTCTTGACATCAGGAAAACACGCCTATATAATTTTGACACCGTTGAACACCACTTTTATATAGTAAAACTGTGGTTTCCGAACGGGCCTCCGTGGCCTAATGGATAAGAGCGCTGACTCTTAGTCATTAGGTCTCTCACCGCCGTGGGTTCGAGCCTCACTCGGGTCACGTGTGAGACGCCAAGTTCTGCAACGGAAGGTCAGGTGGTTTTTCTCCGGGTACTCCGGTTTTCGCCCACCTATGATTAACAATCGGCTCGATATGAGTGAAATAATCTTGAAAGGGCCGTAAAACCAAAACCAAAAAAAAAAAAAAAACTGTGGTTTCCGGGGGTATACCTTATTTTTCTTATTTCTGCTCTAAAATATAGATTGTGGGTACTCGTTAGAACTGCCTCGACGAGGCGGTTCTAACGAGTGCCCACAATCTATATTTTGAGCAGAAACAAGAAAAATATCACAATTTTTCATCATAAAATTTTCATTTTTTCGGTGATAAAGGTGGCAATGTATTTGTATAGGCGTGTTTGCGTAATGATAAAGAGTAACAAGGACAATTGGAGGATAATTTTCCTTAACCCTTTTTGTACCAAGTGGAATCCTCCTCCTCATAACACGCCTCGGCTCCAGCCCATCGGGGCATGAAGAAATAGATGGGCTGCATGATGCTTCCACGCAGAGCCGAAACCGACCGCACACGGGTACTGGTAAACCGCTTCGAGGATCTAAGCTTGCCCAGGCAAAGCGGTGAGCGTCTACCCGTCCATGCTTATAAACCCTATTGGTTTCATTGGGCGACAGGGCTTGAGATGTCACTACATCTCAATGTCAGGTAAAAGTCCCACAAAGTTGGAAGCAACGTCTCCAAAATGACCTATACAGTGTTGACGGGGACGTTAAACCTCAAATCAAACAAGCGATAACACACCCGTGGGACATAGTGCATTTTTTCACATCACCAAAATGGCCATTTTCCTGATGAAAATCTGTGATATTTTTCTTATAAATACTGCAAACATAGATTGTGGATGCTCGTTAGAACCGCTTCATTGAGGCGGTTCTAACGAGTACCCACATCCTAAGTCTTGGAGCAAAAACAAGAAAAATAATGTATACCCCCGTAAACCCCAGGTTCTCTATATAAAGTGGGGTATAGGGGGGGGGGTCTTCATTTCACGGACTTGTTCACGTGATGTTATATAAAGCAGGAGTCCATTTAAACATTTAGAGGTGTCAGGTTGTGTTTTCTTCAAAATTTCTTTTTTGCAAATAATGTAGGCACTGATCAGATGCCATGTTCTGCAGTGTCTGATCGGAACGCGGCGTCAAGAATCACCATAATGAGGAAAATCTCAAATTGCTAATTGCAGAATATGTTTTTTCTTCAGGCAATTCTAACAAGTGCCGACAATATATGGTTCTTACAAGTTACAGTGGAACTTCGATGGCTCGAACACCTAAGGAACCTCGAAAATCTGTTGGAGACAGGGGTAGTTTGAGCCACTGAGGGTTACTGCCAGGACGCATAATGAGATACTTTTGGACATCTTTTCGGTGTTCTACAATAAAAATGTATGCTGTGTGTACTCATTAGAATCGCCTCATGGAGGCGATTCTAATGAGTACACACAGCATACATTTGTAATATAAAAGACGAAGCTCTCCTAAATTGTCCCCCACTATTTGTTACGTAGAGCATTTCCCTAGGGGCTAAAGAAGTGGTTCGACTCTGCAATGGTAAATGAGCCATCGGTATTCGAGCAATCACTGTTTCACTGTATATGGAAAAATATCTTCTGACAATCCATGTGTTCTTCCTTATCTCGAGGTACAATGTATATAAGTACAGTCGAACTTCAATAACTCGAACACCTCATGGACCATGAAAGTTTGTTTGAGAGAGAGGTAACTCAAATTACTGAAGTTTACTCATAGTACTAGTGCCAGGATATGAGGCATAATGGGGGTCTCATACAAGTATCTTCGCGATCTTCCATTTAATAAAGGTATGTTATGTGTACTCATTAGAATTGCCTCACTGAGGCAATTCTAATGAGTACACACATCATACCTTTTAAAGATCAATTCAGAAAACAAGAGGGCCCAGACGGCCCTGGTTCGCTCACCTGATCCAATGTATAACAAGTGGGCCCCGGGCAGGGTCAATTTTGGCCCCAGGGCTATAATTTGAACAATCTTGGTAGAGGTCCACAAGATGAAGCTTCATATCGAATATGAAAGACCTGGGCTTTCTGGTTTCAGAGAAGAAGATTTTAAAGGTTTACCCTGCATATAGACTATGTAAAACAAGATTTTCCCTATATAAGTTTATCTAAAACCAAAGGGCCCCGGAGCGGACGCATTTTTAGCCCCAGGGCTATAATTTGAAAATCTTGGTAGAGGTCCACAAGATGAAGCTTCATACCAAATATCAAAGACCTGGGCCTTGCAGTTTCAGAGAAGAAGATTTTTCAAGATTTTCCCTATATAAGCCTATGTAAAACAAAAGGGCCCTGAACAATCTTGGTAGGGGTTCACTAGATGAAGCTTCAAACCAAATATCAACTAGAGCTATCACTAAAGGTGATGAATACCCCCACGAAAACTGCCTTGATCGTACAACAGCGACATTTTGCAATTTTTTCACTTGAAAGTGGCCATAACTATGTCGAAAATTGACAAATTGTAGTGGAAATCGAACTTGACCTGTATTTTATGATGTTACTTCAGTGTACCAAAAATTATAAAAATTGGTGAAGCGCTTTTTGAGTTATCGTCTGGAAACCAAGTCAACAGACCGACCGACAAGCTCACTCCCCCACTCAAATTTAATTTGTGGGGGTATAAAGACCTGGGCCTTGCGGTTTCAGAGAAGAAGATTTTTCAAGATTTTCCCTATATAAGCCCATGTAAAACCAAAGGGCCCCCATGCGGGGGCATTTTTAGCTCCAGCACTATAATTTGATCAAATCTTGGTAGGGGTCCACTAGATAAAGCTTCATACCAAATATCAAAGACCTGGGCCTTGCGGTTTCAGAGAAGAAGATTTTTAAAGATTTTCCCTATATAAGCCCATGTAAAACCAAAGGGCCCCCGTGCAGGGGCATTTTTGGCCCCAGCACTATAATTTGAACAATCTTGGTAGGGGTCCACTAGATGAAGCTTCATACCACATATGAAAGACCTGGGCCTTGCGGTTTCAGAGAAGAAGATTTTTCAAGATTTTCCCTATATAAGCCCATGTAAAACCAAAGGGCCCCCGTGCGGGGGCATTTGTAGCTCCAGCACTATAATTTGAACAATCTTGGTAGGGGTCCACTAGATGAAGCTTCATACCAAAAATCAAAGACCTGGGCCTTGCGGTTTCAGAGAAGAAGATTTTTAAAGATTTTCCCTATATAAGCCCATGTAAAACCAAAGGGCCCCCGTGCGGGGGCATTTTTGGCCCCAGCACTATAATTTGAACAATCTTGGTAGGGGTCCACTAGATGAAGCTTCATACCAAATATCAAAGACCTGGGCCTTGCGGTTTCAGAGAAGAAGATTTTTAAAGTTTTCGGTGAAAAAAATCTATTTTTGGCTACTGTGACCTATATGTGCAACGGACCGGAACCATTCGAACAACTTTGAAAAGGGACCACCCAAGGATCATTCCTGTGATGTTTGGTCAAAATCCGATCAATGGTTTAGGAGGAGATGTCGTTTGAAGAAAAGTTTACGGACGCACGCACGGCGGACGACGGACAAAAAGTGATCCCAAAAGCTCACCCTGTCACTACGTGACAGGTGAGCTAAAAATAGAGGATCTTACATGAGTGCTCATGTATTATTGAATTTATTAAACAAGTTGAGGAAAAGGGATAAAATGTGAGGCTTTGCAGAGCATTTTATCCCTTTTCCTCAACGAGTTTAATAAATTTAATAATACATGAGCACGAATGCAAGTTTCTATTTATCATATGACATTTAAAACGCATTTTACTTACGATTGTTTTACAAACATGTCAATATTCCCCCATAAGTAAACGCGACGTCGTTAACGACATTGTATATGTAACGTTACGGTGTGTATCTTACTAATTTGCATATTTAATCCACTAGTGGATTATCAAATTTATTACATGATGTTATTACATTCTCAGAGGCGACGTCATATGATAAATAAATATATGAATAGCTGGAGCATTGGAAATATTATCAGGAGACTTGAAAACTAGTTCGAATTAGCCATGGTAAACAAACTTTCCGTGTTCGAGTTATCGCAGTTTCACTCTTTGTATAAGTACTGAGTAAGTAAGGCACACCAACAACACCTGGAATGTGAGTATTCTTGAGCAACATACATGTAGAACAACAAAAGCGACAAGATTCAACGAGTATTCAATGTTTGCTCGGGTCTCCGGGCTATTCGAAGAGCAATTCATCACGAAAACACGCCTATATAATTTTGACCCCCTGGAACCCCACTTTTATATAGTAAAACTGGGGTTTCTGGGGGTATAGACAGGGATTTTCCGAGTGCAACTTTGGGGCCGGTAATCGGCCCCTATTTTTCCCAATTTAGAGACAGATATTCCCAAATTTTACAACAAATTTCCCAATTTCTGTTGTTGTGCTACATTTTGATAAAAATTTCATTAAAATTGAACCAAAATTGACAAAGTTACAGCTGATTTAAATTCCCAACTATAAATACAATGTATTAGCGAGCTTTTTTCCCAAACCCAGCGGCCCCTGCTTCTGAAGGGTAGGAAAATCCCTGATACATTATTTTTCTTATTTCTGCTCTAAAATATAGATTGTGGGTACTTGTTAGAACCGCCTCGAGGCGGTTCTAACGAGTGCCCACAATCTATATTTTGGGCAGAAATAAGAAAATATCACAATTTTTCATCTTAAAATTTTCATTTTTACGGCGATAAAAGTGGCACTGTATTTGTATAGGCGTGTTTGCGTTATGAGTCTCTGGGCTATTCAAACAGCAATTCCCAAATACTGACCAGGGCCCAGTGTGTTAAGCACTCAAAATGTTAACTGTTCTAGCAAGTAGAATATCATATACAGTTCTGCAATGTCAAGCCAGCTTGACATTAAGGATCTGGACCTCATCCTGAAACAGAGAAGGCTCCACTGGTATGGACATGCGGAATGCTCCAACGGTGCAGTCAAGACTGCCTGTGACATACAGGTAGATGGAAGGCTTGGGCCTGGGAGGCCCAAGATCACCTGGAAGCAGCTGACAGAGAGAGATCACAGAGAGTGGATTTTTTTTTGTTTCTTTTTGCTGAAAAAATGTGAGCAGCTTTTTGCAAAAGCTACTCACATTTTTAAGCAAAAAATATGTGTATTTGTATGATTTGAGGTTTAACGTCCCCGTCAACACTGTATAGGTCATTTTGGAGATGTTGCTTCCAATTTTGTGGGACTTTTACCCGACACCGAAATGAAATTACATCTCAAGCCATGTCGCCCAATGAAACCAATAGGGTTTATAAGCAAGGACGGTCGGGCTCGCATCGCAATACCTGGGCAGGCTTAGATCCTCTAAGCGGTTTACCAGTACTCGTGTATGGTCGGATTTCAGCTCTGCGTGGAAGCATCATGCAGCCCATCTATTTCTTCAAGCCCCGATGGGCGGGGGCAGAAAAGTTTTAATGGATATGTTAACTTACAACATTATCAGTTTTGAACAACTGTCCCTCAGATGCCCTGCTTGTCACACAGGCATATCATCTAAACAAGCTTAAGTCCATGTAAAGAATACATTTGTAAACTTCAATTCATACTGAGGAAAGTAGGGTTTACATGGTATATTCTATATTCCTTATTTTTGCTTAAAATGTAGACTGTGGGTACTGTAACCTTGTTAGTGGTGATATCGTTAACTCAGGCCTCCTAGTGGCCCACTTTGAAAATATAGGTTTTTATATAGGTTCTTCTTACTCAAGATTTACAGGTTTTTCAATAAAAAATACAGGTTAAAAAAGAGTCTTCCAAACTTAAATAAAGATTTGAAACTGAAGAAAAATATTTGATGAATTTTTGTGCCACAATTACTCAGATAAAGTTGATCTGAATTTTACCAAGTCCGATCAAGCGAAGCGAGCGAGGAAAAAAATTACAATTTCTTGACAGTTTTCATCACTTTTTATGGGACTAAAAAGTAAAAAATAGTAGTGCATTTTGAAGAAAAGTTAGGGTTGAGTCGCAAGAAGGTTCAAAAAGCGAAAAATATAGGTTTTTTCATGAAAATAGTCTTTTTATAGGTCTTATGAACAAAATAAAGGTTTTATAGATTTGGCACAAAATTATAGGTTATTATAGGTTTTGCTAGGAGGCCTGCAATAACTGTTCTAGCAGGTACAATATCTTATTTTTTATATTATTGCTGAATTAATGATAAAAGTTTAAATGATTTGTTAGTTTTGAACAACTTACTGGCTCCAGATTGTCGTCTGCTCTAGGATTTTATAGAGCAGTTTAAATTCAAGAACAGACCTTTTTTCACAGGGGCCAGTTGCTCAAAACTAACGATGTCGTTAGTTAACATATCCTTAAAACTTTGATCATTAAATATGGCAAATATGCTAATATTTTTGCTGAAAAAATGTAAGCAGCTTTTGCAGATGCAAAAGCTGCTCACATTTTTTCAGCAAAAATGCCAAAATTTTCGATATTGTACTTGCTAGAACAGTTAACAATATAACTGCTAACGAGCTCGTTAAGCTAACGATGCTTTGAACAACTGGCCCCAGACCTTTTTTCACAGAGACTCAAAACAAACAGGAAATCATGAAACCGTTATCCTGCTGAACACAACAACCCCTACCTTTGCAAACAGTGTAGATCTAGATCAGATGGCTTCTGAAGAAGCCATCTGATCAGGATCTACATTGCTTGTCATGTTGTTTGTGAACCGAACAAATACATTATACCAAGTAATTTGATTGGTGGATAGTCAGAAATGGGTGTGGCAGAATTAATTTATTCAGCAGGATAAGAGTTAAATTGGAAGAAAATATGCATAGGTATGAACTTGTTCCAGCAATGTCAGATCCTTCACTTTCTCCTCAACAAACATCAGCTTGTTTGATTAGCTCTGCACCAAATCTATCACTGGCTTGCTTGATGGGTTCTGCACCGCTTCTATTACCAGATTATGCACTTCTTCTCAGGATTCATGGGTGAGTTGACAGGACATTTAAATGCATCAGAAAAATATTTGGAATTCGTCATTGGTCCTAAAACCCTGAAATAAAATGGAACAATTTTAAGAGATAAGCAAAATTTGAAAAGGTCTTAGACTGTCCAATGTATATAAGTCTACAGGGCTTGAGATGTCATTTCATCTCAATGTTGGGAAAAGTCCCACAAAATTAGCAGCATTGTCTCCAAAATGACCTAAATGTGTTGACAGAGACGTTAAACCTCAATTCAAACAAAATCCATTTAGACCTTCAAAGCTGTAAGCCAGTACTAACATGTTCGGTCAGTTTCAGCTCTGCAGGGAAGCATTATGCAACAATCTATTTCTCTGAGCTCTTATTTTGGGGTGGGTGAATAACTCCAAAGCAATGAATGTCAATACAGAGGAGGTCCCTACAGTAGAACTTCGATGGCTCGAACACCGATGTCTCGTTTCCCATGGCTGGGTCGAACTCGTACTTGAGCCCCTAGGGAAATCCTCAAGATAAGAAATGGTGGGGGATGATTAAGGAGATTTTAGTCTTTTATCTTGCAAATGTATACTGTGTGTACTCATTAGAATCGCCTCGATGAGGCGATTCTAATGAGTACACACAGCATACATTTTCATTATAGAACACCGAAATGATGACTAAAAGTATCTCGTTATGCCTCCTGGCAGTAACCTCAGTGGCTCGAACTACCCCTGTCTCCAACAGATTTTCTAGGTCCCAAAGGTGTTCGAGCCATTGAAGTTCAACTGTATATTGATGAGGGGGACAAAAGAAAAGGAGTTGCCTTTCCTACAGGTGTATCCATTCTCTTAAACCATGTCCTGCTGTTTTGTCTGAACTGAGGTTTTATGTCCCTGTCAACACTATTAAGGTCATTTTGGAGAGGCCTGCCAAGGCAAAGTCGTGCCAGTTGGATCGTCCCTGTTGATTTATTTGAACTGTAGATGAGATGTCATTTCATCTCAAATTTGGGTAAAAGTCCCATTTCCTGCTGAAGGAATTAGTTTTGCCACACCCATTTCTTATTATTAACCAATCAAATTGCCTGATATAATATATTCCTGAAACTTGCAAACTGAAAAACAGTGTAGATCCTGATCAGATGGCTTCTAAAGAAGCCATCTGATCAGGATCTACACTGTTGTTTGATCTGGATATGCACTGTTTGCAAAGGTGGGTGTTATCATGTTCAACAGTACAAAGCTTTAAAGCTGGCTTTCTATGCCACCGGTTCTCAACTTACCTGAACTTTGCTATGGAGTGGACATCAATTAAAACAGCTACTTTGGTATATTCTGGGGTGTAGTGTGCGCACCATAACTGAAACAGAAAACACACTAGAGCTATCACTAAAGGTGATGAATACCCCCACAAAAACTGCCTTGATAGTACAACAGCGCCATTTTGCAATTTTTTCACTTGAAAGGGGCCATAACTAGGTCGAAAATTGACGAATTGTAGTGGAAATCGAACTTGACCTGTATTTTATGATGTTACATCAGTGTACCAAAAATTATAAAAATCGGTGAAGCGCTTTTTGAGTTATCGTCTGGAAACCAAGTCAACAGACCGACCGACCGACAAGCTCACTCCTATATACCCCCCCCCCCAAATTTCATTTGTGGGGGTATAATAATCAGCTTAGCTAACTTAGGGTTTTTTTGCAACACAGCGCCTTAAACTTAATATTTAAAAAAAATTTTTTTAGCAACTTTATGCTGAAAAGGACAATATACAAGTGAGGGTTTAACTAAAAACATCCGGTCATAAGGCCCAATGTGAACCCAATGTGAACAATTTAGGCATAATCATGTTTTTCAATCTTCTATAAAATGAAGGTATGATGTGTATACACATTAGAATAATAATACACCTCAGCCCTGTTAGAGAATGATTGGTTATAACATGAATTCGGATATAACACGGATGTTGTTTCGACCCCAAATTTTCTCCAACCTTCCATTTTTTGCTTCAGTAAAAAAATCCTCTAAACCCTACTTTATATAGAGAAAAATGGGGTTTACAGAAGGGGGGAGGAGGGTATACAATATTTGTCTTATTCTGCTCCAAGACATCGGTTGTGGGTACTCAATGAGGCGGTTCTAACGAGCACCCACAACCTATGTTTCAAGTAAAAACAAGCAAAATATCATGGATTTTCATTGGAAAAGTAGTAATTTTGAAGATATAAAAGAAAGCACAGGTGTATAATTGCAATGAGGAACTAGAATCGCGCAGTCAATGGCACGCCATCGCATATCCCCACGCTTTTTTAAAGATACGCCACTATATAAGTTCTCAATTGCAACTCCCACCCAATCTTAAGATCAAAATTCCGAAAGTGTCATGCACTCCTCAGACCAAAGACCTATCAGTTCCCAAAGTTTCATGTTTCTATCTGAAACGGCGTAGGAGTTATCCGTAATCGTTAAAAAGGGGGTTATGGGGGTGAAAATCCAAGTTTTTGACCTCTGGTGACCTCAAACCTGACCCTAGGGGTCAAATTTTGATTGTTATGTATTCTACACATTATGCCGTTCCATTTGATATGTCACACGACCAGGTTCTGAAAACTTTGATTTTTTACCCCCGGGGCACCCCACCCCCTGGCCTGGCCCCTAGGGGCAGGATCGAAATTCCGAAAGTGTCATGCACTCCTCAGACCTAAGACCTATCAGTTCCCAAAGTTTTAAGTTTCTAGCTGTAAAAGTGTGGGAGGAGTTGTCCGGTAAGACGCACTGACAGACGTACGGATGGATGACGGAGACAATTACAATATCCCCACTTTTTCTTCGAAAAGCGTGGGGATAAAAAAGGAGAGAATGTGACAGGTACATATATATATTAATTTACTCCGTTATGCCTCTTGGCAGTAACCCTCATTGGCTCCAACTACCCCTCGAACACATTCAAGTGGTCTCAAAGGTTTTCGAGCCACTGAGGTTTGACTGTAGTTGGGCACAATTTTCTGGGCTATACAGCTGAAATGATTTCCTGTAGAAAGCAAATCTGTCCTACCTGTGCCATTCCAATAAAGAAGAGCTGATCTGAGGTGAAATCCATCCCTGGCAATATAAAGCTGTCTTTCTTATTCTTGTCCATCCACCTTTTATAAGCTAAGTACGCCATCTTTAACCCTCCATTATCTGCTATGTTCTCTGATAGTGTTGTTTTACCATTCAGCTGAAATTAATCAAAACATGCAATTTTCCATTTCACCCCGTGTTTCTGAAGTGGACACTTCAATATTTATCAGAATCAGAATCAGAATTGTTACTGGTGACACGTCAAATGACATTCATACACCAGGACCTGTGATATGGGAAGTTAGTCCCTAGCTCTAACCAAAGATGTAAACTTAGCTACAGAATCCTCAGCACCTTCAGCCGTCAAAATAATAGAATCGGGAAGGGCATTCCAATCTCTAATGGTTCGGGGGAAAAACGATTCTTTATAAATATCCGTTCTTGCAGTAAGGGTCTGAAACGTCATTGAATGGTGTTTTCTACAATGCCTAGCTGGGGGAACAAGGTCATCTGTTGGAATGCTGGCAGCACCCTTTAGACCTTTGTATAAGAGTATGAGCCTACTGTCTCTTCTCCTTTTCTTGAGAGACTCCCATCTTAGTTTTCCTAGAATTCCAGTCATGCTCCCAGTTTCAAAGCAATAATTTCCAGTTACAAATCTAGCAGCTCTATTCTGAACTTTTTCAATTTCTTCATCTAGGACCACTCCGCTTGGGTCCCAGATGCAACTACCATATTCCAAGATTGGGCGAACAAGTCCCCTGTATGCTGTTTCTTTCACATCCTGAGGACACTGATGAAGATTTCGCCTCAGGAAACCAAGTGTTCTATTCGCCTTTGTACACATATTGCTAATGTGTGTATTCCATCTCAAATCGTGAGTGATTGTCACACCAAGGTATTTAATGGAATTCACATTTTCGAGGACCGTTCCCTCTAAGGTGTAAGAAGCCTCAACTTTATTAGATCTCTTCCTTGTTATCTGCATAATATTGCATTTAACTGGTTGAAATCTCATGCCCCATTTTCTGGCCCAACATCCTAATCTATCTATGTCAGCCTGAAGTTTCAGTGAGTCATCTGTATCTCTAATTTCCCGGTAACAAACACAGTCATCTGCGAACAGTCTTATTTCTGAGTCAATATCAGTGGAAATATCATTGATGTACAGGGAGAACAATAGTGGACCAAGAACGGTCCCTTGTGGGACTCCAGACAAAACTGGCGCCCATACTGAAGATTCACCATTAACAACAACACGCTGTTTTCTGTAGCAAAGGAAGGAATCTATCCATTTAAGAGTCTTCCCAGCAATTCCATAACCAAATAATTTGGATTTAAGTAGTTCATGAGGAGGGGTGTCAAAAGCCTTCTCAAAGTCCAGAATAAATGTGTCCACCTGCCCCCCTTTGTCCAGGATTTTTGCCCAATCATTAATAACCGTGCTCAACTGAGTTTCGCAACTATGCCTTTTCCTAAATGCATGTTGTCTGTCTGACAAAAGTTTATGTTCATCCAAGTGGGCCATGATGTTTGAGCAGACTATGTGTTCAAGCAATTTACATAGAACACATGTCAGTGACACCGGGCGATAATTACGAGCAAGAGCCCTGTCCCCTTTTTTGAAAAGTGGACAGATGTTCGCTAGGAGCCATTCTTTGGGAATTTCACCCGTATCGAGAGATTGTTGGAAAAGATGAGCAAAAACTGGACCTAACTCGTTTGCTAGCTCCTTCAGGACTCTAGGATGAAGCTCATCAGGCCCTAAAGCTTTAGAAGGGTTCAAGCCTTTAAGTAATTTGATCACTCCCGCAGAGGATACAACAATATTTTCCATGAAAGGGGCCGATCTTCCAGTCAATGGAACCTCGTTGAACTCAGTTTTATTAAATGCATCATTGAATTGACCAACCAATTCCTCTGCCCTTTCAGAGTCCGATTCAGCGACCCCGTTCCCTCCTCTTTTATTAAGGGGTGGGATACCTTGCCTATCTTTCTTCTGGCTATTGATATATCTGTAGAAGTCTCTGGGATTCGCCTTTACATCACCTACCAAGTTATTTACATACTGATCATGCTGATTTTTGATGTCATTTTTAATTTCTCGTCTCAAGTTTTCAAATTTAGCGGACAACTGTATTCAAAATTGTCTTTTGGGAAGGTAAAGGAAGTGTTACGGTCTGAAATTTAGTTTTACAGGTATGCGTCAGCACATTGGTTTAATGGAAAATTTGCGACCACAAAAACGATTTTTTTCTGTAATTTGAAGTTTATAGTCAAAAATCATCAACAGGATGGAAAATCATGTAGATTCTACATCATTTTTCCATCCTGTAATTAGGAGTTATATACATAGACAAAATCATTAATAGAATGGAAAATCATGTAGATTCTACATGGTTTCCATCCTGTAATTTGGAGTTTATAGACAAAATCATTAACAGAATGGAAAATCATGTAGATTCTACATGGTTTTCCTTCCTGTAATTTGGAGTTTATAGACAAAATCATTAACAGAATGGAAAATCATGTAGATTCTACATGGTTTTCCATCCTGTAATTTGGAGTTTATAGTCAAAATCATTAACAGGATGGAACATCATCATCACAAAAACATGCCTATATAATTTTGACCCCCTTGAACCCCACTTTTATACAGTAAAACTGGGGTTTCCGGGGGTATAACTTGTTTTTCTTATTTCTGTTCTAAAATATAGATTGTGGGAACTCGTTAGAACCGCCTTGATGAGGTGGTTCTAACGAGTGCCCACAATCTATATTTTGAGCAGAAATAAGAAAAATATCACATTTTTTCATCTTAAAATTTTCAGTTTTTCGGCGATGAACATTACAATGTATTGGTATAGGCATGTTTTCGTAATGTGTAGATTCTACATGGTTTTCCATCCTGTAAATGATTTTGACTAAACTCCAAATTGTAGATTCAACATGGTTTTTCCATCTTGTAAATGATTATGACTATAAACTCCAAGTTTTAGATACTACATGGTTTTTCCATCGACTAAACTCCAAATTGCAGAATCTGATGAGACACCTCATTAAGAGCATTTTCATCTAGATTTCAATGTTTGCATAGACATCAGTATGATTAGCATACCTGTGATACCTCCCTCATCAGGAGGGAGACTCCCTCATTTTGGTGCTAATATTTGCCCAATTTATGCTAAATTTTAGTAAAATTTTGGAGACTCCCTCATTTGACCTGAAAGTTTCCCTATATAATCTTTACATCTCCCTCATCACAATGGCAAATCTACCTCAAACAGTTCAAACAATTATCAAAGGTATGGATTAATTTTCTACAGGGAAGAACAGGTTAACTGATTTAACTCATTGTATACTAGTGGACTCTTCCATTGCTGTATGTTGGACAAGTCAATTTGCCATGGAATGGGGTGGTAAGCCTATTTTTTCTGTTTTTATTCTACAGAAATTCTGTTTAATACCAAATAGTGCAGGCCCTGATCAGTCTGATCTGGGCCTCTGCTGTTTGCCAAGGTACTCCTTTAGGGGTTTCCCACCGGCAATGGATTAAACACTTGTCCCGCTGAACACAGCAACCACTTAATACCTCAACAAACAATGTAGAACCAGATCATGTGGTTTCTGAAGCCACATGAACAGGATCTACACCATTTGTCATTCAATTTGTTAATTTGAATGATTTGACCGTGTTGCTCTGTTGTGATTTTATGGCCCAGTCAACCGCTAAGGTCATGCTCATCCAGTCAGTTACCTTCATGGTTCCTCATTACGAAAACACGCCTATATAATTTTGATCCCCTTGAACCCCACTTTTATATAGTAAAACTGGGGTTTACAGGGGTGCTCTTTATTTTTCTTATTTCTGCTCCAAAATGTAGATTGTGGGTACTCGTTAGAACCGCCTCAATGAGGCGGTTCTAACGAGTACCCACAATCTATATTTTGAGCAGAAATAAGAAAAATGTTGCAATTTTTCATCTTAAAATTTTCGTTTTTTTCAGCTGTAAAGTTTGTAAAGTATTTGTATAGGGGTGTTTTCGTAATGTGCACATTTGAATGAATACACATGTATTACATCAAGTAATTTGAAAAGTTGACAGTCAGAAATGGGTGTACTGAAATTAATTTATTCAGCAGGACAAGAATTAGGTCCAACAATGGTGGAAAGCAGTGTTTTTCACAAGATGAACTAGCATTCACAGCAGTGCAAATCCTGTTCGCCTCAGCATCATGAAAACACACCTTTATTATTTGACCCCCTTAACTTTCCATAGTAAACTGATTTTTTTTTGTTAATAATAATGGATTAACTAATTTATTGGCATAAGATTAGTGATAGGCCATGGACAGATTAATGGCAATCAGTAAAGATAACAGCCTGATAACCTGCAAAGACAATATTATTGATCTGTCACATTTTTCGTAAACCTCTCTGTTTATTTGTCTGTTTTATTTTACAAAGTACTAACACTTGCTGTTCGTACTGTGGTACACGGGTGTATACCGCGATATACCACAGTACAATTTCCAAAGGCGGTACCCAGCCCTAGTTATCATGATGCCAAACTCAACAGTACTTACATGTACACCCTCCACTTCAAACTTTGAATACTGCTCCTCGTAACACTTAGAATGGTCTTCAAATGCCTTTGTAGAAGCATTAGACCACCAATTGTTCATATTTCCGAACTTG
The DNA here is from genome assembly GCA_963580285.1 of Lucinisca nassula. Taxonomy (NCBI): domain Eukaryota; kingdom Metazoa; phylum Mollusca; class Bivalvia; order Lucinida; family Lucinidae; genus Lucinisca; species Lucinisca nassula. The sequence continues at coordinate 32,314,767 of OY757025.1, read as the reverse complement.
TCAAAGTTACGGCCCTTGTTATCAAAGCCGTGGGTGAGCTCGTGGCCAACTATCATGCCAAAGGAGCCAAAATTGAAAGACCTAGGAGAATTTGGGTTATACAGGGGTGGCTGTAGAATTCCAGCAGGAAACGCGATGTGGTTGAAATCTGCACTGTAATAGCCATTCACTTTCGTTGGTACCATGTCCCACCTGGAAATGTACAATGTACAGTATTTACCGTATGTATTTGGACAGACAGGCCTGAGCCGTAACGAAAACACGCCTATACAATTTTGACCGCCTTAAACCCCACTTTTATATAGTGAAACTGGGGTTTACAGGGGTAAACCATATTTCTTATTTCTGCTCTAAAATAAAGATTGTTGGTACTTGTTGGAACCTACTTGTTGGAACCGCCTCATGGAGGATGAGGCAGTTCCAACGAGTATCCATGATCTATATTTTGAGCAGAAATAAGAAAAATATCACAGTTTGTCATCTTCCCGGTAAAATTTTCATGTTTTCGGCAGTAAAGTTTACAATGTATTTGTATAGGTGTGTTTTCGTAATGAAACAGGGTAAATCCAGATGAGATTGTACAAAATGGGTGAGGAACAACATCAGGTAGTAAACTGTATTTGTTCAAATTTTAGAACACATATGGCAAGGAGTTGAGGTGTCCGAATATTTAAGGAAAATATGTTAAGAGCAAAATTATGAGAAAATCTGTTTTTGGCATTTGCAAACAACAAAGGTGCAGATCAGATCTCCAGGTTATGAAACTTTTTTAGTGTTCATCTCAGCTGAACATGAAATTTATAATGCTCATAAATATTAAAAATACAAATGAAAGAAACAATTTTCCTGCTCAGATCAGCACAGAATGTTATTTGTCCTGCTTATAAATTTTAATGTTGGCATTTTAAAATTTATATTAAAGCAGGACAAAGTTCATGCTCAAATGAGTTGAGCATGAAATATGGTCTATAACCCCAGGGCCTGCTTTCCAATTTGATTCTATTCTGCTTATCAAAATACACCTTTGACAAGAGGTTGTACCTCACAAATCGGGAAGGATAGTTTTGGCTCAAGGTCAACCTAAGGTCATCATTTTCGCAAACTTCTTAGTACTCAGTCAATCAATGCTACATACAAAGTTTGAACTTTGATTCTGAAGAATATTTTTTAAGGTTTTTACCATATTTGGGCATGGCGATCGTCTTGGTCATGTGACCTGGACAATTTGAACAATCTTTCTTTTCCCCATTGTCAGCAGACTGCACATGCAATTTAACTGAAAATGACCCAATGCTTTCAGGGAACAAGACATATGAAAACAGTTGACTGACTGACGACAGATGGAATACGGAGGCTTTCTTACCATCCTGTAAGCTCCCCAGGAGCCTTTGGCTCAGGGGAGCTAAAAATCCATTCTCATCACTATGCCTATATAATTTTGACCCCCTTGAACCCCACTTTTATATAGTAAAATTGGGTTTAACAGGGGTAAACCATATTTTTCTTATTTCTGCTCTAAAATATATATTATTGGTACTTGTTAGAACCACCTCGATGAGGCGATTTTAACGAGTACCAACAATCTATATTTTGAGCAGAAATAAGAAAAATATCACAATTTTTATCCCCACGCTTTTCGAAGAAAAAGTGGGGATATTGTAATGGTCTTCGTCGTCCGTACATACGTACGTCCGTCCGTCTTACCAGGTAACTTCTCCTAGACGGTTATAGACAGAAACTTGAAACTTTGGGAACTGATAGATCTTTGGTCTGGGGAGTGCATGACACTTTCGGAATTTCGATCACACCCCTACGGGTGGGCCCAGGCGGTGGGGCCCGCGGGGCTCAAAAATCAAAATTTCCAGAACATGGTCGTGTAATATATCAAAGCAAACGGCATGATGAGTAGAAAACATTACAAACAAAATTTGACCCCTGGGGTCAATTTTGAGGTCACCAGAGGTCAAAAACTGATTTTGACCCCTTTACTGGATTACTCCTCGAGGGTTATAGATAGAAACTTGAAACTTTGGGAACTGATAGATCTTTGGTCTGGGGAGTGCATGACACTTTCGGAATTTTGATCACACTCCTACGGGTGGGCCCGCGGGGGTCAAAAATCAAAATTTCCAGAACATGGTCGTGTAATATATCAAAGCGAATGGCATGATGAGTAGAATACATTACAACCAAAATTTGACCCCTGGGGTTAATTTTGAGGTCACCAGAGGTCAAAAACTGATTATGACCCCTTTACCCCCATACATTACTGTTACCCGATATCTCCTCCTAGACCGTTATAGATAGAAACTTGAAACTTTGGGAACTGATAAAACTTTGGTCTGGGGAGTGCATAACACTTTCGGAATTTTGATCCTACCCCTGGGAGTGGGGCCAGGGGTGGGGCACCTTGGGGATAAAAAAATCATTTTCAGAACATGGTCGTGTAGCATATTAAATCGAACGGCATGATGAGTAGAATACATCAGAATAAAAATTTTACCCCTCGGGTCAAACACCCCTAGGGGATGGCCCAGGGGGTGGGGCCCGCGGGGAAGCGTGGTGATATGCGATGGCTTGCCATCGACTGCGCGATTCTAGTTTCATATTAAAATTGTCCTTTTACAATGTATACAAATGCATGTTTTTGTAATGCAGAAATGAGAGGTTTGCAAGAAAAAGTATCTTACATGGGTGTGAGGGGTAGATAGAAAAAAATCAGTCCTTCAATATCACTGTCTGGCATCACTCTGCAAGCCTTGTCATGCCTGACAGTGACCCTTGCGAAGGATTTTTCTATCCAGCCCTCATAGCCATGAAAGATTCTTATATTAACAACCTACTCAGTTCTATCTGGAACAGTCCCGCGTCTTCTCAAATTTTTCTCTCTGTAGAATCTGTTAATGGCTAGTTTACTGGTAAGGAATTCATCTGTCAAAACCATCTGTTTAAAAATAAACAGTGTAAAGTTATAAACTATGCCAGCCCATGACAAGCTATATTCTAACAAAGAGCACCTACTCGTATAAATATATAGGCAATGTATATAGGCAATGGAAAAGAACTATGATAATCAGAATCAGAATGTTACTGGTGACACGTCAAATGACATTCATACACCAAGACCTGTGATATTGGTAGTTAGTCCCTAGCTCTAACCAAAGAGAAGAAATATATGGGCTGCACGATGCTTCCAGGCAGAGCTGAATCCGGCCCGCACACTAGTACTGGTAAACCGCTTAGAGGATCTAAGCCTGTCCAGGAACCGTGGTGCGAGGCGGACTGTCCATACTAATAAACCCTATTGGTTTCGTTGGGCGACAGGGCTTGAGATGTCATTTCATCTCAATGTAGGGTAAAAGTCCCACAAAGTTGGAAGCAACGTCTCCAAAATGACCTTTACAGTGTTGACGGGGACGTTAAACCTCAAATCAAACAAACAGTTACACAGTCATCAGCACCTTCAGCTGTCGAAATAATCGAATCGTGAAGGGCATTCCAATCTCTAATGGTTCAGGGGAAGAACAATTCTTTATGAATGTCAGTTCTTGCAGTAAGGGTCTGAAACACAAATGAATGGTGATTTCTACAGTGCCTAGCTGGGGGGACAAGGTCATCTGTTGGAATGCTGACAGCACCCTTTAGACCTTTGTTTACAAGAGGGCCCAGAGGCCCTGGTTCGCTCACCTGTGTGTCACTGTCTCGAGCACATTCTATTTTTAGCTCTGGTGGCCATCTTGTTCATCAGCAGAGTGATTTTAGCTTATTTGGAAGGGAGTAACCTAGGCAACATTCCTGTGAAGTCTGAATCAAATTGGTCTTAGGGTTTAGGACGATTTCACGTTTGAATCAAATTTACAATATTTTTCCATTTTCAGCTCTGGTGGCCATTTTGTTCATCGGAGCGGGATCGTTTAAGCCTTTTTGGTAGAGGGTCATCTGAGCAACATTACTTCAAAGTTTGAATGAAATTGGCCCAAGGGTACAGGAGGAATTGTTGTTTGAAGATTTTTTTTTTTTTGGCTCTGGCAGCCATCTTGTTCATTGGAGTGGAATGAGTTTTAACTATTTTGGTAGGGCGTCAGCTAGGCAACATTCCTGTGAAGTTTTAGAAGCCTCCCTGGTGTAGTGGTTACGCTACTCGCCTTGTAAACCAGGGGTCGCAGGATCAATCCCGGGCTTCACCAGACTTTCGGATGAGTCTTTAAACCGAGGTCCCGTTTCCGTATGACCTTAGCTGTTGGTGGGACGTAAAACTCAGACACTCACTCACTCACTCCTGTGAAGTTTTAAATCCAATTGGCCCAAGGGTTTAGAAGGAGTTCGCATATGAAGCAAAGGAGCAGTCTCTATAAGGCTGTTTTCATGGCCACAACCGATTTCCTTTAAACTTTGTAGCTTCAAATTGGTACATATTGGCTGTCTAATGGTGAATTTTTAGACTCTTTGGTCCACTGGTTTTTGCTGTATACACTATTAAAGTGGGTGGGGTAATGTCACCCCATCAAGGGTATACCAACAAAAATGCTATTATTTTTGTTCAAAGTGCATGACTGGAGGCGATGTTTGCCGTATGCTTACTACCCTTTTAGGCATAACAGCTGGTGATAACAGTCTTATAAATATCAAACAAGAGAAGAGTTTATACGCGCTTGTAAGTTGTACCCAAATATCAGTAATTTTTATTCCCCAACTTTACGAAAAACCACAACACCTTTACAGTTTTCAACTTATTTCAAAGATCTTTCATAAATATAATGTTGATGTAATAGTCATTCTAGGTATATGTCAGAATTTTTGTTAGTTCAAAAAACTTAAGAGTTACCTGCCCCTGAAATTGGATTTTACCCATTTTTTAAATCAGAGTACATTTATCAGTTTGTAGTACTCACAACTTCATTTGGAAGTGAATAAACCGATTCCTTGCAAATATAATTAAATAGATGTGGACAAAGAAGTCATTTGATTTAATAGTGCATGCTAGCAAGCACATGAGCACAACAGTACCATCCAGTGATTGGGTTCAGTCCTTGTGGTCTAAACACATTGCAAAACAAGCAAACAATTCTTACATAGTCGCCAACATATGGTATTTTACTATTGGATATTTTGTTGCTAAGGCCTTCCACTTTGTAATTCTCCCATTAGCTGATTCGACAACCTATCTCACTTTGTACCTAGCCTTGAATCATTCGCTTCTTCAGTCGTATATTGCTTCTGAGATTTGGTTAGGAAGTGAAGCATATGAGAATTGATTTCATAACCCTTTAGTATTTCTCTAACATCCCTGAATCATACATCAACTTTTGCAAATGTCCTATTTGGGGATTCAAATTCTGATGTTGCAATCGCAGTGGCTGATGGAACATACATATATATTGAGAAGAGTGGAAACTACTCATTTCAGAGAAGATCTTATTCCGTACATAAAGGACAGCCTTTGCTGAAACCTATGATGCTTGTGGCCACTGATGGTTACATTTTGACTGTGATGGAACCATATCTTGCAGATGGGAAAATCACAGATGCTAAGATTACCGAACACATGTTAAAGACTAATGCAGAAAATATTGCTGACTGGTTTGAAGAAGATGATGTTCTCGTTGTAGACCGCGGCTTCAGGGATGCTATAGATATACTAAAAGATTATGGAATCAATTCTCATATGCCTCACTTCCTAAACAAATCTCAGAAGCAACATACGAATGAAGAGGCATATGAGTCAAGGCTAGTTACAAAGGTGAGATGGGTTGTCGAATCAGCTAATGGGAGAGTTAAAAAGTGGAAAGCCCTTAGCAACACAATGCCCAATAGTCAAATACCGTACGTTGGCGACTATGTAAGGATTGTTTGCTCATTGTGCAATGCATTTAGACCACCTTTGGTAACAAGCAAAGATTCGGGCAAAGTAATTGCTAGAAGAATGATGGCCCTAGCAAAAACTCCAAATAAGCTGCAGGATAAGGTTGTAACAAGAATTCCACCGAAGGCTATGTCGCGCCTGTGGGGGCGCAAAGTCATCGAACCATGATAAGTAGGTCAAGGTCAAACATAGATGCTTGCTCAAAAGATCCCATTCTCAAATGCAAGCTTGTACTAAGTATCATTAATGAAGGTCTAATAATTCTTGAGAAATGAACCATCACGGTGAATGCTAGGGTGGTCACAATATTTTACAAAATCAGTGAACCATGAAATTTAGGTCAAGGTCAAATACGAATGCTTGCATTTAAGTTGCCATCCCCAGATTCAAGTTTGCACCAAATATCGTTAATGAAGCTCTTATAAATCTTGAGAAATAAACTTGACCATTAGGGTGAATGCTAGGGTGGTCGCAATATTTTACAAAGTCAGTGAACCATGAAATATAGGTCAAGGTTAAATATGGATGCTTGCATTTAAGTTACCATCCCCAGATACAAGTTTGTACCAAGTATCATTAATGAAGCTCTTATAGTTCTTGAGAAATAAACTTGAGCATTAGGGTGAACGCTAGGGTGGTCGCAAATGTTGACGCCTTTACGAACGGACGAACAAACGGACAGAAAACCGGGCGCCTATATCGCGCCATGCTAATAGCAGGCGCGACAAAAAATGGCTGGGATAAAAAACGGGTTATTTGGAAAAAGATCGATGATGAGAAACTTGAGAATTTCCAAGAGATGACTGAGGATGAACTCAGGGATTTGAAACTGGGTATTTACCAGCTGAAACAAGCCAAATCCTACACAGATGAACATTTTGATGACAATGGATCATATGAGATAATGGCACACAAAGAAGAAGATGGTGTTCTCAAAGCACAGATACGCTCTCACCACACGTCTAATAAAACATCTAACATGTGGGTTGAATATACACAAGGACTGAACCCAATCACTGGATGGTATTGTGGATGCAGAAGTGGAGCTCGTACCGTGGGATGTTGCGCACATGTGGCTTCTGTTCTCTGGTATTTGGAATATTACCGGAACAAAACAGAAAATAGTGAAACAAAACCAAGCCGGAAACATATTGATTTTGTTTATGATGCTGCTGTTAACATATGGAGTACATCTGGCGATTCTGAGGAAGATCAGTAAATTAACAAATTCTTAAACATGTCGTGTGACCATACAGGCTTTTATTTAAGCACAGTATCAGTCTAAAATGAGGTTCCACAACATGAGCAAAGCCTGCTTTGGTGGTCAAAAATGTTTGACAGTTGACAAATGTCCCATTTGCACCTGGAAATTGAGAGTTCAAAAATAACCAAAAAAAAAAAAAAAAGAAAAAAAGGGAATACTAGCATGTGCTATTAAATCAAATGACTTCCTTGTTCACATCTATTTAATAATATTTGCATGGAATCGGTTTATTAACTTTCAAATGAAGTTGTGAGAACTACAAACGGATAAATGCACTCTGATTTAAAAAAATGGGTAAAATCCAATTTCAGGGGCAGTTAACTCTTAAGTTTTTTGAACTAACAAAAATTCTGACATATACCTAGAATGACTATTACATCAACATTATATTTATGAAAGATCTTTGAAATAAGTTGAAAACTGTAAAGGTGTTGTGGTTTTTCGTAAAGTTGGGGAATAAAAATTACTGATATTTGGGTACAACTTACAAGCGCGTATAAACTCTTCTCTTGTTTGATATTTTTAATACTGTTATCACCGGTTGTTATGCCTAAAAGGGTAGCAAGCATACGGCAAACATCGCCTCCAGTCATGCACTTTGAACAAAAATAATAGCATTTTTGTTGGTATACCCTTGATGGGGTGACATTACCCCACCCACTTTAATAGTGTATATAGCAAAAACCAGTGGACCAAAGAGTCTAAAAATTCACCATTAGACAGCCAATATGTACCAATTTGAAGCTACAAAGTTTAAAGGAAATCGGTTGTGGCCATGAAAACAGCCTTATAGAGACTGCTCCTTTACAATGTTTTTCTATTTTTAGCTCTTGTGACCATTTGTTAATCGTTTATGCTATTTTCCTAGAGGGTCATCTACACAACATTCCAATGAAGTTTAGAAGCCTTCATGGTGAAGTGGTCATGCTACTTGCCTTGTAAACCAGGGGTAGCAGGATCGATCCCGGGCTTCTCCAGACTTTCAAACCCACAAACAAACGGACAGTGCAAAAACTATATGCCCTCCTACGGGGGCATAAAATACGGGGGCATAAAAATACTTAATCTGAGCCTTCAGGATAAAGGTCAGTAAATGACCTTGACCTATGGAATTGATAAACTTGGATTCAGCTGATTGCAAATATCATTTCTGATGCCACAAGCTACCATGCATTAAAAAAATCCACTGTTGTGCCTTTTTTCCATACAAATGTCTGAGTAACCAATTTTGACCTTGCTGTAAAGCAGGTCAAGGTCAACCAAAGGTCATCATTTAAAAAACTTTGAAGGGCCCCCAAAGTCCCCGATGCTGGATACCAAGTTTCAAGGTCATTGGCCACTTGGTTCCTGAGAAGAAGATTTTTAAAGGTTTTTACCAAATATGGCCAATGACCAGTCACAGGTCAAAAATTTTGCATGGATGGGAAGCCCTTGTCACAAGGTACCTACATGCCAAATATGAAGGCTCTATCTTAAACGGTTCAAAAGTTATGAGGGGCTTGAAGAAATATATGGGCTGCATGATGCTTCCACGCAGAGCTGAATCCGGCCTGCACACTAGTACTGGTAAACCGCTTAGAGGATCTAAGCCTGTCCAGGAACCGCGGTGCGAGGCGGACCGTCCATGCTAATAAACCCTATTGGTTTCATTGGGCGACAGGGCTTGAGATGTCATTTCATCTCAATGTCGGGTAAAAGTCCCATAAAATTGGAAGCAACGTCTCCAAAATGACCTTTACAGTGTTGACGGGGACGTTAAACCTCAAATCAAACAAACAAACAAATCAAAAGTTATGAGAAAGAAGATCAAAGGTCAAGGTCACAGGTCAAAATTTTTGTATAGCTGGAAAGTCCTTGCAACAAGGAACATACATGCCAAATATGAAGGTGCTATCTCAAATACAGTCGAACCTGTGCTTACGGTCACCTCCGAATAACGGTCCCCTTATTACAACGGTCATTTTCAACCCCTCCCATCGAAATTCCCTAATATATTAACTGGGAATAGCGGTCCACTGTGCACTACGGTCAACGGTCACGTTATTCAGTCCCAAACTGAGTTGCTGTCCTTGAATAACGGTCTATAATTGAATCCATCACGCTCATGAGTTTAGCTTTGAGGTAATTATCGCCATTGATTGGCATATAATTGGTCTGCTTGATTGGTATTGCTGTCCTTAATCCTGGCGATTTGGTCAAACATGTTACGGTTTGTGAGTGAGTTGCATTGAATAAATTCATTGGATTCTGTTTTACACAAGAACTGTAGATAGTTTATTTGAAAAGTGAAGAAAAATTGACTAAACATTTTTTTTTAAAAATTGGCGGACAGTCCTTAAGACGGTAAAACTAGCCCAGTAAGTAAATCGCAATTATTGCGGCACTGTCAATTCAGAGACAAACCATCTGTGTATTTATTACGGTTCAAGTATGACACTATTGTTTATCCCTGACATAAAACTGCCACCCTGCGGTGCGTGTCGATAAGGTGTGAAAATATGGTCAAGTCATGTCTCTAATTTGCGTTTATCCTCCAGTCATAAAATTTGATCCACAATCAATGTGAAAATGATTTAATCCTCCTCAGACAATTAGCTACATCTAACGGTAGGTGTTTGCATTATAAAAACGGACTTTTCTACGATCTCATGAATGGTTATGTTTTGGCGCCAAATAGCAGACGCTCGGTGTGAAAAGTCGAACGCTGTTGTTGGTTATTGACACGGAGGAATAATTCGGGAGCTGTACAGCACTGTTTTCTATCCACCTCTATATTTTTTACCGGTTCCAAACATTTTTTATGAAAGATTTAAACATGTGTGGGGTTACTGGCGTCATGTAAATTAAATGGAAAACAATATGCTTCTTCATCCAGTGACAGCTTGCAATTTCATCAATAAATGTAAGAATTTTTGGACACAGTTGGCCTGATGGTAATTGTCAAACCTCCGAATAAAGGTCACCTGTGAATAAAGGCCAAATTTGTCCTGTCCCACAGATGGCCTTTGTTCACAGGTTTGACTGTAGTTCAAAAGTTATGATAAAGTAGGTCACATGTCAAGGTCAAAATCACAAATCATTTTTATATGAATAGGAAGCCCTTTTCACAAGGAAACTACATGCCAAATATGAAGGCCCTATCTCAATTGCTTCAAAAGTTATAATAAAATATGTCAAATGTCAAGGTAAAGGTCACAGATCGTTTTTATGTATGAATAGGAAGCCCTTGTCGCTGTATCTCAAATGCTTCAAAAGTTATGACAAAGTAGGTCAAAGGTCAAGGTCATGGGTCAAAAGTTTTGAATGGTTTTTACCTACTTTTTGACCCAACATGACCCATATTCAAACTTGACCCAGATATTGTCAACATGTTCATTCTGAGCAAGTTTGATGATGATCAGACCAAAACTTGGGCCTCTAGTGTGTTTATAAGGTTTTTCAACAATCTGACCTACTGACCAACTTATTGACCAGACATGACCCATATTCGAAATTAACCGAGATATTGTCAAGTTTGATGATGATCTGAACAAAACTGTGGCCTCTAGTGTGTTCAGAGGGTTTTTCTATGATTTGACCTACTGACCTACTTTTTGACTCCACATATTGTACCCATATTCGAACTTGAGGATCATTCTGGGTGTTTGATGATGATCGGACCAAAACTGTGGCCTCTAGAGTGTTCACAAGGTTTTTCTCTGATTTGACCTACTGACCTACTTTTTGACCTGACAACACCCATATTAGAACTTGACCGAGATATTGTCAAGATGATCATTCTGAGCAAGTTTGATGATGATCGGACAAAAAACTGTGGCCTCTATTGTGTTCACAAGGTTTTTCTCTGATTTGACCGACTGACCTACTTTTTGACCCAACATGACCCATATTCGAACCTGACCGAGACATTGTCAAGATGATCATTCTGGGCAAGTTCGATGATGATTGGACCAAAACTGTGGCCTCTAGTGTATTCACAAGGTTTTTCTATGATTTGACCTACTGACCTACTTTGTGACCCAACATGACCCATATTCGAACTTGACCAAGATATTATCAAGATGATCATTCATAGCAAGTTTGATGATGATTGGACCAAACCTGTGGCCTCAAGTGTGTTCAGAAGGTTTTTCTATGATTTGACCTACTGACCTACTTTTTGACCTCACAACACCCATATTAGAACTTGACCGAGATAATCATTCTGGGCAAGTTTGATGATGATCGGACCAAACTTTGGCCTCTAGTGTGTTCACAAGGTTTTTCTCTGATTTGACCTACTTTTTGACCAAACATGACCCATATTGGAACTTGACCGAGATATTGTCAAGATTATCATTCTGAGCAAGTTTGATAATTATCGGACCAAAACTGTGGCCTCTAGTGTATTCACAAGGTTTTTCTATGATTTGACCTACTGACCTACTTTGTTACCCGATATGACCCATATTCAAACTTGACCCAGATATTGTCAAGACGATCATTCTGAGCAAGTTTGATGACCATCAGATCAAAACAGTGGCCTCTAGAGTGTTCACAATGTTTTTCTATGATTTGACCTACTGACCTACTTTTTTACCCGACATGACCCATATTCAAACTTGACCGAGATATTGTCAAGATGATTATTCTAAGCAAGTTTGATGACGATCGGACCAAAACTTTGGCCTCTCGAGTGTTCACAAGGTTTTTCTCTGATTTGACCTACTGACCTACTTTTTGACCTGACATGACCAATATTCAAACTTGACCGAGATATTGTCAAGATAATCATTCTGAGCAAGTTTGATAATTATCGGACCAAAACTGTGGCCTCTAGTGTATTCACAAGGTTTTTCTATGATTTGACCTACTGACCTACTTTGTGACCCGACATGACCCATATTCAAACTTGACCCAGATATTGTCAAGACGATCATTCTGAGCAAGTTTGATGACCATCGGATCAAAACTGTGGCCTCTAGAGTGTTCCCAAGGTTTTTCTATGATTTAACCTACTGACCTACTTTTTGACCCGACATGACCCGTATTCAAACTTGACCGAGATATTGTCAAGATGATCATTCTGAGCAAGTTTGATGACGATCGGACCAAAACTATGGCCTCTAGAGTGTTCACAAGGTTTTTCTTGAAATGACCTACTGACCTACTTTTTGACCCAACATGGCCCATATTCGAACTTGACCGAGATATTGTCATGATTATCATTCTGACCAAGTTTGATTATGATTGGCCCAAAACTGTGATCTCTAGTGTGTTCACAAGAAAAATTTACGGATGCACAGACGCACGACGGACAAAAAGTGATCCCAAAAGCTCACCTTATCACTACGTTACAGGTGAGCAAAAAAGGATAAGCCTACTGTCTTTCCTCCTTTTCTTGAGAGACTCCCATTTTAATTTTCCAAGTATTCCAGTCATTCTCCCTGTTTCACAGCAGTAATTGCCTGTTACAAATCTAGCAGCTCTATTCTGAATTTTTTCAAGTTCTTCGTTAAGGACCACTCCACTGGGGTCCCAGATACAACTACCATATTCCAAGATTGGGCGAACAAGACCTTTACATGCTGCCTCTTTTACATCCTGTGGGCACTGATGAAGATTTCGCCTCAGGAAACCAAGTGTTCTATTTGCCTTAGTACACATGTTGCTAATATGAGTATAATCATAGGAAGAGGAGCATGACACAAAAAGCCGCCTTTGTATGTCTTCACTGGTGGATTATATAGAGGATCTTGCATGAGTGCTCATGTATTATTGATACAGTAATACATGAGCACGAATGCAATATTCTATTTATCATATGCCATTTAAAACTCATTTTATTCATGATAGTTGTATAAAAATGTCAACATTCCGCCTTTAGCAAACCCTTTGTTTGTTTGATTTGAGGTTTAACGTCCCCGTCAACACTGTAAAGGTCATTTTGGAGACGTTGCTTCCAATTTTGTGGGACTTTTACCCGACACTGAGATGAAATGACATCTCAAGCCCTGTCACCCAATGAAACCAATAGGGTTTAACAGCATGGACGGTCCCCCTCACACCACGGTTCCTGGACAGGCTTAGATCCTCTAAGCGGTTTACCAGTACTAGTGTGCGGGCCGGATTCAGCTCTGCGTGGAAGCATCATGCAGTCCATATATTTCTTCAAGCCCCTATGGGCGGGGGCCACATCATTAAGGACGTCGTCTGTGTAACATTTTGGAACCTATCTATCTTTGCATATTTAATTCACAATTGATTACGGAATTTATTATATGGCGTTATTACACTCTCAGACCAGACGTATTGCCCCCGCCCATAGGGGCTTGAAGAAATATATGGGCTGCATGACAATAAGCATGGCTATGAACAACCGTTACCATGATTTTGTACAAATCAGTGACAGTCACATGAAAATCAGCAATGTACTGCCACTGCGCTCCAACAACAGTGTTATAAAGAGGTTGTGGTGTACAGTCAACCTACTTTATACCGACATTAGTTATAAGGGCAAAACGCGTTATAAAGCCAATTTGAATGGAATGATTTCTAAGCGAAAAGCTTAGCCTCAGTTCCGAGCTGTGTGGGGTTCCCTCGGGTTAAAAATGCACAAATCGAGTCCACAGTCATGAAAGGGTCTTGTAATCTAATACTCCAAGAAACAAATGTTATAGATATTTGTTAGAATCGCCTCACTGAGGCGATTCTAACAAATGTCTATAACATTATTCTAACAAATGTCTATAACATTTGTTTCTTTGAGTATTAATGGCGAAAATGCCTTTTATTACCTATCATACTCCTAACTGGGATTCTTTATAACGGCAAATTCTTCATAACGGCACAATAATAGGGAAAAAATACTGTCGTTATAACAAAGGTCCTCTGTATGTGAAGCATTTTTCTTACCCTTTCATAGTATTCATCTAATTTCACTGGGTCCAGTATAAAGTCGGGGTATCCTAACATCTTGGATACAGTATTGGCTTTTTCTGTTGCATAGCTTCTCGTCTTGTCACTCATCCATGAGACTGACGGCAAGTTGTGTATGAACGCTGCCCGAATTTCCTCCAGTAATGCCTCGACCTGGGAAAGATCAAATAAACGAGTATTTAGCGAAATAATTCAGACACTCTTTAATGAGAATAATCACAATACGTGTATCATAAATTATTCAATATGATTGTTGCAAGGACTTCTACTCAGTGACAAACAGAGCAGACCCTGATCAGACTGCTCCGCAAGGAGCAGTCTGATCTGGGTCTACAATGTTTGTTCAGGCTGACTTTTTATGTCGGAATATTTGAAATAAATACGGTACATAGGTTTTTGGAAAAAAATATGTTGTGTGTAGTGGTTTTACGGCCCAGTCAACAACTTAGGTCATGTCAGTTACCTTCACTGCTTCTGGACAGATTTAAACCCTCTAAGGGGTTTACCGAGATCTCTGCTCCCCACAGTAACTGATAACAGCTGGTGGGTCCAGTTGTCAAGCAACTTCAATCTCAAGCTGATTCCCAAGAGATTGGGCATTAGAAAAAGGAGAGGTAGGATAAAGCAGAAAAAAAGTCTCCCATCCCACACCTGCTGCAAGCACAACAGGCCCTTGCCCTACTGAAGCAAAAGTAGTAGTACACATATATGATCTGTCGCCGGCCTCAGCAGCTCAGTCAGATGCACGTCTGGCTGGTGATCAGAGGATGCAGGTTCGATACCTGCCGGGGTTGGCAACATTCTTTCGAAGAGATTGATCATGAAATCTTTTCTACGGTCATTCTCTCCCTTCCGCTGATTCAAGAAGTGCAGTTGTCAGTTTCTGGCAAAAGAATGTGCCCCGTACTGATTAACCGCTTATGTATAAGCCTGCCCAGGAAAAGTGTGGACAGGTAAACTGACCAGGTCAAAAATGACCTAAAATAGTGTTGACTGGGCCGTTAAACTCCAATACAAACAAACAGATGATATGTCATGAGAAAATGTGCTTTATAACATGCATCGGGCGATGAACAAAGGCATTTCTAGAAGAACTATAACAGCACCGTAATGATCCTAAGTATAGGGACAGACAGGCCTAAAGCAAACAATGCAGACCCAGATCAGACTGCTCCTGAAGGAGCAGTCTGATCAGGGTCTACATTGTTTGCCATTCCGTCTATATTATTTGGACTCCTTACTAGATCATGAAACAAATTTGTTAAAATTTTGGGAGAATTACAACAAGTCCTCAATGTGTCTGAACTTTTAGGACTTTTACAGTACTCTTTCTTATCCTGTTCTTGATTTTGTAACATTTTGCTGCTTGTTTTAATTTGTAGCTATTAACCCTTAAGATGCCAAGAAAAACTACATCTGAAAATGTCAACTGCTTATGTCATCTGCTGAATCTTTTTGCAAACTTTTTAACATTACGATAACACAACCGTGCGGCATAGTGCAATTTTTCATATCTGCAAAATGCCTACTTTTCTGATTAAAATCCATAACAGGTTTTTTTTTCTTATTTATACTGCAAGCATAGGTTGTGAGCGCTGATTAGAACCACCTCACTGAGGCAGTTCTAACAAGTACCCACAACCTATGTATTAGAGCAGAAATAAGAAAAATAATGTATACCCCTGTAAACCCCCACTTTTCTCTGTATAAAGTGGGATATAGAGGGTTATTCATTACATGGATTGTTAATAGGATGTGACAATGCATCTGAAGAAGTCTTACAGCAATTACAGTAAAATTCCTATATTAACCCTTTTTGTACCAAATGGAATCTTCCTCCTTATATATAGCAGGAGTTCATTTCAAAATTTAAGGTTGTCAGGTTGTATTTTTATCAAAACTTATTGGGAAAATGACTGATTTGTTTGTTTGATTTGAGGTTTAACGTCCCCGTCAACACTGTAAAGGTCATTTTGGAGACGTTGCTTCCAATTTTGTGGGACTTTTACCCGACATTGAGATGAAATGACATCTCAAACCCTGTCGCCCAATGAAACCAATAGGGTTTATTAGCATGGACGGTCCGCCTCGCACCGCGGTTCCTGGACAGGCTTAGATCCTCTAAGCGGTTTACCAGTACTAGTGTGCGGGCCGGATTCAGCTCTGCGTGGAAGCATCATGCAGTCCATATATTTCTTCAAGCCCCTATGGGCGGGGGCCGAGGGAAAATGACTGAACTTTTAGCAAACAGTGGAGGCTGTGATCAGACGCCGCGAAGAACGCGGTGTCTGATCTGGGCCTGCACTGTTTGCCTGTACCCATTTTGGGGTTTCTGGTACTAAATGGGTTAAGACCACCTTTGGGACTGTTCAAAAGTGGTCTTTGAGACCAATTTTGAACAGTCCCAAACGTGGTATCTGACTAGAGGACACAGTATGCAGAAAACACAAAGAAGGAAAAACTGCAACCTACTAAATAAGCTTTTTAAAGCAGAATTTGTCTTAATTTTAGGTGGTCTTAATAGTGAAATGTCACTGTATGTCACGCAAAATATTTTTTACTCACTGATAAAAACTGATGATAATAAAATACAAGAGGGCCATGATGGCCCTAGATCACTCACCTGATGAGAGAAATATCACAAATTTTCATCAGATTGATTGATTGACTGACTTAGTTTAAACGTCCCCGCCAACACTATTTAGGACATTTTGGAGAGGTTGCTTCCAATTTTGTGAGACTTTTACCCAACATTGAGATGACATGACATCTCAAGCCCTGCTACCCAATGAAAGCAAAAGGGATTATATGCATGGACGGTTTGACTCGCACCACTTTGCCTGGTCAGGCTTAGATCTTCTAAGCTATTTAGCAGTAATTATATGTGCGGTTGGTTTCACCTCTGCGTGGAAGCATCATGGTTGTGGAGCGCTGTGGTGCAGTGGTAAAGCATCGGATTTGAGATTGAGAGGTAGCCGGTTCGATCCTCGCAAAAGCCAAGTGTTGTTTCCTTGAGCAAGAAATCCACATTGCTTAGTACTGGTACTAGTACTAAATGTGTTACCCTCTATAAATAAGGTCAATTATTATTATTTTATTTTTTTTATTATTATGCAGCCCATCTATTTCTTCAAGTGCCGATGGCTGAGGGCCAACCAGCAAGGAGTCCAAAAAGTGCAGACTGAATGGCAAACAGTGTAGACCCTGATCAGACTGCTCCTTCAGGAGCAGTCTGATCTGGGTCTTCACTGCCTGCACAGGCCTATCTGACCCAATACTCAGGATCATTATGGTAACTGTGGTTGGGGAGGGACTTATAATTTACCTCTGTTTTGCTACTTTCTGCAAAGTTTTCCTGAATATAAAGTGCTCCAAGAGCAAAGCCAATATTTGACTCCACCTTGCCCAGACATCTCTTCCATCTGTATCATAAATTATTCAATATGATTGTTGCAAGGACTTCTACTCAGTGACAAACAGAGCAGACCCTGATCAGACTGCTCCGCAAGGAGCAGTCTGATCTGGGTCTACAATGTTTGTTCAGGCTGACTTTTTATGTCGGAATATTTGAAATAAATACGGTACATAGGTTTTTGGAAAAAAATATGTTGTGTGTAGTGGTTTTACGGCCCAGTCAACAACTTAGGTCATGTCAGTTACCTTCACTGCTTCTGGACAGATTTAAACCCTCTAAGGGGTTTACCGAGATCTCTGCTCCCCACAGTAACTGATAACAGCTGGTGGGTCCAGTTGTCAAGCAACTTCAATCTCAAGCTGATTCCCAAGAGATTGGGCATTAGAAAAAGGAGAGGTAGGATAAAGCAGAAAAAAAGTCTCCCATCCCACACCTGCTGCAAGCACAACAGGCCCTTGCCCTACTGAAGCAAAAGTAGTAGTACACATATATGATCTGTCGCCGGCCTCAGCAGCTCAGTCAGATGCACGTCTGGCTGGTGATCAGAGGATGCAGGTTCGATACCTGCCGGGGTTGGCAACATTCTTTCGAAGAGATTGATCATGAAATCTTTTCTACGGTCATTCTCTCCCTTCCGCTGATTCAAGAAGTGCAGTTGTCAGTTTCTGGCAAAAGAATGTGCCCCGTACTGATTAACCGCTTATGTATAAGCCTGCCCAGGAAAAGTGTGGACAGGTAAACTGACCAGGTCAAAAATGACCTAAAATAGTGTTGACTGGGCCGTTAAACTCCAATACAAACAAACAGATGATATGTCATGAGAAAATGTGCTTTATAACATGCATCGGGCGATGAACAAAGGCATTTCTAGAAGAACTATAACAGCACCGTAATGATCCTAAGTATAGGGACAGACAGGCCTAAAGCAAACAATGCAGACCCAGATCAGACTGCTCCTGAAGGAGCAGTCTGATCAGGGTCTACATTGTTTGCCATTCCGTCTATATTATTTGGACTCCTTACTAGATCATGAAACAAATTTGTTAAAATTTTGGGAGAATTACAACAAGTCCTCAATGTGTCTGAACTTTTAGGACTTTTACAGTACTCTTTCTTATCCTGTTCTTGATTTTGTAACATTTTGCTGCTTGTTTTAATTTGTAGCTATTAACCCTTAAGATGCCAAGAAAAACTACATCTGAAAATGTCAACTGCTTATGTCATCTGCTGAATCTTTTTGCAAACTTTTTAACATTACGATAACACAACCGTGCGGCATAGTGCAATTTTTCATATCTGCAAAATGCCTACTTTTCTGATTAAAATCCATAACAGGTTTTTTTTTCTTATTTATACTGCAAGCATAGGTTGTGAGCGCTGATTAGAACCACCTCACTGAGGCAGTTCTAACAAGTACCCACAACCTATGTATTAGAGCAGAAATAAGAAAAATAATGTATACCCCTGTAAACCCCCACTTTTCTCTGTATAAAGTGGGATATAGAGGGTTATTCATTACATGGATTGTTAATAGGATGTGACAATGCATCTGAAGAAGTCTTACAGCAATTACAGTAAAATTTTATATTAACCCTTTTTGTACCAAATGGAATCTTCCTCCTTATATATAGCAGGAGTTCATTTCAAAATTTAAGGTTGTCAGGTTGTGTTTTTATCAAAATTTATTTGGAAAATGACTGAACTTTTAGCAAACAGTGGAGGCCCTGATCAGACGCCGCGAAGAACGCGGCGTCTGATCTGGGCCTGCACTGTTTGCCAGGGTACCCATTTTGGGGTTTCTGGTACTAAATGGGTTACGACCACCTTTGGGACTGTTCAAAAGTGGTCTTTAAGACCACTTTTGAACAGTCCCAAAGGTGGTATCTGACAAGAGGACACTGTATCCGGAAAAACAAAGGAGGAATAACTGCAACCTACTAAATAAGCTTTTTAATGCAGAATTTGACTTAATTTTAGGTGGTCTTAATAGCAGAATTTGACTTAATTTTAGGTGGTCTTAATAGCAGAATTTGACTTAATTTTAGGTGGTCTTTAAAGCAGAATTTGTCTTAATTTTAGGTGGTCTTTATAGTGAAATTTCACTGTATGTCATGAAAAATATTTTTTACGCACTGATAATAACTAATGGTAATAACATACAAGAGGGCCATGATGGCCCTAGATCGCTCACCTGATGAGAGAAATATCACAAAATTTCATCAGATTGATTGATTGACTGACTTAGGTTAAACGTCCCCAACCACACTATTTAGGACATTTTGGAGACACTGCTTCCAATTTTGTGGGACTTTTACCCAACATCGAGATGGCATGACATCTCAAGCCCTGCTACCCAATGAAAGCAAAAGGGATTACAGTAGAATCTCGGTGATTCGAACGCCGATTTTTCGAAACTACCGATTTTTCGAAGACGACTGGCGGTCCCGACATTTTTCTCTATAAGTTATTGCAAAAATATTACCGATTTTTCGAATTTCGATTTTTCGAAAAATTCGATTTTTCGAACAGTTTCGTCGGTCCCAATCAAAGGAATTCTTATTAAAATCCCCTGTTTAATTCGAAATATTACTTGGCTAATCAATGTCACACATCGCAATTTTGCGGCGAGTTCGATTGTTACACTTCACACCCGACTGACTTCAAGAATTAGTAGATACAGGTAATAACACCGGATTAACGGCCACACTACAAGTGATGATCCTTTATTGAGTAATTGGTGTCTTTAATTCATTTCGTCCGCAATGAATATTTTATTTGATGTTTTTTTATGTGTTTTCATTACGGTACATTAATGAGCTTTGTTGCATTTTAAGTTGAATATTTCACTGCCTTTGATTTATTTTTGCAAGCACATGACGTCGAAGCAAAATCACATCAACGTCAATGCAACGCCATTTCATTGCATTGACGTTGATGCGACGTTGCACACACGCTATGTGGCTGCTGGGTAGTGGTTTTTGGGTGTTACGGGGTGGTTTGGGTGTTTCAGCGGACCAGTGGTTACAGCGAAAATTACAATTCTGATAAAACTGAAAGTAGACGAATTTCCTGAACACTTATGAACTTTTTTGAGAGTGAATATAGGGGCAAAAAGCGAAACAAAATTGACTAGAAACCTGAAGTTAGGCCTTTTCGATTTGTATCAGCCAGTTTATTACAGACTGATACAAATCTTCGCTAGCTGTCAGTGTTTGTCAGTTCTGTTGTTCTTTTTGCGGGGTTAAATATTTCGTCAGTAAAATGGTTTAGTAATTTGCATTCAACCTTCATTTTTGTTATTGTTGATGGCTGTAAATAAAAAATGTAAGTTCAAGTTTTATTATTATTTCCTGCTTTCGTAGCCCTGTCAAGCATAAAAGACGATGAGATTTACCTTCACGTACCTCATTTTCTTTAATGCTTTACCGTTTCTTTATCATAGCGCCGAAATGAAGTTCGAATTATAGTCATTTGAATTGCATTGAATAAAAAAAATCCGAACATATCCGAAAATTGCCGATTTCGATAATTCGAACTCTCGATAATTCGAAGGAATTCCTGCGGTCCCTTGCACTTCGAATTATCGAGGTTTGACTGTATATGCATGGACGGTTTGACTCGCACCACTTTGCCTGGTCAGGCTTAGATCTTCTAAGCTATTTAGCAGTAATTATATGCGCGGTTGGTTTCAGCTCTGCATGGAAGCATCATGGTTGTGGAGCGCTGTGGTGCAGTGGTAAAGCATCGGATTTGAGATCGAGAGGTAGCCGGTTCGATCCTCGCAAGCGCCAGGGGTTGTTTCCTTGAGCAAGAAACTTTATCTTCATTGCTTAGTACTGGTTCCTACCCAGGAAAAGAGGGCCACATGGAAGATTAGTACTAAATGTGTTACCCTCTATAAATAAGGTCAATTATTATTATTTTATTTTTTTTTATTATTATGCAGCCCATCTATTTCTTCAAGTGCCTATGGCTGGGGGCCAACCAGCAAGGAGTCAAAAAAGTGCAGACTGAATGGCAAACAATGTAGACCCTGATCAGACTGCTCCTTCAGGAGCCGTCTGATCTGGGTCTTCACTGCCTGCACAGGCCTATCTGACCCACTACTTAGGATCATTAGGGTAACTGTGGTTGGGGAGGGACTTCTAATTTACCTCTGTTTTGCTACTTTCTGCAAAGTTTTCCTGAATATAAAGTGCTCCGAGAGCAAAGCCAATATTTGACTCCACCTTGCCCAGACATCTCTTCCATCTTTCAGGATATTCCTTGATGCCCGATTCCACCTTGTCTAACTCCAGGGCAGCATTAAGGAATTCAGCAGGCAGGTAACTGGTAAGTGATGCCACACTCCTCCAAACAATGTAATTGGCTAGAATTCTGAAAAGGGTGAAAGTGTATGATTTTGTTGTCTCACAATTTTGGCCATTTAAGTAAAGTGAAGTGAAGTGAAGTGAAGTAAAGTAAAGTAAAGTAAGTAAAGACTTTATTTAAAGAAGGTGACAATATATCACTTACACAAGTACAAAATTACAAGTAACAGCTAATCTTCCATGAGGCCCATTATAGACAGTGCAATACCTACATTACAGTAATCAACTGTCTATGTGGGGGTTTGAATCCTAACATTACCTTCTACAATTTCAACGGCCCCACCCATCGGGGCTTGAAGAAATATATGGGCTGCATGATGCTTCCATGCAGAGCTGAAACCGACCCGCACACGAGTACTGGTAAACCGCTTAGAGTATCTAAACCTGCCCAGGCAAAGCGGTGCGAGTTGGCTCGTCCTTGCTTATAAAACCCTATTGGTTTCATTGAGTGGCAGGGCTTAAGATGTCATTTCATCTCAATGTGGGGTAAAAGTCCCACAAAATTGGAAGCAACATCTCCAAAATGACCTTTACAGTGTTGATGGGGATGTTAAACCTCAAATCAAACAAACAAATCTACAATTTCATGAATTCAGCAGAAATCTTTCTGAAGGAGAAAGCACAAAATTCTGCTCATACTTACTGTTTAAGGTGACAATTATCTGAGTTTAGAGACCTCAATTAAATATACAGTAGAACTTTGATGGCTCGAACAATGATGGCTCGTTTGCCATGGATGAGTCGAACCCCTTCTCGAGCCCCTAGGGAAATCCTCCACATAAGAAATAGTGGGGGATAATTTAGGAGATTTTTGTCTTTTATCTTGCAAATGTATGCTATGTGTGCTCATTAGAATCAAGTCGATTCTAATAATGAGTACACACAGCATACATTTTCATTATAGAACACAGAAAAGATGTCCAAAAGTATCTTGTACACCTCCTGGAAGTAACCCTCAGTGGCTCGAATACCCATCTCGAACAGATTTTCGAGGTTCCACAGCTGTTCGAGTCATTGAAGTTTGACTGCATGTACATTTCATTCATGTATTACCTGTTAAGATACTGATTTAGTTTTTTGTTTATTCAATTTGTAGTTTAACTTCCCCATCAACACTGTATAGGTCATTTTGGAGACACTGCTTCCAATTTTGTGGGACTTTTATCCATGACACCTCAAGGCCTGTCCCCAAATGAAACCAAAATGGCATATAAGCATGGACGGTCCGACTCGCACCACTTTGCCTGGACAGGCTTAGATCCTCTAAGCAGTTTACCAGTACCCGTGTGCGGTCGGTTTCAGCTCTGTGTTGAACCATCATGCAGCCCATCTATTTCTTCAAGCCCCGATGGGTGGGGACTTGTCAAGAAACTGAATACAGTAGAGCTTCGATGGCTCAAACACCGATGGCTCGTTTACCATGGCTGAGTCGAACCCGTTCTTGAGTCCCTAAGTAATTTCTCTACATAAGATGATGATGATGATTTCGTGTTTAACGACGCGTCAACCTCTCTACATAAGAAATAGGGAGGGTAAAATTGAGGATATTTTCGTTTTTTTATCTTGCAAATGTATGCTGTGTGTACTCATTAGAATCGCCTCATCGAGGCCTGTCCCCAAATGAAACCAAAAGGGCATATAAGCATGGACGGTCCGACTCGCACCACTTTGCCTGGACAGGCTTAGATCCTCTAAGCAGTTTACCAGTACCCGTGTGCGGTCGGTTTCAACTCTGTGTTGAACCATCATGCAGCCCATCTATTTCTTCAAGCCCCGATGGGTGGGGACTTGTCAAGAAACTGAATACAGTAGAGCTTCGATGGCTCGAACACCGATGGCTCGTTTACCATGGCTGAGTCGAACCCGTTCTTGAGTCCCTAAGTAATTTCTCTACATAAGATGATGATGATGATTTCGTGTTTAACGACGCGTCAACCTCTCTACATAAGAAATAGGGAGGGTAAAATTGAGGATATTTTCGTTTTTTTATCTTGCAAGTGTATGCTGTGTGTACTCATTAGAATCGCCTCATCGAGGCCTGTCCCCAAATGAAACCATAAGGGCATATAAGCATGGACGGTCCGACTCGCACCACTTTGCCTGGACAGGCTTAGATCCTCTAAGCAGTTTACCAGTACCCGTGTGCGGTCGGTTTCAACTCTGTGTTGAACCATCATGCAGCCCATCTATTTCTTCAAGCCCCGATGGGTGGGGACTTGTCAAGAAACTGAATACAGTAGAGCTTCGATGGCTCGAACACCGATGGCTCGTTTACCATGGCTGAGTCGAACCCGTTCTTGAGTCCCTAAGTAATTTCTCTACATAAGAAATAGGGAGGGTAAAATTGAGGATACTTTCGTTTTTTATCTTGCATGAGGCGATTCTAATGAGTACACACAACATACATTTTTCTGTATAAAACACCGAAAGGTGTCCTAAATTATGCCTCCTGGGAGTAACCCTCAGTGGCTCGAACTACCCCTGTCTCGAACAGATTTTCGTGGTCCTTAAGGTGTTCGAGCCATTGAAGTTCGACTGTATTGTTATTTATGCATTGGATGACAGTCCAACAAGAAGTAGTGGCAAGATGCTGGTGAAAGCAGTATCAATAGAATTATATATAAGTTGGCATGATGAAACCATGGGTATAGAGATTAACTGACATGAAAAGGTTGACACACCTACTGCTTACCCGAGTTAGATCCACTGATCAGTGTGTTCAGATGTTTAAAGTATTCCATTATTTTCTCTGTCAGGGGCAAAGATATACCAAACTTAAACCCCATCACCCTCTCCACACCAGTTAGGACTGGCATGCCTAGACAAACACAGAGATTCATACTGTTTACTAGTGTCGTTGCTCAGTGGTTTCAACAGTTAAAAGTACTCATACCAGTATTCTGGAGTACGGACTACAACCTTCTGATCTTCTCTGTCTGGGACAAAGGTTTGCCAAACTCACACCCTTCCCAACCCCACGCAGAACAGGCACATCTCTAAGACAAACACATATGTTCATACTGTTTACTATGTAGATGATCAGCTTGTTCAACATTTTGTTTGTATTGAAGTTAAACAGCCCAGTCAACACTATCCAAGACTTTTTTGGTTGGTTGATTTGAGGTTTAACGTCCCCATCAACACTGTAAAGGTCATTTTGGAGACATTGCTTCCAATTTTGTGGGACTTTTACCCGACATTGAGATGAAATGACATCTCAAGCCCTGTCGCCCAATGAAACCAATAGGGTTTATTAGCATGGACGGTCCGCCTCGCACCGTGGTTCCTGGACAGGCTTAGATCCTCTAAGCTGTTTACCCGTACAAGTGTGCGGGCCGGATTCAGCTCTGCGTGGAAGCATCATGCAGCCCATATATTTCTTCAAGCCCCTATGGGCGGGGGCCAAGTCTTTTTTGAGCCAATCTGTTTACTTATCCACACTTTTCCTGGGCAGGCTTATACATAAGTGGTTATCCAGTGCAGTGCACATTCTTTCGCCAGAAACTGACAACTGTCCTTCTTGCATGAGCGAAAGGGAGAGAATGACCATAGAAAAGATCTCATGATCCAACTCCAGCAGGTATCGAACCCATGTCCTCCTGATCACCAGTCAGACGCACATCCGACTGAGCTACTGAGGCTGGCTCAACTTTTTGAAGTACTCTGTAGTACCGGTTATAACCTTTTCTGTCAGGGTTGTAGATTTGTCCCCCCCCCCCCCCCCCCACAATAACTACTTTAGCTAGGAATTTCCATATGGGCCCCGTCAAGCGATTTTGGTACTTATCGCCTATGCGAGCAGCGATGGTTCATGCGAGCCTGCGCATCTGGGCAGTCTTGCCAGAACCTTCACTGCTCGCTCATACAAGAAATGAATCAAGAGGAACCTTCAGACAGAAAGCCATATCCATGGCCCTCTGAATGGCTGGGCATGCCGAGATAAAATTTGTCATGACGGAATGCTCGAAGACACAAATTAGCTTGGCGGGGCTCATATATGAATGATCAACAAGTTTTCTAGTGTCATAGCTCCAGATAAGGCACTTTTTTCATCCTGAAAGTACTGATATTTTTTTTATTTCTGCACAAAAACATATGAGCCCCGCCAAGCCAATTTGTGTCTTTGAGCATTCCGTCCTGACAAATTTTAACTGCGCATGCCCAGCCATTCAGAGGGGCCAGAAATATGGCTTTCTGTCTGAAGGTTCCTCTTGATTCACTGCTTGTATGAGTGAGCAGCATAGGTTCTGGCGAGACTGCGTGGATGCGCAGGCTCGCCTGAACCTTCGCTGCTCGCATAGGTGATAAGTACCAAAATCGCTTGATGGGGCCCATGTGTTATGGGTATTCATTAGAAGTGCCTCAGCGAGATACTTCCAATGAGTACCCACAACATATGTTTTCGTGTTTGTTTGTTTGTATTGGAGTTTAACAGCCCAGTCAACCCTATTTAGATCATTTTTGCGACGGTCAGTTTACCTATCCACACTTTTCCTGGGCAGGCTTATACGTAAGCAGTTAACCAGTACAGTACACACTCTTTCGCCAGAAACTGACAACTGCCCTTCTTGAATCAGCTGAAGCGTTAGAATGACCGTAGAAAAGATTTCATGATCAATCTCCACATAAGAATGTTGCTGACCCCGGCAGGTATCGAACCTGCGTCCTCCTGATCACCAGTCAAACACGCATCAGACTGAGCTACAGAAGCCAGCATATTTTTTCATGTATAAATACCTCAAAATAAAGTACAGTAGAACTTCAATGGCTCAAACAAATTTGGGACCTCGAAAATCTGTTCGGGACAGGGGTAGTTCGAGCCAATCAGGTAAAATGCCAGGAGGCATAAGGAGATCCTTTTGACATCTATTTGGTGTTCTATAAAGAAAATGTATGCTGTGTGCACTCAATAGAATCACCTCATCGAGGCAATTCTAACGAGTACACACAGCATACATTTCGAGGTGATTCTAATCAGTACACACAGCATACACTTGCAAGTGAAATTAAAAGGTGCAAATCTCTAAAATTATCCCCACTATTTCTTATGTACAGGATTTCTCTAGAGACTCAATAACGGGTTCGACTCTTAAATGGTAGACAAGCCATCAGTGTTCGAGGCATCATAGTTCTACTGTAAATAAGAAAAATTATATGTGGCTACCCCTTCTGGCTATGCTAAGTGTATTCAACTCTTTGAGGTACTCTGGATAACGACTTCGATCTTTCCCATCAGCGATGCAGATATACCAAACTGACCCTCGCTCTCAGTGATGGGTACAGATATACCAAACTGACCCCACACCCCCACCCCTACCCCAGCTAGGAATGGAACAGGTTTGAGATAAACTAACTTACTCTTTATTAGTATTTTTGATCAGCTTGTTCAACTTTTTGAAGTACTCTGGAGTGTAGACTATGATCTTCTCTGTCAGTGGTATGGGTTTACCGAACAAATCATTCGTGAAAGCTCCAACATCTAGCTAAAAATCAAATGCACATGAATCATTATGGTAGGCAGATTATAAGAATGTTACATGGGTATGAAATGTGGATGGAAAAATTTGTCCTGATGGTCATGCGCTGCCCAGCACCACGAGGCAAGCCTTGTGATTCAAGACAGTAATCTTGAGGGACAAATGTTTCTAGCTATCCCTAGCAAGTATGGTAGATTCTTTTTCTTGCATACCTTTCATTTCTGTCTATGGACTTTTAATAATGCCTTCTCCCATGCCATGATGACATTATTGACACCATTATGTTCAGAGACTTCAACCTAAACAACCGCAAACAAGAACAAGAGTTGCGCAAGCAGGGCATTATACCCCTGTGGCAGGTTAATATTTGGTGGACTGCAACCTTGAAACGACATGTACTGCTCCATATCCTGGTCTAACTATATATCAAGTTTCAGCTTGATCGAATCAAAATTGTAGGATGAGTTAGCCAGAAATGAAATTTTACAGAAATTTTAAAACGGCATAACTCTATAAATATTTGATGGACCATAACCTTGAAAGAATATGCACTGCTCCACATCCTGGTCTAACTGTATATCAAGTTTCAGCTTGATGCAGTTATAATGTAGGAGTAAGCCAAAATCAAAACTTTTATAGAAATTTCAAAGGGGCATAACTCTGTTAATACCTGGCGGACTGTAACCTTGAAACAATATGCTCCGCTCCACATCATGGTCTATCCATAAATCAAGCGTCAGCTTGATCGAATGGAAATTGTAGGAGGAGTTAGCAAGAAACGAAATGTTAACAGAAATTTTCAAAGGGACATTAATATTAATATGCTATTAATATTTGGTGGACGGTAAATTTCAAAGGGGCATAACTCTATTAATATCTGGCGGACTGTAACCTTGAAACAATAAGCACTGCTGCACATCATGGTCTAACTATATATCAAGTTTCAGCTTGATGGAATGTTAAATGTAGGAGTTAGCCGGAAACGAAATATTTACAGAAATTATCCAAGGGGCATAGCCCTGGTAATATTTGGTGGACTGTAACCTTAAAATAATATGTGCAGCAACATATTATGGTCTAACTGTATATCAAGTTTCAGCTTGATCGGATGGAGAATGTAGGAGGATTTATCCTGAAACGAAATATTTACAGAAAATTTTCAATTGGGCATAACTCTATTACTATTTGGTGGACCGTAACCTCGAAACAATATGCCCTGCTCCACATCATGGTCTTACTAAATATCAAGTTTCAGCTTGTGTTGAGTATAAATAAGCATAATATCACAATTTGTTCATCTGAATATGACCATTTTGGAGATATAAAAAAATACACTATGTGGCATGGATATGTTATTGTAATGAATACACAATACACACAAGCATAAGCTGAAAGTATGCATAGCATTAATAATTCACTGATATACGAGGGTAGGCTGAAAAGTTCTGAGCCTGACCAAGAAGCAGGCATCGAACAGCCATGAAATTTTGAATTCATTAAATCCAAGCCTTTATTACTTGATTTGACTCAAATGAGTTCAAGTTTACCTGCAATAAAGTAGAAATTCTAGACTCTGAAAATTGATACTAGCACGTTTTTGAGAAAATGGACAAAATCTGGAATCGTGGGGTCATCAAGTACCTCCATAAAAAGGGGTTAGCTCCTAAGTACATTCATGTCGATATGGTTGCTACATTAGGGGATCATGCTCCTTCGTATGCAAGCATGAAAAGGTGGGCAGCAAATTTTAAGATGGGCAAGGACAGCCTTGAAGATGATGACCGGTTTGGACGACCCACAACGGCAACAACTGAGGAAACCATCAGCCAAGTGCACAGGGCCGTGATGGATGACAGGGGTTTAACTGTGAACCAGTTAGCTAACACTGTTGGCATCTCCCGTGAACGAGTAGAGAACATTCTACACAGTGAATTAGGAATGTCGAAGGTTTCCGCCAGATGGGTGCCCCGGCTTTTGATGCCTGACCAAAAGTTGACCAGACTGAACCTGTCACAAGCCAACTTGGCGATTTTTGAAGCAGACCAAGATGGTTTTCTTGACCGCTTTGTCACTCAGGATGAGTGTTGGGTTCATCCCTTTGAGCCAGAGACCAAAAGACAATCCATGCAATGGAAGAACCCTGGCTCACCCCTCCAAAGAAGGCAAAGGTCATAGCCTCTGCAGGGAAGGTGATGGCATCAGTGTTCTGGGATGCCAAGGGTATATAATATTCATAGATTACCTTCAAAAGGGCAGAACAATTAATGGGGAGTATTATGCAGAACTTCTAAAACAATTGCGAAAAGCAATTAAGGCTAAACGACCCGGAAAATTGACAAAAGGGGTCTTGTTCCATCGGGACAATGCGCCTGCTCATAAATAGGTTGTCGCAATGGCTGCTGTGCATGACTGTGGCTTCACACTTGTCGATCACCCTCCGTATTCACCTGATCTAGCTCCATCAGATTATTTCCTGTTTCCAAACATGAAAAAGCACTTGGCTTGGCAGCATTATCGGTCAGACGAGGAGGTGATAGCTGCTGTGGAGGAGTTTTTCAGGGACCAAGATGGGACCTTCTATACCACTGGGATCCAAGGACTCCAGCATCGCTGGAGGAAGTGTGTGGACAGGAAGGGAGACTATGTTGAAAAATAAGGCACTTTCAGCATGGACAAACCATTGGATCTTGGTCAGGCTCAGAACTTTTCAGCCTACCCTCGTATTCAAAATTACAATTACTGGATAGTGCTATGTAAACACATGTACACATAAAATTTAGAGTCACAAGCTAATATTGAATATATAGACCCTCAAAGCCCTCCTTCACAAAATCCTCAAAACTATATTCATATAAATAATGAACAAGAGCACCGCATGCGGGTGCCAACGCTCGTCTGCAGTTTCTTTTAGAAAACCAAAGTTCTATGTCAAACAAGAGCAATCAAATTGCAAGATGGAGTTATAAAACTTGTAGGGAATGTAGCTCTTGTGATGGTATGTGTATGAAGTTTCATGAAGGTAGGCCAAATACTTCTGGAAATATGGTCAAGGTTAAGTTTTTTGGTTAATTTTTCGAAAAATAGGTCAAAGTTCAAAGGTCAAGGTCACAGGTCAAAAAGCGTGGTATGACTGAAAAGGTCTTGTCCCAAGGAACATTCATGTGAAGTTGGAAGGCTCTGTTGTGAATAGTATTAAAATAAGAGCTCCGCAAGCGGGGCATTATACGCCCGTGGCAAATTCATATTTGGTAGACTGAAACCTGAAAACAGTATTCATTGATGGTGGAACTATTTTTCAAGTTTCAATGGATGACAGCAAATGCAAGAAGAGCAGGCACAGTGCCAAGCCAGAGCTAGGGCATCACAGAGCTTTCTTCCTTTTCCCTGTATTGCTCTT
This sequence comes from Lucinisca nassula, assembly GCA_963580285.1. NCBI lineage: Eukaryota > Metazoa > Mollusca > Bivalvia > Lucinida > Lucinidae > Lucinisca > Lucinisca nassula. Next base: position 32,284,063 of record OY757025.1, on the reverse strand, counting down.
TCCACAGCAGACAGCTTAGAACTAGAATTAATCTCATCAGTTATTTACAACACATAAAAACGAGCACTTATAGCATTTGCTTAACCTTTAACCCGATAATTCTCGAAACTTTACGCACATCTACACATCATGGTCTTACTACCTACCAAGTTTCAGCTTGATCGGATGAAAACTGTAGGATGAGCTATCCGGAAACGAAAATGTTTACAAAAATTTCAAAGGGGCATAACTCTGTTAATATTTGGCGGACGTTGATTCTCGAAACTTTACGCACATCTACACATCATGGTCTTACTAACTACCAAGTTTCAGCTTGATCGGATGAAAACTGTAGGAGGAGTTTTCCGGAAACGAAAATGTTTACAAAAATTTCAAAGGGGCATAGCTCTGTTAATATTTGGCGGACGTTGATTCTCGAAACTTTATGCACATCTACACATCATGGTCTTACTACCTACCAAGTTTCAACTTGATCGGATGAAAACTGTAGGAGGAGTTATCCGGAAACGAAAATGTTTACAAAAATTTCAAAGGGGCATAACTCTGTTAATATTTGGCGGACGTTGATTCTCGAAACTTTACGCACATCTACACATCATGGTCTTACTAACTACCAAGTTTCAGCTTGATCGGATGAAAACTGTAGGAGGAGTTTTCCGGAAACGAAAATGTTTACAAAAATTTCAAAGGGGCATAACTCTGTTAATATTTGGCGGACGTTGATTCTCGAAACTTTATGCACATCTACACATCATGGTCTTACTACCTACCAAGTTTCAACTTGATCGGATGAAAACTGTAGGAGGAGTTATCCGGAAACGAAAATGTTTACAAAAATTTCAAAGGGGCATAACTCTGTTAATATTTGGCGGACGTTGATTCTCGAAACTTTACGCACATCTACACATCATGGTCTTACTACATACCAAGTTTCAGCTTGATCGGATGAAAACTGTAGGAGGAGTTATCCAAAAAAGAAAAGTTTACGGACGCACGGACGGACGCACGGACGGACGGACGCCGACCCCATAACATAATACGACCGTTTTTTCAAAACGGGCGTATAAAAACGGAGAGAAAAGGGGAGATAATTCAATCAAATTGCAAGATGGAGTTATAAAACTTGTAGGGAATGTAGCTCTTGTGATGGTGAGTATGTGTATGAAGTTTCATGAAGGTAGGCCAAATACTTTTGGAAATATGGTCAAGGTTAAGGTTTTCGGTTAAATTTTCGAAAAATAGGTCAAAGTTCAAAGGTCAAGGTCATAGATCAAAAAGTGTGGTATCACTGAAAAGGTCTTGTCCCAAGGAACATTCATGTGAAGTTTGAAGGCTCTGTTGTGAATAGTATTAAAATGAGAGCAAAAAATGTGTTTCAGAAAAAAATTGGAAAAGGGGAGATAATTCAACCAAAATCAACAATGTTGTTATGGTCCTTGGTCAAAATGTAGCTCTTGTGATGATGAGTGTGTGTATGAAGTTTCATGAGGCTAGGTCTAATACTTTTTAAGTTATAGCCAAGGTTAAGTTTTTTTGGAACGACGCCAGACGACGCCAGACGACAACGCAGACGCCGGAGTGATGACAATAGCTCGAAAGTTTTTTTTCAAAAAACAGACGAGCTAATAAAATGGAAAGAAAATTGGGTAACTTGAGGTGCCCCATCCACAACAGCAATTCCATCAATATGTCAGATCTGTATTCCATTGTGCATTTTTTTCAAAGCTCAAAAAGAAACACTTTTTCTCATGAAAACATTTTTTTTTATTTTCTGTTTCAAACATAAATCATTGGTGCTCATCAGAACTGCCTCATTGGGACAGTTCCAACTAGAGAAAGCGACCAGTGGGTCACGTATACCCACGGCCAGTGCCATACTCTGATATAGCTTTCAAGTTTGTATGTAATATGAATGAAGATGTCAAGAAGCTATAAGAATCTATAAATGTGCTTGTAAAAGCTAAACTAAACATAAAATTTCTAAATAGACCAAGGGAGTGAGGGCATCAAAGTTACTGAAGGAGTGGGGGTATCAATGTTACTGAAGCAGCAGGGTGGGTTATGCATCAATGAAATCTTTGGACTGGTATGCAACATTGATGCAAGTATGAAATGAATTTGTCATTTAGAGTTTAGAACATACAGGCATCAATAAACTTTGTCATAAAACTTCAACCAAAATGTAAAATTTCTAAGTCCATGACCTTGAGGTCCAGGTCGCCGTGGGTGGGGGAAGGGACATACATCACAAAATGTTGGGACTGGTACATTGATGCAAGTATCAACTGAATTTGTCTTAGAGTTTAGAACATAATAGGCATCTATAAACTTTGCCATAAAACTTTAACCAAATGTAAAATTTCAAAGTCTGTGTCCTTGACCTCAAGGTCACTGTGGGGGGGGGGGGGGGGGAACATGCATCAATAAAATCTTAAGGTCAGTATGTAACTTCAGTGTAAGTATCAACTAAATCTATCAAAGGGTTCAGAAGATAAAATCTCTCAGAAAATTTGATGCAAGACTTTAACCAAATGTAAAATTTCTAAGTCTGTGACCTTGACATCAAGGTCACTGTGGGGGGTGGGACATGCATCGATGAAATCTTTAGACCAGTATGTAACTTCAGTGTAAGTATCAACTAAATCTATCAAAGGGTTCAGAAGATACAATCTCCTAGAAACTTTGACGCAAAACTTTAACCAAAATGTTAACGGACGGACAGACCGACGGACATTCTCACGAATGGATACTTAAGTGGCAAGTCATCGGCATATTGACTACTTAAGCGGCAAATTCTCTTAAGCAAGCCACTTAAGAGCGAATTTTTGCCACTTAAGTACCAAAATAACGGAATAAAGTCCATTTGGACTCACGAATATATACTTAAGTGTCAAACTGTCCAAAATTTTTTGCCCCCTAAATGTCGTTTCGTTGGTGCGGACGTAAAGACGGACACACGGAAGGACGGACGGATGAACGGACGAACGGCAGGACGAAAACTATATACCCCATAGTATACTTCGTATACCGGGGGTATAATGAGTACCCACAATCACTCACATTTTTTAATTTCAAGCAAAAAATTTACATTTACATGTATATACAACTTGAGGTGCCCCACCCACAACAGCAATTCCATCAATATATGAAATCTGTATTCCATTGTGCATTTTTTTCAAAGCTCAAAAAGAAACACTTTTTCTCATGGAAACATTTTTTTTTTAAATTTCTGTTTCAAACATAAATCATTGGTGCTCATCAGAACTGCCTCATTGGGACAGTTCCAATGAGTACCCACAATCACTCACATTTTTGAATTTCGAGCAAAAAATTTGTATTTACATGTACATACAACTTGAGGTGCCCCACCCACAAAAGCAATTCCATCAATATGTGAGGTCTGTATTCCATTGTGCATTTTTTTTTCAAAGCCCAAAAATAAAAACACTTTTTCTCACGAAAACATTTTTTTTTTAATTTCTGTTTCAAACATAAATCATTGGTGCTCATCAGAACTGCCTCATTGGGACAGTTCCAATGCGTACCCACAATCACTCACTGTTTTGAATTTCGAGCAAAAAAATTATATTTACATGTATATGCATGTTGTTTACAATTGTAAATCACAACACATTCATTACGAATATACGCCTATACAAATACATTGTAAATTTGACTACCAAAAAAATGCAAAAATTAAGACGAGAAATTGTGATATTTTTCTTATTTCTACTCAAAATATAGATTGTGAGTACACGTTAGAACCGCCTCATCAAGGCAGTTCTAACAGGTACCCACAATCTATATTGTAGAGCAGAAATAAGAAAAACTAGAAATGGTGTTTGTAAAACACAATGCCCCCAACCTTTGCTTGTCCCTAGATGGCAAAATATTCAACAAATATTGTTAAAGACTCAAAAACTTACAACAAGAATTCTGCTGAAGGCTATGTCGCGCCTGTGGGGGCGCAAAGTCACCAAACCATGAAATCTAGGTCAAGGTCAAACATGGATGCCTGCATAAAAATTTCACTCCTAGTTGCAAGCATGTACCAAGTATCATCAATGAAACTCTTAAAAACAGACTCTTACATCAGGGTGAAAGTTAGGGTTGTCACACTATTTTACAAAGTCAGTGAACCATAAAATGTAGGTCAAGGTCAGAAATGGATACTTGCATTGAAGTTTCTATTCCTACATGCAAGCTTGTACCAAAAACAATTATTGAAGCTCTAATAGATCTTGAGAAATGGACTCTTACAATAGGGTGAAAGTCAGGGTGGTCGCAATAAATCACAAAGTCGGTGAACCATGAAATATGGGTCAAAGTCAAATATGGATGCTTGCGTTGCAGTTGCAATTCCTAGATGCAAGTTTGTACCAATTATAATTTAAAAAGCTTTAATAGTTTTCGAGAAATGGACTCTTACATTAGGGTGAAAGTCAGGGTGGTCGCAATAATTCACGAAGTATTGAACCATGAAATATAGGTCAAGGTCAGATATGGATGCTTGCGTTGAAGTTGCAATGCCTGGATGCAAGTTTGTACCAAGAAAGATTAATGAAGCTCTAATAGTTCTCAAGATATGGACTTGCTGACAAGATTTTATTAAAAAACTAGACATGTGTCCAAAGTACACAGATGCCCCCGCCATATATCTTTGCCGATATGGCTTGTACCCATTCTCTAGAATGGCACGGGGGTGTCCGGAGGGACCCGGAGCTGTCCACAGGGACCCAAGGTCTGTGTCAGTGAATGCATCTTATCATAAGGAACAATAATATATATGGTTAAGTGGTGGGGATATGAATTGTTTCTGAGATATAAGGCCTTTTATGAATTGAAGGGGGTGGGGCATGGTCCGGGGTTGACCAGAGGGAGCCAAAGTCTGTGTCTTAGAATGTGTCATATCATAAGGAACAATAATATGTATGGTTTAGGTGTTCGAATCTGATTAAGTCTGTGTCAGTCAATGCATCTTATCATAAGGAACAATAATATATATGGTTTTGGGGTGGTGACATGGATAGTTTCTGAGATATAACGAAGGGGGCGGTGCATGGCCCAGGGGGGACCCAAAGTCTGCGTCTTGGAATGTGTCATATCATAAGGAACGATAATATATATGGTTTAGGTGTTCGAATCTGATTAATTTTCAAGATAATTAGGCGGGGCATGGGCCGGGGGTGACTGGAGGGACCCAAAATCTTTGTCTTGGAATGTGTCATATCATAAGCAATAATAATATATATGGTTTAGGTGTGTGTGGGGGGGGGGGGGGTCGGGATGGACCCAATGTCTGTATCAGTCAATGCATCTTATCATAAGGAACAATAATATATATGGTTAAGGGGTGGGGATATGGATAGTTTCTGAGATATAAAGACTTTAACTAGAATTTGTTTTTCTACAAAAACACAGATGTCTCCTCCGTTTTTGACTGCTAAGTATAACCTTGACATTGGAGGTATTGAGCTGGGTCTTGTGTGCAACACATCATCTAATGAAGATGAACATTTCTGCATAGTAACTTTAAAAATGTTCATAGAAAAATAAACAAGAGGCCCATGGGCCACTATGCTCACCAGAGCAGATGCACTCAACCCACTGGCCCCTATATATTGTTATAAACCATGGCAGCCCCCAGACCATGGGTGCTACAAATGAAATTAGGACATAATCAGCCAGGAGGATACATCTGCAATTGAGCCTCTACTTGGTGAGTTACATGAAGACTGAATTTAGACTGTAGCTTCTAGAGGGTGCACAAGGAAAATCTTGATGATGCAGGACAGACGGCCCATGACACAAGTTCGACGGACATAGCTCAGTTTGTGCTTAAATGCACTTCATGCATAGATAAGCCAAAGACTCTTACCTGTTGCAAGAAAAACTGTTAGGGGCCCACGTAGAGTAAGAACATGACATCTTCCCCTCAGACAACATCTCCAGCATCAAATTAACGAAGACCTGATGCCAGACAGGGAAGACTGTCTGGCTCAGACCTTGGTTCCCAGAGTAGGCTGTCCTTATGACTGTGGTGCTCCCTGGGTCTTTCCTTTAAATCTTGCCATCATATACCAGGGTATACGTTTCAAGTTAAAGTGCAATTTTGTGCACAAAGTCTAGTATATCAACAAATACAATTTACTGATAAGCAGTATTAAATATATACATTTACAATTTACTGGTAAGCATTATTATTATTTGTATGGCAACAAATGAATATTTTGCAGTGCTGACACACTTTGTGAAGTGAACTATGTCTTGGTTCCATGTCATGTTGCATATTTTTCCTATGTGATACTGTTTGTCCTGTCTGTGATCATTTTTCCCTCTTTTTTCAATCCATTGACTAATCTCCAAGTCTGAACCATTTCTGTCTTGCTCTTTAGTAAATAGGTTCATCAACTGTTTTCGCTTTTGGTAAAAAACTACTGGCAAATTTCTGGCAAACTTCCTGGCATATTTATTGTAAATTTCTGGCAAATAACTTGTAAACTATTGGCATTTTTTTTTAAACTCCTAGCACATTTCTTGACAACTCCCATAATATTTCGCATAAACTATCACATTTCTTGTAAACCCGTAGCATATTTATTGTTAACTCCTGGCACTCCTTTCTTGTTAACAACTGGCATATATCTTGTAAACTGGCAGCATATTTCTTGTAAACTCCTGGCACATATATTAACAAACTCCCGGCATAATTCTTGTAGCCTCCTGGGATAAGTCTTGAAAACTCCTGGCATCTTTCTTGTGAACACCTGGAATATTTTCTGTAAAATTCTGGCACAGTCTTAAAAACTTCTGGCACATTGCTTGCAACTCCTAGGTTGTTTCTTGATAACACTGGCATATTTCTTGTAACCTCCTAGCATGTTTCTTGAAACCTCCTGGCATATTTCTTGTAAACTCCTGGCATATTTCTTGTAAAATCCTAGCATTTTTCTGGAAAACTCCTGGCACATTTTTTGTAAATTCATGCTGTATTTCTTAAAAAGAACTGGCATATTTCTTGTAAACTTCAGGCACATTTCTTGTTAACTCCTGTCCTATTTCTAGTTAACTCCTAGCATATTTCTTGTAAATTCCTATCATATTTTTGTAAACTCGTGGCATATTTTTGTTAGCTCCTGGCATATTTCTTGTAAACTTCTAGCACTTTTCTTGTAAATTCATGCCATACTTCATGTAAACACTTGGCATTTTCTTGTTACTCATTGCATATTTTTTACAAACGCCTTGTATATAGCTTGTAAACTCCTATCATATTTCTCGTAACCTCCAGGCATATTCTATTGTAACTCATGGCATATTTCTTCTAAACCCCTGACACATTTCTTGTTGACTCCTGGCATATTTCTTGTAAACTCCTGGCATATTTCTTGTAAACTCCTGGCATATTTCTTGTAAACTCAGGACAAATTTCTTGTAAACTGCTAGCATCTTTCCTGTAATCTCCTGGCACATTTCTCGTAAACTCCTACCATATTACTGCAACCTCCAGGCATATTTCTTGCCAAGGCAATACGAATTTCTAGTAAACTTCAGGCATTTTTCTAGTATACATCCCGGCATATTTCTAGAACCCACTTGAACTGATCTGTTTTCTTAAAGGTGCATTATTGAGCTACCGGGTCTCAAAAAAAAAAATCGGTTTTTTATCCTCAATTTATACTCCTTTGTCATGTGTACACTTCTGGAGCTTAATTCAGCTTCAGAACTTTGTGAAAATAGTCATTTTCATTTGTGATTACTCTTCGCTCTGAACATTTGTTCGGAATTTTTGTTCAAAAAATAAATCTGTCACTTAACACATACATGATGACAGTATTGTCTCTGAGCGTCATTACTTATGGCATGGTATTCAGCATTATATTTTTTTCCGATTCAGGCATGGCCTAAGCAAACAAGGCCCAAAATGAACATCGCATTATGTCATATATGGGGATTCTATTTTTGTCACGAACTAAAAATAGATCTAACTAGTGTTGAAACCTAGTTAGGGAATCCCTCTCAAACTCGTTTACCTGTCATCATAATCGTTCGCAATTTTGCATATAATGCATTCATTTGTATTGTATTAAAGAAAAATACCGGCTATATGTATTTTATTTTTGGAAGCATTTTTTACCAATAGCTCAATAATGCACCTTTAAAATCTATGTCTGAAAAGCACAATAGACCAGCTTGTGATCAGTCCAGTAAGCTTCAATAACATCACTAGAACATGGACAATTTGCAAACAACAGATCTATCAATGACCCAGAATCAGTAGTAGGTTTGCTAATTAGCTGTTGGCATCCAAATTGTGTTTGCACAAAATCTACAAAAGTCAAATTGGTCTTATTTGCATCTAAGTTAAAGTCTTCAAGAATAACCAATTTGGCATTCTAATCTATCAATGGCATCAAATTGCATAACATATCATTTTTCAGATCAGTCTGTGAGCTTTTGGGATACTTGTAGAAAATCACAACTTGAAAAGAACACTTGCAACCATTCTTTAATGTAGCCAGTATGAATTCACATGCACTAGAATGGAATTTGTCTATCTTCTGAATTTCTAAATATTCTCTAATATATAAAGCAAGTCCATGATAAGGTCTGTTGACAGTATATTGTGGTGTTTCATCTAGCCTGAACAGCCTGAACCTTTTGAGATTAAACTGAATATTCTCATCTCTTGAACATAGCCTAGTTTCTGCAAAGCCAATAACATCAGCTGATAACACATTTGGTTCATGCTCAATTTCATGAAAATGCTTGTGCAAGGACCTTGCATTGTTGAACACAATCTTTATTTTACAAGGATCAACTTTATACAGTGGAGTGTAACAGAGTTCAAGAAGACCTTCTGTTTGCAACCTCTGCATCTCTACTTTCACCTTTTCATCAACAGCCAAAGCTTCTTCATTCAGATTCAAAATAAATAAATTTTCAAGTTTTCTCACTCTGCTTAGAGCAACATAGTGAATATGGGGTTGTTTTCTCACTCTTGACTGAGACAAGTCAACAACAATTTTATCAACCGTAGACCCTTGAGCTGTATGGACTGTTTTCCCAGCTGATGGTTTCAGTGGAAACTGAATTCTCTGGTAAGTTTTAAAATTGTATATGAATGATCATTCTATGTCAAATATTGGCGTCCAGGTCTGATCAATGTTTGAACTGTACAAACCCCTATTTACAGATTTTTCACGTGTTGAACTCCCAATCTTAGGATCATCAAACATAACCCAAATTATACTTGGACGGTCAGTTCCCTCCATTTTGTGTTCAATGAATTTTACAACACATGTGGATCCATTTGTCAAACCATCCTCAACATTGATATTTACTGTAATATCATAAACCATCCCAACTGCTACTTTCAATTGTTTCTCTAAATTCGCCGTTTTGTTTGAATCTTCAGGAAGTGACTCAATAAGTTTTTTGCTTTTTTGTACTGAAATGTTAGCAGCAACAACTGTATCATGACAAGGAATAATGACTTTTTCCTCTTTCCTCTGACAATCTGTTCAAAATGGTTTCATTGTGCCTGGCCACAAACTTATTTTCTGTAAATAAATGAGGAGCCTGTTTTGGATAGTTATCTTTTTCTGGATCAACAATATGTTTCTTTAGCTCAACTTTGTCATCATCTGTCAACTCATTTTGCCTCAGACAATTCAGTAACTGTGCCATTACGATAACACGCCCGTATGGCATAGTGCATTTTTTCACATCTCCAAAATGGCTACTTTTCTGATGAAAATATGCGATATTTTTCTTATAAATACTACAAACATGGGTTGTGGGTGCTCGTTAGAACCGCCTCATTGAGGCGGTTCCACAAACTGGCATCAGCTGATATAGATCACCAACTGCAATAATGCTTAAACCACCAAAACTTGCCTTTGATCCTGTCAACTGTTGCAAACGTGTATTTAAGAAACTTAGTGTGCTTGTTCCTACCATAGATATTTCATCTATAATGATCAATTTCAAATGCCTGTATTTAACTCTGAATGTATTAAGTTCATCAGCAGACAGAAGTTCATTGGCTTGTTTAAACTTTTTCAAGAAAGCTGATGCAATTGTCACCCCATTGATATTGTAGGCTGCTTTTCCTGTATAAGCACAAAGAAGGATTCTGATATCATCAGGATTCTCACCCTCCCTGAGATTTAAAGACCTGTACAAACTTTGATAAAGAGCTTTGATCAGAACCGATTTGCCAACACCTGCTCCACCTGACAAAAAGGCATATATAGGTTCTTCTTTGCATTTCAACCAAAAGACCACATGATTGAAGAATTCTCGTTGCCTCAAATTCAAACTTCTTAGTAAGAGTAAATACTGTTCTTCTGACATTATAACACTGTTTGTTTCAACAGATGGTACTGAAGAAGTGGCTTGTATCTCTATACCAATATCATACTGTCTGTGTTCTACTACTCTGTCTGGATTGAAGTATATAAAGTGCTCTGCTTCCTTTTCACCTTCCTCTTCAGCTTCTCTATTTTCTTGTTCTGCATTTGGAGCTATTTCATCATAAGCACCTTCATCTATTTCTGCCATTCGTCTTGCAATCTCAAGCTCTTCAAGATGATGCTCATACTCATTTTGTTTAGGTTCAATAGTGGCTTTCAATGCACAGTAATGAGCTTCATATGTGTCAAATGAACCAATCAAATCTTTTTCCTCATTTCTCCAAGGCATAAAGAGCATAAGTCTTTCTCTGTAAAATTTTCTGGGTCTTTTTGCTTATTGTACCTTACATAGCGTATTATCTTGGGTGTTGTTTTTAGCTTATCTTTGGTGCCATTTTTTGTTATACATAACAAGTTGGAAGCACAACTTTCACATTTATCAACCTCATCATCTTCAATATCATCACCAGAATCACTTGTTGAAGTATCATCCTCATTTTTGTCTTTAATTTTCTCTGGCAAAACATTGCCTTTAGGATATGTAATTTCAATTTTAGAAACAAAATCTGCTAAACAGAATCGCTGAAGCTGTCTGGGTCTTTTAGAATACCTTTGGATCATATTACCTGATTCTATGTCAGTGGATTCGGGAGGTAATTCATCTAGAACAGATTTAGGTTTGAGCAGAAACACTCTTTCATCTGCAGTTGATGTACTGATGAAAACAACATCCCTTGTTGCTTTTGTTAAAGGAATTTGCAAAACAAGGTACACAGCTTCTTGTGCACTCACTTCAACACAGTTTGAAAAGACGTTGCCAATATGTCTGACCTGTTTCTTCAAATCAGAATTACCCTTTCGAGCTTCCTTTGCTGCTGCATCAAGCTGTGCACTCATACCTCTCTGAGATTTACTGATGTAACCAACCACATATGTTGCACAACCATAGGGTTCAAGAATGATATGAATGTCAAGATTTGCCTTCCAACCAAGGAGTATTTGCTTGTTGAACAAATTAATTCTCATTTCATTTGGCTTTCGCTTCAGGAATATTTTAGCAGTTTTCAAAGAACTTCTGATACATTTTATGTAATCTTCAAAGTCCATTTTCACAAATTTCTCCAAAAATTTATCAAACGGGATTTCAGAGCTATCTTTATACTCATTCATTGTTTTCTGAAGGTCTGTGTATTTCCTTTTGTAATTATCTACTTCTTCATCTAATGGGTGTAACAGCATTGTTCTTGGAAGAGGGAAAATCCAAATCTGCATATTGCATGTCCTTTCTTTCTACAAGACTTTGAATGTTTATGCATTTGAAGATCTACAAGATCAGAAAGGTCATCATATTCAGTGCTGCAAGTTAGATATTGGTCTACAAACTCAATTATTTCCTCATCAGTATTTTTGCCAAACTCAGGTGAATTCTCAGTCCAAACAAGCATATGGATATGAGGAGAACCTCGCTGTTGAAATTCCACTCTATAGAAGAAATCAGTTATTTTTCCAACTGGCTTGAATTCACTTTTCAGCACTGTATTCACAAACTCCTGTACCCTGTGATCAAAATACCGAGAACATGTAACTGGGTCTTTCTGAACAAGTTTTGTTTTCTCTTGCCAAGTCAGTGCATTGATGTCCTCATCAGAATAATCAACAGAATCATTCAGTTTTGCTAACATCTTTAAGAGATCTTTCCACTTTGTGTCAGCAGCTGATAATGACATGAACCATGTAGGTAAGGAAAGCTGCCTTATCATTGCAAATACATCTTTTTTTCTCGCTTCTAAATAGGCTGGAGAATTTCTCAGCTGGCGAAATATGTAATAGCCTTCATCTAGCCTTACAAGTTTATCCATGAAACCTTGATCTCTAGCTTCACCTGCAGTAATTGTCTTCCCTTTGTTTTTGCATCTTCTGAGAGCTAAATTGACTTTGTCACTTATTTGTTTCATTTGAAGTTTCTTATGTTTGAAGAAGATGTTTGGAACTGACTGTGCTGCTCTTCTATCAAAACTTCGTAACTCCCATTTAACAATATCACTGTAATGAACTGGTGTTTGCCTTTCATCATTATCAAGTCGTCTCTGACCACAGTAAATAGTTGGAAAGCATAAAAATTCAGCATCTTTATCCTGATACAAGCTGAGTGGGTGTTGTCCTTCTCCTGGTGCAAATGTAAAGACCTGATCGGATTTGCTTTCAATATTGGCATCATCCACTAAAGTATCTACATTCCCAACATTTTCACCACTATCTATCTCACTAAAACCATCAGAATCATATCCTTCAGCTACCTGTTCTGAATCTAATGAAGAAGCATTATCTTGTTTCAGCCCAGAAACATTGTTTCCTTCAATTTCCTTTGTCTGGCTATTGCAATCTTTTAAAAACTCTCTCACAGAATCCTCTGCACTGTTAGTAACTTCTTGGAGCCATTTATCATCAATAACTATGCCTGACTTTTTATACAGTTCACTTTTATTCACAAGCCAATTTAATGCCGTTAAAACTCTGACTGGTCTTACATTTTCCTTGAAGTCAACCTTCTTGTAAGACAATTTCTTTTTAAGCTGAACGGCAATGGTAAATGTGTCATCCATAGGCCTTGGAAGTGAGTTTACAGTTGGTTGAATATCAACTGGAACATTGATAACATTTCCCTTAATTGAATATTGACCGCCACGTGGAAGTTCTCTGATCTGCATGAAAGGAATGCGCAATGCTATTAACCTTTCTTCAAGCTGATGCAAGTCTAACTCAGATGGTTTGTCTGGCCATTTCATCCCATTTGCTACAGAAAGTTTTGGAACTTTACCATCCTTTAATCCTGATAAGCATGTATGACAAATCCATTCTTCTTTATTGACCGATATCAATTTTGTGCAGTAAGTGTTTTTCAAAGATGCTGATAAATAAGTTTTCTTTAAGACTGAAACACTTTTTTGAAACCAAGTTTGGTGACAGCAAGTACATACAAATATAGGACCTGAAGCAATATTTCTATGAAAATGATCAATGGCTTCATCTATACTTTTAAACTTTTTCCCTACTGAAACCTCATTTGCATTAGTTCTTGACTGATTTTCTTTCAGACTCTTACATCTTTTAAGAACCTTATGACTTTCATCTTCTTGATTTTTTCTTTTTTCCTGTCTTGACTGTTGTTTTTTTATCCTTTCACACTCTTTAAAGACTGGATTTTTTCTAGACTCCTGCTTTCTTGCACGTTCTTTTGCTAAAACACCTGGTTTCTTTCTACATTCCTGCTTTTGAGCACATTCTTTTGCTAAAACTCCTGGTTTCTTTCTACGTTCCTGCTTTTGAGCACATTCTTTTGCTAAAGCTCCTGGTTTCTTTCTACATTCCTGCATTTGAGCACATTCTTTTGCTAAAACTCCTGGTTTCTTTCTATATTCCTGCTTTTGAGCACATTCTTTTGCTAAAGCTCCTGGTTTCTTTCTACATTCCTGCTTTTGAGCACGTTCTTTTGCTAAAGCTCCTGGTTTCTTTCTAAATTCCTGCTTTTGAGCACGTTCTTTGCCTAAAACACCTAGTTTCTTTCTATACTCCTGTTTTTTAGCACATTCTTTTGCTAAAACTCCTGGTTTCTTTCTACATTCCTGCTTTTGAGCACGTTCTTTTGCTAAAGCTCCTGGTTTCTTTCTAAATTCCTGCTTTTGAGCACGTTCTTTGGCTAAAACACCTAGTTTCTTTCTATACTCCTGTTTTTTAGCACATTCTTTTGCTAAAACTCCTGGTTTCTTTCTACATTCCTGCTTTTGAGCACGTTCTTTTGCTAAAACACTTGGTTTCTCTCTATGCTTCTGCTTCTGAGTACATTCTTTGGCTAAAATACCTGGTTTCTTTCTTGATTCATGTTTCTGAGCATGTTCCTTTTTTCTAAAATCAAGTAATTGTCTTTGTTTTCTCCTGTACATCTGATGGTATAATCTACGACTTTTCATTTTATTAGCCTTTTTTGAAGTAGGTATTTCATTCGCGTTGTTTGGTATTTTCTTTTCCCATGACTGCTGTCTTACATTCTGATCCTTAAAATAAGCAGCAAAAAGATTTTCTGAGAGATCTCCTAATGCATGTACCTTGTCATACAAGTTTATTGTAACAGGTAAAAAATCAAACTGTGTATTCAAGTCTATAGATAAACTACTGTAAAAAGCATATAGATATGCTACAACATCTTCCAAGGATGTGAAAGATATTAAAATTGATGTTCCATCACATATTGATAACCCGTTTCTTCCATGTGAATGCGAGTCAAAGAAAAAGAAGGCTTCTCTTTTTTTGAATAAAGCTGAACAAATGGCACCAGTAGTCAAAAGACCAGCTGTGCTATCCATGAAAGCATTCTCTAAAGCAGAATGAAGTGTAGAAAGGCCAGTATCAACACCAGCTTCAACAAGAATACCACTTATGATAGGCTGCTTTTTGACAACGAAATGATCATTTGCAATGCTGAAGGTATCTGGTATTTCTTCCAAGCTCAACAAAGGCTGTATAAATTTTCCTTCATATTTCAATTTATTTGTAATTGAACAATATAAGTCATCACCATCACAAAGAACTTTATCCAATAAAGAGGTGCAGTATGTTTCAGCAGTGACTGTGTGAGCCAACATACTTAGTGCATTACCTGTACATTGAAATCCTCTGGATTCAATTGAAAATCTTTCATCATTTTGGTGAAAAGTACCAAATACCATTTCATAAGAATTCAAAGATTGAAATGCTGAGGTGCTTATCTCAGTGTTTATATTTGAAACAAGACTTGCGGTGTCATGATATCTTCCTGCAAATATTGACAAAGCAGTATCAGTTTGGCTAGAAATGTCTCCAGTATTTTTCTCTTCACTAAAATTGTGATGCCTTTGTGCTAAAGTTGAATTAGTTTCAGACAATGTCAAAGAAAATGCAGTAAAACTTGCTGTATTTTCATAACAAGCTTCACCATTAAATTCAGGCAATTTTGATGCAATTATATCATCATATTCTCCACTTCCAGTTTCTGTGCAAGAGGAATTTGGCTGGTTATTTAGCAAATCATTTGGCAAATTATCAGCAGATTTTGAGGCAACAAGTTCATGAACTTGCTGTATGTCACAGTTTTCTGTTTTTAACGAGGCCAGCTCCTCAGTCACGTCATGTCCGTTGTCATATTTACATTCATCTCTACACACTGCACTTTTATTCCCTTTCTTCACCTCCGCTTTCCTCCAGCTCTTTTTTCTAGGCATCCTTATCTGAAAGAATACAAAGGAAAATACCCATAGTGCCATGCTCCTTAGTATCATGACATACAGACTAGAGCAAACAGTGCAGACAAGCAGTGCCTCGATCAGGATGTTATCTGCAGTGGCTCTGAATTCAACAGAAACCTATTTACATTTTTTTCAAATCTGAGATACTGAACTGTTCTCATTTGCATAATCATAAATTTTCTTTCATTGTGAAACCTATTGTCTCTGAAAGTTGTCATTATTGCTGCACTGCATGAACAAATTCAAGCTATTAGCTTCATAGCTCCTAAGAAACTTTGAGGAGACATTCAAAATAGAGCAATATAGAAAAGATGAAAAACAAACAAATAAGCCAAGAATTAAAACAAGAGGGCCATGATGGCCCTGGATCGCTCACCTGATCCATAGTGTAACAAGTGGGCCCCAGAGAGGGCCATTATTGGCCCCAGGGCTTTAATGTACATAATGTTGAGGGAGGTCTTAAAGGTGAAGCTTCATACCAAAAATCAACAAAGGCTAAAATTTGAACAATCTTGTCAAAGGTCCACTAGATGAAGCTACACATCAAATATCAAAGACCTGGGCCTAGCGGTTTCAGAGAAGAAGATTTTTAAAGATTTTGCCTATATAAGCCTATGTAAAATCAAAGGGCCCCGGGACAGGGGCATTTTTTGCCCCAGCACTATAGTTTGAACAATCTTGGTAGGGGTCCACTAGATGAAGCTTCATACCAAATATCAAAGTTCTGGGCCTTGTGGTTTCAGAGAAGAAGATTTTTAAAGATTTTCCCTATATAAGCCTATGTAAAACCAAAGGGCCCCGTGGCAGGGGGGGATTTTTTGTCCCAGCACTATAATTTGAACAATCTTGGTAGGGGTCCACTAGACGAAGCTTCATACCAAATATCAAAGTCCTGGGCCTTGTGGTTTCAGAGAAGAAGATTTTTAAAGATTTTCCCTATATAAGCCTATGTAAAACCAAAGGGCCCCGGGGCAGGGGCATTTTTGGCCCCAGCACTAAAATTGGAACAATCTTGGTAGGGGTCCACTAGATGAAGCTTCATACCAAATATCAAAGTCCTGGGCCTTGTGGTTTTAGAGAAGAAAATTTTTAAAGATTTTCCCTATATAAGCCTATGTAAAACCAAAGGGTCCCGTGGCGGGGGCATTTTTGGCCCCAGCACTATAATTTGAACAATCTTGGTAGGGGTCCACTAGATGAAGCTTCATACCAAATATATAAGACCTGGGCCTTGTGGTTTCAGAGAAGAAGATTTTTAAAAATTTTCCCTATATAAGCCAATGTAAAAGCAAAGGGCCCCGTGGCGGGGGCATTTTTGTCCCAGCACTAAAATTTGAACAATCTTGGTAGGGGTCCACTAGATGAAGCTTCATACCAAATATCAAAGTCCTGGGCCTTGTGGTTTCAGAAAAGAAAATTTTTAAAGATTTTCCCTATATAAGCCCATGTAAAACCAAAGGGCCCCGTGGCGGGGGCATTTTTTGTCCCAGCACTAAAATTTGAACAATCTTGGTAGGGGTCCACTAGATGAAGCTTCATACCAAATATCAAAGACCTGGGCCTTGTGGTTTCAGAGAAGAAGATTTTTTAAGATTTTCCCTATATAAGCCTATGTAAAACCAAAGGGCCCCGGGGCGGGGGCATTTTTGGCCCCAGCACTGTAATTTGAACAATCTTGGTAGGGGTCAACTAGATGAAGCTTCATACCAAATATCAAAGACCTGGGCCTTGTGGTTTCAGAGAAGAAGATTTTTAAAGATTTTCCCTATATAAGCCAATGTAAAACCAAAGGGCCCCGTGGCGGGGGCATTTTTTGTCCCAGCACTATAATTTGAACAATCTTGGTAGGGGTCCACTAGATGAAGCTTCATACCAAATATCAAAGTCCTGGGCCTTGTGGTTTCAGAGTAGAAGATTTTTGAAGATTTTCCCTATATAAGCCTATGTAAAACCAAAGGGCCCTGGGGCGGGGGCATTTTTGGCCCCAGCACTATAATTTGAACAATCTTGGTAGGGGTCCACTAGATGAAGCTTCATACCAAATATCAAAGACCTGGGCCTTGTGGTTTCAGAGAAGAAGATTTTTAAAGATTTTCCCTATATAAGCCAATGTAAAACCAAAGGGCCCCGTGGCGGGGGCATTTTTCGTCCCAGCACTCAAATTTGAACAATCTTGGTAGGGGTCCACTAGATGAAGCTTCATACCAAATATCAAAGTCCTGGGCCTTGTGGTTTCAGAGAAGAAGATTTTTAAAGATTTTCCCTATATAAGCCTATGTAAAACCAAAGGGCCCCCGTGCGGGGGCATTTTTGGCCCCAGCACTATAATTTGAACAATCTTGGTAGGGGTCCACTAGATGAAGCTTCATACCAAATAACAAAGACCTGGGCCTTGTGGTTTCAGAGAAGAAGATTTTTTAAGTTTTTGGTGAAAAAAATCTGTTTTTGGCTCCTGTGACCTAGATGTGCAACGGACCGGAACCATTTGACCCATATTCAAACTTGACCGAGATATTGTCATGATGATCATTCTGAGCAAGTTTGATTAAGATTGGACCAAAATTGTGGCCCCTAGGGTGTTCACAAGGTTTTTATATGATTTGACCCGCTGACCTACTTTTTAACCCGATATGACCCATATTCGAACTGGACTGAAATATTGTCACAATGGTCATTCTGAGCAAGTTTCATGATAATTGGACCAAAACAGTGGCCTTCAGAGTGTTCACAAGGTTTTTCTATGATTTGACCTACTGACCTACTTTTTGACCGGACATGACCCATATTCGAACTTGACCAAGATATTGTCATGATGATCATTCTGAGCAAGTTTGATTATGATTGGACCAAAATTGTGGCCTCTAGGGTGTTCACAAGGTTTTTCTATGATTTGACCCGCTGACCTACTTTTTAAGCCGACATGATCCATATTCAAACTTCACTAAAATATTGTCACAATGATCATTCTGAGCAAGTTTGATGATGATTGGACCAAAATTGTGGCCTCTCGAGTGTTCACAAGGTTTTTCTATGATTTGACCTACTGACCTACTTTTTTACCCGACATGACCCAAATTCGAACTTGACCGAGATATTGTCATGATTATCATTCTGAGCAAGTTTGATGATAATTGGACCAAAACTGTGGCCTCTAGTGTGTTCACAAGAAAAAGTTTACGCACGACGGACGACGGACGACGCACGACGACGCCGGACATCTTACTGTCACAAAAGCTCACCATGACCTTCGGTCAGGTGAGCTAAAAAAAAAAAAAAGCCAAGATTTTTAATTATCTTGACATTGATTGTTTTGGGTTTAAGAACATGTCAACCTTTGTGGGTCAGTTTCTGTTGTATCACAAAGAAAAAAAGAAAAATTAAAGAAAAGAGCAGAGGAGATGAAAGTTAGGAACAGGGGAGAAAAAGAAAATTGAATCGAAGTGCAGAGACAGAAGAATTAAAAAAGCTCCCCCTTTTACCCTACGCATTGGGCTGGAAGAAATATATTAGGCTGCATGATGCTTCCTAATAGGGCTGAAACCAACTAAGTGGATCTAAACGTTCCAAGCAAAGTGGTGTGAGTCAGACTGTCCATGCATATAAACCCTATTGGTTTCATTGGGAAGTTGGGTACAATATAAATGTTATAAAACGGACTGCATGTATGGTATTTAACCCAATCACGGTTGGCAACTTTGCTTTCCTCTTTGATTGGTGGGTCGGGCCTAAGATTATATGGCGGTTCCAGCATAAAAACATACATGGAATTTTATCAAATTATGCTTTATGTTGGTTGGCGCCTGACGCTCCATCTTTGATCTGGCCCCTCGGAGTCTAACTGTTGGTTTTCTTTTGCTCAAGCATTTCTGTTGTTTCATGCTGTTGAGTCCTCAACCTTGTTTCATCTATGTAGCTTTTTGATTTGTATGTTCTCGGAGATGTTACACTGATGAGTTAGGAAGCATTCATGAGGACTAAACAAAATTATTGTGTATACAGCGACAAAATGGCAAGAATTATGGCCATGTAAAATCGATTTAAGCCCTCCCACTGACTGTTCCAAGGTGGTTCTTCTGTGGCAGTTTATTTATGTTATTGTTTGTTAATGACTGTGTGTATCACTTGTGTCTTTTTATTTTGGATGGCCATTAGGCCATTTTGTGGGAAAGTAACTGTCCTTTTGGCCTTCCTCTGTTGAAGTTTCCATTATGGTCTGGTCGCTTCGTGTTTGTGTTTCTCTCCCTTTTGGTGTCTTTGGTGGGCTGAGTAAGTTAATTGTATCGATTCCTGATCATTGTTTTACTTTTACTTTTGAGTTGGAATTCATCTCAGTGTCAGGTAAAATCCCACAAACTTGGAAGCAATGTCTCAAAAATGACCTACACAGTGTTGATGGGGTTGTTAAACCTATAATCAAACAAATCAACTATTGGCTGCTTTGTCACAGAAACCTGTAGCCCTGAGGTGAACAAAAGATGTTGCATCTCACAATGGCTCTATGTAAACTTAAGTGAAGAATGTTGTCCAAACTGTGGATTGTACTGGAGACCCCTGGACTGACAGTTACTTAAATCTCTAATCCTTTCCAAAAATCTCAAAGATGTTTTCAGGCCAACATTTGCTTCAATAAATATTTTCAAATGTTATTTGCAATTCTAACACTGCGTGCCTATATAGGCAATGGAAAAACTGTGTTTTATTCTACAACAAATTGCGGCTCGAAAAAGTATGGCGAGTGATGTCATTAAAAGCTACCAATTTCTGACATCACTCGACTTTAGATGGTATAGCATCACTTTCTCACATTGAAAAGGTTGGGAAAAGAATATAAATACATATGTTCCAGACGATAATTTTGGCAGGATTTCTTCTTACAATGGCGACAATTTGGAGAAACTTGAATGAAACAATATTGTTATTACTGATTTTCAGTGTGTTAGAATTGAAATAGATCAGCTCTGTTACGTGAATTGTTGAGTAATAAATCACAGCTTGAAGGTCAGTAGACAAATCACTTGCGCTACCCGCTCTTGATTTGAACTACTTTCAACTGACCACCAAACTGTGAATTAATTACTCAACAATTCACAAATAGAGAATATCTATTTCCTGCCCAAACTAACTCATTTGGCTGCATACTGTTTAAGTTTGTATTCTACAATCTGTACTCACATTATGATATAGAAATTGTAAAGATGTCTGTACTCTTCTTCAAACTTAGTTAAGACACACTTCTAAAGTCACTAGCTAACACTTGTAATTGATGAATGTCACTTCCTTCTTTACTGATTTCTCGAATTATCACAAATAAATATCCACAACACAAATAATAATGAATCAAAGAGTTAGTGTTTTACAGCTTTTATATGTTTTCCTGTAAACAAAAACATAAAAAATGTAACAATTATGTCACTCATACATAAACACTACAATTAAAAGTGTAATTGCAAGTTGTTGTTTACCACAAAAATTCTAAAATTACCACATTGAGAAAAATTTGTGTAACTCTCTTAAAATTTTAACTCAGCGGTCTCATGATACAGCAAGTCCAAAACTTGCAGACAGGAAGAAAACAGTGTAGATCCTTTTTTTTGGGTTTTGGTTTTACAGACCTTTTGAGGTTTTTTTCGCTCCTCGCGAGCCTATCAGTAATCTGACATGGGCAAAAACTGGAGTACCTGGAGAATAAAACCACCTGACCTTGCAGAACTCAGCCTCTCACATGTGACACGAACCAGGCTCAAAACTACAGCAGTGAGAGACAGTGTAGATTCTGATCAGATGGTTCCTTCAGGAGCAGTTTTAATCTGGGTCTTCAATGTTTGCTTGGAACTGTCTGCCCCAATTCTTAAGATTATTACAGTTTTTTGCCCTTGGATTTCTATTTTTCCAAATTTCTGTAATTAGTAATACTTGTGGAAGAAGATTGTGTATTAAGTAAGTTAACAACTGTTGCATTTAATCTGAAATTACATAAAAAAATCTTACAATTTAAGAATAGAAGGAGAAATAAAAGCAAATACAAATAATACAGAAGTTGTCATCAGGAAGGCGGTTCCACCCTTGAAAGAGACCCAATCCATGACACTAGTGAAGTGATATGTTTCTTCATATTTCCAATATATTCATGTTTTTCTACTAGATTATTTTGTTAAAAAGTAATACATGTATTTTCAATATAATTTTCATTTTTCAAACAAATTCCACCTTGAACACACTATAACTGTTTTTTAAAAGTTATCACTTTATGTTGCAATTATGATTCATTACAAATTTGACAACAAATACCAAAATGTAGAAAAGTAAACTATTAAAAGAAGATTCACTAGTGGCACTCACCTGGTACAGGTTGACACCTGTGATTACCCCTCTGGGTAATTTATCAAAACATCTGAAGTATCTCAGACATTATGCAGAGCTAAAATTAGCCACAAACACATGAACTGGTAAACTGCTGTGAGGATCAACGCCTGCCCAGGCGAAGTGTTGCAAGTCAGACCATCCATGCTTATTAACCTTTAACCTGCTGAATATTCACTTAAGCCACACTCATTTCTGACTTTGAACCAATCAGATTACTTGATGCAGCTTATTTCTACATATTCATAAACTGAATGTCAAACTGTGTAGATCCTGATCAGATGGCTTCTTCAGAAGCCATCTGATCTGGATCTACACTGTTTGCAAAGATAGGGCTTGTCGCCTACAGCAGGGTAAAGGTTAACCCAATCTGTTTTCATAGGGCAACAAAGACTTGAGGTGTCTTTTCATCTCAATGGTGGGTAAAAGTCCCACAATATTGGAAACAGCATCTCCAAAATGACATATAAAGTGTTGATGGGGATGTTAAACCTCAAACAAACAAACAAATAAGTTCAGACATGAAATTAATGGTTCACTGTTCCTGTAACAGATCTGCAGAAAAAAAATCAAGGTAATAGGATACTGTGGTAAAGCAAGTCCACACTTTCTTCATAATTAAACAGTGCGTGTAATGTAAAAAAGCATAAACTATATGTCAAACGTGGCTGAATGCTACAATTAATTATCCCTATCTTTTTAAAAAAACATTTGGGGATATTGTGATAGCATCGGTCCATCTGCCCCTCTGTCTGGTTATCTGTCATCATGCTATCTCCTAACTACTGGCAAGAATGCAACCAAATTTGGAACATGGTTTCCTTACATGAAGAGGGGTTGCAATAGAAACGTCATATTTTGGTGCACCTGGCCCATGCCTAAGCCCCTCTTCTTCAGAAAATGCCTTAGATCTAAGAAAATTTTCAGATCCACACCCCTACCCCATATAGATTGCATGCACCAATGTTAACTTGGGTGTCCCTCAGGTTTGCCTTGCTCCACACCACAACCCTCCACTTCATTAACTGACATATTTCATAAAACATTCAAATCTCCCAAACTGAACCATATATTTTTATTCCTTATGATAACACCCATTCAGTGACACCAATTAGGAGATCAACTGGGGTGGGCTGGGATCATTGCCCACCCCATCTACTTCATTAAAGGCCTAATAACTTCCAACCCCTAACCATACATATTCTTGTTCCTTACGTATTCCTCATGAAAAGATACATTCAGTAACACCAGCCTTTAGGTCGCCCAGGTATATTTTGGTCAGGCCCCACTCCCTCAACTTTTATCATAAAAGACCTAATTTTTGAAAAACTCTATATAGACTATCAGAGAAACTATTCAGATCCCTGCCCATGTACCATTTATATTCTCATTTTCTCATAAAAATGCATTTAGTGACACCCAACTAAGGGTCCTCCGTGTACATTTGGACCTCCATATCAAAAAGGGCCTACCGGTAATATCTGATATGTATTATCCCAATACTTTAAAGAAGTGTTTGGGCTATTGTGAACATCCCCATGTCTGTCTGACCATCACACTATCTCTTAAATATCTGCACTTTGCATCACTGGGACTTCAAGTGATGTTGGGCAACAGTCTGACAAGGCCTGCTGTCCTTGCAGCCCAGAGTAAATGTTTATTTCTTCTGTTTCTTCAATTTCAGTCATTTTCCTCTTTCTCCTCTATCCCTCATGTTCGACTCCTCTACTTTCTTTTCTCCCTTTCCCTGCGAGACTACACAAAATGACCCACCATGTTTGACATGTTAAGCCAAAAATAATCAATCCTAAACCACCAGGCAGAATGCAACCAAATTTGGTAAATGACTTCCTTTTACAATTAAGGTGTGAGACAGCAGCGTTATATTTTTGGGTCTGCTTGAAGCATTGGGGATTTGCAATGTCAGGCCATAGACCAAGCACTCGGGTTTGTCTTACAAATGATTACAAATGTAACAATGTTATATTTTATCAGTTTCTTGTGGAAGAAAGATTCCTCTAAGCCAATGGTATTAATTTCCTAAGTGATTAATTAGCTACTGGACACATCATTACGAAACATGTACATTAATCTCAAGTGATTTCTTGTTCCAAACTCCAACTTTCATATTTACTGATGAACATATTAACTTACTCTACCTTACCCTATCTCTGAAGTGGTAATGTACCACAGATCAACTGAACCAATAAACTGCCTTTAAACATGTCTAAAGATTGATACAGGTCTTATCTATTAGATGGCAGGTGTCTCAGACAGAAGGAAAAAGACGTGGTATTTCTTCTAAAGTTTACCTGTATATGTGTAAACATATAAATACATGGCAATGTGCTTGTACAGAAAATGAAAATTGAAGGCATGTACCAATGAAAAAAGATTCTTGGGTAAAGTAAACAACAAATGTTTTATTTCTTGTTACTAAATATGGATATCCATCAAACTACACATTTAGTTAGTTTAACCCTTATCTTGCTGTTCACGACTACCCCCATCTTTGCAAACAGTGTAGATCCAGATCAGATGGCTTCCGTACAGCAAGTTTCATCTGAATACCCGATATTTATAACAGTTTTAAAATTATGTAGGAGAATGATGAAAAATGTCAAAAACTTTAATTGCCAGCATCAGCAATAAATTGGGGAAGCCCTGAAGAAATAATAACACCATTTTCTTCACTTTACAGTTTTTGTGCAAGATAAATTCAGCAAATTATTTGGCAGATTGTTCAGCAAACTCTTGGCAGTCTTTGTGTCTCTGTAGCTGTTTGGTTTGTATGTCCTTGGGGTGTTGCGCTCATGAGTTGGGAAGCCTTCGTGCAGACGTGGCGGGTTTATTGTCTAAACCGCAAAGGAAGTAAGGGCGAGGATCACAGCTGCATAAAGTCGATTTACCCCCCTCCACCCCAGTGGATTTTTTTCACCGACTGTGGCACTTTATTTATGTAATTGTTTGTCAGTAACTGTATGTATCGCTTATATATCTTTATTTTGGATAGCCAGTTGGCCATTTTGTGGGAAAGTACTGTTCTTTTGGCTTTTCTCTGTCATTGTTTCCATTATTGTCTAGTGACTTTATGTTTGTGCTTCTTTCTCTTTGTTGTCTCTGATGGGAGGTGTAAGTTAATTGTATCGATTCCAGATCATTGCTTTACTTCAACATTGAGACATTAAGTAGTGCACTTGCTGTCTTTGTCATGGCTTTCTGTTTTTATCGAGGCCAGTTCCTCAGTCTTGTCAATC
Source organism: Lucinisca nassula (assembly GCA_963580285.1). Taxonomy (NCBI): domain Eukaryota; kingdom Metazoa; phylum Mollusca; class Bivalvia; order Lucinida; family Lucinidae; genus Lucinisca; species Lucinisca nassula. The sequence goes on along the minus strand of OY757025.1, from coordinate 32,258,749 downwards.
CAGTTGTCATATTTACATCATTTGCAGTTCCACCTGTGTTAAGCAAGCACCTCAGGGATAATCAAAATAAGCTTGCTAAAGACAGGAACTTGCTTAATAAAGGTGAATTTTAATGCATTTGCCTTTTTAAGGAATTAAATGCCCGCTTGCTTAAGACAGGTTGCTTGCTTAACAGAGGTGGCCACTAGGGCAGGTTTTATTTTGGATAGCTAGTTGGCCATTTTGTGGGAAAGTAACTGTCCTTTTGGCTTTCCGCTGTTATTGTTTCCATTAGGGTCTAGTTGTTTCATGTATGTGCTTCTTTCCCTTTGGTGTCTCTGATGGGAGGTGTAAGTTAATTGTATCAATTCCTGATCATTGCTCTACTTCTACTCTGGCTGTGCTTCTAGACATTCCACTTCATTTACTTTCACTCCTGCCTTCATCCAGCTCTTTTTCTCTAGCAGTCTTTTACCTGAAAATACACAAAGCAAATTCCATGTAGTGCAATACTGCTTAGTATCATGACATAGAGATTGTAGCAAACAGGGTGGACCAGCAGTGCCCTGATCAGGATGTTATTCACAACTTATCAACCAGTTAGGAAGCTAGTTGTCGGCGATTTTGACCAGATATGTATTTATTGCCATTTAATAACTATAATTATTTTTTTTCCAAATCTGATATACAGAAACTGAAGTGTTGTCAACTGGTCCTCATTTGCATGATCATAACTTTTCATTGATTTGATAGTTATGATGTTTAAACATAAAACCAAATCATTACATATAGGTTTGTAAGTCAGTAAACCAAAGCCATTTTAAACAAGGCATTGCAGTTGATACAGATCCCCTCAAAGAAGACAACAAAATAGAATCAGTTACCTAGACCATGAGCATAGTGGTCCTGAAAGTCGAACTTGCTCAAGATATTATCAAACACAACACTTGTGTGAAGTTACATTAAAATCCATCAATAAATGTAGGTGCTAGAGCAACTAACAGGTTTATAAAAAATATCAAGTTACCTTGACCTTGAGCTCAGGACCCTGAAAGTTGCACAAGATATAATCATATGCAACAACTGCATAAAGTTATATTAAAATCCATACATGGATGTAGATGCTAGAGAGATGACAAAGGTTTACTAAAAATACCCGAAGTGACCTTGAACAGGACCATGACGGTTACACTTGCTCGAGATATTCTCAAACACAACATCTGTGTGAAGTAACATTAAAATCCATCAACAAATGTAGGCACTAGAGTAATGATCAAGTGTTTTGGTAAAAACAGCCATAGTGACCTTGAGCTTGAGCCCAGCCCCTGAAAGTAAAGCTACCTTGACATATTATTAATTAATTATAAATATGCAACATTTGCCATAGCAACCAAACTAATTATAAGAATTTCATAATAAAAGAAACTTTTATTCCCCCAATCCATGGATGCTACAGATGAAATTTGGGCTCAATTGGCCCAGTGGCTTCAGAGGAGATGTCTTTTGAAAATGTTAATGCCACTAACGACAATGGACAAATGACTACACAGTATCCTTAAAGCTCCCCTGGAGCGTTCGTCTCTGGTGAGCTAATAAAGGGGTGAGAGACCAGCGCTCTTATCCATTAGGCCATGGAGGCCCAAATTGGTGTGACTGAATGTGTCTAATCATAAGGAACAATAATACATAGGATTATGGGGTGGGGATCTGAATGGCTTCTATGATATATGGCATTTTATGAAATGATAGGGTACATGGGCCCCAGCTAAAAAACACCGTGGGTTGGTGTGATTGAATGGGCCATAGCATAAGGAACAAGAAAATATATGATCAATGGGTGGGGATCTAAACGGTTTCTGAGATATACAGCTTTTTTATGAAGAGGAGGGGTGGGGCATGACCCTAGGGCCCTCATGTTGGTGTCACTGACTGTGCCTTATCATAAAGAACATGAATATATATCGTTTAGGGGTGGGGTTCTGAACAGTTTCTCAGATATGTGGCCTTTTGCGAAGTGGAGGGATGGTACATGGTCCCAGCACTACCCAGGATACCCACAGGTTGGTATCATTGAATGTGTCTTATCATAAGGAACAAGAATATATATGGTTTAGGGGTGGAAATCTGAACGGTTTCTCAGATATTAGACTATTTTAAATAAAGGGGGTGAGGCTTGGCCCGAGCACACCCAAGGGACCCGCAAATTGTTGTCACTGAATGTGTCTGATCACAAGGAGCAACAATATATATGGTTTAGGGGGTGGGGATGTTAACTGTTTCTGAGATATTGGGCCATTTTTTAAATGGAAGGGTTGGGGTATGGTCTCAGCACAACGAAGGGACCCACATGTTGTTGTCACTGAATGCACCTTATCACAAGGAACAAACATATATATGGTTTGTGGGTGAGGATCTGAATGGTTTGTAAGATATATAACTTTTTATGAAATGAAGGGGGTGGAGCATGGCCCCTGCACAACCTAGGGGACCCTCAAAGCACCCAAGGGACCCACAGGTTGGTGTCACTGAATACATCATATCGCAAGGAACAATAATATATATGGTTTAGGGGTGGGGATCTGAATGGCTTGCAAGATATTTGGCCTTTTCTGAAATGAACGGGGTGGGGCATGGCCCCGGCATAACCTGGAGGACCCACAGGTGGGTGTCACGGAATGCGTCTTATCACAAGGAACAAGAATATATATGGTTTGGGGGTGGGGATCTGAATGGTTTGCAAGATATATGACCTTTTCTGAAAAGAAGGTGGTGGGGCATGGCCCTGGCACAACCTGGGGGACCCACAGGTTGGTGTCACTAAATGCGTCTTATCACAGGGAACAAGAATATATATGGTTTGAAGGTGGGGATCTGAACGGTTTGCAAGATATATGGCCTTTTCTGAAAAGAAGTGGTTGGGGCATGGCCCCAGCACAACCTGGGGCACCCTCAGGTTGGCATAAAAGCATATGGCTGAAAGAAGTTTACTCAAGGAACATTTCTATAAAAAATTGTCTAAATATCTGCAACGGCTTGGCAGTTAATGCCATTTTTCAATATTCCCCATTAAAAGTCAATGGAAACTCTTAAGTTGCCATAGCAACCAATCTAAAAAGCCGAATTCCATAAAAAACACAAAACCCGTTGAGGCTAATATGGAGAATTTTTTCAGTAAGTCTCAGCCTCATAGAGCATATGGTTCGTGAGGAGATGATTTTTAAGTATTTTTTTTCTATTTTTGCATTTTGGTTTCCATGGCAACCATTAAAATTGAGCAGTAGGCCTAAAATCATATGGTAGATACTAGATTGCTTAAGGAACATTTCTATGAAAGTTTTGTTCCAATATCTGCAAAGGCTTGGCAGTTAATGCCATTTTTCAATTTTCCCCATTATAAGTCTATGGGAGCTCTAAGTTGCTATAGCAACCAAACTAATGGGCCAATTTTCATAAAAAACACAAACTTTCAATCCCCCAGCCCAAGGATGCTACAGATGAAATTTGGACTCAATCGGCCCAGTGGCTTCAGAGGAGATGTCGTTTGAAAATGTTAACGCCAGACGACGACGACGACGACGACGACGACAACGACGACGACGACGGACAACTGCCTATCCTATAAGCTCCCCCGGAGCCTTTGGCTCTGGTGAGCTAAAAAGTTATTGGCCGTAAACAAAAAAAGCACTTTTTTACCTTTGACCTCTAAGTATGGCCTTGACCTTTGCGGTACAACACATCGTCTCATGATGGTTAACATTTCTGCCAAGTAATTTCATAATCCATCAAAGAATAAGGAAGTTATTGACTGTCCTTTTTTACCTTTGATCTCTAGGTATGACCTTGACATTGGAGGTATGGACCTTGGTCTTGCACATGACTCATGGTCCAACTTTCAAGCCTCTAGCTCCAACAGTTTTTGAGATATCTTGCTGACAAGATTTTATTAAAAACAAGAGGCTCAATGAGCCTAAACCGCTCACCTGAGGAACTTAAGTTTTAACAATTCACAGACTTGACTACTAAATCTGCTAATAGAATCCAGCCCATTGACCCTTACAGGATATAAGTCATCATTATTGCATTGCATTCCAAGTTTGAGACTTCTATCTTCTATAGTTCCTGAGAAATCTTTGACGAAAATTTAACATTGGTCAAAATGGAGAGAAAGAAGAATGAAAGAACAGATGAACAAATAAGCTGAGAAAGCCCAATGTCTCTTACACAAAATAAGTCATCATTATTCTATTGAATACCAAATTTGATGCTTCTAGCTTTTATAGTTCCTGAGAAATCTTTGATTAAAAATTTAACATTGGTCTATTATCTCTATATGGAGAGAAAGAAGAATGAAGGAACAAATAAACCAGACTAGCTCCAAAACCTAATGCAGCCTTTCCCCTTGCCCAATGGTGCTACACATAAAATTTAAACAAGATTGGTCGACTGCCTTCTGAGATATGCTTCATTGAAAGTGTGGACGACGGATGGACGGACGACAGACGACGGACTCCGGAGCCTTGGTATACTATCAGCTCACTGGAGCCTTTGGCTCAGGTGAGCTAAAAATTCAAGTCGCTATTTCTGTCACAACATTTTCCCTACGTTAAGTCTATGGCCAATTTTTTTTGTCTCTCAAGGTCACGTAACTCCGAGGTCAATATTCCGATTCGGCCCAAAATCGAACTTAACCGAGATTTTATGCCTGTCCTCGTTACCTGCAAGTTTGAAGCTGATATGAATAAAAATAAAGTTGCTATCGTGGTCACAACGTATTTTTTTATGCTCAAGGGCAGGTAACTCCAAGGCAAATATTCCGATTCGGCCCAAAATCGAACTTAACCGAGATTTTATGTCTGTCCTCGTTACCTGCAAGTTTGAAGCTGATCTGAAAAAAATTCAAGTCGCTATCGTAGTCGCAACATTTTCCCTAATTAAGTCTATGGGCAATTTTTTTGTCGCTCAAGGTCACGTAACTCCGAGGTCAATATTCCGATTCGGCCCAAAATTGAACTTAACCGAGATTTTATGCCTGTCCTCGTTACCTGCAAGTTTGAAGCTGATATGAATAAAAATAAAGTTGCTATCGTGGTCACAACGTATTTTTTTATGCTCAAGGGCAGGTAACTCCAAGGCAAATAATCCGATTCGGCCCAAAATCGAACTTAACCGAGATTTTATGTCTGTCCTCGTTACCTGCAAATTTGAAACTGATCTGAAAAAAATTCAAGTCGCTATCGTAGTCACAACATTTTCCCTATGTAAAGTCTATGGGCAAATTTTTTGTCGCTCAATGTCATGTAACTCCGAGGTCAATATTCCGATTCGAACTTAACTGAGATTTTATGCCTGTCCATGTTACCTGCAAGTTTGAAGCTGATCTGAATAAAAATAAAGTTGCTATCGTGGTCACAACGTATTTTTTTATGCTCAAGGGCAGGTAACTCCAAGGCAAATAATCCGATTCGGCCCAAAATCGAACTTGACCGAGATTTTATGCCTGTACTGGTTATCTGCAAGAATGAAGTCGATCAGAAAAAAATTGACGGAGCTAGAGTGATGACAAGCTTTTTCCTATGTGAAGTCTATGGGAGCTAGATGTTGCCATGGCAACCAGAGTTCCACTCAGATCTGCCTGAAAACCTAATGAAGCCTTTCCACTTGCCCAATAATGCGACACATGAAATTTGATCAAAGTTGGCCAAGTAGTCTTTAAGATATACATTTTTGAAATTCCCATTAACCCTAATGCAAAAACACACAAGGACAGGTAACTCCTAAGTGAATGATCCGATTCTGCCAGTTATCGAACTTGACCGAGATTTCATGGCTGTGCTGGTTATCTGCAAGAATAAAGCCAATCTGAAAATAATTGAAGCAGCTACGGTGATGACAACATTCTCCCCATGTTAAGTCAATAGGCATTTTTTTCAACGCTCAAGGGCACGTAACTCCTGAGTGAATAATCCGATTCAGCCCAAAATCGAACTTGATCGAGATTTCATGCCTGTCCTCGTTATCTGCAAGAATGAAGTCGATCAGAAAAAAATTGACGGAGCTAGAGTGATGACAAGCTTTTTCCTATGTTAAGAACGCCCAAGGGCACGTAACTCCTGAGTGAATAATCCGATTCAGCCCAAAATCGAACTTGATCGAGATTTCATGCCTGTCCTCGTTATCTGCAAGAATGAAGTCGATCAGAAAAAAATTGACGGAGCTAGAGTGATGACAAGCTTTTTCCTATGTTAAGCCTATGGGAGCTCTTTGTTGCTGTGGCAACCAGAGTTCTCATCCGATCTGCACGAAAACCTAATACAGCCTTTCCCCCTACCTGATGATGGTTCATAGGAAATTTGATCAAGGCCGGCCCACTGGTTCCAGAGATATACTTCGTTGAAAGTGTGGACGACGGACGACGGACGCCGGCTCGTGGTATACGGCTCAGGTGAGCTAAAATTCGGCTCAGGTGAGCTAAAAATGCACAAGGGCAGGTAACTCCTAAGTGTATGATCCAATTCTGCCATTTATCGAACTTGACCGAGATTTCATGGCTGTGCTGGTTATCTGTAAGAATGAAGCCAATCCGAACAAAATTGAAGCAGCTACAGTGATGACAACATTTTCCCCATGTTAAGTCGATAGGCAATTTTTCGGGCGCTCAAGGGGACGTAACTCTTGAGTGAATTATCTGATTCGGCCAAAAATCAAACTTGACCGAGATTTTATGCCTGTACTGGTTATCTGCAAGAATGAAGTCGATCAGAAAAAAATTGACGGAGCTAGAGTGATGACAAGCTTTTTCCTATGTGAAGTCTATGGGAGCTAGATGTTGCCATGGCAACCAGAGTTCCAATCGGATCTGCCTGAAAACCTAATGAAGCCTTTCCACTTGCCCAATAATGCGACACATGAAATTTGATCAAAGTTGGCCAAGTAGTCTTTAAGATATACATTTTTGAAATTCCCATTAACCCTAATGCAAAAACACACAAGGGCAGGTAACTCCTAGAAGTGAATGATCCGATTCTGCCAGTTATCGAACTTGACCCAGATTTCATGGCTGTGCTGGTTATCTGCAAGAATAAAGCCAATCTGAAAATAATTGAAGCAGCTACGGTGATGACAACATTCTCCCCATGTTAAGTCAATAGGCAATTTTTTCAACGCTCAAGGGCACGTAACTCCTGAGTGAATAATCCGATTCAGCCCAAAATCGAACTTGATCGAGATTTCATGCCTGTCCTCGTTATCTGCAAGAATGAAGTCGATCAGAAAAAAATTGACGGAGCTAGAGTGATGACAAGCTTTTTCCTAATTCCCGTTAACCCTAATGCAAAAACACACAAGGGCAGGTAACTCCTAAGTGAATGATCCGATTCTGCCAGTCATCGAACTTGACCGAGATTTCATGGCTGTGCTGGTTATCTGCAAGAATAAAGCCAATCTGAAAATAATTGAAGCAGCTACGGTGATGACAACATTCTCCCCATGTTAAGTCAATAGGCAATTTTTTCAACACTCAAGGGCACGTAACTCCTGAGTGAATAATCCGATTCAGCCCAAAATCGAACTTGATCGAGATTTCATGCCTGTCCTCGTTATCTGCAAGAATGAAGACAATCAGAAAAAACTGACGGAGCTAGAGTGATGACAAACTTTTCCTATGTTAAGTCTATGGGAGCTATTTGTTGCCATGGCAACCAGAGTTCCAATCCGATCTGCCCGAAAACAGTATGCAGCCTTTCCCCCTACCTGATAATGCTTCACATGAAATTTGATCAAGATTGGCCCACTGGTTCCGGAGATATACTTCTTTGAAAGTGTGGACGACGGACGACGGCTCGTGGTATACTAATACCTCACATGAGCCTTCGGCTCAGGTGAGCTAAAAATTCAAAGGGCAATAACTCTTGAAAGGGGCATAATCCGGATGAGAAAAAATATGTGTAAGCTTATTTTCCATTAGGAATGCATATATGAAATTTCAAAACCATAGCATACGCAGTTCTAAAGTTATGCTATGCATCACTTTTAAGATTCATTACAATGGGCACAAATTACCAAAATGAAAAAGGGCCATAACTCGCAAAGTATTTTTCGGAATTTTGTCAAAAGTTAATCAGTTCATATACTCATCACCACCAATATACTCAACAACTTTCAAGGCTCTAGCTCCAATAGTGTTTGAGATATCTTGCTGACAAGATTTTATTAAAAAAATTTCAAAGGGCAATAACTCTTGAAAGGGGCATAATCTGGACGAGAAAAAAATATGCGTCAGCTAATTTTTCATGAGGAACCCATATATGAAATTTCAAAACCCTAGCATACACTGTTCTAAAGTTATTCTATGCATCACTTTTAGCATACATTACAATGGGCACAAATTACCAAAATGACAAAGGGCCATAACTCACAAAGTATTTTTTGGAATTTTGTCAAAAGTTAATCAGTTCATCTACTCATCACCACCAATATATTCAACAACTTTCAAGCCTCTAGCTCCAATAGTTTTTGAGATATCTTGCTGACAAGATTTTATTAAAAAAAAATTCAAAGGGCAATAACTCTTGAAAGGGGCATAATCCGGACGAGAAAAAAAATATGCGTCAGCTAATTTTTCATGAGGAACCCATATATGAAATTTCAAAATCATACCATACACCGTTCTAAAGTTATGCTATGCATCACTTATAGCATACATTACAATGGGCACAAATTACCAAAATGACAAAGGGCCATAACTCAAAAGTATTTTTCGGAATTTTGTCATAAGTTAATCAGTTCATCTACTCATCACCAACAATCTATTCATCAACTTTCAAGGCTCTAGCTCCAATAGTTTTTGAGATATCTTGCTGACAAGATTTTATTAAAAAAAATTCAAAGGGCAATAACTCTTGAAAGGGGCATATTCCAGGCGAGAAAAAAAATACGCGTCAGCTAATTTTCCATGAGGAATCCATATATGAAATTTCAAAACCCTAGCATACATGGTTCTAAAGTTATGCTATGCATCACTTTTAGCATACATTACAATGGGCACAAATTACCAAAATGACAAAGGGTCATAACTCACAAAGTATTTTTCGGAATTTTGTCAAAAGTTAATCAGTTCATCTACTCATCACCATCAATATAATCACCAACTTTCAAGGCTCTAGCTCCAATAGTTTTTGAGATATCTTGCTGACATGATTTTATTAAAAAAAAATTCAAAGGGCAATAACTCTTGAAGGGGCATAATCTTGACGAGAAAAAAAATATATGCGTCAGCTAATTTTCCATGAGGAATCCATATATGAAATTTCAAAACCCTAGCATACACGGTTCTTTAGTTATGCTATGCATCAAAAGCGTAATGGACGGACGAACGAACCAGAACCAATATGCCCCTCAAACTTTTTCAAAGTTGGGGGCATAATAAGAAAGTTAACGACAGAACACAAAAAAGGCCCTTTTTTTTACCTTTAACCTCTATGTATGACCTTGACCTTTCAGGTATTAAACTGGGTCATGCGTGCAACACATCATCTCATGGTGGTTAACATTTCTGCCTAGCAATTTCAAAATCCATCTAAAAATAAGAAAGTTATTGACCAAACACGAAAAAAGGCCCCTTTTTTACCTTTGACCTCTATGTATGACCTTGACATTTTAGGTACCAAACTGAATCATGCATGCAACACATCGTCCCATGAAAGTTAACATGTTTGCCAAGTAACTTCAAATTCTATTTAAAAATAGGCAAGTTATTGACAAAACCCGAAAAAAGGCCCCTTTTTTTACCTTTGACTTCTAAGTATGACCTTGACCTTTGAGGTACCAACCTGGGTCATGCGCGCAACACATCGCCTTATATTGGTTCACATTTCTGCCTTGTGATTTCAAAATCCATCTCAAAATTAGAAAGTTATTGACCAAATACGAAAAAAAGGCCCACTTTTTGACCTTTGACCTCTAAGTATGACCTTGACCTTTGAGTTACCGACCTGCCTCATGTGCACCACACATCGTCTCATGATTGTTAATAATTATGCCAAGTAATTTTAAAATCCATCTCAAAATTAGAAAGTTATTGACCAAATATGAAAAAAAGGCCCCTTTTTTGACCTTTGACCTCTAAGTATGACCTTGACCTTTGAGAAACCGACCTTCCTCATGCGCACCACACATCCTCTTATGGTTGTTAATAATTATGCTAAGTAATTTTAAAATCCATCTCAAAATAAGAAAGTTATTGACCAAATACGAAAAAAAGGCCCCTTTTTTTTACCTTTGACCTCTAAGTATGACCTTGACCTTTGAGGTACCGACCTGCCTCATGCGCACCACACATCGTCTTATGGTTGTTAAAAATTATGCCAAGTAATTTTAAAATCCATCTCAAAATAAGAAAGTTATTGACCAAATACGAAAAAAAGGCCCCTTTTTTTACCTTTGACCTCTAAGTATGACCTTGACCTTTGAGGTACCGACCTGCCTCATGCGCACCACACATCGTCTTATGGTTGTTAATATTTCTGCCGAGTAATTTTAAAATCCATCAAAAAATAAGTAAGTTATTGACCGGACACGATTTGCCCATACATATATACATACCAACAAACTTCCAAGGGAGATAATTCAAAAAGTATAAATGCGAGAGTTATGGTTCTTGCGCACTGCACGTCGTCTAATGCTGATTAATATTTATACGAAGTTTCGTGACAATAGCTCTAACGGTTTTCAAGTTACAGAGCGGACACGAAAGTGTGACAGACGGACAGATGGACAGACAGACAGACAGACGCTCGGGGGAAAAACAATATGTCTCTCCGAAAAAAAAATTTTCGGGGGAGACATAATGAAGCAAAGGGGGCGGGGCATGGCTCAGGGGTGACTGTAGGGAGCCAAAGTCTGTGTCATGGAATGTGTCATATCATAAGGAACAATAATATATATGGTTTAGGTGTTCGAATCTGATTAATTTTCAAGATAATTAGGCATTTTGACAGTTTTGCATTCAAATTTCTATATAAATGGGGGGGGGGGGGTAGGGAGTAGGGATGGACCCAATGTCTGTATCAGTCAATGCATCTTATCATAAAGAACAATAATATATATGGTTAAGGGGTGGGGATATGGATAGTTTCTGAGATATAAAGACTTTAATGAAGCAAAGGGGGCGGGGCATGGCCCAGGGGTGACTGTAGGGACCCAAAGTCTGTGTCATGGAATGTGTCATATCATAAGGAACAATAATATATAACAATAATATATGTGGTTTAGGTGTTCGAATCTGATTAATTTTCAAGATAATTAGACATTTTGACAGTTTTGCATGCAAATTCCTATATGACAATTTTGACCTGTTACGCAATCTGACCCCTAGGCCCACCCAGGGGCACGACTTTGGGTCAACTTGAACATGAACTGATAGGTCTTGGTCTGAGTAGATGTCATACCAAATTTCAACTTTGTAGCACAACAGGTAAAAAAATTATGAGCTCTAATGCGAGTCCGAGGTTTCAGCTCGACATTTCAGCCCGAGGTGGTTACGAACGTGACATACGCACGAACGCACATACGGACTTAACACCACGGCGAAACACTATATGCCCCACTCCTGCCAAGGCAGGCGGAGGCATAAAAACAAGGCATCGCATGCGATACAAATCCCCTCGCACAAGACAATTTGTTTGTGGAAAACACTGAAATGGCAAAAGTCCAACTTGCTTGAGATATTATCATATGCAACATTTGTGTAAAGTTTGTTAAAAAATCCATCCATAAATGTAGGTTCTAGAGTGATGACAATATTTCTCTTAAAACAGTCATAGGGACCTTGACTTGAGGCCATGGCCGTGAAGTAGATCTTGCTCAAGATATTATCATAAGCATCTTTTGTGTGAAGTTAGATTAAAATCATAAATGTAGGCGGTAGAGCAATGACAAAGTTTTTCTAAAAATAGCCACAGTGACCTTGACCTTGAGGTCATGACCTTGAAAGTCAAAGCAACTTGAGATATTACCATAAGAAACATTTGTGTGAATTTCTATTAACATCCATCAATAAATGTAGGCACTAGAGCGATGACAAAGTTTTTCTAAAGATAGCCACAGTGACCTTGACCTTGAAAGTCAAAATAGCTCGAGATATTGTCATAAGGAACATTTGTGTGAAGTTATACTGAAATCGGTGAAGAAATGTAAGCGCTAGAGCCATGTCAAAGTTTTTCTAAAAATAGCCACAGTGACCTTGACCTTGAAAGTCAAACTCACTCGAGGTATTGTCATAAGGAACATTTGTGTGAAGTTATATTGAAATCAGTGAAGAAATGTAGTCGCTAGGGCGATGACAAAGTTTTTCTAAAAATAGCCACAGTGACCTTGACCTTGAGATCATGACCTTGAAAGTCGAACTCGCTGAGATATTGTCATAAGAAACATTTGTGTGAAGTTATATTGAAATCAGTGAAGAAATGTAGGCGCTAGAGCGATGACAAAGTTTTTCTAAAAATAGCCACAGTGACCTTGACCTTGAGGTCATGATCTTGAAAGTCGAACTCGCTCGAGATATTGTCATGAGAAACATTTGTGTGAAGTTCTACTGAAATCGGTGAAGAAATGTAAGCGCTAGAGCCATGTCAAAGTTTTTCTAAAAATAGCCACAGTGACCTTGAAAGTCAAACTCACTCGAGGTATTGTCATAAGGAACATTTGTGTGAAGTTATATTGAAATCAGTGAAGAAATGTAGTCGCTAGGGCGATGACAAAGTTTTTCTAAAAATAGCCACAGTGACCTTGACCTTGAGATCATGACCTTGAAAGACGAACTCGCTGAGATATTGTCATAAGAAACATTTGTGTGAAGTTATATTGAAATCAGTGAAGAAGTGTAGGCGCTAGAATGATGAAAGTGGAACCCGCTAGAGATATTGTCATAAGGAACATTTGTGTGAAGTTATATTGAACGCAGTAAAAAATGTAGGCGCTAGAGCCATGACAAAGTTTTTCTTAAAATAGCCACAGTGACCTTGACCTTGAGGTCATGACCTTGAAAGTCGAACTCGCTCGAGATATTGTCATGAGAAACATTTGTGTGAAGTTATATTGAAATCAGTGAAGAAGTGTAGGCGCTAGAATGATGACAAAATTTTTCTAAAAATAGCCACAGTGACCTTGACCTTGCGGCCATCACCTTTGAGGTTGAACTCGCTCGAGATTTTTTTATAAGGATCATTTGTGTGAAGTTATATTAAAATCGGTGTAGAAATGTAGCCGCTGGAGCGATGACAAAGTTTTTGTAAAAATAGCCATTGTGACCTTGACCTTGAAAGTCGAAATGGCTTGAGATATTGTCATAAGGAACATTTGTGTGAAGTTATATTGAAATCGGTGAAGAAATGTAAGCGCTAGAGCGATGACAAAGTTTTTCTAAAAATAGCCAGTGACCTTGACCTTGAAAGTGGAACCCGCTAGAGATATTGTCATGAGGAACATTTGTGTGAAGTTATATTGAAATCAGTGAAGAAATGTTGGCGCTAGAGGGATGACAAAGTTTTTCTTAAAATAGGCACAGTGACCTTGACCTTGAGGTCATGACCTTGAAAGTCGAACTCGCTGAGATATTGTCATAAGAAACATTTGTGTGAAGTTATATTGAAATCAGTGAAGAAATGTAGGCGCTAGAGCGATGACAAAGTTTTTCTAAAAATAGCCACAGTGACCTTGACCTTGAGGTCATGACCTTGAAAGTCGAACTCGTTCGAGCTATTGTCATGAGAAACATTTGTGTGAAGTTATATTGAAATCAGTAAAGAAATTTAGGCACTAGAGTGATGACAAAATTTTTCTAAAAATAGCCACAGTGACCTTGACCTTGAGGCCATCACCTTGAAAGTCGAACTCGCTCGAGATATTTTATAAGGAACATTTGTGTGAAGTGATATTGTAATTGGTGAAGAAATGGAGGCGCTAGAGCGATGACAAAGTTTTTCTAAAAATAGCCACAGTGACCTTGACCTTGAGGTCATGACCTTGAAAGTCGAACTCGCTCGAGCTATTGTCATGAGAAACATTTGTGTTAAGTTATATTGAAATCAGTGAAGAAATGTAGGTGCTAGAGTGATGACAAAATTTTTCTAAAAATAGCCACAGTGACCTTGACCTTGAGGCCATCACCTTGAAAGTCGAACTCGCTCGAGATATTTTTATAAGGAACATTTGTGTGAAGTGATATTGTAATTGGTGAAGAAATGGAGGCGCTAGAGCGATGATCAAGTTTTCTAAAAATAGCCACAGTGACCTTGACCTTGAGGTCATGACCTTGAAAGTCGAACTCACTCAAGATTATTTTATAAGGAACATTTGTGTTAAGTTATATTGAAATTGGTGAAGAAATGTAGGCGCTAGAGCAATGACAAAGTTTTTCCATAAATAGCCACAGTGACCTTGACCTTGAGGTCATGATCTTGAAAGTCGAACTTGCTTGAGATTTGTTTATAAGGAACATTTGTGTGAAGTTATATTGAAATTGGTGAAGAAATGTAGGTGCTAGAGCGATGACAAAGTTTTTCTAAAAATAGCCACAGTGACCTTGACCTTGAGGTCATGACCTTGAAAGTCGAACTCGCTCGAGATTTTTTTAATAGGGAACATTTGTGTGAAGTTATATTAAAATCGGTCAAGAAATGTAGGCGCTAGAGCGATGACAAAATACGTACAGGACAAATGCTATATCCCCCCTCACAACTATGTTGTGCTAGGGGATAATTAAAAAATTTCAAAGGGCAATAACTCTTGAAAGGGGCATAATCCGGATGAGAAAAAAAATACGCCCCAGCTTATTTCCCATGAGGAATCCATATATGAAATTTCAAAACCATAGCATACACAGTTCTAAAGTTATGCTATGCATCACTTTTAGCATTCATTACAATGGGCACAAATTACCAAAATGACAAAGGGCCATAACTCACAAAGTATTTTTCTGAATTTTGTCAAAAGTTAATCAGTTCATATACTCATCACCACCAATATACTCAACAACTTTCAAGGCTCTAGCTCCAATAGTGTTTGAGATATTTTGCTGACAAGATTTTATTAAAAAAAATTCAAAGGGCAATAACTCTTGAAAGGGGCATAATCCGGACGAGAAAAAAAATACGCGTCAGTTAATTTTCCATGAGGAATCCATATATGAAATTTCAAAACCCTGGCATACACGGTTTTAAAGTTATGCTATGCATCACTTTTAGCATACATTACAATGGGCACAAATTACCAAAATGACAAAGGGCCATAACTCACAAAGTATTTTTCGGAATTTTGTCAAAAGTTAATCAGTTCATCTACTCATCACCACCACCGGCCCCGATAGCTCAGTTAGAAGAGTGTCCGCTCTGGGGAACGGGAGGTCACGGGTTCGATCCCGGGCCGCGACATACCAAAGTCGTTAAAAATGGTACTAGCTGCTCCTCGTTTGGCACTCATATTTACTGGGTAGAGCTAGGACTGGTCGACCCAGTGTCAGGATAATGTGACTGGGTGTGGTATCATGTAATGTGTCTGGGACATGATACTTCAGTGAGGCAGCACTGTAAAAGTGGGCATTGAGCTCCCTGTCGCAACCAGACACCGTTGTGATATGACTGAATAATTGTTGAAAGCGACGTTAAACCCCAATTCACACACACACTCGTCACCACCAATATATTCACAAACTTTCAAGGCTCTAGCTCCAACAGTTTTTGAGATATCTTGCTGACAAGATTTTATTAAAAAAATTTCAAAGGGCAATAACTCTTAAAAGGGGCATAATCTTGACGAGAAAAAAAATATATGCGTCAGCTAATTTTCCATGAGGAATCCATATATGAAATTTCAAAACCCTAGTATACACGGTTCTAAAGTTATGCTATGCATCACTTTTAGCATACATTACAATGGGCACAAATTACCAAAATGACAAAGGGCCATAACTCACAAAGTATTTTTTGGAATTTTGTCAAAAGTTAATCAGTTCATCTACTCATCTCCACCAATATAATCACCAACTTTCAAGGCTCTAGCTCCAATAGTTTTTGAGATATCTTGCTGACAAGATTTTATTAAAAAAAAATTCAAAGGGCAATAACTGTTGAAGGGGGCATAATCAGGACGAGAAAAAAAAAACATGTCAGCTAATTTTCCATGAGGAATCCATATATGAAATTTCAAAACCCTAGCATACACGGTTCTATAGTTATGCTATGCATCAAAAGCGTAACAGACGGATGAACGGATGAACAGACGAACGAACCAGAAGCAATATGCCCCTCTAAGTTGGGGGCATAATAATGTTTACCCCTGTAAACCCCATTTTTTACAATATAAAAGTGGGGTTCAAGGGGGGCAGAATTATATGGCATGATTTTGTGATGGTTTCACTCCTTGAAAACCCAACTTTTTCCATATAACACAGTCCTGTTAACATGATATCAATGAAAATAAACTTACCCAGTCTCCGAGGATATTTGTCTGAAACTCTACAATCGTCATTTTATGGTATTTTGTTACTGGATCTATCAGTTGCTCTTGTGGTACAAATATCTGGAAGACGAATTTGATTGGTTAATGGTATAACTGTCACATCAGGACCCTGTTGTTCTTCTTAACTAAAGATGTTGTTAGTCAAAATTTCATTATAACTTTGATAATTTCTTGTGACAAATACAGTGGAAACTCGGTAATTGGAACGCCAATTTTTCAAAACTACCAGATTTTTCGAAGGCTACTGACAGTCCTGGCATGTTTTACTATAATTATTTATTGCAAAATGTTTACCGATTTTTTTAATTTCGATTTTTCTAAAAACATCAATTTTTCCCAGCAGATTCGTTGGTCCCAATTAAAGAAATTCCTATTAAAATCCCATTAAATTAGAAATACCACTTGGCGAATCAAGGTCATGCATGGTGATCATGATTTCTTTGTGCAGCAAATTTGATTGTTACACACCCAAATGAATGCATGGGTTATCCACTACAGGTAATTGACACCTGATTAACGGTCACCGGGCAAACCTACTGTGGAAGAATTCGTCTGCACTGCATATAAATTTGATGCCTTTTCTTCCACAAATTTAGGCTTGTTTCAATTAAAATTATGATAGGAGGATACCACGCGTATTGAGTTTCTTATGCATCTGGGACAGAACTTGAGTGCATTTTGGAACCTGAAAAGCAGATAGATTTCTTTCCTTTGATCTCTGCTATTGACAAAATAAGTATCCCATCACATGAACAAATCCGTGAAATGAACACCCCCTTACACCCCACTTTGTATAAAGAAAACTGGGGTTTACGGGGGTAAACATTATTTTTCTTATTTTTACTCCAAGACATAGGTTGTGGGTACTCGTTAGAACTGCCTCAATGAGGCGGTTCTAACGAGTACCCACAACCTATGTTTGCAGTATAAACAAGAAAAATATCATGGATTTTCATCCAAAAAGTGGCCATTTTGGAGATGTGTAAAATGAACTATGTCGCACGGGTACGTGTCAGCGTAACGCACTACAAAAATCATCTGAAATAAATCTTTTGCACCTTTTGGAGCAGTTGTTAGACAAGTTTTGACTGTTCATGCTTTAGAGACTATTATATAATGCAGGCGGCTTACTCTTTGATATTAAATACTCCTAAGTAAACATGCATCAATTATCACTTTTCTTATCATTGGTAAGAAGTCATTTCTTTATGTACCTGTTCGCTACCACCCAGTCACAAATTAGCTGTAATTTTAATGCCGTTATCTCGAGACAGACAGACCTCTTATACATGTTCTTGCTACTGATGATGCAGGAGATTATTGGATTATAATTAGGACAACTAGAACTGTCAGTGAAACTGACTAGGGCCCCGGCAGTGTCATCAGAGGAGTTGGATTTTTTTTCAAAGGGCTATTACTCTTAGAGTATTGTAGCTAGAGTTACGTCGGTTGCCATGTAATTGTGTAATGATATTGTGACCATATATCTTAAGTTTGAAGTTGATGCATTTGACTGTTTGTAAGTTATGAATTAAAAACAAAAGGGTATTACTATATGGCAACTGTCAATAACTTCAGCTTCAGTTTGTAAACATGAAAAATGTTGATGGATAGACGGGCAGATGGACAGACGGACGGACAGATGGACAGACAGGGCATTACTATACGGCACACTGTCACATTATGGTTAATATTTCTGCTAAGTAATATTTAAATCCATCCAGGTATAAGAAAGTTATAGATTGGACACAATAAAAAAGACGCTTTTTTGACCTTTTATCTCTAAGTATGACCTTGACCTTTGAGGTAGGGCTGTGGGTCTTGCGTGTGACACTTCGTCACATTATGGTTAACATTTCTGCCAAGTAATATTTAAATCCATCAAGGAATAATAACAAAGTTATTAATTGGACACAGGAAAGACCCTTTTTTGACCTTTAACCTCTAAGTATGACCTTGACCTTTGAGGTACCGACCTGAGTCTTGCGCGCAACACTCCATCACATTATGGTTAACATTTCTGCCAAGTAATATTTAAATCCATCCAGGAAATAAGAAAGTTATGGAGGATAAAAACATTTGTGGACGGACAGACGGACAGACAGACGGACGGACAGAGTGATTACTATAGGGCACCCACACTTTCAGTGGAATAAGAAAGTTATGGAGGATAAAAAAATTTGTGGACGGACAGACGGAGAGACGGACAGACAGACAGACAGACAGACGGACGGACAGAGTGATTACTATAGGGCACCCACACTTTCAGTGCGGGGCCCTAATAAATGGTTAGACACTTGACATGCAGGCAGAGATTAATTAGAAGTTTGGGTTTAGAAAAATGGCCATATCAAGAATTTCTCGAACCCAATTTTTGTTTTTCAATGTTCTAAATATATTTTAGCAGTCAATTATTGGGTCACATGGAACTAATAATCCAGGTATGACATCTTTCCATCAAATCGTATCCAAGATAATAGGCAAAATCACTGAACCATGAAAAATAGGTCACACTGACATAGATATTATTTTGAGGTCAATCATGGGGTCACATGGCACTAATATCCAAGGTATGACATTTCCCAACAAACAGTCTTCAAGATATAAGGCAAAAAAAAAATCACTGGACCGTGAAATGTAGGTCACCATGACCTTCACCCTTTTACACTTGAACCAATATCACATGGTTGGCTGATGTAGAACCAATTGTGTCTTGAACTTGTTAGCATAATGGAAAGGTATATAACAAATTACAAAGGTGTCCTAGATTTTGGCCCCTAGCCCCATCCCATCCCCACTCCCAGGCATGAACCCAGGGGTGTGTTGTCTTGCAATCTCAGAAGACACTCCCTGGTATCCAAGCTGTAAATATGAATGCTTTGTGATGAGTTACTGTTGAGATATAAGCATTTCCAAACCTTTAACACGGTATTACATAGGTGTTCTAGATTTTGACCGCAAACCCCATTAGAGTTCTCTGTAAATGACTATTCTTACTTGGTGGATATTGAAACGATATGTGCTGCTCTACCTATATATATAAAGTCTAACTATATATAAAGTTTCAGCTTGATCAGATGTAAAATGTATCAGGATTTATCCAGAAACTAAATGTTTACAGAAATTTTGAGAGGGACATTACTCTGTTATCATTCAGTGGATCCTAACCTCGAAACTGCGCTGCTCCACATCATGGTCTAACAGTATATCAAGTTTAAGCTTGATCGGATGTAAAATGTAGGAGGAGTTATCCAGAAACGAAATGTTTATAGAAATTTTTAAAGGGGCATAACTCTATTATTTTTTGGTGGACTGTAACCTCGAAACAATATGCGCTGCTCCATGGTCTAACTATATATCAAGTCAAAACGTAGGAGGCATAATCCGGAAACGAAAAGTTTACAGACAGATGGATGCCAAGGTTTTTTCAAAAGGGCATATACGAGGACTGTTCAAATATGAATGCAACTAAGCACATAAAAATGATTCTCTGATAGATTTCGATGAAAAATTTATTTTGTCCCCTCAAAGTATTCCCCTTTAACAGATATACAAACTTTCAGTCTTCTGATCCAATCATTGAATGCATTTTGGTAGTCTTTTCGAGGTATACTATGAAGGCACTGGAATATTGCAGAACCGAGGTGTTTGCACTGTACAAATTTTCGACCAGAAAGGTATTTTTTCAGCCGCGGGAACAAAAAAAGTCACACGGGGCAAGGTCAGGGGAATACGGGGGCTGAGGGAGTTCAATAACCTTTTCCTGCTTCAGATAGTCTTGCACAATGAACGCCTTGTGCGATGATGCATTGTCATGTAGCAATCTGACTTTTGCCAAACCAGTTGCGGGTCTTCGTTATTTGAAATATTTCTTCAATTTTCGAAGAACTTTATTCTTATAAAACTTCGCATAAACAGATTTGCCTTTAGGCACAGCAACCTGAATAGCAGGGCCCTGATTTGAAAAGAATATGGCATACATTACCTTCTTGACGCTCATGGTCCGCTTTGCAATGCATGGTCTTTTGCAATACTTTGTTGCACATATTTTGTTCTGAATCTTTCGTTTTGGCTCAAAAAAGTGAACCTGTGACGACATTAGCGAAAGACCGTGCATTGTAATTTGGAAACTTTTTAAGCAACTTCTTGGTGCACTGAACGCGTGTCTTTTTCTGCTCATCTGTCAACAGATGGGGAATCCATCTAGCACAGACCTTTCTCATTTTCAAATCCCGTTTCAGAATTGTATGAGCTCCTCCTAATGAGATGCCAACCATACTAGCTATTTGCCTAGTGGTGTATCGTGCATCGGTAGCAACTATTCCTTTCACTCTAGCAACCATCTTGGCAGATGTTGCTCTTTTCGGCCGACGATCATGTGGTGCATCTTCTGTTGAGCCTAGCCCACAGCTGAATTTCTTACACCAACGAAAAACTGTCGGAAAAGACATTTCATTATGCCCATAAACCGAACATATTTCATCAAAAATGTCTTTGCACCATATACCAAGAATACAACGATTCTTAATATAGGACCGTATTTCAACGGCGTACTCTGACCTTCTTCCAACCATGTTTTGTATTAGTATACAAGAGTAGACAGAGTTTATCGAATGATATACATGGTTAAAGTGCACGGATTTTAACAGGTCTGGTATCAATGTATAAGTAAAATGTTTTTCAATGCTGTGATATTTATTTCCAGGTGATTTTCGCATTAGTGCATGAGAAAACGTTCTACTTGCATTCATATTTGAACAGTCCTCGTAAAAATTATCCTGCTTACACCCCCTCAGCTTAAGATATGTTTTGTTTGTATGTGTGCAGGTTTTACACCCCCATCAACACTATTTACATCATTTCGGACACTTTGCCTCCAATTATGTGGAAGTTTTACCTGACACTGAGATGAAATGACATCTCAAGCCTTACCACCTAAAGAAACTGCTCGGGTTTAAGCAGGTGCAATCAAACCACTTTTCCTGAGCAGGATAAGACCTGAGTGGTTTAAGTGTACACAAGTTGGCTTGGTTTCAGCTGTGCACAGATGCACCATGCGGGCAGCATAAAACAAGTTGGCTTCCTTCAAAAAAGGAATCCAATACGTGGGCTGGCAATTTTTCTAAACTTTGGGTTTTGGATTATTTTTAAAACACATAAGATCATCAGTTCACCAGCAGTTTATTTGTAGAACAAATAAATAAATACAAAAATATTGAAACTATTTGTTGTCTAAAGTATTTTAATTGTCTGCAATTAAAAGAAAAACAAAGCATTTATAGAATAGCTTATTGGTACTCTTATTTAGCAATAATAATCACATTGTTACAAAATCAATAATAAAGCATGTTTCGGTGAGAGATGTGCAGTCATATACAATTTAAAAATGTTTTAGAAGTTGCTTCTAGATAATTCTTTAAACTGAATGACTTATTACATGCGAAGGTATTTTGATTTGATTTTAATGTTATAGACTAGATTTTGTCTTTACACAAAAGTATCTTTAGGCTAGATTTAACGTAATGTAAGTACTTATCAAAACTGGATCTGCCACGAAAAATGATTCACTTAAGTGGTTATAATAATGGCGGATAGGATTCTCGCGAAGATTAATATAAAAAATAGCCACCATTTTTTCTGTAATTTATGAAAACAAGAGGACCATGATGGTCCTGGATCGCTCACCTGATCCATAGAGTAACAAGTGTGCCCCGGGGAGGGCCATTATTGACCCCAGGGTTATAATGTGCGTAATGTTGAGGGAGGTCTAAAAAGGTGAAGCTTCATACCAAATATCAACAAAAGACTATAATTTGAACAATGTTGGCAAAGGTCCACTAGATGAAGCTACACAACAAATATCAAAGACCCGGGCCTTGTTGTTTCAGAGAAGAAGATTTTCAAAGATTATCTCTATTATAAGTCTATGTAAAACCAAAGGGCCCTGGGGCGGGGGCATTGTGGCCCCAGGGCTATAATTTGAACAATCTTGGTAGAGGTCCACTAGCTGAAGCTTCATACCAAATGTCAAAGACCTAGGCCTTGTGGTTTCAGAGTAGAAGATTTTTCAAGATTTTCCCTATATAAGTCTATGAAAAACCAAAGGGCCCAGGAGCGGGGGCAATTTTGGCCTCAGGGCTATAATTTGAACAATCTTGATAGAGGTCCACAAGATGAAACTTCATACCAAATATCAAAGACCTGGGCCTTGCAGTTTCAGAAAAGAAGATTTTTAAAGATTTTCACTATATAAGCCTATGTAAAACAAAAGGGCCCCGGGGCGGGGGCATTTTTGGCCCCAGCACTAAAATTTGAACAGTCTTGGTAGGGGTCCACTAGATGAAGCTTCATACCAAATAGCAAAGACCTGGGCCCTGCAGTTTCAGAGAAGAAGATTTTTTAAAGATTTTCCCTATATAAGCCCATGTAAAACCAAAGGGCCCTGGGGCGGGGGCATTTTTGGCCCCAGCACTATAATTTGAACAATCTTGGTAGGGGTCCACCAGATGAAGATTCATACCAAATATCAAAGACCTGGGCCTTGGGGTTTCAGAGAAGAAGGTTTTTAAAGATTTTCCCTATATAAGCCTATGTAAAACCAAGGGGCCCCGGGGCGGGGGCATCTTTGGCCCCAGCACTATAATTTGAACAATCTTGGTAGGGGTCCACCAGATGAAGATTCATACCAAATATCAAAGACCTGGGCCTTGCAGTTTCAGAGAAGAAGATTTTTAAAGATTTTCCCTATATAAGCCCATGTAAAACCAAAGGGCCCCGGGGCGGGGGCATTTTTGGCCCCAGCACTATAATTTGAACAATCTTGGTAGGGGTCCACTAGATGAAGCATCATACCAAATATCAAAGACCTGGGCCTTGGGGTTTCAGAGAAGAAGATTTTTAAAGATTTTCCCTATATAAGCCTATGTAAAACCAAAGGGCCCCGGGGCGGGGGCATCTTTGGCCCCAGCACTATAATTTAGACAATCTTGGTAGGGGTCCACCAGATGAAGATTCATACCAAATATCAAAGACCTGGGCCTTGCAGTTTCAGAGAAGAAGATTTTTAAAGATTTTCCCTATATAAGCCCATGTAAAACCAAAGGGCCCCGGGGCGGGGGCATTTTTGGCCCCAGCACTATAATTTGAACAATCTTGGTAGGGGTCCACTAGATGAAGCTTCATACCAAATATCAAAGACCTGGGCCTTGCGGTTTCAGAGAAGAAGATTTTTAAAGATTTTCCCAATATAAGCCTATGTAAAACCAAAGGACCCCGGGGCGGGGGCATCTTTGGCCCCAGCACTATAATTTGAACAATCTTGGTAGGGGTCCACCAGATAAAGATTCATACCAAATATCAAAGACCTGGGCCTTGCAGTTTCAGAGTAGAAGATTTTTAAAGATTTTCCCTATATAAGCCCATGTAAAACCAAAGGGCCCCGGGGCGGGGGCATTTTTGGCCCCAGCACTATAATTTGAACAATCTTGGTAGGGGTCCACTAGATGAAGCTTCATACCAAATATCAAAGACCTGGGCCTTGCAGTTTCAGAGAAGAAGATTTTTTAAGTTTTCGGTGAAAAAAATCTATTTTTGGCTCCTGTGACCCATATGTGCAACGGACCGGAACCATTTGAACAACTTTGAAAGGGGACCACCTAAGGATCATTCCTGTAAAGTTTGGTCAAAATCCGCTCAGTGGTTTAGGAGGAGATGTCGTTTGAAGAAAAAGTTTACGGACGGACGCACGCACAGACGAAGGACAAAAAGTGATCCCAAAAGCTCACCTCGTCACTACGTGACGGTGAGCTAAAAAACATAAACAAATGACAGGAATATCTGCACATTATAAAATGCTAAAACTTGCTTAAATCAATGAAAACATTTCAATCGTTTAAACATTCATGTATTCGAAAGTGTTTCAAATTAAACTTAACTGCTCTGTACCGTTCAGTCCATTATATGACTTATTTTGTGCATCGTTTGAGAGCTGTTTCAAAGTCTGACTTAGGCTAAACTAATGTAAATGTTTATTTTACGTCAGTTTTCCTATGTGGTTGAATAGTCTCAATGTATTAGTAGTATTAGTGCCTACGAATTCCCAAACCTTTTCTGCCCATTGCTAAATGAATACTACATGTATCCAGCTTCAATCTCCATTTGTCTATCCGAAGATTTGGTTTCATATTTACCAAAAGCGTAGAACGGCGTCTCGGGTTAGAAGTCTTAGTTACATGTTTTACCTAAAGTTTTACATACAGTTATATGTTTTATTTACTCAAAGAAGTAGAAAGCTACACAGACTTCTATTTTAAAAACGGACGATTGTAGTTGATGGCTGATTACGTGATTTGTCCGAGCGCTACTGTAGGTCAATGAATATACGTCACCGAATTGTTAAGCTGTCTGATGGTTTCTCTTCGTTTGTTTATATAGAAGCCTCCGTGGTCGAGTGGTTACGCTTCTCGCCTTGTAAACCAGGGGTCGAAGGTTCGATCCCGGGCTTCTCCAGACTTTCGGATGAGTCTATAAACCGAGGTCCCGTCTCCATATGACCTTAGCTGTTGGTGGGACGTAAAACTGAAACACTCACTCACTCACTCGTTTGTTTATAGAAAATTACTCTGCAACACCGACAGGGATAAGAATCCAAATACCTACATGAATCTACTTTCACCTAATATGTAAATCATCGTAATAAATGCAGCTTATAATAAAGGAATGAAGTTTAACAGCATTCTGCTTTTTCTGATCGGTTTTATGCAGACCTTGTATTGATGAGGCGGTTTTAACGAGTGCCCACAATCTATATTTGTGGCGGTTCTAACGAGTGCCCACAATCTATATTTTGAGCAGAAATAAGAAAAATATCACAATTTTTCATCTTAAAGCCTTCATTTTTTCGATAAAAGTGGCAATGTATTTGTATAGGCGTGTTTGCGTAATGTCTTGAAGGAAAATGCTTCCAGTACAACACCAAGAACGTCATTTATTTTTCTTTTTTTTTTTTCACTGAATACTTTTCTTATAAAGAAGCGATTTAACGAGTACCCACAATCTACGTTATAAAGCAGTGTTGCTGTTGGTTGTTTTTATCCGCGTGACTATTGCTGGCGATGAACAAAACCCAGGCAGCAGTGTTTAGTCTTCTCCTGTGCCATCAGAGGGCTGTGTAAAACGTAAAATCTAGACTTGACTCATGTACGGGGTATTGACTTATCAATCGACACAAAGAAAATCTGCACTGGGCTCGTGTACGAGGCATTCTCTAATACTGAAACTTCACGCCTGCTGTTTATTGTTGCTGACAATTAACAAAATCGCGGGACTGGTTGTTTATAGCACCTAAGAGGTGCAGTGTAAAAAGTAAATTCTGGGCTGTGCTCGTGCAGGGGGGCTTTGGTAAATAGTGTATACCTGATCAGATGCCACATAACGCGGTGTCTGATCAGGTCTACTCCTACTCTGCTTGCTTTAAATACTGGAATTTAATGGTTCAACGAACAGATCAATTCTCAGTTCAGGATATAATTTCCCAACCTACACTCAGAGACGATCGACCCACCGGTACTCACAGTGCTTTGACTTAATATTTCCCCAACTAAGCTGTTACTGTTACCGTTATCGGATTGTTCTACATGTACCTCCCTCGGTATTTCAAACAGGAGATATACGTGTACCTGTAATAACTTTTCAAGCACATATCAGTGTATATTGTCTTGCATATGAGGCTAAGCATTATCAATGAAATATTATAAATCTGTTGAAATGATTGGATATATGTGTATACAGAAGGCGAATAAACACATTAACAAATGATACGTTAATAATTTGGAAAATATCACGAAAACACGCCTATATAATTTTAACCCCCTTGAACCCCACTTTTATATAGTAAAACTGGGGTTTCAGGGGGTTTTACCTTATTTTTCTTATTTCTGCTCTAAAATATAGATTGTGGGTACTCGTTAGAACCGCCTCGATGAGGCGGTTTTAACGAGTGCCCACAATCTATATTTGTGGCGGTTCTAACGAGTGCCCACAATCTATATTTTGAGCAGAAATAAGAAAAATATCACAATTTTTCATCTTAAAGCCTTCATTTTTTCGATAAAAGTGGCAATGTATTTGTATAGGCGTGTTTGCGTAATGTCTTGAAGGAAAATGCTTCCAGTACAACACCAAGAACGTCATTTATTTTTCTTTTTTTTTTTTTTCACTGAATACTTTTCTTATAAAGAGGATCGATCCCGGGCTTCTCCAGACTTTCGGATGAGTCTTTAAACCAAGGTTCCTGCTCCGTATGACCTTAGCTGTTGGTGGGACGTAAAACTAGAACTCACTCACTCACTCACTCTTATAAAGAAGCGATTAAACGAGTACCCACAATCTACTTTATAAAGCAGTGTTGCTGTTGGTTGTTTTTATCCGCGTGACTATTGCTGGCGATGAACAAAACCCAGGCAGCAGTGTTTAGTCTTCTCCTGTGCCATCAGAGGGCTGTGTAAAATGTAAAATCTAGACTTGACTCATGTACGGGGTATTGACTTATCAATCGACACAAAGAAAATCTGCACTGGGCTCGTGTACGAGGCATTCTCTAATACTGAAACTTCACGCCTGCTGTTTATTGTTGCTGACAATTAACAAAATCGCGGGACTGGTTGTTTATAGCACCTAAGAGGTGCAGTGTAAAAAGTAAATTCTGGGCTGTGCTCGTGCAGGGGGGCTTCGGTAAATAGTGTATACCTGATCAGATGCCACATAACGCGGTGTCTGATCAGGTCTACTCCTACTCTGCTTGCTTTAAATACTGGAATTTAATGGTTCAACGAACAGATCAATTCTCAGTTCAGGATATAATTTCCCAACCTACACTCAGAGACGATCGACCCACCGGTACTCACAGTGCTTTGACTTAATATTTCCCCAACTAAGCTGTTACTGTTACCCAAACAATTCTGCAAATCAACCCAATACATCTTAAACAATTATGTAGACATAACTCTACATGGAAATGTACCTAGCTATATAAAAGCGGTTAGTTCAGTCCTTATTAGTTTCTCTGTGTGTTCTTACGTTAGAAAGTCTTGCAAACTAATGTGATTTTTCAGGGCCATAAAAGAGTTGAAACCGACCCGCACAGGAGTACTGGTAAACAGCTTAGAGAATCTAATCCTGCCCAGGCAAAGCGGTGGGAGTCGGCCCATCCATGCTAATAAACTCTATTGGTTTCATTGGACGGCAGGGATTGAGATGAAGGTAAAAGTCCCGCAAATTGGAAGCAACGTCTCCAAAATGACCTTTATAGTGTTGACGGGAATGCTAAACCTTAAATCAACCAATCAATCATTCAATCAATCAATCAGGGCCATAAAGTACTGTTGCTAAAATATTCCTTCTTTTCAGACCAAACATAGATTTAGATAATATGGATACTCGTTAGAATGGCCTCGACGAGGCAGTTTTAACAAATACATATCGATCTACTCAGTGCTATAGCAGTATAAGAAGTTGCATTCACCCTTGCGAAACCTTGCATTTTTGAAAAGCCCCATGGATAAATTCAACGTATGTGCACTGAACTAATATTTTCAGGTTATTAACCCCAAAACGTTTCTGGAAATGACTACCACCCATTTGCCTAGCGTTCCATAAAGGGCACAAAGAAATATTGAACTAATTTTGCGAAAAGGAGAGACAGAAATCAGAAAAGTAGAGACAGAAATCAGAAAAGTAGAGACAGAAATCAGAAAAGTAGAGACAGAAATCAGAAAAGTAGAGACAGAAATCAGAAAAGTAGAGACAGAAATCAGAAAAGTAGAGACAGAAATCAGAAAAGTAGAGACAGAAATCAGAAAAGTAGAGACAGAAATCAGCCTGCGCATATGCACAGTCCAGTCAGGGGTTTTGCTGCTTTTATCAAAATACATGCAGCGAGCTGACGACAATTCTTCCGACTGCCAGTGAAGCGCTTGGCATTAATGGGTTATTTACAGTTCAATGGGAAACCCGTTTTATTTATTAACACATTTACGCAGCTGGTCCCTGCTAATGATATAGCAGACTACCAAAGAAGAAGTAGCCATCTAGCGGAGATAACGACGAGGGAACCAGGTATGACTGACTCAGCAGTTTACCTTGCTGAACTCGGGTATTTCCAATACCGCGTCAGTGCTTATGCTATAAATAGACATAATGGCTTCTGCTAGCTACCAAGCGATATGTTGTAGCCACCTAGCGGAGACATTTACGACAAGGGAACCAATCTAGTGGAGGTAATAACGAAGGGGAACCAATCTAATAGGGAACCAATCTATTGATCCACGTGAAGCAAACGCTTGATTTCGTGCTTGATTTCGTGGCTGAGAAGCGTCTCGCAAACGTTGATGTTTTACCATAGACAATTTTCAATCTCGTCCATATTCTTACTGCGTGGGCCTAATAGGCCCACGCAAATATGTAGATTATATAGAAAGGTGAACATAAATGGTCCTTTTCCTATATAATCTTCACACATACTTGTTTGGATATAGCATGGTGGTTAATTTAACTGATAGGAATTCTGTTTTGGATCCCAACACTTAATGTCATAAAAATGTTGTTTACAAGTCTTTACTATCACCATAGCAACAGGTAAGGTAAGTATTTTGTGATAATTGAAGGATAGTTTTCCATATGGCTCCATACAAACCTATGTTGTGGGTCCTCATTAAAAACCGCCTCGGCGAGGTGGCTCTAATGAATACCCAGAACATAGGTTTTTATGGAGAACTGACAAAAACTACCCTCCTATTATCACAAAATACTGACCTTATCAGTTGCTATGTACCACTAATTCTCGCTCAAATCAAATCTAATATTGCTTCCATTTTATAGTAAACCTCTTTATAACATTTTTCACTAAAACATGGTTTTGAAATATATTTTTTCTTTTTTTAGTTTTGGTTTAACGGGCCTTTCAAGATTATTTCACTTTTATCGAGCTGATTGTTAATCAGGTGGACGAAAACTGGAGAACCCAGAGAAAAACCACCTGACCTTCCTTGCAGAACTTGGCATCTCACATGTGACCTGAGCCAGGCTTGAACCACAGTGTTGAGAGACCTAATGATTAGGAGTCAGCGCTCTTACCCACTAGGCCATGGAGGTCTGTGAGTTTGAAAAATAACTTAATTTAAAGATAGATTATATAAATGTATAGACTAAATAGTAAACAACCATAAAAGGTATTCTTCACATGAACAAGTCCATGAAAGGAACTCCCCTCTTAACCCCACTTTATACAGAGAAAACTGGGGTTTATGGGGTATACATTATTTTTCTGATTTCTGATGCAAGACACATGTTGTGGGTACTCCTTAGAACCGCCTCATTGAGGCGGTTCTTATGAGTACCAACAACCTATGTTTGCAGTATAAATAAGAAAATTATCACAAGTTTTCATCAGAAAAGTAGCCATTTTAGAGAAAAGTTTTCTATATAATCTGTAGCACAGTTTTAGCAGGACCCCAACAACAGCGTTACAGTCAACGCTCTTTTTACCAACATTCAATTTAACTAAAAGCTCGTTACAACTGAAATATTTATGGAACAAATCCTTATGTCAACACTATACAGATAAATGTAGATAAACAAGAATAATACCAGGTATTTTCCATAGATGTGAGGGGTGGATGGAAAAATCCATCCCAAGGGTCACTGTCCGGCATCACGAAGCTTGCCGAGTGATGCCTGACAGTGATCCCGAGGTATGAATTTTTCCATCCATCCCCCCCACCAATGTAAGATTCATTTTTTTGCATACCTTCCATTTCTGAGCATGGATTTTAATACTGCAGTCACTTGGGTTGCCAATGTCTGCCATATTGTGATAACACTACAGTGATGTTACGCGACGTCATGAAACGTGCTGTGATGTCAACCTTAATGATGGCGTTAATGAGGTCGTATTCAAACAGCGCATTTATCAAACAAGTGAAAATATTCATTTTTCACCCTGTCCCTGGTTAAGAACACCAGGGTAAGAACAGAATTTCTATCCCAAGCAAAAACTATGTATTTCCTTATCTGGTGTGCAAGAATCCATATTTCAACAAAACATGTTGCTGGCATCTGTTAGAATCGCCTCACCAAGGCGATTGTAACGGATGTCAACAACATTTTGTGAGGTAATTCTAAAGAGGTCCACGACATTTGTTTCTTGGAACAATCTGAGGGAAAAGCATTTTACATCTTCAGTCCAACCTGTGTTAAGCAAGCACCTAAGGGATAATCATAATGTGCTTGTTTAAAGCAGGTGCTTGCTTAATACAGGTGAGCTTTAGTGCACTTTCTATTATTGGATAACAAAAGCATGCTTGCTTAATAGGGATGTAACGATAGTCAGAAAATGACTATTGCGATAGTATTGACATTGCAAGAAGAACCATTGCGATACTATTACTATTGCTGACTACTATTGCAATACTATTGCGATACTATTGCCTTAAACATATTTTCTTGTTTGAGAAGGAAATAAAACCTAGTCAAACCTTCAAACTGTTTTAAGTATCTTTTATCTGCATAAAAGAAATAAACAGGATACTTTTCACCGAGGGACAACTGTTGTAAACTCCTGTTTGCTTTACTGTCTGCCCTAAAAGAGGAAACAGCTCCCCAGGAACATATTTTTTCCTGTTAGTGTAAATCCACCTGGAAGAGCCGGGAGACTCATTTTAGTAGAAGTACATGCAGCCAAGTACGTTTACATGCATCAATTCGCATTGAGAATGTGACATCAGTTTCTTTTTCAAAATAAATGTAAGCTCTCCACGAAGGCAATGAAATCTTTGCTTGTCTTCAAAACCACTTCAGACATGATAAATTGAATAAATACACCTCAGCCTCGTTATAAAACGGGACTTTGGGTCCAACCAAAAGGACCATGTAAGTTAACCGAATCGTGTTATAGACGCCGACCGTATTTGTCACGGATCAGTCTAGTCTACTATTACACTGTAAAAATAAGCCTCCCGTACTACCGATAAGCCTACAATGTTCTGCGTGACAAGGTGTGAAAATAAGATCGAGTTATGTCTCCAATTTGCATTTATCCCTCGATCATAAAATTTAATCCACAATCAAATCGCTCCTAAGATGATTAGCTACATCTAAAGGTAGATGTATGCATATTAATAAAAATGAACTATTCTACTGTCTCGTGCATGGTTATGTTTTGGCGCCAAAATAGCTGACGCTTGGCGGGAAAAAGTCAAAGGCTTTAACTTGTGTATGCTAGTGTTGGTTATTGACACGGGTCGAGCTTCCGATGATAAGTCGGGAATTTTGCAGGACGCCGTTTTCTATCCACCTCTATCCACAACCGTTTAGCTATCGAGAAAATATATTTTACAAACATTTTTATGAAAGAAATAGGCCCCATTGAAATAGATAGTAGATAATTGAAAAAAAAAAATAGGTCAGCAATGCATATACGATTCAGAATCAGAATTGTTGCTGGTGTCACTTCAAATGACATTCATACACCAGGACCTGTGATATTGGAAGTTAGATTTGAATCTTCTGAGTGAAAATCTGAGGAAATTTTTAATATAAGTCTCAGTGTTTTGGTACACAACCGATCGCATGCATTTGTTAAACGAAACACCATTCCAAATCGGCCCCGGTCGACCGATGACGTCATCAGTAACGTGCCGAACATGGCTTACAACGTCATCCCCGACATTCTTGCATCAGCCAACTTATCTTTCCCATCATTTACATTGTGTAATGATTTTTTCTAAACACCATTTGTATGATTCTTTTGTTTGGTAAAATGTTTTAAAATACTTTAGCAAAACAAATAAACAGAAAATCATACCACGTTTTTATTTCTTTAATTGTTTTCTAGTGCGGTATTTCCCTGTGCATATTATGAATACACTGTGTCCAAGATTCAAAATTAATTCCTCGGCTGTATAAACATGTCTGGATGGCCAATTATAAACGTTCTTTGCAGGATGACACATATTTCATTTCCTTTGATGTCTGTTTTTGAAAAAAAATAAGAATCCTCTGAAACATCAACCAGAACACTGTTTTGCATCTCTTGAAGCGGTAGTGACACGTGCGGACTTTCCATGCTTCATGTGCTAATGCGGGCGGCACCCTTTGATAATAAATACCACTGTGTAAACACGCATTAATCATCGCTTTTCTTATCACTGGGTTACAGACAGCTTGCAGATTAGCATAATCAAAATATGCGTGTCGTCTGTGACATTTATTTCGAAATCAATTAAAGTGCTGTTGAAATATGCTTCAGAAAGCAGCAAATTTACCAGTTCAATGAAGGAATATTCAGCGCACTGACTCTATACCGACATAATGCATACCAAAATAGGATGCATGAACACATTGTATCTGTATGCTACCGCCAAATCACGACTCGGCTGTAATTTTTATAGCCTTTATCTGGCGACAAACAGCTGTTGACTCCCACTGACACAGGAGATTATTGAATTATAATTAGGACAATATACAGTTTGACGCCTGACCGGGTACAAGATGCAGGTGGTAATAAAGAATAAGAATGAAAACAACTTCGGGAATTATCTGAAAAACTTGTGATATAGAAAACTATCGAAACTATCGATAGTTCAAAACACTATCGGCGATAGTCATCGATGTTTAACTTTACCATCCATGCAGTACTATCGACTCAGTGCCTAACGCAATGCATCGATGGTCCGATGCATCATTACACTCCTATTGCTTAAGACAGGTTGCTTGCTTAATAGAGGTGGCCACTATGACAGGTTTTACTGTATTCTGATCGATGCTACACTTTTTTTTGAACATTCTTTGTAATGGTAAATTCCTTATTACAGCCAATATAAAGAGGGTCCTCTGTATAGAGGTTGTGGTATGCCAGCAGTATTACCTTTGCTAATTCTTGTTCAAATTTATATAGTTCTTCCATTTTGTAATTTATAGTAGATTCATCGGCGCCGAGCAACTTCCCAAACTCTACGGTAAACTTCATAAATGCTTTTCTAAGCTGCTGATAGTTGGTATGATTGGTGAAATACTCATGAGGGTCGTTCAATGTCAGGCCACTCTGCTCAAACTAGAAAAGAAATTAACTCATTTTAAAGTGGTACCTTGGCAAACAGTGCAGGCCCAGATCAGACTCCACAGATTGCGGCGTCTGATCAGGGCCTGCAGTGTTTGCTAACAGATTTTTTCCGTCAAAAATAGAATAAAAACTAAAAAAAACAAGAGGGCCCAGAGGGCCCTGGTTCGCTCACCTGATCCAATGTATAACAAGTGGACTCCGGGCAGGGTCAATTTTGGCCCCAGGGCTATAATTTGAACAATCTGGGTAGAGGTCCACAAGATGAAGCTTCATATCGAATATGAAAGACCTGGGCTTTCTGGTTTCAGAGAAGAAGATTTTAAAGGTTTACCCTGCATATAGAAGTCTATGTAAAACAAGATTTTCCCTATATAAGTCTATGTTAAACCAAAGGGCCCCGGAGCAGGGGCATTTTTGGCCCCAGGGCTATAATTTGAACAATCTTGGTAGAGGTCCACTAGCTGAAGCTTCATAACAAATATCAAAGACCTAAGCCTTGTGTTTCAGAGAAGATGATTTTTAAAGATTTTCCCTATATAAGTCTATGTAAAACCAAAGGGCCACATGGCGGAGGCATTTTTGGTCTCAGGGCTATAATTTGAACAATCTTTATAGAGGTCCACTAGCTGAAGCTTCATAACAAATATCGAAGACCTAAGCCTTGTGGTTTCAAAGAAGAAGATTTTTCAAGATTTTCCCTATATACGTCTATGTAAAACCAAAGGGCCCCGGAGCGGGGGCATTTTTGGCCCCAGGGCTATAATTTGAACAATCTTGGTAGAGGTCCACTAGATGAAGCTTCATACCAAATATCAAAGACCTGGGCCTTGCAGTTTCAGAGAAGAAGATTTTTCAAGAAAACAAAAGGGCCCTGGTGCGGGGGCACTTTTGGCCCCAGCACTATAATTTGAATAAACTTGGCAGGGGTCCACTAGATAAAGCTTCATACCAAATATCAAAGACCTGGGCCTTGCGGTTTCAGAGAAGAAGATTTTTAAAGATTTTCCCTATATAAGCCCATGTAAAACCAAAGGGCCCCCATGTGGGGGGCATTTTTAGCTCCAGCACTATAATTTGAACAATCTTGGTAGGGGTCCACTAGATGAAGCTTCATACCAAATATCAAAGACCTGGGCCTTGCGGTTTCAGAGAAGAAGATTTTTCAAGATTTTCCCTATATAAGCCCTAGTAAAACCAAAGGGCCCCCGTGCGGGGGCATTTTTAGCTCCAGCACTATAATTTGAACAATCTTGGTAGGGGTCCACTAGATGAAGCTTCATACCAAATATCAAAGACATGGGCCTAGCGGTTTCACATAAGAAGATTTTTAAAGATTTTCCCTATATAAGCCCATGTAAAACCAAAGGGCCCCCGTGTGGGGGCATTTTTGGCCCCAGCACTATAATTTGAACAATCTTGGTAGAGGTCCACTAGATGAAGCTTCATGCCAAATATCAAAGACCTGGGCCTTGCGGTTTCAGAGAAGAAGATTTTTTAAGTTTGCGGTGAAAAAAATCTTTTTTTGGCTACTGTGACCTATATGTGCAACGGACCGGAACCATTTGAACAACTTTGAAAGGGGACCACCTAAGGATCATTCCTGTGAAGTTTGGTCAAAAATACGATCAGTGGTTTAGGTGGAGATGTCGTTTGAAGAAAAGTTTACTGACGCAAGCACGGACGCACGCACGCACGACGGACGACGGACAAAAAGTGATCCCAAAAGCTCACCTTGTCACTACGTGACAGGTGAGCTAAAAACCCGGTAGGCCTGACACCCCTTTTCTATCAAATGGACTTGTCCAACATATAGCAATGGAAGTGTTCATTAGTATACAATGGGTTAACCTTCCATAATGACAACAAAGCCCAAAATATCAGGTGTTACGCAGAACACGCTATTGCTAATCATAAAATAGCTGGTCCTGCACTATAAGACATGATCTTATTTAGTGCATATTTTTCACATCACGAAAACACACCTATATATTTTGACCTACTTAAACACCACCTTTATATAGCAAAACTGGAGTTTACAGGGCTATACATTATTTTTCTTATTTCTGCTCAAAAACATCATACAAGAGGGCCAAGATGGCCCTGTATTGCTCACCTGTGGACCAAAAAATCATTAGCGATGTTTAGAAAAAAAAGAACCTGTGGAGACAGGCAGGACATGTTTGTAAACCTGGGGCCAGTTGCTCAAAACTAACGACATCGTTAGTTAACGTATCGTTAAAACTTTGATCATTAAATATGGCAAATATGCTGAAATTTTTGCTGAAAAAATGTGAGCAGCTTTTGCGGATGCAAAAGCTGCTCACATTTTTTCAGCAAAAATACCAAAATTTATGATATTGTACTTGCTAGAAGAGTTAACAATATGACCACTAACGAGCTCGTTAAGCTAACGATGCTTTGAACAACTGGCCCCTGAGTGATATAATTTTATACATCTTCATAGATCCAGGGTTGTCAATATAGTTGTACCGTAATAATCCTAAGTAATGGAACAGATAGGCCTAAGTAAACAGTACAGACCCAGATTAGATTGCTCCTAAATGAGCAGTCTGATCAGGGTCCACAGTTTGCCATTCTGTTTGCACCTTTTGGATTCCTTGCAGGATCATGAAACAAATTTGTTAAAATTTAAGGAAAATTTTAGCAAGTCCTCAAGGTGTCCACATTTTTAGGATTTTTACAGTACATCAGTTGAACCAATTGAGAACCCCTGGGCAGGTCATTTTTGTCACGAAGGCTATAATTTGAAAATCTTAGCAGCGGTCCAATAGATGAGGATTTATACCAAATATCGGCCCCGCCCATCGGGGCTTGAAGAAATAGATGGGTTGAATGATGCTTCCATGCAGTGCTGAAACCAATCGCAAGAGAACTTGTAAACTGCTTAGAGGATCTAAGTCTGCAAAGGCGAAGTGATGTGAGTCGCTTGGCAAAGTGGTGCGAGTCGCACTATCCATGCTTATAAACCCTATTGGTTTTATTGGTGTCAATTCATCTCAATGTCAGGTAAAAGTCCCACAAAATTGGAAGCAATGTTTCTAAAATGACCTATACAGTGTTGACGGGGACGTTAAACATTAAATCAAACAAACAAATATCATACCAAATATCTAGACTGGTTTCATACAAGAAGAGTTTTAAAGGTTTTCGCTATATAAGCCTATGTAAAATATGTGGGCTATGGTGCAGGGCCATTTTTGGCACAAAGGCTATAATTTGAACAATCTTGGTAGAGGTCCACTAGATGAAGCTTCATAACATATTTCAAAGACCTGAGCCTTCTTGTTTCAGACAAGAAGATTTTTAAAAGTTTTCCCTAAACAAGTCTATGTAAGGCATGTGGGCCCTGGGGTGGGGCCATTTAAGGCCCAAAGGCTATAATTTGAACAATCTTGGTAGAGATCCACTAGATGATGCTTATCAAAGACCCTTCTGGTTTCAGACAAGAAGCTTTTTAATACTCCTAATATCAGTCTAAGATAAACAAGAGGCTCAATGAGCCTAACCGCTCACCTGAGGAACATTTTAGTCACTTGTTTGTCTCATGGTCTTTGAGAATATTTTTTTTTTGAAGTTCTTCCTAATGGGACATGTCATTGTCAATTTGGACCCTAGGGGCATGTTTGGTAGGATTAACCCTTTACCACTCAGACCCGTGTTTCCCCGTATCTATCCATTACCACACCGACCCGTATATTTACGTGTCTATCCATTACCACTCCGATCCGTATTTGCCCGTATATCGGCCATTTGAACAAATACGTGTTTTCCCGTGTCTCAAAATCAATCGCGTCATTTTTACCTTTTTCCTAAATATAAAAACGCCGGATGTTTATTAATGTTAAGTTTGGTCTTTTGCCAACAATATTTGCGAAAAAAACAAATATGTTTCTATACAAAGTTTTTGTGTAATTTACAACCAAACACACCAGGGGTTTCTTCTACTGAATCACGATGACCTTGCCTGACCGTTATGGAAAATTACTGGGTTGAGTTACTGAATGACGCAATATTTGTGTGTCGGTCGCGCATGATTTACATGATTTAGGTAGAGACAATTAGCGCTGTATAATCAGTTAGATTCAAGGGATTTATGGTTCAAGATAATTAGTTAATTGGGGATTATGATACCCTAGGAATGTTTATACAGCGGATGCCACCCGGAGCGTGCCGAGCATTGAGCCGCAATAAATTACGTAACAGTACCCAAAAGTGTACCCAGGTGGTCATCGGAAGGGCAATAAAACCCACAGATGGGTAGAAGGCCTTTCATTGGTCAATAGTTTCAGCCCCTTTAATGAATATTAATTTCTAAAAAAAAACAATATGCGACGTCTCACCGCCGACACGTTAACAGACAAACAGATGCAATTATTAAGCGGCACTTGATCAGGGTCTTCAGGTTTTTGGACCTTATAATGCTACGGCACCCGGATCAGACCCTCCACAATTATTGCCGCGACGTCTGATTCAGCTCCAACCGCCGACGGTTCATTTTATTTTATTTTCCGCGACCGAATAGGTTTGGAGGATATAGCGACTGTCCAAATGTCCGTCCGTCCGTAGACACAACAGACAGATGCAAACAATGCAGACTCGGATCAGACGCCGTACTATTATTGAACGGCGTCTGATGAGGGTCAGCATGTTTGTAGAAGGCATCTGAGACGGCGCAGACCCAGACAAGACGCTGCGCAACGGTTATGCGGCGTCTGATCAGGGTCTTATCGGCGACGGTGGTGTTTTTTATCCCTAGTCTAAACAGGTTCGGATCCTGGCGTCCGTTCATTCGCCCGTTCGTAGACACAAAATTATGAGTGACAAGACGCTGCGCAACGGTTATGCGGCGTCTGATCAGGGTCTTATCGGCGACGGTGTTGTTTTTTATCCCTAGTCTGAACAGGTTCGGAGCCTGGCGTCCGTTCAAACGTCCGTCCGTAGACGCAACAGACATATGAAAACAATGCAGATCCGGATCAGATGTACAATTATTAAACGGCGTCTGATGATGGTCTACATGTATGTAGACGGTATCTGAGACGGCGCAGACCCGGACAAGACGTTGCGCAACGACGCGGCGTCTGATCAGGGTCTTATCGTCAACGGTGGTGTTTTTTTTAACCCTAGTCTGAACAGATTCGGGGGATATAGCGATCAGACTGGCGTCATTCACCCAACCGTCTGTATAACAAAAGACAGAACACAAAGGTGCAAACAGTGCAGATTTGAATCAGACGCCATACAATTATTATACGGCGTCTGGATAGGTCTACAAGTTTGTAGACGGAATATACGACGGCACAGACCCAGACCAGACGCTGTACAATGATCATGCGGCGTCTGATCATGGTCTGACCGCCGCCGGTGCGTTTTATTTTTATCCCCTGACCAAATAGGTTCGGGGATATAACTATCAGCCTGGTGTCCGTCCGCAAACAAAATTATGAGTCTGGCGTCCGTTCACATGTCCGTCCGTTCGTCCGTAGACACAACAGACAGATGCAAGCAATGCAGATAAGAATCAGACCTGTACAATTATTAAACGGCGTCTGATGAGGGTCTACAGGTTTGTAGACGGCATATGGGTCGGCGCAGACCCGGACAAGACGCTACACAACAATAATGCGGCGTCTGATCAGGGACTAATTGCCGACGGTGGTGTTTTTATCCCTAGTCTGAACATGTTCGGGGGATATAGCGATCAGCCTGGCGTCATCCACTCAACCGTCTGTATAACAATAGACAGAACACAAAGGTGCAAACAGTGCAGATTTGAATCAGACGCCATACAATGATTATAAGGCGTCTGGATAGGGTCTACAGGTTTGAAGATGGCATATGCGACGACACAGACCATGCGACGTCTGATCATGGTCTGACCGCCGCCGGTGCGTTTTATTTTTTATCCCCTGACCAAATAGGTTCGGGGATATAACAATCAGCCTGGCGTCCGTCCGTCCGCAAACAAAATTGAGTCTGGCGTCCGTTCACATGTCCGTCCGTCCGTAGACACAACAGACAGATGCAAGCAATGCAGATTCGAATCAGACTTTAACAATTATTAAACGGCGTCTGATGAGGGTCTTCAGGTTTGTAGACGGCATATGGGTCGGCGCAGACCCGGACAAGACGCTGCACAAAGGTAATGCGGCGTCTGATCAGGGACTCATTGCCGACGGTGGTGTTTTTTATCCCTAGTCTGAACATGTTCGGGGGATATAGCGATCAGCCTGGCATCATCCACCCGTCTGTGTGTATAACTATAGACGGAACACAAAGGTGCAAACAGCGCAGTTAGGGATCAGAGCCCAGAAAATTATTATAAGGCATCCGATCAGGGTCCACAGGATTGTAGACGGCACAGACCCAGACCAGTAGCTATCAACCTGACGTCATCCACCCGTTAGTCTGTATGACAATAGACAGAACACAAAGGTGCAAACAGTGCAGATCGGTATCAGAGCCCAGACAAATATTATAAGGCGTCTGATCAGGGTCTACAGGGTTGTAGACAGCACATGCGATGGCACAGACCCAGACCAGACGCTGTACAATGACCATGCGCATCAGATGTCATTGCACCTCAGTGTTGGGTAAAAGTCCCACCAAATTGGAAGCAATATCTCCAAAATGTCCTAAATAGTGTTGATGGGGATGTTATACCTCTAATCAAACAAACAAATCTTATTTATAAAAAAAAAAAAAAAAAAATACAGAGACGGCTCTTTGGGGTGAGCTGGCTATGGGCTGGTTGATACATTTATTAAAAAAAAAAAAAAAAAAGTAAAGTTGGGGATGGGGGTTCAAAAAAGGATAGATAGGCTGTAATAGTTATTTTAATCTTATGCAAAAGTACTGATTTTTTCATAAACAAAACACACCCATGTGTCATAGCACATTCTTTAATTTCTCCAAAATGGCTACTTTTCCATTGAAAACTTTTATATTTTTCTTATTTATACTCAGAACATAGGTCGTGGGTGCCGATTGAGGCAGTTCTAACGAGTACCCACAACCTTGGTCTTGGTGCAGAAATAAGTAAAATAATGTATACCGGGTTCAGATAGATGTTCATTTCACAGACTTATGAACATGATCTTATTTCTGCATAAAAAGTATGTTATGGAAACTTGTTGGAAGACCCTCAGTGACATGCCCTAATGATTACCTACAAATACGTTTTTGTGCGGAAATAAGAAAAATAAAACGTGGATACCCCCTCTTTTCTGGGGCTATGGTGGTTAAAAATACTTTCTCTGACCAACCCAAAACAGAAATTTTTGCTAACGAAAATATTTTGCTTACTTTGACACTTCATATTTTCAAAACGCAAAGAGAAACTATAATAAATTTAGTAACATTGGAAAGAAAATTTAATTTCCTAGAAACTTTACATTTACATAAATATTGTCAAATGTAC
The DNA here is from genome assembly GCA_963580285.1 of Lucinisca nassula. Classification (NCBI taxonomy): domain Eukaryota; kingdom Metazoa; phylum Mollusca; class Bivalvia; order Lucinida; family Lucinidae; genus Lucinisca; species Lucinisca nassula. The sequence goes on along the minus strand of OY757025.1, from coordinate 32,217,701 downwards.
AGAAAATACTAAAATAATCATTTTTGTAACATAAGGGTGAAAATCACACAAAAGTGCCAATATCTCTGTTCAGATAAGACTGTCAGGCCTATCAGCCAGATATGGACTATTGGTTATTGATTTACCTATATCAGTGTTCTGTTAAGATGCTGTATTGGATAATTTTCTGAGTGGTAAAGGGTTAATGTAGGGGACCACTTGACATTGCTACATGCTTAATATGTAAGCTCTGGGCCTAGTGGTTTCAGAGAAGAAGAGACCGGCCCCGATAGCTCAGTTGATAGAGTGTCCGCTCCGGGGAACGGGAGGTCTCGGGTTCGATCCCGGGCCGCGACATACCAAAGTCGTTAAAAATGGTACTAGCTGCTCCTCGCTTGGCACTCAGATTTACGGGGTAGAGCTAGGACTGGTCGATCCAGTGTCAGGATAATGTGACTGGGTGTGGTATCATGTAATGTGTCTGGGACATGATACTTCAGTGAGGCAGCACTATAAACGTGAGCATTGAGCTCCCTGTCGCAACCAGACACCGTCGTGATATGACTGAAAAATTGTTGAAAGCGACGTTAAACCCGAATTCACACACACACACACACACACACACAGAGAAGAAGATTGTTGAAGTTTTTGTTTTCCATTATAATTCTTTGGGGGCTAAGGGGATCTGGGGCGTGGCCAGTTTAGACCCCATGGGCATGATTGGCACTATTTATGTAGTGGACCACTTGACATTGCTACATGCTCAATATGTTAGCTCTGGGCCTAGTGGTTTCAGAGAAGAAGATTTTTTAAGTTTTTCTTATTGTAAGTCTATGGGAGCTATATGTTGCCGTGGCAACACCAGTTTCAATCTGAATTGCCCCAAAAACATACTGCATCTTTTCCCCCAACCGGATAATGCTTCTCATGAAATCATGATTGGCCAAGTGGCTTTAAAGATATACTATTTGAAAATATGAAAGGAAGCCGGACCATTGGCATACCAATACCTCACATGAGCCTTCGGCTCAGGTGAGCTTATAATACTAGCGGTTTCAAAGAAGAAGATATTTTAAGCTTTTCTTTCCATTATAAGTCAATGGGGGCTAAGGGGCCCCGGGACGTGGCCAGTTTAGACCCCGGGGCATGATTGGCATAATTTATGTAGGGGACCACTTGACATTGCTACATGCTTAGTAAATATGCTCTGGGCCTAGTGGTTTCAGAGAAGAAGAATTTTTAAGCTTTTTTTTCCTTATAAGTCTATGGGGGCTAAGGGGCCTGGGGAGTGGCCAGTTTAGAACCCAGAGGCATGAATGGCACAATTTATGTAGGGGACCACTTGACATAGCTACATGCTTAATATGTAAGCTCTGGGCCTAGTGGTTTCAGAGAAGAAGATTTTTTAAGCTTTTTTTTCCATTATAAATCTATGTGGGCTGAGGGGCCCCGGGGCGTGGCCAGTTTAGACCACAGGGGCATGATTGGCACAATTTATGAAGGGGACCACTTGTCATTGCTACATGCTTAATATGTAAGCTCTGTGCCTGGCGGTTTCAGAGAAGATTTTTTAAGCTTTTTTTCCATTATAAGTCTATGGGGGCTAAGGGGCCCCATCGCATGGCCAGTTTAGATCCCAGGGGCATGATTGGCAAAATTTATGTAGGGGACCACTTGACATTACTACATGCTTAATATGTAAGCTCTGGGCCTAGTGGTTTCAGAGAAGAAGATTTTTTAAGCTTTTTTCCATTATAAGTCTATGAGGGCTAAGGGGCCCCGGAGCGTGGCCAGTTTAGACCCCAGGGGCATGATTGGCACAATTTATGTAGAGGACCACTTGAAATTGCTACATGCTTAATATGTAAGCTCTGTGCCTAGCGGTTTCAGAGAAGAAGATTTTTTTAAGCTTTTTTTTCCAATATACGTCTATGGGGGCTAAGGGACCCCAGGACGTGGCCAGTTTAGACCACAGGGTCAATTTATGTAGGGGACCACTTGACATTGCTACATGCTGCATATGTAAGCTCTGGGCCTAGTGGTTTCAGAGAAGAAGATTTTTTAAGTTTTTCCCATTGTAAGTCTATGGGAGCTATATGTTGCCATGGCAACAAGAGTTTCCATCTGATCTGCCCCAAAACATAATGCATTTTTTCCCCCAACCTGATAATGCTTCTCATGAAATTTAATCATGACTGGCCAACTGGCTTTAAAGATATACTTAGTTGAAAATGTGAACGGACGACGGACCATTGGCATACCAATACCTCACCACATGAGCCTTCGGCTCAGGTGAGCTAACAAGTGGGCCCTCGGGTGGGCTCATTTTTGGCCCCCAGGCTATAATTTAACAAGAGGGCCATGGGCCATGATAGCCCTGGATCGCTCACCTGATCCATTTTGTGCAAATGAAATTGTACGTAATATATGGTGGAGTAGAGGGTTTGAGTAATTTTGGTTGACCAAAGGAGGTTTTTGTATTTTTAGCTCAGGTGGCCATCTTGTTCATCAGAGCGGAATGGTTTGAGCAATTTTGGTAGAGGGTCACTCAAGGAACATTTCCTCTGAAATTATCTCGAAAACCATCTACTGGTTAAGGAGGAGAAGTCTTTTAAAGGTTTTTCTATTTTTAGCTCTGGTGGCCATCTGGTTCATCCAAGCTGAACGGTTTGAGCAATTCTGGTAGAGGGTCACTCAAGGAACATTCCTGTAACATTATATTGAAATCCATCCACTGGTTAAGGAGTACAAATTGTTTAAAGGATTTTTTACCATTTTAGCCCTGACTGCCAGCTTGTTCATCCTAGCAGAGCAGAGCAGTTTGAACAATTTTGGTAGAGGGTCACCCAAGGAACATTCAAAATCCATCCAATGGTTGAGGTTGAGGAAGAGAAGTCTTTAAAAGGTTTTTTCTATTTTTAGCTCTGGCAGCCATCTTGTTCATCCGAGTGGGACAGTTTGAGCAATTTTGGTTGAGGTACAGGAACATTCCTGTAAAATTATTTTGAAATCCATCCACTGGTTAAGGAGAAGTCATTTAAAGGTTTTTCTATTTTTAGCTCTTGCAGCCATCTTGTTCATCCAAGCACAACAGTTTGAGCAATTTTGGTAGAGGGTCATCCAAGGAACATTCCTGTGAAATTATTTTGAAATCCTTCACTGGTTAAGGAGAAGAAGTCGTTTAAAGGTTTTACTATTTTCAGCTCTGGAGGACATCTTGTTCATCTGAGCGGACCGGTTTGAGCAATTCTGGTAGAGGGTCACCCAAGGAACCTTCCTGTGAAATTATTTCAAAATCCATGCACTGGTTAAGGAGAAGTCATTTAAAGGTTTTTCTATTTTCAGCTCTGGTGGCCATCTTGTTCACCCGAATGGAACGATTTGAGCAATTTCGGTAGAGGGTCACCCAAGAAACATTCTTGTGAAATTATTTCAAAATCTGTCCAGCGGTTTTTGGAGAAGAAGTCCTTTAAAGCAAAAGTGCATGACGTCCCTCAGTACCTTTAAATAGCATGGACGGACGACGGACAAAGACTAATCACAATAGCTCACCTTGAGCAAAACGATTATGCCATCAATCCCCCACCAGAGGCATGCTACAAATGAGAAATGACTGAGATCAGCTAGCAGGCTGCAAATATATAACTATTTAAAGGTACTGACAGACAAATGGGTGACAGATGGACAGACTACAGATCAAAGACCATATGGGCCGCACCAAGCGATTTTGGGTCTTCGAGCATCTGACGTCATTTGACAGAAATCACTGCCAAAGAGAAGTTTTAAACACGTGTCCATCTGCACATGGCTTTAGTTGTAAACAAGATTTGTAAATGCCGAAATGTGACCAAATAAAGACTACCAGATAGTGGTTCAACCGAAAACTCAACATGGATGAGTTGAGGGCAAGTAAAATGAATTGTTTGTGACCTGGAGCTATACAATCCATGAGAAATCTTGCTTGATCCGCGGTGTTCAGTATGGCAGAATGTAGTCAATGTAAATAAAATAGAAGCTTGGTTGTTATTGAAAATTAATTAAGAAATTAACATATTTTAGCACTCACTCGGCTAGAGCTGATATATCCCGACTTAATTAACACTTAAATAGGCCAGAATATTGAAAATAAAAAATCGGAAATTTAAAATGACAAATGACGTCAGTCGCAGATAATGCATATGTATTGATTTTCCATTCACTCACAAGTTCCGCCAAGCTCAGTAGGCAGAATGCACGGGACAAATGTTTTTAACGATCCTAGGGTCGTGGGTTCAAGACTCCGCAGATTTTTTTTTTATTTATTTATTTTTTTTTCACTTCTAATTAATTATCCTTCTCCTTATCTTTTTCTTTTACCTCAAAAAGTTTTTTAAAACACAAATGCGTTATTATTAAGAAGATACTAACAATATTTAGTTTATCATTCTTATTGTATTGCTATATCAATTTCCCAATATTTTAGCCGGGGTCGACAACATTCTTTTGTGGATATTGATCATGAAATCTTTTCTACGGTCATTCTCTCCCTTCCGCTGATTCAAGAAGGACAATTGTCAGTTATTGGCGAAAGAATGTGCACTGTACTGGTTAACCGCTAACGTATAAGCCTGCCCAGGAAAAGTGTGGATAGGTAAACTGACCGGCTAAAAAATGACCTAGATAGTGTTGACTGGGCCATTATTTAACTCCAGAACAAATAAACAAACAAGCAAACAATATTTTAGCCTTTTTATCCCCTCGCACAACATATACTACCCACAGTTTGATAGGGATCACTTTTTATATATCAAAAAACCGGACTGAAAATTTAAATTTTTTTTTACAGAATTTGTACTCCGTATATTGATAAATATCTTAAGCAGAAACTCGTGTGCAATTCAGTACTCATGAAAGTGCACACTTCTCACACTTCGCAAAGGAATTCATGCACCCGAAAAATCTGGCGTAACACTGCATTCCAACAGAAAAATCAAACTTGCCAGTGTTCCTTTACTAAGCGTAAAAAGAATTTCATTTGATTTGTGAAACTCTAAAGATGCCTAGAAGACAATTAATAAACCGTTTGAGCCCCGAAGAAATGAATTGTGGCATCAGAATGTTGGAATCTGGCGTCTCCCAAAGTCGTATTGCTGGGATTCTGAATGTGTCTCAGAGCGTGGTTTCCCAAATGTGGAGTCGGCATCTTACTCACAGAAATCCTTCACACAGACACGGCGGGGCTCAAGAAAGGGCTACAAGTCAACGCGTTTTTTGTTAATTCAGTCTCGACAACAATGGTTCCTGAAGGCTGCACGTTTGCATAATGAGTTTAGGAACGGAACTGGAGTACGAATTTCACAAACTGTCAGAAACGGGCGCTACGAGTTCGGACTTAATGCCAGGAGGCCTGTTGTACGTGTTCCGTTGACCGGTTGGACTTTGCCAGAACTCACGTCAGGTGGGCGGTTCGTGACTGGACGCCAGTACTGTTTACTGAGGAGTCCAGATTCTGTCTAGACTTCACTCATAAACGTCAATTAGTGTGGCGAGTGTCTAAAGAGCTATTCGGCAGAGCATGATCGCTATGGAAAGGGATCAGTCATGGTTTGCGCTGGTATAAGCATGAACGGTAAAACTGACTTGTACGTAGTTGAAAACGGAATGTTAACGGCAGTGAGGTAATGTAATGAGATTCTTGATTAGTTTGTGAGACCATAAAATTATGCCGATGCTATTGGCCCATACTTTATTCTGATGGACGATAATGCCCGTCCCCACCGTGCCCACCTCACTGATGCCTACCTGGAACGTGAGACAATCATTAGTGTGGACTGGCCTGCTCAATCACCGTATTTAAATCCGATTGAGCATGCGTGGGACTTGCTACAGTGTGCTGTTTCAGCTCGACCTGTGCAGCCGATGACTTTACAGTAGCTCAAAGATGCACTGGTTGTTGAATGAAAGCTGATTCCGCAAAGCCGGATACACATTGTGATTTCGAGCATGCGCAGGCGATGTTGTGCTGTAATTGATGCCGGTGGATGCCATTCACGTTATTAGGCACGTTGTCTAAACATATTTGGATTTGTGAAAAATCAATTGTCCAAATCCCTTTGTGTTACGGCAAATTTTGTGGGTCCAAGACTGTTGTTATTGTCACGCTTGAATGCAGTGTCAGTTGACAATATTAGTCTTTGTGAAGGATATGTTTTCTTTGGATTCAGCTGATTAATTTATCCAAAAAATATTTTGCATTAAAAAAGTGATCCCTATCAAACTTTGAGTAGTATAGTTGAGGGGGAGGTAGCATTTAACCCGTACATAAGTACATACTTTTGTCATCGCTCTAGCGCCTTCATTTCTTGACTGATTTCAATATAACTTCACACAAATGTTCCTTATGACAATATCTCGAGCGAGTTCGATTTTCAAGGTCTTGACCTCAAGGTCAAGGTCACTGTGGCTATTTTTAGAAAAACTTTGTCATCACTCTAGCGCCTACATTTCTTTAACTTCACACAAATATCCCTTATGACAATATCTTGAGCGAGTTCGACTTTCGAGATTGTGACCTCAAGGTCAAGGTCACTGTGGCTTTGTCATTGCTCTTGCGCCTACATTTCTTCACCGATTTCAATATAACTTCACGCAAATGTTCCTTATGACAATATCTCGAGGGAGTTCGACTTTCAAGGTCATAGCCTCAAGGCTAAGGTCTCTGGGGCTATTTTTAGAAAAGAAACTGTCATAGCTCTAAGGCCTACATTTATTGACAGAGTTTAATATAACTTCACACATGTGATGCTTATGATAATATCTCGATAGAGTTTGACTTTCAAGGTCATGGCATCAAGGTCAAGGTCACTGTGGCTATTTTTAGAAAAAAACTTTGTCATCACTCTAGCGCCTACATTTATTGGCGGATTTGAATATAACTTCACACAAATGTTACTTATGATAAAGTCTCAAAGGAATTCGACTTACAAAGTCATGGCCTCATGGTCAAGGTCAATGTGGCTATATTTAGAAAAACTTTCGCATTGCTCTATCGCCTACATTTATTGACGGGTTTTAATATAACTTCAAACAAATGTTACATATGATAATATCTCAAGCTGCTTGGACTTTCAAGGACTTGACCTCAAGGTCAAGGCCATTGAGGTCAAGGCCACTGTGGCTATTTTTAGAAAAACTTTGTCACAACTCTAGCGTCTGCATTTATCGACGGATTTTAATATAACTTTACACAAAAGATGCTTATGATAATATCTCGAGCAAGATCGACTTTCAATGTCATGGCCTCAAGCCAAGGTCACTGTGCCTACTTTTAGAGAAACATTGTCATCACTCTAGAGCCTTTATTTAATGATGGATTTTAAACAAAATTTACACAAATGTTGTAAATGTTAATATCTCCACCAAGTTGGACTTTTGCCAGTGCAGTGTTTTCTACACACAAAGTTGTCTTGTGCAAGGGGATTTGTGGCCCCTGCGATGCCTTGTTTTACAAGATTTATTGTATTAAACAGCCTAGCCTCAAAGTTTTTATCTTGTACAAATATATCAAATGCAACCAAAAATAGGCTGAATAAATAAAATTGTTTCCTTAAAGCGACCTGCAGATGTTTTGTTTGTTCTAGGAGTTAGATAAGCTAACTATATAGACTAGATTTCTATAGTTATTAAAATGTTGCAACTGTGATAGGAAACGTGCAATCTGTTTATATATAATAACTTGGTTTTGGGGATTCTGAATTGGTCCATATATTGAAATTTTAGAAAAATACCAAATGCTCGGCAAAACCTCGCATATTATCCCTTTTAACTTTTTCAATGAATATTAATAATATTTATTATGTAATTTGGACAGTTATGGGTATTATATACTGATGGGTTTATTTTGAATATTGAATACAACCATGATGTAATCCCCATGTGTTTCCCTGGTGTAATTTGTGATTTTCCTGTTGCCAAATTTGATTTTATTGATGAAACGTCTGAACAGTGGTGACACATAAATGCTTATATCTCGATTATTAGAAGCGATATTGCCTTGAATTAAGCATTTATATGCTTCAAAGATACTGTTCTTCTAAAATCAATAAAAAAACAGATTTCGAAAAAAATTGGTCCGAAGACCCATTTTCGCTTGGCCTGGCCCATATTATAAGCTCCCCTGGAGCCTTCCACCCCAGCCAGCTAAAATGTCACCCTGAAGAATACAAATATCAAATTTGGCATTCAAATTATACCACAACCTAATTATAACATGGTTCATTATACAAGAATTCCGCCGAAGGCTATGTCTCGCCTGTAGGGGCGCAAAGTCACCCAACCATGATATGTAGGTCAAGGTCAAACATAGATGCTTGCACAAAAGTTTCCATTCTTAAATGCAAGCTTGTACCAAGTATCATTAATGTAGTTCTTGAGAAATAAACTTGACCATTAGGGTGAACGCTAGGGTGGTCGCAATATTTTACAAAGTCAGTGAACCATGAAATATAGGTCAAGGTCAAATATGGATGCTTGCATTTAAGTTACCATATCTAGATACAAGTTTGTACCAAGTATCATTAAAGAAGCTCTTATAGTTCTTGAGAAAAAAACTTGAACCTCAGAGTGAACGCTAGGGTGGTCGCAATCTTTACAAAGTCAGTGAACCATGAAATGTAGGTCAAGGTCAAATATGGATGCTTGTATGTAAGTTGTCATCCCCAGATACAATTTTGTACCAAGTATCATTAATGAAGCTCTTATAGTTCTTGAGAAATAAACTTGAACCTCAGGGTGAACGCTAGGGTGGTCGCAATATTTTACAAAGTCAGTGAACCATGAAATGTAGGTCAAGGTCAAATATGGATGCTTGCATGTAAGTTGTCATCCCCAGATTCAAGTTTGTACCAAGTATCATTAATGAAGCTCTTCTAGTTCTTGAGAAATAAACTTGAACCTCAGGGTGAACGCTAGGGTGGTCGCAAATGTTGACGCCTTGACAAACGGACGGACGGACGAACAAACAGACGAACGGACAAACGGACGGAAAACCGGGCGCCTATATCGCGCCATGCTAATAGCAGGCGCGACAAAAATGGTTTTGATAGAACACAGTTTCAAGATGGATCCCAAAAATGTATAGTTTATATAGAAATGGTCATTTTTAAATATAATCTATACATTTTTGATTGGATATAACAAGGTAAATTAACAAGCATGATTTCTGTTTTGGACCACAACAACAGTGTTATAAAGAGGTTGGGGTGTATCTGCAACTGTTTCTGTCCAAAATACTTACTGATATAATATAGGTACTGCTATTTTTCTCATCAGTAGAGACAATCATAGACAGGAATGGTTGATGATCGCTAGCATGTGCCTTCACCATAGCTGTTTGTATGTCCCAGTTAGCGCTGTCAAAACTCCCAGTAATAGTCCAGGGACTGACCTCTTCTATATGCTATAAAATTGAAGGATTTAGTTTTTCCCATTTTACAATGAAAACAACAATATTAACCAATTGGCCTATGCCTATCTGGGCGAGGAGAAATAGATTGGGCTGTAAGGTGCTTGCACGCAGAGCTGAAACCAACCACACATGAGTTCTGGTAAGCTGCTTATGTCTAAGCCTACCCAGGCAAAGAGGTGCGAGTTGGACCATCCATGCATACAAACCCTATTGGTATTATTAAGCAGCATGGTTTGAGATGTCATTTCAACTCAATGTAGGATAAAACGCCCACAAACTTGAAAGCAACACTCCAAAATGACCCAAATAGTGCTAACAGGGACGTTAAACCTCAATTCAAACAAATTAACCCATTTTGTACCGGAAATCCCCAAATTGGACCGGTAATTGGCAAACAGTGCAGGCCCAGATCAGACGCCGCAGAATGCGGCGTCTGATCAGGGCTTACACTGTTTGTATAAAGTAGAAGTAAAACAAAGATCAGGAATCGATACAATTAACTTACTCCACCCACCAAAGACACCAAAGGGAAAGAAATACAAACATGAAGCGACCAGACCATAATGGAAACCTAAACAAAGGAAGGCCATAAGGACAGTTACTTTCCCACAAAATGGCCATATGGCCATCCAAAATTAAAAGACACAAGTGATACACACAGTAAGTAACAAACAACAACATAAATAAATTGCCACAGAAGAACCGCCTTGGAACGGTCAGTGGAAAGATTTCCACTGGGGGGCTTAAATCGATTTTACGTGGCCACAATCCTCGCCCTTACTTCCGTCGCGATTTAGACAAATAAATTGTCCAGTCCGCATGAAGGCCTCCTAACTCATCAGTGCAACATCTCCGTGAACACAAAAAATCAAAGAACCACAGAGGTGAGACAACGGTGAGGACTCGACAGCAAGAAACCACTGAAATGCTGGAGCAAAAGAAAACCAACAGTTAGACTCCGATGGGCCAGACCAGAGACAGAGGATCAGGCACCAACCAACATTACCAATAATTAGATCTCTCTAATTCTCAATAAGCCTTTACGTTGGAGCCGTCATAGAATCTGAGGCCTGACCCACCGGCGTGCAATTAAAGAGGGAAGCAAAGTTGCCAACCGTGATTGGGTTAACTACCATGCATGCAGTCTGTCGTATAACATCCATGTTGTACCCAATCTTTTTATATCGAAGAATGATTTTACGAAATTGGGTGCTGAAGTCATTGCGGTTATATATTGTTCTGAATTTATATACTAAGTCACCATAAAATTCGGGTTCCGATAGACCTTGTCGCAGAAGAGATTTAAGTCCAATATTGAATTTTGAAATTAAATCAGAATGGCGTCTATAAAATTTTGAAAATGCTTTGCGTAGTTTATGGTACCGATAACCCTGATTAAGGAGTTTAGCCGTTAATAATTTATTACGAGTGTTGAAGTCAGTTACATGACTACACACTCTAGCAAATAGAATTAACTGCGAAATATAAACGCCATAGGATGGCGCACGAGGAACATCACCATCCAAAAAAGGAAAATTTACAATCTCAAAATCAAAGTCATCGCGTTTATCATAAATTTTGCACGAAACAAACCCATCTACAATAGATAGATGTAAATCCAAAAACGGGGCCTCGGTATCAGAAGAATTTGCTTTATTTAATTGAAGTTCTGGGGGGTAAATCTGACTGATCAAACCATCGAAATACGTATTATCAATATTTAATAAATCATCTAAATATCTAGAAGTGGAGCTAAAAGCTTCAATAATTTCAGATTGGTTATCAATGGAAAGCGACAACATGAAGTCTCTTTCATAACAATACAAGAACAGATCAGCCACAAGAGGTGCGCAATTGGTACCCATCGGAATACCCACAATTTGTCTAAATAACTTAGTACCAAATCTAATATAAATATTGTCAAGTAGAAAGGTGAGGGCATCACACACTTTCTGACATGACCAAAGTGTCTAATTCTTATGCTTTTTAGAAGTGAAAAATGCATTTCTGACATTACATGCAAGATAGAGAGAATCTTCTCTGTGAAAAGCCCATTCAATTAAATCATTAAGCTTTTCTTTTATAAGATTATGAGGAAGTGTAGTGTAAAGAGTGGAAAAATCGTAAGTTGACAGACTTGAAGCACGAAAATGTCTGGATTTCAATTTATTTAAAACCTCATTCGAATTTTTTATAGACCAAAACAGATTTCTTCCTGATCTTTCAAAGACTTTATCACAGTATTTAATCACATGCGTTTTAATAGCAGTAAGACAGGAAGTTAATAATTTAGAAAGTTCAGTGGTAGTGCAAGAGCTAGAATTTGCAACAAGAGGGCCCAGAGGGCCCTGGTTCGCCCACCTGATCCAATGTATAACAAGTGGGCCCCGGGCAAGGTCAATTTTGGCCCCAGGGCTATAATTTGAACAATCTTGGTAGAGGTCCACAAGATGAAGCTTCATATCGAATATGAAAGACCTGGGCTTTCTGACTTCAGAGAAGAAGATTTTAAAGGTTTACCCTGCATACAGAAGTCTATGTAAAACAAGATTTTCCCTATATAAGTCTATGTTAAACCAAAGGGCCCCGGAGCAGGGGCATTTTTGGCCCCAGGGCTATAATTTGAACAATCTTGGTAGTGGAGCGTGATAGCTCAGTGGTTAGTGCACTTGCCTCTGATGCTAAAGGTCCCGGGTTCGATCCCCGGAAGCGGCGATAAAATTTCGGTGTCCGAACACGCTCCATTGGCATCATTTGCAGGGATGAATGTCATTAAGTGCACCGTCCTTCGGAATCGGGACGTTAACTGGAGGCCCCCTGTGCAGGGAGAACCATCCCCTGTGCAGGTTAAAGAACCCTACCATAATTACATGATTACTGTGTAGGCTTTCATACTGCAAAACTAGAGTGTATGTAATATACACCTGCCTAGAATGTCCGCGAGGGCGTATGGTAGTATATATAGAAAGAAAGAAAGAAAGAAAGAAAGAAAGGTCCATTAGCTGAAGCTTCATAACAAATATCAAAGACATAAGCCTTGTGTTTCAGAGAAGACGATTTTTAAAGATTTTCCCTATATAAGTCTATGTAAAACCAAAGGGTCACATGGCGGAGGCATTTTTGGTCTCAGGGATATAATTTGAACAATCTTTATAGAGGTCCACTAGCTGAAGCTTCATAACAAATATCGAAGACCTAAGCCTTGTGGTTTCAAAGAAGAAGATTTTTCAAGATTTTCCCTATATACGTCTAAGTAAAACCGGAGGGCCCCGGAGCGGGAGCATTTTTGGCCCTAGGGCTGCTATAATTTGAACAATCTTGGTAGAAGTCCACAAGATGAAGTTTCATAACAAATATCAAAGACCTGGGCCTTGCAGTTTTAGAGAAGAAGATTTTTCAAGATTTTCCCTATATAAGCCTATGTAAAACAAAAGGGCCCTGGTGCGGGGGCATTTTTGGCCCCAGCACTATAATTTTAATAATCTTGGTAGGGGTCCACTAGATGAAGCTTCATACCAAATATCAAAGACCTGGGCCTTGCGGTTTCAGAGAAGAAGATTTTTCAAGATTTTCCCTATATAAGCCCATGTAAAACCAAAGGGCCCCCGTGTGGGGGGCATTTTTAGCTCCAGCACTATAATTTGAACAATCTTGGTAGGGGTCCACTAGATGAAGCTTCATACCAAATATCAAAGACCTGGGCCTTGCGGTTTCAGAGAAGAAGATTTTTAAAGATTTTCCTATATAATCCTATGTAAAACAAAAGGGCCCTGGTGCGGAGGCATTATTGGCCCCAGCAATATAATTTGAACAATCTTGGTAGGGGTCCACTAGATGAAGCTTCATACCAAATATCAAAGACCTGGGCCTTGGGGTTTCAGAGAAGAAGATTTATCAAGATTTTCCCTATATAAGCCCATGTAAAACCAAAGGGCCCCCGTGCGGGGGCATTTTTAGATCCAGCACTATAATTTGAACAATCTTGGTAGGGGTCCACTAGATAAAGCTTCATACCAAATATCAAAGACCTGGGCCTGGCGGTTTCAGAGAAGAAGATTTTTAAAGATTTTCCCTATATAAGCCCATGTAAAACCAAAGGGCCCCCGTGCGGGGGCATTTTTGGCCCCAGCACTATAATTTGAACAATCTTGGTAGGGGTCCACTAGATGAAGCTTCATACCAAATATCAGAGACCTGGGCCTTGCGGTTTCAGAGAAGGAGATTTTTCAAGATTTTCCCTATATAAGCCCATGTAAAACCAAAGGACCCCCGTGCGGGGGGCATTTTTGGCCCCAGCACTATAATTTGAATAATCTTGGTAGGGGTCCACTAGACGAAGCTTCATACCAAATATCATAGACCTGGGCCTTGCGGTTTCAGAGAAGAAGATTTTTTTAAGTTTGCGGTGAAAAAAATCTATTTTTGGCTACTGTGACCTATATGTGCAACGGACCGGAACCATTTGAACAACTTTGAAAGGGGACCACCTAAGGTTCATTCCTGTGAAGTTTGGTCAAAATACGATCAGTGGTTTAGGAGGAGATGTCGTTTGAAGAAAAGTTTACTGACGCACGCACGGACGCACGCACGCACGGACGCACGACGGACGACGGACAAAAAGTGATCCCAAAAGCTCACCTTGTCACTACGTGACAGGTGAGCTAATAAAGTTCAGAAGAAAACACAATCTGTCACCCCTACATTTCGAAATGGACTCCTGCTATATATAAGAAGGAAGATTCCATTTGGTACAAAAAAGGGTAACAAAACTTTTAACCATTGTCCTGTTGAACCAGGATAATCTCTACCTTTCATAGCAACAGATAAGGTTGGTTTTGTTTTTTTTTGTTTGATTTGAGGTTTAATGTCCCCGTCAACACTGTAAAGGTCATTTCAGAGACGTTGCTTCCAATTTTGTGGGACTTTTACCCGACATTGATATGAAATGACATCTCAAGCCCTGTCGCCCAATGAAACCAATAGGGTTTATTAGCATGGACGGTCCACCTTGCACCGCGGTTCCTGTACAGGCTTAGATCCTCTAAGCGGTTTACCAGTACTAGTGTGCGGGCCGGATTCAGCTCTGCGTGGAAGCATCATTCAGCCCATATATTTCTTCAAGCCCCTATGGGCGGGGGCTGATTTGAGGTTTAACGTCCCCGTCAACACTATTTAGTGTGGTCGGTTTCAGCTCTGCCTCAAAGCATCATGCGACCCAATCTCTTATTCAAAGCCCAAATGGGCAGAAGCCATGCAAACCTCATTTTCAGAGGGGCTTTAAGTTGATAAGAAAGCGTAAACAGGAGTTGTATCCTTTGTAAAAATGGGAGAAAATACACCAGGTGTATCTATTATGCCTGTTAATTTTTTTTTGTGGTGGGGGGGGGGGGCTTTGGCTTTAAATCTTCACTTCCCAGCAGGCACATGACATAATTGTGACATCACATCAATGTCAGTACGATGTCATGACGTTTATGCAACCTCACATCAACATCTGTGCAACGTCGTGATGATGCACCGACGTTGATTTGATGTTGCCCTAGAAACGTGTGCTTGCTGGGTTATATCGAGCTAATGGTTAATCTGAAGTGGAAGAAAATTAAAATCCCTGACCTTCCATTGCAGAAATCGCTTTCTTGCACACCAGACAAGGAAATCCGTGATTTTACCCTGGGATAGAAATTTATGTTCTGACCCTGGTGTTCCAACCCAAAATCGAATATAATTGCGTGTTTGATAAATGCACTGGTTGATTACAACCTCGTATGCGCCGTTGTAAAGGTTGACGTCATGCATGTAACATGACGTCATTAAACATTCACAATGTAGTGTCATCACAATATGGCAGACGTTGGTAACCAAAGTGACTGCAGCATTAAAAATCTGCACTAAAAATGGAAGGTATGCAAGAAAAAGAATCCTATATGGGTGTGAGGTGAGGATAGAAAAATCCGTCCCTCGGGATCACTGTCTGGCATCACTCGGCAAGCCTCGTGATGCCGGACAGTGACCCTCGGGACGCATTTTTCCATCCACCCCTCACACCCATATAAGATTCTTATAGTCTCACATATGGGCCGAGTGAGGCTTGAACCACAGTGTTAAGAAACCTAATGGTTAAGAGTCAGCGCTCATATCCACTAGGTCATGGAGGCCCGCTATTATGCCTGTCATCCTGCAATGAAAGAAAAAAAAAAAACATTTTCCGTGTCCCAGACCTTGCATACAAGCAGGGTATGAGAATTTGGGCTCAGTTTTGGAGGGAAAATTCCTATACAAAATTGTCCTTTGTCTCAGAACTTTTGCAAACCCCTCAAGTACTTTGTCTAGAACATACCTTGAGGGCTGGTTCAACTCCTGAGCTGTTGATAGCTTTTTCATCCATACACATCTTGTAGTAATCTATTATCTTCTTAATAGCTGTAGAATGTTTTCCTTTGTACATATCATCTGATGTCTTGTTCAGAAGCTGAAAGAAGAGAGTACATGTATATACAGAGGTTTCACTATCATCACGAAAAACACGCCTATGTAATTTTGACCCCCCTTGAACCCCACTTTTATATAGTAAAACTGGGGTTTACAGGGGTGAACCTTATTTTTCTTATCTCTACTCTTAAATATAGAATGTGGGTACTCGTTAGAACCGCCTCATCGAGGCGCTTCTAACATGTACCAACAATCAATATTTTGAGCAGAAATAAGAAAAATATCACACATTTTTCAACTTAAATGTTTCGCTTTTTTGGCAGTAACATTTGCAATGTATTTCAATAGGCGTGATCTTGTTATGTTAAACTAAGTAAGTCTAGCAGTGGTGTAGCGAAAATGAAAATATTATTATGCACAAAAGGGAAATAATAACAGGTAAACAGACTAAGCATTTTGGTTTTGGCACCCAGACTGCCAAAACTCCAAATTTTACATAGAGGATCTTACATGAGTGTTCATGTATTAATGAATTTATTAAACGAGTTGATGAAAAAGGATAACATGTGAGGCTTTGCCGAGCATTTTATCCCTTTTCCTCAACGAGTTTAATAAATTCAATAAACGAGTTGATGAAAAAGGATAAAATGCGAGGCTTTGCCGAGCATTTTATCCCTTTTCCTCAACGAGTTTAATAAATTAAATAATACATGAGCACGAATGCAAGCTTCTATTTATCATATGACAAACAAGAGGGCCCAGAGGGCCCTGGTTCGCTCACCTGATCCAATGTATAACAAGTGGGCCCCGGGCAGGGTCAATTTTGGCCCCAGGGCTATAATTTGAACAATCTTGGTAGAGGTCCACAAGATGAAGCTTCATATCGAATATGAAAGACCTGGGCTTTCTGGTTTCAGAGAAGAAGATTTTAAAGGTTTACCCTGCATATAGAAGTCTATGTAAAACAAGATTTTCCCTATATAAGTCTATGTTAAACCAAAGGGCCCCGGAGCAGGGGCATTTTTGGCCCCAGGGCTATAATTTGAACAATCTTGGTAGAGGTCCACTAGCTGAAGCTTCATAACAAATATCAAAGACCTAAGCCTTGTGTTTCAGAGAAGATGATTTTTAAAGATTTTCCCTATATAAGCCTATGTAAAACAAAAGGGCCCTGGTGCGGAGGCATTTTTGGCCCCAGCACTATAATTTGAACAATCTTGGTAGGGGTCCACTAGATGAAGCTTCATACCAAATATCAAAGACCTGGGCCTTGCGGTTTCAGAGAAGAAGATTTTTCAAGATTTTCCCTATATAAGCCCATGTAAAACCAAAGGGCCCCCGTGCGGGGGCATTTTTAGATCCAGCACTATAATTTGAACAATCTTGGTAGGGGTCCACTAGATAAAGCTTCATACCAAATATCAAAGACCTGGGCCTTGCGGTTTCAGAAAAGAAGATTTTTAAAGATTTTCCCTATATAAGCCCATGTAAAACCAAAGGGCCCCCATGTGGGGGCATTTTTCGCCCCAGCACTATAATTTGAGCAATCTTGGTAGGGGTCCACTAGATGAAGCTTCATACCAAATATCAAAGACCTGGGGCTTGCGGTTTCAGAGAAGAAGATTTTTCAAGATTTTCCCTATATAAGCCCATGTAAAACCAAAGGGCCCCGTGTGGGGGCATTTTTAGCTCCAGCACTACAATTTGAACAATCTTGGTAGGGGTCCACTAGATGAAGCTTCATACCAAATATCAAAGACCTGGGCCTTGCGGTTTCAGAGAAGAAGATTTTTCAAGATTTTCCCTATATAAGCCCATGTAAAACCAAAGGGCCCCCGTGCGGGGCATTTTTAGATCCAGCACTATAATTTGAACAATCTTGGTAGGGGTCCACTAGATGAAGCTTCATACCAAATATCAAAGACCTGGGCCTTGCGGTTTCAGAGAAGAAGATTTTTAAAGATTTTCCCTTTATAAGCCCATGTAAAACCAAAGGGGCCCCGTGCGGGGGCATTTTTGGCCCCAGCACTATAATTTGAACAATCTTGGTAGGGGTCCACTAGATGAAGCTTCATACCAAATATCAAAGACCTGGGCCTTGCGGTTTCAGAGAAGAAGATTTTTCAAGATTTTCCCTATATAAGCCCATGTAAAACTTAAGGGCCCCCGTGCGGGGGCATTTTTAGCTCCAGCACTATAATTTGAACAATCTTGGTAGGGGTCCACTAGATGAAGCTTCATACCAAATATCAAAGACCTGGGCCTTGCGGTTTCAGAGAAGAAGATTTTTAAAGATTTTCCCTATATAAGCCCATGTAAAACCAAAGGGCCCCCCGTGCGGGGGCATTTTTGGCCCCAGCACTATAATTTGAACAATCTTGGTAGGGGTCCACTAGATGAAGCTTTATACCAAATATCAAAGACCTGGGCCTTGCGGTTTCAGAGAAGAAGATTTTTTAAGATTGCGGTGAAAAAAATCTATTTTTGGCTACTGTGACCTATATGTGCAACGGACCGGAACCATTTGAACAACTTTGAAAGGGGACCACCTAAGGATCATTCCTGTGAAGTTTGGTCAAAATACGATCAGTGGTTTAGGAGGAGATGTCGTTTGAAGAAAAGTTTACGGACGCACTGACGCACGCACGACGGACGACGGACAAAAAGTGATCCCAAAAGCTCACCTTGTCACTACGTGACAGGTGAGCTAATAAAAACTCATTTATTCATGATTGTTTACAAAAATATCAATATTCCGCCATTAGTAAACGTGACGTCGTTAAGGACGTCGTACATGTAATGTTACGGGGCATATCTAGCTAATTTGCATATTTAATCCACTAGTGGATTATCGAAAATATTACATGGCGTTATTACACTCTCAGACGTGACGTCATATGATAAAATAGGTTAATTGACATATTTATCCAAAACTTAGGTGCCCAAGCTAAAATTTAGGCACCTTGGGCAACTAGGCACCTGTTAGTCTGTATCCCTAAATCATTCTCTGAGATGGGGGCTTCCCTTAAAGGAAAGAATTTGCTCCCTCTGGAGCAAATTCTTTCCTTTAAGAGTAGGCCCCCATAATATGTAATGGATAATTTTATTCTCCCTTAATGCAAATATATTACATTACCCACTGCGATATATGCATAGCTCCAGATAAGGCGATTTTTTCAGCCGAAAAATACTGATATTTTTTCATCCGAAAAATACTGATATTTTTTCATCCGAAAAATATTGATATTTTTCTTATTGCTGCACGAAAACATATGTTGTGGGTAATCATAAGAAGCGCCTCGATGAGGTGCTTCTAATGAATACCCACAATACATGTTTTCATGCAATAAAAAAAATCTTATGTTTATGTGGATACCCCCTCTTATCTGAGGCTATGTACATGTATATGCATTCTATGCCTAGCATCTCATAAAATGGATACTGACAAACAGTACAGACCCAGATCAGACACCACAGATAAGGCATCTGATCCAGGTCTGCAGCATTTGTTTACGGATTGATTATGTCGGGGTATAACATCATGTCAAACATTGTGGGTCACTTTGTGGCATCTCCTCGCAAAATGGTGAAAATAGAAAGAAAGGATACTGTAGAGGAGATGAAAGGCATTGGAAATGTTGCTCGAACAAAATGCGGACAGACGTGCAATAAAGATGGTGACCGACAGTGGCTGATCACAGCAGCCCGTTCCACTGTAGCATTCTGCACATATTTGAGACTATTCTTTCATCAAGAGAACAGGGATTAACATATACTAAGGTTGATGAAGGATAGTTTTTTTTTCAATTCTCTATGTGTATTTCAGTATTGAAACTGTCATCGTTTTAACTTGTTTGTTTGATTTGAGGTTTAACGTCCCTGACAACACTGTATAGGTCATTTTGGAGACGTTGCTTCCAATTTTGTGGGACTTTTACCAGACATTGAGATGAAATGACATCTCAAGCCCTGTCGCCCAATGAAACAGTAGGGTTTAATAGCATGGACGGTCCAACTTGCACCACTTTACCTAGGCAGGCTTAGATCCTCTGAGTGGTTAACCAGTACTCATGTGCGGTCGGTTTCAGCTCTGCGTGGAAGCATCATGCAGCCCATTTATTTCTTCAAGCCCCAATGGGCGGAGGCAGCATTGGCATTATGTAATTACTGCTTATTTTTTTTATTTCTTTAGTCAAGATAGACGTTCTGCAACTTTGTGGTAAACAAACTGTTCTTTTGGCTTTCTGCTTGTGTTGTTTTGATTATGGTGAACTTGTTTTATGTGATGCTTCTTACCTTTTGGGTGTCTTGGATGGGAGGTGTCTAAGGCTGCCATGATTAATCGTATAATCGATTAATCAATCGATAAATTCCACAAAAATGATTATCATTTCTCATTTGCTTTTAATCGATTACTTGATAGGTACAATTTACTGCCCAAAGTTATGCCTAAAATAGCTGGATGAGTGGCAAACAGTGCAGACCCTGATGAGATGCTGCATTCTGCGGCATCTCATCTGGGTCTACACTGTTTGCTCAGGCCTGTCTGTTTAAATATACATATGGTAAAGTGCAACATATGGTAAGAGTCATGCTCAGACAGAAAGCCAGACAGGTAAAATAATGACAAAAATCTTAGCGATTACTTATCGATTATCGATTGCAATGACAGGACTGATAATCGATTATCTTTTCAGCTCCGATTAGCCAGCCCTAGAGGTGTCATGTAAAGGTAATTGTATTGATTCCTTATATTTTGAACAGGTTAGAAAAAACACTCACACACTGGGATTATCGACCCACCACTCTTGTCAGTTTTGTTTGTTTATATTGCAGTTTAACGACCCAGTCAACACTATTTTAGGTCATTTTTAGCCGGTCAGTTTACCTTTCCACACTTTTCCTGGGCAGGTTTATACGTAAGTGGTTAACCAGAACAATGCATTCTTTCACCAGAAACTGACAACTGCCCTTCTTGAGTGAGTGAGTGTTTGAGTTTGATGTCTCACCAACAGCTAAGGTCATACGGAGACTTGACATCAGTTTAAAGACTCATCCGAAAGTCTGGAGAAGCCCGGGGATCAATCCTGTGACCCCTAGTTTACAAGGCGAGTAGCGTAACCACTACACCACGGAGGCTTCTACTGCCCTTCTTGAACCAGCGGAAGGGAGAGAATGACCATAGAAAAGATTTCATGATCAATCCCCACAAAAGAATGTTGCCGACCCGGCAGGTATGGAACCCCGTCCTCCTAACCACCAGTCAGACCCGCATCAGACTGAGCTACCCAGGCCGGTTGTCTTGTCAGTGATTAGATTCCTATTTCCTGTTTGTTTGGATTCAGGTTTTACATCCCCATCAACACTATTCAGGTCATTTTGGAGGCATTGCTTCCAATTTTGTGGGACGTTTACCTGACATTGTGATGAAATGACATCTCAAGCCTTGCCAACCATAACCAATAGGGTTTATATGCATGGGTGATCCAACTTGTACCACTTTGCCAGGGCAGGCTTAGACCCTCTAAACGGTTTACCCGAGTACTCATGTGCGGCTGGTTTCAGCTCTGCGTGGGAGCTTCATGCAGCCATATCTATTTCTCCATGCCCCAATGGGCGGGGGCCCTCCTATTTCCTATATATTACCTCTTTTAAAATATCTTTTATTTCATCTGCAATTTGCGAGAAGGCACCATATTTTGACTTGGATGGTGGAATATCTGTATTTTTCTCCCATTTCCCACATGCATACTCGTAGAAGTCCGTACAAGGATCAACCGTTGTTTCCATTTTGTTGAGAATATACGCACTTTCTTGTACACATTGCTGGGTCATGCATGGCTGATCCTGAAATTCAGAAACACAAACCATAATGATCCTAACCCTTCTCTTGCTGAATATTCATTTAAGCCACACCCATTTCTGTCTCTCAACCAATCAAATGACTTGATGTAATTTATTGTTACAAATTCATAAACTGAATGCCAAACAGTGTAGATCCTGATCAGATGGCTTCTTCAGAAGCCATCTGATCTGGATCTACACTGTTTGCAAAGATAGGGCTTGTCGTGAACAGCATGATAAGGGTTAAGTATTGGGTCAGACAGCCGGCCTAAGCAAACAGTGCAGACCCAGATCAGACTGCTCCTGAAGGAGCAGTCTGATCAGGGTCTACACTGTTTGCCATTCAGTCTTCACTGTTTGGGCTCCTTGGTCAGGATCGCAAAACAAACTTGTTAAAATTATAGGAGAATTACAGCAAGTCCTCAAAAGTGTCACAATTTTTAGGATTTTTATGCTCGAACCAGTAAGACAACCCAATAAAATATAAGCCTCGTCAGGGGGAAAACTGTCTCCTGGGGCCAGTTGTTCAAAACTAACAATGTCATTAGTTAATATATTGTTAAAATTTTGATCATTTAATATGGCAAATATGCTAAACTTTTTGCTGAAAAAATGTGAGCAGCTTTTGCAAATGCAAAAGCTGCTCACATTTTTTCAGCAAAAATACCAAAATTTTAGATATTGCATTTGCTAGAAGAGTTAACAATATGACCACTAACGAGCTCGTTAAGCTGACCATGTCTTGAACAACTGGACCCTGGGTATTTGACCCGGATAAAACACAAACCAGCCTGTTCAGCTATATAGAGTAGCAACAGTTTTGGAATTTTACACATAAATTACAAAAACAAATCCGTGTGACAGAGTGCTCACTTTCATTTCTCCAAAATGGTCATTTTTTTAAAATGAAAATTTGTGATGATTTACTTTTTTATACTTCAAACATAGGTTTTGGGTGCTCATTAGAACCGCCCAAATGCCTCACTGAGGCGGTTTAAGGAGTACCCACAACCTATGTCTTTGAGCAGAAATAAGGAATATAATGCATACCCCTGTAAACCCCAGTTTTCGCTATATAAAGTGACATAATGAGAAACTTAACATACGGGGGCGCAAAGTCATCCAACCATGAAATGTAGGTCAAGGTCAAACATAAAAGCTTGCATAAAAGTTTCCATTCTTAAATGCAAGCTTGTACCAAGTATCATTAATGAAGCTCTAATAATTCTTGAGAAATGGGTGAACGCTAGGGTGGTCGCAATATTTTACCAAGTCAGTGAACCATGAAATTTAGGTCAAGGTCAAATATGGGTGCTTGCATTTAAGTTGCCATCTCCAGATTCAAGTTTGTACCAAATATCATTAATGAAGCTCTTATAGTTCTTGAGAAATAAACTTGACCACTAGGGTGAACGCTAGGGTGGTCGCAGTATTTTACAAAGTCAGTGAACCATGAAATATAGGTCACAGTCAAATATGGATGCTTGCATTTAAGTAACCATCCCCAGATACAAGTTTGTACTAAGTATCATTAATGAAGCTCTTACAGTTCTTGAGAAATAAACTTGACCATTAGGGTGAACGCTAGGGTGGTCGCAATATTTTACAAAGTCAGTGAACCATGAAATGTAGGTCAAGGTCAAATATGGATGCTTGCATATAAGTTGTCATCCCCATACACAAGTTTGTACCAAGTATCAATAATGAAGCTCTTATAGCTCTTGAGAAATAAACCTGACCATTAGGGTGAACGCTAGGGTGGTCGCAATATTTAACAAAGTCAGTGAACCATGAAATGTAGGTCAAGGTCAAATATGGATGCTTGCATGTAAGTTGTCATCCCCATACACAAAGTTGTACAAAGTATCATTAATGAAGCTCTTAAATTTCTTGAGAAATAAACTTGACCATTAGGGTGAACGCTAGGGTGGTCGCAAATGTTGACGACTTGATAAACGGACGGACGGAAAACCGGGCGCCTATATCGTGCCATGCTAATAGCAGGCGCGACAAAAAGCAAGTCACCCGATTGTAACACAAACAAAGCTGTGGTGTAAATGGCCATTTGGTTTGATTGCAGAAAGCATCCGAAAGTTACGCTACCAAATCTTCTGGTGGACTCAGCGAATGACATATAGTGACAACACCTGAATAGCCCCGCCTGGTCAATCTTATCTGCAACTACTATACTAATCCAAACAGGGTATGCAAAGGAGCTTGTAAGACTGCACCACTGCAAGTGCAGGCTTATCTGCACCTTTATAGTTTACAAATGCAACTTGTTTACATCATTTGCACAAAAAAACAAGAGGGCCATGATGGCCCTGGATCGCTCACCTGATCCATAGTGTAACAAGTGGGCCCCAGGGAGGGCCATTATTGGCTCCAGGGCTTTAATGTGCATAATGGTGAGGGAGGTCTTAAAGGTGAAGCTTCATACCAAACATCAACAAAGGCTATAATTAAAGGTCCACTAGATGAAGCTACACACCAAATATCAAAGACCTGGGCCTTGTGGTTTCAGAGAAGAACATATTTTTAAAGATATTCCCAACATCAGCCTATGCAAAACCAAATGGCCCTGGGGCTATATAAGTCTATGTAAAACCAAAGGGCCCCAGGGCTATAATTGAAACAATCTTGGTAGAGGTACACTAGATGAAGCTCCATACCAAATATCAAAGACCTGGGCCTTGCAGTTTCAGAGGAGAAGATTTTTAAAGATTTCCCTTTATTAGTCTATGTAATACCAAAGGGTCTCGGGACGGCGACATTTTTGGCTCCAGGGCTATAACTTGCACAATCTTGATAGAGATCCACTAGATGAAATTTCACACCAAATATCATAGACCTAGGCCTTGTGGTTTCACAGAAGATTTTCCCTATATAAGTCTATGTAAAATCAAAGGGCCCCGGAGCGGGGACATTTTTGGTTTCAGGGCTATAATTTGAACAATCTTGATAGAGGTCCATTAGATGAAGCTTCAAACCAAATATCAAAGTCCTGGGCCTTGCAGTTTCAGAAGAAGATTTTTAAAGATTTTCCCTATATAAACCTTTGTAAAACCAAAGGGCCCCAGGTTGGGGGCATTTTTGCCCCAGCACTATAATTTGCACAGGATCATTCCTGTGAAGTTTGGTCAAAATCTGATCAGTGGTTTAGGAGGAGATGTTGTTTGAAGAAATTGCTTAGGCACGCACAGACGCATGCACAACAGGCAAAAAGTGATCCCAAAAGCTCACCTCGCCACTAGGTGACGGTGAGCTAAAAAATACTTGGCAATCTGAATTCTTT
This sequence comes from Lucinisca nassula, assembly GCA_963580285.1. Classification (NCBI taxonomy): domain Eukaryota; kingdom Metazoa; phylum Mollusca; class Bivalvia; order Lucinida; family Lucinidae; genus Lucinisca; species Lucinisca nassula. Next base: position 32,192,709 of record OY757025.1, on the reverse strand, counting down.
CACAAATTCAAAAACAACATTTTTCTAGTGTTTCATTTTTGACAAACTTCTTATTTCTACATACATGTATATTTGCATTAAAGGTGCATTATTGAGCTATCTGGAAAAAATGCTTCCAAAAATAAAATACATATAGCCGGTATTTTTTTTTAGAACAATACAAATGAATACATTTTATGCAAAAATGCGAACAATTATGATGACAGGTAAATGAGTTTGAGTGGGATTCCCTAACTAGGTTTTGAACACTAGTTAGATCTATTTTTAGTTCGTGACAAAAATAGAATCCCCATATATGATGTTATGCAACGTTCATTTTTGGCCTTGTTTGCTTAGGCCATGCCTGAATCGGAAAAATATGACGCTGAATACCATGCCATAAGTAACGACACTCAAAAACGATACTGTCGCCATGTATGTGTAAAGTGACAGATTTATTTTTAGAACAGAAATTCCGAACACATGTTCAGAGCAAAGGGTAAACACGAATGAAAACAACTATTTTCACCAAGTTCTGAAGCTGTATTTGGCTCCAAAAGTGTACACATGACAAAGTTGTATGCATTGAAGATAAAAACCAGAAAAAAAATTTTGAGACCCAGCAGCTCAATAATGCACCTTTAAAACACTAATTTGTATTTAACAAAATCTGTTTAATAGGGGTTAAGCTGATTTTCTCCTGAAACAATCTAACTCTTCATCAAACTGAAAAAATACTGAAACAATCCTAAGTATTGCCGGCAGATAGGTCTAAGAAAACAGTGCAGACCCAGATCAGACTGCTCCTTCAGGAGCAGTCTGATCAGTGTCTACACTGTTTGCCATTCTATGCTCACCTTTTGGACTCCTGGTTGGATCTTGAAAAAAAAAATCAAAATTTTAGGGGAATTATGGCAAGTCCTGAATCTGAATTCTTAGGATTTTTACAGCAGTAGAAGTTCAATGGAAATCAGCCAACTAAAAACAGAACTTGACCAACAAAGTAACAAACCTAAATGAGAAAACAAAAGTTTAAACAAATGTGAACAGGTTGGACTCAGCTGCAATGAGGCATTCTATCTCAACCGTTTCAACCCGATATACAGATGCACATACCTATGCGAACAGTGCAGGTGTAAGGTGTAAGTTTAACATCCGACCAACAGCTAAAGTCATATTGAGATGGGACCTCGGTTTAACCCATTGTATGCTAGAGGACTCTTCCATTGCTATATGTTGGACAAGTTCATTTGTCATATACTGGACGTCAGGCCTATGTTTTCGTTTCTATTCTTGACAGAAAATTCTGTTAGCAAACAGTGTAAGCCCTGATCAGACGCCGCATTTTGCGGCGTCTGATCTGGGCCTACACTGTTTGCCCCGGTACCCCTTTAGGGGTTTCTGGCATACAAAGGGTTAAAGACCCATCCAAAAGTCTGGAGAAGCCTGGTTTCGAACCCGCGACCCCTGGTTTATGAGGCGAGTAGCATAACGACTACACCATGGTGGCTTCTAGTGCAGATCCAGACAACATGGCTCCTTACCAAATGAGGTTTTGATGAGATGGCTCACCATTCTGTCAATGATTTTAACCCCATGTAGATTGGTAGATTCTTCCATTTTTATGTTTTGGACGAGTCCATTTGTCATTTAAGGGGTGTCAGGTCTATTTTTTCTTGTTATTCTACTTTTGACAGAAAATCGTGTTTGTGAACAGTATAGATCATGATCAGATGCTGTATTAGGTGATGTCTGATCTGGGTGTACACTGTTTGCCTACCTTATTTAGCGTATGTATTCAGACAGAAAGGCCTGAGCAAACAGTGTAGCCCCCAATGGCCTCAGTTCCGCTCAGCAGGGTCTTCCCAAAGGTTGGAAACGCCCATCTATAACGGAACCCCATACTATAATCTTTTTCTGCCTCTGCAGCTTTAAGTCAACCTGAATTAGAACAGGGTATACCTCCAGCCACATAAAACTGGAATGTGATCGTTTCTTATTTATTTTCACAGTCACCTTGAAAAAGTACATTGTTTGGAACAGGATCAGGAAAATACATGTACATTGTGTTAGTTTAGTTAAACAACTGTGTTATATCCAAACAGAACTGTAAAGCATATATAGAAACAAGAATTCCGCCGAAGGCTATGTCGCGCCTATGGGGGTGCAAGGTCACTGAACCATGACATCAAGGCCAAGGTCAAACACAGATGCTTGCATAAAAGTTGCCATTCTTAAATCACCGCGTCCAATCGTAACCCCGAATGAGTGGTCGCAACACCGCATAAGTGGTCGTTTCACGCCGATTTGTGGTCCTTTTTGATAGATTCGCCGCCATTTCTCGCTCGAGGAGACACGGTGAGTAGAAACAAAAGTTCATTTGAAATATACAAACATGTTAATCAACTATGAAAAGTAGCCTATCCGGATCTACATACATTCTTCTAACTGCCAAATCTTCAGTTGATGCATAAACTTTCCTGAATTTGTCAAACACTTCGCGAGATTATTGTTGTATAGGTTCGGCCATACCACAAATAAGCATTCGTACCAGAAAGCTTCGTACTTTTCAAATTTACTCCAAATCTATGAACAACTGGTGAATACAAATGCCTCTGAAAATGACATTGTATCATAATATTGCTTCACCCCCGCCCATAGGGGCTTGAAGAAATATATGGGCTGCACGATGCTTCCACGCAGAGCTGAATCCGACCCGCACACTAGTACTGGTAAACCGCTTAGAGGATCTAAGCCTGTCCAGGAACCGCGGTGCGAGGCGGACCGTCCATGCTGATAAACCCTATTGGTTTCATTGGGCGACAGGGCTTGAGATGTCATTTCATCTCAATGTCGGGTAAAAGTACCAGAAAATTGGAAGCAACGTCTCCAAAATGACCTTTACAGTGTTGACGGAGACGTTAAACCTCAAATCAAACAAACAAAACAAACATAATATTGCTATTCAGTAAAAAATATTGCCGAAGAAACAAACACAGAGACACACTCGACGAAATTGTAGGTAACGCCGGATAAGATGGTATCTGATCAGCAAATTGTCAGTATTTATTCTGCCTGACAAACAATATAATGTGCTATGATAGCTAGTTAGGTAAATAACATTTAATATTTTATATTAATGACAACTGTACTCTCCCATTAATACTACCCCAGAGACTACTCATCGTTCTAAAACTTGATTGATTTTTGTTTGATTTGATTTGAGGTTTAACGTCCCCGTTAACACTATAAAGGTCATTTTGGAGACGTTGCTTCCAGTTTTGTGGGACTTTTACCCTACATTGAGATGAAATGACATCTCAATGCCTGCCGCCCAATGAAACCAATAGGGTTTATAAGCATGGCCGGGCCGACTTGCAGCATTTTTCCTGGGCAGTCTTAGACCTTCTAGGTTGATTACCAGTACTAATGTACGGTCGGTATCAACTCTGCGTGGAAGCATCGTGCAGCCCAATCAATTTCTCCAAGCCCCGATGGGCGGGGGCGGAAAACTTGATTGAAATTGACAAAATGACAAAGAGATGATTTATTTCTTGCCTTATATATTATCATATGGTAACAGCTTCATAGCAATAAAAACTGTAGACAAAAATTCCAGCAAAAGCAACGGTTTTTAACGGTCAGTATATCTACTGTTGGGTTTAAATATACATTACGAAAACATGCCTATTCCACCACAGTCTGAAAATGAATAATTTCAGCTATAAATAACTGAGACAGTTTTATTATTTCTGCACAAAACATAGATTGTGGGCAGTAGTTAGATCCGAATCGCTGAGGCGATTGTAACGAGAACCCACAACTTATGTTCTGAGCATAAATAAAACAAAACTGCATACCCCAGTTTTACAATATGAAAGTGGGGTTCGAGGGCGTCGAAGTTATATAGGCTGTTCCAAGTCGGTGCTTTTTGCTGTGGTTCCTTCCTGTTTTGTGTATGTGGTTCTAATTCTTTCCCTAATAATACACGTTGTTTTATTAATGATTCCTATTCTTCCCGCTTTTTTTATTGTTCATTTTAGTTGCATTTGTCCGTCCAAGTCCATGTTTGTCTTGTTGGTGATTCTGATTCTTTCTCCATTATGTTTGTTATTCATTTTTGGTTACGTTTAGGTATTCTGGGTCACCACCTATTTGGGAAAGAGCTGCTGACTCAGTTTGGCGGTGGTCTGTTTTATTTATTGTTGTCACTCAATGTTTCGACTTCTTTCCCTGGTCAGAATCAGAATCAGAATTGTTACTGGTGACACGTCAAATGACATTCATACACCAGGACCTGTAATGTGGGAAGTTAGTCCCTAGCTCTAACCGAAGAGGTAAATTTAGCTACACAATCATCAGCACCTTCAGCTGTCGAAATAATCGAATCGGGAAGGGCATTCCAATCTCTAATGGTTCTGGGGAAGAACGACTCTTTATAAATGTCAGTTCTTGCGCTAAGGGTCTGAAACGCCAACGAATGGTGATTTCTACAGTGTCTAGCTGGGGGAACAAGGTCACCTGTTGTAATGCTGGCAGCACCCTTTAGACCTTTGTATAAAAGGATTAGCCTACTGTCTTTTCTCCTTTTCTTGAGAGACTCCCATTTTAATTTTCCAAGTATTCCAGTCATGCTCCCAGTTTCAAAGCAGTAATTGCCTGTTACAAATCTAGCAGCTCTATTCTGAACTTTCTCAATTTCATCGTTAAGGACCACTCCACTCCTCAACTGGTGATGTTGTGGGGAGGATTTGGGATTTGATTGTATCAGTTCCTGATCATTACTATTTTTAATTTGTATAGTTGATAATTAACAGGATCCCAACCCTCACGCTCACTTACATTGTGGATCCATTACGAAAACACGCCTTTACAACTACATTGTAAATAATTTTGGCCAAAATGGAAAATTTAAGATGAGAAATTGTGACGTTTTTATTATTTCTGGCCAAAACATAGATTGTGGGTACTCGATAGGTTCTATCACGTACCCACAATCTTTGTTTTAGAGCAGAAATAATAAAAGTAAGGCTTACTCCTTTAAACACCAGTTTCGTTATATAAAAGTTTGGTATCAGGGGTCAAAATTATGTAGGCGTGTTTCTGTAATGCGGTCCACATGAAGATTTCCTTCCTCATCAATGAATCAACTTTAGTAACGAAGAAATTAAAAATAATATACATGTAACATATTTGCGGATATTTTATGCCTATTTTCAGACATCGACCATGACAAAAGAAAAAGACTAAATTGGCGTTATATACGTCCAGGCGTCGGAAAGTCTGTAAACATCAGCCATCAACACCCCGGTCTCGAACACCAGTGAAGAAAAGACATGTAACACCGTTAACTAAAATGCCAAAGACTAACTAAGGACTGATTACGATGATTTGGAATGGGAAGACATAGAAGAGTTGATACCGACCGCACATTAGTACTGGTAATCCACTTAGAAGGTCTAAGACTGCCCAGGAAAAATGCTGCGAGTCGGCCCGGCCATGCTTATAAACCCTATTGGTTTCATTGGGCGGCAGGCATTGGGATGTCATTTCATCTCAATGTCGGATAAAAGTCCCACAAAACTGGAAGCAACGTCTCCAAAATGACCTTTATAGTGTTGACGGGGACGTTAAACCTCAAATCAAATCAAACAAAAATCAATCAAGTTTTAGAACGATGAGTAGTCTCTGGGGTAGTATTAATGGGAGAGTACAGTTGTCATTAATATAAAATATTAAATGTTATTTACCTAACTAGCTATCATAGCACATTATATTGTTTGTCAGGCAGAAAAAATACTGACAATTTGCTGATCAGATACCATCTTATCCGGCGTTACCTACAATTTCGTCGATTGTGTCTCTGTGTTTGTTTCTTCGGCAATATTTTTTTACTGAATAGCAATATTATGATACAATGTCATTTTCAGAGGCATTTGTATTCACCAGTTGTTCATAGATTTGGAGTAAATTTGAAAAGTACGAAGCTTTCTGGTACGAATGCTTATTTGTGGTATGGCCGAACCTATACAACAATAATCTCGCGAAGTGTTTGACAAATTCAGGAAAGTTTATGCATCAACTGAAGATTTGGCAGTTAGAAGAATGTATGTAGATCCGGATAGGCTACTTTTTCATAGTTGATTAACATGTTTGTACATGTTTGTATATTTCAAATAAACTTTTGTTTCTACTCACCGTGTCTCCTCGAGCGAGAAATGACGGCGAATCTATCAAAAAGGACGACAAATCGGCGTGAAACGACCACTTATGCGGTGTTGCGACCACTCATTCGACGTTACGATTGGACGCGGTGTAAATGCAAGCTTGTACTAAGTATCATTAATTAAGCTGTAATAATTCTTGAGAAATGAACTTAACCATTAGGGTGAACACTAGGGTGGTTGCAATATTTTACCAAGTCAGGGAACCATAAAATGTAGGTTAAGGTCAATTATGGATGCTTGCATTTAAGTTTCCATCTCCAGATTCAAGTTTGTACCAAGTATCATTAATGAAGCTCTTATAGTTCTTGAGAAATTAACTTGACCATCTGGGTGAACGCTAGGGTGGTCGCAATATTTTACAAAGTCAGTGAACCATAAAATGAAGGTCAAGGTCAAATAGGGTGGCTTGCATTTAAGTTGCCATCCCCAGATACAAGTCTGTACCAAGTATCATTAATGAAGCTCTTATAGGTCTTCAGAAATAAACTTGACCATTACGTAGAACGCTAGGGTGGTCGCAATATTTTACAAAGTCAGTGAACCATTAAATTTATGTCAATGTCAAATATTGATGCTTGCATTTAAGTTGCCATCCCCAGATTCAAGTTTGTACCAAATATCATTAATAAAGCTCTTATAGTTCTTGAGAAATAAACTTGACCATTAGGGTGAACGCTAGGGTGGTCGCAATATTTTACAAAGTCAGTGAACCATAAAATGTAGGTCAAGGTCAAATAGGGATGCTTGCGTTTAAGTTGCCATCCCCAGATTCAAGTTTGTACTAAGTATAATTAATGAAGCTCTTATAGTTCTTGAGAAATAAACTTGAACATTTGGGTGAACGATAGGGTGGTTGCAATATTTTACAAAGTCAGTGAACCATAAAATGAAGGTCAAGGTCAAATAGGGATGCTTGCATTTAAGTTGCCATCCCCAGATTCAAGTTTGTACCAAGTGCCATTAATGAAGCTCTTATAGTTCTTGAGAAATAAACTTGAACCTTAGGGTGAAGGCCAGGATGGTCGCAAATGTTGACGCCTTGACAAACGGATGGACGAACGGACTAACAGACAAACGGATGAACGGACGGAAAACCAATATAATCTGTATTTTTTATTGGGGTGGGGGGGGGGGATATTTTCTTATCCAAAACTGTTTGTTTTGAGGTTTAACGTCCCCGTCAACACTGTAAAGGTCATTTTGGAGACGTTGCTTCCAATTTTGTGGGACTTTTACCCGACACTGAGATGAAATGACATCTCAAGCCCTGTCGCCCAATGAAACCAATAGGGTTTATAAGCAAGGACGGTCTGACTTGCACCGCTTTGTCTGGGCAGGCTTAGATCCTCTAAGCGGTTTACCAGTACTCGTGCGCGGGCCGGATTCAGCTCTGCGTGGAAGCATCATGCAGCCCATCTATTTCTTCAAGCCCCTATGGGCGGGGGCGGTTATCCAAAACTGTGTTATAAGCAGTGTTTTAAAAAGGTTTATTGTGATTTTACAGAAAGACCTTCGCCTGTCTCAGTAGCTCAGTCTGATGTGCATCTGACTGGTGATTAGGAGGACGCGGGTTTGATACCTGCCGGGGTCGGCAACATTCTTTTGTGGTGATTCATCATGAAATCTTTTCTACGGTCATTCTCTCCCTTCAGGTGATTCAAGAAGGGCAGTTGTCAGTTTCTGGTAAAAGAATGTGCACTGGTTAACCACTTACATATAAGCCTGCCCAGGAAAAGTGTGAATAGGTAAACTGACCGGCTCAAAAAATGGCCTAAATAGTCTTGACTGGGCCGTTATAATCCAATACAAACAAACAAAACAGCAAGTCTACAAGGTGTCCGGATTTTTTAGGATTTTTTCTGTGGGTGTGTAAGCTGATTTCAGTTTTTGCCAGTTAGTCATGCAAAGCTGTATTTTTCCCTCTGAATAGGCTCATATAATCATCCTGCTGAATATAGTAACTTAGCCACACCCATTTCTCACTATCCACCAATCAAATTACTTGATATAATGTATTGGTTCAATTGAAAAACTGCACAACAAACATTCACTCACTGTGCAGATCCTGATCATATGGCTGGTCTAGATCTACACTGTTGGTAAAGGTAGGGGTTGTCATGTTCAGCTTGCCAAGTTTAGGAGGATAAGGGTTAACCATTAAGCTGCCATGAAAAAATGGATCTTAAAATGTCGTCTGTTTTTGTTGTCTGCTGCATTTCTTCTTCTTGAAAACTTGAAAACTTTTTAAACACATTTTTACATACAGGCAAACAGTGTGGACCCTGATCAGACTGCTCCTAAAGGAGCAGTCTGATCTGGGTCCACCCTGTTTGCAACAATGATTTTCAAAAGTAACTGGCAGATTACAAAGCAGACGACAATTGTCTTGATTGGCATTTAATGGGTTAAGCTGTATTAACCCATTTTGTACTGAATGGCATCTTCCCCTTTATATACTGTATAGCAGGAGTAGGGGTTTCAGGATCATTATGATAACAGACCCGTGCGACATAGTGCATTTTTTAACATCGCCAAAATGGCTACTTTTCTGATGAAAATCTGTGATTTTTTCTTATTTATACTGCAAACATAGGTGGTGGGTGCTCATTAGAATCACTTCATTGGGGCGGTTCTAACGAGTACCCACAACCTATTTCTTGGAGCAGACAAGAATTCCGCCGAAGGCTATGTCGGGCCTGTGGGGCGCAAAGTCACCGAACCATGAAATCTAGGCCCAGGTCAAATATTAATGCTTCCATAAAAGTTGCCATTCCTAGATGCAAACTTGTACCAAATATCATTAATAAAACTCTAATAGTTTTTGAGAAATGATCTTAAACATTAGGTTGAACACTCGGGTTGATGCAATAGTTCACTAAGTCAGTGAACCATGAAATTTAGGTCAAGGTCAAACATGGATGCTTGCATTAGAATTGCCATCCCTAGATGTTTGTACCCAGTATCATTAATAAAGCTCTTATACGAGGGTAGGCTGAAAAGTTCTGAGCCTGACCAAGATCCAATGGTTTGTCCATGCTGAAAGTGCCTTATTTTTCAACATAGTCTCCCTTCCTGTCCACACACTTCCTCCAATGATGCTGGAGTCCTTGGATCCCGGTGGTATAGAAGGTCTCATCTTGGTCCCTGAAAAACTCCTCCACAGCAGCTATCACCTCCTCGTCTGTCCGATAATGCTGCCCAGCCAAGTGCTTTTTCATGTTTGGAAACAGGAAATAATCTGATGGAGCTAGATCAGGTGAATATGGAGGGTGATCGACAAGTGTGAAGCCACAGTCATGCACAGCAGCCATTGCGACAACCGATTTATGAGCAGGCGCATTGTCCTGATGGAACAAGACCCCTTTTGTCAATTTTCCGGGTCGTTAAGCCTTAATTGCTTTTCGCAATTGTTTTAGCAGATCTGCATAATACTCCCCATTAATTGTTCCGCCCTTTTGAAGGTAATCTATGAATATTATACCCTTGGCATCCCAGAACACGATGCCATCACCTTCCCTGCAGAGGAGGTGAACTTTGCCTTCTTTGGAGGGGGTGAGCCAGGGTGCTTCCATTGCATGGATTGTCTTTTGGTCTCTGGCTCAAAGTGATGAGCCCAACACTCATCCTGAGTGACAAAACGATCAAGAAAACCATCTTTGTCTGCTTCAAAAATAGCCAAGTTGGCTTGTGACAGGTTCAGTCTGGTCAACTTTTGGTCAGGCGTCAAAAGCCGTGGCACCCATCTGGCGGAAACCTTCGACATTCCTAATTCACTGTGTAGAATGTTCTCTACTCGTTCACGGGAGATGCCAACAGTGTTAGCTAACTGATTCACAGTTAAACGCCTGTCATCCATCACGGCCCTGTGCACTTGGCTGATGGTTTCCTCAGTTGTTGCCGTTGTGGGTCGTCCACACCGGTCATCATCTTCAAGGCTGTCCTTGCCCATCTTAAAATTTGCTGCCCACCTTTTCACGGTTGCATACCAAGGAGCATCATCCCCTAATGTAGCAACCATATCGGCATGAATGTCCTTAGGAGCTAACCCCTTTTTATGGAGGTACTTGATGACACCACAATGCCAGATTTTGTTCATTTTCTCAAGAACCTGCTAGTATCAATTTTCAAAGTCTAGAATTTCTACGTTATTGCAGGTAAACTTGAACTCATTTGAGTCAAATCAAGTAATAAAGGTTTGGATTTAATGAATACAAAATTTTATGGGTGTTCCATGCCTGCTTCTTAACTTGACCATTAGGTGAACGCTAGGATGGTCACGATATTTCACAAAGTCAGTGAACCATGAAATGTAGGTCAAGGTCAAATATGGATGCTTGCATTAAAATTGCCATCCTTAGATACGAGTTTGTACAAAATATCATTAATGAAGCTCTCTTAAAGTTCTTGAGAAATTAACTTGAACATTAGGGGGAACGTTAGGGTGTTTGCAATATTTTTCAAAGTCAGTGAACCATGAAATGTAGGTCAAGGTCAAATATGGATGCTTGCATTTAAGTAACCATTCCAAGATACAAGTTTGTACAAAGTATCATTAATGAAGGTCTTATAGTTCTTGAAAAATTAACTTGACAAATAGGGTGAATGCTAGGGTGGTCGCAATATTTTACAAAGTCAGTGAACCATGAAATATAGGTCAAGGTCAAATATGGATGCTTGCATATAAGTTTCCATCTACGGCAAAGCAGACAACAATTGTCATGATTGGCATTTTATGAGTTAAGCTGTTACAACAGAGCTCAGAGCTTTAACCCTTTTATTATACGAGAAACCTGAAAATGGTTATTTAAATGGCAAACAGTGCAGGCCCAGATCAGATGCTTATCAAAACGCAGCACCTGATCAGGGCCGAAAATGGTTGCAGAAAGTCCAGCGGCTGTCTGAATAAATTTCTAAAAATAACTACCTGACACCCCTAAATTTTGAAATGGACTCCTGTTATAAATTATAAGGGGGGAAGATTCTATTAATTCTGTACAAAATGGGTTAATATTCATTGACTGGCTAATAGCTCTTGGTAGTAATCAATCAGAGTATTATTTGAACATAATGTGTGACCAGCTGTTACATTTGTTAATACAGCTTAATCAAAACAGATTCATCACGTGAACTAATCCATTGAATGAACACCCCCTAAACCCCACTTTCTATAGAAACAAGAGGGCCAAATGGCCCTATATCGCTCACCTGTGTACCAGAAAACCATTAATGATGTTTTAAGAATGCCCATCGGGGCTTGAAGAAATAGACTGGTGCTTCTATGCAGAGCTGGAACCAACCACACATGAGTACTGGTTAACAGGTTCTAAGCCTGCACAGGAAAAGTGGTGCCAGTTGGACCGTCCATGCATAATGACCCTATTGGTTTCAATGGGTGGAAATGGCTTAAGATATAATTTCATCTCGACGTTGGGCAAAAGTCCCACAAAACTAGAAGCAACGTCTCCAAAATGACCTACACTGTGCTGACAGGGATGTTAAACCTCAAATCAATAAACAAGGGCAGGTAACTCCAAAGTTGTTTGTCTCATCCAGCCGAAATTCCAACTCTATGTAGACTCTATGTCCCTCCTGGTTATCTGCAAGTTTGATGAAGATCAGATCAGAAATGGCGGAGAAAAGTTGGTAAAGTCATTTTTCCATTGTAAGTCTATGGGAAAATTGTTCACGCTCTAAGGGCTGTAACAGCAAAACCGAATGTCAGATTCAAGCCAAATTCAAACTCATCTGAGGTTTTATGCTTGTTCTCGTTTACTGAAAGTTTCAAAACGATCAGATTAGAAACGGCTGAGAAAAGGTGGAGACACTATTTTTCACTAATATTTATGCTCAAGGGCAGGTAATTCGAAAGCCTTTTGAAATTCGAACTAAACATAGACTGTAAGCTCCTTCTGGTTATCTGGAAGTTTGATGAAGTTCAGGTTAGAAATAGCCAAGCAAAGTTGGAGACATCGTGTTCCCATTGTAAGTCTATGGGAAAAATTTTCACCATCAAGGGGATGTAACTGGAAATCTGGTGGTCAGATTCAAGCCAAAATCGAATATATTATTACAGATTTTATGCTTATCCTCGTTTACCAAAAGTAACAAAAATATCAGATCAAAAACGGTTGCGGAAAGCTGGATACACCATTTTTCGCTAATATTTATGCTCAAGGGCAGGTAACTTAGAAGTCATTTAACGTGTGTGGCCCAAATTCAAACTCAACATAATCTGTATGCCCCTCCTGGTTATCTGCAAGTTTGATTGAGATCTGATTTGAAATGGTCGAGAAAAGCTGGAGACGTCTTTTTCCTCTTTCACACTCAAGGAGATGTAACTGGAAAACCACTGGTCAGATTCAAGTCAACTTTGAACTCGCTCGAGATTTTTTATGCTTGTTCTCTTTACCAAAAGTTACAAAATGATCCAATCAAAAACAGCTGAGAAAAGCTGGAGACACCATTTTTCACTTACATTTATGCTCAAGGGCACGTAACTCAGAAGCTGTTTGCCCTGTGCAGCCTAAATTTGAACTCAACATAGACTGTAAGCCCTTCCTGGTTATCTGCAAGTTTGATGAAGATCAGATCAGAAATGGCGGAGAAAAAGTGGAGACGTCGTTTTACCCAAGTCTATGGGAAAATTTTTTCATACTCAAGGGGATGTAACTGATAAAAACGCTCTTCAGATTCAAACCAAATTTGAACTCGTCCAAGATTTTATGCTTGTTCATGTTATGAAAAGTTACAAAAATATCAGATCATAAACGGCTGAGAAAAGCTGAAGACAACATTTTTCACTTATATATATGCTATATGGCAGGTAACTCCAATGCTATTTGTCTCGTGCAGCCCAAATTTGAACTCGACGTAGACTGTAAGCCCCTCCTGGTTATCTGCAAGTTTGATGAAGATCGGTCAGACATGGCCGAGAAAAAGTGGAGACGTCGTTTTCCCCATTATAAGTCTATGGAACCTTTTTGTTTCCATGACAACCACAGTTCTGATCAAAACTGGTCCAAAATCTAATGCAGTCAATCCACTAACCCAGTGATGCTGCACATAAAATTTGATTGGGATTGGCCAGCTAGTCACTTAGATATTCAAGTTCAAAGGTGTGGATGACGGACGGAGGCCAGACAGACGCCAGAGGGACGCTGGACGGACGCCGGATGCCTATCTATACTATAAGCTCACCTTGTGAGCCTTCGGCTCAGGTGAGCTAAAAAGATCAGATCATAAATGGCTGAGAAAAGCTGGAGACACCATGTTTCACTTATATTTATGCTCAAGGGCAGGTAACTCCAAAGCTGTTGGTCCTGTGCAGCCCAAATTTGAATTCTTCGTAGACTGTAAGCCCATCCTGGTTATTTGCAAGTTTGATGAAGATCGAATCAGAAATGGCTGAGAAAAAGTGGAGACGTTTTCCCCATTATAAGTCTATGGGAAAATTTTTCACGCTCAAGGGGAAGTAACTGGAAAACCGCTGGTCAGATTCAACCCAAATTCGAACTCGTCCGAGATTTTATGCTTGTTCTCGTTTATGAAAAGTTACAAAAAGATCAGATCATAAACGGCTGATAAAAGCTGGAGACACCATTTTTCACTTATATTTATGCTCAAAGGCAGCTAACTCCAAAGCTGTTTGTCACGTGCAGCCCAAATTCGACAGACTGTAAGCCCCTCCTGGTTATCTGCAAGTTTGATGAAGATCTGATAAGAAATGGTCGAGAAAAAGTGGAGAAGTCGTTTTCCCCATCATAAGTCTATGGAACCTTTTTGTTTCCATGGCAACCAGAATTCCAATCTGATCAGCCTAAAAATCCTTATCATGGAGCCTTTCCCCCTACCTGATGATGCTTCTCAAGAAATTTTATCAAGATTGGCCATGGGGTATTAGAGATATACTTATTTGAAATTGTTTACGGACGCACGCACGCACGACGGACAAAATGTGATCACAAAAGCTCACCTTGTCACTATGTGACAGGTGAGCTAAAAACTGGGGTTTAGGGATATATACATTATTTTTCTTTTTTTGTTGTGCCTGTTATTAGCATGCTGCGATATAGGCGCCCGGTTTTCCATCCGTTTGTCTGTTCGTCCATCCGTTTGTCAAGGTGTCAACATTTGCGACCACCCTAGCGTTCACCCTAATGGTCAAGTTTATTTCTCAAGAACTATAAGAGCTTCATTAATGATACTTGGTACAAATTTGTATCTGTGGATGGCAACTTAAATGCAAGCATCCATATTTGACCTTGACCTACATTTCATGGTTCACTGACTTTGTAAAATATTGCAACCACCCTAGCATTCACCCTAATGGCCAAGTTTATTTCTCAAGAACTACAAGAGCTTCATTAATGATACTTGGTACAAACTTGTATCTGTGGATGGCAACTTAAATGCAAGCATCCATATTTGACCTTGACCTACATTTCATGGTTCACTGACTTTGTAAAATAACTTTGTAAAATATTGCGACCACCAGAGCGTTCACCCTAATGGTCAAGTTTATTTCTCAAGAACTATAAGAGCTTTATTAATGATACTTGGTACAAACTTGTATCTGTGGATGGCAACTTAAATGCAAGCATCCATATTTGACCTTGACCTACATTTCATGGTTCACTGACTTTGTAAAATAACTTTGTAAAATATTGCGACCACCCTAGCGTTCACCCTAATGGTCAAGTTTATTTCTCAAGAACTATAAGAGCTTTATTAATGATACTTGGTACAAACTTGTATCTTGGGATGGTAACTTAAATGCAAGCATCCATATTTGACCTTGCAGGGATTTTCCTACCATTCATAATCAGGGTCCAGGGGCCGTTGGGTTTGGGAAAATAGCTCACCAATATGTAAAGTTGGGAATTTATATCAGTTGTAACTTTGTCAATTTTGGTTCAATTTTCATGAAATTTTCATTAAATGTAGCACAAAATCAGAAATTGGGAAATTTGTTGTAAAATTTGGGAATATCTGTCTCTAAATTGGGAAAAATAGGGGCCGATTACTGGCCCCAAATTTGCACTAGGAAAATCCCTGCCTTGACCTATATTTCATGGTTCACTGACTTTGTAAAATCTCAAATCAAACAAACAAATAAACACCGGGATTTTGGGTACTTATATGAACTGCCTAAATTCAAATTAGTACCCACAATCTATGTTTTGGAATCAAAACTAGGAAACTACAGCGAAATTCCGCTATTAAAACCACCTAAAATTAAGACTACCTGCTTTAAAAAGCTTATTTAGCAGGCTGCAGTTATTCTTTCTTTGTGT
The DNA here is from genome assembly GCA_963580285.1 of Lucinisca nassula. Taxonomy (NCBI): domain Eukaryota; kingdom Metazoa; phylum Mollusca; class Bivalvia; order Lucinida; family Lucinidae; genus Lucinisca; species Lucinisca nassula. The sequence continues at coordinate 32,177,210 of OY757025.1, read as the reverse complement.
TTTCTGCATACAGTGTCTTTTGGTCAGAGACCACCTTTAGGACTGTTCAAAAGTGGACTTAAAGACCACTTTTGAACAGTCCAAAAGGTGGTCTTAATATAGGAATTTTACTTTACTATGTTTGTACCCCTGCAAACTCCACATTTCTCTATATAAAGACGTGTTTACAGTGGTGTCCATTGCACAGACTAAACTTGAACTGTCTGACTAATATACCCCGGCTTTAGCACTGAAATTTTGATACCAGAGGGGTTTTGGAGTTATTATCTGAACAAAATTCTTAACAAACTAGCAACAGTGACTTTGACCTTAACCAGACCCATATGAAATTTATCTCATGCACATATAAACCTCATTAAGAATGCACATGCAAAACTTGAACTCAATCAATGAAGAAATGTGGCAGTAGTTTGCATCACAAGATTATTCTATTTTTAGCAACAGTGACTTGACCTTGACATGACCCATATGAAACTTATATAATGAATTCATAATGAATGCATATGCAAAATTTCAACTCAATCGGCAAAGAATTGAGAAGTTATAAGCATCACAAGATTATTCTATTTTTAGCAACAGTGACCTTGACCTGACCCATATGAAATTATAAAAACGTCATCCACATAAAACCCATTAAGAATGCACATGCAAAATTTGAACTGCATTGTGAAGAAATATGGGAGTAGTTGGCATCACAAGTTTATACTGTTTTTAGTATCAGTGACTTAACCTTCACTTGATGGAGATGAAATTTATGTTATGCACATCTATATCTCATTATGAATGCATATGCGAAATTTGAAGTCAATCAGTGAAGAAATGTGGAAGTAGTTCTCATCACAAGATTATTCTGTTTTGTTTGTTTGTTTGCTTAATTTGAGGTTTAACGTCCCCATCAACACTATGTAGGTCATTTTAGAGACGTTGCTTCCAGTTTTGTGGGACTTTTACGTGACAATAAGATGAAATGACATCTCAAGCCCTGCCGCCCAATGAAACAATAGGGTTTATAAGCATGGACGGGCCGACACACACCGCTTTGCCTGGGCAGGCTTAGATCCTCTAAGGGGTTTACCAGTACTCGTGTGCGGGTCAGTTTCAGCTCTGCGTGGAAGCATCATGCAGCCCATCTATTTCTTCAAGCCCCGATGGGCAGGGGGCTGAATTAATTTGGACACCTTGAGGACTTGCTGTAATTCTCCTCAGACTTTTTTAACAAGTTTGTTTCACAATCCAGCAAGGAGTTGAAAATGTGCAGATGGAATGGCAGTGTAGACCCTGATCACACTGCTCCTACAGGAGCAGTCTGATCTGGGTCTGCACTGTTTGCTTAGGCCTGGCTATCCCAATACTTAGGATCATTATGGTACATCTGTATATGGGACCCTGCCCGTCTGGGCTTGGTAAAATACACTGGGCTGCATGTTGCTTCCTCGCAGAGATGAAACCAACTGCTCATGAGTATTGGTAAACCACTTAGAGGGTCTAAGCCTGCCCAGGCAAAATGGTGTAAGTGAAACCGTCCGGGTATATAAACCCTACTGGTTTCATTGGGCAGCAGCGCTTCAGATGAGTCATGTTATCTCAATGTTGGGTAGAAGTCTCCAGAATGACCTATATAGCGTTGAGAGGGGTGTTAACACTTGACCTGTTGAATATTTAAATATGCCACACCCACTACTGATTATCAACCAATCAGATTACTTGATGCAAATTATTGCAAAAAATTCACAATCTGAATGACAAACAATGTAGATCCTAATCAGATGGCTTCCTCAGAAAATATCAGTATGCATCATCTCGGAAGCTATTGTTTTCGTATCAAGTGTGCGCTAATTAGGTAGATTTTTCACCAAGATTTTTTTACAGGATTTTGAAAAAAAACTAAGGGCATGGTGTGGTAATTAGGGCGAATACGGTAAGCCTAAAATGAATAGACAAAACAAACATCTGGATAATAAAGGATGATTTTCAAATAACATCAAAGGACTGCCATCTCCGTAAAATTATGTGAAATCTTATGACTTTAAATTGATCTCTGAATGAAAATCTAACCAGAGTAATGTCTATAATTACAGAAACCTGTAATTACCATAAACTTAAACAAGAGGCCCATGGGCCACTATGCTCACCAGAGCTCAGGTAGGCACTGCCCAATGGCTGCCATGTATTTTAACATGATATAATTTTAATCTACCAAATGAACCCCCATGTCCAAATGAGCACCCATATGGACTCAGTATCTGTAACATTAGGCCTTTTATGAAGTAGAGGGGGTGGGGCATGGACCCAATGGAGCCCTGGTTGGTATCACTAAATGCGTCTTAGCATAAGGAACAAGAATATATATGGTTTAGAAGTGGGGATCTGTAAGGCATCTTAAGTGGTGGAGGGGTTGGGGCATGCCCTATTGACCCCAGGAAAGCCCAAGATTGTTGTCCCTAAATGTGTCTTATCATCAGGACCAAGTATATATATGGTTTAGGGGTTGGAATCTGAATGGTTTCTGAGATTTGAGGCCCTTTTATGAAGTGGAAAGGATAGGAATGGCCCTGTGGACCCCCCTACAGTAGGTGTGCTAATAATAAGGAACAAGAATATAAAATTATATGATTATGGGGTGGGAATTTGAATGGCTTCTGAAATATAAAGCCTTTTATGAAGTGGAAGGGCGGGGCACATTGCCTCAGCACAAAGAGACCCCCAGGTTGGTGTGATTGAACGAGTCATATCATAAGGAACAAGTATATGGTTTAGAGGTGGGGATCTGAACTATTTCTGAGATATATGGCTTTTAATGAAGTAAAATAATGGGGCATGGCCTGGGCATGCCACGGGGACTCCCAAGCTGGTGTCACTGAATGCGTCTTATCATAAGGAAGATGAATATATACGGTTTAGGGTGGGGCTAAGAACACTTTCTGAGATATAAGGCCTTTTGTGAAGTGGAGGGGTGGGGCAAGGCCCCAGGAGACTCCCAGGTTGGTTTCAATGAATGTGTCTTATCATAAGAAACAAGAATATATATGGTTTAGGGGGTAGCCATCTGTAGGGTTTCCGAGATATTGTGAGATTATGAAATGGAGAAGGTGGGGCATGGCCCCAGCACATCCCTGGGGACCCCCAGTTTGGTATCACTGAATGCGTCTTATCATAATGAACAAGAATATATGTGGTTTAGGGGTGAGGATCTTAACAGTTTCTGAAATATATGGCCTTTTGTGAAGTGAAGGGAGGGGCAAGGCCCCCGCCCATCCCTGAGGACCCCCCAGGTTGGTGTCAATGAATGTGTCTTATCATAAGGATCAAGAATATATATGGTTTAGGGGCCGGGATCTGTAAGGTTTCTGAGATATTGGGCCTTTTATGAAATGGAGGGGGTGGGGCATGGCCCCGGCGCATCCCGGGAACTCCCAGGTTGATGTCACTGAATGGCTCTTATCATAAGGAACAAGAATATATATGGTTTAGGGGTGGGGATCTGAATGGTTTCCAATATATTGGGCCTTTTATTAAGTGGAGGAGTTGGGGCATGGCCTCGGCGCATCCCTGAGGACCCCTAGGTTGATGTCACTGAATGCGTCTTATCATTAGGAACAAGAATATATATAGTTTAGGGGTCGGGATCTGAATGGCTTCTGTGATATATGTCCTTTTATGAAGTGGAGGGGGTGGGGCATGGCCCCGGCACAACCTGGGGGACCTTCAGGTTGGCATAAAAGCATACGGCTGAGAGAAGTTTACTCAAGAAACATTTCTATAAAAGTTTTGTCAAAATATCTGCAATGACTTGGCAGTAAATGCCATTTTTCAATTTTCCCCATTATAAGTCTATGGAAACTCTAAGTTGCCATAGCAACCAAACTAATGAGCCGATTTTCATAAAAAACACAAACTTTCAATCCCCAGCCCAAGGATGCTACAGATAAAATTTGGGCCCAATCGGCCCAGTGGCTTCAGAGGAGAAGATGTTTAAAAGTGTTGACGTCACACGATGACGCACCAGACGCAGACGCAGACGCCGACGGACAACTGCCTATCCTATAAGCTCCCCTGGAGCCTTCGGCTCTGGTGAGCTAAAAACTTAATAGGCCATGGAGCATGCCTCTTCAACGAAGAATAAAATAATTCTGTACATAAACACCCTGAAAACATACCGTAAAAATCCTAAAACTTTCATTACGAAAACACGCCTATACTAATACATTGTATTACCTATTTCGCAGTTAAAATTAAAATTTTAAGAGGGAAAATTGTGATATTTTTCTTATTTCTGCTCAAAATATAGATTGTGGGTACTCGTTAGAACCGCCTTGATGCGGTTCTAACGAGTACTCACAATCTATATTTTGGAGCAGAAATAAGAAAAATAAGGTTTACCCCTGTAAACCCCAGTTTTACTTCATAAAACTGGGGTTCAACGGGTTCAAAATTATATAGGCTTGTTTTCGTGATGGGACGCCTTGAGGACTTGCTATAATTCTCCTAAAACGAGCAGTAATGATTCCAAAGGGTGCAGTCAGAATGGCAAACAGTACAGACTCTGATCAGTCTGATCTGGGTCTGCACTGTTTGCTTAGGCATATCTGTCCCAATGCTTAGGATCATCATGATATACAACCCTCCATGACCGCGCATAAAAATAGCTTTGTATCAATGGCCAGCCATACACTCAAATGCAAAGCAAAGATTCTGATCAGACTGGGGAAGGGGGGTGGGGGGGGGGGGGGTTAGAAATTCTAGGTAAATTCTCAGATAATCAGACAATTGTGTTATCAGAGTACAGTTGCATTTTTCTGTTGATCTTTAATCCTGTAACCTGGAAAAACAGATAGCTTACACTCTACTGACCTGGTTTGTGACCATTTGTCAAACTATGAACACGGCCAAAGGTTATAAAACTTTTCATGCTCAGCTCACTTAAGTGTGTTTGAAATGCTTATAATTATTAAAATACAATAAAATGAGGCTATTTGTCTGCTCAAATCAGCAATGAATGTTGTTTATCCTGCTTATAAATATGAAAATGCCAACAATAATAATTGTTGGCATTTTAAATTTATGAGCAAGACAAATTGTGTGTTAAGCATGAAAAAAGTACCCAGGATACCAACCTTGTCTTTCTCTGGTCGTGAAGCAAAATACTGCCATATCAAAACAACAGTGAGACATGTGATCAGTACAACAGAAAATGCTAGAAGGTAGATAAATTTCCTCTCTCGTTTGTTTCGGAATATATCCGTGGGGCCCTCACTTTTGATTGGATCTGAAGAAAAAGAGAGAATCAAAAATTGTTACCGAAATGATCCTAAGTTTTGGGACAGACAGGCTCAAGCAAACAGTGCACACCCAGATCAGACTGCTCCTGAAGCAGCAGTCTGATCTGGGCCTACACTGTTTGCCATTCCATCTGCTCCTTTTGGACTCATTGCTCGGTTTTGAAACAAATCTGTTGAATTTTTTAACAGAATTACATGTCCAAATTTTTAGGATTTTGACGGTGAATTTGACTTAGTTACAAATTTATTCTGAATTTCAATTTCACAGAGATCTAGAATAGACAATATCCATAGGAACAGGTCCTTTACTCTTATCATGCTGTTCACGACAACCCATATCTTTGGAAACAGTGTAGATCCAGATCAGATGGCTTCTGAAGAAGCCATCTGATCAGGATCTACACTGTTTGACATTCAGTTTATGAATTTGCAGCAATAAATTACATCAAGTAATCTGATTGGTTCTGAGTCAGAGATGGGTGTGGTTAAAATGAATATTCAGCAGGATAAGCGTTAAACACAAATTTATTCTGAATTTCAATGTCATAGACACCTAGAATAGATAATATCCAGGGCACAGGTCCTTAAATTCACAAGCTGAACTGTTTTGGTTGATCGTTTGTCAATCGACCCAAAGCTACTAAGCACAGAAATTCTTCAGTGCTGAAGTCCACATGACAATCACTTGATTTGGAGGAAATCCAGGCACATCTAATAGTTATTTATAGACAAGAGGTTGATGATGGACCTAATTTGTTCACCTGAATTATGATGTCATCACGAAAACATGCCTATATAATTTCGATTCCCTTGAACCCGACTTCTATAAAGAAAAACTGGGGTTTACAGGGGTAAACCTTACAATTTTCCTTATTTCTGCTCTAAGATATAGATTGTTGGTACTCGTTAGAACCGCCACGATGAGACAGTTCTAACGAGTACCCTCAATCTATATTTTGAGCAGAAATAAGAAAAATATTACAATTTTTCATCCTAAAATCTTTGTTTTTTCGGTGGTAAACCTTACAATGCATTTGTATAGGCGTGTTTTCGTAATGATTAGCTTGGATCGGAAGATCATCAATCTGATTGATGGTTCAGTGCAAAACTATGGCATCTGGCATTTATTTATTTATTTTTACAGCTGGAACAGTTTGCACTTTATAATCTGTTATTAAGGATGGGGGGATGGGGGGGGGGAACTGTCTAAATGCCACTGAAAAATAATTGTTCCTGAGTGTGGGCTGGATATCATGTAAAGAATTTTCTAATTTTAGCTCTGGCTTCCTTTTTTCCAGCTGATTTGACCATTTTAGCAATTTTGGTATAGGGACATAAGAGGAAAATTCCATATAAGTTTATTTTGAAATGGGGTCAGTCGTAACAAGGAAATGGCTTTCACTTTTATTTTTTTATTATTTTGAAATCAGGCCATTGGCCTAGGAGATGTCGTGCAAAGAAAGGTTTTTCTAATAGCTCTGACTGCCATTTTGTTAAGCAGAGCGGAACCATTTTAGCAATTTTGGTAGAGGTTCACAATAATCAGTTGCATTAGAAAAACATGCCTATACAAATACATTGTCAATTTTTCAGCCAAAACATGGAAATTTTAAGATGAAAAATTGTGATTTTTTTCTTATTTCTGCTCAAAACCTAGATTGTCGGGACTCACAGCCTCGATGAGGAGGTTCTATCGAGTACCCACAATCTATGCTTTTAAGCAGATATAAGGAAAATACTGTTTACTCCTGTAAACCCCAATTTTACTATATAAAAGTGGAGTTTAAGGGGGTCAAAATTATATAGGCGTGTTTTCGTGATGGTATGAAATTATTTTGAAATCGGACCATTAGCCAAGGAGGAGATGATGGATTTCTATTTTTGGCTCTGGCCTCCATTTTGTTCGGTAAAGCAGAACCATCTAAGCAATGTTGTTAGAGGGTCACCCAATGAACATTTCTGTTAAATTATTTTGAATCGTTTAAAGGTGTTTCTTTTTTAAGCTTTGGTGGCCATTTTGTTTAATGGAGCAGAACCATTTTAGCAATTATGGTAGAGGGTCTCCAAAGGAACATTTCTATAAAATTATTTTGAAATCGGGCTATTGACCTAGGAGGTGGTGTTATTTAAATGTTTTTCTATTTTTTTGCTCTGGCAGCCATTTTGTTCAGCTAAGTGGAACCATTTTAGCAACTTGGTAGAGAGTCATGCAAGGGACATTTCTGTGAAATTATTTTGAAATCAGGCCATAGGCCTAGGAGGAGATCTGATGTCATTTAAAGGTTTTTCTATATTTAGCTCTGGTGGCCATTTTGTTTAGCAGAGTGGAACCATTTTAGCAATTTTGGTAGAGGGTCATCAAAGGAACATTATAATTTTGTGTGAAATTATTTTGAAACCAGACCATTGGCCTTGGAGGAGATGAGTTGTCGTTCAAGGGTTTTTCTATTTTTAGCTCTGGTGGCCATTTTGTTCAGCAGAGTGGAACATTTTTAGCAATTTTGGTAGTGGATCATCCAACACATTTGTGTGAAATTATTTTGAAATTGGCTTAGTGGTTTTGGAGGAGATGTGATTTGGAGAAAATGTTGACAAACGGACAGACAGCAAACACAGTGCAATCACAATAGCTCACATTGAGCACTGCTAAAACAGTTGTGCCATAGTAGTTCTTATCATTATGAGATCAGTGTTGCTTAAGAGGCTTTTATGTATAGAAAATAGACAAGGAATCATGGGTTGGGCTTGGCAAACATGGTCTGATCAGGGTCTACATTGTTTGCTTACAATACAGGAAAAGTAATAACAGTAAGTCACCAGGTCAAACCCATTATCCAAGTATTTTGTCAAAATCCAAATGAATTTACTGACCACCGACCAATTTCAAAATTCATTGACAGTGGAAAAAATATTTTCTCTGAAAGGCATTCTGACAGCATAGAACAAAAATTAATCATTTAACCCTTATCCTGCTGTTCACGACAACCCCTACCTTTGCAAACAGTGTAGATCCAGATCAGATGGCTTCTGAAGCCATCTGATCAGGATCTACACTGTTTGACATTCAGTTTGTGAATTTGCAGGATAAATTACATCAAGTAATCTTATTGGTTCAAAGTCAGAAATGGGTGTGGCTAAACTGAATATTCAGCAGGATAAGGGTTAACAAATTATCTCACCTAGTTCTCCCGATGTATTGCCATTTAATGTCTGGTATTTATATCCTTCCGCCACCATTCTGTTGCGTGCTTTGTCCTCGGGACTTTTTATTCCACCGTTTTCATATTCAGAACACTCAATATTTGGAAGAATTTCTGATTTATCTGATGTTGCCATTTTATGAATTCATCCCATCACAAAGTGTCATATCTAGTTATTGGTGTCTTAAAATATTAAAGTACAGAGGATCTTAAATGAGTCGTCCTGACTTATCAAATTTATGAACCCATATGTGTTACAACGATTCATGTTATAATGAGGTTACGGCCCCCGCCTATCGGGGCTTGAAGAAATATATGGGCTGCATGCTGCTTCCACGCAGAGCTGAAACCGACCCGCACACCAGTACTGGTAAAACGCTTAGAGGATCTAAGCTTGACCAGGCAAAGCGGTGCAAGTCTGACCATCCATGCTTATAAACCCTATTGGTTTCATTGGTTGACAGGGCTTGAGATGTCATTTCACCTCAATGTCGGGTTAAAGTCCCACAAAATTGGAAGCAACGTCTCCAAAGTGACCTTTAGTGTTGACGGGAATGCTTAACCCCAAATCAAACAAAACAAAATGAAACCATATGACAAACCATGTTATAATGAGGCTATGGTGTATGTACATCCTGGCCCCAGTCGTCAAAAATTAACGATGTTGTCAGATGGCATACTGTCAAAGCTTTAATCATTTAATATAGCAAATAGACGAATATTTTTTACTGAAAAAATAATTGAATCACTGATTTCGATTCGATGTCAATGAAAACAATTCTGCTTCGGAGATGGCTGTCTTGAGATGAGATTGTTCTTTAATACTCTGTGAAACCACCCCGACTTGGCTGGTGACAGTCTAACCATTATACATGGCAGTCGTCAGTCTCTGGTGAGTGCATGTTTAGAGTTTTACGTCTCACCAACAGCTAAGGTCATATGGAGATGGGACCTCAGTTTAAAAACTCATCCGTAAGTCTGGAGAAGCCTGGGATCGATCCTGCGAGCCCTGGTTTACAAGGCAAGTACTATAACCACTACACCACGGAGGCTTCCAGTGAGTTTCTGGTGAAAGAATGTGCACTGTACTGGATTAACTGCTTACGTGTAAACCTGCCCAGGAAAAGTGTGGCTAGGTTAACTAACCAGCTCAAAAATGACCTAAATAGTGTTGACTGGGGTGTTAAACTCAAAAACAAACTAACATGTTGGTAAGCTCAGACTCTTTATATTTATTCACCCCAGGATGAATTGATTCATGTCATTTAAATGAGAGTCCTGAACACTATGCATTGATTAATCTGGGCCGTCCTAAAAATGTGGGTCGCTTTTGCATTACAAATGCTACTCACATTAAATTTTATTCAGCAAAAATAGTTAGCCCCCTCCCATCAGGGCTTGAAGAAATAAATGGGCTGCATGATGCTTCCACGCAGAGCTGAAACCGGTCACACACAAGTACTGGTAAACCGCTTAGGGGAGGCAAAGCGGTGCAAGTCAGACCGTCCATGCTTATAAACCTTAGTGGTTTCATTGGGCGACAGGGCTTGAGATATCATTTCATCTCAGTGTCGGGCAAAAGTCCCACAAAATTGGAAACAACATCTCCAAAATGACCTATACAGTGTTGATGGGGACGTCAAACCTCAAATGAAACAAATCAGCAAAAATTTCATTGTATTTTACATAGGACCAGCTACAACAATTTTTTTGTTTTGACCACTAACGAGTTTGTTAACCCTTAGCCCGCTGAACACAACAAACCCTACCTTTACAAACAGTAAAGCCCCCGCCCATAGGGGCTTGAAGAAATATATGGGCTGCATGATGCTACCTCGCAGAGCTGAATCCGGCCCGCACACTAGTACTGGTAAACAGCTTAGAGGACCTAAGCCTGTCCAGGAACCGCGGTGTGAGGCTAATAAACCCTATTGGTTTCTTTGGGCGACAGGGCTTGAGATGTCATTTCATCTCAATGTCGGGTAAAAGTCCCACAAAATTGGAAGCAACATCTCCAAAGTGACCTTTACAGTGTTGACGGGGACGTTAAACCTCAAATCAAACAAACAAACAAAAAATTTACAAACAGTGTAGATCCAGATCAGATGGCTTCTCATGAAGTTTGTAAACTGTATGAATACATTATATCAAATATACAGTGATAACTCGTCGGCCCCCCACCCATAGGGGCTTGAAGATATATATGGGCTGCATGATGCTTCCACGCAGAGCTGAATCCGGTCCCAACACGAGTACTGGTAAACCGCTTAGAGGATCTAAGCCTGCCCAGGAAAAGCGGTTCGAGTCAGACCGTCCATGCTTTTAAACCCTATTGGTTTCATTGGGCGACAGGGCTTGAGATGTCATTTCATCACAGTGTCAGGTAAAAGTCCCACAAAATTGGAAACAACATCTCCAAAATGACCTATACAGTGTTGATGGGGACGTTAAACTTCAAATTAAACAAACAAACAAATCAGCGAAAATAGCATTGTATTTTACATAGGACCAGCAATAACAGTTTTTGTTTTGACCACTAACGAGCTTGTTAACCCTTAGCCCGCTGAACACAACAACCCCTACCTTTGCAAACAGTGTAGATCCAGATCAGATGGCTTCTGAAGAAGTCATCTGATCAGGATCTACACTGTTTGTCATGAAGTTTGTAAACTGCACAAATACATTATATCAAGTATACAGTGAAACTTCGATAACTCGAATACGGATGATTTGTTTACTTAATGGCTTATTCAAACTCACTCTTGGATCCCTAGAGAACTGTTCCTATAGCTTCCTGTGTTTATGTTAATTTATGGAGGTTTGTTTGATTTTATCTTGAAAAGATATATTGTGTGTACTCATTAGAATCACCTCAATCAGGCGATTCTAATGAGTACACACAACATATATTTATTTTATAAAAAGTTGAAAATATATCTTGGGGTCATTTGATGAAATAGATGTGCATTTCACGCAGAGCTGAAATTGATCGCACACGAATACTGGTTAACCGCTTAGAGGATCTAAGCCTGCCCAGGCAAAGCGGTACGAGTCGGAAAGTCCATGCTTATAAACCCTATTGATTTCATTGGGCGGCTGGGCTTGAGATGTCAGTTCATCTCATTGCCACAAAACTGGAAGCAACGTCTCCAAAATCACCTATACAGTGTTGACAGGAACGTTAAACCTTGAATCAAACATACAAAAGAAAACTTCATGGCCTGGCAGTATGAGTTATCCTCAATAGATTGAACTACCCCTATCTCGAACAAAATTTCATGATCCCGAAAGAATTTGACTTGTACTTGATTGATGGGTATTCAGAAATATAAAGTGTGGCAAAATTAATTTATTCAGCAGGAAAAGGGCTAAGCTAACACTGGGCCCTGATTTCTGAAGCTTTCATCAAGCTCCATATGGCATGAATTTTAAAACTTCCTATATGTGATAAAATCATATCCTTCCTGGACTATTCAACAGAACTATTTTAACAAAAAACTATTTTAACAAATTTGATCACTTAATAAATCACTTTTATCCAATGTTTTTTTTGTTGAAATTTTTTTACTTTTTTTTTCACAGTACACGTATTCCTTTTTTTTTTCCATGCATTTAAAAGTGGTATGAACCTATTTATGTGACAGTGTACCATTACTTATATACCATGTAATTATGTGTATTCAATGACTGTGACATTTTATTCAGTTCAACACAAAATCACCATTTATAGTGTATTTTATTTTTATACTGCACTTTTCTCCTGGCTAAACACATGTTTATAAAGATTTATATAAAGATTTATATAGATTATATATCTATGGATCCACTTTAAGCTGCATTTTAATTAACTTTCTTTATTATCATAAACATGAGAAAACCTGTCTCTAAGGTTCAACCTTTATCCTGTTGAATAGATAAATTCAGCTACATCCAGACTATTAACCAATCAAATTACATTTCTGACTATCAACCAATCAAATAGCTTGATATAATGTATTCATTCATTTCACAAACTGAATGGTAAACAGTGTAGATCCTGATCAGACGGCTTCTGAAGAAGCCATCTGATCTGGATCTACACTGTTTTCAAAGGCAGGGGTTATTGTGTTCAGCGAAATAAGGATTAACAAAGTAGTTTGTGGTCAAAACTCAAACTTTCTAGCGAGGTTTGTTTGTTTGGGAGTTTAACGGCCCCGTGAACACTATTTTAGGTCATTTTTGAACCGGTCTGTTTTCCTATCCACACTTTTCCTGGGCAGGTTTATACCGAAGCGGTTAACCAGTACAGTGCACATTCTTTCGCCAGAAACTGACAACTGCCCTTCTTGAATCAGCGGAAGGGAGAGAAGACCGTTGAAAAGATTTCATGATCAATCCCCACGAAAGAATGTTGCCAACCCCAGAGGGTATCGAACCTGCGTTCTCCTGATCACCAGTCAGACGTGCATCCGACTGAGCTACTGAGGCTGGCTGTTCTAGCTAGTACTATATATTTAATACAATAGTATTTTTTCTGAAAATGAGGAATAAGGATGCAAGACACAAATAACTTGAAACTTTATATTATAGCAAAAAAAACAAGAGGGCCATGATGGCCCTGGATCGCTCACCTGATCCATATTGTACAAATGAAATTGTAGGTAATATATGGTGGAGTAGAGGGTTTGAGCAATTTTGGTTGACCCAAGGTTTTTTATAATTTTAGCCATTTTGGAAGAGGGTCACCCAAGGAACATTCCTGTGAAATCACATGAACAAGTCCGTGAAATGAAGACCCCCTAAACCCCACTTCATAAAGAGAAAACTGGGGTCTACTCCAAGACATAGGTTGTGGGTACTCGTTAGAACCTTCTCAATGAGGCAGTTTTAACAAGCACCCACAACCTATGTTTTGAGCATTGATAAGAAAAATATCACGGATTTTTTTTTCAGAAAAGTTGCCATAACATAATAATAACATAACATACACTTTATTTACACTCAGGTCGTACAACGACACATGAGGAACATACATAAATACAAAAGACATGGACATGGTAATTTCGTTACATAGACATGACAAAGACAACAATATTAATATGTAAATTATTTGTCATGGAACGGGGTGGGGGTGGTCTAAGTACAGAAAAAACACAGCGGCAATGAAATACAACGACGCCATCCCGGCGTCAAGACACGCGTGTCTTGCGCATCATGACGTCGCTTCGACGCATCTTCGTCTGAATACCAAGATAATTTGTTTGTATAATTAATTTGCGGTTTAACGTCCCCGTCATTGTATAGGTCATTTTGGAGACATTGCTTCCAGTTTTGTGGGACTTTTACCAGACACTGAGCTGAAATGACATCTCAAGCCCTGTCGCCCAATAAAACCGTTAAGGTTTATAAGCATGGGCGGTCCGACTCGCACCGCTTTGCCTGGGCTGGCTTAGATCCTCTAAGCGGTTTACCAGTACTCGTGTGGGGTCGAACAGAGAGAGAGGAATGCGGTAGAATTACGTTATATGATACACGTGGATACAATCACGTGCATCTCGTGCAGTTGATAGTGTGTGCTACCTGTCAGACCCAACATTTGGATAGTTTACACCTAGACGTCTGTCTAATCCAGGTAGTTCTTTTTTATTTATTTACTTTTATTTATCCAGAGAGAGAGAGAGATAGAGAGAGAGAATGTAAATATACACGCCATGATACCCTTCTCCCTCAGATAACGAAAACGAAAGTACAAGGGAGAAGAGAGTGACATGGTGATAATAATAGTAATGACAAAAAAAAAAATAAATAAAATAAAAAATAAATAAATAAACACGTCTGAGACCTGACTCGACGCCGGCGCGACGTTGCGCAAACGTCATGTGTCCAGTAGGATTTCTGGTGAACATTATCACTGATTATGATAATAATAATGATAAAAAATAAACAAGTAAATAAATAATAATAATAATCAATAAAATAGAAAAAAAAATAAAAAAAGGGATAGATAGATAAAATAAATAAATAACAATGAAAGCATTATGTATAGAAATTAATGTCTTGTGTTACGTTGCAAAATTGTACCTAAACAATATTTTTCTCGCCATTTTGGAGATATGAAAATGCACTATGTCACTCAGGTGTGTTAAATTAATGAAATTAATTTGAAATCCATCCACTGGTTAAGCAGGAGAAGTTATTTAAGGTTTTTCTATTATTAGCTCTAGCGGACACCTTTTTCATCCCTGCAGAATTGTTTGAACAATTTTAATAGAGGGTAACCCAAGAAACATTCCTGTGCAATTATTTTGAAATCCCGCCACTGATTAAGGAGAAGCAGTGGTTTAAAGGTTTTCCTATTTTTAGCTCTGGAGGCCATCTTGGTCATCCGAGCAGAACGCTTTGAGCAATTTTGGTATGAGGTCACCTTAGAAAAATTCCTGTGAAATTATTTCCAAATCCATCCCCTGGTTAAGGAGCAGATGTCATTTAAAGGTTTTTGTATGTTTAGCTCTGGTGGCCATCTTGTTCATCAGAGCAGAATGGTTTGAGCAATTTTGGTAGAGGGTCACCCAAGGAACATTCCTGTGAAATAATTTCGAAATCCATCCACTGGTTGAAGAGGAGAAATCTTTTAAAGGTTTTTTCTATATTTAGCTCTGGTGGCCATCTTGTTCATCCAAGCAGAACGGTTTGAGCAATTTTTGGTGAGGGTTACTCAAGGAACATTCCTGTGAAATTATACTGAAATCCATCCACTGGTTGAGGAGCAGAAGTCTTTTAAAGTTTTTTTTTCTATTTTTAGCCCTGGTGGCCATCTTGTTCATCCGAGCAGAGCAATTTTGGTAGAGTGTCCATCAAGGAACATTCTTGTGCAGTGATTTCAAAATACATCCAATAGTTAAGGAAGAGAAGTCTTTTAAGAATTTTTTCTATTTTTAGCTCTGGCGGCCATCTTGTTCACCCAAGCGGAACGATTTGAGCAATTTTGGTAGAGGGTCACCCAAGGAACATTCCTGTAAAATTATTTTGAAATCCATTCACTGGTTAAGGAGAAGAAGTCATTAAAAGGTTTTCCTATTTTTAGTTCTTGTTCATCTTGTTCATTCAAGCATAACGTTTTGAGCAATTTTGGTAGAGGGTAACCCAAGGAACCTTCCTCTGAATTTTTTACAAAATCCATGCACTGGTTAAAAAGGAGAAGTTATTTAAAGTTTTTTTTCTATTTTTAGCTCTGGTGGCCATCTTGTACACCTGAGTGGAACGATTTTAGCAATTTTGGTAGAGTGTGTGTGTGAATTCGGGTTTAACGTCACTTTCAACAATTTTTCAGTCATATCACGACGGTGTCTGGTTGCGACATGGAGCTCAATGCTCACTTTTATAGTGCTGCCTCACTGAAGTATCATGTCCCAGACACATTACATGATACCACACCCAGTCACATTATCCTGACACTGGGTCGACCAGTCCTAGCTCTACCCCGTAAATCTGAGTGCCAAGCGAGGAGCAGCTAGTACCATTTTTAAACGACTTTGGTATGTCTCAACCCAGGATCGAACCCGTGACCTCCCGTTCCCCGGAGCGGACACTCTACCAACTGAGCTATCGGTCACCCAAAGAACATTCCTGTGATATTATTTAAAAATCTGTCCAGCAGTTTTGGAGAAGTCGTTTAAAGCAAAAGTTGACTACGGACGCACGCAGGCATGACAAAGACCGATCACAATAGCTCACCTTGAGCACTTTGTGCTCAGTTGAGCTAAAAAAAATATTGATGAACACTAAGGTGTTGATCAGACCACATGCCTATGCATGCTGATCTTCCCTTTTATTCACAGATGGCAAAACCAATTATTTTCTCACAACCTAGCTCATATCTATCCTACTGAACACTTATCCTGCTGAATAAATTAATTTAGCGACACCCACTTTTGATTCCCAACCAATAAGTGAATTTTTTTCAATTAACGAAATGCATGACAGTGTAGATCCTGAACAGATGCTATCTGATCTGGATCTTTATTATTTCCAAAGGTAGTCTCCTGCCCATCGGGGCTTGGAGAAGCAGACTGGGCTGCATAATAATTCCATGCAGAGCTCTAACCGACTGCACATAAGTACTGGTAAACCCCCCAGGAAAAGCCTTCTCAGGCAACGTGATGCATTTTGGACCTTCCATGCATATAAATCCTATTGGTTTCATTTCATGGGCGGCAGGGAGTGAGATGTCGTTTCATCTCAATGTCCGTAAAAAAGTCCAACAAAACTGGAAGCAAAGTCCCCAAAATTACCTAATTAGTGTTGATGGGGATGTTTACCCATAAAATGGCAATCACGACGATTATCATCTGCGTTACCTTAATTTTTGGCAAACCGTGAGGAACCAGATCAAACTCCTCCTGCAGGAGCAGGAGCAGTCTGATCTGGGCCCACACTGTTTGCCTGTATACAAAAGTATTTTAAAAAAGTTTGCAAAAAAAAAACAGTAGACGACATAAGCAGACAACATTTTCAGATGTAGTAATTCTCGGCCTCTTAACCGATTGTATGCTTGTGGACAACTCCATTTGTCATATAAGGGGTGTCAGGCCTATTTTTTCGTTTTTATTCTATTTTTAACAAAAATTCTGTCAGCAAATACTGCAGGCCCTGATCTAAAGCAGCAGAAAAAGTGCTGCTTTCTGTGGCGTCTGATCTGGGCCTGCTGTGCCTTTAAGGGTATACAGCATACAGCATGGGTTAAGGATGAAATCCCAACTGAAACAAACAAACAAACCCAAAGGTAGAGGTTGTCATATCAGCAGAATAAGGGTTATTTGTGGCCATGCAGGTGAGACCAGCCTGCTCAGTTACACAGATTACCATGATTTTGAAACTTTAGAGATAGGAAAAAACAATCCAAAGAAAAGATCAAACAGTGGCTGCGCGAACTGATCTGCACCTGTAACCCATAGTACAGTAGAACTTCGATGGCTCGAACACCGATGGCTCGTTTACCATGGATGTGTCGAACCCATTCTTGAGCCCCTAGCGAAATCCTCTACATAAGAAATCGTGAGGGTAATTAAGGAGATTTGAGTCTTTTATCTTGCAAATGTATGCTGTGTGTACTCATTAGAATCGCCTCGATGAGGCGACTCTAATGAGTACACCCAGCACACATTTTCATTACAGAACACCGAAAAGATGTTTAAAAGTATCTCGTAATGCCTCCTGACAGTAACCTCAGTGGCTCGAACTACCCCAGTCTCAAACAGATTTTCGAGGTCCCAAAGGTGTTTGAGCCATTGAAGTTCCATTGTATACAAAGTCCATTTGTTATATAAGGGATGTCAGGCTTATTTTTTCATTTATATTCTATTTTTGACGGAAAATTCTGGAAGCAAACAGTGCAGGCCCTGATCAGATGCCGCATTCTGCAGCATCTGATCTGGGTCTGCACTGTTTGCCAATGTACCCCTTTAGGGGTTTCCCGCATGCAATGAGTTAAGACACCGAGAAAAACTGCATCTGAAAACATTGCCTGTTATTGCATTTGTCTTGCAAACTTTTTAAAAATATTTTTGCATACATGCAATCGCCCCCGCCCATTGGGGCTTGAAGAAATATATGGGCTGCCCGATGCTTCCACGCAGAGCTGAATCCGGCCCGCACACTAGTACTGGTAAACCGCTTAGAGGATCTAAGCCTGTCCAGGAACCGCGGTGCGAGGCGGACCGTCCATGCTAATAAACCCTATTGGTTTCATTGGGCGACAGGCAATGTCGGGTAAAAGTCCCACAAAATTGGAAGCAACGTCTCCAAAATGACCTTTACAGTGTTGACAGGGACGTTAAACCTCAAATCAAACAAACAAAAGCATACATGCAAACCATCTGAACAAGACCATGAAATAAATAGCCCCCCTAAAACCCTCTTTATAAGAAGAAACTGCAGTTTTAAGGGTTATACATTATTTTTGTTATTTCTGCTCCAATACATAGGTTGTGGGTACTCGTTAGAACTGCCTCAATGTGGCGGTTCTAACTAGCATGCACAACCTATGTTTGAAGTATGAATAAGACAAAATATCACAGATTTTCATCACAAAAGTAGCCATTTTGGAGTTGCGAAAAAATGCACTATGTCACACGGGTGTCTTATCGAAATGCAGTCCTGAATGAAATTGTCCAAATGTAAAGTTTCAGTATTTCTGCAGAATTATTGTGACAGGATTCTGATAGGTAACTGGTTTAAAACCTTTTCTGATAGAAATTCCACAAAGATTTTTCACTGTAATTTGTCTTTCTGACAGGATTCAGACAGGAATCAGTGTGAAAAAGCTTGTGAAATATTTAAAGGGAATTGAAACACCTTCAGGCGAGGCAACGCCTGCAAAAGTTTTTTTGCCTCCTATGTCAATAGGGGTCAACTCTTAAAGGAAAGAATTTGCTCCTGAGGAGCAAAATCTTCCTTTAAGAGCAGACCCCTTTACCATGGGACAGGGCTTATAGAAAGGCGAATAGGATGTCCCAAAAGATGTGTCTCTTTGAAAAATGGCGGATAAATCTGCCAGGTGTTCCCATTCCCCTTGAATTAGCAGGAAAATTTGATGCAGGAATCCTGCAGAAATACAGGCAGGATTCCTGCATGAATTATTGACAGAATTCCTGCATGAATTATTGACAGAATTCCTGCATGAATTATTGACAGGATTCTTGCATGAATTATTGACAGGATTCCTGCAGGAATTGTTGACAGGATTCCTGCACTAATTGTTGACAGGATTCCTGCATGTATTGTTGACAGGATTCCTGCACGAATTGTTGAGAGGATTCCTGCATGTATTGTTGACAGGATTCAGAATGTAGCATCAGATTAGGCCACCACAGTTGGTCGAAAATTCAGCCATTTTCTAAATATATTTCAACATAATTTGCTCAATCTGTCATCGCTAAATTTTGAAATGGACTCCTCCTGCTATATATAGCGAATTTCCGCTAATAAGACCACCTAAAATTCAAACTAATTCTGCTTTGAAAATCCTACTTAGTAGGTTGCAGTTATTCTTTCTTTGTGTTTCTGCATATGATGTCCTCTGGTCAGAGACGACCTTTGGGACTGTTCAAAAGTGGTCTTAAAGACCACTTTTGAACAGCCCAAAAGGTGGTCTTAATATAGGAATTTTACTGTATAAGAGTGAAGATTCTACTCGCATAGCAACAGAAAAGTATGGTATTTTGTGATAACTGAGGGACAGTTTTTGTCAATTCTCCATAAAAACCTATGTTGTAGGCATTCATTAGAACTGCCTCGATGAGGCAGTTCTAATGAATACCCACATCATACTTTTATATGGAGAAATAAGGAAAACTATCCTTCAACTAGAAAAAGTGTCCAGGACACGGATGCCCCCGCCAAATGCCATTCATAAATCAGGCTCTACCTGTTACAAAAACTTTAACCTGAGGTTACAGGATCACGTACGTACGTACACACACACACGTACAGACGGACGTACACATGTACGCACGTACGGAAAACCGAAAAACTATATGCCCCCGGCATCATATGATGCGGGGGCATAATTATCACAAAAAACCTTACTGTAAAATTTCTATTATAAGCCCATGCTCTAATAAACGCCCAACCCCCGATTTGGATGTTAAAAATGGCATTTTTTGGCAATTCTAAGAAATATACCAGCCTCCAATAAACGCCCACTTTACTACAATGTTGATTCATAGGAACTTTTTTGTGACATTTTGACAGGGTCGGTAATTGAACAACTCAGATAAAATGACTTCAGGTTTTACGTATTTTGCCATGTTTGACACGAAATGAGAAAAATGTTAATGATATTCGCTTTAGTGAAGAAAGGGGAGGTAACTACTATTCTGTTCTAAAACAAGGCTTTTGTATCACCAGTCATTTTCTGAGAAACAAGATGGCAGCCATAAGAAAGAAAGTGAGTGTTTTGGACTGTTGTATGCGAATTTCAGGTTTCTATAGCCTCTAATAAACGCCAACTCCCCTCTTCAAGAAATGTAATGATTCTAATAAACGCCCAGGCGTCTATTAGAGATTTTACGGTAAATGCTGCAATGTGTTCAGTTTGTTTGTTTGATTTGAGGTTTAACGTCCCCTTCAACACTATTTAGGTCATTTTGGAGACATTGCTTCCAATTCTGCGGGACTTTTACCCGACACTGAGGTGAAAATCCCTGCCATAGAGTTTATATGCATGGACGGTCCGACTCGCACCACTCTGCCTGGGCAAGCTTAGACCTTCTAAGCGGTTTACCAGTACTCATGTGCGGTCGGTTTCAGCTCTGCATGGAAACATCATGTAGCCCAATCTATTTCTCAGAGCCCCGACGGGCGGAGCTATTATGTATTCAATACAAAATGGGTTAAAATCTGTATAAGTTTAACTACAGATAAGCAGTCCATCGGGGCTTGAAGAAATATATGGGCTGCATGATGCTTCCACGTAGAGCTGAATCTGACCCACACACGAGTACTGGTAAATCCCTTAGAGGATCTAAGCCTGCCCAGGCAAAGCGGTGCGCACGAGTCGGACCGTCCATGCTTATAAACCCTATTGGTTTCATTGGGCAACAGGGCTTGAGATGTCATTTCATCTCAATGTCGGGTAAAAGTCCCACAAAATTGGAAGTAACGTCTCCAAAAGACCTTTACGGTGTTGACAGGGATGTTAAACCTGACATCAAACAAACAAATGCAGTGTCAATGGGAGAATAGGTAGACTAGAAATGTTTACTCTAATTTTGTAATTTTGCTGAGAATCTGAAATATCAGCACCTAGGTGGTATAAGGCAGCAATTTTTTCCATGAACAGAAGCTCCTCAGAAGAAGATATTACTAAATATTTCAATATTTTGAACCTCTCTATTAAGCAATCACTTGCATTAAATGATCATGGGCCAGTTGTTCAAAGCATTGTTGGCTTAACAAGATGTAAGTGGTCAAATTGTTAACTGTTCTGGCAAGTGCAATATCTAAACTTTTGTTATATTTGCTGAAACATTTTTTAACAATTTGTTGACTAACAACGCCGAAGTTTTGAACCAACTGGCCCCATGTCCTCTCATTCTAAAGGCAAATTAGTATAACTTAACCTGTATTAAGCAGCCATACGTTTGTTTGTTTGAGAGGTTTTACATCCCGGCAACACTATTTAGGTCATTTTAGAGACACGGCTTCCAATTTTGTGGGACTTTTACCCAGCACTGAGATGATATCTCAAGCACTGCTGCCCAAACAAACCAAAATGGTTTATATGTAAGGATGTTCCGACTCGCACCACTGCCTGGGCAGGCTTCATCATAGTGTAGTTTATATTTTCTTGTCCTTTGGGATCATTGATTCCCTTGTTGAATTTTGAAAATATCTGAGGGTCAAAGATGAGGCCTTATTGGCCGAAAATAGCTAGTCTGACCCAGAAAACATGTACATTCCATATTTTCCAGTTCTGTGGTGCATTCCTTGCATCCAAAGGATAACCCTTTTATAGAACATATTTAATAGGTAATTTGATCCTATGGAAACATGGAATACACTACAAAGCTGAACTAGAATACTGTCGATGGCGCACCATCCCAAATCCCCACGCTTTCTACAGAGGGGCCAAGTACCAAAAACCCCTCACCCTGGGCCCTAATTTGACCCCAGGGTCAAAATATTACTATGTTTCAAAAAACTTAAATTTTGACCCTTTGACCCCTCCCCCAGGGCCCCAATCTGACCCCAGTGTCAAAATTTTACTTGTATTGTATTCTACTAATCACCCCCTTCAATTTGATATTCCATATGACTATATTCTGTAAAATTTGAATTTCGACCCCCTGACCCCCCCAAGTCCGACCCCTTGGGCATGACCTAGCGGTCGCAGTCAAAATCCCGTTCAATATGTGTTACATATATCATTAATCATCACTTATGCAAAGTTTGGTTTCAAAATCTATAAAACTGACTTTGAAATTGAATTTAATTGATATTTGACCTTTTGACCCCTCCCCAAGGCCCCTGGGGGCAGGGCCAAATATAAATGTGACGTTGCAGGCCCTCATCATGTAAGGAAGTTGTGTACCAAATTTGGTTACATTCCGACCAGTGGTTAAGGAGGAGATAGCGTGACGGACAGACGGACAGATGGTCAGTCAGACGGACGGACGGACGGACGGACGGAGGCGTTCACAATATCCACGAACGCTTTTTTTTAAAAGCGTGGGGATAACAATGTAGAGTGGGCAAGTTTTTCTGGTTGAGACTACCAATAGCGAGTTTCAGCAAAAAAGATCTCATAAGTTTCAAACCCTTTAGCCCTGTACAGGAACCTAATCAAAGAGTGAAGACCCAGACATTAATGAGCTGTCTCATCAGGATATACACTGTTTGCCATCTATAAATCATTATTGACCAATTTTCTTGTTTCAAGATATCACAACCCAATATTTGATATACAGTGAAATTCCGCCAATAAGACCACCTAAAATTAAGACTTATTTGATGCCCCCCCCCCTCCCCCCTGCCATCAGGGCTTGAAGAAATAGATTGACTGCATGATGCTTCCATGCAGAGATGAAACCGACCGCACAAGAGTACCGGTAATTTTTACTGCTAAAATGACTTATACAGTGTTGATGGGGAGATTAAACCTCAAATCAAACAACAAAATAAATTAAGCTTCAAAAAGCTTATTTAGTAGGTTGCAGTTATTCTTTCTTTGTGTTTTCTGCATACAGTGTACTCTGATCATGGACCACCTTTGGAACTGTTCAAAAGTGGTCTATTTTTAACAGTCCAAAAGGTGCTCTTAATATAGGAATGTTACTGTACGATATAAGCCATATTGATTACTATAAGATATCTTATAAATGCTATATTAGATCTCTTACATATGATATTAGATATCTATTTGGTAATTTAGATTTTGGGGGGGTTTGCTTTTATGGCCCTTTCAACATTATTTCACCTATTTTGAGCAAGCTGATCATTAATCAGAGGTCGGAGAAAAACCACCTGACCTATTGTTGAGAACTTTGTATCTCACATTAGATCTTAGTGAGGCACAAAGCACAGGAGTGAGAGACCTAAAGACTAAGAGTCAGCACTCTTACCCACTAGGGCACTGAAGATTTGGTTTAAGCGTTTATTTCTTTGTATAACATAATATGGTACAATACAAATGAAGATGAATCATTAAGTACAATTATACAATGGGATTCAGAAGAAAGTCTACTGACTTATGAAGATCTGTCTCCCATTTTTGCAACAGATAATAGTACTATATTGATATGTGACTGTTAATGAAGCAAGTGATAGATTATGACTATTGTATGTTCTTGGCTGTTTGCCTAATTCATGTTGATATGTTCTATCTTAAGATAGATGGCGGCTCCACGGGGGACGTAGAAAAACCAGGTGCAAGAAAATTCACTATAAGTAATATAAGGATTCTTTACAACATTTTTTTTGAAATCGCGTCAGGCTAAGATTGGCAGTAGCTCGATTCTTGACAATAACAAGATAACTTTGTTCTGTCATATAAATTTAAGAAGAAATATCGAAAATTGCACATGTTATCTAACTTTGACATTTCATACCATCACATATTATATTAAAAATACAAGTCTTGTTGCCTACTTAGATGATTGTGGTTTATCTGACCTCAAAACGTTTGGTTTTGATCAAGAAGTCTTGGTCTTGAACAGCTAAGAATATTTGCTTGTTAGCAGAGTCTGGTAGCTCACGGTCGCCGTTTAAAAAAACATTCAGGGATGGCTGACATAAAGGTATTGTCTTATTTAGAAGTTCTTGTCGTAAGTTGACATATCGTGTACAAAAAAATAAGAAGTGCTGTGTATCTTCTATAGCCCCACATACACATAGCGGGCTGTCAACAATATTTTTTGAGAAAAGATGTTGGTTGAGTGAACTACATTTCGTTCGTAGACGGGCATGGTATATTTGTCCAAGCCTATTTCCATCGCAAAAATATTTCGGTGGTACAAAAAGATTTGCGTTGAGATGTCGTTTGAAGGAGGAGAGAGAAGGTGAGTTTCTTATCTCATCTGGTAGACTGTTCCAATCACGGGTAACAGATGGTAGGAAAGATTTATAGTAGAGCTGCGAATTCGCGTGTATAGTATTTAAGTTTTGTGAATTACGTAGGTTGTATGCAGTGTTGTTTCCAACCGTGTCCGATACTAAAGACGAAAGGTAATCAGGGGTTAGGCTGTTTTGCATTTTATAAAAGAGTTGTAACTTGTGTTTTTTCCTACGAGATGCAAGTAATTCCCATCCAGTTTCATGATTAAGACAATCAATCGATACTAATTTTGTCGCTCCAGTTACAATACGGGCAGCTTCATTTTGAATTTTTTCCAACTCATTTACTTCATATAAAGTACAATTATCCCAGACGACATCGGAATATTCGAGAAGTGGTCTAATAAAGGAAAAATAGATTGTCTGAAGAGAGTGTCTGTCAAGTTTAAATTTGAGCTTTCTCATAATATTTATACGATTCCATGCTTTAGTTTTTATATAATCAAGGTGCTCGTGCCAAGTACAGTCATTTGAAAAAATAAGACCAAGATGTTTGTGAGATATAACTTCCTGTATTTGAGTTTGGTTCATAAAGACTGGAGGATGGTATGGTTTGTTCCTTTTTCGTGTAAAGATCATTGATTCGGACTTTGCTGGGTTGAATTCGACAAGCCATTGTTTCGCCCATTCGTGAATTTTCAGAAGGTCGTTATTCAACTGATAAGCTGCTTCAATTGGGTCGTCCACAATAATGTAAAGACTTGTGTCGTCCACAAAAAGCCTAATAGAAGAGTGAATGTTTTCAACAATATCGTTAATGTATACAAGAAATAAAAGTGGACCAAGAATAGAGCCTTGTGGAACACCTGCTTTTATTTCAGTCCAGTCGGAAGCTGATCCAGGTAAAACAACCCGTTGTTTTCTGTTTTTAAGATAGTCTGTGAACCATTGGAGAAGTGGTCCAGATATACCATTAGAAGAGAGTTTGTAGAGAAGACCCATATGCCATACTCTATCAAACGCT
Organism: Lucinisca nassula; assembly: GCA_963580285.1. Lineage (NCBI taxonomy): Eukaryota > Metazoa > Mollusca > Bivalvia > Lucinida > Lucinidae > Lucinisca > Lucinisca nassula. The sequence continues at coordinate 32,151,675 of OY757025.1, read as the reverse complement.
TTGCTAATATCGCAGAATATAGCTCTTACCTCCTTCCCTTCGTCAAGAGCGTGACAGAAGGTATTATAGAGATCCGTTAGCTGGTTGACTGTAGAGTCGCCAGGCACAAAACCCGATTGGAGTGTTGTTATGGTATGATTTGCTTGAAAGAAGTTGAAGACATGTTTGTGGACAATTTTTTCAAGAACTTTACCTACTGTACTTAAGAGAGATATAGGTCGGTAATTTGATATTTCAGATGGATCGTCTTTTTTAAAGATTGGCGTTACATTTGCCTGCTTCCATAAAGTTGGGACCTTTCCCTTTTCTAAAGAGAAGTTAAAGAGATCTGTGAGTGGAGTAGACAGCGGCTGAGCTAGATCTTTGAGAATTCTATTGCTAATTAAGTCAGGTCCTGCTGCTTTACCTGTAGGTAAGGAGAGAAGTATAGATTTAACGTCCTCCGCTGTAGTCCTTATTAGATTAAGTTTATTGGGTGGATTATTGAATGTTTGTGGAAGTTGAGCATTATGTTCATTCAAATAAGTTTGCTGTGTAAAGAAATCATTCAATTTATCAGCTTTGTCTTTTTCATCGCATATGACAGTGTCGTTGCATTTTAGTGGAGGTATAGAAGATGTTTGGTCGGGCTTAATAAATGTTTTAAGAGTTTTCCACCAATCCCTTTGGCCAATGTTTGGGTCTTTAAGTTTATCTTTTAGGTTGTCAATTTCTTGTTGTTTAGCTTTTCGAATGAGCGAGGTTACATGATTTCGTATGAGTTTATAGTTGTTGAAGTCGGATTGATTTTTAGTTCGTTTGTATTTGTCATAATATCGTTTTCTTTTTCTCATAAGACGTTTAATATTTGTGGTTAGCCAAGATTTGTCAGACTTACGAACATGAACAGTTTTATTAGGTATATGCTTGTTTACAAGATGCGTAATTCTATCAGTTATATTTTGAGCGTAAGCGTGTACATCGTCGTCTTTTAATGAATTCCAATCAGTGTCGTTCAGGTCTGTAGAAAGTGTTTGATAATCACCTTGATGGTATAGGTAGATTTGTCTTTTGAAAGATGGATAAATAATTTTATCAAAATTATAAATACAGTATATTGGACAATGGTATCTAATATTTTGATTGAGAAACGGCTCGCCAACGCCACTCAAAACCACCCTATTCTTATTTGATACTAGAAATAAGTCAATAATAGATTCAGAATTCTCTGTATGATGGGTAGGATCAGTTATAAGCTGTTGTAAGTTAAACTGCTGACACAATTCATTAATTTTCCTGTGTGAAGCCTGTTTGGATACATCAAAATTAAAGTCACCTGTGATAGTTATATTAGGTATATTAGTGTCAAACGCAAGGCCGACTGAATCTTCAATACTGGAATAAATTATGTTGTTCGAATTTGGAGGTCTATAAAAGGTAGCTAAAAGCTCCTTTCTATTATGCATTGATATTTCAATCCAAATACATTCAATTTGTTGAAGTTCAAGATCAAGTCTTCGACAGGATAAAATAGACTGACTAACATAAACACAAATGCCTCCGTGATTGTCGCCCATTCTATCACGACGGTATAAATTGAAGCCGTTCATTTTTAGTGTTTCGTCGGGTATACGCTGATCCAACCATGTTTCAGTAAGGCAAATGACATCAAAATCACTTAGTTCCGACTCTATTATGTCTAGTTTATTAGAGAGACTCTGAATATTATAGTGGACAATTGAGAATTTGTTTCTACTACCAGTACTTTCTAAAGTAGGCCCAGATGACAACGAGTTAATAGAGACATCGGAAAGCGGTCCAGGATTCTGTTCTATTCCCCCTATTAGTAGCAAAGACATTATGACAAGAAGATCAAAATAGTTAAGGTAATCCAAGCCTTTAACCTTAGCTTGACGACTGTAGTGTAGTCCTATCCGTGCCCTATAAATCTGGATTTCAATCATGTTATACAATCAATAAGGCACCGAAATAAGCTGGAAGACACGGACAGGTAAACTTGGGTGTAAACCAATCTCCTGCTACTTTGGATGTAAAAGTCTGATCCCCCGTGGAGCCTAGAAACGAGATTAACTGGAGTACATATCGAGCAAACATTCAAGAACATACACAAAAACATAAACATTATAATACATGTACAAAGGAGGAAAAGGAATAAGTGTGTACAATTTGTGTCCTACGACATAATGTATGCATGTAAGTGACATGATCCATAGATAAATTAAGTTACCGACACTAGTTATACTGTAAACAAATCTTTGGAATACCTGTTATAATCATTGCTTGTACCGGCTTTCATATGGCAGGCATAAGGCAGAAATTGATATTACTCTCATGGAATTATTGCCAGAAAGGCTTCCTTAAATAATACATATTGCTTTAATATGGTGAAAGGATGAATGACCATTTGTTAGCTTGTCAATGACAAAAAGCTGACATAGGTTAATATGACAGACAGAAAGATAACATTATTTTATGTCTGAGAACTATCTGACATTGTTTAATTTAACTGACAAAAAGCTAACATTGTTTTATGCCCGAGAAGTAGTTAACATTGTTTTATTTGACGGACAAGGAGCTAACATTGCTTTTATGACTGACAAATATCTGAGATTGTTTTACATGACTGAAAAATAGCTGACATTGTATGACAGACAAATAGCTAACACTGTTTTATATGACTGACAAAAACTAACATTGTTTTATATGACTGACAAAGACTACTGACAAATAGCTGACAATTTTTCAAATGGCTGGTAAATTTCAAATGGCTGGAAGATTTGGTAAATTAGATCTTATGTTCTATATAAGGTATCTTATTAAACCTATTTAAGTTATCTTGTCCATATAAGAGATCCTATATATATCATACAAAATATCTGAAAACTACAATAAATATGAAAAGGACTTGTTATGTGTCAGGGCTGGCAAATCCACTTGTCCACTTGCCACGACCAGTAAATATTTCACAGGATGAGTAAAAATTCAAGCCCTGTATAAATTATGTAGTCTGCAAAATCTGACAAAAGCATCACGATAACAAGTCTGTGAATTGAACACCCTCCTAAACCCCACTTTATATAGATTTGATTTGCTGTTTAACGTCCCCGTCAACACTGTAAAGGTCATTTTGGAGATGTTGCCTCCAATTTTAAGCGACTTTTACCCGACATTGAGATGAAATGACACCTCAAGCCCTGCTGCTCAATGAAACCAATAGAGTTTATAAGCATGGATGGGCAGACTGGCACCGCATTGCCTGGGCAGGCTTAGATCCCCTAAGCGGTTTACCAGTGCTCGTGTGGGGGTCGGTTTCAGCTCTGCGTGGAAGCATCATGCAGCCCATGTATTACTTCAAGCCCCGATGGGCGGGGGCGATTCACTTTATATAGAGAAAACCAGCATTTACGGGGGTACCTGGTATATATTATTTTTCTTATTTCTGCTCCAACACAATTACACATAGGTTGTGGGTACTGGTTAGAACCCCCTCATTGAGGCGGTTCTAACGAGCAAACACAACCTATGTTTGCAATATAAATAAGAAAACTATCACAAATTTTCATCAAAAAAGTAGTCATTTTGAAAATGTGAAAAATGCACAATGTCACATGGCTGTGTTATCATAATCCTAATGGAAAGTGAGTTTACCTGTGCCTGCGTAGTGTATTTCCGAGGTATCACTCAACTCATCATCAGAATCGATGTCCACGGGATCTATAGTTGAGCTACTGCTGTTGTTTAAGGTGTAGTATCTTGTGTCACCTTTAAAAATAGATATTAACTTTTCATACATTTCCATTTTACCAGAATAAAATTGTGCAAAATGTAAAAGATCTGGAATAAAAAAAAACAACCTTCGGTAAAAAAATTGTGAGCCTTATACAATGTTATTCAGTTGCCACAACATAATATCATGCTATTAGATTTCCATATTGCAAGTTATATATGATCTGATTAAAGTACATCATATACTGTATTACCCCAACTCTCAACACAATTCAGGTCATAATGAGCCAGTCAGTTTACCTAACCACTTTGTTTTTCCTAGGCACGCTTATACATAAGCAGTTTGCAGCAGAAATAAAAACAAGAGGCCCATAGGCCACTATGCTCATCAGAGCTCAGGTGGGCACTGCCTAATGGCAGCCATGTATTTTAACATGATATCATTTTAATCTACCAAATGAACTCCCATGTCCAAATGAGCACCCATGTCGACTCAGTATCTGAAACATTAGGCCTTTTATGAAGTAGAGGGGGTGGGGCATGGACCCAATGGAGCCCTGGTTGGTATCACTAAATGCGTCTTATCATAAGGAACAAGAATATATATGGTTTAGCAGTGGGGATCTGTAAGACCTCTTAAGTGGTGAAGGGGTTGGGGCATGCCCTGTTGATCCCAGGAAAGCCCAAGATTGTTGTCCCTAAATGTGTCTTACCATAAGGACCAAGTATATATGTGGTTTAGGGGTGGGAATCTGAACGGTTTCTGAGATTTGAGGCCCTTTTATGAAGTGGAAAGGATAGGAATGGCCCCTGCGGACCCCCCCCCCCTACAGTAGGTGTGCTAATAATAAGGAACAAAAACATACATGATTATGGGGTGGGGATTTGAATAGTTTCTGAAATATAGAGCCTTTCATGAAGTGGAAGGGCGGGGCACATTGCCTCAGCACAAAGAGACCCCCAGGTTGGTGTGATTTAACGAGTCTTATAAGGAACAAGTGTATGGTTTAGGGGTGGGGATCTGAACTATTTCTGAGATATATGGCTTTTAATGAAATAAAGCAATGTGGCATGGCCTGGACATGCCCCAGGGACTCCCAAGCTGGTGTCACTGAATGTGTCTTATCATAATGATTCTTATGATTCTTATTTCAAATAGGAAACATATGTTGTGGGTTCTTGTTAAAATCTCATTTTAAAGGTGCATTATTGAGCTGTCGGAAAAAAAGTGCTTAATTTTTTTTTTACATATATCGGGTATTTTTTGTTTAAATAATACAAATGAATGAGTTTTATGTAATATTGCGAACAATTATGATCACAGGTTAAGTTTTATGAGACGGTTTTCCTAACTATGCTACGAACACAGTTAGTCTATTTTTAATTTCGCGACAAAACTACAACGCGCGTGAATAATGACGTCATGCGGTAAATACCTAGAAAGGTATGCAGGGATCATCTCAACATCGTTACACACAATTGTTGTGACAGAAATCGTAGATCGTAGTATAGTGAAATTCTTTTAAACTTTTTATGCGAATTCCAATGTGTAAAATGGAATGAAATTCCGTCTTTCTCTCTCTCTCGCTCTCTCAGCATGCCATGGCGTACACGTTCCCCAGTGCTCTCTCTCTCTCTCTCTCTCTCTCTCTCTCTCTCTCTCTCTCTCTCTCTCTCTCTCTCTCTCTCTCTGAAAGTGCTATGGCCAACATGTTGCTAAGTTTTTTTCTCTCACTCATTATGGGCTAAATGTTGAAACAGGGGGTCAACATCGGGCAGACAGCGATACGACGTCGCCATGTCGTATCGCTCTCGGTCAGACGCACCGTTCATGCGATTTACTCTCTCTCTCTCTCTCTCTCTCTCTCTGTGGCCTTCATGTTGCTCATTCGTCTCTCTCTCTCTCTCTCTCTCTGGCCTTCATGTTGCGCATTAGTCTCTCTCTCTCTCTCTCTCTCTCTCTCTCTCTCTCTCTCTCTCTCTCTCTCTCTCTCCGTGGCCTACATGTTGCTCATTGCTTTCTTATCGTGGCCTACATATTGTCCATTCTCTCTCTCTCTCTCTCTCTCTCTCTCTCTCTCTCTCTCTCTGAAAGTGTTTTTGTTTGATTTGAGGTTTAACGTCCCCGTCAACACTGTAAAGGTCATAAGATCATTTTGGAGACGTTGTTTTCAATTTTGTGGGACTTTTACACGACATTTGGATAAATTGACATCTCAAGCCCTGTCGCCCAATGAAACCAATAGGGTTTATTAGCGTGTACGGTCCGCCTCGCACCGCGGTTCCTGGACAGGCTTAGATCGTCTAAGCGGTTTACCAGTACTAGTGTGTGGGCCGGATTCAGCTCTGCGTGGAAGCATTTTGCAGCCCATATATTTCTTCAAGCCTCTATGGGCTCTGAAAGTGCCATGTCCAACATGTTGCTCAGTGTTTTTTTTTCCTCTCTCTCTCTCTCTCTCTCTCTCTCTCTCTCTCTCTCTCATTATGGGCTAGCGCACCACATTGGGCCAACATCGGGCCGACAGCGATACGACGTCGCCATGTCGTATCGCTGTCGGCCCGACGTAGGCGTAGTTCAGATGACACACACACACACACACACACACACACACACACACACACACACACACACACACACACACACACACACCATTACCTACATGCTGCTCATTAGTCTCTCTCTCTCTCTCTCTCTCTCTCTCTCTCTCTCTCTCTCTCTCTCTCTCTCTGGCAGCGTTGTCAAACTTAGTTGCAGAGATGAATGCCTTGACCTGCTCCATCCTTCGAATGAGGATGTAAGGTGAAAATCTTGATCCTGCCCAAACAGCACCAAAAAGATTGTTTTTCTTCTACACTGTTTTTGTAGAAGTAAAAGCCATACAGGGCTAATGTTATTTGTTAACGGTATAAGACGGAAAATAAATATTCTATGTATATATCGTCGGGCCGACGATTGACCGACATTCTACGCTGACTGGGTGTCTTCCATTAAAGTTAAAGACCCCTACCTCAGTTTAGTTTTGTATTGGACTAACGGCCCAGTCAACACTATTTTATGTCATTTTTGAGCCGGTCAGTTTACCTGTCCACACTTTTCCTGGGCAGGCTTATACGTAAAGCCACGGTCACAAATCACTATTCGATCCCCGCCCGACTACTCGGGGACTGCGATGGGGTGAGATTGGGCTGGAGTCCGGTCGGCGTCCCGCCGGATGTTGGGGCGTCGGTGGTGGTCGGGAGGGGCCCGGTTAAATTTTAACTCGTAGTTAAAATTCTCCACGAAAACTCACCGACTTCTAGGTCGGTGGCACATCGATAAAAGTCGAGCAGAGCTCGTACCGACGTCGATGTCGATGGCATCGGCTGGCATCCGGTAGTCGTAAAGCGGACCCCGACCAATCAGATAATCGGGCAGTAATCGGCCGAGGCCCGACAGATGATCAAGCGGAATCCGCTGGACGAATCCCGGTTTCGACTGGCGCCGCTCGATCGCTGATTGACGCTCGACTATATAAGGGCCCGATCTCCGATGGGTGCCAGTTTCTAGCAGACCAGTAGGGAGCATTGTACATAAACGTTTGATAACTGCCCATGCAAAGGACGGTACACGATCCATTGCTTCATCCACCATCAGCGGTAGCAGTTCTTCTCCCGCACACAAGGTTGCAAAGACCACATTGGCACGGTGCCGAGCCCTAAGCAGCCGCTCCTGTAACCTCCGGATCCTTTCCTGGGGTGACGGTAGGTGCAGTGGTGGGATAAGAGGCATCTTGTTCCGCTTTTCTTCGAAAGTTTTCCTCGACGTCAAGAAAAAGGATGTTCACCCACCAACAGAGCTGACCCATTTGTTGTATAGGCAGGAGAGGATGCAGTTTATATACCCCTGAACAACTGGACAATTCCCGGCTGGGGTAAACCCGTCCCTTGTCCGGCGGCCGGGAACTGGGCGGACATCTGCGGAACATCGACCGATGCTCGGGGACTAGTAACAATCGCCGGGTATACGGTCGGTAACCTGCAGTGCACCGGCCTATTTCCGCCCGGCGTATACGCCGATGCTTCCCCGCAAAACTTAGGCTGACACCGCCCGATTCCCGGCGGATGTCTCTCTAGGCCCCACACGGCATACTTTTTGCCAAAACCGAGCCAGACACCCATTTCTCGGCTTGGACTGCTCGGCCGACCACAACGTATAGTATAGCTCGGCCGGGGTACGCCGAATTTGTGACCGAGGCATCAGCAGTTAACCAGTACAGTGCACACTCTTTCGCCACTGACAACTGCCCTTCTTGAATCAGCGGATGCCCAGTGGTAGAGAATGGCCGTGGAAAATATTTCATGATCTATCTCCACGAAAGAATGTTGCCGACCCGGCAGGTACCGAACACGCGCCTTTCTGATCACCAGTCAGCCGTTCATCCGACCGAGGTACTGAGGCCGATGATTATCATACGAGATATTTTGGCCAGCAATAATCAAGTGTATATAAATGTAAAGTGCAGATAACTCCATGTCAACAGACATACAACGTCTAAACAACGTCCAAGTCAACAGACATACAACGTCTAAACAACGATGCATTGACGCTGACGCAGCAAAGTCGATGCAACAACGAAATTGACATAGCGTGTAGCATCGGCTCCGGAACTTGTTACTCAAAAGTACCAGATTAATGTGGAAAATGATCATACCGACGGTAACGGGCCTCCGTGGCCTAGTGGTTAAGAGTGCTGACTCTTGAGTATTAGGTCTCTCACCGCTGTGGTTCGAGTCTCGCTCGGGTCATATGTGAGACGCCAAGTTCTGCAACGGAAGGTAAGGTGGTTTTTCTCCGGGTACTCTGGTTTTCGCCCATCTCTGATTAACGATCGCTCGATACGGGTGAAATAATCTTGAAAGGGCCGTAAAACCAAAACAAAAAAAAATAAAATAAAAAAATACGGACGCAATTATGACCTAATTTGGCGTTATTACGTAAAGCTAGAACCTAAAACCACTTCCCATCACGTGAACAAGTCCGTGAAATTAAGACCCCACTAAACCCCATTTTATATAAAGAAAACTGGGGTTTACGGGGAATAACATTAATTTCCTTAGTTCTGCTCCAAGACATAGGCTGTGGGTACTCGTTAGAACCGCCTCAATGAGGCGGTTCTAACGAGCATCCAAAACCTATGTTTGGAGTATAAATAGGAAAAATATCACAAATCTTCATCAGAAAAAGATGCCTTTTTTAAGGTTTGAGAAATTTACTATATCCCACGGATGTGTTATCCTAATGCCATAATAAATGAACTTATTTTCTCTGAAATTCTTGTGCCGACATTTTGGAGAGTTTTGAAAAGGTTTGAGGGTCACTGACGAGGCCTTATTGGCCGAAACTAGCTATTCTGGCCCAGAAAACATGTACACTCCATATGTTCCAGTTTTGTGGTGCATTCCTTGCTTCCAAAGGATATACACTTTCGGATGAGTCTTTAAACCTAGGTCCCGTCTCCGTATGGCCTTAGCTGTTGGTGGGACGTAAAACTCAAACACTCACTCACTCACTCCAAAGGATAGCCATTTCTAGAACATATTTAACGTCACTATAGCTGGTGTCTGGGAATGTGTGGAGGTCGTAAAATGTCTCCCTGCCCAACATCATAGTGTAGTTTATATTTTCTTGCCCTTCCAGTGGTGAATTTTGAAATTTTTGAGGGTCACTGATGAGGCCTAATTGGGCAAAACTAGCTAGTCTGGTCCAGAAAACATGTACACTCCATATTTATCCCCACGTTTTTCGAAGAAAAGTGGGGATATTGTTATCGCCTCCGTCTGTCCGTTCGTCCGTCCGTCCGTCTGTCCGGCTATCTTCTCCTACACCGTTCATTGGAATTCAACCAAATTTGGTGTGTGAGTTACATACATGAATGGCTTCTGCAAGAGCACATTAATTTTTGGACCAGCCCCCAAGGGTCCCGTGAAGCGGTCAAAACGTGGGGATTTGCGATGGCGCGCCATCGACTGCGCGATCTAGTTTACAGTTTTGTGGTGTATTCCTTGTTTCCAAAGGACAACCCTTTCTAGAACATATTTTAGAACTAAGAAGATGAGAGAAAGTACAAAAAGGGGACAGGGAATTATTGAAAGGTTGTGTTAGTGCTTTTCAGTTTAGACAACATGTACGATAGAAGTTGGTCTTCTGTCTTTCTCGACTGGTAGGCGAGTATCTCTAGCAATGTTAATAATAAGACGATTCATTACGATAACAGGTCCGTGCAATGAACGCCCCTTTAAACCCAACTTTATAGAGAGAGAACTGGGGGTTACAATATTTTGTAACTGGGTATACAATTTGCTGCGTCAGCGTCAATGCATCGCAGTGATGTTGCATTGACGTTGACACGACGTTGTTTAGACGTTGTATGTCTGTTGACATGGAGTTATCTGCACTTTATGTTTACATACACTCGATTATTGCTCGCCAAAATATCTCGTATGATAATCGTCGGCCTCAGTACCTCAGTCGGATGCGCGTCTGACTGGGTATACAATATTTTTCTCATTCCTGCTCCATGACATACGCCGTGGGTACTCGATAGAACCACATCACTGCGGCAGTTCCAACGAGCACCAACAGCCATGTTTGAAGCATAAATGAGAAAACTATCACAATTTTTCACTAGAAAAGTAAATATTGTTAAGATATGAAAGAATGCACAAAGTCATACGGGTGTAACATCGTATTGGCTAATAGACGATGATAATCAATTTGAAAAAAAATTGGTGTGACAATCACTCACGATTTGAGATATGCAATATGTGTACAAAGGCGAATAGAACTCTTGGATTCCTGAGGCGAAATCTTCATCAGTGTCCCCAGGATGTGAAAGAGACAGCATACAGGGGGCTTGTTCGCCCCCAATCTTGGAATATGGTAGTTGCATCTGGGACCCAAGCGGAGTGGTCCTAAATGAAGAAATTGAAAAAGTTCAGAATAGAGCGGCTAGATTTGTAACTGGAAATTACTGCTTTGAAACTGGGAGCATGACTGGAATTCTAGGAAAATTAAGATGGGAGTCTCTCAAGAACAGGAGAAGAGACAGTAGGCTCATACTCTTATACAAAGGTCTAAAGGGTGCTGCCAGCATTCCAACAGATGACCTTGTTCCCCCCGGCTAGGCACTGTAGACAGCACCATTCAATGACGTTTCAGACCCTTACTGCAAGAACGGATATTTATAAAGAATCGTTCTTCCCCCGAACCATTAGAGATTGGAATGCCTTTCCGGATTCTATTATTTCGACGGCGGAAGGTGCTGATGATTGTGTAGCTAAGTTTACATCTTTGGTTAGAGCTAGGGACTAACTTCCCATATCACAGGTCCTGGTGTATGAATGTCATTTGACGTGTCACCAGTAACAATTCTGATTCTGATTCTTATGTAACAAATCAATGGGTAAAAATCACTGCTATAACATAGCAGTTATAGGAAATGATCAGAAGCCTTTTGCACAAAAATCCTGGTGCTGAACAGGCTGCTTTCATTCTTTCAGTTCAAATATGGGGATAAACTGTTTTTATCTTATTTTTTTTTTTTTTGGTTTTGGATTTTATTCCAGTATCAAATCATCCACCCAGTAAACACAATCAATAATACAGTGAAACTTTGGTGCAGTGATTCATAAATTGTTATAAATTGCATGAATGAAATATATAAAATGAAATACTAAAAGCACCAAAGAAGGTCAATCATTTTACAAGCTAAATGCAAGAGATTGCAACACCTCAACCCAATCAGTGATCTTACTGCCAACTTGGTAGAACTGGTCATTTTTGGCTACCATACACTGAATTTAAAAATAGTACAAGGTGAAATAATTACATTTTTGGGGGGTGGGGGAGGAATCATTAATTTTCAGTACTATTTAGGTATTTTACTTGAAATTCCACTCTTGCAGTGCCTAAAGGCAACCTTTAGCCACAATTCTATGATAGTATTTTACACATTTTTGTTCTGTGGATTAAGATATCATTTTTGCAAAACCATGGAAAAATGCAATAAATTACTAACATGGTGACTTTCCAATAAAAATATTTTGCTTTCATATTCTTACATTTACATGGACTACCATCTGATGAAAAATCTGTTTGGGTAACTATTTGCAAATATGATTTTTTCAGTACCTCAAATGTAGTGAAATAACTGTATTGAGGAACCTTAAATCACCTTCTTTAAAGTAGCTTTTTGTTGTCTGTGGCGTTACTAAACCGTACAAATGTGAAATGGTTAGAATATACAAGATAAAAATTGCAACATGTGTGCACGTGGCCGATTTCGAAAAAAAAACAACAAAAAAACAGAAGACCATCATGAAAACATGCCTATGCAATTTTGACCCTCTTAAACTCCACTTTAATCCAGTAGAATGGGGTTTGTATGGGTGTACATTATTTTTCGCATTTCTGCCCAAAACATAGATTTTTGGTACTCGTCAGAAACCGCCTGGTCGAGACGGTTCCAACGAGTACCCAAAATCTATGTTTTGAGCTGAATTATGAAAAATAGCAGAATCTTTTATCTGAACATTTTCATTTTTTGGGTGGAAATATGTTCAATTTATTTGAAAAGGCATGTTTTCGTAATGCAAAAAAAAAAAAAAAATAATAATAATAATTTTGTTTGTTTGATTTGAGGTTTAACGTCCCCATCAACACTGTAAAGGTCATTTTGGAGACATTGCTTCCAATTTTGTGGGACTTTTACCCGACATTGAGATGAAATGACATCTCAAGCCCTGTCGCCCAATGAAACCAATAGGGTTTATTAGCATGGACGGTCCGCCTCGCACCGCGGTTCCTGGACAGGCTTAGATCCTCTAAGCTGTTTACCAGTACTAGTGTGCAGGCCGGATTCAGCTCTGCGTGGAAGCATCATGCAGCCCATATATTTCTTCAAGCCCCTATGGGCGGGGGTAGTATAATAATAATAATGGCCTCACTCATAATCTTAAATAACTGGAGTATAGTATGCATATTACAGGACCTTCGTTTGAATAAACTCTCGTCAAAGGAATAAACACTTCTCAAAGCATAAACTAACGTCTATTCTAGTTGTAAGTTTCACAAGAACGAAGTAGAAACTATTTCAGCTCACTGAAAAACAAACTTTATTTCGTAAACAAAAACAACAAAAAGAAAAAAAAAAGAAAAAAAAAAAAAAAAAAAGAAAAACTTCCCATCACGAAAGGAAAGTTCCTTCCGTTGAATAGACCAATAGGGGACAGACTTTCTTCCAAAGTATTTTCAGTAATGAAACAAAGCGAAAGCAACGACAAAGAATTCTCAAAAGGAAATATGGCCCTGGTGTAGATTTCACATCTCCATCTGTTTCATGCAAAAATAGATTGATTTACGATCAGCACTAGCATTATAATCGATCCCTATGTGATGAAACCAAACATGATAATAACCACGGCCTTTCCTTCCAAACGATGTCAAAATGGTGTCAGTAGTTTCCAAATTTGCAATTTTGTGACGCAAGTAACCGTACAGATAATTCAGCATTTTTTTTCCAAGTTGCCGTACTTAAAAAAATCCAAGTTGCCGTACTTGAAAAATCCAATATATATATTTCATCAGCCTAAATACTTTTGTAAGCCTTCATGAATGACGGTTAAACAAATAAAGCTCTTATATCTATCTCAAGACAGGGACATGGATCATTCACACAGAGCTCTTCGTCAATAACAAAACGATCCGGGATTACGAAATTTCCTTAATAAAGCAGACCTTGATTCGAGAAATTCAAGGAATACTAGGTTTTACCAACCTCCCTTTTTTCATTTCCAATATACATATGATCAGTAAGATAGACGATGTGAGCGGAAGATTGCGATTGAACTGGACTAGTTTGTTTGTAGGGGTCCCAGGGGGTGGCAGCATATTCTAGTTTAGGTCTAACTAGTGACTTGTATGCTGTTGCCTTGATGTCCTTTGGGCATGCAGAGAGATTCCTGCGTAGGATAGGAAAGCAGCTGTCTGGCTGTCTGTCGTAGATAGCATGTCATAGTCTAGCTACTAGACCTTGATGTCATATTTACCAATTACCAACCTTCATGTGTGTTTTTATCAAATATGAAACCTTGTTAGACTTTAATCTTGTCTCAGACACCAAGGTCTAGTACAATGCGAATTTTACCTCGCAAGATCATTGGTAAATGATTGATTACAACTACAGTCATGAAATGTTTATTGCCTTTCTGTACCCCTTACCGAACACCAACTGATAAGGCAAACTGGCATTTTAGTCAGAGTATATCTTCCCAAGATCAAATAAGGGGTAGAAGAATATTACTTATTAACTTTAAAATATGATATCCGACTAGAAGCTAGTCTAAGCATGTCAGTGTGACTATTTCACACCAGTGTACTGTCTATAGCCAGGTTTTTTGCTTTACTTCTGGCAATGGATGTTGTATGATGACTCCATTATCTTGCTTTTGTTGCCGATTCTGATGTACTCAGACTGAGTCTTGTCTGGGTGCAAACGCATCTATCAGTCTCTCTCCCATGCTTGTAAATAATTAAAGTCCTCTTGAGCGACAGCAACTCGGTACAACAGGCAGTGATCAGCGAACAGGGGAGACGCGTGGTGGCAAGTCGTTGATTTATATGAGGAAGAGGAGAGTGCCGAGCACTGTACTCTGTGGAACACCAGAAGTAACGGGCGCAGACGAAGAAATCCTCAAATACGACTTTCTGGTATCCATCAGCAATGAAATTGTGCGGAACCTCGTGAAAGGCCTTACTGAAATCTAGTAGGATGACATTTATGCGCTGTGAGTTGTTCATTCCGCCGGCTTGCTATCAGCTGGTACTCACATGACCCCCCCCCCCCCACCAGCAGGGAGAACGACCCAATGAACAACGAAAGAGCCGATTACTGTGCAGAGTCTCATCCCGCAAACCTGGAGTTTATGTAATAAACTGAGCGTGACAGCTCAGTGGTTAAGCTCAGAGTGGTTAGTGCACTTGACTCAGATGCCAGAGGCCCTCGGTTCGACCCGGCGGTGATTATTTCGGTGTCTGAACACCATTTACAGCGATGAATGTCAAAATGCGCACCGCCCTTTGGATCGGAACTTTTAACTGGAGGCACCGGCCCCCGCCCATAGGGGCTTGAAGAAATATATGGGCTGCATGATGCTTCCACGCAGAGCTGAATCCGGCCCGCACACTAGTACTGGTAAACCGCTTAGAGGATCTAAGCCTGTCCAGGAACCGCGGTGCGAGGCGGACCGCCTATGCTAATGAACCCTATGGGTTTCATTGGGCGACAGGGCTTGAGATGTCATCTCATCTCAATGTCGGGTAAAAGTCCCACAAAATTGGAAGCAACGTCTCCAAAATGACCTTTAAAGTGCTGACGGGGACGTTAAACCTCAAATCAAACAAACAAACTGGAGGCGCCCTGTTCAGGGAGAGTCATCCCCTATGCAGGTTAACTATTTGTTTGTTTTGGGGTTTACGGCCAAGTCAACACTGTTAAGGCCGTTTTTGAGCCTGTCAGTTTACTTTTCCTGGGCAGGCTTATACGTAAGAGGTAACCAGGAGAGTGCACATTCTTTCGCCAGAAACTGACAACTGCCCTTCTTGAGCCAGCGGAATGGAGAGAATGACCGTAGGAAAGATTTCTTGATCAATCCCCGCGAAAGAATATTGCCGACCCCGGCAGGTATCGAACCTGCTTCCCCATGATCAGCAGTCAGACGCGCATCCGACTGAGCTACCGAGGCCAGCGCAAGATTGATGTGTGCTGTAAATCTGCAAGTAATGGTAAAATGTGGCCGATCCCAGTATCAGTGAGTAGGTCCTGGTGCACGTTTGTTTGTTTGGTTTGAGGTTTAACGTCCCCTTCAACACTGTAAAGGTCATTTTGGAGACGTTGATAACAATTTTGTGGGACTTTTACCAGACATTGAGATGAAATGACTTCTCAAGCCCTGTCGCCCAGTGAAACAAATGGACGGACTCGCATCGCTTTGCTTGCCCAGGCTTAGATCTTCTAAGCTGTTTGCCAGTACTCGTTTGCGGGTCAGTTACAGCTCTGCGTGGAAGCATTATGCAGCCCATATATTTCTTCAAGCCCCGATGGGCGGTGCGAATATGGATAGTGTTTCTCTTTTGTTTCGGTATTAAAAAGTTCTTGCTCGGCTCCCATGGCGGGGCTTGAAGAAATAGGTGGGCTGCATGATGGTGCCAGGCAAGGCTTAAACCGACCGCTTAGGAGTATTGGTAAACCGCCTAAAGGATTCAAGCCTGCCCAGGCAAAGCGGTGCGAGTCGGGCCGCCCATTCATATAAACCCTATTGGTTTCATTGGGCGACAGGGATTTTTTTTTTTTGGTTTTACGGCCCTTTCAAGATTATTTCACTCATATCAAGCCGATCGTTAATCAGAGGTGGGCGAAAACCGGAGTACCCGGAGAAAAACCATCTGACCTTCCGTTGCAGAACTTGGCGTCTCACATATGACCCGAGCGAGGCTCGAACCACAGCGGTGAGAGACCTAATGATCAAGATTCAGCGCTCTTAACCACTAGGCCACGGAGCCCCGTAAGCGACAGGGAATGAGATCTCATTTCATCTCAATGTCGGGTATATAAAAGTCCCACAAAATTGTAAGCTAGGTCTCCAAAATTACTTATACAGTGTTGATGGGGACGTTAAACAGTGTTAATTGGGACGTTAACCCTCAAATCAAACAAATCAAAAGGTTATTGCTAGTATCGTCTAATTCTAACAAATACCCACATCATACATGTACTCTCACATGTATGCGGTTTTTGTGTATCTTTGAAACGACCCCATGTCAATTCTCATCGATTCAGAAATTCATCCTTAGATATTGACGGTAAAATTATCTTCTTGCCTGTAAATTGATGCGTTAGCATTTGATAACAGATTAACATGCATGATAGTATTGTGTCAGTGCAGTTGAAAGTCAAATACTTGTAATTTGGACTAAAAATTCTACTTTCCTCAGATGAACCGGAGGTCGCCATCTTATTGTTCGCCGCTGTGATGTTGCCCGGCTTTTTGTCACGTGACAGGAATATTTTTAGATTGAAATTCCCAAAAACAACAAATAAACAAAAATGAAAACGACGATTTTCACAAAGTTCTGAAGTGGTATTTGGTTTCAGAAGATTACAAATGACATAGCTACATGAATAGAAGAAATAAAACCGAAAAACACGCTTTTTATTTTTGAAGCCCGATAGCTCAATAATGCACCTTTAAAAAGTGCCCACAACATACCATAAAAATTTGGCTACAAGACGGGAATTTTACCCCGAAATTGAGCTAAATGTTTTAGACCGGTCTTATAAACGAGGTCTAGGACCACTTGCAAGTTTTCTGCAGGCCCATTGTAGGTTGTTAAAGGTGCATTATTGAGCTACCGGGTCTCAAAATTTTTTTTCTGGTTTTTATCTTCAATGCATACTCCTTTGTCATGTGTACACTTTTGGAGCCAAATATAGCTTCAGAACTTTGTGAAAATGGTCGTTTTCATTCGTGTTTACCCTTCGCTCTGAACATGTGTTCGGAATTTCTGTTCTAAAACTAAATCTGTCACTTTACACATACATGGCGACAGTATCGTCTCTGAGTGTCAATACTTATGGCATGGTATTCAGCGTCATATTTGTTTCCGATTCAGGCATGGCCAAAGCAAACAAGGCCAAAAATGAATGTTGCATAAGGTCATATAATTTTATGGGGATTATATTTTTTGTCATGAACTAAAAATAGATCTAACCAGTGTTCGAAATTTAGTTAGGGAATCCCTCTCCAATTCGTTTACCTGTCATAATAATTGTTCGCATTTTTGCATAAAATGCATTCATTTGTATTGTTTTAAAGAAAAATACCGGCTATATGTATTTTATTTTTGGAAGCATTTTTTCCGGATAGCTCAGTAATGCACCTTTAACCCTTGTCCAGCTGAGCCCGGATAGGCCGTATTTTCCAAACAATGAAGATCCAGATCAGATGGCCATCTGATCAGGATCTACATTGTTTGCCATTCAGATTGTGAATTTGTTGCAATAACTGCATCAAGTAATCTGATTGGTTGATAATCGGTAGTGGGTGTGGCAGATTAAAATATTCAGCAGGAAAAGGGTTAAGCAAATACAATGATTGTTCTTGGTCCCCAGATAGTTAAGACTAGGTTTGATACCATCTGCGTCGGTATAATTCGGATGCAAAATATTCTCATCTCTCATGATTCTCATTATTCCACCTTATCTGCTGGTTCCTAGTCTGAAGATAATAAGTGTAGGAAAAACCGGTAACCATATCCCCCTGACCTTGAAATGTCAGGGGCGTCTGGTTGCCTGTTTTTCCAATATTGACAATGTGCAAGCTGGGAGCCAGCAAATAATGCAATTATGGTGAATGTTTCCAGTAAAATAGTCATAAATTAAAAAAATCCTTACCTAATTTTTCTGATATGAAACCCAAACATTCAAATTTTCTTATTTTGCCTAAAAACATCATGTAAAGTTTTCAACAAGTAACTGAAATAAACACCCGAGTAACCCTCACCTTATATAGAGAAAAATGGCATTTACAGGAGTTCACATTATCCCCCCTCCACCACACAGACACACACCACCACATACACCCCCCACCCCCACACTTTTTTGCTCAAAAAAATAGATTTTGGATACTTGTAATGCACCACAATCTATATTTGGACTACGTAGTACTTGTGCCTGCCTTGGTAGCTCAGTCTGATGCACGTCTGACTGGTGATAAGGAAGATACGGGTTCGATACCTACCGGGGTCGGCAACATTCTTTCTTGGAGATTGCTCATGAAATCTTTTCTACGGTCATTCTCTCCCTTTCGCAGATTCAAGAAGGGCAGTTGTCAATTTCTGGCAAAAGGTGCACTGTACTGGTTATTAACCGCTTACGTATAAGCCTGCCCAGGAAAAGTGTGGATAGGTAAACTGACCGGCTCAAAAATGACTTAAAATAGTATTGACTGGGCCTTTAAACTCCAGTACAAACAAAGAAAACAAACCAACGTTGTACATGTAATAAGAAAATTATCAAACATTTGCTAACTAGTAGATACAGGTAAGAAATTACACCATTATTTTCATAATGGCCTTTGGCCTTCGCTTCTCTCTATATAGCAATTTACCCCTGCGGTGTAAACCCGATCGCACTTTTAAGCACGTACTGTAGAAAAACAAAATCGATATACCATGTGACCCGTCTTACCATATCGGAAGATAGACAGAGTCACCTCAGTTTTACTTTTGCGGTGTTCTTATGTAGACGTGTCGTGTAGACGTGTCAGCGCCTGAGCGCAGGTATTTGTGACATTTTGAAATTCATTTCAACAACGGGGGGTATTCTTAATTCAGTTGTATTCATGGCTGAAGAAAATTTGGACAAGGACGACGTCCTGTCATTAGATTCGGAGGAAGAATCTGACTTTTCTGGTTTTGAACCCTTACAAAATGGCGACACGGTACCGAAAGTGGGTACATCAAATAATTCCGACATAGTCGGGACAGTCGAACCCAATAAACTAGTTAAAAAGAAAGGGAAGGCTTGTTTGAAAAACAGCAGATCTCCGGCAGTGTCGTCTTTGACTAAGAGTGTGAAGTTTTCACGTTCGGCCCCGGCAGGTTCGGCCAAAGCAAAACAAACTGTTAACAAAAAGTCGTCAAAAGTGACCCCCCCTCCAAAAAATAAGAAAAATATGCTTGACTTAGACAATTTATCTCATAATGACATTATGAAGTTGAGACAGATTATCGGTCTTGAGAGTAGCCATGAAATGGCGGATGAGGAAGACATTCAGTATGTTTTTGGGGATTCCCTGAATAATTTGCCTGAAGTGCACGTAGAATTTGAGAACGATGGGCCCGACAGTGATGTTGAGGTTTTTTCAACTATAGAAAATATTCCCCCTAGGCCATGCCCTAAACGGCCTTTGAGAGCCATTGAAAATGAGATCAATAGTGCATTGTTTGAGTCTGGGAGTACCCAGAGCTCTACGGTTGTTCACAACGAAGTTGTGACTGGTGAAGACGGTTTTACATGGCAGTTACCAAAATTGAAGATACCTCAGAAAGGTCAGCCTATTTCGTCATCATTGGCGTCTCTCATTAACGTTGCATGTACCTCACAGTGTGAAACTGAGGACATTATTAATAAATATAAATTGCCGTCAAATTGTGACAAGTTAGCACCTCCATTAGTAAATGGTGAAATTTGGAGTGAAATTCACAAAAAAGCCCAGACTTACGATAAGGCTTTTAGAGATATCCAATCTCTCATTGCATCTGGGGTTTCTCCAATTTTGGAGCTGCTCAGTGTTCTTAAGAGTCAAATTGAAGCAAATTCAAAGGCAAGAACATTAATTTCTGACTCTATTACTTTGCTTGGACAAGCTCAGTTCAATCTTTCTTTGAGACGTAGATATATGATACGCCCTTATTTAAAGAAAAAGTATGCCAATTTGTGTAATATTAATACACCCATTTCAACTTTCTTGTTTGGAGATGATGTTCAAAAGGAAATAAAGAAATGTGATACCAGTATGTCTGTTGCAAAGGAACAGTATAGTTTCTTCGGCCCTCAACGTATGAGAGGACGTGTCAGGGGTAGAACTTCCTCGCATAGAGGTTATGGATATGGTAATGGCAACTTTAACGCTACTAGAGGTTACAATCGTTATCAGCCATATGGTAGACCGCAACAGCATTTTTCTCAGTATCGTTTCCCTGCTCAGTATCAGTTTCCAAAAAAGTCCAGGAAAACGGCCACAGTGACCAGTCCGGAGGACATGGCATCATAAGTAAGGTGAGTGGCATTACGGGTAAGATCAGGTTTCATATTGGTACTTGGAAACTTTACACTAATGACCCATGGATTTTGCAAACAGTTGCAGGTTATCATATAGAGTTTGACTCTTGTCCAGTACAGTGGTCTGTTCCGAAAGAAATACCATTTTCTGAGAGCCAAAAAGGTTTAGTTTCAAAAGAAATACAATGTTTATTGGAAAAAGGAGCTATTGTTCCATCTAATGAGGAAAGCGGTCAATTTATTTCCAATATATTTATTGTCCCTAAACCCAATGGGAAGTTTCGTCCTGTTATTAATCTAAGAGAGCTCAATTATTTTGTTACCTATGAGCACTTTAAACAAGAAACTTTTAAAGTTGTTTTAGACATGGTCCAGAAAAATGATTTTTTCACGAAGTTGGACTTATCAGATGCTTATTTTAGCATAGCTATCCACCCATTGTTTCAACGATTTTTGAAGTTTTTCTGGCAAGGACAGCTGTTCAAATTTGTTTGCTTGCCATTCGGGTTAAGCTGTGCGCCCCGGGTTTATACAAAGGTGTTAAAGCCCATTTATAAATGGTTTAGACAGCAGGGTTTTCGCTGTTCGTACTACATTGACGATTCTCTGAATATGAGCAGTGAGGAAATTGTTTGTAGGAAAAATGTGATCATTATGGCAGACACCTTAAAATCATTGGGTTTTACAATTAATAAAGAAAAGTCTATCTTTTTACCTACACAGAGAATTGTATTTTTTGGCTTCATATTGGATTCTGTCTTATTTAAGGTATTTTTACCTGAGGATAAACTGGAAAAAATCATTGAGCTAGCTAAAAGTTTGCTACGAAAATCCACTGTTGTTATTCGCAATCTAGCATCATTAATTGGTTTGCTTGTCCATGCTTTTTATGCTGTACTTGAAGCTCCTTTGCACTATAGGGCTCTGGAAAAAGACAAGGTTATAGGCCTTGACAACAGTTACGATTTTGATAGGTCCGTCAAGTTATCTGCTGATAGCCTGTCTGATCTAAGGTGGTGGATCGTTAACGTTAAGTTAAAAAATGGGAAAGCAATAAGACCTCCAAAACCTACTGTCTTTCTCCAGTCAGATGCTTCATGCCTAGGATGGGGAGCCTTTGATGCAGGCTCGAATAAGTCAGCGGGTGGTAGGTGGTCTGAAGCTGAAAGTCAGCATCATATAAATTTCCTCGAGTTGTTAGCTATATTTTATGCCTTACAGGTTTTTTGTTCTGAGTATAGATCTGTTCATATCAGTATTCAGTCAGACAATACTTGTGCCATTGCATATGTTAATGATATGGGAGGAATGGCATCCAGCGATATGGATGTTTTATCCAAAGAAATATGGCATTGGTGTTTAGAGAGAGATATTTTTGTTTCGGCTTCTTTTATCCCTAGGGCTATCACGGTTACACGTGTAAACGGGAGCGTTTCTTGTCTGTGTAGAAAACGTTTACAAAATCGACTGACCGTTTACACGAAACATGTGACTTACATGTGATCAAAGTAAATGACATCATTAAAATATTACCTCATAACCACGATAATAGTCGTCACTTCCTTTCTTTCTCCAATATGGCTGAAGGATAGGGCTTGTCGCCAACAGCAGGCTAAAGGTTAAGATAATTTTCGCGCTTTGAAATTTACAGACGAAAACAGAATGATGAAGAAATTATACTTGCATAACATGCCGTAATGATTCCTTTTTCTTTTTTGTTTGTTTTCCTCTTGTGTCAAATAAATACTGCCTCACAATTCAGGAGGCATATTAAAAAGCATTATTTTGATGGAGTATTCAATCCTTGCTTTGTTCTTTCCCATTATTTAAGGAGCGCACTATGATTCGGTCTGCTCATGCAGTCACGATAACGGATATCTGTGAAACACCCCCTCAATATTTGCTCCAATCAGAAGTCAATGTCGCACATACACATTACAGCGGCATCTTCAAAGTAATTGCCAATTACACAGAGTTTTTCCATATGTTTTCTGTGTCGAAGATAAACAAATGGAATATTCTTGAAGAGTTTATGGCTAAATCATTCCGATTCACAAACGATTGGCATCTGCTACAGAATTATGCCGGATTTTGAAGGAATTTATCATTAACAGGTAATTACCCATTGTTTATACACAGATTCACCCTTATTGACTCGAGTCTGAAAATGTTTCGTGTACACGGAATCGTTTCGTGTAGGACCTTCCGTGTAAACGTTTACAGATTTTTGTAAACGTGACAGCCCTATTTATCCCAGGGATCTGGAATTCTCACGCCGATTACTGTTCGCGATATTTTTCAGATGCCACGGAGTGGCGGCTGAAAAGAGATATCTTTCTCAGACTCCGCCATCAATGTTTTATACCAGATATTGACTTGTTTGCTTGAAAATTGCTTCCCGTCTAAATTTTCAGGTGCAGAAATTTGTTACCTGGTTTCCACAACCCGGTGCTTTTAAGACTGATGCCTTTTCTTTCTGTTGGTCAGGCTATTCGCCTTATATTTTTGCACCGTTTAACATTATCGGGAAGGTCTTGAACAAGATTGTTGAAGATAAAGTTTTCAAGGCTTTGTTAGTTGTACCAAACTGGCCTAGCCAGACTTGGTTCCCTTTACTTCTATCTCTTTTGTCTGATTTTCCGATCAGGTTGCCAAGACACAGAGATCTTCTGACCCTGCCACACAATGGTCAATTTCACCCAATGGGAACTTCGTTGTGCCTAGTTGGAGTTGTTGTCTCAGGAGACACTTCAAAAATAGAGGTTTTCCAAAAGGAGTTGTCCAGACTATCTGTGCGTCATGGCGAACGGGGACAGAGAAACAATACAGTGCAGCATGGAAAAAGTGGTGTCTTTGGTGTATTCAGAGGGAAGGAAATCCATTTCAAGCGTCTGAAGTAACGGTATTGTCTTATCTTCTTTTTCTCTTAGAAGGGGGTAAGTCTTATTCTGTTATAAACTCACATAAATCAATGATAATTCAAACCCTTAAATTGTTAGATAATAGTTGGTGTGATAACCCTTCTTTCGTGAAAAGATTTATGAAGGGAATTTTTAATAAAATTCCCCCTGTTCCACGTTACCGTGTTGTTTGGAGTGTTGATACAGTGATTCAGTTCCTTCGCACTTTATACCCATTGAATAGTTTAAGCTTAAAAATGCTAACGCTTAAAACAGTTACTTTGGTGGCATTAGCAGTGGCCCCTCGAGCTCAGACTCTTGTGTCATTAGATTTAGATCTGTTAAAAATTTATGACAATAAGATTGTTTTTGCGTTTGAATGTTTGCTTAAGACTTCTAGACCAGGTAGGTCTTTTGATCTAGAATTACAGCATTTTGAAGAGGAACAGTTATGTGTTATGCACACTGTTTTATTCTATATAGAAAAGACAAGAAGTTTACGGAAATCTAATAAACTATTTGTCTCCTTCTGTTCTTATAAGGCTGTCAGTACTAGTACAATTGCTAGATGGTTGAAATGTGTTCTGCATTTAGCAGGCATTGACGTTTCCATGTTTAAAGCGCATTCCTTTAGAGGAGCAGTTGCTTCGGCTGCTTTTTGTAAAGGATGTTCTGTTCAGCAAATTCTCAAGACTGGTGATTGGTCATCTGTCAGGAATTTCTATAAATTTTACTTACGTAATGCACAGCCTGATAAGAATATTGGTTTTGCTGAAGCTGTCTTGAGTGGTCATCATTAATAAATGTGTTATGGTTTAATGCTATGGTTTAACTTACTATTTTTGCCATTTTGTTGGTCTTTAAAGATGCTATATAGAGAGAAGCGAAGGCCAAAGGCCATTATGAAAATAATGGACCCCTCATCCAAGCGTTGTGTGCAGGATGAGGGGCATTATTGGAATAATGGCCGGAGGCCGAGCTTCTGCCTTCCCACCACTTGTTGGGTTTTTTGGTTTGTATCCCTCCCGATTTTTGATGTTTCAACAAAATGGCAAATTAACATCTTTAAAACCTGAAGTGACTCTGTCTATCTTCCGATATGGTAAGACGGGTCACGTGGTATATCGATTTTGTTTTTCTACAGTACGTGCTTAAAAGTGCGATCGGGTTTACACCGCAGGGGTAAATTGCTATATAGAGAGAAGCTCGGCCTCCGGCCATTATTCCAATAATGCCCCTCATCCTGCACACAACGCTTGGATGAGGGGTCCATTTTAGCATACAGGTGTGATATCCATATAATATAAAAATTTCCAGGAGTGGCAGTATACCTGAGGCAACCCTGCTGTTGAAGCTACGGCTACGAAGAGGTTTTGTAGCCTCTTCATCTACCAAATCTACTGGCTTCCATTCTGATAATTTCTTCTTCATGTCCTGAGAAAAGAAAATTATAAATCAAAATACAGTAAAATTCCTATACTAAGACCACCTTTGGTGGTCTCTGACCAAAGGACGCTGTATGCAGAGAACACAACCCAGATCAGACTACTCCAGTCTGATCAGTGTCTACACTGTTAGGTTATTTCGAGACGTTGTTCCCAATTTTGTGGGACTTTTACCTGACATTGGGATAAAATGACATCTCAAGCCCTGTGATCCAATGAAAGTAGGGCTTATAAGCATGGATGGTCAGACTCGCACCGCTTTGCCTCGGCAGGCTTAGAAGTTTACCAGTACTCGTGTGCAGTCAGTTTCAGCTCTGCGTGGAAGAATCATGCAGCCCATCTATTTTTCAAGCCCAGATGGGCGGGGGCCATGAGCTAAAAGTAGTAATTCTTTTGAAAGCTTTAATGTCCAGAAGCTAAATGGCCCATCGACACTAATTAGGTCATGTTTGTTTGTTTGAATTGGGGTTTAACGTCCCTGTCAACACTACATGTATTTAGGTCATTTTTGAGATGTTGTTTACAATTTTGTGGGACTTCTACCTGACACTGAGGTGAAATGACATCTCAAGCCCTGCCACCCAATGAAACCTGAGGGCTTATATGCATTGGAAGGTCTGACTCAAAAAGCTTTGCCTATGCAGCCTCAGTCCTTCAAAGCGGTTTACCAGTACATGTGTGTGGTCAGTTTCAGCAATGTGAGGAAGTACCATGCAGCTCTATCTTTTTCTCCAAGCCCTGATGGGGGGAGGTGTTAATTAGGTCATGATAACACTTTCTTGGGTGGGCTGATGATGATAATGATGCAAGTTGTTAACTACAATATATATAGAGTGCACATCTTTTACCAGAAACTGACAACTGCCCTTCTTGAATCAGTGGATAGGAGAGAATGACCTTAGAAAACAATGTATGATAACTCCCAACAGAAGAATAATCAGCAATAACCTGGGGCCAGTTGTTCAAAACTAACGACGTCGTTAGTGAACAAATTGATAAAACTTTGATCATTTAATATGGCAACTATGCTAATATTTTTGCCGAAAAAATATGAGCAGCTTTTGCAAATGCAAAAGCTGCTCTCATTTTTTTCTGCAAAAAAATAACACTATATTAGCTATTGTACTTGCTAGAACAGTTAACAATCTATCACTCACAAGCTTATTAAGCTAACGATACTTTGAACAACTGCGCCCTGATCAGACATCCCACTTTGCCACCAAAGCAGAATCCAGAAAAAAATGTCATTTTTAATCAGCAGCTGCCCAAGATTTAAGGGGTATGGGAACACCTGGCAGATTTTTCGGCCATTTTTCAAAGGGAGACTCCTCGGGAGCAAATTCTTTCCTTTAAGAGTTGACCCCTATTGATGTGGGAGTCAAAAATTCCTTTGCAGGAGTTGCCTCCCCAGAAGGTGTTCCCATTCCCAGAGTTCTCGTTAACTCAAAATTTGGAGTAATTTTCTGACCTCAACTTTTTGGAAAGTCTCACCAGAAAAATATGGTGAAACTCCCAACTTTTTCTGGAGGACAGCATTTTTACTCCAATTTTCAAAATCCTAGTGAGAACCCTGCATTCCCCTCAGGCTTGGGGCCAATTACATCTAAAAGTAATTGATTAAATTACAATTACTTTGCCCTAAAATTGTAATTGATTAAATTACAATTACAACATCATATGAATGTAATTGATTTAATTACAATCACTTTTGCAATGTAATTGATTAAATTACAATTACTTCTGCAATGTATTATCTAGAAGTACTACAGGTATGACACTTTAACTCCCATTAAACAAATACTACTGCTAATAATTAATAGATGTTCATTTAAACTACATGTTTAAAATGAAGCACAATTTCAAACAAACTTAATTCAAAACTAAATTTATGTAAGCTCTCTTTTAGCTTTTGTCAAGTTCTACCAGTACTTTTGAGTTGATACAGAAAATGCATCCATTGTGAACAATGCACTAGTTCATCGAAGCCAAAAATGAACTATTCGAATTACACTTTATCATCATTAGCTTTTCAAAAGTTGCATCTTTCAGTCTACACAGACGGAGAGGCTGGACAAAAAGTGTTGACCCAGATCAGGCTGCTCATGTAGGAGCAGTCTTCATGTAGGAGCAGTTTGATCAGTGTCTAGACTTTATCAGGAGCAAATTCTTTCCTTTAAGAGTTGACCCCTATTGATGTGGGAGTCAAAAATTCCTTTGCAGGAGTTGCCTCCCCAGAAGGTGTTCCCATTCCAAGAGTTCTCGTTAACTCAAAATTTGGAGTAATTTACTGACCTCAACTTTTTGGAAAGTCTCACCAGAAAAATATGGTAAAACTCCTAACTTTTTCTGGAGGACAGCATTTTTACTCCAAATTTCAAAATCCTAGTGAGAACCCTGCATTTCCCTCAGGCTTGGGGCCAATTACATCTAAAAGTAATTGATTAAATTACAATTACAACATCATATGAATGTAATTGATTAAATTACAATCACTTTTGCAATGTAATTGATTAAATTACAATTACTTCTGCAATGTATTATCTAGAAGTACTACAGGTATGACACTTTAACTCCCATTAAACAAATACTACTGCTAATAATTAATAGATGTTCATTTAAACTACATGTTTAAAATGAAGCACAATTTCAAACAAACTTAATTCAAAACTAAATTTATGTAAGCTCTCTTTTAGCTTTTGTCAAGTTCTACCAGTACTTTTGAGTTGATATAGAAAATGCATCCATTGTGAACAATGCACTAGTTCAACGAAGCCAAAAAAGAACTATTCGAATTACACTTTATCATCATTAGCTTTTCAAAAGTTGCATCTTTCAGTCTACACAGACGGACAGGCTGGACAAAAAGTGTCTCTGTCTCTGGTCGGGCTCATCGGAGTCTAACTGTTGGTTTTCTTTTGCTCCAGCATTTCAGTGGTTTCTTGCTGTCGAGTCCTCACCGTTGTCTCACCTCTGTGGTTCTTTGATTTTTGTGTTCACGGAGATGTTGCACTGATGAGTTAGGAGGCCTTCATGCGGACTGAACAAATTATTTGTCTAAATCGCGACGGAAGTAAGGGCGAGGATTGTGGCCACGTAAAATCGATTTAAGCCCCCCAGTGGAAATCTTCCACTGACCGTTCCAAGGCGGCTCTTCTGTGGCGATTTATTTATGTTGTTGTTTGTTACTTACTGTGTGTATCACTTGTGTCTTTTAATTTTGGATGGCCATATGGCCAATTTGTGGGAAAGTAACTGTCCTTATGGCCTTCCTTTGTTTAGGTTTCCATTATGGTCTGGTCGCTTAATGTTTGTATTTCTTTCCCTTTGGTGTCTTTTATGGGTGGAGTAAGATAATTGTATCAATTCCTGATCTTTGTTTTACTTCTACTTTGACCCAGATCAGGCTGCTCATGTAGGAGCAGTCTTCATGTAGGAGCAGTTTGATCAGTTTATAGACTTTTTGCCCAACCTGTCTACATAATTTGGGCACAATTAATAAAATGCAATTAATATTTTCAGATGAACTGTGTGAAGTGTTAGGATTTCAGTTTGTAAATCCGTCTCAATGGTCAATATGTGATTAAAACTAAATTTATCAACACTAGACAAAATTTTAGTTGATATTGTTTTTCACAGTTACATGACAAAGAGTGACTGGCAACAGTTATATATTTTTTCACAGCTGAATGTAGATAGTTACTGAACAGAACAATAGATAAATTAGAGATGCTCTTACTTTGTACAATTTACCTGTGAAGAATATATAGAACAGAACAGAACAGAAATTTTATTCAAAATTCCATAAGGCTATAAAGCCCCCGCGGATATATACTGATTCGCCCTAATTACCGCACATGCTCCTATAAGCGCACACCAAAGCTATTTTTGCAAAGGAAATACATAAGCGTACACTTTACAGTAACCTCCCCCTAGACACTCTCACAGTAAATCTATAAAAAACCTAACATTATTTCTTCAACAGTGAAGGCAATGCTTTAGTATCCTTTTCCATCCCATTAAATATCAGTATGCATCATCTCGAAAGCTAGTGTTTTTGCATTGAGTGTGCGCTAATTAGGTAGATTTTTCACCGTGATTTGTTGACACGATTTTGAAAAAACTAAGCGCACGGTGCGGTAATGAGGGCGAATACGGTATATAAATCCACATCTGAAAAGTTTGTTTTAATCACCTAGAAATTTTCAAAAAGATACCTTTTCTAAGGAGAAATGCACAAAAACACAAATTAAAAGGCAAATAGTGTATAGTCTGATCAGGGTGCTCTTCTAGACAGTCAGAATCAGAATCAGAATTGTTACTGGTGACACGTCAAATGACATTCATACACCAGGACCTGTGATATGGGAAGTTAGTCCCTAGCTCTAACCAAAGCTGTAAACTTAGCTACACAATCCTCAGCACCTTCAGCCGTCGAAATAATAGAATCGGGAAGGGCATTCCAATCTCTAATGGTTTGGGGGAAGAACGATTCTTTATAAATATCCGTTCTTGCAGTAAGGGTCTGAAACGTCATTGAATGATGCTTTCTACAGTGCCTAGCCGGGGGAACAAGGTCATCTGTTGGAATGCTGGCAGCACCCTTTAGACCTTTGTATAAGAGTACGAGCCTACTGTCTCTTCTCCTTTTCTTGAGAGACTCCCATCTTATTTTCCTAGAATTCCAGTCATGCTCCCAGTTTCAAAGCAGTAATTTCCAGTTACAAATCTAGCAGCTCTATTCTGAACTTTTTCAGTTTCTTCATTTAGGACCACTCGGCTTGGGTCCCAGATGCAACTACCTAGTCCAAGATTGGGCGAACAAGTCCCCTGTATGCTGTCTCTTTCACATCCTGAGGACACTGATGAAGATTTCGCCTAAGCAGTGTTCTGCCAAGGCCGCGCCCTTGCGCCATTGGCGCGGAAAAAATCTGTATGGCGCAGAAAAGTTGACATCCATGGGCCCGTGGGCGCATCCAAATTATTGCCGGGCGCACCTTTTTCTCGAGGAACGAACCGTCATCATGTCTTGATCCGGTTGCTTTCCTTTGAAGTCTATTAATCTGCAGCCCAATATATATTTTTAGCCTCTCAAAATTAACCCAACACGTTTTTCACACCTGACACCTGTGGACTGGTCACGTGTCAGTGGCCGTAAATATTGCCTTTGGTTTGATAATACCCAACGCTCTTATAATAATTTGTTTATGGTAACAGATTCCTACTTAATTGTAGAGCCAACAGCGAATGTTCTGATCAGGCTTCGCAGGCTGATCTGTCTCTTTTTGATCAACCCATGTTTCAGTGTTCCCCAAAATTATATTTCCTTAGGCTAAAAATAGTAATGAGACACATTTAGCTGAAGGCCAAGAAAAAAATTCTGTTTGATCTTTTTTGTGTACCGACTGCAAGGTCATGATTTTCATGTCAAAGTCTACAACACCTGTTTAACATTGTATTTCCACATTTAAAAGTCGGACAGAAATAAAATATTGATTGATAAATGGCCCTTTCAAGAGGTCATACTCGCCCTTTGTATAAATTGATTTTTTTTTTGTGAATGGCCCTGCTTTTTTGGTGAATGGCCCCACTTTTTTGTAAATGGCCCGACAATTTCCTGTCTGATGGGCCATTGGCCCATGTTTTTGAATTTCTTGGCAGAACACTGCCTAAGGAATCCAAGTGTTCTATTCGCCTTTGTACACATATTGCTAATGTGTGTATTCCATCTCAAATCGTGAGTGATTGTCACGCCAAAGTATTTAATGGAATTCACATTTTCGAGGACCGTTCCCTCTAAAGTGTAAGAAGCCTCAACTTTATTAGATCTATTCCTTGTTATCTGCATAATATTGCATTTAACCGGCTGAAATCTCATGCCCCATTTTCGGGCCCAACATCCTAATCTATCTTTGTCAGCCTGAAGTTTCAGTGAGTCATCTGTATCTCTAATTTCCCGGTAACAAACACAGTCATCTGCGAAAAGTCTTATTTCTGAGTCAATGTCAGTGGAAATATCATTGATGTACAGGGAGAACAATAGAGGACCAAGAACAGTCCCTTGTGGGACTCCAGACAAAACTGGCGCCCATACTGAAGATTCACCATTAACAACAACACGCTGTTTTCTGTACATAGCAAAGGAAGGAATCTATCCATTTAAGAGTCTTCCCTCCAATTCCATAACCAAATAATTTGGATTTAAGTAGTTCATGAGGAGGGGTGTCAAAAGCCTTCTCGAAGTCCAGAATAAATGTGTCCACCTGTCCCCCTTTGTCCAGGATTTTTGCCCAATCATTAATAACCGTGCTCAACTGAGTTTCGCAACTATGCCTTTTCCTAAATGCATGTTGTCTGTCTGACAAAAGTTTATGTTCATCCAAGTGGGCCATGATGTTTGAGCAGACTATGTGTTCAAGCAATTTACATAGAACACAGGTCAGTGACACCGGGCGATAATTACGAGCAAGAGCCCTGTCCCCTTTTTGAAAAGTGGACAGATGTTCGCTAGGAGCCATTCTTTGGGAATTTCACCCGTATCAAGAGAATGTTGGAAAGATGAGCAAAAACTGGACCTAACTCGTTTGCTAGTTCCTTCAGGACTCTAGGATGAAGCTCATCAGACCCTAAAGCTTTAGAAGGGTTCAAGCCTTTAAGTAACTTGATCACTCCCGCCGAGGATACAACAATGTTTACCATAAAAGGGGCCGATCTTCCAGTCAATGGAACCTCGTTGAACTCATGTTTTATTAAATGCATCATTGAATTGACCAACCAATTCCTCTGCCCTTTCAGAGTCCGATTCAGTGACCCCGTTCCCTCCTCTTTTATTAAGGGGAGGGATACCTTGCCTATCTTTCTTCTGGCTATTGATATATCTGTAGAAGTCTCTGGGATTTGCCTTTACATCACCTACCAAGTTATTTACATACCGATCATGCTGATTTTTGATGTAATTTTTTATTTCTCGTCTCAAGTTTTCAAATTTTGCTCTGAGTTTACCACTTCCCAACTTTTTTGCCTTAGCATGAATCTTATTTCTCCTCCGAATTTTTCTTCTTATTTCTGGTGTGATCCAAGGAATTGAAGATACAGACCTGCTAGTTTTGGAGGGGATATGATTTTCGGACGTAGCTTGAATGAAAGACTTTATCAAATCAAAGTTCTCCTGGACAGACCGAGCTTCTGAAAGACCATTGAAGTATTTCTCTCTTGCGAATTTTAGGGCATCCTTCCCCATAGTTTCATAGTCACCCTTTTGATATAAGTACACGTTTCTACGAGGTTTCTTTAAAGGTGGTATGAAGATTTTCAAAAATCCAGAGACAATATCATGATCACTTAGTTTGTCTGGGGATTGAATATCCCCAAACTGTCCTGGCAAAGTTGTAAGAATCAAATCCAAAGTGTTTCTATCGCGAGTAGGGAAGTCAACAACCTGTTCCAAGCCATGGTCATTCATGATGTCAACCAACACCTGTCCCTCTGACGGGCTCAGCATCGTGCCTTGTTTGCTGAGCCTATCTGGCCAAACAATCTCTCTGAAGTTGAAGTCACCTAGGACATGTACTGCAGGAAGTTTTTTACCCTTATTCTGAGACTTAATGCGATCTGAGTATGTACTCTTATCTGAGTATGTACTGTTTGACCAGGCCTGTCTGTCCAATATCTTAGGATCATTATGGTAGTTGATAAACATACTATGACTGCACAGCTTTACCCCATTCTCTGTTCTATCCACACCTTACACACTTTAAAGGGAGACAACTATATGATAAACTTTATTTGCACTTGTGCAGTCTTTATAAACAGATTTGAAAAACATTCAGCACATCCATTAACTTTTACGAAAGGTAAAAGTTTGAACATGTTTAATTGAAGTTTATTAGGAATTACTGATATTATGATGAGTATACATGCTAGCAAAAGTATATACCGGTAAAAGAATTGGTCTGATGTCCAGAATCCTGATATTTTTGCACAAATTCACAATTTAAACATCTATATTAACAGAAATGTAATCAAATTGTAATCAGAAAATAATCATGAATACAGGCCAAAATATGGAAGTAATTGATTAAATTAAATTACTTGTAATCAAAAAAAATGTCTGATTACTGATTACATCAGATTACTAGAAAATATGTAATCGATTACAGCTGATTACGATTACAGATTATGATTACCCCAAGCCTGATTCCCCTTAAATCATTTTATAACTGTTTGCCAGAGTCCCAGCATGTTAGCCAAGTCCATGTTTTACAGATGACCGCCTTTGCATTACACGCTGGTATTACTGCGGCCATAAACAGGGTTGAAATAAGCATGTCAGTTTCACAAGTTATTATGATTGGATCTCTGTTAAACTGAAATAGAAACTAGATGTGTTTTCTGATGAAACAGATGTACCCCTCCCCCCCACCATGCCCACTACATACCCCTTTCAAAACAATCTTAACAGCACCACTGTGACCTTGAAAATAAGGTAAAGGTCACAAACCTAATTAGTTCTTCATCCTGACCAAATTAATGTTATATAACCATGGATTAAAATCCAACCAGTAGTTCATGAGATATACTGCATGCAACTTAAATTCGCGGCCCCCGTCCATCGGGGCTTGAAGAAATAGATGGGCTGCATGATGCTTCAACGCAGAGCCGAAACCGACCCGCACACAAGTACTGGTAAACCGCTTAGAGGATCTAAGCCTGCCCAGGCAAAGCAGTGCGAGTGTCGGACCATCCATGCTTATAAACCCTATTGGTTTCATTGGCGTCAGGGCTTGAGATGTCATTTCATCTTAATGTCGGGTAAGTCCCAGAAAATTGGAAGCAATGTCTCCAAAATGACCTTTAGTGTTGATGGGGACGTTAAACCTCAAATCAAACAAACAAAACAACCTAAATTTGGCCTAAATGTGACCTATTTAGCATGGCTGTGACCTTGAAAATAAGGTCAAGGTGAACTGATTAGGTCACAAAATCTAATCAAATCTTCATCCTGTCCCAAAAATCCATGCAAATTTGATTAAAATCCAAACAGTTTCTTTTTCTTAACAACAGTTCATATCTTGCACACATGAAAGTGTTGCGCAGAGGCATACGCCTATGCAGATGGGATCTGCACCAAAAACCCTTCCCTTCAGTGGCGGACACAATAGTTCATACAGAATTTGTAAAGGCTAATTTAATTGGAGTCTCAAAATGACCTAAAATAAAACAGTCAAGAGTAAACTGTAAATGGGGATATAAAATCTCAATATTGGCCCCCGCCCATCGGGGCTTGAAGAAATATATGGGCTGCATGATGCTTCCACGCAGATCTGAAACCGACCCGCACATGAGTACGGGTAAACTGCTTAGAGGTAGAGGATCTAAGCCTGCACAGGCAAAGCGGTGCAAGTCGGCCCGTCTATGCTTACAAACCTTATTGGTTTCATTGGGAGGCAGGGCTTGGGATGCCATTTCATCTTAATGTCGGGTCAAAGTCCCACATAATTGGAACATCTCCAAAATGACTTTTACAGTGTTGACAGGGATGTTAATCCTCAAATCAAACAAACAAAAACCTTAATACAAACAAAAGAACAAAATAAAAGATTTGCTTTGTTGCCCTCAGCTGGTCGTGATTAGTACCTGAAGCACTAGGCTGGCCACATCCGACTGGTGTAGATTTCCTTATTTTTCTGTTTTCCTTTTCAGGTAAAATCAAGAGAAATCAGAATATACCAGGATACCCGGGATACTGAAGCACAGGCACTTGTTTCATAAAATGAGCCAGCACATGACAAAACCTACAATAAGACTGGTGCCACCAACAGACTCAAATCAACCTGCACACCCATCCACTATGACAAGACCTTTCGCTTATGTCTAGGGCTTTGCATAGATATTAGCCTATAGTAGGTACATGCGAAAGGCGAAGACTGATCAAACCGTGTGAATACGCAGGCTGATCAGAGTATTCGCTGATCGCTCAAGCCTTCTTGTAGGTTTTGTCATGCCCTAGCTCAAATATGAACAGTTCCCTAGGATACTAGGGTGGGGTCCATATTTATAGGAGGGTAGGCTGAAAAGTTCTGAGCCTGACCAAGAAGCAGGCATCAAACAGCCATGAAATTTTGTATTCATTAAATCCTAACCTTTATTACTTGATTCGACTCAAATGAGTTCAAGTTTACCTGCAATAACGTAGAAATTCTAGACTTTGAAAATTGATACTAGCACGTTTTTGAGAAAATGGACAAAATCTGGCATCGTGGTGTCATCAAGTACCTCCATAAAAAGGGGTTAGCTCCTAAGGACATTCATGCCGATATGGTTGCTACATTAGGGGATGATGCTCCTTCGTATGCAACCGTGAAAAGGTGGGCAGCAAATTTTAAGATGGGCAAGGATAGCCTTGAAGATGATGACCGGTATGGACGACCCACAACGGCAACAACTGAGGAAACTATCAGCCAAGTGCACAGGGCCGTGATGGATGACAGGCGTTTAACTGTGAATCAGTTAGCTAACACTGTTGGCATCTCCCGTGAACAAGTAGAGAACATTCTACGCAGTGAATTAGGAATGTCGAAGGTTTCCACCAGATGGGTTCCATGGCTTTTGACGCCTGACCAAAAGTTGACCAGACTGAACCTATCACAAGCCAACTTGGCCATTTTTGAAGCAGACCAATATGGTTTTTTTGACCATTTTTGTCACTGGGTTCATCACTTTGAGCCAGAGACCAAAAGACAATCCATGCAATGGAAGCACCCTGGCTCACCCCCTCTAAAGAAGCAAAGGTCGTCTCCTCTGCAGGGAAGGTGATGGCATCAGTGTTCTGGGATGCCAAGGTATAATATTCATAGATTACCTTCAAAAGGGCAGAAAATTAATGGGGTGTATTATGCAGATCTGCTAAAACAATTGCAAAAAGCAATTCAGGCTAAACGACCCGGAAAATTGACAAAATGGATCTTGTTCCATCAGGACAATGCGCCTGCTCATAAATCAGTTGTCGAAATGGCTGCTGTGCATGACGGTGGCTTCACACTTGTCGATCACCCTCCGTATTCACCTGATCTAGCTCCATCAGATTATTTCCTGTTTCCAAACATGAAAAAGCAATTGGCTGTGCAGCATTATCGGTCAGACGAGATGGCTGCTGTGGAGTTTTTCAGGGACCAAGATGAGACCTTCTATACTACTGGGATCCAAGGACTCCAGCATCGCTGGAGGAAGTGTGTGGACAGGAAGGGAGACTATGTTGAAAAATAAGGCACTTTCAGCATGGATAAACCATTGGATCTTGGTCAGGCTCAGAACTTTTCAGCCTACCCTCGTATTTTTAAAATATGAAACGATCGAATACGTGTGTGACCTTAAGATCAAAATCAGAGGAGTATTGAAACTGAGATAAGCTTGTTATGGCTGATATTTTATGTACCTGTTCCTGGAGTTTGCTCATGACAGCAACAGTCACGAAATCAATCGACTCAAAACATTGCCACTTGACTTTTGGCGGGAAATTTTGACCTGATAAAACCCGGATCATATCGGTCCGCCAGCATACTCCCCAGCGGTCTTGATTGTATTCTGAAGGTCCGACTAAGACCGAGGGTCACCACTGTTGGGCCAACAGTCAGAATCAGAATCAGAATTGTTACTGGTGACACGTCAAATGACATTCATACACCAGGACCTGTGATGTGGGAAGTTAGTCCCTAGCTCTAACCAAAGAGGTAAATTTAGCTACACAATCATCAGCACCTTCAGCTGTCGAAATAATCGAATCGGGAAGGGCATTCCAATCTCTAATGGTTCTGGGGAAGAACGACTCTTTATAAATGTCAGTTCTTGCGCTAAGGGTCTGAAACGCCAACGAATGGTGATTTCTACAGTATCTAGCTGGGGGAACAAGGTCATCTGTTGGAATGCTGGCATCACCCTTTAGACCTTTGTATAAAAGGATTAGCCTACTGTCTTTTCTCCTTTTCTTGAGAGACTCCCATTTTAATTTTCCAAGTATTCCAGTCATGCTCCCAGTTTCAAAGCAGTAATTTCCTGTTACAAATCTAGCAGCTCTATTCTGAACTTTCTCAATTTCATCGTTAAGGACCACTCCACTGGGGTCCCAGATACAACTACCATATTCCAAGATTGGGCGAACAAGACCTTTATATGCTGCCTCTTTTACATCCTGAGGGCACTGATGCAGATTTCGCCTCAGGAAACCAAGCGTTCTATTTGCCTTAGTACACATGTTGCTAATATGAGTATTCCATCTCAAGTTGTGTGAGATTGTCACTCCAAGGTATTTAATGGAGTCCACATTCTCGAGGACCGTTCCCTCTAAGGTGTAAGAAGCCTCAACTTTATTAGATCTCTTCCTAGTTATCTGCATAATATTGCATTTAACTGGCTGAAATCTCATGCCCCATTTACGTGCCCAACATCCTAATCTATCTATGTCAGCCTGAAGTTTCAATGAGTCATCTGTATCTTTAATTTCCCGGTAACAAACACAGTCATCTGCGAACAGTCTTATTTCTGAGTCAATGTCAGTGGAAATATCATTGATGTACAGGGAGAACAAAAGTGGACCAAGAACGGTCCCTTGCGGGACTCCAGACAAAACTGGCGCCCATACTGAAGATTCACCATT
Source organism: Lucinisca nassula (assembly GCA_963580285.1). Taxonomy (NCBI): domain Eukaryota; kingdom Metazoa; phylum Mollusca; class Bivalvia; order Lucinida; family Lucinidae; genus Lucinisca; species Lucinisca nassula. Next base: position 32,114,075 of record OY757025.1, on the reverse strand, counting down.
AACAACAACCCGCTGTTTTCTGTAGCAAAGAAAGGAATCTATCCATTTTAGGGTCTTTCCCCCTATTCCATAACCAAATAACTTAGATTTAAGTAGTTCATGAGGAGGGGTGTCAAAAGCCTTCTCGAAGTCCAGAATAAATGTGTCCACCTGTCCCCCTTTATCCAAGATTTTTGCCCAGTCATTAATAACTGTGCTTAGCTGAGTTTCACAACTGTGCCTTTTCCTAAATGCATGTTGTCTGTCTGACAAAAGTTTATGCTCGTCCAAGTGGGCCATGATGTTTGAGCAGACTATATGTTCCAGCAATTTACACAGAACACAAGTCAGAGACACAGGGCGATAATTGCGGGCAAGAGCCCTATCTCCTTTTTTGAAGAGTGGACAAATGTTTGCTAAGAGCCATTCTTTGGGGATTTCACCCGTATCAAGAGACTGTTGAAACAAGTGTGCGAAAACTGGACCCAACTCATTTGCTAGTTCCTTCAGGACTCTGGGATGAAGCTCATCAGGTCCTAAGGCCTTACTGGGATTTAAGCCTTGAAGTAATTTGATCACTCCTGCAGCTGTCACAACAATATTATTCATGAATGGGGCCGATCTTCCAGTTAATGGGACCTCCGTGAACTCAGTTTTATTAAATGCATCATTGAATTGACCAACTAGTTCCTCTGCCCTTTCAGAGTCTGATTCAGCAACCCCGTCCCCTCCTCTTTTATTAAGGGGCGGGATACCTTGCCTGTCTTTCTTCTGGCTATTAATATATCTGTAGAAGTCTCTGGGATTTGCCTTTACATCACCTACCAAGTTATTCACATACAAATCATGCTGATTTTTTATATCAGTCTTGATTTCACGTCTCAGTGATGACCCCTCCGTCACGAAGGTAAATGAAGACCGAAGGGTCACAACTGCTGGAGAGTAGGCCCTATGGCTAAGACTGACACACTTTTTTCTTTCTTTATTTCTGCATGTAATTAATCTAATTCAGTCTTCTTGGTTCCGGGTCGCCCTGAGTCGTTTCGCCCTGATTTTGGGGGTGGGTCGTTTCGCCCTTACCTGGTGGGTCGTTTCGCCCATGAGTCGTTTCGCCCGTGGGTCGTTTCGCCGCAATTCCATTTTAAGGGAGCTACAAACGGAATGGATGAGTAAATGGGCAGATGGATGAATAAATAAGAACTCATCCAGTGGGTGTTTTTTTTTTTTTTTTTTTGCTAAATTCTAAATTTAGCGCACCACCCAACTGAGGTAATGGCCAAGTTTGACCGACTCAGTATATGAAGATAGATAGATAGAAATAAATGAATAAATGGGTGAATGGAGTTGTGCGTTGGTAGATGGACGGACGTACGGATGAACGGACGGCATTTTGAATATACGGATACAGATAAGTTAATGAATGAATGAACGGAGAGTATTGTTAGATGGACACTCGGAAATGAATGAATGAATGAATGAATGAATGAATGAATGAATGAATGAATGAATGAAGTGATGCATGTGTAGATGGACGGACGGACGAACGGATCTGAACTGTTCATGGTGACACGTCAAATGACACCTACGGATGGGTGATGTATGGACGGGCTCGTTTCAGAGTTCGGATAGAGAGATAAAAAGTGAAAAAAAAAATTATAAACTGTGTATGTGATCTTAACAAATCCAAACAACATTGTCAAAATGTGTTAAGTATGTGATATATGGGTGCTCGTTAGAATCGCTTTGCCGAGGCTGTTCTAACGACCACCCACATTCCATGCCTGGAACAGAACTAGCAGACTATGGGTACTACCCACAAAACACACAACGAACATGCAACACATTGTTTTTCATATTTCCGCCCAAAATACACAGACCGTTGGTGATCGTTAGAACCGGTTCGCCGAGGCGTTTCTAACGAGCACCCGAGCAGAAATGTGAAAAATACAAGAATCTATGATCAGAACAATTTTGATTTTTTTTATTTGGTGGTAGAATTTTCCAGTATTTGAATAAGCATGTTTCGTAATGCAAACTATTCAACAGACCAGTACGATAACACAGCCATGCGACATAGTGCAGGTTTTCACATCTCTAAAATGACTATTTTTATTATGAAAATCTGTGGTATTTTTTCTTATCCATACTGCAAACATAGGTTGAGGTGGTTCTAACGAGTACCCACAACCTTGGTTTGTAGCAGAAATAATAAAAATAATATATACCCCAGTAAACCCCAGTTTTCTTCATATAAGGTGGGGTTTAGGGGTAGCTCACTTGCTCAAACCTGACGTAGAAGCCGTCAGTAGGTCGTCCAGCTGCACCACACGAGGGCAAAACCATGTTTTCCGGAACTCCCAATACCCCCATCAATCCCTTTACATACCAAAACAAACATAACTTCAATCAATAGGGCTTGAAAAAAATAAGGGCGAAACGACCCACCTAATCAGGGCGAAACGACCCACGGGCGAAACGACCCAGGGCGAAACGACCCAGGACGAAACGACCCACGGGCGAAACGACTCATGGGCGAAACGACTCACGGGCGAAACGACCCGAGACCAGTCTTCTTGAGCTCACATTTACGTTTTATAAGGTTTTTAAAATGTTTTTAAAATATTGAGAGGGCGCATAGTGGAACTCACTACTCGAACATATTCACAAGTTAAGATCCTATTCACATAATATAGAATCGATGGTCGTTACATAAAATCCATTCCTCTCTGGTCGTGGATGTCTTGTTGAATTACTGATATATTAATCTATTTCAATTTTTCTAGGCGACAACTACGTACTGTTGTCCAAACCCGGTGCCATTGTTTGAGTCGAACCAGCAAAAAGCATGGACAAAAGTAATATAGACGACCCCCACCCCCTACCGGCGTCATACTCCCCAGACGTGACCCTCGGTCTGTATTCTGAAGGTCAGACAAAGACCGAGGGGTCACCACTGTTGGGGAGTTTGCTCCGACGTATATGCGTGCCGGGCTCTCCATCTATGTATAAAGTGTACCGTCACCAGATATAGCATTCTGCACTGAACAGTCTTCTGCGAAGGAAAACATAAAGTGTAAGAATCTTCTGCCAAATTACAAACCGTTGCGGTAAAAGCTGCATCTTTAAAATGTGCAAACAGGAATAAGCCCGAACAGCAAGAAGGTCAACGACAGGCCAAAAAAAAAAACAAAAAAAACATTCACCATGAGCAAAGAAGCTTTTCGAGCAGGCAACCTTCCGCAATGGCAGGATGTCATGAAAAGCATTACAAGACGGGTTTTGTAATGCTTATTGGAGCGGACAGACACCTGAATGCTTTTGTGCCGCTTTCGTGATCTATATAGGGTCTTTGGTTTTGCCAGTCAACCGGGTCTCTTTCCAACTTAAGGCTGCAACAATGACAGGCAAGCGCGCAACCCATTCATATAAGCCTATATACTGATGACCAAAGAGCAACTCTGCTATAGTCCGGTTGAAGGGCTTCATGTTCCCTTGACCCCGATGGATGTCCGAACGGTCATGTCGGACCTCAACATCGTGTTTCGCCAGCATCTGTTTGACAATGTCCATCAACTCCCGACGCGGGTCAACATAGATCAGTTTCGACCAATTCAAAAGACCCTGTCCTTGCGAGACAGAGCTTTGGCCACCTCTATAGCCTTTGTTTAGGCCAGAGACTCAGCCGCTTTTGTATTGCTTTTGACCAAATCGCTTTGCAGTCATTAACGTTGTTGTTTTGTTTTGTTTTGTTTGATTTGAGGTTAAACGTCCCCGTCTACAGTGTATAGGTCATTTTGGAAACGTGGCTTCCAATTTTGTGGGACCTTTATCGACACTGGGATGAAATGACATCTCAAGCCCTGTCGCCCAATGAAACCAATAGGGTTTAGAAACATGGACGGGCCGAGTCGCACTGCTTTGCCTGGACAGGCTTAGATCCTCTAAGCGGTTTACCAGTACTCGTGTGCGGTCGGTTTCAGCTCTGCGTGGTAGCATCATACAGCCGTATTTCTTCAAGGCCCGATGGGCGGGGCCGCATTAACTTTGTTGTAATGCGGTAAAATCGCTGGTTCTGATCAGTCGTACTCGGGTTATGCATTATTGTTTGTTTGATTTGAGGTTTAACGTCCCCGTCAAAACTGTAAAGGTCATTTTGGAGACGTTGCTGCTGCTGCTGCTGATGATGATGATGATGATTTCGTGTTTAACGACGCGTCACCCTCTTTGTGGGTCATAAGCGTCAAACGGTTAATGGTTAACGGCATTGAGAATTATGAGGATATTAAAAGTAAAAAAGTTAGTTTGATATGTATAAAAATCTTAAACAGTTAAATCTTATGAAAAAGGCCAATTTCTTTTAAGAATAAAATAATATTTGCAAAAGGTACATCTTGAAACAATTGTTGCAAAGTGTCAGCTTTGAAGTATAAGTTACGGGACTGTGAAAAGTCTACACATTCAATTAAAATATGTTTCACAGTGAATGGCTGATCACAGCCTACGCAGGAAGGCTGTTCATCACCATTTAAAATATAAGAATGAGTAACTCTAGTATGGCCAATGCGCAGTCGTGTTAATACTACATCCTCTTTCCTGGAAAACTGTGGAGGAGAGCACCTTGTTCCAACGACAGGTTTAATGGCATGGAGTTTGTTATTAATTGCACGGTCCCATTCGCCTTGCCATTCCGACAAGGTGTATCTGTAGATAAATGGTTTAAAATTTTTAAAAGGAATTTTAAAAACAGACGGATCAAGATTGAGCGATTCCTTTGCTTTCTTGTCAGCAAACTCATTGCCGACAATGCCAATATGGTTCGGAAGCCAACAAAACAAGATTTGGTGCGTTTTAGAAATTTCATGATGTTTTTCGATCGGTTTTTGTATTTGAGGATTTTTAGATGATGAATGGTCTAAAGCCTTAAGCTCAGAAAGTGAATCAGGAAATATAATTGCTTTTTGAAATGATGAAGAACTGACACAATCTAAAGCCAGGTCTATTGCTTTGGCTTCAGCTGTAAAAATAGATGAGCCATCTGGAAGGCGCAAGGTTTGGTGCGTATCTTTAGAAACATACGCACAACCAACTTAATCTCCTCCTTTGGAACCACCAGTATAGACTTGCTGGTAATCATTGTAACGTGACTGCAGTACCTGAAAGTTTTGTTTGAGTAGCATTGGATTTGATTCGGATTTTTTGCCATCATGTAAGTCAAACAGAATAGAAGGTTTTTTAATACATCAAGATGGAACTTCGGCGGTTTCATGTTTTTGAATATTTTTAAGGTCGATACCTGAATTTTCTAGAAGTGGTAAAATACGTAATCCAAAAGGTTTGATTGCTGTGGGTTTAGTTTCATACTTATCTACAAATTGAGATGGAAATGAAATTTTGGATGCCGGGTTAGATGGATTTGCAGCAAGTCTAATAGCATACTGAAGAGAAAGTTTCTCTCTGCGCGAAGATAAAGATGGTTCACCTGCTTCTACATAAAGGCTTAATACGGGAGAAGTACGAGAGGCTCCCATAGCCAGACGAAGGCCTTGGTGATGGATAGTATCCAAGGATTTTAAATAGGACTTTCTGGCAGAACCAGAAACAACAGACCCATAATCTAATTTAGATCTTATTAAAGACCGGTAAAGATGTAATAAAGTATACCGATCTGCTCCCCAACTTGAATGAGCTAAAACTTTCAAAAGATTCAAAGCTTTTAAGCATTTCGCTTTAAGATATTTAATATGGTGAAAAAAAAAGATAACTTTTGGTCAAATATGACCCCAAGAAATTTGGCTTCTTCAACAACAGGAATTTGTGATCCGTATAAAAACAGGGAAGGATGCTCGTGTTTCTTCCGTAGCTTACAAAAATGAACACACTGCGTTTTCGACTTGGAGAACTTGAAACCATTTTTATCAGTCCATTCTTCTATTCGTTTTAAATTTTGTTGTAACTTTCGTTCAATGGTTTTCATGTTTTTTGAACGGTAACATATACAAAAATCATCAACATACAATGAACAGTCTGTTTTGTCGTCCAAACATTGTACAATATTATTTATTTTGATGTTAAATAGCGTAGTTGAGAGAATACTACCTTGTGTTTGGAGACGTTGCTTCCAATTTTGTGGGACTTTTACCCGACATTGGGATGAAATGACATCTCAAGTCCTGTCGCCCAATGACACCAATAGCGTTTATTAGCATGGACGGTCCGCCTCGCACCGCGGTTCCTGGAAAGGCTTAGATCCTCTAAGCGGTTTACCAGTACTAGAGTGCGGCCCGGATTCAGCTCTGCGTGGAAGCATCATGCAGCCCATATATTTCTTCAAGCCCCTATGGGCGGGGGCCGAGGGTTATGCATTATAACGACCTACTGCCTTACCCCTTTGACCCAAAAAGGCTCGCGGGGTCTGCGGTGTGGGCAAAGCTTATGTCCGTTTTTAGTCAAAGCACGATTCATATTGAACAGTCCACTTTTCCCTTAACCCTTAAGATACATGTACACCACAACCTCATTATTACACGGTTCATTATAACACGGTAATGGATATAACACGGTTTCAAGATGGATCCCAAAAGTGTATAGATTATGTAGAAAAATGACCATAAATGGTCATTTTTCTGTATAATCTATACATTTTGGTGTGGATATAACACGGTTGTTTAATTAACACGGTTTCTGCTTTGAACCCCATAAACAGTGTTTTAAAGAGGTTTTGGTACACAAAGAAAACACTGCTTTTGCTGACTGCAGCTTTTCAAACATATTTTGCAAACAGACAAACAGTGTGAACCCTGATCAGCTTTGTACTCAGAGACTTTACGAAGTAATGCAACTGAGAGCGTGGTTGGCGCCTGGGTGGATGGCCGCGTTGCTTGGTTTTGTGGACAACCAGGGAAACGCTACGCATTCGCTGTAATATAAACAGTTAATGACACAAATCAAAGCACTGAGAGTACTGGTGGGTCGATTGTCTCTGAGAGTAGATTGGGAACGCGTTCTGCGGTGTCTGATCTGGGTCTGCACTGTTTGTCAAGCCCAACCCATGATTCCAGCCCAGATTCTAATGTCACGAAACACGTTGACCTCACTGCGATAGAAATTCATGGATTTCCTACAAATCAGTGACAGTCACGTGGACTCCAGCACAACTTGAGGTCTTGCCTAAACAATCAACCCAAAAATTGTTTCCATGAACGGTGATTCTCTAACTCTATGCATGCTGGGTATTTTTCAGCAGACGATCTTTTGCTGTTTGAACTCGGCGTTTAATTGGTATTTAAATGTACTTACCACTTTAATGTGACTGCAAAAATATAACTTCCTGTTTTTTTTATGTATATCTTAAATTATCTTAATTTTCTCTCCGAAACGCATATTTTCTAGTATTTCCAATATTTTAACATATGAGTAGTCACTGTCCACACAATCTAGCCTGTTCGTTCCGTGCAAAAGTATGTTAAATATTTTGAATTCGAAGAAAGTATACAGAGTGTTTGCAGAAAAGACTGATGTTCTCGCGTCACCAAATTAAGAAGTATGTGATCTAATACTCTCTATGAACTAACATTTGAAAGTTTCAAAGTATTACACGCTCATTTTAAGTATATGAGATTGAATAACTTTGTGTTATAGGTAGAAAAAATAATACCACATATAATAGAGCTTGTCATATTATTTCTACCATTCAATCCCCTGTTATGTTGATTTTTTTTTATTCTAAATCAAAAGGTCGATATCAACAGCTTGAAGTCAGGTTGACGTCGAAATGACATTTTGTTATCGCAGTGTGCCTATTGTGATTCTGTGAACCGGTTTTCCATGGTTTTAAAAATTATAAAGTATAAACATAAATATTCCTCTAGGCTCAGTTTTCATTTACCTATTTATTACAATAGAATCTTCCACCTTATAAATTTGGTGTGGTCCATTTCTAAGAATATGGGTGTCAGGTTTGTTTTGTTTGTGGTAAGTTTTACAAAAATGTATATGCTTTGTGCAAACAGTGTAGACCCAGATCAGACGCCGCGTTTTGCGGCGTCTGATCTGGGTCTACACTGTTTGCTTATGTCCCGTCCCATTTCATGGTACCGTAATGATCCTAAGAATTTGGACAGACAGGCCAAAGCAAACAATCCAGACACAGATCAGAAGCAGTCTGATCAGGACCTACACTGTTTGCCATTCGTTCTTCAACTTTTTGGACTGCTTGCTGGATCGTGAAACAAATTGGTCACAATTTTAGGAGAATTACAGCAAAACTTTAATGTGTTAGATTTTTTTAGGATTTTGACGGTACATAGCTACTGATATGGAGGAGAGGGTCCTCCTCCTCCTCCCCCCCCCCCCCCACACACACACACTTACAAAAACGTGTGGTGGGTGTTGGTATTTGTTAAGAGTCGTAATGGCCAAGGCGGTTCTAACAAGCACTCACACCACACAGGAAAATTCTGCTTTCAAAAGATTCTTGAGAAGATTTCAGTAATACTGTCTTTGTGTTTTTTACACATAGTGTCTCCTAATAAGAGACCGCCTTTGGAACTGTTCTCTCTCCTAATAAGAGTCCACCTTTGGAACTGTTCAAAAGTGGTCTTTTGAACAGTCCCAAAGGTGGTCTTAATAATATAGGAATGTTATGTCTCTAAGCAGAAACAATGTTGTTGTTTTTTCCCTATATTAGTCTCGTTAATTCTCCTTGCCGGGAGCTATGGTAGAAACAGCTGTTACGACCGCATCTGTTGCTTTATTGGGTCGATTGTTGTTTATAAATCGATCCCGTGCGACACACTGCATTTTTTCACAACTTTCCTTATGAAAACCCTTGATATACTTCTTATGTACACTTATTAGAACCGCCTCTTGGATACCAACAACTTACGTCTTGGCGCAGAAATAAGAAAAAAAAATGTATACCCTCATAAACCCCAGTTTATATAAAGTAGGGTTTAGAGGGGTGTTGATTTCACGGACTTGTTCACGTGATGCAAATCTGTGTTAGCTGATGTCCAGGCTACCACCACTTATTTGTATGAAATCAAGTCAACGGTTATTTTTGAGCCTCGCAATTCTTCTCGGCGGGCACACAATGCGTATATATACAGGATATTTGATTGTTTTCAGTGTAAAATCGATTTTTATTTCTCCGAATTAGCACCGAATGTTTCAGTGTAAAATCGATTTTAAACGGGTGAAAATACTTCTTTTTGTGTTCATGAGTGAAATAAAAATAAAATTGATCTTACACTGGGAAAAAAATCAAATTTTCTGTCTCTTTCATGCTTATAATTGGAATTTGTTACGCAATTTCAAAGCGACAGTCATACTTTTTCCAGGGCGATTTCGAGTCAATTTAGAGGTAATCAACGTATTTTAACAGGGTGTATTGTGTGTAAACTAAAAACTAAAAGTTTGCTCCTGGAAAATAGCTTTGAATGTAATTTTACCAAACGGCTCACTCGAAATGTGCATTTAAATCATGTCTGCAGTCGCTAAGCTTGTCTGGCTTCGCATGCAAATACTTCTTTTTGTGGTCATGAGTGAAATAAAAAAATGAGCTTAAATTTAAAGTTTGCACCTGGAAAACAGCTTGCTGCCTTGAATGAACTTGGCAATCGATGGTGTAAACGAGGGTATCTTGAGCATAAAGCCCTCAAAGAAACGAAACTTAGCATTCTGAAACTAGTGAACAATCGCATTTCTTTCTACTCTCAAAAGACGAACCTAAACCTCCTAAACCTAAAACGGTTTTACGTCACCTTGAATTAGGTATTCAAGAAGTTCATAAGAAGTTTGGCTACGGCAGACAAGGGTCGTTGTTTGACGGCTCCACTATGTTAACACTCTTCAGCAAAAACTTGGTGGTACTAAGGCCTTTGAACTGCAGCCTGGCTTTAGCTGATGACCACATTTGTCATTCAGCCACCAAGTTTGCTGTATGTGTTACGGATGGCCAAGACAAGCTTCCTGCGTTATATTGGTTACCCAAACTTCCTAAAAGACCATACAAAGCACGGTTTATTGCAAATTCAAGCTCTTGTAACACCACTGAACTTTCCACATTATTAACTTCATATTTTACCACAGGAGCTTGAAGTTCTGTTCATAAGTAGTTCATAAGGTTCAAAATCAAAAGTGACACTAAGCCATTTCGTTGAAATTGCACCAGAGTCTTTATATTTGGACATTTTATATATGTTTTGATGGACCAAACTTCAAGCGCCTGGGGTTTTACTGCCATCAAAAACATGTGATTAAATATTGCGACAAAGTCTTTGAAAGATCAGGGAGAAATCTGTTTTGGTCTATAAAAAATTCTTATGAAGTTTTAAATAAATTGAAATCCAGCCGTTTTCGTGCTTCAAGTCTGCCAACTTATGACTTTTCCATCCTTTACACTAAACTTCCTCATAATCTTATAAAAGAAAAACCTAATGATTTAATTGAATGGACATTTCATAGGGAAGTCACCCTCTATCTTGCATGTAATGTAAGAAATGTGTTTTTTTTCACTTCTGAAGAGCAAAAACTATACTTTATGGTCGTGTCAGAAAATGTGTGAAGCTCTCACCTTTCTACTTGACGATATTTACATAAGTTCTGGTACTAAGTTATTGAGACAAGTTGTTTGGATTCCGATGGGTACGAATTGCGCATCCTTTGTGGCTGATCTGTTCTTGTTTTGTTATGAAAGAGACTTAATGATGTCCCTTTCCGCTGAAAACCAATCTGAAATTATTTAAGCCTTTAGCTCGACTTCTAGCTACTTAGATGATTTATTAAATATTGACAACACCTATTTCGATGGTTTGATCAGTCAAATTTACCCCCCCCCCCTCCCGATCTCCAGTAAAATAAAGCAACTTCTTCTGATACCGAGGCCCCGTTTATTTTTTAATTTACATCTATCTATAGTAGATGGGTTTGTTTCCTGCAAAATTTATTATAAACGCGATGGTTTTGATTTTGAGATTGTAAATTTTCCTTTAATGGATAGTGATGTTCCTCGTGCCGCATCCTATGGCGTTTATATTTCACAATTCGATTTGCCAGATTGTTTTGTGATGTAACTGACTTCAGCACTCTTAATAAATTGTTAACTGATAAACTTCTTAATCAGGGCTATCGGTGTCATAAAGCGGCCCCCGATCATGGGGCTTGACGAAATAGATGGGCTACATGGTGCTTCCACGCAGACTATCAAATATTTGATTTCTTCATAGGCGTGTACATAATTTTCGTGCTCATTGTTTCTCAATCGAACCGTATATAACAATACTGCAAGCCTTCATTGCTTTTGTCCACGTGATTACCAATGACCGATAAGGCTGGTACGATTAATTAGTAAATCGATTAATCGATCGATAAATTCCACAAAAATGATTATGATTACTTTTTTTGTGTAATCGATTATTTGGTAAGTACAGTTTACAACGCAAAGTTGTGCCTTAACTATCTAATTGAGTGGCAAACAGTGCAGCCCCTGATGAGACGCCGCGTTTTGCGGCGTCTCATCTGGGTCTACACCGTTTGCTCAGGTCCGTCTGTTCAAATACATATGGTAAAGTACAAATATACGGTAAGAGTCATGCTCAGACAGAAAGCCTTGACAGGTAAATGTATGACCAAATCTTCAATTATTACCAATCGATCCTCGACCACAATGGCAGGACTGATAATCGATTTTCTTTTCAGCCCCGATTATCCAGCCCTACTGGCCGATCAGATTAAACCACAAGCAGATAACATTACGATAACACACCCGTGTGACATGTGCATTTTCTCACATCTCAAAAATGGCTACTTTTCCAATGAAAATCCGTGATATTTTTCTTACTGTTACTGCAAACATAGGTTGTCGGTGCTCGTAAGAACCGCCTCATTGAGGCGGTTCTAACGAGTACCCACAACCTATGTCTTGGAGCAGAAATAAGAAAGATAATGTATACCCCCGTAAACCCCTGTTTTCTCTATATAAAATGGGGTTTAGGTGTGTCCTCATTTCACGGACTTGTTCACGTGATGATAATGTTTTCTGGACGTTTTATCAATATGCTTCACGTCCAAATTAGGAATACTGACAAACATTGCAGACACAACAGACGACAATAGACTAATATGTGTTTGCCTAAAGTTCAGGTGTTTGGTTTAAACATATTTATTAGTTAAAGAAATACCTGATAAGACAAATAATAATGTTTACAATATGTTTAAAGGTATTTTGTAAAGACAAAAAAGAAGTGGCGGCAATGATTAGGAATTGATACAATTAACCCTCAGCTCCCAGCAGTGACACGAAAGGGAAAGAAATAGAAACATGAAATAACTAGACCCTAATGGAAACATCAATAGGGGGAAGCCAAAAGGACAATTACTTTCCCACAAAACGGCCAACTGGCTATCCAAAACAAATTAATATAATCGAAACACACACTCAAATACAAACCACAACAAAAATAAACCGCGACAGAAGAACCGCCCTGGAACGGTCAGTGAAACGAATTCCACTGGGTGAAAACCTGATACCCTATAGTTATTGTAATCACCCTGTCAGTCCTCAGTCAGTCAGTCAGTCTGTCCGTGTGTTTGTCACGCCTTAACCAAAACACTTAATCTCGGTCATAACTTCAACAGTATTTGCACTACGCTCATGAAACTTCACACACATACTTATCATCACATGACCTACATTCTGACAAAAGACCATACCTTTATTGCTCATTTTCAATGAATTATCTCTTCTTTTTCAAAAGAAAATTATCTCCCATCGAAGATAGGGCAAATTGTTTTCTGGGACCGTAGCTCGCTGGTAAAATGCAACATTGTTTATTAGCTATATGTATTAACGTTTACAATCCCTCTTTGACAGCTTTATGTGGGGCCCTTTCTGACGTAGTCAGTGAACTAGTTGGAAGTCGACAGACCTCAATTTAAGCTTATATGTATAGGAGGGCCAGTCAATAAAAAAACAACAGCCTAACTTTTTTTTCTGATTGATCTATTCTTTTTCGGTGTAATTGCCCTCCCGAATGATACACTTAGAGCAATGCTGTTCCAGTGCCATCAGCCCAGAACGGAAGGAGCCAAAGTCCTTGTATCGACCCACTCCTCAACTCTTCGTTGGACTGAAAATGACGTCCACGGATTTTTTTTCAAGTTTGGGAATAGGAAATAGTCACTAGGAGCTAAGTCCGGAGAATAGGCTGGGTGCGGTATAAGCTCGTACCCATTCCGCTCAACAGCATCTATTGCAATTTTGCAAATGTGGACTCTTGCATTGTCCTGTTGCAGCAGAATCCCTTTGGAGAGTTTACCTGGCCGTTTTTCACGGATTGCAATTCTCAGTTGGTCGAGCAAATGTTCATAATACCCACCGATTATTGTACTTTTTTTAGCTAGAAAGTCCAACATAATAACGCCTTGTGCGTCCCAAAATGCAGTTGCCACCACCTTGAACTTCTTTGGCCTCGGAGACTCCGGCCGTACCCACTGGCGACTTTGAGTTTTATTCTCTGGCTCATAATAATGAACTCAAGTGTCATCTACAGTCACGAGGCGTGAAAGAAAATTATCTTCTTTTGACCAAAACCGCTTCAACAATACTCTACATACTGATGCTCCGGTTGCCATTTTGGGACCCAACAGGCTGTTAGCTTGCGCACAACGACCATGTAAAATTGTTGAAACGCTACCATGTAAAATGTGTGTGCATTCGCTATTTCTTACACCTTAATTCGCCTATCAGAGTACACATGATCCCGTACTTTGTTACACATTTCTTCATCGGTGGCATCTGATGGTCGTTCAGACCTGGTTTCGTCTTCTAAAGACGTTCTACCGCGTTTGAATTCCCCAACTTGTGCCTACGATGGTGCAGAAGAGAGTGAGTGAGTGTTTGAACTAAGGTCATACGGAGACGGGATCTCGGTTTAAAGACTCATCCGAAAGTCTGGAGCTTGAAGCCCGGGATCGATCCTGCGATCCCTGGTTTACAAGGCGAGTAGCGTAACCACTACTCCACGGAAGCTTCTAATGGTGCAGAAGACCCATAAACATTGATTGGTCAACTCATAATGTATTTCCATTCAAAAACACATTACGAAAACACGCCTATACAAATATACATTGTAACGTTTATACCCGAAAAAACAAAACTTTAAGATGACAAATTGTGATATTTTACTTATTTCTGCTCAAAATATTGATAACGAGTACTCTTTAGAACCGCCTAATCGAGGCGGTTCCAACGAGTACCCACACTCTGTATTTTAGTACAGAAATAAGAAAAATGAGGTTTACCTTACTATATAAGAGTGAGGTTCAAGGGGGTCAAAATTATATAGGTGTGTTTTCGAATTAAAGCACGGTATTCAACTTTTGGCGAAACGCTTGCTTTTGCATCGCTAGCCATGTTTGAAGTTAGTGAATGACACGATAATGGTGCAATTTTTCACTCATGCCTAAACATGCATCATGAAAGTCTTGGTTGTATCGGCCAATTGGAAATGGGAAAGGCTAGTTAGAAATTGACTTGCCTCGGATGATCACCTTTAGGTCATGGGATTTTTTTTTTTTGTTTTGTTTTGGTTTTACGGCCCTTTCAAGATTATTTCACTCATATCGAGCCGATCGTTAATCAGAGGTGGGCGAAAACCGGAGTACCCGGAGAAAAACCACCTGACCTTCCGTTGCAGAACTTGGCGTCTCAAATGTGACCCGAGCGAGGCTCGAACCACAGCGGTGAGAGACCTAATGATTAAGAGCCAGCGCTCTTATCCACTAGGCCACGGAGGCCCGTCTTAGGTCATGGGATAAATATCTTGATAGTTTCATCAAAATCCCTTGAACACTGTATGATGAGTTGCAGACGGCGGCAACATGACTAAATATAACAAAGACCCGTAAATCTTGTAAAAGGTAGCGGAATGCACCTTTGTATAATACGAGCCTTTTAAGGTCATGGAAACAATAACTTAAAGGTTTCATGCCATTACGAAAACACGCCTATACAAATACATTGTAAACTTTACCGCCAAAAAAAACAAAAAAAAAAACACGAAAATGTTAAGATGAAAAATTGCGATATGTTTCTTATTTCTGCTCAAAATATAGAGTGTGGGTACTCGTTAGAACCGCCTCATCGATGCGGTTCTAACGATGAGACGGTTCTAACGAGTACCAACAATCTATATTTTAGAGCAGAAATAAGAAAAATAAGGTATACCCCTGTAAACCCCAGTTTTATTATATAAAAGTGGGTTTCAAGGGGGTCAAAATTATATAGGCGTGTTTTTTATCAAGGGGGTCAAAATTATATAGGCGTGTTTTGGTGGTGAAATTCATCGAAAAGTGCAAGAATTGCTGCAGGGCCAAGACTTCATATAGAACAACAAGAATTCCGCCGAAGGCTATGTCACGCCTGTGGGGGCGCAAAGTCATCGAGCCATGATATGTAGGTCAAGGTCAAACATAGATGCTGGCACAAAAGATTCCATTCTCAAATGCAAGCTTGTACTAAGTATCATTAATGAAGCTTTAATAATTCTTGAGAAATGAACTTAACCATTAGGGTGAACGCTAGGGTGGTCGCAATATTTTACAAAGTCAATGAACCATGAAATTTAGGTCAAGGTCAAATATGGGCGCTTGCACTTAAGTTGCCATCCCCAGATTCAAGTTTGCACCAAATATCATTAATGAAGCTCTTATAGTTCTTGAGAAATAAACTTGACCATTTGGGTGAACGCTAGGATGGTCGCAATATTTTACAAAGTCAGTGAACCATGAAATATAGGTCAAGGTCAAATATGGATGCTTGCAAGTAAGTTGTCATCCCCAGATACAAGTTTGTACCAAGTATCATTAATAAAGCTCTTATAGTTCTTGAGAAATAAACTTGACCATTAGGGTGAACGCTAGGGTGGTCGCAATATTTTACAAAGTCAGTGAACCATGAAATGTAGGTCAAGGTCAAATATGGATGCTTGCATGTAAGTTTTCATCCCCAGATACAAGTTTGTACCAAGTATCATTAATGAAGCTCTTATAGTTCTTGAGAAATAAACTTGACCATTAGGGTGAACGCTAGGGTGGTCGCAAATGTTGACGCCTTGACGAACGGACGGACTAACGAACGGACGGACGAACGGACGAATGAACGAACGGACGGAAAACCGGGCGCCTATATCGCGCCATGCTAATAGCAGGCGCGACAAAAATAACAAAGGGAAATAACTTTGGTGAATATCAGTGCAGCATGACCTCGATAAAATATGATCATCATCAGGTTATGGGAACAATATCTGGAAATTTTCATCAAAATCCCTTGAAAATTGTGAGAGGAGTTGCGAAAACGAGATTGTGTCTACGGACGGGTGGACAGACAGACGGACGGACGGACGAGCCCATTACTATAGACACTTCGACTAACGTCGGAGGACAACAATAACTGGAAAGTTTCATCAAAATCCCTTGAGAACTGTGCGGAGACAAGAAGGTGTTTACGGAAGGACTGAGTAATTCAATACTAAAGTCCCTTCGACTAGTCCCTTCGACTAACGTCGAGGGACAACAATATCAAAATCCCCTGAGAACTGTACGAGGAGTTCTCATTACGTAAACACGCCTATACAAATACAATGTAAATTATACCACCAGAAAAATGAACATTTTCAGCTGAAAAACTTCGATATTTTTCTTATTTCTGCTCAAAACATGGATTGTGGGCACACGTTAGAACCGCCTCGTCGAGGCGGTTCTAACGGGTACCCACAATCTATGTTTTAGATCAGAAATAAGAAAAATAAGGTTTACCCCTGTAAACCCCAGTTTTACTATATAAAAGTGGGGTTCAAGGGGGTCAAACTTATATAGGCGTGTTTTCGTGATGTGGAGACAAGAACTTCAATTGATAAAATGGCTAAAACTGACAAAGGGCCGTAACTCTTGTAAAAAGCATGTAAGCGCGGCCCCGTTAAAATGTGGTCCATTTCAGGTCATGGGAACCATAATTGAAATCCAATGAAAACTGCAAGAGGAGTTGCAGAGACAAGACTTACTGTTAAAAAATTGCCAACGGACCAAACATGTAACTGTAGTAAAAATCAGTCGACTATTATGGCAAAACCTGAATTTTGCAAAACTTCGTTTTTTTTCTGTCATGGTGCAAGGTGGATCGGTGGTCCATTGTACCTCTTAGGAAAATTTAGAAGTCATCACGAAAACACGCCTATATAGTTTTAACCCCCTAGAACCCCACTTTTATATAGTAAAACTGGGGTTGACGGGGGTATACCTTATTTTTCTTATTTCTGCTCTAAAATATAGATTATGGGTACCCTTTAGAACCGCCTTGATGAGGCGGTTCTAACGAGTGCCCACAATCTATATTTGGAGCAGAAATAAGAAAAATATCACAATTTTTCATCATAAAATTTTCATTTTTTCGGCGATAAAGGTGGCAATGTATTTGTATAGGCGTGTTTTCGTAATAGAACCGATCCAGAACTTATACAATCAGATCTCATATCACTAGGGAAAGAAATCAAAACACCGATTTACAACAATAACCAATAGAGACAGTAAGTTATCCGAGTCCGCAACTCTTTCCCAAACAGGTGGTGACTCAGAGAATCCATACGCAACTGAAAGGGGAAACACAAATGATGGTGGAGATAATCACCAACATAACAAACATTAAACAGGATGGAACCACAACAAAAGCACCGACTTGGAACGGTCAGTGAAACATTACTGGTGGGTTTAAGTGAAGACCCTTATGTGATGACTCATACTGAACGATCTCATCCGAGTCCACACGGCTTGCCCACCTACTATCCATCCTATTTACATGTAGAAGAATGAACGTGTCCAAATTCAGAGTAATGGAAGAGTGTACATTAAAAAACTCCATGGTGAAAGAGTTAAAGCTTAACCTGCGTATTTTATACTTCATAATCATCATTTATACATGTTCATGTCTGTATTTAATGTATATTTATGTTTTTGTGTTGTTTTTGGTGTTTTTGTGTGTGTCCGTATTTTCGCTAATCAATTGCGCGTAGTTTTTTTATGTACCCGCGAGGGTCCATAATTGGTGAAATAAACAATTCTATTCTATTCTATTCTATACTGAAGCAGATCCCGTTTTCATTTTTTTCTTACATTTCGTCGCCGAAAACGTGACTACACATTTCATGCGATTCATCTACTGGTACTGATTCATATGAAATAAGAAAATTCTAATGCACTTGCGTATGTAACCTAATGTCTGATTGGATAAGGTCCAATTTTTGCGACAGTATATTCAACGATATACTGTCGGAAACCCGACGTAATCATGTAACGTTGCTTTTCGTTGGCTGGCATTTGGTTTTACGCAGCTGAGAGTTGCCGCTATGTGCCGCTACGTGCAAAGTAGTACAAGTTTTAACAAAACAAGTGAATAAGTGCATTTTAATGTGGATAACTGAAATGAAAATTGTCATTTGGGGAGGTAAATCGTCGGTTTTACGTAGGAAATTTTTGACGGCTCCGCTGACGCGTCGCCGTAAAACGAAATTTCTAGCCATAAATCCTCCGATTTACCTCCCCAAATGACATTTTTGAATACAGTTATCCCCTAAATATGAAAGCCGCCTGCTTTAAAACCTTATTTGATGCTTTAAGGATAAATAGCTTACACTTCGTAGATATCAGTTTTACGTTTTTCAGAAAGCATGTGTCGTGTGGTCATTCATGGTTTTGTTTGTTTGATTTAAGGTTTAACGTCCCCGTCAACACTGTAAAGGTCATTTTGGAGACGTTGCTTCCAATTTTGTGGGACTTTTACCCGACATTGAGATGAAATGACATCTCAAGCCCTGTCGCCCAATGAAACCAATAGGGTTTATTAGCATGGACGGTCCACCTCGCACCGCGGTCCCTGGACAGGCTTAGATCCTCTAAGCGGTTTACCAGTACTAGTGTGCGGGCCGGATTCAGCTCTGCGTGGAAGCATCATGCAGCCCATATATTTCTTCAAGCCCCTACGGGCGGGGGCCGATGATCATTCATGGAATTTTTCAACTTACACCAATGCATGTATCCATACATGCGCGAGAAAATCTTCAAAAGTATCATTTTAGTGAATCTGCGTTTAAAACTGAATATAAGACGGACTACGTTTTGTGCGGACTCAGATTTCTGTGGCGGTGAAAGTCAGAGGCATCTTCAGCATAGAGTGACAGATACAATCTGTCATTCAAAGTGCACAGATATAATACTTTTCTCTTTTGAATATATTGGTACGAAAAACCCAAATCCACCCTCAACTCACCAACAGACAACTGGCCGACACGATATTTCGCAGAAAACTTTTTTCTCGTTGACAGCCAACACATCGACACAACTGACCGACACGACGGGTCGAAGCCAAAAATTTAGAAAACCCATCGAAACTCACCGACTCGCACCGACACTCGCCGACACGTTCAACCGTCCCCATGCCTTTTCAGCCAGCAAGACAATAATAATAATTGTTTGTTTGATTTGAGGTTTAACGTCCCCGTCAACACTTTAAAGGTCATTTTGGAGACGTTGCTTCCAATTGAGTGGGGCTTTTACCCGACATTGAGATGAAATGACATCTCAAGCCCTGTCGCCCAATGAAACCAATAGGGTTTATTAGCATGGGTGGCCCGCCTCGCACCGCGGTTCCTGGACAGGCTTAGATCCTCTAAGCGGTTTACCAGTACTAGTGTGCGGGCCGGATTCAGCTCTGCGTGGAAGCATCATGCAGCCCATATATTTCTTCAAGCCCCCATGGGCGGGGGCCGAACAATAATAATAATAATAATAAACAGATTAGTATCAGTTTATTAGCGTCTATTTATAGACTGTAAGAGCATGATAAACAACAACAACAACAACAACAATAACAACAACAACTACTACTACTACTACTAATAATAATAATAATATAAATATTAATAACAATAATAAGACGGCCCCCGCCCGTAGGGGCTTGAAGAAATATATGGGCTGCATGATGCTTCCACGCAGAGCTGAATCCGACCCACACACTAGGATCTAAGCCTGTCCAGGAACAGCGGTACGAGGCGGACCGTCCATGCTAATAAACCCTATTGGTTTCATTGGGCGACAGGGCTTGAGATGTCATTTCATCTCAATGATGGGTAAAAGTCCCATAAAATTGTAAGCAACGTCTCCAAAATGACCTTTACAGTGTTGACGGGGGACGTTAAACCTAAAATCAAACAAACAAACAATAATAAGAATTATGAATCCATCAAAAAGCCATTTTATTTTTTCCTCTCTGTGATTTAATGAAAGAAAATGTGTGCGTCGAATATTTTATCAAAAATAAATAAATATATAACAAGACCCGTTTTAAAGTTAGGTTGTTCGGTGAATTTGTGCGGTGTCGGTGATTTTCTTAAGCTGTGTCGTCGAGTTGTCTGTTGGTGGGTTCATCACGAAAACACGCCTATATAATTTAGACCCCCATTGAACCCCAGTTTTATATAGTAAAACTGGGGTTTACAGGGGTAAACCATATTTTTCTTTTTTCTGCTCTAAAATATAGATTGTGGGTACTCGTTAGAACCGCCTCAATGAGGCGGTTCTAACGAGTACCCACAATCTATATTTTGAGCAGAAATAAGAAAAATATCACAATTTTTCATCTTAAAATTTTCACTTTTTTGGCGATAAAGGTTACAATGTATTTGTATAGGCGTGTTTTCGTAATGTGTCGTACACGTCAAAACTGTATTCATATGAACTTGCGTATGTAACGCGACGTTTAATTGAATAACGTCAACGATTTGCAGCGGTATATCTTGTGATGAACTGTCGGAAACCCGACGTCATTATATAACGTCCCTTTCTATTGGCTGGCATTTGGTTTCACGCAGCTCACATCGCTTGTCCGGCCCCGCCCATCGGGGTTTGGAGAAATAGATGGGCTGCACGATGCTTCCACGCAGAGCTGAAACCGACCGCACACAAATGCTGGTAAACCGCTTAGAGGATCTACTGAGCCTGCCCAAGCAAAGCGGTGCGAGTCCATGCTTATAAACCATATTAGTTTCATTGGACGACAAGGCTTGAGATGTCATTTCATCTCAATGCCGGATAAAAGTCCCACAAAATTGGAAGCAACGTCTCAAAAATGACCTATACAGTGTTGACGGGGGATCTTAAACCTCAAACTAAACAAACAAACAAACATCGTTTGCCGCTTTAAACAAAAAAGCAACCCTTCTTCGGGGGAAAGGTACACCTTCAAGGGAGGCAACTCCTGCAAAATTATTTGTGTCTCTCATGTTAATAGGGGTCAACACTTTAAAAAAAAGAATTTTCTGCTGATGAGCAAATTCTTTCCTTTAAGAGTAGACCCCTTTTTCAGTGGGACAGGGCTTATAGAAAAGCGAACAGGAAGTCCCGAAAGTTGTCTCCTTTTGAAAAAATGGTGGACAAATCTGCCAGATGTTCACATTCCCCTTAAGAAAACTATTAGAATATTCGAATGTAGATAACTGTGTTGAAAATTGTCATTTGGAGAGGTAAACGGTAAATCGGCGGTTTTACGGAAGTGAAGGAATCGATACAATTATTATAACCCACAGCTCCCATCAGAGACACCAAAGGGAAAGAAAAACAGACATGAAATAACTAAGCCCTAATGGAAACACCAAAATCATAGGGGCTTGAATCATGAAAAAAAATGATTTTTTTTTTTTCATTTTTTTCATGATTCAAGCCCCTAAGACCAAAATCAAACAACCACAGAGATGAAACAACAGTGAGGACTCGACAGCATGTAGCCATTGAAATGCTGGAGCAACAGTTAGACTCCGATGGTCCCGACCAGAGACAGAGCATCAGTTCAGTCCGCATGAGGGCCTCCTAATTAGACTTTGAACTGGTCGCACAAGACAAATTATAGGTTTTGCCATGTGCAATAAATCAAACTTTTCCCAAGTAAAATTCACTTTTCTGTCTAAATAATGCGGGCCTTGAAGTAAAGACCCTACGTTTAAACCCCCATACGAGGCCGTTCTAACGCATACCAAAATCTTAGTTCAGGATCACCTCAGTGAAGAATATGTGTATTTTGTTTGTTTGAGGTTTTAATGTCCCCGTCAACACTGTATAGGTAATTTTGGAGACGTTTCTTCCAATTTTGCGGGACTTTTACCCGACATTGAGATGAAATGACATCTCAAGCCCTGTCGCCCATTGAAAACAATAGGGTGGAGCGCTTTGGTGCAGTGGTAGCACATCGGATTTGTGATCGAGAGGTTCCGGGTTCGAGCCTCGCGCTGACCAAAGTGATGTGCCCACGAGCAAGTCACTTCATCCACATTGCTTAAAAAATATAATAATAAAAAAAGTACTGGTTACCACCCAGGAAATCTTGCTCGTAATGCTCAGATGTGAGCGAGTAGCAGTAATAGGAGAAAAAAGAACAAAAATAAGCATGGACGATTCGACTCGCACCGCTTTGCCTGGATCCTCTAAGTGGTTTACCAGTACTCGTGTGCGGTCGGTTTCAGCTCTGCGTGCAGCCCATCTTTTTCTTCAAGCCCCGATGGGCTGGGGCCGAGAATATGTGTATAAAGAAAAGTTGTCACGTCAAAAAGGTAAAGGTGAGCCAGGACAAGCAAGAACGTGTCGTCAGACATTATGTGGACAGCGAAGACTCAGATCAGCCTGCTGTGCGCTGTTTCGGTATATTTTGATCTAAATAATATTTCTGCAAACTCTGACTGAGAAGGCGCGCAGACTGATCTGATTCTTCGCTGATTCACCTGAACGAAGACACGCTTTCCCTCAAGCGGCTCATACCCCAAACAATGGGCCGTCACAAAAGTGCTGGTAACACTGTTGATATATGTAAGGAATTTAGTGTTATGTAATAACGCGATGTCTGAATAGGGTATCAAATGGTACATTCTTTTGGGTCAGTTTTCTTTTGTCTACATCAGCCAAGCCGTTTGTTGACGTTTCAGTTGACCTGTTTTTAGTCATTTTGAATACGACTTCCCTGCCTTTTATGTACCCAAGTAGGCTAGTAAAGTACTTTTGTGTTTGGAAAGGTGTATAAAAATTTACACTTGGACAAAGTTTTAATGTACATGTACTGTGAAAATTTAAAGGCTAGTCTCGTGTGAAGCTTCCCGGATAAATTTTTATTGAGGTATGTTGCATGTCTTTGCATAGTGTAAAATATACAGTAGAACTTCGATGGCTCGAACACCGATGGCTCGTATACCATGGCTGACTCGAACCCGGTCTTGAGTCCCTAGGGAATTCCTCTTCATAAGAAGTAGTGCGGGATAATTAAGGAGATTTTCGACTTTCATCTTGCCAATGTATGCTGTGTGTTCTCATTAGAATCGCCTCGATGAGGCGATTCTAATGAGTACACACAGCATACATTTTTTATTATAGAACATTGAAAAGATGTCTCAAAACTAACCCCGTTATGCCTCCTGCCAGTAACCCGCAATGGCTCGAACTACCCCTGTCTCGAACAGCTTTTGGTGGTCCCAAAGGTGTTCGAGCAATTAAAGTTCGACTGTACATACAAGTATTGCATTTACATCTGGTCACTTGTGCAACGCAATAAAAACAGATAAGTAAGCTGATTTGAGGTTTAACGTCCCCGTCAACACTGTATAGGTCATTTTATAGGCGTTGCTTCCAATTTTGTGGGACTCTGACCCGACATTGAGATGAAATGGCATCTCAAGCCCTGCCGCCCAATGAAACCAATAAGGGCTTATATGCATGGACGGTCCAACTCGGGCATGCTTAGAACCTCTAAGCGGTTTACCACTACTCACGTGCGGTTGGTTTCAAATCTGCGTGGAAGCATCATGCAGCCCATCTATTTCTTCAAGCCCCGATGGGCGGGGGCGGAATGTTCGACTCTACTTATACAACAATCAAGCCGTTTATCGACTGCTCTTCATTGGCCAAGTCCGGGACCCATGGGCTGATGTAGACCGAGCCTGTCGAGGCCCGAAGGTTGTCTTTAAATCTAGGCGGAGCCCATAGTGCATTCAGCTTATTTGCAAGATTGACGCTATCATAGGGACGTATTTGTGGACTGACGTTTTTCCCTTGTGATGGCTTTTGTTTGTTTGAAAACACTATTTCGGTCATTTTTGAAACGTTGATTCCAACTTCCATTTTTAGGGACTTTTACCCGACATTGAGATGAAATGACATCCCAAACCCTGCCATCCAATGAAACGGTTGTGGGACAACTCGGCACATAACAAACTCGGCCTATACAAACTCGGTACATAATTAGCTGTTTGGGTTAATTATCTATTGTTCACTTGGTAATGATAATTGCATAACCAAACAAATAATCAAATTAAAGTTACCTGTGAAATAGGGACCAACTAAATAGGGACCAAATATCAATATTTAATGGAGTTGATCTTTATTAAAAAATATATATATGGAGATTTTTTTTTTCAATAAAATTTCAACTATTTAAGTTTCAAATATTTAAGTTGTTTCTTAAATTTACCAGCGAAAAAATCTTAAAAAAAACAAAAAACAAGACATATAGGTTGTGGGTACCCGTTAGAACCGCCTCAATGAGGTGGTTCTAACAAGCACCCAAAACCTATTTTTACTGAAAACAAGGAAAAAAAATGTTTGACAAGACGCCCATCAACTCGGCTGGGCAATCTCTTGTTTGACAATACGCCCGTCAACTTGGCTGGGCAATCATAGGTGGCAATGAGTCCCAAATATCATATTCACAACTTTAGCCATCGCCTGATTAATCAGATAATTAGTGTAGCAATTAAATATGTTCTATAAAAGGGTAAGTCATATCCAGAGCTTATTGATTTAGATGATTTTAAAAAAAGCAAAAAATAAAAAGAAACTAGAAACATTTTTTTTGGTTTGGTCGCCATGAGGCGGGCAAACCGGGTATAATGACCAGATTGTAACTGTTCCATGGAGGGGCACGTGACGCGATCAATCAATCAGCTTTAACGATGATGCAATACTATACTGCATTTACAGGAAACAGTCTGTCTGAATAGCGAAACAGACCAAAGCAAGCGTTTCAACTCCAACAATAAATATCTTATGGGAAATGGATACACCTGGCAGGCTTGGCAGTTAGTCTACCATTTTTACCGTATTTCGGAACACACCGATACAAATACATTATCAATTTTTTGCCAAAAAAAAAGAAATTTTAAAAAGAAAAATTGGAATATTTGCCTTTTTTGCTCAAAACATAGATTGCGGGGAGTCGACAGAAACGCCTCGACGAGGCGATTCTATCGAGTACCCACAATCTAGTGTCTCAGAGCATGAATACGGAAATTAATGTATACCCCTGCAAACCCGAGCTTTACTATATAAAAGCGAAGATTATATTTTCTTATCCTTTGGGATCATTGATTCCATTGTGGGGAATTTTGAAAATATCTGAGGGTCACTGATGAGGCCTAATTGGTCGAAACTAGCTAGTCTGGCCAAGAAAACATGTACACTCCATATTTTTCAGTTCTGTGGTGTATTCCTTGCTTCAAAAGGATAGCCCTTTTATAGAACATATTTAACTTCACTTCAACTGGTGTATGGGTATGTGTGGCGGCGGTAAAACGTCTCCCTGTCCTACATCATAGTGTAGATTATATTTTCTTGTCCTTTGGGATCATTGATTCCATTGTGGAATTTTGATAATATCTTAGGGTACTGATAAGGCCTAATTGGCCGAAACTAGCTAGTCTGGCCCAGAAAACATGTGCGCACCATATTTTTTAGTTCTGTGGTGTATTCCTTGCTTTCAAAGGATAACCCTTTTATAGAACATATAAAAGGGGATCACAATTCTATAGGCATGATTTCGTGATGGAAATACAACTTTAAGGACCTTTGGTTGCTACTCTGTTGGCTCTGTCCAACTGAAAAAGGGGTCTACTCTAAAAGGGGAAGAATTTGCTCCTCAAGGGGTCTACTCTAAAAGGGAAGAATTTGCTCCCCAGGAGCAAATTCTTTCCTTTAAGAGTATACCCCTTAGACATATTCAAAGAGAAACTACTTTTGCAGGAGTAGCCCCACCCACTGAAGGCGTGTCTATTTCCCTTATGGGGAACGTATGACAGCCGCAGTCATTTTCGCAAATTTTACGTCTTGCAATGCCATTATGGAGTAATGTAAACGGAAAACAACAGAACATAACTACTACTACTCACAAAGTGTGGCTGGCTGCCGTAGCTCAGTCGGATGCAGTCTGACTGGTGATAAGGTAGACTCGGGTTCGATACCTACCGGGGTCGGCAACATTCTTTCGTGGAGATTGATTATGAAAATTTTTTATGGTCATTCTATCCCTTCCGCTGATTCAGAAAGGGCAGGGGTCAACTTTTGGCGACAGAATATGCACTGAACTGGTAAACCGCTTACGGTTAAGCCTGCTCAGGAAAAGCGTGGATAGGTACACTGACAGCCCAAACATGACCCAAATCAGTGTTGACTGGGCCGTTAAATACAAATAAACAAAACTTGCAAAGTTTACTTCACACAGGAAAAGATTTATATATCCTGGGCCCAGGATTACAATCGTTACTTAAGTTAAGGTCGACTTAACGATTTAAGGAGGAATTCTTATCTTAGTAAAGTATTTCCTTAAAAAGTGCATTCGAAAGCCGCCTATTTCATTTACTTAGCTAAGTATTTAACTTCGGATGAAGTCGTAATTTTGATGGAAATTTTCACGAAGATTAGCATGTAAGTTTCAATTACACATTGATGTAGGCGGCCCACAATTTTCCCGCAATCCGTCAAAAATCACTTCTTCTGCTTGATGGAATGGAGACAATAGATAATATGATGGTTTAGTTTCCATTTCACCACATAAACCATGAAAAATATTGTATTACACTATAAAACGTGTTTCATTGAAGGATCACACTCGATCTCGATTTGTGCGGACAAACATTGGTCACAATGTAGCACCACGACATATTCAAATCGCTGTTTCTACGGAGTCCCTTTAGAAGCAAGAAATCATACAATATTTGAATATGCAAAACTCGGTTTTATGGAGTCTTTTTGAATTGAGGGATAACGTCCCCGTCAACACTATGTAGGTCATTTTGGAGACGTTGCTTCCAATTTTGTGGGACTTTTACCCGACACTGAGATGAAATGACGTCTCAAGCCCTG
Organism: Lucinisca nassula; assembly: GCA_963580285.1. NCBI lineage: Eukaryota > Metazoa > Mollusca > Bivalvia > Lucinida > Lucinidae > Lucinisca > Lucinisca nassula. The sequence continues at coordinate 32,086,877 of OY757025.1, read as the reverse complement.
TCGCCCATTGAAACCAAAATGCATACATGCAGTGGACGGTCTGACGCACGCCACTTTGCCTGGGCAGGCTTAGACCTTTTGTGCTCGTGGCAGTGGGGGCAGTTTCAGCTCTGCATGGAAGCACCATGCAGCCAAATCTGTTTCTTCAAGCCCCGATGGGCGGGGGCGGAATCGGTTTTATGGAGTCTGTCCATGATTGAACCCTTCTCAAGCCGTTAGGCGTATTGCATAATATTCAAAACAATCTGGTAGTGTCGATAATTAAGAAAATAAATATAGTCTGCGCTACGGTGAAGAACAGGGAAGACTCCCGCAGAAATCAGCCCACACTTAACCCCAGCTACAATATTGTTTTCGGATGTCATTATTATACATGTATGTAGTTGATATAGTCATTTAGGACATGATCAAACATCGTGCAGACAAACACGGAGAAAACCGTAGCTCCAGTCGGAGTAGAAAAAAAGAGATATAAAATCACTGTACATTCGATCTTGGATTTTTTTGAGTGAGGTCCTTATCTGCGAATAACCTTACAGTTGGTGAAACATAAAGCGCTCTCTCACTCAGCTCACAAACACACTCAATCACTCACATGCACGAGCTTACAAGGGAGGTGGTACGCCTCAAATTTATTTTTCATTGAGCATTTCAAGGCAGTGAGAAGAAGCATATGACTGGTTGTGGCCAATATCAGTTGGACGCCCTACACGTCACCTTTGCCTCACCCAACCAGCACAAGCCGACCACACGCGACCTCCAGTAAACCACTTAGAAGGTCTAAGCCTGCCCAGGAAAAGAGGTGCAAGTCGGGCCGTCCATTCATATAATGCATTGGCCGACAGGGCTTGAGGTGAAATTTCATCTCAATGCCGGGTAAAAGTCCGACAAAATTGGAAGCAACACTTCCAAAATCAAACCTAAATAGTGTTGCGAGGACGTTAAATCTCAAATCAATAAAAAAAAAAACAAACAAAAAAACACTTCTTTGTATTTCATAAATTTTGATATCGAGAATCTTGCACAAATGGTCCTTTCATATGAAAGTTACGAAACGGGCCTTCGAATTGGATTTTAAATTGGATTTTATTGCCTTTATCGTGACCATTTGCCCAGCAAATGTACACCGTTGACATGCATTACAGTTGTTCACGCCAAAATAGTAATTATTTACATTTCAAGTGTAAAGCCTAATGTAAACCTATAGAAAACAATGCTGTTCATATTTCCATGAACGGATCGAGTCACATGATTTTCAATGGCATCAAGTGACGCCAGTCTAAACCATGGTTCTCTATGATCTCGTTGGGCATTGACGACGACAGTACTGTTCCGCTCTTTATAGAAAAACAGCGTGTAAATGTTTTTCTCAGCTTTAACAGTTTGCCTTATAAGCATTTTTTTTTCGCCCAGTGATGAGGAAAAAAGAATGTAAATATAAGAAATATTTTTTCGATGTTCATGAAGGTATGAACGACAGCGGGTCGCTAGCAAAGTTTATATGAACCCCTTCGGAGTTCATTTACTTTGCAGGCGACCATGTTCGTTCATACTTTCATGAACAGCAAAAAATAAAAGTCATTTCTTAAATGCACGTGGCGTCATACTATTTCATGACACTGAATATAAAGACGGCATATGAACGTTGTGAACATTGTATGCGTAAAAGTAGCAGGACATGCATAAGCGTAGGAACATGGATCCGATGTGCCACAGGATCAGTTTTTAAATAACAGACGAAAGTGATATACGCCAGCCTCCCTCCCCACACCCACCCACACATCTGTCGGCCCCCGCCCACCCATCAGGGCTTGAAGAAATAAATGGGCTGCATGACGCTTCCACGCAGAGCTGAATCCGACCGCACACGAGAACTGGTTACCCACTTAGAGGATCTAAGCCTGCCGAGGCATAGCGGAGCGAGTCGGACCGTCCATGCTTATAAACCCTGTTGGTTTCATTGGGCGACAGGGCTTGAGATGTCATTTCATCTCAATGTCGGGTAAAAGTCCCACAAAATAGGAGCAACGTCTCCAAAATGACCTGTATAGAGTTTACGGGGACGATAAACATCAAATCAATCAAACATACACACATACCCTGACAAAACAACCAAGTCCTTTAAGATTTAAGTCCTTTAAGTTTTTATACAACTCTATTTGTCGAAAACTTTGACACACCAAGGGAGAAATACACCCAAGAAGTATAATACCTCATCGCCAAGTCGACTTGCGCCACAGGGAGGAAAAAAATGGCTCGACCGGGACACGAACCCTGGGCCTCTCGCATATGATGCAAAAATCTACCGTCTGAGCTACCGAGCATGACTGGTGATATCGACCAAATAAAAGCTCTCATGTTTGCCGTTGTTGATATATACATTCATGTATCAAGGTCAAATCTTAAAAGTTAAGGTACCTACCTGGGTTACCTTAAATATTTAAGTATTTTCTTTGGTTAAGTATCGACTTAAACGAAAGAAATTCTTTGTAATTCATTTTATACGACAGTTAAGTAAATACTTAGTTTAAGCAGGTACTTAAAATTTAAGTCGCATTGTAATCCTGGGCCCTGAACATCTCTCGGTACGCTGATAGCTCTAATAAAACGCATATGTAAATGTTGGAAAGTCAGAGAACGTTATTTTTCCTCATTTATAAAGATCGCTGGGTGTAACGGGCCTCCGTGGCCTAGTGGATAAGAGTGCTGTCTCTTAACCATTAGGTCTCTCAACTCTGTAGGTTTGAGCATGGCTCAGGACACATAATGAGAAGTTCTGCAACGGAAGGTCAGAAGGTTTTTCATCGGGTGCTCCAGTTTTCGCTCACCTCTGATTAACGATCGGCTTGATGTGAAATAATCTTGAAAGGATCGTAAAACCAAACATAAAAAGATCGCTGGGTCTGTAAAAACATTTTAATGTCTTTGCTACTAGAATAACATCAGTGCCAAGGTCGAAGGTTCTAACTCTTCCAAATATATAAAATATTTAGGGAGCGAAACAAAGTCATAACGTTGATGGGACGTTGTTTATTGTTCTTGAGCCCAGCACAGATAGCAATAGTTTCTGTTCAAAAACTTCATGACTACTAAGTGACCTGCCACCAGTTACAGAATGAGTTGTTAAAAGACTTTTTGGCGCATTCGATGGAAGCTATTGTATCTGATAAGCCGAGAAAGGTGTTCTTTATTTCCACTCAATACTTGATGTTTAACTAATCAGTTTCTTTTACAATTAAATTCTGATCCAGAAAGATATACAAAAGGATCGCAAATTTCAGGTTTTTGCGGAGGTACCGCTCAAAGAAACTGCCGAGATTTAAGATACAGTCTGATTCGCAGCACTTTGTCTGGGCAGGCTTAGATCTTCCTAGGCGGTTCAGCAATACTTCAAAGTTCGGTCGGTTTCAGCTCATGCAGTCCAATATATTGCCCAAAGGTATGATCGGCCCCCGTCCATCGGGAATTGAAGAAATAGTTTGGGCTGCATGATGCTTCCACGCAGAGCTGATACCGGCTGCACATGAGTAGTGTTAAATCGCCTAGAAAGTCTAAGCCTGCTCAGGAAAAGTGGCTCGAGTCGGACCGTTCATGCATTTCAACCATTTAGTTTCATTGGGCGACAGATTGGAAGCAGTTTTAAAAAAACTCATACAGTGTTAACAGGGACGTTAACAACAAATGAAATAGATAACCAAGGCCCTATAGAAGGCCTGATGACTAAGGAAATATATACCCGTTTGAAAAACAACAACAACAACAAAACGGTCCTATTAAGTTATGGGGTTGGTGTCCGTCCGTCCATTCGTGAACTTTGTTTTTTTCGTTTCCGTATAACTCCTACTATACAGTTTTCATCCGATCAAGCCTAAAATGTGTATGTAGTAAGGCTAAGATGTGAAGATGTGCCTTAAGTTTCGAGAATTACTGTCCACCAAATATTATGACCTTTGAAATAATCGGTTTACATTTTCGTTTGGTTAAGTTTTGTGCTGTACATGTGTAAACCATATGTAAGTTACATTTAGTTTATACTTGCCATGGCGTTAAATAATTTACCACAGAATACTCATCACTACCTACCCCTCCTGATACCAAGGTCACAGACTTCGAAATTTTATATACACGTTTTGTATTAAAAATAGAAGTGGAGGCAATGATCAGGAATCGTTACAATCAACCCACAGCTCCCATCAGAGACACCAAAGGGAAACACACACAAACATGAAACAACAGACCCTAATGGAAACACCAACAGCGGGAAGCCAAAAGGACAGTTACTTTCCCATAAAATGGCCAATAGGCTATCCAAAATAAAATAACATAAGCGACACAAACATCCAAAGACAAACCATAGCAAAAACAAACCGCGACAGAAGAACCGCCTTGGAACGGTCAGCGGAAACGAATTCCACTGGGGGGCTTAAATCGATTTTACGTGGCCACAATCTTCGCCCTTACTTCCGTCGCGATTTAGACAAATAATGTGCTCAGTCCGCATGAAGGCCTCCAAACTTCAGACAAACCATAACAAAATATACCGCGACAGAAGAACCGCCTTGGAGCGTTTAAAGTTTATTATTTTTATTCAAAAAAATGCATTAAGTGGGATAATGATATCAGCTGGCTCAAATCAGAAAGTAGACTGACAAGACCAAACCTATTGGATGCTTTTTGAAAGCAGCCAACTTGTTTGTTTAATAAGCATATATATAATTACGAGTTGTCCCGATACCAATGAAACCGAAAGGCTTATTCACCATATTTGCGTTATTTCCTGGCTCCGAGCTTGCACTTTGTCAATATCGACCTTGGGTCTGGTTACCTGTTTTTCCAACACTGATAAACCAGCAGATAATGCAAATAAGGTGAATATGCATTTGACGGTCTGACTCACATCTCTTTGCCTGGACATGCTTAGTCGGTTTACCAGTACTCATGTATGGTCAGTTTCAGCTCTGCGTGGAAGCACCATGCAGCCCAATCTAATTCTCCAAGCCCCGATGGGCGGGGCGGAAGAGAACCCTTATGATGGCATTCAGTCTAAGATATTTATAATTTATCAATATCTCCAGCCTTTCTCGTCAGTTCTGGGCGGCGTCATTAACAAATTCAGCGGACTCGACCGTGCCGCGTTGTTGTAACACCTATGATGTGCACTTACGCAAAGAATCCAATAGCGCCGCCGCCCGTCGAGGTTGGGCTATATATCCGCTGCAAGGAGGTTCCGCGCAGAGCTGAGAGCGACGGAACTTTGGAGTACTGGTAAACCGCATAGAAGGTCTAAGCCTGTCCTAGCAGTTTCTTCGGGCGTTAGGGCTTGAGACTGTCATTTCTTCATAAATGTCGACGAAATCGGAAGCAACGTCTCCAAAATGACATAAACAGTGAAAGAACATGTGTTATCTACGTTACCAATGCGCAGATTGTTTTCACCTATTTGCACTAGCAAAAAACAGATGTTCTTCTGACGTGGCTTATATAATTCATGCACAAATACAAAACCAGCACAATAATCGGTACACAAATGGATTTCAGAAAAAAAATCAAAAGAGTTATTCGAAGCTGTGTCCAATCCGCTTTCTATAGCACAATGTGTGCAACAGAAACGTTATCGTGTTACAAAGATAGTCTTATAATATGTAATCTGTGATATACGATTCAGAACCTGTGGGAACGGTTTGTGCACAAAAAATGTAGTAGTTTTGAAAAGAAAATACTCCTAAGTGAGAGACGCATTTTTTTTTTTTTGCTTTAATGTTAAAGACGTCAACAGACTAGTACAGGACTAGTTTATCGAGTCAAGGACATCCCTGTAAATTCCTTTTTATGTACAGGAAAGTGGGTGTACAGGGGTATACATTACTTTCTTTCTTTTTGATTAAAAAAAAAAAAAAAACGCTTTTGAGTACCCTATGAGGCGGTTATAACTAGCTCCCAACGTCTCTGTTTGATGTAGAAATAAGAAATATATATATAAAAACATCTGAAGAATGCTAGTTCTAATTTTGCCCAGCAAAATAATTAGTTTTTCACACGAACACGTGATCAAGATAGTGGTTGGAAAGGACCATAAAACGTCGTAAACTAGTACTTGAATGAGTTGTTGTACGTTGTTATGTAATAAGAGGCGTCTTCTTGTTTTAACCCATTTTATACAGGGAACTACAAAAACGAGGCACTGGAAAACGATGCAGGCCCAGATCAGTGGTTGCAAAACATGGTATCTGATGAGGGCCTTCACTGTTTGCATAAAGTTTTAATGTTTTCTAAATTAATTTCTAAAACGTATCTTAACCTAACAACCCTAATTTTTAAATGGAGTCAGGGAGGTGGGGAGGTGTGGGGTTATATCCATTTAGTTAAAAATGACTTAACGTCGTAAACCTGTCCCAGCCTTTGCTGTTAATATCTTTAAAGTTGATAGGAAACATACTTTTTGCGCACCGATTTTGGATCATCGTTAAAAACGTGTACTAAGCTAGAATTGCAAAATGCTCTATAATATGGGCCCCGTCAAGCGATTTTGGTACTTATCGCCTTTGCGAACAGCGAAGGTTCAAGCGAGCCTGCGCATTCGCGCACTCTCGCCAGAACCTTCGCTGCTCGCTCATACAAGCAGTGAATCAAGAGGAACCTTCAGACGGAAAGCCATATCCCTGGCCCCTCTGAATGGCTGGGCATGCGCAGTTAAAATTTGTCATGACGGAATGCTCGAAGACACAAATTCGCTTGGCGGGGCTCATATAGAAGTTGGCCTGAAGGTTTTTTAGTCACAAGGTTCCATGAAGCTACTGTGTCACAGCGCCAGGATATAATCATATCGGTTACCGCAGCACAACGAACGCGACAAGGTACATAGTTTGATTTGATGTTTAACGTCCCCGTCAACACTATGTAGGTCATTTTGAAGACGTTGCTTCCAATTTCGTGGGACTTTTACTCGACATTGAGATAAAATGACATCTCAAGCCCTGTCGCCCAATGAAACCAATATGGTTTATAAGCATGGACATCCCTGTAAATTCCTGTAGGCTTTATAAGCATGGACATCCCTAACCCTAACCCTACAGGGATGTCCATGCTTATAAACTCGCACCGCATTGCCCGGGCAGGCTTAGATCCTCCAAGCGGTTGACCTGTACTCATGTTCGGGCCGGATTCAGCTCTGCGTGGAAGCATCATGCAGCCCATTTATTTCTTCAAGCCCCAATGGGCGGGAGCCGCCGACAAGGTACAACTAACGCCATTTGTGGGTACAATGTTTCCATTATTTTACGGAAATATAAGCAGAAGCGGTTCCTTGTTGGTTTTTGGATGACAACAGCTTGTATGTTCGTTGTTTTGTCCAAATCGGTCAGTGAGGGCAAATCAAAGTAACAAATTAGGCCACAATAGGTAAAAAACAACAACACCGACAGCAAAAAAAAAAAAAAAAAAAAAAAAAAATTCAACATTTAAGGGTCTATCAATTGAAAATAAATGACAAACACGACCAATCTAGTGTCATTTTATGTCTCCAGGTATTGAAGTAAATATGCCATGTTTAATGATTCATAAAAACTTTAGAACAATAGCAAGACGATGGTGCACCATTGCAAATACCCGATTTTTTTCTATGATCTTTGCCGTAACCCATGACCCCAAGGGGATCAGATCAAAATTCCCTAAGCAATATGTTTATCATAAGCATGGGTGCTTTCAGCCGTGTAACTTCAAACTCCGCATTATAAAAATGAATGGAAACATTACACCAAAACTGGTGGCAGTTGGACTGCCACCAGTTTTGGTATAAGTTATCCCCATTGTGTGCTGGGTAACTTTTCACCGAATAGCCGGCTATTGATCCAGATACATGGTGAAATTACACCATAGTGTAACTGATCTTCATTACTGGTATAAATGTACCATCGGTTTTATTTTCTTTTTTTTTTTTTTTAGGAAACGTTTCCGGGTGTAATGTCGGTGTAACTTTACACCAGTAATTAAGAGTGGCTACACCACAGTGGACGTTTACACTATGTAGTGTAATTATTTTTTTTCCCGTGGTATAGAAGTCTTATTCCACTTTCAGAGGACATCTTTGATACACTATTTAAAGGGTATCATTTACCGTTCTTTTAATGGTAATGCTAGAGCTTCCGTAAAATGCTGGCGTAAAAAGTTGCACTTTCTATTTGATTGTGTATACATTCTTTTTATTAACCCTTCTCTTGCTGAATATTCAGTTTAGCCACACCCATTTCTGACTTTGAACCAATCAGATTACTTAATGTAATTTATTCTTACAAATCCATAAACTGAAAGTCAAACAGTGAAGATCCTGATCAGATGGCTTCTTCAGAAGCCATCTGATCTGGATCTACACTGTTTCCAAAGATAGGGGTTGTCGTGAACAGCAAGATAAGGGATAAACAGAAATTGTCTTTATACTGAAATAGAGTTTACCTTATCTTAATCCTATTTAGCAGGATTTTCATCACACGTGAAACAGCCCTATTATCAATATTAATAATTATATAATGTGTGTGATATTTATGCCGTTTTGAGCTATATAACACGAAAGATGAATAAAATAGCATAATTCGTACATATAACGCATCTTATACGACAAGTTAAGTTACACGATTCGGCAAGAAACGTGTACTTATTTTTAGATGAAACAAAACACCAGAATTGGTGCAGCAAAGCACCGATAAGCTGGAGAGATAACGCTTTCAAAGTGTAATTAACTTTTTACACTGAACATAACAGAATATTATCCATCATTCGAAGACATATTACACCGATATTTCGTAACACTGAAAAAAGTGTTATGTTCACAGTTACACCGCCCTTCAAATAATGTTACCCTGTAGTATGACTAAATTACGCTATTTAGAAACAAACCTTACACCATGAATAGTGTAATAGTGAAAGTTGATACCAAAAGTAACACTTGTTTTACAGAATGGTTACACCAAACACCAAATTTGCAGCGTTACACACAATTTTGAGTAAACTATGCAAGTTATCGGTGTATTGTTACCCAATATTACATTTTACACCCAAAATGGTGTATGGTTCAAATTCATACGAGTTTTAGTGTAAACTTTACACTGCCTTTAGGTATAATTAACACAATTTTTAGCTCATCTGTCATGTAGTGACGAGGTGAGCTTTTGGGATCACTTTTCGTCCGTCGTCCATCGTGCGTCAGTCCGTGCATTGCGTCCGTCCGTGCGTAAACAATTTCTTCAAACGACATCTCCTCCGAAACCACTGATCGGATTTTGACCACACTTCACAGGAATGATCCTTAGGTGGTCCCCTTTCACAGTTGTTCAAATGGTTCCGGTCCATTGCACATCTAGGTCACAGGAAGCAAAATTAGATTTTTTTCACCGAAAACTTGAACAATCTTTTTCTCTGAAACCGCACGGCCCAGGTCTTTGCTATTTGGTAAGGTCTTTGCTATTTGGTATGAAGCTTCATCTAGTGGACCCCTACCAAGATTGTTCAAATTATAGTGCTTGGGCCAGAAATGCCCCCGCCCCGGGTCCCTTTGATTTTACATAGTATTATATAGGGAACATCTTTAAAAATCTTCTTCTCTGAAACCGCAAGGCCCAGGTCTTTGATATTTGGTATGAAGCTTCATCTATTGGACCCCTACCAAGATTGTTCAAATTATAGTGCTGGGGCCAAAAATGACCCCGCCCCGGGGCCCTTTGGTTTTAGATGGGCTTATATATGGAAAATGTTTAAAAATCTTCCTCTCTGAAACCGCAAGGCCAAGGTCTTTGATATTTGGTATGAAGCTTCATCTAGTGGACCACTAAGGGGCCAAAAATGCCCCCGCCCCGGGACCCTTTGGTTTACATGGGCTTATATAGGGAAACTCTTTAAAAATCTTCTCCTCTGAAGCCACAAGGTCTATGTCTTTGATATTTGGTATGAAGCTTCATCTAGTGGACCTCTACCAAGATTGTTCAAATTATAGACCTGAGACCAAAAATGCCCCCGTCTCTGGGCCCATTAGTTTTACATTGACTTATATAAAGAAAATCTTTAAAAAATCTTCTTCTGTGAAACCACAAGGCCTAGGTATTTGATATTTGGTGTGAAATTTCATCTATTGGACCTCTATCAAGATTGTTCAAATTATAGCCCTGAGGCCAAAAATACCCCCGCACCGAGACCCTTTAGTTTTACATAGACTTATATAGAGAAATCTTTAAAATTCTTCTCTGAAACTGCAAGGCCCATTTCTTTGATATTTGGTGTGTAGCTTCATCTAGTGGACCTTTGCCAAGATTTTTCAAATTATAGCCTTTGTTGATATTTGGTATGAAGCTTCACCTTTTAGACCTCCCTCAACATTATGCACATTATAGCCATGGGGTCAATAATGCCCCCCCCCGGGCCCACGTATTACTCTATGGATCAGGTGAGCGATCCAGGGTCACCATGGCCCTCTTGTTTTACAGTGCGGTGGCTTCAACTCACAACAGACTCTAAATCATTTTGACCATCACGTGAACAAGTCCGTGAAATGAACACCCCACTAACCCCACTTTATATAGAGACAACTGGGGTTTAAGGGGGTAAACATTATTTTTCTTATTTTCACTCCAAGACATAGGTTGTGGGTACTCGTTAGAACCGCCTCAATGAGGCGGTTCTAACGAGCACCCACAATCTATGTGTGTAGTATTTGTAAGAAAAATATAAAAGATTTTAATCAGAAAAGTAGAAATATGGGGGATGTGAAAAAATCCACTATGCCATACGGGCGTGTTCTCGTAATGACAACCCGTCTAGGTTTTGTGATCATTAATGTTTTCTTCAGGGGCACAACATGGACGTTGAACTGAAAAATATCCACCGACTTGATGGAACAGACACCAAACCACCGCCGACGGCAGATACAAATATCAGCATGACGGCTGCTTCAAATCCGGCATATGTTCCCGACGGCGAAGAACTTAGACACAGAAAGGTATGTCACGTTTACAGGAACGCATTACGAAATCGCGCCTATTCAAATACATTGTATATCACCCTTTTAACCATCATGTTCTGAAAATTTTCAGAAAAATAAATCTGATAATTTTCTTATTTCTGCTCCAAACATTGATTGTGGGAACCTCCTCGGTAAGGCGGTTCTAACGAGTACCCGCAATCTATGTTTTTGAGCAGATATAAGAAAACATGATGTTTTCCCCTGTTTGTTTGTTTGTATTGGAGTTTAACGGCCCTCTCAACACTATTTTAGGTCGTTATTGAGCCGATCTGTTAACCTATCCACACTTTTCCTGAGCAGGCTTATGCGTAAGCGGTTAACTAGTACAGAATTATTAAATCAGCGGAAGGGAGAGAATGACCACAGAACAGATTTCATGGTCAATCTCTACGACAGAATGTTGCCGACCCCGGCAGGTATCGAAAGTAGAAGTAAAACAAAGATCAGGAATCGATACAATTAACTTACTCCACCCATCAAAGACACCAAAGGGAAAGAAACACAAACATGAAGCGACCAGACCATAATGGAAACCTAAGCAAATGATGCCATAAGGACAGTTACTTTCCCACAAAATCGAGCCCGCGTCCGCCTGATCACCAGTCAGCCGACTGAGCTACAGAGGCCGGCTGTTTACCCCTATAACCACCAGTTTACTATATAATTGTGGGGTTTAAAGGTGCATTATTGAGCTGTCGGAAAAAAAGGTGCTTAATTTTTTTTTTTACATATATCGGTATTTTTTGTTTAAATAATACAAATGAATGAGTTTTATGTAATATTGCGAGCAATTATGATCACAGGTTAAGTTTTATGAGACGGTTTTCCTAACTATGCTACGAACACAGTTAGTCTATTTTTAATTTCGCGACAAAACTACAACGCGCGTGAATAATGACGTTCATGCGGTAAATACCTAGAAAGGTATGCAGGGATCATCTCAACATCGTTACACACAATTGTTGTGACAGAAATCGTAGATCGTAGTATAGTGAAATTCTTTTAAACTTTTTATGCGAATTCCAATGTGTAAAATGGAATGAAATTCCGTCTTTCTCTCTCTCTCGCTCTCTCAGCATGCCATGGCGTACACGTTCCCCCAGTGCTCTCCTCTCTCTCTCTCTCTCTCTCTCTCTCTCTCTCTCTCTCTCTGAAAGTGCTATGGCCAACATGTTGCTAAGTTTTTTTCTCTCACTCATTATGGGCTAAATGTTGAAACAGTGGGTCAACATCGGGCAGACAGCGATACGACGTCGCCATGTCGTATCGCTCTCGGTCAGACGCACCGTTCATGCGATTTACTCTCTCTCTCTCTCTCTCTCTCTCTCTCTCTCTCTCTCTCATCTCTCTCTCTCTCTCTCTGTGGCCTTCATGTTGCTCATTCGTCTCTCTCTCTCTCTCTCTCTCTGGCCTTCATGTTGCGCATTAGTCTCCTCTCTCTCTCTCTCTCTCTCTCTCCTCTCTCCTCTCTCTCTCTTCTCTCTCTCTCTCTCATCTCTCTCTCTCTCTCTCTCTCTCTCTCTCTCTCTCCGTGGCCTACATGTTGCTCATTGCTTTCTTATCGTGGCCTACATATTGTCCCATTCTCTCTCTCTCTCTCTCTCTCTCTCTCTCTCTCTCTCTCTCTCTCTCTCTCTCTCTCTCTCTCTCTCTGAAAGTGTTTTTGTTTGATTTGAGGTTAACGTCCCCGTCAACACTGTAAAGGTCATAAGATCATTTTGGAGACGTTGTTTTCAATTTTGTGGGACTTTTACCCGACATTTGGATAAATTGACATCTCAAGCCCTGTCGCCCAATGAAACCAATAGGGTTTATTAGCGTGTACGGTCCGCCTCGCACCGCGGTTCCTGGACAGGCTTAGATCGTCTAAGCGGTTTACCAGTACTAGTGTGTGGGCCGGATTCAGCTCTGCGTGGAAGCATTTTGCAGCCCATATATTTCTTCAAGCCCCTATGGGCTCTGAAAGTGCCAATCTCCAACATGTTGCTCAGTGTTTTTTTTTTTTTCCCTCTCTCTCTCTCTCTCTCTCTCTCTCTCTCTCTCTCTCTCTCTCTCTCTCTCTCTCTCTCTCTCTCTCTCTCATTATGGGCTAGCGCACCACATTGGGCCAACATCGGGCCGACAGCGATACGACGTCGCCATGTCGTATCGCTGTCGGCCCGACGTAGGCGTAGTTCAGATGATTCACACACACACACACACACACACACACACACACACACACACACACACACACACACACACACACACACACACACACACACACACACACACACACACACACACACACACACCATTACCTACATGCTGCTCATTAGTCTCTCTCTCTCTCTCTCTCTCTCTCTCTCTCTGTCTCTCTCTCTCTCTGGCAGCGTTGTCAAACTTAGTTGCAGAGATGAATGCCTTGACCTGCTCCATCCTTCGAATGAGGATGTAAGGTGAAAATCTTGATCCTGCCCAAACAGCACCAAAAAGATTGTTTTTCTTCTACACTGTTTTTGTAGAAGTAAAAGCCATACAGGGCTAATGTTATTTGTTAACGGTATAAGACGGAAAATAAATATTCTATGTATATATCGTCGGGCCGACGATTGACCGACATTCTACGCTGACTGGGTGTCTTCCATTAAAGTTAAAGACCCCTACCTCAGTTTAGTTTTGTATTGGACTAACGGCCCAGTCAACACTATTTTATGTCATTTTTGAGCCGGTCAGTTTACCTGTCCACACTTTTCCTGGGCAGGCTTATACGTAAAGCCACGGTCACAAATCACTATTCGATCCCCGCCCGACTACTCGGGGACTGCGATGGGGTGAGATTGGGCTGGAGTCCGGTCGGCGTCCCGCCGGATGTTGGGGCGTCGGTGGTGGTCGGGAGGGGCCCGGTTAAATTTTAACTCGTAGTTAAAATTCTCCACGAAAACTCACCGACTTCTAGGTCGGTGGCACATCGATAAAAGTCGAGCAGAGCTCGTACCGACGTCGATGTCGATGGCATCGGCTGGCATCCGGTAGTCGTAAAGCGGACCCCGACCAATCAGATAATCGGGCAGTAATCGGCCGAGGCCCGACAGATGATCAAGCGGAATCCGCTGGACGAATCCCGGTTTCGACTGGCGCCGCTCGATCGCTGATTGACGCTCGACTATATAAGGGCCCGATCTCCGATGGGTGCCAGTTTCTAGAAGACCAGTAGGGAGCATTGTACATAAACGTTTGATAACTGCCCATGCAAAGGACGGTACACGATCCATTGCTTCATCCACCATCAGCGGTAGCAGTTCTTCTCCCGCACACAAGGTTGCAAAGACCACATTGGCACGGTGCCGAGCCCTAAGCAGCCGCTCCTGTAACCTCCGGATCCTTTCCTGGGGTGACGGTAGGTGCAGTGGTGGGATAAGAGGCATCTTGTTCCGCTTTTCTTCGAAAGTTTTCCTCGACGTCAAGAAAAAGGATGTTCACCCACCAACAGAGCTGACCCATTTGTTGTATAGGCAGGAGAGGATGCAGTTTATATACCCCTGAACAACTGGACAATTCCCGGCTGGGGTAAACCCGTCCCTTGTCCGGCGGCCGGGAACTGGGCGGACATCTGCGGAACATCGACCGATGCTCGGGGACTAGTAACAATCGCCGGGTATACGGTCGGTAACCTGCAGTGCACCGGCCTATTTCCGCCCGGCGTATACGCCGATGCTTCCCCGCAAAACTTAGGCTGACACCGCCCGATTCCCGGCGGATGTCTCTCTAGGCCCCACACGGCATACTTTTTGCCAAAACCGAGCCAGACACCCATTTCTCGGCTTGGACTGCTCGGCCGACCACAACGTATAGTATAGCTCGGCCGGGGTACGCCGAATTTGTGACCGAGGCATCAGCAGTTAACCAGTACAGTGCACACTCTTTCGCCACTGACAACTGCCCTTCAGAAGCCTCAGTGGTGCAGTGGTTACGCTACTCGCCTTGTAAACCAGGGATTGCAGGATCGATCCCGGGCTTCTCCAGACTTTCGGATGAGTCTTTAAACCGAGGTCCCGTCTCCGTATGACCTTAGCTGTTGGTGGGACGTAAAACTAAAACTCACTCACTCACTCACTCACTGACAACTGCCCTTCTTGAATCAGCGGATGCCCAGTGGTAGAGAATGGCCGTGGAAAATATTTCATGATCTATCTCCACGAAAGAATGTTGCCGACCCGGCAGGTACCGAACACGCGCCTTTCTGATCACCAGTCAGCCGTTCATCCGACCGAGGTACTGAGGCCGATGATTATCATACGAGATATTTTGGCCAGCAATAATCAAGTGTATATAAATGTAAAGTGCAGATAACTCCATGTCAACAGACATACAACGTCTAAACAACGTCCAAGTCAACAGACATACAACGTCTAAACAACGATGCATTGACGCTGACGCAGCAAAGTCGATGCAACAACGAAATTGACATAGCGTGTAGCATCGGCTCCGGAACTTGTTACTCAAAAGTACCAGATTAATGTGGAAAATGATCATACCGACGGTAACGGGCCTCCGTGGCCTAGTGGTTAAGAGTGCTGACTCTTGATCATTAGGTCTCTCACCGCTGTGGTTCGAGTCTCGCTCGGGTCATATGTGAGACGCCAAGTTCTGCAACGGAAGGTAAGGTGGTTTTTCTCCGGGTACTCTGGTTTTCGCCCATCTCTGATTAACGATCGCTCGATACGGGTGAAATAATCTTGAAAGGGCCGTAAAACCAAAACAAAAAAAAATAAAATAAAAAAATACGGACGCAATTATGACCTAATTTGGCGTTATTACGTAAAGCTAGAACCTAAAACCACTTCCCATCACGTGAACAAGTCCGTGAAATTAAGACCCCACTAAACCCCATTTTATATAAAGAAAACTGGGGTTTACGGGGAATAACATTAATTTCCTTAGTTCTGCTCCAAGACATAGGCTGTGGGTACTCGTTAGAACCGCCTCAATGAGGCGGTTCTAACGAGCATCCAAAACCTATGTTTGGAGTATAAATAGGAAAAATATCACAAATCTTCATCAGAAAAAGATGCCTTTTTTAAGGTTTGAGAAATTTACTATATCCCACGGATGTGTTATCCTAATGCCATAATAAATGAACTTATTTTCTCTGAAATTCTTGTGCCGACATTTTGGAGAGTTTTGAAAAGGTTTGAGGGTCACTGACGAGGCCTTATTGGCCGAAACTAGCTATTCTGGCCCAGAAAACATGTACACTCCATATGTTCCAGTTTTGTGGTGCATTCCTTGCTTCCAAAGGATATACACTTTCGGATGAGTCTTTAAACCTAGGTCCCGTCTCCGTATGGCCTTAGCTGTTGGTGGGACGTAAAACTCAAACACTCACTCACTCACTCACTCCAAAGGATAGCCATTTCTAGAACATATTTAACGTCACTATAGCTGGTGTCTGGGAATGTGTGGAGGTCGTAAAATGTCTCCCTGCCCAACATCATAGTGTAGTTTATATTTTCTTGCCCTTCCAGTGGTGAATTTTGAAATTTTTGATGGTCACTGATGAGGCCTAATTGGGCAAAACTAGCTAGTCTGGTCCAGAAAACATGTACACTCCATATTTATCCCCACGTTTTTCGAAGAAAAGTGGGGATATTGTTATCGCCTCCGTCTGTCCGTTCGTCCGTCCGTCCGTCTGTCCGGCTATCTTCTCCTACACCGTTCATTGAAATTCAACCAAATTTGGTGTGTGAGTTACATACATGAATGGCTTCTGCAAGAGCACATTAATTTTTGGACCAGCCCCCAAGGGTCCCGTGAAGCGGTCAAAACGTGGGGATTTGCGATGGCGCGCCATCGACTGCGCGATCTAGTTTACAGTTTTGTGGTGTATTCCTTGTTTCCAAAGGACAACCCTTTCTAGAACATATTTTAGAACTAAGAAGATGAGAGAAAGTACAAAAAGGGGACAGGGAATTATTGAAAGGTTGTGTTAGTGCTTTTCAGTTTAGACAACATGTACGATAGAAGTTGGTCTTCTGTCTTTCTCGACTGGTAGGCGAGTATCTCTAGCAATGTTAATAATAAGACGATTCATTACGATAACAGGTCCGTGCAATGAACGCCCCTTTAAACCCAACTTTATAGAGAGAGAACTGGGGGTTACAATATTTTGTAACTGGGTATACAATTTGCTGCGTCAGCGTCAATGCATCGCAGTGATGTTGCATTGACGTTGACACGACGTTGTTTAGACGTTGTATGTCTGTTGACATGGAGTTATCTGCACTTTATGTTTACATACACTCGATTATTGCTCGCCAAAATATCTCGTATGATAATCGTCGGCCTCAGTACCTCAGTCGGATGCGCGTCTGACTGGGTATACAATATTTTTCTCATTCCTGCTCCATGACATACGCCGTGGGTACTCGATAGAACCACATCACTGCGGCAGTTCCAACGAGCACCAACAGCCATGTTTGAAGCATAAATGAGAAAACTATCACAATTTTTCACCAGAAAAGTAAATATTGTTAAGATATGAAAGAATGCACAAAGTCATACGGGTGTAACATCGTATTGGCTAATAGACGATGATAATCAATTTGAAAAAAAATTGGTGTGACAATCACTCACGATTTGAGATATGCAATATTGTAACGTTCAGATCCTTTGCACAAGTTAACAATATCAGGAAGTCAGGGTAACTATGCCGAGGTTTGCGTCAAAGGTATCTGACCATTACAAGAAAATCAGGGTTCTCCTGATTCTGGTTTATCTCCGCTTTCATGTAGAATAAAGAGTCAAGAAATTAACATTTAAGACAGCTTTAATTATTTTAAGGTTGCAAAAAACCTCACAGAAGTTACCTAATGAAAAAACATTTCCAGCAAAATATACAAGTCACTGAATTTTAAGTCGTTTAAGCGACAAAGGGACGGGACATTCGGTAAAATCACCCTGGGAAAACTTCTCTCTTGACCCAAAGTGCTTAAATAAAAGCTAAACATGGACTATAAGACGGATAAATTATCGGCCTAGAGGGCTACTTAGCCCTAGCACTTCACAATTTGTAAGTGAATATTACAGAGCTCAAATTCGGTAAAGGGTCGAAATTCGGTAAAGAGCCGAAATTCGGTAAAAAGCAACTTTCTTAAGATTCGGTCAACTTTAGAGAAAAATTAAACCTATCAATGGTCTAATGGAACCTTTCTCAGTAGTTACTGTCTCAAAACTCGGTAAAAATACTTAACCGATTTCATACCTCTCTCATTTTGAGCTCTTTTACCGATTTTGGTGACTTGTTGACAGTTTGAGATACACCGTGTCATAAGGGACGCTGCGGCAAGACCCGGCTTTATATAGTCGCCAGGGTTGCTAGGAGTCCTGCACGAGACACGTGCGAACAGTCTGTCTTCAATATGGAAACGAGCGCTGTGATTGGTCAGCTCAGCCAAAGCGGGCCAATCAGAGTGTCGGACATGGAAATGTTTCATAGATTTATCGAACATGGCGTCGAGAGAACTTTTCCGGGTTGCAGACAGAAAAGAATGATGGTTTTAAGGCTTATAAACACAGGTACAATGCAATTAGGCTGTCTTACCTTAGGTATTCATTGTCCGATTACCGTCCCTTTGCTGAATAGCGACATATATCGGATTTCCGTGTCAGGAAGCCCGATCAAAGTGGAACAAAGCAGCGAAATGACAAACGATCGAAGTTCACAGTTGAAAGAGCGGTTTGTTTAAATTTATAAACTAGATAAAAACACCCAGTCTGACTGTGATGCTTGCTGTATAAGTTGCAACACCCAGCAACTCACAAACAAGCAAAATGGTGGTGGCTGGTATATTACACTACCCCCATCTTTAAAAAAAAATTGGTCCCCAATTAAAAATCGGGTATTTCAGCCACCAACCAGTTTGCAACGGAACAAAGATCATCGTCATCCAGCTGCGATGTGCCATATCATATAGTATTTCATTTTTTTCTTTACCATTATTATTATTATTATTATTATTGTTAAGACATGCATCTCAATCAGAGCTTCAACCTCCTGGGATTTGGTACCACCAAGTTCCACAGGTTGAACTGGGTAGTAAGGAAAACATTGAATTAATTATGTTAGAGACCCATGCAACTCAGATCCTGATGCATCTCTTATCCTAACAAGCAAGCATGCCATGTGTCCACCACAAAAGGTTAGTAATCTTAAATCGGTATGCCGTACTGCACCAAAGGAATAAAATCCTTTAAACCTTTAGGATTTATGAAAATATGGGGAGGTGATAGTCATATGAATATATTTACAAAGTCCCACATGGTATCTATGGGTAAGAATTTAATAAAGATATATGATATAACAATGAAAATTCAGTGCAGTAATGAAACGGAGTACCTATAGGAACCATGGCATACTTGTTTGTAACCTTAGTTAACCCATTGTGTATCAAATAAAGATGATTTTGTCACAGTGAGTTGTTTATTGAAAAGTCCTGTTTTTGTAATAAGCTCTTATTCAGAGTCCACGTAATGCTGGAGCACTATATAGCTACTACCAGTATTGTTAATAGTTACCACAATGATGGTGTCATTTGACGCCTCAGTTAATGATAAGACCGAGTGGAATAAGTCCTTTACCTCAGATGTCTTGTTCCTGATTGAGTCATAATCACAGCAACGGTTTTCTCAATTCATCACAGCAGTTTTCTCAGTCCATCACATCAGTTTTCTCTATTCACCACTACAACATTCTCAGTTCATATAACAACAGTTTACTCTGTGTTCATCATAGCAACAGTTTTCTCAGTTCATCAAAGCAACATTCTCAGTGCATGACACGTATTAAGTCATACTAATAAGCCTTATACCAATTACTATTTAAGCCAGATATAATCAACTTTTTAGTGTGTTCCTGGCACAAGGGTACTTGAAGACTATCATGTCCTCCACCCAGGTGCCTAAGAATCTATATGTAGTAAAGTCCACCCCCCTTTTGATGTAAAGGTATAAATATTAAAGTCCACCCCCCTCCCCAGGTTCTAGGGGTCCAGTGTAAGTGTAATTTTTTTTTTTTTTTTTTTTTTTCCAACCTCCTCCTCAGTTAGTTTAGTTGTGCCACTCTCCAATACACTCTCAATTCACACTACTGTCCACTTTGGGGTCACAGACTGAGATTTCCACCACCCGCACTCTCATTCGTTGTTAACAGCGGGGTTAGAGACTATCGTGTCCCCTACCACCACTGCAACAACTTCAATCATCCGATGTCATTCAAACTTCTTCTGTCCACCCCAATCCCTTAACTAGCTCACATTATCTTCAGGAATGCATTCATTCAAACAGACAAAACCCTCCTCGCAATCTTTCTTCAATCACACTCAAAAGTTTGGTACATTCAAAATAGGTGGCTTCTATTTTCAGGGCAAGCAGTTCTTTAAGACTTAGAGGGGGAAGTTCTCCTGTCCTCAGAAAGGTCATTATCCAGGAGAAGGTTTGGTGGTCACGGTCAAGAAAATATTGTCCATCAACAGGGCTCATGGGGGAATTTGGGCTCAACATTTTTGATAATAGACTTGGGGTGGAGAGTAGGGTTCTCCGGCAAGAAGTGAATGGGGTTCCGCCAATATTTAGTATAATCTTTTGTGTCTGGTCGGAATGAATCAATTCTAGTTTTTTGGTTGAAGGGGCGGGTTTTTTAATTACTTTTCTGGGGGCTTGGGTTTTTTCAATTACTTGGATGTCTTTCTCTTTTTCTTTAAGTTCCCTTTCTTTCTCCTCTTTTTCCTTTCTCTCTTTTTCCATTTTCTCTTTTCCTTCTTTCTCTTTCCTTTCTTTCTCAATTTTTTCCTTATCTTCTCTTGCTTTCTTTTCTTTCTCCTTTCTCTGTTTTTCCTTCTTCTCTTTTTCTTCTTTCTCCTTCATTTCTTTCTCACTCCTTTCTTTCTCTTCTCTTTCTTTTCTCTCCTTATCCTTTCTCTCTTTGTCCTTTTTTTGTTTTTCTTCCTTCTCCCTTTCTTTCTCTTCTTTTTCCTTTCTCTCTTTTTCATTTTTCTCGTTTTCTTCCTTCTCTCTTTTCTCTCTCTCTAGCCTTTCTTTCTTTTCTCTGTCTTTCCTCTCTTTCTCCTCCTTTTCCTTTTTCTCTTTTTCTTTCTCTCGTCTCTCTCTTTCAATCTTTTCTTTCTCTTCTCTGTCTTTCCTCTCTTTCTCCTCCTTTTCCTTTTTCTCTTTTTCCTCCTTTTCTCTCCTCTCTCTTTCAATTTTTTCTTTCTCTTCTCTGTCTTTCCTCTCTTTCTCCTCCTTTTCCTTTTTCTCTTTTTCCTCCTTCTCTCTCCTCTCTCTTTCAATTTTTTCTTTCTCTTCTCTGTCTTTCCTCTCTTTTTCCTCTTGCTCTCCTCTTTCTTCCCTGTACCTCTCGGTTTCCATATCTTCCTCCGTCCGCAACTCTGGCTCCGGACAACCAGTCAACTCCTCATACGAATTGAGCTCATGGGAGATGAGCCCAATCTCAGCCAGTCTTTCCTCTTCCTCACTCAGTTGGGGGTCCTTACAGTACTTCTGTAAGTTTACATTTTGGAAGGAGAGGGAAGAGGCAGTTGCGGAAGAGGAAGAAGAGGAAGCTGAAGAAGAGGATGTTGAGGAGGAGGAGGTTGAAGTAGAGGAAGCGGACAGTCTCCGACTTTTCCCATTATAGGGTAAAGATGGTCGTGACCGCTTCCTCTGTGTTGGGTCAAATATTTCCCCCACAGGATTCCCCAAGGGCCTACCCCTTACTGGTCCAGGCCCTGATTCCCCCAAACGACTTTTTACTGGCCCCCTTTTTCCAAACCACCTGATGCACTCTTCTTCTGAGAGAAGGACATTCCTAGAGAGAACCTTGGTTTTCTCCGCATCTCTCATGAAGTTGTCTAGTACAACTTCAGCGTCGCCGCCCTTCGCCCCAGTCTGCACGTCAAACAGGATGAAATCTTCTCTCCTAGCCCGGCATAGATGTGGGTTGTCGTTCCTGCGGAAAAGCTTCTTACAGAGAAGACACTTATACTGCAGGAGAGCGTGCTGCTCCCGAAGATGCCCTAGACACTTCCCCTTTGTCGTAAACTTCAAGTCTTCACAGACTCCACAGAAGTACATCAACACCTGAAAAACGGAACAAGTCATTTTTACTTCGTTGTATGGAAATATTCCTACATCTCAGCGGGCAAATTTCTTCCAGAGTATTTTCTTAATTTATCATGATGAACTACGCGAGGCTTATGTCTTGGCGACTGTTGTACAACATACAGGATATCACTTATCTTTTTGAGGACTTTAAACGGACCTTTCCAGGGTCTTTGAAATTTCGGATTTAGACCAATTTTTCTAGTGAGATCATACACCCACACCATCTCTCCAACTTCAAACTCTTTCAGGTTTAACTTCAAATCATATTTTCTCTTCATTGCGTCACTGGCAAACTTCATTTTTCTTCTCGCAAATTCATGTACTTCATTCAGTCTATCTCTTAACTGATTCGCATACTGACTTCCATACTCATTTTCTTGCAACTCTTGTTCTGGCTGTCCGAACAAAATATCAATAGGAAGCCGAATTTCCCTGCCTAAAGTCATCTTACTGGGACTTGTTTTTATTGATTCATGTACCGAAGACCTATAAGCCATCATAACCAAAGGTACATACTGATCCCAATCTTTTTGATGTTCAGCAACAAAAGCAGAAAGCATATTAACTATGGTTCTATTCATTCTCTCAATCATGCCATCAGATTGTGGCCTTGCTTTTGTAGTTCTAGTTTTCTTAATGCCTAAGATTTGGCAGATTTCTTGGAATAATATACTTTCAAAAGAAGCTCCCTGGTCAGTGTGAATGATGAGAGGTACCCCAAATCTACTTATGAAGTTATCTATGAGGGCCTTAGCAACAGTTTTAGCTTCCAAGTTTTCAAGCGGAATCGCCTCTGTCCACTTCGTGAAGTAATCTCCAACTACCATTAGATATCGCTTTGGGGCATTCCCGTTCTGAGGGGTTGTCCTAACAAAAGGACCCATAAAGTCTATTGCCACTCTTTCCATTGGAAGACCAACGTTGTATTGCTTCATTGGTGCCTTACCTGTTCTATGAGCTCCCTTTCTCGACCCACAGATCTCACAAGTTGCACACCAAGATTCCACATCCTGCCTTAATCTGTACCAAAAGAACCGTTCTTTTACTTTAAGCAGAGTTTTTGAAATACCAAGGTGACCACTAGTTACACCATCATGCAAATGAAACAGAATGAATCTCCGCAGAGCACTAGGTACGATCAGAAGATATTTTGTATCTTTTCCATCAAAATTTACCCATCTCCTGTAAAGCACTCCGCTTCTTACACATAGAAGTTCCCACTCATGCCAGTAGTATTTTATTTCAGGTCCCTGATCTGCTATGTCACACCACTCAGGCTTTTTCTCATTTTCCTTCCATTCGAGCACTCTCTTCAATATATCATCTGCTAACTGGAAGTCTCTTATTTTCTCAGAGTCAAGAATTTCCCAGTCAATTTCTTTTTCGACTTTCTTATTCTTCTCTGAACTACCTGTATCACTATTGTTGCTATTACTACTACTACTACAAGAACTACTACCCAACCCAGCGTCAATTTCCGGACTGTCGGGGTTATCGTCACGGGACGTACCAGGTTGCGGGCTCGAGTCTTGAACTTCTTTCAGTTCACCTGCTTTTCCACAAATACAGAAAGATTTATTTTCACTGCCTTTTGCTATACTACCAACTTCATTAGTTTTTCCAATTCTCTCAGCTCTGTTTTCGCTCATTAAGACATTGTTAGGTTTCCCTGACTCACTACTTAACTCTTTATCAGGTGGGACCCTCTGCTTGCTACTTGGACTAGCCATTTCCCAAGCCGTCTTAAATACATCTACTCCTTTCTCTATGCAGCTACTAAGATAATGCCAACTAATTGGAACAGTAGTTAGAACTGTTGCCAGAATACACACCAATACCTGAATGAAGTAAAATCCTAGCATTTTAATGGTCGTTCTCAATGAGCTTCTTGATTGCTTAATCTTATTTACAGAGATCTGCCTAATCTTATTTACAGAGATCAGGTCTTGTTTGTTTACTTCGTGCTCCCCAGAAAACTTGTTCTCTACACGTTCACAATATTTGCAGTTCAAATCTAGACAAGGCCTCCTAGACAAAGCATCACAGTTGCTGTGTAGTCTTCCTGCTCTATGCTGGATAGAAAAATCATAGGCAGATAAGAAGGTTAACATTCTAGCCAATTGCCCATCCAATATTTTGAAGTTCAACAACCACCGAAGACTACCATGGTCAGACCTAACTATGAACCTATTTCCATAAAGATAATGGTGGAAGTGTTTTATGGAATTTACCACTGCCAGCAGTTCCCGGCGAGTGACACAGTAGTTTCTTTCAGCTCTCGAAAAACATCTGCTAAAATAACAGATAACCTTCTCCTTACCATTCTGAATCTGGGACAAAACGGCCCCCTGTCCAACATTAGAAGCATCACAATCTAATACAAATTGACCAGTTTCAGTGGGGAAAGCAAGAATTGGGGCACTGCACAATCTATCTTTTATCATTTGAAAAGACCTCTCACATTCCTCTGTCCATTCAAAGTTTTTATTCTTTTCAGCAAGTTGATGAATAGGCTTCGCGATTGTTGCAAATTGGTAAACATATGATCGATAATAACTTGCCAGCGAGATAAAACTTTTTGCTTCCTTGGCGTTTCTGGGGTTGGGCCAATCCTTAACAGCTTGGATCTTATCAGGAGAAGTGCCTACACCATTTTCATTGATTGTATGTCCGAGAAAAGTTACCTCTTTCTGAAATAAGTGGCACTTCTTTGGGTTTAGTTTTAGATTAGCTTTTCTCAGCCTCTCAAAGACCATTTCTAAGTTAGTAAATTGCTCATCGAATGTCTTTGAATGACAGATGATATCGTCCAAGTACAAAACGACTACTTTCCAAAGAAGGCCAGAAAATACCATCTGCATAAGCCTAGTGAAGGTAGAAGGAGAGTTGCAGAGGCCAAAAGCTAGCTTCCGCCATTGCCATTGCTCACCACCAGGTATAGAGAATGCAGTTAGATGTCTATTTTCTTCAGCAATGTCCACCTGCCAATAACCATTTTTCATATCGAGGCAGGACCACCATTTCGATCCTGACAAAGCGTCAAGACTGTCATCAATTCTGGGAAGGGCTTGACAGTCTTTAACAGTCACCTCATTAAGACCACGAAAGTCACAACAAAATCTAATAGAATTATCGGGTTTAGTGACCATAACAACAGGAGCATTCCAAGCACTCTGGGGACACTTCTCTATGATACCATCTTCTACCATTTTCTGAATCTCTTGCTCAGCGATTTTTCGTTTTGCAAGGGGTATTCTATAGGGGATCTTTTTCACGGGTTTGGCATTTTGTACATCTATATGATGTTCAATTAACGTAGTATGCCCAATGTCACTGGAGTTTTTAGAGAAAATATCCTGATGTTTTATCAGAAATTGCTGTAACCTAGTTTTCTGGGGCGTGTCCAAGTTTTTGGATGATCTGTCAAATAGGGCTACCAAGTGTTCAGGCAACTTTTCAGGTGTATCACGATTTTGACATATTCCTGGCTGCTTGTGGAAATTATCCTTCTCACTACCTACAGACTCAATAGGCTGCAAAATTGCCGTCACCGTGTCTTTATTTACCCTAATTGGTTCCTTGCTAAAATTAGCAAGTCGTAGGGGAATATTACCGGTTTTTGGATCTACCAATACCTTCGCTACCAGAACTCCAGTATTTTGTACAAATTTCATAGAGGGTTCCACTATACCTAACCGATTTCTGTCCAGATTGTCTAACGGTTTTCCGGACACAATTATCTCTGATTCTGCAGGCACACTGACATTCTCTACTAGAGCCACTCTACAACACACCGGTTGCACACCATTACTCATATAGCACGGAATTTCCTCTCCCTTAACTTTCAGACAACTGCGACTAATCATCAGATCGCATCTATTTTTGATCATGAAATCTATCCCAAGTATACCGTCTTGGGTAATGTCAGCAAATAAGACTTCATGCTGAAATGTGTGTTCCCCTAATTTAATCTGAACTACGGATTTACCCTGGAAAGGTTTGCTTTCACCCGTCACAGTGAGTAACATTGTCTTAACAGGAGTGAGGCAAGGTGCAATGCTATTCCCCCAATTGTTAAGCAGTGAACTATTCAGAATGGAAACATTTGCACCGGAGTCGCATAAGAGTGAGACCGATTTCCCATTCACATTGGCACGGACAAAATATCCATCATCATTACTCCCTGTATTATTTAGTTGAACAATATCGGACCTTACATTCTCCAAGGTCGAGCTGCGGCCCCCAGACTTGACCTGTTCTCGTTTCCCTGTCTCTGATTTCGAGGATTAAAGTGGCTTGGTTCGTTTACCCTCGTGTTTTCGGTGCGTCTAAAAGGTGGTCTTACGAAATTACCGTTATTACTGTTATTGTAGCTACCGGAAGCACGATATCTTGGCCAGTTACTGCCCCTGTATCTATTTCTTGACTCAAAATTCGGATGAGGTCTTTGTGACCTGTTTTGTGCCGAATTTTCCTCATGATTCCCGTTACCAGGTCTCGCTTGAGGTCCCTTAAGTTCTGGCTTGTTCTGCATTTGTTGAACACTTTGAACTAATCCATTCACAGTCTCAGATATCTTCTGCAAGCTATTTTCTAAAGAACTATCTTGGGTCTCGCTGAGTGACCCAACGTTCTTGTTGCGCTGCCGATCAGCTATTCGCTGTGCTTCTAATTTTACCGCAAGTGTTTCAGCTTCTTGGATGTTTTTAGGGCTGCATTCTCGCAACCTTAATCGTGTCTCTGAATCAAGTAATGAATCAATGAAATGATCCAAGGCTAACGTATCTATCAAATCCGAATTTGCGCTCGGGTAGGCCTGTCTGGTCAACTTCCGGATATTCTGAGCTAATTCGGGGATCGTTTCGCTCTTTTGGCGCACCCTATTTTTGAGTTGTGCACGATACACTTCGGCTCTGTTTACGGTACCGAACCTACACTGTAGAGCTGAGATCAAGCTTGAAAAGTTCCGTCTTTGCATTGGATCTAGTTCGCTTAGCAATGACCTAGCACTACCCGTCAAGCAACTCGCGAGGTGTAACGCTTTTGTGTCACCACTCCACTGGTTGATTTCGGATACGATATTGAACTGGGTTAAATACTCATCTATATCGGTTAATCCGTCATACAGCTGTGGTTTAACTTTCGTGCGCCCATTTTCACTTGCCGGCGCATTGAGTCTGACAGTCTCAACTCGTCCCAACGAATTATTTGACCCTATTGAAGTCGGCAATGAAAATGCGGCAGCAGTACCGATGTCATTGTTTGCATTTCTATTCTCTAGGTAATGCATTTGTCTTTGCAAATCAGTCAACTTTTCATTAAACCCCTCTAACCGATTTTGCATTGTGTCACTTAAGGACATTACAGTGTTCTTTACTTCTTTAGCCAAAGAAGTTATTTGCGACTGTACGCTTCTCTCGGGACTAGACTGTCTGGACTGACGGTCTAAACTACTATCTCTTGAAGAAATATGCTCAGCTTCATTTTCTTGTGCTGACGTGTCGCCTAAGGATTGGTTGGTTGCCATTTCGGGTGTAAAAAAAAATATAGGCTATATATGTATCCAACTGACCGGTAAAAAAAATAATATTACAAGACTGAGTCGGTTATTCACAATACTCACATCCAAAAGCAGTTTCTAGTCAGCTGTGCTACCGAATCGTAAACACTTCAAATTAAATGCTTTTGACTGTAGGCTAGGCCTAATCTTCTCTGTTTCAAACCAGACAACAGTCTATTATACAAAAAAATAAGACTGAATAAAAAAAATTATTGTCAAATAAACCAGAAAATTATATCCCACTTCTGACACCAGTTGTAACGTTCAGATCCTTTGCACAAGTTAACAATATCAGGAAGTCAGGGTAACTATGCCGAGGTTTGCGTCAAAGGTATCTGACCATTACAAGAAAATCAGGGTTCTCCTGATTCTGGTTTATCTCCGCTTTCATGTAGAATAAAGAGTCAAGAAATTAACATTTAAGACAGCTTTAATTATTTTAAGGTTGCAAAAAACCTCACAGAAGTTACCTAATGAAAAAACATTTCCAGCAAAATATACAAGTCACTGAATTTTAAGTCGTTTAAGCGACAAAGGGACGGGACATTCGGTAAAATCACCCTGGGAAAACTTCTCTCTTGACCCAAAGTGCTTAAATAAAAGCTAAACATGGACTATAAGACGGATAAATTATCGGCCTAGAGGGCTACTTAGCCCTAGCACTTCACAATTTGTAAGTGAATATTACAGAGCTCAAATTCGGTAAAGGGTCGAAATTCGGTAAAGAGCCGAAATTCGGTAAAAAGCAACTTTCTTAAGATTCGGTCAACTTTAGAGAAAAATTAAACCTATCAATGGTCTAATGGAACCTTTCTCAGTAGTTACTGTCTCAAAACTCGGTAAAAATACTTAACCGATTTCATACCTCTCTCATTTTGAGCTCTTTTACCGATTTTGGTGACTTGTTGACAGTTTGAGATACACCGTGTCATAAGGGACGCTGCGGCAAGACCCGGCTTTATATAGTCGCCAGGGTTGCTAGGAGTCCTGCACGAGACACGTGCGAACAGTCTGTCTTCAATATGGAAACGAGCGCTGTGATTGGTCAGCTCAGCCAAAGCGGGCCAATCAGAGTGTCGGACATGGAAATGTTTCATAGATTTATCGAACATGGCGTCGAGAGAACTTTTCCGGGTTGCAGACAGAAAAGAATGATGGTTTTAAGGCTTATAAACACAGGTACAATGCAATTAGGCTGTCTTACCTTAGGTATTCATTGTCCGATTACCGTCCCTTTGCTGAATAGCGACATATATCGGATTTCCGTGTCAGGAAGCCCGATCAAAGTGGAACAAAGCAGCGAAATGACAAACGATCGAAGTTCACAGTTGAAAGAGCGGTTTGTTTAAATTTATAAACTAGATAAAAACACCCAGTCTGACTGTGATGCTTGCTGTATAAGTTGCAACACCCAGCAACTCACAAACAAGCAAAATGGTGGTGGCTGGTATATTACAATATGTGTACAAAGGCGAATAGAACTCTTGGATTCCTGAGGCGAAATCTTCATCAGTGTCCCCAGGATGTGAAAGAGACAGCATACAGGGGGCTTGTTCGCCCAATCTTGGAATATGGTAGTTGCATCTGGGACCCAAGCGGAGTGGTCCTAAATGAAGAAATTGAAAAAGTTCAGAATAGAGCGGCTAGATTTGTAACTGGAAATTACTGCTTTGAAACTGGGAGCATGACTGGAATTCTAGGAAAATTAAGATGGGAGTCTCTCAAGAACAGGAGAAGAGACAGTAGGCTCATACTCTTATACAAAGGTCTAAAGGGTGCTGCCAGCATTCCAACAGATGACCTTGTTCCCCCGGCTAGGCACTGTAGACAGCACCATTCAATGACGTTTCAGACCCTTACTGCAAGAACGGATATTTATAAAGAATCGTTCTTCCCCCGAACCATTAGAGATTGGAATGCCTTTCCGGATTCTATTATTTCGACGGCGGAAGGTGCTGATGATTGTGTAGCTAAGTTTACATCTTTGGTTAGAGCTAGGGACTAACTTCCCATATCACAGGTCCTGGTGTATGAATGTCATTTGACGTGTCACCAGTAACAATTCTGATTCTGATTCTTATGTAACAAATCAATGGGTAAAAATCACTGCTATAACATAGCAGTTATAGGAAATGATCAGAAGCCTTTTGCACAAAAATCCTGGTGCTGAACAGGCTGCTTTCATTCTTTCAGTTCAAATATGGGGATAAACTGTTTTTATCTTATTTTTTTTTTTTTTTTTGGTTTTGGATTTTATTCCAGTATCAAATCATCCACCCAGTAAACACAATCAATAATACAGTGAAACTTTGGTGCAGTGATTCATAAATTGTTATAAATTGCATGAATGAAATATATAAAATGAAATACTAAAAGCACCAAAGAAGGTCAATCATTTTACAAGCTAAATGCAAGAGATTGCAACACCTCAACCCAATCAGTGATCTTACTGCCAACTTGGTAGAACTGGTCATTTTTGGCTACCATACACTGAATTTAAAAATAGTACAAGGTGAAATAATTACATTTTTGGGGGGTGGGGGAGGAATCATTAATTTTCAGTACTATTTAGGTATTTTACTTGAAATTCCACTCTTGCAGTGCCTAAAGGCAACCTTTAGCCACAATTCTATGATAGTATTTTACACATTTTTGTTCTGTGAATTAAAATATCATTTTTGCAAAACCATGGAAAAATGCAATAAATTACTAACATGGTGACTTTCCAATAAAAATATTTTGCTTTCATATTCTTACATTTACATGGACTACCATCTGATGAAAAATCTGTTTGGGTAACTATTTGCAAATATGATTTTTTCAGTACCTCAAATGTAGTGAAATAACTGTATTGAGGAACCTTAAATCACCTTCTTTAAAGTAGCTTTTTGTTGTCTGTGGCGTTACTAAACCGTACAAATGTGAAATGGTTAGAATATACAAGATAAAAATTGCAACATGTGTGCACGTGGCCGATTTCGAAAAAAAAACAACAAAAAAACAGAAGACCATCATGAAAACATGCCTATGCAATTTTGACCCTCTTAAACTCCACTTTAATCCAGTAGAATGGGGTTTGTATGGGTGTACATTATTTTTCGCATTTCTGCCCAAAACATAGATTTTTGGTACTCGTCAGAAACCGCCTGGTCGAGACGGTTCCAACGAGTACCCAAAATCTATGTTTTGAGCTGAATTATGAAAAATAGCAGAATCTTTTATCTGAACATTTTCATTTTTTGGGTGGAAATATGTTCAATTTATTTGAAAAGGCATGTTTTCGTAATGCAAAAAAAAAAAAATAAAAAAATAATAATAATAATTTTGTTTGTTTGATTTGAGGTTTAACGTCCCCGTCAACACTGTAAAGGTCATTTTGGAGACGTTGCTTCAAATTTTGTGGGACTTTTACCCGACATTGAGATGAAATGACATCTCAAGCCCTGTCGCCCAATGAAACCAATAGGGTTTATTAGCATGGACGGTCCGCCTCGCACCGCGGTTCCTGGACAGGCTTAGATCCTCTAAGCTGTTTTCCAGTACTAGTGTGCAGGCCGGATTCAGCTCTGCGTGGAAGCATCATGCAGCCCATATATTTCTTCAAGCCCCTATGGGCGGGGGTAGTATAATAATAATAATGGCCTCACTCATAATCTTAAATAACTGGAGTATAGTATGCATATTACAGGACCTTCGTTTGAATAAACTCTCGTCAAAGGAATAAACACTTCTCAAAGCATAAACTAACGTCTATTCTAGTTGTAAGTTTCACAAGAACGAAGTAGAAACTATTTCAGCTCACTGAAAAACAAACTTTATTTCGTAAACAAAAACAACAAAAAGAAAAAAAAAGAAAAAAAAAAAAAAAAAAAAGAAAAACTTCCCATCACGAAAGGAAAGTTCCTTCCGTTGAATAGACCAATAGGGGACAGACTTTCTTCCAAAGTATTTTCAGTAATGAAACAAAGCGAAAGCAACGACAAAGAATTCTCAAAAGGAAATATGGCCCTGGTGTAGATTTCACATCTCCATCTGTTTCATGCAAAAATAGATTGATTTACGATCAGCACTAGCATTATAATCGATCCCTATGTGATGAAACCAAACATGATAATAACCACGGCCTTTCCTTCCAAACGATGTCAAAATGGTGTCAGTAGTTTCCAAATTTGCAATTTTGTGACGCAAGTAACCGTACAGATAATTCAGCATTTTTTTTCCAAGTTGCCGTACTTAAAAAAATCCAAGTTGCCGTACTTGAAAAATCCAATATATATATTTCATCAGCCTAAATACTTTTGTAAGCCTTCATGAATGACGGTTAAACAAATAAAGCTCTTATATCTATCTCAAGACAGGGACATGGATCATTCACACAGAGCTCTTCGTCAATAACAAAACGATCCGGGATTACGAAATTTCCTTAATAAAGCAGACCTTGATTCGAGAAATTCAAGGAATACTAGGTTTTACCAACCTCCCTTTTTTCATTTCCAATATACATATGATCAGTAAGATAGACGATGTGAGCGGAAGATTGCGATTGAACTGGACTAGTTTGTTTGTAGGGGTCCCAGGGGGTGGCAGCATATTCTAGTTTAGGTCTAACTAGTGACTTGTATGCTGTTGCCTTGATGTCCTTTGGGCATGCAGAGAGATTCCTGCGTAGGATAGGAAAGCAGCTGTCTGGCTGTCTGTCGTAGATAGCATGTCATAGTCTAGCTACTAGACCTTGATGTCATATTTACCAATTACCAACCTTCATGTGTGTTTTTATCAAATATGAAACCTTGTTAGACTTTAATCTTGTCTCAGACACCAAGGTCTAGTACAATGCGAATTTTACCTCGCAAGATCATTGGTAAATGATTGATTACAACTACAGTCATGAAATGTTTATTGCCTTTCTAAACCCCTTACCGAACACCAACTGATAAGGCAAACTGGCATTTTAGTCAGAGTATATCTTCCCAAGATCAAATAAGGGGTAGAAGAATATTACTTATTAACTTTAAAATATGATATCCGACTAGAAGCTAGTCTAAGCATGTCAGTGTGACTATTTCACACCAGTGTACTGTCTATAGCCAGGTTTTTTGCTTTACTTCTGGCAATGGATGTTGTATGATGACTCCATTATCTTGCTTTTGTTGCCGATTCTGATGTACTCAGACTGAGTCTTGTCTGGGTGCAAACGCATCTATCAGTCTCTCTCCCATGCTTGTAAATAATTAAAGTCCTCTTGAGCGACAGCAACTCGGTACAACAGGCAGTGATCAGCGAACAGGGGAGACGCGTGGTGGCAAGTCGTTGATTTATATGAGGAAGAGGAGAGTGCCGAGCACTGTACTCTGTGGAACACCAGAAGTAACGGGCGCAGACGAAGAAATCCTCAAATACGACTTTCTGGTATCCATCAGCAATGAAATTGTGCGGAACCTCGTGAAAGGCCTTACTGAAATCTAGTAGGATGACATTTATGCGCTGTGAGTTGTTCATTCCGCCGGCTTGCTATCAGCTGGTACTCACATGACCCCCCCCCCACCAGCAGGGAGAACGACCCAATGAACAACGAAAGAGCCGATTACTGTGCAGAGTCTCATCCCGCAAACCTGGAGTTTATGTAATAAACTGAGCGTGACAGCTCAGTGGTTAAGCCCAGAGTGGTTAGTGCACTTGACTCAGATGCCAGAGGCCCTCGGTTCGACCCGGCGGTGATTATTTCGGTGTCTGAACACCATTTACAGCGATGAATGTCAAAATGCGCACCGCCCTTTGGATCGGAACTTTTAACTGGAGGCACCGGCCCCCGCCCATAGGGGCTTGAAGAAATATATGGGCTGCATGATGCTTCCACGCAGAGCTGAATCCGGCCCGCACACTAGTACTGGTAAACCGCTTAGAGGATCTAAGCCTGTCCAGGAACCGCGGTGCGAGGCGGACCGCCTATGCTAATGAACCCTATGGGTTTCATTGGGCGACAGGGCTTGAGATGTCATCTCATCTCAATGTCGGGTAAAAGTCCCACAAAATTGGAAGCAACGTCTCCAAAATGACCTTTAAAGTGCTGACGGGGACGTTAAACCTCAAATCAAACAAACAAACTGTAGGCGCCCTGTTCAGGGAGAGTCATCCCCTATGCAGGTTAACTATTTGTTTGTTTTGGGGTTTACGGCCAAGTCAACACTGTTAAGGCCGTTTTTGAGCCTGTCAGTTTCCTTTTCCTGGGCAGGCTTATACGTAAGAGGTAACCAGGAGAGTGCACATTCTTTCGCCAGAAACTGACAACTGCCCTTCTTGAGCCAGCGGAATGGAGAGAATGACCGTAGGAAAGATTTCTTGATCAATCCCCGCGAAAGAATATTGCCGACCCCGGCAGGTATCGAACCTGCTTCCCCATGATCAGCAGTCAGACGCGCATCCGACTGAGCTACCGAGGCCAGCGCAAGATTGATGTGTGCTGTAAATCTGCAAGTAATGGTAAAATGTGGCCGATCCCAGTATCAGTGAGTAGGTCCTGGTGCACGTTTGTTTGTTTGGTTTGAGGTTTAACGTCCCCTTCAACACTGTAAAGGTCATTTTGGAGACGTTGATAACAATTTTGTGGGACTTTTACCAGACATTGAGATGAAATGACTTCTCAAGCCCTGTCGCCCAGTGAAACAAATGGACGGACTCGCATCGCTTTGCTTGCCCAGGCTTAGATCTTCTAAGCTGTTTACCAGTACTCGTTTGCGGGTCAGTTACAGCTCTGCGTGGAAGCATTATGCAGCCCATATATTTCTTCAAGCCCCGATGGGCGGTGCGAATATGGATAGTGTTTCTCTTTTGTTTCGGTATTAAAAAGTTCTTGCTCGGCTCCCATGGCGGGGCTTGAAGAAATAGGTGGGCTGCATGATGGTGCCAGGCAGAGCTTAAACCGACCGCTTAGGAGTATTGGTAAACCGCCTAAAGGATTCAAGCCTGCCCAGGCAAAGCGGTGCGAGTCGGGCCGCCCATTCATATAAACCCTATTGGTTTCATTGGGCGACAGGGATTTTTTTTTTTGGTTTTACGGCCCTTTCAAGATTATTTCACTCATATCAAGCCGATCGTTAATCAGAGGTGGGCGAAAACCGGAGTACCCGGAGAAAAACCATCTGACCTTCCGTTGCAGAACTTGGCGTCTCACATATGACCCGAGCGAGGCTCGAACCACAGCGGTGAGAGACCTAATGATCAAGATTCAGCGCTCTTAACCACTAGGCCACGGAGCCCCGTAAGCGACAGGGAATGAGATCTCATTTCATCTCAATGTCGGGTATATAAAAGTCCCACAAAATTGTAAGCTAGGTCTCCAAAATTACTTATACAGTGTTGATGGGGACGTTAAACAGTGTTAATTGGGACGTTAACCCTCAAATCAAACAAATCAAAAGGTTATTGCTAGTATCGTCTAATTCTAACAAATACCCACATCATACATGTACTCTCACATGTATGCGGTTTTTGTGTATCTTTGAAACGACCCCATGTCAATTCTCATCGATTCAGAAATTCATCCTTAGATATTGACGGTAAAATTATCTTCTTGCCTGTAAATTGATGCGTTAGCATTTGATAACAGATTAACATGCATGATAGTATTGTGTCAGTGCAGTTGAAAGTCAAATACTTGTAATTTGGACTAAAAATTCTACTTTCCTCAGATGAACCGGAGGTCGCCATCTTATTGTTCGCCGCTGTGATGTTGCCCGGCTTTTTGTCACGTGACAGGAATATTTTTAGATTGAAATTCCCAAAAACAACAAATAAACAAAAATGAAAACGACGATTTTCACAAAGTTCTGAAGTGGTATTTGGTTTCAGAAGATTACAAATGACATAGCTACATGAATAGAAGAAATAAAACCGAAAAACACGCTTTTTATTTTTGAAGCCCGATAGCTCAATAATGCACCTTTAAAGGAGTCAAAATTGAATTGGCGAGTTTTTCTGATGGGTGAACCTTCTTTATAGCAACATTCGATATAACGACAAACCTCGTTGTAAAGACAATTTCAGTTTCAATCCTTTGCTCAAGATGAGACAAATTAATGAAGATTCTTAGGAATGTTGTGTTTAATTATCCAAGAAACTAATATTGTATTAGGGAAAAATGCCCATGTAATTATCCATTGTTTGTTTGTATTGGGGTTTAACGGCCCAGTCAACACTTTTAGGTCATTTTGAGCCGGTCAGTGTACATATCCACACTTTTCCTGGGCAGGCTTATACGAAAGCGATTAACCAGTACAGTGCACATTCTTTCGGCAGAAACTGATAACTGCCCTTCTTGAATCAGCGGAAGGGAGAGAATGATCGTAGAAAAGTTTTCATGATCAATCGTAATTATCTATTAAACTACTCCTCACTGGGAGATTTTAGAACATATTTATAAGGGAGAATTCTTTTTCAGTACGAAAACACGCTTATTCAAATATATTGAAAATTTTACCACCAACAAATGAACATTTTCAGATAAATAATTCTGCAATTTTTCATATTGCCTCTCAAAACATAGATTGTGGATGCCTTGGCCAAGTGTTTCTAACGAGTACCCACAATCTATGTTTTAGGCAGAAATAAGATAAAAAAAGAACAATGTATATCACTGTAAACTACGGAACCCGGGAAGGGACATACATTTTCTTTTTTATTATGTTGTGCGAACAAGATAATATCTTTAGCGGACAAGATATTATCTTGTTCGAACAACATATTATCTTGTGCGAACAAGATATTATCTTGTGCAGACAAGATATTATTTTGTTCGTACAAGATATTATCTTGTGCGGACAACATAATATCTTGTCCGCGCAACATATTATCTTGTGCGCACAAGATAATATCATGTCCGCACAACATAGATCTTGTGCGGACAAGATAATATCCTGTGCGCACAAGATATTATAGTAGTATAGGGTGGCACTATGGGGACCAGATTATGGGGACCAGATTATAGGGACTGGTCCCTATAATTTTGTTGGTCCCCATAATCTGGTCCCCATAGTGTCACCGCTTGATGTAAGCTTGACTAGGCTAGATTGGGGGTTGGGTGATCAGTAGTGTGTTAGCTGGATACCTTCAGAAATGGACTTAGTGTTTGTGTGGATTACCTTGGTCCCTATAAATCTTCAGTTTTTGAAATTTATAGGGACCAAGTTTGAATTGACTTAGCTTTTGACTAAGGCTGAAAATAACTTAGTTTTTTTGTGATCTTTCAAGTAGATCCATGTGTTTGTGTTGATTGCCTTGGTCCCTATAAATCTTCAGTTTTTGAAATTTATAGGGACCAAGTCATTTTAGGCTTGGTCCCTATAAATTTGATGTTTGGTGAAATTATAGGGACCAAGCTTGAAAATAACTTAGTCTTTTGTTGGAAATCTTTCAAGAGGTCCAGGGATACCACAAGATGACATTATGTTGTTCTTTTGGAAATAACTTGAAATTGAAAAAAAATGTTTGGCACGAATAGGGCTCGAACCTATGACCTCCTGCTTATTAGACAGGTGCTCTACCAACTGAGCTAAAGTGCCTAGATATATTTTGTATGTAATATAATTGTTTTAAACTTAAGACATTATAGTTATTCTTTCTTAACTGTTTGATAGCCCTGAAAAGGGCTGTTTGGGTTTTGAATATCTTATTCTTTTATCTGGTTTTCTTTTTCCGTATGGGTTTGGTGGCAGCTCCAAGGCCAATAGCTGATGATGACTGCATCAGTTGTTCGTCTTCATTCGCCACGATATTGATATGGAGCGGAATCCTAATAGGGCTCATTTCCAGTGATGATGGTTGTTGAGGACGATCTTCTAACTGCTTGACTCTATTTTTGAGCTCATTGATTTCCTTTACTAAGACTTCAATAACTTTGGGTTGGGGCTTAGATTGCTGTACTGGAGGCTGTGCATAGATCAGTTGGTTAGATGGTATTGTTGTATATTGTTGTTGCTGTAAGGTAGCATCACTACCAAATGTTTCATTGATAGCGGCTGTTAAAAGATCTGGATTTTGCAAGAGATCATCGAATGATATTGACGGTTCCATTGTTTTTTCAAGAAATCTGAAGTAGGTCAAATCCTTTTTATACTCTGGAGAGGGATTGACCTACTTGCAAAAATACTTTCTTTCACGTCCGTGTTCACTCAATAAATACCGATGCATTGGTCTACTTCGTTGCACTTCTGTGTACAATTGAAGATGGCTCACAACAGTGAAATCTACTTCAAAGCTTTGGAGGAGCAGACGGAGTCACTGAAGAGTGGCGTGAGGGAATTGATGCTCTCGTTTGATATAGTCAAGCGAGAAGCTGAAGGATTATTTTCCTCGATTGACAATATGGAGAAGATGATAGCCATAACAAAAGAGGCAGCAGAGTTGGCCCATGGTCAACAAAGGAATGGTGAGCTACCTGGGTCTTCTGCTGCCACACAGACGGAAGACTGGGGGAGGGAAGCGACAGAGCCCCCGTTCTGCCTTTCCAGTGGGTCCAGGATAACTTATGAATCCTGGGCCAGAAGATGTCCAGCATGCGGTGGGAGAACCTGCTGTCAGTGTTAGTTTTATAAACTAACAAATCTCAACGGCCCTTTTCAGGGCCACCATTTATTTTTGAATGAATGTCCTTTAATAATGTTCAATCAAGATTCCTAAGTCTGGTATTTGCTGTGATGTTTAGAAAGAACAAACATCATTGCTACATCAAAGACGATGAATTCTCTGATTATGATTGGCTAAGCCAGTTTTTTCATTTTAAGTAGGTCAATCCGATGTCACTTGTATATATATCATTCATGATTATTACTAACTTCATAACCATGGATGAATACCCAAAGTCTGGTACTTGCAGTGAGTGTAATGCTCCAACTTATCTTGAATGTGGTAAGTGCTACGTCATTCTAAGGTATGTTGGAGAGGAGCACAACTGCCCTGATGATGACGATGGGTTCTTTGAAGACGACAGTTTGTCCATATGTGATGAGTGTTTAGAAGAAAAAAAACTGAACCTTTGAAGGTTCTCTAGACCAAATGGCCCTTTTCAGGGCCGACACTTATTCTTGAAAGAGTACCTTTTGATGATCATACAAAAGATTCCTAAGTCTGATATTTGCTATAATGATTTATGTTTCGAACATAGACCATCATTGCTACACCAAAGACGAAGAATTCTCTTAGGATGATCACTATTGGCTATTTCGTTAGACAGTTTGATTGGTTGTTCGATTAAAGTAGGGCAATCCTCCTACATTGTATAAAAACCCTTCTGCTTTTGAGTTCTCACCATATTGTTCCAGTATGAGTTGGTTTAAGAAGTTACGTGCTGTCTTCCACCGAAGGAAATGTCCTGAGGTGGAAAGACAACAGCCATGTACGGAGGAAGAGTACTGGAAGAAAGTGGAGAGACTGCAAAGCGGACTGGCTTTCCAGCAGTTCCTGGCTAGAAGGGGAGTGGGATCAGTTACCATTAAACCGATCGCTATAGTGGAGCCATTCCGTGGCTAGTAACTGTTTAAGTTACTAGCTACATAAGAACAGTCCTTTTTAGGGCTAACCCATGGATTTCGTTAAAGAATAACCTTTTATTACAAAACAAAGACTGGTAAACTTTTTACTGTTTTTAATGTATTTTAAAAATTCTTAATACAATACTATATGTTTCTTAACTATAACTATCTTATGTCTGTAACTAATGTCTATGACACTTTGTTTTATTCACAGTCAAATGTCTATTTTGTCTTTGGTTTCTTCACACCACGAGTGTTAGAAGTTGTTCGCTTTCTTTTTCTTGATTTCTTAACACTAGTCTGGGATTGTTTCTCCTCAGTAGAAGTCTGTTTCTCCTCGGCACAAGGCTGTTTCTCATCGGCACAAGACTGTTTTTCCTGAGGAGTGTCAGATGATATTTCTTCAGTAGGTAATGCAGGTGGTATGTCCAACTCATCTTGTATCAACTGCTTCTGTGGACATTCGGGTGCCCAATGATCTGGAAGTCCACATATGTAACAGTGTCCGTAGGGTAGCTTGAAGCCCGATGTACAATCTCTTGACCAGTGTGTCGTAGCATTACATCTGAAGCAACGACCATAAGGTGTTCTCATCAGTTGTTGATCAAGAAGTGATTTTTCCAATGTTCGTAGAAGATGGATATCATATTGTTGTTTCAATAACTTCTTTAAACTTGAACAATGGTAGTAGATACTTTCAGGATCACTATATTTCTTTGTTCTTGGATCCCTATTGTATTCCATCTTGTTTAAGATTTTTGAAGTTTTCACTGTGGCAGTCAGAAGTAGAATGAAGTTCTATTCAAGATCACTTCCTTTTATATCATCCTTGCCTCGTGTCTTTGAATGTAAGAACTCGATCACCTTTGGATTGTCAGCTACAGTTTTTTTCCAGTTCTCAAATGTGATAACTGAATCTTCTAACAGTTTGTACTTAGCACAAGTCCACCACAATTTCTTGAAATCTTCAAAAGTTTCTTTTTCATTTAATTTCATCTGGATTTCCTCCATAGAAATATCTTCATGAGAAAACAGTATGTAGATGCAAAGTAGTAATCTTCTGTAAGGTTTGAATTTTATCACTTGTGTCAGAGGTACTTCAAACCACTTCTTCTCCATGTTGTTGATAAAACAATGATGATCTGTGTATCAGGTCAATTTATATGATCAAAGAATCCATCTGTTTGATCAAATCGTCAATATCAGTTTCCATCGGTTCCTCATGACGGGTTTCAGAGCAGTCCATCGGTTGTTCTGATGAAGCTCTTTCAATATCCATTATCATGTTGTAAATGTAGCTGATCACCTCATCGTTGTTAGCTACATGCAAACGCCATTGATCCAGTTTCACGGGTGACTCATCCAATATGTTACTCATGAGCCAAGCTGTTCTTTTCATCTCATGTCGAAAAGACATAAATGTATCATATCTTCTCAACCAAACATGAATGTCATCTTTAGTTTTCAAGAAATCTACATTATCTGGCTCTAATGACAAAGTTTGTTCAAGTGCAAGTCTGTAGATCTCAAATTTCAGAATTTGATCTAAAGATACAGGTAGACTTTTTCTGATAATCTTAATCATGATTTTTAGTTAAGTATGCAATTAGAATATTGAGTTGGGAACTTCAATACGATCTTAGGTTCTTTTCTCAACTGTTTGTTGCCTAATGTCACTTTATATCCTTCCTTGGCATTTATATATTCCGACCAATAGTCATTGAAAGTCAAACATCCCGATGGTAATATCATAAGATCTGGATTGTCCCGACTACAGAATAACTGTTTGACTTGAGCTTTGGTATATTCCTCATTCATTATCAGATATCCCAAAAGCATATCTCTGTAGAGAAAGCTAGATGACACATTACCATGTAGAAAGTGTTGATGAAAATTCTCAGACATGTAAAACATGTCCCGTGTGGTAAAGTTGAAGAATGTGACTAACCATCTTTTTGCTTTCTTAAGGGTTGGTTGATGTTGAAAATGAAAACGGCTAATCTGTCTATGAAACTCTAATCGTTTCTTATCTGACAAATTAGGAAGTTCATCTATGAGCAATAGTAACTGAATCATTTCTTCTTGGTAAGTTATTTGAGAACCAGTGTTCTTCAACATCTTCATTCTCATAGAAAACCAACTGTCTTGGATGAGTTCTGTAAATGCTTGGCCTTTTCCACAGTTGTACATGTTGTATGTCAAAATCATCTCCGTTATTTCCAAGGGTAGAATACAGCTGGTAGTCATGATTAATCTGAAACAAGAATTTTGAAAATCGGTTAAGGCATTTGCATGTTATAAGCATTATTGGTTTTTCGCAATAGGAATTCTAAAAATAGTAACATATGAAAAATGATAAAAATCATTGTCATTCAGCTATTTATAGCTAAAATGGGTTCAAATAATTTTTTTCGAAATAAATATAATACAAGTTTATAAATTTATACATAATTCATAGATCATATTCTTACTTTTCTTAAATTTGAAAGAAAGATAGTTTTCATATGCAAATCACAAAACCATTTTCATATCACATTGGTTTAGGGTAGACTATATATACAAAGTGATTTCTTGTTATAAACAGGCTAGTGATCTAGCTTACTGGTCTGTGAATAAAGCATGCGTGCTGTTTCCGCCTTAGTCCGTAGATGCGAGGTTATCGAATATATGCTTAAACAGAGTAGAAGGTAGCTACGCTCAGGCTGCTTTAAGGGGACCCACGCTCACGGGAAGCCTCCGCTCTGGGAATCACTCTGGTCCATAGAGACATTCAGGTGGTTCTAAAGTGTATTCGAGATAATCTCAAATCGCCAGGAGTCCTAAGGTGCAGGGCAGCCCACTATGCAACTCACGAGTGTACCGGGGAGGAATTTGGAACCACGATGATCAACGCAAGTTGATCACGTTTCCTCTTGCAAAATTTTTCCTGAGGTCAGTATAAAAACGGATTTTTCAGGTTGAAGTTTCATAGTTCAGCATTGAACACCAAACAATCAACATGCCAAAGAGACATTGGAAGCGAATAAGAACTCCATCCAGTTCGGATGATGAGATGCCACCTAAGAAACCTAAGTTGGTAGATTACTCTGATACAGAAGATGAAGATGAAGAATATGAACAATATTATACCATGAAACCAGTAAGACAGAGGGAGTCGAGGCGATTTAGAACAAGAGCCAATGTTTACAGCGTGGACATGAGAAAGTTTCCTGAGAAAACCTCACCATTAGAATTTGTACCACGATTATTCCAACAATTGGTGGACGATATTAAGAGACATACCGAGGCACAGGGCAATGATAGAATAAGAGTCAGTATCTACCATCCTGGACTTAAACTTGGGGCCTTTATACCCTTCACAGATGTATCATCATTGACTGGAGAAGCCCTGTCACAAGAAATTGAGAAAGTCTTACAGTCAAATGAAGACTTCAGAATTGATGATGGGCAGATGTCATTGGAAGTGACCCATACAAGACTCCCTGTAGGAAGTGGAAGAAAGCCACTCAATTATGGACTCTACTTTGATTATAACAATATGAGAAAGATGAAAAAGAGTATTGTTACCATCAACAATACAGAAGACTCCATGTGTCTGGCTAGAGCTGTGGTTGTCGGCAAATGTCATGCCGACAAAGATGAATCCCCGACTTGGAAGAAGACATGGGAACATATACGTAAATCTACCAAGTCTTTCCAAACCAGTGAAGCTAAGAAGTTGTTGGATCGAGCTCAAGTTCCATTTACCAAACCTTGTGGACTTGACGAATACAAGAAGATCCAAGCTGTGTTAGCACCTGCCTACCTGATCAAAGTACATTCGCAACATGCGAAAGATGACCTTCTCTTCAAACCTGAATTCGAAATGACCAAACAGACTAAAGTGATACATATATACTATAATGGAGATAATCATTA
This sequence comes from Lucinisca nassula, assembly GCA_963580285.1. NCBI lineage: Eukaryota > Metazoa > Mollusca > Bivalvia > Lucinida > Lucinidae > Lucinisca > Lucinisca nassula. The sequence goes on along the minus strand of OY757025.1, from coordinate 32,043,730 downwards.
TGACACAATCACCAGTATAACTGGTTTTCTAGGATGTGCCTATTTCTGTGAACTTTGTGACAAAGGATATAACAATCGTGGTGATCATATGTGTCCCCATGGATGTGACAAATGTTACAATGTAACATTATGTGCGGCAGGAGAAACTTGTTTCTGTAGGGATTGTAAAAGAAAATTTTACAGTCCTCAATGTTTTGCTAATCATAAAAGAATCAAGCCTGGACAGAAAAAGTCCATGTGTCAGTTAGTGTATAATTGTGGAAATTGTTTCACTAGAATTATTGGGAGTAAGAAAAATCATGTTTGTCCAGGAAATCGAAAATGTAGATTTTGTAAAGAGATCGTGGGTGCAAATCATCAGTGTTACATACAATCTTATGTTTGTAAGACTGATGGTGACGCACCCAACGAATCTGATGGTGATGAATCTGATGATGATGAAGAAACAAGTTCCTCCTCCAAGTACATTTTCTTTGATTTTGAATCTTCACAAAATACAGGAGAACATAAAGTTAATTTCTGTGTAGCACATAGAGCCTGTGACCAGTGTATCCATTTACCTATCCATGAAAAGTGTAAAAATTGTAGCAAGTTCCCAGACCAAGGAAGAGAAATGATCTTTGAAGGTCCTGGTACTTTGCATGAGTTTTGTACTTGGCTATTTCAACCTTTTAATGAAGGCTCAATTTGTATTGCACACAACTTTGGTGGTTATGATGGCCAGTTTATTTTAAGATATCTCTTAGAGAATGGAACTTACAAACCAGAGGTGATCATGAATGGGCATACTATCATAACCATGAAAGCTGGAAAACTTGAGTTCAAAGATTCGTTTCAGTTTTTGCACATACGTTTGGCTAGTTTCCCTGATACCTTTGGACTTAAAGAAATGAAGAAAGGTTATTTCCCACATTTGGCAAATACTGAAGCTAATCAAAACTATGTGGGGCCATACTTTCCTGCTGAAATGTATAACCCTGGCCAGATGTCTAGCAAAGACAGAGACGACTTCTTGCAATGGCATAAGTCTAAAGTAGAATCAAATGCTATCTTTAACTTCAGGCAAGAAATGGAAGAGTACTGTCGGAGTGATGTCGATATCTTGAGGAGAGGTTGTGCTTGCTTTAGGCAGCAGTTGATGGAAACTAGTGGAATTGACCCCTTTAAAGTAGCATGTACGGTGGCTCAAACTTGTTCTCTCGTTTGGAGAAAGGATCATATGCCAGAAAACTCAGTAGCTATCATTCCTCCTGAAGGCTATCCAAACCAAAAGAAATATTCGATCAAGGCTGTAAGATGGTTGCAAGTGATGGCTAAGAAAACTAACACACACATTCAACATGCATTGAATGGTGGTGAACAGAAAATTGGTGAGTTTTACGTTGATGGGTTTGACCAAGAAAATAAGAAAATCTATGAATTTCAAGGTTGTTATTGGCATGGTTGTCAAAGATGTTATCCTGACAGGCATAAGATCAATACCTACAACTGTTTGAAGATGGACACTCTTTTTTGTTCCACTTTGAGAAAGGTTGAAACTCTGAAAGCTGCAGGGTATGAAGTCATAGAATGTTGGGAATGTGATTTTGACAAACAGTGTAGAGAAGACAAAGAATTCCAAACTTTGGTTGAGGCTGAATTTACTAACTTGGATCCCTTGAAACCCAGAGATGCTTTATTTGGGGGCAGAACTAATGCTACTAAATTGTACCATGAGATTGATGAACGTTCAGATCAAGAAATCAAGTACATTGATGTCTGTTCTCTGTATCCATACATTTGTAAATATGGTGTGTTTCCACTAGGACATCCAGAGATTTATTCTCAAGAAGAAATTGACAAAGACAATATCCAGCAATATTGTGGCCTGATCAAATGTAAAGTTCTTCCACCCAAAAACTTGTATCATCCAGTACTCCCTTACAAATGTAACAATAAACTTCTGTTTCCACTCTGTAGAACATGTGCAGAGAAGTCAGACAACTCACAACTTTGTCATCATACTAAAGCAGAAGATAGAGAATTGGTTGGAACTTGGGTCAGTATAGAATTGTTTGAAGCTTTGAAACTTGGTTATCAGCTTACTGAAATTTATGAGGTTTGGCATTTTCCCGAGACAACTCAGTATGATAAAGAAACTGGCCAAGGTGGAATCTTTGCTGGGTACATTGATACATTCCTCAAAATAAAGCAAGAGGCCAGTGGATATCCTGATTGGTGTAAAACTGAGGCAGACAAAGAAAAGTTCAAACAAGATTACTTGGAGGCAGAGGGAATTAGATTGGAGCATATTGAAAAGAATAAGGGTCGTAGGGCTACTGCAAAGACTGAGTTGAATAACTTGTGGGGAAAATTGGCACAAAGAGATAGATGACTAAAACTGAATACATCTCAGAACCATCAACATACTTTGAATTGGTAAGCAATCCCATGAAAAAAGTCAAGTATGTTGATGTCTATGGTGAACAGTTTTTACATGTCAACTGGGAAGAAACAGACTCTATCATTGAACCGCATAGTTGCAGTAATGTGGTAGTAGCATCTTTTGTGACAGCACAAGCCAGATTGAAATTGTACAGTGTGTTACACAAACTTGATACACGTGTACTCTACTTTGACACTGACTCTGCAATCTATGTCCACAACCCCAAACTTTGGAATCCAACTATTGTGAATAATCGACTTGGGGAATGGACTGATGAAATGCCCAATGCAAAAATCACAAAATTTGTTGGTATGGGGCCAAAGAACTATGGTTACGAGTATGTTGAAAACAATGGTGATAGAAAATCCACTTGTAAAGTAAAAGGACTGACATTGGATTTTAACACTTCTCAAATTATACATTTTGAGAAAATGTTAAACTGGGCAAAATCTAAAGATAGAGATTTCCGTGAAACTGTGCAGTATCAACATATAATAAGAAAACATCCAAATAGAAAAGTTACCACTGAAAAACTTTCAAAGATTTATAGATTTACCTATGACAAACGTGTGATTGTGAAAAATGGGTACACTGTACCATATGGTTATGAATAAAGATTTAGTAGATTATTAAAAGTATATAAATATACATGTTGTTCGTTGTTCTTTCTCATTACTCATCATGTCAAGCATTCAGACACCAGTAGTACAAGATATTAACAGTTTGTTTTTCAAACATCCTGCTAATCTCTTTATATCAGGTCCAAGTGGATCTGGAAAAACAGAGTTTGTAAGAAAAGTCATTGAATACAAACATGACTTGTTTGATATTCAACCACAACGTATCGTGTGGTGCTACAAAGAATGGCAACCAACTTATAATATTTTACAAGAACGTGAAGGATCCAACATCACATTTCTTTCTGGAATTCCCAATGACGATGATGACATTGTCAGCGATACGAGTTTGTCTCACTTGATCGTCTTTGACGATATGTTAGGAGACAAAGATGAAGAAAAAATAAAATTGTGGTTTACAAGGAAAGGGCATCATCGAAATGCAAGTGTGATATACATCACACAAAATTTGTTTCACCAAAGTAAAGATAGTCGAACTATCAGTTTGAATGCACATTATCTCATTTTGTTTCAAAGTCCTCGAGATAAAATGCAAGTCAAAGTTTTGGCAAAACAACTTCAATCTCCACATTTAATGTATGCTTTCAATGATGCCACATCCAAACCACATGGATACTTACTGATCGATTTGAAACCAGATACACCAGATCTATTGAGATTTAGAACAAATATTTTTCAAAACTGGTTTACAAAACCAAATCATCAAGGACCAGTTGTTTATTTCCCAAACATATAAAAGTGTGTGTCTGATTTGAAAATTGATCACAAGTCATTATGGTTTCGAAACGAACATCAGCTAACTTGATAAGGGCACTCTACAATTTGAGTAGAGAACCAAATACTGTAAAACGTAAACAATTGCTCAATGAGGGATTACTCGAAATGATAAAATGGTTTTCTTTGGCTGCAAGAAAAATCGTTGAGGGTAAAATGAAATTACCCAAACAGACAAAGAAATTTATGGAAAAACATAAAGATGATCTCAGAAAATTAACAAGTACCATGGTCAATAGTGATGTTAAACGTAACATCATTTTGAAACCTGGCGGTGGTGGTTTCTTGGGTGGCGTTATTATCAGAACATTAATTCGATGGGACGGTAATAAAATATTAAGACGCTTTGCCAAAAAGAAGACTTCTGTAAAGAAGACTTCTGAAAAAAAGAAAAAACCTAGAAAAATTAATGAAAAATTTATTACTGTGAGAAAACGTCCAATTACATCATGGCAAAGTCTTGGGATGCGATCGCCTACTGAAAATGCTCGCTCTGTAACTCGTCAAAAAACCATTTCACCAAATATTGCTAGATTTCAACCACTCTATGCTGGGGAACCTCGTGTTTTTCAAACTGCAAGACAGTTTGGATTTGAAGCTGCAATGCGTGAAAAAGCTCTGCAGGGACAAAAAATGTATAATCAACCTTTTAGAATCAATAACAGAGGTCCAAACTTGAAACTTACGAGACGCAAAATATAAAAGCCCATGTTCGACTGGGATTCTTCATAGTGTATCACGACAATCATGACGGCCGTACGTAAAAGGAAAACTCTGAGAAAAAAGAAAACTTCTTTGATTAATAAATATGGTCCTTTTTTAGAAGGACTTTGTCAATTACCTCCAAAATTTCGTCAAAAAATAATCAATGATTCACCCAAAGAAGTGATCGATTGTGTAGGGGAATGTTGCTTAAACATTATAAAAGGCAATGTACATCTAACTAAAGCTCAGAAACAACACTTACAATCTAGAAAACAGCATGTTCGTTTGCTGAGTACAAAACAGGTCCCTGTTGCAGCAAAAAAGAAAATCATTAATCAGAAAGGCGGGGCTTTACTAGGATTGTTACTCAAACCTTTGATTGCCCCACTCATAGGATCTGTCCTTGGTGGCCTTCTTAATCCAAATCATGGAAGGGCGTAAAATGGCTATTGTCCCATTCAAACTTTGGGAAGATATGAAACGTTGGAAAGAGGAACAAATTCAGAAACCTAGATTACCACCTGATCCTGAAGTTTCGGCTACTGCTAATCTTCAAAACGACTTGTCTTCTGTTATGAGTAATAATGAAATCTCGGAATCAGAAAAGTCTCAGTTGTTTGGTGAAACTTTGCATAAATTTAAGACGGCTCATAAAAAAGCTTTAAAAGAACCTTCAGTTTCCCTTTCCCAGCCTGTTCTGCAACCTAAGAAGATTGATCAGCACATTATTGACAGTGTTCCTTCCACCATGAAAAGAAAAGCTCAGCTTTTGCTTTCTATGTTGCAAGAAAATAAAAACATAGCTTGGGATGATGATGGTACAGTCAAGATGTATGGAAAACCTATTCCTGGTTCTAACATTATCGACTTGGTCAATGATGTGATCAGACATAGAAAAGGTATTGAGCCCACGGGTTGGCAAGCTTTTGCACAAGGATTGAGAGAATTGAATATTCCTCAAGATGTGGTAGGCAATAGAGACAGATGGGAATGGATGCACGAACATCAGCTTCCTCCTCCTGAACAATCACCAGAGGATGTCTTTGTGACTCCTCCAAAATCAAAACGTCATAAACTAGGGACTCCCTATACAAAACAGCGTAAATATGATCTGCCCTCAGTCAAAAAACACGTAAGGCGATTAGCGAGAAAACATATAAAAGAAGAAGAAATGGAAGGTCCTTTCATACCTAAATGGTTAACCTATGATGAACAATGAAGTTTGAAAAATTATATTATGATCCTAAAAGTCCTGCTGCCTATGCTGGAGAACAAGCTTTATTCCAGTTAGCTAGAAAAACTTCTAAAAAAGTAAAACTTAAAGATGTCAGGGATTGGTTGAGGAAACAAAAGACGTACACTTTGCATAAACCTATTCGAAGAAAATTCAAACGTCGAAAAACTGTTGTTGCAGGAATCGATTATCAATGGCAAGCAGATTTAGCAGATGTATCAAGTATGTCTAAGTTCAATGACAAACACCGATACTTGCTTTGTGTCATTGATGTATTTTCCAAATTTGCCTGGGTTGTTCCCATCAAAGATAAGACGGGTAAAACTTTGATCAAAGCATTCAAATTGATCTTGAAAAAACGAAGTCCAAAAAGCCTCCAGTCTGATAAGGGAACAGAATTTAAAAATAAAAAATTTCAGAATTTTTTAAAGTCAAAAAAGATTCATTTTTTCACGACAGAAAATCCTGAAACTAAAGCCAGTATTGTCGAAAGATTTCAAAGAACTTTGAAAAGTCGCATGTGGAAATATTTTACACATCATCGTACGCTGAGATATATTGATGTACTTCCAAAATTAGTTCATGGTTACAACCATGCATATCATCGAAGTATCAAATGTGCACCTGCATCTGTTACTAGCAAAAACGAAGTTGTAGTGTCAGAAAATTTATTTGGAAAGAAACAAAAACATCAAAGTCCAAAATTAAAAGTCAGTGATTATGTTCGCATTAACAAGACAAAACGTACTTTTGATAAAGGTTATTTACCAAACTGGACACAAGAGTTGTTTCAAATTTCGGCTGTGTACAAACATCAAAATCCTGTAACCTATAAAATAGTAGATCTAGATGGCGAAGTAGTCAAAGGCACTTTTTACTCGCAAGAGTTACAACGTGTAGAAAAAGATCAAATATTCGAAATTGAATCTATCATAGATCGCAGAAAACGTAAAATTGGTAAAAAGTGGATCAAAGAAATAAAAGTTCACTGGAAAGGGTATCCATCTAAATTTGATAGTTGGATTTTAGAATCAGATCTTCTATAAAAACGGTGAACATGAATTTCAGAACCTCATTCGTGCGTGACACTGCTTCTTTACAATCTGCAGACGGTAGTCAAGGAATATTAGCAAAAAATCGCTTAACATTTTTGGCTCAAATTATTGTTGTTTATGCTATCATTATCACCTCATTGGTACAAATCAGTTTAAGAAGTCCAGACAAAGAATTGTGGTTGATATTACTCAGTAGCTCTGTTGGATACATTTTACCATCCCCAGGATTAAAATTCAAAAGACAAACTCCAATTTCATCTTCTCTCCCTGAGGAAAAACAAAAACCATGAAAGAATTTTACTTGACATTATTAAGTGACAGTTCTTTAGACACCTTCCCACAAAATACTCAATCTACTTTCAAAGTCAAATTAGATTGTCCTATTCAAATTGACAAACAAAATTGGGAGGTAGCTTTAGCAGAAATAATAACACCAGGTGAAATCATGAACATCACAGATAAAAATAATTTTTTCTTTCTTCGATTAACAAATAATGCTTTCATTGACATAAAGTTTGATCACTTAAGGCATGAAATTTGCAGACAAACAAAAAAATGTTCAGATTATAAAGTAACCTTTCCAACAGGAAATTATACTAGCCCTGAACATTTGATTATGGAAATGAAAAATGCACTTGAGAGTCGTATTCAAAAGATTTTGACTCAACACAACATTAAAATTCATCTTGAATACAGAAGTCAATTAAAACGCATCAAGGTTGCTGTAGAGTATCCTTCTGGTTCAAATTACACAAATCAAATTCAGATAGTATTTCCAACACCATTAGCAATCATTTTAGGCATCGATAAACAATTTCACGGAGAACCATTAGGCAACGATGCTGTCAAATTCAAATATGGTGTTGACTTGAATATTCATAACAGTCGCTTCTTTGTGTATTCCGATGTGGCCGGTTACACAAACATAGGGCATATAACAGCTCCCATTTTAAGAGTAGTTCCATTTGCAAATACAACTGGTGAAATTCATTTCCATCAAGAATTTCTCAACTTGCATTACGTTCCAGTGGCAAAATCCTTCATTGATCAAGTTTACATTAGTATAAAAGGCGATACAGGTAATGATATTCCATTCATTACTGGCAAGACATTGATCAAACTACACTTCAGAAAAAAAGAACAATAATGCGTACTATTCATTATCACCAGTCTGGAGCGGGATTTAAAGACTTTCCCGTCTATCGAGGTGTCTCAAGACAATATGGCCATGGTTTAGGTTCCATATTTAAAACAGCAATGCGAAGTGTTGTTCCCATTTTAAAACCTCTAGCACAAGCAGGAATAAAAAGTGCAAAACAAGTTGCAAAAAAGGAGGGACTAGGTGCTCTTCGCGATATGTTGGAAGGCCAAAATATCAAACATGTTTTGAAACAAAGAGGCAAACAAAGTTTGAAATCTCTCGGAAAATCTGCTCTGGATGAATTAAGTGGGGGTATAAAATCAAAAGCCAAATCTAAAAAGAATCAGTCTAAGACTAAACGTCAAGGTGTTAAGAAGGGTCAAAAAAAAGAAAAACTCAACTGCTATTCCAAAAAATCTTAAATTTCCGAAAGATATTTTCGATCAATAATGATGCAGTCAGGTTCTTGTGAGTGCAGCAAAACGGAGTTGGAAATGCAATCCGTTCCTCCGACAATGACAACTATGCAAGAAACTCAGTGGACTGATTATCATCCTATCGCTTCCCTGGATAGTTATCAGGCGCCCATTGAATTTTTGGTTCCACCCCATACTGAATATTATACAGATTTATCTCAAACTTATCTTTATCTGAAATGTAGAATCCTGAAACCAGATGGAACTAATATTGAGGATAAAAAGGTTGCCCCTATCAACAACTTCTTCCACAGTATGTTCAGCAGCATCGATTTGTACCTGAATAATAAACTGGTCACAAGTAATATGGATACATATCCGTACAGAGCCTACATAGAAAACTTATTTTCCTTTGGAGCAGATGTCAAAGACAATCAGTTAAAAGCTGCAGAGCATTGGTATGAAGATGAACCTGGGAAATTTGAGGATTTTGATTGTGATAGCATAAAAAAAGGTCGAGGTGAAGCTACAAAACAAAGTAAATCTTTGGAGCTCATGGGCCGATTACATTTAGATCTGGCCATGCAAGACAAATATCTTCCGAATGGCATTGAAATCAAACTCAGACTTAACAGAGCATCTCCTCAATTTTGTATCATGGCTGAGGATGGTTACCATGTAGTACTCAAAATTGATGTAGCCAAACTGTCAGTGAGAAATGTACAACTTCTACCAGCAATCACAAACGATTTGAATCAGAGCATTGCTCAACATAATGCCAAATTCCCCATCAGAAGAGTTGAGGTGAAAACATTTACCATTGGTACTGGACTAAGATCTAAAATTGAAGACCATCTGTTCCAGGGTCAACTTCCAAAACGATTGTTCATTGGCATGGTTCCTAATGAAACATTCAATGGCACGTTTCCCACGAACCCCTTTAACTTCCAACCTTTCAATCTCAGTAAACTCGATGTCACACTCGATGGACATAATATCTATGGCAGACCCTTTGAACCTAACTTCACCAGAAATGAGTATCTTCGATCATACATGTCACTGTATCAGGCTCTGAGTAGTCGAGACCAAGTTCAGAATTGTAACATCGATTACGAGGATTACAAAGACGGATACACATTCTGGGGATATGACTTTACACCTGATCAAGCTGCTGACCAGAGTCATCACCCTATAAAAACTGGAAACCTGAGACTAGAACTTCAGTTTGCCAATTCGCTCGCAAAGACTATCAATGTCATTGTGTATGCTGAATTTGATAATCTGATAGAAATAAACGGACTCAGAGAAGTAATCACAGACTACTGAAAAAAAAGATGCATAGTGGATACTATATTGAAGAAGAACTGAGGGATTATCTACTATGGTCAGATTCTACTTCATCTGGAAATGGCATGCTTCAAAAAGAATTTGAGGGATTATCAGAAGACAATGAAACACAGGGACAACACAAATGGATTAAAGATACCCTTATACGAGCCATGAAGATCAACTTGATGACTGCTATATTTGACTATGCCCGTCACCAGTGCCAAGGATGTAGAATAAATCATCCCAGTCAGAAATACCATGACTTGTGCTTGTGGACAAAACCAAACGAATGGATTACAGACTATGCTTTACATATCCATGCCCTGAATAATCTCAACATCTATGATGTCATCCAAAAATGGGACGAGTTGCTCCTGGATGAAGTACCATCAGAAGAAAGAAGAAAAGAATATAGTGCTATGACAGGATTGGACCATTTAATATCATCTGAAAAAGTCGAAGCCTATAAAAACTGGATGTTCCTGAAAAACAGTCATAACAGATACGGAAGAAAACCTGACTACAACGAGTGGAGAGACTTTTGGAAACAGAAATTAATAGAAGCTACTCCGTCGGAGACATCACCAGAAAAATGAACACACATGAACTGAGGAAAATTCTGTACCACATGCCTGTTAATGGAGATGTATGTGCCAAAGATCTCTTACCAGAGAAGAAACCTCTAGACATGAAAGCCTATATCATAAACACTGACAATTCAGATGAACCAGGAGAACATTGGGTTACCGTATACTTCAGAGGCCATCAAGCCATCTACTTTGATTCTTATGGCATGCCACCAGAAGAAGACTATATTCTACCTTTCATCCAAAGAAATTCCAGAAGTTGGATTCAAAATACAGAACCATTACAAAGTCCATGGAGTCACAACTGTGGAATGTGGTGTATATACATTATTCATCAACTTGAAAAAGGACTAGACTTGAAGAAAGCTATTCATGGGGAACTGTATGGCACAGGAGAAGACTTATACCAAAATGACAGTGATATTGACAGATGGTTCAGTGCTAATTATGGCAAAATGATCTGGACACAAATCAAGTCTAATTATGGCAAATTGATCTGGACACAAAATGACATGTCAACTCCAAAGTTTCTTTACAAACATAGAATTCAAGTTTGCAAATGCTTACGAAATACACATTGCTTATCAAAGAAATACCCCATGTATTTAATGTTGTAAATATGTTAAGGTTTCAAATTGTAAACGAGGACAGAGGGACGGTCCTAATCCTCTGTTCATCGTAATCAAGTTATTTAGCGGGACAAATAAAGTTAAAACTGTTCACCAATCTTTCTTGTCTTTTCACCCCCTCTTCATTTCGAAGAGGGTAGTAGTATCTAAACTTGAGATGGCTAGAATTAACATCCACTGACGCTTCATAGTCAAACTAATGAATCAAAAATAGATCTTGAGATACAAGATCTATATCCAGAAGTTTGCTACTATCAAGCCTCAATATATTTGCCAAAACACTTGACGCTTGACAGTCAAGTTTCTACCGATAACGAAATATAAAGTCTTGAGATACAAGATTTTTTATTTCTCATAGAAACTTGCTACTAGATAGCCTCAATATATAAGCATGACACTATGAAGTCTTGAGATACAAGGCCAACATAATGTCATCTTGTGGTATCCCTGGACCTCTTGAAAGATTTCCAACAAAAGACTAAGTTATTTTCAAGCTTGGTCCCTATAATTTCACCAAACATCAAATTTATAGGGACCAAGCCTAAAATGACTTGGTCCCTATAAATTTCAAAAACTGAAGATTTATAGGGACCAAGGCAATCAACACAAACACATGGATCTACTTGAAAGATCAAAAAAAACTAAGTTATTTTCAGCCTTAGTCAAAAGCTAAGTCAATTCAAACTTGGTCCCTATAAATTTCAAAAACTGAAGATTTATAGGGACCAAGGTAATCCACACAAACACTAAGTCCATTTCTGAAGGTATCCAGCTAACACACTACTGATCACCCAACCCCCAATCTAGCCTAGTCAAGCTTACATCAAGCGGTGGCACTATGGGGACCAGATTATGGGGACCAACAAAATTATAGGGACCAGTCCCTATAATCTGGTCCCCATAATCTGGTCCCCATAGTGCCACCCTATACTACTTATTATCTTGTCCGCACAAGATATTATCTTGTTCGCACAACTTAATATCTTGTTCGCACAACATATTGAAAATAAAATTCATGCCCCTTCCGTAGTAAACCCCTGTTTTATTGTACAGTAAAAGTGGCGTTTAAGGGAATAAAAATATATTAATTGATTATCCTGTATTACACCAAGTCAACCAATATTCAAAAATCATAAATCATTTTAATTTGGTCAATTAATAAAATTGTCATTAATCAAGTAATTTCGTATTGGCCAAGTTACAGGTCCTTGGTCAGCTGTATTGGCCTCGGCCTTCGGCCTCGTGCCAATACAGCAAACCTCGGACCTGTAACTGGTCCAATACGAAATTATTTGATTAATAACATTATAATATAGGCCTGTTTTCCTAATGATTGGCAAAATATTAGGAACCAAATACTGTCGTTAATAATAACCTCATTTATAATAAAAAGTGGTTTTTGCATGGATAACTTTTATTTTATTGGTTCCTTTAAAAATAATAGACTGATTGTTGGATGAAACTATACAAACACAATGGTTAACTCTTATCTTGCTGTTCACGACAACCCTTATCTTTGGAAACGGTGCAGATCCAGATCAGATAGCTTCTGAACCGGATCTACCGTGTTTGACATTCAATTAATGAATTTGTAGGAATAAATTACATCAAGTGATCTGATTGGTTCAAAGTCAGAAATGGGTGTGGCTTAAATGAATATTCAGCAAGAGAAGGGTTAACGCTGGAACTTCGAATCTTGGGTAAATTGGCTGTAACTACCCCTTTGTCTTTTTCATGAGCCATGAAAGTATGTTTTGTTTGTTTGATTTGAAGTTAACGTCCCCGTCAATACTGTATAGATCATTTGGAGACGCTGCGACTTTAAGCCGACATTGAGATGAAATGACATCCAAAGCCCTGTCGTCAAATGAAACCAATAAAGTTTGTAAGCATGGACGGTCCGACTCATATCGCTTTGCCTGGGCACGCTTAGATCCTTAAAGCCGTTTACCAGTACGGGTCGGGTTCAACATCATGCAGCCCATTTATTTCTTCAAGCCCCGATGGGCGGGGACCACATGAAAGAATGTAAAAACGTCGGAACATTTGTATTTCGTTAATTAGTTCTTGTTCATTCATGTGCAGTTTTGCATGTGTACAGTAGAACTTCAATGGCTCGAACCCCGATAGTTCGTTTACCATGGATGGGTCGAACGCGTTCTTGAGCCTTTTAGGGAAATTCTCCAAAATATGACGTGAGGGATAATGTAAGGAGATTTTTCTTGCAAATATATGCGATGAGGCGATTCTAATGAGTACACACACCATATATTTATAGAACACCGAAAAGACATCCTACAATTGTCTTTTTATGCCTCCTGGTATGGCGCAAATAGTAACCCTCCATGACTCGAACTGCCGTTGTCTCGATCAAATTTTCATGCTCCAAAAGGGGTTCGAGCCATCGAGGCTCGACTGTATATAGTAGCATAGCAACAGACAAGGTAGATATTTTGTGCTAATCGAAAAATAGTTTTCCTTATTTCTCCATATAGACCTATGTTGTGGGTATTCATTAGAACCGCCTCGTCGAGGCGGTTCTAATGAATACCACAACATAGGTTTTTATTGAGAATTGACAAAAACTATCCTTCAATTATCACAAAATACCAACCTTATCTGTTGTTATATAGTCGAATTTATGCATGCACGAAGAGAAGCGAACCGTACTTATGAAATAGTTAAACCTCCACTAACGGTCACATCTGTTTAACAGTCGCATCTCTTCAGCAGTCAGAATTATTCCCCAAGCATTTTAATATACATTAACCCTTGCTGAGCAGCCATCTATCTCCTCTAGCCAGTCACCTCTTCATCAAATCTAAATTCCCTCTATTAAACAGCCGGAATTAACTCAATAGCCGAATATTGGAAGTAAAGAAAGAAATAATATCGTTTTTGGTGTGTTTATGTATTGCAAAAGTTGATTATCAGTACAAATCGTAAATGAAAAGAAAAATAAATGATGGAGAGGTGTCAGATAAGTATATCTCACATCTCTCCGCCATTTATTTTTCTTTTGGTACATCAGTGTTGAGCTGCCTGCAGTTATCACAACATATTCACGTGTCTATATCAGGCCATATATGGGCCCCGTCAAGCGATTTTGGTACTTATCGCCTATGCGAGCAGCGAAGGTTCAGGCGAGCCTGCGCATCCGCGCAGTCTCGCCAGAACCTTCGCTGCTCGCTCATTAAAGCAGTGAATCAAGAAGAACCTTCAGACAGAAAGTCATGTCCCTGGCCCCTCTGAATGGCTGGGCATGCGCAGTTAAAATTGGTCATGACGGACTGCTCGAAGACACAAATTCGCTTGGCGGGGCTCATGTCGTCTCATATGTTTCCCTCCGCTGAATAACCATCTCCTTTCAGCCAGTTTTAGAGTTTCCCCTGAATGGCAGTTTAACAGAGGCTCTGCTTTAACGTGTCGCGTGTTCTTATGTCGTAAGGAGACAAATTCTGTTACTGCATTACGATAACACACCCGTGCAACATAGTGCATTTTCTCAAATCTCCGAAATGGCCATTTTTTCTGATGAAAATCCGAGATATTTTTCTTATAAATCCTGCAAAAATAGGTTGTGGGTGCTCGTTAGAACCACCTCATTGAGGCGGTTCTAACGAGTACCCACAACAAATGTCTTGGAGTAAAAATAAGAAAAATAATGTTTACCCCCTAAACCACAGTTTTCTCTATATAAAGTGGGGTTTAGGGGGGTCTTCATTTCACGGACTTGTTCACGTGATGGAAGGTCAGTGTTTACCGCGGGTGCTTTAAGGAATCCGGTTTGCCGTCCGTTTGTTTATTTGTCCGTTCGTTCGTCCGTCCGTTTGTGAGTCCGCCAACATTTTCGTCAACCCGAGCGAGCTTCAATCACAAGACGAGATATATATAGCCTTTCGTTGAATTCAGTAATTTTCAATGTTCTGCCGTCTCGATATACATTGAAATTCCGCTATTTACACCACCTAAAATTAAGACCAATTCTGCTTTAAAAAGCTTATTTAGTACTGAATGTTGCAGTTATTCTTTCTTTATGTTTTCTGCAACTAGTGTCCTCTGATCATGGACCACCTTTGAGACTGTTCAAAAGTAGTCTTAAAGACGACTTTTGAACGGTCCCAAATGTGGTCTTAATATAAGAATTTTACTGTAATTTAAAGATATTTGAAGAACCTTTCAATTCATTTCAGAATCATCACGCAAACAAGTCCATGTAATTGCTCACCCCTAAACCCCATTTTATATAGAGAAAACAGGGGTTTACGTGGATATATGTGACGCGTCATGAGATTTTGTGCCCAAATGGGGCATTACGTCATTCCGAGAAAACGTGAATAAATCGCGACGTCATAGCTGACGTAGCTAATTTATGACGCACCTGTTGCTAATAATACTTTAAACAAGAGCCTTTTATTTTGTAAATTATAAAGTTTGCACAGTATAAGCAAAAATAAAGACGTTTCTTCTTTTCATACTTGGAAGATTTGAGTGCGAGAATATGACGAAAAAGAATTTTGACCGAGAATTGGCCGTGCTGTTGTATGTATACAGCTATAAACCGCCCATTAGATTACCGTGCCGGGTAGCGCAGATGTCAGAGCACCATCCCCCCCCCCTGAGAATGTGATCTTTGGTTCGAGTCCGGTCCTGATCACTATTGTTTTCAGCTTTTTTCTCTTTTTTTTTTTTTCTTTTTTTTTTTAAATATGAATTTTGTAGGATTGATGCGAGAATTACACGCCTTGAACACCATACACATGGTCACCAAAAGTTCAAAGTGCGAAAATAGTATTTCTCTGATATTTGTTCGCTTGTTTGTATTGTAGTTTAATGGCCCAGCCAACACTAACTAGGTTATTTTTGACCCGGTCAGTTCACCTGTCCCCACTTTTCCTGGGCAGGCTAATAAGTAAGCTGTTAACTAGTACAGTGCACATTCTTTCGCCAGAAACTGACAACTGTCCTTCTTGAATAAGCGGAAGGGAGAGAATGACCGTATAAAAGATTTCATGATCAGTCTCCACGCAAGAATGTTGCTGAACCCGGCAGGTATCGAACCCGTGTTCTCTTGATCAACTCTGATAGGCTATTTAATTTGAATTTGCTCACGGTTCGGTTTTAATAGATCCCTTGATTCAGAAGGTTTTATACAAATGGTCCATGATGGCAACAACAGCAGATCTCAAAAGTACATTTTGGCATTACAGGACACATGCAGGGAAGTCTAATTCGTCTCCTTTATATCAAATAATTTGTTAACTGAATAGCACACGAGTATGCCCCTCCTTTTCAGCCACTTCTATCCAGGTTTAATTTCTGATCAGCATGCAATAGGCTAGCGGTATAGTGACCATCAATCCAAGCACCATGCATGTAAGACCACATTATATAAAAATCAGCACCTTCAAGAATGCCTACGGATAGGTAAATGAGAGCCTTTGGTGTAATCAAATAATAAATAATGTGTTGATTTCTTAAAGGAATGAATTTGCTCCTGAGGTGCGGCAATGTCGTGTTCTTTGGCAAGACACTTTAATAAATGCTACTAGGAACATCATATATATGTACATGTAGATGCACCGCTTTCAATTCAAGGGTTCCACAAACAGTTACTTTGAATTCTATACTTCCATAAGTTGGATGTATTGAGAATTGTAGGTTGGTAGAATGAAGACCAGGCTAACAGATTTTAAAATCGAGATTTAGTCTTACACGTACATAACATAAAGTAAATATGGTACTGAGTTCTAGTCCGGCTCTGGTCACATTTGAGTCACCATGCTCTGCAACGGAAGGTCAGTGATTTTCTCCGGTTACTCCAGTTTTCGCCCACCATTGATTAACGATCGGTTCGATATGTGAAATAATCGTGAAAAGACCGTAAAATCACCCCCCCCCCCCAACCCACACACACAAAGAATGGTACTGCCTGTGTTACCATTTTCCTTACGATTTAGAAGAAAAAAAAAATACGTAGCATTTAATTTACCAGTACTGAAATGTTAGGTTGTTCCATTTTGTTTGTTTGATTTGAGGTTTAACGTCCCCGTCAACACTGTAGAGGTCATTTTAGAGACGTTGCTTCCAATTTTGTGGGACTTTTACCCGACATTGAGATAAAATGAAATCTCAAGCCCTGTCGCCCAATGAAACCAATAAGGTTTATAAGCATGGACGGTCCGACTCGTGCGCACTGGGCAGGCTTAGATCCTCTAAGCGGTTTACCAGTACTCGTGTGCGGGTCGGATTCAGCTCTGCGTGGAAGCATCATACGGCCCATATATTTCTTCAAGCCCCGATCGGCGGGGGCCGACGGTTGTTTCATCTTAGTACTGAAATACATACACCATTCAGCCTCGTATATTTCTCCGAGCCCTGATGGGCGAGGGAAAACAACAACAGTTTATGTATATGAATGACTGATAACTGCAAGTCAAGTATCATTTAAAGTCATTTGAATTATCATCACTTTTAGTGATTATAAACGAAATAAATGTTTGACTCTATATTCATGTGTTTGTTTCTGTTGCTAGAACTGCGACAGGAGCAACTGCCTGTTTTGATTTGGCAGCTAGTACTGGTCATGTTTGGTGATGTTAATTTATGAGCACTTTAATTTTGTTTGCATAAAGTATTACTGTAAAATTTTGCGGTTTTGCCTGCGTCAAATATTGCAATGCAATTTTACTCCGAAAATGAGATGACAGTTTTACTGTTCAGAGAAAAAGATAATTAAAAGTTATACATTTGAATAATGGCTGGCGGTATTCACTTTTACTAGGAATTGTCTATGACCTTGGTAGAGCCCACATATTTATTGTAGCTGTGCCACCCTCTCCCGACATTCTGGTTTATCTCGACAAGTGGTGCCCTTACAATATTCAACAACATCTACAGCTAATGGAATGAAATAACTGACTTGATTTTATGGCAAGGTTATACCTCATTATATTTAAGTGATAGGCTTATGTGAGATGAAGTCCTCCTAACTGTCCCACAGAAGGACATTATTCTGTCGAAATGTTGGTATAGCTTTCTTATCTGTGCTACATAGCAAGAATAGAAATACCTCACTGATGCGGTTCTTCCAAGTATCCATAATTATGTTAGTTAAAATAGCAGCTACCCTTATAACCCCTAATTCTCTGTATAAAGCTTTTGTTTGTTTGCGATTGTGTTATACAACCTTGTCAATACTATTTATGTCGTTACCAATTACTTTTACCCGCAATTGAGAAGAAATGCCTTCTTAGCGTTTTACAAACTTGTGCTCATGTTACGTCAGATAGGCACAATGCAGCCAGTCTATTTCTCCTAGCCCTGATGGGATGTGCCGTTATGTAAAGTTTGTTTTGCAAGGATGTCCATGACAGGGAGATGCTATTAGCTTTAAATATGTACAATTTGCACACACACAATTGCACACATACTCACACAACGATGTTAATGTCATCTTTACTTCATTCTGCGATCATAAATCCCAAATCATGAGAATACTAGTAATATGTTGCTGGGTGGGGTAATCTGATAAAAATAATTATGAATTACATGTATGCCACTATTTAATGCAGATTAGTGATTTATTTACAATACAAAATTTTGCTATATTTACAATAGTGCACAGACAATTTTGTTGAACAAGAAAAGGATTGTGCGTAATTATGTCTCCCCCGAAAAATTTTTTTTCGGAGAGACATATTGTTTTTCCCCCGGGCGTCTGTCTGTCTGTCCGTCTGTCCGTCTGTCCGTCTGTCTGTCTGTCCGCACCAACGAAACGACATTTAGGGGGCAAAAAATTTGGACAATTTGACACTTAAGTATATATTCGTGAGTCCAAATGGGGTTTATTCCGTTATTTGGGTACTTAAGTGGCAAAAATTCGCTCTTAGGTGGCTTGCCGCTTAAGAGAATTTGCCGCTTAAGTAGTCAATATGCCGACGCCTAGCCACTTAAGTATCCGTTCGTGAGAACGTCCGTCTGTCTGTCTGTCCGTCTGTCTGTCACACTTTCGTGTCCGCTCTATAACTTGAAAACCGTTGGAGCTATTGTCACAAAACTTAGTATAAATATAAATCAGCATTAGACGACGTGCAGTGCGCAAGAACTATAACTCTCGCATTTATACTTTTTGAATTATCTCCCTTGGAAGTTTGTTGGTATGTATATATGTATGGGCAAATCTTGTCCGGTCAATAACTTTCTTATTTCCAGATGGATTTTAAAATTACTTGGCAGAAATATTAACAACCATAAGACGATGTGTGGTGCGCATGAATCGGGTCGGTACCTCAAAGGTCAAGGTCATACTTAGAGGTCAAAGGTCAAAAAAGGGGCCTTTTTTTCGTATTTGGTCAATAACTTTCTTATTTTGAGATGAATTTTAAAATTACTTGGCAGAAATATTAACCATCATGAGACGATGTGTGGTGTGCATCAGGCAGGTCAGTAACGCCAAGGTCAAGGTCATACTTAGAGGTCAAAGGTAAAAAAGGGGCCTTTTTTTTCGTGTTTTGTCAATAACTTTCTTATTTTGAGAAGGATTTTAAAATTACTTGGCAGAAATATTGACAACCATGAGACAATGTGTGGTGTGCATCAGGCAGGTCAGTACCTCGAAGGTGAAGGTCATACTTAGAGGTCAAAGGTCAAAAAAGGGGCCTTTTTTTCGTGTTTTGTCAATAACTTTCTTATTTTGAGATGGATTGTGAAATCACTTGGCAGAAATGTTAACCAATATAAGACGATGTGTTACGTGCATGACCCAGGTTGGTACCTCAAAGGTCAAGGTCATACTTAGAGGTCAAAGGTAAAAAAGGGGCCTTTTTTCCAGTTTTGTCAATAACTTGCTTATTTTAAGATAGAATTTGAAGTTACTTGGCAAAAATGTTAACTATCATGAGACGATGTGTTGCATGCATGATTCAGTTTGATAGCTCAAGTGTCAAGGTCATACATAGAGGTCAAAAGTAAAAAAAGGGGCCTTTTTTTCGTGTTTGGTCAATAACTTTCTTATTTTTAGATGGATTTTGAAATTGCTTGGCAGAAATGTTAAACACCATGAGATGATGTGTTGCACGCATGACCCAGTTTGGTACCTGAAAGGTCAAGGTCATACATAGAGGTTAAAGGTCAAAAAAGGGGCCTTTTTTGTGTTCTGTCAATAACTTTCTTATTTTTAAAAAGATGAAGGTACAAAGACTGAATTAACAATCAACAATGGAACATTTTGACAGGTTGTTTTTATTGTCGACTAGTTTCGGTCATACAATGACCTTTTTCAAGACACTGTACAGAGAAAGATGTTTACTGAAGTAAAGAAAACTGGATCAATGTAGTCATGTGACTCCTATTGTTCTAAAAATAGTTTCCTATTGTTCTAAAAATAGTTGCTTAGCAACCAAAGTGAAAGTACAAGGGGAGGTAAGTATTGAAAGTTCTTACAAGGGAATTAATAACAGAAAGGTAAAAGTATTTAAAACTGAGTCTTTGGCTGTATCACGATAGTCTGAAAGGTTATAATTATCTGCTGATCTTCCTATAAAGTAATAGCACTTGGCTGTATGGTAAACTTTACAGTTGATGTTTTGGATGAAAAGAAACAGTAGAGGTACAAGTCTGAATAGGCTGATAAGAGTGTCATGCATTGTAATAAGGTTCATAATTGAGTCCTTTGGTATCCTATATACAGAAAATTGATGGAAGTCTCATGGCTGTCCAGTCAACTTAATCATTTTGTTGAATGAGTTTAAGGCATTTAGGAAGGAGCTCAACTCCCTGTGTGTTTATAGCCATATCATGAAAATATCCTCAATATATCATGATCATACAACTGGTATAAATTGTCTGGTTGACAAAAATTCTCTCTCCAGTTTGCACATGAATAAAGGTGCCATAATTTGTAGTGCATTTGGTGCCCAAGCTTAGTATTCCACATATTTTTATTTAAGTCTTATCAAAAATTAAAAATGGTTTCTTCCAATTGGAGCTGTAAATCAGTGTTTGGGTGTTGAATTTATCACTGGTGATCATGGGATGGATCATAATCTTCGCATCTCTTTAGATAGTTTGTGTGGTGCTCAGTTCTTGTCAGTTGTATATTTCTTATTTTTAGATGGATTTTGAAATTACTTGGCAGAAATGTTAACCACCATAAGACGATGTGTTGCGTGCATGACCCAAGTTGGTGCCTCAAATGTCAAGGTCGTACTAAGAGGTTAAAGAACAAAAAGGGGCCTTTTTATGCCTCCAACTTTGAAAAAGTTGGAGGGGCATATTGGTTCTGGTTCGTTTGTCCGTTCGTCTGTCCGTTATGCTTTTGATGCATAGCATAACTAAAGAACCGTGTGTGCTAGGGTTTTGAAATTTCATATATGGATTCCTCATGGAAAATTAGCTGACGCGTATTTTTTTTCTTGTCCGGATTATGCCCCCTTCAAGAGTTATTGCCCTTTGAAATTTTTTTAATAAAATCTTGTCAGCAAGATATCTCAAAAACTATTGGAGCTAGAGCCTTGAAAATTGGTGAATATATTGGTGGTGATGAGTAGATGAACTGTTTAACTTTTGACAAAATTCCGAAAAATACTTGTGAGTTATGGCCCTTTGTCATTTTGGTAATTTGTGCCCATTGTAATGTATGCTAAAAGTGATGCATAGCATAACTTTAGAACCGTGTATGCTAGGGTTTTGAAATTTCATATATGGATTCCTCATGGAAAATTAGCTGACTCATATTTTTTTTTCTCGTCCAGATTATGCCCCTTTCAAGAGTTATTGCCCTTTGAAATTTTTTCAATAAAATCTTGTCAGCAAAATTTCTCAAACACTATTGGAGCTAGAGCCTTGAAAGTTGTTGAGTATATTGATGGTGATGAGTATACGAACTGATTAACTTTTGACAAAATTCCGAAAAATACTTTATCAGTTATGGCCCTTGTCATTTTGGTAATTTGTGCCCATTGTAATGGATGCTAAAAGGGATGCATAGCATAACTTTCGAACTGTGTATGCTATGGTTTTGAAATTTCATATATGCATTCCTAATGGAAAATAAGCTGACGCATATTTTTTTTCTCATCCGGATTATGCCCCTTTCAAGAGTAATTGCCCTTTGAAATTTTTTGAACATTTTTAAAGTAAATTTGCAGAAATGTTTATCTTCATTAGATGATGTGTTGCACACAAGACCCGGCTCAATACCTCCAATGTCAAGGTTATACTTAGAGGTCAAAAACGGGGGAGACATCTGTGTTTTTGTAGAAAAACAAATTCTAGTTTTTTTGTGTTTTATTATTATTATTGTCGTTATTATTATTTTGATATGGAATTCATATTTTTAATTAGCCATCGTGAAATCATTCATTTCACTATGACGTTGAATGTAGCAATGGTGTGTTAAAAAGTCTGCTCTCATAAGCCATACTTTGCAGTTAAAGTACTTGATACAGTCCAATCCTTGGCCATTTAGATTACGTAGCATTCAAACAAATTGATGTTGGTGACATACACACATAATTATAATGTAAGTAGGTGGGCTATTCTGTATCCCAGCAAAGCTGATCTCCCTGGAAATGGTTGAAAAGATTATTGTTACATAATCTTTAATTGGATTTAGTAATGCACATTTTCATTTCTTTGATTTAGATTTAATGAGAAAATATATATCTAGCTCTACAAGAGTATTGTGTTCGAAAACTTTAAGGGTTTTAAATTTGTTGCCATGGCAACAGAATTCTTCCCAACAAATATGTAACGAATGATTCTACTGGGTGAATAAATAATTCTGTGAACGTATGATTTGCTGATATTTTGTTTTCTCTGGATGCTTTATGAGGCTTTGAAGTCAAGAATCACTAACAAATATACATCTAAAATGACTGAAAATGCAATTTTCGCATATTCAGGGTCAGTCTATAAGGACCTATATCTCATATACCGCTCAATATTTTCATCTGAAATTCCACATTTGCACTTCAGTATTATAAAGCTATCAGGAAATGACAAAAACTCATTTTCGGTTATGGACCCCATTTGGACCCAAAATCTCATGGCTTGTTATATTATATTGTTTTTCTTATTTCTGATCTAAGACATAGGTAGTCGGTACTCGTTAAATGAGGCGGTTCTAACGAGCACCCACAACCTATGTTTGCAGTATAAGAAAAAAAAACTTATTTTCATCAGGAAAGTAGCCGTTTTGGAGATGTGAAAAAATGCACAGTGTCGCACGGGTGTGTAATCGTAATGTTTGTTAGCTCACCTGAGCCGAAGGCTCATGTGAGATATTAGTAAACCAATGCTCCGGCGTTCGTTGTCACATTTTCAAATAAGTATATCTTTATTAGCTCACCTGGGCCGAAGGCTCCAGGGGAGCCTAAAGTATAGTTGGTCGTCCGTCGTTCGTCCACACATTTGACCAGTTATATCTCTGCAACCTGCAGGCTGTTCTCGACCATTTTTCATCTGTAGCATCCCCCTGGCGGTACATTGATGACATAACCTTTTTTTCGAAATCGCATGAAAACTTTGGTTGCTATGGCAACCACAATGTCCCAAAGACTCACAATGGGAAAATGCTTGTCATCACCGTAGCGCCTTCAGTTTTAATCGGATCTTTCTGAAACTTATATGTAAGGTGGCTAGGGGTAAAAACTCGCAAGAGTTCGAAAACCGGCCAAGTCGGCCCATTTATCATAGAGTAACATCCCTTCGATTTCTGAAAATGCTGATTTTTGACCTTGTCATCACCGTAGCCCCTTCAGTTTGGATCGGATCTTTCTGAAACTTATATGTAAGGTGGCTGGGGATAAAACCTCGGAGGAGTTCGAAAGCTGCCCAAGTCGGCCTATTTATCATAGAGTTACGTCCCTTTAATTGCTGAAAATGCCGATTTTTGACCTTATGATTACCGTAGCCCCTTCAGTTTTGATCGGATCTTTCTGAAACTTAAAAGTTAGGTGGCTGGTGATAAAATCTCGAATAATTTCGAAAACCGGCCAAGTCGGCCCATTTATGAATAAATGTCCCTTTGATTGCTGAAAATGCTGATTTTTGACCTTGTCATCACCGTAGCCCCTTCAGTTTTGATCGGATCTTTCTTAAACTTATATGTAAGGTAGCTGGGGATAAAACCTCGGGCGAGTTCGAAAACCGGCCAAGTCGGCCCATTTATCATAGAGTTGCATCCCTTTGATTGCTGAAAATGCCGATTTTTGACCTTGTGATCACCGTATCCCCTTCATGGTGAGGTCAGCCTATATTTCGGAGAGTTATGCCCCCCTTGATAATAGAAAATGTCTATTTTGACCTTGTCATCACCGTAGCCCCTTCAGTTTTGATCGGATCTTCTTGAAACTTACATGTAAATAAGTTGGGGTTAAAAGCTTGGATAAGTTCGAAAATTAGCGATGTAGGTCGATCACTCATGGAGCTATGTCCCCTACTTTGCTGAAAATGCTTAGTTTTGACCTTGTCATCATCGGAGCCTATTCAGTTTTGATTGGCTCTTCTTGAAACTTACAAACAAGTAAGTCAGGGATCAAAGCTCGGATGAGTTCGAAAACTGACGAGGTTGGCTTATCTATCGTAGAATTGCGTCCCCTTTACTACTGAAAATGCCTATTTTTGACCTTTTCATCACCAGAGCCCCCTTCAAGTTTCATCGGATCGTCTTGAAACTTACATGTAAGTAAGTAAGGGATAAAACCTCGACTGAGTTCAAAAATTGGTGAGGTCAGCCTATATTTCAGAGAGTAAAGTCCCCCTCGATTACAGAAAATGCCTATTTTTGACCTTGTCATTACCGTAGCTCCTTCAATTTTATTGGATCTTCTTGAAACTTACATGTTAATAAGGCAGGGATCAAATGGATGAGTTCGTGAACTGATGAGGTCAGCCTATTTATCACAGAGTTACATCCCTTGAATTGCAGAAAAGGTCTCTTTTTGGCCTTAACTCCTTCAGTTTTCATCGGATCTTCTCAAATTTATGTTAGTAAGTTAGGGATAAAAGCACAGACAATGTTGAAAATTGACAATGCCAGTCAATTAATCATGGAGTCATGTCCCCTGCTTGTCTGAAAATGCTTATTTTCGACCTTGTCATCACTGCTGATCGGATCTTCATGAAACTAACAAACAAGTAAGTCAGGCAGAAAAGCTCAGAGGAGTTTGAAAACTGGTGAGGTTTGTATATTCATCGTAGAGTTACATTCCTTTGATTGCAGCAATTAATTGCTTATTTTTGACCTTGTCATCACCATAGCCCCTTCAGTTTATATCGGATCTTCTTGAAAGTTACATATAAGCAAGTCAGGGATAAAAGCTTGAATGAGTTTGAAAACCGGTGAGGTCAGCCTATTTACGAAAGTGTATCATAGTATCAGTGTTACGTTCTACTTGATTGCAGAAAATACTTACCGTGTCATCACCTTGTCCTCGCATAAATTCTTTAGTAAAGGTTGGCACTTCCTGAAACCTTGAATCTGTTAGCTCAGGTGAGCAATATAGGACCATTTCGGTCCTCTTGTTTAAATTTTCAGTACTCTCCAAGTACCGAGAAACCTCCATTACAAACGGAAGACGACCAGGAAGAGGAGTATTCGAGTGGCGAGGACGAAGACGATGGAGATGGCAGCACTTATCAAAGGATGGTGTCACGTGTTCAGAAAAATGTGAAGGAAGCTTATACAGAAAATAAAACTGGTACTTACTTTTTCGACCATTTTGTACCGGAAATCCCAAGACTGGTAATTGGCAAAACAGTGCAGGCCCAGATCAGACGCCGCAGAACGCGGCGTCTGATCAGGGCCTACACTATTTGCGAAACGTTCAGCCATTTTCCGAATTAATTTTGAAGAAAACACAACCTGGCACCCATAATTTAGAAATAGACTCCTGCTTTATATAAGGGGGAAGATTTTATTTGGTACAAAAACGGTTAAACAGGTTTATGTTCGAACACTTTAAAGAGTTTTTTTTTAAGTTTTAAGTGAATGACACCCTTTGTGATCTCGTACTGTTCTGTTATTCACTGTTTTATTCCTTTTTGGATCGACTGTTTGTCAGTCGATGAAAGTTACTAAGAGTAAAGGCTCTTCAGTGCGAAAGTCCACGTGACTATCACTGACTGGTCGGAATAACGGTTGTTTATAGAAAATAACCGCTTTGAGGTCAGAGTATTGCGTAAGTGGTCTGGGTTGGAATCAAGGGTTGGGCTTGGCAAACATTGTAGACCCAGATAAGAGAATGCGGCGTCTGATCTGGACCTACACTGTTTGCTTTAAAAACTGGAATGTAAGGCTTAAACGAAACAGTTTGATTCTCAGTCCAGGACTATTTGAGAGTTAAACGAAACAATTTTAATTCTCAGTCCAGGGCTATTTTCCCAGCCTACGTTCTCAGACTCAGAGACCCGCCAGTAGTCTTAGTGAACACATCTGTGTATGAATAGCCTTGTAAAGCAAATAATTCATAGGAATGCTATAAGGATTTTCAAGGATATTTTCTGCTCCAAAACATAGATCGTGGGAATCTGATAGAACCGTCTCGCTGGGGAGGATCTAAATCAAAATCATCATCATCATCATCCATCATCATCATCATCGTCGTCGTCATCATCAGTATTATTATTGTCATCATCATCATCATCATCATCATCATCATCGTCGTCGTCGTCGTCGTCGTCGTCGTCGTCATCATTATTATTATTATCATCATCGTCGTCGTCATCGTCGTCGTCATCATCATCATCATCGTCATCATCATCATCATCATCATCATCATCATCATCATCATCATCATCATCATCATCACCATCATCATCATCATCATCATCATCATCATCATCATCATCATCCTCGTCGTCGTCGTCATCATCATCATCATCATCATCATCATCATCATCATCATCATCATCATCATCATCATCATCATCATCATCTTCACCACCACCAGCACCATCACCACCCCCACCACCACCACCACCATCATCATCATCATTGGAAGAAAGAACCATCTCTTATAGTTGTATTGTCCTTGGTAACGTTATATTTTTTTATATTGCTTTCAGTATTCTGGACAGTGTTCTGGGTCATCATCGCCATTTTATACTTCGCATACTTCACCTACAGTATGATAAAAACTTTTGACGTCAATGACGAAGGTTCCATGAGGTTGCTCCTGGTTACCATCCTAGCAACCGTTTTTATCCTGGCACGCTTGATTATCAACTGTTGTTGGGGAGACAAAGAATTTTACTTGAGAATTTTAGATGACACAGAAGAGGACATAAGACTTAAAAAAATCAAGAATATGTGAGTCGAAAATATTTTTTTCTCCAGATGACACCGTCACGAAAAATCGTGTATCGGGGTTTGCGATCTATATCACGTTAAGAAGTACGTGTAATGAATACCTGCGCTAGACCCAACTAAAACAGAGAAAAGTGGGTTTACGGGAAATGCATTGTTTTCTTTATTTCTGCTGTAATACATAGGTTGTGGGTACTCGTTAGAACCGCCTCAATGAGGCGGTTCTAACGAGCACCCTCAATCTTTCTTTGGAGTAAAAATAAGAAAAAATCACAACTTTTCATCTCAGAAAAAATGTCCCTTTTTGGGATAGGAAAAATGAATTTTACCTGAGAATTTTAGATGACAAAGAAGAGGACGTAAGACTCAAAAAATCAAGAATATGTGAGTCGAAAATATTTTTTTTTTCTCCAGATGACACCGTCGCGAAAAATCGTGCTTTCGGGGTTTGCGATCAACATCATGTTGACAAGTCCGTGTAATGAATACGCCACTAAACCCCACTCTATATAGAGGAAAATGGGGTTTACGGGACATACTTTTATTTTCTTTATATCTTCTCTAATACATAGGTTGTGGGTACTCGATAGAACCGCCTCAATGATGAGGCGGTTCTAACGAGCACCCTCAACTTATGTTTTGAGTAAAATTAAGGAAAATATCAAAACTATTCATCAGAAAAAAAATTCGATAAAAACCACTATATGCCACGTAGATGTGTTATTGTAACATCGCGATAACAAGTCCGTGAAACGAAGATCTCTAACCCTCAATTTATATTGAGGAAAGTGGGGTTAACGGAGGTATGCATGATTTTCTTCATTTCTTCTCCAATACATAGGTTGTGGGTACTCGTTAGAACCGCCTCGTTGAGCACCCTCAACCTAAGTTTGGTGTAAAAATAAGACAAATATCACAACTTTTCATCAGACAAATTTCCGTTTTTGAGATAGGAAAAGATGTGTTATCATAATGAAATAAGACACAAACCAACCTACTCAGCTACACAGATAAACACAGATAAACATCTTACAATGTAAGATAAGGACGGCCCCCCGCGCATTGGGGCTTGAAGAAATAAATGGGTTGCATGATGCTCCCACGCAAACCAGAAACCGACCGCACACGAGCACTGGTAAACCGCTCAGAATATCTAAGCCTGTCCAGGTAAAGCGGTGTGAGTTTGACCGTCCATGCTTATAAACCCTTTGTTTCACTGGGCGAAAGGACTCGAGATGTCATTTCATCTCAATGTCGGGTAAAAGTCCCACAAAATTGGAAGCAGCATCTCCAAAATGACCTTTACAGTGTTGACGGGGGCGTTAAACCTCAAATCAAACAAACACATTTTAGATATAAGGAAACTTAAGGGGAATGGATACACCTTCAGGGGAGGCAACTCCTGCAAAAGTATTTTGTCTCCAATGTTAATCGGGGTCAACTCTTAAAGGAAAGAATTTGCTCCTTAGGAACAAATTCTTTCCTTTAAGAGTAGACCCTAAGGAGCAAATTCTTTCCTTTAAGAGTAGACCCCTTTTTCAGTGGGACAGGGCTTACAAAAAAGCGAACAGGAAGTCCCTAAAGTTGTCTCCGCTTGAAAAATACTGGAAAACCTACCAGGTGTTCCCATGCCCCTTAAGATATCGTACTATCCACGCAGCGAATACTAAAGTGCTAAAATACTAAATCAGGCTGCTCGGGATCTGATTTGCCCGTAAGTATTTCGCAAATGGCCTAACAGTCTTCTGATGATGTGGGCTCAAATCAAATATGTTCTAGAAAGGGTTATCCTTTGGAAGCAAGGAATACACCACATAACTGGAAAATATGGAATGTACATGTTTTCTGGGCCAGACTAGCTAGTTTCGGCCATTTAGGCCTCATCAGTGACCCTCCAATATTTTCAAACTTCCACAATGGAATCAATGATCCCAAAGGACAAGAAAATATCAACTACACTATGATGTAGGGCGGGGAGACTTTTTACGGCCGCCACACATTCCCAGACAACAGCTGTAATGACGTTAAATATGTTCTAAAAGGGTTATCCTTTGGAAGCAAGGTATACACCACAGAATTGGAAAATATGGAGTGTATATGTTTTCTGGGCCAGACTAGCTAGTTTCGGCCATTTAGGCCTCATCAGTGACCCTCAAATATTTTCAAACTTCCGCAATGGAATCAATGATCCCAAAAGACAAGAAAATATAAACTACACAAAGACGTTTAAAAACACAGGTAGCCACATTGTCATCTTATTTATCGAAAACATCATTAGGCTTTATCCACATTGCTTAGTACTGGTTCCTACCCAGGAAAAGAGGGTCACATGGAAGATTAATACTAGTTTGTTTGGTCGTTTGATTTGAGGTTTATCGTCCCCATCATCAATGTATAGGTCATTTTGGAGACGTTGCTTCCAATTTTGTGGGACTTTTATCCGACATTGAGGTGAAATGACAACTCAAGCCCTGTCGCCCAATGAAATCAATAGGGTTTATTAGCATGGACGGTCCGACTGGCACCGCTTTGCCTGGGAAGGCTTAGATCATCTAAGCGGTTCACCAGTACTCGTGTGCGGTCGATTTGAGCTATGCGTGAAAGCATCATGCAGCCCATCTATTTCTCCAAGTCCCGATCGGCGGGGGCCTGTTTAGTACTAGTACTAAATGTGTTACCCTCTATAAATAAGGTCGATTTTTATTATTATTATTTTTATTATTTTATTATTATTTATTTTTATTTATTAAGGATGCTCACTCATACAACAAAATATATATATAGATACAACTACTTTTGTTTATCTCCTTTTTCACATAGTAAATAAAACATTATTTCAATAATGTGTTTTAGTCTCTACAATCTCTGGCAGTATATGGACACCGAGTAGATTCAGGTCAAAGGGGGGACGCAGTGACAGCATATAACCTTGCTCGCACGAAAACGGGCACCAAATTATTAATTTGTTTGCACTCAAAATATTGTGCAGTCCAATTTTGAATTTTGAGTATTCCAAAATATGCGCACACTCCAAATGTGTGCTCCAAGATTTTGTAACATTCCAAAAATTGCGCACTTCCTATAGTACGCTCCAAATTTTGTAACAGAGTATTCCAAATATTGCGTACATCCTGTTTGTACGCTCCACAATTTTTTAACATTCCAAATATTGCGCACATCCTGTTTGTACGCTCCAAATTTTGTAACAATCCAAATATTGCGCACATCCTATTTGTACGCTCCAAGTATTCCAAATATTGCATACATCTTGTTTGTATGCTTTACAATTTTTAGCATTCTAAATATTGCGCACATCCTGACTGTACGCTCCACATTCTAAATATTGCGCACATCCTGACTGTACGCTCCAAATTATGTAACAATCCAGATATTGCGCACATCCTATTTGTACGCTCCACTCTATTCCAACTCTTGTGCACTCCAATTTGTGCACTCCAACTAATCTTGACAGTGAGCACTCCGTAATGTGCACTCCAAAATGCATTCCATGACACGCATTCCATACCATCTTCTGCATTATGCAATGCATACCATGTAATCCATCCCATATTACATATATTCAAATAGCCCCGGCTGCACGTGCGAACCTTACTTATGACTTGCAATTTAGAAATTTTTTAGTATGACCCTGGGGGGAACACATCCTCAGGCTATGGCGAACCATTTCCCTGAAGGAGACGCCACCCAGTTCAAGAAGTTCTGAAAGAAACAAGCCTCAGCTCTGCTCCCAGCAACCAGTGCCCGGAATCTAGGCTCAAGAACAAATCTTCAGGCTATGGCGAACCACTTCCATGAAGGAGATGCCACCCAGTCCAAGTAGAAGTCCTGAAAGAAACAAACTTCAGCCTTGCCCCCAGCAACCAGTATTTGGAATCTAGGCTCAAGGAGTAAAGTTTCATTACAACCAAACAGCTGTCTAAGCAAAGCGTCCCCCCTATCGAATGCTGAATTCCGCCACAGCAAATTTATGATGCCCCACATAAATTTGTCCCCCAATTCAGCAAGTCAACATTTTTATGAATATAGCCTTTTTATCCTTGTCCTGTTATTCTAACTACATATTAGGATTTTACATTTGGGAAGAAGGGTCTGTAACAAATTGATTGACTACTTCCTCAAATGTATTTAAAAATATGATATTGCCCACAGCAGTGAGATGAACCCTATCCGTCTTAAATAGCCCTGTTGTATTGAAATCGAGCACATGCTTGATTGTTCGGTCACTACATTTAAAGCAGGCTGTCTACCCGATTGGTTTATACGCCTCCTATGATCCAGCTTTTTAAGCCCTTCATGAGTGTTGTCCGCCCCCAGCCACGACTGACAATTAGGGAGGATGTCTGATCATACCGTTTGGGCTTCGGGATAGATAGAAGCCATGTATGCAAATTAGCTTTTAAAAGTCTTTAAGAAGTTTGCTTTGGGACCACTCAACAAGGTTGTTGCCCCCGAGGTGAATAATTATCATCACAAGGGTTGAATGAAACTGCAGCAACCATTGGAGCTCGGTGTCGTAGTGATACCAGTGCACCGCTTTACCCTAATAAAAATTTTAGCTAACAATCACTGCATTAACTGGAGGTCTGAGAGCTGATAGATACACTGTCAGCAAGGTGTGAAACCAGGGAATCACCGATAAGCAATATATCTGTAACAGACAATTTAAAAACGTATGTACCATGTTACCGCCCCAGTTGTCCATCAACCAAGTTCTTTTATGGCTATACTAGAATACCCTTAGCTGCCAAATGAATAGCCCTTCCAATTCTAAAGGAATGTGCAGCATAAAGTTGCCTTGGAAGTCCTAATTGATTTTCTACAGCTGTCACAAGAATGCCACTGAGCTGACAGTGTTTTAATGAATAGCCATTCCGGAGGCAAAAGAAGTCTAGACTACCATCAGGCTTCCACATCATATATTGTTTGACAACCAAGGCAACATATAGATGCATTGATTGCAAGTGGGATGCACGATATTGTTGGAGGGCAGTTATGTCTCAACTAATTCTAAAGATGAAGTATATATTTATGCAGTTTATTTATCTGATTAGAACTATCTCATCCAACATTACCCTGCGTGAGTGGGTATGTGTGATTAGAATGTGGTGTACTGCAAGGTGCAGTGCTCAGTACTCTACATTTTAATTAATGCATAAATTAAAATAAATAAATAAATACCTAAATGGAAATATATCATTAAACATTACCCTCCGTGAGTGGTAAGGTTGATCCGTAGATTTGAAAAGATTGTTGTGTACTGCAAGGTTCAGTGCTCGGCACTCTACATTTAATATGTCATGGAAATATCTCGATTAACATTGCCTTCCGTGACTTGGTAAGGTTGGTCTGTAATTTTGAATAGAATGTGGTGTACTGCAGGGTGCAGTTCCCAGTACACTACTGTTTTTTTTTTTTTTTTTTTATAAATCAAAAAGAAATAACAGAAGATGCTCCAAAGATGGAAAAATTATCCACTGGACCACTGGTCTTATCTCATTACCTACAAAGTAGGCACCAAAACCGAGTTCAAACCCCTTGCACGAATGGTGCAGTGCTGTAAGTCCTCATTTGACATCCAGAACCGGTCATGAGAAACGGAAATACCATATTTTTTTTTTTTTTTTTTTTTTTTTTTTTTTTGAAAAATTGTACCCAAAGTTCAAATTCCTTCATATCTGCTGTGATGCGAAGGTGACAGTGTATCTTTGATAAACCACATGTAGCATTCATAAATTGCCCACAAAATGGACTCCCCAGTACCAAGCAGGAAACTGTCAAGATAACACATAAATCGTCCCTCAGAAACATGTCTAGCTACCCAGAATTCTAAAAACGTAGCGACAGTCTCGAAAGTCTGGCGTGCTATGCTGCAACCAAATGGCATTGCTTAAACAAAATAAAACTTCCCGTCAAGCTTGAATCTGAGCTGATCAGAGTCTAAAGGAGAGACGAGTAATAGCCCAAATTTTCCTTTTATATCGGAATTTACCAAAAGGCAACCACAGCCTTAAGCTTGTACCATTTGCACAATATAATATACAAGACCTAATGGTGATATGTGCAGAGTTCATAGCGAACAAGAGTCAAAAGGTCCAGCCACTCTGGCTGCTTTAACTTTTTTTTTTTTTTTTTTTTTTTTTCTTTACAATGTCTGGCTTGATATTGGCAGACTCATATCGAATCAGATGAGGTTTGTGGCTTCAAATATGTTTTGAAAGTCAATAAAATTACCTTTAGAAATTATATATTGTTTGTGGTCATTGAATTCCCAATATATGTTTAATTGACAGGTTACTAACGATAATACCGGTATATCACACCTGTGATTCAAGCGGCTATGTCCGGCTCAAAAATAGGTCGGGTGTTCATAAATAAACTAACATTCGACAACACATGGTCATTTGCATATTTAAAATTAACATAGCTGGTCAGCCGAGCCGTCAAGCTATCCCGCAATGCCTGCGCTGTTTAACTCTGACAACCCAAACTGACGCTATTATACCCGAAAGTCGAGGCATAATTCCTTCAAAAATATAAAGAAAATTCTAAAAGCGCATTTACTTAAAATATGGTATTTTAAGTTAATTTAGCGTAATACATTGAGTGCCAAAGGTCATGACCCCTGTGGAAATTCCCCAGTCAGTTTGTAAATATCGGCCACCATCTTGTCTACAATCTATCTACAGATAAATTCCCAAGATTTGCACTCAAAATAAACAGATACCGGGCGTCCCTGTGGTACAAAATATATAAGGACGGTCGGCGTGAAGTCACTTCCACTGAGGTCCGCCGTTTTCGGAGGTTCAAACAAAGGTATTCTGCTATATGACCTTACCAA
Organism: Lucinisca nassula; assembly: GCA_963580285.1. NCBI lineage: Eukaryota > Metazoa > Mollusca > Bivalvia > Lucinida > Lucinidae > Lucinisca > Lucinisca nassula. The sequence continues at coordinate 32,009,626 of OY757025.1, read as the reverse complement.
ATGTACACAAGAAATATTTTCAATCAGTCCCACACCTCTGGCAAAGATTTTGCTTTTAAAACTGTTCAAAAATGATCAAATTTTAGCAATAAAACCAAAGCTTTCACCTCCACCAAATGAGAAACTGGCGGGAAAGATATCCGTTCTTTGTTTCTTTTTACTGAAGAGTTCCCTGCCGACCGTCCTTATATCAGAAATCATATTTAGCCCTTTAATTTCTTCGCTGCATACTATTTATCCATAATAACATTTTTTCCCAAGCTTTATAAGGTACCAAAAACTCGCAGGGCCACCATTGTCACCCATGTATATTTTGCAATTAAAATGGCGATTTTTATGCCGCCGTAGTGTCACTTTTCCTAATATTTTCGTAACGGTGAACTGTCTTAGCTTTTCCTTTTTCCCTATTTAGTTGTACCTCGTCACTAACGCATTTTATCATTTCCGGTTGCAAAACGAAAGTACCGCTAATATTATTGTTGTTCGAGGTCAACCAATGGAAATTCTTATATTATAGCTAAAGGACACCCTCTTCTTCTTTTATTATGAAACATATCTCAACCGAGTCCCGACAACTTTCTCTTGCTGGATTTTTAGTTTTAGATTCCTCTTAAAAATACAACTTTCTTTTGCTGGATTTGAAAACGGAAAAGGAAGGTTTCCCTGAGCATGCGCAAGACGCCAAACCATAGTTTGGCCCTTAAGACGCTTGACTGCTGAATAACAAACACGGTGCAAGCGTCCAGTAACCTGGACCAACTGTCATGGTGGATGACGAGATCGAAATTGCGATCAGACATTGTTTAAACCTAAATAATGAGAGGTCAAGCCACCCTGAAGCTGCAATCATGACACATTAATGACAGTCCATTCAATTTGTTCGCACCAAATAAATGGGATTATCATTTAGTTGATAATCCCTATTATTATTATTATTAGGAAAAGAATAACAAGATGGTGGCATATAACGTTGTCGACTATCGTAATTTCTCACAGTATTGCGAGAGTTTGCGTTACCCTATTCCGGGTATAGAGAGTAGCAGCAAATTCGTGTATAATACGCCCTGTATTGTTTATTTGTAGTTTCTAGATATTCTGAGCCTTATCGGCTGCATCAAATTTCATCACGAAAACACGCCTATACAAATACATTGACACATTTATCGCCGAAAAAATGAACATTTTCAGATGAAAAATTGTGATATTTTTCTTATTTTTGCTCAAAATATAGATTGTGTGTACTCGTTAGAACCGCCTCATTGAGGCGGTTCTAACGAGTACCAACAATCTATATCTCAGAGCAGAAATAAGAAAAATAAGGTTTACCCCTGCAAACCCCAGTTTTACTATATAAAAGTGGAGTTATAGGGAGTCAAAATTATACAGGCGTGTTTTCGTGATGTGATAGCAGTGATCTACGTAACTGCATTACGCTAACATGTCACTGTGATGAACATCCTTCTAGAAGCTTCAGCTGTGTTGATAGCGGTGACCTACAATATCATTGATGATGCTATCAAGTCTCTTAGAAATCTGATCTCAGCAGCAGGAACGGCGATGTATGTTCGCTTATTAAGATTTTCTCATGACGCAGCTGTAGAAAGACAGTTGTGCTGTTTTTATTTTTTTTTCCAGAATTATTTTTTTCGCAGAGGCTGCAGCAGTAATCTACGTGACTGTACATGTTGCTATCAACTAATCCCGGCGGAAAATATTTGTGCTTGTTTTCCTGTTTAATATTTGCTTGACATATAACCCAGCTGACAGAAACCCCTATATTTCTGCGTATTATACAGTTTCAGAATTCATTGGATTCTAGTAGCAGCAGCAGCTTTGATATCGGTTATCTACGAGATGAAAGTAGACATTGTAATAACCCTTTTTGTACCAAATGGAATTTTCCTCCTTATATATATATACAAGGATTCCATTCCAAAAATAAGGGGTGTCAGGTTGTGTTTTCTTCAAAATGTACTTGAAAAATGGCTTAACATTTAGCAAACAGTGAAGGCCCTGATCAGTTTGTTTGTTTGTTTGATTTGATGTTTAACGTCCCCGTCAACACTGTAAAGGTCATTTTGGAGACGTTGCTTCCAATTTTGTGGGACTTTTACCCGACATTGAGATGAAATGAAGGCCCTGATCAGACGCCGCGTTCTGCAGCGTCTGATCTGGGCCTGCACTGTTTGCCAGGGCACCCGTTTTGGGGTTTCTGGTACTAAATTGGTTAATAATTCTATAATTTCAGAATTTATTGGATTCTAGTAGCTGCAGCAGTATTAATAGCTGTCATCTACGTGATAGTTGATGTTGCTGTCAAGTCACCTAGAAATCTGGTCTCAGCAGCAGGAATGGCGGTGTTTGTGTTCTTGTTTTATATTTTCTCACACAATCCAGCAAAGGTAAGTAATAATGTTTCCCTTCATTCTGGATCACAGCTAAACCTACAGAAAAAAACCTGTACGCGTGACAAGCGAAGATGTGAATGACTGTGCATCTGTGCAGTCTGATCAGAGTTTCCCTGTTTGCTTGACATTTGACGTGTCTGTCGGCCCCCGTCAATCCGGGCTTAAAGAAATAGATGGGCTGCATGATGCTTCCACGCAGAGCTGAACTTGCCGCACACGAGTACTGGTAAACAGCTAAGAGGATCTACGCCTGCCCAGGCAAAGCGGTGCGAGTCGGACCGTCCAGGCTTATAAACCCTACTGGTTTCTTTTGGCGACATGGCTTGAGATGTCATTTCATCACAATGTCGGATAAAAGTCCCACAAAATTGGAAGCAACGTCTCCAAAATGACCTATACACTTTTGACGGGGACGTTAGACCTCAAAACAAACAATCAAAAACAAATTGACGTGTCTGTGCTACCCAGATAGTGGTAAGCTATGGCGCTTGTCAAAAAGTGCGCATTTCACCAGGTTAAAAAGTCCGTGAAATGAAGATCCCATAAACCCCACTTGATATAGAGAAAACTGGGGTCTACGTGGGTATTCATTATTTTCCTTATTTTTACTCAAAAACATTGATTGTAGGTGCTCGTTAGAACCGCCTCACTGAGGCGGATCTAACGGGCACACACAATCTATATTTGGACTAGAAATAAGAAAAAATGTCATTTTCATCTGAAAATTTTTAATTCTATAGATACTAAAGATAGACACCATTTTAGCACAAGGGTGTGTATTCGTAATTTGCAGTCTGACCTACATGTTGGTACAGACAAAATTCTTTGGACCCGTGGAAATTTGTCCCAGATATGGGAAGTTCGAACTACCGAGGTTGACTTAAGGGTATCTTTCGATCTGTTATAAAACCAAGAAAAGTTGTGTGCACTCATTCGAATGGCCCCATTTGGGCGATACTAATGTGTACACATGACATACTGTACTTTTTTCAAAATAATCTTAGAAACAAATCCATTGAATAGCTTAGCTATACATGTACATGAAGGTAAAATAAGAAAACTGTCCAGAAACAAGTAAATTAAACGTAAAAATAAACAACATCAGCTCATGGTAGTTTTATATTTTAATTATTACCGACCGGTTTCAAAATCTTCAGGGTAACAATTAATATGGCGTCAACTTTATTGTTATTCTGAAGATTTTGAAACCGGTATATATAACTTCCATGCGCTGATGTTGTTTATTTTTACATGTATATGAATATATGGAGCCCAGGGGATGATTTTTAGGGACTCCAAAACGAGTTCGAAATAGTGCTAAACGAGCTACATGCGTTCGAGTCATCGAAGTTTCGTTGTATTTGATGGTCGCATGGGTATTCCTGTAGACTTTGTGGTACAACTATTTACCGGGGGGACAACTTGAGGTTCTTCCAGCTTTCAATGATGATCCTTAGAACAAAGGTCTACTCTTAAAGGAAAGAATTTGCTCTACTGGAATACAAATTCTTACCTTTGACAGTTATTAAGGGGAGTGGGAACACCTTCAGGGGAGGCAACTCCTGCAAAAGAGTTTTAGTCTCCGATGTCAAAAGGGGTCAACTCTTAAAGGAAAGAATTCGCTCATGAGGAGCAAATTCTTTCCTTTAAGTGTAGTCCCCCTTTTCAGTGGGACAGGCCTTATAGAAAAGCGAACTGGAGGTCCTCAAAGTTGTCTCCCTTTTAAAACGGGCGAAAAATCTGCCAGGTGTTCCCATTCCCCTTAAATTATTTGACAGTTGTCTCGCCTAAAGGGTACCCCTTTCCCTAAACAGAAAAGATTTAAACTGTTGTACAATTAGTTTGTTTGTTTGAATTGAGGTCTAAGGTCCCCATCAACAATATATTTAGGTCATTTTGGAGATGTTGCTTCCAATTTTGTGGGACTTTTACCCGGCATTGAAATGAAATGACCTGTCAAGCCCTGCCGACCAATGAAACCAAAAGTGTTTATATGCATGTACGGTCCAGCTTGCACCACCTTGCCTGGTCAGGCCGAGTCCCGCTAAGCGGTTTACCCTACTCATATGCGGTCGGTTTCAGCACATGCAGCGCAGTCTATTTCTCAAAGCCCCGTTGTACGGGGTTAAAATGTACAATTGGTTGTTCTTCCGTGGCCTTCGTGGTGTAGTGGTTTAGCCACTCGCCTCATCAACCAGGGATTCTGTGTTTGATATCGGGCTTCTCCAGACTTTCGGGATAGTCTTTAGATCGAGGTCCCGTCACTTCATGACCTTAATTATTAGTGGGGCGTAAAACTTAACCACGCACGCACTGTTCCATGGCCTCAAAATTGGTGATATACATTTTGTCTGAAATTTTGTCCAGGCCTATATCTCGTGTGTTCACTTGGCGTCCGTGACAAAACGGTTGAGGCTGTCTTTTACCGCTGTGAGATAGAGCCTCACATGTCACATGTGAGACGGCAAGTCAGTAACTTGGCAAAGGTCAGATTTTCACACACTGGCCTCTGACTGACGATCGACAACCACACCTGCTTGTTCGAACCTCACTCGGGTCACGCGTGTCTGAGCTGCCACTTCTACAACGGAATATCAGGTGATTTATTTTTCCGTGAATTCCGTTATCACCCACCTCTGATAAACGGTCGGTTCGATATGATTGAACTAGTCCTGAAAGGGCCGTAAAAGCCAAATCTGGGACACCTTCATGCATGTGAACATCAAAAATGCATGAAACCATTGTTATCGTAACGTTTGACTGACAACACTCTTTGTGAGTAATTTGAAACAAAAGGTCTTGAATCTAGCATCACGTAAACATGTCCTTGAAATGAACACCCCCCCCCCACTAAACCCCCTTGGTGTAGGAAAAATTGGGTTTACGGGGGTATACATTATTTTTTCATATTTCTTCTCCAAGAAATAGGTTGTGTGTACTCGTTAGAACCGCCTCATTGAGGCGGTTCTAACGAGCACCCACAACCTATTTTTGGAATAAAAATAAGAAAAATATCCCGGATTTTCACCCGGAAAGTAGCCATAAATGCACTATTCCACACGGATGTGTTATCGTAATGGACTGAGTGTTTCAATTAGCAGCTAAATTCCTTTTCTTTAAGCAAATAGTGTAAACCCTGATCAGACGCCGCGTTCTGTGGCGTCTGTTTAAGATGGGCTACTTTATTTGCCAGTGTCCCACTTTTGGGATTCTAGGCATATATGGGTTAACCAATTGAACAATTTTGCCTTCTTTCTATTAAACAGTACACAAGGCATTGAGCTGGTACTTTATTGGTCAGTGACGATCATGTGAACAACAGAATAGTTTCGGTTCAAATGTTATTAACTTGGGATCGTTTGATAAACAATCGACCCTAAAATCGAGATAAAAAGTCTGTAGAATCTCCTCCAGAATAGTAACATTTTAACCCTTATCTTGCTGAATATTCATTTAAGTCACATCCATTTCTGTCTATAAACCAATCAAATTACTGCATGTAACTTATTGTTATAAATTCATAAACTGAATGCCAAACAGTGTAGATCCTGATCAGATGGCTTCTTCAGAAGCCATCTGATCTGGATCTACACTGTTTGCAAAGATAGGGGTTGTCGTGAACAGCAAGATAAGGGTTAATTCATACGTTCATATTATTCATAACTTGTGTTTACCAATAAGCGCCTGACATCCCGAAAATTGATCATTTGGAAAACATTCACACACGAAAGACCCAGATCAGACGCCGCGCCTGACACCGCTGGATGCGGCGTCTGATCTGGGTTTACACAGTTTGCTTAAAATACAAGAAATTCTGTAAAATTTATACACAAAATTCACCTGACACCCCTAAAATAGGGAATGGATCACTCTAAAGGTAATGTTATATGTGGCATCATGGAGAAAGCCAAACCATGATTGCTTAGGACAGTTTGTTGCAGGCAAATGCATGTAGCTACCTACTTGTATTCGTCTTCAAAGGGGTTTTAAGCAGGGGGTTGTTTATCAGAGATAGAGTTTGAAATAGGCTTGGCTGTATTTTTTCAGGTAAAATGGAGGCCTGTTTTCTGGGGCCTAGTGTTACAGTTCTATTTTGCGTTGTTTATTCTACGGTCAGAGTTTGGTTATAGAGCATTTGAATGGCTTGGGAATAGAGTCAGCGAGTTTCTGGCGCACACCGATGCTGGTTCCTCCTTTGTGTTTGGTGGTCAGCTTGTTGATACTGAATATGGACCTACACCAGCATATGAAATACATTTCTTCGGTTTTAAGGTCAATATTTTTAGCATACGGTCATTATCTCCCTACCGCTGATTCATGAATGGCAGTTGTCAGTTTCTGGCAAAAAATATGCACTGTATTGCTTATCCGCTTATGTATTAACATGCCCGGGAAAAATGTGGTTAGTTTATTTGTTGTTTGATTTAAGGTTTAACGTCCTCGTCAACACTGTAAAGGTCATTTTGGAGAAGTTGCTTCCAATTTTGTGGGACTTTTACCCGACACTGAGATGATATTACATCTCAAGCCCTGTCGCCCAATGAAACCAGTAGGGTTTATAAGCATGGATAGGCCGACCCGCAGGCTTAGATCCTCTAAGCGATTTACCAGTACTTGTGTGCTGGTCCGTTTCAGCCCTGCGTGGAAGCATCATGCAGCCCATATATTTCTTCAAACCCCGATGGACGGGGGCTGTGTGGTTAGTTTAACTGACCGGCTCGATTTGACCAAAATAGTCTTGATTTTGCCGTTCAAACATATTATTGGCAATGTCAACAAATCACAAGCCACCATTACTTCAGATAAGCGGTGGGGGTGACATGGATACATAATGTAATTTATCCTCTGCATGCTGGGTATATTTTCAGCAGACGACATTTTATATTTTTCTTGTTTTCCCTGAAGACAAGATTTGACCTATCGAGTCAGGATTTCTTGGAAAAATAAGAAACATACATCAATTGATCCTCTGCTGAATTAGTCTATTGTGGTAAAGGTTAGAGAATATTTTCCTTAGAATCTAACAAGAACCCACGACAAATGTTTTTTTTTTACCATTGGCTCTTTAATCACTTTATTGAAGTTAGAAATAAAATACAAGTATTGTTAAAAACAAAATACATGTAATACTAAATTAGTCTCTAATATAGTATAATACGTCTAGCTCATACGATTAAGCCCTTGTGGTTTTTATGAAGAAGTAAGAAAACATCTTAAATTTTCCTCATTAAACCGCTTTATCTGGAGCTATGATACAGGTTTTTACTGGGGCTTGATGCAGTTTATTGTCAAGTTGATTGTAATATTTTTACATGTACGTTTGTGTGATTATAATCTTCAACAGTTGAATATTAGTGAAATACTAAGTACGAGGACTGTTCAAATATGAATGCAAGTAGAACGTTTTCTCATGCACTCATGCGAAAATCACCTGGAAATAAATATCACAGCGTAGAAAAACATTTTACCTATACATTGATACCAAACCTGTTAAAATCCGTGCACTTAAGCCATGTATATCGTTCGATAAACACTGTCTACTCTTGTATACTAATACAAAACATGGTTGGAAGAAGGTCAGAGTACGCCGTTGAAATACGGTCCTTTATTAAGAATCGTTGTATTCTTTGTATACGCTGCAAAGACATTTTTGATGAAATATGTTCGGTTTATGGACATAATGAAATGTCTTTTCCGACAGTTTTTCGTTGGTGTAAGAAATTCAGCTGTGGGCTAGACTCAACAGAAGATGCAGCACATGATCTTCGGCCGAAAAGAGCAACATCTGCCAAGATGGTTGCTAGAGTGAAAGAAATAGTTGCTACCGATGCACGATACACCACTAGGCAAATAGCTAGTATGGTTGGCATCTCAGTAGGAGCAGCTCATACAATTCTGAAACGGGATTTGAAAATGAGAAAGATCTGTGCTAGATGGATTCCCCATCTGTTGACAGATGAGCAGAAAAAGACACGCGTTCAGTGCGCCAAGAAGTTGCTTAAAAATCTTCCAAATTACAATGCAAGGTCTTTCGCTAATATCGTCACAGTTGACGAGAAATGGGTTCACTTTTTTAGCCAAAACGAAAGATTCAGAACATAATATGGGCAACAAAGTATTGCAAAAGACCATGCATTGCAAAGCGGACCCTGAGCGTCAAGAAGGTAATGAATGCCATATTCTTTTCAAATCAGGGCCCTGCTATTCAGGTTGCTGTGCCTAAAGGCAAATCTGTAAATGCGAAGTTTTACAAGAATAAAGTTCTTCGAAAATTGAAGAAATATTTCAAAGAACGAAGACCCGCAACTGGTTTGGCCAATGTCAGATTGCTACATGACAATGCGTCATCGCACAAGGCGTTCATTGTGCAAGACTATCTGAAGCAGGAAAAGGTTGTTGAACTCCCCCCCCCCCGTGTTCCCCTGACCTTGCCCCGTGTGACTTTGTTCCCGCGGTTGAAAAAATACATTTCTGGTCGAAAATTTGTACAGCGCAAACACCTCGGTTCTGCAATATTCCAGTGCCTTCATAGTATACCTCGAAAAGACTCCCAAAATGCATTCAATGATTGGATCAGAAGACTGAAAGTTTGTATATCTGTTTAAGGGGAATACTTTGAGGAGACAAAATAAATTTTTCATCGAAATCTATCACGGAATCATTTTTATATGCTTAGTTGCTTAGTTGCATTCATATTTGAACAGTCCTCGTAGAGCGATGCAGTTTATTGTCAAGTATTTTGCATTAATTTGTACGCGTAGGCTTGTGTGAATATAAATTTTGGCAATGGAATATCAGTGTATGCTCTGGAGGGTGATGCAGTTTATTATCAAGAATACTGAATTAATTTTTACACGTAAGTTTGAGTGGATATAAACTTCTACAATGGAATATCAGTGCTACCCGATGGAGGGGATGAAAATTATTGTCAAGTATACTGCATTAGTTTCTACAAGTACGAGTAGGCTTTTGTGGATATAATCTTCGGCGATGGAATATCAGTGTAATTTTATGGAGAGTGATGAAGTTTAATGTTAATCATATTGCATTAATGTGTACATATAGGCCTGTGTGGATATAAACTTTGGCAATGGAATATCAGCGTAGTACCATGGAGAGTTATGCAGTTTATTGCTAAATGTGTCACCTTATTCATACGGTTTTGACAGGGATTATGTTCCTCAGCAGTAGACTATCACTGTTATAATACTGGGGATTGATGCAGTTCAGTTAGGGGATAACTGTATTCAAAATTATCATTTGGGGAGGTAAATCGGCGCTTTTACGATCGGAAAGTTTGTTTTTTGGCGACGCGACGCCGGAGCCGTAAAACGGAACTCGCGACCGATGATTTACCTCTCCGCACTTATTCGGATCTTTTAATACAAAGTGACCTATTGTGCACAAAGCGGCATGCCCTCTGAGCGGCTGAAACCAAATGCCAGCCAATCGATACAATTAACTTACTCCACCCACCAAAGACACCAAAGGGAAAGAACACAAACATGAAGCGACCAGACCATAATGGAAACCTAAACAAAGGATGGCCATAAGGACAGTTACTTTCCCACAAAATGGCCAAATGGTCATCCAAAATAAAAAGACACAAGTGGTACACACAGTGAGTAGCAACAAACAACAACATAAATAAACCGCCACAGAAGAACCGCCTTGGAACGGTCAGTGGAAAGAATTCCACTGGGGGGGGGGGCTTAAATCGATTTTACGTGGCCACAATCCTCGCCCTTACTTCCGTCGTGATTTAGACAAAAAAATTGTTTAGTCCGCATGAAGGCCTCCTAACTCATCAGTGCAACATCTCCGTGAACACAAATAATCAAAGAACCACAGAGGTGAGACAACGGTGAGGACTCGACAGCAAAAAACCACTGAAATGCTGGAGCAAAAGAAAAACCAACAGTTAGACTCCGATGGGAAGGAGGCAAATGAATGAAAGTGCAGAAACAGAAGAGATAATAAATACTCCTCTTCTACCCTTACCTGCTGCAAGATAACAGGCCTTGCCCAACTGTAAGCCAAAATCAGTTGGACGCCCCGTTGACATAAAATACACTACAGCTGTTACGTAATTACTGTTTCTTAGTCTATCCTTCGCGTTGTGTTTTCTGGGTTGGTAGGAACGAATAAAGACATTCTGATACAATATTTAGTTTATTGACAACATACTGTAATACGCCACAGGAGTCTCTCTCATACCAAATCACATCCTACCAGTGTCTATATAATACTGACTAGAAGTTCTAATGTTTCTGAGATATCATCTTAAAGCCGAATCCATGTCCAAGGTTGTAAAAACCAGATCTTGTAAATACACGTATAACCATTTCAGAGTCTGGTATCAATCTGAAATCCAACTCTCTTGCTCCCTCGCACTCGCTCCTTATATAGTACTCTCACACCTGCATACTTAGTCATACCCATTCGCACGTGTTAAAACCCATTAGTAAGAAAAGCCCGAAGATCATTTTACCATATTAACATATCTGTAAAGTGAATGAACTCATAAATAGTGTGAAAGTCTTTTACTAACTGGAATATTTAAACACCCCTATACATTAATAAAAGACATTAGCACCTGGAAACCCTTAACAAGGTGATAAATACATTTGTCAAGCATGTGGTGGTGACAGTACACGTTTATAATTCATAGAGTGGTGACAAGTCCATTATTGGAAAAAGAGGGGCGTGAAGCTAAATACTTAATCAATGACAATTTAACAACTACCCCGCAGATTTTCCATTATCAAGTTTCACTAAAGACCAAATCAATAATGAGGTGTCAAAACACTCTCTCTACCAAACTAAGAACGTAAAATTCTCAGTTTTTAGAAAATCTTACGGCCTACTAAGCATTACGCTACAAGCGTCCCCTTGCCAAGCAATGATCTTGGATTATTTCAAAGAACATTAGCTAAACTTTACGACTCACATACGTACATACACAACCATACACATTTCTTAACATATTATGTATATAATAGCCTTAAACAGATCATTTAAAATCAGTTCATATACATATTCAAGAAATTTTATCCCTAAATACCGTAATTAATTCGAAGTGCATGTACTAACCATTGCAATTCAATATTAAACATTCTTATTTGTTGCAATTTAATTACACAACAAACCTTACATTGCAATATACATGTAACTTGAAATTTTATAAATCTTACCTAAATACCTATTCACTCCTGTGGCCAAAATTGTATACAACCAAAATTACAACATCCAACATTAAACATGTAAATTCACTACTAACTAAGTCTTTCTACATAAGTCCTTCGAGAATATCTCCTACACGAGAGTTTATATTCCCGGCACTTCACAAGTTTGAATAAAAATGTTCCACACTATCTCTGTAGTACTCCTGAACAATCCCGACGTCGTCCGCCTCGCCGTCCCTATAGAAATCATCACTGCCGTCCTCCGCGCCAGCCGGTATCATTATCTCACCTGGCCTAAGGCCCATTCCCGATGGCTGGCTAACCACTGGCCACCTGAATGTGGAGGTGACTTCGCTGTACTGATTTACTGGTGAAATGGGTTCGATACCCACCAAATAATCCAGATCATCATCATCTGTCGTATTGTCCATATCTAATGTCATGATATGCGGCAATATTATATCGTCACTTGTTTCATCCTCTTCCCACAAAGTGGTTTCTTCCGAATTTCCACTACAAAGACTACTTGCGCAGTCCGTCTCCTGTTCATTGTTCCTGTGGATGTGCGCCCTGTTGCACATTTCTTCACTGAAGACAACCTTTGCAACTATAGCATCCGGGGACATTTGCTTGCATGGCGTCTGTCCCGGAGCTAAACTTTCTATGTCCCTAGCAGTAACTATTTGCTCACAAGCTGCCTTGAAATTTTTCGCCATATTTTGAGTTGTTTTTAAGTCGTTTTTACTGAGTATATTTTGGTTTGACAAAAGTTAGAAACAGAATGAAGTTCTCCCCAACTGTTCTCATTTATGTGAGGATATCCGAATAACACATGTTCATAGAATATTCAGATGATGGCTTTTTCCATGTTAGGCGTGAATGGCTCAGTCCACTTAGCACATCAAAACGTTTAATTATACGGAACTTTTGGATCTCCGTCACACCCCTTTATCAAAAGTAATTACTGTCTCCGAAAAGGCTGAATATTAATGTTAGTTTCACAGTTTTCTGGTGGCAAATTCCATTAAGTAGAAATTATCAATGCGAAATGGGAAACAAGCATCTGCCGTCATGGTTGGACTGGTGATAATGTCTTACTGTTCAAAACAATGTCATTAGTTATTTCACACCAACTAGCAGTACAACATGTGGCTAATGTTCTTTCTACGTGACAACAACACTTTAGGATGAACTATTCGACGAATTCAGAAGCTGACTAAATCGGATAGATTTCAATGTTTGTTGGTTCTCCTGTCCACAGGCGAGGTTTTCACTACCTTCGAGCAACATATACGTTTCCTGACCGTCGTTGTCCCCTGTAGACTGTCGGCACTCAGGTTCGCCGTCGTTTGCTCTCTCTTCATTTTTACCAGGCTTGGCTAAGCAACGCAAACATGAACATGTAGGGGTCCAATTGTGTTTGTTTTTCTTATGTTTACAGCAGAAACACACAAGGGCCATGAGTACTAACAATATTGATAGATTTATTACAATGTAGACCCAGATAGGTATGGACGAGTCTGATACCTCGACACCGTTAAGCCCCCTTAATTTTTGTAACATGTATTTCATAGGGATCGGGTCAATGACGTCCAAATTCTTAGGTAAGTTTAACCCCGTGAAGTTAGGCAATGCCTGTTCAAATGAATCCCATATGCGAAATTTAGTTTGATTTTGAACTCTCAACAATCCGCTCAAAGGGTCCATTGTATCCACCCTATACCCCTCAAATTCATAGTATGGTGGCAGATTTAGGTAATCATTTGCAGCGTAACAACCACTTTTAAGTTTTATTACATCTACGTAAGAAGTCATTGTTTGAGTTTGTTGCGTCATAGGTGATCTACGCCCATTTGACGCTAAACATACAATTGAGAATTTTAAGAGTTCGCGAGCACTTACTACCCAGTTACCTGAAGAGATATATTGGGCAGAGGGTAATACTGCATTGGGCTGCACCATCCTTACGCAATATTTATCAACTTTTCTGTTATCTTTAAAGAATAATGCCAGAATACATAATTTATTCAAATTTACAGGCAGAACGGCATTTTTGGGACAACAATATTTTGTAACTGGATTGCTACAAGTTTGCAATTCTTCAGAACTTAATAAGGCGTATTGATTTCTCGCTTTATTGATCAAGAATCCTGACGACTCAACATTGTATTTAGCTACCATATTGGGAAAGCTTTTCCTACTGTTTAGATTAGGACCAGGCGGTACAGCAATGCTGTGTACCTGGTATACCTCAAATTCCCCCTGGTAATCCAAAAGTGGTATACTAATTAAAACAAGAATTTTGTCCCCTTCTAAAATCGTAGAACATGTTAAAACTTTGTAAAAGTACCAAATGTTTTTCTCCGGATCCTCCGGTAATTTAAGTGAAGACGGTAATTTCATTTTGATTTGAAGTAGTAATGACCGCAACTGTCGCGGAGTTACTGTACTTGGTGAAAGATGATTAAGTGACAGCATATTCAATTCTACCCTCAAATTTTCCAAATATAGCATTGCACGTTGCAGTGCATCTTTTATACCACTCAATATTAGGTCCATTTGAATGTACAGGTTCATGAACAATTCTATTTCTTCAAAACGTTTCATGAGAAGATTAGCAAAGCTTCGCAGCCTTTTATCCAAAAGATTGACACACTTTACTAGATCCATTATAGCATCACGATTTTCTGCAATTTGTACCCTAGAGACATTGAGCAGAGACATTTGTTCTTCCAGTACATGGATAATGGTTTGTTGGTTTTTAGACAGGTCATTTACGCCACGCCTGACGTTCTCAAGGTCGCTCTCTGAGAGAGTGCCAAAAAGAAACGAAAGCACCGATCCAACCCCCGGAATCAAAGATCTACGCGTCCTCGACCCTATTGACTTATAACTAGTGTAGCTCTGGAGTATACCGTTCAAGGTTCTGCCAAGAGAATCTACCTCTTCCCGTAAATTTGTGAGAGTTTCATGAAAAATATCCCCTCTAGGACCATAGCGTTCTATGAGTACGTCAGTTACATTTGCGGCCCGATTTATGTCCGCAGCAATGCCTGCTAAGAAGTATTTAAAGGGACCTAAATCTTGCACCAACGTTACAAGCCACCTAGCCCGTGTGGTTGTAATTTCATTCACTTTAGGAAAAATGACGTTCTCATGAACTATGACCCCATATGCAAAGCCAGCCAATAAAAATATTATAGAGAGACTCATCTTGTACTGTGTGTCTGTCTGTCCTGCAAAGATACAGACATACTCTTAAGTTTTCTTGCAGTAAAACCGCTTATACAATATATACTTTTCATGTACAATGACATATTTACACGTTTTAATTTTTCACGAATAACAAGGACCTAATCGTTCCTCAAAGTAATATTTATTCCTAATTACTTAATTACCCCCTTTTACCGGGTACCCCGAAACTTGACTGTTTATGTGATGTGTGCACACATCATATTAAAACATACATATATTAACCTATTTACAGGTGAAGCCTTTATTTATTTCTTTAGAACATTCCCGCTATAGCATTATCGCCCTTGTTTGTCATTTTCTTGTTTCTTTGCCTGATAATCTCAGTGCTTTGAACTTTAGATGGGGCTCGAACCTCGTCCACCATCATTGAGTCGGACCAGTCATAGTCAACTGTAGCCTCAGAGTCCGAACAGTCTGGCGACATTGCGTCGTCCGATACATCTACGTTTTCCGCAGACTCATCATGTTCTGTATTAATGCGACCCTCCCGTTCGCGTAAGCGTCCAGCCAGTTCCATCAGTGGTATGTCATCCTCATCTCCAGAATCCTCTCTTTGCCTACGTTCAAGCTTAATCAGCTTGTTTCGAGGTTTTTCTGGTTCTGAGTCAGACGACTCTGACGAACTGTCATCAGAATCAGACGTTGGAGGCGCGACATATGCAGCTCGCCGACGAGGCTGACCAGCAGCTGTTTTGGGGATTTCCCACTGGTCTACCTTAGCCAGCTTCAAATGGTCTGCATGCACCTTTTCTGTGGTACCGTCTAATTGATTTTTGATAATATAAGTCACTGGTGATTTCTGTTCTATGACTCTGTAAAATGGAATGAAATTTCTGTCCATTTTACCTTCACGTTTGTATTTCTGCCAGAAGACAGGATCCCCTACTTTATACGAAATATCCCTCCGGTTTTTGTTACCGTGTTTTTCTTGTTTACGCTGTTGCTTTCGTAAACGACCATGAACAAACATAAAAGCTTTATGCTGTTCCTGGAGAGATATTTGATGCATATCCTCCCCTTGGTATTTCCGTCTAGGCCTCAACAGGTTATCAATGGGTAAGACAACATCTCTACCATACAATAAATAGTATGGCGAGTATTCAGTGGCTTCACTTATATTAAAGCGAACACTGGCCAGTACCTGGTTCAAATGTAAATCCCAGGTGGACTGATTACCCTGTAACCGTTTTGCTAATATATCGTGCAGTGTCCTGTGAAATCTTTCAACTTTGCTATTAGCCTTCGGGTTACAGACCGAAGTGGTTACATGATGTATATTGAGGCTTTGTAGGGTTTCTTTAACCACACGATTTACGTTTTCACCTCCGTTGTCCGTCACAATTTCTAACGGACAGCCAAAGCGCGGGAAAATCTCATTGATAATCAAGTGCGCCACAGTATCGGCTGTTTTATCTGGCACTGCGAAGGCTTCCGGCCATCCACTGTACCAGTCAACGAAGGCAATTATGTATTTGTTCCCTGACAATGTTTTGGGATATGGCCCAGATAAGTCTAAGCTTAACTTAGCCATAGGGTAAGGTGGTAAGTCAGGCATTTGCAGCAAAGGTTTTGTCCTTTGTGCGGATCTTGTCTGGCATAAAACACAAGAAGAAACATATTCGTTCAGCTCTTGAAATAAGTTAGGCCAGAAATACTTCTGCCTGATAGAGTCATACGTCTTTTGCACTCCCATGTGACCATTGTCATCATGATATTGCTTCACGACACACTGTCGTAAGTGTTGCGGCACAAACAGTCGTAACGTGGGGTTGTCATTTGGATCCGACAAGTAGTAAAGCACATCATTGTCGATGACGTATCGCCGCCTTACTGCTTGAGAAGGTCCCCCATGCTTCAAAATAGTCTTGAGATCTAAAATTTCACTGTCTTTTGCCTGTTCACGAACCATATTTAGACCGGACAACTCTGTATTTGGGACTTCCGGTGCACCTTGCTCTGCTACCTTACAATTTGCAAATTGTTTGGGCTCCATCTCATTCGAATTGATAGCCCCTACCTCAAAGGTATTGTCATTAATGTCTAAGACAAAGGGTTCATCTGATTGGACATGATTTATGTCTGGTTTCCTAGAAAGTAGGTCAGCACAGGTATTTTCTGTACCTGGTATGTATTCTAATGAGCAGTTATAGCCAGACATGCCAAGAGCCCATAAGCTAATTTTCTTGTTTTGAATCGGGGACTCTAACAAGTATTTCAGAGGTTTATGGTCAGTTTTTATCACAAATCTTGCATTATGCAGATAGTAGTCAAGTTTCTGCAATGCATAGTGAATTGCAAAAGCTTCTTTTTCTATGGTGGACCACTTGCATTGAGTTCTACTTAATTTGTGGGAAAGGTAGTAGATGGGTTTCTCATTTTTCACATTATGGAACACATTGTCAATTTCGTCACACTTTTGTGTCAGACACGCCCCTATACAAGAATTGCTGGCATCTGTATACAGAACATATGGTTCATTCGGGTCTGGATATGCTAGTAATGGAACGACTGTCAGACTCTGTTTAAGATAGTCAAAGGCAGACTGACATTCGTCCGTCCAGCGAAATCGTGCATGTTTTCTCGTCAATGCCACAACTGGTTCTGCTATTTCCGAAAAGTTCGGAACAAACCTTCTGTAATAAGAACACATCCCTATGAAGGATCGAACTTCTCGCACACAAGTTGGTGCTGGCAAAGATTTAATTGCCTCTACCTTCTGTGGATCAGGACTGATTCCCTTACCATTGATAATAAACCCAAGGTAATTTGTTTCTGCTCGCAAGAATGAGCATTTCTTAAGTTTTAATTTAAGGCCATGTTCCCTTAGCCTATTAAAGACTGTCTGAAGGTGAAAAAGGTGTTCTTCTAAAGTTTCACTGTATATCAAAATGTCATCAAGGTATGCCGTTGAAAAATCACTCAAACCTTGCAATACGATAGACATCATTTCTTGGAACACGGCCGGTGCTGACATAAGTCCAAATGACATAACATTGAACTCAAAGAGACCTCTATGACAAGTGAATGCCGTCTTTTCCTTGTCCTTTTCATCCATAAGAACCTGCCAATAACCAGACTTTAAATCTAAAGATGTAAAGTATTTTGCTTTTCCTAAATTTGCCAAAATATCATCAATCAAAGGAAGAGGGTAAGAATTAGGTTTAGTAATTTGATTAAGTTTTCTGAAGTCTACACAGAATCGTTTTGACCCGTCTTTCTTATCGACGATAACAACGGGAAAACTCCAAGGTGATTTTGACCTTCGGATTACATTTGCTTCAAGCATTTCATCAACAGCCTGATCAACAACTTCCCTGTCTTTTAAGGGTGTCCTGTAAGGCTTTAATTTAATGGGTGGGTGATCCTGTGTATCTATTTTCATTTTTATAGTATCTGTGTGTCCTAACTCAGAGTCTTTTTAAGCAAATAAATCAAAGTTGTTTTTGAGAAATTGCACAATGTCATGTCTGTGTTCGGCGGGCACGTCTACGTCAGACGTCCAATCACAAGTTTCAAATGTGTTCTGATTTGTCAGACGATCTACGTCTCGCACACTATCAATGTCTATTGCCTCAATTTTTGCAATGACACACCCTTTTGATATCCTTATTGTTTGATTTGTTTGATTGACAACCATAATTGGTATTGTACGACCCTTACCTAATTTAGCCAATGAGTTTGAAACCATAAGCCCTGGTTCTGAAGCTGTAAATTTTGTATCAATGGCCGAAACTGAATATAAATTAGATCTAGGAAATTCAGCCGTATTTTTGACCTTTCCCAAACAGACAGTAGCCGTCTGTGGTCTAAGTAAAACTTTTGACCTTGACCTTACTAGACAAGAAATATGAATGTCTTCCTCCAAAGGTACAGAAGTTTCTCCTATTCTCAAGAAGCCTAAATCAAAATAAAGCCTAACACCATTTTGTACAAGCCAATCTCTACCAAAGATAAGATTTCTGTTTATAGAAGGCGAAACAAAGAATTCATGTTTTATTTCTACATTTCCTATTTTAAGGTTGATAATAACACACCCATCAATTTTCAATCGTCCGCCATTAACTGACTGTAGATTAGCTGTCTTACGGATTAATGGTGGTTTCTTTTTAAGTGCATTATATACAGGTCTATGTATCAGAGACACCTCGGCTCCTGAGTCTACCAATGACCTATATTTATTTTTCCCTATCTGAATTAAACAAGAATTTGGACTACCTGTCAATGCTATAGTGTAATTTGGAATGTCCTTTTTCTTTTTAAACCTATCACTCCTTCCGGCGGCTTCATTACGAAAGGAGTGCCCTAGTTTTCCTGATTAGCATTACTATTATTAGTATTTGAGTTTTTCTGTCCCCATTGTCTTCCTTGATTTAGGTTTTTAAGATCATTTTGCCTTTTACGACAGTCCCTTTTAAAATGTCCCTTTTTATTGCAATACCAGCAAAGCCGGTCCTGCCCGTAATATCCCTGATTTTTATCTGTTCCCTCCAATGAATTAACAGTCACTTTTGCCTTGCAGTCCTTTGCCCTATGCCCGGTTCTCTTACACCTAAAACAGCGTGGAGCAGGCCGATAATTGTCTACTTCCATTTCTTCCTCATCAGGTATCTGAGGATGTCTAGTTCTTAAATTGAATCTCCTACGAATGTTTTGTTCGTTCGTAGCAGATGTAATTGCTGCCTCTAAATTATTAGGGTTTTCCCTTAAAATTTTCATTTTTAGATGATCTTCAAGTAACCCATCGACAAAAATGTCAATCAACTGTCTTTGTATGACAGGCCCTTGTTGTAGAGGAAATGCCTCTTCTGATAATGTAATTAGCCTTTCGGCATAAACTTGTACTGTTTCCCCATGTTTTTGGTGTACCTTTCTGAGAAGCATAAATGCATGCTGCTCATCCACTACTTCAGAAAATCTGTTCGCTAATTCCCCTTTAAATACATTCCAGGTGACAGCTGGATGTGTTGCTTGATATCTACGAATAAAATCACTTACTGGCCCCCTACTTGATTGGAATGCAACACGTTTAACTGTGTCATCATCCAGGTCCGTCAAAAGTGCATACTTTTCTATAGATTTAACCCAATCCTTAAATTTTCGTGCTTCCCCATCAAATGGTGCTATTATTTGACTTATACCCTTGGCCCCCAAAGCCGTGGAGACTTTACCCATCTCCTGTGCCAGATTTTGAAATACATGTCCAATGTTTGCGTCTGCGTCTGCCATTATGGTAAAATGAAATTTAGAAAACAAACTAGGCTTACCTTATATCCAAATGTTATATATTCCACAGGGTATCCAATTATTTTCACAGCCAAAAATGTCACTATTTTATGTTCATTGAGTTAAGTCCATATCCTGGTCACTTGGCACCAAAAAGGTTTACGCATGTTACGTAATTACTGTTTCTTAGTCTATCCTTCGCGTTGTGTTTTCTGGGTTGGTAGGAACGAATAAAGACATTCTGATACAATATTTAGTTTATTGACAACATACTGTAATACGCCACAGGAGTCTCTCTCATACCAAATCACATCCTACCAGTGTCTATATAATACTGACTAGAAGTTCTAATGTTTCTGAGATATCATCTTAAAGCCGAATCCATGTCCAAGGTTGTAAAAACCAGATCTTGTAAATACACGTATAACCATTTCAGAGTCTGGTATCAATCTGAAATCCAACTCTCTTGCTCCCTCGCACTCGCTCCTTATATAGTACTCTCACACCTGCATACTTAGTCATACCCATTCGCACGTGTTAAAACCCATTAGTAAGAAAAGCCCGAAGATCATTTTACCATATTAACATATCTGTAAAGTGAATGAACTCATAAATAGTGTGAAAGTCTTTTACTAACTGGAATATTTAAACACCCCTATACATTAATAAAAGACATTAGCACCTGGAAACCCTTAACAAGGTGATAAATACATTTGTCAAGCATGTGGTGGTGACAGTACACGTTTATAATTCATAGAGTGGTGACAAGTCCATTATTGGAAAAAGAGGGGCGTGAAGCTAAATACTTAATCAATGACAATTTAACAACTACCCCGCAGATTTTCCATTATCAAGTTTCACTAAAGACCAAATCAATAATGAGGTGTCAAAACACTCTCTCTACCAAACTAAGAACGTAAAATTCTCAGTTTTTAGAAAATCTTACGGCCTACTAAGCATTACGCTACACAGCTTCGCATCACGAAAACACGTCTATATAATTTTGACCCCCTTGAACCCCACTTTTATATAGTAAAACTGGGGTTTCCGGGGGTATACCTTATTTTTCTTATTTCTGCTCAGAAATATAGATTGTGAGGCGGTTATAACGAGTGCCCACACTCTATATTTTGAGCAGAAATAAGAAAAATATCACAATTTTTCATCATAAAATTTGCATTTTTTCGGCGATAAAGGTGGCAATGTATTTGTATAGGCGTGTTTGCGTAATAGCCTCACCCAACCACCCCATGCAGTTTATTATCGAATGTTTATAATCTTATTTTGAAGGTTTTAGCACCGATTCCTTTCTTCAGTGCGATAATAAAAGATTCGAAAGTGTTGTCGTTTATTATCAAATATTTTACCCTGTTTTAAGTTTCGGGCACTGCAGTGATTCTATTCTTCAGCAGTGCAACATCAGTGGTACACATATACCAATCGAGTTTAATGCAGCTGTTTGTCGAATATATCACCAAATTCTGTTGGTATTGTCATTACTTTTATTCTTCAGCAGTGCAATATCGGCGTTATACTACTTTGGCGTGATCAGTTTGTTTGCCATTTAATATATAACTTTATCTTTTAGCTTAAGACAGTGAGGTAATTCTTCAGCAGTGCAATATTAGTTTTATATCACTTTAATTCATTGGTTTTGACAGTGATTTTATTCTTTAGCAAAGTTACGTATATCAGTGCTTTTTTACCTGGGAGCGATGTTGACTATTATCAATTATATTTCATTTTATAGGTTTTGACAGTGATCATATTCTTCAGCAGTGCGATATCAGTGTTATATTACTGGGGAGTGATGCAGTTTATTATCAAATACATTGCCCGGTTCCTGGCCTGGTGTCTTGGAACGTCACCTACAGAGTCGTTGAACGCAGCGGGGAATATTTTCATTGGACAGGTACTCTCTCTCTCTCTCTCTCTCTCTCTCTCTCTCTCTCTCTCTCTCTCTCTCTCTCTCTCTCTCTCTCTCTCTCTCTCTCTCTCTCTCTCTCAGAAGCCTCCGTGGTGCAGTGGTTACGCTACTCGCCTTGTAAAACAGGGATCGCAGGATCGATCCCGGGCTTCTCCAGACTTTCGGATGAGTCTTTAAACCGAGGTCCCGTCTCCGTATGATCTTAGCTGTTGGTGGGACGTAAAACTCAAACACACACACACACACTCTCTCTCTCTCTCTCTCTCCCTCTCTCTCTCTCTCTCTCTCTCTCTCTCTCTCTCTACCTCTCTCTCTCTCTCTTTGTTACTTGTGATACGTCAATCGTTCACCAAGATTATGCGCTTATCTTACGTTTATTTGCATTTGTGCGTTCATTCGTGTATGTGGAATAATTTTTTCAGTAGGCTAGTTACTGTAGAATGTGTTTTGGTGGAATAAAATGGTGTGATAGGGATTCTTGCACACCAGACAAGGAAATCCGTGGTTTTACCTGGGATAGAAATTTATGTTCTGACCCTGGTGTTCCGACCCAAAATCGAATATTCCTGCGTGTTTGAAAAATGTAGTGGTTGATTACGAACTCGTATGCGCCGTCGTTAAGGTTGACGTCATGCACGTTACGTGACGTCACTAAACATTCCTGTAGTGTCATCACAATATGGCGGACGTTGGTAACCGAAGTGACTGCAGCATTAAAAATCCGCGCTAAAAATGGAAGGTATGCAAGAAAAAGAATCCTATATGGTTGTGAGGGGTGGGTAGAAAAATCTGTCCCTCGGGATCACCGTGTCCGGCATCACTCGGCAAGCCTCGTGATGGCGGACATTGGCCCTCGGGACGGATTTTTCCATCCACCCCTCACACCCATATAAGATTCTTATATTATCAAAACAGTCTCATTCCGCTCCTTTAAAATGCTCCTCTAAAGCGAAAGATTTGGCTGTGCGGAAGCGTACTGTTTTTCCATGTACAGACCTTAAAATGCAGGAAATTGCCCATTTCGATCATTCCTTTGAATTTATTTCAAATCAGTTTGCATGTCACTCGTGTATTTTAGTCGACTTTGTTCCATTTGTGAATTTACTAGAAGAAACCTATTTTTGGCGTGTTTTTCCGGCATTTTTCACATCATCAGTTGAACATGAGTTTGGCATTTCATTAAAACTATAGTTAATATGATATATTCTTGTTTTCCGATTTGGAAATTTTCTTTAAAATATCGTTACATATAGCATTGACGTATTTATTATTAAAAGTTTTTTGCTGAATACCAGTAAAACATCTTCACATATACGTTTGTGACAGTCTTAAAACTCATTATCAAATTACGCAGACGTTTTTTTTTTAAAAAACTCCGATACATACTTCAAAATGTTTGGGCCAGGTCAAGAGAAAGTGGCTTACATGCATAGCCGACCAGCAAACGCCCAGGCGAGGCTGTGTATAAGCGCAATCTATCTCGATTGTTTGCCGTTCACAGACATGTAATCATCACGAGAACAAGTCCGTGAAATGAACACCCCCCTAAACCCCACTTTATATAGAGAAAACTGGGGTTTAAGGGGGTAAACATTATTTTTCTTATTTTTACTCCAAGACATAGGTTGTGGGTACTCGTTAGAACCGCCTGAATGAGGCGGTTCTAACGAGCACTCACAACCTATGTTTGTAGTATTTATAAGAAAAATATCACAGATTTTCATCAGAAAAGTGGCCATTTTTGAGATGTGAAAAATGCACTATGTCGCACGGGTGTGTTATCGTAATGGAAGACCTGGAGGTAGTTTCTTGCAAGGAACCATATGTCTCGGCATGTTATTTGGCTGTGTATCATCACGAAAACAAGCCTATATATTTTGACCCCCTTGAACCCCACTTTTATATAGAAAAACTGGGGTTTACAGGGTTAAACCTTATTTTTTTTAATTTCTGCTCTAAAATATAGACTTTGGATACTCGTTAGAACCGCCTCATCGAGACCGCCTCATCGAGGCGGTTCTAACGAGTCCCCACAATCTATATTTTGAGCAGAAATAAGAAAAATATCGCAATTTTTCATCTTAAAATTTTCGTGTTTATTTTTTTCGGTGGTAAAGTTTACAATGTATTTTTATAGGTGTGTTTTCGTAATGGATAAGGATCCTTTTCTCATATGTCGACCCATTTCTTGTTTCAGAGCGAGGCGCCATTGATGATCCGGCCATTCCTGAAAGACATGACCAAATCTGAGCTACATGCTGTCTGTACTGGAGGTTTTGCAACAATTGCAGGATCTGTCTTGGCTGCTTATATACTTATGAAGGTAAACAGACTTTCGGATGAGTCTTTAAACCGAGGTTCCGTCTCTGTATTACCCTTGCTGTTGGTGGGATGTAAAACTCAAACACTCACTATGAAGGTAAACAATTAGTGAAAGAAAAAAAAAGCTTTTGCAGCTATGCACGCCCGCGACCAATGAAAATCAGAGATTTTCTAAAGAAGATAGAGTTGACCAGAAACTAGATGATTGTTCAAAACCGATAAAAAATTGGCTTGATTAAAGAGCACTAACCAAAATGGCCTTGTATCCCAACATTGACTGGCCTTGCAGTATCCGTTTATTGAAACTAGACGCAAAGATATGACTGCGTTGGTGGTTTCTATGTACAATGCATTGAGAGAGAATAACAAAAGATGGAATTTTGTAGATAAATATAAAAAGATAGATGTCATAGTCTTAATTTATTTTGAATATTTCTTCCTAGCAGGCGGTGAACTTATTCAATGCTGTGTGCCTGCTGGGATTTAGCGGGAAACACTGGGCCAACTGAAGTCATATTTTATCTAGAACAAACGCTTTGGGGGAACAAAAGTTTATATAATGGTCATATTCACATAGCCAAGATGGCCACCATGCCCATATATGCTAAAACCCCTTTAAAATTTAAAAATCTTCTTCTCCAGAACCGATAGTCAGATAACCTTTACACTTGGCAGACAGCCCTAAAACGTTGTATATATGATGACCCTGGGCTGACATTGACCTATTTTATGGCAAGGTCATGTTTGGTTCCTAAGGCGTTTTAATAGAAAAAAGTAAAATGGTGCTTTTATGCAATACAATTGTAGTCTGTGAAAAGAAAATAGGTCCAATATGAACCTCTGTAAATGTCAAAGGTCAGGGTCATCCAATGACCTTGGCTCAATGTCACAAGGATTGCATGACCATGAGAATTTCAAACATCTCCTCAGAATGCTAATTGAAGTTATATTTTATATAGAACATCTTTGCCTCACGAGAACTAAAGTTTATGTAACTGGTCCTGGTCACATGGCCAAGATGGCCGCCATGCCCATATAAGGTAAAAACAATTTAAAAATCCATTTTCCCAGAACAATTAGTCGAATGACCTTGAAACTCGGCAGACAGCTTAAGAGATTCGGGCTCTACAGAAATTATATAAATGATGACCCTGGATTGACCTTGACCTATTTTACGGCAAGGTCAAGTTTGGTCTCTAAGGCATTAATGAATATCAAACGTCAAGGTCATCCATTGACCTTGGCTAAAGGTTACAAAGGTTGAATGTTCAAACATCATCTTGTCATTAGATGCCACAGGGCCCGTTGGAATCAGATTTTACAAAGAACTTCTCTCCCTAATCGGAACTAAATTTTATATAACTCGTTCAGGCTACAAGGCCATACTTGGTAAAAACGCTTTGAAAATCTTGTTCTCTAGAGCCGTAAGTCAGATGACCTTGAAACTTGGCGGAAAGCAAGAGAGACTTTAGTCCTACAAAATTACATAAATGATGACCATGGGTTTACCTTGACCTATTTTACAGCAAGGCCACATTTGGTTTCTAAGGCATCTAATAAGGAAACACGTAAACAGTTCTTTTATCCAAAACAATTGTAGTTTGGGAAAAGAAAGGTCTTAATTGAACATCTATGAATGTAAAAGGTCAAGGTCATTCAGTGACTTGGCTCAAGGTTGCAAGGATTGAAGGGCCATTAGAATTTCAAACATCTCAGAAACTGCACGGCCAAATGAGGTCATGTTTTATAGAACATCTATGCATCACAGGAACTAAAGTTTATATCATTTGTCCTGGTCACATGACCTATGGCCGCCACGCTCATATAAGGTAAAAACCATCTAAAAATTTATTTCTCCAGAACCATCAGTCAGACGACCTTGAAACTTGGAAGGCAGCAAAAGGGACTTGAGCCCAACACAAATTATATGATGATCCTTGTTTGACCTTTACCTATTTTATGGTAAGGTCAAATTTTTTCTCCTTGGCTTATGAATGGGAAAAAGTGAGACAGGACATTTATCCAAAATAATTGTAGTTTATGAAATGAAAATAGGTCTTGTATTAATGTTCGGCCCCCGCCCATCGGGGTTTGAAGAAATATATGGGCTGCATAATGCTTCCACGCAGAGCTGAATCCGACCCACACACGAGTACTGGTAAACCGCTTAGAGGATCTAAGCCTGCCCAGGCAAAGCAGTTTGAGTGTTGGACCGTCCATGCATATAAACCCTATTAGTTTCATTGGGTGGCAGGGCTTGAGATATCATTTCATCTCAATGTCGGGTAAAAGTCCCACAAAATTGGAAGCAACGTCTCCAAAATGACCTTTACAGTGTTGACAGGGACGTTAAACCTCAAATCAAACAAACAAAACAAAGGTCAATGTCATGTTGGATATTGGTCCAAGGTCACAAGGATTGAATGTCTATAAACATTTAAAAGGACTTCATATTCTGAAAATGCTTGGCCAATTTATATGAAATTTGATGTACAGCTTTCAGGAAAGTGGGGAACAAAAATTTTGTTTGGATAGTCCAGTTCACATATCATGGATGGCTGCCGCTCATGTATAGTATAAACTAATATCTTTTTCTCAAACGTAGCCTCCGTGGTGTAGTGGATACGCTACTCGCCTTGTAAACCAGGGATCGCAGGATCGATTCCGGGCTTCTCCAGACTTTCGGATGAGCTTTAAACCGAGGTCCCGTCTCCGTATGACCTTAGCTGTTGGTTGGACGTAAAACTCAAACACTCACTCACTCTTTTTCTCCAGTACCACTTAGTCACTGATTCTTGGTCAGTTGTATCAGCGACTCAGGTGAGCGATTGTTGCCCTTGGGCTACTTGTTTCATGCTTCGTAACAGCTCGCTTAACACCTACGCACGTAAAAATTATCTTACATTTTTTCAACGTATGGGAATCGAAAAGCCATGACATTCATTTCCGTAACACATACGTGCGACATAGTACACTCTTTCATATCCCCAAATCGGTTAATTTTCTGATGAAAATGTCTGATATAAATCTTATTTATACTTAAAACATAGCTTGTAGGTGCTTGTTAGGACCGCCCCATCAAGGCGGTTCTAACGAGCACCCACAACCTTTTGTTTTGGTATATATACTCAGACTGACTTTACTAGGTCAGTTACCGTATTGGGTTTGGGCCTCGCTTGGTGTTTAGGTAAGAAGCCAAGTTCCGCTGCAGAAGGTCAGATATTTTCTGGGCGTGCTGGCAGTTTATAGACTTCACATTAACCCAGAAATGACATGAATGATAAACAAACACTGTCACGAGAAAGACACATTAGGAAAACACGCCTATTCAAATATATTGAAAACGTTTACAACAACAACGAAAAAAAGGAAAATTTTCAGATACAAAAATCTGATACGTTTTAAATTTCTGCACAAAACATAGATTGAACGTACTCGTAAGAACCGCATTGGCGAGGTAGTTCTAACGAGGACCGACCTATGCACAGTCTATGCTTTTGAGCAGAAATAAGAAAAAATGATGCAGACCCTTTCAGTCCGCATGTCTACAACATAAAAATGGGGTTTAAGGGTGTCAAGATTATATGGGCCACGTCAAGCGATTTTGGTACTTATCGCCTATGCGAGCAGCGAAGGTTCAGGCGAGCCTGCGCATCCGCGCAGTCTCGCCAGAACCTTCGCTGCTCGCACATATCAGTGAATCAAGAGGAACCTTCAGACAGAAAGCCATATCCCTGGCCCCTCTGAATGGCTGGGCATGCGCAGTTAAAATTTGTCATGACGGAATGCTCGAAGACACAAATTCGCTTGGCGGGGATCATATAATCTTGTTTTTGTGATGTTTTTTACATTGGGCGATATAGGTTCACTGAGATTTGTACTGCATCATATTAACCACTTAGTCACGGCTTTTACATAATGGCATTATCATAAAAAAAAACAAAAAAAAACGTATTTACAATTGCAAAATCCCGTGAAAAAAGAAATCCGAAACCTGCTTCCCCTAAAATATGGAATAGTTTTGTCACGCTTGAACTCTCAAAGGTCGTTGATAAACTATACTACAGGCATAGCAAACACTAAGGTCATATTCATGGACTTCTATCTAATAGCTTTGAATTGTCCACTCTCCGATTAGCCAGCCCTATCCACTTCCAAGATTTCTAGTTTTACAAACGTTTATTATCTGCTGCTTCTGATTTCGGTCTATACCGTTGTCCAATTTCCAAGGCATCATAACGATAACACACCCGTGTGACATGGTGCATTTTTTACATCTCCAAAACGGCTACTTTTCTGATGAAAATTTGTCATATTTTTGTTATTTTTACTTCACACATAGGTTGTAGGTGCTCGTTAGCACCGCCTCATTGAGGCGGTTCTAACGAGTACCCACAACCTTTGTCTTGGGTCATAAATAAAAAAAAAATACTGTATACCCCCCTAAACCCCAGTTTTCTCTATATAATGTGGGGTTTAGGGGGGTGTTAATTTCACGGACTTGTTCACGTGATGTATAAAAACGACGATTGGACAATATGTTAAATATTCTTGGAGGAATAGTTAATCTTATCACCCCTGAGCATATGAAGTTGACTGTGCCCATCTTTGAATTTGGCACATTCATGCTTGTAGATAGAGCGTTTAGTAAATAATCATTAACAGTATGTCATGCAGTGTGTATCCTGATGGACTGGCTCATATTGAGCCATCGAAGCTGGATCTACACCTTTTGCATAGGTAACTGGCCCTGGCTGAAGGGTTTGCCCTTCATCATGGATCATTGCTAACGTTTCGGAATTTCGAAAATATTGAGGGTCAGTGATGAGGCCAATCTGGCCGAAACTAGCTAGTCTGCCTAGAAAAAACTTGAATACTGCACGATATTCAGTTCTGGGGTGCACTCTTTGCTTCCAAAGTAGAACATATTGAAAGTGAGGAAAATGAAAATAATAATAATAATAAAATAAATACATTTCAGGTTCCGGCTAATCACCTCCTATCAGCGTCAGTGATGAGTGCACCGGCAGCTTTGGCCATGGCCAAATTATTTTATCCTGAAACAAAGAAATCAAAAGCAACTGGTTCGGCGATTTACAATATGCCAAAGGGGTAAGTACACGGGTTGTCAAGATTCAATGGCTCGAAAACCTTTAAGATCAGTTTTATTTTCGAAAGAGCGCGGTAGTTTGAGCCACTGAGGGTTTATTATAATACTGGGACCAGTTGTACAAAACTAATGACATCATTAGATAACGAATCGTTAAAACTTTGATAATTTAATATGGCAAATATGCTTAATATTTTTGCAGAAAAAATGTGAGCAGCTTTTGCAAATGCAAAAGCTGCTCACATTTTTTTCTGCAAAAATAACACTATATTAGATACTGTACTTACTAGAGCAATTAACAATTTGGCGACTAACGAGCTCGTTAAGCTAACGATGCTTTGAACAATTGGCCACAGGTCAGGAGATTTAATGGGGATAATAAAGGGCTTTTTTTTGCTTCTATAAATCTTCTTTGGAGCGTGATATCTCAGTGGTCAGTGCACTTTTCTCTGATGCTAGAGATCCCCGGTTCGATCCCAGGCAGTGGTGATAAAGTTTCGATGTCCGAACACGCTCCATTGGCATCATTTGCAGAAGTGAACGTTATGAAGAGTGTATGTATTGTACACCGTCTGATGTATTTCGCGGAGGTTAAGACATGTTAGAAAAAAAAAACAAAGAAAGAAATCAAAGGTATCTTTTGTGAACCAAAGCCGGGACCAAAACCAACACAAAAGTAATATCTTATGCTATAGGGAACTGTTCATATCGAAACAGTCAAGGTAAACGAGCATTCGGGATTCGAGTTATTAAAATTTAACTGTTTTTCTTGCACACCAGACGCGGAAATCCATAGTTTTAGCTTGGGATAGAAGTTCTGTTCTAACCCTGGTGTTCTTAGCCAAAATCAAATATCTTCGCCTGTTTGATAAATGCACTGGTTGAATACGACCTCATATGCGCCGTCATTACTGTTTGTTTGTTTTGAGGTTTAACGTCCCCGTCAACACTGTATAGGCCATTTTGGAGACGTTGCTTCCAATTTTGTGGGGCTTGTACCCGGTTGACGTCACAGCACGTTACCTAACGTCACTAAACACAACAGTTACTGTAATGTCATCACAATATGGCGGACGTCGACAACCGAGGTGGCTGCAGTATTAAAAATCCACGCTCAGAAATGGAAGTTATGCAGTGACGTCACTAAACACCACTGTAATGCCATCACAATATGGCGGACGTCGGCAACTGAAGTGACTGCAGTATTAAATATCCACGCTCAGAAATGGAAGGTATGCAAGATAAAGAACACTATATATGGGTGTGATGGGTAGATAGAAAAATCCGTCCCTCGGATCACTGTCCGGCATCACTCGGCAAGCCTCGTGATGCCGGACAGTGACCCTCGGTACGGGTTTTTCCATCCACTCCTCACACCCATGTAAGATTCTCATAATCTGACCCTTCAGGGCAAAGGTGTAGTTGCTGTCTGTGGAAACAAATTATACGAATGAGCTTTTACACTTAAAACTATCTCATTTTGAAAATGACAATCAAGCAGTCTTTGGCTTTAATAACTCAAATACCGAAGGCTCGATTACATTGACTGCTTCGATCTTATTTGAGTCCATAGGAACAGTTTCCTATAAAATTAGATATGTATAATTTTGTGTTGGTTTTGGTCCCGGCTGGTACACAAAAGATACCTTTGATTTCTTTCTTTGTTTTTTTCTAACATGTGTTAACCTCCGTGGAAGACATCACACGGTGTACATTACATACGCTCTTCATAACGTTCATTTCTGCAAATGATGCCAATGGAACGTGTTCGGACATAAAAATTAGGCCTTCATGCGGACCGAACAGATTTTTTGTCTAAATCGCGATGGAAGTAAGGGCGAGGATTGTGGCTAGGCCCCCAGTGGAATTCGTTTCACTGACCGTCACAAGGCGGTATAGTTTTGTTATGGCTTGTATTTGACTGTGTGTACCGCTTATATTATTTTGTTTTGGATAGCCAATTGGCCATTTTCGGGGAAAGTAATTGTCCCTTTGGCTTTCTGCTACTGATGTTTCCATTAGGGTCTAGTTGTTTCATGCTTGTGTTTCTTTCCCTTTAGTGTCTCTGATAGGTGCTGTGGGTTAATTGTATCGATTCCTGATCATTGCCTTCACTTCTATTTTGAAAAAAAGAGACAATTTGCTTTATACAATAGCTTAATGTGTGGTTTGATGTACATTTAATTCGGCAAACTGAGGCTATATAGACAAGTATACAGATTTATATTTGTTCTCATCTCAATTATTTTCAGTGAGGAAAAGAACTTCATAGAAGCAGCATCCAACGGAGCATCTCTGGCCATAAGTTTGGTAGCTAACATTGCAGCTAATCTGATAGCATTTATCGCTCTACTACATTTTGTTGACAGCACATTAACATGGCTGGGACATAGGGCAGATCTGTATGAACCAGAACTCACTTTTGAGGTACAGATTTGCTAATATTCTTTATCTTGTAAAGGGTCTGAAAGAGAAATTGTTATTTTCTATATATGTCGTTGCTGGGTTGCATTTTTTTTGTTTGTTTGATTTGAGGTTTAACGTCCCCGTCAACACTGTAAAGGTCATTTTGGAGACGTTGCTTCTAATTTTGTGGGACTTTTACCCGACATTGAGATGAAATGACATCTCAAGCCCTGTCGCCCAATGAAACCAATAGGGTTTATTAGCATGGACGGTCCGCCTCGCACCGCGGTTCCTGGACAGGCTTAGATCCTCTAAGCGGTTTACCAGTACTAATGTGCGGGCCGGATTCAGCTCTGCGTGGAAGCAACATGCAGCCCATATATTTCTTCAAGCCCCTATGTGCTGGGATGCATATAACACCAACAAATTGCTGTAATATTGAGGATTTATTAATCCGCCCGAAAGTGAAGTGACTAATAACATGTATATCGTGTAAGGTGCTATGAGAATCCGTTACACCCCCCCCTCTTTTAAAGCATGCATCATAATTAACAGTATATGTATTGTATCTAGTCTTTAAATTTCACTTTAAGCAATGGATTTTGAAATGAATATTAGTACTTTGTGAAATCTCTAAACCACACAATGTATATATTTATGAATGAATGGAATCTAAAACAAATCAACATTTAGTTTGTAAACTAGTAATCCTGATTTGTCTCCAGTAAGAATGAATAAAACTCCAGTAAAGCTCCTTAGACTAGAATATACTTAATGTGTTGTTATTAGCACCATCAAAATACTGTACCAAATATAATGTTAGACACATTAACATAAAAAACAACAACAAACAAACAACAAGAAAAAATAAGACGAAACAAACAAACAACAAAAGAAACACAGAAAATATGAACTGATATATGTAGAATATGTTGTATTCAGGTAATGCCATTAACAAGCTAAGCACTTTGAAACACACAAAACACTATATCAACCTTTAACACTAGTGACACATGTATTCCAATGAATTCATTGAATACCCTGCAACATGAATTCTGTTTAACTGTATACAAAATCAGGGTCCCTGTATAGAGCTGTCTTACAAGCTCCTCTGGATGGTCTCTGATTAGAGGAAATTTCAGGTTGCTCCTTTGCTGTCTCTGTCGTTTCTCCAAGGTCCGGACCCGGAAATGAATTTGGATCAGTAACCAGACATGAATCTGGTGTGGCGGGCGCAGTTTTAGGTTCTTGGTCTTTCTTGTGGCCGTCATCACTAATTTCATGTTCAATATGCATGCCAGGATTTTCAACATGTATCGGTTCATGAACGTTTTCAGGTGTTTGGGGCAAATGTACTCTATTACGTCGGTAAATACCACCATCTTCAGTCTTAACGTTAAATGATCTGATGTTCGTTTGATTTTCAACGCGAGCTTTCTGCCACATTTTTTTTTGTTCTGTGGTTTTATTTTAACAGTATCTCCACTTTTAAGTGGGGGCAGATCTTTGGCAAAAACATCATAATGTTTCGACTGTATTAGTTTTCTCTGTTCTAAACGTCCATGAACAGTTGTTGGATTTATACTTTGTGGCTGTAGCAACTGTTTTTACTGGCATAAGAGTTTTAGTACGGCGTCCAAACAACCTTTGAGCTGGCGAGCTATCTACACCTTCTGTCGGAGTATTTCGCCAGTCCAATAGTGCCAAATAAGGATCCGCTACGGCATGCAGAGCCTTTTTTATCAAGCGTCTCGCGGTCTTTACATAATTCTCAGCTTTACCGTTTGATTGTGGATATCCAGGTGTAGTTGTCGTATGCTAAAATTCATTGGAGAGTCCAAAGACACTGAACTCCTTACTGTTAAAAGGTGGGCCGTTATCAAGATACTAACTCATCAACAAGCCCGTGCCTTCCTTTAATGGTCTTTATGACCTTGCTTGCTGTTTTCTTGAATAAACCATCAACTTCAAATTAGTAAGAGTAATAGTCAACACATATCATATAGTCTTCCCTTTGGTATTCAAATAGATCACACCCTATTTTCTGCCACGAACGAGTTAGTATCTCATGTGAGATCAATGTTTCTTTCTGCTGCTCAGTACCAAACGCATTCAATGTGCCACACTTAGAAATAAATTGTTCAATGTCACGAGCCATGTGTATGGCCAATAAACATATTGTCGAGCGCGGCTGATGCAGCCTTTAAGACCAATGTGGCTAGCATGCAACATTTTTACAATATTATCTCCAGCTCCTGGTGGAATATCGACTCTTTCTCCTTTCAAGATAATTCCGTTATGAATAGACAATTCATCTCTGAAAGTGAATTATGTGCGCATTGGCTCAGTTAGTTTTTCAGATGTTTCAGGCCATCCTTTCATTATAAGTAACTTAAATTGTTGGTACTCACCATCATATTCTCCTGCATCCTTGATTATTTTGGCAGTGCTTTCGGATATAAGAATGTAATCATGTACATTTAGCACTTCTAGATCATGTTCTGTGTTTGACCGATGTGCTATGTTAAGAACCTGGTCATTTAGCTCAGCCTGTTGACTATGTCCAGGCAGATACGCTCGAATAAGCGTGTCAACTATATACATTTGGCTACCAGGCTTGAAAACAATAGTCAAATATCTGTAACTGAAACAGCATCCTCTGCAGTCGTTTTGGCGCTGAAACAAGGGATTTCGCACATATAATTTCTAGTGGTTTGTGATCTGATCCTACCAAACCTTTGCGTCCATAAACGTAGTTTTCAAATTTTTCCATGCCGAAGACAATGCTCAGTAGCTCTTTCTCACACTGAGCATAATTCCTTTCGGTGTCAGTAAGCAAGCTAGACGCGTAAGCCACAGGTTGACCATTTTGCATTAAGCAGGCTCCAAGTCCAGTGTCACTACTATCACACTGGAGAACAGTTTGTAACTTTGGCTCAAAGTATTTAAGCACTGTTGTTGTTGTCAACACTTCATTAATTTGTTTTATGCATTCACCATGGACTGCTTGCTCCCATACACATTCAGAATCCTGTTTCAATAAGTCCCGAAGTGGCAATGTTAAATCTGACAGGTGTGGCGCAAACTTTTGTATATAGTTAACCATCCCTAGGTACCGTTGTACTCCATGTTTGTCGGCAGGTAGCGGCATGCTTTACAAAGCATCTATTTTGTTCTTGTCGGCTTCAAGCCCATCTGAACTCATGACATGTCCCATGTATGATACGTCCTTTTGTCTCAGTCGCAATTTATCTTTGTTAAGCTTGATATTCTTTTCCCTGCCCCTCTGGAAAAGAGCTTCCAAATTTTTATCACGATCAGCTAAAGCTTCTTCATCTGTGTCACCACAGCCGTAGATCAAGATTTGGTCGTGGATGGGTTTAACACCAGTCAACCCTTTCGACCATTCTTTGCATTTTTGACTTGAATCTTTGTTTGTCCTACTGGGTTTAGTTCTGACTTATTAAACATAAGTAGAGTGACACTTGTTGGCTTTAGGTGTTCCAGTTGATGGTCATGAGTAACTTGCTTTTATGTCTCTAATGGTATTACATTCGCCATAGAGCCACAGTCAACTCTTCCTTTTGATTTCCATTTGTGCAAAAATCTTGTTTTTTATTTTGCTAGGTGTCAGATGATGAGAATCTGTGAAACTATCTACATTTTCAGTGTAGAAAATATCATCTGAGTCAGCAGACTGGTCAGAGCATTGATCAGTATGAACTGATTGACTAACTGGTTTCTTTATGTGACGCTGCTGTCTGGACTTTTTGCACTCTGAAGCAAAATGATTTAATGTTACATAAGAGTTACATAGTTTGCCCCAGCCTGGACACAGTTCTTTTTTTCTAGGGTTTTGTCTACCACAATACATGCATGGTTTTTCTAGAATATCAGGTTTTAATGCCGGTTTCATGTCATATGGGTGCTTTGGTTTTATCGAAATTTTAGCTTTTTCATCTTCAGCACTTCACAAAGTTTTCACTTGCTTTGAAGATTGCTCATTTGTCCTACATATGTCTATGCAGGTCATCAGTGTAAGCTTAGCGTTTTGCAGTAGTTTTTTTTCTTCGTAGAATTGTCACTGATACCTTAAAAGAATCTTATATGGGTGTGAGGGGTGGATGGAAACATCCATCCCGAGGGACACTGTCCGGCATAACGAGGCTTGCCGAGTGATGCTGGACAGTGATCCCGAGGGACGGATTTTTCTATCCACCCCTCACACCCATATTGGATTCTTTTTCTTGCATGCCTTCCATTTCTTAAAGCGGATTTTACCAACGTCCGCCATATTGTGCTGACATTGCAGGAATGTTTAGTGACGTTGCTGTGACGTCAACCTTAACGACGGCGCATACGAGGTCGTAATCAACCAGTGCATTTATCAAACACGCGATTATATTCGATTTTGGGTCAGAACACTGGGGTCAGAACATATATTTCTATCCCAGTGTAAAATCACGGATTTCCTTGTCTGGTGTGCAAGAAATAACAATCCGATCCATGGTGAGATTGTCTTCCAAAGTTCCAAAATTGCATGTTTTGACAAGTGTTCTGACTGTCTTAAGATAAGAGTAAAAAATTCTCCAGGCTCCTGTTTTCTCGAATTAAATTTGTATCTCTCATAAGTCTCATTAGTCTCGCCAACACAATAGGTTTGAAATTTGCTTAAAAGCTCATCCATGTCATTTTCTTTTCAGCGGGCAGTGTTATGCTTTATCTTATTGCTGTTTAAGGGATTCTTCGGAATTAAAAAAAAACACAAAAAAATGAGTGTTGCTCATGTAATAAGCAGTAAATAGATAATTAGAAAAATGAAAAGGTTCTAGTGTTTCCATTCAACCCATGCAAGTCAAGTGTCCCTTATAATTGATATATTCACACTGTGTAGACCAAGACGCAAAACCGTTTTCTAAAATACACCTAGGCCTTTTCGGGTAACCTATTCAAGAAATAAAAAAGTAAGTCTTAAAAGCCTCGGCATACCAAAAAATACACTGATTTTGCCATTTGAGCCAGCGCATGACAAAATCTACAAGAACGCAAGAGCGACCAGCGAAGACTCACATCAGATTCGCGAAGTCTGATCAGAGTCTTCGCTGATCGCATGTTCCTACTATAGGCTAATATCTATTATAAGAGACATAAGCAAAAGGTCTTGTTATAATGGATGGGTGCCCAGGTTGATTGTCACACCGGTCTCATTGTAGGTTTTGTCATGCACCACCTCATTTGTTAACAACAAAAGTGCAGATCAGATCGTGCACATGCGCGGTCTGATGAGAACATTTTTGATCGCTGCTAGACTGGTCCAATACCTCTAGTTGCTGTATCCCAGGACTGTTGTTAGTATGAGCAGACCTTGTTTGTGTCTTACTGGATCTCAAAACCCGGATGCAGTCTTTCACGCGACAGGGCTCAAACTTAATTAAAAAAATCATATCCTCTGAAGGCAGGGGATTGTGAAAGCAGATTTTTAGTTGATTGCTTATCAATCGACCCAAAACGCAATAAGCTTTTCAGTGACTATCACAGACTAGTCGGTAATTTATAAATACTAGTTGCACTACTCAGATCGATGTGAGGTTAGAGTGTTTCGAAAGAAGGTTATCTGTAGAATCCGGTCTTGAATCACGGGTTGGGTTTGGCAATCAGTGTAGACCAAGATCAGATGCCACAAGGTCTACACCTTTCGCTTAAAAACTGGAATGTAAGGCTTAAACGAAACAGTTTTAGTCTTAACTCAGAGACAATTGACCCACCGGCACTCTCAGAGCTCTGATAAACATGAAGAGTGAGTGAGTGTTTCAGTTTTACGTCCCACCAACAGCTAAGGTCATACGGAGACGGGACCTCGGTTTAAAGACTCATCCGAAAGTCTGGAGAAGCCCGGAATCGAACCTGCGACCCCTGGTTTACAAGGCGAGTAGCGTAACCACTCGACCACGGAGGCTTCTAATAAACATGAAGAAGTCAGTCCTTGTATAGATGGTCAGCTTCACTCTCTATTCTGATAAAGACAATAGACTAGCCACTAGGCGTTGAAATGCATGATATGGAATTAAAATCCTCTTTTGCCCTCAAATGAACAGTGTATGAAAGTTAATCTAGTCTAGTCTATGTGGCTCAATTTTAACTAAAATTGTAGACTCAACCAAATAGACTTGCCATTACTAAGAAGATAACACATTTTTGATAAAATAAAAATACAAAAAATGATCAGACTTTTATCATCAATCTAGTAGCTACTCTAAAAACACAAATGTGCGATTTAGTGTCGCCTTTAATGGCCCAAGGGACAGCTTTTAAATATATTACGATTGCTGCATAATGACATTGTGTGTACTCATTAGAACCGCGCCAGAATTAGTAAAATGATTTAGGACCTGCACACAGTTGTTCGAAGCATTGTTAGGTAAATGAGCTTGTTAGTGGTCAAAAACAGTAAACCCTCTTTACACCGGCATTCGTTATAACGGCAAGACTCGTTATAACGGCAATTTGAATGGAATGACTACTTAGCTAAAGGCTTAGCCTCGGTTCCGATCGGCGTGGGCTCCCCTCGGGTTGGAAATGCACAAATCGAGTCCATAGTCATGAAGGGTCTTGTAATCTAATACTACAAGAAACAAATGTTATATATATATAACATTTGTTTCATGGAATAATAATGGGGAAAGGCCTTTTATTACCTAATGTACTCCTAACTGGAATTCTTTATAACGACAAAGTCTTTATAACGAGCACATACTGTCGTTAGCATTACGCAAACACGCCTATACAAATACATTGCCACCTTTATCGCCGAAAAATTGAAAATTTTATGATGAAAAATTGTGATATTTTTCTTATTTCTGCTATAAAATATAGATTGTGGGCACTCGTTAGAACCGCCTCGATGAGGCGGTTCTAACGAGTGCCCACAATCTATATTTTAGAGCAGAAATAAGAAAAAAGAGCAGAAATAAGAAAAATAACGTATACCCCCGGAAACTCCAGTTTTACTATATAAAAGTGGGGTTCAAGGGGGTCAAAATTGTATAGGCGTGTTTTCGTGATGAGGACGAGGTTCCTCTGTATTAACTGTTCTAGCAAGTACGAGTACAATACCTAAAACTCTGATATTTTTGCTAGGAAAATGCGTGTAGTTTTTGCAAATGCAAATGCTTATCATATTTTTTTCAGCCAAAAATATGAGTATATTTGACATATTGAATGATCTATACTATCGACATCATAAGTATTGAACAACTGACCCCCGGTTCATCACGAAAACATGGCTATATAATTTTGACCCCATTGAACCCCACTTTTATATAGTAAAACTGGGGTTTACAGGGGTAAACCTTATTTTTCTTATTTCTGCTCTAAAATTTAGATTGTGAGTATTTTTTAGAACTGCCTCGATGAGGCGGTTATAACGAGTACCCACAATCTATAGTTTTAGCAGAAATAGGAAAAATATTACAGATTTTCATCTTAAAAGGTTCGTTTTTTTCGACGGTTAAGTTTGCAATGCATTTATGTAGCGTGTTTTCGTAATGTTTAGACCCCACATTTCTCAATATACATGTAAAGTGAGATTTGCAAGGACATCCTGCACATACCTGTGAACATTATGTACACTAGTTAGAGAAGTATTTATATTTTTTCCTTTCCACGTGTATTTCTAGCTAATATGCTCCTACATATTTTGGCCGCTGGCATTCTTGATGGGCTGTGATTCTCAAGACTCGAGAAAGGTGGGAGCCTTGATCGGTACGAAGACATTTCTCAACGAATTTGTCGCTTATTCAGGTAAGGAAGAACATTTTTCCTTTCAGGATGGGGCTGAAATGATAATCGATTATCAGTCGATGGTCGATTAGTAATGACTGAAGATTTGACCATAATTTTACCTTTCTGGCTTTGACTCTTGCCATGTGTTATACATTTTGTATGTCTAAGGACAGACAGGCCTGAGTAAACTGTGTAGACTCAGACGAGACGCCACAAAACTCATCAGGGTCTTCACTGTTTGCGACTCATCCAGCTATTTTAGACACAGCATAGGGTACTAAATTGTACTAATAAAATAATCGATTACGGCCAAATCAGTAATGATAATCATTTAAGAGGAATTATCGATCGATTAATCGATTACCCGATTGATGATGTCAGCCTTTTGTGAGGGTAGACCACTATTTGCAAGAGTGAAAATAATGTTGAAAGGGTTGCCTTCCTTGTATACAGTCCCCATAAACCATAAGACACTAATTCTCAAATGCATTAAGATTTTAGCCATTTAAAATGACAAATTATAAAGTTACTTAGAATCATTCACCGATATGTTCACAATAAAGTATCAACATGTACATATACTCAGTTTAAATTCCTTGATCAAGAAATAAGAAGTAATTTCACACCAACAGCTAGAAATATGTCGGTATTTAGATGAAGTTTGATGGTAAGAAATGTACGCTACAATCTTCTTGTTCGTTATACCCTTCCATATAGCCCCCGCCCATAGGGGCTTGAAGAAATATATGGGCTGCATGATGCTTCCACGCAGAGCTGAATCCGGCCCGCACACTAGTACTGGTAAACCGCTTAGAAGATCTAAGCCTGTCCAGGAACCGCGGTGTGGGGCGGACCGTCAATGCTAATAAACTCTATTGGTTTCATTGGGCGGTAGGGCTTAAGATGTCATTTCATCTCAGTGTCGGGTAAAAGTCCCACAAAATTGGAAGCAACGTCTCCGAAATGACCTTTACAGTGTTGACGGGGACGTTAAACCTCAAACAAACAAACAAACAAACAAACAATATACCCTTCCATAACATCAGAAAAATCAAGAGACCGCAGCTGGCAATGACAGAAAACTTACGACGGGTGATAAAGCGGGGTTAACTGAGCATATGGTCATACATATTCTAAAGAAATGAATAGTCATTTTTAATAAAATTCAGGGTTAGTTAGAGACGACAGAAAAAAACATTTCTGAAAGTATGCAAACTTTTGTTTTGTTTTAACAAAAGCACATAACAGCTAGTCCACTTAGCTTATTGCATGTGGACAGGTATTGTAAATAAGGAACACGGGTAATATAATTTTGGTGGCACATTCGACATAAGCAATAAGTTTATTTTAACTAGACCTGTCAGTGAAACTGACTAGGGCCCCGGCAGCGCTATCAGAGGAGTAAAAATTTGTGGACGGACAGACGGACAGACAGACAGACAGACGGACGGACGGACAGAGTGATTACTATAGGGCACCCACACTTTCAGTGCGGGGCCCTAATAATATGTAATATAGTGATTTTGCTTCTATACCAAATGTGATAAACTGAAAATGTAGCTGTTCGAGTCATTTTCTTTTAGGTTTGGATCTAACTTATGTAACAGTACATTTACAGTCCTATGCTTTTTAAACTTCCTGTTGCTATTAAGCAAAAAGCCTCGGTATATACTTGTATGCATCAAAAATACTTTCCTGACAGATAAAATGCTTTCTTAAGGCAGGTAAAACATTAAAAGACATATCCTTCACATATAAACACCCTTCAACGAATTGTCTTATGTACATAACTGCCTTATCTACATAACA
The DNA here is from genome assembly GCA_963580285.1 of Lucinisca nassula. Lineage (NCBI taxonomy): Eukaryota > Metazoa > Mollusca > Bivalvia > Lucinida > Lucinidae > Lucinisca > Lucinisca nassula. Next base: position 31,968,199 of record OY757025.1, on the reverse strand, counting down.
ATCAAGTATCTAAAATTATTGATGCAACTGCGAGAATATAGTATCGAACATTATAATGCGTTTAGAGTAATACTTTTCTTTGCGTAAGTAAGTCTGCAAAATGTTACCACTTCTGTCTACCAGCTGGATGAAAGTAACATGTCTCGAGATATAAGATATAAGAAATGTAAACAAATGCATGACTGTAAATGGCAGATATGATGGTCTCGAACATTTTCATAAACGGTAAAGTGACATGTTATGCCATTATGCCACAGCACCATTTCTACCCGTTAAAATTAAAACTGCATCTGCTATTGTATTTATTGTATCTAGTTTACATAATCTATAGTAAAGCAGCATACCATACAGCATGCATATTTTATTCTAAGCGGGGATGTTTGAGTTCGATACCATAGTTTTATTAGGATAAACTGCACTTGGTGACTGTCTTTTTGGCTTTCCGCAAGTGATGTTTTCATTAGGGCTGTTGTTTCATGTTTGTGTTTCTTTCCCTTTGGTGTCTCTGATGGGAGCAGGTGGTTAATTGTATCGATTCCTGATCATTGCTTTCACTTCTATTTTGCAATGTTTTTAACATTCAAAATATGCATTTGGAAATAAAAATTGGAGTAACACGGCGAATTTTACATTGAACAATCTTCATTATGGCAAATAATATTTGGGAAAAGATTACTAGCTATGGGACTCTAATTCAGATTCGAAAATGAGTAATATTAACTCAACATTGTTATCGTTTGCAGATATGAATATAGCAAACGTTTATATCACTAAATATGTCTATATTACACAACTGAGGTTGCACAATTAAAATATTTCATTTATTAGCGGTCATCGTCAGCACATGTAACAATTAAGAAAGACTGGGGCCTGAAACAATTGATGGGCTGCATGATGCTTCCACTCAGAGCTGAAACTGCTAAGAGGATCTAAGCTTGCCCAGGCAAAGTGGTGCGAGTCGGACTGTCCATGCTTATAAACCCTATTAGTTTCATTGGAGGACAGGGCTTGAGATGTCATTTCATCTCAAGGTCGCGTAAAAGTCCCACAAAATTGGAAGCAACGTCTCAAAAATGACCTATACAGTGTTGAAGGGGACGTTAAACCTCAAATCAAACAAAAAGAAATTTTACCCTCTATTAATCACACCCGGCTTGTGAATGAAATACTCACTAGTTGCAATAATAGTCCATGAAACACATGAGCATGAATGAATTTATAGTGACCATATATGGAATAGATTTGTTTGTCCTACTATGTGATGCCACTGCTGATTAGTGCGGTTTCACAATGTGAATGCAACTAGGCAATATACAAGGTATTTTCATATTATCATATTATCTGTGTGTATTCTTGGACACAAATTAACTGTCCATGTTACCATAAATGTTTTGATAAAATATTTTCTTCCATGGCTGTTGAAATTATATTTTGAAATGAAATTATTTCTTTGTTTGAACTGAGGTTTTACGTCCCGGTCAACACTATTTAGGTCATTATCATTGTTTGGAGACGTTGCATCCAATTTTGTGGGACTTTTATCCTGCATTAAGATGAAATGATACCTCAAGCCCTGCCGTCCAAACAATACCAATAGGGTTTATATGCAGGGACGGTCCGAATAGCGCCACGTTGCCTGGATAGGTTCACCAGTACCCGTGTGCGGTTGGTTTCTGCTCTGCATGGAAGCATCATGCAGCCATATCTATTTCTCCAAGCCCAGATGGATGAGGCCATGAGCTTAACTAGATTTCAAATATAATCTTTTCTTTCTTTTGATCAGGAAGGTTAAAAGAGTTCCTATAAGACTTGTCTCCACTGAAAGTCTATCTAAGGAAGGCATCCGGCCTCATAACGTGAACTAGTCCTTGAAATGAACACCCCCATAAATCCATTTTTAGAGACAACTGGGGTTTTCGGGGGTATACATTATTTTCTTATTTCTGCTCCAAGACATAGGTTATGGGTACTCGGTTCTAACGAGCACCCACGATCTATGTTTGAAGTATAAATAAAAAAAAATCACAGAATCTCATCAGAAAAGAGGCCATTTTGGAGACTTGAAAAAAATGCACTCTATGTATCTCGCACGGGTGTTAAGGAAAGACAATCCTTTCAAAAATATTTCAGATACGGTAGTCTTGAAAGTTGCCTCTCGTGTGAAAAAAGGGCTAGAAACATACCAAATGAATAATTTTTCCTTTAATCTGAACTTATCTCGTTTATTTGTGACTGTTTTATTCTAGAGCTCGGAAAATACATCAACAACAACGAAAAATATTATAATTATATGAACAACATCACTGGCAACTATTCAGGCCTTACAGAGACATATGGATATGACGGACACATAAAACTGCTTGATACTGGTGAAGAGCTGAAAGGTGGAATTTTAACAGTAAGAAGTCATGGTCTCCTCTTTGCAAGCATTTATACATGAGCCCCGCAAAGCGAATTTGTGTCTTCGAGCATTCCGTCATGACAAATTTTAACTGCGCATGCCCAGCCATTCAGAGGGGCCAGGGATATGGCTTTCTGTCTGAAGGTTCCTCTTGATTCACTGCTTGTATGAGCGAGCAGCGAAGGTTCTGGCGAGACTGCGCGGATGCGCAGCCTCGCCTGAACCTTCGCTGTTCGCAAAGGCGATAAGTACCAAAATCGCTTGACGGGGCCCACATGATGTTTTTTTTTAGCTGATGGTGCTAAATTTAATTATTTCATACAATAGCTAGAAATAATATGAATCGGAAATCTAGCTATTTAGTGGATAAATGCATTAAAATTGTTATTTGGGGAGGTAATTTGGAGGTTTTATGGTCGAAAAATCCTTTTTACGGCGACACGCTAGCGGAACTATAAAACGAAATTTTGCAACCGTAAAACCAACGATTTACCTCCCCAAATGACAGTTTTAAATACCGTCTCCAAATCTGTTGATGGATAAAATTGTACTATTTTGCACAAAGCGACAAGCCATGTGAGCTGCGCAAAACCGAATGCTAGCCAATAAAAAGCGACGGTACGTGATGACGTCGGGTTTCGGATAGTAACGTTATATCGCACAAAATACTGTCTTAGACGTTATCCAATCAGACATCGCTTTACATACGCAAGTACATTAGAATGGATGTTCCATTATGGGCCAGCACTCGAAAAAACACAATAAAATGTGTGCAATCAGCCAGGACTCAGATCAGCGTATGCAGCCAGTCAGTCTGGTTAGAGATTTTAGTTCGCCAAGATTTTGTAGTTCCTAAGGATCATGCGAACAGCCTTGACTGATCAGACTCTGCATATTCGCAATGTGATATAAGTGTTTGCTGGTGGCACATGCATTGTTGTAGGTTTGACGTGCGCTGGAATGTTTTGATTTAGTTTTTGATCATCTGCATCTTGTTTAATTAACTCTTTGGCAATCAAATCGAAATTAGTGAGCACGGTGGCTTTCCGTCGCTGATGTCCACGTGACACTCACGGAGTTGTAAAAATCCTGATAGCGATTATTTAGCTGCGCAATTCTTGCTGCTATGATGCCAGAGGGTTATCCATCAGACACCACAAAACGCAGCATCTGATCAGGATATACACTGTTAGCAGCATCATATGAGGAATGTAAGGGTCAGACAAAAGTTTAATTCTCCGTTAATGTCTATTTTCCAGCTCAGAGATAATCAACTCCACCAGTACTCTGATTTTGGCTTTATTGCTTTTCCAGGGAACATTCATTCTTATCTTTGGCACAGATATGATCGCAGATTTTAAGATACATCTTACAAAATTTTAAGACTGTGCGATGGTTCATGAATGGTTTGATAATTACTGGCTCGCTAGGTCAAAAAATTCTATGTTTTTAGACTGTTACATGTATGCACAGTGGTGAACGGTAATTAAAGTGTTTTCTGTCGTTGTGTATGATCGTCATCTCACTGCACCAAACAATGAATATGTTTTTTTATTCTTTTTTTTTTCCTGGCAATTATCTATATATAAACGACCTAGCTTCGCGTGGAAAGTACATGTAAATGAATCTTATTTGCTTTCAAATTTTAAACCTGCAGCACAAGTTTTGCAGTCTAACCATAGCGACATTCTTTTTCAGGATAGAACAGTAGTAATAGCAACCTACGCTCTCTGTGGCTTCTCAAATATTGGTTCAATAGGAATCATGCTTGGAGCCCTTGGGGCGATGGCTCCCAACAGAAAAAGAGACATTACAAAAATTGTTGTACGAGCTATGATAGCTGGAAATGTTGCTTGTTTTATGACAGCATGTATAGCAGGTAAGTACATAACCAATAAGTACGCAGTGTGTCAGCGTCGTTGCAACGTCATGACGTTGCAGCGACGTTGATGTTATGTTACTTTAACCTTATGCACCCGGTAGGTACCCGTTTGCAGACTTCTGGAATGATTTTATAGTCACTGGGAAAGTTTCTTAAATCAGAATGCATTTCTTTAGCATTGCTGCTGTCTGTTTTAACATCAGCGTCTACTAAATAAATCACTGCTGTTAACAATGAACTATGATATTCTAATGCACTTGCGCATGTGATGCGACGTCTTATTGAATGACGTCAAAATACTGTCGGAAACCCGACGTCACCACGTAAAGTCGCTGCCCATTGGCTGGCATTTGGTTTTACGCAGCACACAGAGCATGCTTAGTTTGTGTGTTTGAAACGAGGTTTAACGTCCCCATCAACACCATTTAGGTAATTTTGGAGACGTTGCTTCCAATTCTTTGGTTCTATTACCCGACATTGAGATGAATTGACATCTCAAACCCTGCCGCCAAATGAAACCAAAAGGCCTATATGCATTGGACAGTCTGGCTCACATCTCTTTGCCTGGGCAGGCTTAGTCCTTCTGAACCGTTTACCAGTACTCATGTGTGTTCAGTTTCAGCTCTGCGTGGAAGCATCATGCAGCCCATTCTATTCTTTAAGCTCCTATGGGCGGGGGGAACACATCTGCAAAATAATACCGTTTTAACAAAACAAGCGAATAAGTGCAATAGAATAAGGATAACTACTACAAAATTGTCATTTGGGGATGGTAAATCGTCGGTTTTACGGTCGCAAATTCCATTTTACGGCTCCAACGCGTCGCCATAAAACGAAATTTCCGACCGTAAAACCGCCGATTTACCTACCCAAATGACAATTTTGAATATAGTATTCCCTCAAATGACTCGATGGTTATTTACCAAAGCTGACGTCCCTGTTATAAGCAATTGTTCACATAGCTGTAGATAAGAAATAGTTGTGGTTAACATAATTTAGCTTTATTTTGAAAATTTATGTTATCGATTTGGCGATTTTACGTACTTTTATTCTATCTTCTAGCTCAGAAGAAATACCCCTTAGTCATACCCATTATTGATGCACGGGTGATACCATGTTCAACACTTTTTGGCTCTAACTATCACAGCTGAGAACAACTTTCCTTAGTTCCGAGGGTATGTGGAACATTGAAGATTGACTGCATGAGGAATGTCTAGAATTGTCTGATGGAACGCATTTGCCCCGAAACAAAATGATAGTCGAGAATCTCAACGGCGATGTAGACGACCAATTGTGACCTTCGACTTTTACCTAATGACTCAGTCAATGGAAAAGTTTCTTTTTTAAGACCTTAAAAATAGAAGTAAGGACAGTGATCAGGATTTGATAGAATTAGGCTGCACGATGCTTCCACGCAGAGCTATATCCGACCCGCAAAGGAGTACTGGTGAACCGCTTAGAGGATCTAAGCCTGCCCAGGCAAAGCGGTGCGAGTCTGACCGTCCATGCTTACAAATCGGGCGACAGGGCTTGAGATGTCATTTCATCTCAAAGTCCCCCCCCCCCCAAAAAATTGGAAGCAACGTCTCCAAAATGACCTTTTCAGTGTTGACGGGGACGTTAAACCTCAGATCAAACAAACAAACCAGTACTCATCTGCGGTCAGTTTCAGCTCTGCGTGGAAGCACCATGCAACCCAATCTATTTAACCAAGCCCCGATGGGGCGGGGGTCCAAAAAACCGCCTTGGAACAGTTAGAAAAAAGTGTTAAATCGATTGTACGCTGCAACAATGGCCGACCTTGCTTTTAAATAATTTGTTCAGTCAAATATTAGGTTATTATCGCTTCGTGTGTGAAGTTTAAGCATCCACGCTTATACGAGCCTTCCCCTTCGTAAAAGCGTTCAACTACCGTAAAAATGTGTAAGCAATGCCGCATCAACGTCGACGTTGTCGTTGATGCTGCGTTGCTTGAGCGTCATGTGCCAATTGGGATATTTTACGCATGTTAACATTTTCTTTTCCAGGATTGTTGTACGAAGGACCAATCTAGATGAATCGTTATTCACGATGAGACACTTACACTACCAGAATAGGTCTTGTGTTTAAGGCTGGCTAATCAGAGCTGAAAAGATAATCGATTATCAGTAGTGCAATTGCGAACAATAATCGATTAGTAATCGCTGAAGATTTGTTCATAAGTTTAACCTTCTGGCTTTTTGTCCGAGCATGGCTCTTGCCATATGCTATACATAACGGTATGTTTTTGGACAGACAGGCCTGAGCAAACAGAGTAGACCCAGATGAGACGCCGCATTCTGCTGCGTCTCATCAGGGTCTGCACTGTTTGCCACCATCATCACAACATTGGGGAAAAAATTGTACTCACATATATGTAGCAAAGAATCGATTGCTTGCAAATTAATAATGATGATCATTTCTGTGCATTTTATCGATCGATTAATCGATTGTGCGATTAATTGTGCTAGCCTTACTTGTGTTGGTTTATAAATGGGATACGCTACGTTTGGGTTTCTATAAAAGGAAGCCGTGCAGTTTGGTTATAGGTTCACACATGATCGCATGTGCGTGGAACCTCGGAGGCGAATAAAAACATTGTAACGTTACATGCTTTGTGTGTGATAATTTTGTAAAAAAATTCAGCATGTGAAAGACGAAAATAGAGAAAATCAGCTAACCAATACGAACCTGAATCTAAAATACAGAAGAGGTGGTAGGAGTTGTCTTCAAGTTTTTTTATTGACGTAGTATTTTTGAAATTTTACAAGCTGGCTTTTGCTTACTTAAACATATCGAGATTCTGGATTTAGCGATATTTTATATTTTTATGTCTTTGTTTAGTAGATACTTGTTTATAGAGAGACTGTGAATCATATTTTGCTATATGTATACATTTTTTCAGAATCGTAAAATAAAGTATATTTGCTTTTCTTTCTAACGTGGCTCTGTGAGCAGAGGCACGTCAGAAAGAAAAGCAAATATACTTTATTTGGGTCATACGGGTAAGAACATTTACTCTAAAAATCGGACCGCAACGGGCCTCAGTGGATTAGTGTTTAAAATCGATGGCTCTTAAGCATTTGTTTTCTCACCGCTATGCGTTCGAGCATCGCACGGATCACATTTGAAACGCCAATTCTGTAATGGAAGATCAGGTGGTTTGTCTCCAGAAAGTTCGGTCTGAGTAACGAACAGGCAGATATACATAAGTAAATAATTTTGAAAGTTTCGTCAATGGAATAAACACAAAGTTGAGATTCCACCTGTTTATCACATAACTTATTAAATGAGTTTGGCCTTCATGCGGACTGAACAAATTATTTGTCTAAATCGCGACGGAAGTAAGGGCGAGGATTGTGGCCACGTAAAATCGATTTAAGCCCCCCAGTGGAAATCTTCCACTGACCGTTCCAAGGCGGCTCTTCTGTGGCGATTTATTTATGTTGTTGTTTGTTACTTACTGTGTGTATCACTTGTGTCTTTTTATTTTGGATGGCCATATGGCCATTTTGTGGGAAAGTAACTGTCCTTATGGCCTTCCTTTGTTTAGGTTTCCATTATGGTCTGGTCGCTTAATGTTTGTATTTCTTTCCCTTTGGTGTCTTTTATGGGTGGAGTAAGTTAATTGTATCAATTCCTGATCTTTGTTTTACTTCTACTTTTTATATGCGTTTGGTAATTGCAACATTGTATCATAACAATACATTACGAACGTAAAGTCATGGCGTTTATGGGCCGTGACTATGTTTTCTTGGACGAGGGTTATATATAGAATCTTACACGAATGGTAATCTCAAATGAAATAGATGAAACGAGCCTTTGTTGAGTTTCATCATCTTCATATGAAAATACCAAGAATGTGTAAGATTCTGTTTATCATATAACGATTTTACATCACGTAAACAGGTCCGTGTAATAAACACCCATTTAAACCAACTTTATTTAGAGAAAACTGGGTTTTGCGAGGCATACATTATTTTCTTATTTCTGCTCCAAGACATAGGTAGTGGGTACTCATTAGAACCACATCACTGAGGCGGTTCTAACGACCACCCACAACCTATGTTTGGAGTATTAATTAGCAAAATGTCACAGATTTTCGTCAGGAAAATAACAGTTTTGAAGATATTTGTTTGTTTGTTTGTTTGAGTTGAGGTTTAAAGTCCCCGTCAACACTGTATAGGTCATTTTGGAGACGCTGCTTCCAGTTTGGTGGGACTTTTACCCGACATTGAGATGAAATGACATCTCAAGCCCTGTCGCACAATGAAACTAATAGGATTTATAAGGTCCCCTAAGCTGTTTACCCGTACTCGTGTGCGGTCGGATTTCAGCTCTGCGTGGAGGCACCATGCAGCCTATCTATTTCTTCAGGCCCCGAACGACGGGGCCGTTTTGAAGATATAAAATATATATTATTTTCACAAGGATGCGTTATCGTAATGATTCGAATTTTATCACCGAAGAAGTTCCATCATGTGAACAAGTCCGTGAAATGAACACCCCCTTACACCCCACTTTGTATAGAGAAAACTGGGGTTTACGGGGGTAAACAATATTTTTCTTATTTCTGCTCCTAGACATAGGTTGTGGGTACTCGTTAGAACCGCCTCAATGAGGCGGTTCTAACGAGTATCCACAACCTATGTTTGCCGTATAAATAAGAAAAATATCACAGATTTTCGTCAGAAAAGTAGCCATTTTGGAGATGTAAAAATTGCACTATATCGCACGGGTGTGTTATCGTAATGGAAACATTCAGTAGGAAATCTAGAGTTGTCACTGACAGTAGCCAGTAACGATGTGATTTACATGTAGTAATATCAATTATTCTAACACAGCGCGCCTATATAGGCAATGGAAAATAACTGTGTTTTATTCTACAACAAATCACGGCAAGGAAGAGCGTGACGAGTGACGTCATTAAAATAGCAAATTTATGACGTCATTAGTCGATATCCTTGACGTTAGACGGTGTAACGTCATTTTCTCGCATCGAAAACTTTAGAAAAGGGTATAAATGCATGTGTTTCAGTCGATAATTTTAGCGGGATTTCTTCTAACAATGGCGAAAAGTTGTGAGATTTTGAAGGAATCAACAGCATTATTGCCGATTTTCAGTCCGTTAGAATCGAAATAGACCAGCTCTAGTTTGTGATTTGTTGAGTAATAAATCACAGTTTGTCGATCAGTTGTAAGTAGACAAATCACGCGCGCTACGCGCTCGTGATTTGATCTACTTTACAACTGATCTCCAAACTGTGATTTATTACTCAACAAATCACAGTTAGAGCTGATCTATTTCTTAATTTTAATAGCAGGTTGGTATTTTATAATAACTGAAGGATAGTTGTTTTTCAATGCTCTTTAAAAACCTATGTTGTGGGAATTTATTAGAACCGACGAGGCGGTTCTAATAAATACCCACAGCATTAGGCCTGTGTGGAGAGTTGAGGAAAACCATCCTTCAGGTATCACAAAATACACACCTTATCTGTTGCTATGATATATGATCTTAGCCACGTTTGTTTTATGTAATGGCGTTGTTAAACTCTCAAACGTGACGTCGTAATATAAGTTTTATTTCAACATGATTTTTATGTTTTAGAACATATGTTTATATTTTTGTGAAAAAAAATGTTGTACATTCCAGAGAAGTAACTTTACCCATTATACATGCATTTTATATACATTTTTATAATGTTTTATTACTAAATGCTTTCATTCAATTTGCATAATTTTAACTTAGAAAATGTTCATGAACTGTCAAAACATTCCCGTAGTTTGTATGTTAAAATAGCAGGCAACTGACTTCCGGTGCGTTTACAGTTCCTGTTGAACTATTGCAGGCAATACCTTGTAGACAACATGTGAAAAAGTGTGTATTATCATCGCCCCTGTAACCCCAACCCACCCACACACACACACACACACACACACTTACTTTATATAGAGAAACCTGGAATTAACAATAGAAAGCATTGATTTTCTTATTTCTGCTCCAAAAAATAAGATGTGTGTGGGTACTTGTTGGAACTGCATCAATGAGCGTTTCTAAGAGTACCCACCATATTTGTATCATACTGCTAAAAGAACAAATTGAGAAAAAGTAGAAAACGGTAAAAAAGTGCTGCGGTTGGTTGGTTTTAATTAATAACAATACTGTTCTTATTGATAATGTTTACCTTAAATTTCCGGGACCCCCACCACTGGAGCTTGGAGAAATAGATTGGGCTGCATGGTTCTTCCACGCAGAGTTTTAACCAACCGCACATTATTACTGGTAAACCGCGTAGAGGGTCTAGACCTGTCCAGGCAGATTGGTGCGAGTCGGGCCGTCCATGCATATGAACCTATTGGTTTCATTGGGCGGCAGTGCTTGAGATGTCATCTTATATCATTGTCGGGTAAAAGAACCAGAAAAATTGGAAGCAGCCTCCAAAATGACCTATATTGTTTTGAGCGACAAAACCTTAAATATCCGGAGTTATTTACAGTTTTCCATTATTTGGAGTAAAGACGTTTTGCTTTAAAGACCACTTTTGAACAGTCCCTAATGGAATTATACTGTATGTATTTGGTTCTATTTTCCCATAAAACTAGGGGTTTTATTAAATATTTGCGAATCTATAACATAACATTTGGTGTCATGGTTAATCCTTTCAACCCGGTAGAACTCTAAAGATACCTATGCAAACACTGTAGATCAAATGAGACGACTCGTAATGAGCAATATCATCAGGGTCTACACTGTTTGCTATCCACTACATCAACAAGAATGAGCATGTTCGAATTCAATGATGGGAGAGTCTACTCTATAAACTCACGGGGAAATCATCTGGCGCTTCAGTATTTGCTCACATGTACGCAGCTGTCCCATTATTTAGAAGTTTAGTTATTTACATTTTATTTTGAGATAAACAGATGATTTAATTATTTTTGTAATTTTACTTTATTGTAATAAAATTTTAACAAATCAACAATAGTTGTTATTGATATATAGCCATACTGGGTGTTACATCACGTAAACAAGTCCGTGAAATGAACACCCCCTAAACCCCACTTTATAGAGAGAGAACTGGGGTTTACTGGGGTATACTTTATTTTCAGCTCACCTGACCGAAGTTCATGGTGAGCTTTTGTGACCGTGAAATGTCCGGCGGCGTCATTCTTCGTGCGTGAGTAAACTTTTCTTGTGAGCACTCTAGAGGGATCAGTTTTGGTCCAATCATCATCAAGGTCAGTCAGACCGATCATCATGACAATATCTAAGTCAGGTTCAAATATGGGTCATGTCGGGTCAGAATGTAGGTCAGCAGGTCAAATCATAGAAAAACTTAGTGAGTACTCCAGAGGCCACGGTTTTGGTTCAATCGTCATCAAACGTGGTCAGAACGATCATCCTGACAATACCTGGGTCGAGTTCGAATATGGGTCATGTCGGGTCAAAAAGTAGTTCAGTAGGTCAAATCATAGAACAAATCTTGTGAGCGCTCTGGAGACCACAGTATTGGTCCAATCATCATTAAACATGGTCCGAGTCATCATCATGACAATATCTCGGTGAAATAGAAGTAAATATAATGATCAGGAATCGATACAATTAACCCACAGCTCCCATCAGAGACACAAAAAGGAAAGAAACACAAACATGAAACAACAGACTCTAATGGAAACATAAATAGTGGAAAGCCAAAAGGAGAGTCACTTTCCCACAAAATGGCCAATTGGCTATCCAAAACAAAAAATATAAGCGACACAAACACCCAAGACAAACCATAACAAAAGTTCGAATATGCGTCATGTCGTGTCCCAAAAGTAGGTCAGTAGGTCAAACCATAGAAAAACCTTGTTAAGCCACAGTTTTGGTTCAATCATCATCAAAATTGGTCAGAACGATCATCTTGACAATATATGGGTCAAGTTAGAATATGGATCACGTCGGATCAAACATAGGTCAGTAGGTCAAATCATAGAAAAACCTTATGAGCACTCTAGAGGGCACCGTTTTGGTCAAAGCATCATCAAACTTGGTCAGAAGGATCATCTTTCAAACTCCCGGTCAAGTTCAAATATGGGTCATGTCGGGTCAAAAAGTAGGTCAATAGGGCAAATCATAGAAAAAAACCTGTGAGCATACTACAGGCAACAGTTTTGGTCCAATGATCATCAAACCTGCTCAGAATAATGATCTTTACAATATCTGAGTCAAGTTCGAATGCGGGTCGTGTTGGGTAAAAAAGTAGTCAGTAGGTCAGATCATAGAAAAACATTGTGAACACTCTGGAGGCCACAATTTTGGTCCAAACATCATCAAGCTAGCTCAGAATAATCATCTTGACATTGTCTGGGTCACGGCTCATGTCGGATCAAAAAATAGGTCAGTAGGTCAAATCATAGAAAAATCATGTGAACACTCTAGAGGCCACAATTTTGGTCCAATTATCATAAATCTTGCTCAGAATGATAATCTTGATATTTTCTGGGTCAAGTTCGAATATCTGTCATGTCGGATCAAAACGTAGGTTAGTAGGTCATTTTGTCATAACTTTCGAACCGTTTGAGATAGAGCCTTCATATTTGGCATGTAGGTGCCTTGTGACAAGGGCTTTCCACTCATACAAAACGTTTTGACCTGTGACAGTGAAATTTGACCTACTTAGTATATAAATCCAGAAAAGTATATAAACGCAATGACTTCAGCACCCAATTTCGTAAAATCATTCGATATAGAAAGATTGGGTACAGCATAAATGTTATATGACAGACTACATGCATGGTAGTTAACCCAATCACGATTGACAAGTTTACTTTCCTCTTTAATTGCACGCCGGTGGGTCAGGCATCCGATTTTAGGACGGTTCCGGCGTAAAGGCTTTTTAAACGGCATGAAACTAAATTAAAATGGATTGAACTATTGCAGACGCCTTTGTCATTGGGCTTTAATGACAACATTTATCATGAGGGTAATATATCTAAAATGCCCGACTTTGATATTTTCGCGCTTCTGGACTGTCGAAAGCGTAAAACTAGACCGTACGGCACCAGAAAAAATGGTAATTATAAATGTGAATTACATGCTTTTAAAAGAAACAATACCAGACTGAAGTGACTGTCCATAATATTATTGAAACATGGACGCCACCAAATGCTTGTTTTTCTAAGTTCATTACCCATTTCTGTATTACGGATTCTGGATACCGAGGCGAATGAATTCTACGATAATTCTAATCAGTTATATGACTCTGCTCTTTTAACTAGAAGTTATACTCAGCATGCTCTTCGTCCTTTCATCGATTCTGAAATTAATCACAAACGTAATTACATCAAAGTAGAAAAAATACATCAAAATACACTTCATTAATAAGGGTTTGTATTTTATAGATTTGCCTAGCATCTTCCGGGACGGTTCGGTTATTTCATCCATTCCTGTTTATTTTCAAAATACTAAAACACCCATAATTTGCTATAAATACAATAAACATGCTAGATCTGTCATTTTTAATTTCAATAAACTTGTTTCTGATCTTGATATTGACACTAACACTCCTGATACATGTGACTGTAAAAATTCAGTGTATTGCTTTCCTGCTGCTGGTCATATCATTACTGGCAATTTAAAAACTATTCCTGATTTTAGGATACGTTATATAATTTCTAAAGGACCGCAATATCGATTTCCTTCTCAAATTGATTTTAAAAAAGGTAGAGATGAAATCGCTGCTGCCTTGAATGAAATTGGTAATCGATGGTGTAAACAAGAGTATGTTGAGCATAATGCTCTTAAAGAATGGAAACTTAGCATTCTGAAATCAGTGAACAAACGCATTTCTTTATATTCGACAAATACGAACTTATTACCTCCTAAACCTAAGACGTCTTTACGTCACCTTAAACTAGGTATTCAAGAATTTCATAGGAAGTTTGTTTTGGCTCCAGCTGATAAGGCCGCTAACAGTGTTGTCGTTGTTTGACGGTTTCACTATGTTAACACTCTTCAGCAAGAACTTGGTAGTACTAAGGCCTATGAACTTCAGCCTTTAGCTGTAGAGAGGGCTTTAGTTGATGACCATATTTGTCATTCAGCCACCAAAGTAGAAGTAAAACAAAGATCAGGAATTGATACAATTAACTTACTCCATCCATAAAAGACACCAAAGGGAAAGAAATACAAACATTAAGCGACCAGACCATAATGGAAACCTAAACAAAGGAAGGCCATATGGACAGTTACTTTCCCACAAAATGGCCATATGGCCATCCAAAATTAAAAGACACAAGTGATACACACAGTAAGTAACAAACAACAACATAAATAAATCGCCACAGAAGAGCCGCCTTGGAACGGTCAGTGGAAGATTTCCACTGGGGGGCTTAAATCGATTTTACGTGGCCACAATCCTCGCCCTTACTTCCGTCGCGATTTAGACAAATAATTTGTTCAGTCCGCATGAAGGCCTCCTAACTCATCAGTGCAACATCTCCGTGAACACAGAAATCAAAGAACCACAGAGGTGAGACAACGGTGAGGACTCGACAGCAAGAAACCACTGAAATGCTGGAGCAAAAGAAAACCAACAGTTAGACTCCGATGAGCCTGACCAGAGACAGAGCATCAGGCACCAACCAACATTATCTCTTTAATTTTCAATAAGCCTTTACGTTGGAGCCGTCATAGAATCTGAGGCCTGACCCACCGGCGTGCAATTAAAGAGGGAAGCAAAGTTGCCAACCGTGATTGGGTTAACTACCATGCATGCAGTCTGTCGTATAATATCCATGTTGTACCCAATCTTTTTATATCGAAGAATGATTTTACGAAATTGGGTGCTGAAGTCATTGCGGTTATATATTTTTCTGAATTTATATACTAAGTCACCATAAAATTCGGGTTCTTCTTCTTCTTCCGGTTTCGCCTTAACCCCCGGAGGGGACACAGACGGTGTATTACATACACTCCAGTTTTGCAGGATGAAAGCCTACACAGTAATCATGTAATTACGGTAGGGTTCTTTAACCTGCACAGGGGATGGTTCTCCCTGCACAGGGGGCCTCCAGTTAACGTCCCGATCCGAAGGACGGTGCACTTTATGACATTCATCCCTGCAAATGATGCCAATGGAGCGTGTTCGGACACCGAAATTTTCACACCGCTGCCGGGGATCGAACCCGGGACCTCTAGCATCAGAGGCAAGTGCACTAACCACTGAGCTATCACGTTCCGATAGACCTTGTTGCAGAAGAGATTTAAGTCCAATATTGAATTTTGAAATTAAATCAGAATGGCGTCTATAAAATTTTGAAAAGGCTTTGCGTAGTTTATGGTACCGATAACCCTGATTAAGAAGTTTAGCCGTTAATAATTTATTACGAGTGTTGAAGTCAGTTACATGACTACACACTCTAGCAAATCGAATTAATTGCGAAATATAAACGCCATAGGATGGCGCACGAGGAACATCACCATCCAAAAAAGGAAAATTTACAATCTCAAAATCAAAGTCATCGCGTTTATCATAAATTTTGCACGAAACAAATCCATCTACAATAGATAGATGTAAATCCAAAAACGGGGCCTCGGTATCAGAAGAATTTGCTTTATTTAACTGAAGTTCTAGGGGGTAAATCTGACTGATCAAACCATCAAAATAGGTATTATCAATATTTAATAAATCATCTAAATATCTAGAAGTAGAGCTAAAAGCTTCAATAATTTCAGATTGGTTATAAATGGAAAGCGACAAAATGAAGTCTCTTTCATAACAATACAAGAACAGATCAGCCACAAGAGGTGCGCAATTAGTACCCATCGGAATACCCACAATTTGTCTAAATAACTTAGTACCGAATCTAATATAAATATTGTCAAGTAGAAAGGTGAGGGCATCACACACTTTCTGACATGACCAAAGTGTATAATTCTTATGCCCTTTAGAAGTGAAAAATGCATTTCTGACATTACATGCAAGATAGAGAGAATCTTCTCTGTGAAAAGCCCATTCAATTAAATCATTAAGCTTTTCTTTTATAAGATTATGAGGAAGTGTAGTGTAAAGAGTGGAAAAATCGTAGGTAGACAGACTAGAAGCACGAAACTGTCTAGATTTCAATTTATTTAAAACCTCACTCGAATTTTTTATAGACCAAAACAGATTTCTTCCTGATCTTTCAAAGACTTTATCACAATATTTAATTACATGCGTTTTAATAGCAGTAAGACAGGAAGTTAATAATTTAGAAAGTTCAGTGGTAGTGCAAGAACTAGAATTTGCAATAAACCGTGCTTTGTAAGGTTTTTTATGAAGTTTTGGTAACCAGTATAGCGTAGGAAGCTTGTCTTGGCCTTCGTTAACACACACAGCAAACTTGGTGGCTGAAAGACAAACATGTTTATCTACTATAGCTCTCTCTTCAGCCAAAGGCTGAAGTTCATAGGCCTTAGTACCACCAAGCTCCTGCTTAAGCATGTTAACATAGTGGAGCCGTCACACAACGACGACGTTGTTAGCGGCCTTGTCTGCAGGGGCCAAAACAAACTTATGAAATTCTTGAATACCTAGTTTAAGATGACGTAAAGACGTCTTGGGCTTAGGAGGTAATAAGTTAGTATTTTGAGAATAGAAAGAAATGCGTTTATTCACTAGTCTTAAAATGCTAAGTTTCCAGTCCTTTAGGGCTTTATACTCAACATACTCTCGCTTACACCATCGATTACCGAATTCATTCAAGGAAGCAGCGATTTCATCTCTACATTTACTGAAATCAATTTTAGAAGGAAACCGATATTTCGGTCCTTTAGAAATTATATTCCTTATCCTAGAATCAGGAATAATTTTCAAATTGCCAGTAATTACATGACCAGCAGCAGGATAGCAATACTTTGAGTTTTTACAATCACATGAATCAGGAGTATTAGTATCAATATCAAGATCTGAAACAAGTTTATTGAAATTAAAAATGATAGATCTAACAGGTTTGTTATATTTATAGCAAATTATAGGTGTTTCAGTATTTTGAAAATAAGCAGGAATGGAAGAAAGCACCGATCTCTCACGGAAGATACTGGGCAAATCTATAAAATCCATACCCTTATTAATGAAGGATATGTTGAAGAAATGACGTTTAAGAATAATTTCAGAATCAATGTAAGGACGGAGAGTATGCTGAGTATAGCCTCTAGTGAAGAGAGCCGCATCATATAACTGATGAGAACTATCGTAGAATTTATTCGCCTCGGTGTCCAGAAGACGTAAAACAGAAACGGGTAATGAACTTAAAAATGAAAGCATAGAGTGGCGTCCATGATTTAATAATATAATTGACAGTCACTTCAGTCTAGTATTGTTTCGTTTAAACGCACGTGATTTACGTTTAAAGTTACCATTTTTCCTGGTGCCGTGAGATCTAGTTCTTCGTTTTCGACATTCCAGGAGTGAGAAAATATCAAAGTCCGGCATTCTGAAAATATTACCCTCATGATAAATGTTGTCATTAAATCCCAGTGGAAAAGGGGTCTGTAAAAATTTAATCCATTTCAGTTCAGCTTCGTGTCTTTTGATTATTTTGAATCTAGATGTAGAATTTGCATCGTAATAAAGTTTTTCCACTGGTTGTATAATAATGTTATTTACAGAATGACCTGTACGTCGAAAGTGACGGTACAAGAAAGTGTCAGTTTTCTTAGGCTTACTCATTCTACGATAATGCTCGTTCAATCTAGTTTTAAGCATGCGGTTAGTTTGACCGACGTACTGCATATTACAGTTTGCAGCACGTCAAGTAATTAGATAAATTAAATCTGTAGACTGTCATGTCAAATCAGACATGTTAACTACAGAGAAGCGTCTACCGTTTACAGATGAAGTAACGGTAGACGCAGTGCTTAAATGCGAACAACATCTGCACCTCTTGGCATTGCACTTAGAAATACTAGGATACATTCCACTTCTTTTCCACGGATTAGTATATTTTCGAAGGATGGGTGATTTGAGAGGAGATAGTCTTATACGAAGACTACTCCCAAAAACATTGGTATTGCCTGCTCCTTTGAGATTAACTGAAGTTACAGAAGACAAATTTAAGGGTCTAACCAATACCGAAGGCAACATAGTATTAAAGTTCTTAATAGAATGGGGAATCCGTACAGAAGAAGCAGAGTGTAACCTAAGGGGTGATATTGATATTTTAAATGTATTTGTAATACTCATTTTGGATAATAAGGTTGTGATACCGTCAAAACTAAAGCGATGTTCATACCGGTTATTAAATAAATAAAATTACTGAAGAAGATTCCTTCGAATAGAAGGAAGGTACAACAAAAGCCCACAAAACATCCTAGTCTACTTAAAGTACAGGGATGTCAAACAAGCAGTTGTTATACAACGAGGAACGAACATCGGTTTAATAATGACCTTCAACAGGTATCTAAAGGATGTCAATTGATGGAACAGTGAAAAGCAATTGCATAAGCAATCCCTGAGGATTGGAAAAATGAGAGCATTAAATGCATGTACGGGGAGACCTTTTACAGCCGCCACACGGCACAAACAAAACAGCCCTGATATGCAAAGTAGAAGTAAAACAAAGATTGTAAATTTTCCTTTTTTGGATGGTGATGTTCCTCGTGCGTCATCCTATGGCGATTATATTTCGCAATTTATTCGATTTGCCAGAGTGTGTAGTCATGTTTCTCACTTCAACACTCGTAATAAATTGTTAACGGCTAAACTTCTTAATCAGGATTATCGCTACCATAAATTACGCAAAGCCTTTTCATAAATTTATAGACGTCATTCTAATTTAATTTCAAAATTCAATATTGGACTTAAATCTCTTCTGCAACAAGGTCTATCGGAACCCGAATTTTATGGCGACTTAGTATATAAATTCATAACAATATATAACCGCAATTACTTCAGCACCCAATTTCGTAAAATCACTCATCGATATAAAAAGATTGGGTACAACATAAATGTTATACGACAGACTGCATGCATGGTAGTTAACCCAATCACGGTTGACAACTTTGCTTCCTTCTTTAACTGCACGCCAATGGGTCAGGCCTCAGATTCTATGGCGGTTCCAGCATAAAGGCTTATTGTGGTTGGTACCTGATGCTCTGTCTCTGGTCGGGCCCATCGGAGTCTACTTGATGGTTTTCTTTTGCTCCAGCATTTCAGTGGTTTCTTGCTGTCGAGTCCTCAACGTTGTTTCATCTCTGCGGTTGTTTGATTTTTGTGTGCACAGAGATGTTGCACTGATGAGTTAGGGAGCCTTCATGTGGGCAAAACAAATTTTTTTGTCTAAATCGCGACGGAAGTAAGGGCGAGGACTGTGGCCACGTAAAATCGATTTAAGCCCTCCCCCACCCCAACCCCACCCCCACCCAGTGGAATTCGTTTCACTGACCGTTCCAAGGCGGTTCTTCTGTCGCGGTTTATTTTTGTTATGGTTTGTCTTTGAGTGTAAGTATCGCTTATTATGTCTCCCCCGAATTTTTTTTTTCGGAGCGACATATTGTTTTTTCCCCGGGCGTCTGTCTGTCTGTCCGTCTGTCTGTCCATCCGTCTGTCTGTCTGTCCGTCTGTCAAAAATTCGTGTCCGCTCTATAACTTGAAAACCGTTCGAGCTATCTTCACGAAACTTCATATGAATATTAATCAATATTAGACGACGTGCAGAGCCCAAGAACTATAACTCCCGCATTTATAGTTTTTGGGTTATCCCCCTTGGAAGTTTGTCGGTATGTATATATGTATGGGCAAATCGTGTCCGGTCAATAACTTTCTTATTTTCAGATGGATTTTGAAATTACTTGGCAGAAATATTAAGCACCATGTGACGATATGTGGCGCGTATAACGCAGGACGGTACCTCAAAGGTCAAGGACATACTTAGAGGTCAAAGGTAAAAAAGGGGCCTTTTTTCGTGTTTGGAAAATAACTTTCTTATTTTTAAATGGATTTTGAAATTACTTGGCAGAAATGTTAACCACCATGAGACGATGTGTTGCGTGCATGACCCAGGTTGGTACCTCAAATGTCAAGGTCATACTTAGAGGTCAAAGGTAAAAAGAGGCCTTTTTTCATGTTTTGTCAATAACTTTCTTATGTTTATATAGAATTTGAAATTGTTTGACAGAAATGTTAACTATCATGAGATAATATGTTGCTCGCATGATTGAGGTTGGTACCTCAAAGGTCAAGGTCATACATAGAGGTCAAATGTAAAAAAGGGGCTTTTTCGTGTTTGGTCAATAACTTTCTTATTTTTTAGATGAATTTTGAAATTGCTTGGCAGAAATGTTAACTACCATGAGACAACGTGTTGCGCGCATGATCCAGTTTGGTACCTCAAAGGTCATTGTCATACATAGAGGTTAAAGGAGAAAAAGGGGCCTTTTTGTGTTCGGTCAATGACTTTCTTATTTTTAGATGGATTTTGAAATTGCTTGGCAAAAATGTTAACCACCATGAGACGACGTGTTGCGCGCACGATCCAGTTTGGTACCTCAAAGGCCAAGGTCATACATAGAGGTTAAAGGTAGAAAAAGGGGCTTTTTTGTGTTCGGTCAATAACTTTCTTATTTTTAGATTGAAATTACTTGCCAGAAATGTTAACCACCATGAGACGATATGGTACGTGCGTGACCCAGGTTGGTACCTCAAAGTTCAAGGTCATACTTAGAGGTCAAAAGTTAAAAAGGGGCCTTTTTTCGTGTTTGGTCAATAATTTTTTTATTTGTAGATGGATTTTTGAATTACTTGGCAGAAATGTTAACCACAATGGGACAATGTGTCTCTTGCATGACCCATGATGGTAGCTTAAAGGTCAAGGTCATACTAAGAGGTCAAAGGTAAAAAAGGGCCTGTTTTAGTGTTCAGTCAATAACTTTCTTATTCCTGGATAGATTGTGAAATTACTTGGCAGAAATGTTAACCATCATGAGACGTTGTGTTGCGCGCTAGACCCAGTTCGGTACCGCCAAGCTCAAGGTCATACTAAGAGGTCAAAGGTAAAAAAAAGTCTTTTTTGTGTCCAGCCAATAACTTTTTTTTATTTCTGGGTGGACTTTTTAAAGTAACCTTGCAGAAATGTTCACCTTCATTAGACGATGAGTCGTGTGCAAGACCATGTTCCATACCTGTAATGTCAAGGTCATACCTAGAGGTCAAAGGTAAGAAAAGGGTCCTTTTTTGTGTACAGTCAATAACTTCCTTATTCTTTGATGGATTATGAAATTACTTGGCAGATGTTAACCATCATGAGACGATGTGTTGTGCCTCAAAGGTCAAGGCCATACTTAGAGGTCAAAGGTAAAAAGGGCTTTTTTGTGTACGGTCAATAACTTTCTTATTTCTCTTTGAACTTCTTAAAGTTACTCTGCAGAAATATTCATCTTCATTAGATGATGTGTTGCACACAAGATATCTCCAATGTCAAGATCATACTTAGAGCTCAAAAAGGGGGAGACATCTGTATTTTTGTAGAAAAACAAATTCTAGTATTATTTTGTTTTGGATAGCCAATTGGCAATGTTGTGAAAAGTAACTGTCGTTTTGGCTTTCCGCTTTTTGTGTTTCCAATAGGGTCTGTTGTTTTATGTTTGCGTTTCTTTTCCTTTGGTGTCTCTGATGGGAGCTGTGGGTTAGTTGTATCGATTCCTGATCTTTGCCTTCACTTCTATATTGGTCATAACGTTTGCAACATTTGAGATAGAGCCTTCATATTTGGCATGTAGGTTCCTTGTGACAAGGGCTTCCCGATAATAAAAAAATTTGACCTGTGACCTTGATCTTGACCTATGACCTACTTTATCATCACTTTTGAACCATTTGAGGTAGAACCTTCCTATTTGGCATGTTTGTTCCTTGTGACAAGGCTTTCAATCCATATAAACAATTTGACCTGTGACCTTGATCTTGACCTGTGACCTTCTTTATCATAACTTTTGAACCATTTGACATAGAGCCTTCATATTCGGCATGTAAGATTCGTGTGACAAGGGCTTCCAACTCATACAAAAAGTGACCTTAACCTTTGGCCTATCTTACAACATTTTAACCATTTGTGATACAGCCTTCATTTTTTGGGATGTAGGTTCCTTTAGACCTGGGCTTCCCACTCATAAAAAATATTTGACCTGTGGCCTTGACCTGTGACCTACTTTATCGTAACTTTTGAACCATTTGAGATAGAGCCTTCATATGTTGCATGTACGTTACTTGTGACAAGGGCTTCCAACCCATACAAACTTTTTGACCTGAGACCTTGACCTGTGACCTACTTTATCATAATTTTGAACCATTTGAGAAAGAGCCTTCATATTTGGCATATATGTTCCTTGTTAAAAAGGTTTTCCATCTATATAAAACTTTGACCTGTGACCTTTGACCTACTTGTTTTGAACCATTTGAGATAGAGACTTCCTGTTTGGCTTGTTTGTTTCTTGTGACAAGGACTTCCCACCCATACAAACATTTTGACATGTGACCTACTTTATCATAATTTTTTTAACCATTTGCTATAGAGCCTTCATATTTGGCATGTAGGTTCCTTGTGACTATGACTTCTCACTCAATACAAAACCTTTTGACCTATGACCTTGACCTTTGGCCTACTTTGTCATAACTTTTTAACCATTTTAGATAGAGCCTTCATATTTTGGATGTAGGTTCCGTGTGACAAGGGCTTCCCACTCGTACAAAAATATTCTGATCTGTGACCTTGACAATAACCCGTGACCTACTTTATTATAACGTTGGAACCTTTTGTGATAGAGCCTGCATATTTGGCATGTATGTTCCTTCTGACGAGAGCATCACACCCATACAAAAAGTTTGACCGGTGACATTGACCTTTGATCTACTTTGTCATAATTTTTAATCATATTAATAGTCTTCATATTTGGCATGTAGGTTCCTTCTGACAAGGTCTTCCCACTCATTAAAATTTGACCTCTGACCTTGACCTACTTTATCATATATTTTGAATCGTTTGAGATTGAGCCTTCGTATTTGGCATGTGGGTTACTTGTGACAAGTCCAGCCCCCTACCTCCCAGTCCCCAGAACAAAAAATATACAATCCTTAAAATGACTTCTACTCCTAAATGTATGAATTAATTTCACAGAAATGTTTCTTGGGTCACTTTCAACCAAAATTGCTCAAACCATCCACTCCACCTTATTTTACCCACTGTTTTTTTTCTACAATAAGGATTTCTGGTAAGCGATCCAGGGCCATTATGTCATTCTTATTATTGCTTATTATTCTTAAGAGCACCCACAAACTATGTTTGCAGTTTAAATAAGGAAAATATCACTTATTTTCATCAGAAAATTAGCCATTTTGGAGATGTGAAAGAATACATTATCCCACACGGGTGTGTTCTCGTAAGGAATAGTAAACGTGTCTGCCTAGCCAAGAAGTGTTGGTGTTCACGCTCCTATAACTCCAGGTAAAGGTTATTATAGAAAATGCCCGCACTTGTGGCGTCAGAGTGCTGCGTAACAAAAAGCTTAACCCTTTTTTACCAAATGGAATCTTCCTTCTTATACATGGCAGGAGTCCATTTCAAAATGTAGGGGTGCAAGGTTGTGATTTCTTCAAAATTTATTTGGATATTGGCTGAACTTTTTGCAAACAGTGTAGGCCCTGATCACAGCCAATTACCCGTTTAGTGGGTTCCGGTATAGAATGGGTTAATGTATAACATTGACTCAGTGTATGTTCTTGAACATTGGCAAACGGTTTAGACCCAGATCAGCGTCTGGTTAAACAAATAGCACAGTTCTCCGTTCAGGACCATTTTCCCACCTAAGAAACAATCGAGCCCACAGTGCTGTCAGTGATTTGATCAATGCTACAATGATGAACACTGTTATGTTAAGTGACGTCACGTAACACGCAGTGACGCCAACACACGAGGTCGTATATAACCAGTGTACATAAAAAACATGATAATGCTCGTTTTCCTATCCTACCCCCGGTAGGAAAAACTGGGTACCACAAGAAGTTCTATCATAGGGTAAAGCCCATGGTTTCTTTATATAGTATGCAAGAAAATCCTTATCTAGTGTGCACGGAAAGTCTTTCAAAACCTTTTTGTCTACTCATTTTTCTTTTTTCAATGGCTACCAACAACTGTGGTCTTTGTCCATAGCTTCCCCATTATATTTTGTATTAAAAGACCAATGTTCATTTCCATAATTTATTACATTCTATTTATGTACAAATATAAAACTTCTATATCTATGTTAAAGTATAAAGAATATAGAAAACAATGTGTATCCAAAAAAGAAACACAGGAATATACATAAAATGATAAAATGTATAAAAATAAATATGATGTAGTGTGGAAACATCACGCCCCTTACAATCACGTTTCATATTTTAGAGAGTATTTTTCTTATAAAGCTGAAAAACAAAGCTTTTGGGCACTCATTAGAACTCCCTCGTGTACAGTCTGAGCAAAATTAGGAAGGCTTTAACAAATTTTCATTTGAAAATTGTCATTAAAGCTACATTTCCTCTTAGGGGACACAATGTTTCATAAAATAATTCCGTGCAACAACACAACCAACAGGTATAGTCTAATGCGATATGAGATGGTCCTATTCTATAGCGTCAAACATTTGCGATGGTGTCCTGTCAGAAATCCGACGTCTGCCCGTAACGTCATTTTCCATTTTTTCATTGGCTGCCATTTGTTTTTACATACTGTTTTTTAAAAGAAGACTACAATGAATAAACTCACAAATGAATAAGTGCAGTAGAACAGGAATAATTGTATCACAAATTGTCTTTTGGAGAGAAAAAGCATCGGGTTTAGTGTCTATCTGACGCGTGGCCTTAAAAACAAAAGTTCCGACCGTAAAACCATCAATTTACCACCTCCAAGTGACAATTCTTAATACAGTCATCACTTAATGTCTATTTAAACTGAGTATGTGACAAATAAACATTTATCATATGACGTCGCGTCTGAGAGTGTATTAACGCCATGTAATATTTTCGAAAATCCACTAGTGGATTAAATATGCAAATTAGCTAGATACGTCCAGTAACGTAACATGTACGACGTTCTTAACGACGTCGCGTTTACTTACGGCGGAATATTGACATTTTTGTAATCAATCGTGAATAAAATGCGCTTTAAATGTCATATGATAAATAGAATCCTGCATTCGTATTCATCTATTATTGAATTTATTAAAATCGCTGAGGAAAAGGGATAAAATGCTCGGCAAAGCCTCGCATTTTATCCTTTTTCCTCAACTCGTTTAATAAATTCAATAATACATGATTATTCATGTAAGATCCTCTATTTGTGTACCATACTGCATCTCTTCCAGTGTTCAAACAAAATAGTCACGCTTACAAAACACAAACCGAGCAGGCACTGAATGTTGAATCATTAAACGTTTCCAACGTTGGGTGCCTGCAGGAAATACAATTATAATGGCAGATTTATGCTATTATGGAATAGTCTCTTCTTCATAGACGCCGAGTGTCCCTGAACACAGCTCTGTTGAGATGTGTTTGTTTGTATTGGCCCAGTCAACACTATAACTGTTAAGATTTGATATAAGCTGATCTATATTGGTCCTTCATACAGTAAACCTACAGAATAAAATAAAAGAACATATATTATATTCCCTTTTCTATGCTGATGACACTATACATACTTGCACATTTTCAGAATTAGTTTCAAACTGCTATCTTTTTATGCCCACGTAGGAGGGCATATAGTTTTTGCACTGTCCGTTTGTTGGTTTGTCTGTTTGTAAGTCCGCACTTTTTGTGATGCGAACTACTTCAACATTTCTTCAACGATTGAGCCGAAACTTTGCATATGCATTCCTTGTGAGGTGAAGGAATGCCTAACACGATTTTCACGTTGGTCCTATCATTTTCGAAGGAGTTACGGCGCTTTCCTCAAATTGGCTCCCACGGTGGCATTGCTCACTTATAGTGACAGCTCTTGTTCTGATATTTTTCCCAGGGTAAAACCGTCACCCCTCCCCCAGCCCCTCCCCTACACCCTCCCCATCTCACCCCACCACTGACACACTTGTAGAAACAATCAACCACCAAAAGGTACTATGTCATCTTCAACAGCATGCATGTATACACTTGTTTTTGTCGATATTTCCTTATCAACATTACCCACAATTAAATATCAAAGTGATTTAATGCGTTCTCTCACCAAAATTTGTGACATGATTTTTATTTCTTCAGCTTGAAACTCATTTAGTTAGAACCGTTTCATTGAGGCGATTCTAGTTCATATCTACATTATGTGTTTTGACATAGAATAAGGAAAATGTGCTATGCTGTTGAAAATCCATTTTACATGCATTAAATTGGGTTTAAATTAATCTGGTCGGGCTCATCGGAGTCTAACTGTTGGTTTTCTTTTGCTCCAGCATTTCAGTGGTTTCTTGCTGTCGAGTCCTCACCGTTGTCTCACCTCTGTGGTTCTTTGATTTCTGTGTTCACGGAGATGTTGCACTAATGAGTTAGGAGGCCTTCATGCGGACTGAACAAATTATTTGTCTAAATCGCGACGGAAGTAAGGGCGAGGATTGTGGCCACGTAAAATCGATTTAAGCCCCCCAGTGGAAATCTTCCACTGACCGTTCCAAGGCGGCTCTTCTGTGGCGATTTATTTATGTTGTTGTTTGTTACTTACTGTGTGTATCACTTGTGTCTTTTAATTTTGGATGGCCATATGGCCATTTTGTGGGAAAGTAACTGTCCATATGGCCTTCCTTTGTTTAGGTTTCCATTATGGTCTGGTCGCTTAATGTTTGTATTTCTTTCCCTTTGGTGTCTTTTATGGATGGAGTAGGTTAATTGTATCAATTCCTGATCTTTGTTTTACTTCTACTTTAGATGGGTATGCATTTCATGGACTTGCTAACTGAATGGAATTTTAGACTGAAAACTGATGACAAAGGCTAGGAATAGAGATTAATTTTTGTCAGCTTTGGCTGAAAGAATGTACATTGCATTGGGTAGATACTATTCAAATCATAGCAAAACCAAATATGTTCTATAAATGGGTTATCCTTTGGAAGCAAGGAATGCACCACAGAACTGGAAAATATGAAGTGTGCAAAGCCTGGGTTCAGTTGTTCAAAGCTAACGATGTCATTCAGTAACGTATTATTGCAACTTTTTATCACTCAAGGATGCAAATAGGCTGACATTTTGCCGAAAAATGTGAGTAGCTTTTACAAAAGCTGCTGACATTTTTTTCAGCAAAATTACCAGAGTATTAGACATTGTACTTGCTGGACTAGTGAACAATTTGAGTAAAAACTAGCAACCTAGGCAAACAACGCTTTGAACAACTGGGCCCTGGACTGGAGCGTTTATACTTTCTGGTACGGGGACGGGTGCGTCTGTACTATAATTTTATAAATCAAGTAATTTCTTATTGACCTAGATACAGTCCCGAGGTCTGCTGTAATGGTCCGTTGCTTCCAATTTTGTGGGACTTTTACCCGACACTGAGATGAAGGCCGAAATTACTTGATTAATGACAACTGTATTACTTAATACAAATAAAAACACGATCATTGATTCTTGGCCTCAATCACTGATTCTTGACCTCAACATTATTACACTTTACCTCCGGTTATTATTGGTTGACCTGGTGTTAACAGATCAATACAGGATAGTCAGTTAATAACATTGCTGCTTTGCCTAGCGAAAGACCGAGATGCAGTGCGCTTTGTGCGGACAGCAAAAGTTCTGGTCAGACTGCTGATCAGGACCTATCCTGGTCGCCTACTAATAAATTTAATTTCCTAATGGTGAGGCATAGTTGTGGTAATTAAAAAAATATTAAATGCAACTTCCTACATTAAGACCACGTTTGGAACTGTTCAAAAGTGGTGTATCCCATTAGAGTATTCTGAATGTAGAAAAAGCAAACGGAAACCTTCTAAATATGCTTTTATTCTTGTCACTGACCATTCCAAGGCGATTCTTCTGTCGCGGTTAGTTTTTGTTATGGTTTGTCTTTGAGCGTTGCATCGCTTATATTGTTTTTTTTTTTTTTTTTTTTTTTGGTTTTGACAGCTAATAGGCCATTATGTGGGTAAGTAACTATTCTTGGCTTTCCGATATTGATGTTTCCATTAGGGTCTAGCTATTTGATGGGAGGTTTAATTATATCGATGCAGATCATTGGCTTTACTTATATGTTAAAAGCATAATTTGTTTTAATATAAGGTAGTCTTAAAAGCGGAATTTCACTGTATATATATATGGACGTGAACCATATTCAAAAAGTATCATACCTGCTATGCATGCCGTCATAAAGCAAGCAACATTTCCTGCTATCATAGCTCGTACAACGACTTTTGTGATGTCCCTCTTTCTACTGGGAGCCATTGCTCCTAAGGCACCAAGCATGACTCCTATTGACCCAATATTCGAAAACCCACAAAGGGCATAGGTTGCTATAACTACAGTCCTATCCTGAAAAAGATCAAAACATCAGCACCTACCAGGTTTCAAAGCATCAGTTGTTAGTGATCAAAATGTTCTAGCAGGTATAAATTCTTAAACAATGATACGTTTGTTGAAAAACAAAGCGAGTAGATTTGGCGTTTGTAAAACCTATTCTCATTTTGCAGGAAAAATACAAATTTATTTGTTTGTTTGATTTGAGGTTTAACGTCCCCGTAAACACTGTAAAAGTCATTTTGGAGACGTTACTTCCGATTTTGTGGGACTTTTACACGACATTGAGATGAAATGACATTTCCATGAAACCAATATGGTTTATAAGTATGGACAGGCCGACTCGCACCGCTTTGCCTGGGCAGACTTAGATCCTCTAAGCGGTTTACCAGTACTCGTGTGCGGGTCGGTTACAGCTCTGCGTGCAAGCATCATGCAACTCATATATTTCTTCAAGCCTCGACGGTCGGGGGCCTAACAAACAAATTTATTTGTCATATTGAATTCATTTGACAATACGCTGTGTGTATGGTTAAGAAACGTCTGCCTTCGACGTGTGTGTGTGTGTGTGTATGTGTGTGTGTGTGTGTCACGTCCCACCAAAATATGATTATGTGGAAACGGAACCTCGGCTTAAAGACCCATTCGACACGCTTTAGGAGAGTTCCGGAATCGAAACCACGACCTCTGGTTTACGAGTCGAGTAGATTAACTACTGCCACCAGATAAGGCAACCCACCCATGTAGCAACCAAGGGCGAAGATTGTGGCCACGTAAAGTCTATTTAAACTCCCACTCCCAGTTTAAACTTTTTAACTGACCTTTCCCAGGCTGTTAACCTGTTATGGTTTATTATTGTTATAGTTTATCGTTGCATATATGTGTTGCTAAAATGTTTTATTTTTTTTTATTTTTGATAGCCATTTGACCATTTTGTTTGGAAAGTAACTGCACTATTGCCTTTCGCTTTTGAAGTTTTCATTATGGTGAGGTTGTTTTGTGTTTGTGTATCTTTCCCTTTGGTGTCACGTTTATCAGGCAAGGCTTTGAGAACGCACGTAGAATCGCTCGGCAAGACTCGCGATTCTACAAGCGTTCTCAAAGCCTTGCCTGATAAACGTGATATTAAATGACACATACCTGGTATTCTCTATTTATTGTTATAGTTCGTCTTTGCATATGTGCGTTGCTAACATGTCTTTTTTTGGTTATTTTTGATAGTCGTTTGGCCATTATGTTTGGAAAGTAACTGCACTTTTGTCTTTCCGCTTTTGAAGTTTTCATTTTGGTGAAGTTGTTTTGTGTTGGTGTTTCTTTCCCTTTGGTGTCACGTTTATCAGGCAAGGCTTTGAGAACACTTGTAGAATCGCGAGGCTTGCCGAGCGATTCTTCATGCGTTCTCGAAGCCGAGCCTGATAAACGTTATATCAAATGACACAAACCTGGTACTCTCTATTTATTGTTATAGTTTGTATTTGCATATATGCGTTGCTAACATGTCTTTGTTTTATATTTGATAGCAATTTGACCATTTTGTTTGGAAAGTAACTGCACTTTTGTCTTTCCGCTTATGAAGTTTTCATTATGGTGAAGTTGTTTTGTGTTTGTGTTTCTTTCCCTTTGGTGTCACGTTTATCAGGCAAGGCTTTGAGAACGCTTGTAGAATCGCGAGGCTTCCCGAGCGATTCTACATGCGTTCTCGAAGCCGAGCCTGATAAACTTGATATCAAATGACACGAACCTGGTATTCCCTATTTATTGTTATAGGTCGTCTTTGCATATATGCGTTGCTAACATGTCTTTTTTGTTATTTTTGATAGCCGTTTGGCCATTTTGTTTGGAAAGTAACTGCACTTTTGTCTTTCCACTTATGAAGTTTTCATTATTGTGAAGTTGTTTAATGTTGGTGTTTCTTTCCCTTTTGTGTCTTGGTTGGGAGGTGTGAGGTAATTGTATCAAATCCTGATCACTGCCTTCACTTCTATTTGACATTTATATTTATAAACTAGATGTATAGTATTATCCTAGCAGTGAACATAATATGATGTTTTTAATCAAGTAATTTTATACTGGCCCAGTCACAGGTCCGACGTCTGCTGTATTAAGACCGAGTGCCAAAACATCTGACCGAGGACCGGTAACTGGGCCAATACGATATTTCTTGATTAATGCCTATTTTATTAACACACAATTAAAAATCAAGATTATTAAGTTTTGACCTTAGTCTAATATCATTTGACGTCCGGCTAATGTCCTATGACCTCCGATCAATACATGATAGACAATTAATAAAGGTGCTTATTAAACTGTGCATGGTTTAAGAGTCAGTAATCTTAACTGCCTGTTTTTTTTTCTATTTTTATGTGTTCTGTATCCAAAGATGAAATGCATGTATTAAACGCACAACAAGGTTCTGAAAGGAAATGATATGCAAATGTCGTTCGATGCAATTTTATTAAATTATCTCTTTTTTATTTACTTAACAATGTTTCTTCTCAATTGGAATACGTACTGTTAATATTCCGCCTTTAAGCACCTCGCCCGTATCGAGTAGTTTTATATTCCCGTCATAACCATATGTTTCTGTCATGCCTGAATAAGTCCCCGTGACGTTGTTTACATAATTATAGTACTTCTCATTGTTAGCAATATATACACCAAGTTCTGCAACAAAATATACAAACAGTGTGACCATTCAATGTTTCTAACATCGAGAGAACATTCTAACAAGTACACACATCATAGTTGTGTGACCTTGCCAGAAATGCGTCGGAGAGGCGATTCCAATGAGCACATACATCATACCTTTATTCAATAGAAGGAGACGCATTCTAATGAGTACATATTGCATATTTTATTCAGTTGAAGGAGACACATTCTAATGAATACAGAAAGCCGACTTTTATTCAATAGGCAACAGAAATGCTATTCAGGATTCAAACAAATTCCTGTTATGCCCCAGGCCTGGCGCAATGACTAAGCATTGGTGGCTCGAACCTCCACAATCCCGGACTCTTTTTGATGGTCACACAGGTGTTTGAGCCATTGGCATTCTCCTGTATAGGGTCAATCAGCAATTACAATATTCAAATGATGTAAAATAATATATCGCTGTCGGCCCCACGCTGGTCCTCTGTTGGTGCCAGCCAGGTAGTGAGATGAAGGTCCACTCATAAAACACAAACAAGATGTGCACGCATAGATCCAGTGAACATATAAGAAACTGCAAAGAGAGAGCTGTCTTTGGACAGCCAGCAGGAACGTTTATGACATAATTGAACTTCAATAACTCGAATACCTTTGGGACCATCGAACTACTGGGGTTTTTAATCCTAGCCCCATGCCTAGCAGCAAATTGAGGATCTCTTTAAGATATCTTAACGATCTTCAATATAAACAAGGTATGTTGTGTGTATTCATTAGAATCGCCTCATTGAGGCGATTCTAATGAGTATGGACAAGATCCCTTTTAAGGATTAAACCAAGAAATGCCATGTTAAATAACCATGGCTATCTGGAGCTACTAGATAAGTTCTCTACAGACTCAAGGGTGAGTTCGAATTAACCAAGGTAAACAAGCCATCCGTGTTCGAGTTATGAAAGTTTCACTGCACAATAAATAGAGGATTTTACATGAGTGCTCATGTTTTATTGAATTTATTAAACGAGTTGAGGAAAAGGATAAAATGCGAGGCTCTGCCGAGCATTTTATCCCTTTTCCTCAACGAGTTTAATAAATTCAATAATACATGAGCACGAATGCAAGATTCTATTTATCATATCACATTTAAAACGCATTTTATTCACGATTGTTTACAAAAATATCAATATTCCGCCATTAGTAAACGCGACGTCGTTTAGGACGTCGTACATGTAACTTTACGGGACGTATCTAGCTAATTTGCATATTTAATCCACTAGTGGATTATCGAAAATATTACATGG
This sequence comes from Lucinisca nassula, assembly GCA_963580285.1. NCBI lineage: Eukaryota > Metazoa > Mollusca > Bivalvia > Lucinida > Lucinidae > Lucinisca > Lucinisca nassula. Next base: position 31,935,471 of record OY757025.1, on the reverse strand, counting down.
CGTTATTACACTCTCAGACGCGACGTCATATGATAAAAGTAATTTATCGATTGCCCTTATGCAACTACACTTCCTTACCTGAGTAGGCTACGAATTCATTGAGAAACGTTTTGGTACCAATCATAGCTGCCACTTTCCTGGAATCTTGTGAATCACAACCCATCAAAAACGCAAGAGGCCAAAACAAGTAGGAACAAATCAACTGCAAATGGTAAACAAATGGTTGACATTTTTTTCTTGCCCAGCTTTAAGCAGGATTTTTTCTCCTGCTCATTAATATTTCAATACAAATTATTGTTGCCATTTTAATTTTTATGTATGAGAAGGAGAAAGATCTGAAGAGAAAATGTCTGGCTTGTTTATATGTTAATATTTATGAGGTATCTCCGCCTGAGAAACCTTAATATTAATGGAATCGAAGTACAGTAGAACTTCGATGGCTCGAACACCGATGGCTCGTTTACCATGGATCTATCGAACCGATTCTTGAGCCCCTAGCGAAATCCTCTACATAAGAAATAGTTGGGGATAATTAAGGAGATTTTAGTCTTTTATCTTGCAAATGTATGCTGTGTGTACTCATTAGAATCGCCTTGATGAGGCGATTCTAATGAGTACACACAGCATGCATTTTCATTATAGAACACCGAAAAGATGTCTAAAAGTATCTCGTTATGCCTCCTGACAGTAACCTTATTGGCTCGAACTACCCCTGTCTCGAACAGATTTTCGAGGTCCCCAAGGTGTTCGAGCCATTGAAGTTCGACTGTATTTTCCGTCACCGCCCTTTTAGATATCCAAATATAATTGGACTTAAAAATTGAAAGCAGGAAATACTTGTAATTCTCATTTTGGGGTCGATCGACACAAGTTTTCCAATACTCTAGAAGCTTCCCGCCTGCAACTGTCCACGTAACTATAGCTGACCATGTACAATATCAAGCTAATGGTTACATGCAATTATTTTAAAAATGAACTGGGTTCATATCCCGGGATATAAAACATTTTCTTAAAGTACAGGAATCGAAGTTTATTTACATTTAAGGGAATTCTCTTTATTTCATTTTATTTATCACGTATATGTGCAGTATGGTAATGAGACAAAGCAGCAATACTACTTACCCGGAATGTAAGTTCGGGTTCATAAAGATCTGCCCTATGTCCCAGCCATGTTAACGTACTATCAACAAAATGTAGTAAAGCAATAAATGCTATCAGATTAGCTGCAATGTTGGCTACCAGACTTATGGCCAGAGATGCCCCGTTGGATGCTGCTTCTATGAAATTCTTTTCCTCTCTGAAATAAAAGCAATTTACCAAATTAACCTTGGCCTGATTAACCACAAAAAAACCTTTTGGAGAAGTCATTTGAATGGTTTACAGTCGCAATGTTGTGGCAAAAATTAATTCTCATTTGACAGGATAAGGATTAAGATGAATGTATGCGTCTGACATATATGCCACCATTTATTTTCCATGCTAATAACCCCTATCGGTCTCATTTGGCGACAGGGCTTATGTCGCCGCAATGTCGGGTAAAAGTCCCACAAAATTGGAAGCAACGTCTCCAAAATGACCTATACATTGTTGACGGGTACGCTAAACCTAGAATCAAACAAACAAACAAGACTGAGCTCCCGAAGCTGCGTTGTTGTTTTTTTTTTCGTTATGGTTTGTCTTTGAGTGTGTGCATCGCTTATATTTTTGTTTATGATAGCCAATTGGCCATTTTGTGGAAAAGTAACTGTCCTTTTGGCTTTCTGCTATTGCAGTTTCCATTAGGATCTAGTTATATCATGTTTGTGTGTTCCTTTCCCTTTGGTGTCTCTGATGGGAGCATTGTGTTAATTGGATCGATTCCGGATCATTGCCTTAACTTCTATTTTGCTTCTGAACATTATAAAATCATGCCTATTCAAATATATTGAAAATGTTTCCACCAAAAAATGAAAGTTTTCAAATAAAAAGAGGCGAGGCGAGTACCCACACTCTGTTTTGGAGCAGACATAAGAAGATCAGAAAAACAATGTTTAACTTTTACTATATATAAGTGGGGATAAAGTTGGCGTAAAAATATATAGGCGTGTATTAGTGATGAGGAGCAAATAGTTCCCTCTTACACCATATCACTGTCAATTACGGAGACAAATATACGAGTTCGAGATGATTTCAAACACCTATGCTTTTGGACATAAATGAAAAAAAACTTTACCTACCTTTGTAAACTCAGATTTTTTCTACATACGCTGGGATCTACCAAAGTGCTACAGAAGTACGACATTTACCGACTGGTTTACATAACGGAACAGCACACCAACAAAAATAAATGTTATACATACCCTTTTGGCATATTGTAGGCAGCTTCAGATGCCTTTGATTTTCTTGTTTCGGGATAAAATAATTTTGACATGGCCAAAGCTGCTGGTGCACTCATTACTGAGGCTGAGAGGAGATGGTTGGCGGGAACCTGAAATAAATGTCAGTAAATTTGTTTATCAGGTTAACATGTCCTCGCAAAGAACATCCGTCAAAAAATAATTGAGGCGGTTCTAATGAGCACCTACACTCTATATTTGGAGCAGAAACAAAACAAATATTGCAAATAATCACCAGACAAATTTATGAAAGAATGCACTATATCATCCAAATGTATATGTTTACTTTGGTGTAGCTTCTTCATTTATCATTATATATTTGCCTTGCCTCATGTTTCTGTATTTGTGAACTTTTCCCCAGTTATACAGCCTGCTTAACTGTTGATTTGTAATATGCTGATGGAACTGGCATTGTGCATGAGAAAAACATTATCTGCCACATATTTTGTTTTTAATCGTACAGTACTTTACAAACTATCTGTAAAAGCAAAAAACAACTGCGCAATATTTTACGACGTTGAAACATCATTATCTATGTCCCATGGTTTGTGCTATTTGTGAGAACATTAGCTTCTGACTGATATACAAAGTAACGAACCTTCATAAGGATATAAGCGGCCAACACTGATCCTGCGATTGTAGCAAAACCACCCGTACAAATGGCGTGAAGTTCAGACCTGGTCATATCTTTCAGGAATGGTCGTATCATCAATGGAGCCTCACTCTGAAAGTGACGATTATACATATATACATGTACGTGTTGTAGATAATTTCATTGAAAATAGATGCACATAGGATGATGAATTGCCATTTTCCAATTGCGCGTATTTTCGAACAAGATATGAGCTTTCCAACAATTATGATCCCTTTCCAAATTGGAGATGCGTATAAAGCTATAAGTAAAGATCGTTCATTAAAAGTAGCAGTAAGGACTAATGTTTGATAGATACTTGTGGCAAACTTTATGGTGTGCATCTATACAACTTTATGAAATGTGAGCTCAACACAAACCCTTTATGTTTGTTAAAGAAAACTAGTTCAAGTTCATGCAATGTCATCCGTTCAATATTACGGATCATGTGGCTGAAATAATCTCATGCCAGTAAAATAGAACAAAATCTGAGTGGGACGCCCAAATTCTATGGGGCAACGTGTAAACTATAATGTTTTCCTATCAAACTCTTCCAGTGAACCTTCGCCCACAAACGGCCAAATTATAATAAAGTGACAGACAATGTGCTGACAATTTAGAAATTAAATTTTCTACAGGGAGAATATATACTTTTAGTAGTAAAAACTGATTCATATTAAAACTTACTACTGGAAAAAGAAAGAAACTCTCGTCTTTGTGAGAAATGATCAAATGCTAACGTTAAGCAACAATTATAATTTGAGCAGCTAAAATGAAAGAAAATCAAACACTTGATAAACCGATTACGGCAATGAGCTTGTTATGCATCTATCAATGGTTTTCCCAGGTGTTTGGTAAGGGGATACCTAAGTTATTAGACAGCAAATCATTCCAACCCATGGGAATATGCCCTACTTTCTTGCATCTTGGCAGCAGAGGTCTATCTTGGCAATTTTCCAATCAATATATGTTTAGGGAATGGGAGTTGGAAATCTTGTTTCATATATATGTGAGCAATTTCCCTTGGTCCCACTCGTGTGTGTATCACAGCGAGCTGCATTATATCTGTAACTAGTCTTTAAGCCCACCACCCCCACCCCTATACCTGTGCTGTCGAACGTTCTGACGCTGTTGTTCTGGTGTTGTTCTTTCATTGTTGCTTTGCTGTATTTCAACAAAACAGTTCGGTAATTTGTACTTTATTGTGTCATTTGTTAAGCGCTAGCTGGCAGTCTTTTGTTTGATTTGAGGTTTATCGTCCCCGACAACACTGTATAGGTCATTTTGGAGACGTTGCTCCCAATTTTGTGGACTTTTACCCGACATTGAGATGAAATGACATCTCAAGCCCTGTCGCCCAATGAAACCAATAGGCTTTATAAGCATGGGCGGGCCGACTCGCACCGCTTTGCCTGGGCAGGCTTAGATCCTCTAAGCTGTTTACCAGTACTCGTGTGTGGTTGGTTTCAGCTCTGCGAGGAAGCATTATGAAGCCCATCTATTTCTTCAAGCCCCGATTGGCGGGCGCCGTATCTAGCAGTGTAATCGCCCTGTTTGAGGAAGAGAGCGCTGATTATTCCGCTTACGTAACGCCTGTTGTTCTGATCGTTCCATGTGAGTTTTTCTCTACCACTTCAGGGGAGGCAACTCCTGCACAAGTATTTTTGTCTCCCATGTCAATAGGGGTCAACTCTTAAAGGAAAGAATTTGCCTTTAAGTGTAGACCCCTTTTTCGAAAGGACTGAGCCTATAGAAAAGTGAACAGAAAGTCCCGAAAGTTGCCTCCTTTGGTAGAATGGCGAAAAACTGTGCTAGATGTTCTCATTCCACAAAATGCAAAGGGTGGTCTACGTCTTGTAATTATGGCGCTCTCTGGAATTTTCTTTCAACTTTTTGTAGTGGTTAAACAGAGGATCTTACAAAAGTGTTCATGTTCTATTGAGTTTATTAAACGAGTTGAGGAAAAGGGACAAAATGCGAGGCTGTGCCGAAGGAAAAAGGATAAACTGCGACGCTTTGCCGAGCATTTTGTGTCTTTTTCCTCAACGAGTTTAATAAGTTCGATAAAACATGAGCACGAATGCAAGATTCTATTTATCATATGATATTTAAAACGCATTTTATTCACATTTTTTTGAAAAAAATATCAATATTAGTAAGGACGTCGTAAGTGTAACGTAACGGGGCGTATCTAACTAATTTGCATATTTAATCCACTAGTAGATTATCGAGTTTTAATACCGGCATGGTGTCTCGACATTCTCTGACGCGACGTTATATGGTAAATGCATCATATTAAAGCACAGATTCATACAAACTGTTATTGCATTATTAAATGTAGCTTAAAGCAAAAACAGCTAGACAGCATTGCAATTCAAAGAGAAATGTATTCACCTGTCCAATAAAAATGTTTCCTGCTGCGTTCAACGACTCTGTTGGGGATGTTCCTAGACACCAGGCCAAAAATCGAGCAATGTATTTGATGATAAACTGCATCACTCCCCAGTAATATAACACTGATATTGCACTGCTGAAGAATATGATCACCGTCAAAACCTATAATGCAAGGTATTATATAAGTATGTGATGAACAATTACCCAACCTTATTATATCACACTGCTGAAGAATAGGAAGAATATGATCACCGTCAAAACCTATAATGTAAGGTATTATATAAGTATGTAATGAACAATTACCCAACCTTACTGTTATATAACACTTATATCACACTGCTGAAGAATATGAAGAATATGATCACTGTCAATACCTATAAAATAAAGTATTATACAAGTATGTGATGAACATTTACATCACCCTTCTGTTATATAACACTTATATCACACTGCTGAAGAATATGAAGAATATGATCACTGTCAATACCTATAAAATAAAGTATTATACAAGTATGTGATGAACATTTACATCACCCTACTGTTATATAACACTTATATCACACTGCTGAAGAATATGAAGAATATGATCACTGTCATTTATAAAGGTAGTTCTGCAAATTCCAATATATGATATGTTTGCAGATGTCTAGAGACCGGTCGTATTATGAAACGCCATTCGATGTTTCAAATTTTTGAAAGAAACTATTTACGTTTTCAAAACCAAACATTAAAATTCAAGTTTTAACAATGCTACTGTCCATAAGTAACAGTTTTTGTCTGGTCGGTTGTGGACAACTCTACCCAAAGATACTCTATGGGAAAGAGATCGGAGGAGAAAGGCTGGCTAGTCTAGTACATGAATTCCATTGGCTTGAAGACATTTTTGAGTAAGAACAGCGCTATGAGCCCGCTCGTAATCCTGCTGGATAAAATATCCCGGATTCTGAGCGTAAACAAATAAATAGAACCATGTGAGGCCGAAGCACTTGATTGACGTAACGTCTCGCTGTTCAATCCACGTCTCAGCTATGATCTTGAATGTTCTTAATGGCACTAAGCTGCGTTCGCTAACTACACGCAATAGCTCGCCACACAATTATGCTTATTTCACCCGATATGTCATGCTCTGTTACGCACGCGTCGCCTCGGCATACCTTACACCTATAAATCGAAACACCCGGAAACGACAACCGGCGTGATTCACGCTAAAGTGCGATTTATCACTGAAACGCATATGTCAGTCGCTTAGACGCCAATTTACGTATTTCATGCACTAGCGTAAGTGTTCCGTACTGTGTCGAAACGTTAACTTTGGTCACGACAGGGACGTCTAGCTCTCAAACGTGCATCACATAAGGGCGACGATCAGTGTCAGTGCTTATTAGTCGGTAGTTTAGACCCCTTGTCTATCTACAGGTACAGTGTAGCAGCTGTCGGCGGAAATCTGTTTCGCATTTGCGTCTGACGTTCGAATCAATCTTGACGTACGGACGTCGGTCTTCCGCTACGTCGACGCCCACTAGCGTCTTCTGTATATAGTAAGATGTCACTTCAATAGACGATAGATCACAAACATGTAGCACCAAAAATCAGAGTCAACGTCATCCGCTTTCCGACCAGCTTCTAACTGTCCAGGGGCACGCTTACGATCCTTCAATGAAAAATGTTGCAATACGCTCTCACTAAATGCTTTTTTGAGAGACAACAAATTTGAGTTTCTACAATTCTAGGCACGACCTTACATTACACATCAAAAGTTTGATCCTGAACATGTGGTTTCTATCCGTACTGGTGTGAGGGTGGTGCACATGGTCGGACTGGTAACCCGACATCACGGTTGATTGGGTTAACGTTTTTAGCTTAAGGGCATAGTGCCTAAGCGTGCTGTAATCGTTTTGTTTCAGAATCAAGCACTGAGAGTGTGGGGTGTAGGTTGGAGTAATAGGCCTGGGCTGAGATTTAAACTGTTTCATTTCATTCTGAAATTCCAAACAAATAGTGCGGAAGATTTTGAAAAGAAGGCGCGTTCGGCAGCGTCTGATCTTGGTCTACACTGTTTGCCAAGCTCACCCTATTATTCCAGGATAACCTTCTTCCATTTTATGGAATACCCCGATCTCACTGCGGCTATTTTCTACAAGACAAAAAGTTATTTTGACAAGTCAGTGATAGTCAAGTAGACATTAGCACTGAAGCGCTTTTCTTATTATCAACTTCGGGTCGAATGCCAAACAATCAACCCAAACATAGCCGCGCCGTTTGTCAGTGTTGGGTACATGTAAGTGTTATCTGTAAAATCTGCACATGAATCAAATGTTGGATCTGGCAAACAATGTAAACTCAGTTCAAAAGCCACACAACATGGTGCTGATCTTGTTCTACACTTTTTGCATTAGTTACTAACATCTTAAGTTTAAACGAATCAGTCCAAGTCCCCGTTCATGACCAGCCTGCATTTAGAGACAATCGGCACGAGTGTTGTCAGTGTTTTTATGTATTCACTGCCTTGGGTTTCTGGAGTGCACTCTTCCATCACTGGAGTTGGGCTCGTCTATTCTGCTAAATATATGGCACCTAGAATTATATCACAGGACCTACACTAAGTATCTGTACCATATTCCAGGGTTGAAAGGGGCAGCCTTTCTTTTCAATTTCTCCACGCAAAGTCAATATACACCTAAGTTGTAACTGACCTAAACTTGACCTCGAAAGTCAGAAAGAAAACCCATTAATATTCTTGTCTACAACTGACCTGGTCCAACAGCAGGCTGGTCTTTAAGGATTAAATATTGACAGCACTGATAGAAAACAGTGTAAAACCTGAGCAGACTGCTGCGCAGACGCCGCACTGTTCTGGGTATACCCGTCGCATGATGCAGCTGATTCATATGAAATGCCAAATCGTCAAGTCGTCTGCTTCAAAAGTTTGTATTACGCTTACAGAATAACTAATACGCTTGTACAATTTGGATTACTGCGCCAAACCGGATTACATTTTGTGCGGACTCATATTTCTATGGCGGTCAAAGCCGGAAGAAAAAGCATGAATTACTTTAAAAGTGCAGTACAGCAAGAAAAGACAGATGGAATCTGTCATTAAAGATACAGTAATATATTTGATGATATATATTACCCCACTATAATTAATTTTACGCTGATTTAGCACTGCTGAAGACTATGATCACTACCACTACCTATTTGATAATAATCTCCATCACCGCCCAGTATTGTAATACTGGTATTGTACTGCAGAGGAATATAATTGCTGTCATAACCTTTAAAGTAAGGTACTGTATTTTATGATGATGCCTCCGTGTTGTAGTGGTCAAGCTACTCGCCTCATAAACCTGGGATCGTGGGTTCGACTCAAGACTTCTCCAGGCTTTCGGATGAGTCTTTAAACCGAGGTTCCATCTCCGTATGACCCTAGTTGTCGGTGGGATGTAAAAAAACACACAAAATTTTTTGATAAACTGCATCACTCACTGGTAATAACTGCACTGATGAATGATACAATCTCTGTGATGACAAATTGATGAAATAAAGAATCAAGACTTTATTCAAATCCTCGACCAATACTTATTATTATTATTATTATTTGACTATTCTGTATTGGTGGTGCGGCCATCCGTATTAATACCAGGTCAAAAATTAATTATCATGTTTTTAATTGTGTCAATTGATTGGCATGAATCAAATATTTTCATATTGGCCAAGGTTCCAGTTTTGTAGGCCTTTTACCCGACATTGAGATGAAATGACATCTCAAGCCCTGTTGGGGGCCAGTACGAACTTACTTGATTAATAACAGTACACAGTCAAACTTCGATGGGTCGAACTCGGTAGGCTCGAACACCACGTTTGGGTCGAACTGACTTTTCAGTCCCGGCAAAATCCCTATTCATTTTAACTAAACATGCCACCCTTGGCTCGAACCACGATGGCTCGAACCCTCGAACTCTAAGCCTGGTCCCTAGAGTGCATTTCCTATGTAAAATCCCACCGATGGCTCGCACTAATTACCTTTTTAAAAATTCCAATTTTATCGATCAAGTCACGCAGGCGCGTGATCAGTATCTTAATAGGGACCAAAAATACGGCTTATCAATCACTCTTAAATTATGACCGATAAATGTACCGGAAGTCACCAAAATCGCCGCAGCTATGATAAAAAAAAACATAGTACACAAAGATGGATCTTGACGAGTTGGACTCCAATGGCTCGAACTACCGATGGCTCGAACTTTTTTCGGCGGTCCCGGCGAGTTCGAGCCATCGAAGTTCTACTGTATATATTAAAGGGTGGGTTTACTTGTATACATAGTATCAAACCGGTTTCAATTTCACGACATGATTTCGTTTGTCGTTTTCAATCTTATAGTGAAATGATGCCTAACCATCTAATCGAATATGGATAAAATGTCCACAAGTTGTTCAGATTATCGATTTAATACCGCCTGGACAAAAGCACATTTAGATAAGGTTTAGCCAAGGCGTTCGTTCAGCTCGTTACCTTAAAACCAAAGAAATGTATTTCATATGCTGGTGTAGGTCCATATTCAGTATCAACAAGCTGGCCACCAAACACAAACGAGGAACCAGCATCGGTGTGCGCCAGAAATTCGCTGACTCTATTCCCAAGCCATTCAAACGCTCTGTATCCAAACTCTGACCGTAGAATAAACAACGCAAAGTAGAATTGCAACACCAGGCCCCAGAAAACAGGCCGCCATTTTACCTGAAAGAGAAAATGAATTATATTAATGCTTTATAACTTGGTACAACAGCTACTTACATGTATTTATGGCACAATTTTGCCTTATTTGAATTTATTTGGGTGTAAATAAAACTGTCTATCATCATTGTTTTGAGAACGTCTAATATTTGTTTCCTTTTTATAAACAAGAGGTCCATGACGAACTTCGCTCACCCGAGTTATTATGTAATAACATGGTAGTTTAAAGGGTTTTGTTGTTGTTGTTCTTTACTATTCTTAGCTCTGATGGCTATTTTGTTCAGCGGTGCGGAATTACTTCTGGTAGAGGATTACTCAAGAAACATTCCTGTGAAATTATTTTGAAATCGGTTCATTTGCTTAGAAGGAAGTACCATTTAAAAATGTAAATTGCAATATAAAATACGTTACCTTTGCGGGGTTATGCGAGAAAATATAAAAAAGAAGGATAAACATGGCCATCCCCGCTATTGAGATAAGATTTCTAGGAGATTTGATGGCGATCTCAACGATAACGTAGATAACAGCTATCAATACTGCAGCAATCACCAACAGCCAATAGATCCTGAAATTATTTATAAAGACATTTAACCCTTCTCTTGCTGAATATTAAGTTAAGCCACACCCATTTCTGACTTTGTACCAATCAGATTCCTCATGTAATTTATTCCTACGAATTCATAAACTGAATGTCAAACAGTGTAGATCCTGATCAGATGGCTTCTTCAGAAGCCATCTGATCTGGATCTACACTGTTTCCAAAGATATGGGTTGTCGTCAACAGCATAAGATTTAACCCTTGAATGAGCCATGAAAATCTGCATCTGAAAATGTCGTCCATTTATGTCGTCTGCAGCATCTTCTAGCAAACTTTTCAAACATATATTTGCATGCAGGCAAACACTGTAGACACAGATAAGACTGCTCCTAAAGGAAAGTCCAATCTGGTTCCACAGTGCTTTTAAAAATGGTTACCAGAAGACGATAAAGCAGACGACAATTGTTGTAACTGACATGCTTTGGGTTAATCCCCTTGCTTTATATATAGAGAAAGCTCAGGTTTACGGGATACCTCACGGCCCCCGCACATTGGGGCTTGAAGAAATAGATGGGCTACATGATGCTTCCACGCAGAGCTGAAACCGCCCACACACGAGTCCTGGTAAACCGCTTAGAGGATCTAAACCTGCCCAGGCAAAGCGGTGCGAGTCGGTCCGTCCATGCTTATAATACCTTTTGGTTTTATTGTGGGTCAGGGCTTGAGATGTCATTCCTTCTCAATGTCGGGTAAAAGTCCCACAAAATTGGAAGCATCGTCTCCAGAATGACCTATACAGTGTTGACGGGGACATTAAACCTTAAATCAAAACCCTTAACAGGTATGTTGTGTATACTCATTAGAATCGCCTCAATGAGGCGATTCTAATGAATACACACAACAGGTCTTTATGTTGTAGAAGATCGAAATGCCATCCCTAAGTTACCTCATGGCGCTATGGTTTACCCTTAATAGTTCGAACTATTCCTATCTCCAGCAAATTTCCATGGTTACCATGGTTCGAGTCATTGAAGTTCGACTGTACCACAAATTTTCGTCGGAAAAATAACTGTTTTTGAGAAATGAAATAATGCATTATGTCTCACGGATATGTTATCGTGCCATTAAAGTAGAGGTAAAACGTACACTTTTTCATGGGTTGGCTCGTATGCTTTCACGATATGCTTAAAGATCAACATTCCAACAGGGTCGTGGAAACAAATTGCACAGGGCAGAGCAAAGTGGCGAGGCCTCATCAGAAGGGGTGCCAGTGAATACGAGGCTAAAAGAATCAGTACAGCTGAGCAGAAACGTGCTGCGCGCATAGCCAGAGCTAAGGCATCAGCAACAGAGCCGTCTTCCTCTAGCCTCTGTTGCTCTATCTGCAACAGACAGAATCGGTCTCATCGGCCATCTTAGAACACGCACATAGTAACATTTCTCAAATATGATTAAGATTGGTCATTGTCAGTAATGACAGACGAACTATTATAAAGATAATACTGCAATATCGTCACTGAAAAAAATGGAATTATTCTTTCTATCTTTCTTTCTTTCTTTCTATACTGCAACACCTCTCACGAAGAGTACGTGCATGTGTACATTGCATATACTCGAAAGCCTACACAGTAATCATGTAATTACGGTAGGATCCTTTTTTTTTAGTTTCGGTTTTACGGCCCTTTCAAGATTATTTCACTCATATCGAGTCGATCGTTAATCAGAGGTGGGCGAAAACCGGAGTACCCGGAGAAAAACCACATGACCTTCCGTTGCAGAACTTGGCGTCTCACATGTGACCCGAGCCAGGCTTGAACCACAGCGGTGAGAGACCTAATGATTAAGAGTCAGCGCTCTTAAGCACTAGGCCACGGAGGCCCGTACGGTAGGATCTTTAACCAGCACATGTGATGGTTCTCTCCCAGAACAGGGGACCTCCAGTTAACGTCCCGATCCGAAGGACGGTCTACTTTCATAGCATTCATCCCTGCAAATGGTGCCAGTGGAGCCAGTGTTCGGACACCGCGATTTTGTTACCGCTTTTATTAAACAGGGGCCAGTTGTTCAAAGCATCGTTAGCTTAACGATCTCGTTAATGGTCATATTGTGAACTGTTATAGCAAGTTTAATATTCAAAATTTTGGTATTTTTGCTGAAAAAAATGTGAGCAGCTTTTGCATTCGCAAAAGCTGCTCACATTTTTTTTCAGCAAAAATATCAGCATATTTGCCATGATATCAAAGTTTTAACGATACGTTAACTAACGACATCGTTAGCTTTGAACAACTGGGCCCTGGTTTACAATTCTTTTTCCAGCACGAAGTCTTTCTATCCATACAAGCACTTCATTTACACTTCACCGTTTGCTTTAAGTATAGGGGCTTGAATCATGAAAAAAAAAAAAAAAAAAAATGAAAAAAAAAAAAAAAATGAAAAATTTTTTTTGTCATTTTTTTCATGATTCAAGCCCCTATGCTTTAAGTGTTGAAACTGGTGTTCAACAAAAAAATAAATGAGCCCCGTCAAGCGATTTTGTGTCTTCGAGCATTCCGTCATGACAAATTTTAACTGCGCATGCCCAGCCATTCAGAGGGGCCAGGGATATGGCTTTCTGTCTGAAGGTTCCTCTTGAATCACTGCTTGTATGAGCGAGCAGCGAAGGTTCTGGCGAGACTGCGCGAATGCGCAGGCTCGCCTGAACCTTCGCTGCTCGCATAGGCGATAAGTACCAAAATCGCTTGACGGGGCCCAAATAAACTTGTCACCTCTAATATTGTAACTGGGCATCTCCAAAGCTTTCTATTGGTCAATTACTCTTCAGACGCTGAGAAAAACTACATCTGAAAATGTAGTCTGCTTACGTCGTCTGCTGATTTTTGCAAACTCTTTAAAAATATGTTTGTATACAGGCAAACAGTGTGGGTCAGTCTGATCTGGGGCCACACTGTTTGCAAAAAAAAATAGTTTTAAGGTAACCGGAAGACGGCAAAGCTAACGACAATTGTTGTGGTTGGCATTGGCATGGGTTATGACATCTAGCAAATGCTTTGCAGTTTGTAAGATTATTCTTGATAGATTCATCATGTTGGAGGCAGACACCAGGCATGTTTTATGAGCACCATTTTGGTCATTTGGTCATTTTCATCACTATTTAACCCTTGACCTGCTGAATATTAATATATGCCACACCCACTACTGATTATCAAGCAATCAGATTACTTGATGCAAATTATTGCAACAAATTCATGAGCTGAATGACAAACAATGGAGATCCTGATCAGATGGCTTCTTCAGAAGCAATCTGATCTGGATCTTCATTGTTTGAAAGAAAAGGCATATCCGTGCTCAGCAGGACAAGGGTTAAGGATTTTACAGGAATGAAAGAATGAAGCATTCATTGTTTCAACGTAATTCTCGTAAGGCATAAAATAATAACCATATATGCATAGCGGACCTTTCTGGGGATATTGGCAAACAGTAAATACCTAGATCTGACGCCGCACAACGCGGCGTCTGATCAGGGTCTACACTGTTTGCTCAAAGTACGTGCATTTTTGGTACAGCATACCTCAAACAAAACAAACCTGACGCCATTATAATTGAAAATGGATACCTCCAAACTTATTAGGTGGAAAATTCCATTGTCATATAGGGGTTAATGCTCGTTATGACTTTGTTGTAGATCAGCGTATAGGTGTCTCCAGCAAGGAAGGTAACTCTGAGAGTGAAGTGTGATGTCATCAGCAGCTTCATTAATATTAACCCATATATGACAATGGAATCTTCTACCTTGTAAGTTTGGAGTGGTTCATTTTTTCTAATAATAGGGGTGTCAGGTTTGTTTTTGCGTGTGGCAGATATGACGAAAACGAATGTTCTTTAAGCGAACAGTGTAGATCCAGATAAGACGCCGCCTTCTGCGGCGTCTGATACGGATCTACACTGTCTGCCAATGCCCCACAAAAGGGCCGCTATGCATATATGGGATTAGTCGTGTCAGCAAATATGTTCTAGAAAGGGTTATCCCTTGGAAGCAAGGAATACACCATAGAACTGTAAAATATTTCCGGGCCTGACAAGCTAGATTCGGCCAATTAGGCCTCATCAGTGACCCTCAAATATTTTCAAAATTCCACAATGAAATCAATGATCCCAAAGGAAAAGAAAATATAAACTATGCTCTAGAAAGGGTTATCCTTTGGCAGCAAGGAATACACCACAGAACTGGAAAATATGGAGTGAACATGTTTTCTGGGACTAGCTAGTTTTGGCCAATTACTCCTCATCAGTGACTCTCAAATATTTTCGAAATTCCACAATGGAATCAATGATCCCAATGGACAAGAAAATATAAACTACACTATGTTGTAGGGCAGGGTGACTTTGTACGGCCGCCACACATTCCCAGACACCAGCTATACTGACGTCAAATATGTTACAGAAAGGGTTATCCTTTGGAAGCAAGGAATACACCACATAACTGGAAAACATGGGGTGCACATGTTTTCTGGGCCAGACTAGCTAGTTTTGGCCAATTAAGCCTCATCAGTGACCATCAAATCCACAATGGAATCTATAATCCCAATAAACTATGGTGTAGGGCAGGGAGACTTTTTACGGCCGCCACACATTCCCAGACACCAGCTGTTGTGACGTCAATTATGTTTGTCATTGTCATTGTCTTACCCAGTTTTTATTCTTTCACATCTTACATCAGGTTCTTCTTTCTCTTCCAGAAAACCTATTTTCAATTCTTTTTCTCCCCAACAACAGTTGATAATCAAACGTGCCACGATAAAAACGGTTGCTAGGATGGTTACTATGAGAAGTCTCATCGCACCTTCGTCATCGACGTCAAAAGTTTTTATCATACTGTAGGTGAAGTATGCGAAGTATAAAATGGCAATGATGATCCAAAACATTGTCCAGAATACTGAAAAGACAATAAAATGACTCATTATTTGGTTTTAACAGTGTTTATTAATAAGAAACTTCAAGACAAGTTACTTTCCCACAAAATGGCCAATTGGCTTTCCAAAGCAAAATAATATAAGCGATACACACACTCAAAGACTAGCCATAACAAAAATAAACCCTGACAGAAGAACCGCCTTGGCACGGTCGGCGAAATGAGGGGCTTAAATCGATTTTACGTGTCCACAATTCGCGCCCTTACTTCCTTGCGATTTAGACAAATAATTTGTTCACTCCGCATGAAGGTCTCCTAACTCATCGGTGCAACTCACCAGAAGTATGATTTACAGAAGCCAGGCGTTGAGTGGTGGTTTGTTTGTTTGTTTGTTGGCTTGTTTGTTTGTATCTGATTGTAACGATCCTACCAACACTATAGAGAGAGAGAGAGGGAGAGAGAGAGAGAGAGAGAGAGAGAGAGAGAGAGAGAGAGAGAAAGAGAGAGAGAAGTACCATTTTTATTTGCTGTGTAAGCCTCCTTGATATTGTTTTGAACACGTGACACCATCCTCTGATATGCACCCTCGTCATCATCTTCTTCCTCACTACTGGAATACTCCTCTTCCTGGTCGTCTTCACTTCGTAGACGAGGTATTTCGTTCTTTTCATTAGTATTGGGAGAGAACTGAAAAAGACATGGAATAGGGATGGTAAAAATGTTAAACTCTAGTTTTTTGGCCCCCGCCCATTGGGGCTTGAAGAAATAAATGGGCTGCATGATGCTTCCACGCAAAGCTGAAACCGAACGCACACGAGTACTGGTAAACCGCTTAGAGGATCTAAGCCTGCCGAGGCAAAGCGGTGCGAGTTGGACCGTCAGTGCTAACCCTATTAGTTTCATTGTGCGACAAGGCTTGAGAAGTCATTTCATCTCAATGTCGGGTAAAAGTCCAACAAAATTGGAAGCAACATGACCTATACAGTGTTGATGGGGACGTTAAACCTCAAATCAAACAAACAAAACTCTAGTTGCTATGTTCTTACATAATCACAGGTCAGCACAAAACATCGGGCCCACGTCGGGCCGACAGCGATACGACTTTGCAATGTTTGCATGTATGGAAACGTGTATGAGCCGGGCACAGCATTTCCTACAATTAACATGCACGCCCAGCAATATGGGGCGCCGTTTTTCTATTTAATCCCTATTTATAGATATCCATAAATCGAATTATGGATATCCATAATTCGATTTATGGATATCCATAAATCAGCCGAATAATGGATATCCATAATTCGAATTATGGATATCCATAAATCGATTTATGGATATCCATAATTCAGATCGATTAATAGATATCCATAATTCGAATTATGGATATCCGTAAATCATCGCCAAAGCTTTTGGTTTAATGATTTCTCCCTTAGACACGTGATTGTTTAATGTAAAAATCTTCAAGGTCTTCATCATCACTGGTCAAAAGGACCTCTCTGCCGTGCAGCCTTTTCAGCCCGTAAGGTTTCCAAAGCAACGGACGCCATACGCTGAACGCCCGCCACGTGTGCAGTTAAATCGTAAGATCTGGAAATTCCGACCAACGCATCCTGTCCCTCTGGAATCACCTCTATGAGGACTGCGCAACTAAGGAAACTGAAAGTCGGACGTAAAAACATAATGATCAAAACAGGCAATCCGTGCATGCTTTCTGGAGAAAAATGCACATGGTCGTTATACAGTGAAATTCCTATATTATGACCACTTTTGAACAGTCCCAAAGGTGGTCCCTGACCAGAGGACATTGTGTGCAGAATTCACGAAGAAAGAATAACTGCACCCTTCTAAATAAGCTTTTAAAAGCAGAAATACTCTTAATTTTATTTTGTCGTAATAGCAGAATTCCACTGTATATAGTATTTACATATATCCATATAATACTCTACATGAGATGTATAGAGTACCAGGCAGATTCAGATATACATCCTGGCCCCGCCCATTGGTGCTTGGAGAAATAGATACGGCTGCATGAGCTGAGGGTACTGGTAAACCGTTTAGAAGGCCATAGCCTGTCCAAACAAAGTCGTGTGAGTCAATGGGAGACAGGGATTGAGATGTTTGTTTGTTTGTTTGTTTGAGTTTAACAGCCCAGTCAACACTAATTTAATCATTTTGGACCGGTCAGTTTACCTATCCACACTTTTTCTGGGCAGTTCATACGTAAGCAGTTAACCAGTACAGAGCACATTCTTTCGCCAGAAACTGACAACTGTTCTTCTTGAATCAGCGAAAGGGAGAGAATGACCGCAGAAAATATTTCATGATCAATCTTCACGAAAGACTGTTGCCGACCCTGCCAGGTATCGAACACGCGTCCCGCTGACCACCAGTCAGACGCGCATCCGACTGAGCTACCGAGGCCGGCGGGATAGAGATGTCATTTCATCTCAATGAAGGCTTAATGCCAAACATAATTGGATACAACGTCTCCTCCAAAATGACCTAAATAGTATTGAAGGGGACGTTAAGCCTCAAATCAAACAAAACATATCTCTCCTTCACCATAGGCCACCACTAAGCCTACCCTACATTACATTCACCTCCATCCCGGCTTTTATTACACAGCAAAATCGTAAACCTGACGCGAATAGTAAAGTTTTTTGTTGTTGTTTTTTTTGCAAAGGGAGCAGTCATTATTTATTAGGTTTATTTGCAGAGTTGAATTATGGATATGCATAATTCGATTTATGGATATCCATAAATCAGCCGAATAATGGATATCCATAATTCGAATTAAGGATATCCATAATACCATTCATGGATATCCATATTTCGATCTAAATTAATGATATCCATTAATCGATTTATGGATATCCATAATTCGATTTATGTATATCTATAATTTGATTTATGGATATCCATAAATCATCCGAATAATGGATATCCATAATTCATTTTATGGATATCAATAAATCGAATAATGGATATCCATTATTCGATTTATGAATATCATTAATTCAGTTCGATTTATAGATATCCATTATTCGAATTATTGATATCCATAATTCGAATTATGGATATCCATAAATAATTATGGATATCCATAAATAATAATGGATATCCATAATTCGAATTATGGATATCCATAAATAATTATGGATATCTATAAATACGGATTAAAAAGTAAAACGGCGCCCCATACAGCAAAGAATCATATCAGCCTAGGCATTAATATAGTCTGACAAGAGACTCCTCTTGCTGTATGAAGAAGCATTGGGCCCTTAGCTATCCTAAGTGCGCACAACGAAGACTCTGATCAGACTGCGCGGATGCGCAGGCTGATCTGAGTCTTCGCTGGGTGCACATGTAATTGCAGGAAATGCTGTGCCCGCGGTTCATATAAAAGTTTGAAAGAGAGAGAGAGAGAGAGAGAGAGAGAGAGAGAGAGAGAGAGAGAGAGAGAGAGAGAGAGAGAGAGAGAGAGAGAGAGAGAGAGAGGGGGGGGGGGGTATTTCAATGGGTTTCAAAATGCAGGTACCTGTCTGTGTCTTAGTTCTTCACCGTCGGGGACATACGCCGGATTGGACGCCGCCGTCATGCTGATGGTGATCGGTGGTTTATCGTCCGTTCCATCTAGTTTGTGCATACTTGTCAATTCTATGTCCATTTTTCAGGCTGAATACAAATAAATTAAAATATGAAGTTAATGAATGTCTAGTCTGAAAAATCAACCCACATATGGCGAGCAAAATATTCCACTTTCATTCCGAAAACATGCCTATACAAATACATTGTAACCTTTGTCGCCGAAAAAAATGAACATTTTGAGATGAAAAATTGTTATATGTTTCTTATTTCTGCTCAAAGTATAGATTGTGGGTACTCGTTAGAAGTTCTAACGAGTACATGCAATCTATATTTTAGAGCAGAAATAAGAAAAATAGATTTACCCATGTTAACCCCAGTTTTACGATATAAAATTGGGGTTCAAGGTGGTCAAAATTATATAGGCGTGTTTTCAAGATGATAGCGGAATAAGGTATGTCTGTGTTATTTCATTTATCGTAAGTCTTACCAATTTTCCCGCACTCCTAATTCCTGATCGGACACTGCGTTCTGTGGCAGCACCGTTTGCATGCGCTTGGCATACGTGGATTAACGCTGATTTGTTGAGCGTATAACGCCTGCTTTAGGTACGATAAACATCCAAGTTTAAAGTTTCATGTCACTTTAAATAATAAACGTGAAACGTATCGAAGCAAGGTAGAAAATTATCAGGTATACAGATCTATATTTAACTTTCCAGTGTAAAGTCTAATGTAAACCTATCAGTAGGAGAGTTGCTAAGGCCGTCGTCAAGATTTTAATTTTTTGTAAGCTTCCGCAAAAGGGAATATTTTTATAGCAGAAATAATCACAAGATCAGAAGGCACTTCCGGCCATTTAAAAAGACGAATATGGGTTAATGAAATGACAAAATGATCACTCAAATATATTAATTTCCGTCTTTTCTGAACCCACTCAAACGACCCATTTTTTTCACAAGTTTACCGCGTTCTTATACACACTTTTTGCCTAAAATCGTGAATGTTTTGTATTTCATCGGAAAGAAATGCGCACAAAGTTTTAAATTCATCTACTTTTCAAACAAGGATTTTATCAGACAGGCTTGGTCAACAGAGTAAGATTTAGATTCGACAGGCATTTTCACCTTTGAATTATAGTCCCATCGAATTTTTGCTCGAGAAAAATGTTTTTAAATCAACCTACGCCGGCCTCTGAGATTCGCTACTGTATAGAAAACAATTGCGTTCATACTTACATGAACGCATCGAATCACATGATTTTTCAGTAACGTTAAGTGACGTCATTTAAACTATTGTTATCTACGGGCGTTGATGACGTCAACGCTGCTCCGCTCTTTGTAGAAAAACAGCGTGTAAATGTTTTCAGCTTTAAAAGTTTGCCCTACAAGCATTTTTTGCCCAGTGATGAGGGGCAAATAATGTAAATATAAAAAATAAACTTATTTTTTCTGCTTTTCATGAAAGTATTAACGAGAGTGGGTCGCTAGCAAAGTTTACATGAACCCCTTCGGGGTTCATTTACTTTGCACGCGACCCAATGCGTTCGTACTTCCATGAACTGCAGAAAAATAAATTTCAATTCTTAAATATTTTTAATTAGATCCTTGAAATTTTATTTTGCCTTCTGGATAGATATCGATGTTTTATACAGTCGAACTTCAATGGCTCGAACACCTTTGGGACCTCGATAATATGTTCGAGACAGGGGTAGTTCGAGCCACTGAGGTTACTGTCAGGAAGCATAACGAGATACTTTTAGACATCTTTTCGGTGTTCTATAATGAAAATGTATGTTGTGTGTACTCATTAGAATCGCCTCGATTGAAAATGTATGCTGTGTACGAGGCGATTCTAATGAGTACACACAGCATACATTTGCAAGATAAAAGACTAAAATCTCCTTAATTATCCCCCACTATTTCTGAAGTCGCTAGGGGCTCAAGAATGGGTTCGACTCAGCCATGGTAAACGAACCATCGGTGTTCGAGCCATCGAATATCTACTTTATATTGCTAGAACATGTTTAGGACTATAGATTTTTTCTTCTTCTAAACATGTGTAGTTTGAGCCGCTAGAGTTAACCTTTGCCACTCTCTAGGTTGATTTTTTTCTTATTTTCCCAGAAAACAGGGTTTGACAATTTCATGCAAATTGTCTCCCATGGAGACAATTTGCATGAAATGTCAAACCCTCAAGGGAGACAATTTGCATGAAATGTCAAATCCTGTATGCTGTACGCTCTGGGCCACTTTGTTCAAGTGTTTATGGTGGGCACCTTCAAAATGAATGCACCAGTGGAAACATACCGGGGGAATAGGTTGATACAGGTTTATGAAACACAACCTTTTCTAAAACATATAGGTCATTTATGTCTTGTTCTATTGTTTTTGGCTTTCTTTTGAGGATCTGTCATTTGGAACTCTTTCCTAGATTATTCAATTGTTAGTAAAAATACATTATGATACATCTGTATATGCTCCTATGTGAGCCGAAAATTCGTAATAAATATCTTGTATCTCAAGCCCGGTCGCCCTATGAAACCAATATGACTCGCACCGCTTTGCCTGGACAGGCTTAGATCCTCTGAGCGGTTTATCAGTACTCGTGTGCGGTCGGTTTCAGCTCTGCGTGGAAGCATCATGCATCCCATCTATTTCTCCAAGCCCTAAAGGCGGGGGTCGTCAAACTACTTATACAATAGTTTGTTTGTTTCTTTGTTTGTTTGTTTGTGAATACAAAAGTGAATTGGACACACGAACGCCCAAACGAACGCCGGATGTGGACGGTTGGCTTGATAGTCGGAGAGAAGGAAAATATATTATTACTCATATAAACATCCGTTTGAAAATTCTGGGCACGTGCAATGTCGCATCTAATCTTCCAGGTATCTTTTTTAAATGTAATGTGATCTGGCTGATGACGCCCATTGTCATTGTCATTTGAAATTACTCCCAAAAAATAATTAGAGGATCTTACATGATTGTTCATGTATTATTGAATTTATTAGAGTTGAGGAAAGGGATAAAATGCGAGGCTTTGTCGGGCATTTTATTGCTTTTCCTCAACGGGTTTAACCAATTTTATAATAAAAAGCATTTTATTTGCGACTGTTTTACAGAAATGTCAGTAAACGCAATTTCGTTAAGTACGTTATAAGGGTAACGTTACGGGACGTATCTAACTACATGTAATTTGCATATTTAATCAACTAGTGGATCACGGCGTTATTACATTCCAAGACGCGACGTCATAATTGAGCCCCGCCAAGCGAATTTGTGTCTTCGAGCATTCCGTCTTGACAAATTTTAACTGCGCATGCCCAGCCATTCAGAGGGGTCAGGGATATGGCTTTCTGTCTGAAGGTTCCTCTTGATTCACTGCTTGTATGAGCGAGCAGCGAAGGTTCTGGCGAGACTGCGCGGATGCGCAGGCTCGCCTGAACCTTCGCTGCTCGCATAGGCAATAAGAACCAAAATCGCTTGACGGGGCCCATATGATAAACAGGTATATTCATTACATGTGTAAGCTCATGAGAAAGGAGGCACTTACGGCGTAAGTGTCCAAAAAGCTCAGCTGGGTCTGCATGCACAACCATCTAATACCATGGCAAGATGCACGACGTCTTACATGAAGCTCCCACAAGTCTCCACTAAATGTTCTCGGGCAGCAAAGAATCTGCTAAGACTGCGCATGCGCAGTCTCGCCTGAGCCGTTGTTTGTTTGTTTGATTTGAGCTTTAACGTCCCCGTCAACACTGTAAAGGTCATTTTGGAGACGTTGCTTCCAATTTTGTGGGACTTTTACCCGACATTGAGATGAAATGACTTCTCAAGCCCTGTCGCCCAATGAAACCAATAGGGTTTATTAGCATGGACGGTCCGCCTCGCACCGCGGTTCCTGGACAGGCTTAGATCCTCTAAGCGGTTTACCAGTACTAGTGTGCGGGCCGGATTCAGCTCTGCGTGGAAGCATCATGCAGCCCATATATTTCTTCAAGCCCCAATGGGCGGGGGCTTACCTGAGCCGTTGCTGCTTGTCTATACGATAAGTACCCTTTTCCCATAAACTGGCTCTTATCCTGCAATTAACATGTGCGCCAAGCGAAGAACCTGATCAGCCTGCGCATCCATATAGTCTGACCCGAGACTTCTAATTGGGCCCTTAGCTAACTTTAAAGCGCACAACGAAGACTCTGATCAGACTGCGCGGATGCACAGACTGATCTGAATCTTCGTTGGGCGCATATTTAGGAAAGCTGTACTCCGGCTCATATTTTATTTGTAGCGAAAACATAACGCATCACTTTACAAAAAAAAACAAAAACGCTTATTTAAGTATATTTCAAAATTTTATCACCAAAAAAAAATGAAATATTTCAGTTAAAAAATATTTTTCATAATTCTGCTCAAAACATCAGTTGTGGGAGCTCGCTAGAACCTCTAACGAGCAGAAATAATAATAACGTATACCCCTCTTAACTCTAGTTTTACAATATAAAAGTCGGATTTAAGGGGGTCAATTTATATAGGCGTGCTTTCCTGATGAATTTTTTTTGTTTTTGAAAACCGACCCACAGATTTTAAAGCTAAGCATAGTTTCACTATTTTTCCAAGCAAATTATGTTTGGCATTTCTTGCGACTTGTCTATACAGCAGAAATTTCACTGGATGGCAGATGATTAGCTGATGCTTTAAAATAAATAAATAATTAAAATAAATAAATACAATGTCTTTTTCATTTAGCCGCAAAACATAAAAGGTCCTGAGCGCATACATGTACGAAAACAACGGAAGTTCAACTGAGACTTGATACTTGAAATTGTTCGGCCGTTGCAAATAGAAACAAGAGCTCCGCATGCATGGCATTATACACCCGTGGCAAGTAATTGTCTGTAAGGATGACCTTGATCATGGAGATACTGACCCGAGTCTTGCACGCGACACATCATTTCATAATTGTTAACGTTTCTAAATCCATTGAGGAATAAAAAAGTCATTGACTGCACACGAAAGAAAGACACTTTTATTACCTTTGACCGCTAAGTGTGACCTCCGAACTGGGTCTTGCGAGCGACAAATGTCTCATGGTTAACATTTCTGCCAAATAACTTCTAAATCCAACCAGGAATAACAAAAATATTGACCGGACACACACACACACACACACACACACACACACACACACACACACACACACACACACACACACACACACACACACACACACACACACACACACAAAAAAAAACACTTTGCTTTAACTTTGACCGTTAAGTATGACCTTGAGCTTGGAGATGCCGGTCTGAGACACATGGTCTCACCATGGTTTGCATTTTCTGGTAATTTCCCATACGGGGCACAAGAAAAATACACTTTTCTTAACATTTGACCTTTAGGTATGACTTGACCTTGGAGGTACCGACATGGGTCTTGCGCATGATATATCGTCTCATGATGGTTAACAGTTCTGCCAAGTCATTTCAAATTCTAGGCAGGAATAACAAAGTTATTGACCAGACACGAGAAAATGACCCTTTTTTGCCTTTGACCTCTAAGGATGACCTTGACCTTGGAGGTACTGGCCTGAGCCTTGTGCGCAACACAAAGTCTCATGGTGGTTAACATTTCTGCCCAATAATTTTAAAATCTATCCCAAAAATAACAGTTACTGACTGAACACGCAAAAAAGACACTTTTTTACCTTTGACCGCTAAGTATGACCTTGACCTTTGAGGTACCGTCTCGGGTCTTGCGTGCAAAAATTGTCTTATGATGGTTAATATTTCTGCCACGTAGTTTCCAAATCCACCCTGGAATAACAAAGGTATTGACCGGACACAAGAAAAAGACATTTTTCTTCACATTTAAAATCTAAGTATTACCCTGAACCTGGGTCTTACGCACGACACATCGACTCATGATGGTCAACATTTCTGCCAAGAAATTTCCAACTCATCCAGACATAACAAGCAGACACAAGAAAAAAGACACTTTTCTTTACCTTTGACCTCTTAGTATAACCTTGACCTTGGAGGTATCGACCTGGGTCTTGAACATGACACATCGTCTCATGATGGTTAACATTTCTGCCAAATAATTTCAAAATTCATCGTGACTAACCAGACACGAAAGAAAGACCCTTTTCTGACCTTTGGCATCTAAGGATGAACTTGACCTTTGGCATACCGACCTGGGTCTTGCGAGCGACACACCGTCGTGGCCTAATACATATTCTTATTGCATGAAGATATCTTTATAACGGTTATCGAGTTATGGAGCGTACAAGAATGTTTATTAAAAATAACCAAAAGGGGCATAACTAAGGGAACAATCATTCATGCACACCAGACAAGGAAACCCGTGATTTTACCCTGGGATAGAAATGTATGTTCTGAAAAATTGTTGAAAGCGACGTTAAACCCGAATTCACACACACTCTGACCCTGGTGTTCCGACCCCAAATCGAATATAATCGCGTGTTTGATAAATGCACTGGTTGATTACAACCGCATGCGCGACGTCGTCATGCGTGAATTCACTAAACATTCCTGTTGTGTCATCACAAAATGGCGGACGTCGGTAACCGAAGTGACAGCAGCATTAAAAATTCGCAATAGAAATGGAAGGTATGCAAAAAAAAAAAAGAATCCTATATGGGTGTGAGGGGTGGATAGAAAAATCCGTCCCTCGGGATCACTGTCCGGCATCACTCGGCAAGCCTCGTGATGCCGGACAGTGACCCTCGGGAATATCGTCTTGCCCTACATATACCTATAAAATTGCATGAAGGATATCCCTAATATGGAGCGAACACGAATGTTTACGAACGGACGGCCCCACGCCAAAATACCTTTTTAAAAAAAAAAAAAAAGAAAGAAAGAAACGGACGTATAAAAAGATCGGATAAGCCATATCCGAGTGTTTGTGCACGAAATTATGCGTGAATGACGCGTTTGGCTGACGAAAATTTACACATTATAGGCGGGAAACCCCTAAAAGGGTAGCCTGGCAAACAGCGCAGACCGCGGCGTCTGATCAGTGTCTGCACTGTTTTCTAACAGAATTTTCAGTCCAATATGGAATAAAAATAAAAAAAAAATAGACCTGAAACCCCTTAAATGACAAATGGACTGGTCCAACATACAGCAATGGAAGAGTCCACTAGTATACAATTGGTTAATTTGTAATCATCTGAGCCCCGTCACGAAAAAAAAATTGTCTTCGGGGTTTACGACAAAGTAAGACACAAACTAACATGCTCAGCCAAAAATGACAAACTAGGGTCTTGAAATTTTAGAAATGAAAAACTGTAGGCAGTGCGCATGCGCATGCTGATATGCATTTTTGATGTCCGCAAATGGCAAAAACATCCTTTCATGTTACGTGGCTCATATACACAACACGGGGGTAATACCATTTTCTATACTGTGTTGTCGACCGAGCCGGTACTGTGTAAAGCTGCTGTCGACCGAGAAATACGGTTTTCGACCGAGCAGTACGGATGTCGACAGAGGTGGGTAGTCGATAAATTCGCTTTAAATGTGTTATTTTTGTGTATGTCTGTCCATTTTTGTGGTGTCAAATCGTTTGTGAAATAGTTTGCTGTTGTTTCAAGTGTTTTGGAAGTCTGTCTGATAGCCTGTTTTGACGCTGAGCGGAATTAAACGGGAAAATATATAAAATAAGTACTTCCGGGGAAATGTGTGGCTCTTATTCAGTGTCATGGAATATCGAGGACGAAATGATGCAGATACATCATTAACATACGCGATAACCTTTTATTTGTGTGTCAATATGTCTTTATATGCATCTGTGGAACTGTTTATAGTTTCATCGATACGGCTGTCGATGAAGTGAAAGTTTGCGGGGTACAGTTGTCGACGTTACTGGGTACGGATGTCGATGATTCAACGAGAGTGTAAGGGACAGATTTACTTGAAATTAACCCCAGTTAAACAATAAAATAACTGTTGCATTCTTCGTCAGACTTTGTTTGTTTGTTTGAAATGGCTGATTGACAATAAACTATCGTTGCTTTGTTTTGTTTGTTTGATTTGAGGCTTAACGTCCCCGTCAACACTGTAAAGGTCATTTTGGAGACATTTCTTCCAATTTTGTGGGCGAAAACCTGAGTACCCGGAGAAAAACCACCTGACCTTCCGTTGCAGAACTTGGCATCTCACATGTGACCCGAGCGAGACTCGAACCACAGCGGTGAGCGACCTAATGATCAAGAGTCAGCGCTCTTAACCACTAGGCAACGGAGGCCCGTCACCAATGAGATTGGTCATTAGGTTTTTATCTCACCCTAGCCGCAGCTCAGCAAGTGAGTATACTCATGCCCCGGCATCCGTCGTCATCCGTTCACATTCTGCAAACATCTCATCCATCACGAAAACACGCCTATGTAATATTGACCCCCGTAAACCCCATTTATATATATAGTAAAACTGTGGTTTACAGGAGTATATATTATTTTTCTAATTTCAGCAAAAACAGATTGTGGGTATTCGTTAGAACCGCCTCGTCGAGGCTATTCTAACGAGTGCCCTCAATCTATGTTTAGAGCAGAAATAAGCAAAATTCAGTATTTTCAAGCGAAAAGTTTCATATTGAGAGGCGTGTTTATGGGGCGCCGTTTTACTATTTATTCCGTATTTATGGATACCCATAATTATTTATTGATATCCATAAATCGATGTGAATTAATGATATACATAACTTGAAATCGACTAATGGATATCCATTATTCGATTTATTGATATCCATAAATCGAATTATGGATATCCATTATTCGGCTGATTTATGAATATCCATAAATCAAATTACGGATATCCATAAATCGAATTATGAATATCCATAAATCGATTTATGGATATCATTTATTTAGATGGAAATATGGATATCCATTAATCGAATTATGGATATCCTTAATTCGAATTATGGATATGCATTATTCGGCTGATTTATGGATGTCCATAAATTGAATTATGGATATCCATAATTCTCCTCTGCAAATAAACTTAATGAATAATGACTGCTCCCTTTGCAAAAAAAATAAAAACAAAAAAAAACTCGACTATTCGCGTCAGATTTCCGATTTAGGTGTGTAATAAAAGCCGGGATGGAGGTGGAGGTAATGTCGGGTAGACTTAGTGGTGGCCTATGGTGTGGGAGAGATATGTTTTGTTTGATTTGAGGTTTAACGTCCCCTTCAATGTGAGTTAGGGCCTTTTGGAGACGTTGTTTCCAGTTATGTTGGTCATTAAGCCTTCATTGAGATTAAATGACATCTCAATCTCGCCGGCTTCGGTAGCTCAGTCGGATACGCGTCTGACTGGTGATCAGGAGGAAGCGGGTTCGATACCTGCCAGGGTCGGCAACATTCTTTCGTGGAGATTGATCATGAAATATTTTCTCTAGTCATTCTCTCCCTTCCGCTGATTCAAGAAGGGCAGTTGTCAGTTTCTGGCGAAAGAATGTGCACTGTACTGGTTAACTGCCTACGTATAAGCCAGCCCAGGAAAAGTGTGGATAGGTAAACTGACCAGCTCAAAAATGACCTTAATAAGTGTTGACTGTGCCGTTAAACTCAAATACAAACAAACAAACATCTCAATCCCTGTCGCCCATTGACTCGCATGACTTTGTTTGGACAGACTTAGACCTTCTAAACGATTTACCAGTACTCTCAGCTCATGCAGCCAAATCTATTTCTCCAAGCCCCAATGGGCGGGGGCCATGAGATATATCTGAATCTGCTTGGTACTCCATACATCTCAAGTAGAGTATTTGTTTGTTTGATTTGAGGTTTAACGTCCCCATCATCTCTTTAAAGGTCAGTTTGGAGACGTTGCTTCCAATTTTATGGGACTTTTACCCGACCTTGAGATGAAATGACATCTCAAGCCCTGCCGCCCAAATGAACCAATAGGGTTTATTAACATGGACGGGCCGACTCGTACCGCTTTGCCTGGACAGGCTTAGATCCTCTAAGCGGTTTACCAGTACTCGTGTGCGGGTCGGTTTCAGCTCTGCGTGGAAGCATCATGCAGCCAATCTATTTCTTCAAGCCCCGATGGGCAGGAGCCGTCAAATAGAGTTTTATACTGGTGGGTCGATTGCCGCTGACTATAGGTCAGAAAAGTCCTGGACTGTGATTTAAACTGCTTAATTTACCCTTGAAATCCGATTTTTAGCTCACCTGTCACGTAGTGACAATTCACATTTTGTCCGTCGTCCGTGCGTGCGTGCGTCCGTAAACAATTTCTTGTCCGCATGATAGCATATTCATTTATTATTTGATTTTAACCAGACTTGCACACAACTTGTACCGGCAAGAGATCTGGGTTCCTTTCTTGAACCAGCCATATCCCGTCATGTGTTATGGAGTTATGGCCCCTGAAATTGCAAAAATTGCCTATTTTGGTCTTGTTCGCACGATAGCATCTTCATTTATGATTTGATTTTAACCAGACTTGCACACAACTTGTATCGACATGAGATCTGGGTTCCTGTCTTGAACCAGCTATCTCCCATCATGTGTTACGAAGTTACATGTACGGCCCCTGAAAGGGCAAAAATTGCCTATTTTGGTCTTGTCTGCATGATAGTTGTTTAATTTATGATTTGATTTTAACTGAACTTGCACACAATTTGTACCACCACAAAATATCTCGGTCAAGTTTGAATATGGGTCATGTCGGGTCAAAAAGTAGGTCAGTAGTTCAAATCGAAAAAAACCTTGTGAAGACACTAGAGGCCACAGGTTTGGTCCGATCATCATCAAACTTGCTCAGAATAATCATCTTGATAATATCAACCAGACTTGTAACTACGTAGTATGGCCCATGTTCTTTCTTATGAATGTTTTCATTGCTCTTAAAGGAACTCATTTTTGATTTTTATTTGCCTTCACTGCAGCTGGTGTTGTGCCGTGTGGCGGCCGTAAAACGTCTCCCCGTACATCAACCATAGTGCAGTTTATATTTTCCTTTTGGTCCTTTGAGATCATCGTGAATATTCTGAGAAATCAGAAATAAATTATATGTTTAGACTCATTCTAGACAGGTTTTTAATTATTTGGACCCCATTTTGATTTATATCAGTCTTTGAATCGACTGCCTATTCGAAATTCGCAAAATTGTAATAGGTTTCCTCTGGCTTTCTTTGCCGGATCATTACAGGGTCACTGATGAGGCTTTATTAGCCGAAACTACGTAGTATGGCCCATGTTCTTTCTTATGAATGTTTTCATTGCTCATTTTTGATTTTTAATTGTACACGACTTGTACCAACATGAGATCTGGGTTCTTTTCTTGAACCAGCCATATCGCATCATGTGTTACGGAGTTAGGCCCCTGAAAGGGCAAAATTGCCAATTTTTGGTCTTGTCCGCACGATAGCATCTTCATTTATGATTTAATTTTAACCAGACTTGCACACAACTTGTATCGACATGAGATCTGGGTTCCTGTCTTGAACCAGCTATCTCCCATCATGTGTTACGAAGTTACATGTACGGCCCCTGAAAGGGCAAAAATTGCCTATTTTGGTCTTGTCTGCATGATAGTTGTTTAATTTATGATTTGATTTTAACTGAACTTGCACACAATTTGTACCACCACAAAATATCTCGGTCAAGTTTGAATATGGGTCATGTCGGGTCAAAAAGTAGGTCAGTAGTTCAAATCGAAAAAAACCTTGTGAAGACACTAGAGGCCACAGTTTTGGTCCGATCATCATCAAACTTGCTCAGAATAATCATCTTGATAATATCTTAGTTATGTACGAATATGGGTCGTGTCAGGTCACAAAGTAGGTCAGTAGGTCAAATCATAGAAAAAAACCTTGTGAATACACTAGAGGCCACAGTTTTGGTCCAATCATTATCAAACTTGCCCGGAATGATCATCTTGCTCATATCTCGGTCAAGTTTGAATACAGGTCATGGCGGGTCAAAAGTAGATCATAGAAAAACCTTGTGAACACACTAGAGCCCACAGTTTTGGTCCGATCATTATCAAACTTGCTCAGAATGATCATCTTGATAATATCTTCAACTTGGTCACGTTCGAATATGGGTCATGTCGGGTCAAAAAGTAGGTCAGTAGGTCAAATCAGAGAAAAACTTTGGAACACACTAGAGGCCACTGTTTTGGTCCAATCATCATCAAACTAGCTCAGAATGATAGTCTTGACAATATATCGGTCAAGTTCGAATATGGGTCATGTCAGGTCAAAAAGTAGGTCAGTAGGTCAAATCATAGAAAAACATTGTGAACACACTAGAGGCCACGGTTTAGATCAGATCATCATCAAACTTGCCCAGAATGATCATCTTGACAATATCTGAGCCAAGTTCGAATATGGGTCATGTTGGTCCAAAAAGTAGGTCAGTAGGTAAAATCAAAGAAAAACCCTCTGAACACACTTGAGCCACAGTTTTGGTCCGATCATCATCAAACTTGCTCAAACTGATTATTTGACAATATCTCAGTTAATTTCGAATATGGGTCAAATCTGGTTAGTAAGTAGGTCAGTAGGTCAGATCGTTGAAAAACCTTGTGGACACACTAGAGGCCCCATGCAGTTTTGGTCCGATCATCATCAAACTTGCTCAGAATGATCATCTTGAATATATCTGGGTCAAGTTCAAATAAGGGTCATGTCGGGTCAGAAAGCAGGTCAGCAGGTCAAATCACAGAAAAAACATTTTGAACACTCTAAGAGGCCACAGTTTTAGTAAATCATCATAAAACTTGATCAGAATGATCATCTGGACAATATCTCAGTTAAGTTCGAATATGGGTCATGTCAAATCAAAAAGTGTTGTGTTTCTAATAATGGGTTCCTATCAGAGTTTTTCCAAATAAAGCGAGGAGTTCGCCAAGGCTGTCCCCTGTCCCCATATTTATTTATACTTTGTATGGAGTTACTGACACATCAGATAAGATTAAATGAAAATATAAAAGGTATAACTATAACTGGCCCTGAGATAAAAAATTCATGTTATGCTGATGACGCCTCTTTCATATTAGATGGCTCACAAAAATCTTTCGAAACACTGGTTGATGTTTTAGAAAATTTCAGCTACATATCTGGTCTGAAACTAAATTCTAGGAAATGCCAAGTGTTACGTGTAGGAATTGCGAGGAATACAAAAATAATTTACCTGAAGAAAAAACATTTCACATGGAGCTCAACTGAAGCTAAAGCGCTCGGGATGACTTTTTGTACAAATAAGGAAGACTTATTCAAACTGAATCTTGAACCCAAAATTAAGCAATTTCAAAATGTACTGAAACAATGGCAGCATCGAAAACTTACATTAATGGGAAAAATTACGGTTATAAAAACTTTTGCACTTCCAAAATTAATATATGCCTTATCGTCTTTACCGAATCCACCTAATACTACGATCAAAGCTATAGAAAAAGACATGTATACATTCCTCTGGAACAATAAACCAGAAAGAATTAAACGTAAGACGCTCATTCAAAAATATTGTAAAGGTGGACTTAAAATGATTGACATACAAAAATTTATGCAAGCACAGAAAGTGACCTGGATAAAAAGAATATTAGACCCTAACAATAAGACCATTCTAAATGAGATATATTTACACAGGCTTAGAAAGTTCGGCGGTGCTCTTTATTTTGAATGCAATGTTAATAAAAATGATATTCTAAATAATTTTAAGACAAATGACTTTTTCACAGATATACTTTTAGCCTGGAACGTAGTTAACTATAAAGATGTTATACTTGATTACAGTAATGAAATAATATGGAATAATTCAAATATTAAAGCTGGAAACAGAACGATCTATTATAAAAACTGGTCTCAGTTAGGTATTAAATATATAAAAGATATTTACAATTATACACAACGAAAACTACATACATTTGAAAAATTAGAAGAACTATACAAAATACCAAATCATGATTATCTTAAGTATATAAGTCTCGTTCGGAGTATACCAAATATTTGGAAGTCTCGACTTAAACAAGAAAATGGTCATGTTCCATTAAAGCCAACATTGTTAAATCAACTTGTCTGTGTTAAACAAACTAATAAATTTGTCTATAACGTCTTACTACAGCTTGATAGCATTGAAATGACCAAATCAGAACAAAAATGGAGCAACATCTTTTCAGATGAGGAATTGAACTGGAAAATCATATATATCACGCCTTTTGTCATTACATCTGATACAAAACTAAGAGAATTCCAATACAAATATCTGAAAAGAATAATCCCCTCAAATAACTTTTTGAATAAATGCAAGTTAATAAGTTCATCTCTGTGCGATTTCTGTAATATGGAAATCGAAACGCTCAATCATCTGTTTTGGGAGTGCAGGCATGTGCAGGTTTTTTGGATGCAGCTTAGAAATTTTCTCTTTGCTAATAGGATAGAATTAGATGTGACTTTAAGAACAATAACTTTCGGCATAAAAGAGCAATATACAGATAAATCCAATATTAAAAATTACATAATTTTAATTGCTAAATATTATATATTTCTAAATAAATACTATCGATCAATTCCAAATTTACAAACTTTTAAAATTCATATGAAAAAAAGATTGCAAATTGAAAAAGAAATAGCTCTTATGAAAGACAAACTTTTTGAATTTGAAAGACAATGGGGAAATGTTATGAACGTATTTGAACTAGTTTAAGGCAGCACCCTCCTCTCCTTCTCCTCTCTCTCTCTCTCTCTCTCTCTCTCTCTCTCTCTCTCTCTCTCTCTCTCTCTCTGGTGCCCATCTAGTGTTCTCATCTCGTTATCTTATTACCTCTTTTTTGTATTAATTTATTTATTTGTTTATATACCTATCTGTTACTTCTCTTTTTCCCTTATCAACTATATAATGTTGTTTCATGTTATGGAAAATGGTTCTTTTTCATCATATGTAGGTCAACTGCAGTTTTGTATATTTAGGACGATTTTGTTATTCTCTAAAAATGTCGTAGTTTGTATGGTATGTTTATTTCATGTAACATGTTACAATAAAAATTAATAAAAAAAAAAAAAAAAAATCAAAAAGTGGATCAGTAGGTTATTTTGTAATAACTTTTGAACCGTTAGAGATAGAGCCTTCATATTTGACATGTAGGTTCCTTGTGACAAGGGCTTCCCACTCATATAAGGATTTGACCTGTGACCTACTTTTGAACCATATGAGATAGAGCCTTCATATTCGGCATGTATGTTCCTTGTGACAAGGTTTTCTCAACCATTCAAAACTTTTGACCCATGACCTTGACCTTTGACCTTCTTTGTCATAATTTTTGAAGCATTTAAGATACAGCCTTCATATTTGGCATATAGGTTACTTGATAGGAGTGAGTGTTTGAGTTTAAGTCTCACCAACAGCTAAGGTCATACAGTGATGGGAGCCCTGTTTAAAAACTAATCTGAAAGTCTGGAGAAGCCTGGGATCGATCCTGCTACCCCTTGTTTACAAGGCAAGTAGCATGACCACTTCACCATGAAGGCTTCTAAACTTCATTGGAATGTTGTGTAGATGACCCTCTAGGAAAATAGTATAACGATTAACAAATGGTCACAAGAGCTAAAAATAGAAAAACAGTGTAAATTTGCTTCAAATGCGAACTCCTTCTAAACCTTTGGGCCATTTGGATTTAAAAACTTCACAGGAATGTTGCCTAGGTGACTCCCTACCAAAATAGTTAAAACTCATTCCACTCCAATGAACCAGATGGCTGCCAGAGCTAAAAATAAAATAAATCTTCAAACGACAATTCCTCCTCTACCCTTGGGCCAATTTCATTCAAACTTCAAAGTAATGTTGCTTAGATGACCCTCTACCACAAAGGCTAAACAATCCCTAAATATAGAAAAAATATTGTAAATTTGATTCAAACGTGAACCCCTCCTAAACCCTAAGGCCAATTTGATTCAAACTTCACAGAAATGTTGCCTAGGTTACTCCCTACCAAATGAGCTAAACTCACTCTGCTGATGAACAAGATGGCCACCATAGCTACAAATAGGATGTACTCGAGACAGTGACACACAGGTGAGCGAACCAGGGCCCTCTGACCCTCTTGTTAAGTATATAGTGTAGATCTTGATCGGACGCCGCATTCTATGGCGTCTGGTCTGGGTCTTCACTGTTTGCCACGTCCAAACTATGATTCCAAGATAACCCTCTTACATAACACTCTGACCTCAGTCACTGCCGCTGTTTTCAATAAAAAAGTTATTCGGACAAGTCTGTGATAGTCACGTGGACTGAAGAGCTTTTCTGCTTAGGAATTTTGGGTAGTCGGAAAAGGAGCTCATCACGAAAACACGCCTATATAATTTTGACCCCCTTGAACCCCACTTTTATATAGTGAAGGGTAAACCTTATTTTCATATTTCTGCTCATATACATAGATTCTGGGTACTTGTTAGAACCGCGCGTTCACACAATCTATTTTTGAGCAGAAATATAAAATGTATCAGATATTTTTTTCTGAAAATTTTCATTTTTTTTTTTTTTTTTTGGTAAAATTTTCAATTTATTTTAATAGGCATGTTTTCGTAATGTCTGCTGATCAACCCTACTGTTTGTCATGGCATTTGTTGAGAAATATTCGTCTCCGCACATGCGCTTGAAGTTCTGAGCTCAAAACCTAAACAACGGGCCTCCGTGGCCTAGTGGTTAAGAGCACTGACTCTTGATCATAAGGTCTCTCACCGCTGTGGTTCGAGCCTCACTCGGGTCACATGTGAGACGCCAAGTTCTGCAACGGAAGGTCAGGTGGCTTTTCTCCGGGTACTCCGGTTTACGCCCACCTCTGATTAACGATCGGTTCGATATGAGTGAAATAATCTTGAAAGGGCCGTTAAACCAAAAACAACAAAAAACAAAAACACAAAAAAAACACCTAAACATGAATGTTAATATCAACGTAGTCAATATTCAATTTCGTTATGGCCCTTTCAAACAAATTTGAAATGTTTAAGCATTTAAACTTCAAGCGCCTGTGATCTTTCCGACATCATTCTTCAAGAGCATTTGCACAGGTTTATAAACATTTTTTTGCAGTTTAATTATCCCCACGCTTTTCGAAGAAAAAGTGGGGATATTGTAATGGTCTTCGTCGTCCGTACGTACGTCCGAACGAACGTCCGTACGTCCGTACGAACGTCCGTACGCCCATCCGTCCGTCTTAACGGATAACTCCTCCTAGACCGTTATAGATAGAAACTTGGAACTTTGGGAACTGATAGATCTTTGGTCTGGGGAGTGCATGACACTTTCGGAATTTTGATCACTCCCCTACGGGTGGGCCCGCGGGGGTCAAAAATCAAAATTTCCAGAACATGGTTGTGTAATATATCAAAGCGAACGGCATGATGAGTAGAAAACATTACAACCAAAATTTGACCCCTGGGGTCAATTTTGAGGTCACCAGAGGTCAAACACTGATTTTGACCCCTTTACCCCCATACATTACTGTTACCGGATATCTCCTCCTAGACCGTTATAGATAGAAACTTGAAACGTTGGGAACTCATAAAACTTTGGTCTGGGGGAGTGCATAACACTTTCGGAATTTCGATCCTACCCCTGGGAGTGGGGCCAGGGGTGAGGCGTCTTGGGGATAAAAAAATCAAAGTTTTCAGAACATGGTCGTGTAGCATATTAAATCGAACGGCATGATGAGTAGAATACATCACAATCAAAATTTTACCCCTCGGGTCAAACACCCCTAGGGGATGGCCCAGGGGGCGGGGCCCGCGGGGAAGCGTGGGGATATGCGATGGCTTGCCATCGACTGCGCGATTCTAGTTTCAATCTTATTTGGCATTTACATGTTCAAGTGTTTACATCAGTGACCGGCCTTGTAGCCTGTTGTGTAAACTAAATATGGGAGAGTTAAGGATGGAGTTATTCTTGGTGATTGTTGCGACTTTAAGACACCAGTTCGCACAAAACATACATTTTTCTTCATGGTTCCCAGTGAAATCTGTCTTATAGTGAAGAGTTCAGTAATAATCATAGAATAAATCATGTATTTTAACAGCAGTACATGAAATGTAGTTTTTATATTTCGTCGACTGCCGTATCAATGAGACTAGGATACCATCGACGGTCGTATTTCTAATAATCGACATCCGTATCCCGACATTTTTCAAAGGTCTATAAAAACTCCCAGAGTGCATGAATTATGTCAAACCCACGTTTTAGTTGAAGCGTAAATGGTAGATAAAATATATATGGTGTTTTATTGCTTTCCTACTTTTCATAAAGCATTAGATTAATGATATTCTGTGAAAACTGATTTTTTTCGAAAGAACCGGTATTTTATAGTGTTTTTCAGACTCACGACTCTCTACAAGTGAACAGACAATTAACAGCTTGTCTCTTTAAAACACCGACATCGTTTGTAAATGTTTAAACTAACGTTTTCGCCTCTCCAAGTGCATCAAAATCGAAGACCCTCCTCTGTCGACATCCGTACTGCTCGGTCGAAAACCGTATTTCTCGGTCGACAGCAGCTTTACACAGTACCGGCTCGGTCGACAACACAGTATAGAAAATGGTATTACCCCCGTGCACAAGCGGCGTGGGATGTAACATTGACGCACCACAAAAATTACAATAACGTCATACGGTACGGATTTTCTTATGACACTGATTGTTTAAGTGCACGGAAAAATAAATATGAAAATTCATGCATAACCCTTATCCTGCTGAATATTCATATATGCCACACCCACTACCGATTATCAACCAATCAGATTACCTGTAGCAAATTATTACAACAAATTCACAATCTGAATGACAAACAATGTAGATCCTGATCAGATGGCTTCTTCAGAAGCCATCTGATCTGGATCTACATTGTTTCAAAGAAAAGGCATATCCGGGCTCAGCAGAACAAGGGTTATATAAGATTTTTTACCTACCTTACAAATGTTGAATCTCCCCAGTCCGATAAATGAGTCTATTTTTGCACCACATAGGGGTAGGACTACGGCGGTCTTATGACTGTACCCATCAAATTTTCACTTAAGGGGAATGTATACACCTTTAGGGGAGGCAACTCCTGCAAAAGTTTTTTGTTTGTCTTCCAAGACAATTGGGGTCAGCTCTTAAAGATGAAGAGCAAATTCTTTCCTTTAAGAGTAGACCCCTTTTTCAGTGGGACCGGGCTTATAGAAAAGCGAACAGGAAGTCCCAAAAGTTGTCTCCCTTTGAAAAATGGCGAAAAAAAAATCTGACAGTTGTTCCTTCCCGTTAAGGTGATTTTATTTACTGTCAGGGGAGGCAAATCGTTCAAAGAATAAAGAAAAGAACTAGCTCCTACCAGGATCAACTATTCAAGAAAAAAAATTGCTCTTACCAGGGTCGCAAATTCTTTCCTTTAAGAGTAGACCAAAATCTTTTTACTAGTTCTTGACAGGGAGGCAAAAAGGAGAGCCATGAAAGTTGACTCCCCATCATGAAAACACGCCTATATGATTATGATCCCCTTCAACCCCACTTTATTATAGTAAAACTGGGGTTTATAGGGGCAAATATTATTCTTATTTCTCCTATCAAATATAGATTGTGGGTACGCGTTAGAACCGTCTCGATGAGGCGGGTCTAACGTCTACCCACAATCTATATTTTGAACAGAAATAAGAAAAATATCACAAATTTTCATCTAAAAATTGACGTTTTTTTTTTAGATAAAATTTACAATGTATTTGAATAGGCGTGTTTTCGTTATGCTTGTAAAATGGTGATAAATGTATCATATGTGTTCATTACTCTTTACGGCAATGAATATACTTAAAAAGGGCAGCAAGTTTGAAAAAAAATAATTTGTTGCTCTAGTCCATGTAAGAGTCTTCTTTTACAAGAAGCAAAGCCGTTGTTTATTTCTTTTTCTTCCTTTCTATTTTCTTTCTCTTTTCTAGTTCCTTTTCTGTCTGCCTACCTTTCTCTCTTTAAAGTTCCTTTCAGTTTGACCGAGGATCGGCGTACCGGGAACCAAACTTCCTGTTCCCCATCCCCACTGCCAACCCCACTCCCCCGCGTATCCACTCGCCTTAATAGTTGAAGCGTTACGTGTGACCAACAGGTAATGTGTAAATAATGGTGGTTATGAATAGTCATGTTTACCAATTTGTGACTAAAATTGCCGGTTTAAACAATGATTTTATTACTTTACACCCACTGAGCACAGAAATTTGTCTATACCCTCTCTCTAATTTAATTTCTATAATATTATTCAATTAATCGAAATTTAACCCATTTTTTACTGAATAGAATCTCTTCCACCGTATACAGCAAAATTTCTATATTAAGACCACCATTGGGGCTGTTAAAAGTGGTTTTAAGACCACTTTTGAACAGTCCCAACCACGAAAAAAAAGAATAACTCCAACCCTCAAAATACGCTTTTTAAAGCTTTTAGGTGGTCTTAACCCTTATCTTGCTGTTCACGAAAACTCCTATCTTTGCAAACAGTGTAGATCCAGATCCGGATCTACACTGTTTGGCATTCAGTTTAAGAATTTGTAGCAATAAATTACATCTGGGTCTACACTGTTTGCCAATGTCCCAACAAAGGGCCACTAGGCATATATGGGTTAAATATACATTATGAAACTGCTCAGAATATCATTAACCTAAATATAATGCACTACCAAAGTTATAATTTCATTAAGGTAAATTTTTAAAATATATTAGACATACCTCAATCGGTCCAGTGCTGTCGTACACTACAGTTTACCGAAAAACACAAGTTGTTTTTGCAATTCATTAAAAATCCAAAGAATTTACTTTGCACCAAACCTGCATTTATATTTTATTTTGAAAAGGTAAACATCTTAAATATAGAAAAGGTGGGACTTGTTCCGTGTTTAAACATATAAACGGTTCACTGAGGCATAACGTAAGTGAACATTTAGGTTAAACAGAAAATGAGATGGGATGGGATAAAAATACTGCTCAGTATTTACACACTTAGCTTTTAAGATTAATGCTAGCCATGCAAAAACGCACGCTTGTATGACCGATTTTTGGGTCGATTGTTTATCAATCGACCCAAAGGTTTAAAGGACAAAACCTCTATTAGTGCTGGAGTCCACGTGACTATCACTGATTTGTAGGAATCCATGCAGATTATTTATAGAATTTTATCGCAGTGAGGTCAGCGTGTTTACGTGAAAAGGTTAACTGTAAAATCTGGGTTGGAATCATGGGTTGGGCTAGGCAAACAGTGTAGACCCAGATCAGACGCCGCACACACACACACACACACACACCTGTGTGAAATTCTTTTCAATGACAGTCCCAAAGCGGTTCTTCTGTCTAGGTTTATGTTATGGTTTGTCTTTGAGTATGTCTATCGCTTATGTATAATTTTTTTTTGTTTTGGATATCCGTTTGACCATTTTGTGGGAAAGTTACTGTCCTTATGGCTGTCCGCTTTTGATGTTTCCATTAATAGGGTCTAGTTATTTCATGTTTGTGTTTCTTTCCCTTTGGTGTCACTGATGGGAGCTGTCGGTTAATTGTATCGATTCCTGATCATTGCCTTCACCACTTCTGTTTTGTATATCAATGGGAAAGTAACATTCTGACAAAAATGATGTTTTAGTCCTGTCCAGATAAATAGCGCGGAAAATAGGTAGGTAGGTAGGTAGGTAGGTTGTAGGTAGGTAAGTTAGGTGGGTGGGTGGGTGAGTAGGTAGGTAGGTAGGTAGGTAGGTAGGTAGGTATAGGTAGGTAGGTAGGTAGGTAGGTAGGTAGGTAGGTAGGTAGGTATAGGTAGGTAGGTAGGTAGGTAGGTAGATAGATAGATAGATAGATAGATAGATAGATAGATAGATAGATAGATAGATAGATAGATAGATAGATAGATAGATAGATAGATAGATAGATAGATATGTCATAGGGTATAGGTTTATAGCACACTTGCACTGCCTTGCGGTACAAGCCGGCTTTTATAGCGACGCGGTAGAGTGTTGGCCTGTCACTCCGGGGGCCCGGGTTCGATCCCCGACCGGGTCAAAGGTGTGTAGCATTTTTTCACCTGTTACATTTGACGCCCACCGTAAATAACCCACACATGTGCATTAAAACTCCTTGAGTATCATTCCACGTGATTCTCGGACTCCCAGAAATTCGGGGACGAATTTCAATGTGGAGGGGGAGAATGTCATAGGGTATAGGTATATAGCACACTTGTACTGCCTTGCGGTACAAGCCGGCTTTTATAGCGACGCGGTAGAGTGTTGGCCTGTCACTCCTGGGGCCCGGTTTCGATCCCCGACCGGGTTAAAGGTGTGTAGCATTTTTCACCTGTTACAGATAGATAGATAGATAGATAGATAGATAGATAGATAGATAGATAGATAGATAGATAGATAGATAGATAGAAAGATAGACAGACAGATAGACAGACAGGCAGACAGACAGACAGACAGACAGAAAGATAGATAGACAGACAGACAGACAGACAGACAGACAGACAGACAGACAGACAGACAGGCAGATAGATAGACAGACAGACAGACAGACAGACAGACAGATGGTAGATAGAAGCTTAGGGATGCGGAACCAAGGTCAGAACACCTTGACCTTTAATACTTATAAAATTATTACTGGCTGATTGCATATTTAAACAGTCATGTCATAAGCTACAATAGCTTCAGATATCCAATGGTTTGCCTTTTTTCCATACAAATGGCTTAGTGGCCAAATTTGACCGTGACATAAAGAAGGTCAAGGGCAACCAAGCGTCACCATTTGAACAAACTTAGTAGGACTTAAGCCCCCTTTGCTACATACCAAGTTTCAAAGTTACTGGCCTTTTGGTTTATGAGCAGAAGGGTTTTTACTATATCTAGGCATGGCAGCCATCTTGGTCACGTGACTAATCCTACGAACAAAGTTCCATTCCCCTATCCCAGACAGGCTCCAAATATAATTTTGTTTCAATCAGCCCAGCAGTTATAATGAAAAAGGTGAAAATATTGAATCTGAGGCATCTAAGTCAAGGGTCAGTTAATGACATTGACCTTTGGAATTGATAATGTACAATTCCACTGATTGCAAATACAGTCGAACTTCAATGGCTCGAACACCTTTGGGACCTCGAAAATCTGTTCGAGGCAGGGGTAGTTCGAGCCACTGAGGGAGACTGCCGGGAGGTATACGATATACTTTTGGATATCTTCCCGGTGTTTTATAATGAAAATGTATGCTGTGTGTCCTCATTAGAATCGCCTCATCGAGGCGATTCTAATGAGTACACACAGCATACATTTGCAGGTACACACAGCATACATTTGCAAGATAAAAGACTAAAATCTCCTTAATTATCCCCAACTTTTTCTTATGTAGAGGATTTTGCTAGGGGCTCAAGAACAGGTTCGAAGCATCCATGGTAAACGAGCCATCGGTGTTCGAGCCGTCGAAGTTCTACTGTATTAATTCTGACGGCATAGGCTACAACAGTATCAGAAAAATCTACTGTTTTGTTTTCCCCCATACAAACGCCTAAGTGACCAAATTTGACATTGCTGTAAAACAGGTCAAGATCATGCAAAGGTCATCATTTGAGTGAGTGGGTGTTTGAGTTTTACGTCTCACCAACAGCTTAGGTCATACGGAGACAGGACCTCGGTTTAAAGACTAATCCGAAACTCTGGAGAAGCCCGGGATCGATCCTGCGACCCCTGGTTTACAAGACGAGTAGCATAACCACTACACCACGGAGGAGGCTTCTATGCCATTATTTGAATATATCAGGTAGAGCCAAGTCTCTAATGCTGCATACCATGTTTCAAGGTCGTTGGCCATTTGGTTCCTGAGAAGATTTAAAGGGTTTTCTTTACCATATATGGGTACGGCCACCATCTTGGTCATGTGAACAAATTTCCATTGATTGTCCCATCCAAGAGGTAGCATTGCACTAAATGCTGGGAGGTACCGGATTTTATCACTTTGGGACAGATCACTTTGGGACAGAGCTTTTAGTTGCATTCTAAATACCAGACTTGCTTCCATTGTATATATATCCCATGTTTTATTTCAATGTGAGAAAATGATAGGTATAAGGGACCAAAATGATGCATGTTTTAAAAATATATCTGCAAGCTCAAAGAAATTTTTGCTGATTTTATATGGTCACCACTCCTTTAAAAATGTTGGTTTGCATTTACTCCGTTCTAGTATGTAAACAAACATGGTTGACTGTAACTTGAAAAGGAGCAGATCCACATGTGGATTTTTTCTCATTAACTTGTTGGGCTAGGATGGTTCTATAAACAAGTAAGGTTTGAAAAGTTTTGTATGTGTAGTTTTTGTTGGAGCAGGTCAAAGGTTACTATTGTCGCCTATGGAAAACATTTAGTGGAAAGCTCCCAAGAGAGGTTCCACATATACATGTAATTTGGTTTTAATTAGCCCTGCTCAGCAGTAATAGTGGAACGGAAGATAAAATGCTAAATCTGAGGCATCTAGGACAAAAGTCCTTGTCTTAATTTGAGATTGCCGTAAAATAGGTCAAGGTCAACCATAGGTCATCATTTGAACAAACTTGGTAGGGCCCCCGAGTCCCTAATGCTGTATACCGTGTTTCAAGGTCATCGGCCGTTTGGTTCCTCCTCAGATTTTTAAAGTTTTTTACCATGTATGCACAGGGCGGCCAGAGGAGCTGTCGTTTAAAAATGTTGACGATGCAGATAATGACGACGGACGCTGCCTACACTATAAGCTCCCCTGGAGCCTAGCTCCATTTCTTCCTCAAAATAATGCCATACGCCCTTGCGGACATTCTAGGCAGGTGTTCATTAAATACACTCCAGATTTGCAGAATGAAAGCCAACATATTTACCATGTAATTACGGTAGGGACCTTTAACAAGTACAGGGGATGATTCGCCCTGCACAGGGGACCCACAGTCAACCCCCGATCTGAAGGACGGTGCACTTTGTGGCATTCATCTAA
Organism: Lucinisca nassula; assembly: GCA_963580285.1. NCBI lineage: Eukaryota > Metazoa > Mollusca > Bivalvia > Lucinida > Lucinidae > Lucinisca > Lucinisca nassula. The sequence goes on along the minus strand of OY757025.1, from coordinate 31,891,327 downwards.
CCCCTGAGCTACCTCGCTCCATAGTCTTGTTCATTGGAGCGGGACTGTTTTAGCAATTTGGTCGAGGGTCCCTGAGCAACATTCTTGTGAAGTTTGAATGAAATACATTACGAAAACACGCCTATACAAATACATTGTAACCTTTACCGCCGAAAAAATGAAAATTTTAAGATGAAAAATTGTGATATTTTTCTTACTTTTGATTAAAATATAGATTATCGGTACATGTTAGAACCGCCTCATCGAGGCGGTTCTCACGAGTACCCACAATCTATATTTTAGAGCAGAAATAAGAAAAACAAGGTATACTCCTGCAAACCCTAGTTTTACTATATAAAAGTGGGGTTCGAGGGGGTCAAAATTATACAGGCGTGTTTTCGTGATGAGGACTAAAGGTGTTCGAGTGTCATTGAAAGTTTTTCTTATTCCTATTTTCAGCTCTTACAGCCAATTTGATCCTCAGATCAGCACTGTTTTAGCTACATATAGTTTGATAGAGGGTCAGCTAGGTGTGAAATCGGCCCAAGTGTAAACGGAAGAGTAGTCATTTACTTTTTTCTTTTTTGTTTTCTTTATTTTTTCCTTTTCAGGTCTGACAGCCATATTGTTCATTGGAGCGGAACAATTCTACTTCATACCCCTTGTATGTACATGTTGGCATTTTAAATTATGAGCTTTACAGATTGTATGCTCCGTTATGCTGGGTATGTGAGAGGTTTTGCAGCCTTGGGCCAAGGGTTGCAGGTTTTGTGTCATACATTTCCCACTTGGGTGCGGGTTATGCATATGGATATTTTAAACCAAGAGTGCGCCCCAACATGAGGACTTGGAGAAACAGATTGGACTGCATGTTGCTAAGCTGAAACCCACCGAACTTGAGTACATGTACCTGTAAACCGCTTAGGTCTTAGCCTGCATACAGTAAAGTGGTGCAAGTCAAGCAGTTTCTATGGGTGGTAAGGCTTGAGATGTCATGTCATCTCAATGTTGGATAAAGTCTCACAAAATCGGAAGCAACGTCTCTAAAATGACCTAACTAGTGTTAACGGGGATGTAAAACCTCGACACACAAGTGTCACACACACACACACACACACACACACACACACACACACACACACACACACACACACACACACACACACACACACACACACATACACACACACACAAAAGCAACACCATCAGGAAAACACGCCTATATAATTTTGACCCCCTTGAACCCCACTTTTATATAGTAAAACTGGGGTTTTCGGGGTATACATTATTTTTCTTATTTCTGCTCTAAAATATAGATTGTGGGTACTCGTTAGAACCGCGTCGATGAGGCGGTTCTAACGAGTGCCCACAATCTATATTTTGAGTAGAAATAAGAAAAAAAAATCATCATAAAATTTTCATTTTTTAGGTGATAAAGGTGGCAATGTATTTGTATAGGCGTGTTTGCGTAATAAAAAAAAAGTGGGTGTCATTACCTGTTGAACTTAAGTCTACTTACATTCATTTCTTACTAGGCTCAGTTGTTCAAAGCAGTGTTAGATTAACGAGCTCGTTAGTAATCATAATGTTTTTTATTTTAATTTCATGGCACTTGATGGTCATTTCACTTATTTTCAGCTGATCGGTTATCACAGGTCTATCTATCTATCTTCTTATACTGAGTCACATTTGGCCATTACCTCAGTTGGATGGGGGGCCAAATAAAATAATTTAGCTAAAAAAAAGTCACTGGATGAGTCCTTAAAACTATTTACAATCTCAATAACAGAGGTATCCTAAAACGTATCAATCTTACACTGAACGGGCTTGGAACTCCTCTGATCTCTTGGCATTCGCCAAAGAAGGAGGCGTACTATTCCACTGAGGAATAGTTCTAGGAAAGAGTTTTTCAGGGCATCGCTCTAGGACTGGTACCTACGATATTGTGAGTTGTTTACTTTTGATGCCCTTGTTTGGGTTGACACAGTTACAGGGGTCATTAATAGACACTGTATCACAGTGTATCTTATAGAAGAAGGTTAAAAAGGACTGTTCACGACTGGCCTTTAGGGACGGCCACTCTAGCACGTTAAGCATGTCACCGACGCTACTTCTATTTCGCCATCGTCGGCAGATCCATCGACTGAGCAGCTGTCCTCAGCGCCATCTCCACCTGCAGAATCTGAGTTTTAACATAGGGATGCAAAATGGGTGATGCATATTCAAGTTGAGGGCGAACCAATGTTTTTTATGTACCACCCTTTGTCTGCCTAGGTGCAAAGACCAAATTACGTCTAAGGAATCCTAGAGCCCTGGTTGCTTTAGATGTTATCTCTGAGACAAGTTGACCCCAATCAAGATTGTCAGTGAAGGTGATACCAAGATATTTGCGGATTGAACGTGCTCCAAAATTTGCTGGTGAAAAATGTATAGTCAAACTTAATTTGCTTGTCCGGAGGACGTAGTGACACCCTCATTGAATGACATTTGGTCACATTGAACTCCATCTGCCAATCGGCTTCCCACTGTGCAAATCAATCCAGGTCATCTTGTAAAATAAGACAGTCAGAAGGAGAATATATATTCCTATACAGGACACAATCATCATCAAACAAACGGACCGATGACATGATATTATCAGGGAGATCAGTGTAAACAACAAGAAGACCTCCAAAGATCAAACCATGGGCGACTCCAGATAAAACAGGGACTGGATCAGACGCTTGACCATCAAGTACGTGTGGTGAGCGCCCAGAGAGCTATATTTTTTATTATTTTTTTTTTTTGGATTTGGTTTTACGGCCCTTTCAAGAGTATTTCATTCATATCGAGCCGATCGTTAATCAGAGGTGGGCGAAAACCGGATTACCCAGAGCCTGAAAAACCACCTGACCTTCCGTTGCAGAACTTGGCGTCTCACATGTGACCCGAGCGAGGCTCGAACCACAGCGGCGAGAGACCTAATGATCACGAGTCAACGCTCTTAACCACTAGGCCACAGAGGCCCGTCCAGAGAGCTAATCCACCTATGTGTGGATCCTCTTATCCCATAGTTAAGTCCAGTTTATACAATAGCTAACCTTTGGTGAGGTACCTTGTTAAAGGCCTTCGCGAACTCCAAGATGATCAAGTTATTGTTGTGGCCACGATTTATGGCCCCAACCAGATTGCTCACAGCCATGGTAAAATTGAACTAGTTGAGTCTCACAAGACCATATTTTTTTTTATGGTTTTGGTTTTACGGCCCTTTCAAGATTATTTCACTCATATCGAGCCGATCGTTAATCAGAGGTGGGCCAAAACCGTAGTACCCGGAGAAAAACCACCTGACCTTCCGTTGCAGAACTTGGCGTATCACATATGACCCGAGCGAGGCTCGAACCACAGCAGTGAGAGACCTAATGATCAAGAGTCAGCGTTCTTAACCACTAGGCCATGGAGGCCCGTCACAAGACCTTTGACTTCGGAAACCATGATGACTGTCAGCAAGAAAGCTCTCAAAGGCTAGGTGCTTGTTGATGTTGCTAACTAATATATGCTCCAGGGTTTTGCAACAGATGCAAGTCAGCGACACTGATCTATAATTTGCTGCATCCTATTTTTCACCTTTTTATAGACTAGGGTAACATTTGCGTGTCGTCAGTCATCTGGTACAGGGCCCTGGGCAAGTGATTCATTCAAGATGAAGGCAAATAGAGGAGAGATTTCAGCACTTCATTCCTTAAGCACCCTGGCATTCAAGTCATCCGGCCCAGATGCCTAATTTATTTTGAGCTTACCCAACGGTTTAGCGACCTCCTTGGTCGGCGAAAAACCAGAGCACCCCTAACATTCCTTTGCCGAAAAAGGCACCTCACGTGGCCAGAGTAAGGGATCAAACTGTTAACTGTTCTAGCAATAACACAATAACAATACACATAATACAATCTTATTTTGCTGAACAAATGTGAGCAGCCTTTGCTTCCAAAGGATAACCTTTTCTAGAACATATTTAACGTCACTACAGCTGTTGTCTGGGAAGGTGTGGCGGCCCTAAAAAGTCTCCCTGCCCTACATCATAGTGTAGTTTATATTTTCTTGTCCTTTGGAATCATTGTTTCCATTGCTGAATTTTGAAAATATCTGAGGGTCACTGATGAGGCCTAATTGGCTGAAACTAGCTAGCCTGGCCCAGAAAACATGTACACTCCATATTTTCCAGTTCTGTGGTGTATCCCTTGCTTCCAAAGGATAACCCTTTCTAGAAAATATTTGCATTTCCAAAAGCTGCTCAATTTTTTTTTTCAGCAAAAATATTAGCATATTTCCCAAGTTTAATGATCAGTTTAAATGATATGTTAGCTAAACACCCAGCCACATCCTTAGTTTATAACAAATGGTTGGTGGTCTAATGAGAAAACAGGAAAACATGATTTTTCATAATCTTTAATAGCACAACCTTTACACATGCAAAACATACTCTGCAGATGAGTTCCACAGTTAACCCATTTTGTACCAGAAACCCCAACACGGGTACCAGGGCAAACAGTGCCAGCCCAGATCAGACGCCGCAGAACACGACATCTGATCAGGGCCAACACTGTTTGCTAAAAGTGTAGTCTTTTTCCAAACAAATTTAGATGAAAACACTGCCTGACACCCCTAAATTTTGAAATGGATTTGTTGAAGATTCCATTTGGTACAAAATGGGTAAAAGAACTTTTTTATAATCTCTCTTTATTAACACTATTAACCCTTATCTTGGTGTTCACAACAACCCCTATCTTTGCAAACAGTGTAGATCAAGATCAGATGGCTTCTGAAGAAGCCATCTGATCTTGATCTACACTGTTTGGCATTCAGTTTATGAATTTGTAGCAATAAATTACATCAAGTAATTTGATTGGTTGATAGACAGAAATGTGTTTGGCTTAAATGAATATTCGGCAAGATAAGGGTTAAAAAAAGGATGCTACATAATAACACTATTGTTGGGACCCAAAGCAAACCATTTCATATCCAAACAAAAATGTAATTATAAGCCATGGTCATTTTTTCCAGTATAAACTATACATAGAAAAATACCCACTATCAAACTTCAAACTGATATATCCCAATCAATGTTGATACATAATGCATGTTGAAGATCTTAACCCTTGTCCTGCTGAGCCCGGATAAGCCTTATCTTTGAAACAATGTAGATCCAGATCAGATGGCTTCTGAAGAAGCCATCTGATCAGGATCTTCATTGTTTGCCATCCAGTTTATGAATTTGTTGCAATAATTTACATCAAGTAAACTGATTGACTGATAATCAGTAGTGGGTGTGATATATTTAAATATTCAGCATGACAAGGGTTAAACAATGGGGAAGATAAGAGGTACAGTAAACTTCCAGAGGGCACTGATGTACATGCACTAAGAAATATACCTGTACTTTACAAGCAGTATGCATACAGTGGTTTCCGTTGTTGTTGTTTTTTATAGTTACAGTAGTCGCAGATAATATAGATAGGGCCGAGCAATTCAAGCGTTATCACGTGAAACTCGCTGAGTCCACAAGAAGATTCCATAGAATGCCTTTCGCATGCTTTTTCGCAAGCGGCAGCCCTCGCCCATCGGGGCTTGAAGAAATGGATAGGCTGCATGATGCTTCCACGCAGAGCTGAAACCGACCGCACACGAGTACTGGTAAACCCCTTAGAGGATCTAAGCCTGCCCAGGCAAAGCAGTGCGAGTATGCCCGTCCATGCTTATAAACCCTTATGGTTTCATTGGGCGGCAGGGCTTGAGATGTCATTTCATCTCGTTGTCGGGTAAAAGTCCCACAAAATTGGAAGCAACGTTTTCAAAATGACCTTTACAGTGTTGACGGGGACATTAAACCTAAAATCAAACAAATTTTCGCAAGTGGACCATTATGACCAAACACACAATAGCTTCGTTTCTGTTTAGTTAATAGATTATTCCAAAGTCAGGTAAAAACCCTGCCAATCTTATCACCGACTACTATAACAGATGGTTAGGTCTTTCATTATGCAACATAACTGACTATTATTAGCTAAAAATAATCATGATACATACTTCCCATTTATATATATTTCATATATATATATTTCATATATATACAATTGTACAGAAAAATTCTGTTAAATCCACCTGAAATTAAGACTAATTCTGCTTTAAAAAGCTTATTTAGAAGTGTGCAGTTATTCTTTCTTCGAATTTCCTGCACACAATATCTTCTTGTCAAGGACCACCTTTGGGACTGTTCAAAAGTGGTCTTAAAGACCACTTTTGAACAGTCCCAAAGGTGGTCTTAATATAGGAATTTTACTGTATTTATATTTTCTACAGACTACAGACCCTTTATATGTTAACACGCCCTTGTAATATGTGATTTTCAGCCACAACAACATGACAACTTTCAGATAAAAAAATGCAGTAATGTTTTGTTATTTCTGCTCAAAATTCGTAAGAACCCTCTAAGTGGTTCAAACAAGTACCCTCTCTCTGTGTTGAGAGCAGAAATAAGAAAAATAATGTATACCTCTACTAACTCCTCGTTACCTATAAAGTGGGTATTCGCCGGGATCTTCATTTCATACCCTTTCTGCCCAATCTTCATTGTTTCTTTATAGTTTTTATATAAGAAGTTATTATTTTCACGTAGTTGTATGCCAATGACATAGAGACAGTCGGCAGGGAACTCTTCAGTAAAAAGAAACAAATAATGGTTACCATTCCCGCCATTTTTCTCATTTGGTGGAGGTGAAAGCTTCAGTTTTTATCGCTAAAATTTGATCATTTTTAAACAGTTTTAAAAGCTCAATGTGTCTGATTTTTGTATCGACAATCATTAGAAATAAAAGGAAATATACGGAACAATAATATAGAGTAAGTCTTTCTCAGTGAGCCTGATTTAAAATATTTCTTGTGCACATTTGGTAATGTCATATAGCAGAATACATGTACCTTTGTTTTCACCTCCGAAAATGGCCGACCTAAGCGGAAGTGACGTCACACCGATTGTCCTTATAATTAGGCTGGTCAAAAATTTAAGAACACTAATTTGACAGTTCCAATAACTGTACCACACTGAAAACGTGACCCATTGTATACTGGTGGACTCTTCCACTGTGGCGGCCCCCGCCCACTGGGGCTTGAAGAAATAAATGGGGTGGGGTAAACTGCTTAGACGATCTATGCCTGCCCAGGCAAGGCGGTGCGAGTCAGACCGTCCATTTTTATAAACCCTATTGGTTTCATTGGGCGACAGGGCTTGAGATGTCATTTCATCTCAATGTTGTGTAAAAGTCCCACAACAATGTCTTGTTAAGCATTAAATCAAACAAGGCGGCCTAAGCAAACAGTGTAGACCCAGATCAGACTGCTGAAGGAGCAGCCTGATCTGGGTCTACACTGTTTGCCATTCAGTCTCCACTTTTTGGACTTCTTGATAGATTGCTAGATTGCAAAACAAACCTGTTAAAATTTTAGGAGAATTACAGCAAGTTCTCAAGGTGTCCGAATTTTTAGGATTTTTACGGTAACACTTTATCATGTAAAATCACTATTTTTAATGGAAAACGTCATAACATAACAAGATGTGTTTGTGAAACACGAACATGTCCCCGGGCATGGTCATTTTTCATTCAAAGTTGCTCACAGTTCAAGATTTTTGTTTGTGTGGGAAGCCCTTGACACAAGAAACTTACATGCCAAATATGAAAGCTTTATCTTAAACGGTTCAAAAGTTATGAACAATAATATTTTTTCTTTAAAGTACCGGTAGGTCAAGGTCACGGGTGAAAAAAATTTACATGAATGTAAAGCTCTTGTCACAAGGAACCTACATGCCAAATATTAAGGCTGTATCTTAAACGGTTCAAAAGTTATGAACAATTTTATTTTTTCTTTTAAGTAGGTCAAAGGTCAAGGTCATTGTCTACACATTTTGCATGAATGAAAAGCTCTAATCACAGGGAACCTACATGCCAAATATGAAAGCTCTATCCCAAACGTTTGAAAGTTATGACCAAAAATGTTTATTTTTTTAAGTAGGTCAAAGGTCAAGGTCACAGGTCAAAATTTTTAAATGAATGTAAAGCGTTTGTCACAAGGAACCTACATGCTAAATATGAAGGCTGTATCTCAAACGGTTCAAAAGTAATGACCAATATTAACTTTTTCTTTATGTACATGTAGGTCAAAGGTCAAGGTCACAGGTCAAAATTTTATATGTGAATGTAAGGCTCTTGTCACAAGCAACCTACATGCAACAAAATATGAAGGCTCTATCTCAAACCGTTCAAAAGTTATGACCAAAATGTTATTTTTTTTTATTTTAAGTAGGTCAAAGGTCAAGGTCACAGGTCAAATATTTTTTGCATGAATGTAAAGCTTTTGTCACTAGGAACATACATGCTAAATATGAAGGCTGTATCTCAAACGGTTCAAAAGTTATGACCAATGTTAACTTTTTCTTTTATGTAGGTCAAAGGTCAAGGCCACAGGTCAATTTTTTTTGCATGAATGTGAAAGTCTTGTCACAAGGAACTTTCAGGCCAAATATGAAAGCTCTATCTCAAACAGTTCAAAAGTTATGGCCAACGTTAAAGTTGTCCACGTACAAACCAACAAACAAACAAACAAACAGACAGGGCAAAAACAATATGTCCCCGCTATCGCTACCGGGGACATAAAAATGATATGACCATAAATGATATACCATCATGATCCTCTAGAGTTTAACAGTGATCATAAATTTCCTTTGGAATCCAACAGTTCTAACAGTAGTAGTATGCATAAAGAGACCTAAACTTAAAACAATAAAATTTGCTGACAGGCTGTCAAAAACTATGACAGTGGAAAAATAAAAAAAAAACTTAACATAACTAATCAACTTAACTTTGCTGTAAACAACTAATAGATAATTCTGCTACATTACATTTACCCTTTTTGTACCAGAAACCCCAAAACGGGTACCTTGGCAAACAGTGCAGGCCCAGATCAGACGCCGCGAAACGCGGCGTCTGATCAGGGCCTACACTATTTGCAAGACCTTCAGCTATTTTCCAAATAAATTTTAAAGAAAACTTGACCTGACACCCCTAAATTTTGAAATGGAGTCCTGCTATATACAAGGTGGAAGATTCCATTTGGTACAAAAAGGGTTAATAATAACATACTAATGTTACACAGCAAACATTACATAAAGACTAGAAATGTGTCAATACGCCACAGATGCCTCCATCCAGTGGCCCACCTCACCTAGAAAAAAAAAATCATTTTCAACAACAGTGGTTATCGGACAACATAATTCACATGAAAAAGTGTCCTTCAACTCATAAGCATACTTGGGGGTTCTACCAATGAAACCTTTGGACAAATAACTATCATCAAAATATAAACCAAATCCATCAAATTGGGTCAAAAAATACAAGCTCTTAAAATCTTTGTAATAAAATCTCTTAAAATCATTAAAAATTTTGTAAGTTTGTGACCTAGATCTTGAGGTCATGGGGCAGGAGCAGATGTATGGTTGACCTGTATCAAGATACAAGATATTTATTACGAATTTTTGGCTCACATAGGAGCATATACAGATGTATCATAATGTAACTATACTAACAAATGAATAATCTAGGAAAGAGTTCCAAATGACAGATTCTCAAAAGAAAGCCAAAAAACAATAGAACAAGACATAAATGACCTATATGATTCAGAAAAGGTTGCTTTTCATAAACCTGTATCAACATATTCCCCCAGTATGTTTTCACTGGTGCATTCATTTTTAACAAGGTGCCCACCATAAGCCCCTGAACAAAGTGGCCCAGAGCATACAGCCAGTACCCTCCCGAATCACTTTGACCAGCGGATTTGGTGCACACATCATACTGTGTACCCAAGACAACCCCCCTTGTTAAGGGGGCGCTTGCATACCCATCATTAAAACATTCTGCCAGTATTGACACATCCAGGGAACAGGGAACATAATAACATCTACTTGTGAAATGACAGGAGTTATCATCAGCATGCAAGACACGTATATGGCATATTCTTTAATGTGAACCATACTATGCTATTGCTGGGAAATGTGAATGTATTTGCTAATACAACCTCGTTCTCTATAGCATAATGTGAGTAGAATATATAAAGGATATTTGATTTTTTCAGTGTAAGATCGAATTTTATTTCATCGAATGAACACCAAAACTGTTATTTTCACGAGTGGCGTAGCCACGAGTGAAAATAGCAGTTTTGGTGTTCATGAGTGAAATAAAATTTGATCTTGCACTGAAAAAAATCAAATTTTCTGTTTCTTACATGCTTCAAAAGGCAATATTTAGCGTCTTTAATGGTGTCGCTCACATTCGGAGAAAATTATCTTTGTTCCTGTTCGTTTCGCGTCAATTTAGTGGTGTCCATCGTGTTTAGCGGGTATACTATTGGGTGTAAACTAAAAGTTTGCACCTGACAAATGGCCTGGGATGGTATTATTATGAATGATTAATGAAATAATTGAGAGAGTAGTTTTCCAAAGAAGTTGCTGGCAAGTCTAACGTCGCGCGACAAAAGACGTGACGTCAGCGTCATAAATGACGTCAGTAACGTCCCCGTCACACATGAACGGGCTATGCGTCAATTAGAACACATTTCAGTATTGTTCAGTTATCTGACAAAGATAAAATTGAAATTAGAGTTAGATTTGAAGAAAAAAGTAGTCCCAAACAGTGAAAAATAAAAAATCGTATTTTCACTGTTTGAAACAGTGAAAATATCGATTTATATTTCACTGATAAATCTCTATCATTCATTGAAAAGCATGTAAGAAATATATATAACAACTTGATAACATATATTATTCTGCACACATGAGGTGGAATATTCAATCATGTTCTTGTTAAAAGGAAGTTCTACAAGTATATACTAGTCTAAATTAATATGAACAAATTTAGCTAGTTCTTGTATTATTTTATGATGTATCAATCATCATTCTAAATATGAGCAAAATCCATCATATGGTTTGGAAACTATGAGCTCTATAAAAATTTTAACATCAAACATTTCTAAGACAATGATCTTGACCTTGAGGTCGGGGCTGGGTTATGGCTTAGTAAAACTCTGGACCTGTAACTACCATGATACCAGATATGAAGCAAATCCATATGGTTTGAAAATATCAGCTCTTAAAATACTTCAAATTTAAAAATTTCTATGTCTGACCTTGAGGTCACATCAATGGGTGGGGGTACTGCTGAATATCACTTTGGACCGGAATCTATCAAGAATAAACCCAATCAATCATATTGTTTGACAAATATGAAGTCTTACACTAGAAATGTGTCAATGACACAGATGCCCCCACCCAGGTACCCACCTAATCCCCCAAAAAATAATCATGTTGCAACGACAGCTGTCATCAGGCAGCAAACCTCGCCTGAGAAAGTATCCTTAAGATCATAGAAACAGGTGGTGGTATTGCAGATTAAACCTTAGGATAAATAACTATCACCATTCCAAATATGAACCCAATCCATCATATGGTTTGGAAAATATGAAATCTTATAAACTTTTACAATAACATTTTTTATGTCTGTGACCTTGTAGTCCTGGGTAGGGTCAGGGATACGCCTGAATGAAACTGTAGACTTGTATCATCATTCCAAATATGAAGCAAATCCATCATTCCAAATATGAGCTCAGAAATTTTCTAAGTCTGTGACTTTGAGCTTGAGGGGTGGGGGTGGGGGTATGGCTGAATAAAACTTCAAACCTGTAACTATCATCATGCCAAATATTAAGCCAATTCATTATATAGCTGAAAATATGAGTTCTTAAAATACTTAAAATTAAAAAAATTCTAGGACCTTAGCCTTAAGTCATAGGTATGGGTGAGGGTACTGCTAAATAAACCTCTGCCCCTATATCTATCATCATAGCAAATATAAACCAAATCCATCTTATGGTTTGGAAATTATGAGCTTTTTAAAAACTTAAACATTTTAAAACATTTCTAAATCTGTGACCTTGACCTTAAGATCATGGGTATTGCTGAATAAAACTTTGGACCTATATCTATCAACAAACCAAATATGAACCAAATCCATCATAAAAGTTCAAGTTCTTCCTGGTAAAAATACCTTAATCCGAGTCTTAAACATTAAAAATTTCATAGTCCGTGACCTTGAGGTCATGGGCAGGGGTGGGGGTATTGCTGAATAAAAGTTTGGACCTATATATCTCATAATAACAAATATGAACCAAATCCATCTTAGAAGTTCAGGTTCTAACAGGATCATGTACGTACACACACATATTCATACAGAAGGACGTACATTCTTATGCACATACAGAAAACCTAAAAACTGTATGCCCCCAGCATCATGCCAATGGCAGTGGCATAAAAAAATACTAATGTGACAAAGCGCATTCTTTCATGCTTCAAAACAGAAGAACACCAAATTCTTATGGTACATTACATTCAATAAAACATACTAAAGTTACATGGCACAATTGTATCCTCCAAACTGTCATTTTTTGATGAATATTTGTGATATTTGTCTTATTTCTGCAGCAAAAAGAAATAAAGTGTGGGTGCTTGATAAAATGAGTACTACCCACTAGAGATAAATAATGTACATTCTTTTAAATCCCCATTTTCTGAAGTACCTTAACCCTTGTCCTGCTGAGCCCGGATATGTCTAATCTTTCAAACAATGTAGATCCAGATCAGATGGCTTCTGAAGAAGCCATCTGATCAGGATCTGCATTGTTTGTCATTCAGATTGTGAATTTGTTGCAATAATTTGCATCAAGTAATCTGATTGGCTGATAATCAGTAGTTGGTGTGGCAGATTAAAATATTCAGCAGGACAAGGGTTAATGATCCCAACTGTTGGGACAGATGGGCCTAAGCAAACACTGAATCTGCACCTTCTGGACTCCTTGCTGGATCATGAAACAAAAATGTTAAAAATATTGGAGAATTACAGAAAGTTTTCAAGGTGTCCAAACTTTTAGGATATTTACAGTAAGTTTTTGAGCAAAACTTAAAAGAATAATGTACATCCTTAAGGAAATGGGATCACCTAGCACATTTTTCCGCCATTTTTCAAAGGGAGACAACTTTCAGGACTTCCTGCTCGCTTTCTATAAGCCCTGTCCAACTATGAAAGGGTCTACTCTTAAAGGAAAGAATTTGCTCCTCAGAAGCATTTTTTTTTCCTTTAAGACCTGTCTCCTATTGACATGGGAAACAAAAAACTTTTGAAGGAGTTACCTCCCCTGAAGGTGTATGCATTCCCCTTAAATCCCCGTTTCCAAAGGTGTCGTTACTTGGATATGTTAACCCTAACCATGTTTATGGTAAAAAAAATCCTAACAATTTGGACACCCATAGGACTTGCTGTATTTCCCCCAAATTTTAACCCTTATCTTGCTGTTCACGACAACCCCTATCTTTGCAAACAGTGTAGATCCAGATCAGATGGCTTCTGAAGAAGCTATCTGATCAGGATCTACACTGGCATTCAGTGTATGAATTTGTAGCAATACATTACCTCAAGTAATTTGATTGGTTGTTAGGCAGAAATGGGTGTGGCTTAAATGAATATTCAGCAAGATAAGGGTTAACAAATTTGTTTCACAATCCAGTGGTGCAGATGGAATGGCAAACAGGGTAGATCTTGATCGGACTGCTCCTTCAGGAGCAGTATGATCTGGGTAGGCACTGTTTGCTTAGGCCTATCTGTCCCGTTATGTTACTAATGTTACTTAATGCATTCTTTCATGCTTTAAAAGGAACTTATTTCTATGCAAACTTGTGGTATTTTTTTTTTAATTCTGCAGCTAAAACATTTTTTTTTATTTCTGCAGCTAACACAGATTGACCGTGTTTGATAGAATGAGCTCTGTGTGCCCACTAGCTATTTTTTAAGCAAAAATTAGAAAAAATGTACTCCCTTAAACTCGCATTTTCTGAAGTACCTTAATGATCCCAAGTATTGGGACAGACTGGCCTAAGCAAACAGTGCAGACCCTGATCAGACTGTAGTCTGATCAGGGTCTACACTATTTGCCATTCTGTTTGCACTTTTTGGACACCTTACTGGATTGTGAAACAAGTTAATATTTTTTTAGAATTAGGTGTCCAAACTATTAGGGTTTTTTACGGTATGTTTTTTGAGAAAAAATAAAAAGAATAATGTACACCTTAAGGGGAATGGGAACACCTGGCAGATTTTTCCGCCATTTTTCGAAAGGAGATAAGTTTCGGGACTTCCTGTCCGCTTTCCTATAAGCCCTGTCTCACTGGAAAAGGGGTCTACTCTTAAAGGAAAGAATTTGCTCCTCTGGAGCAAATTCTTTCCTTTAAGAGTTGACCCCTATTGACATGGGAGACGAAAATACTTTTGCAAGAGTTGCCTCCCCTGAAGGTGTTCCCATTCCCCTTAAAACCCCTGTTTTCTGAGGGATGGTTTACAAGTGTATTCTTTACTTGTACAAGTTAACCCTCACCCTGTTACCCTAAAAATCATAAAACTTCGGACACCTTGAAAACTTGCTTTAACATAATGCTTTCAACTTCGGCCCCAGCCCATCGGGGCTTGAAGAAATATATGGGCTGCATGATGCTTCCATGCAGAGCTGAATCTGACGAGAACTGGTAAACTGCTTAGAGGATCTAAGCCTGCCCATGCAAAGCGATGTGCACAAGTCTTATAAACCCTATTTGTTTCATTGGGCGACAGGGCTTGAGATGTCATCTCATCTCAATGTCGGGTAAAAGTCCCGTAAAATTGGAAGCAACGTCTCCAAAATGATCTTTACAGTGTTGAAGGGGACGTTAAACCTCGGATCAAACAAACAAATCAACATTTTGAACAAGGGAGACAACTTTCATCTTTCCTCTCCTATAATGGGGCCTACTGAGGAGTAAATTCTCAGCTTTGGTGCAGACCCCAATCAACAAAGTAAGATAAAAATACTTATGTAATACTTATGCCCCCCCCCCCCCCCCCCCCCCCCCCCCCGAAAAAATCAAATTATTCTCACTTGAAACAATAACAAAAGCTTTGATCATATAACAATAAAACAACAAAACATACAAACTGATTCAACAATTACCCGGTACATATGTACATATTTTGATGCAATATAAACAGGCACTGGCAGGCATTAGCCTATTTTGTATGGAAAACACAAACAAGAGGGCCCAGAGGGCCCTGGTTCGCTCACCTGATCCAATGTATAACAAGTGGGCCCCGAGCAGGGTCAATTTTGGCCCCAGGGCTATAATTTGAACAATCTTGGTAGAGGTCCACAAGATGAAGCTTCATATCGAATATGAAAGACCTGGGCTTTCTGGTTTCAGAGAAGAAGATTTTAAAGGTTTACCCTGCATATAGATAATCTATGTAAAACAAGATTTTCCCTATATAAGTCTAAGTTAAACCAAAGGGCCCCTGAGCAGGGGCATTTTGGCCCCAGGGCTATAATTTGAACAATCTTGGTAGAGGTCCACTAGCTGAAGCTTCATAACAAATATCAAAGACCTAAGCCTTGTGTTTCAGAGAAGATGATTTTTAAAGATTTTCCCTAGATTTAAGTCTATGTAAAACCAAAGGGCCACATGGCGGAGGCATTTTTGGTCTCAGGGCTATAATTTGAACAATCTTTATAGAGGTCCACTAGCTGAAGCTTCATAACAAATATCGAAGACCTACCTGTAAGCCGTTTGGTTTCAAAGAAGATTTTTCAAGATTTTCCCTATATATGTCTATGTAAAATCAAAGGGCCCCGGAGCAGGGGCATTTTTTGCCCCAGGGCTATAATTTGAACAATCTTGGTAGAGGTCCACAAGATGAAGCTTCATACCAAATATCAAAGACCTGGGCCTTGCAGTTTCAGAGAAGAAGATTTTTAATGATTTTCCCTATATAAGCCTATGTAAAACAAAAGGGCCCTGGTGCGGAGGCATTTTTGGCCCCAGCACTATAATTTGAATAATCTTGGTAGGGGTCCACTATATGAAGCTTCATACCAAATATCAAAGACCTCGGCCTTGTGGTTTCAGAGAAGAAGATTTTCAAGATTTTCCCTATATAAGCCCATGTAAAACAAAAGGGCTCCCGTCTCCCGTGTGGGGGGCATTTTTAGCTCCAGCACTATAATTTGAACAATCTTGGTAGGGGTCCACTAGATGAAGCTTCATACCAAATATCAAAGACCTGGGCCTTGCGGTTTCAGAGAAGAAGATTTTTCAAGATTTTCCCTATATAAGCCCATGTAAAACCAAAGGGCCCCCGTGCGGGGGCATTTTTAGATCCATTACTATAATTTGAACAATCTTGGTAGGGGTCCACTAGATAAAGCTTCATTACAAATATCAAAAACCTGGGCCTTGCGGTTTCAGAGAAGAAGATTTTTGAAGATTTTCCCTATATAAGCCCATGTAAAACCAAAGGGCCCCCGTGCGGGGGCATTTTTGGCCCTAGCACTATGATTTGAACAATCTTGGTAGGGGTCCACTAGATGAAGCTTCATACCAAATATCAAAGACCTGGGCCTTGCGGTTTCAGAGAAGAAGATTTTTAAAGATTTTCCCTATATAAGCCCATGTAAAACCAAAGGGCCCCCGTGCGGGGGCATTTTTAGCTCCAGCACTATAATTTGAACAATCTTGGTAGGGGTCCACTAGATGAAGCTTCATACCAAATATCAAAGACCTGGGCCTTGCGGTTTCAGAGAAGAAGATTTTTCAAGATTTTCCCTATATAAGCCCATGTAAAACCAAAGGGCCCCCGTGCGGGGGCACTTTTGGGCCCAGCACTATAATTTGAACAATCTTGGTAGGGGTCCACTAGATGAAGCTTCATACCAAATATCAAAGACCTGGGCCTTGCGGTTTCAGAGAAGAAGATTTTTTAAGTTTGCAGTGAAAAAAATCTATTTTTGGCTACTGTGACCTATATGTGCAACGGACCGGAACCATTTGAACAACTTTGAAAGGGGACCACCTAAGGATCATTCCTGTGAAGTTTGGTCAAAATACGATCAGTGGTTTAGGAGGAGATGTCGTTTGAAGAAAAGTTTACGGACGCACGCACACACGGACGCACGCACGGACGCACGACGGACGACGGACAAAAAGTGATCCCAAAAGCTCACCTTGTCACTACGTGACAGGTGAGCTAAAAACAAGACACTGTTTATCATTATCATTTTATCAAGGATAGTTTTTGCCAATTCTCCATAAAATCCTATGTTGTGGGTATTCATTAGAACCGCCTCACCGAGGCGGTTCTAATGAATACCCACAACATATTATATGGAGAAATAAGGAAAACTATCCTCCAATTATCACAAAATACCTAGTTGCTTCCAATTTTGTGGAACTTTCACCCAACATTGAGGTGAAATGACATCTCAAGCCCTGCCGCCCAATGAAACCAGCAGGCTTTTATGCACTGGATGATCCAACTCACACCCCTTTGCCTGGGCAGGCTTAGTCCTTCTTATTGGTTTACCAGTACTTGTGTGTGGACAGATTCAGCTCTGCATGGAAGCACCATGCAGCCAAATCTATTTCTCCAAGCTCCTATGGGCGGGGATGA
The DNA here is from genome assembly GCA_963580285.1 of Lucinisca nassula. Classification (NCBI taxonomy): domain Eukaryota; kingdom Metazoa; phylum Mollusca; class Bivalvia; order Lucinida; family Lucinidae; genus Lucinisca; species Lucinisca nassula. The sequence continues at coordinate 31,873,748 of OY757025.1, read as the reverse complement.
ACTTTGGACCTTGACAACAGTATTTTACAGAGGTTGTGATGTACTTTTACAATCCACCAATCAAATTACTTCATATAATGTATTTCTTCAATTCACAAACTGCATGGAAAACAGTGTAGATCCTGATCAGATGGCTTCTTCAGAAGCCATCTGATCAGGATCTACACTGTTTGCATGACAAACATTGTAGAACCAGATCAGATCCATCTGATCAGGATCTACACTGTTTGCAAAAGAAGAGTTTATCATGTTATCAGAAGAGTTTATCATGTTCAGCAGGATAAGGGTTAATACTGAAGATTCCCCTTGCAATTACAATAAATTCTCTGATTACATAACAATACAACTAAAAACAAAAAATATACAAACATAAATGACAATGACATACTGAAGCCCAAGCATTACAAAAGCTGCGTGATGATAGCTTTTTGTTTGTTTGTATAGAGTTTATCAGTCAAAACAACACTGTTTAGGCCATACAGTGCTCATCAATGTATCTACCGTAATGATCCGGCTATAAGACGATTTTGCTATAAGACGGGGGTACTTTCTGCGGGAGATTTTTGCTTAGTCTTGTCTATAAGACGGGTATAATTTTTTGCAAATTGCCAGGAGGGGTGTCACCGATGTGGAAATTTCATTTTCAGAGCGAGATAAGGGTTGATCAATTTATCTGCGGCTGAATTCGTGTTTTTTTGGCAACAATATTTGCCACTGTATTCCGAAGCCGCCATTTTGTTGTTTACACTGAGAGAGACAAACCTAACAGACTGTAAAAGACAGCGGTCAATAATGACGCTAAATAACGTTCAAGGCAATCGATATCTACATTAACTGGCACATGATAAAAAGGCCTTGGTCTTTTGCACTTTTGCTAGAAACTACCTTGTGTTTTTTTTTTTCTCTGTATCTACGAGCAGCAAAGGCTCTGGCGAGACTGCGCATGTGCACAACTCTGATGCACAATAGCATTCAAGGCAATCGATAATACGGAACCGGCACACAAGAGAAACGTTTTTTTTCTCCGTGTCTAAGTGCAGCACCTTTGCAATAATGTCCGTTTTCTCATGAACTGTGTATCCGCCAATTCAATACCTTTCAACTTTTAAGCTTAAACATGGTGAGAGTTTGTCTGACAGTGTTTGTTGCAATAAATGTAATCATTTATTAATAAACAATTTATTGCCAACCTGTCATTTAAGCTGATTAGGATTGAACGCTTTAGACCACACCCCAATATATCTGTAGATAAGGATTTAAGCCATGATTGGTCATTAGTTGTAATTATGACAGACGGTAAGACCCGCCCTCATTGAATATTAATGTATCACGTGACAATAAGCCGCCCTCAAGATTTACTTTAAAGAAATGTTGCTTGATGACTGTGGATTATGCACGGTACATAGTTTTCTTTGACCCTTACTGGTAACTATAAATTTTATCGCTTCATTGCAAGAAGATAAACATAATTGTCACAAGGCGATTATGTAGTTCAAGATGATTGCAGCTGGCTAGACAAAAGAAGCTCAGCTTGTTTACGTTACTCGCTAAACGGTATCAAATTTTATAAGGAAATTATAGATGATGACCAACTTCCTTGATTGCACACACATTGACTATCTGCTGCGGTATCCAGCTTTATCTGCCAGGTGTTTCGAAAGAAAACTGACATTTTCCATACATCTCTGACTTTCCGGACTTTGCCGAAAATTTCAAGGATGCCAAAGATCTCGCCTATAAGACAGGTGCAAAACTTTGGGGTTATATTGGCGGTAATAAACCTCATCTTATAGCCGGATCATTACGGTAACCACACTTTTTGCTGCACATAATGATAAACATAAATGGTTAACAAGTGCAGTGCATATTCTAAGACAAGAAACCGACAACTGCCTTTCTTGAATCAGCAGAAGGGACATTATTACCATAGAGAGGATTTCATGATCACTTTTAACAAAAGAAGGTTGCTGAGTCAGCAGGTATGAAACCTATGACCTCCTGGGCCCAGGTATGGAGCCTATGACCTCTTGGGCCCAGTTGTTCAAAACTAACAAGGTTGTTAGTTAACATATCATTAAAACTTTGATTATTTGATTTGGCAAATATGCTTATATTTTTGCTGTAAAAATGTGAGCAGCTTTTGCAAAAGCAAAAGCTGCTCACATTTTTTTCAGCAAAAATAACACCATATTAGATATTGTACTAGCTAGAACAGTCAACAGACAACTAACAAGCTTGTTAAGCTAACGATACTTTGAACAACTGGCCCTGATCACCAAAACTTGCATCTGAGTGAGCTACAGGGGCCGGCCCAATGACCAGTGAAGACCGGGCATCATGTGCATCAACCTAGTATGAAAGTCAAGAGACTATAAAATGCTCATGCAAGCAGTAAAGACTCAGATCAGACTGCTCATATGCTGCCGTAAGACTTCACTTTGCATACATTTATTTCTCTTAAGTTTTACTGGCTTTTGTTATATAGCAGTTTCCGTAGAACTTCGATGGCTCGAACACCAATGGCTTGTATACCATGGTCGAAGTCGAACATGTTTTTGAGTCCCTAGGGAATTGCTCTCCATAAGAGATTGTGTGGTATAATTAAGAAGATTTTCGACTTTTAGCTTACTTATGTATGCTATGTGTACTCATTAGAATTGCCTCGATGAGGCAATTCTAATGAGTGCACACAGCATACATTTCAATTGTAGAACATCAAAAAGATGTTCCAAAACTAACCCCTTTATGCCTCCTGGCAGTAACCCTCAGTGGCTTGAACTACCACCATCTCGAACAGATTGTCGTGGTCGCAAAGATCTTCAAGCCATAGAAGTTTGACTGTATATGTACAAGTGAACATGCACTGGTAGACATGACATCATTACGATAACACACCCGTACAACGTAGTGCATCTCTAAAATAGCTTACTTTCTGATGAAAATCCATCATTTTTTTTTAATTATACTGCAAACATAGGTTGTGGGTGCTTGTCAGAAACCCCTCATTGTGGACAGTTCTAACAAGTATCCACAACCTATGTCTAGGAGAAGAAATAAGAAAAATAGTGTACATCCCTGTAAACTCCAGATTTCTCTATATTAAGTGGGGTTTAGAGGGTGTTCATTTCAAGGACTTTTTAATGTGATGTAAAGTTAACCCAGCAATCTCACACAAACATCACAGCAATTTGGTAGCATGTTTTCATGATAAAAAGTATAAAAACTACAGTAGTAGAGAAAGGAACATTGATATTAGCACAAACAGCTTCAATTTAAAATATTTCAACTCAATAGCAAAAATCATAATCATGTCAGTCATTCAAACTAACTGTCATATTATTTTTTACATTTTGTTGATACTTTGATCATTTAACATCACAAATTTACTCATTTAGTATCACAAATACACAATTATTCTTATACGTTCTCATCAAATATACCACTTAATTAAGCATTGTATACTGGCTTAATGTATTATCGCGGTTTATGTATTTTCGCGGCAAGGGTGTTTTTCCGTAATAACAAACTGCTACGCCACCTAGCGAATGTTATTCATTGGAAAATTCCCGCCACAAAAGATCATACTTTAGTTGACACACTTTGATTTCAGAAATATACCGTTTTGACATGTAAAAAGTAATTTTTCAAGGTGGAAGCATTTTAAGAACTGGTCTGAATACCCATCTCTTTCAGTAACCTCATATTCAGTCAAAAATATGCAATATCTCAAGATGAATTCTGACCTAGATTGGATGTTTGATAAGGTCAATGGGCAGAGTTGTTTGACCCACATGACTGTCCAACGAGCGCTTCCGTCTGGCAAAATATTAAAATTAACGCGAGACCACATGACATTTTTTTGAAAATGGCGGTGCTGAAGTTGCTGTTAATCTCAATGCGGTACTCTGCTATCAACATTGACAGACTGAAAATATTCTTCACCAGCATCTAAATAAGATTACAAGTTAGAAAAAATTTACATTAATTTTGAATTTATGTAACTATATTATTTAATTTATTTTCGCCATCATAAGTACCACAAAAATACATAACACTGGGCTACTACTAGAATAGTTAACATTTTGACCACAAACATCGAGAAAACACACCTTTATAATTTTTACCCCATTAAACACAACCTTTATGTGGAATACCTGCGGTTTACAAGGGTATACAACCCGGAACAAAACCACCTGACCTTCTGTTGCAGACCTTGCCATCTCACATGTAACCCTAGCCAGGCTTGAACCCAGAGGGGTGAGAGACACATAATGATTATGTTACCTCCCTTCCATTATTTACCTAGGTAGATCATATGCATAGCTTCTAGGTTTATAACCACTCTCTGACAACTGCGTCAGGGAGTCGACTCTTTGGCTCAGCGGTTAGGATACTGGACTATCACCCGAGCAGGGTTCGAATCCCACCATAGGCGGGGATTTTTTCAGGCTATGCTTCTTTCCTTTGTTACGGCTTTCATGTCATAAGATGGGGGCTCGTCCGGGATCGGACTTTACATGCCAGAATTGGCTTCGTGCCGAAGTTGGCATCCTTCACGTCATCATAAATGATGACTTCCTGAAGAGGGTGTGTGTTACCTCCCTTCCATTATTTACCTAGGTAGATCATATGCATAGCTTCTAGGTTTATAACCACTCTCTGACAACTGCGTCAGGGAGTCGACTCTTTGGCTCAGCAGTTAGGATACTGGACTATCACCCGAGCAGGGTTCGAATCCCACCATAGGCGGGGATTTTTTCAGGCTATGCTTCTTTCCTTTGTTACGGCTTTCATGTCATAAGATGGGGGCTCGTCCGGGATCGGACTTTACATGCCAGAATTGGCTTCGTGCCGAAGTTGGCATCCTTCACGTCATCATAAATGATGACTTCCTGAAGAGGGTGTGTGTTACCTCCCTTCCATTATTTACCTAGGTAGATCATATGCATAGCTTCTAGGTTTATAACCACTCTCTGATAACTGCGTCAGAGAGTCGACTCTTTGGCTCAGCGGTTAGAGTACTGGACTATCACCCGAGCGGCCCGGGTTTGAATCCCACCATAGTCGGGGATTTTTACAGGCTATGCATCTTTTCTTTGTTAGGGCTTTCATATCGTAAGATGGGGGCTCGACCGGGATCGGATTTTACATGCCAGAATTGGCTTCGTGCCGAAGTTGGCTCCACGTCATCATAAATGATGACTTCCTTGAAGAGGGGGTGTGTTACCTCCCTTCCATTATCTTCCTAGGTAGATCATATGCATAGCTTCTAGGTTTATAACCACTCTCTGACAACTGCGTCAGGGAGTCGACTCTTTGGCTCAATTCTGGCATGTAAAGTCCGATCCCGGACGAGGCCCCATCTTACGACATGAAAGCCGTAACAATTAAGAGTCAGCGCTCTTATCAACTAGGCCACGGAGGCCCATTGGATCTTTGCTGGTTACACAGGGTTTCTCGTAGGTTTTGGCTATGCTTGGCCCTTATCCTACTGCATAAATTAATTTAGCCACACCCATTTAAATTTCAACCAATCAAATTACTTGTAATTTATTCATTCGAAATTCTCAAATGGAATGACAGTGTAGATCCAGATCAAATGGCTATCTGATCTGGTCCTACACAGTTTGCAAAGGGAGTGACTGTTACGTTCAGTGGGATAAGCATTAACCCTTATCTTGCTGTTCATGACAACCCCTATCATTGCAAACAGTGTACATCCAGATCAGATGGCTTCTGAAGAAGCCATCTGATCAGGATCTACACTGTTTGGCATTGAGTTTATGAATTTGTAGCAATAAATCACATCAAGTAATTTGATTAGTTGATAGATAGAAATGGGTGTGGCTTAAATGAATATTCAGCAAGATAAGGGCTAACTATCCTTAATTCTAATGCATTTGTGTTAGTAACAGGATGTCTGATTGGAAAACATCAAAATTTTGAGATAGTATATTCTGTGATATACTGTCATAAACCTGGGGCCAGTTGTTCAAACCTAACAACGTCAATGGTTAACATATCGTTAACTCTTTGAGCATTTAATATGGCAAATATGCTAATATGTTTGCTGAAAAAATGTGAGCAGCTTTTACATTTGCAAAAATACCAAAATTTTAGATGTTGTACTTGCTAGAACAGTTAACATTTTTACCACTAACAAGCTCGTTAAGCTAATGATGCTTTGAACAACTGGCCCCTGGTGTCATCACGCAGCAAAGCTATCTGGTTCTGTGCTTGCAGTTTTGGCACAAAGAAAACAGTTTTTAACAAAACAAATATTAGAATGGGGAAAACTGTATAGAAAATCATCATTTGGGAAGGTAAATCATTTTTACATTAATTATCCCCAAACCACAGTGATTATTATTATCATCTTGATCTATGATTGCACTGTTGATGTTTCTGAAGCAGTAGCTATACTATGAAGCTGGAATAACTTTTTCAAGAATGTTATCAAGAATACTGTGTGCAATCTGCTGTGAATTTTCATCACTAGTTTGATTGTCTTTTACAAAAATTTTCTCAAGAGTTTCATCAAGAATACTTTGTGTAATCTGCTGTGAATTTTCATCACAAGTTTCATTGTCTTTTGCAAATATTTCCTCAAGAATGTCATCAAGTACACCGTGTGCTAACTGCTGTGGATTTTTATCACTAGTTTGATTGTCTTTTACAAATATTTTCTCAAGAATGTCATCAAGAATGTCTTGTACTATTTGCTGTGAATTTTCATCATTAGTTTGACTGTCTTTTATAAATATTTTCTTCTCAAGAATGTCATCAAGAATATCTTGTACTATCTCCTGTGAATTCTCATCCTCAGTTTGAATATTATTGGTATTTGGATCAAAATCAACTGTTAAATTTTTCTTTGCCATTTCTGCGGCAACAGCAATAAGCTGCTCCATGCACCTGCCAACACTTAACGCATTTTCCGTTTTTATTTTGTCCATCACAACTTTAGCTTTCAATTTCTCTGGTGTAAGAAACCTAGTCATCTGATCTTTAAGTTTGTTTTCTGTGTCAATCTCCTTTTGTTTCCAATTCTTGATGTCTCTTGCATTCAACTGAAGTAGTTTAATTGCACAATCCTTCTTCCTAATCATACTTAGGTAGCTCTTATTTTTTTCTTCAAATCTCTTATTTCTCTTATTTGCATAAAAATGTCTACTATTTACAGCTTTGCGCTTGTTCCGAATACTTTTGGCATTTTGCAAGAGCTTTTTTGACTTCTGAGATGCTATTTTCTTCCTAGAGTCCTTATGTTTCATCAAAAATATTGCATTTTGAAGTGCTTTTCTCTTGGTACTTGTTTCAAGATCCAAAAGTCTAGTAGATTTTTTCACAGGCAAGCTCTTATAAGACTTTTTGAACTTACCCTTTAAAAATAGCTTCTTCCTTGAAAATATAGTAGCTTCTTCACAATGAGTTTGTTTAGGAGAAACATTAATTACTGAACATGTTCTGTTATTAAGTTTTTTCTGAATTTGTCTGAAATTACCAGTGCTTCTCAACCTGACTAATGATTTTGACTTTTTGCTGTTTTCCATCTTACTTTCAGCAGACTGTCTCTTGATCTTAAACTCTTTTACTAAACCAATGATATCAGTATCTTCATCTAAATCTATTCTTTCCAGTGGGACAATAGGGGTTTTACTAAAATCAATTTTTTCTTTAACACGTCTTTCATCCCACCAAGATGTTTCTGATATGTCAATTACATTACTGTTCTCTCTTTTCAATCTTTTCTTTGTTTCACTTTCCGCATTATCAAACTTATTTAAACACACTTCTACTTCTTTTAGCCCGTATTTCTGAAGAACTGTTTTGGTGTTGCTTACATTTCTTGTTTCATTTTCAATTTTACCTTTCAGCTTTTGCATTTTCAGCGGAATCTCTGGCCCTGATTTAATCTTTCTTTTTTGGCTAGTTATTACCCTGTCTTTATAAGACTGACCTGATCGTAAGTCTCTTTTCCTGGTATCTGTAGCATTTTCATGTTTATCTTTATCATTCTGACTCATACCGTATTTTGTCTTTTTTATATTTGAGTCCTTTATTAAATGGGGTGTGGATGAAGAACTATTTGCTAAAGCTGGTTTTATCTGACATACTTTAGATTCATTCTTTGCATGCATTTGCACAATATCACTATTGTCATCAAAGTCTGCTTCATATCCATCATCTAACTCATTAAATGGTGAAGGTGATAGATCTGAATCAATATCACTTTCATCACTGTTATTGTTAAAGCTTCTAAGCCAGTTTGATGTCTCTTTGACATGTTTACTAGACATACTGTCAGTGTTGGGCTCTTTTAAACGGACCAACTCCACACAAGCTTCTTTGATTTTGAATTTCTTTAATAATATTTTGTCCTTTTCTGCCACAACATGTCTTATAGTTTTCTGTGCATTACTTCCATAAGCTTTTCTTGAGCTTATTGCTGAAGTACAAAGTCCTGCTTCCTCTAACCGATCTTCAATATTTGAAGTTTGTCCTGGTCTTTTAACTTCTGAATAAGGAATTTCAGAACTTTCAATTAATTTGTTGGGAAGTCTATCTTTTGGAACTGACAAATCACGTGGAAGTTTATCCAATTTCACTCTCATATATTTGTTACCAAGAATGTGTTTGTTCTTCTCATGGTCCAGCTTTTCATTAGCTTCTGTAATTTCTATATTGAGACTGTGGTTTTCCATGTGTTCATCAAGGGCCTCATCTGACTTACATTTGAAAGCACAAAGGCCACAGTAAAAGAACAGACATGGATAAGTTTCATCTTCAATGCATTTAACTGCTTGATTTACAATCTCATTTTCAGCTTTATCAGGCTTTTCGGGACTATCTTGTTCATTATCATTAATTTCAATTACTATCTTTGGCTGTTCTATTATTTCTATATCACTTTCATGAGATTCATACAGTTCATCAGTATTCTGCTCTTGATTATTGTGCCTCCTCTCTCCTCTTCCTCGACCCCTTCCTCTAGTGTGACGATTTCTCCCACCTCTTGATCTCTGCCAAGTTGTACTGCCTCTGAATTGACCTCTACCTCTTCGAGCTGTAGGCTGTCTTTCAGCTTCAAAAGTATCTCTTTCTGAAGATAAACCCTGCATTACCCTTCTTCCTCTACCCCTTCCTCTGCCCCTGCCTCTTCTACCAGGTATCTTGGACAAGTCTGCCAAGTTTTCACTATTTCCTCCATTTCCATCTCTAAACCTAGGCCCAGTTGTGCTTCCACTGAATCGACCTCTACCTCTCCGAGCTGTAGGCTGCCTTACAGCTTCAAAAGTATCTCTTTCTGAAGATAAACCTTGCATTTCCATTCTACCTCTACCTCTTCCTCTGCCCCTGCCTCTTCTACCAGATACCTTGGACAAGTCTGCCAAGTTTTCACTATTACCTCCCATCCTAGTTCTATTGTCATAGTATATGTAATCTGTTGGCATCCATAACCTTCCTCTACCTCGTCTGTTCTGACTTCCTGCCCTCAAAATCTTTTGTTGGTCCATGGCTACCTTAAAAAGTAATTCTGCTCTGTTACTCCCGGCTGCATTATCTGAAACATTTACAGATTTGTGTACTCTTTTATGTTCTTCAAGATCAGTTTCAAAGAAATACTCTCTACCACAGATATCACATTTCCATAACTTTGAACAGTTATCATAAACAGTAGTTTCTTTTACACTGACTTCCGTTTTTTCATTATGATTATCTTTCATATGAGATCTGAACTCTGGTTCAGAGGAAAATATTTCTGTACATACAGCACACAACCATGAATTTTCATGGTCAATGTCAAAGCTGATCACATGTTGTGTCTGCGAACCTTGGTGACTTCTGTTAGTGATCTGCATTTCTGATGTTCCTGTTGTTACGTCAATTGCCAATCTGTCATTTGTTTCTAAAGCATGCTGCAATGACTTTGGTGACTCATACTCTGATTTTGACTTGTGTCGATTTGCAACTTCCTTATTTCTGAAATCCTTGATTATATTTTCAGATATACTATCACCATTAACTTGTTGTTGTTTTTCAGTCGAACTTTCTGTTACTTTCACATTAGCTCCAGATTTTTCTGCTGCATTCTTTTCTACAGAATCAAACCTTTTATTCATAGATTCCATCATTTCTTGCATAAATTTTACATGAACAGTCCACTGGTGATCTATTAGATCAGTGTCAAAGAAGAATTCCCCACCACATATATCACATCTAAACAGACTTTGTTGTTTTGTGGTTGTAAGATTTGCGAATCTTTCTTGTTGAGACAGTTGCCTTTTATAATGCTCATTTTTCAGGTGTAACGCTAAATCTGCTATAGAGTTAAAATTCTGGGAGCATCTGGAACAAGAATGACTTTCTTTAACAACATCCTCATCCTCCTCTATTTCAATAACATCAGAATCATCTCTGTTTGCGGGATTCCTTAAAAACATTGTATCACCGATAACATCTACATGCCCAGTATTTTCTGTTTCAGCAGTCTTAAAAATGTTTTTGTCACTTGTAGGTGCTGAGACAGAATTTGTACCAGGATGGAACACTGGATTTGAAGGATTAAAATGTATGAAGGGGTTAACACTAGGACCACTCCAAGAAACATCTGATTTCTCGACCACACAGGAAGGTTGTTGGTTTGGTCTTTCGTCCATATTGTGAAAACCTGCCGATGAGACAGGCTGCTGAGCTAAATTTGGATACTGTGGAGTCCCAGCTGGTATCGGAAGACCAACAGGGACAACCTCATGAGTTTCTTTAGGTGGACTATACCACTTTGACCTCTGAGCAGGAGCGGGTGGATTCCATGTTACTGTAGAAATAGTGCTATTCAACTCAGCAGAAGTTGGGAGCCTTGTATTTGGCAAAGATGTGGTTTGTGGTGGCCTGATATACACAGGTTGTTGCTGGTAAGCAGACAATTGTGGATAAGCATAAGTATAGTCAGGATTTGGCATTAGTTGTGGGTGTCTGCCGCTTTGTCCAGTATTCATGAAACTGTGCAAAGGATTGAAAGCATCTGGCATCTGCATTTGAGATGGAAAATGTCCACTACTTTTCATTAGACGATCCAGCTGGTAGGTTGGTGGCTGTCGTAGTTGTGTACGCTGTGGTTTAGGAAGCTTAAGTGCAGAAGTTGATGAGCCTGAAGCAAACAAAGAATTTTACTAGTACACCACAATCTCTTTTTGACACTTTATCACATGACGTCGCGTCTGAGAGTGTAATGACTTCATGCAATATTTTCGATAATCCACTAGTGGATTAAATATGCAAATTAGCTATATACGTCCCGTAACCTTACATGTACGATGTCCTTAACGACGTCGCGTTTACTAACGGCGGATAATTGACATTTTTGTAAACAATCATGAATAAAATGCGTTTTAAATGTCATATGATAAATAGAATCTTGCATTCGTGCTCGTGTATTATTGAATTTATTAAACTCGTTGAAGAAAAGGGATAAAATGCTCGGCAAAGCCTCGCATTTTATCCCTTTTCCTCAACTCGTTTAATAAATTCAATAATACACGAGCACTCATGTAAGATCCTCTATATTAATGGGGTCTAAAGAAGAAACCGTGTCAGCTAAACTACCGTGTTATATCCAAACAAAAATGTGTAGATTATAAATGGTCATTTTTCTATATAATCTATACATTTTTGTATGGATATAACACGGTTGTTTAACTAACACGGTTTCTGCTCTGGACCCCATAAATAGTGTTATAAAGAGGTTGTGGTGTATATCCAAAAAAGATCTTTAATACTGAACAGTGTATACAGAACTTGTGGTTCCCATTTAAACTGCAGTGAAACTTCCAATTACTCGAAGACAGATGGCAGATGGTCCAATGCATATAAGCCTTTTGGTTTCATTGGATGGCAGGGCTTCAGATGTCATTCCATCTCAATATCGGGTAAAAGTCCCACAAAATTGGAAGCAACATCTCCAAAATGACCTAAATAGTGTTGTCAGGGATGTTAATCCCCAATTCAAACAAACAGATTTTTTACAATGGCTAACCCTTAAGACGCCGAGAAAACCTACATCTGAAGATGTCATCTGCTGAAACTTTATGCAAACTTTTTAAAAATATTTTTGAATACTTGCATACAGTGTGGACCAAAATCAGACTGCAAAAAAAAAATGACTTTTAAAGTAGCGGAGTAGACAACAATTGTCATGATTGACACTTCATGGGTTAACCCTTATCTTGCTGAATATTCAATTGAGCCACACCCATTTCTGACTTTGAACCAATCAGATTACTTGATGTAATTTATTCCTACAAATTCATAAATTGAATGTCAGTGTAGATCCTGATCAGATGGCTTCTGAAGAAGCCATCTGATCTGGATCTACACTGTTTGCAAAGAAAAGGGTTGTCGTGAACTGCAGGATAAGAGTTAATTTGAACTTGTTTAAGTTTGGAGGTTGTTTGATTTTATCTTGAAAAGGTAGGTTGTGTATACTCATTAGAATCACTTCATTGAGGTGATCCTAATGAGTACATACAGGTATGTTGTATGTACCTACTAGAATCGCCTCAATTAGGCTGTTTTAATTAATGCACAGAACATACCTGTGTTGTGTAGAACATCATAAAAATATCCTTAAGAAAAATCCAATATGCCTCAAGGCATTGTGCTCTGACTAAACCTCATTAGTTTGAAATATCTTATTTACCGCACACATTCATTTGTTTGTTTGATTTAAGGTTTAATGTCCCCATCAACACAGCATAGGTCATTTTGGAGACTTTGCTTCCCATTTTGTGGGACTTTTACCCTGCATCGAGATGAAATGACATCTCAAGCCCTGTCGCCCAATGAAAGCAATAGGGTTTATAAGCATGGACAGTCCGACTCGCACTGCGGTTCCTGGACAGGCTTAGATCCTCTTAGCAGTTTACCAGTACTAGTATGCAGGCGGTGGAAGCATCCTGCAGCCCATCTATTTCTTCAAGCCCCGATGGTCGGGGGTGGGCACATATATTCAGACAGATAGGTCTGAGCAAAACGTGTAGACGCAGATCTGCGGCATCTCACCAGGGTCTACAATGTTTGCCACACATTCACCTATTTCGAGACAAAACATCATGCAGTAAATTGTAATGGTTCAAATTTTAGAACAACTAGAACTGTCAGAGGATCTGACTATAGCCCCGCTATAGCCCTGTCAGAGGAGAAAGACTCATGAATTAAAGGTAAAGACTTGTGAGAGGGTTAAATCCCTAACAAGGTACCTACGCCTTATAGACTTTTCGCGTTATTAGATCTGAAAAACAGTCTAAGTTAAAAAATAAGTTTTGGATAATGAAAAAAACATCCACATCTTAAGACCTCTTTGAAAACACCTGAAAAGTTTCAAAGGATCGGCCTAGAACTGTAAGAGGAGTTGCGTTCACAAGGTATCTACTCCCTATACATTTTAACATTAGAAGATCTCAAAAATTGTCTTAGTTAAAAAAGTGAAATAAGTGGAAAAAAATAATTTTAGGATAATGAAAAAAGCACATGCACATCTTCAGACCTATATGAAAACACCTGTAAAGTTTCAAAAGGATTGACCTAGAACTGTAAGAGGAGTTGTGGTCACAAGGTAGCTACTCCCTATACATTTTAACATTAGTAGATCTCAAAAATTGTCTAAGTTAAAAAAGGTGAAATAAGTGAAAAAAATTATTTAAGGATAATGAAAAAAGAATATGCACATCTTCAGACCTATATGAAAACACCTGTAAAGTTTCAAAAGGATTGACCTAGAACTGTAAAAGGAGTTGTGGTAACAAGGTAGCTACTCCCTATACATTTTAACATTAGTAGATCTCAAAAATTGTCTAAGTTAAAAAAGGTGAAATAAGTGAGAAAAATTATTTAAGGATAATGAAAAAAGAATATGCATATCTTCAGACCTATATGAAAACACCTGTAAAGTTTCAAAAGGATTGACCTAGAACTGTAAGAGGAGTTGCGGTAACAAGGTAGCTACTCCCTATACATTTTAACATTAGTAGATCTCAAAAATAGTCTAAGTTAAAAAAGGTGAAATAAGTGACAAAAAATTATTTAAGGATAATGAAAAAAGAATATGCACATCTTCAGACCTATATGAAAACACCTGTAAAGTTTCAAAAGGATTGACCTAGAACTGTAAGAGGAGTTGCGGTAACAAGGTAGCTACTCCCTATACATTTTAACATTAGTAGATCTCAAAAATTGTCTAACTTAAAAAAGGTGAAATAAGTGACAAAAATTATTGAAGGATAATGAAAAAAGAATATGCACATCTTCAGACCTATCTGAAAACACCTGTAAAGTTTCAAAAGGATTGACCTAGAACTGTAAGAGGAGTTGCGGTCACAAGGTAGCTACTCCCTATACATTTTAACATTAGAAGATCTCAAAATTTGTCTAAGTTAAAAAAGGTGAAATAAGTGAAAAAAAATTATTTAAGGATAATGAACTAGAACTGTCAGAGGATCTGACTATAGCCCCGCTATAGCCCTGTCAGAGGAGAAAGACTCATGAATTAAAGGTAAAGACTTGTGAGAGGGTTAAATCCCTAACAAGGTACCTACGCCTTGTCTAAGTTAAAAAATAAGTTTTGGATAATGAAAAAAGCATATGCACATCTTCAGACCTATATGAAAACACCTGTTAAGTTTCAAAAGGATTGACCTAGAACTGTAAGTGGAGTTGCGATCACAAGGTAGCTACTCCCTATACATTTTAACATTAGTAGATCTCAAAAATTGTCTAAGTTAAAAAAGGTGAAATAAGTGAAAAAAATTATTTAAGGATAATGAAAAAAGAATATGCACATCTTCAGACCTATATGAAAACACCTATAAAGTTTCAAAAGGATTGACCTAGAACTGTAAGAGGAGTTGCGGTAACAAGGTAGCTACTCCCTATACATTTTAACATTAGTAGATCTCAAAAATTGTCTAACTTAAAAAAGGTGAAATAAGTGACAAAAATTATTTAAGGATAATGGAAAAAGAATATGCACATCTTCAGACCTATATGAAAACACCTGTAAAGTTTCAAAAGGATTGACCTAGAACTGTAAGAGTTGTTGCGGTAACAAGGTAGCTACTCCCTATACATTTTAACATTAGTAGATCTCAAAAATTGTCTAAGTTAAAAAAGGTGAAATAAGTGAAAAAAATTATTTAAGGATAATGAAAAAAGAATATGCACATCTTCAGACCTATATGAAAACACCTGTAAAGTTTCAAAAGGATTGACCTAGAACTGTAAGAGGAGTTGCAGTAACAAGGTAGCTACTCCCTATACATTTTAACATTAGTAGATCTCAAAAATTGTCTAAGTTAAAAAAGGTGAAATAAGTGAACAAAATTATTTAAGGATAATGAAAAAAGAATATGCACATCTTCAAACCTATATGAAAACACCTGTTAAGTTTCAAAAGGATTGACCTAGAGCTGTAAGAGGAGTTGCGGTAACAAGGTAGCTACTCCCTATACATTTTAACATTAGTAGATCTCAAAAATTGTCTAAGTTAAAAAAGGTGAAATAAGTGAAAAAAATTATTTAAGGATAATGAAAAAAGAATATGCACATCTTCAGACCTATATGATAACATCTGTAAAGTTTCAAAAGGATTGACCTAGAACTGTAAGAGGAGTTGCAGTAACAAGGTAGCTACTCCCTATACATTTTTACATTAGTAGCTCTCAAAAATTGTCTAAGTTAAAAAAGGTGAAATAAGTGAAAAAAATTATTTAAGGACAATGAAAAAAGAATATGCACATCTTCAAACCTATATGATAACACCTGTAAAGTTTCAAAAGGATTGACCTAGAACTGTAAGAGGAGTTGCGGTAACAAGGTAGCTACTCCCTATACATTTTAACATTAGTAGATCTCAAAAATTGTCTAAGTTAAAAAAGGTGAAATAAGTGAAAAAAAATTATTTTAGGATAATGAAAAAAGAATATGCACATCTTCAGACCTATATGAAAACACCTGTAAAGTTTCAAAAGGATTGACCTAGAACTGCAAGAGGAGTTGCGGTAACAAGGTAGCTACTCCCTATACATTTTAACATTAGTAGATCTCAAAAATTGTCTAAGTTAAAAAAGGTGAAATAAGTGAAAAAAATTACTTAAGGATAATGAAAAAAGAATATGCACATCTTCAAACCTATATGATAACACCTGTTAAGTTTCAAAAGGATTGACCTAGAACTGTAAGAGGAGTTGCGGTAACAAGGTACCCACTATCAAATATTACAGACAGACTGACAGACAGACAGACGGAATTCCGGACAAGCCAAATCCAATATAGCCCCACTTTTTCAAAGCGGGGCTATAAAAAAGAATATGCACATCTTCAGACCTATATGAAAACACCTGTAAAGTTTCAAAAGGATTGACTTACAACTGTAAGAGGAGTTGCGGTCACAAGGTACCCACTATCAAATATTACAGACAGACAGACAGACAGACAGAAAGACAGACGGACAGACAGAATTCTGGACAAGCCAAATCCAATATAGCCCCCACTTTTTCAAAGTGGGGCTATAACTATGGTAAGGTGTTGAGGTGTCCAAATATTTAGGGTAAATACGGCATCCCTATCTTGAACACATGTATTTGAGTTACTGAAGTTGGACTACAAAGTTGTTTTACTGGACTAGAGGCCTAGGTGATCAGGAAACTGAGCTAAATAGACAGGGAATCAAAGCATTGACAGCACTCACGTGTTGATTGTCCCCTGCCTACGTCCAATAATCTGCGCTGGGAAATTGGTCCACAATGGAGAATTTGGCTGTTTTGTTTTACCCTTAAATTGCCATAATTTAAGGAAAAAAATAAGACCCTGACCATTCTGCGACATCTGATCTGGGTCTTAATTGTGTCAGGCCTCCTGAAGGCCCACTTTGAAAATAGGCTCTTCTTACTCAAACTAGACAAAGTGCCCAGTGGGGCACGTATACCCCCGGCCAGGGCCATCGCCTCAGCTGAAACAAGAACTACAAAGGGAAATAACTCTAAAAGGCCTGACCCCTTGGCCCTTATTTTCTTTCCCACAATACAAGTAGTCATACTGATCATGTGTGCAAAATTTCAAGTTTCTATGTGAAGCAGTTCCTGAGATATCTTTGACACAAAATAAATGTTTACGGACAGACAGACGGAAAAGACAAAAACTATATACCCCCATTGCATACTTCGTATGCCGGGGGTATAAATATAGGTTATTTACAGGTTTTTTCAGTAAAAATATTGGGCTAGAAAAGGCTCTTTCCAAACTCACATGAAGATTTAAATTTGAAGGAGAAATATCTGATCGATTTTTGCACCATAATTATTCAGATAAATTTGAAGTGAATTTTACCTAGTCAGAGAGCAATAAAAAAAGATTCTTGACACTTTTCATCACTTTTTTGGATAGAAGGGAATTTTGAAGAAAAGTTAGGGTTGAGTCGCAAAAGTTCAAAAAGTGAAAACTGTAGGGGTTTTTTTTCATGAGAAAGGTTTTATGTGCAAAATAAATGTTTTATAGGTTTAACACATATGGGTTCTATAGGTTTTGCTGGAGGCCTGCTGTTTGCGAGTGTTCCAGCATGTGCATAGAGTCAATGTTTAACAATATGAATTGGCGCATTACCAAACCTACAATAAGACCGATGTGACCAGCAGAGACTCAAATCAACCTGCGCACCCATCCACTATGACAAGACCTTTTGCTTATGTCTATTTGCATATATAATAGCTAATAGTAGGTACATGTATCAGTGCAGACTCTGATCAGACTGCGCTCAAGACTTCTGGTAGATTTTGTCATGCGTTGGCTTGTATGTTTTCTTTTACACAGCACTCTGACATCACAATGACTCGAACAGGCAGCTATTATTCTACATCAAGAATTCTGCCAAAAGCTATGTCACGCCTGTGGGGGCGCAAACTCACCGAACCATGAAATCTAGGATAAGGTCAAATATTAATGCTTCCATAAAAGCTGCCATTCCTAGATGCAAGCTTGTACCAAGTATCATTAATGAAGCTCCAACAGCTGTTGAGAAATGAACTTAACCCTTGTTCTGCTGAATATTCATATATGCCACACCCACTACCGATTATCAACCAATCAGATTACTTGATGCAAATTATTGCAACACATTCACAATCTGAATGGCAAACAATGTAGATCCTGATCAGATGGCTTCATCAGAAGCCATCTGATCTGGATCTACATTGTTTCAAAGATAAGGCATATCCAGGATTAGCAGGACATGGGTTAAACATTAGGTTGAACACTAGGGTTGATGCAATAGTTCACTAAGTCAGTGAACCATGAAATTTAGGCCAAGGTCAAATATGGGATGCTTGCATTAAAATTGCCATCCCTAGATACAAGTTTGTACCAAGTATCATTATTAAAGCTCTTATAGTTCTCTTGAAATGAACTTGACCATTAGGGTGAACGTTAGGGTGGTCACAATATTCCACAAAGTCAGTGAACTATAAAATGTAGGTCAAGGTCAAATATGGATGCCTGCATTAAAATTGCCATCCCCCGATACAAGTTTGTACAAAATATCATTAATGAAGCTCTTATAGTTCTTGAGAAATAAACTTGACCATTAGGGTGAACGCTAGGGTGGTCGCAATATTTTACTAAGTCAGTGAACCATGAAATGTAGGTGAAGGTCAAATATGGCTGCTTGCATTTAAGTTGCAATCCCCAGATACAAATTTGTACAAAGTATCATTAATGAAGCTCTTATAGTTCTTGAGAAATTAACTTGACCATTAGGGTGAATGCTAGGGAGGTCGCAGTATTTTACCAAGTCAGTGAAGCATGAAATGTAGGTCAAGGTCAAATATGGATGCTTGCATTTAAGTTACCATCCCCAGATACAAGTTTGTACCAAGTATCATTAATGAAGCTCTTAATAGTTCTTGAGAAATAAACTTGACCATTAGGGTGAACGCTAGGGTGGTTGCAATATTTTACGAAGTCAGTGAACCATGAAATGTAGGTCAAGGTCAAATATGGATGCTTGCATTTAAGTTGCCATCCACAGATACAAGTTTGTACCAAGTATCATTAATGAAGCTTTTATAGCTCTTGAGAAATAAACTGTACCGTTTGGGTGAATGCTAGGGTGGTTGCAAACGTTGACGCCTTGACAAATGAACAAACGGACGGAAAACGGGGCGCCTATATCGCACCATGCTATAGCAGGCGCGACAAAAATCGTTACCTGGATGTCTACAAATCAGTGTTTGTTTGAGGTTAAACATCCACACTGTATAGGTCATTTTGGAGTGAGTGAGTGAGTGTTTCAGTTTTACGTCCCACCAACAGCTAAGGTCATACGGAGACGGGACCTCGGTTTAAAGACTCATCCGAAAGTCTGGAGAAGCCCGGGATCGAACCTGCGACCCCTGGTTTACAAGGCGAGTAGCGTAACCACTCGACCACGGAGGCTCCTAGGTCATTTTGGAGATGGTGCTTCCAATTTTGTAAGGCTTTTACCCGACATTGAGATGAAATGACATCTCAAGCCTTGTCACCCAATGAAACCTATAGGGTTTATAAGCATGGACGGTCCGACTCGCATCGCTTCGCCTGGGCAGGCTAAGATCCTCTAAGCGGTTTACCAGTACTCATGAGCGTTGGTTTCAGTTCTGCGCGGAAGCATCATGCCGCCCATCTATTTTTTCATGCCCCGATGGGCAGGGGCTGATACAAATCAATCTACAAATCAGTGATAGTCATGTGGACATCAAGTTTTAACAATAAGTTAACTAACAACGTCATTAGTTTTGAACAACTGGCCCCAATTGGCTGCCTTCTGATCAGGAGCTACACTGTTAGTCATGCGCTACACTGTTAGTCATGCAGTTTGTGAATTGAACAAATATATTATATCAAGTGATTTGATTGGTTGATAATCAGCAATGGGAGTGGCTTAATTAATTTATGCACCAGGTTAAGGGTTAATGACTTCATTAGCCTTAGAACCTTGGTGCTTGAGGTGCATATACTTTACACTGTTGACACCAACCTGGACAACAACAAATACTGTGCCCCTGGAGAGTGATACAGCCGAACTTCAATGGCTCGAACACCTTTGGGACCTCGAAAATCTGTTCGAGACAGGGGTAGTTCCAGCCACTGAGGTTACTGTCAGGAGGCATAAGGAGATACTTTTTGACATCTTTTCGGTGTTCTATAATGAATATGTATGCTGTGTGTACTCATTAGAATCGCCTCATCGAGGCGATTCTAATGAGTACACACAGCATACATTTGCAAGATAAAAGACTAAAATCTCCTTAATTATCCCCCACTATTTCTTATGTAGAGGATTTCGCTAGGGGCTCAAGAATGTGTTCGACTCATCCATGGTAAACGAGTCATCGGTGTTCAAGCCATCCAATTTCTGTATGTTGCTCCTACTTGCTAAAGAAGTCTCTACAAAAACTCTTCAACTAATAAAGAACTGATATGTGATTATTTTCATGATAGATCATCGGACCAAAGGTTTCAGAGGAGATGTTAGAAAATGTTGAAGGATAAACCGACTATGGAGCCTTCCCATACTTAAAGCTCATATATTAGCTTTTCGCTCAGGTGAGCTAAATATCCATCCATTTGTTTTGGAGAAGTCATTGTAGCCCTGGCATCAATCTTGTTCATTGGAGCATAACGGTTTTAGCATGTTTGATAGTCACAAGGATTATTTCAAAACCCATCCAATGGTGCAGGAAGAAAAATGATTTAACGTATTGCATGCAGGAAACCCCTAAAGTGGTACCTTGGCAAACATTGCAGGCCCAGATCAGACTCCACAGAACGCCGTGTCTGATCAGGACATGCACTATTTGCTAAAGAATGTCCATCAAAAATAGAATAAGAATGAAAAAAAAATAGGCCTACTACCCCCAAATATGACAAATGGACTTGTCCAACATATAGCAATGGAAGAGTCCACTAGTATTTTATATTATTTACTCTTGTGGCCATCTTGTTCAGCCTAGCAGTTTTGGTACAGGGTCACCCAAGCAATTACTTCAAAATCCATCCACTGGTTTTGGAGTACAGCCCGTTTGGAGGATTTATCTATTTTCACTTCTGGCAACCATCTCATTCAATCAAGGAGACTGGTTTGAGCAATTTTGGTAGAAAGTTGCCTAAGGAACATTTCTGTGAAATTATTTCAAATCTGTCCAGCAGTTTTGGAAAAGAAGTCGTTTTAAGCAAAACTGCTCCCTGCCTGACGACAGACAGGGGTCTACCACAATAACTCATCTTGAGAGCTTTGTGGTCAGGTGAGCTAAAAACAGCTAATGTAGGTATATAGAAACAAAACTGTAATCCATCATGGAACACAATTATCAGTATGTTCTCATTTGCCTTACAGCCCCCGCCCATAGGGGCTTGAAGAAATATATGGGCTGCATGATGCTTCCACGCAGAGCTGAATCCGGCCCGCACACTAGTACTGGTAAACCGCTTAGAGGATCTAAGCCTGTCCAGGAACCGGGGTGCGAGGTGGACCGTCCATGCTAATAAACCCTATTGGTTTCATTGGGCGACAGGGCTTGAGATGTCATTTCATCTCAATGTCGGGTAAAAGTCCCACAAAATTGGAAGCAACATCTCCAAAATGACCTTTACAGTGTTGACAGGGACGTTAAACCTCAAATCAAACAAACAAATCATTTGCCTTAACCCATTGTATGTAGTGGACTCTTCCATTACTATATGTCGGACAAGTCCATTTAAGGGGTTTCAGGCCTACATGTATTTTTTCTTTTTCATTTTTATTCCATTTTTAACAGAAAATGCTGTTAGCAGTGTAGGCTCTGATCAGACGCCACATTCTGTGGCGTCTGATCTGGGCCTGCACTGTTTGCCAGGCTACCCTTTTAGAGGCTTCCCGCCCATCATGGGTCAAATGAGTAATACAAAGTCCTTGAGGCAGGTATGAATATCATAATGATCCTTTGTACTGGAAAGACAGCCCGAAGTAAGCAATGCAGACCCAAACCAGACTGCTCCTGATCAGTGTCTACATTATTTGCCACTTCGTCTGCACTTTTTGGACTCCTTGCTGGATCATGAACCAAATTTGTTAAAATTTTAGGGGGAGTAACAGCAAGTTCTCAAAGTGTCCAGACTTTTAGGATGTTTACTGTAAATCAGAAAAGCACTAAAGTCGAATACTTATCTTTTTTTCACCACATTTTTCGGCGATAAGTTGTTTTTGAATTTTTGATCAACACATCTAGCGAGAAAGCTGCAGTGGAAAAGCTTCACCAACTTCTCAAAAAGGTTTCATGTCACTTAATTATCTACGAAAAAGCTGTCATTAGATGGAGAGTTCTGCGATTTCAACTTGGTGCCAAATTTTCTGTTTCAACAAGTCACACCCTGATGGTGTGTTTTGTTGATTTGTCGACTGATGCAAAATTATGTGGGTCATTCAAACATCTTGCAGGTTTGCAATGTGCACATTCGACAGGCATCACGTGAACACGTCTGTGAAATGAAGACTCCCCTATACCCCACTTTATATAGAGAAAACTGGGGTTTATGGGGGTGTACATTATTTTTCTTATTTTGCTCCAAGACATAGGTTGTGGGTACTCAATGAGGCGGTTCTAACGAGCACCCACAACCTATGTTTGCAGTATTTGTAAGAAAAATATCACAGATTTTCATCAGAAAAGTAGCCATTTTGGAGATGAGAAAAAACATACTATGTCGCATGGGTGTGTTATCGTAATGGGGAAACAAAAAGTCGCTATAACTGGTGCAGTATTTTTGATATCTGAACAATAAAGATCAATGGTGTAGGAACTGTATTGTCTCTACGTACTACGGGTTTGGTAGCTAAAACAACATATTTCTTGTTTTTGACTGTCTTTGTACAACGTCCCTTCAGATGGACGCTTCGTTGGCTGCACAGAATTTATCCATATATAAATATTGTTTCAACTAGGCTGGTCATTTGTTTACATTTTGACAGTGTGAGTGGCCGAATTGGACTTAGTTTTTATCAAAAATTTTATAAATTGCAGAAAGTCCACCTGATTAGTGCAAAAGGTAAAAATTCTGTTCAGGAGGGCCGCCTCGGTAGCTCAGTCGGATACACGTCTGACTGTGATCAGGACGCGGGTTCGATTCCAGCCGGGGTCGGCAACATTCTTTCGTGGAGATTGATCATGAAATCTTTTCTACGGTCATTCTCTCCCTTCCGCTGATTCAAGAAGGGTAGTTGTCAGTTTCTGGCGGAAGAATGTGCACTGAACTGGTTAACCGCTTATGTATAAGCCTGCCCAGGAAAGTGTGGATAGGTAAACTGACCGGCTCAAAAATGACCTAAAATAGTGTTGACTGGGCCGTTAAACTCCAATACAAACAAACAAACTGTTCAGGAGGGGGAGTCCTAAACGAGAAGTTGGCCGAGCTTCACCGCCACAACTTTCTCACTGGATGTATTGCTCAAAAATCAAAATTGAAAACGTTATCGCCGAAAAACATGGCAAAAAAGATAAAAAATCGACTTTAGCTATTACAGAATTTATAGCCTTGCCTGTAAAGGAGTAAAAAGGATAATTCTTATTTCTCTTTAACCCTTATTTTGCTGAATATTCATTTAAACCACACCCATTTCTGTCTATCAACCAATCAAATTATTTGATGTAAGTGTGTGTGTGTGTGTGTGTGTGTGTGTGTGAATTCGGGTTTAACGTCGCTTTCAACAATTTTTCAGTCATATCACGACGGTGTCTGGTTGCGACAGGGAGCTCAATGCTCACGTTTATAGTGCTGCCTCACTGAAGTATCATGTCCCAGACACATTACATGATACCACACCCAGTCACATTATCCTGACACTGGATCGACCAGTCCTAGCTCTACCCCGTAAATCTGAGTGCCAAACGAGGAGCAGCTAGTACAATTTTTAACGACTTTGGTATGTCGCGGCCCGGGATCGAACCCGAGACCTCCCGTTCCCCGGAGCGGACACTCTACCAACTGAGCTATCGGGGCCGGTTATTTTATGTAAGTTATTGCTACAAATTCATAAACTGAATGCCAAACAGTGTAGATCCTGATCAGATGGCTTCTTCAGAAGCCATCTGATCTGGATCTACACTGTTTCCAAAGATAGGGGTTGTCGTGAACAGCAAGATAAGAGTTAAAAACATACCTTGTGGGTACTTGATAAAATCCCCAATTCGACTAATTCTAACATCTACCCACAACATATTTTTACAAGAAATTAGGCAAATTATACCTTAGCCCATAAAATGCCAATCGCTTCAATTGTCGTCTGCTTTGTGGTCTGCTGGTTACCTTAAAAGTATTTTTTTTTTGCAAACAGTACGGACCCAGATCAGACTCTTTGCCTGTATGCAAAAATATTTTTAAAAAGTTTGCAAAAAAAACTGAGCAGACGACATAAGCAGACAACATTTTTCTTGATATCT
Source organism: Lucinisca nassula (assembly GCA_963580285.1). Lineage (NCBI taxonomy): Eukaryota > Metazoa > Mollusca > Bivalvia > Lucinida > Lucinidae > Lucinisca > Lucinisca nassula. Next base: position 31,849,248 of record OY757025.1, on the reverse strand, counting down.
TAAGGGTTAGATTGATCACTCCTATTTGACAACATGGCCTTACTAGAATGTACAACCAAGCAACTATCAGTTTAGCAATAAAACCTCTTTCATCGATTCACTAAAATGCAAATACGTCAAAACCCAATGACATGCCGGACAAGAATTTGCATCACAAGTGACATGTTTGTCTAAGAACAAAGAAACCTTACTAGAATAAACAACCATGCAACTAGCAGTTTAGCAATAAAACATCTGTCGTGGGTTCACTTAAATGCAAATATATCAAAACACAATGACACGCAGGACAAGAACTTGCATCACAAGTGACATGTTTGTCAAAGTACAAAGAAACCGTAATCCATATTAAGCATATTGAATACCGGTAAATTAAACTCCACAAAGAAGCTGGGCCAGAGCTTTGCATTAATTCAATTGTCTCAAAGTTTCTGACAATCAACTGAGAATGACTAGCTTAGCAATCTTTACACCCATGTTGTCAGTCATCTCGGAAACCTGTTCAGAAACACATGATAGAATGTTCAACAAGGTGCGACAGAGCTCTCGGCGGGTCTTTGATTTTCGTTGTGAACAGCATCGAAAGTGTGATGGGGAGAGGTCTTATTGCTAAACAGCTGGTTGCCTGGCTGTTTCTTACATTTATCTTGCTGTTTCCTTCTCTTTTCAACTGTTATGGGCCTTTCACCATCGGGTGTTGCAGATTGAGTCTGTGCAGCTGCACGTTTCACAGGACAGCAGTTTCCACGTTTTTTGTGCAGGCTGTATGACCCAGAATGATAGAAACTGGTGCCACACAACTCACACATGAAAGGTTTTTCACCTGTATGGATGCGAGCATGCTCCTGAAGGTGGTGTTTATACTTAAATTCTTTATTGCACACCTCACACACATGACGGCGAACTGGAACAGATCCTGAAAGATTTTACCTTATCATATGACGTCGTTGATAAGCAGTGGATAACGTTGTGCAATAAAAATCGTATGACCACACGTGTAATAACACTTTGGCGGGATTAAGTAACGTTATGATGACGTCCATGTCAACCATGCTTTTTTGTAGATAAAATGTCAAATTTAAAGGTGATAAAATCCAATTTAAAGTGGTCATATGATAAACAGAATCTTACACGAAAGCTCGTTTCATAAATTTCATATGAAATGACCACTCTTGTAAGATCCTCTATGTATTTACCCTAAGTATTAAGAAGGCTTAACTCCTTACCAAGTTCAATCTATTACCCGCTGTTGTGTCTAAGAATAGTGGGATGAGTGGAAGGTAGTGCAGACCCTGACAAGATGCTGCATTCTGTGGCATCTCATCTAGGTCTACACAGTGTAGACCCAGATGAGATGTCAAAGAATGTGTTATCTCATCAGTCTACAACATCGGGTAGTAAATTGCACTTGTTCAAATTTTAGAACAAGTATGGTAAGGACTAGAAATGTCCGAACATGTTGCTGTTCTTGTTGTATTGGAGTTTAACGGCCCAGTCAACACCATTTTTGGTCATTTTTGAGTTGGTCAGGTTACCTATCCACACTTTTTCTGGGCAGGCTAATATGTATGTGATTAACCAGTACAGTGCACATTCCTTCGCCAGAAATTGACAACTGCCCTTCTTGAATCAGCAGAAGGGAGAGAATGACTGAAGGAAAGATTTCATAATCAGTCCCTACGAAAGAATGTTGCTGACCCCAGCAGGTATTGAACCCGAATCCTCCTGGCCTCCAGTCAGACGAGCATCCGACCGAGGCCAAGAAATGTCTGAATACTTAGGTTAAATTAAAGTAGGTTCCAAAAAAAGGGAAGAAACAACAACAAGGAATTCAGAGTTTTACGACCCTTTCAAGATTACCACGAAGCTTTAGGGAGAAGTGTAAGAAATATCAAAGTTAAACCTCCCAACATCTGCAGCGGAATGACAGAGCAAATATCTGCAATATCAAGCCACAAGAATCTGTCACCATCAGGTCCAGTGACCTACTTATGCAGCTTGGAATTGAGGACCTGGACCTCATCCTGAAGGAGGGAAGGCTCTGCTGGTACGGACATGTGGAAGGCTCCAAGGGTGCAGTCAAGGGAGCCTTTGACAGATTGATGGAAAATGTGGGCCTTGGAGGCCCAAGATGACCTGAAAGCAGCTGAGAGAGAGAAATTGAAGACAGTGGAAGCTCTCGGCTATCAACGCAAATGACAGACAAACATGGAGATCTGGTGTGAGATCTGCCATGTGTGCAAGCCAGCTATGTGGATGTTGCCCCTGTACCTGCATGTTAATCGAAAAGATGATGATGATGATGATGCTGATGCATTTTTTAAGAAAACAACTGAATAAGTGGATTAGAATGGGGATAACTGTATTGTAAAATTGTCATTTGGAGAGGTAAATCATCAGTTTTACGATCGCAAATTCCATTTTACGGTTCCACTGACGTTTCACGGTATACAGAAATTTCTGACCGTAAAACCGCCCATTTACCTCCAGAAATCCTGAAATGGCCATTTTGAATACAGTTATCACCTAAATCTTCACAAAATAATGTTGACAGACTTTGCAAGTACTGAACCCATGACTTCTTGGTCACCAGTCGATTCCAGGACATTTGCCCCCCAGGACATTTGCCCCCCAATGACTTAATCTAAAAATGGACATTTGCCCCCCAGTTGAAAATGCGACCCGGACATTTGCCCCCCAGAGCTTATTTTTGGTATGGACATCTGCCCCCCAGTGCTTATTTTATAGGTGGACATTTGCCCCCCACTGCTTATTTCAGAAAGGGACATTTGCCCCCCAGATAGAGTCATAGACCAGGGCTTACACAAAGGAGGAAAACAATGTATTTATTGGTTTATTATCATCAGAAATACAAAATGTTAAGCAATAAATTACTTCATCTATATAAATATGAATCCCATAATAACCTGCTGTTATGGACAACCCCTACGATAGAAAGCAGTATGGATCCCGATCAGATGCCATATCTGATGGGGATCTATACTCATTACTGTTTATCATGCAATTTGTTAAGTTAACAATAATATATACCAGGAATGTGATGGTAAATAGTCAACAATTGGAGATGCTTAATTTATTCAGCAGGATAAGGGTTAAGCAAGTCAGCTACAGAACCATATATTGAGTGTGTGCCTCACCGAGGGTCCAGTGTCAGACGCCTATACTCAAGTAGTTTTTACACTGGATACACTGATGGTTAATTCTTGAAGAAATTGAAATGATCTTGAATGGGCTGTAAAACTTTGGTAGCAATTATGTAGCTATATACAAGTCTGTGTAATGAATATCCTTGTCTAGCTAGGTTGGGGGGCAAATGTCCCTTTCTGAAATAAGCAGTGGGGGGCAATTGTCCACCTGTAAAATAAGCACTGGGGGGCAGATGTCCATATCAAAAATAAGCTCTGGGGGGCAAATGTCCGGGTCGCATTTTCAACTGGGGGGCAAATGTCCATTTTTAGATTAAGTCATTGGGGGGCAAACGTCCTGGGGGGCTAACGTCCGGAGACCTCACCAGTCATATAAACATCTGACCATAACAACAGATAAGGTTGGTATTTTGTGATAATTGAAGGATAGTTTTCCTTATTTCTGCATATAAACCTATGTTGTGGGTATTCATTAGAACCGCCTTGATGAGGCAGTTCTAATGAATACCCACAAAATAGGTTGATAAGGTAGGTATTTTGTGATAATTGAAGGATAGTTTTCCTTATTTCTGCATATAAACCTATGTTGTGGGTACTCATTAGAACCGCCTTGTCGAGGCGGTTCTAATGAATACCCACAACATAGGTTTTTATGGAGAACAGACAAAAACTATCCTTCAGGTATCACAAAATAGCAACCTTATCTGTTGCTATGCATCTGACTGTGTCTCTATCTGGCTATGATATGATAAGCTATTACAGACAATTGCTAAGGACAATATTTTGCTTAAGGGTTCAGTTAACACCATTTAATATATACATACATGTATATTAATATCACATACATGTACAATGTTTACTGTAAAAATTCGGCTATAAGGCGATTCGGCTATAAGACAGGGCCCCTTTTTCAGTTTTTCTAAGGTGGGATTTTGCTTATACTCTTTTATAAGACTGGCCCGGGACAAGACCGAAATCGAGCCGGGCAGGTGCAATTTGACCAGTCGGCCTAGTGCAATAAAAAAAAGCGTCTACAACTGTTAGTCTTTTTGAGTCCTTAAATCCGGTAAGCTAGACCAGTAAATAAATCACAATAATTACTGCACTGTCAATTCAGAGACAAAACCATCTGTGTATTTATTACAGTTCAAGTATGACACTATTGTTAATCCCTGTCATATAATTGCCACCCTGCGGTGCGTGTCGATAAGGTGTGAAATATGGTCAAGTTATGTCTCTTACCTGCTTTTATCCTCCAATCATAAAATTTAATCCACAATCAATGTGAAAATGATTTAATCCCTCCTCAGACAATTAGCTACATCTAACAATAGATGTTTGCATAATAAAAATGGACTAGTCGACAATTTCATGAATGGTTATGTTTTGGCGCCAAATAGCAGGGCGGGGAAAGTCGAACTCTGTTGTTGGTTATTGACATGGAGCTTCTGGCGATAATTCGGGAGCTGTGCAAAGCGCTGGTTTTCTATCCACCTCTATTCACAACCGTTTAGCTATCGAAAACATATTTTACTGGTTCCTAATGTTTTTGTTTAATGAAAGAGAAAAACACAATGACATAAACACATGTTGGGGTGCTGGCGTCGGATGACGTCATTTACCGATCGCGTGCAGAAAAATGGTAGTGGTGGTTTGTGGGCGGCGATTTATATCAATTCAACAAGAGGGCCCACCGGGCTCTGGTTTGCTCACCTGTGTGTCACTGTCTCGAGTAAATTCTATTTTTAGCTATGGTGGCCATCTTGCTCATCAGCAAAGTGATTTTAGCTTATTTGGTAGGGAGTAACCTAGGCAACATTCCAGTGAAGTTTGAATCAAATTGGCCTTAGGGTTTAGGAGGGGTTCACGCTTAATCAGATTTACAATATTTTTCTATTTTTAGCTCCGGTGGCCATTTTTTTCATCAGAGCGGGATTGTTTTAGCCTTTTTGGTAGAGGGTCATCTAAGCAACATTACTTCGAAGTTTGAATGAAATTGGCCCAAGAGTACAGAAGGAATTGTCGTTTGAAGATTTTATTTTTAGCTCTGGCAGCCATCTTTTTCATTGGAGTGGAATGGGTTTTAACTATTTTGGTAGGGAGTCACCTAGGCAACATTCCTGTGAAGTTTTAAATCCAATTGGCCCAATGGTTCAGAAGGAGTTCGCATTTGAAGCAAATTTACTATGTTTTTCTATTTTTAGCTCTTGTGACCATTTGTTAATTGTTATGCTAGAGGGTCATCTACACAACATTCCAATGAAGTTTAGAATCCTTCATGGTGAAGTGGTCATGCTACTTGCCTTGTAAACCAGGGGTAGCAGGATCGATCCCAGGCTTCTCCAGACTTTCAGATTGGTCTTTAAACAGAGGTCCCATCACTGTATGACCTTAGCTGTTGGTGAGACTTCAACTCAAACACTCACTCCTATGAAGGAACCTATATGCCAAATATGAAGGCTGTATCTTAAATGCTCCAAAAGTTATGACAAAGTAAGTCAAAGGTCAAGGTCATGGCCCAAAAGTTTTGAATGGTTGGGAAAACTTTGTCACAAGGAACATACATGCCTAATATGAAGGCCCTATCTCATATGGTTCAAAAGTTATGACAAAGTAGGTCACATGTCAACTCCACAGGTCTAATCTTTAAATGAGTGGGAAGCCCTCGTCACAAGGAACCTACATGCCAAATATGAAGGCTCTATCTCAAACAGATCAAAAGTTATGACAAAATGACCTACTGATCTACTTTTTGATTTGACATGACCCATATTCGAACTTAACTGAGATATCGTCCAGATGATCATTCTGAGCAAGTTTTATGATGATTTGACTAAAACTGTGGCCTCTTAAGAGTGTTCAAAACCTTTTTCTATGATTTGACCTGCTGACCTACTTTTTGATCCGACATGACCCATATTCAAACTTGACCCAGATATTGTCAAGATGATCATTCTGATGATGATCAGACCAAAACTGGGGTCTCTAGTTCGAACTTGACCAAGAGATTGTCAAGACTATCATTCCGAGCAAGTTTGCAGTTTATATTTTACTTTTGGTCCTTTGAGATCAGCGTGAATATTCTGAGAAATCAGAAATAAATTATTGGTTTAGACTCATATTCTAGACAGATTTTTAATTATTTGGACCCCATTTTGATTTATATCAGTCTCTGAATCGACTGCCTATTCGAAATTCGCAAAATTGCAGTATGTTTCCTCTGGCTTTCTTTGCCGGATCATTACAGGGTCACTGATGAGGCTTTATTAGCTGAAACTACGTAGTATGACCCATCTTCTTTCTTATGAATGTTTTCATTGCTCTTAATGGAACTCATTTTTTATTTTTATTTGATGATGACTGGACCAAAAGTGTGGCCTCAAGTGTGTTCACAAGGCTTTTCTCTGATTTGACCTACTGACCTACTTTTTGACCTGCCATGACCCATATTCAAACGTGACCAAGATATTATCAAGATGATCATTCTGAGCAAGTTTGATGATGATCGAACCAGAACTGTGGCCTCGAATGTGTTCACAAGGTTTTTCTCTGATTTGAACTACTGACCCTTCTTTTTGAACCGACATGACCCATATTCGAACCTGACTCAGATATTGTCAAGATGATCATTCTGGGCAAGTTTGATGATGATTGGAACAAAACTGTGGCCTCTAGTGTGTTCACAAGGTTTTTGTATGATTTCACCCACTGACCTACTTTTTGAACCAACATGACCCATATTCTAACGTGACCAAGGTATTATCAAGACTAGAGAAAGCGACCAGTGGGTCACGTATACCCCTGGCCAGCGCCACCCTCTGATATATCTTTTGAGCTTGTATGTAATATGAATGAAGAAGTGAAGAAGCTATAAGAATCTATAAATGTGCTTGTAGAAGCTCAACCAAACATAAAATTTCTAAATGGACCCAGGGAGTGAGGGCATCAAAGTTACTGAATGGGTGGGGGCATCAATGTTACTGAAGGAAGGGTTGGGTATGCATCAATTAAATCTTTGGACTGGTATGCAACATGAATGCAAGTATCAAATGAATTTGTCTTGGAGTTTAGAACATACAGGCATCTATAAACTTTGTCATAAAACTTTAACTAAATGTAAAATTTCTAAGTCTGTGACCTTGACCTCAAGGTCACTGTGGGGGTGGGACATGCATCAATGAAATCTTTAGACCAGTATGAAACTTCATTGTAAGTATCAACTCAATCTATCGAAGGGTTCAGAAGATACAATCTCTTAGAAACTTTAATGCAAAACTTTTACCGAATGTAAAATTTCTAAGTCTGTGACCTTGACCTCGAGGTCACTGTGGGGGTGGGACATGCATAAATTAAATCTTTAGACCAGTATGTAACTTCAGTGTAAGTATCAACTCAATCTAGCAAAGGGTTCAGAAGATACAGTCTCTTAGAAACTTTAATGCAAAACTTTAACCAAATGTAAAATTTCTAAGTCTGTGACCTTGACCTCAAGGTCACTGTGGGGGTTGGACATGCATCAATGAAATCTTTAGACCAGTATGTAATTCAGTGTAAGTATCAACTCAATCTATCAAAGGGTTAAGAAGATACAATCTCTTAGAAACTTTAACGCAAAACTTTAACCAAAATGTTAACGGACGGAAGGACGGACGGAAAGATGGACACATGGACGGACGGACAGACGGACGGACGAACGGCAAGACGAAAACTATATATCCCCATAGCATACTTCGTATGCAGGGGGTATAATGATCATTCTTAGCAAGTTTGATGATGATTGGACATAAATTGTGGCCTCTAGTGTGTTAAGGTTTTTCTATGATTTGACCTTGTTTGTTTGATTTGAGGTTTAACGTCCCCGTCAACACTGTAAAGGTCATTTTGGAGACGTTGCTTCCAATTTTGTGGGACTTTTACCCGACATTGAGATGAAATGACATCTCAAGCCCTGTCGCCCAATGAAACCAATAGGGTTTAATAGCATGGACGGTCCGCCTCGCACCGCGGTTCCTGGACAGGCTCAGATCCTCTAAGCGGTTTACCAGTACTAGTGTGCGGGCTGGATTCAGCTCTGCGTGGAAGCATCATGCAGCCCATATATTTCTTCAAGCCCCTATAGGCGGGGGCTATGATTTGACCTACTAACCTACTTTTTGACCCGACAACACCCATATTCGAACTTGACTGAGATATTGTCAAGATGATCATTCTGGGCTAGTTTGATGATGATCGGACCAAAACTGTGGCCTCTAGTGTCTTCACAAGGTTTTTTTTTTCTGATTTGACCTACTGACCTACTTTTTGATCCAACATGACCCATATTTGAACTTGACCGAGATATTTTGTGGTGGTACAAAATGTGTGCAAGTTTAGTTAAAATCAAATCATAAATGAAACTGCTATCATGCAGACAAGATAAAAATTGGCAATTTTTGCCCTTTCAGGGGCCGTAACTCCGTAACACATGATGGGATATGGCTGGTTCAAGAAAGGAACCCAGATCTCATGGTGGTACAAGTTGTGTGTAAGTCTAGTTAAAATCAAATCATAAATGAAGATGCTATCGTGCGGACAAGACCAAAATAGGCAATTTTGCCATTTCAGGGGCCGTAACTCCGTAACACATGATGGGATATGGCTAATTCAAGAAAGGAACCCAGATCTCATGGTGGTACAAGTTGTGAGCAAGTCTGGTTAAAATCAAATCATAAATGAAGATGCTATCGTGCGGACAAGACCCAAATAGGCAATTTTTGCCATTTCAGGGGCCGTAACTCCCTAACACATGATGGGATATGGCTAATTCAAGAAAGGAACCCAGATCTCATGGTGGTACAAGTTGTGTGCAAGTCTAGTTAAAATCAAATCATAAATAAAGATGCTATCGTGCGGACAAGACCAAAATAGGCAATTTTTGCCCTTTCAGGGGCCGTAACTCAGTAACACATGAAGGGATATGGCTGGTTCAAGGAAGAAACCTAGATCTCATGGTGGTACAAGTTGTGTGCAAGTCTGGTTAAAATCAAATCATAAATGAAGATGCTATCGTGCGGACAAGATATTGTTTACGCACGCACGCACGCACGGGCGCATGCACGACGGACGAAGGACAAAATGTGATCATAAAAGCTCACCTTGTCACTACGTGACAGGTGAGCTAAAAATCACCGATCAGCTTTTTCCGTAAGTCTGGTCTTCGCTGGACATTGCCAGAAAAAAGCATGCTGTCCATGACCTCGGCTATAAGACGGGGTCATTTTTGGGGGCTCATTTTGGAGGGAAAAATCCTTGTCTTATAGCCGAATTTTTACGGTATATATTTATCATATGACATCGCTTCTGAAGATGTAAAAACGCCATGTAATAAATTTGATAAACCACTAGTGGATTAAATATGCAAATTAGCTAGAAACGCCCCCTCATGTTATATGAACAACGTCCTTAACAACGTTGGGTTAACTAATAGCGGAATATTGGCATTTTTGTTTATTAATCATGAATTAAATGCGTTTTAAATGTCATATGATAAATAGAATCTTGCATTCGTGCTCATGTATTATTAAATTTATTATTTACTTTTGATACGGTATATCAGCCATTTCAAGAATATATGCATTTCTTAAGACACGTGGGCAAAAGTCAGAGCACCTGAAGTAAAATATTGTTTTTACACATGACCATCTGTTTCAGGACTTGGCTTCTCACATGTAACCCGAACAAGGATGGAACCCAAAGTGATGACCCATAGCCCCAGAGAAGATCGGGTATCCACATATCAATTTTCTTATTTCTGCAAGAAAATTACCGTATTCGACCTATTTACCGCACATGCTCCTATAAGCGCACACCCAAGCTTTTTCTGGAAAAAAATACACAAGCACTCACTTTAAAGTAACCTCCCAACAAATTCATATTGAGTTTTGCTGCATCTTTGACCCGGGGAAATCATATGTATATGTGGTGAACCCCTATGCTGAAATTCAACTCTATAAAATAATCATATCGGAAGCTTTTTTTTCATATTTTTTTCGTATTGAGTGTGCGCTTATTAGGTAGATTTTTCACCTCAATATTTTAATACAATTTTGAAAAAAACTAAGCGCACGGTGCGGTAAATAGGTCGAATACGGTATGTTGTGGGTACTCATAAGAAGCACCTTGAGTACCCAAAACATATGTCTACATGCAGAACTAAGAAAAATCTCAGTATTTTTCGGATGAAAAAAAGTGCTTTAATTTGGAACTATGAACCGTGTACTACATTACTAAAGGTTTATCTTACCCACTTCACTGACTTGAACTGTGGATTGTGGGGTTTCCTTCTGTTTAGCAATATCTTGCGCTGCAGCAGAGTTATCTTCCTTGCGCACTTCCTCGTCAATCGCCTTCTCCATAAGGAAGGAAATATAATTACCCTGCCCTGACATGTCTTCTGAAAAAATTAGTACAAAACCAACCATTGGCTAGCTAATGACAGTCAAACTTCAATGGCTCAAATGCCCTAGCATCACCCTAACAAGTCCATGTAATGAACACCCCTCATAAACCCACTTTATATATAGAAACTAGGGTGTATAGGGGTGTTCCATATTTTTCTTACTTCTGCTCCAAGACATAGGTTGTGGGTATTCGTTAGAACCGAGGTTCTAACAAGCACCCACAACTTATGTTTTGAGTGGAAATAAGAATAAAATCACAAATTTTCATGATAAAATTAACCATTTTGGAGATTCTACAGAATGCATATAATGAATATACCAAAAAAACAATACTCATCTGACACCTCCCTATCATTTATTTTCCTTTCCATTTCCATGTACTTATATACCGGTATTATTAAACGTAAAAATTCTAAAAATTTGGACACTATGAGGACTTGCTGTAATTCTCCTAAAATTTCAACAAATATGTTTCATGATCCAGCAAGGAGTCGAAAAGGTGCAGACGGAATGGCAAACAGTGTAGGCCCCGATCAGACTGCTCCTTCTGGAGCAGTCTGATCTGGGTCTGCACTGTTTGCTTAGGTATGTCTGTCCAAATACAAAAGGATCATTAAAGTGAACTGATAATAAAATGGAAATTATGCAATACATAAACACATAAGAAAAGACATCACATTTGTATTCCTATTTTCACTTCCAATTTGTGGATATTAACTATGGCTGTTTAACAGAGGGAATTAAGATTTCCCGCTGTCCGTTCCTGCTCCTCCTCGTCCTATTACTGCTAATCGATCACATCTGAGCATTACCAGCAGGATTTCCTGGGTGGTAACCAGTACTTTTTTTTTTTTAAGCAATGTGGATGAAGTGCCTTGCTCAAGGGCACAACACTTTGGTCAGCATTAGACTCGAACCCGCAACCTCTTGATCATAAATCTGATTTGCTACCACTGCACCAAAGCACTCCTTCCAAGGCAGTTCATCCCTCGGTTTATTATTGTTATGGTTTGTCTTTGGGTTTTTGTGTCGCTTACATTATTTTATTTTGGATAGCCTATTGGCCATTTTGTGGGAAAGTAACTGTCCTTTTGGCTTTCCACTATTGATGTTTACATTAGGGTCTGTTGTTTTATGTTTGTGTTTCTAATCTTCCCTTTGGTGTCTCTGATGGGAGCTGTGGGTTAATTGTATTGATGTCTGATCACTGCCTCCACTTCTATTTGGCAGAGTAACTGCTGGCTAGAGGAGAGAGGTGGCTGCTCAACGGAGGTTAAATATATAGTGAACTGCTCTGGGGCTAATAACTGCACCTGCAGAAGAGAGGTGGATGTTAAACAGAGGTGACTGCAAGTGAAGGTTTTACTGTAGTCTCACAGTAGATAACCCACACAGTGCGAGTCGGCCCATCCATGCTTATATACCCTACTGGTTTCATTGGGCTTGAGATGTCATTTCACCTCAATGTCGGGTAAAAGTCCCACAAAATTGGAAGCAACGTCTCCAAAATGACCTATACAGTGTTGATGGGGACATTTAACTTCAAATCAAACAAACAAACAAACAGTAGATAAACAGTAAAACTTTAATGATTCAAACACAAATGGTCTGTTCGCTAAGGCTTAATCAAACATGTCCTTTCCGTATTTACCCTAAGTATTAGGACACCTCAACTCCTTTACCAAACTTATTCTAAAACTAGAACTAGATCGCGCAGTAGATGGCGCGCCATTGCAAATCCCCACCTTTTGACCCATTCCAGGGACCCCTGGGGGCTGGTCCAAAAATTAATGTGCTCTTGCAGAAGCCATTCATGTAAGTAACTCACACACCAAATTTGGTTGAATTCCAATGAACAGTATAGGAGGAGATAGCCGGACAGACGGACGGACGGACATCTCTACGAATAGATACTTAAGTGGCTAGGCGTCGGCATATTGACTACCTAAGCGGCAAATTCTCTTAAGCGGCAAGCCACCTAAGAGCGAATTTTTGCCACTTAAGTACCAAAATTACGGAATAAAGTCCATTTGGACTCAAGAATATATACCTAAGTGTCAAACTGTCCAAATTTTTTGCCCCCTAAATGTCGTTTCGTTGGTGCGGACGGACAGACGGACAGACAGAGGCGATAACAATATCCCCACTTTTCTTCGAAAAAGGTGGGGACAACAAGTACAATTTTTTATTCAATGTTGTGTCTTAAGACTCGTGGGATGATTGACAATCAATGATAATCAATGAATAAAAGTGCCGCAAGCACTGCATCATGCCCAACCACTGTACATACATCAATCAGTTCTTGTGTTCTACATATTTAACCCTTTATGTACCAAATGGAATCTTCCTCCTTATATATAATAGGAGTCCATTTCAAAATTTAGGGGTGTCAGGTTGTGTTTTCTTCAAAATCTATTTGAAAACTGGCTGAATGTTTTGCAAACAGTGTAGGCCCAGATCAGACGCCGCCGTTATGCGGCATCTGATCTGGGCTTGCACTGTTTGCCAATTACCTGTTTCGGAGTTTCTGGTACAAAATGGGTTAAAAGGCTTCAAGAAAATCTTTGAAACTGTTTTTAAGTTATACAAAGGGCACACACAAGTACATGACTGGGATAACTATTTACAATGTTCAGAGGGCAGCAACTCCAAACCAGGTACGAGTAATTCTTCAGTAGTAAGGGTTCTTGTGTTTTGGAAATCCAATCATGATGATTTACATGTACATTTGCATAAAGTTTCAAGAAAATTTTCGAACAGAACTGAAGGGTAAGGTTTTCTTTTTTTTCTCCCCCCCCCCCCCCCCCCCACCCTCATTAAAACCCATGTTGTGGGTATACATTTGAATTCATTTAAATTGCCTATGTGTATTCATCTGAACCACCTCACTGAGGTTTCTATGGAAAACTGAACCCTTTTTGTACCAAATGGAATCTTCCTCCTTATATATAGCAGAAGTCCATTTCAAAATTTAGGGGTACATGTATCAGGTTGTCTTTTCTTTTCTTCAAAATTGATTAGAATAATGGCTGAACTTTTTGCAAACAGTGTAGGCCCTGATCAGACGCCGCATTTTGCGGCGTCTGATCTGGACCTGCACTGTTTGGCAGGGTACCCGTTTTGGGGTTTCTGGTATTAAATGGGTTGTCACCAAATATGAACGTCATCTGTTTCTATGTGTACGAGTAGATTTTATGGCCCCCGTCCATAGGGGCTTGAAGAAATATATATAGCAGAAGTCCATTTCAAAATTTAGGGGTACATGTATCAGGTTGTCTTTTCTTTTCTTCAAAATTGATTAGAATAATGGCTGAACTTTTTGCAAACAGTGTAGGCCCTGATCAGACGCCGCATTCTGCGGCGTCTGATCTGGACCTGCACTGTTTGGCAGGATACCCGTTTTGGGGTTTCTGGTATTAAATGGGTTGTCACCAAATATGAACGTCATCTGTTTCTATGTGTACGAGTAGATTTTATGGCCCCCGTCCATAGGGGCTTGTAGAAATATATGGGCTGCATGATACTTCTACGCAGAGCTAAATCCGGCCCCCACACTAGTACTGGTAAACCGCTAAGAGGATCTAAGCCTGTCCAGGAACCGCGGTGCGAGGTGGACCGTCCATGCTAATAAACCCTATTGGTTTCATTGGGCGACAGGGCTTGAGATGTTATTTCATCTCAATGTCTGGTAAAAGTCCCACAAAATTGGAAGCAATGTCTCCAAATTGACCTTTACAGTGTTGACGGGGACGTTAAACCTCAAATCAAACAAAACAAACAAAAACGAGCAGATTTTCCATAAGAAAAAAAAAACATATTATGACTTACTATTATGGTAATAAACTTTCTGAATTCTTCAGAGTGTTGAATTCTTCACAGTGCTTCTCAGCATCAACATCTTAGTCCAATGGTAGAGAGTCCACTTGGGGATCAGACAGTCAGAGAATCCATGCCCAGCCTCGCCATCAGGCCTCATACTGACCAAGCTTTTCCATGCCTGAAAGACCCAATTTTGCAGTCTTAACCCTAATCCTGATGAAAAAAAAACAACCATTATCTTTGCAAATAGTGTAGATCCAGATCAGATGGCTTCTGAAGATGGCTTCTGAAGAAGCCATCTGATCAGGATCTACACTGTTTGTAATGCAGTTTGTGAATGGAGCAAATACATTATATCAAGTAATTTGAATGGTGAATAGTCAGAAATGGGTGTAGCTAAATAATTTTATTCAGCAGGATAAGCGGTAAATAGTCTTTTTAAACAGAATATAGGAGTAAAAAATCAAAATCTAAAAAGCCTGAAATCAAGAAAAAATCAAGCGCTAAAAGCCTAAAATCCTCCAAATGCCTAACAAATATGAAGCCTGCATAGCAAACGTGTAAAAATGGTACTGGGAGCTCACAATATCAAGGATGTTCCTAGGAAGATTTATGAAACTTGTCTGATTATAAGAATCTTATATGGGCATGAGGGCTTGATAGAGAAATCCCACCAAAGGTTGGTTGGTTGATTTGAAGTTTAAAGTCCCCGTCAACACTGTAAAGGTCATTTTGGAGACGTTGCTTCCAATTTTGTGGGACTTTTACCCAACATTGAGATGAAATGACATCTCAAGCCCTGTCGCCAAATGAAACCAATAGGGTTTATTAGCTTGGACGGTCCGCGGTTCCTGGACAGGCTTTGATCTTCTAAGCGGTTTACCGGTACTAGTGTGCGGGCCGGATTCAGTTCTGCATGGAAGCATCATGCAGCCCATATATCAGGCATGAGACTCGAGGACTGCTGAAAAAATCTGAAACCCGAGTGAAAAAATCTGAAACCCCGATCACCCCTTCCAAAAATGTCATTTTTACAACTTTTAGACAAAAATAAGTAAGTTTGAAAAACACATTTTAAAACAAAAAAAAAAAAATCTGAAATCTGCCAAAAATCTGAAAAGTCTCATGCCTGATATATTTCTACAAGTCCCTATGGGCGGGGGCCACCTACCAAAGGGTCACTCACTGTCAGGCATCACAATGCTTGTTGAGTGATGACTGTCTGTGATCCTGTGTGAATGAGTTTTCTATCAACTCATCACATCCATGTAAGATAAAGTTTTCAAGCATACAGTACACCATAACCTCATTATAACACGGTACATTTTAACACTGGTTTGGATATAACAGAGTTGGATCCCAAAAATGAATAGATTATATAAACAAGAGGACCATGATGGCCCTGGATCGCTCACCTGATCCATAGAGTAACAAGTGGGCCCCGGGGAGGGCCATTATTGACCTCAGGGTTATAATGTGCATAATGTTGAGGGAGGTCTAAAAAGGTGAAGCTTCATACCAAATATCAACAAAGGCTATTATTTGAACAATCTAGGCAAAGGTCCACTAGATGAAGCTACACAACAAATATCAAAGACCTGGGCCTTGCGGTTTCAGAGAAGAAGATTTTTTTAAAGATATTCCTTACATAAGCCTATGTGAAACCAAATGGCCCTGGGGCAGGGGGATTTTTGGCCTCAGGGCTAAAATTTAAACAATCTTGATAGAGGTCCACTAGATGAAGCTTCACACCAAATATCAAAGACCTGGGCCTTGTTGTTTCAGAGAAGAAGATTTTCAAAGATTATCGCTATTATAAAACTATGTAAAACCAAAGGGCCCTGGGGTGGGGGCATTTGTGGCCCCAGGGCTATAATTTGAACAATCTTGGTAGAGGTCCACTAGCTGAAGCTTCATACCAAATGTCAAAGACCTAGGCCTTGTGGTTTCAGAGTAGAAGATTTTTCAAGATATTCCCTATATAAGTCTATGAAAAACCTAAGGGCCCAGGAGCGGGGGCATTTTTGGCCCCAGGGCTATAATTTGAACAATCTTGATAGAGGTCCACAAGATGAAGCTTCATACCAAATATTAAAGACCTGGGCCTTGCAGTTTCAGACAAGAAGATTTTCCCTATATAAGCCCACGTAAAACCAAAGGGCCCCGGGTGGGGGCATTTTTGGCCCCAGCACTATAATTTGAACAGTCTTGGTAGGGGTCCACTAGATGAAGCTTCATACCAAATAGCAAAGACCTGGCCCTTGGGGTTTCCGAGAAGAAGATTTTTAAAGATTTTCCCCATATAAGCCCATGTAAAACCATAGGGCCCCGGGGCGGTGGCATTTTTAGCCCAAGCACTATAATTTGAACAATCTTGGTAGGAGTCCACTAGATGAAGCTTCATACCAAATAGCAAAGACCTGGGCCTTGCGGTTTCAGAGAAGAAGATTTTTAAAGATTTTCCCTATATAAGCCCATTTAAAACCAAAGGGCCCCGGAGTGGGGGGGGGGGGGGGGGGAAAAGAAGGACCATGGCCGTGTGGGATGAAGCTTCATACCAAATATCAAAGATATGGGTCTTACGGTTTCAGAGAAGAAAATTTTTAAAGATTTTCCCTATATAAGCCCATGTAAAACCAAAGGGCCCCGGAGCGGGCGCATATTTGACACCAGCACTATAATTTGAACAATCTTGGTAGGGGTCCCCTAGATGAAGCTTCATACCAAATATCAAAGACCTGGGCCTTGCGGTTTCAGAGAAGAAGATTTTTAAAGATTTTCCCTATATAAGCCCATGTAAAACCAAAGGGCCCAGGAGCGGGGGCATTTTTGGCCCCAGCACTATAATTTGAACAATCTTGGTAGGGGTCCACTAGATGAAGCTTCATACCAAATATCAAAGACCTGGGCCTTGCGGTTTCAGAGAAGAAGATTTTTAAAGATTTTCCCTATATAAGCCCATGTAAAACCAAAGGGCCCCGGAGCGGGGGCATTTTTGGCTCCAGCACTATAATTTGAACAATCTTGGTAGGGGTCCACTAGATGAAGGTTCATACCAAATAGCAAAGACCTGGGCCTTACGGTTTCAGAGGAGAAGATTTTTAAAGATTTTCCCGATATAAGCCCATTTAAAACCAAAGGGCCCTGGAGCGGGGGCATTTTTGGCCCCAGCACTATAATTTGAACAATCTTGGTAGGGGTCCACCAGATGAAGCTTCATACCAAATATCAAAGACCTGGGCCTTGTGGTTTCAGAGAAGAAGATTTTTTAAGTTTTTGGTGAAAAAAATCTGTTTTTGGCTCCTATGACCTTGATGTGCAACGGACCGGAACCATTTGAACAACTTTGAAAGGGGACCACCTAAGGATCATTCCTGTGAAGTTTGGTCAAAATCCGATCAGTGGTTTAGGAGGAGATGTCGTTTAAAGAATTGTTTACGGACGGACGGACGGACGGACGGACGCACGACGGACGAAAAGTGATCCCAAAAGCTCACCTCGTCACTACGTGACGGTGAGCTAAAAACAAGAATTCCGCAGAAGGCGGAGTCGCACCTGCTGGGGGCAAAAGTCATAGGAGCCGCAATCAGAATGTTGTTATTAATTAAGTGAATTTCATTCTTAGCAGTTGATAGTTGATGTAAAATGTGTCCAAGTCACTGGACCAGGTCAAGGTACGTGCCAAATCAGTACATTGAGGAGAAGCACTATGCAAAGCTTGGTGGCTGTAGGCCATTTATTTTAGGACATATCGAACATTGACGTAAAATGTATTTAAGTCGCTGGAGTGCATAATATAGGTTAAGGTCACCAGGTCAAGGTATCCGCAGAGTCAGTAAATGTAGGAGAAGCACTAGGCAAGGTTTGGGGGTTGTAGGCCGTATAGTTAAGAAGATATGAAATGACGACCTAAAATGTGTCAAAGTCAATGGAGTGCAAAAAATAGGTCAAGGTCACCAAGTCAAGGTACCTGCATAGTCAGTACATCTAGGAGAACCACTATGCAAGATTTCATGGTTGCAGGCCTTTTATTTGAGAAGATCTGGAACATTGATGTAAACTGTGTCAAAGTCACTAGAGCGTAAAATATAGGTCATGGTCACCAGGGCAGGTAACCTGCAGAGTCAGTACATCCAGGAGCAGCACTATGCAAGATTTGATGGTAGTAGACCTTTCATTTGTAGATTTGGAACTTCGAAGTAAAAATTTGTCAATGTCGCTGGAGTGAGTGAGTGTTTGAGTTTTACCTCTCACCAACAGCTGAGGTCATACGGAGACGGGGCCTCGGTTTAAAGTCTCATCCGAAAGTCTGGAGAAGCCCGGGATCGATCCTGCGACCCCTGGTTTACAAGGCGAGTAGCATAACCACTACACCACGGAGGCTTCTTCAAAGTCGCTGGAGCGTAAAATATAGGTCAAAGTCACCAGGCCAATGTACCTGCAGAGTCAGTACATCTAGGAGAAGCACTATGCAAGATTAGAAGGTTGTGGGCCTATTATTTTAGGAGATCTGGAACTTCGACGTAAAATGTGTCAAAGTCAGTGGAGCATAAAATATAGGTCATGGTCACCATGTCACGGTACCTGCAGAATCAATACATCTAGGAGAAGCACTATTCAAGATTTTATTGTTGTAGGTTTTTATTTGAGAAGATCTGGAACGTCGATGTAATTTGTGTCAAACTCACTGGAGCGTAAAATATTGGTCAAGGTCATGGGGTCAAGGTGTTTGACTAGTCACGAGCTCAGGGTGATGTTTCATGAAAGGTTTGATGGTTGTTTAGTCTTATAGTTGATTACAATACAAACTTCGACGAAATGTCGAACTTCAACGTAATGGTCAAAGTCACTGGAGCGCAAAATATAGTTCAAAGTCACCGGGTCAAGGTGCTTGCCCAGTCAGGAGCTCAGGGTGATGTTTCAAGAAATGTTTGATGGTTGGGTAGTCTAATAATTGATTACAATACAAACTTCCACGTAATGTCCAACTTCGACGTAATAGTCAAAGTCACTGGAGTGCAAAATATAGGCCAAAGTCACCAGGTCAAGGTGCCTACACAGTCACAAGGTCATGGAGATGTTTCATGTAAGGTTTGATGGTAGCTCAGGTTTGTAGTTGACTTATTAGAGAAGATCTGGAACATCGACGTAATTTGTGTCAAACTGACTGGAGCGTAAAATATTGGTCAAGGTCAAGGGGTCAAGGTGCTTGACTAGTCACGAGCCGGGTGATGTTTCATGAAAGGTTTGATGGTTGTTTAGTCTTATAGTTGATTACAATACAAACTTCGACGATATGTCGAACTTCGACGTGATGGTCAAAGTCACTGGAGCACAAAATATAGGTCAAAGTCACCGGGTCAAGGTGCTTGCCTAGTCAGGAGCTCAGGGTGATGTTTCATGAAATGTTTGATGGTTGTGTAGTCTAATATACAAACTTCAACGTAAGGTCGAACTTCGACGTAATAGTCAAAGTCACTGGAGTGCAAAATATAGGTCAAAGTCACTAGGTCAAGGTGCCTACACAGTCACAAGGTCATATAGATGTTTCATGTAAGGTTTGATGGTAGTTGAGGTTTGTAGTTGACTTAATAAGAAATTTTGATGTAAATGTCGAACTTCGACGTAAATGTTAACAGACGGACGGACTCTGTGGTGTGCAAGTTACCTTAAAAATATTTTTTTTTGCAAACAGTGTGGACCCAGATCAGACTGCTCCTGTAGGAGCAGTCTGATCTTGGCCCACTCTGTCTGTACACAAACATATTTTTAAAAAGTTAGCAAAAAGATTAAGCAGACGACATAAGAAGACAACATTTTCAGATATAGTTTTTCTGTGATGTGGGAAGTTAGTCCCTAGCTCTAACCAAAGAGGTAAATTTAGCTACACAATCATCAGCACCTTCAGCTGTCGAAATAATCGAATCGGGAAGGGCATTCCAATCTCTAATGGTTCTGGGGAAGAACGACTCTTTATAAATGTCAGTTCTTGCGCTAAGGGTCTGAAATGCCAACGAATGGTGATTTCTACAGTGTCTAGCTGGGGGAACAAGGTCATCTGTTGGAATGCTGGCAGCACCCTTTAGACCTTTGTATAAAAGGATTAGCCTACTGTCTTTTCTCCTTTTCTTGAGAGACTCCCATTTTAATTTTCCAAGTATTCCAGTCATGCTCCCAGTTTCAAAGCAGTAATTGTCTGTTACAAATCTAGCAGCTCTATTCTGAACTTTCTCAATTTCATCGTTAAGGACCACTCCACTGGGGTCCCAGATACAACTACCATATTCCAAGATTGGGCGAACAAGACCTTTATATGCTGCCTCTTTTACATCCTAAGGGCACTGATGAAGATTTCGTCTCAGGAAACCAAGCGTTCTATTTGCCTTAGTACACATGTTGCTAATATGAGTATTCCATCTCAAGTTGTGTGAGATTGTCACTCCAAGGTATTTAATGGAGTCCACATTCTCGAGGACTGTTCCCTCTAAGGTGTAAGAAGCCTCAACTTTATTAGATGTACTATTAAAAAGTGACAGAATTAGTCCTTATTTAAACAGGCATAACTTTGTTATTTTTTTGGTCAATTGCAGTGATTTTTGTACCAAAATGTTGGGCAACAGTTGCTTTATCTGCAAAAAGGTCATGGCGCTAGAAAAAAGGGTCATGGTGCCAGAGAAAAGCGGCATGGCGCTGGACCATGCTAAAATGGGCTGTGGAAACACTATTCTTCCCTCCAACTATTTGAGATTGGAATGCCCTTCCAGATTTGATAATCAGAATTGTTACTAGCAACACGTCAAATGACATTCATACACCAGGCCCTCAGCTGAAGTAGCACAGGATAGCATGGAAAAGTTAACCGCTTTGGTGAAAGCTAGGTATTAACTTCCCATATCAAAGTTCCTGCCATCCTGGTGAATGGTCTAAAGGGTGCTGCTAGCATTAATCATTTCGATAGCTGAAGGTGTTGAGGATTGTGTAACTAAGTTTACCTCTTTGATGAGAGCTTGGGACTAACTTCCCATATCACAGGTTCTAGTGTATGAATGTCATTTGATGTGTCACCGGTAAAAATTCGGATTCTGGAGTGATAAACAATTCTGATAACTGGAGGCCCCCTGTGCTATCTCTATCTATCTATCTATCTTCATATAGACGGATCCAATGTTTTGACATGTGACTGTGTTTACATTTCAATGCGCATGCACAAATTACTTCCCCTTGAAATCTTGACATGGATTACCATTCGTCGTGGTTGGCAAAAAGCGTCTGGCTCCATATAAAGGTAGCGGGACAACTCAGTACATAACCAACTCGGCCCACAATAGTTATAAAGCTTATTAAGCCGACATTAATACTTTATTTTCCTGTTTTATTATTATTATAATTTTATACAAGAGGACCATGATGGTCCTAATTCACTCACCTGAGTTAAGATATGTACATGTGTGTCCCAGGGTGGGGCAATTTTTGGCCCCAACTCTATGATTTGAAAAATCTTGGTAGACCCCGGCGCTGGGGTATATTTAGCCCCAGGGCTATAATTTGAACAATCTTAGTAGAGGTTCACTAGGTGAAGCTTCATACTACATATCAAAGACCTGGGCCTTCTGATATCGGACAAGAAGACTTTTTAAGGTTTTCCCTATATAAGCCTATGTAAAACCAGTGGGCCCTGTGGCAGGGGCATTTTTGGCTACAATTTGAATAATCTTGGTAGAGGTCCACTAGATGAAGCTTCATACCAAATATCAAAGACCTGGGCTCTACGGTTTCAGAGAAGAAGATTTTTAAAGGATTTCCCTATACAAGCCCATGTATTTAACTGGTCGGCCCCAGTGCGGTCATTTGAAGATTTTTTTCTATTTTTAGCCCTGGTGGCCATCTTGTTTATCAGAGTGGAATGATTTTAACTACTGTATTTACCGTATGTATTCGGACACCTTAAAATAATTATTTTTTTCACTGTCCGAATACTTCCGAAATTACCATTCTAAAATTCGCACCGTGTCCGAATACTTCCGAAAATTCACCGACATAAAAAATGATCGACAGTTCAGACATTGTTTTTACTCTCAAACCATAATGTGGCCGAACTGGAGCCATTGGAAATCTTATATGGCCGAATCACGTTTCGAATCTAAATATTTCTCTTATTTCACGATTACATAAGTCTACTGTTTGTATTCTTATACAAATTGCCCTAATTGCTTTTGTTTACAAATGGCGACAGCTATTGCAGCCACGTGGTCGGAAAATGACGTCATAAGGTTTCAGTTTACACAATACACATAAATGCAGTCAAGGACGTATTGCACACCTGTTTTAGGTCATTGATTTTAAATTGAGCGTATTTCTTAAATAAAGAAATCGTTTTGAAAAAAAAAAATAAAAAACATTTCTTTAATCTTGAACCAAAATGTGTCGAACTAGAGTCATTAAAAATCTTATATGGCCGAACCGAGTTCTACAGAATATAAATACATGCAATCGCGAAATATTAAGAATATAAATACATAATATTTCACGACTAAACAAGTCTACTATATTCTGAAACAAATCGCTTTGTTTACAAATGACGACCGATATTGAAGCCATGTGGTCGAAAAATAATCCATTCATGGGCGTACCACACGCGTGTTTTATGTTATTGGTTTCAATGAAGCTTATATCTTAAATAAAAAAAAACATTTTGAATGGGTATAAAAACGACAGAAACAAGGTAAGACTTCTTCAATGTACTAGCTGCCATACCTGCACGGAAAATGGTTCAGCCCATAATGGTTGTTGGTAAATTAAAGACGGTAAATCATAACAAGAGCACCGCAAGCGGCGCCATGCTCGTCTGTTTTTCCATGTCACATGATGGGTGAGTGTGAGTATGAAGTTTCATGAAGGCAGGCCAAATAATTCTGGAAATATGGTCAAGGTTAAGTTTTTTGGTTAATTTTTCGAAAAATAGGTCAAAGTTCAAAGGTCAAGGTCACAGGTCAAAAAGCGTGGTATGACTGAAAAGGTCTTGTCCCAAGGAACATTCATGTGAAGTTGGAAGGCTCTGTTGTGAATAGTATTGAAATAAGAGACAAAAACAATTTAAAAAAAACGGAGAGAAAAGGGGAGATAATTCAATCAAATTGCAAGATGGAGTTATAAAACTTGTAGGGAATGTAGCTCTTGTGATGGTGAGTATGTGTATGAAGTTTCATGAAGGTAGGCCAAATACTTTTGGAAATATGGTCAAGGTTAAGGTTTTCGGTTAAATTTTCGAAAAATAGGTCAAAGTTCAAAGGTCAAGGTCACAGATCAAAAAGTGTGGTATCACTGAAAAGGTCTGTCCCAAGAAACATTCATGTGAAGTTTGAAGGCTCTGTTGTGAATAGTATTAAAATGAGAGCAAAAAATGTGTTTCAGAAAAAAATTGGAAAAGGGGAGATAATTCAGCCAAAATCAACAATGTTGTTATGGTCCTTGGTCAAAATGTAGCTCTTGTGATGATGAGTGTGTGTATGAAGTTTCATGAGGCTAGGTCTAATACTTTTTAAGTTATAGCGAAGGTTAAGTTTTTTTGGAACGACGACGCAAGACGACGCCAGACGACGACAACGACAACGCAGACGCCGGAGTGATGACAATAGCTTGAAAGTTTTTTTTTCAAAAAACAGACAAGCTAAAAATATGGATACCTTGTAAAAAGAAAAAATATTTAGACAGAAGGCAGAATAGTGTCCGAAAACTTACGAAAATAAAGAGTGCAAATTTTCGGGAGTGTCCGAAAATATACGGTACATTAAATTAGCTTGTCTACTGATTCTACATGGTGTCCGAAAACATACGGTGTCCGAACACATACGGTAAATACGGTATTTTGGTAGGGAGTCATCTGAGCAACATTCCTGTGAAGTTTGAAGCAAATTTACAATGTTTTTTCTATTTTTAGCTCTGGTGGCCATTTTGTTCATCAGAGCGGGATCATTTTAGCTAATATGGTAGAGGGTCAACGACATTGTTTGTTTGTTTGATTTGAGGATTAACGTCCCCGTCAACACTGTAAAGGTCATTTTGGAGACGTTGCTTCCAATTTTGTTGGACTTTTACCCGACACTGAGATGAAATGACATCTCAAGCCCTGTCGCCCAATGAAACCAATAGGGTTTATTAGCATGGGCGGTCCGCCTCGCACCGCGGTTCCTGGACAGGCTTAGATCCTCTAAGCCGTTTACCTGTACTAGTGTGCGGGCCGGATTCAGCTCTGCGTGGAAGCATCATGCAGCCCATATATTTCTTCAAGCCCCTATGGGCGGGGGCTTTAGGGTCAACGACATAATATTCCAGTCAACGACATAATATTCCTGTGAAGTTTGAATCAAATTGGCCCAAGGGGTAAGGAGGAATTGTCGTTTGAAGAATTATTCTATTTTTAGCTCTGGCGGCCATCTTTTTAGTCAGAGCGGAACAATTTTAGCTATTTTGGTAGGGAGTCAACGACACAATATTCCTGTGAAGTTTGAACCAAATTGACCCAAGGGGTAAGGAGGAGTTGTCATTTGAAGATTTTTTCTATTTTTAGCTCTGGCGACCATCTTGTTCGTGGCGTTGAACGATTTTGGTAGGGAGTCACCTAACTAACATTCCTGTGAAGTTTGAATCAAATTGGCCCAAGGGTTGAGGAGGAGTTCCGTTTTGACGTAAATTTACAAAGTTTTTCTGTTTTTAGCTATGGCGGCCATTTTGCTCATCAGAGCGAAAACGTTTTAGCTATTTTGGTAGTCAGTCATCTAAGCAACATTCCTATGAAGTTTGAATGAAATTATCCCAAGGGTAAAGGAGGAGTAGTCATTTGAAGAATTTTTCTATTTTTAGCTCTGGCGGCCATCTTGTTAGTCAGAGCGGAATGATTTTAGCTATTCTTTAGGGAGTCACCTACAGAACATTCCTGTGAAGTTTGAATCAAATTGGCCCAAGGGTTAAGGAGGAGTTCGTGTTTGAAGCAAATTTACAATGTTTTTCTAATTTTTGCTATGGCAGCCATTTTGCTCATCAGAGCAGAATCTTTTCAGCTATTTTGGTAGATGGTCACCTAAGCAACATTCCTATGAAGTTTGAATGAAATTGGCCCAAGGGTACAGGAGGAATTGTCGTTAAGATTTTTTTCTATTTTTAGCTCTGGTGGCCATCTTGTTTGTCAGAGCACAACGATTTTAGCTATTTTGGTAGGGAGTCATTTGGGCAACATTCCTGTGAAGTTTGAATCAAATTGGCCCAAGGGTTGAGGAGGAGTTTGTGTAGCAAATTTACGATGTTTTTCTATTTTTAGCTATGGCGGCCATTTTGCTCATCAGAGCAACACCATTTTAGCTATTTTAGTAGAGGGTTACCTAAGCAACATTCCTATGAAGTTTGAATTAATTTGGCCCAAGGGTACAGGAGGAGTTGTCCTTTAAAGAATTTTCTTTTTTTAGCTCTGGCGGCCATTTTGTTCACCGGAGCGGAAACGTTTTAGCTATTTTGGTAGAGGGTCACCTAAGCAACATTCCTATAAAGTTTGAATGAAATTGGCCTTAAGGTACAGGAGAAGTTGTCGTTTAAAGATTTTTCTATTTTTAGCTCTGGCGGCCATCTTGTTCAGTGGAGCGGAACACTTTTAGCTATTTTTGTAAAGGGTCACCTCAGCAATATTCCTATGAAGTTTTATTGAAATTGGCTCAAGGGTTTAGGAGGAGTTAGCATTTAAAGCAAATTGTTGACGCCGCACGACACAGGACGCACGACGGACATTCACCGATCACAATAGCTCACCATGAGCACTTCTTGCTCAGGTGAGCTAAAAAGCATATTAAATAAAATAGTTTCTAGCTTATTATGCATTTTTCTAAAAAATCATCTTAATAGGCTCTGAATATGACTTAATTGCTACACTAATTATCTGATTAATCAGGTGATGTTTGGCAGTTAATTCAGAAAAGCTGTGAATATGATGTTTGGGACTCATTGCCACCCATGATTGCCCAGCCGAGCTGAACTCACATTACTGCATTGGTGTCTCAATGCAATGTGAAGCTGCAGTAGGCACACCAGAACGGACCAACCCGAAAACAAAAACGGTTGCATATTCTGGCTGAAAAAGAACTGTCAGTACTGTGTTCTCCAGAAACAGGAAAAAATGCTGATAATTAATTAGACCTTTTTTTCGAAGATTTATTCGCTGGTCAATTTAAGAAACAACTTGAATAGATGAAATTTTATTGAAAAAAAAATATTCATGTTTTTTTTTTTTTTTTCAGATATACTCCATTAAAAATTGATATAAAATTTGTCTTAATATTTTGCTTTGTTTGAAATGGTGTTTAACGTCCCTGTCAACACTATTTAGGTCATCATGGAGACGTTGCTACCAGTTTTGTGGGACTTTTATCCGACATTGAGGTGAAATGACATCTCCAGCCCTGCCGTCCAATGATACCAGAAGGCTTATATGCATTAGGCGATCTGACTCGCACCGCTTTGCCAGGGCAGGCTTAGTCCTTCCAAGCGGTTTACCAGTACTCGTGTGTGGTCAGATTCAGCTCTGTGCGGAAGCAACATGCAGCCCAATCTATTTGTCCAAGCCCCGATGGGCGGGACGAAAATTTGTCTTATTAAGTCTTATAGCCTTATTTAGTTGAATAGGTAACTTTAATTTTCACAGGTAACTTTAATTTGATTGTTTGTTTGGTTATGTAATTGCCATACCCAAGTGAACAACAGATAATTGGCCCTGTCAGCTAATTTTATGTGCCGAGTTCGTATAGGCTGAGTTGGTCAGGTGCCGAGTTTGCTATGTGCCGAGTTTGTCATGTGCCCACTTTGCTATGTGCCGAGTTGTCCCAGAACCCATATAAACACACTGCAAATAGGGGTTCTGTTCCGTGTTTATTTCTGTTAACTATCACAGATAATATATTGAATTACACTATAAATATGTACTTAAATATATTCTAGTACTAATCCATACATTTTCTGCTTTGGATCATTAATTACAGTATAGCTCCGTTATATCGCGTTCCGATATTTTGCGATGTCCAATCTATCGCGGTCGCGCCGTGGATCCTGTTTTTTTTTCCTTAAAAATTCATAAATAAAAAAAATTAGAGTTTTAATTGTATTGTATTGTATTGTAAAGTTTTAGCATTTTACGTCCGCTATGGTCAGGCGCGTTAGCATTACCCCACAACAGGACGTAAAGTTTAAGTGCTTCTGGGCTGCAAATCGCGGTAGAGTTCAGCGGTGTGTCAATCGTGCTGATCTACCAGTGCCCTTTCCCTAATTATCCTAAGTAAATTGGAAGCACTGTAATTTTGAATTTTGAACGCCAGGTCAAAAGTGGGCCTAAAGCAACAGAGAAATCAATGCCAATTTTGGCTGCAAAACGCGATTTCTCTGTCTTGCCCGAGAGCAAACTAGGTTATGTTGCTCTCTCTTAGGGCCGCGCGATTGGCTTTCGGTCTGGCTACACATGAAGTAGCCATGCAATACCCATGGAAAACAGGGTTTTCAGACATGCGGCCCTAAGTTCACGATCAGTGGAGGATGCAGCAGCCTACTTCCAGCACTCTGGTGGGTGAATGTTGTAGACCTCGCCGTCCTCCCAGTCCAGCCTGAAGCCCTTTATTCGCGCCGGGTCTTGATCTTTGCCGTGGGTCCAGTAGTACTCGGCCAGTTCATACTCGGGTGTGGTCCCGTTTTGCGGAAGGTAGAACTGGCCGCTTGTCGTCGTCGCTTGATCGAACATCAGGTAGGCGATCTTCCCGTGGTAGTCTGGATGAGCTGGTCCCCTGTAGGTTACTTTCGCAACTTCGGCGTAGGTCCCATTCTGATGTTCGACCTTGCGTGGTGGAGAGAAGGTGTAATCTCTGTGAATGTACGGCACTGGATAGATGTTAAAGCGAAGATCTTCCCCGGTGAAAGGCGGTCGCTTGTAGGTGAAGACTGGAGGCGGTGGCGTCGTCTTGGGAGGCGGCTTGGTGATTGTTGGTGACTCCTGGCGAGGCATCTTCTTTGGTGGAGGCTGCGTCGGAGATCTGGTGATGGTTGTGATGGTGGGATCTCGATGGTCACAGGCTTGGGCGGTGCTGTTTCCTGCAGTGGTTTCTCCGTCGCTGTAGGCTGCTGCTTGACTGTCTTCTTGGGCCTGGCTGGAGCTGGAGTGCTCAGGTCCCAATGGAGAGTGACAGTCACACTCTGGTGCTGAAGGCCTGTGGTCACTTCAGGCACCCCATGAAGCCGGCATGACTTCAAGAAAGCCACGAGTGGCTCAGGAAGGCGATACTCTTTCATAGAGACAGACATGATGAGATCGATGTTGACTGTTCGTGAGCTGAACAGAGAATGTGTAGGTGATGAATCGATGAGATGAGTGAGATTAGAGTTTTAAGTTGTTAAAATTTATTTAAAACCAGGTTAAACCAGGGGCCAACAGCGTTTGACTTTTCCCGCTCAGCGTCTGCTATTTGGCGCTAAAACATAACCATTCACAAGATCGCAGAAAAGTCCGTTTTTATTGTGCAAAAATCTACCGTTAGATGAAGCTAATTGTCTGAGGAGCGATTAAATCATTGTCACATTGATTGTGGATTAAATTTTATGACAAGAGGATAAACGCCAATTAGAGACATAACTTGACCATATTTTCACACCTTATCGACACGCACCGCAGGGTGGCAATTATATGACAGGGATTAACAATAGTGTCATACTTGAACCGAAATAAATACACAGATGGTTTGTCTCTCAATTGACAGTGCAGCAATTATCGCGATTTACTTACTGGTCTAGTTTTACCGTATTTAAGGACTCAAAAATACTGACAGTTGTAGACGATTTTTTTACACTTGCCCGAAACCAAAACACAATAAAATGATAGTTTTTCGGCCCGTGGTAGACGTTAAATAATTTTTTTCCAACCGCTACTTTTAATTTTTCTGAGATCTGGCAAGCCAAGGGAAACAACTAGAATTGCTTTAGCGCTTAGCGCTTATGGTAGTTGCGTCCCTTGGTCATCAACGTGAGAGACAACCAGGGGAACCCGCAAATTCAAAATGGCGTCCTGTTTTGACATTTTAGCAAACACGTTTTCAGACGCCGATTTTCAGCTGTTCTCGAATGTAAGTTAATTGGTAGACATAGTCCCCTTTGTTTGTTCTGTCACTGAGTAATTCTGAACCTACTTTAATGGTGAAATACGGCCGATAGCATTACTGATAGCCATTAGTGTGGAGTGATAATGGTATCTCACCAATCTATCACCGCGACTTGTATAGGCATCTCGGCAAACTACCGCGACTTATATCGCACTCCTACCACATCGCGGTTTTCGGGCTATGGACCCCGACTACCCCGATATATTGGAGGTATACTGTACACGCATTTTTATGAAAACAGAACTGAGATCATCCCGCCGTGTTACCACCGTAAATATGACAAGTAAATATCATTGAAATAGCCCCAATTCTTCTAGAAATCATTAATTACAAGCTTAGACATGTCTATTTTAATTGTTTAAAGGTCAATATCATGGTTTAAATCCAAATAAAAGAAATCTTTACAGAAAATGAAGTCGTGTTTACAATGGCGATAAATGTTTGTTTGTATTGGAGTTTTACGGCCCAGTCAACACTATTTAGGTCATTTTTGAGCCGGTCAGTTTACCTATCAACACTTTCCTGGGCAGGCTTATACGTAAGCAGTTAACCAGTACAGTGCACATTCTTTCGCCAGAAACTGACAATTGCCCTTCTTGAATCAGCGGAAGGGAGAGAATGACCGTAGAAAAGATTTCATGTTCAATCTCCACGAAAGAATGTTGCCGACCCCGGCGGGAGTCGAACCCGCGTCCTCCTGATCACCAGTCAGACGCGCATCCGACTGAGCCACTGAGGCCGACATGGCGATAAATGGCGAAAGACGTTTTTTGCCAACCACTGGTTAGTCCCGTCAAATAGTATGACTGGGCGATGACGAAGTGCTTGGATGTGTCTACAGACACATCTAAAGTCTACGTCACACAAGGTCAAAGGTCATTAGCCTCGTTTTATCTGGTGGGCAAAAAAACTTCCGGTTCCATACTCTACCGTTTATGTAGCACAAATTATTTTCTGTAATAACTATTGTTAAATCGTGTTTCTATCAAAACTGTTTGCCACAACCATTTTTGACATTAAACTGCTTCTTTTTCGCATAAAATTGGATAGAAAATATACATGCTTTAATCTTATTTCCATTCGTTAAATAAAGCGCATCAACTACTTTTTGGCATGATGGTAGGTAGTTTTATATAAACGCTTTTTAGGCAACAAAATGTGCGATAAAATGTCAGAAGAGACTGACAGGAGGAGCGTGAATGAGGAGGAGCGTGATAGCTCAGTGGTTAGCGCACTTGCCTCTGATGCTAGAGGTCCCGGCAGAGTTCTCACTAGGATTTTGAAAACAGGAGTTTAAGAATCCATCCATGGAAAAAGTTGGATTCAAATCTGAAAAGTTGGAGTCAAATTTTGAAAAGTTGGAGTTTGACCCTAAAAACGTGTGTCAATTATGGCTAAATGTATACGGCTGTAGAGTGTGACTCCAAAAGACTTTGGGGCTTGAACCCTTGTTCTGCTTAACATGACAAACCCTTTTCTTGCAGTGGAGATCCAGATCAGATGGCTTCCATCTAATCAGGATTTACACTGCCACTCAGATTGTGAATTTGAATGGATAAATTACATTAGGCTTTGAAAGTCAGGATAGGACTGGGTAAATTAATTTATTCATCAGGATATGGGTTTAAATTGAGTGTGAGCAGTTAACAGTAGTACAGGCTCTGATCAGGCTTCACCAACAGGACAAGTCCGTTCAGGCCATGCACTACATCCTAGTTCATAAAATGGCATATGAAACTTTTGAATTCTTTGATATGTTACACAGCCATGTCCTGAAAATTTTGATTTTTGACCCCCCCGCGCCCCCCCCCCTCGGCCCACCCCTAGGGGGGTGATCAAAGTTCCGAAAGTGTCATGCACTCCCCAGACCAAAGATCTGTCAGTTCCCAAAGTTTCCAGTTTCTATCTATCACCGTCTAGGAGTTATCCGGTAAGACGGACGGACGTATGACGAAGACCATTACAATAGCCTCACGTGGGGGACTATATATATACATGTATATATATATAATCAACAAAGTCCGATATCGCCACACAATTTTGTATATTTTATAAATATATACCAACAGTGCAGGCCCAGATCAGATGCCACAGGTGTCTGTTCCGGACCTCCACTATTAGCAGGCAGTTCAACACTTGATAATTATTTTTTTTCATTCCAACAGACCTAATCAAGGTAACCTGATAATGCGACAAACTCGAGTCATAATTTTCTTTAATCGTAATAAAGACGATTTATACACTACACTAGATTATCTCATCCTTTAATTATGCCTCCGACATTTTTTCAACAATCAAATTACCGATAATCCAACTGTGTATTCAAGTCTCCGGAAACAAAACAGTCAATTAATGTTAATCAGCCACGAGATTGCTGCATCTCACAAACCGCAAGACTGACCTTGCCAATCTTCTAGCCGTGAAGCTCTGATTGGCCGAGAGAGTAATACAGACGACTGTCCTCGCCAGGTAATGCTTGAACAAGCCTGGCGGCGACGATTAACGGTAAACTTTTGATCCGAAAGCGGTAGCTAAATTTGGAGATCAATTGGACACCTGCTGTCATCTTCTGATGTGACTGAGGTCATTTTTACACTGGATAACAGGCGCGTCAGGCGAAAAAAATGGCGTAATTAAGAATCCATGACAGGAAATTTTACGCGTACTAAAGCAAAATCAGGCGTAAAAATACGCCGGATTCGACGTTTCCGAGAACTCTGCCCGGGTTCGATCCCCGGCAGCGACGATAAAATTTCGGTGTCCGAACACGCTCCATTGGCATCATTTGCAGGGATGAATGTCATAAAGTGCACCGTCCTTCGGATCGGGACGTTAACTGGAGGCCCCCTGTGCAGGGAGAACCATCCCCTGTGCAGGTTAAAGATCCCTACCGTAATTACATGATTACTGTGTAGGCATTCATCCTGCAAACCTGGAGTGTATGTAATGTACACCTGCGGTAATGGTCCGATGTGACGGACGCAGTATCAGTAGATAGATAGATAGGTTCTATATCATTTATTACTTCAAAAACACAAATTGACAAGGATCAGTTAATTTTGTTGAGAAGACATGTTTAATCACACGATAAATATGCGAAATTCTCATTGACACTGTACGGCAACAGTCATGTGTTGCCAAACCGGTGCATACATTTACCGGAAAGCACCAAAATACCGAAAAGCAAACCAAAATACCGGAAAGCACATATAAATACCAAAAAGCACTTATACATACTGGAAAACATTAGAAAATTGTATTTAAATGCAATATATAACATATCTGGAACAATTATGGTTGCTCTCTGGACTTATAACTTGCGATTGTATTGCAATGGTAAGTATGCCCCACCCGAACAGGAATAAGAAAAAAATATCACAATTTTTAATCTTATTTTTTGTTCATGTATTTGTATAGACGTGTTTTCGTAATGATTTGCGCAGTCTGATCAGAAGTCAAATCAAGTGAGAGAAATCATCCATTGCTACGGGTCTGATCAGACGCACAGGTAATTAAAGAGAAGAAATCGTCGTGCTCTGGCTCATTATATAAACCCTTGATTGTTTATTAACGAATGAATACCTGTTGAAGTTTCACCACATTTAGATGATTGGATCAATTGTTGGCACGTGCCTTATGTCATTTATCCCTTTAACATGCCAATCACAACAATTGTCGTCTGCTGTTTACTTTCAAAGTTGCAAACAGTGCGGTTCCAGATCAGACGGCTCCTTTAAGGATGATAGTGACTTTTGTGTGCAAAAATATAAGTGAAGATGAAAATATATATGTTTCACATTGACCCAAATATGAGTGAAATAAGATCAAGCCAGTCATAAAAGAAAATATTATCTTTCCCTTCTTTGTCCTAAAAATCCAATGGGTACTCGTTATAACTGTCTCAATGAGACTTTCTTACCAATAGACATTAAGATAACACACACGTGCGACAAAGTGCATTTTTCACATCTCCAAAATAGCTACTTTTCTTATGAAAACTCGGGATGAATTTTTTCTTATTAAAACGTCGTGGTGCTCGTTAGAACCGCCCCTTTTAGATGGTTATAACGAGTACCCACAACCTTTGCCTAAGAACGGAAATAAGTATAGTATTGTTTACCCCGTAAACCCAAATTTTCTCTTTATAAGTAAGGTTTAGTGGGTGTTCATTTCACGGACCTGATCACGTGATGCGACACATTAGGATAGGGAAACCTGAAAACACACGGCATCACGAAAACACGCCTATATAATTTTGACCCCCTTGAACCCCTGTTTTATATAGAAAAACTTGGGTTTGCAGGGGTAAACCTTATTTTTCTTAATTTTGCTCTAAAATATAGAGTGCTCTAACGTGTACTTTCTAGGGCTGACTATCGATGCCAATTTTGACTATCGTGATAGTATTGCTATCGTGGAAACTACTATCACGATACTATCACTATCGCGGCATACTATCATGATACTATCGTGATACTATCGGGCACACTTATTAATGATTCATAGATGTTGTATCACTCACATAAAACGGCTAAGAGTGACAGAACGAGTTAGGAAAATTGCAATGGCCTAAAATTAATACCTTTGCAGTGTTTGAGATTGTCTGCTTGTGGAAACTGACACATGGTAATCGTTCTTCAATTGTTTGATGTTTGCCGCCTGTGTTAAATAAATCTGTGGATTCAGTTAATTAGGTAACCCGGTTATTACATAGTATTACGTAATCACAGCACGCTATTTTAGCACCTCTTTAAGGGTGACATGAATCTAACAAACTGCATTAAAACTTGAATTTACATATTTTTTATTTGAAGTTAGCATCAAAAGCTAGACTATCGAAATAGAAGTAAAGCAATTATCAAGTCGGTTTTTTTGTCTAGCAATATGTACAGGGCTCGACCTGGGCTCTCTGACTCTGTTGGCATTTAGTCCTTGCACACAAGACAGCTACGACAAGCAGCAATAATAAAACAAAGTTTTCATGTAATGAAAATTGGCCGTTTTGACCTGTTATCTTTTCTGGAATATCCCTCTATTATAATACAAAGACAACCAAAAATAAAATTAGAAAGACCCACGAAAAATCAAAATGCCAATTTGTCCCAGGTTGTCCAGTGTCCTGCATCAAAACGTCCAGAATCACTTGATAGACGGAGACCTAAGGCCTCTTGCTGCACGTTTTTTCCCTACAGAATGACGACAGGAAAATAAAACTTTGTCTGCTTAAATATTCCCCAAAGAATTTAATCCCAATCGGTCCGGCCAGCCGACTGATGACATCATCATTGATGCATTTGTGCATACTTACCGACTTATCTGAGTCTATCATGTACTCGCATGCACATTCTGTGCATTTTTCGAGAAACATTTCTAATGAGACCACAAAAGGGCGGTTTAACAGTCTGGTCCTTATACGCAAAAAGAGTCACATATACAACAAGTTAAACTGCATTATACCGTCATTTATTATACATTTATCTATTTGAATGAGTCAGCACACAGCAAAAACAAACATTTCTTCATACACAAGATCAGCGTGTGCATCTTGCAAATGCCTTCGAAACTGAACAGGGAAATGGCGTTCGTCCCAGAAGTTATACTACGCAAGGATAATACAAACAGCAAACATTTATATATGACTGCGCAGGCTGATCTGAGCCTTCACATGTCACACAGGTTTCACTGTCATGTTTTCAAAAAGTTGCATGCAACAAACGCGTGATCAAACTATCATTGACGTTTTGTTATTGAAAAACGCGGGAAAATTTCTGACTGCCTCAACTGCACGTGCAAAAATGACGGCGGGAAATTCATCGCCGCGAGAAATTTACCACACGGCAAATAACTATAATACACGTGTGACCAGCGAAGACTCAGATCATCATGCACATATGTGAAGGCTTATCAATCTGTCCTGATTACAGCTGAATGGATATCCTAAGCAAAAATACTTGCGTCATTACACAACAGTACAGGTATATTTTCAAAGTATATTCAAGTAAAAAAAAAAAATCAAAAAAAAATCGAAACTATCGATAGTTGAGTGAACTATCGGCGATAGCTATCGATAGTCCAAAGTACTATCGATGCATTGCTATCGAGGCAGTCCCTATCGCGATGCATCGAACTATCGATGCATCGTTACACCCCTAGTACTTTCCAATGTAATACGATGAATACTGCTTCTATAATGCATCAGGGCTCTAGAAGTCCGATTTTTTACCGGTCCAGACCGTTTTTTGAAAATGAAAACCAATTTTGCTGAAAAATTTTGCTGAAAAATCGGTCCGAAAAAAAAACCCAATAAGCTAAAATCGAAGTGAAAAAACAGAGAAATTATACCTGGTTAGGTGTCAAACTGTTTATTGTGCCAGTAATATAATCCAATTATCTCTCTCGGGGATGAATCTGAGTTTGACAGTAAACACGTTTTCGAGATCTCGCCAGGTATCGCAGACTCTCGCGGGACAGTCAGCCAAAACGTGATTAAGCGGTGCGTGATTGTGATATCAAAGAAGCCTTGATCGTGTTTGATCTAATGGCAATCAAACATAATTTGTTTATTTCAGGCTTGTGTAATCGTAAAATATGTATTTATATTCTTTAAAACTTGGTTCGGCCATGTAAGATTTTCAATGACTCTCGTTCGGCCATGTATTGGTTCGAGAGTAAAGTAATGTTTTTTCGATTTTTTAACCCGTTCAAAACGTTTTTTTAGAAATACGCTCTATTAAAATAAATGACATAAAACAGGTGTATGTGTGTTACGTCCTTGACTGCATTAATGTGTATTGTGTAAACGCAAACCGTATGACGTCATTTTCCGACCACGTGGCTGCCATATCGGTCGCCATTTGTAAACAAAGCAATTTGGGCAAAATAAAATGCGTGAAATAAGAGAAATATTTTAAAGGTTTTAAAAAGGGAAAAAAATATTGTGACCATTGAACTGGTCTCTGACTGCCCCATGTAGGTTGTTTCCCTTTAGTAGTCTTCAGGTTCGGAGTGACCCGGATATTGGGAAAATGAAAGTAGATCAAATCTGGCGTAGAAAATGAAAGTAGATGAAATATTAACGATGTGAGCAATAATTGCTGTTTATAATCGAGATACTGGTGCTCATATCCGTTTACAAGTGTAAGAGGAACATCGGTATGTCATTCTTTGCGCTAATAACACATTTTAAAATCGCAAATCGCCAATGGCGTTTACGGAAATTACCGAAACCGATCGGCAATTTCCGTAATTTTTGGTCACCTTCTGGACCGATTGGGATTTCAAAATTTCTAGAGCCCTGATAATGCATGTAGCATCATTTTAACATGCCCTTGCCATTGCATTGTACCTATACATTGTTTTCAACGGGTCTCAGCGGACAATGGTTAGGAGCGCTGACTCTTTCTCAATAGGTCGCTCATCGCTGTGGTTCGCGCCCCCGCTCAGTTCACATGTGGCAAGAGACAAGTTCTGTTTGTTTATTCTCTGAGTTACACTCGCTTAATTGGTGGTTCGCATCCCGCTCAAAAAAACATGTGTGAAAGACAAGTATTTCCTGATTTTCTCCTGGTTCTCCCATTTTTGCCAACCCAAACGATTGGCTCGATA
This sequence comes from Lucinisca nassula, assembly GCA_963580285.1. Classification (NCBI taxonomy): domain Eukaryota; kingdom Metazoa; phylum Mollusca; class Bivalvia; order Lucinida; family Lucinidae; genus Lucinisca; species Lucinisca nassula. Next base: position 31,812,045 of record OY757025.1, on the reverse strand, counting down.
TATGTGAAAATCTTGAAAGGGCTATATAACCCCCACCACCCGCTAAACAGCTAAATCTCCATGTGAATTGTTGAACAGACGTGTTTAGTCAGAGACACTACCCCTGGTCTAGCAATGGAAACCCTGGTAAACCTTACATGGTCACTTGGTGGTGATCTCCGAATTGACACCCTATGTTGAACTAACGTCAAGACGACATTATTTAATCAATGTATTCCGAACGGTCTGGTTCAAGTTCTATAAACTGCACATAACACTCTCAAACGGTTGCTGCAGTGTATAGAGACAGATCTACATAGATAGCAGCGTGTAATTCTTGAAACGTACATGTCATTCTGACAATACCGTAGGGGATTGGGGATAAATATTTAAGTTTTTTAGGTAAAATTATCAATATAAATCTAATACATAGATGACTTTAGGCACTTTCACTTCCTGGCAACGGCAGTCCGATTTTCGCGCATGCGCAGTTTGTGTAGGGCAAAATGTTTCAAGTGTAAAGTGAAACTACACTGTATTTTTGTAAATATTGCCTGAAAAATGAGTCACTATGCCAAAAACAACAACGGTACTACAACAAATTAAAAATACCGTGGAAAAGGATTTTCCACATTTACATGTACCGGATGCATAATGTAGTGTCAAAATTGAGCAAATCTGATACGTCTTTGTTATGGCACAAAAAGCCCACTGTTGAGTTCGGTTATGTTTGTGTGTATCTAACCTCTGTGATGGTTTGTAAACTGTGGGTCCGGATCACGCCATAAATTGATCCGCCCACCCCAACGCCACCCCTGCCGGTGCTATGAGATACACCCCTGTACAGGCTCAAAATAGAGAGGCATACCCTGTGCAGGCTCAAGATTAGACTTACTATGCTACAGACTGAAAAAAGGTGATTGCTTGCAAAAACAAGAGTGTGCGTTCTACGCCTGCATTTAATTCCCGATTGTGAATGAAGCAGTCAAGATCTGAGAGAGAGAGAGAGAGAGAGAGAGATTTTGGAGACGTTGCTTCCAATTTTGTGGGACTTTTACCCGACATTGAGATGAAATGACATCTCAATCCCTGCCGCCCAATGACACAAATAGGGTTTATAAGCATGGACGGGCCGACTTGCAGCGATTTTCCTGGGTAGGCTTATACCTAAGCGGATTATCAGTACTCATGTGCGGTCGGTATCAGCTCTGCGTGGAAGCATCGTGCAGCCCAATCTATTTCTCCAAGCTCCAATGGGCGGGGGCGGTGTAAAGAATGTACTTAAGTAAACAGGATAAGAAGGTGCGACAGACAGAATTATCTTACAACACACCATATAAGAAAATGTTTGGTGAGATGTCCCAGCCAGCACCAAACTGCGGGCCAACGTCAGACCGACAGCGATATGACGTTGCCACCTCGTATCTCTGCCGGCCCGACGCTGGACCGACATTCTTTGCAGACTGTGATAGTACAAGATGGGATACTCCCAGCCAGTACAAAACAGCAAGCCAACGTCGGGCCGACAGCGATTCAACGTGGTAACACCTATCACTGTCGGCCTGCCGCTAGCCCGACATACTATGTAGGCAGGGGTAGTATTAGATGGGATGCGTCCAGCCAACACAAAACAGCGGGCAAACGTCAGACTGGCAGCGATACGACGTTACTATGCCATATCGGTGTAGGTCAGACGCTGGCCCGACATTTTTTGTTGGCTGAGCTATGGCATGGGAATCTCAGAAAGAAATACAATACTCGAACATGGATGTATGAGGTATTCGGACGGTTGGTTTAATAAGATTTATTATTAAACATGCACTGCACCCTCTGTCGTGGTATTGAGACTCCTATAATCCGTCTGATCTAGCATTTTCATGTCCCGATATTGGCACTGCACGTTTAATTTTCTTTATTAATCTATTATATTTGTACTCGTTCGAAGTTGGTGACGGAAAACATTTTTCAATGATTTTCCTGTTTGTGCAGCGCGGGCACAACAAGATATGATAGCATTGTATGTCAACTGCATATTTTAAACATCTGGTAAGTTTAATGTATTGCTTTTTGCCCTACGTAATTTGCGCATGCGCGAGAATACTGCAGTATGGGATCGCTTTTCCTTAGCAACCGATGGCGTCGTAAAGTCTTCTATAGGCCTAAATTTCATTTTTAACATGTTCCTCCGCTGAAAAACCCCAAGTACAAAGTGCTTTTTGGTATTTATATGTGCTTTCCGGTATTTTGGTTTGCTTTCCGGTATTTTGGTGCTTTCCGGTAAATGTATGCACCCTTGCCAACCAGATAAAAGAGTACCTCTACAGGGTAGGTAACTGGCGCATGCACCGTGAAATGTAAACAAGGTCACGTGTCAAAACATTGGATGTGTCTATACTGAGTGGTTAATATTTGGCCATTACCTCAATTGGGCCTTGCAATTCTGGAGTGATAACATACACTGTCTGTGTTAGGCGAAAGTGGGAAAAAATATCATTACTTGAAACTTTGGACCTTGGAACAAGTCAGACACCTCTACGACACAAAGGAAAGAAATTCAAAATCTCACAGAAATGGAAAGTAAAAGGGATGAAATGGCATTATCTAGGGCAGAGCTGTCTTTACAAGAAACCTGTCACTAATTAAATATCGCAAAGAAAACGTCGAGCATACTTGTGAAAAATCTATCAACACCTGCTTGCACTCGTTCCGAGGGAGTTCGACCATCTACCAGACCATGGTAGCGGAAGTCAAATTGTGCACGTTCTTCCCATGATTTCCATGTTTTTTTTTTTCACCGGTGTGATCGAACGACGTCTGGTAGATGTTTGGTTGACTGGTACCCAGACCCTCTATTTCTTGAATAGAAGCAGTCAATTCCCGGACATTAGTGTTCGCACCTTTCGCCGCCATCTTTGTTACGTATGGTGTGACGCACAGGAGCTTGACGTATTAAAATATTAAAGGGTTTATCTCTACGTTTCTATGTTGTAATACAGAAACGCAGGGACAAACCCTTTAAAATCAAGACTGATATAAAAAATCAGCATGATTTGTATGTGAATAACTTGGTAGGTGATGTAAAGGCAAATCCCAGAGACTTCTACAGATATATTAATAGCCAGAAGAAAGACAGGCAAGGCATCCCGCCCCTTAATAAAAGAGGAGGGGACGGGGTTGCTGAATCAGACTCTGAAAGGGCAGAGGAACTAGTTGGTCAATTCAATGATGCGTTTAATAAAACTGAGTTCACGGAGGTTCCATTGACTGGAAGATCGGCCCCATTCATGAATAATATTGTTGTGACAGCTGCAGGAGTGATCAAATTACTTCAAGGCTTAAACCCCAGTAAGGCCTTAGGACCTGATGAGCTTCATCCCAGAGTCCTGAAGGAAATAGCAAATGAGTTGGGTCCAGTTTTCGCACACTTGTTTCAACAGTCTCTTGATACGGGTGAAATCCCCAAAGAATGGCTCTTAGCAAACATTTGTCCACTCTTCAAAAAAGGAGATAGGGCTCTTGCCCGTAATTATCGCCCTGTGTCTCTGACTTGTGTTCTGTGTAAATTGCTGGAACATATAGTCTGCTCAAACATCATGGCCCACTTGGACGAGCATAAACTTTTGTCAGACAGGCAACATGCATTTAGGAAAAGGCACAGTTGTGAAACTCAGCTAAGCACAGTTATTAATGACTGGGCAAAAATCTTGGACAAAGGGGGACAGGTGGACACATTTATTCTTGACTTCGAGAAGGCCTTTGACACCCCTCCTCATGAACTACTTAAATCTAAGTTATTTGGTTATGGAATTGGGGGAAAGACCCTCAAATGGATAGATTCCTTTCTTTGCTACAGAAAACAGCGGGTTGTTGTTAATGGTGAATCTTCGGAGTGGGCTCCAGTTTTGTCTGGAGTCCCGCAAGGGACCGTTCTTGGTCCACTTTTGTTCTCCCTGTACATCAATGATATTTCCACTGACATTGACTCAGAAATAAGACTGTTCGCAGATGACTGTGTTTGTTACCGGGAAATTAGAGATACAGATGACTCATTGAAACTTCAGGCTGACATAGATAGATTAGGATGTTGGGCACGTAAATGGGGCATGAGATTTCAGCCAGTTAAATGCAATATTATGCAGATAACTAGGAAGAGATCTAATAAAGTTGAGGCTTCTTACACCTTAGAGGGAACGGTCCTCGAAAATGTGGACTCCATTAAATACCTTGGAGTGACAATCTCACACAACTTGAGATGGAATACTCATATTAGCAACATGTGTACTAAGGCAAATAGAACGCTTGGTTTCCTGAGGCGAAATCTTCATCAGTGCCCTCAGGATGTAAAAGAGGCAGCATATAAAGGTCTTGTTCGCCCAATCTTGGAATATGGTAGTTGTATCTGGGACCCCAGTGGAGTGGTTCTTAATGATGAAATTGAGAAAGTTCAGAATAGAGCTGCTAGATTTGTAACAGGCAATTACTGCTTTGAAACTGGGAGCATGACTGGAATACTTGGAAAATTAAAATGGGAGTCTCTCAAGAAAAGGAGAAAGGACAGTAGGCTAATCCTTTTATACAAAGGTCTAAAGGGTGCTGCCAGCATTCCAACAGATGACCTTGTTCCCCCAGCTAGACACTGTAGAAATCACCATTCGTTGGCGTTTCAGACCCTTAGCGCAAGAACCGACATTTATAAAGAGTCGTTCTTCCCCAGAACCATTAGAGATTGGAATGCCCTTCCCGATTTGATTATTTCGACAGCTGAAGGTGCTGCTGATTGTGTAGCTAAATTTACCTCTTTGGTTAGAGCTAGGGACTAACTTCCCACATCACAGGTCCTGGTGTATGAATGTCATTTGACGTGTCACCAGTAGCAATTCTGATTCTGATTCTGAATGTTATTACGTCAAGCTCCTGTGGTGTGACGTATCTACCAGAGTAACCCACGATTTAGTCTGGTTCGACCAGAGTGACGTCACGACACTTCCGCCATGCTACCAGACCGCTGCCAGACTGAGTTATGTGTAGATTGGTTCCCGTGTCGTAAATGTCTCCGCTAGGTGGCTACAACATAACGATTGGATCGTTATGTGCGTACCGAAGGGGAGGTAATAACGAAGGGGAACCAATCTAGAGTTCTATCACACTTTGGTTAAGGGTAGGTATAATATGCGAAATCAAGTTGATTTCGCGAAATCAGCCCGATTTAGCGAAATCAACTCATAAAATCAACATTTTTAAAAACAGGCAAAAAATTGTTATTGCATATTATCTAGAATATTATTATACATTTATGAGCCAAGTTTCGTGAGAAAATTTGAATATTTAGTATGTATTTGATCGGAAATTCTATTCTGCCACTTGATTTCGCTGGTAATCACATGTGCGAAATCAACTCATTTTAGCGAAATCAATGTATAAAATAAATATTTCCCAAAACTGAATAAAACATACTTGTGCATATTATTAATAATGTTGTTAAACATTTATGAGGCAAGTTTCATGATGAAATTTGAATGTTTAGTAAGTTTTTTGGGAGGAAAATCTATTCTGCCACTTGATTTCGATGGAAATCAGATGTGCGAAATCAACTCATTTTAGCGAAATCAATGTACAAAATAAATATTTCCCAAAACTGAATAAAAATGCATATTGTTAAGAAAGTTGATGAACATTTTAGGTCCAAATTTCACAAGAAAATATAAATATTTATTAGGAAAATATATTCTGTCACTTGATTTCGCTGATAAGAACATATGCGAAATCAAAGCCGAAATCAATGTGTAACAGCATTTGTTTTCCAAAAACGATTAAAAACTCCTTTTGCCTATTATTAAGAATGCTGGCAGTATACATGTATGATCCAAGTTGCATCTGAAAATATTATGGTCTGGAATAAAAGACGCATATCAAAATATTGCTAATTGATCAGTCAAACGAAATCAAATAGCAGGTGAAATCAACAGACTTACTCCAATACTTGTTATCTGCTTTTTTTTCATCATCATCCTCATCATCATCGTCGTCGTCCATGTCGTCGTCATTCTCCTCCTTTAGCAAACTGATCAGACGCCGCATTCTGCATTCTGCGGCGTCTGATCTGGGACTGCACTGTTTGCCACGGTACCGCTTTAGAGATGTCAGATTATATTTTCATCAAAATTTAATTGGGAAATGACAGAACTTTTAGCAAACATTCTGCGGCGTCTGATCTGGACCTGCACTGTTTGCCACGGTACCCCTTTCGGGGTTTCTGATACTAAATTGGTTAAATTGGTTGTATTTTCATCAAAATTTAATTGAAAAATGACTGAACTTTTAGCAAACAATGTAGGTCCTGATCAGACGCCGCATTCTGCGGCGTCTGATCTGGGCCTCCACTGTTTGCCACGGAACCCCTTTCGGGGTCCGTGATACTAAATTGGTTAAGATGATTGTATTTTCATAAAAAATTTAATTGGAAAATGACTGAACTTTTAGCAAACAATGTAGGCCCTGACCAGACGCCGCATTCTGATCTGGGCCTGCGCTGTTTGCCACGTTACCCCTTTCGGGGTTTCTGATACTAAATTGGTTATATGATTATATTTCCATCAAAATTTAGTTGGAAAATAACTGAACTTTTAGCAAACAATGTAGGCCCTGATCACACGCCGCATTCTGGTACTGCACTGTTTGCCACGGTACTCATTTTGCTATTAAGGCAATCATAATTAAATTTTAAAGACATCTTTCTGTACTTCACACAGCAGGGAAAGAGATTAACGAACACTCGCCAAGTAATTTAATCAAACTGCGATTTACTGACTTTCACACGTAATTACCTGTGATTGTGTGAATAACAAACACACTGCAGTCTATTCACTCCTCTCTATCTGTCCATCTATCTATCTAGCCGTCCGTCCATTCGCCAGTCAGTCAGTTCGTCCGTCTGTCTGTCCGACGATGCACCCATCAAATTAATGCTTATTTAATGCATTTTTTTATTAGAAATAATAATAATACTAATAATAAAAACAAAAATTTGATAACGCATCCGTGATAAATAATACGGAAATACGCAGATTCAATTATATTGAACATTTTGCCACCTTACAAATGAAAATTTTCTGGCGAAAAATTCCGATATTCTTCATATTTGTGCTCTAAACATAGATGGTGGGTACTCCTTCTGAATGGACCAGTGAGGCCGTTCTAACGAGTCATATTCTATGTTTTGAGCAAAAACAAGAAAAATAATTTACAGCCCTGTAAGCCCCAGTTTTTCTGTATACAAATGGGGTTTGAGGGGATCGAAATTATACAGGTGTGTTTTGGTGATGTATCGCCCGGTCTTTCTAATGATATTTTCCTTTATCTCTGCTTCTTGTTTGTCAACGCCCGAAACAAAAGCTAGAACTCAACATCAATATTTTCTCATAAAACGGTGGCTCATAAATGTAGAACAACATTCTTAACCCTTTTTTGTATCAAATGGAATATTCCTCATTATATATAACAGGATAACATTTCAAAATTAAGGGGTGTCAGGCTGTGTTTTCTTCTATTTTTTCTTGCAAACAGTGTAGGCCCTGATCAGACGCCGCGTTCTGCTGCGGCGTCTGATCTGGACCTGCACTGTTTGCCAACTACCCCATTAGGGGTTTCCGGTACGAAATCAAGTGGCAGAAAAGAATTTCCGATCAAATACATACTAAATATTCAAATTTTCTCATGAAACTTGGCTCATTAATGTATAATAACATTCGAGATAATATGCAATAACAAATTTTTGCCTTTTTTAAAAAATGTTGATTTTATGAGTTGATTTCGCTAATTCGGGCTGATTTCGCGAAATCAACTTGATTTCGCATATTATACCTACCGTTTGGTTAACCACTGGTTAACCATGGTTAACCACGGTTCGTGATCGAACTACCTCTCCCTGTATTATGCTGAAATTGACCGCATTTGTTGAATTGAACCGAATCGCGGTAAAGTATAAAATCCGGGAGTAACGGCCGGAAGCCGGGAGTAAAATTCGGGAGTAAATTTTGACAATCGAATAAAGGTACTAAACATTCCTATATCTGGATGAAATTTGAACCAAAAGAATATAGACTTTTCTTTAAAATGCATATAAGTGTTAACATTCTTATCATGTACTTTTCAAGATATGAACCTAAACATACGACCACGTCGCAGAATTTTCGTCCGGGAGTAACTTTTGCGGTATTGGCGATGTCAAGCATTTTGCAAAATATGTCCAGTCTGGGGTTTCTACAAGAATTGCTTTATGTATTATCAATTAAAACATATCAGAGATTAGAAAAATGCAAAATTAAAGTTATTTCATCGCTTCGTCGGGAAAGTATAAAATCCGGGAGTAACGGCCGGGAGTAAAATCCGGGAGTAAATTTTGACAATCGAATAAAGGTACTAAACATTCTTATATCTGGATGGAATTCGCATCAAAAGTAGTATATAGACTTTTTTTAAAAATGCATATAAGTGTTAACATTATTATCATGTACTTTTCAAGATATGAACCGAAATATACGACCACGTCGCAGAATTTTCGCCCGGGAGTAACTTTTGCGGTATTGACAATCTGATTGAAACCCGATCTAAGCTGAACTATGTACGCCTAGCTGCGGCGAGATCGGATTTTAATCAGATTGGCGGTATTGACGATGTCAAGCATTTTGCAAAATATGTTCAGTCTGGGGTTTCTACAAGAAATGCTTTTGTATTACCAATTAAAACATATCAGAGATTAGAAAAATGCAAAATTAAAGTTATTTCATCGCTCCGCCTAGTAAAATTCGCAGAAGGAATAAGATTCATGCAAAGGCAAAAAAGACGGGAAGTGGTAAACTCCGGACAAAATTTGAAAACTTGAGACGTGAAATCAAGACTGATATAAAAAAAAAATCAGCATGATTTGTATGTGAATAACTTGGTAGGTGATGTAAAGGCAAATCCCAGAGACTTTTACAGATATATTAATAGCCAGAAGAAAGACAGGCAAGGTATCCCGCCCCTTAATAAAAGAGGAGGGGACGGGGTTGCTGAATCAGACTCTGAAAGGGCAGAGGAACTAGTTGGTCAATTCAATGATGCATTTAATAAAACTGAGTTCACGGAGGTTCCATTGACTGGAAGATCGGCCCCATTCATGGATAATATTGTTGTGACAGCTGCAGGAGTGATCAAATTACTTCAAGGCTTAAACCCCAGTAAGGCCTTAGGACCCGATGTGCTTCATCCCAGAGTCCTGAAGGAACTAGCAAATGAGTTGGGTCCAGTTTTCGCACACTTGTTTCAACAGTCTCTTGATACGGGTGAAATCCCCAAAGAATTGCTCTTAGCAAACATTTGTCCACTCTTCAAAAAAGGAGATAGGGCTCTTGCCCGTAATTATCGCCCTGTGTCTCTGACTTGTGTTCTGTGTAAATTGCTGGAACATATAGTCTGCTCAAACATCATGGCTCACTTGGACGAGCATAAACTTTTGTCAGACAGGCAACATGCATTTAGGAAAAGGCACAGTTGTGAAACTCAGCTAAGCACAGTTATTAATGACTGGGCAAAAATCATGGACAAAGGGGGACAGGTGGACACATTTATTCTTGACTTCGAGAAGGCCTTTGACACCCCTCCTCATGAACTACTTAAATCTAAGTTATTTGGTTATGGAATTGGGGGAAAGACCCTCAAATGGATAGATTCCTTTCTCTGCTACAGAAAACAGCGGGTTGTTGTTAATGGTGAATCTTCGGAGTGGGCTCCAGTTTTGTCTGGAGTCCCGCAAGGGACCGTTCTTGGTCCGCTTTTGTTCTCCCTGTACATCAATGATATTTCCACTGACATTGACTCAGAAATAAGACTGTTTGCAGATGACTGTGTCTGTTACCGGGAAATTAGAGATACAGATGACTCATTGAAACTTCAGGCTGACATAGATAGATAAGGATGTTGGGCACGTAAATGGGGCATGAGATTTCAGCCAGTTAAATGCAATATTATGCAGATAACTAGGAAGAGATCTAATAAAGTTGAGGCTTCTTACACCTTAGAGGGAACGGTCCTCGAGAATGTGGACTCCATTAAATACCTTGGAGTGACAATCTCACACAACTTGAGATGGAATGCTCATATTAGCAACATGTGTACTAAGGCAAATAGAACGCTTGGTTTCCTGAGGCGGAATCTTCATCAGTGCCCTCAGGATGTAAAAGAGGCAGCATATAAAGGTCTTGTTCGCCCAATCTTGGAATATGGTAGTTGTATCTGGGACCCCAGTGGAGTGGTCCTTAATGATGAAATTGAGAAAGTTCAGAATAGAGCTGCTAGATTTGTAACAGGCAATTACTGCTTTGAAACTGGGAGCATGACTGGAATACTTGGAAAATTAAAATGGGAGTCTCTCAAGAAAAGGAGAAAAGACAGTAGGCTAATCCTTTTATACAAAGGTCTAAAGGGTGCTGCCAGCATTCCAACAGAGGACCTTGTTCCCCCAGCTAGACACTGTAGAAATCACCATTCGTTGGCGTTTCAGACCCTTAGCGCAAGAACTGACATTTATAAAGAGTCGTTCTTCCCCAGAACCATTAGAGATTGGAATGCCCTTCCCGATTCGATTATTTCGACAGCTGAAAGTGCTGATGATTGTGTAGCTAAATTTACCTCTTTGGTTAGAGCTAGGGGCTAACTTCCCACATCACAGGTCCTGGTGTATGAATGTCATTTGACGTGTCACCAGTAACAATTCTGATTATGATTCTGATTCTGATAAATAATTGACCCGGAAGTGGGCCAGGAGTAATTTTTTGGTTGAAATCGGCGTTCATTTGCCTTATTCTCGGCCTTATTGCTTCTATCACATACATTGTATTTCTTAAACGTTTGTCAGAAGAAAAGCTGAGATTCAGCATGGAGTTTATGTATTTATTTACTTGTCATATCGGTACTCGACACACATCCAAACCCCAACCCAAATCACGCCCTGCTCCTCCGCCTATGATTTAAGAGGTGTTTGATTATCTGACCCGGGAACATTTATATTTTGCGCTATTTGTTTTATGGCCGTATAATGTAGAAACAATTACACAATTACCTCCGCAGTCTGATCAGTGCATTTGCTATTAGCTGTCAGGGTAGTAAGACTACGTTTAATAAATACAATGTATGTGACATAGGCAATAACGCCAATAAACGCCGATTTCAACCCAGAAATTACTCCCGGCCTACTCCCGGGTCAATTACTTACTTCACTGAGCGATGAAATAACTTCATTTTTGTGTTTTTCTAATCTTTGATATGTTCCTAATTGATAATACACAAACTTATTCTTGTAGCAATCCCAGACTGAACATATTTTGCAAAATGCTTGACATCGTCAATACCGCTAAAGCTACTGCCGGGCGAAAATTTTGCGACATGGTCATATATTTCGGTTTATATCTTGAAAAATACTCAATTATAAATATAAAACTTATATGCATTTTTAAGAGGCGTCTATATTCTACTTTTGATCCAAATTTCATCCAGATATGTTAATGCTTAATACCTTTATTCGATTGCCAAAATTTACTCCCGGAGTTTACTCCCGGCTTCCGGCTGTTACTTCCGGGTTTTATACTCCTCCCCCCCCCCCCACCCCCCGAATCGCTTTCACGGTCTCAAAGAGTGCTCACGTTGTGTGTCCACACAGTATAGGTCAATTTGAAGACGTTGCTTTCAATTTTGTGGGACTTTTACCCGACATTGAGATGAAATGACATCTCAAGCCCTGCCGCCCAATGCAACCAATAGCGTTTATATGCATGAATGGCCTGACTCGCACCACTTTTCCTGGGAAGGCTTAGAACCTCTAAGCGGGTTACCAGTAGTTTCAGATGCAGCCGTCGAATTATCCCAAAACTAGAAATGGTGTTTGTAAAACACAATGCCCCCAACCATATGCTTGCCCGTAAATGCCCAATTTTCCAAGGGCCATAACCAAAGGCATGTGTGTGTGTGTGTTTGCATGCATGTACGTGTGTGTGTACATACATGAATGTGTGAGTGCATGTCTGTGTACATGCATGCATGAGTGTGCATGCATGCATGTGTGTGCATGCATGTGTGTATGTGCAAGCATGCATGCATGAGTGTGCATGCATGTGTGCATGTATGCATGTGCACATTTTTGTATGAGTGCATGTTTTTGCATGCATACTCACATGCGTAAGTCTGCATGCATGCATGAGTGTGTGTGTGTGCATGCATGCGTGTTTGCGCAAGTGTTTGTATGTATGTATGTATGTATGTATGTATGTATGTATGTATGTATGTATGTGCAGGAAAAATGCAATATCCCCACCCCCTAACAACTTTGTTGTGTGAGGGGCATAATAACTGTTTATATGTGTTTTTTTTTTTTTTTTTGGTTTGGGTTTTACGGCCCTTTCAAGATTATTTCACTCATATCGAGCCGATCGTTAATCAGAGGTGGGCGAAAACCGGAGTACCCGGAGAAAAACCACCTGACCTTCCGTTGCAGAACTTGGCGTCTTTTATATGTGTTTATGAAGAGAATAAAAGAAAAGAAGAAAAAAAAAATCCAGTCCTCCACCGAGGTTTGAACTCACACCCCTCAGATTCATTGTTCACAAACTGACTCGTAGTCCAGCACTCTATATCCACTACACTGGCACACGGCTCATAAGAGCTGCTTTTCACAATGTACTAAGTTCACAATGTACAAATACCCAAAGTGACAAAGGGCCATAACTCATGAAGCGTTTTTCGGAATTTAGTCAAAATTCAATCAGGTCATCTACTCATCACCACCAATCTGGTAACTTTCAAGGCTGTTGCTCTTATAGTTTTTGAGATATTTTGTTGACAAGATTTTATAAAAAAAAATCTCAAAGGGCAATAACTCTTGAAAGGGGCACAATCCGGATGAGAAAAAATACGCGTCCCCTATTTTTCCATGAGGAATCCATATATGAAATTTCAAAACCCTAGCATACACGGTTCTAAAGTTATGCTATGCATCACAAAGCATATAGAGGTACAATGTACAAATACCCAAAGTGACAAAGGGCCATAACTCAGGAAGCATTTCTCGGAATTTAGTCAAAAGTTAATCAGGTCATCTACTCATCACTACCTATATATTCACCAACTTTCAAGGCTCTTGCTCTTATAGTTTTCCAGGTATTTTATAAAAAAATCAAAGGGCGATAACTCTTGAAAGGGGCACAATCCGGATGAGAAAAAATACGCGTCCCCTAATTTATGAGGAGTCCATATATGAAGTTTCAAAACCCTAGCATACACGGTTCTAAGTTATGCTATGCATCACAAAGCATATATAGGTACAATGTAAAAATACCCAAAGTGACAAAGGGTCATGACTCATTAAGTATTTTTCGGAATGTATTCAAAAGTTAATCAGGTCATCTACTCATCACCACCAATCTATTCACTAACTTTCAAGGCTCTAGCTCTTATAGTTTTTTAGATATTTTGCTGACAAGATTTTATAAAAAAATTCAAATGACAATAACTCTTGAAAGGGGCACATTCCGGATAAGAAAAAAATACGAGTCCCCTAATTTTCCATGAGGAATCCATATATGAAATTTCAAAACCCTAGCTTGCAGGGTTCAGAGGTAATGTTATGAATCATAAAGTGTAACGGACGCACACAAGGACGGACGGACGGACGCACAAACCTCCCAGAAGCAATATCTTCGAAGTTGGGGGCATAACTATAACAAACCACCCCGAAACACCACAAATCACCCCAAACCACTTTTTGTCTATGCCAATTGGGGCAGACACTATAGACTTAGAATTTAACACGGAAATGCAGCCATAAGTTAACCCACATTACAGCCTTTGGTGTCACTGATGGGAGCTGTGGGTTAATTGTATCGATTCCTGATCATTGCCTACGCTTTCATTAGGTCCCGCCCATCGGGGCTTGTAGAAATAGATAGGCTGCATGAAGCTTCCGCGCAGAGCCAAATACCTTGGCATCACAATCACTGATGATCTTGATTGGGGGTCAACAAATTTCAGAGATAACATCGAATGCAACAAGGACTTTAGGATTTCTTAGACGTAACTTGGCTTTTGCACCTAGGAAGACAAAGGATGTTGCATATAAAACATTGGTTCGCCCTCAACTTGAACACGCATCACCCATTTGGCATCCCTATGTTAAAACTCAGATTCAGCAGGTGGAGAAAGTGCAGACCACAGCTGCTCGATGGACCTGCCGACGATGGCGCAATAGAAGTAGCTTCGATGACATGCTTAACGAACTAGAATGGCCGTCCGTAGAGGCCCGTCGTGAGTAGTCCTCTTTAACCTTCTTCTATAAGATACATTCAGGTACAGTGGCCATTAATAAAGACAAATACTTGACCCCTGCGACAGTTTCAACCCAAACAAGGGCATCAAAAGATAGCGCTGAAACTGACAGCACACAGGTACTGGTAAACCGCTTAGAGCATCTAAGCCTGCCAAGGCAAAGAGGTGCGTGTCAGGCCGTACATGCTTATAAACCCTATTTGTTTCATTCGGCGACAGGGCTTGAGCTGCCAGTTCATCTCAATGTCGGGTAAATGTCCCACAAACTTGGAAGCAACGTCTCCGAAAATGACCTCTACAGTGTTGACGGGGACGTTAAGGGGAATGGGAACACCTGGCAGATTTTTCCGCCATTTTTCAAAGGGAGACAACTTTCGGGACTTCCTGTTCGCTTTTCTATAAGCCCTGTCCCACTGGAAAAGGGGTCAACTCTTAAAGGAAAGAATTTGCTCCTTAGGAGCAAATTCTTTCCTTTAAGAGTATACCCCTATTGACATGGGAGACAAAAATACTTTTGCAGGAGTTACCTCCCCTGAAGGTGTTCCCATTCCCCTTAAATCTCGAATCAAACAAACAATTCACTTCTATTTCTATATCTATAATGCAACAACAAGTTTTATCATTCACAAAAAAGAAAAAGAGGCCCATAACAAGTATAAAATTTTTCAAAAATAAAAAGAGGCCCACCGGCAGAGCTCTGACACAGAATCGTTTGGAGTGCTTAGGACGGTTTCAATTAACTGGTCACGAACTTAACACGTCACACTGGCTTGATGAGGTCCGCAAGTACCGAGCATGGTTGAAAAAGCACGTGGTGTAGTAGTATAACAAAGTGCGGCACTGGCAATTAGAATTTTGCTAAAAACAGTCAATTGTATAAACATATTTCTGAGAAATAATTCTAGACATTCACAGCTAATATGTGCTAAGCGTAGACCTAGCCTTTGGTAAAAGCTTTACTTGTAAAACTAATAGAATATACAATATATGTCTAGTTACTAACCAATATTTATGTATTTTAGTGTATGTAGGATATCGATAATTATAGCCCCGCTTTGAAAAAGTGGGGGCTATATTGGATTTGGCTTGTCCGGAATTCCGTCTGTCTGTCTGTCTGTCTGTTTGTCTGTCTGTTTGTCTGTCTGTCTGTAATATTTGTTTGTCCGGAATTCCGTCTGTAATATTTGATAGTGGGTACCTTGTTACCGCAACTCCTCTTACAGTTCTAAGTCAATCCTTTTGAAACTTTACAGGTGTTTTCATATAGGTCTGAAGATGTGCATATTGTTTTTTCATTATCCTTAAATAATTTTTTTCACTTATTTCACCTTTTTTAACTTAGACAATTTTTGAGATCTACTAATGTTAAAATGTATAGGGAGTAGCTACCTTGTTACCGCAACTCCTCTTACAGTTCTAGGTCAATCCTTTTGAAACTTTACAGGTGTTTTCATATAGGTCTGAAGATGTGCATATTCTTTTTTCATTATCCTTAAATAATTTTTTTCACTTATTTCACCTTTTTTAACTTAGACAATTTTTGAGATCTACTAATGTTAAAATGTATAGGGAGTAGCTACCTTGTTACCGCAACTCCTCTTACAGTTCTAGGTCAATCCTTTTGAAACTTTACAGGTGTTTTCATATAGGTCTGAAGATGTGCATATTCTTTTTTCATTATCCTTAAATAATTTTTTTCACTTATTTCACCTTTTTTAACTTAGACAATTTTTGAGATCTACTAATGTTAAAATGTAT
Source organism: Lucinisca nassula (assembly GCA_963580285.1). Taxonomy (NCBI): domain Eukaryota; kingdom Metazoa; phylum Mollusca; class Bivalvia; order Lucinida; family Lucinidae; genus Lucinisca; species Lucinisca nassula. The sequence goes on along the minus strand of OY757025.1, from coordinate 31,795,956 downwards.
AGGGTGTAGCTACCTTGTTACCGCAACTCCTCTTACAGTTCTAGGTCAATCCTTTTGAAACTTTACAGGTGTTTTCATATAGGTCTGAAGATGTGCATATTCTTTTTTCATTATCCTTAAATAATTGTTTTACTTATTTCACCTTTTTTAACTTAGACAATTTTTGAGATCTACTAATGTTAAAATGTATAGGGAGTAGCTACCTTGTTACCGCAACTCCTCTTACAGTTCTAGGTCAATCGTTTTGAAACTTTATAGGTGTTTTCATATAGGTCTGAAGATGTGCATATTCTTTTTTCATTATCCTTAAATAATTTTTTTCACTTATTTCACCTTTTTTAACTTAGACAATTTTTGAGATCTACTAATGTTAAAATGTATAGGGAGTAGCTACCTTGTTTCCGCAACTCCTCTTACAGTTCTAGGTCAATCCTTTTGAAACTTAACAGGTGTTTTCATATAGGTCTGAAGATGTGCATGTGCTTTTTTCATTATCCAAAACTTATTTTTTAACTTAGACAAGGCGTAGGTACCTTGTTAGGGATTTAACCCTCTCACAAGTCTTTACCTTTAATTCATGAGTCTTTCTCCTCTGACAGGGCTATAGCGGGGCTATAGTCAGATCCTCTGACAGTTCTAGTTTTTACTTTCAATAGGCAATTATTGTCCGTCTTCTGCTTTGTTGTCTGCTGATTACCTTTGAAAGAGTGTGATAGCTTGGTGGGTAGCGCACACGCCTCTGATGCTAGAGGCCCCCGGTTCGATATCCAGCGATGGTGATTATTTTGGTGCCAGAACACGCTCGATTGACACCATTTACAGGGATGAATGTCAAAAAGTGCACCGTCCTTCGGATCGGGACGTTAACTGAAGGCCCCCCTGTGCAGGAAGAGTGATCCCCTGAGCAAATTGTAAGATCTCCTACCGTAATAACATAATTACTGTGTAGGCTTTCATCAGTTGGTCGGAGCTGGAACTGTTATATCTGTCGCTTGGTCCAACGGGGTTTTCTTTCGCTCCAGTATTCATGTGGTGGTGGTGTTCAGCACCGGATGGCTCAGCGCGTTTTACTGTCGAGTCCTCATCCTTGTGTCAACTTGGCTTTTATTAGGATTTCTTTGTTTACCGAGTTGATTCACAGATGAGTTAGAAAACCTTTACACGTACCAAACAAATTCTTGTTTCAACCACAGTTAAAGTGAAGGTGATGGTTGGGATCCCGTAAACCTAACTTAAACATAACCTAAACCTACCAGTGATTTTTACTGACCCTTCGGGTCGGTGCTTTTGTTGGTCACTTCACGTTTTGTGTTGGTGGTTCTGATTATTCCCCTAATTATATATGTTGTAACGTTGATGATTCTGATTCTTCCCCCTTTTTGGGTTGTTCATTTTAGTTACATTTGTCCTTCCAGTTTAATGTTTCCCATGTTGGTAATTCGAATTATTTCCCCCATTGTGTGTGTTTCTCCATTTTAGTAAGATTTGAATGAACCACGGTGAAAGTGAGGGTAAGGGTTGGGATCCCGTAAAGTTAACTTAAACCAACCAATAATTTTTCCTGACCGTTCCAAGTCGGTGCTTTTGCTGTGGTTCCTTCATGTTTTGTGTTGGTGGTTCTGATTTTTTCCCTGATCATATATGTTGTTATGTTTATTATTCTGATTCTTCCCACGGCCTTCGCCCATCCCATCGGGGCTTGAAGAAATAGATGGGCTGCATGATGCTTCCACACAGCTGAAACCGACCGCACACGGGTACTGGTAAACCGCTTAGCGGATCAAAGCGGCGTGAGTCGGACCGTCCATGCTTTCAAAATAGAAGTGGAGGCAATGATCAGGAATTGATACAATTAACCGACAGCTCCCATCAGGGACACCAAAGGGAAAGAAACACAAACATGAAACAGCAGACCCTAATGGAAACATCAATGGCGGAAAACCAAAAGGACAGTTACCTTCCCAAATAAACCGCGACAAAAGAACTGCTTTGGAATGGTCAGCGGAAACGAATTCAACTGGGGCTTAAATCGATTTTACGTGGCCACAATCCTCGCCCTTAATTCCGTCGCGATTAAGACAAATAATTTGTTCAGTCCGCATGAAGGCCTCCTAACTCATTAGTGCAACATCTCCGTGAACACAAAAATCAAACAACCACAGAGATGAAACAACGGCGAGGACTCGACAGCAAGAAACCACTGAAATGCTGGCGCAAAAGAAAACCAACAGTTTGACTCCGAACGGCCCGACCAGAGACAGAACATCATGTACCAACCAGCATAAGCCTTTACGCTGGAATCGTCATAGAATCTGAGGCCTGACCCACCGGCGTGCAATTAAAGAGGAAAGCAATGTTATCAACCGTGATTGGGTAACTACCATGCATGCAGTCTGTCGTATAACATTTATGTTGTACCCAATCTTTTTATATCGAAGAATGATTTTACGAAATTGAGTGCTGAAGTCATTGCGGTTATATATTTTTCTGAATTTATATACTAAGTCATCATAAAATTAGGGCTCCGATAGACCTTGTTGCAGAAGAGATTTAAGTCCAATATTGAATTTTGAAATTAAATCAGAATGACGTCTATAAAATTTTGAAAAGGCTTTGTGTAGTTTATGGTACCGATAACCCTGATTAAGAAGTTTAGCCGTTCACAATTTATTACGAGTGTTGAAGCCAGTTACATGACAACACACTCTGGCAAATCGAATTAATTGTGAAACATAAACGCCATAGGATGGCCCACAATGAACATCACCATCCATAAAAATTATACTCAATGGTCATGTCAGAAAGTGTGTGAAGCTCTCGCCTTTCTACTTGACAATATTTACATAATATTTGGTACTAAGTTATTTAAGTGGCTGATCTGTTTTTGTTCTGTTATGACAGAGACTTCACGATGTCCCTTTCTGCTGAAAACCAGTCTGAAATCATTGAAGCTTTTAACACTACCTCTAGATATTTGGATGATTTATTAAACATTGATAATACATATTTCGATGGTTTGATCAGTCAAATTTACCCCCCAGAACTTCAGTTGAATAAAGCAAAAAATATGATAAGCGGAATGATTTTGATTTTCAGATTGTAAATTTTCCTTTTTTGATGATGATGTTCCTCGTGCGCCATCATATGGCGTATGAATTTCGAAATTAATTCGATTTGCCAGAGTGTGTTGTCATGTAACTGACTTCAACACTCGTAATAAATTGTTAACGGCTAAACTTCTTGATCAGGTTTATCGGTACCATAAACTACGAAAAGCCTTTTCAAAATTTTATAGACGTCATTCTGATTTAATTTCAAAATTCAATATTGGACTTAAATCTCTTCTGCAATAAGGCCTATCGGAACCCGAAATTTATGGTGACTTAGTATATAATTCAAAAAAGTATATAACCGCAATGACTTAAGCACCCAATTTCGTAAAATCATTCTTCGATAAAAAAAAGATTGGGTACAACATAAATGTTATACGACAGACTCCATGCATGGTAGTTAACCCAATCACGGTTGACAACTTTGCTTCCCTCTTTAATTGCACGCCAGTGGGTCAGGCCTCAGATTATAAGACGGTTCCAGCGTAAAGGCTTATGTTGGTTGGTACATGATGCTCTGTCTCTGGTCGGACCCATCGGAGTCTAACTGTTGGTTTTGTTTTGCTCCAGCATTTCAGTGGTTTCTTGCTGTCGAGTCCCCACCGTTTTTTCATGTCTGTGGTTGTTTGATTTTTGTGTTCACGCAGATGTTGAACTGATGAGTTAGGAGGACTTCATGAGTATTGTGGCCACGTAAAATCGATTTAAGCCGCCCCCCTCCCCAGTGGAATTCGTTTCTGCTGACCGTTCCAAGACGGTTCTTCTGTCGCGGATTATTTTTGTTGTGGTTTGTCTTTGGGTGTTTGTGTCGCATATATAATTTGATTTTGGATAGCCTATTGGCCATTTTGTGGGAAAGTAACAATCCTTTTGGCTTTCCGCTATTGATGTTTCCATTAGGCTCTGTTATTTCGTGTTTGTGTTTCTTTACCTTTGGTGTCTCTGATGGGAGCTGTGGGTTAATTGTATCGATTCCTGATCATTACCTCCAGTTCTATTTTCCAGCTGTTCAATACATCTATCCAAAAGGGATTACAAAGATTTGAGGCACCGTGTTTAGCATATCCATTTCCAAACAGTACTAATTTCTTAAAATCTAGATGAGAGAGTGCGATCCATGATAAAATTCGACACAACCATGTAACTTTTAACGACTGAATAAAATTATTTGTATAAATCATTCTTAATCCCCCATCTTTAACATCTTGAATCATAACAGTGCGACTTATCCTACCAGGACCTGAATTCCACAGAAAACTATAGAAGAGCTTATCAAGATGTTTTACCAATTTTTCCGGTGGATTTGGAAGAGCAGTAAAAAGATGTATAAATTTGGAAAAAAGCCAAAGATTTTAAAATTGTTATCTTACCTGGAAGAGTCAATTTCCTTTCTGACCGAGACTATAGCAATTTTTCAATCTTAATTATAAATTCTTGAGAGTTTAAGTCCCAGATATTAAAAACGTCAGGGGTAAATATAACACCTAGTATTTTTATGGCACCCTGTTCCCAATCAAGATTGTATTTCTGACATAACTTTAAATCCGATTTTAAAGTATGAACTATCCGAGAGTATGTTAAGCATAAAGCCGTTAAGGACTGGAAACTAAGCATTTTAAAACTAGTGAATAAACGCATTTCTTTCCATTCTCAAAATACTAACTTATTACCTCCTAAGCCTAAGACGTCTTTACGTCATCTTAAACTAGGTATTCAAGAATTTCATAAGAAGTTTGTTTTGGCCCCTGCAGACAAGGCCGCTAACAACGTCGTCGTTGTGTGACGGCTCCACTATGTTAACACGCTTAAGCAAGTCTTGGTGGTACTAAGGCCTATGAACTTAAGCCTTTAGCTGAAGAGAGAGTTATAGTAGATAAACATATTTGTCATTCAGCCACCAAGTTTGCTGTGTGTGTTACCGAAGGCCAACACAAACTTCCTACGCTATACTGGTTACCAAAACTTCATAAAAGACCTTACAAAGCACGGTTTATTGCAAATTCTAGCTCTTGCACTACCACTGAACTTTCTAAATTATTAACTTCCTGTCTTACTGCTATTAAAACGCATGTGATTAAATATTGTGATAAAGTCTTTGAAAGATCAGGAAGAAATCTGTTTTGGTCTATAAAAAATTCGAATGAGGTTTTAAATAAATTGAAATCCAGACATTTTCGTGCTTCAAAGTAGAAGTAAAACAAAGATCAGGAATCGATACAATTAACTTACTCCACCCACCAAAGACACCAAAGGAAAAGAAACACAAACATTAAGCGACCAGACCATAATGGAAACCAAAACAAAGGAAGGCCATAAGGACAGTTACTTTCCCACAAAATGGCCATATGGCCATCCAAAATAAAAAGACACATGTGATACATACAGTAAGTAACAAACAACACCATAAATAAACCGCCACAGAAGAACCGCCTTGGAACGGTCAGTGGAAAGATTTCCACTGGGGGGGGGGGGGAGGGTGGTTGGGGGGGGGGGGGGCTTAAATCGATTTTACGTGGCCACAATCCTCGCCCTTACTTCCGTCGCGATTTAGACAAATAATTTGTTCAGTCCGCATGAAGGCCTCCTAACTCATCAGTGCAACATCTCCGTGAACACAAAAAATCAAAGAACCACAGAGGTGAGACAACGGTGAGGACTCGACAGCAAGAAACCACTGAAAGGCTGGAGCAAACGAAAACCAACAGTTAGACTCCGATGGGCCCCACCAGAGACGGGGCATCAGGCACCAACCAACATTACCTTGAATTAGATCTCTCTAATTCTCAATAAGCCTTTACGTTGGAGCCGTCATAGTATCTGAGGCCTGACCCACCGGCGTGCAAAGTTGCCAACCGTGATTGGGTTAACTACCATGCATGCAGTCTGTCGTATAACATCTATGTTGTACCCAATCTTTTTATATCGAAGAATGATTTTACGAAATTGGGTGCTGAAGTCATTGCGGTAATATATTTTTCTGAATTTATATACTAAGTCACCATAAAATTCGGGTTCCGATAGACCTTGTTGCAGAAGAGATTTAAGTCAAATATTGAATTTTGAAATTAAATCAGAATGGCGTCTATAAAATTTTGAAAAGGCTTTGTGTAGTTTATGGTACCGATAACCCTGATTAAGGAGTTTAGCCGTCAATAATTTATTACGAGTGTTGAAGTCAGTTACATGACTACACACTCTAGCAAATCGAATTAATTACGAAATATAAACGCCATAGGATGGCGCACGAGGAACATCACCATCCAAAAAAGGAAACTTTACAATCTCAAAATCAAAGTCATCGCGTTTATCATAAATTTTGCATGAAACAAACCCATCTACAATAGATAGATGTAAATCCAAAAACGGGGCCTCGGTATCAGAAGAATTTGCTTTATTTAACTGAAGTTCTGGGGGGTAAATCTGACTGATCAAACCATCGAAATAGGTATTATCAATATATTAATAAATCATCTAAATATCTAGAAGTGGAGCTAAAAGCTTCAATAATTTCAGATTGGTTATCAATGGAAAGCGACAACATGAAGTCTCTTTCATAACAATACAAGAACAGATCAGCCACAAGAGGTGCGCAATTCGTACCCATCGGAATACCCACAATTTGTCTAAATAACTTAGTACCGAATCTAATATAAATATTGTCAAGTAGAAAGGTGAGGGCATCACACACTTTCTGACATGACCAAAGTGTATAATTCATTCTTCGATATAAAAAGATTGGGTACAATATGGATATTATACGACAGACTGCATGCATGGTAGTTAACCCAATCACGGTTGGCAACTTTGCTTCCCTCTTTAAAAGCCCGCCGGTGGGTCAGGCCTCAGATTCTATGACGGTACCAACGTAAAGCTTACTGAGAATTAGAGAGATCTAATTCAAGGTAATGTTGGTTGGTGCCTGATGCTCTGTCTCTGGTTGGGCCCATCGGAGTCTAACTGTTGGTTTTCTTTTGCTCCAGCATTTCAGTGGTTTCTTGCTGTCGAGTCCTCACCATTGTCTCAACTCTGTGGTTCTTTGATTATTTGTGTTCACTGATGCGTTAGGAAGCCTTCATGCGGACTGAACAAATTATTTGTCTAAATCGCGGCGGAAGTAAGGGCGAGGATTGTGGCCACGTAAAATCGATTTAAGCCCCCCCCCCCCCCGTGGAAATCTTTCCACTGGCCGTTCCGGGGCGGCTCTTCTGTGGCGATTTATTTGTGTTGTTATTTGTTACTTACTGTGTGTATCACTTGTGTCTTTTAATTTTGGATGGCCATGTGGCCGTTTTGTGGGAAGGTGGCTGTCCTTGTGGCCTTCCTTTGTTTAGGTTTCCATTATGGTCTGGTCGCTTGGTGTTTGTATTTCTTTCCCTTTGGTGTCTTTGATGGGTGGAGTAAGTTAATTGTATCGATTCCTGATCTTTGTTTTACTTCTACTTTTAACATTGAACCTATCCATATAGCTTTTGTTTCGTCTTCATTAATTTTCAATCCCGACATTATATAAAAAAAAATGTCAGCGTGCCCAGTGTTACCTTCAAAGAGGCAAAGAGGTTTCAGATCCATATAAAATATCTGCGTATCGTCTGCATATTGACTTAGTAAATAGGTTTTGTCATTTATATCAATTCCTTTAATAGCAGTTTCTTTTCTCAACATTAAACTTAATACTTCTGCACAAAGAATAAACGCATATGGTGAGATTGGATCGCCTTGCCTGCATCCCCTTCGTAAATAAAAGAAGTCAGATAAGAAAGAGTGTTTGGTATAGACGGATCCAATGTTTTGACACGTGGCTTTTTTACATATCACTGCGCATGCGCAAGTTACCTCCCCTGTTGTTTACCCCTTTTATCTGGTTAGCAAAATATGTCCGTTTCCGTATAGTGTCCATGAGATTTTCGAATATTCATCGTATGATTAAACGCATTTCTTCTTCACATAATTAAATAATCTATTTGAAGTATTTAATGATATAGAACCAATATCTTCTGACATTTTATTGCACATTTCCTTACCTAAAAAGCATTTTGAAACTACCTGCCCTTACGACGAATTGTAGTTGATGCGCCTTTTTTGATATATGGAAAAAGATTAAAGCAGATATTTTCCGCCTGAATTTATATGAAAAACAAGCAATTGAATATCCAAAATTAATCATGGCAAATAATTTTGATAGGACGACTGTTACATTATTAGTAAATCCTCATAGTAAACTGATGACAAGCCCCATTGTGTACCTCACTGAATATAACTACTTTCAGCCTCTAAAATACCACACTTCTCTTGTAGCTATGATCATGTTTGTTATATGCTAGAGGCAGTCGTCTTATTAAATGATAGTTTGAACACATTGTCGTTCTTCATAAATAATAAGTTATTATCACTGCATCATATATCAGTGCATAATATTACAACGGCACTTAAACATAGTCATAACAGAAAAAAAAACATTACTCCACATTAACGGTTGACTATGGAACCGGAAGTGTTTTTTCCCACCAGAGGAAACGAGGCTAATGACCTTTTTTTTAATTGCGTGACGTAGACTTTGGATGTGTCCATACAAAGTGCGTCATAAATCCTCAATAAAATACCGGAACACTGAAAAAAAATCTCTATAATGTCTGTGATGATATCTGGAGACACGCGGGTAGTGCCACAGTTTCGGTACAGAAAGCGAACATTCACGTCACATTGGTTTGTGACACATATATTTTACAAGCTAATTGAGCAAAATTTAATCAGTTTGTGCCCACTGTGCGGTAATTCTGTTGAATACCTATCGGTACCTATATTTACCAAAAAGACCATAATTGCCGGAAAGCCCCCCCCCCCCCCCCCCAAAAAAAAATACTGGAAAGATCATGTAAAATATATAGGAAAATAGGTTTGGGTATTTGAAGTTTTTATTTAAAGCTCTAGTGAGGCTAGAAAGAACAAGAATAACAAAAGTTAAATAAATATATGAAAGATTTATATTATATAAAATAAAAAAAAAAATCAATATATTTACTCAAACTACAGTTTGGTCAGTTCGTAGCATGCTGAGTTTCTTTTTTGAGGAAAAAAATGGAATGAAGTTTCTTAATAGCAATTAACATTCGGTCATTATGAGTGTAAATGGATTTGTTTAATCAGCTGTTAAATAGTCACCAATCAAATAAATAAAAAGTTTGTGTCAGTTGTTATGCATAAGAATTTATTTTTCTTATTCCCACTTTCATCCCACTGTTGACCTAATAGTGCTATAAATATCTTGTTAATCTTCTTATAGAAGATTCTCGAAAACTGAGTCACAGATTAATTTCATTTTTGTAAACAACATGTTTACAAGGAAAAGTACTTCAGAACCTTCCAGAAAGTTCAGGTTTGCATTATTTTTAGAAAATTACATCATCTTATTCCACAGCCCTGTGGAACATTCTAGAGAAATCTTAGGGATTATAAAAGGGCTTGATTTTTCTAATTGAAAAGTAGAAGTAAAACAAAGATCAGGAATTGATACAATTAACTTACTCCACCCATAAAAGACACCAAAGGGAAAGAAATACAAACATTAAGCGACCAGACCATAATGGAAACCTAAACAAAGGAAGGCCATAAGGACAGTTACTTTCCCACAAAATGGCCATATGGCCATCCAAAATAAAAAGACACAAGTGATACACACAGTAAGTAACAAACAACACCATAAATAAATCGCCACAGAAGAACCGCCTTGGAACGGTCAGTGGAAGATTTCCACTGGGGGGCTTAAATCGATTTTACGTGGCCACAATCCTCACCCTTACTTCCGTCGTGATTTAAACAAATAATTTGTTCAGTCCGCATGAAGGCCTCCTAACTCATCAGTGCAACATCTCCGTGAACACAAAAATCAAAGAACCACGGAGGTGAGACAACGGTGAGGACTCGACAGCAAGAAACCACAGAAATGCTAGAGCAAAAGAAAACCAACAGTTAGACTCCGATGAGCCCAACCAGAGACAGAGCATCAGGCACCAACCAACATTATCTCTCTAATTTTCAATAAGCCTTTACGTTGGAGCCACTTTGGAGTTTCAAGTTTGGGCTAAGAAGAAAAGTTATTTCTAAATTCTGTGTTGGATTGTTAAAGGATATTACTTTTCATTTTGGACTGTGGATTCTGTGGGATCAAGGAAAATAGATTCATTCAGGATATTTCATAACAGAGCTAAGTACATTTAATTTTCTTACTTCTACAGGTTAAAGTTAACTTGTAAATAAATTTTGTTAAATTTTTCCAAAAGGCTTGTTTGCTTTTTCTTTCTGCTACGCCTGGCTCGTAACAGAAATTGGGGGCTCGTCCGGGGTAAAACCATTTGAGCATTTTAAAACCGACATTTCATGTGACGGCAGGTAATTGTCATTTCTTATCAAATAGACTTGGCAGTTGCTTCACAAAATTGGTATTTTCCCATAGCATATAAGGGATTGTGAGTTCATGTGAACTGTCATTTCAGGTGAAATAGTACTTGTCATTTCATGTGAAATTCTTGTTGGGCTTGTCATTTCAAAAAAAAAAATTGTCAAATTAACCTCAATCTTTATTACCATAATTACTTTATAAAACAAACAAAAAGCAAACATGTCGTTTGATTTGAGAAGCTTTTTGGCTCAGCCTACCCAGGAGCTGTTTAATCTGGCCAAAAGGGCAGATTTGCTAGAAATTGCTTCCCATTATGGGGTCACTGCTGTCAAAACAAGCATGAAAAAACATGAAATTAAGAATATTTTGGTAGAGTTTTTTGTTGGTGAAGAACTTTTCGATCCATCTGCTTTGTCTCTCATTATGGTTTCACATACTGAATTGCAAATGAGACAAATTGAAATTGGAAGGCAAATTGAATTAGAAAAATTAAGATTAGAGATGGAAGAACGCATACAGAAAGAAAAAAATTGAAAAGGAAGAAAAAGAAAGGGAAATGCAGAGACAAATGCAGATGGAAAGATTAGAAATGGAAGAACGAATTCAAAAAGAAAAATTAGAGCAGGAAGAAAAACAAAGAGAAATGGAAGAAAGAGAGAGGGAAAAACAAAGAGAAATGGAGGAACGGATTGAGTTAGAAAAGGAAAAAATGAGATATAGTATTGAAGAAAAAAAAAGGGAAAGGCAATTTCAATTAAGGCTGAAGGAAATGGAACTCCAGGGTCAAGATAGGGTAAAACATACCCCTGTTTTTGACTCTGGCAGTTACTTTGATGCCACAAAGCATATAAGGTTAGTTCCGCCATTTCAGGAAAAAGAGGTAGATAAGTATTTTTTGCATTTTGAAAAAGTTGCAGAAAATTTAAAATGGCCAAAAGAGCATTGGACCTTACTTTTGCAAAGCGTTGTTGTCGGAAAGGCTCGAGACATTTACACTCAGCTGACTGTCGAGCAAAGCCCAGACTATGATTTGGTTAAGGAGCTTATTCTTAAGGCATATGAGTTGGTCCCTGAAGCTTACAGGCAAAAATTTAGGAATTGTAAAAAAGAAATTTCCCAGACCCATATAGAATTTGCTCGAACCAAAGAACAGTTATTTGATAGGTGGTGTTCTTCTAAAAAAGTAGGCTCTGATCATGACAAACTTAGACAGCTTGTCCTTGTTGAAGAGTTCAAACGGTGCATAAATTCAGACATTAAATCTTTTCTCGATGAGAGACAGGTTGAAACTTTGGAGGAAGCTTCTCGTTTGGCAGATGATTATGCTTTGACTCATAAAGTCTCATTTGTGAACAGGCCTTACCCAGCGGGCAATAATCGGTTGATTCAACGTTGAGTCAACGTTGAAGGCAAACGTTGAATAAACGTTGATTTTGGGTTGAATATGAAATTTGAATCAACGTTGCATAGTCAACGTTGACTCAAAGTTGACCATCCAACGTTGAATCAACGTTGATATTTCAGTGTTGATCCAACGTTAATATATCAATGTTGAATAAACGTTGATATTTGGTTGAATATGAAAGTTGAATCAACGTTGAGCAGTCATCTTTGAACCATAGCTTAATTTTCAACCTTGCATCAACGTTGAACTATCAATCATTAAACCAAACTGATATAACTACAGAAACAGCGTTTAAGAAACCATGATTTATTAAAGAAACGAAACTAACATGTAAATTTGCAAACTGTAAATATTTCATACGCACTCAAGGGCGCCCACTTTTTCATTTCAATTTGCTTTTAAGTTATGTTATTACGAGCCACAAACACTGTTGTACTTCAAGTTTGTGGAACTGATCACTGTTTTTTTTTTGTTTTGTTTTTTTTTTGTTCGACATTTGCTTCCGCCTGTTCTGTAAGCTGTCTATTTTTTTCTTTCTGTCGGGGTCGAGGCTTTGATGCTATTCATAACACTATCTGAAAAACAAACAAGGCAATTCTTCGAATTACACCACAGATGTATTTTCTCATATAGATGCATGTTTAGTTTCTGGAAGGAATTAGTGTGTATTGTGTAGAAAATCCGAACACTTTTGAAATGATTTTTATCTTTCTGCTGTTTATGAACGAATGAACGCAGTGGGTCGCATGCAAATTAAATGAACCCCGAAGGGGTTCGTGCAAATCTTGCAAGCGATCCCTGTCGTTCAAATTTTCAGGAAAAGTATGTATGTGTAAATGTTGTATGCTTTGACGTATCGATACCACCTCACCATGAATGCAAGGCATGAGGATCGTTTTCTAAAAAGCCACCTCTCCTCAACAGACTGGTACGAGGATCGATCGAAAATTGAAAAAAAAAAAAGCATGAGCATAGAGAAGTTTAAATTCTGAATTAGTATTGCTTTACTTCATGTGCTAATAATCATGCTTGTAAACCGAAAGTATGTATGTGTAAGTGCTGTATGCTTTGAAGTATCGATACCACCTCACCATGAATGCAAGGCATCAGGATCGTTTTCTAAAAAGCCACCTCTCCTCAACAGACTGGTATGAGGTTCGATCGAAAATTGAAAAAAAAAGCATGAGCATAGAGAAGTTAAAATTCTGAATTAGTATTGCTTTACTTCATGTGCTAACTACGTAAATAATGAAATCATGCTTGTAAACCGAAAGTATGTATGTGTAAGTGCTGTATGCTTTGAATTATCGATACCACCTCACCATGAATGCAAGGCATGAGGATCGTTTTCTAAAAAGCCACCTCTCCTCAACAGACTGGTATGAGGATCGATCGAAAATTGAAAAAAAAGCATGAGCATGGAGAAGTTAAAATTCTGAATTAGTATTGCTTTACTTCATGTGCTAATTACGTAATTAATGAAATCATGCTTGTAAACCGAAAGAGCTGTATGCTTTGAAGTATCGATACCACCTCACCATGAATGCAAGGTATGAGGATCGTTTTCAAAAAGCCACCTCTCCTCAACAGACTGGTATGAGGATTGATCGAAAATTGAAAAAAAAACCTTACCGTGACAAACTATTTTTTTCGGTTTTACTTATCGTGGTAGACTGGAATCAGTCCAAATGTTAGCTAATTCACTCTTGACCTATAAATGTCTCTCTGATTACATATTCTATCCCTCTCGGAAACCTGTTCATTCATCTACAAAATTTCTGAGAGGAGAGAAAGATAAATATGCTTATGAACAAAGCAGCTAAATAAATGGAGTGTATCCAGTCTATTATCATGGTTGCATGCCGGTAGTGTTTGTTAATGCCATACGCTTTGCTGCGCCTATCCTACCTGACCATGAATGCTAAATTTACTGTTATTGTCATTACCTATGACACTGCATCGGAAGTGAGGTCGAGGATGGAAATTTCGTAAACTCCGGATTTGAAACCCCATCAGTAGTTTAACTTCTGGCGGTCACATCATGTTAACAGGTCCATGCAATGATTACCCTTGCAAACACTACTTTAAATGGAGAAAAGTGCGGTTTACATATTTTACTTATTTCTGCTCCTGCTCATTTATTTATAAATGCGCTGTGATGCAGTGGTAAAGCATCGGGTTTGAGATCAAGAGGCCGATTATTATTATTAATAATTGTAGATACGCGTTAGAACCGGTTTTCTAATGAGCATCTACAATCTATGTTTGGAGCAGAAATAAGAAAAAATCACCAATTATCATCTCTGGATCCATAAAATATTGACCTGCATTACAAAGGCATGTTGTCATAATGATTCCGTTGCAGTTTCTGGTTTTGTACTTTTGGTGCACGCACATTTCCGTCGTCTCATCTTTGCTAACTGTTATTTTGGTGGCTTGGGGTGGATGTGGTCATTGATTGTGGCTTTTCCTGCGTAACATTTTCTTACTAAATAAAATTAACGTCTAACATGTTCCATGTATACGTACCCGTAGCGTGTTGCTGCTTGTTGGAACCGCCTTCTAACGGGTACCCGCGACCTATGTTTTGAGAAGAAATAAGAAAAGTAAATAATAATAATAATAATAATAATAATAATGATAATAATGCAGGGGTAGGCCTATGCTTCTGTTTATTTCACTATTAAAGTTTTTTTCTGGATAAAGCGGTATGATTTTAACTAATTTTCACATGTCTTGATGTGTTTGTTTGATTTGAGGTTTAACGTCACCGTCAACACTGTAAAGGTCATTTTGGAGTCGTTGCTTCCAATTTTGTAGGACTTTTTCCCGACATTGAGATGCAATGACATGTCAAGCCCTGTCGCCCTGGGCAGGCTTAGATCCTCTGAGCGGTTTACCAGTACTCATGTGCGGTCGGTTTCAGCTCTGCGTTGAAGCATCATGCAGCCCATTTATTTCTGCAAGCCCCAATGGGCGGGGGCCACACATGTCTTGTAATATGCATTTTTATTGTAAACCCTGTTGGATTACACTTGCACATTATAATGCCTATATAGGGTACAATGGATGAGATTCAGGCAAAAAGTGTGAACCCACGTACTACGTACACCCAGTGCATCTTACAATGTGCATGAAAATATATTAACAGTAACATATAACAGGGAACGGAATCGTCCAAACTAACCATGTACAGGCATAAAACATATGGGCCTCCTTGGCCTAGTGGATGAGAGCGCTGACTCTTAATCATTAGATCTCTCACGGCTGTAGTTCGAGCCTGGCTCGGGTCACATGTGAGAAGCCAAGTTCTGCAACAGAAGGTCAGGTAATTTTTTCTCCGGTTACTACGGTTTTCGCCCACCTCTGATTAACGATCGTCTCGATATGAGTGAAATAATCTTGAAAGGGCCGTACAATCCATCACGTGAACACGTCCATGTTATTAACACCCCCTAAACCGACTTTATATAGAGAAAACTGGGGTTTACGGGGGATTGTATCATTTTTCTTATTTCTACATTTCTGCTCCAAGACATAGGTTGTGGGTATTTGTTAGAACCGCCTCTAACGTGACCCACAACATATGTTTGAAGTAAAAGTAACAAAAATATCACATATTTGCATCAGAAAAGAAGCCATTTTTGAGATGTGAAAAAATGCACTATGTCGCACGGGTGTGTTATCGTAATGAAAACCAAAAAAAAAAAAAAAAAAAGGAAAAAAAAGGCATAAGCTGGGAATCATAACCAAGCCCTAATTAGGAAATATCCCAGCTCACCAAACTGTTTGAAACACTGATAAGCAGTTATAAAAACACACAGGAGTTAAGCCGGAGCAAAACAAAATTTTAAGTGGTTGGCTGAAAATCACATATTTCTGAAAAGGTTTCCACTGATTTAAATTAAGCATTAGATTGCCCTGAAGCTTGATTTTACTGTAAAGTAATAGAAAAAGAATCGTGCATTTTACCGGGCATCTTAATTTATATATTTTTCCTTTGACGGGCCAATTATATATTCATCATTGCACTTCGTTTCGTTCAAATCAAAGTTTACTGGAAAAATGAAAAGTTTCTCTTCATTTAAAAGTCAATTTTAAAATTTATAAAGAACAAAGCTATTACAAAATCACTTAATGACATTTTATATTAACTGCAAGTTGATAAGCCCATTTTTCTGGCCGCCCATTTTCATAACTGCGCGTCTGCTCGCATGCTCTTGTAATGGGCACTTGAAAGAGTACTAAATTTATTAATCGAAAGTTTCTTCGTTTCCATTGTATTGTTCGTAATAATACATGCTATTATGAAAATACATGCAGTAATAATGACAATAATAACTCTTACCTCGCACAATGAATAATATTTTTCTTTTTTTTTTCTCTCGTTCGTGAAAAAACTTACACGCTCTGTGAGCCTGTGAGCATGCGTTATAATGATTTCCCCGGCGCGTCACGTCACGACCAAAAGATGTGAAAATAAGATCCAACAAAGCATATTTTTTTTTTTATAAGCACCATCTCATCAACTAGTATTCGTTTGGACGCAGGGTAGGTCAAACAGTGATTAGGCCAGCGACGTACGTTAGGATAAAACTCTAATTACCTTTTTCTGTTCGGCGCCGCCAATTTTTGTTTCTGCGAGCTTCGTGGGAAAGTTCTTTCTTTCTTTCTTTCTACTGATACTGCGATAGATCACATTTGACCTTTACTCGCAGGTGTACATAACATACACTCCATTCAAAACTTTCAAACTGGACAGATTTATATATAATTGGTATTTGACAAACAAACAGCGTAGACCCTGATCGTTAGCCGCACCTGCGCGCCTTCTGGATTTTTATCCCAGTTGGCACATGACGTTTAGGTAACGTTGTATCCACGTCGATGCGACGACGTTGCCCCGACATAATGTGCCCTTTGGTATTTGCGAGTGTTGTTTTAAAGCAGTAGCAGCAACAGCAATATATGGCCCCCGCCCATCGGGGCTTGAAGAAATAGATGGGCTGCAGGATGCTTCCACGCAGAGCTGAAACCGACCGTAAACGCGTACTGGTAAACCACTAAGAGGATCTAAGCCTTCCCAGGCAAAGCAGGGTGAGTCGGTCCGTCCATGTTTATAAACCCTATTGGTTTCATTGGGCGACAGGACTTGAGATGTCTTTCATTTCAATGTCGGGTAGAAGTCCCACAAAATTGGAAGCAACGTCTCCAAAATGACCTATACAGTGTTGATGGGGACGTTAAACTTCAAATCAAACAAACAAAGCAACAGCAATAATAATAATAATAATAATAGTATCGTTGTTGTTGTTTATTATGTCGAGATAACCAAATGTTGCTTGTCAGCCAGATTTCAACGTTGATTAAATAATAAGGACTTCAACGTTTAATCAGCAGAGCTAAATCAACTAAAGTACAACTTTGCGGAATCAGTTGTTTATATACAACAACATATCAACGTTGATTCAACGTTATACTGTCAAAGTTTAATCAGTGTTGATAAATCACCGTTGAACAGAGGTTGATATAAGGTTGATCAACCAATCAACCTAATTTCAACCGAAACTCAACGTTGACTCAACGTTGAGTGCCGGCTGGGTATCCTCGAAAACCTTATAATCCACAGACAGGTCCAAGATTCTATCCCAGTAATCCCTCTGGTAGTTATAGCCATACATTTAATCCTATACCAAAACTTTCTGGTGAAAATAAAAGCCAGAATCCTTCCAAACCTTCTGGTGGAAATAGAAGCCAGAATTTTTCCAAACCTTATGGTGAAAACAAAGACGAGAGTCCCTTATCTCAATCTCAAGTAGTTTGTAATTATTGTAAAAATACAGGTCATTTGATCTCTGAATGTTTAAAATTAAAGCGAAGAAAAGAACGAGAAAGACAAGATGAACTTAAGCCTACTGGCTTGACTTCTATAAGGACAAAACCACAGTCTTGTGTAAGGGAGGAAACTCTTTCTGATACCAAGTTATCTGAGACTAATTCAGTTTTGGAGATTTATGAACCATTCTTATTGGATGGTTTTGTGTCACAAAATGGTGACAGTCATGCCCATCCTACCCCTATCAAAATCTTACGAGATACCGGAGCTTCTCAATCTCTTATTCTTGCAGATAGTCTGTCTTTTTCTGAGAAGTCTTCTTAGGGCCAAAGTGTCCTTATTCAGGGTGTGGAATGTGGATTTGTTAATGTTCCGCTTCATAACGTTTATTTGTCATCAGACTTGGTATCCGGTTCAGTGGCTGTTGGTATTAGACCTTCTTTACCTTTTAAAGGTGTTCATTTATTGCTAGGCAATGACTTAGCCGGAGATAAGGTTGTGGTAAACCCACTTTTGACTTCTAATCATTGCACTGATCAACCACCTGATCCCATTGAGCAGGAAATTCCTGATCTTTATCCGTCCTGTGCAGTCACAAGGGCTATGGCACGTAAGGCCAAGTACACTGATGGAAAACAGGATTTTGATTTTACTGATACCTTTTTGGGTCAGTCTTTTAATGACGAGATAACAAGGTCTCTGTCTTCAAACCTGCCTGATAAGCAGACAGATTTTCATGAGAATAACTCATCTTTCGATCTAGGCCATGACAAAATGTCCGGGTCTCAACTAGCTATAGAACAGCACAAGGATCCTGAAATTTCGCCTTTATTTGAAAGGGCTTTAGATGAGCAGGAAGTATCTCAGGTCCCAGTCTGTTATTATGTCAAAAATGACATTCTTATGAGAAAATGGCGTCCACCAGACGTCTCAGCAGAAGACGAGTGGACTGTCAACCACCAGATAGTGGTTCAACGGGTTTACCGTCCCGAAATATTAAACTTGGCACATGAAACTCCCATGTCAGGACATTTAGGTGTGAATAAAACCTATCACAAGATTCTTAATCATTTTTACTGGCCTGGGTTAAAATCAGATGTTTCTCAGCATTGTAGGTGCTGCCATACATGCCAAATGGTAGGAAAACCCAATCAGACTATACCTAAGGCTCACTTGCAGCCTATACCTGCTTTTGATGAACCTTTCAGTCTAATAATTATAGACTGTGTGGGTCCCTTGCCCAGAACTAAGTCTGGCTATGAATATCTTTTGACTATTATGTGTGCTTCCACACGTTTTCCTGAAGCCATTCCACTGAGAAATAGCAAAACTAAGACAATCGTCAAGGCTTTAGTGAAGTTTTTCACCTTTGTTGGTCCTCCCAAATCTATTCAGTCAGACCAAGGCTTTAATTTTATGTCTGGAATATTTCAACAAGTTATGCATGAACTTAGCATTGTACAGTATAAGTCATCGGCCTATCATCCTGAAAGTCAAGGCGCCCTTGAAAGATTCCATCAAACGTTGAAAAACATGATAAGATCATATTGCTTTGACACAGAGAAGGATTGGGATGAAGGTATCCATCTTCTTTTATTTGCTGTTAGAGAATCTGTCCAAGAATCTCTTGGCTTCAGTCCATTTGAATTAGTATTTGGCCATACTGTTCGTGGTCCTTTGAAACTTCTCAAAGAGAAATTTCTCTCCAATGATGACACCTCCCTGAATTTACTTCAGTATGTGTCTGATTTCAAAACTAGACTTTCAAAAGCTTGTGAGGCTGCTCGGACCGATCTTTAGTCAGCCCAAAGGAAAATGAAACAGCTATATGACATAGGGACAAAAGAATGGAATTTTAAACCAGGTGATAAGGTACTAGCTCTTTTGCCTATTCCAGGAAAATCGTTGCAGGCCAGGTATTATGGTCCATACACTGTAGACAAAAAGATCAGTGACGTAAATTACATAATAAACACTCCTGGGAGGCGCAAGCTAAAGCAGCTGTGTCATATTAACATGCTTAAGGAATACATTGATAGGGACAATGCATCTTTAACATCAGTCAATCTAGTTAGCGCTGTTCCACTTAATTCATGTGACAATGACTGTGAGGATATTAATACAGTGAAATCTGATCCCACATCATCAAAACTTCAGAATTCTGACATTCTGAGAAATCTCGACCAGAAACTGTCACATCTAGAGCCAGATCAGCGGAATGAACTGAAACAGCTGATATTTGAATATGAACACTTATTTCCTGACATTCCAACACGGACAGACAAAATATTTCACGATGTGGACATAAATGGGTCTAAACCTGTAAAACAACACCCATACAGGATGAATCCTGTGAAACAAAAATATCTTAAAGAAGAAGTTCAGTATCTATTAGACAATGACTTTATTGAACCAAGCCAAAGTGAGTGGAGTTCTCCTTGTATTCTTGTACCAAAACCTGATGGGACATATCGTATGTGTACAGATTTTAGGAAAGTTAATTCCTTAAGTAAAACAGATAGCTTTCCTATTCCAAGAATTGATGACTGCATTGATAACATCGGGAATGCCAAATACATAACGAAATTCGACCTTCTGAAAGGATTTTGGCAAATTCCACTCACAGATAGAGCAAAGGAGGTTTTGGCATTCACAACACCAGACGGATTATTTAACTATAAAGTCATGCCATTTGGAACGAAAAACTCTCCGGCAACATTTCAGCGCTTAATAAACATGGTAATTGCGGGGCTGGAAGGCTGCAGTACTTATATCGATGATGCTATCATATACTACGACCAGTGGAATCAACATCTTGGGACTATTCGAGCATTCTTTGATAGACTGAGTAATGCTAATTTGACAATCAATCTTGCTAAAAGTGAATTCTGCCATGCAAGTTTGACATTTCTAGGTCATATTGTAGGTCAAGGTCATGTGAAACCCATTGATGCTAAAGTTGAGGCTATCTCAAATTTTTCCGTACCCACGTGCAAAAGACAGCTGATGCGATTTCTTGGTATGGCTGGTTATTACAGAAAGTTCTGTAATAATTTCTCTGTCATTGCTGAGCCTTTGACAAATTTGCTCAGCAAAAGAACAAAATTCCACTGGAATGCAATATGCCAAAATGCTTTTGATAAACTTAAAGCCATACTCAAGAGTGAACCAGTTCTCTTAGCACCAAACTTTGAAAATGAGTTTAAGCTAGCTGTAGATGCTAGTGACGTAGGTGCAGGTAGTGTTTTGTTGCAGGAAGATGAAAATGGTGTGGATCATCCAGTTTGCTACTTTTCCAAAAAGTTTAATAAGCATCAGAGAAATTACTCTACCATAGAGAAAGAGTGCTTGCTCTTGCTCTGCAACATTTCGAAGTTTATCTTACCCCTACTACTGCACCGATTGTTGTTTTCAGTGATCACAATCCACTGACTTCCATACATAAAATGAAAAAAAAACAAAAATCAGCGGTTGCTCAGGTGGAGTCTTATGCTACAAGAGTATAATTTAGACATAAGACATATCAGAGGGAGAGATAAAATTATCCCTGATGCCCTTTCAAGAGCTTGAGCAGTGTCAGGAGTTGTGTTTTTCTTTCCTACTAAAGTGGATTGTAGATACATGTAATTTTATATGCTATGCTCAATATTTTATCATTCTTAAAGCAAAAAAAAAAGCTTTATTACATAAATCTTTCTTTTCCTCGAAGAGGGGGAGTGTTATGCATAAGAATTTATTTTTCTGATTCCCACTTTCACCCCACTGTTGACCTAATAGTGCTATAAATATCTTGTTAATCTTCTTATAGAAGATTCTGGAAAACTGAGTCACAGATTAATTTCATTTTTGTAAACAACATGTTTACAAGGAAAAGTACTTCAGAACCTTCCAGAAAGTTCAGGCATTATTTTTAGAAAATTACATTATCTTATTCCACAGCCCTGTGGAACATTCTAGAGAAATCTTAGGGTCTATAAAAGGGCTTGATTTTTCTCATTGAGTCTGACTTTGGAGTTTCAAGTTTGGGCTTAGAAGAAAAGTTATTTCTAAATTCTGTGTTGGATTGTTAAAGGATATTACTTTTCATTTTGGACTGTGAATTCTGTGGGATCAAGGAAAACAGATTCATTCAGGATATTTCAAAACAGAGCTAAGTACATTTAATTTTCTTACTTCTACAGGTTAAAGTTAACTTGTAAATAAATTTTGTTAAATTTTTCCAAAAGGCGTGTTTGCTTTTTCTTTCTGCCACGCCTGGCTCGTAACACAGTCGAAAAGATTAAAGTAGTTTAACGAGCCTTTGATTGCGACTTGATTGTAATCCAGTAACCGATTTTCAAGAGGATGACAAATTGCATATAGAGTCATAAACACCACATTCCACTGCAAGTTAAGCTGTCTTGATCATAACTAAATTGTCGCAAATAGATAGATCATTAAGAAAACACGCCTATACAAATACATTTTAATCTTTATCGCCGAAAAAAAGAAAATTATAAGATGAAAAATTGTTTTTTTTTTCTTATTTCTGCTCAAAATATAGGTTGTTGGTACTCGTTAGAACCGCCTCATCGAGGCCCTGTAAACCCCAATTTTACTATATAAAAGTGGGGTTCAAGGGGGTCAAAATTATAAAGGCGTGTTTTCGTGATGTTAACTATTTTGATCAAGGAACGCTTTGGTGCAGTGGTAGCGCATTGGATTTGTGATCGAGAGGTTGCGGGTTCGAGCCTCACGCTGACCAAAGTGTTGTGTCCTTGAGCAAGACACTTCATCCACATTGCTTATAGTTGGCCATCCAAACCACAAAAAAAACTTCTGATGGCAAAATTGAGTAGAGTATGGCATCCATGCTAATTGTGTTCTTTAGTGTGTTGCAAAAGTGATAGGGGTGGATGCCACTTCTGAAAATGCCCCTGAGCCTTAGAATTAGGTCAAAGGTCAAATGAGTGCAAAAATACAATAAAATATGTACATACTGGCATTTGTACCCTCTCTCTGTCTAAGCAGACCAAATAAAGTTCATTAAAACACCAGCAATGTACTTAGGACATATTATTTTTGCATCATATGTGAGAAAAAAGTTGTACCAGATTTGACTAAGGTCAAAGGTCATTAAAGTACAAATTTTCTTTAAATATGCATCAATATTTATTGTACAAAGGGATAATTAGTATGTCAACTGAAACAAAGTCAAATGAGTTGCCATTTCTTTATCTATGAAGCATAAAACCCACACATTTTACTCACAGCATAATGGCCAACCTAATCAGCCTTAGGTCAAAGGTCATTTAAGTACATATTTGGCAAAATATGCTTAGTTTGCAAAATAGGTTGATTATTCACATGTCATCCATTATTATATGTAACATTCCAAATCGTCTGAGTTCTAACTAATCGTCACAATGATATATCAAGGATATAGTGTATGATGAAAATATATCTTATAATAACACAAGTGGGTCATCATCAAAGGTCATGTGCAGTTACTGTAAAACACATATTTTTGGCGGTCATTTTATTTTGGCCCTATTTGCGGTCAAGGAAAAAAAACGTCAAAATAAAAATCCGCCAATATAGCTCAAAGCGTGCGAGAGAAGAAACTTTATTCTACACATCACAATCATGATGTGTCAGTCAGTCATAGGCATCATCGGTGACAAACGAAAACATGTATCTACTTCTTTAGAAGTCGAAATAAAGAAAGACAATGTTCTAGTCATAAGACAGCTCAAAACGGCTGAATGAAAACAAACACACCTTGAGAGTTATTGTGAAAATTATGGATATAATTGGTAACTGATTGATGGCTTTAACTGGGAGCTCAATAGGATGGGTAAACCAATCAGATAAGAGGAAAGTGACACACCTCCAGACAGACATTTGTATTATCAAGGTAGCACATTGGCTTAATCATGAAGTGAACCCAAAAATAACTAATTAATGCAGTTTCCGCATGACGCTGTTGACGATCAACTCGGATGATTTTTTTTGTCATCCTACACGGCTTTGGAGATTTGACCGATTTCTTTTCTTCAGAAATCAAAAATCTGCTAAAATACAAATCAGTAAAAAAGGGCTAATCATAAAAACCGCCAAATTTGCTGCCGCTAAATTTAAGTGTTTAACAGTATTCAAACTTTGTATTTTACAATATGCCACTTCATTTTAAGAGCTACAATGTACAGGGTAACTGCTAATTGTGACAATGCTTATCATATGTATTCACGTTTGCGCCCATATGATTAATGTTTTTTACTTTAACATTGACACGTCTATGCAATGCAAACCAAACAGGGGTTTCTCCAATATCATTGATACGAGATTTCTTCCGCATGATATTGTCATATATAAATAGTAAGCCATTTCAACTTCACTGTATGCCCGAGCTGTCAGTGACTACTGGATAAATTAAATAGTACAAAAAGCGGGTAACTCTAGTTGCTAGTCAAATGGATTGCTAGAATGCATGAACATGTAATAATCTGGCAGCCATCTTGGATGTCATCTTCAACAGTTTTCTTGTATCTCAATACATATTTTTAGGTAAGCACAAGTTAGCCATTTTCAAAAATGTGTTTATCATGGAAACTGTTTAAGATATATCTGAATTTACATTCAGGGCATTCCATAGCAATTATTTGTCACTCAGCCACCAAGTTTGCTGTATGTGTTACAGAAGGCCAAGACAGACTTCCTACGTTATACCGGTTACCTAAACTTCATAAAAGACCATGTTTTCGTGCTTCAAGTCTGTCTATTTATGATTTTGCCACCCTTTACACAACACTTCCTCATAATCTTTTAAAAGAAAAACTTAACGATTGAATTGAATGGACATTTTATAAGGACGTCTCCCTCTATCGTACATGTAATGTAAGAAATGCTCTTTTCACTTCTGAAGAGCATAAAATTATAATATATGGCCATGTGTGAAAGTGTGTGAAGCTCTCACCTTTCTATTTGACAACATTTACATAAGATTTGGTACAAAGTTATTTAGACAAGTTGTGGGTATTGCGATGAGTACCCGCACCCCTTGTGGCGAATCTGTTCTTGTTTTTATGCACCCGAAGGAGGGCATATACTTTTTGCACTGTCCGTTTGTGCGTTTGTAAGTCCGCATTTTCTTCGGGGGCATTGCTCTCTTATAATGACAGCTCTTGCTTTTTATAAAAGAGACTTCATGGTGTCTCTTTCCGTTGAAAACCAATCTGAAAACATTGAAGCCTTTAGCTCGACTTCTAGATATTTGTATAATTTATTAAATATTGACAATACCTACTATTTCGACGGTTTGATCAGCTCCCCCTCCCCACCAGAACTTCAGTTAAAAAAGCAAATTCTTCTGATACCGAGGCACCGTTTTTAGATTTACATCTGTCTGTTGTAGATAGGTTTGTTTCCTGCAAAACTAATGATAAACGCGATGATTTTGATTTTGAGATTGTAAATTTTCCTTTCCTTTCCTTTCATCTTGTGGCATCCTATGGCGTTTATATTCCGCAAATAAATTCGATTTGCTAGTGTCTAGTCATGTAACTGACTTCAACAATTGTAATAAATTGTTAACTGCAACACTTCTTAATCAGGGCTATCGGTATCATAAACTACGTTAAGACTTTTCAAAATTTTATAGACGTCATTCCGATTTAATTTCATAATTCAGTGTTGGGCTAAATTCTCCTCTGCCAAAGGCCTATTGGAACCCGCATCTGATGAAAAATTAATATATAAATTCAGAAAAATATATAATTGCAATGACTTCAGCATGCAATTTCGTAAACTAATTCTTCGACATGAAAAGATTGGGTACAACATAAATGTTATACGAGAGACTACATGCATGGGAGTTAACCAAATCACGGTTAACAACGTTGCTTCCCTCTTTAATTGCACGCCGTTGAGTCAGGTCAGCCTCAGATTCTCTGACGGTTCCAGCGTAAAGGCCTTTTGATAAATTAGAGAAAATTTAATTTATGTAGTGTTGGTTTGTGCCTGATTCTCTGTCTCTGTTCGGTCCCATCAGAGTCCAATTGTTGGTTTCCTTTTGCTCTGGGTTTTTTGCTGTCAAGTCCTCACAGCTTCATCCCTGTGAATGTTTGATTATTGTGTTGTCGGAGATGTTGCACTGATGTGTGAGGAGGACTTCGTGCGGACTGAACAAATTATATGTCTAAATCGCGACGGAAGTAAGGGCGAGGAATGCAGCTGCGTAAAATCAGAAATCAGTTAAGCTTACCCCCCTCCCCCCCTACACCCCACTCCCCCCCCACCCACCTAATGGAATTCGTTTCACTGACAGTTCCCAGGCGGCTCTTCTGTCACGGTTTATTTTTGTTATGGTTGGTCTTTGAGTGTGTGTGTTGCTTAAATTATTTTGTTTTGGATAGCCAATTGGCCATTTTGTGGGAAAGTAACTGTCCTTTTGGCTATCTGCTATTGATGTTTCCATTAGGGTCTAGTTATTTCATGTTTGTGTTTGTTTTCCTTTGGTGTCACTGGTGGGAGCTGGGAGTTAATTGTATCGATTCCTGTTCATTGCCTTCACTTCTGTTTTTAGAACAGAAGTCAATAACTGTCTGACAGCCATCTTGGATGCCAACTTAAGGAATTTAAATCTGTCTTCTTTCTTATGAATGTTTTCATTGCTCTTAAAGGAACTCATTTTTTATTTTTATTTGCCTTCCCTGCAGCTGGTGTTGTGCCGTGTGGCGGCCGTAAAACGTCTCCCCGTACATCAACCATAGTGCAGTTTATATTTTACTTTTGGTCCTTTGAGATCAGCGTGAATATTCTGAGAAATCGGAAATAAATCATTGGTTTAGACTCATATTCTAGACAGGTTTTTAATTATTTGGACCCCATTTTGATTTATATCAGTCTTTGTATCGACTGCCTATTCGAAATTCGCAAAATTGCAGTATGTTTCCTCTGGCTTTCTTTGCCGGATCATTACAGGGTCACTGATGAGGCTTTATTAGCCGAAACTACGTAGTATGACCCATCTTCTTTCTTATGAATGTTTTCATTGCTCTTAAAGGAACTCATTTTTTATTTTTATTTGACAATCAAATACATGTAACAAATGTATTTTTTAATATTTTGATAATAATTACTGGTCATCAACACATCCTTATGCTAAATATGACAAAAATTTATTAGAAAACATCCATTTTCAAGAGTTTTGTACTTAAATAAACCCTGACCTATAAGACTGACATACTTTGAGGGTACATGTAAAATATTTTTCCATTTTCCACTGCATCTGAGTAGTTTTATGGTGATTTAAGCAAGCAATATCCCTATTTTTGTTAAACGAGAGTTATGAGTAGTTTCATGTTTATTTTGCACTCATTTGACCTTTGACCTACTTCTGAGCCCCAGACGCATTTCCATACGTGGCATCCACCCCTATGATTATTGACACACATCAAGGATTACATTTAGCATGGGTGCCATACTGTACTCAATTTTGCCATCAAAAGTAAAAATATCAATCGTTTTGTGGATTGGATGGCATTAGAAAACATCCATTTTTTAAGAGTTTTGTACTTAAATCACCCCTGACCTATAAGACTGACATACTTTGAGGGTACATTTAAAATAATTTCCCATTGTTCACTGCACCTGAGTAGTTTTATGGTGATTTTAAGAAAGCAATGTCCCCAAATTTTTGTTAAAAGAGAGTTATGAGTAGTTTCATGATTTTTTTTTTTTTGCACTCATTTGACCTTTGACCTTTGACCTACTTCTGAGCCTCAGACGCATTTCCAGACGTGGTATCCACCCCTATGTTTGTTGCCACACATCAAGGATTACATTTAGCATGGGTGCCATACTCTACTCAATTTTGTCATCAAAAGTAAAAATATCAATCTTTTGGGGGATTGGATGGCATTAGAAAACATCCATTTTTCAAGAGTTTTGTACTTAAGTCACCCCGGACCTATAATACTGACAAACTTTGAGGGTACATTTAAAATAATTTCCCATTATTCACTGCACCTGAGTAGTTTTATGGTGATTTTAAGCAAGCAATATCCCCAAATGTTTGTTAAAAGAGAGTTATGAGTAGTTTCATGTTTATTTTGCACTTATTTGACCTTTGACCTGCTTCTGAGCCTCAGACGCATTTCAAGACGTGGCATCCACGCCTATGATTGTTGACAAACATCAAGGATTACATTTAGCATGGGTGCCATACTCTACTCAATTTTGACATCAAAAGTAAAAATATCAATCTTTTTGGGGATTGGATGGCCAACTATTAAAAAGAAAAAGAAAAAAAGTACTGGTTATCACCCAGGAACCTGTCCGTAATGCTCAGATGTGAGCGAGTAGCAGCAATAGGAGAGAAAAAAAAAAGAAGAAAGAAAGCCTTCAATTTGACAACCGCCGAAAAAAGAGAATAATTTGAGATGAAAAATTGTGATTTCTGAGACGATTTCCGTTAATCAGACTCACATTGCGCAAATTTCTGTACATTTCGGTCTTATCATGTTCCGGATGGCCATCTCGCGAGATTTGTACGAGAGAACCTTCCTTCTTCATCAGTGCACCTTTGTTTTTAGTTTTATTTGTTATTTTTATAACATTTGCAAAATTTAAACACATGTTGTTTCATTATATAGATAGACTGATAGCTGTCAAATAGTGCTTTGAACTGTTGCAATTAATCGGTAAAATGTGAAGATAATTTTTGGATATATCTCTGCCCTCCTCAGCCGTTTGAAGCTGGGTGGGGGACTGGGGGAAATAAGAAACCTGAGAAAAATATGGGGAATACAGAAAGTGTGACACAAACACAAAAACATCACGAGCTGAGGAACACCAGCATGCCGATCCGTCTACCAATGCCTGATCCCAGTGAGCTGGACAGGAGGTTTATGAAAGTTTTGGTAAGTTACATCTTGGTATTGATCTTTTTAGGAAGTGGCTAGCCGTCCGGTACCGGACGACCAGCCTACGAGTCTGCTCGTCCGGTACCGGACGACCAGACTCGTTTATACAGGTATGCGATCCAAATAACATTACCCACTTAATGATGCAATAATAATACTGCTAATTTACTATAACTGTATTCTTATCACCTGTTTGTCGCCATTTTTACACTAAATTTCTGCAAGGGAAATAATTGTAATTGGAATCAAGACAGTTCCCCGACAAGACAGTTCCCCGACACGGTTTCTGGAGACAGTTCCCCGACACATTTGAAGACAGTTCCCCGACACTTTTGAAGACAGTTCCCCGACACTTTTGTTCAAAGTCAAATGACCTGTGACTGATCATGATGATTATCATAATTGATAGTTGTTATGTGTTCATCAATATTCTGAAGCCAATTCACCGACAGACGTTTAGAAATATTAAATTGTGGGTTCATAGACATTTTTGAAGACAGTTCCCCGATGTAAAATAAAAGATTATACTTGATACCATTATCAATAAGTTTAATGAATACACCTGAAATTAAGCGAACTAGCATGTTCAGTTAATGAACATGCACACATTTAAACAAAACAAAAATGTCTTCTAGGAAACGCAATAGTATATTTCTAATTGCAATTTTTCCATAAAGATGAGTTCAAAGTTTTTGTTTTAAATAAATATTATTAAAGTATAAGAATATGAAATAGATATCTACTCAATGTTGAGTTCGACTGGGACCCAGACCACCTGTCTGATGAACCACCAGTGGAAGGGCCACCCATCCCAATCACTATTGATATGGTTAAGAAGGCTATCTCTCAGATGAAGACTGGCAAAGCACCTGGTCCCTCTGGCATAGTGGTGGAGATGATAAGAGCTGCAGGTGATGCGGGTGCCTCGATGATCCGTGACCTTGCAGCTGCAATCATCCGTGATGGGAAGGTACCTTCTGACTGGGAACAGAGTTTCATTGTCTGTCTCTACAAGGGCAAGGGCGATGCATTGGAACGGGGCAACTACCGTGGTCTCAAGCTGACAGAACAGGTCATGAAAGTCCTGGAAAGGATTGTGGATGGCCTCATTAGGCAGTTGGTGTCCATCGACGATTCCCAGTTTGGCTTCGTCCCAGGAAGAGGCACAACAGATGCAATTTTTGTTGTCCGACAGCTGCAAGAGAAGTATCTGGCGGCCAACAAGAGACTCTACATGGCTTTTGTAGACCTGGAGAAGGCATTTGATCGAGTGCCTAGGAAAGTCATCTGGTGGGCACTAAGAAAACTTGGAGTGGACGAGTGGATTGTGAAACTGGTCCAAGGGATGTACGCAAATGCTCGGAGCCGTGTCCGCGTTGGTGATGGTTACAGTGAAGAATTCGAGGTGAAGGTGGGTGTTCATCAAGGCTCTGTTCTCAGCCCACTGCTTTTCATCATTGTGCTTGAAGCCTTGTCATGCGAGTTCCGCTCTGGAGTCCCCTGGGAGGACCTGTATGCTGATGACCTTGTCATCATAGCTGAATCCCTTGAGGAATGTGTCAGGAGGCTCTTAACTTGGAAAGACGCAATGGAGGCGAAAGGGCTGAGAGTGAATGCAGGAAAGACAAAGATCATGATCTGTGGTACAGGTCTGGACCTCTTGCAGAGTACAGGCCAGTTCCCATGCGCTGTATGTCGCACTGG
This sequence comes from Lucinisca nassula, assembly GCA_963580285.1. NCBI lineage: Eukaryota > Metazoa > Mollusca > Bivalvia > Lucinida > Lucinidae > Lucinisca > Lucinisca nassula. Next base: position 31,765,601 of record OY757025.1, on the reverse strand, counting down.
AGTGGGCAGCAACAGTATCTTTTGTAATGGCTGCAAGTTCTGGGTGCACAAGAAATGCAGTGGGCTCAAACGCTTGATAGAGGACCCTGAGTACAGGTGTACACGGTGCCAAGGAACTGCACGCCCCTTAGATGGCAGACCACAGAGGGAAGTTCAAGTCGGATCAGACAAGCTGGAGGTTGTAGCTTCCTTCTGCTACCTAGGTGATATGCTCTCTGCAGGGGGTGGTTGCGACCTTTCAACTACATCACGTGTGAAAACAGCCTGGAAGAAATTCAAGGAGTTGCTACCAGTTCTCTCTTCCCGCCACCTCTCGTTCAAGACACGTGGCCGTGTGTATAGCTCTTGTGTGCGGAGCGCAATGCTCCATGCCAGTGAGACATGGCCATTGACAAAGCCAAACCTCCAACGTCTACAGCGAAATGACAGGGCAATGATCAGACAGATCTGCAATGTCAAGCCACAGGACACTGTCAACATCAGGTCCAGTGAGTTACTTGAGCGTCTTGGCATTGAGGACCTGGACCTCATCCTGAAAGAGAGAAGACTTCGCTGGTATGGACATGTGGAACGCTCCAACGGTGCAATCAAGACTGCCTGTGACATACAGGTAAGTGGAAAGCGGGGGCCAGGCAGGCCCAAGATGACCTGGAAGCAACTAACAGAAAGAGATTGCAGAGAATGGAAGCTCTCTGCTATCGATCCTCATGATAGACAAGCCTGGAGATCTGGTGTAAGATCTGCCATGCGTGCAGCAAGCCAGCTACCTGGAAGGGGGCCCACTTATGTGGACGTTGCCCCTGTACCTGCACGTTAATCAAAAATCCGTTGATGATGATGATGATATCTAACGCTGTTATGCGAACAATAATGATAATTATTCGAATTGTCTTGAAATCAATGAGGAAATTTCAGGCAACTCATAAATGTAGTTGCTATAGCAAGAAACGTCCAAATTATAACTAATATATCGCAGAGCTCTCACTAGGATTTTGAAAACAGGATTCCAGGAATCCTTCCTTGTAAAAAGTTGGATTCACAGATAAAAAAGTTGGATTCCCACATAAAAAAGTTGGAGTTCTGATCTTGATCGCGCATAGAACATAGACAAAAACTTCTTATTATCAGGCTACACGTCCATATGAAAAACTGTATACTTTCATGGCTCCCAAACTCTTTTTTTTTTTTTAAAATGCATTTAATAACTTCGTCACAAACATGTAGATTGTGGGTATACTAGTTAGAAATATTTCACTGATGTGTCTATCCCCCCCCCCCCCCCCCCCCCCCAAATGCAGTTGCTCAGATTTATTCTCACACTTCTAGTCAAATAATGCCACATCATAAAAATAAAAATCAGAAAAGCAGCATTCTATTTAGCTATAGTTGTGCTTTCAAATTCGGACGTGTATGTACGTGACAGTAGCTCAATTATTTTTAATTGGTGTAAACAAATACGTAGGGGAAGCATCCTAACCACGTCTGACTTCCCCTAATTGTTAAAAATGATTGTATTTTGAAGAAATACATACATTTTTGTCACCAGTAACAGTCTCCGCGAAAACCGTCGGTCCGTCGGACAAAACCGGCAATTTCCGAAAATGACCGGCATTTTCTGACAGTTTCCCGGACCACGGGTCCGGCAGTTTCGGTCCGTCTCGGTACTTTGCGGGTAGCCATTTCGGTCCATTCCAATCAAAGTATCGAATCATTTACTACCTGTTTTTCTGCTGCGTTAAGCCTTCAATTTTCCGTAAAACCCGAGATAGTAGAGAAGTCGTAGCAACTCGTCTAAGTAGCAATTAAATAATTTTCACATTGATTGCGGATTAAATTTTATGACTGGTGAATAAACGAAAATTAGAGACATAACTTGACCATATTTTCACACCTTATCGACAATAACCGCAGGTGGCAATTATATGACAGGGATTAACAATAGTGTCATAATTGAACCGTTATAAATCATCAAACAGTGTATATCCAAATCAGACGTCTGCGGTATCTTTCTGAGGTGTCTGATCTGGGACTGCACTGTTTGCCAATGTCCCCAAAAAAGGGCCGCGGGCACATGTGGGTTAAGAAATAAATAACAATGGTAAATACAGGTAAAGTTTTTTCAACATTTTAATGTAAAATACATGCTTTCTGGTGAAACTCGCACGCACGTGCATTTTCCCGCCTTTTGAAGTAACTGCAGGACTTCGGTTAGGCGGACGTACGGCGTATATTTCGTCCTGAAATCGCTTCCGGACGCCCAAATTAAACATCAAAGGCGTCCCGCGGACTCCCGAAAATTTCTCTGTACGGCCAAAAATATTTACCGAGACGTATAAACCCGCCCACTTTTAGCGGTTTGTAAAAAGTTTGCTCCGCCTTCTTAGCTGAAACCGCTTTCTGTGTTTATTGAGTACTAAGGACGTCCCCATTTTCATCTGCGCGGTATTATATTGACAGTCAGAATCACGTGCGTCGGCACACCTTTGATCGTCATCGGTGTGTGAAAAACATGTCGAGGTGATTGCTCGGTGTTTGCATATAATTTAAGGGATTAGTAGTTGAGGATAAACTAATTATCTCATTGACGATAAATGTTTTTTTTAATCCTGTAAACTTGTTACTGTTTAAATTAAAGCGGGTCGTAATTAAGGTGTTTGCTAGTGAGATTATCATTAGCGATGCAAAGTGTGACAATAGTTTCAAAGATAGATACGTTTTTTTTTTTCTTGAGTAAATAGCGGGTGTTCACTAGGTGAAATGACGAAAATAATTTATAAAATCCCAAAATGTCGCTGCGATCGACGTTTGATTTTGGCGCCTTGAAAATACGTAAAACCGGCGAATGTGACCAGGCCGGTTCGTCAGGGTCCGAGCTGCAGTCTGATCTGTCTGTTAACCAAAAAGCCAAAAAAAAACAAACAAAAAAACTACTGCTGACTCGTCCAAGTCTGCTCCAATTGACCAAAGTTGTACATGTTTCTGCCTGTTTGCCTGAAAAGTAGAAGTAAAACAAAGATCAGGAATTGATACAATTAACTTACTCCATCCATAAAAGACACCAAAGGGAAAGAAATACAAACATTAAGCGACCAGACCACAATGGAAACCTAAACAAAGGAAGGCCATATGGACAGTTACTTTCCCACAAAATGGCCATATGGCCATCCAAAATTAAAAGACACAAGTGATACACACAGTAAGTAACAAACAACAACATAAATAAATCGCCACAGAAGAGCCGCCTTGGAACGGTCAGTGGAAGATCTCCACTGGGGGGCTTAAATCGATTTTACGTGGCCACAATCCTCGCCCTTACTTCCGTCGCGATTCAGACAAACAATTTGTTCAGTCCGCATGAAGGCCTCCTTGTTTTTTTTTGCTTTTTGGTTAACAGACAGATCAGACTGCAGCTCGGAATCTAACGAACCGGCCTGGTCACATTCGCCGGCATGAAGCAGTTCTGAGTGTTTAGAGTACAATGAAGACTCGAAGCGTATGTTTTGCAAAGTTTGGCAAAGATCTTTTACAAAATATTTTTCTTTATTTCTTTTTAATCCATATATGACAATGGGTGTCAGGTTTGTTCTATTGTTATCTACAATGTACACAGATCAGGCGCTATGTTTTGTGGCGTCTGATCTGGGTCTACATGGCCTATTTATTTCGTGATGCACATGCTGTCACCAAGCAGAATCGTCCACTCAGTGAGTGAAATAAATAAAAACTAAAATCAACATAGATGTTATTTATTTACTGCATCACATTGCATTGGCATGAAATATAACTAATAAATTTGGCCGCCTTTAAGCAAACCGATTAATATTGGTTAGAAGTTTATTTTGGTCCTGCAGATTTCTGCTCGGTCCTGCAAAATATTTCTGTCTGTCTGACCAGTGTCCTGTGACACTTCAAAAGATTTCGCGGAGCCTGCAGTAAACGTCGAAACACACTTTGACCGAGTGATAAAAAGTACGATCGTGTAGTCGCGAAAATACATGACATTGGTAATTCGTCAATTATATCGTCTTCGCCGTAACCCTGGTTTAACTAAATGTAATATTTTATCGACTCATGCTAATCCGTTGATGATATTAGCTTACATCAATTAGTAAACTAATTAATTGTAATCCGTATTAACACAGGGATTAGCGCGGCGAGATTAAACAGGTACAATCATTTTTAACACGTGCCGCAAACCGACCTCTTTCCAATATCGTCTCTCCCACTGACAGATGCAAAAATACCTGTCAATATAGGTCACGCCTACTGATTTGTAGCACGTGCGCTTTCAACATAAAAAGCGGCGCGGCATTTGATCTTTTATTGGTATTGCATAAGCGGCCTAAATTAGCTTCTGAATTTACCGCTACTGTAATTTTGGACGCGTGTCGCAATAAAAACATGCGTACACAAGAATCGCCGGTTGTGAATTTTACGCGTACAACGGCAAAAGTTGGCGTAAAATACGCAGAATCCTGCGTTTCCGAGAGCTCTGTATCGTATCCCTAACTGCCAATTAGGTCATTAAGGCTATGAACAATAGTGTCGGGGAACTGTCTTCAAAAGTGTCTGGGAACTAATTGCCAATTATAATTATCAGTCACAGGTCATTTAACTATGAACAATAGTGTCGGGGAACTGTCTTCAAAAGTGTCGGGGAACTGTCTTCAAATGTGTCGGGGAACTGTCTTCAAAAACCGTGTCGGGGAACTGTCTTGTTCCCATTGTAATTGACCCTGACTGCAATAGACTGTTGTACTTAAAGCTTTTTCCGGACACTGTGACAGTTATTATTATTATGTCAATGTTATTATTTCTATCTTTACATAATTATTGTTATTATTAAAATCTGCAAATGTGTCCGATGTTGGGCTTGTTATTAATCGTGATAGTTTAACATTAAATTGAGGTGCATTTTTACTTTCCCACAAAATGCCCATATGGCCATCCAAAATTAAAAGACACAAGTGATACACACAGTTAATAACAAACAACAACATAAATAAATCGCCACACAAAATCTATGTCAGGGAATCGGCCGATTCGCCCCCGTCAATTTCGGACGCTCGAAAAAAATATGCCGGTTCGCCCCAGTAAATTTTGGATGCGCGGAAGCTCTACTAAGCGACGGATTCAAGTCTGTGGCTTGTCCCAAATCTATTTCATATTTTTATGTGTCTTTGCCCGTCTTTGCGTGCATTTCAAACTTAAAAAAAAAAATCTGTTTATGATTCATTTATATCTATTTCATATCTGCCTATTTATTTATTGCATTTATGCGTGTCTTTGCATTCTATTTGGTGTCAGCATATCTTGACTTATTGTTTGTGTCATTGCTTATCCCGTTATATCTCATCCTCATAGTCTTTGCACACTTTCATGATGGTGACTATGCATTATGGGGGTTTGTGGGTCTAGGATGGGGACTTTCACTATATTTTTATGTGTCTTTGCCCAATTTAAATGTCTTTGCCCGGCTTTCCCCGTCTTTGCGGTGTTTAGGTAGACCCTGTTGACGGGAATGTTAAAGCTTAGCCAATTCAAACAAACAAACAAAACCACAATTACTTGGTTACTGTGTAGGCTTTCATCCTTCAAAACTGGAGTGTATGTAATATTAACTGAGTCCTCTTTTTGGAGTTAAGGCGAAATTGGAAGGAAGAAAGTAAGTCAGCAAAGACGGATCCAATGTTTTGACACATTACCTTGTTTACATCATTGCACGAAGTAACTTTCTCAGTGGATTACCATCTTTCATTCGCCACCGCCCATCGGGGCTTGAAGAAGTAGATGGGCTGCATGATGCTTTCACGCAGAGCTGAATCCGACCATACACAAGTACTTGTAAACAGCTTTAACCCTTGTCCTGCTGAATATTTATATATGCCACACCCACTACTGATTATCAACCAATCAGATTACTTGATGCAAATTATTGCAACAAATTCACAATCTGAATGGCAAACAATGTAGATCCTGATCAGATGGCTTCGTCAGAAGCCATCTGATCTGGATCTACATTGTTTCAAAGATAAGGCATATCCGGGATTTATAGCAGGACAAGGGTTAATAGAGGATCCAAGCCTGTCCAGGCAAAGCAGTGCAAGTCGGACCGTCCGTGCTAATAAACCCTTTTGGTTTCGTTGGGCGATCAGAATTGTTACTGGTGACACGTCAAATGACATTCATACACCGGGCAATAGGGCTTGAGATGTCATTTGATATCAGTTAGGTAAAAAGTCCCTAAAATTGGAAGCAAAATCTCCAAAATGACGTGTTTACAGGGACGTTAAACCTCAAATCAAACGAAACCATCTTTCATGGTTGGCAGAAAGCTTCTGGTTCCATTTAAACACATTGTTAGTGGGGGTTCCATTTAGGGCTTATTTATCGAATTACACTTTAAATGAGTAGGTAAACATATTTTAGAGTTTATTCACACATTTTTTGCTTTTGGTCATTCGTTTTGCGCATTTTATCGTAAAAATAATTAAGACCCGTCTTGTTAACTGCATAAATATGACTGGTAAATTTCATCATAACATCCTCAAGTCTTCTAGAAATCATCAATTACAAGATAAGACTATTATTAAATTTTAAAGGTCAATTTTGTCTTTTCAAATCCACATGAAAGGCAAGTTCACAGAAAATAATAGCCTATTTACAATGATGAAAAAAAATTTGCCAGCCACCGGTAAGTCCTGGCAAATTTTAAGACTGAGCGATGACCTAGTGCTTGTATGTGTCTATTATTGATGATCATGGGTTGTCAAAGGAAAATGAGTGTACAGGGCCTGACAAATCCAAAAATTTTCCACTTGCCCACCCCGGGCAAGTAAAATATTTTTGCACTTGCCCAGCTCAAAATCCTACTTGCCCAGGATTTTGAAACTCAAAGTGGGGTTGGATGTGGGGGGGGGGGGATAATTGTGACGATGATGATGACCAACATTTATAAATATAATCCAAGGTTTCTGTCAAGTTTCAAGCACAACCACTTTCCATTAGGGTCTAGTTATTTCATGTTAGTGTTTATTTCCCTTTGGTGTCTCTAATGGGAGCTCAAGGTTAATTGTATCGATTCCTGATCATTGCGTTCACTTCTATTTATTTCCCTGTGTGCGGTTATACGGTAGAAAATACTGATGTTGTCACAGCCAATAACGGTACCTTTCAAGTTAATTGCTGACATAATACCTTAACCGATTAGCAGTTTAAGATACTGTTATATAAACTTATTTAGCTTGACACGCACGATAAACACGAGCTGCAGCCGATATAGATCTACTCTAACGATCAGACGTGTCAGGGCAGCGAGATAAAAGATTAAAAGAATGCAGTTTATTTAGCTTGGATTTAATGATCCAACCAGACTACGAGAACCCACTTTATCACAAACGAACCCAAACGTTCACACCCACCATACAAGCAAGTTCAATGCGATCATCATTTCCGCCATCCAAATCGTCGTCCACAAACCATCACTCCCATTTTTCTGCACGCGATCGGTAAATGACGTCATCCGACCCCAGCAACACCGCACGTGTTTAACGTCATTTAAATGGGGCCTATCTCTTTCATAAAAAATATTTGCTCGATAGCTACACGGTTGTGGATAGAGGCGTGACTAATCCGCGGTTACCAACATTAAAACATTCGACTTTTTTTCCGCCAGCGTCTGCTATTTTGGCGCCAAAACATAATCATTCACGAGATAGTAGAAAAGTCCGTTTTTACTACCGTAAGATGTAGCAAATCGTCTAAGGAGCTATAAAATCATTTTCACATTGATTGTGGATTAAATTTTATGGCAGGGATAAACGCAAATTAGAGACAATCTTATTTTCACACCTTGTCAAGCTTATCGATAGCGCTGGCGGTACACACTACACCAGAAATGAAAGACACGCACCACCGGGCAATCATGTTTAATTGGTAATTTATATGACAGGGATTAACAATAGTGTCATAAATGAACAGTTATAAAAAAATGGATGGTCTCGTCTCTGAATTGCCGACAAAGCGGGAATTATTGTGATTTACTTACTGGTCTAGTTTTACTGTATTTAAGGACTCAAAAGATTGACGATTGTAGACGATTTTTTGCACTTGCCCGACCGGGCGTCGAAAGGTCAAAGTGCACCTGCCCGGCGTGATTTCGGACTTGTCCCGGGCGGCCGGGCAATGGATTTGTCAGCCCCTGGTGTATACTTAGACTTTTTTCTTGCGCCATGGCCACTTTCAGATAGAGTAAATGATGTCTTACATTTGGTCACTGAAATTGACCGAAAAATAACAAAGTTAAGCCTGTTTAAATAATGACTATTTTAATAAATTGTTACCTATTTGACAGTCCCCATTTATGGTTGACTGCTAATCCTCCTGGTTATTGTACTTGATTAACTCACTTTAAGAAGTCATAACAGTGTTTATACCCCCGCAAACGAAGTTTGAAGGGGGTATATAGGAGTCAGCTTGTCGTCTGTCGTCGTCGGTCCGTTACAAAAAACTTTAACATTGCTCATAACTTCCTTATTCTTTGACCGATTTCTTTAATATTCACACACCACACACCTTGCCACTAGTACTTAAGATTGATATACACAAACCTGACCTTGACCTTTACGTTGACTTTGAGGATGCGGGGGTATAATTGGCGCCCGTTAGGCGGCAGCTCTAGTTTGACAACACCTGTAAGTGACCCCAATTAAACAATTGAAGTGTGAAAGTGTGCGTGGTAGGCCATGCCTGACCAGTGTTTGTTTGTTTGATTTGAGGTTTAACGTCCCCGTCAACACTGTAAAGGTCATTTTGGAGACGTTGCTTCCAATTTTGTGGGACTTTTACCCGACATTGAGATGAAATGACATCTCAAGCCCTGTCGCCCAATGAAACCAATAGGGTTTATTAGCATGGACGGTCTGCCTCGCACCGCTGTTCCTGGACAGGCTTAGATCCTCTAAGCTGTTTACCTGACCAGTGTCATCATGTCATTGTTTGTGTGCATTAGAGAATGGGAGCTGCAGACCAAACATGTACCAAACTTACCTTGTTTTCATCATTACAATGATGGATGTGACATATCTCTTCAATTAACATACATGTTATAGAACAGGCAGTATAATTTAGCATTGAAGACAAAGGGTAAGAGAAGGCTCTTTTATTTCAAGTTGAAAGATGTGCAGAGGCCTTTGTAAAAGAACCCACCAGCTGAGATTGTGACACAGTACTGTGCATGCTGATGCATGGGCATTTTATAAACTGTTTAGACTGATTGAGATTTCAATATTTTTCAGCCAGGTATGGTATTGCTTACTTTAGTGTAAAATGCTTAAATACAAAGCAAAAGAGAAAGACGTAAAACAAGTCATTAACCCTTCTCTTGCTGAATATTCAGTTTAGCCACCCCCATTTCTGACTTTGAACCAATTAGATTACTTGATGTAATTTATTCCTACAAATTAATAAATTGAATATCAAACAGTGTAGATCCTGATCAGATGGCTTCTTCAGAAGCCATCTGATCTGGATCTACACTGTTTGCAAAGAAAATGGTTGTTGTGAACAGCAGAATAAGAGTTAAATGGAATGTGGCATGTGACTCATTATTGTTACAGAGTTGCAAACCTCTCATTGGCCATGGCGACAGTGTCACAGAATAAATGTTCATCACAGTATTAGATTTGTTTGTTTGTTTGATTTGAGGTTTAACGGCCCCGTCAACACTGTAAAGGTCATTTTGGACACGTTGCTTCCAATTTCGTGGGACTTTTACCCGACATTGAGATGAAATGACATCTCAAGTCCTGTCGCCCAATGAAACCAATAGGGTTTATTAGCATGGACGGTCCGCCTCGCACCACGGTTCCTGGACAGTATTAGAAATTCTTTACATAACAAACTTGTCTTTCAAAGCACTTCAGCTGGGGATAAGGTTTAGTCCAAAATACCGTAACATGGCTCCGTATAAACAGGGGTAGCAAAGAGAATTATAGAATGATATTTCTTATTTCTCTATTAACTCTTATCCCACTGCATAAATTAATTTAGCCACACCCTTTTCCATTTCAACCAATCAAATTACTTAAACTGAATGAAATACTGCAGATCCTGATCAGATGGCTTCTGATCTGGATCTACACTGTTTGTGAAGGTAAGGGTTGTCTTGAACAGCAAGATAAGGGTAATGTTACAACAATTCTTGGCACTATCTTTGGAAACAGTGTAGATCCAGATCAGATGGCTTCTGAAGAAGCCATCTGATCAGGATCTACACTGTTTGACATTAACTTTATGGTTTTGTAAGAATAAATAACATCAAGTAATCTGATTGGTTCAAAGTCAGAAATGGATGTGGCTAAACTGAATATTCAGCAAGATAAGGCAGGGATTTTCTTAGTGCAACTTTGGGGCCGGTAATCGGCCCCTATTTTTCCCAATTTAGAGACAGATATTCCCAAATTTTATAATAAATTTCCCAATTTCTGATGTTGTGCTACATTTTGATAAAAAATTCATGAAAATTGAACCAAAATTGACAAAGTTACAGCTGATTTAAATTCCCAATTATAAATAATAGCGGGCTATTTTCCCAAACCCAGCGGCCCCTGGACCCTGATTCTGAAGGGTAGGAAAATCCCTGTAAGGGTTAAGAAAATAATGCCAAGATTTGTTGTAACTTAACTGTTATCCTGCTGTTCACGACAACCCATCCCTTCATAAACAGTATAGATCCAGATCAGAATTCATTTGATCATGATCTGCAGTTTGAAAATTTATATTCCCTTTGTTACCCCTGTTTATATGGAGCCGCGTCACAAAACCCAGACTTGCCCACCCCCTGAGACAGAAAGTAGTATGATCCCATAAAAATAGTAAGATTCAAATTTTATTCGTAAGGGTTTTAACTCTTATCATGCTGTTCACGACAACCCCTATCTTTGGAAACAGTGTAGATCCAGATCAGATGGCTTCTGAAGAAGCCATCTGATCAGGATCTACACTGTTTGGCATTCAGTTTATGCATTTGTAGCAATAAATTACATCAAGTAATTTGATTGGTTGATAGACAGAAATGGGTGTGGCTCAAATGAATATTCAGCAAGATAAGGGTTAATGGCAAACAGTGTAGATCCTGATCAGATGGCATCTTCAGAAGCCATCTGATCTGGATCTACAATGTTTGCAAAGATAGGGGTTGTCGTGAACAGCAAGATAAGGGTTAATGGCAAACAGTGTAGACGACTAGATCCTGATCAGATGGCTTCTGGAAGCCTTCTTCAGAAGCCATCTAATCTGGATCTACACTGTTTGCAAAGATAGGGGTTGATGTGAACAGCAGGATAAGGGTTAAATTTGATATTACATAGGGCTGACTAATCGGAGCTGAAAAGATAATCGATTATCAGTCCTGTCATTGTGATCACCAATCGATGTTATCGCTAAGTTTTTTTTATGATTTTACCTGTCTGACTTTCTGTCTGAGCATGACTCTTTAATACCATATGTTGCACTTTACCACATGCATATTTGAACAGACAGGCCTGAGCAAACAGTGTAGACCCAGATGAAACGCTGCATAATGCGGCGTCTCATCGGGGTCTGCACTGTTTGCCACACATCCAGCTATTTTAGGCATGACTTTGGGTAGTAAATTGTACCTATCAAGTAATCGATTAAAAGCAAATCAGAAATGATAATCATTTTTGTGGACTTTATCGATCGATTACTCGATTATACGATTAATCGTGTCAGCCTTAATATTACATGCAATTGGTTTGTTTCAGACTTCTATGGATCTACCTCCTGATAAAGCGAAAGTATTGAAGAGCTACGATGATGAAAAGAAATGGGATCTTATTTGCGATCAGGTAGGAGACAGTGCACGTAGCATTACTCTAGCTAGTTGGTTTCCGGGCCTCATATTTTTCAGGCATTTGCAGGATTTCAGGCTTTTAGCGCTTGATTTTTTCTTGATTTCAGGCTTTTTTAGATTTTGATTTTTACTCCTATATTCTGTTTAAAAAGACTATTTACCGCTTATCCTACTGAATAAAATTATTTAGCTACACCCATTTCTGACTGTTCACCATTCAAATTACATGTACTTGATATAATTCACAAACTGCATTGCAAACAGTGTAGATCCTGATCAGATGGCTTCTGAAACAGTGTAGATCATGATCAGATGGCTTCTCTGATCTGGATCTGCACTGTGTGCAATGATAATGGTTGTCGTGTTCAGCAGGATTAGGGTTACCATTAGGAAAACATATCCGTAAGAAATAATAGTGCAAAATTGGGTCTTTCAGGCATGGGAAAGCTTGGTCAGTATGAGGCCTGGGTTTCAGTAGGGCGCTACTGTAAAAATCCTAAAAATTCGTTCACCTTGAGGAAAAGCTGTAGTTCTCCTAGAATTTTAACAAATTTGTTTCAAGATCCAGCAAGCAGTCCAAAAAGTGCAGAGCTTAAGCAAACAGTGGAGCAGTCTGATCTGGGTCTGCACTGTTTGCTCAGGCCTATCTGCCTCAATACTTTGGATCATTACGGTATGTTCACCTCACATCTGCCTTTCAGTACTGACAACTGCTTAAAACTGCTAAAAGTTCAGTATTTTTAGCTCGGCTGTTTTCGAAGAAAACGACGAGGTATTGTCATAGCTCTGTCGTCGTCTGCGTCGTTGTCGTGCAAAAACTTGGACATTTTGTAATATCTCTGTCATTACTGAACATATTAATTTGAAACTCGGAATAGTTGTTTATTATGAAAAGGGGAACTCATACCACTAGGTCAGGGAACTCTCAAAATATTTTTGGCTCAGTTATGCCCCTTTTTGGACTTAGAATTTTTGCAAAAACTTGGACATTTTGTAATATCTCTGTCATTACTGAACATATTTACTTGAAACTCGGAATAGTTGTTCATTATGAAAAGGGGAACTCATACCAATAGTTGAGGTGACCCTTAAAATATTTTGGCACAGTTATGCCCCTTTTTCGACTTAGAAATTTTGTTTAACTAAAAGAAACTGCAGCCGAGCGTTGGCACCCGCATGCGGTGCTCTTGTTTAAGTAAACAGTGGTATACATGTACTTTGCTCATAATGGGGAATCTCTGGAAACTAGTCTTGAGCTGTTCTGTTTGCCAATGCCCCTTTTGGGTTGCTAGCCCATTTTGTATCAAATGGAATCTTCCACCTTATGAATAGCAGGAGTTCATTTCAAAATTTAGGGGTGTCAGGTTGTGTTTTCTTCAAAACTTATTTAGAAGCCTCCGTGGTGTAGTGGTTACGCTACTTGCCTTGTAAATTAGGGGTCGCAGGATTGATCCCGGACTTTCCGATGAGCCAGGATATCTTTACCCCCGGGGGTGAAGATATCCAGGGTGGGGGTAAAGATATCCCAGGATATCTTTACCCCTGGGGGTAAAGCTACCCAGGGGGTAAAGATAAACTGTTACACCGGTAGGATCATTACAGTAAATTCTTTCTGTCACGAGTTCTTCAGAAAATCAAAGCAAAGTGGCTCAATTGTCTCAGTATGCATGTAGGCTGGGAAAATAGTTCTGAACTGAAACTTGTCTCATTGAACCCATAAATTTCAGCATTTTATACGAACAGTGTAGACCCAGAACAGATGCTGAATTCCCAGCACACGAGCCGAGTCCAGGTTTTTACAGATAACTTTCTTAATACAGCACTTTGATGTCACAACAGCAAGAAAAACATAGCTGTAAATACCCATTACCAGCCTTGGTAGCTCAGACCTCCGTGGCCTAGTGAATAAGAGCGCTGACTCCAAATCATTAGGTCTCTCACCACTTTTGTTCGAGTCTGACTCGGATCACATGTGGTGAGATGCCAAGTTCTGCAACAGAAGGTCAGGCGCTTTTTCTCCGGACACTCCAGTTTTCATCCACCTCTGATTAACTTAATATGAGTGAAATAATCTTGAAAGGGATGTAAAACCAAAAACTCCCCCAAAAAGCTCAGTCGGCTGCGCATCTGAGTGGTGATCAGGAGGATGCGGGTTCGATCATAGCCAGGCTTGGCAACATTCTTTCATGGGGATTGATCGTGAAATCTTTTCTATGGTCATTCTCCCCCTTCCCCTGATTCAAAAAGGGCATATATATATACAGTAATGATGTCAGTTTCTGGCGACAGAATGTGCACTGTACTGGTTTAAACTGCTTAGGTATAAGCCTGCCCAGGAAAAGTGTGGATAGTTAAACTGACCAGCTCAAACATGACCTAAATAGTGTTGACTGGACCGTTAAACTAAAAAATAATCGACTGAAAAAATAGGAGGAATACGGTAGATGAGCCTTGAAATACTAGACCTTCAAATATGAATCATAAATTTGTAATATTCTTTTTTTTATGGGTGTAGATGACAAGTATTTTGTTTGAAGTGCATTCGGATATGGTCAATATCTTGTAAATGTACTGAACTTGCATGAATTTTAAGTAGTTTTCAAGTCACATGGTTAACCCATTTTGTACCAGAAACCCCAGGTTCCCTGACAAACAGTGCAGGCCCAGATCAAAATGCGGCGTCTGATCAGGGCCTATACTATTTGCAAAACGTTCAGCTATTTTCCAAATAAATTTTAAAGATAATACGACCATTGTGTCTGGTGGCACGTGCATCAGACTTTGCAAAAACACAGTCATAACAGAGCCTCTGCTGGGCATTTTAACCCATTTTGAACGAGGAAATGGGAAATGAGACATTGCCAAATAATGAGGCCCAGATCGGACACCGCAGCGCCTCCACTGTTTGCAAACAGTTCAGCCTTTTCTAAATAGATACATATAAAACCCCAAAATTTAGAAATGGACTCAGGCATTACATGCAATAGTGAAGAAGCTACTACTCCATTCAAAATGGTTGAGGTGTCCTTCCTGTTAAGTACTGGTTTGTTTTGTTGTCTATAAGCAGCCTACTAAACAAAATTGGCAATGTTCAATTGGGATCATGGCAATGAGCTCGCTAAACTGTAGCAAACGACCCTTTTCCTGGATTGGCCAATCTCACCTCTTCAAAAGGAGGAGTAATGAATGATTTTGATTCACCCATTTTGTACTGAATGGATTCCTCCACCTTGTATACATATAGCACCAGTCCTTTTCAAAATTTAGGGGTGTTTGGTTGTGTTTTGTTCAAAATTTCTTTGGAAAATACCGGATTTGCCCTAATTACCGCACATGGTCCTATAAGGGCACACCAAAGCTATTTTTGAAAAGGAAATAATTAAGCGTACACTTTACAGTAACCTCCCCCTAGACACTCTCACAGTAAATTTATAAAAAAAACCTTAGGTTATATTTTCAACAGTGAAGGCAATGCTTTAGTATCCTTTTCCATCCCATTAAATATCAGTATGCATCATCTTGAAAGCTAGTCTTTTCGCATTGAAAGTGCACTAATTAGGTAGATTTTTCACCATGATTTGTTGACACGATTTTGGAAAAACTAAGCGCACGGTGCGGTAATTAGGGCAAATACGGTAGATGAACAGTTTGCAAACAGTTTAGGCCCTGAGCAGTTGTCTGATCTTGCCAGTTACCTGTTTTGGCGTTTCCGGAACTAGGAAATAACAAAAATATCCCATAATTCTCCAAAGTACTACTCCTTAGTTGGAGCTATGAGCTTAACCCTTGTCCTGCTGAATATTTTAATATGTCACACCCACGACCGATTATCAGCCAATCAGATTACTTGATGCAAATTATTGCAACAAATTCATAAACTGGATGGCAAACAATGAAGATCCTGATCAGATGGCTTCTTTAGAAGCCATCTGATCTGGATCTACATTGTTTCAAAAATAAGGCATATCCAGGCTCAGCAGGACAAGGGTTAAATCTAGTTAAAGCAGTTCGGCAGTTCAAGAACTTTACCTTAATAATAATGATAATAATAATAATAATAATAAATAATCAACCTTATTTATAGAGGGTAACACATTTAGTATTAGTACTAATCTTCCATGTGGCCCTCTTTTCCTGGGTAGGAACCAGAACTAAGCAAAGTGGATAAAGTCTCTTGCTCAAGGAAACAACACTTGGCACTTGCGGGATCGAACCGGCTACCTCTCAATCTCAAATCCGATGCTTTACCACTGCACCACCCGAGTATTGCGACAGACAGTGCAGACCCAGATCAGACTGCTCTTGAAGGACCAGTCTGATCAGTGTCTACACTGTTTGTCATTCCGTCTGCGCCTTATTACAGCAAGCCCTCAAGGTGTCCGAATTTAAGGCTGACACGATTAATCGTATAATTGATTAATCGATCGATAAATTCCACAGAAATGATTATCATTTCTGATTTGATGATAATCGTTACTTGTTAGGTACAATTTACTACCCAAAGTTATGCCTAAAATAGCTGGATGAGTGGCAAACAGAGCAGACCCTGATGAGACGCCACATTCTGTCCTTAATTATTAACAAATTTGTTTCACAATCCAGCAAGGAGTCTAAAAGGTGCACACAGAATGGCAAATAGTGAAGACCCTGATCAGACTGCTCCTTCAGGAGCAGTCTGATCTGGGTCTGCACTGTTTGCTTAGGCCTATCTGTCCCAATACTAAGGATTATTATGGTAAGGTGGGTATTTGGTGATGATTGAACTATATTCTCCTCATTTCTCCATATAAACCCATGTTACATAATATACCACGTGACATTATAGTCTTGATGGAGCAGTTCTAATGAATACCCACAACATAACCTGGGTGAGGTGATTCTAATGAATACCCACAACATAGCCTCAGTGAGGCGGTTCTAATGAATACCCACTACATAGCCTTGGTGAACTAGTTCTTATCATTGCATCAGTGAGATGTTTCTTATGAATACCCAAAACAGCCTCATTGAGGCGTTTCTGATGAATACCCACAACATTGGTTTTTATGGAGAATTAGTTTATACTAATTTATTTTAGTTCGAATTTGCGATGAAAGCTTCAAGCTTATTGAATCGCTCTCAGACACTCATTCCGGGTGATTTCAAGCGTGCAACAGAGAGAGGCAGTGGCTTTTACACCACTGCTACCCATTTAAACCTAGATGGGGTGGGGCAGTATGGAGAATTGAGAGAAACTATCCTTTGATTATCAAAAAATACACTTCTTGTCTGTACAGTTCTAGTGTATGCACATAATGTATATGAAAAGATATGATCAGACTGCAACTCCAGAATCCTGTCCAAGCACTTACACGGGTGGTAATCAGGGGAACTAGCTCGAAAATGAGTCAATGGAAATTTGTTCCCTTGACACATCCGGGAACTCTCGAGCTAGCTCCATCACCAAGAAACTCGTAAACAAAGGTAGGTCTCGAAGAGTTTTATCACCATTTTTTTCTTTGTAAGCTATTTATAAAAAAATCCGGCAATGCAGTTCCACATAGAAATGATTTAACTTTGTACTCCGCTAGAATTTGCCATGGAAATTTGCAGCGCTGGAGTATGAATGAAGGTAAACTTTTTATCACGGACCTGAAAAATTGTCAATTTATGTCATTACGGAGATTTTGGCCGACGATTTTTCATTTTCCGTCAAAAGTACGCCATTCACACCCACAGAAACAACATCCCTGCTGAAATGAAACATGGAAAGTTTGAAATAAGCAAAAACAATTTGGCCGTGATTACGTAACTTGCGACTTATGACGAAATTACTGTCCGAGCAAGTCTTCTCGACAAGGAGCTAGTTCACTCGAAATAAAAAGAAAATGAAACATTCATCAGATTCGATGTCTTTCTATGGTCCTATCCAGGTTATCCAACTGGTTTCTTTACCCCCGGCTAGTTGGGTAACAAGATGCTATGCCCCAAAGGCGTCCCCCAGTCGTTTCTCCCTGTTCGTTTCGCCCCCATTTTGCACCCCTAGTTGTTTTGCCAACAGAGCCTGGTCTTTTCGCCCCCATAGTCATTTCGCCCACCTAGTTGCTTCGCCCCCTCCCATTTGGAGCGGATCAATGGATGTTGGATGGATGGATGGAATGATTGATGGATGGAAGGATGGGTGCACTACAGAAAGGGATGAGTGGGTATTTGGATGGATTGGTCCATTGGAGGACGGATGGACGAACGAACATATAGACGGACAGACAGACGGATGGATGGATGGATTGGTCGGTGGGTAGATGGATGGAAGGATGGATGGAAAAAGAGAGAAAATATATATGCACACAAATGTCAGTGTCGTGTGAAGGTTTGATTTAATAAATGAAGTATTTGATTCCTACCGGTAATCTTTTTGATGATTTTTGTTTTACTCAGTAATCACATATTGTTCCCGCAGGTGATCTGATTATTTGTGATAAACCTAAAGTCATCGTTATAACAAATTATGTTGTGCTGCAGTCCTAGGTTCTACATACCCAAGTTTCTTGAAATCAGCCCACTGGTTCTAGAGAAGATTTTTAATGGTTATACCATATATGGGCGTGGTATCCATCTTGGTCATGTGACCCAGATGCCGCAAACAAACTATTGTTTCCCCTACGCATAAATGCTCAACACAGTTTTCGACTAAATTGTTGAAAGATAAGATGGTAGTTATTAGTTGCTTAGTATATCACAGACTGGAAGTCAGTCGTTAAAGTGAATAGATCATGAGCGCGAAGCGCGAGTGATCACGGCGCGTACCGCGAGTGATCTCTGCACTTGTGACCGACAGACAGTGATCTATTAAGCAACTAATCACCTAACAACATGAATCTATTTAGATTAGGTATCCTGCCGGTGTGGTTCGAGCCTCTCTTGAGTCATATATGGATGTGCCAGTTCTGCAATGGAAAGTCACGTTCATAAACAGGGTCTAACAAAATTTGAAGTTTACGTCTGCTTCGCGCTCATGATCTATTCACTTTAACGACTGACTTCCAGTCTGTGATATATTAAGCAACTAATAACTACCATCTTATCTTTCAACAATTTAGTCGAAAACTGTGTTGAGCATTTATGCATAGGGGAAACGATAGTTTGTTCGCGGCATCTGGGTCACATGACCAAGATGGTTACCACGCCCATATATGGTAAAACAATTAAAAATCTTCTCTAGAACCAGTGGGCTGATTTCAAGAAACTTGGGTATGTAGTACCTAGGACTGCAGCACAACATAATTTGTTATAACGATGACTTTAGGTTTATCACAAATAATCAGATCACCTGCGGGAACAATATGTGATTATTGAATAAAACAAAAATCATCAAAAAGATTACCGGTTGGAATCAAATACTTCATTTATTTAATCAATCCTTCACATGACACTGACATTTGTGTGCATATATATTTTCTCTCTTTTTCCATCAATCCTTCCATCCATCTACCCACCAACCCATCCATCCATCCGTCCATCTGTCTGTCCATCTATATGTTCGTTCGTCCATCCATCCTCCAATAAACCAATTCATTCAAATACCCACTCATCCCTTTCTGTAGGGTACCCATCCATGCATCCATCAATCATTCCATCCATCATTCCATCCAACGTCCATTGATCCGCTCCAGATGGGAGGGGGCGAAGCAACTAGGTGGGCGAAATGACTAAGGGGGCGAAAAGACCAGGCTCTGTTGGCAAAACAACTAGGGGTGCAAACTGGGGGGCAAAACAAACAGGGAGAAACGACTGGGGGACGCCTTTGGGGCATAGCATCTTGTTACCCAACTAGCCAGAGGTAAAGAAACCAGTTGGATAACCTGGGTAGGACCATAGAAAGACATCGAATCTGATGAATGTTTCATTTTCTTTTTTGAGGGGACTATCTCCATGTCGAGTGGACTAGCTCCTTGTCGAGAAGACTAGCTCAGACAGTAATTTAGTCATAAGTCGCAAGTTACGTAATCACGGCCAAATTGTTTTTGCTTATTTCAAACTTTCCATGTTTCATTTCAGCAGGGATGTTGTTTCTGTGGGTGTGAATGGCGTACTTTTGACGGAAAATGAAAAATCGTTGGCCAAAATCTCCGTAATGACATAAATTGACAATTTTGTCAGTTCCGTAATAAAAAGTTTACTTTCATTCATACTCCAGCGCTGCAAATTTCCATGGCAAATTCTAGCGGAGTACAAAGTTAAATCATTTCTATGTGGAACTGCATTGCCGGATTTTTTTATAAATAGCTTACAAAGAAAAAAATGGTGATAAAACTCTTCGAGACCTACCTTTGTTTACGAGTGTCATGGTGATGGAGCTAGCTCGAGAGTTCCCGGATGTGTCGAGGGAACACATTTCCATTGACTCATTTTCGAGCTAGTTCCCCTGATTACCACCCGTGACTTAGCACTATGGCATTGATCAGTCTGTGCAGTTGCGAAAGTTGATCTGTCTGCACAGCTGCAAAGACTCATCATTCATAAATGACAAAAAAAAAATGGGCTTTCCCAACATGGCTTTTTGAAAACTTTTTTTGCTCTTGCTGTTTATGTTATAAAATACACACTGACCTGGGCCTTTACAATAATACTGCACTTTGTATGTATTTATAACAAGGCCCATTTACTGAGGTTACAGCTCATTTAAGAGGAAGTGCAGTTTGACTCACTGACACACTCAGAACTCACCTGTGAAACACATTACTGTCTATTGTCTACATGTTTTACAATTCACAAGTACTTTGCTCCAGATAAGGAACAAAGAGGATAATTATACCCGCTTTTTCGAAGAAAAATCGGGTATATTGTTTTCGTACCACAGTTCACTCCGGCGTCAGTCCATCTGTCTGTTCGTCCGTCTGTCCGTCCGTCACATTTCTTGTATATGGATCTCCTCTGCAACCACTGAAGTTACACTTTTGAAACTATGCATGTGGATAGTACATGGAATGTAGATGGCAGTGGGCATTTTTGTTGTGACCTTGACCTCAACATGACCCTAAGGTCAAAGGTCAAAAATTATGATTTGCCATATCTCCTAAACTATTGGAGTTACACTTCTGAAACTTTGCCTATTGGGTGGTCCTTGGAATATAGAATATGTCAGGTTACTTTTGGTGTGACCTTCACCCCAAGGCCAAAGGTCAAAAAGTATGATTTTGCCATATTTTCTAAACTATTAGAGTTACACTTCTGAAACTTTGGTTATTGGACGACCCTTGGAATATAGAATAAATTTAGATACTTTTGGTGTGACCTTGACCTCAACATGACTCCAAGGTCAAAGGTCAAAAATTATGATTTGCTATATCTCCTAAACTATTGGAGTTACACTTCTGAAACTTTGCTTATTGGATGGTCCTTGGAATATAGAATATGTTGGGCTACTTTAGGTGGACCTGAACGTAACCCCAAGGTCAAAGGTCAAAAAGTATGACTTTGCCATATCTTCTAAACTATAAGAGTTACACTTCTGAAACTTTGCTTATCAGTTAGAATGTTCTTTGCAACTTTTTTTAACTTACATGGTAGTTTTTTCAGAATTTCCTTCTTCAGAAACTTACAATTGTGGGCACTTGTTAGAATCACCTCATCGAAGCGATTCTAACAGGTATCCACAACACAGGATAAGAAAAGATTTTTTTTTTTGGATTTTGGAAAGTTTATGGTCCTTTCAAGATTATGTCACTTATATCAAGCCACTGGTTATTCAGAAAACAGGAGTGCCCTGAGGAAAAACCACCTGACCTTCAGTTGCAGAACTTGTCATCTCACATGTGACCCGAGCCGGGCTGGAGCCACAGCGGTGAGAGACCTAATGATAAAGAGTCAGCTCTCTTATCCACACAGAGGCCTGTTTAATATGATTTCCTTCAATTATCCATTTTACTCCCCCTTATATCTTGCTTGAAATTGCATTTAACCCTCCTCCTGCTGAATAAATTAATTAAGCCACACCCAATTCCGACTATCCTCCAATCAGATTCCATGATATAATATATTTGTTGAATTTGAAAGCAGCACAACAATGTAGATATGACCAGAAGCCATCTGGATCTGGATCTACACTGTATGCAAAGGTAGGGCTTAGTTCAGCCATTTTCCAAACATATAAATTTTGAAGAAAACACAACCTGACACCCCTAAATTTTGAAATGGACTCCTATATATTAAGAGGAAGATTCAGTTTGATACAAAAATGGTTATTATAAACTCATATCATGCTGTTCACGACAACCCTGCTATCTTTTGAAACAGTGTAGATCCAGATCAGATGGCTTCTGAAGAAGCCATCTGATCAGGATCTACACTGTTTGAAGCCATCTGATCAGGATCTACACTGTTTGGCATTCAGTTTATGAATTTGTAGCAATAAAATACATCAAGTAATTTGATAGACAGAAATGGGTGTGGCTTAAATGAATATTCAGCAAGAGAAGGGCTAAGGAGGAAGAACAGGATTTATTCTGGGATATTAAAGCAAATTATGTTGTTGGTGCTCATTTTGTTAGAATCACCTCAGTGAGAGGATTCTGACAAGAACCCACAACATCAATTTGTTCTTTTACGAAATAAGGAATAGCTTGATACTTTTCCTTATTTTCTGTATCTGATGAGCACTGCATACTTGTTTTGTTTGTTTGAATATTGAGGTTTTACTTGACCATAAACACTATTTAGGCCATTTTGGTTGCTTCCAATTTTATGGGACTTTTACCCAACATTGATATGAAATGACACCTCAAGTCCTGCCACTCAAATGAACCAAAAGGGTATATATGTAGGGATGATCAGACTCGCACCACTTTACTACGGTTTACCGTTACTCACGTGCGGTCGGTTTCAGCCCTGCGTGGAAGCATCATGCAGCCCAATCTATTTCTCCAAGCCCTGATGGGCGGGGGCCTACTGCATACAGGTACTAACATATGTAATGTCTTGAAAGTGGGTTTAAATGATGGTGGCTGAAAGTTAGATTTTAAGGCTACTGTAAGGTTTTTCAAGTCACTGTGAGGGAAGGTGAGTCTAGAAACTGATGAGGTGGGGGGTGGGGGGTGGGGGTGGGGAATGTCTTCATGTAATGAACTGACAGGGCTGTCAGTTTTGCTTTTGCAGAGGTTGTTGCAGCTAACAGCATATTGATACAGCCGCTGCCTGAAAATAATTTGCTCAGTTTTTCTGCTGTGAAAAATAGGAGGTTCCCAATTAAAATGGAATAAATCTGTCAGTACACTTAGCATTTGCACAGCATCTTCAGGAGGATGTTTTTTTGCCTGCTGAATGGATTTATTGCTAGATTACTTTGGAAGTGTTTGTCTTGACTATGCACCAATTTAATTTTTACCCATACATCTTTTTCTGTAGCCATAAGGCAAGGAAGTAGTACTGTCATAGACTGTCTATTCTGCTCCTGTAAATTGTCATTGTTATGTTTTCTTGTATAAATACAGTAAAATTCCTATATTAAGACCACCTTTGGGACTGTTCAAAAGTGGTCTTAAAGACCACTTTTGAACAGTTCCAAAGGTGATCACTGTGTGCAGAATTTCTGAGAACAAGTTTTGTTTATCTGGTTTGATGTTTAACATCAACACTAGTCAGGCAATTTTGGAGACGTTGCTTCCAATATTGTGGGACTTTTACCGGACATTGAGATCATGATGAAATGATGTCCCAGTCCCTGCTGCGCAATGAAACCAATAGGGTTTATATGCATGGAGGGGCCAACTCGCACCACTTTGCCTGGGCAAGCTTAGACCTTCGAAGCGGTTTACCAGTAATCGTAAGCGGTTGGTTTCCGCTCTGCATGGAAGCATCATGCAACCAAACTAATTTCTCCAAACCCCGAAAGAATACCGGTAAATGAAACCTTCTGAACAAGCTTTTTAAAACACAATTAGTCTTAATTTTAGGTGGTCTCAATAGCGGAATTTCACTGTTTTTGTAAAATACTGTACAATTCCTATATCCAGACCCTATTTGAGACTGTTCAAAAGTGGTCTGCAAGACCACTTTTGAACAGTCCCAAAAGTGGTGCCTTAGTGGAGACCATTGGGTATACAAATCACAAAGATTTTGGGTGGTTAATTGGCAATATTTGCACTGTATTGGTAAAATGCTTTGGTTATGATTAACCTGTCCAGGAAAAGTGTAGTATGAGAAAGTGACCAGCTTGATATGACCTTAATATTTGTTGACTGGAGCACTAGTGAGCTTGTTAAGTTAATAGAGCTTTGAACAATGGGCCAAGGACCCAGTTGATCAAACATCACTACCGTATTTACCCTAAGTATTCGGACACCTCAGCTCTTTACAACACTTGTTCTATAATTTGAACAAGTAGAATTTATTACTCCATATTGCATCTAAAAATAGCTGGATGAGTGGCAAACAGTGTAGACCCTGATGAGATGCAGCATCTTTTGTTTTACTTTAACCCAACATTGAAATGAAATGTCATCACAAACCCTACCACCAATAGAAACCGCTAGGGTTTAAGGAGTGGTCTGACTCGCAATACTTTTTTCTGGGTAGGCTTAGACCTAAGCAGGTTACAAGAACTCAAATTTTGTTGGTTTTATTTCTCCAGGGGCCATTTTTTATAAGTCATAGAAAAACAAAAATGCCTGACATAATCTTAAGCCCAGGCTACACGATACAACTTTGATGTATAAACCTTGAAAGATGTTTCAAGAGATCGGGTAGCCTGGGCAGTTCTCATTCATAATTTCTTTGAACTACAAAGTCCTCTTTGTAGAATAATCTGTTGGCTTTACCCTTTCAAAATTGCAGATGAGCAAAACAAGAGTGAACATGTCAAAATTCAGTATGGATTAAGCCTTCGCTTCTGAAGCCTTCACTTCTGTAACTTCTGTAACACAGATTTAAGTTACTACAGATCTGGACATATGCTAGGTATCTTTTAATTGAAAGCTTGCTCCAAAGGTGTGTTACATTATGGATAATGGTAAGTTTATCAAACAGTTTTGGAGTTTTCTAATAAACTACTAGGTCATAGACCTCCGCAGGTGATTTACTGACCAAAACTTGAAATTTTTTTTTGTAATTATCCTGAGTAGCCAGACATGCTGTGAAAACGGGACCAGCGGCGTGCCAGTTGGACATTTCCCCTTCTGTTTTCTGCAGTGATTTTTTTGTTGGCAAGTTCTGTAATGAATAATCAGGCAGTTTTATCTCTGGATACTCCAGTGTTTTCCCACATTAAAAAGTCCTTCCATGAAGCAGATAGTTGTGCTAATGTGTGCTCCTTAACCATTTTCCTGCTGAATAGTTTAATTTGCCACACCCTTTCTGACTATCAGCCAATCAAATTATGTGACATAATGTATTCTTTCAAATTCACAAACTGAATGGCAAACAGTGTAGATCCTGATCAGATGGCTTCTTCAGAAGCCATCTGATCTGGATCTGCACTGTTTGCAAAGGAATATGTAGGGGTTGTTGTGAACATAGGAATAAGCATTAAGGAGCATACCATTTTAGCAATTTTTGGGTTGATTGTTTATCAATCCACCCAAAGTCATAAAGTGCAAGTAGCTCTTCTCTGCTGATTTGTTTGTTTGACTTGAGGTTTAACCTCCCCGTCAACACTGTTAACCTTGAACCTGCTGAATATTCAATTAAGCCACACTCATTTCTGACTTTGAACCAATCAGATTACTTGATGCAGCTTATTTCTACATATTCATAAACTGAATGTCAAACTGTGTAGATCTTGATCAGATCTGATCTGGATCTACACTGTTTGCAAAGATAGGGCTTGTCGCCCACAGCAGGGTAAAGGTTAAGGTCATTTTGGAGACGTGCTTCCAATTTTGTGGGACTTTTACCCGACATTGAGATGAAATGACATCTCAAGCCCTGTCACCCAATGAAACCAATAGGGTTTATTAGCATGGACGGTCCGCCTCGCACCGCGGTTCCTGGACAGGCTTAGATCCTCTAAGCGGTTTACCAGTACTAGTGTGCGGGCCGGATTCAGCTCTGCGTGGAAGCATCATGCAGCCCATATATTTCTTCAAGCCCCTATGGGTGGGGGCTTTCTTCTCTGCTGAAGTCCATGTGACAATCACTGATTTGTAGGAAATCCAGGTAGTGGTTTTTATAGAAATTAGCTGTGTTATTCTAATTGCTGTGGTGTCAGAGTATTGCGTAAGAGGGCTTTCTTTTGAATCTGGGCTGGAATCATTGGTTGGGCTTGGCAATCAGTGTAGACCCAGATCAGACACCATGGCATCTGATAAGGGGCCACACTGTTTGCTAAAAATTACAAGAATTTAAGGGTCAGAAGCAGCATCTGATCAGGGTGTACATTGTTTTCTGAAAGTACAGGCATGTCAGGTTTAACGAAATGTTGACAGTCTTAGAGTGACTGTTTATTTTTCCCAGCCCACACTCTGATGGAGACCCAGTGCTTTGATTGTGCATGTTTATCACGAAGCATGATAGCTGATATGACAGTATGATTTTCAGGGGAATAGATACACCTTCAGGGGAGGCAACTCTTGCAAAAGTATTTTTGTCTCCCATGTCAATAGGGGTCAACTCTTAAAGGAAAGAATTTGCTCCGGAGGAGGAAATTCTTTCCTTTGAGAGTAGACCCCTTTTTCAGTGGGACAGGGCTTATAGAAAAGCAAACAGGAAGTCCCAAAAGTTGTTTCCCTTTGAAAAATGGCAGAAAAAACTGCCGTTAGTGTTGTTCGCATTCCCATTAATAGCTCTTTTCGGCTTTTAGTAGCAAATAGAAAAAAGCATTGACCAGTGTGCAAATGCTGTAAGACCACCCTGTTACCCAAGTTGAAGTACCCAAAAGATTATTTTCTTATTTATTTTATATTCTTTATTTATACTAAATATCCTACATGAAATATAAGCAGCGAAATAGTACAATTTTACTACCGTAAAAATCCTAAACATTGGGACACTTTGAAGACTTGTAATTCTACCAAAATTTTAACAAATTTGTTTCATGATCCAGGGAAGGAGTCTAAAAGGTGTACATGTACAAGGAATGGCAAACAGTGTAGATCCTGCTCAGACTGCTCCTTCCGTCTGCACTGTTTGCTTAGGTCTATCTGTCCCATATGATACTACTACATGTTACGGGCCTCCATGGCCTAATGGATAAGAGCGCTGACTCTTAGTCATTAGGTCTCTCACCGCTGTGGGTTCGAGCCTCGCTCGGGTCACGTGTGAGACGCCAAGTTCTGCAACGGAAGGTTAGGTGGTTTTTCTCCGGGTACTCCGGTTTTCGCCCACCTATGATTAACGATCGGCTCGATATGAGTGAAATAATCTTGAAAGGGCCGTAAAACCCAAACCAAAAAAAAAAACAAAAAAAAAACTACTACATGTTACATGATGTACTATTATTACTGCAAATAATTATGCTGAAAATATCAGGTCTACCCCATTCTGAAGAAAGTTTGAAGCCAGAATTTTTGGGAAGCATAAGGTATGCAACATGAGTGTTTGGTTTTGTCCCAGCCTGAAAAACTTATCAAATTAAAGATATGAAAATGAGCTTAAAAACTTGAAGTGTAGAATTTGATAGTTTAAGAGGAAAGAAGTTCATATTTTACATTATTAACCCTTTTTGTACCAAATGGAATCTTCCTCCTTATATATACCATGAGTCCATTTCAAAATTTAGGGGTGTTTCAAAATTGATTTGGAAAATGGCTGAACTTTTGGCAAACAGTGTAGGCCCTGATCAGAACTTTTTGCAAAACAGTGTAGGCCCTGATCAGACGCCGCGTTCTGCGGCGTCTGATCTGGGCCTGCACTGTTTGCCAGGGTACTCGTTTTGGGGTTTCTGGTACTAAATGGGTTAACAGGAAAACAAGGTAGCTTTTGTTGTCAGTCTCATAGGATTATTTTGTCATTTTTTCTTCTTTTTTCTTCTTTACATCCTAACAGTTATATGATATCAATAGGAATGGTTTTTCAGGTCCAAAAATCAAAATGGATATAATACACAAATACATTATGAGCCCTCTCAAAGGTTCTCATCAGAATCAACACTGTCAGCCCCCGCCCACCGGGGCTAGAAGAAAAAGATTGGGCTGCATGATGCATCAACGCAGAGCTGAAACTACTGTTAAACGGCTTAGAGGTTCTAAGCTTGCCAGGAAAAGTAGTGCAAGTCTGACTGTCCAACATATAAACCCTATTGGTTTCATTGGATGGCAGGGCTTGAGATGGCATTTTATCTCATTGTCGGGTAAGAGTCCCACAAAATTAGAAGCCACGTCACCAAAATGACCTATACAGTGTTGACGGGGACTTTAAACCTAAAATCAAACGAACAAGAATCAACACTGTTCTCCCCTCCAACCCCTCTCCACCCTGCAACATGTGTATTCCTTGCTTCCAGAAAGTAGCCCTTTCATGGAAGGTGTTAGACCCTTCTTGAAACTGGTTCTATCCGGTTAAAGGATTCATTTAATCAGGTTGGAAGGTTTTAATCTAAATGTATCGAAACATTTAATGCACATGATCGCAGTAGATTTCTTAACCCTCAACTCATCTGAAAATATTGACTGTTTATGTCGTCTGCTGAATCAACTTGCAAACTTTTCAAGCTTATTTTTTGCATACAGGCAAACACTTCACCCCTGCTTGAAGAAACAGATTGGGCTGTATTGTGCTTCCGCGCAGAGCTGAAACTGACCAAACTTGAGTACTGGTAAATCCCATTCATAGTCTAAGTCTGCTCAGAAAAAGTGGTGTGAGTCTGATCGTTCCTTAAACCCTGGCAGTTTCTTAGGATGTTAGGGTTTAAAATGTCATTTCCTCTCAATCTTGGGTAAACTTTATTTATTTTCAAAATTCAATATTGGACTTAAATCTCTTCTGCAACAAGGTCTATCGGAACCCGAATTTTATGGTGACTTAGTATATAAATTCAGAAAAATATATAACCGCAATGACTGCAACACCCAATTTCGTAAAATCATTCTTCGATATAAAAAGATTGGGTACAACATGGATATTATACGACAGACTGCATGCATGGTAGTTAACCCAATCACGGTTGGCATCTTTGCTTCCCTCTTTAATTGCACGCCGGTGGGTCAGGCCTCAGATTCTATGACGGCTCCAACGTAAAGGCTTATTGAGAATTAGAGAGATCTAATTCAAGGTAATGTTGGTTGGTGCCTGATGCTCTGTCTCTGGTCGGGCCCATCGGAGTCTAACTGTTGGTTTTCTTTTGCTCCAACATTTCAGTGGTTTCTTGCTGTCGAGTCCTCACCGTTGTCTCACCTCTGTGGTTCTTTGATTTTTGTGTTCAGGGGGATGTTGCACTGATGAGTTAGGAGGCCTTCATGCGGACTGAACAAATTATTTGTCTAAATCGCGACGGAAGTAAGGGTGAGGATTGTGGCCACGTAAAATCGATTTAAGCCCCCCAGTGGAAATCTTCTACTGACCGTTCCAAGGCGGCTCTTCTGTGGCGATTTATTTATGTTGTTGTTTGTTACTTACTGTTTGTATCACTTGTGTCTTTTAATTTTGGATGACCATATGGCCATTTTGTGGGAAAGTAACTGTCCTTATGGCCTTCCTTTGTTTAGGTTTCCATTATGGTCTGGTTGCTTAATGTTTGTATTTCTTTCCCTTTAGTGTCTTTTATGGGTGGAGTAAGTTAATTGTATCAATTCCTGATCTTTGTTTTACTTCTACTTTAGTCCCACAGAATCAGAAGCAACATTTTCAAAATGACCTAAATAGTGTTGATGGGGATTTAAACCTACACTCAAACAAACAAACAAACAAACAGGCAAACACTGTGGCCCAAAGATCATACTGCTCCAAAAGAAGCAGTCTGATCTGGGTCCACAGTATTTGCAACTGACAGTTTTTGTGATTGGCGTTAAGCGTTAAATGTTATATTTGAAATAATACAGGAAGCCGCGGATTGATTTGTTTGATTGGAGTTTTAAGTCACTTCATTTATCACAGAGGTGGGTAAAAACTAGAGTACAGTGATCGGTTGTCCAGTTTAATCATCAATGCTATATTTGTGAAATAATCAGGAAAGGGTCGTAAACTCCTGCGTAAACTCCCAATCAACAACTTTTTTCGGCCAACCCCAAGTTACAAATTATGAGTCCAGATCGAAGCTTTCCTGTTTTTGTCCACGTGCATCACTGACGAATTAACTTAAACCACATGCAAATTAGACTGAAACCTACCACTGGCAAATACATGTACTGTACGTCATTACATGATGAGGTTGCACCAATGCTGATGTAACATTACTGAGCCTTTATCCTGCTGAACAGGACAACCCGTACCTTTGCAAACAGTGTAGATACAGATAACCCAGGCTATCTTTGCAAACAGTGTAGGTCCACACATCAGATCAGGGTCTACACTGTTTGTCAGGTTTTTGAATTGAATGGATACATTAAGTAATTTGTATGGCTAACAGTCAGCAATGGGTGTTGCTAGATTAATTTATTCAGCAGGATAAGTTTTAACTGTCACTTGCCCAGTTTTATGTTCACCTCTTTTCTTGCTGGTGGTGGTTCCATCCAGTATACAAAACAGGTTAAATCTCAGCTCCAGCTGTTAACAGCTGACAACAAGTTATGCTTCTGTAGTCATCATCTGTCAACAAAGCCACTGACTTTGAACACAGCCTCCTGGAAGAGGTGTGCTTATGTACAACTGTGAAAGTTCATGTAGAGGTTATGTCAGCATAAATTGCTTGTATATTTTTTCCCCTGGACTTCTTGCCCCATTAGTTAGGCTGTTATTAACCCTTTTTGTACCAAATGGAATCTTCCACCTTATATATAGCAGGTGTCCATTTCAAGATTTAGGGGTGTCAGGTTGTGTTTTCTTCAAAATTTGCCAAACAGGGTGTGAAGAAATTGATTGAGCTGCATGATGCTTCCATGCAGAGCTTAAACCGACTGCATTGTTGAGTACTGGTAAACTAAACCTGTCCAGGAAAAATGGTGTGAGTCTGAGCGTCAATGATTGGTTTCATTGGGCGGCAGGGCTTGAGATGTCATTTCATCTCAGTGCCAAGAAATTGGAAGCAACTTCTCCAAAATGACCTATACAGTGTTGAGTGAGTGAGTGAGTGAGTGTTTGAGTTTTACATCCCACCAACAGCTAAAGTCATACGGAGATGGGACCTCGGTTAAGGACTCATCCGAAAGTCTGGAGAAGCCCGGGATCGATTCTGCGATCCCTGGTTTACAAGTTGAGTAGCATAACCACTGCACCACGGAGGCTTCTACCATACAGTGTTGACTGGGATGTTAAACCTCAAATCAAACAAACAAAACATAAGGGGAGGTAGGCAATACTGTCAGTAAATAGTGCAGGCCCTGATCAGACGCCATGTTCTGTGGCATCTGATCTGGGTCTGAACTGTTTGCCAAGATACCCCTTAAGGGGTTTCCCGCCCACACAAAAAAGGTCCACATGTAGTTTCCAGAAACATCTCAAAGTAGTGGCCCCGCCCACCGGGGCTTGAGGAAATAGATGGGCTGCATGATGCTTCCACGCAGAGCTGAAACCAACCGCACACCAGTACTGGTAAACCGCTTAGAGAATCTAAGCCTGCCCAGGCAAAGCAGTGCGAGTCAGTCCGTCCATGCTTATAAACCCTATTGGTTTCATTGGGCGACAGGGCTTGAGATGTCATTTCATCTCAGAGTCGGGTAAAAGTCCCACAAAATTGGAAGCAACATCTCCAAAATGACCTATATAGTGTTGACAGGGACGTTAAACCCCAAATCAAACAAACAAACATCTCAATGTTGGTTGGAAAATTTTCTTAGCACTGCAACATTGTACTACAGCTTAAATAATGGGTGAAGTTTGTTTATGTTTGTTGTAATTATGAAAACAGACAGGTGTATTAGTAGATTATTGATGCACTTTTCATTCATAAATCTCCCTTGGGAATATTGCAGCAGGTATGGTGAAAATAGCATTATTTAGCTCACCTTCATTAGAAGACAATTTTGCTTTTTAGATTATTTCCGAGAGAAAATCGGGCTTGTCATTTCATGTTAATTGTCTGCTTGGCAGACGATTAACATGAAATGTCAAGCCTGATTTTCACTGTAAATTAAGAAAAAATATATTTGAAAGTAATGTCTGTAAATTGTGTGATTGGCAGCCTAAGGGCTAAGGCACTGGTATTTCTTGTGGAATTTGGTTTTGTATTGGAGTTAAACAGCCCAGTCAGCACTCTGAGGTCATTTTTGAGCCGGTCAGTTTACCTATCCACACTTTCCTGGCCAGGCTTATACGTACATGTAAGTGGTTAACCAATACAGTGCACATTCTTTCGCAAGAAAATGACAACTGCCCTTCTTGAATCAGCAGAAAGAAAGTGGGTCTCATTGTTGGATAAATTTTACATGTAAGTGGTTAACCAATACAGTGCACATTCTTTCGCAAGAAAATGACAACTGCCCTTCTTGAATCAGCAGAAAGAAAGTGGGTCTCATTGTTGGATAAATTTTAGAGACAAGTTCACACTCATTGGTCAGAACTTTCAAAAACTGTCATTTGCTATTGTTATAATTGGTACTTTAAAGTACATGTATGTAACAGCATTTTCAGTGATAAAAAGTGAAAAAAAATCTCACTGATCATCAGTGAAATAAAAACTTATATTGTCAAGAATGATAAATTTCCCTTTTGGCAAACGGAAATATAATACTTTAATGATTTCAACAAATATTTTTGAAAAGACTTACTTGGACTTTAAAACTCAACCTATTTTGCACTGAATGGAATCTTCCAACTTATATACAGCAGGAGTCCATTTGAAATTTAGGGGTGCCAGGTGTAGTTATTTTAGGCAGTCTTTTTAGAAAATAGTTGCTTGCAAGCAGTAAAGGCCCTGATCAGGTGTCTGGTCTGGGCCTGCACTGTTTGTCAATGACCCTGAATCTGGGGTTTCCCATATAAAATGGGTGAAAAAATTTTTGGGTTCCTGTTCTGTTCTGCATATGAACCGTGACAAAGAGTTTTTTGCCAGCATCCTCCACTTTTTATTAGCTCGTCTGTTTTTTGAAAAAAAATTAGCTCGTCTGTTTTTTGAAAAAAAACTTTCGAGCTATTGTCATCACTCCGGCGTCTGCGTTGTCGTCGTCTTGCGTCGTCCTGCGTCGTCGTTCCAAAAAAACTTAACCTTGGCTATAACTTAAAAAGTATTAGACCTAGCCTCATGAAACTTCATACACACACTCATCATCACAAGAGCTACATTTTGACCAAGGACCATAACAACATTGTTGATTTTGGCTGAATTATCTCCCCTTTTCCAATTTTTTTCTGAAACACATTTTTTGCTCTCATTTTAATACTATTCACAACAGAGCCTTCAAACTTCACATGAATGTTCCTTGGGACAAGACCTTTTCAGTGATACCACACTTTTTGATCTGTGACCTTGACCTTTGAACTTTGACCTATTTTTCGAAAATTTAACCGAAAACCTTAACCTTGACCATATTTCCAAAAGTATTTGGCCTACCTTCATGAAACTTCATACACATACTCACCATCACAAGAGGTACATTCCCTACAAGTTTTATAACTCCATCTTGCAATTTGATTGAATAATCTCCCCTTTTCTCTCCGTTTTTTTTTAAATTGTTTTTGTCTCTTATTTCAATACTATTCACAACAGAGCCTTCCAACTTCACATGAATGTTCCTTGGGACAAGACCTTTTCAGTCATACCACGCTTTTTGACCTGTGACCTTGACCTTTGAACTTTCACCTATTTTTCGAAAAATTAACCAAAAAACTTAACCTTGACCATATTTCCAAAAGTATTTGGCCTACCTTCATGAAACTTCATACACATACTCACCATCACAAGAGCTACATTCCCTACAAGTTTTATAACTCCATCTTGCAATTTGATTGAATTATCTCCCCTTTTCTCTCCGTTTTTTTTAAATTGTTTTTGTCTCTTATTTCAATACTATTCTCAACAGAGCCTTCCAACTTCACATGAATGTTCCTTGGGACAAGACCTTTTCAGTCATACCACGCTTTTTGACCTGTGACCTTGACCTTTGACCTATTTTTCGAAAAATTAACCAAAAAACTTAACCTTGACCATATTTCCAAAAGTATTTGGCCTACCTTCATGAAACTTCATACACATACTCACCATCACAAGAGCTACATTCCCTACAAGTTTTATAACTCCATCTTGCAATTTGATTTGACTTAGAACTTTTGTTTTCTAAAAGAAACTGCAGACGAGCGTTGGCACCCGCTTGCGGTGCTCTTGTTGAGTTTCTTGTCAAAAATGGGTTAACCCATATATGCCTAGCAGCCCAGAAATGTATTATTGGCAAACAGTATAGACCCAGATCAGATGCTGCAAACTGCAGCATCTGATCTGGGTCTACACTGCTTGCCTAAAGTACATGAACTTCTTTAAAATTTCAGCCAAATTGAATTAACCTGACACCATTACATTGGTAATGGATCAGTCTAAAGCAAGAGGAAGAGTCTATGTGTCCATGGCAACAAATAAGGCGGGTATTTTATGATAATTGAAGGATAGTTTTCCTTATTTCTTCATAAAAACATATGTTGTGAGTACTCATAATAATTAGAACTGCCTCACTGAGGTGGTTCTAATGAGTACCCACAACATGTGACAAAAACTATCCTTCAGTTATAACAAAATACAGACCTTACCTGTTGCCAAAATTAACCCATTGCATGTGGGAAACCCCTAAAGGGGTACCTTGGCAAACAGTGCAGGCCCAGATCAGACGCCGCAGAATGCAGCGTCTGATCATGGCCTGCACTGTTTGCTAACAGAATTTTTGGTCAAAAATAGAATAAAAACGAAAAAATAGGCCTGACACCCCTTATATGACAAATGGACTTGTCCAACTTGTAGCACCAGTATACAATGGGTTAATTCTACAAATTAAATAATCAAAGCACTGGCAGTACTGGTGGGTTGTGATTGATTGATTGTTATGGGTTTAACGACAAGTCAGCCCTTGTGGGTCATTTTGTGTCGTCTCCCTCAGAGAAAGGGATAAAGGAGATAGAAGAGATAGTAGATGAGATGAAAGTGAGTGACAGCAGGGATACAGACTAACAGGCGCCCAGTTGCCCAAGGCGCCCTAATTTTTGCCTGGGTCCCTAAGTTTTGAATAAAAATGCCTATTAACTGCATGTAAAATTTGGATTTATGACAGTCTGGGCGCCTAAAGCAAACTGCTTAGTCTGTACCCCTGTGATAGAGGAGGAAAAAAATGAATGAACAGGAAAAATAACACTCCCACTCTTCACTTAGACTTTCAAATGAGTCTTTAAACCGAGGTCCCATCTATGTATGACCTTAGCTGTTGGTGGGACGTAAAACTAAAACTCACTCACTCACTCACTTACCTGCTGCAATGACAGCAGGTCTTGTCATACTGTAAGTCGGTATCAGTTGGATGCCCCAGTGATGCAAGATATACATCACTTGTCTCACCCATTTCCATCCCCAGTTTTGTTTGATTTGAGGTTAAACATCCCCGTCAACACTGTATAGGTCATTTTGGGGACATTGCTTCCAATTTTGTGGGACTTTTACCCGACACTGAGATGAAATGACATCTCAACCGCCCCCGCCCATAGGGGCTTGTAGAAATATATGGGCTGCATGATGCTTCCACGCAGAGCTGAATCCGGCCCGCACACTAGTACTGGTAAACCGCTTAGAGGAGATAAGCCTGTCCAGGAATTGCGG
The DNA here is from genome assembly GCA_963580285.1 of Lucinisca nassula. Classification (NCBI taxonomy): domain Eukaryota; kingdom Metazoa; phylum Mollusca; class Bivalvia; order Lucinida; family Lucinidae; genus Lucinisca; species Lucinisca nassula. Next base: position 31,729,932 of record OY757025.1, on the reverse strand, counting down.
TGCGAGGCGGACCGTCCATGCTTATAAACCCTATTGGTTTCATTGGGCGACAGGGCTTGAGATGTCATTTCATCTCAATGTCGGGTAAAAGTCCCACAAAATTGGAAGCAGCGTCTCCAAAATGACCTTTACAGTGTTGACGGGGACGTTAAACCTCAAATCAAATGACATCTCAAGCCCAATGAAACCAATAGGGTTTATAAGCATGGACGGCATGACTCGCACCGCTTTGCCTGGGCAGGCTTAGATCCTCTAACCTGTTTACCAGTACTTGTGTGCGGTCAGTTTCAGCTTTGCGTGGAAGCATCATGCAGCTCATTTATTTCTTCAAGCCCCGATGGGCGGGGGCCAATAGAAGAGACAGAGGAGATGAAAGTGAGGGACAGAGGAGGCGAAAAATGAATGGAAGTTTAGTAACAGAAGAAATAACAACACTCCCCCTCTTCCTTTACCTGCTGCAATGACAGCAGGCCTTGTCCAACTGTAAGCCAGTATCAGTTGGATGCCCCAGTGATTGGATGCCCTAAAAAACTTTACTTCACAACCTTTGCCTCACCCAACCACCCCCAGTACTGGTGGATTTATTATCTCGTGGTGAGGCTGGAAAAATGGCCCTGAAAGGTGACCTCCAGCAGATGAGCCCAGTCTGTGTTATACAAATAGCCCTCTTTACACAACTCTTTGACCTCACAATGATAAAAATTGCTTGGCTATAAATAATGGGCTGCCTACCATCAGTGATAGTCACATTGACATCAACAACAAATAACTACTGCGCTTTGTCACTTTCAGTCAATTGACAAATAGTCATTATATCCAAAAAGCTAGGAAAAGGGAATTAACCCATTTAGTACCAGAAACCCCAAAACCGTTAGTTGGCAAACAGTGCAGGCCCAGATCAGACGCCTCAGAATGCGGCATCTGATCAGGGCCTACACTGTTTGCTAAAAGTTCAGTCATTTTCCAAATAAATTTTGATGAAAACACAACCTGACACCCCTAAAATTCGAAATGGACTCCTTCTATATATAAGGTGGAAGATACCATTTGGTACAAAAAGGGTTAATAAAGAAACAGTAGGTTGTTGAAGCTGCTGTAAAATAGAAGACAAATGCATTTTGCTGATGTGTTTTTTTTAGCCATGGCCCTACGAAAGTATCTTAAAGCTTTTTGTGAGCATGGAAGACTCAAATCAGACTGCGATTTGGTAATCTCATCTGAGCCGTCACTGTTCTCTTTGCATTAAATGGGGTTTTAGAAAGTGTACCACGGAGGAAATAAAAGGGTTTTTGATCTAATTATTGGTGCCTTTCCTTCATAAGCCTGAGAACCATTTTACCATTCTTGGGCTCATTTATTGCACAATGCTGCAGTTAACCCTTTTTGTACCAAATGGAAACTTCATCCTTATATATAGCAGGAGTCCATTTCGAAATTTAGGGGTGACTGGCTGTGTTTTCTTCAAAATTTATTCGGAAAATGGCCTAACGTTTTGCAAACAGTGTAGGCCATGATCACGCCGCGTTCTGCGAACGCGGCGTCTGATCTGCGCCTGCACTGTTTGCCAACTACCAATTTTGGGGTTTTCGGTACAAAATGGGTCAAATGAGTAGAAATTCAGGCTCAACCCTCTTAAACAAATTGGAAACATGCTACCGTAAATACCGTAAAAAGTAAAAATGTGTAAAATGGGAAAATGAAAGTTTGTTTTTGTTTGATTTGAGGTTCAACGTCCCCGTCAGCACTGTAAAGGTCATTTTGGAGACCTTGCTTCCAATTTTGTGGGACTTTTACCCGACATTGAGATGAAATGACATCTCAAGCCCTGCCGCACAGTGAAACCAATAGGGTTTATAAACGTGGACGGACGGACTCGCACCGCTTTGCCTGGGCAGGCTTAGATCCTCTAAGCGGTTTACCAGTACTCGTGTGCGGGTCAGTTTCAGCTCTGCGTGGAAGCATCATGCAGGCCATATATTTCTTCAAGCCTTAGGGCGGGGGCCTGGGAAAATGAAAGGGAAATGGTTTGCTAAAAAGTATTTTTCATTGGATAAGGGGCGTTTAATCCACATTTTATTTTTCTTATTTCTGCAGGAAAACATATGTTGTGGGTATTCATTAAAAGTGCCTCAGTGAGGCCCTTCTAATGCATACGCAGGAAAACACACATTGTGGGTATTCATTAGAAGCGCCTCTCCAACACAACATACGTTTACCTGCAGAAATAAGAAAAATATCAGTACTTTTCGGATAAAAAATACACCTTATTAGGAGCTATGCTTACCTCCATTTACAAGAATAGACCGTCCAAATTGAGAAACTGAGGGATATAAGGTCATTAGGACAATATATGATGTTATCGTAAAAAATTCGGACACCTATTTACAAATTTGTTTCATTATCCAGCAAGGAGTAAAAAAACTGCAGAGAGAATGGCAAACAGTGTAGACTCTGATCAGACTGCTCCTGCAGCTTATCTTGGTCTGCACTGTGTGTTTAGGCCTGTCAGTCCCAGTACTTAGGATCATTCTGGAATACAGATGGAATTTTTAATTTTGCCCACCATTATACTATAATGCAATTGGTTCTTTATTTGGGGTGACATTTCGTTGAAAGTTGTTACACTACTTGACTGGTTTCCTGTTCCTTTGAACCCAAACTTAATCCTTGTCCTGCTAAATATTTAAATATGCCACACCCACTACTGATTATAAACCAATCAGATTACTTGATGTAAATTATTGCACCAAATTCATAAACTGAATGAGAAACAATAAAGATCCTGATCAGATGGCTTCTTCAGAAGCCATCTGATCTGGATCTGCATTGTTTGAAAGTAAAGACATATCCGGGCTCAGCAGGACAAGGGTTAACATATATTGCTCCTTACATATCACTATGGCAGGAGACCATTTCGAAATTTAGGGATGTCAGGTCTTGTTATCTTTAAAATTTATTTGGAAAATAGCTGAACTTTTTGCAAATAGTGTAGGCTCTGAGCAGATGCCGCATTCTGCTGCATCTGATATGGGTCTGCACCGTTTCCCAGGGTACCCCTTTAGGGGTTTTCCACCTGCAATGGGTTAAACCCCAGGGTTATGTTTATGTTCAGGTGTAGCTGCATGTCAAAATTAGGAAGGGGGCATAGGGGTGGATGGGGGTGGGAAGTGGATGTGACATTGTGCTATAATTGAATTAAGTCTTTCAGTTTGTATTGGATTTTCAGCATGTACCATTTGCATTTCAAATACATTTGCAAGAGTGAAATCTGCTGTAACTTCAGACATATGACCATTAAATCTGACATTTTGAGGTAGGAATCAATATGACCGGTGACACGGCTGAAGCGTTTTAATGGAAATGAACACATCTATCATTTTTATGCCCCCGGAATCTAAGAGATTCGGGGGCATATACCGGTAGTTTTTGGTCTGTCTGTCTGTTTGTCTGTCTACAAAAACCTTAACTTTGGGTATAACTTTTGAATGGTAATAGATAGAGCTTTCCTATTTCACATGTGTATACCTTGTCACAAGACCTTTCCAGTGGTACCATAATTTTTGATCTCGTGACCTTGAACTTGACCTTTGACCTATTTTTTTCAAAATTTTTCCGTTTGTCTGTTTGTCTGTCTACAAAAACCTTAACATTGGGCATAACTTTTGAATGGTAATAGATAGAGCTTTCATATTTCACATGTGTATACCTTATCACAAGACCTTTCCAGAGGTACCATAATTTTTGATCTCGTGACCTTGAACTTGACCTTTGACCTATTTTTTTCAAATTTTTTAAAAACATTAACATTGGCCATAACTTTTGATTGGTAAGTGATAGGGCTTTCATATTTCATATGTGCATTCATTGTCACAATACCTTTCTAGTGGTACCATAATTTTTGACCTTTTGACCTTGACCGTGATGTTTGACCTACTTTTTAAAAACTTTAACATTGGCCATAACTTTCGATTGGTAAGTGGTAGGGCTTTCATATTTCACATGTGCACTCCTTGTCACAAGACCTTTCTAGTGGTATCATAATTTTTGACCTCGTGACCTTGACCTTGACCTTTGACCTACTTTTTTAAACTTTAACATTGGCCATAGCTTTCGATTGGTAAGTAGTAGGGCTTTCATATTTCACACGTGCACTCCTTGTCACAAGACCTTTCTAGTGGTACCATAATTTTTGTCCATCCAGACACACCCCCCCCCCCTCAAGGTCAAGGTCACTGTGGCTATTTTTAGAAAAACTTTGTCATCGCTCTAGCGCCAACATTTCTTTACTGATTTCAATATAACGTCACACAAATGTTCCTTATGACAATATCTCGAGCGAGTTCGACTTTCAAGGTCTTGACCTCAAGGTCAAGGTCACTGTGGCTATTTTTAGAAAAACTTTGTCATCGCTCTAGCGCCTACATTTCTTGGCCATACCTTTTGATTGCTTAGTGATACTGCTTTCATATTTAACATGCGCTGTCCGGGGGCATCAGTGTTTCACAAACACATCTTGTTTCTTACATTTTCCACAAGGGAGACAACTTTTGGGACTTCATACCAGAAAATTCTTTTCTTTAAATGTAGACCCCTAAAATGGTCTACAAACCATTTAGCAAATTATTTCCATTAAGAGAAGCAGTGGTGTAAAATTCCACTCGCCCGCTCGCATTTGTGAGTAAGTTTTAAGGCAGGGCGAGTAAGATTTTCAAAACTGACCTTACTTTTTCTTCATTTTTAGCACCTAAATGAAAAGTTTAGATGATAAGGGCGAGTAAGTTTGAGGGAAAATTTTCACCTCTGAGAAGAACCCTGTTTGCTTGTATAAGGGATAGAAAACAATTTTAGAAGTGTTACCTTCCATGAAGGTGTATCCTGTCCCCTTATGAGAAATGGAGAAATACTTTCAAGGGAAGCAACTCTTCCTGATAGTTTTTTGATGCTGAAATGTTTCAATAGGGGTCTGCACTTAAAAGAAAGAATCTTTCCTTTTTGTTGTGCGTGCTTTATACATGTAGGAGCCCGATTTTCCATCTGTTTGTCAATCTATGAACATTTGTGTTATCCCTACCACAGTGTAATCTTCCAGGGGAAAAAACTCCAAAACTAAAACAAGCTTTAAAAACTTAATTTAAACTGAGTGTTCAGCATAAGCAATGGAAAATATCTTGAGATTATGCATAGCTGCAGATACAGATCGACAGACAAAAATGGCATGGATGTCTGACACCTCTCCATCAAAAATTTTTCTTTTCATTTATATATTACTTCAATCATTATCAAAAGGGAGATGTTTAGAGAAATAAACAGTTGATCATTTTTAATCCCCCACCACGAAGCGGAGCAGGGATTATAGGAATGGCCCATCTCTGGCCGTCTCTCTGTCCATCTCATTCTGTCCATCCTTCCGTCTGTCCGTGCATCTGTCTGTCCATAACACTTTCTTGTCCGCTCCATATCTCCTGAACCCTTTGATATATTTTCATTAAAGGCATTTATTCTTGATTATTGAGGACTATCATTTCATTACATAATATTATGTAGCCCTCAGTGCTCACTGGAGAGAAGTCCTCTGTCTTCAACAGGTAAGGGGCCGCCTTGAGGAAAATCAATAAATTACTTACTATTGACTGGTGTACATTATTGATTTTCCCCTTAAGTGTCTCAGTCAGGGGATTCAACAAGAGCTACTAATCACTCTATTAAGGACCGCCTTTGATCTGCTATAGTCAGTATATCACAGGGGGCAATAAAACAATTATGGACACACGGTGTGTTTTACTGTTACAGAATAAATGCCTTTAAACAGGGCTTCCGTTAGGCGGACGTACGGCGTATATTACGTCCTGAAATCGCTTCTGGACGCCCAAATTAAACATCAAAGGCGTCCCGCGGACTCCCGAAAATTTCTCTGTACGGCCAAAAATCTTTACCGAGACGTATAAACCCGCCCACTTTTAGCGGTTTGTAAAAAGTTTGCTCAGCCTTCTTAGCTGGCTGAAACCGCTTTCTGTGTTTATTGAGTACTAAGGACGTCCCATTTTCTGCCTGCGAGGTATTATATTGACAGTCAGAATCACGTGCGTCGGCACACCTTTGATCGTCATCGGTGTGTGAAAAACGTGTCGAGGTGATTGCTCGGTGTTTGCATATAATTAAACGGATTAGTAGTTGAGGATAAACTAATTATCTCATTCACGATAACGTTTTTTAATCCTATAAACTTGTTTAAATTAAAGCGGGTCGTAATTTAGGTGTTTGGTAGCGAGATTATCATTAGCGATGCAAAGTGGGACAATAGTTTTAAAGATAGATATGCATTTTTTCTGAGTAAATAAAAATAGCAGGTGTTCACTTAGTGAAATGACGAAAATAATGTCACCGCGATCGCTGTTTGATTTCGCCGCCTCCAAAATACGTAAAACCGGCGAATGTGACCAGGCCGGTTCATCAGGGAACGAGCTGCAGTCTGATCTGTTTGTTAGCCAAAAAGCAAAAAAAACAAACAAAAAAACTACCCCTGACTCGTCTAAGTCTGCATCAATTGACCAAAGTTGCACGTGTTTCTGCCTGTTAGTCTGACACAGTTCCGAATGTTTTAGAGTACTATGAAGCGAATACTCGAAGCGTATGTTTTGCAAAGTTTGGCAAAAATCTTTTACAAAAGAATTTTTCTTTATTTCGTTTTAATCCATATTTGACAATGGGTGTCAGGTTTGTTTTATTTGTGTTAAGTTCTACAAACAGTGTAGACGGATCAGACACTATGTTCTGGGGCGTCTGATCTGGGTCTACACGGTTTGCTAATGACCCAAAATGGGCCACTAGGCTCATATGGGGATGGGTAATGCGATTGTTGTCTTTACTTTTTATTTATTTTATTTTGTGGGGGGGGGGGGGGAGGGAGTTTTAACGGCCCAGTCAACACTATTCACGTCTGTTTTTTAGCCGGTCAGTTTACCTATCCACACTTTACTAGCCATCTAAAAGGATATACAGGTGATCAAAAATGCAAACAAGATATTCATAGATTAAATAATATATATTTCTTCATCAGAATAATTTTACGATCCGCAGACACTTTGCTTCAAAATTAGGACTTCTGAATTTTCCAGTGGGACTTCCAGATTTCAAGGGTAGGAAGTCTGGGACTTCCTGAATTTGGGAGTTAATGGAAGCCCTGATTAAACTTTGGTCATTTATTCGTCTCAGTGAGCTGGTGTGCAGAACCCATAAATGAAGCATGCCGACTCAAGGTCAAGGTCACAGTTGAAGGTCAGGAGTTTGAAACTTGGAATTTTGTGTCTGTTCCATATCTCCTTTACCCTTGGACGGATTTCCATTAAACTTTGGTCAAATATTCTTCTTAGTGAGCTGATGTGCAGAACCCATAAATGAACCATGCCGACTCAAGGTCAAGGTCACATTTGAAGGTCACGAGTTTAAAACTTTGAATTTTTGTCCGTTCCATATTTCCTTTACCCCTCAAAGGATTTTCATTAAACTTTTGTCAATTATCCCCCTCGGTGAGCTGCTGTGCAGAACCCATAAATGAACCATGCCGACTCAAGGTCAAGGTCACATTTGAAGGTCACGAGTTTGAAACTTCAATTTTTTTGTCCTTTCCATATCTCCTTTACCCCTCAAAGGATTTTCATTAAACTTTGGTCAATTATCCCCCTCAGTGAGCTCATATGCAGAGCCCATAAATGAATCGTGTCGACACTAGGTCAAGGTCACATTGGAAGGTCACGAGTTTGAAACTTTGAATTTTGTGTCCGTGCCATATCTCCTTTACCCTTCAAAGGATTTTCATTAAACGTTGGTCAAATGTCCCCAATAGTGAGCTGATGTGCATAACACATAAATAAACCATGCCGACTCAAGGTCAAGGTCGCAGTTGAAGGTCATGAGTTTGAAACTTTGAATTTTGTGTTCGTTCCATAACTCCTTGGAAGGATTATCATTAAACTTTTGTGAAATATACCCCACAGTGAGCTGATGTGCAGAACCATAAATAAACCATGCAAACTCAAGGTAAAGGTCACAGGTGAATGTCACAAGGTTGAGCCTTGATAGAAAGTGCGGCGGGGGATTTGGCTCTCCCTCAGACCCTCAGACTGCTTTCTTGTTGTTTTTTTACATCTGTTTTTTGGGCTATTGTGTAAAAGATCTCTGGCTGTTTGTTAATTAATAAACAGGGAATTTTATAACAGTGGCTCAGCTGGTCAATGAGAGGAGAGTGGTGTTTGCTCAGCAGAGGTTGTATGGGTGGATGATTGTGATGGCTGTTAATGACAGGTGACCAATAGTGGAGGCTTTAATGCACTGTTGTTAGCTCCCACTGAAACATGTGAATTTTCCAAGCACAGAATTAATACTGTTACACAATATTAATTATATTGGCAATAAAACAGGCTGCTTTGAAACTTGATTAATATTATCAGGAGCCTAAAGTGTGGTCTTAGAAACTTTATTCTCTGCCTGACAAGGTTATTATGTTTTATGAGTTTTAAATGGTACCGTAAAACACTAGAAATTTGTTTCAAACATTTACCTGAAATCTAACCCATTGTATACTAGTTGACTTCCATTGTTATATGTTGTTTTTTTTGGGGGGGGGGGTTGTTGGTTTTACGGCCCTTTCAAGATTATTTCACTCATATCGAGCCGATCGTTAATCAGAGGTGGGCGAAAACTGGAGTACCCAGAGAAAAACCACCTGACCTTCCGTTGCAGAACTTGGCGTCTCACATGTGGCACGAGCCAGGCTCAAACCACAGCGGTAAGAGACCTAATGATTAAGAGTCAGCGCTCTTAACCACTTGGCCACGGAGGCCCGTTGCTATATGTTGGACCTGTCCATTTGTCATATAAGGGGTATTCTACTTTTGACAGAAAATTCTGTTAGCAAACAGTGCAGGTTCTGATCAGACGCCGCATTCTATGGCGTCAGATCTAGGCCTGCACTGTTTGCCACAGTACCCCATCAGGGGTTTCACGCATGCTATGGGTTAAAACAAAGCACTGACAGCACTGGTGGGTCAATTGTCTCTTGACTGTAGCCTGGGGAAATGGTCCAGAATGGAAACTTAGACTGCCAATGTCTGTTTGGCAATGTCCCAGCACATGAGCAAAGTCCATGTTTTACAGTTTAAAAATATTCTGCAGCATCTGATCTGCATCTACATTGTTTCCATTGGCAAAGCTTTTGAGCCCAGTCCATGTTTAAGGATAATCCTCTTTTACATAGCACTCTGAATCACAGCAACAGTTGCCTGGGGTTTTTACATTTTGGAGCATTATATTCACCCTAATATCCTGCTGTTCACGACAAACCCTACCTTTTCAAACAGTATAGATACATTTTCCTGCTCTACCATTACAATGTAAATGCCTTTTCCTGCTGTACCTTTACAAACAGTGTAGACGCCTCGTCCTGCTCTTCCTTTGCAAACAATATAAATACCTTGTCCTGCTCTACCTGTGCAAACAGTGTAGATGCCTTGTCCTGCTCTACCTTTGCAAACAGTGTTAATGCCTTGACCTGCTCTACCTTTGCAAACAATACAGATACTTTGTCCTGATCTACCTTTGCAAACAATATAGATACCTTGTCCTGCTCTTCCTTTTCAAACAGTGAAGGTACCTTGTCTTGTATTACCTTTTCAAATAGTGTACACACCTTGTCCTGCTCTACCTTTGCAGACAGTGTATATACATTGTTCTGCTCTTCCTTTGCAAATAGTATAGATACCTTGTCCTGCTATACCTTTTCAAACAGTGTAGATACATTGTCCTTCTCTACCATTTCAAACAGTGCAGATAAATTGTCCTACTCTACCTTTGCAAACAGTAAAGATATCTTGTCCTACTCTACATTTTCGAACAGTGCGGGTACATTGTCCTGCTGTACCTTTTCAAACAAAGTAGATACCGTGTCGTTTGTACCTTTTCAAACAATGTAGATACCTTGTCCTGCTCTACATTTTCTAACAGTATAGATACATTATCTTCCTCTACCTTTTCACACAGTGTTTGTTTGATTTGAGGTTTAACATCCACGTCAACACTGTAAAGGTCATTTTGGAGACATTGCTTCCAATTTGGTGGGACCTTTACCTGACATTGAGATGAAACAATATCTTAAGCCCTGTGGAAGCATCATGCAGCCCATCTGTTTCTTCAAGCTCTGATGGGTGTCGGCTGTTTCAAACAGTGTAGATACATTGTCCTGATCTACCTTTCGAAATAGTGTAGATACCTTGTTCTACTCTACCTTTTCTAACAGTATAGACAGTAAAGATACCTTGTCCTGCTCTAACTTTTCAAACTGTATATACCTTGTCCTACTCTACCTTTTCAAACAGTTTAGATACCTTGTTCTGCTCTACTTTTTCAAACAGTGTAGATACCTTGTCCTATTCTACCTTTTCAAACAATGTAGATACATTTTTCTGCTCTTCCTCTTCAAACAGTGTCCATATAGATACCTGGTCCTACTCTACCTTTTCAAATAGTAGATACCTTGACCTGCTCTACCTTTTCTAACATTGTAGATACATGGTCCTGCTCCACATTTTCAAAAAAAGTAGATACTTTGTCCTTTTCTACCTATACAGTGTGTCCTGCTATTCCTTTACAAACAGTGTAGATACATTGTCCTGCCATACCTTTGCTAACAGTGTAAATGCCTAAAATTTTTCTGGCCTAATTTGCAAACATCAAAGACACCTGCTTTACCTTTGCAAACAGTGTAGATACCTTGTCCTAGATACCTTGTCCTGCTCTACATTTACAAAAAGTTATATTCCTTGCCCTGCCTTACATTTGCAAACAGTGTAAATGCCTAAAGTTGTTCTGACCTACTTTGCAAACAGTACAGACACCTTGTCCTGCTCTACGTTTGCAGTCAGTGTAGATACCTTGTCCTGCTCTGCCTTCGCAAACAGTGTAGATAGCTTGTACTGCTCTACCTTTGCAAACTGTTGATACCTTTTCCTGCTCTTCCTTTGCAAATAATAAAGATGCCTTTTCTTGATCTTCCTTTGCAAACAGTGCAGATGCCTTGTCCTGCTCTTCCTTTGCAAACAATATAGATGCCTTGTCTTGCACTTCATCTGCAAACAATACAGATGTCTTGTTTTGCTCTTCCTTTGCAAAAAGTTCAGATACCTTGTCCTACTGTACCTTTGCAAATACTATTAATACCGTGTCCTGCTCAACCTTTGCAAACTGCTGATACCTAGTCTTCCTTTGCAAACAGTATAGATACCTTGTCCTGCTCTACCTTTGCAAACGGTGCAGATACCTTTTCAGTCTCTACCTTTGCAAACTGTGCAGATGCCTTGTTTTACTCTACCTTTTCTTACATTATAGACAGTAAAGATACCTTGCACTGTTCTACCTTTTCAAACAGTGTAGATTCATTTTCCTGCTCTACATTTTCAAACAGCGTAGATACCATGTCCTGCTGTATATACCTTTTCAAACAGTATAGATATCTTGTTCTGCTCTATATTTTCAAACAGTATAGATACCTTGTCTTACTCTACCTTTTCAAACAGTCTAGATACCTTGTCCCCCTTTACCTTTTTCAAACAGTATAGATACATTGTCCTGATCTACCTTTTTATCCCCCGACCGAATAGGTTCGGGGGATATAGCGATCAGCCTCGCGTCCGTCCGTCTGTCCGTCCGTCCGTAGACGCAACCTTGTGATGGCCATAACTCCTATACCCTTTGAGATTCATTGATGGTTCTTGGCACAATTGTTCACAAGGCCGAGACGGCATGTCATGCGCAAGAGCCAGAACTCTGGATGCCATACTTCTTTAGTTATCTCCCCTTTTAATAAAATAGAATGACTACTTTGTGATAGCCATAACTCCAATACCCTTTGAGGTATATTGATGGTACCTGGCACAGTTGTTCACAAGGCTGAGACGGTGTGTCATGCACAAGAACCACAACTCTGGTTGCCATGGTTTTGGAGTTATCTCCCTTTCCAATAAAATAGAGTGACAACCTTGTGATGGCCATAACTCCTATACCCTTTGAGATTCATTGATGGTTCTTGGCACAATTGTTCTCAAGGCTGAGGTGGCGTGTCATGCGCAAGAACCAGAACTCTGGATGCCATACTTTTTTAGTTATCTCCCCTTTTAATAAAATAGAATGACTACTTTGTGATGGCCATAACTCCAATACCCTTTGAGATATATTGATGGTACCTGGCACAGTTGTTCACAAGGCTGAGACGGTGTGTCATGCACAAGAACCACAACTCTGGTTGCCATGGTTTTGGAGTTATCTCCCCTTCCAATAAAATAGAGTGACAACCTTGTGATGGCCATAGCTCCTATATCCTTTGAGATTCAGTGATGGTTCTTGGCACAATTGTTCTCAAGGCTGAGACGGCGTGTCATGCGCAAGAACCAGAACTCTGGATGCCATACATTTTTAGTTATCTCCCCTTCTAATGAAATAGAATGACTACTTTGTGATGGCCATAACTCCAATACCCTTTGAGATATATTGATGGTACCAGGCACAGTTGTTCACAAGGCTGAGACGGTGTGTCATGCACAAGAACCACAACTCTGGTTGCAATGGTTTTGGAGTTATCTCCCCTTCCAATAAAATAGAGTGACAACCTTGTGATGACCATAATTCCAATACCCTTTAAGATATATTGATGATACCTGGCACAGTTGTTGACAAGACCGAGACGGTGTGTCATGCACAAGAACCACAACTCTGGGTACCATGGTTTTTAGCTCACCTGACCGAAGGTCATGGTGAGCTTTTGTGACAGTAAGATGTCCGGCGTCGTCGTGCGTCGTCCGTCGTCCGTCGTGCGTCGTCCGTGCGTAAACTTTTTCTTGTGAACACACTAGAGGCCACAGTTTTGGTCCAATTATCATCAAACTTGCTCAGAATGATAATCATGACAATATCTCGGTCAAGTTCGAATTTGGGTCATGTCGGGTAAAAAAGTAGGTCAGTAGGTCAAATCATAGAAAAACCTTGTGAACACTCGAGAGGCCACAATTTTGGTCCAATCATCATCAAACTTGCTCAGAATGATCATTGTGACAATATTTTAGTGAAGTTTGAATATGGATCATGTCGGCTTAAAAAGTAGGTCAGCGGGTCAAATCATAGAAAAACCTTGTGAACACCCTAGAGGCCACAATTTTGGTCCAATCATAATCAAACTTGCTCAGAATGATCATCATGACAATATCTTGGTCAAGTTCGAATATGGGTCATGTCCGGTCAAAAAGTAGGTCAGTAGGTCAAATCATAGAAAAACCTTGTGAACACTCTGAAGGCCACTGTTTTGGTCCAATTATCATGAAACTTGCTCAGAATGACCATTGTGACAATATTTCAGTCCAGTTCGAATATGGGTCATATCGGGTTAAAAAGTAGGTCAGCGGGTCAAATCATATAAAAACCTTGTGAACACCCTAGGGGCCACAATTTTGGTCCAATCTTAATCAAACTTGCTCAGAATGATCATCATGACAATATCTCGGTCAAGTTTGAATATGGGTCAAATGGTTCCGGTCCGTTGCACATCTAGGTCACAGGAGCCAAAAACAGATTTTTTTCACCAAAAACTTAAAAAATCTTCTTCTCTGAAACCACAAGGCCCAGGTCTTTGTTATTTGGTATGAAGCTTCATCTAGTGGACCCCTACCAAGATTGTTCAAATTATAGTGCTGGGGCCAAAAATGCCCCCGCACGGGGGCCCTTTGGTTTTACATAGGCTTATATAGGGAAAATCTTTAAAAATCTTCTTCTCTGAAACCACAAGGCCCAGGACTTTGATATTTGGTATGAAGCTTCATCTAGTGGACCCCTACCAAGATTGTTCAAATTTGAGTGCTGGGACGAAAAATGCCCCCGCCACGGGGCCCTTTGGTTTTACATTGGCTTATATAGGGAAAATCTTTAAAAATCTTCTTCTCTGAAACCACAAGGCCCAGGTCTTTGATATTTGGTATGAAGCTTCATCTAGTGGACCCCTACCAAGATTGTTCAAATTATAGTGCTGGGGCCAAAAATGCCCCCGCCCCAGGGCCCTTTGGTTTTACATAGGCTTATATAGGGAAAATCTTCAAAAATCTTCTACTCTGAAACCACAAGGCCCAGGACTTTGATATTTGGTATGAAGCTTCATCTAGTGGACCCCTACCAAGATTGTTCAAATTATAGTGCTGGGACAAAAAATGCCCCCGCCACAGGGCCCTTTGGTTTTACATTGGCTTATATAGGGAAAATCTTTAAAAATCTTCTTCTCTGAAACCACAAGGCCCAGGTCTTTGATATTTGGTATGAAGCTTCATCTAGTTGACCCCTACCAAGATTGTTCAAATTACAGTGCTGGGGCCAAAAATGCCCCCGCCCCGGGGCCCTTTGGTTTTACATAGGCTTATATAGGGAAAATCTTAAAAAATCTTCTTCTCTGAAACCACAAGGCCCAGGTCTTTGATATTTGGTATGAAGCTTCATCTAGTGGACCCCTACCAAGATTGTTCAAATTTTAGTGCTGGGACAAAAAATGCCCCCGCCACGGGGCCCTTTGGTTTTACATGGGCTTATATAGGGAAAATCTTTAAAAATTTTCTTTTCTGAAACCACAAGGCCCAGGACTTTGATATTTGGTATGAAGCTTCATCTAGTGGACCCCTACCAAGATTGTTCAAATTTTAGTGCTGGGACAAAAATGCCCCCGCCACGGGGCCCTTTGCTTTTACATTGGCTTATATAGGGAAAATTTTTAAAAATCTTCTTCTCTGAAACCACAAGGCCCAGGTCTTATATATTTGGTATGAAGCTTCATCTAGTGGACCCCTACCAAGATTGTTCAAATTATAGTGCTGGGGCCAAAAATGCCCCCGCCACGGGGCCCTTTGGTTTTACATAGGCTTATATAGGGAAAATCTTTAAAAATTTTCTTCTCTAAAACCACAAGGCCCAGGACTTTGATATTTGGTATGAAGCTTCATCTAGTGGACCCCTACCAAGATTGTTCCAATTTTAGTGCTGGGGCCAAAAATGCCCCTGCCCCGGGGCCCTTTGGTTTTACATAGGCTTATATAGGGAAAATCTTTAAAAATCTTCTTCTCTGAAACCACAAGGCCCAGGACTTTGATATTTGGTATGAAGCTTCGTCTAGTGGACCCCTACCAAGATTGTTCAAATTATAGTGCTGGGACAAAAAATCCCCCCCTGCCACGGGGCCCTTTGGTTTTACATAGGCTTATATAGGGAAAATCTTTAAAAATCTTCTTCTCTGAAACCACAAGGCCCAGAACTTTGATATTTGGTATGAAGCTTCATCTAGTGGACCCCTACCAAGATTGTTCAAACTATAGTGCTGGGGCAAAAAATGCCCCTGTCCCGGGGCCCTTTGATTTTACATAGGCTTATATAGGGAAAATCTTTAAAAATCTTCTTCTCTGAAACCACAAGGCCCAGGACTTTGATATTTGGTATGAAGCTTCGTCTAGTTGACCCCTACCAAGATTGTTCAAATTATAGTGCTGGGACAAAAAATCCCCCCCTGCCACGGGGCCCTTTGGTTTTACATAGGCTTATATAGGGAAAATCTTTAAAAATCTTCTTCTCTGAAACCACAAGGCCCAGAACTTTGATATTTGGTATGAAGCTTCATCTAGTGGACCCCTACCAAGATTGTTCAAACTATAGTGCTGGGGCAAAAAATGCCCCTGTCCCGGGGCCCTTTGATTTTACATAGGCTTATATAGGGAAAATCTTTAAAAATCTTCTTCTCTGAAACCGCTAGGCCCAGGTCTTTGATATTTGATGTGTAGCTTCATCTAGTGGACCTTTGACAAGATTGTTCAAATTTTAGCCTTTGTTGATGTTTGGTATGAAGCTTCACCTTTAAGACCTCCCTCAACATTATGTACATTAAAGCCCTGGGGCCAATAATGGCCCTCTCTGGGGCCCACTTGTTACACTATGGATCAGGTGAGCGATCCAGGGCCATCATGGCCCTCTTGTTTAGTTATCTCCCCTTCCAATAATATAGAATCACTACCTTATGATGGCCACATCTCCAACACTCGTTGAGATATACCGATGATACTTGGTACAGTAGTACATGAGGTTAAGCAGGTGTGTCACGTGCAAGTACCACAACTCTGGGTGCCCTGGTTTTTTAATTATCTCCCCTGACAATATAACCTTGTGATGGCCATAACTCCAATACCCTTTGAGATATATTGATGGTACTTGGCACAATTGTATACAACATTGAGATGGCGCTTCATGCCTAAGAACCACAAATCTGGGTGCTATGATATTTGAGTTATCTCACCTTCCAATATAACAGTATGACAACCTTGTGATCATCATACCTCCAATACCCTTTGAGACATATTTGTGGTACTTGATGCAGATTTACATGAGGTTAAGCAGGCGTGTCATGCTCAAGAATTATAACTCTGGGTGCTCTGGTTTTTAGCTCACCTGTCACGTAGAGACGAGGTGAGCTTTTGGGATCACTTTTTGTCCGTCGTCCGTCGTGCGTCCGTGCGTGCGTCCTTGCTTCCGTGCATCCGTAAACAATTTCAAATAAGTATATCTCCAATACCCCATGGCCAATCTTGATCAAATTTCATGTGAATCATCATCAGGCAGGGGGAAAGGCTGCATAAGGTTTTTGGGCTGATCAGATTGGAATTCTGGTTGCCATGGCAACATATAGCTCCCATAGACTTATAATGGGAAAACATTTTAAAATCTTCTTCTCTGAAACCACAGGGCCCAGAGCTTAGATATTGAGCATGTAGCAAGGGCAAGTGGTCAACTATCTAATTCCTGCCAATCATGCCCCTCGGTGCCAAATGGGCCACGCCCTAGGGCCCCTTCGCTCCCATAGACTAATACTGGAAAAAAAACTTCTAAAATCTTCTTCTCTGAAACCACAGGGCCCAGAGCTTAGATATTTAGCATGTAGCAATGGCAAGTGGTCACCTACATAATTCCTGCCAATCATGCCCCTGGGTTCAAAAAGGGCCACGCCCTGGGGCCCCTTCGCTCCCATAGACTCATATTGGAAAAAAAACTTCAAAAATCTTCTTCTCTGAAACCACAGGGCCCAGAGCTTAGATATTTAGCATGTAGCAATGGCAGGTGGTCACCTACATAATTCCTGCCAATCATGCCCCTGGGTTCCAAATGGGCCACGCCCCGGGGCCCCTTCGCTCCCATAGACTCGTAATGGAAAAAAGCTTCAAAAATCTTCTTCTCTGAAACCACAGGGCCCAGAGCTTATGTATTCAGCATGTAGCAACAGCCAGTGGTCACCTACATAATTCCTGCCAATCATGCCCCTCGGTGCCAAATGGGCCACGCCCAAGGGCCCCTTCGCTCCCATAGACTAATATGGAAAAAAAGCTTCAAAAATCTTCTTCTCTGAAACCACAGGGCCCAGAGCTTATATATTTAGCATGTAGCAATGGCAGGTGGTCACCTACATAATTCCTGCCAATCATGCCCCTGGGTTCCAAATGAGCCACGCCCCGGGGCCCCTTCGCTCCCATAGACTCATAATGGAAAAAAGCTTCAAAAATCTTCTTCTCTGAAACCACAGGGCCCAGAGCTTATAATATTATATTTAGCATGTAGTAACAGCAAGTGGTCACCTACATAATTCCTGCCAATCATGCCCCTGGTGTCCAAACAGACCACGCCCCGGGGCCCATTAGCTCCTATAGACTCATAATGGAAAAAAGCTTCAAAAATCTTCTCTGAAACCACAGGGCCCAGAGCTTAGATATTTAGCATGTAGCAATGGCAAGTGGTAACCTATATAATTCCTGCCAATCATGCCCCTGGGGTCGAAATTGGCCACACCCCTGGGCCCCTTAGCTCCTATATACTCATAATGGAAAAAAAGGTTCAAAATCTTCTTCTCTGAAACCACAGGGCCCAGAGCTTAGATATTAAGCATGTAGCAATGGCAAGTGGTCACCAACATAATTCCTGCCAATCATGCCCCTGGGTTCCAAATGAGCCACCCCCCGGGGCCCCTCGCTCCTATAGACTCATAATGGAAAAAAGCTTCAAAAATCTTCTTCTCTGAAACCATAGGGCCCAGAGCTTAGATATTTAGCATGTAGGAAGGGCAAGTGGTCAACTACATAATTCCTGCCAATCATGCCCCTGGGTTCCAAATGGTCCACGCCCCGGGGCCCCTTCGCTCCCATAGACTCATAATGGAAAAAAGCTTCAAAAATCTTCTTCTCTGAAACCACAGGGCCCAGAGCTTAGATATTTAGCATGTAGCAATGGCAAGTGGTAACCTATATAATTCCTGCCAATCATGCCCCTGGGGTCGAAATTGGCCACACCCCTGGGCCCCTTAGCTCCTATATACTCATAATGGAAAAAAAGGTTCAAAAATCTTCTTCTCTGAAACCACAGGGCCCAGAGCTTAGATATTTAGCATGTAGCAATGGCAAGTGGTCACCAACATAATTCCTGCCAATCATGCCCCTGGGTTCCAAATGGGCCACGCCCCGGGGCCCCTTAGCTCCTATAGACTCATAATGGAAAAAAAGCTTCAAAAATCTTCTTCTCTGAAACCACAGAGCCCAGAGCTTAAAAATTTAGCATGTAGCAACTGCAAGTGGTCTTCTACATAATTCCTGCCAATCATGCTCCTGGGGTCCAAATTGGCCTCGCCCGCGGGCCCCTTAGCCCCATTGACTCATAATAGGAAAAAGCTTCAAAAATCTTCTTCTCTGAAACCACAGGGCCCAGAGCTTAGATATTTAGCATGTAGCAACAGCAAGTGGTCACCTACATAATTCCTGCCAATCATGCCCCTGTGGTCAAAACTAGCCACGCCCCGGGGCCCCTTAGCTCCTATAGACTCATAATGGAAAAATGCTTCAAAAATCTTTTTCTCTGAAACCACAGGGCCCAGAGCTTAGATAATTAGCATGTGGCAATGGCAAGTGGTCACCTACATAAATCCTGCCAATCATGCCCCTGGGGTCCAAATTGTCCACGCCCCGGGCCCCTTAGCTCCCCTAGACTCATAATGGGATAAAGCTTCAAAAATCTTCTTCTCTGAAACCACAGGGCCCAGAGCTTAGATATTTAGCATGTGGCAATGACAAGTGGTCACCTGCATAAATCCTGCCAATCATGCCCCTAGGGTCCAAATGGGCCACACCCTGGGACCCCCTTAGCTCCCATAGACTCAAAATGGAGAAAAGCCTCAAAAATCTTCTTCTCTGAAACCATAGGGCCCAGAGCTTAGATATTTAGCATGTAGCAACCGCAAGTGATCACCTACATATTTCCTGCTAATCATGCCCCTGGGGTCCAAATGGGCCACGCCCCGGTGCCCCTTAGCTCCCATAGACTCTAAATGGAAGAAAGCTTAAAAAATCTTCTTCTCAGAAACTGTGAAGCACAGAACTTAGATATTTAGTCCAAATTGGCCAAATCCTGTGGCCCCTTAACTCCAACAAACTTATAATGGAAAAAAGCTTCAACATCTTCTTTGAAACCATGAAATACAGACCTTAGATATTTAGTATATAGCAACACAAAATGGTCACCTACATAAATCCTGCCAACCATGCCCTTTGGGTCAAAATTGGCCAAGCCCCAGGGCTCATTAGCTTCTATAGACTTTTACTGGAAAAAAAAACTTAAAAAAAAAAATCTTCTTTTCCGAAACCATAAGGCACAGATTTTGTTTGATTTGAGGTTTTACATCCCTGTCAACACTGTATAGGTCATTTTGGAGATGTCTCTTCCAATTTTGTTGGACTTTTTACCCGACATTGAGATGAAATTACATCTCAAGCCCTGTCGCCCAACGAAACCAATAGGGTTTATACGCATGGACACCGCTTTGCCTGAGCTTAGATATTTAGTATGTAGCAATGTCAAGTGGTCTCCTACACTAATGATTTTCTGGTACACAGGTGAGCGATATAGGGCCATTGGGCCCTCTTGTTTACTTATCTCCCCTGGCAATATAGCCTTGTGATGGCCATAACTCCAACACCCTTTGAGATATATTGAAGGAACTTGGCACAATTGTATACAAGGTACAGAAGGGATGTCATGTGCAAGAACCACAACTGTTGGTGCTGTGGTATTTGAGTTATCTGCCCTTTCAATATAACAGTATGACCAGCTTGTGATCACCATATCTCCAACACCTTTTGAGACATATTGATGGTACTTTGTACAGAAATACATGGGCTTAACCCTTTACCACTCAGATACGTGTTTTTACGTGTCTGCACCCCTCCCCGCCCCCCCCCCCCCATTTTAAGCCCCAGTAGCACCTTAAATCTGCATTTCTACCCCTGGATAGTTATGTTTGCTTTAGGATTTTTTGGGCAAAAAAGTGACCTGTTTTTTCGCGCGCCTCCCCACTAAAAATATTCTGGTGGGGATTGAAGGGGGGGGGGGGGGGGGGGGCGTTGCCCCGCCTCACATCCCGAAAAATTTATATCTGAGGGTGCCTGGGGTCAAAAATGCCTGAAAATTGATGCTGATAAAACATGCTGCAAACAGTGAAAATGGCCAGTGCCAAACACCTTAATTGTTGCCTTGACAGCTGTGTGAAGATTAAAATGTGGTCAATAATTCATGTGAAAACACACTTTTTGGCAACTTTGAGATGCCCCCTCTTTACCATGACAACAATGATCAAGTCATGAAAGGTTGCATTTGAAAGGCTACTGCCCAATGAACATTCAGACCGAGTTTGGTGTAAAACAGACCATCCATTATGAAACAATGGCTAGTTGAAGTTGCTGTCAGGTGCAACACTGTGAAAATCAGCGAAATTCACAAAATCCCTGAGTGGTAAAGGGTTAATGAAGAAAATCCCAAATGACCTAAATAATGTTTTTTCACCATTTTATTGCAAGAAACAATATTTCAGATATAATTAATGCATTTTAGTAGGGGTGTAACGATGCATCGATAGTTCGATGCATCGCGATAGGGACTGTCTCGATAGCAATGCACCGATAGTACTTTGGACTATCGATAACCATCGCCGATAGTTCATTCAACTATCGATAGTTTCGATAGTTTTTTTTTCTTGGATTGACTTTGAAAATATACCTGTACTGTTGTATAATGACACAAGTATTTTTGCTTTAGGATATCCATGCAGCTTTAATCATGACAGACTGATAAACCTTCGCATATGTGCATGATGATCTGAGTCTTCGCTGGTCGCACATGTGTATCATGGTTTTTTGCTGTGTGGTGAATTTCTCGCGGCGATGAATTTCCCGCCGTCATTTTTGCACGTGCTGTTGAGGCAGTCAGAAATTTTCCCGCGTTTTTCAATAACAAAACGTCAATGATCATTTGCTCACACGGTTGTTGCATGCAACTTTTTGAAAACATGACAATGAAACCTGTGTGCCATGTGAAGGCTCAGATCAGCCTGCGCAGTCATATATAAATGTTTGCTGTTTGTATTAGCCTTCCGTAGTATGGCTTCTGGGATAAACACCATTTCCCTGTTCAGTTTTGAAGACATTTGCAAGATGCACAAGCTGATCTTTTGCATGAAGAAATGTTTGTTTTTGCTGTGTGCTGAGTCCTTCACATAGGTAAATGTATAATAAACGACGATGTAATGCAGTTTAACTTGTTGTATATGTGACTCTTTTTGCGTCCGACAAACACAATAGCTAATGAGTATTATGAGTATCTGAAGCAGGACTCGCAGGTAACAAAAACACTGCATATATTGCTAAATGAAAACACCAACTTGATCATTGCTTTACTTCTATTTTGATAGTCTAGCTTTTGATGCTAACTTCAAATAAAAAATATGTAAATTCAAGTTTTAATGCAGTTTGTTAGATTCATGTCGCCCTTAAAGAGGTGCTAAAATGTCGTGCTGTGATTACGTAATACTATGCAATGATTAATCGGGTTACCTAATTAACTGAATCCACAGATTAATTAAGTGCAGGCGGCAAACATCAAACAATTGAAGAACGATCACTCGATCAGCATGTCAGTTTCCACAAGCAGAAAATCTCAAACACTGCAAAGGTGTATGTGTATAGGTATTAAAGCTATGATAACCATCACTGACACGCATACATGTATATACTGGAAGCAGCAAGCTATTTTTTAGGCGGTGGGTCCTTCTGTCGGTGGTGGGGATATATAAAGAGCCGTCTCCCCACGATGTTTTTTTCTGGAATAGCCCCGAGGGAATGAATGCTGATATTGAAACACACAATAAACATACAATTTTAGGTCATTGCAATTTTCCTAACTCGTTCTGTCACTCTTAGCCATTTTTATGTGAGTGATATTAACATCTATGAATCATTTATAACATAAGCCGATAGTATCACGATAGTATCGTGATAGTATGCTGCGATAGTGATAGTATCGTGATAGTGGTTTCCACGATAGCAATACTATCACGATAGTCCAAATTGGCATCGATAGTCAGCCCTACATTTTAGGCTCAATTTCAGTATGTTCCCAGATTTCAGTTAACCCTTTACCACTCAGATACGTGTTTTTACGTGTCTGCACCCCCCCCCCCCCCTTTAAGCCCCAGTAGCACCTTAAATCTGCATTTTCTACCCCTGGATAGTTATGTTTGCTTTAGGATTTTTTGGGCAAAAAAGTGACCTGTTCTTTTCGCGCGCCTCCCCACTAAAAATGTTCTGGGGGGGATTGAAGGGGGGCCGTTGCCCCCCCCCCCCCCTCACATCCCGAAAAATTTTGGGTGTATGGCCCAACCGGCCGCTAAAATTTATATCTGAGGGTGCCTGGGGTCAAAAATGCCTGAAAATTGATGCTGATAAAACATGCTGCAAACAGTGAAAATGGCCAGTGCCAAACACCTTAATTGTTGCCTTGACAGCTGTGTGAAGATTAAAATGTGGTCAAAAATTCATGTGAAAACACACTTTTTGGCAACTTTGAGATGCCCCCTCTTTAGCATGTCAACAATGCTCAAGTCATGAAAGGTTGTATTTGAAAGGCTACTGCCCAATGAACATTCAGACTGAGTTTGGTGTAAAACAGACCATCCATTATGAAACAATGGCTAGTTGAAGTTGCTGTCAGGTGCAATATTGTGAAAATCAGCGAAATTCACAAAATCCCTGAGTGGTAAAGGGTTAAGCAGGCATGTCATGCACAAGAACCACATTTCTGAGTGCCCTGGTTTTTTAGTTATCTCCCCTGACAGTATAATCTTGTGATGGCCATAACTGCTATACTTTTGTGATATATTGCTGGTTTAATTCTGGTGCACTTTCTATTGGTGAACAATCTTCTGACGGCCATATTGGCTTTTGGTCGGGGGATTTGCCATCTCTTCCGATGGCTATTTTTAAACAGTGTAGACACATTATTCCTCTCCACCTTTTTCAGTCAGGTGCATGACCTATACTAGTTATTTTTTTTATAACCTGTTACAGTTATAAAGTCACATACCGCCATTGAATTTCAAAGTGAGGCTATAGAAAATAACTTGTTTAGGTAATGTCACAAGTTTTTTAGGATTATGTGAAATAAAAAATACAAAAATATTAACGTGAATGCGTTAATATTCTCGTCACCCCACTCTTGTTTGAAACACGTGCGTACAAGTTTTTAGACGATGCGTACAAAGAATTTCGATTTCAATCATCAAATTAAAGTCTTCTTTCCAGTTTAAAATTGTCGCCACATGCGGCAAAATTGCGATAAGGTGGGAATTCAAGTTTTAAAACCATTAATTTTACCGTTTTGGCGCTCAAAATCCACTCAAAAAACGATTTTTTCTGAATGAAAACTCGATCGTGTTGACGAATCCACCATCTTGTTAGAAAGAGCGCTTCTCATGGAATCTCGCGATAACGTTATAATGACGCAAAACGCCGCGAATTTCAAAAAAGAAGAGAAAAACAAGGCCGATTTTTACAGATTCTCGAAAAAACCAAATATAACGCAAATGAGTTATTTTTCAGGTTATGCACCTGACTGTTTTTAAACAGTGTGGATACGATGTACTTTCTGCTCAACCTTTTCAAACAATGTAGATTCATTGTCCTATTCTACCTTTTCAAACATACATGTAGATACCTTGTCCTACTCTACCTTCTTTCAAACAGTATAGATACCTTGTCCTGCTCTACCTTTTCAAACAATGTAGATACCTGGTCCTGCTCCACATTTTCAAACAGTGTAGATGCTTTGTCCTTCTCTGACTCTACAAACAGTGTTGATACCTTTTCCTGCTCTACCTTTACAAACAGTATAGATCCCTTGTCCTGCCATACCTTTGCAAACAGTGTAAAAGCCTAAAAGTGTCCTGATCTACCTTTCAAACAGCACAGAAACCTGATTTACCTTTGCAAACAGTGTAGATACCTTGTCCTGCTCTACATTCAGTGTAGATACCCAGGGCTTCCATTAACTCCCAAATGCAGGAAGTCCCAGACTTCCTACCCTTGAAATCTGGAAGTCCCACTGGAAAGTTCAGGAAGTCCCAATTTTGAAGCGAGGTGTTTGCAGATCGTAAAATTGTTTTGATGAAGAAATATATATTATTTAATCTATAAATCACCTGTTTGCATTTTTAATCACCTGTATATTCTTTTAGATGGCTTGTATGTGTGTGTGTGTGTGTGTGTGTGTGTGTGTGTGTGAATTCGGGTTTAACGTCGCTTTCAACAATTTTTCAGTCATATCAATGCTCACTTTTATAGTGCTGCCTCACTGAAGTATCATGTTCCAGACACATTACATGATACCACACCCAGTCACATTATCCTTACACTGGGTCTCTACCCCGTAAATCTGAGTGCCAAGCGTGGAGCAGCTAGTACCATTTTTAACGACTTTGGTATGTCCCTGCCCAGGATCGAACCTGTGATTCCCTTAGATGGCTTGTAAGGATAGGTAAACTGACCGGCTCAAAAATGACTTGAATAGTGTTGACTGGGCCGTTAAACTCAAAACAATCAAGCAAAGCTCTGTGAGGAAGATAAAACTACTCATAACTTTGTGACATAGATGATGTCAGTACAGTGCAGAGGAGTGCATACAAAAAAGGAAAATATTTTTGTTTGGCCTGTATAAATTTTATAACTTTCCAAGTAAAACTCCCTCCCCCCCCCCCCCCCCCCCTTCCCAAAAAAATGAATAAATAAAAAGTAAAGAAAACAATCGCATTACCCATCCCCATATATGCCCAGTGGCCCAGTTTTGGATCATTAGCAAACCGTGTAGACCCAGATCAGACGCCAAAGAATATAGCTTCTGATCTGTCTACAACACAAATAAAACAAACCTGACACCCATTGTCAAATATGGATTACGAAATTAAAAAAAAAAAAAAAAAACTTTTGTAAAAGGTTTTTGCCAAACTTTGCAAAACATACGCTTCGAGACTTCATTGCACTCTAAACACTCGGAACTGCAGGCAGAAACACGTGCAACTTTGG
Source organism: Lucinisca nassula (assembly GCA_963580285.1). NCBI lineage: Eukaryota > Metazoa > Mollusca > Bivalvia > Lucinida > Lucinidae > Lucinisca > Lucinisca nassula. The sequence goes on along the minus strand of OY757025.1, from coordinate 31,704,430 downwards.
TCAATTGGAGCAGAATTTTTTTTTTTTTTTTTTTGCTTTTTGGCTAACAGACAGATCAGACTGTAGCTCGGACCCTGACGTTCCGGCCTGGTCACTTTAGCCAGTTTTACGTATTTTCGGGGCGCCAAAATCAAAAAGCGATCGCCGCGACATTTTGGGATTTTATAAATTATTTTCGTCATTTCACCTAGTGAACACCTGCTATTTACTCAAGAAAAAAATACGCATCTATCTTTGAAAATATTGTCACACTTTGCATCGCTAATGATAATCTCACTACCAAACACCTAAATTACGACCCGCTTTAATTTAAACAGTAACAAGTTTACAGGATTAAAAAAACAATTATCGTCAATGAGATAATTAGTTTATCCTCAACTACTAATCCGTTTAATAATCCGTTTAATTATATGCAAACACCGAGCAATCACCTCGACACGTTTTTCACACACCGATGACGATCAAAGGTATGCCGAAGCACGTGATTCTGACTGTCAATATAATACCCCGCAGGCAGAAAATGGGACGTCCTTAGTACTCAATAAACACAGAAAGCGGTTTCAGCTAAGGAGGCGGAACAAACTTTTTATAAACCGCTAAAAATGGGCGGGATTTATACTTCTTGCACACCAGACAAGGAAATCCGTGATTTTACCCTGGGATAGAAATTTATGTTCTGACCCTGGTGTTCCGACCCCAAATCGAATATTATCTCGTGTTTGATAAATGCACTGGTTGATTACAACCTCATGCGCGGCGGCGTCATGCGTGACGTCACTAAACATTCCAGTTGTGTCATCACAAAATGGCGGACGTCGGTAACCGAAGTGACAGCAGCACTAAAAATTCGCAATAGAAATGGAAGGTATGCAAGAAAAAGAATCCTATATGGGTGTGAGGGGTGGATAGAAAAATCCGTCCCTCGGGATCACTGTCCGGCATCACTCGGCAAGCCTCGTGATGCCGGATAGTGACCCTCGGGATGGATTTTTCCATCCACCCCTCACACCCATATAAGATTCTTATAATCTCGGTAAAGATTTTTGGCCGTACAGTGAAATTTTCGGGAGTCCGCGGGACGCCTTTGATGTTTAGTTTGGGCGTCCGGAAGCGATTTCAGGACGTAATATACGCCGTACGTCCGCCTAACGGAAGCCCTGGATACCTTGTCCTGCCCTACCTTTGCAAACAGTGTAAATGCCTAAAGTTGTCCTGACCTACCTTGCAAACAGTACAGACACCTTGTCCTGCTCTACGTTTGCAGTCAGTGTAGATACCTTGTCCTGCTCTGCCTTTGCAAACAGTGTTGATAGCTTGTACTGCTCTACCTTTGCAAACTGTTGATACCTTTTCCTGCTCTTCCATTGCAAACAACATAGATGTCTTATCTTGACCTTCCTTTACAAACAGTGCTGATGCCCTGTCCTGCTCTTCCTTTGCAAACAATATAGATGCCTTGTCTTGCACTTCATCTGCAAACAATACAGATGTCTTGTTTTGCTCTTCCTTTGCAAAAGGTTCAGATACCTTTTCCTGCTCTACCTTTGCAAACAGTGTAGATACCTTGTCCTTGTCTACCTTTATGAATGTTGATAACTGGTCTACCATTGCAACAAACAGTATAGATACCTTGTTCTGCTCTGCCTTTGCAAACTGTTGATATTGGTCTACCTTTGCAAAGTGTATAAATACCTTATCCTGCTCTGCCTTTGCAAACTGTTGATACGGGTTGTAACCTTTGCAAAGAGTATAGATACCTTTTCCTGCTCTGCCTTTGCAAGCTATTGATACTGGTCTACCTTTGCAAACAGCATAAATACCTTGTCCTGCTCTACCTTTGCAAACAGTGCAAATACCTTGTCAGTCTCTACCTTTGCAAACAGTGTAGATGCCTTGTCCTGCTCTACCTTTGAAGGCTACCTTTACAAATTGTAGATCCGTTATCCTACTCTACTCTTCCTTTGCAAACAGGGTAGATACATTGTCTTGTCCAACATTTGCAAACAGTGTAAAAGCCTAGTCCTGCTCAACGTACTCAACAATGTATAGATACTGGTCTACCTTTGCAAAGAGTATAGATACCTAGCCTGCTTTACCTTTGCAAACTGTTGATACCTGCTCTACTTTTGCAAACAGTTTAGATACCTTGTCCTGCTCTACCTTTGCAGATAGTATAGATAAAGATCAGAGTAGCTGAAGCTGAAGAAGCCATCTGATCAGTATCTACATTGTTCAACTTTCATTTAATGAAGTTGTAGAAATAAATTACATCAAAAAATCAGATTGGTTAGTTTGTTTGTATTGGAGTTTAATGGCCCAGTCAACACTGTTTAGGTCATTTTTTGAGCCAGTCAGTTTACTTATCCACACTTGTCCTGGACAGGCTTATACATAAGCAGTTAACCAGTACAGCGCACATTCTTTTGCCAGAAACTGACAACTGCCCTTCTTGAATTAGCGAAAGGGAGAGACTGACCGTAGAAAAGATTTCATGATCAATCTCCACGAAAGAAAGTTACGCCGAACCCAGCAGGTATTGAACCCGCGTCCTCCTGATCACCAGGTCAGACGCGCATCCAACTGAGCTACGGAGGCCGGCTAGATAATTAAATTGGTTGAAAGTCAGAAATGGGTGCGGCTAATTTTTTTTCATCAGAACAAGGGCTATTATGTTAACCCTTACCTTGCTGTTCACGACAACCACTATCTTGCAAACAGTGTAGATCCAGATCAGATGGCTTCTGAAGAAGCCATCTGATCAGGATCCACACTGTTTGGCATTCAGTTTATGAATTTGTAGCAATAAATTACATCAATTAATTTGATTGGTTGATAGACAGAAATGGGTGTGGCTTAACTGAATATTCAGCAAGAGAAGGGTTAAAAACCTCAAATCAAACAAACAGGACAAGGGCTAAGGATCAAAAATGCTCTCTTTGCATTATTCCCTGCATTTAGTGAAGTTAGAAAGATTGAGAGAGGTAAATCTTGCAGATTGTCAGTAGGAAAATTACGGTATTTGATAAAAACAAATTTATGAGTGCAAGTGAAATTTTAAACAAATGCTACCAAATGATTTGACATTTTTATCCCCACATATTGGGTGGAGTGAAGTTTTGTTTGCAGAATTAATGCATAATGATATTGGCTTCTGAAAAATCTACTGATATTATTAAGTCTATTTATTACAGTAAAATTCCTGTATTAAGATGACCTTTGGGACTGTTCAGAAGTGGTCTTTAAGACCAAAGGTGGTCTCTGACCAGAGGACATTGTATGAAGAAAACACGAAGAAAGAATAACTGCAACCTGCTAAATAAGCTTTTCAAAGCAGAATTAGTCTTAATTTTAGGTGGTCTTAACAGCGGAATTTTACTGTATATAAACTGCCCCCGCCCATCGGGGCTTGGAGAAATAGATTGGGCTGCACTATGCTTCCACGCAGAGCTGATACCGACCGCACATGAATACTGGTAATCCGCTTTGAACGTCTAAGCCTGCCCAGGAAAATTGCTGCGAGTCGGCCTGTCCATGCTTATAAACCCTATTGGTTTCATTGGGCGGCAGGGATTGAGATGTCATTTCATCTCAATGTTGGGTAAAAGTCCCACAAAATTGGAAGCAATGTCTCCAAAATGACCTAAATAGTGTTGACGGGGAAGTTAAACCTCAAATCAAACAAACAAACAATACTGGATATAAAATGTAAGTAAGTGCACAGAATATACATATATATGTACTGTATTTACTGTATGTCTTGGGACACAGCGACCTGAGCAAACAGTGTAGACCCAGATGAGACACCACAGAATTTGTGGTGGCTCATCAGGGTCTACACTGTTTGCCCCTCATCCTGGTTTGTTAGGCACAGCATCAGATCGTAAGTTGTACACATTACAAAAACACACCTATAAAAATACATTGTAAACTTTATCGCTGAAAACCCGATGAAAAATTGTGATATTTTTCTTACAAAAAATCATGTATTTCTGTTCAAGGTATAGATTGTGGGTACTCTTTAGAACCGCCTCATCGAGGCGGTTCTAACGAGTACCCACAATCTATATTTTAGATCAGAAATAAGAAAAATAAGGTTTACCCCTGTAAACCCCAGTTCTTCTATATAAAAGCGGGGTTCAAGGGGGTCAAAATGCAGGCATGTTTTCGTGATGATGATCAAAATGTAGAACGACAAATATGGTAAAGTGTTAACCCTTATCTTCCTGAATATTCATTTAAGCCACACCCATTTCTGTCTATCAACCAATCAAATTACTTGATGTAATTTATTGCTACAAATTCGTATACAGAATGCCAAACAGTGTAGATCCTGATCAGATGGCTTCTTCAGAAGCCATCTGATCTGGATCTACACTGTTTGTAAAGATAGGGGTTGTCGTGAACAGCAAGATAAGGGTTAAGGTGGAACAATACTAAGAGTAAATGCAGAATTTTCAGTGTCCACACAGCATAACAGCAATGTTATGTTATGTTAAGAGTGATGCCACAGCAACATTTTTCTTTTGACAAAATGTTTTAGTCTTGAAAGATAAAAAGCTAAAAGGTTGCCATTGGAAACAAAGAACACTTAACCCTTATCTTGCTGTTCACGACAGCCCATATCTTTGCAAACAGTGTAGTTCCAGATCAGATGGCTCCTGAAGGAGCCATCTGATTAGGATCTACACTGTTTGGCATTCAGTTTATGAATTTGTAGCAATCATTTACATCAAGTAATTTGATTGGTTGATAGACAGAAATGGGTGTGGCTGAAATGAATATTCAGCAAGATAAGGGTTAAAAGAACAAAAATCAGAGACTTGGTTTTATTGAGTCTCTTCACATACAGCAATATACATATGTAGTTTGCAAGGCTGCATATGCCCCCTAGCGCCAGCTTGAGCGGTATTTGATTTTCAGTGTAATCAGGATGGGCTCAATGATCCAAAAGGAAAAGAAAATATAATATGCACTGTGATGAAGCACAGGGAGACTTTTTACGGCCCCCACACGGCACTTAACACCAGCTGCAGTGAAGTAAAATAAAAAGCTAAAAGGCTGCGTTTGGAAACAAAGAACACATAAAAGAACGAAAACGGAGACTCGGGTTTTACTGAGTCTCTTCATATACATGTACAGCAATTTAGTTTGCAAGGCTGCATATGCCCCTTTAAGTGCCGGCTTGAGCGGTATTCGATTTTCAATGTAACCAGCATGGGACAAATCAAGTTGTAATGTACAGTGAGGCAAGAATGTCTTTGGGAATATGAAAATATGTTTGTGTTAGGGGTAGTTTGAGTCACTTAAAGTTTCTCATAATACAGTAAAACTCTGCTATTACCTGTAAGACCATCTAAAATTAACTCTTGTCTTGCTGAATATTCATTTAAGCCACACCAGTTTCTGTCTATCAACCAATCAAATTACTTGATGTAATTTATTGCTACAAATTCATAAACTGAATGCCAAACAGTGTAGTTCCCGATCAGATGGCTTCTTCAGAAGCCATCTGATCTGGATCTACACTGTTTGCAAAGACAGGGGTTGTCATGAACAGCAAGATAAGGGTTAAGACTAATTCTGCTTTAAAAAACTTATTTGGAACAGTGCAGTTATTCTGTCTTTGTGTTTTCTGCACACAGTGTCCCCTGGTCAGGGACCATCTTTTGGACTGTTCAAAAGTGGTCTTAACCCTTATCTTGCTGTTCACGACAACCCCTATCTTTGCAAACAGTGTAGATCCAGATCAGATGGCTTCTGAAGAAGCCATCTGATCAAGATCTACACTGTTTGGCATTTAGTTTATGAATTTGTAGCAATAAATTACATCAAGTAATTTGATTGGTTGATAGACAGAAATGGGTGTGGCTTAAATGAATATTCAGCAAGATAAGGGTTAAAGACCTCTTTTGAACAGTCTCAAAGGTGGTCTTAATAGATGAATTTCACTATATATATAGAGCCAGGTTGGGGGGTATATTTGGAATAATTTCGAAACATCTTTTCAATTTTCTATGGAATAAAGGTATATTATGTGTACTCATTAGGATCGAGTGCGCACAAGATACATGTACATGTACATTCAAGATAAAAGGATTTTAATCTGTCTTTAACCCATTGCATGTGGGAAACCCCTAAAGGGGTACCTTGAAATTGGCAAACATAGCAGGCCCCGATCAGACGCCACAGAACGCAGCGTCTGATCAGGGCATGCACTATTTACTAACAGAAATTTTCAATCAAAAATAGAATAAAAACAAAAAAATAGGTCTGACACCCCTTTTATGACAAATGGACTTGTCCAACATATAGCAATGGAAGAGTCCACTAGTATACAATGGGTAATTATCCCTCATTGTTTGACAGTTTCTTATCTCGAGGCATGGGTAGAGATCCATAAGGCTCAATAACATTGGGTATGGGGTTTGGTGGGTTGGGGTGGGGGGTGGTGGTTCTGAACCGTAGTAAATTGAGTCATTGAAGTTTCACTGTACATGCGTTATGCACCATCTTCTTTTCTATTTTCAGGAGCGAGTGCATGCCAAAGATGCTCCAGATGTCTACCTCACTAAACTACGCACATACTTGGACCCACGCTCCACCAGGAGTACCAAGGTATGGTATGATGCATTAATGCATGAGCACGTAACCAAGCCCTTAAAATAGTGCTGAACACTACCTCAGCTTATGACCTCTTCATTTTTTTTGGAAACATGAATCATTCGCCAGATTTATCAGAGAAAATGAGGCTTGATATTTTGTCTGAATTCATAATGGAATATCAAGCCTGATATTTTTGCTGAAAAATAATGATTCTGTCTGCTTCAGTTTTGCTTGGTGGTTTTAATTTTAAAAGCTAACCCTTAAAAGGTTTAAGGGTTAGCATAAGAAAGGTTCATGTCTTGTCTCTCCTGTTTATTTGTTGTGATGTACATTAACCCTTATCTTGCTGAATATTCATTTAAGCCACACCCGTTTCTGTCTATCAACCAATCAAATTACTTGATGTAATTTATTGCTACAAATTCATAAACTGAATGCCAAACAGTGTAAATCCTGATCAGATGGCTTCTTCAGAAGCCATCTGATCTGGATTTACACTGTTTTCAAAGATAGGGGTTGTCGTGAACAGCAAGATAAAGGTTAAAATGTATGGGTTCCAAGTGAGCTACAACCTTTTCTTGTAGTACCTGGTTTAAGCTTTTAAATCCGTTGTTCTGTCAATCCATCAGCATTAATTTCCAACAACTCTTGCTTTTTCACTGAACTGTCGGACACGTAGGTTCAAGTCGATTTCTCAAGAACTACAGTTATACGTTCTTCACTAATGATACTTTGTACAAAATTGCATCTAGGAATGGCAAGCATGCATATTTGACCTTGACCTGCATTTCATGGTTCACTGACTTTTCGTCCCCACAGGCGTGACATAGCCTTTGTGGGAATTCTTGTTCATCTCACTGTACAGTCACTATAGCTGCAATGTTTTGGGGTATGGATCCCATAAACCAGGCCTCATATTTTTCAGGCTTTTGCAGGATTTCAGGCTTTCTTTTGGGATCCCCCCCCCCCCCCCCACACACCTGTTATGTTTAAAGTGACCATTAACCTTAATTCCTTAATTTATTTATTCACAACCATTTTTAACTATCAGCCATTCAAATTACTTGATATATTGTATTCAGTCAGTTCACAAACTGCATAACAAACAGTGTAGATCCTGATCAGATGGCTTCTCCAGAAGCCATCTGATCTGGATCTACACTGTTCACAAAGGTAATGGAACCTTGTCATGCTTGGCAAGATAAGGGTTAAGGCTGTAAAATCGAACCTAAAGCTTGGTCAGTATGACCCCTGATGAACTCAGCCCCTCTGAAACTTAAAGGGAGGAATTTGTGCCTGGAAATTCTTTCCTTTAGAGCATATTCTTTCCTCTTGAGTAGACCCCTCATAGGTGATAAAAGATCAAATATTTTTAAAGAGTTGCCTCCCCTTTCACTTCATATTTAAACCCTTGTCCTGCTGAATAAAATAATTTAGCCACACCCAATTCTGTGTATCCATCAATCAAATTACTTGATATAATGTATTTATTCAATTCACAAACTGCATGTCAAACAGTGTAGATCCTGATCAGATGTTTGCAAAGGTAGGGATTGTCATGTTCAACAGTTTCTTTGATTTGAGGTTTAACGTCCCTGTCAACACTATTTTGGTCGTTTTGGAGACATTGCTTCCAATTTTGTGGGACTTTTACCCGACATTGAGATGAAACGACTTCTCAATTCCTGCCGCTCAATCGAACCAATAGGGTTTATAAGCATTGACGGTCTGACTTGCACTACTTTGCATGTGCAGGCTTAGACCGGTACTCAAGTGCCTTCGGTTTCAGCTCTGCTTGGAAGCATCATGCAGCTCAGTCTATTTCTCCAGGCCCCGAAGTTCAGCAGGATAAGGGTTAAGCTGTGCTGGTAAAAAATATGAAATGGTGTACACCATTTTGCATGACGGCCCCCGCCCATAGGGGCTTGAAAAAATATATGGGCTACATGATTCTTCCACGCAGAGCTGAATCCGGCCCGCACACTAATACTGGTAAACCGCTTAGAGGATCTAAGCCTGTCCAGGAACGGCAGTGCGAGGCGGACCGTCCATGCTAATAAACCCTATTGGTTTCATTGGGCGACAGGGCTTGAGATGTCATTTCATCTCAATGTCGGGTAAAAGTCCCACAAAATTGGAAGCAACGTCTCCAAAGTGACCTTTACAGTGTTGACGGGGACGTTAAATCTCAAATCAAACAAAACTGTTAAACAATGAAAAAGCTGGAATAATTAATTAAAACCCTTTTGGCTATTGTTTGACCTTGGTTAACCATTTATGATATAGTTTGGAATTATTTCACTTGCAGTTCTTTTACTCCACCCCAAAAATTACATGTATATATTTCCCCCCATATCAGTTTATTGTTTTGAGAGCAGTGAACCGTAAGCTTTAGTTTAAAATATTTTATGGGAGAGTATATCCTTTGTGGCTTGTCTGGGTTTGATCCTTGACAGAGGCCTTTGGCATGGTAGTGGTCAACCATCAAAGGCATTTGATTTTTCTGCAGGTACTCCAATTTCCCTCTCCCTGTATGACCACAATAAGACAACATTCAGTTCCCATAAAAGACAAATGCATTAAAATGTACCTGTATTATGCAAAAACCTGTCTTTTGCAAGCATATTTTGATTATCCCTAAGGTGCTTGCTTAATACAGGTTTGACTGTATGTTTAACTTTTTGTCATGTCAGGTTTTCAGTCCGTCTGTTTGCCTATTATGGGTTTCCAGGATAGGTTAACACATAAGATGCCAATCACAACAATAGCCATCTGCTTTGTAGCCCCCCCCCCCCATAGGGGCTTGAAGAAATATATGGGCTACATGATGCTTCCACGCAAAGCTGAAACAGACCCGCACACGAGTATTGGTAAACAGCTTAGAGGATCTAAGCCTGCCCAATGCTTATAAACCCTATTGGTTTCATTGGGGGACAGGGCTTGAGATGTCATTTCATCTCAAGGTCGGGTAAAAGTCCCACAAAATTGGAAGCAACGTCTCGAAAATGACCTTTACAGTGTTGACGGGGACGTTAAACCTCAAATCAAACAAACAAACCATCTGCTTTGTCATCTGCTGGTTACATTAAAAGCCAGTTTTTGCAAACAATGTGGACCCAGATCAGACTGCTCCTCTAGGAGCAATCTGATCAGGGTCCACACTGTTTGCCTGTATGTGAAAATATTTAAAAACATGCTTGCCAGAAGATTGGGCAGACAGCATAAGCAGACGACATTTTCAGACATAGTTTTTCTTGGCATCTTATGGGTTAATACATTTCAAAGGAGAACAGCATATTTTTTTGAGAAAAAAAAGTAAATACATCATGAAATTTATAAAACTCCAATAAGACTTGTTTCATAAATTTTATGTGAAATGTCACCACTCTTGTATGATTAGCTAAAGCTTACCCTGCTGAGGTTATGTATAGTGAAACCACTTAAAGCTATGTCAAATTCTGCTTTAAAAAAGCTTAGTTATTCTTTCATTGTGTTTTCTGCATTCAATATCCTCTGATCAGAGACCCCACTTTGGACTGTTCAAAAGTGGTCTTAAAGATTACTTTTGAACAGTCCCAAAGGTGGTCTTAATATGGGAATTTTACTGTATAAGGTGGGGTTTTGTTTGTTTGTATTGGAGTTTAACGGCCCAATCAACACTGTTTAGGTCATTTTTGAGCCGGTCAGTTTACCTATCCACACTTTTCCTGAGCAAGCTTATACATAAGTGGTTAACCAGTACAGTGCACATTCTTTCCCCCACAACTGACAATTGCCCTTCTTGAATTGTAGCCCCCACCCATAGGGGCTTGAAGAAATATTATATATGGGCTGCATGATGCTTCCACGCAGAGCTGAATCCGGCCCACACACTAGTACTGGTAAACTGCTTAGAGGATCTAAGCCTGTCCAGGAACAGCGGTGCGAGGCGGACCGTCCATGCTAATAAACCCTATTGGTTTCATTGGGCGACAGGGCTTGAGATGTCATTTCATCTCAATGTCGGATAAAAGTCCCACAAAATTGGAAGCAACGTCTCCAAAATAACCTTTACAGTGTTGACGGGGACGTTAATCCTCGAATCAAACAAACAAACCACTTAAAGTTATGTCAAATTCTGCTTTAAAAAGCTTAGTTATTCTTTCATTGTGTTTTCTGCATTCAATGTCCTCTGATCAGAGACCACATATTGGACTGTTCAAAAGTGGTCTTAAAGATTACTTTGAACAGTCCCAAAGGTGGTCTTAATATAGGAATTTTACTGTATAAGGTGGGGTACTGTGCATTATAGGAGTTTGATTGTCAGGTCTGCTCCATTTTGCTAAGCATCAGCTGTTGAGCTGTTGATTCTTGGGGGAAAAAATCCATATGGTGGTGACAGCCTCCTGACAAATTATTGCTGAATCTCCATTGCCCGACATAGCTCTCAATAAGGAAGCGAAATCAAGATAATTAAGAGATAATTTTCCTTATTTCTTGTTTTAAACATATGTTGTGGGTACTTGCTAGAATCGCCTCGATGAGGCGATTCTAACAAGTACCCACAACATATGTTTTGATAGAGGTCTAAGAAAAATTATCCCAAAATTATCATGGTTACCCACCTTGTCTGGAGCTATGTTCGGTGATTACCTGGAAATTATAACTAATAACACAAGAAACATGGAGAGATCAGCATGGAAAATCATTACTATACTCATATATATTTACCGGGAACTTTCTCAGCCCCCACCCAACAGGCCTTGGAGAAACACGCAGAGCTGAAGCTGAAACTGACCACACATGGGTACTGGTAAACTGCCTAGAGGGTCTAAGCCTGCCCAGGCAAAGAGGTGTGAGTCGGACCGTCCATGCATGTAGCAGCCTGGAGGATCTACACGGTTTGTCATTCAGTTTGAGAATTTGAATGAATAAATTACATCAAATAATTTGATTGGTTGAAATGTAAATAGGTGTGGCTAAAGTAATTTATGCAGCTGGATAATGTTATTGGACACCCTTTGAAAACCCTCTCTTTATGTAGATTAAAGTAGGATTTACAAGGGTATACTATAAGAATCTTATTGTGTGTGAGGGGTGGATGGAAAAACCTGTCCCGAGGGTCACTGTCCAGCATCACGAGGCTTGCCGAGTTATGCCGAACAGTGATCCCGAGGGACAGATTTTTCTATCCATCCCTCACACCCAAAGAGGATTCTTATTCTTGCATACCTTCCATTTCTTAGCGCGGATTTTTAATACTGCAGTCACTTCAGCCACCAACGTCCGCCATATTGTGATTACACTACAGGAATGTTTAGTGACGTCAAGTAACTTGCTTTGACGTCAACCTTAACGACGGCGCATACGAGGTCTTATTCAGCCAGTGCTTTTATCAAACACTCAGGAATATTCGATTTTGGGCAGGAACAACAGGGTTAGAACAGAATTTCTGTCCCAAGGTAAAACTGGATTTCCTTATCTGGTGTGCAAGAAATAATTTTCCTTATATCTGTTCAAAAACTTAGATTTTGCATCCTCTTAGAACTGCCTCAAGTCTAACAAGCACCCAAAATCTACATGTATATTTGAAGAAATATAAATTTTCAACCAAAAATGTTATGTTAAGGAGGGTGGGGAGTAATTCTTTTCTCTTTAGATTTTTTTTATTTGCTTATATTTTGTAGCTTGAAATCTCTGCACTCGTTTGCCGGTATAAAAATATAGGCACACCAGGCTTTTTTTCGAGCTTTTTAGCCTTAAAGATGGGTACTGTTTTCGAATTTATCGAATGTTTCAATAATTACCCCAGTCATTGACAAATTGTCGATGACAATTGTTTAAAACAATATTTCCAAGTTTGGTTAAAACAATCACAATGCAGGATAATGTCATGTTTGCGTACCTATGTGTGAAAGACAAACTCTTTCACAGTTTTTTGTTGAAACACCTATTTACAAATGTCCTTTTCTGCATGTTTTGCTGTTTTGAGATGAAATTTTCGCTATATTTGAAAAAAGAATGCATTTTTCGTCTTTAGATTTTTCTTATTTTCACATATATTGTGCAATGATATTAGATACACGAAATAGGCGTGAAATTTGACCATGTCACCAGGCATCTGAGAGAAATATTGGAGAAAAAATTACCCCACCCCCCCAATAAAAATGACTAAAAAAGCATTAAGATATTGTTTAAATGACAAGAACAAGGATTATACCTTTATTATTGCACATACTTTTGCTTCCTTAAAGTGGTATGAATCAAAGTATTTCATTAGAATTGAAACACAATTTCATTTATAAGTTTTATGGTGTGAAACATGGATTTTTCTGGCCAAAATATGCATGTTCTGATATAGCCATATTGTCGTTTTGTTCATGTTTAAAAGATATGAAGCCATTAACATTGTCGCAGACGTTCAAAGATGTCAGATGTATGTTATTAATATACCTGGGAAACATTATTATACATTTTTAGCTTTCTTTTTTGACAATTTATTACCCCACCCCCCTAATGAAATTAATGAAATGGGTTGAAATTGATAAAAAAAAAAAAAAAAATACAATAAGCTGATGCAAAAGAATATAAAAATTTCCTTTTTCCCATTTAAGTTCCTGCCAACGTTATAGGGAAAGTAGAAACACTTCTAATTATTTTTTTTTTCTATAATTTTGACAAGTTTTTTTTTTTTTTTCATGCCATATTGACCGGAAACGCTATTTAATTATCTATAGACACATCCAAACACTACGTCATCGCTCAATAATACTATTTGCCGGGACTTACCGGTGGTGGGCAAAAAACGTATTTGGCCGTTAATCGCCATTGTAAATGCGATGTTATTTTCTGTAAAATTGTATTTTGTTTGGAGTCGAAACGACAAAATTGACCTCTAAACTTTTATAATAGACATGTTTTAGCTAGTAATTATTGGTTTCTGGAAGATTTGGGGATGTTTTGATGATTACTACCTGTTAAACTTATGCAGGTAACGAGGCGGGACGGTCTTAATTTTTTTGTAATAAAATGCGCAGAATGAATGACTAAAAACGCGGAAGATACAGGAATGAACTCTAAAATATATTTATCTAATCATTTAACGTGTAATTCAATCGATTTTCCATGTCAATCAACTAAAATATGCCCGTAATATTAAACCTATTTACAATGTGTTTATATAGAACCAGGGATTTTTGCCAACCACGAAAGATCGTTGTCAAAAGGAAAAGTAATTTTGCGCATGCGCAATGACATGTAAACAAGGTCACGTGTCAAAACATTGGATCCGTCTATTGCCTGTTTATGCAAACTGTGAAAGGGAGGTGAGATAAGTTATCCTTTTACTTTCCGAAAGTGGATAGAAGTGATGGCAATGACCTGGAATCGATACAATTACCCAACACCTCCGATCAGACACACCAAAGGGAAAGAACCACGAACATGAATAACTAGACCGTAATGGAAACATCACTAGCGGAAAGCCAAAATGGCAGTTGCATCATCAGTCCCACATAGTGGCTTTCGTGGACCTTGAGAAGGCATTTGGTTGAGTGTCTCGGAAAGTCATCTGGGAGGCACAGAGAAATTTTGAAGTGGAGGAGTGGAATGTTCGAATGGTCCAGTGGGTGTATGCTAATTCGCGGAGCCGTATGCGTTTTTGTGTTGGTTCCATTGAAGAATTCGAATTGAAGGTCGGTGTTCCTCAAGGCTCTTTTCTCAGCCTAATGCATTTCATCATTGTGCTTTATGTCTTGTCATGCGAGTTCTGTTCTGGGGGGGGGGGGGGGTGCTTTGTAATCATAGCTGAATCACTTCATTGTGCTACACCCATTCAAAGGCGTCGCCCAAAAACTTCTCATATATATAGTCTCTACAATGCATGATAGCCCCGAACTGGCCTTGAAGAAAAAGATTGTGCTGCATGATACTAACCCAATCACTCATGAGTACGAGTAGACCGCCCTGCCCAGGTAAAATGGTGCAAGACGGACGGTCCTTATATACATATAGATTGGTTTCACTGGCTGTCAGGTTTCATCTCAATGTCGGGTAAAAAGACCCACAAATTGGGAAGTAACCTCTCCAAAATGACCACTATTATGTTGACGATAAAATGACATCTCAAGCCCTGCCGCTCAATGAAACCAATAGGGTTTATATGCATGGAGGTCGGTTTCAGCTCTGCGTGAAAGCATCATGCAGCCCGATTGGCTGGAGCCGGTACATTGACAAAATTCTGTTATGATGGTGGATGTGTGGGCATACAAAGGCTACGCGTGGCACAACCTAAGCCATCATCTTTATATTCGGAACAGATGAAAGGGATTTTTTCTTGTACACCCTTTTGCTTATGCTTGATTATTGTTTGTTTGATTTGAGGTTTAACGTCCCCGTCCACACTGTAAAGGTCATTTTGGAGACGTCGCTTCCAATTTTGTGGGACATTTACCCGACCTTATGATGAAATGTCAACTAAAACCCCGCCGCCAATTGAACCAATAGAGTTTATTAACATGGACAGGCCGACTCGCACCGCTTTGCCTGGGCAGGCTTAGATCCTCTAAGCAGTCTACCAGTAGGCCTACACCTGTTGAGTGCAAGATCCTAATTATGGGTGCTGGCACAGGCTATTTGTTCACTGAGATGGCTTAACAGTAATTGAACCTGAGACTGCGACTGACAGTTAAAAGAATATTGTGCGCTGCCAGGCATTACAGGCTGCACTTTTAGAACTTTATCAAATATGGCAGTGTTTTCTTTCCATATATATGACGTCACGCAAACTTAAGTAAACGTCACTATTGATTCATTGTTTTGTTTGTGTTGACAAAGTATGACTGTGGAATATGTGAACTGATAGACTCTTCAAGGCTATATTTTTGACACCAATGGAAAAATAAAGTAAACATCGTGCTTTAAAGAGGGTTCAGATTTGCCATGGACAGCTAATGGGCTGCAATCGGAGGAAACAAACCAGTAGCTGGAAAAATACAGGGTTAGTCTGTTTATCCCTCTATTTTCCTGTGCTTCCAGCCATGCGGACTGGACCGGAAAGTAGTCTATGAAGTCGCAAAATAATTTATAACAAAATGCACATTGCAATGGTTATTAAATATTACAAAAACCTCAGAAAACACTTTGAAAACTAACTAGAAACAAAAATCATTTTGAGGTAAAAATTCGAACCTGATTACGGCAGAGTCAATTATGCGCGACCCTCCTTAAGTGCCCTGGGTGATTGTCCTTAAAAAACCTGTGCAAATGCATGTTCTTTAGCTGATTTCTATCATAACTTTGTGCTGTATATTATGTTGTGATATAGGTTCTTCGAAAGGTAAAAGTGTGTGCAAAATTTAATCAGAATATTCCAGTTACAAGTTATATTAACCCATATCCTGCTGAACACAACAACCCCTACCTTTTCAACCAGTGCAGATCCAGATCAGATGGCTTCTGAAGAAGCCATCTGATCAGGATCTACACTGGTTGTCATGCAGTTTGCAAATTGAATGAATGCATTTATATTAAGCAATTGATTGGTAGATAGACAGAAATGGATGTGGCCAGATGATTAATTTATTCAGCAGGATAAAGCTTAAAATGCATGCTGTGGAATTTGTAAGGGTTGTGGTAATACAGCCATCACCGTAATGATCCTAAGTTTGGGACAGATAGGCCTAAGAAAACAATGCAGACCCAGATCAGACTGGCTCCTGAAAGAGCAGTCTGATCAGGGTCTGCAATGTTTGCCTTTCCGTCTGCACCTTTTGGACTCCTGGCCGGCTCATGAAACAAATTTGTTAAAATTTTAGGAGAATTACAGCAAGTCCTCAGAGTGTCGGAATGTTTAGGATTTTTACGGTAACTTACTTGGGATGGGACAAGCGAAAAGGAGTCTTTCAGTATGAGTGCCTCAGCTAGAATGCAGCCCTTCCATCTGCATAAAGATTCTCTCACACACGGGGCTTTGAACAGTGTACAATATTCAAGACTGATCAGCCTGCACACAATCACAGGCAGGTTTGAGTCTTCGCTGGGCGCACATGGTCAATGACTCCTTTTATCATTACGAAAACACGCCAATTCAGATACAGTAAAAACTCCTATAATAAGACCACCTTTGTGGCTTTTCAAAAGTGGTCTTTAAGACCACTTTTGACCAGTCCCAAAGGTGGTTTCTGACCAGAGGCCATTCATGATTGATTGCAAAAACACAAAGAAAGAATAACTTAAACTTTCTAAGTCAAGGTTTTTAAGGGGAATGGGAAAACCTGGCAGATTTTTCTGCCATTTTTCAAAGGGATATAACTTTCGGGACTTCCTGTTCGCTATTCTATAAGCTCTGTCCCACTGAAAAAGGGGTCTACTCTTAAAGGAAAGAATTTGCTCCTCAGGAGCAAATTCTTTCCTTTAAGAGTTGACCCCTATTGAAGTGGGAGACAAAAATACTTTTGCAGGAGTTGCCTCCCATGAAGGTGTTCTCATTCCCCTTAAGGCAGAATTAGTCTGAATTATTTGGTGGTCCTTTACTGTACCGTTCATGTTTTTCCATAGACACCCACTTAACCATATATCAAATCAGCGAAAGTAGGGCCAAAAAAAATAAATGTCTTGTTTCCGGAAACATCAAAATAATTTTCTGGGTAGGTGGGTAGGCAAACTTTTTTTTTGGAAAACTTTTTTGTATGGGAAAAGCATAAATTCTTTGAAAAACACCCTTAAAATCAAAGAAAAATTCTCAGAGGTCTCTAAAATAGTTTGGGTAGGCCCCAAAAAAGTAGGGTTGGTAGGGTTTCCGGAAATAAGACATTTTTTCTTTTTGGCCTAGTTTCAAATTCAAGTAAGCCATATGCACCTTCAGCAGCCATATACTACATGCACTTATGCAACATGCAGGATTTGTTTGTTTGTCATTTTTGGACTTTAATGGCCCAGTCAACACTATTTAGGTCATTTTTGAGCCGGTCAGTTTACCTATCCACACTTTTCCTGGGCAGACTTATACATATGCGGTTAACCAGTACAGTGCACATTCTTTCGCCAGAAACTGACAACTGCCCTTCTTGAATTCCACATGCATTGGAAATGTTCACTCAATGCTAACATGTGTTGAATTTACAGACATTTAATCGAATTGGTCAATTTCAGAAACATAAAACAGCTAGTGGCCACAAGATCAAACAATATGTTTTAATTTTTATAATCATCGATTATACTGTTGGGAGTAGGACAAAATACTGCACGAGAATGAAGCTGTCTAACATGTTTTTCTATTTATGGAATTATTATGTACCTTAAAGGTCCTAAAACTTTGGACACCTTGAGGGCTTGCTGTAATTCTCTGAAAATTAAAACAAATTTTTTTCATGATCCAGCAAGAAATCCAAAAGGTACAGACTGAATGGCAGTGTAGACCCTGATCAGAATGCTCCTTTCAGGAGCAGTCTGATCTGGATCTGCACTGTTTGCATAGGCCTGTGTGTCCCAATATTTAGGATCATTATGGTATATAAAATTAACATTTGGGAGGCCTGAGGCTCCAGCCTATAAGAAGGGTTATTATAGGCGCCCCGCCAAGCGAATTTGTGTCTTCGAGCATTCCGTCATGACAAATTTTAACTGCACATGCCCAGCCATTCAGAGGGGCCAGTGATATGGCTTTCTGTCTGAAGGGTCCTCTTGATTCACTGCTTGTATGAGCGAGCAGCGAAGGTTCTGGCGAGACTGTGCGGATGCACAGGCTCGCCTGAACCTTCGCTGCTCGCATAGGCGATAAGTACCAAAATCGCTTGACGGGGCCCGTAGGATATTTTGGTCTTATTTCTTCATGAAAGTCGGTGTTGTGGGCACTTGTTAGAGTCACCTCTATGAGGCAAGGCAATTCTAACAAGTACTCACTGAAGAGGATTGAGAAAATCTGGACTCTGGCTCTTTCAAACTAATGTATTGTAACAACTAACGAGTAACTTTATAACGAGGCTACATTGTATGTGTCTAACATTCAGCACATTTGGTTCCATCACATAGTATATAAAATGAGCTACAACAGACTTGGACCATGCATGCAATAACTGCATTATTGCTTTATATGGAGTTCGAGATATGACATTTATTAATGAGAAAGTGCTAGCGCCTGCTGATTATTAACTAGTAATCTATTGCCAGAGATTATCAATGTTATGTTCTTTGCCAACAATGATTTCTATTTTTATTGAAATAAAAGAATTGTTCTGCGCTTTATGAATAATAAGCCAATTTACAAAGAAGAGGACATTATGAACTTACCGTATTCGACCTATTTACCGCACCCTGCGCTTAGTTTTTTCAAAATCGTGTAAAAATCGTGGTGAAAAATCTACCTTATTAGCGCACACCTGATACGAAAACAATAGCTTCCGAGATGATGCATACTGATATTTAATGGGATGGAAAATTTGTTTGTTTGATTTGAGGTTTAGCGGAAAAGGATACTTAAGCATTGCCTTCACTGTTGAAGAAATAACAGTACGTTTTTATAGATTTACTGTGAGAGCTTCAAGGGGAGGTTACTGTAAAGTGTGCGCTTAAACCTTTCCAATTCAAAAATAGCTTTGGTGTGCGCTTATAGGAGCATGTGCAGTAATTAGGGCGAATACGTTATTTTGCTTTATTTTCTTTTTTCGAGAAAATGGGGATTGGCTTTTCATGTGAATTGTCTGCCGAGAAGACAATTCATATGAAATGTCTAGTCCATATTTTCTCGGAAAACGGTCTAATGAACCAAGCACTATCTGCTTAAAGTAACAGTATTTGCTTTGCTTGACTGAGTGATTCACTGGGTACCTAATTAAGCATAATAATTATCGGTAGTGCATGTATTATAACTCTTATCCTGCTGTTCACGACAGCCCCTATCTTTGCAAACAGTGTAGATCCAGATCAGATGGCTTCTGAAGAAGCCATCTGATCAGGATCTACACTGTTTGACATTCAGTTTATGAATTTGTAGGAATAAATTACATCAAGTAATCTGATTGGTTCAAAGATAGAAATGGGTGTGGCTAAACTGAATATTCAACAGGATTAGGGATAATTGCTTGAGATTTTTTTTCAGTTGAATCTTATTTCTGAAGGCCTTTTACTTTTGCAAGATCTCTTGTTTACAAGTTTCAACCGCAGCACATTTTGTGCTTTAAACCTTGTCCTGCTGAATATTTTAATCTGCCACACCCACTACCGATTATCAACCAGTCAGATTACTTGATGCAAATTATTCCAACAAATTCACAATCTGAATGCCAAACAATGTAGATCCTGATCAGATGGCTTCGTCAGAAGCCATCTGATCTGGATCTTCATTGTTTGGAAAATATGGCATTTCCGTGCTCAGCAGGACAAGGGTTAAGATTTGACGAATAACATGTATTAACCAATCTGCAACATTCATTATGTTGATTTGCCTGTTGCTCCCAGTGAGAATGAAAAAATAACAATAATTTTTCTTGCTTCGTGAATTTGCTTGATTTGCGCTTGTTTTTCACCTTGTATGTTTTGCATTTTGCGTTGCTTTTTCTAGGGCAGGCAGTCACGACAGAGAATGTCCTTTGTAAGCTTTTGTTATCATCCTTCACCAGTCTTTTAGTTCACCAGCCAGGCCATCCTTCACCATTTGTATAGTTCACAATGCCAGACCAAGACAGGCTGGGTTCTGTTTCCCCAAACTTGGACCTAGCGGTTTGGGTCTAGTTGTTCAAAGTATCATTAGCTTAATAAAAGTGGTCAATATGTTCATCCACTCTTTGACAGTTCATCATGACAACAAGTCTGCCGTAACACCTCTTTATATAGAAAAAAAAACAGGTTTTTTAGGGGTGTACATTATTTTTCTTATTTTTGCTCCAAGACATATGTATAATTCTTAGTTTTAGCTGGTCTTGACCCATTTTGTACCAGAAACCCCAAAACGGGTAGTTGGCAAAGAGCGCAAAAAGGGCTAATGGTGGAATTTTACTGTGTTAATTGCCATAATTTGAATGATCAGCCGGTGCTTTAACTGACAACTTCTTTAGCGTTGAATAGCTGGGCTTTGATCTTGATATAATATATTGCCCTCTCCATCATGACCTTTGTTGTTGGTGGGTGGGGAATGAAACTCTAAAAAGGCAGTAAATGGAATGTACTGTGTCTCCAAGACCCTCTCTGTCATGGTCTGGTCAGTCGCATTAACAAAGCCATGATAAATAAGGCGTTGACTTCCATTATATTTGTGACATATATTTAAATTGTACTTTAATCAGACCATCAACTCAAATTCAGTTATTTCTTGGTACGAAAAAAAGATACTACCCAGCTGCCTGAGATGGGACAGACTAAGATTTGGGCTGGACTTAACAATTTGAATCTCCAAAAAATATCTGACTGAAAGTTTTTTGAGGATGAAATTTGATTCGTCTGTCCATCAGTTTTCGATGTCACAGATATTTTGGGGTTTTACAGCAGCTAGGGAGTTTATATCACTCACTCCAGAAATCATTTTTTTACACATAATCTATAACCTTATGCAGGTTATTTAGGGTCCTTTCCAGTTCGCTTTCTCAATCACCTTTTGTATACTAACTATTTCACTGCAACCTCTTTATTACACTATTTATGGGTTGCGAAGCTGAAACCCTCTTGGTTAAACAACCGTTTATCTAAAAAGAAGGAATAGATTTTATAGAATTTCTATATGCCGTAGTCTATACATTTTTTGGATCCATCTTCAAACCATATGCTATATCCAAAACTGTGTTATACTGAATAGTGTTATAAATAGGTTCTTGTGTAACAAACTACCTTTACACATACAACACAACCTCATTATAACATGGTTTGTTATAACATGATTTTGGATATTACACCGTTAGAAGATGGATCCCAAAAATACATAGATTATTACATAGAGAAGATGGATCCTAAAAATACATAGATTATGTAGAAAAATGACCATAAATGGTCATTTTTCTACATAATCTAAATATGTTTGTTTGGAAATAACATGGTCATTAAACGCTATAGACTCCAACAATAGTGTTATAAAGCGGTTGAGGTGTATAACTAATTTCCCTTAACATTCTGTAGTATATTTCTAATATACACTCTGTAGCACCCAACAAGGAGGTCAATATCTAAGATAATTCAGGGATAATTTTCCTTTTGTCATGTTTAGGTATATGCTTTGGGGACTTGTTAGAATCAACTCATTGAGTCTCTTCTAACAAACACCCACAACATGCATTTTTTGCAGAGAAATAAGAAAAAGTCATCCCTTAAGGAGAATGGATACACCTTCAGGGGAGGCAACTCCTGCAAAAGTAATTTGTCTCTCATGTCAAAAGCGGTCTACTCTAAAGGAAAGAATTTGCTCCAGAGGAGCAAATTCTTTCCACTGGAGCAAATTCTTTCCTTTAAGGACAGACCCCCTTTTTCTTCGGACAAAGTTTATAGAAAAGTTAACAGGAAGCACAAAAGGCTGTGTCCCTTTGAAAAATGGTGGAAAAAAATCCCCTTAATTATTCTCGTTGCTCCTCCATATCTGGAGCTATGATATCACTGTAAAATATCACTTTTTCTCAATGTTTTTATATCACTGTCATTCTTTCTTTTATAATGGGAATGGATACATTGTTGATATATTTGCCAAATTTGAAAGGGAGCTAACTTTTCATATCTCTTTGTTTGTCTGTCTCTAAAAGAACAGAATTTTTTACAAGGGAAGAAATTCTTTTGTTTTTCAGTATACTCCTAGTAAATTGCAAGGGAGACAGTGGTGTTTTGGTTGAACCAAAAATATGTCCAAAGATGGCAAAAACCTAAGTTCTTTGATAAACATGTTAGCTGTTTGTCCCTCTTTTATATTACAAAAGCATAATAATAGACATGTTAGTTGGTTCTTTTAGCACTGTTTCAATTTCTGATCAGTAGATGGCACAAACTTGTGAATTGTCAAATATACTTCTTGAATCAACTTTAAGCACTGAGAATACTTATGGGTCGATTGTCTCTGAATGTAGGCTGGGAAAATAGTCCTTGACTCAGACTTAACCCATTTTGTACCGGAACCCCCTAAATGGGTACCCTGGCAAACAGTGCAGGTCCAGTGCGAAACACGGCATCTGATCAGGGCCTCCACTGTTTGCTAAAAGTTCAGTCATTTTCCAAATAAATTTTGATGAACACAACCTCAAATCCCTAAATTTTGAAATGGACATATATATATAAGGTGGAAGATTCTATTTGGCACAAAAAGGGTTAAACTGTTTTGTTTAACCCTAAAATTCCACTTTTTCAAGTAAACAGTGTAGACCCAGAACAGACACTGCAGAATGCGGCGTCTGATCAGGGTCTACACCGTTTGCCATGCACAACTCATGATTCCAGTCAAGATTCTATCGATAACCCTCCTACGCATTGATAGAATAGTGTGGCTACTTTCTTTAAAGAACCATGGCCTGGATTTCCTTCAGATGCACTGAAGAGTTTCTATTGATGTGCTTATTGGAGCATGTGCGATAATTATGGCTATAATGCTATTTAGAAAAAGAACTGCTAATGGCAGTTTGTATTTTTTTCTAGCTTCAATGACCCATAAATTCACACAGTAGCAGACAGAAATTATCTCCCTTTTGCAATGGAAATACCGTATTCGACCTATTTACCGCACTGTGCGCTTAGTTTTTTCACAATTGTATGAAAATATTGTGGTGAAAAATCTACCTAATAAGCGCACACTCAATACGAAAAAAAATACGAAAAAAGGCTTCCGATATGATTATTTTATAGAGTTGAATTTCAGCATAGTGTTTCACCACATATACATATGATTGTCTGGGTCAAAGATGCATCAAAACTCAATATGAATTTGTTGGGATGTTACTGTAAAGTGTGCGCCTGTGTATTTTTTCCAGAAAAAGCTTGGGTGTGCGCTTATAGGAGCATGTGCGGTAAATAGGTCGAATACGGTACATAATGGAAAGTATAAGCTTCATTCAATTTTCTGAAAATTAGGCCAAAAGAAAAAAGTCTTGTTTCCAGAAATCCTACTGACCCCACTTTTTTTGTGGCTTATTAGGGCCCCGCACTGAAAGTGTGGGTGCCCTATAGTAATCACTCTGTCCATCCGTCTGTCTGTCTGTCTGTCCATCCGTCTGTCCGTCCACAAATTTTTTCCTACTCCTCTGATAGCGCTGCCGGGGCCCTAGTCAGTTTCACTGACAGCTCTAGTTAAATTTTAAAAATCTGAGAAATTCTCATCTATTTTTAGCTCGGCTGTTTTCGAAGAAAATGACGAGATATTGTCATAGCTCTGGCGTCGTCTGCATCGTCGTCGTCATGCAAAAACTTGGACATTTTGTAATATCTCTGTCATTACTGAACATATTTACTTGAACATATTTACTTGAAACTCGGACTAGTTGTTCATTATGAAGGGGAACTCATACCAATAGGTGAGGTAACCCTCAAAATATTTTTGGCACAGTTATGCCCCTTTTTCGACTTAGATGGTCTGTGTTGGCACCCGCATGCGGTGCTCTTGTTAGGTTTTTAAAGAATTTGTTCACTTTTTATGTGTAAAAATAAAATAAGTGAAAAAAAAAAAAGATAAAAAAAAAAAGATTGCCTTTCTAGATGTTCTCGGAAACAAGATTTTTTTTCCTTATTAAAGCAATGCTATTGTCTGAATTCTAGGGATTGAGATCACATTCTTTATGTTAGCTTTCCTGAACCACATTATTATTTTTTTATTTCAGCAAATGTGCCTTATGCACACGATGTTTCCGCTAGCCCAGTGCGGTGAAAGTCTAGTAAATATATATTCGCTGTAAAGTTTCAGTGATAGCTTTCACCTTTTGTTTTGCTGATTCAGCAGAAAATAAATTCAAGCTTTTTACGAAATTGCTTCTTTATGTATATTTGCATATTTTTGCGTTGAAATTTACTGTCATTGCTCTGTTTTTAAAAGCCTGTACTTATTATCAATGGAACATATCATTTCAGTTTCAAATTTTTCACTTAAAGTTTATGAAAAGACATGGCTGATAATAAAAATCTGCTATAAATATCATGGCAAGAGATAAGATAAGTATTTTGTGATAATCTAAGGATAGTTTTCCTTATTCCTCCATATAAACATATGTTGTGGGTACTCATTAGAACCGCCTCGGTGAGGCGGTTCTAATGAATACCCAAAACATGGTTTTTATGGAGAATTGACAAAAACTATCCTTCAATTATCACAAAATACTGTTGCTATGAAATATCATAACTCCAGATAAGTAGGATTACTGAAGATAATTTTGGACAATTTTTCTTATATTTCTTCATTAAGACATGTTATGGGTACTTGTTAGAATTGCCTCAGTGAGGCGATTCTAACAAGTACCCACAACATAATTTTCTAACAAGAATTAAGGAAAATTGTTCCTTTATTATAATCCTCGTAACCCTATTTATCTGGATCTAAGCAAGATGCTTCAGTGCATTGCAGTGGGAGAATAATGTGTAGATTGACAAATTTATAGGAGTTGTCGAATTCTTCAGATTTTCTGTCAAAGTGTCAAATCTTTCTGTTGATTGAAATCAGATTATTTGACTGAATGAATTGTCAACTGTCACAGTGACTCCCAGAGCATCAGCGCTTAAGTAATATACATGTAATGTATAAGTGTGCATTTGTTGAAATAATCCTTTTAGCTTTCCGTGTGAATTCATATAATCATATGTATATCAATGTAATGATTCTGCAATGTGCCTTTAATGGTCTGAAACTGTAAATGAGGTTACAATACCCTGTGAAACCTTGATCATTCAAAGTGCAAGGGAGTTTCTGTATTTTAAAGCTAGAGGAGTGTGGCTGACGACTCGGATCAGTCGCGCTGCGGTCTTGCTCGTTGTGACTCATTCTAAATAATTTTAGCAATTTCCTGACTAGTTTCTTCCAATAGTTTGGATTTCATCAGAGGATGTGTCACGATTTTGGTGAGCTCTGAATTTTGCTTTGTTTATATACTGACCGGGGGCCGGTATACCGGCCCCCTAATGTCCACCACTGCGCAGGTGCAGCTGGATATTCGTCACCGGCCCCCGTGGGGCCGGTGATTGTCTTAATATGTGATTAAGACTACCACCGGCCCCCGGGGGCCGGTGCCGTTGCCAACCATTGATTTGGAATGTATTGTGACGTTCACCGGCCCCCTTGGGGCCGGTCGCGTTGCTATCCGCCATTTTTGTTATGTCCGATTTTTGGACGATGCTACCGCCTTATAAGACGGCATTTTGGTGCATGCTCGTCAGCAACGATGGAATATCTTAGCTATATGTTGATAGTCTCTCTGGGTATAATGAAAGATGAGACCCATTTGCAATTTTATAATATTTTTATTATGAGTTTGATCATATAAAAAAGTATGGAGAGGCTAATAAATTAATGTATTATTACATGAATTAAATACCAGTGTTTTACTGCGTTATTGTCATTATTTTACACTAGAGGCATGTCCAAAACATTGATTGTTCTGAGTTCCGTTACCATCCTTTCAGTTGTTGTCGTGTTATCATTGGTTGACTGAGTTTCTGTATTTTGTTTGACTTATCGAGGTTTGTCAATTAGCAAGGTTTTGAAGTACAAAGTGTTCAGGTATGCCTCTATTAAAACCATAAAAAATAATAAGACCAATTCTTCGTTTAACAACATATTTCAAAGGTTTAAGTTTTCCTTTGTTTGTTTATTTACATCCAACATCCTCTAATATTTGAGACCACCTTTGGGACTGTTCAAAAGTGGTCTTAAAGAGACCAATTTTGAACAGTACCAAAGGGGGTCTTATTGTAGGAATTCATCTGTATTTTTATATGATTGGGACTGCAGAATCTATTTTGGCTTCCACTCAATTAAAATGGGGCCTTTTTCATTTTTTAAGTCTGAGAAAGCCTTTTGTTGTTGGGCACAGTTTAGGGCACTGTGCAGTTAAACTTTGTGGATGCTGATCTGAGTCTGTGCTCAACATACTGTATATAAAGGCCCCTTAAATTGATGTTTACTCAGCATTTAAAAAAAGCATTAATCAGCGATGAAAGTCAACTTCTTTCCTTATTAACCCTTATCTTGCTGTTCACGACAACCCCTATCTTTGCAAACAGTGTAGCTCCAGATCAGATGGCTTCTGAAGAAGCCATCTGATCAGGATCTACACTGTTTGGCATTCAGTTTATGAATTTGTAGCAATAAATTACATCAAGTAATTTGAGTGGTTGATAGACAGAAACGGGTGTGGCTTAAATGAATATTCATCAAGAGAAGGGTTAAACAATTGATCAAGGTCTTCATGAGATGTGTTGACTATTGATTTCTAATCTGTTTTGATAAAACTCTTTGGCTTTTTTCCCTGCTCATCATGATGCAATATTTGCTTTCTTGCTACTTTGTAATGCACCAGTCATTTGTAACCACTGCCCCCCACCCCCACCTACTGGGAATAGCGGGAACAACGACTTTCTCTCCATCACAGTCCTGCTAAAATCCCGGCACTGCGGGGAGAAATGGATAATGAAAGCACTGCCGCTTATCCCCTGACCCCGGGGACAAGGAATTTTGAACGGGTTCTCGCGAGATCTTGCTGGAGCCCTGCTAAAAATCAGGTTAAACACTGGTACAACACAGGTAAAACACCGTGGTTCCTTCGGGTAATTCCACTGCTATAAATTAATCCTAGCTGTTTTGGTGTGAAATCAGTCTCCGCACTAACACGGCACTGCAGGGACATTCAAAAGGTAAAAGCACCGCACATTAGCCCAGCTATCCCCGCCCTTTCCCTTGGGTGGGTGGGGGGGGGGGGGGGGGGCAATGGTTACAAATGACTGGTGCATAAATGACACTGATCACAAGGAAATGTGTCTTCAGGGTCATCCAACCAGTGATTAGACAGGTTAGCTATAACCTATCGCTGATTACCTAAGAGGTTGAAGCATCATATGGACAGCAAAGGACATGATCAGACTGCACATATGTAAAGGCTGATCTGAGTCTTTTCTGGCTGTGAATATTATGAAACATTTTCTTTCAGCATGGCTGTAACCTTCAAACTACAAAAAAAAGTGCATTTCTTTACAAACCATTTATGCCTATTCCTGTCACGTCATTGTGATGCACATGCATTAGAGTGTGCAACGGCTGAGCCATTATAAGCTCCAGTTAAGGCTCTTTTTTCATCAGAAAAGTTATGATATTTTCTTATTTCTACATGAAAACATATGTTGTGGGTACTCTTTAGAAGCACCTCGATGAGGTGCTTCTAATGAGTACCCACAACATATGTTTTTATGCGGAAATAAGAAAAATAATATGTGGATACCCCTGTTATCTGGGGCTGTAACTAGCTCAAGATACGCATAGCCCCAGATAAGAGAAACACGGAAAATTGACTACTTATTTTACTACATTCTTGACAGAGAATCATGTTATCGGTACTTGTTAGAAATGCCTCGTTGAGGCCATTCTAACAAGTTCCCACAACATGGATTTTTTTCTGAGAAATAAGAAAAAAATATCTGACAATTATCCTTTTACTCCTACTTAGATCTGGAGCATTATAACTTGTTTATCGTGTTTGCATGCATTTACGTCCTCCACATCGTCATCCACATCGCAGGATGCTTGACTAAAGACAAGCAAAACTGTGTCCATTGACGTGGGTGACACGAAGATCAGCCTACACATTCAGTCAGAACAGTGGCTTCCCTGTCCACCTGTAGAAATAAGAAAAAATCTTAGTGGAGACAGTTTGCATGAGATGTCAAGTCCTGTTTTCTGGGAAAAATAAGAAAAATATCAACAAATTGTCGTCTGCTGAATTAGCCCAAAGGGTGGAAAGGTTGATACACATTGAACACTGATTAAACCGTATGAATATGCCAACTGATCCGAGTCTTCACTTGAAATGTTAAAAGTCACATTTTTGCATGTCTCTGATCATTGATGACATAATAAATCTTAAAATGCCAATCACGACAATTGTCATCTGCAGTTACTTTTAAAAGTCATTTTTGCAAACTGTGGACCCAAATCAGACTGCTCCTCTAGGAGCAGTCTGATTTGGGTCTACACTGTTTGCCTGTATGCAAATTTTTTTTTTAAAAAAGTTTGCAAAAAAATTTAGCAGACAACACAAGCAGACGACTTTTTTCTCGGCATCTTAAGGGTTAAAATAAGGCACTTTATCTCACAACATGGCTGAGCTTATTAAATAGATGCTTGAACTGCGTTTTAATTTGCATGACATTTTAAAATTACTTGACCCTAAGATTAATTTTATGAATGAGTAATATTACTAATGAATGCATGTCTATGGCTTAATCTTTCTAATAATACACTACTCTGGGATATAAGTAGATTTCAATTTGGTTTCAAAAAGTGGGGTAAAATCAGTCCCCATGGTGGGGTCAACTGTAAAAACTGGTTGGGGGGTTAGGGGGGGGGGGGGTGGGGTGGGGTGGAGGGGGTTGGAGGGGCACACTGCTCCAGATATGGGAGTCAGTAATGGGGATAATTTTGGGATATTTTTTATTATTTCTGCATAAATCATACATGTATGTTGTGGGTACTTGTTAGAATGGCCTCATCGAGGCGATTCTAACAAGTACCCACAATATACGTTTCTGACAAGAAATGAGGAAAAATTATCCCCTTAATATCCTTATTACTTCTCCATGAATTTGGCTGACTTTCTAAAAATGTGGGATAACATCAGTCTCCATGGGTAGAGGGTGGGATTACGGTAGTTTCTTTAGAGACTTACATTAAATTGAGGGATGTATCAGTTTTTCGTAATATGGGACTGTACCATTGAAAGATGTTTTCAGCTGTCCAGCATCCCCAGCAGAAGCCTCCGTGGTGTTGTTGTTACGCTCTCGCCTTGTAAACCAGGGGTCTCAGGATCAATCTCGGGCTTCTCCAGACTTTCGGATGAGTCTTTAAACTGAGGTCCTGTCTCCATATGACCTTAGCTGTTGGTGGGACATAAAACTCAAACACTCCCCAGCATCCCCAGTTTTGATTTTCGGGAAAGTCGAGGTGGTGATTGATGCTTGGGTTGCTAGGAACTGGTGAGTGCCTATGGCTGTTCAGATCTCAGTTGTACAACACAGTACAATTAAATACAACAAAATTTCAGTGACTTGAACAACGATTGCTTGGGGAGAATAGTCATTTTAGTTAAAAAGAATCTCTTTCACACTTCTCATCACAGTGATATGAAATTTATGAAACTCGCCAAAGGCTGGTTTCATAAATTACATATGAATTGAGCATTTTAACCCTTATCATGCTGAATATTCATTTAAGCCACACCCATTTCTGTCTATCAGCCAATCAAATTACTTGATGTAATTTATTGCTACAAATTCATAAATTGAATGCCAAACAGTGTAGATCCTGATCAGATGGCTTCTTCAGAAGCCATCTGATCTGGATCTACACTGTTTGCAAAGATAGGGGTTGTCGTGAACAGCAAGATAAGGGTTAACGTTGGAGATCTCTGTACACACTTGCATAAAGTACCTTTTAGTCACAAGGCTAGACTATTTCCTTCCCTCCTTGTTAGCTGGTGCAGACCAGACTGCCGTATATAGGACTAAACGGTACCTTCCTAGACTGCTGGATAGGACTCTGAACTATGTGTTTCTGGTCTGAAGCAAATTTAGGGGTTGTTATTCAAATTGAAATAACTTGAAAGTGCTTCATGTTTTTTTTTTCAGAAGAGAAAAATGTTGGGTGACTCAAGTTCGACTCAAGTATTACGAGATCTTGAGATTTCTCTACGCACAAATCACATAGAGTAAGTCTCCATTATAACTAAATGTCATTGAATTTTGTATGGGAACACTGCTACCTGGTAAGAATGCTCATCTGCAAGGCAAGCGGCCTAGGTCTGAACTGCAGCCCTTGGCTGATTTTGGTTGATTTGAGGTTTAACATCCCCGTCAACACTGTAAAGGTCATTTTGGAGTCGTTGCTTCCAATTTTGTGGGACTTTTACCCGACTTTGAGATGAAATGACATCTTCAAGCCCTGTCGCCCAATGAAACCAATAGGTTTTAACAGCCCTTGGCTGAAGAGTACATGTAATATTGGTGGTTAACCGTCATATCTATCACTATTTACCTGAACTTCACAAACGACCCTGCAAAGCATGGTTTATTGTAAATTGCAAATTCAAGCTCTTCAATGTACCTCTGCTAAACCTTTCTAAAATGTTGATTTCATGTCTTACTTCCATCAAAAAGCTTCAAAAAGCATGCCATTAAATATTGTGACAAGGTCTTTTTTGGTCCATGGGCTTTTAAACAAACTAGTAAAATCCAGAAGTTTTTGTGCATCAAGGCTGTCTATATATGATTTTCCATGCTTTACACAACACTACTGCATAATCTTATAAAAGAAAATATGATTTAAATGAATTAACATTACATATAGAAGGGCCCCTCTAACATGCATGCAATGAAATAAATTCTTTTTTTTTTTTTTTCACTTCGGAAGAGCATAGAAATGAACATTATGGTCATGTCAAATAGTGTGTGAAGCTTAAAGATGGATTTATTTTATGCAACATTTATTGAAAACTCGATGATTTTGATATTGAGACCCACTGTTAACCCATTTTGTACCGGAAACCCCTGAAGGGGTACCTTGGCAAACAGTGCAGGCACAGATCAGACACCACAGAAAGCGGCGTCTGATCAGAGCCTACACTATTTACAAAAAGTTAAGCCATTTCCTGAAAGAAATTTTGAAGAAAACACAATCTGACACCCCTAAGTTTCGAAATGGACTGACCTGCTGTATATAAGGTGGAAGATTCCATTTGGTACAAAAAGGGTTATATATAATATGGGCCCCATCAAGCGATTTTGGTACTTATCGCCTATGCGAGCAGCGAAGGTTCAGGCGAGCCTGCGCATCCGCGCTGTCTCGCCAGAACCTTCGCTGCTCGCTCATACAAGGAGTGAATCAAGAGGAACCTTCAGACAGAAAGCCATGTCCTGGCCCCTCTGAATGGCTGGGCATGCGCAGTTAAAATTTGTCATGACAGAATGCTCGAAGACACAAATTCGCTTGGCGGGGCTCATATATATATGTATCCAGTAAGGACCAGCTTCATGGTAATATCTCAGTTTCATTTTAACCTGAATAATATATGTTTGTTGCAGATGGGTTCGAGAATTTCTAAGTGAAGAAAATCAAGGTCTAGATGTGCTGGTTGATTATCTTTCCTTTAGTCAGGTTGTCATGAGGTTTGTACTTAAGAAATAGATCAGCTCTAACTGTGATTTGTTGAGTAATAAATCACAGTTTGGAGGTCATTTGTAAAGTAGATCAAATCACGAGAGCACAGCGCACGTGATTTGTCTACTTACAACTGACCGACAAATTATGATTTATTACTCAACAAATCACAGATTAGAGCTGATCTATTTCGATTCTAACATGCCGAAAATGGGCTCTACTGTTGTTGTTTCCTTCAAAATCTCACAACTTTTCGCCTTTGTTAGAAGAAATTCCGCTAAAATTTTCGACTGAAACACATGCATTTATATCCTCTTCTAACGTTTTTGATGCGAGAAAATTACATTACAGCATCTAACGTCAAGGAAATCGACTAGTGACGTCATAAATGAGCAGTTTTAATGACGTCACTCGTCACGCTCTTCCGAGCTGTGATTTGTTGCAGAATAAAACAGTTATTTTCCATGGCCTATATAGGTGTGCTATGTTAGAATAACACATAACCATTGGAGGGCTGCCGTGCAGTGAGTGGTAAAGCATCGGATTTGAGATAGAGAGGGAGCCAGTTCGATCCCTGCAAGCACCAAAGTGTTGTTCCCTTGAGCAGCTTTATCCGCACTGCTTAGTACTGGTTTCTACCCAGGAAGAGGAAGAAAAAGAGGACCACATGGAAGATTAGTACTAATTACTAAATGTGTAACCCTGTATAAATGAAGTCAATTATTATTATTATTGTTTTGTTTGTTTTGGAATTTTAAGGCCCAGGCAACAGTTATCATGTCATATCAAGCTGGTCAGTTTACCTTACCATAACTTTCCTGGGCAGTCCTTCTTGACCTAGTTGGTAAGAGTGCTGACTCTTAATCATTAGGTCTCTTACCTCTGTGGTTAGAACCTGACTTAAGTCACATGTGAGATGATCTGTTCTGTAACAGAAGGTCAGGTGATGACAAGATAAACAAGAGCACCGCATGCGGGTGCCAACGCTCGGCTGCACCCCCATTTTATAATGAACAACTAGTCCGAGTTTCAAGTAAATATGTTCAGTAATGACAGAGATATTACAAAATGTCCAAGTTTTTGCACGATGACGCAGAAGACGCCAGAGCTATGACAATACCTCGTCGTTTTCTTCGAAAACAGCCAAGCTAACTAGGACACCTGTTTTCACCCACCTGATTAATGATCAGCTCAAAATAAGTGAAATAATCATGAAAGGGTTATAAAAAAAAAAAATAAAAAATCTGTTTGCTATACAGTGTGTGAATTAGTAGGAATAAATAATATTAAGGAATCAGAAGTCATTAGGAAAACATGTCCGTGTGAAATAATGGCATGCAACATGGTGTCAGAAATGACACATTTTGGGTAAAAATAATAACATCTTTCTTATTTCTTGTTTCAACATAGATTTGGGTGCTTGTTAGAACCGCCTCAATGAGGCGGTTCTAGCGAGTACCCACAATCTATGTTTTTCCCCCCCGTAAACCCCACTTTTCTCTATATAAAGTGGGGTATAGAGGGATCTTAGTTTCACGGACTTGTTATTATGATGTTGCAGTGGCTGAATTAATTTATTCAGCAGGACAATAGTTATATTGCACAAAATTGGCAGGCACTATCAGCAGCATAAAACTGAAAGTTCACCATGAAAAGCGATGTAGGCTGATACCATAGGTTTCCAACTGTCATTTGGCGACACATTGTGTTTGTATGGCTCCTTTGACATCAAATAAACCCTTATGCTGCTGAATACCACAATCACTACTTTAGGCCCTACCCCATCGGGGCTTGAAAAAATAGATGGGCAGCATGATGCTTCCACGCAGAGCTGAAAATGACTGCACACGAATACTGGTTAACCACTCAGAGGATCTAAGCCTGCCCAGGCTAAGCGGTGCGAGTCGGAACGTCCATGCTTATATTCCCTATTGATTACATTGGGCGTCAGGGCTTGAGAAGTCATTTCATCTCAGTGTCGGGTAAAAGTCCCACAAAATTGGAAGCAACATCTCCAGAATGACCTATACAGTGTTGATGGGGAAGTTAAACCTCAAATCAGACAAACAATTCACCGATGAAAAGCAATATAGGCTGATACCATAGGCGTCCAACTGTCATTGGTGTTTGTGTGGCTCCTTTCACATCATATTATCCTCTCCCTTATCCTGCTGAATATGACAATCCTTCTTTTGCAAGCAGTGTAAATCCAGATCAGATGGCTTCTAGACAAGCCATCTGATCAGGATCTACACTGTTTCTCACTGGGTTTGTATTTTGGAATACATTATATCAAGTAATTTGATTGATTGATTGTCAGGAATGGTTGATTGTCAGGAATGGGTACAGTAAAAAGACTTTATCCAGCAGGACAAGTGTTAACCCTTCTCTTGCTGAATATTCATTTAAGCCACACCCATTTCTGAATATCAACCAATCAAATTACTTGATGTAATTTATTGCTACAAATTCATAAACTGAATGTGAAACAGTGTAGATCCTGATCAGATGGCTTCCTGAGAAGCCATCTGATCTGGATCTACACTGTGTCCAAAGATAGGGGTTGTCGTGAACAGCAAGATTAGGGTTAACTAAGCTTACTTAACCCTTATCCTGCTGAATATTCAATTTAGCCACACCCATTTCTGACTTTGAGCGAGTGAGTGTTTGAGTTTTACATCACACCAACAGCTAAGATCATACGAAGAAGGGACCTCGGTTTAAAGACTCATCAGAAAGTCTGGAGAAGCCTGGGATCGATACTGCGACCCCTGGTTTACAAGGCGAGTAGTATAACCACTACACCACAGGGGCTTCTATATTTCTGACTTTGAACCAATCAGATTACTTGGTGTAATTTATTCCTACAAATTCATAAACTGAATGTTAAACAGTGTAGATCCTGATCAGATGGCTTTTTCATCTGATCTGGTTCTACACTTCTTGCAAAGATAGGGGTTGTCGTGAACAGCAAGACAAGGGTTAATCTTTAACTGGTATATGTTTTGTAGATTTGTGATTCTTGAATAATAGTTGGTAAATATTTAATTTTATTTTTGTTTGTTTGTTTGTATTGGAGTTTAATGGCCCAGTCAACACTATTTTAGGTCATTTTTGAGCCGGTCTGTTTACCTATCCACACTTTTCTTGGGCAGGCTTATATGTAAGCGGTTAACCAGTAAAATGCACATTCTTTTGCCAGAACTTGACAACTGCCCTTCTTGAAACAGCGGAAGGGAGAGAATGATCGTAGAAAAGATTTTACTTTTCAGTATAAATCTATCTTAGCAGCAGTCGTTAAATTCATAAATTCTGTATTTCAGACGAGAACAGCTCCTCAATCGAGAGAAGAGTTCAAGTCTCGACACTGGGCTTTCTCGGATGTCATCGAGAAGTTTAAAACGTTCCAATACAATAGGTTCTCCCCGCAACCATAGTAGATATGTACAGAAGTTAAATATGGGCGAAGCCCGAGATGATGTACATGTGTGTATAATGTGCCTACGAGCAATAATGAACCATCAGGTAACTTTGGTTTTCATACAATGTTTCATCAGTTCATGTCTCCTGAATTCTTTCCCTGAAGTGGACACTCTTATGCTACGAAAGTCATAATAGGAAAGAGGAAAGAAGCATAGCTGAAAAATCCTTGCCTATGTTGGGATTCTAACCTGGTCCACTGTGGTGAAAGTCATCACGAAAACACGCCTATATATTTTTGACCCCCTTGAACCCCACTTTTATTTAGTAAAACTGGGGTTTACAGGGATAAACCTTAGTTTTTTATTTCTGCTCTAAAATATAGATTGTGGGTACTTGTTAGAACCGCCTCAATGAGGCGGTTCTAACGAGTACCCACAATCTATATTTTCAGCAGAAATAAGAAAAATATCACATTTTTTCACCTTAAAATTTTCCTTTTTTTCGGCGATGAAGTTTGCAATGTATTTGTATAGGTGTGTTTTTCGTAATGTGCAATGCCCAAAAGGTCTGCACTCTGATGCATTTGTCAGAGATTGATTATACTCCTATAAGCTGTCCATAATCTACCAGGGTAGATAATTAAAGGTAAGAGTTGCTGACCATAACTCTCCACCACTTTAACCCTTGTCCTGCTGAATATTCATATATGCCACACCCACTTCCGATTATCAACCAATCAGATTACTTGATGCAAATTATTGCAACAAATTCACAATCTGAAGGGCAAACAATGTAGATCCTGATCAGATGGCTTCATCAGAAGCCATCTGATCTGGATCTTCATTGTTTGGAAAATAAGGCATATCCGGGCTCAGCAGGACAAGGGTTAAGCAAGTCATAATTTATAATGACGTGAAACCATTTTTCGGCAAAATAAAGTCCGATCCCAGACGAGCCTCCATCTGAGGACATGAAAGTCTTACCAGAGGAATAAAGCAAGCAGAAAAAATACCTACATCCTGTGGGATTTGAAAATGGGCCGCTTGGGTAAAGTCCAGTGCTGTAACCTCTGAACTGAAGAGTATACTCCCTGACTCAGTTGTCAGAGTCTGGTATATGCTTCGCATAATCTACATGAGTACCCACAAGGTGTTTTTGTGCAGAAATAAGAAAAATAATATTTGGATACCCTCACTTATCAGGGGCTGTGTAACACAAGTATGTGTGTATAGAGACAAAAGTTTAATAGATCATGGAAAAATCATTGATTAGTTACATGACAAAAGTTTAACAGATCATGGAAAATCATTGATCAATTACGTGAGAAAAGTTTAATAGATCATGGAAAATCATTGATCAGTTACGTGACAAAAGTTTAACAGATCATGGAAAATCATTGATCAATTACTTGATAAAAGTTTAACAGATCATGGAAAATCATTGATCAGTTACGTGACAAAAGTTTAACAGAACATGGAAAATCATTGATCAATTATGTGACAAATGTTTAACAGATCATGGATAATCATTGATTAGTTGATTAGTTACATGACTAAAGTTTGACACATCATGGAAAATCATTGATCAGTTAGGTGACAAAAGTTTAACAGATCATGGAAAATCATTGATCAGTTATGTAAACACCTTAAACGAGCAGTCATTGAGTTGTAAATCGATTAATTGGTAAACCACTAGTTTTAAGACGCTCCTGTTTCTGTTACTGATTTCTTCCTTTTCTTCTTTTCAGTATGGTTTCAACCTAGTGATAGCCCATACTCATGCCATAAACTGTATAGCCTTGAGTTTGAACCATAAAAGTTTAAGGTGAGTGTCCGTCTTGGTTCTAGAGAAAATTAACCCTTATCCTGCTGAATAATTAGCTTAGCCACACCCATTTCTGACTGAACCAATCAGATTACTTGATGTTATTTTTTCCTACAAAGGAGCAGTCTCTATAAGGCTGTTTTCATGGCCACAACCGAATTCCTTTAAACTTTGTAGCTTCAAATTGGTACATATTGACTGTCTAATGGTGAATTTTTAGACTCTTTGGTCCACTGGTTTTTGCTGTATAAACTATTAAAGTGGGTGGGGTAATGTCACCCCATCAAGGGTATACCAACAAAAATACTATTATTTTTTGTTCAAAGTGCGTGACTGGAGGCGATGTTTGTCATATGCTTACTACCCTTTTAGGCATAACAGCCGGTGATAACAGTCTTATAAATACCAAACAAGACAAGAGTTTATACGCGCTTGTAAGTTGTACCCAAATATTAGTGATTTTTATTCCCCAACTTTACGAAAAACCACAACACCTTTACAGTTTTCAACTTATTTCAAAGATCTTTCATAAATATAATGTTGATGTAATAGTCATTCTAGGTATATGTCAGAATTATTGTTAGTTCTTAAACTTAAAGAGTTACCTGCCCCTGAAATTGGATTTTACGCATTTTTTTAAATCGGAGTGCATTTATCCGTTTGTAGTACTCACAGCTTCATTTGAAAGTGAATAAACCGATTCCATGCAAATATTATTAAATAGATGTGGACAAGGAAGTCATTTGATTTAATAGTGCATGCTAGTATTTCCTTTTTTAGTTATTTATGAACTCTTAATTTCCAGATGCAAATAAAACATTTGTTAACTGTCAAACATTTTTGACCACCAAAGCAGGCTTTGCTCATGTTGTGGAACCTCATTTTAGACTGATACTGTGCTTAAATATAAGCCCGTATGGCCTCACGACATGTTTAAGAATTTGTTAATTTACTGATCTTCCTCTGAATCGCTAGATGTACTCCATGTGTCAACAGCAGCATCATAAACAAAATCGAAATGTTCCCGGCTTGGTTTTGCGCCACTATTTTCTGTTTTGTTCCGGTAATATCCCAGATACCAGAGAACAGAAGCCACATGTGCGCAACATCCCACAGTTCGAGCTCCACTTCTGCACCCACTATACCATCCAGTGATTAGGTTCAGTCCTTGTGTATATTCAACCCGCATGTTATATGTTTTATTAGACGTGTGGCGAGAACGTATCTGTTCTTTGAGAACACCATCTTCTTCTTTGTGTGGCATTATCTCATATGATCCATTGTCGTCAAAATGTTCATCTGTGTAGGATTTGGCTTGTTTCAGCTGGTAAATACCCATTGTCAAATCCCTGAGTTCATCCTCAGTCATCTCTGGGAAATTCTCAAGTTTCTCATCATCGATCTTTTGCCAAAGAACCCGTTTTTTTTTATCCCAGCCATTTTTTACAACCTTAACCTGCAGCTTATTTGGAGTTTTTGCTAGGGCCATCATTCTTCTAGCAATTACTTTGTCTGAATCTTTGCTTGTTACCAAAGGTGGTCTAAATGCATTGCACAATGAGCAAACAATCCTTACATATTCACCAACATATGGTCTTGGACTATTGGACATTGTGTTCCTAAGGGATTTCCACTTTTTAATTCTCCCATTAGCTGATTCGCCAACCCATCTCACCTTTGTAACTAGCCTTGCCTCATTCGCCTCTTCAGTCGTATGTTGCTTCTGAGATTTGTTTAGGAAGTGAGGCATATGCGAATTGATTCCAAAATTTTTTAGTATATCTATAGCACCCCTGAAACTGCGTTCTACAACGAGTACTTCATCTTCTTCAAACCAGTCAGTAATATTTTCTGCATTAGTCTTTAACATGTGTTCGGTAATCTTAGCATCTGTGTTTTTCCCATCTGCAGGATATGGTCCCATCACAATCATCATTGTGCAATGCATTTAGACCACCTTTGGTAACAAGCAAAGATTCAGACAAAGTAATTGCTAGAAGAATGATGGCCCTAGCAAAAACTCCAAATAAGCTGCAGGATAAGGTTGTAAAAAATGGCTGGGATAAAAAAAGGGTTATTTGGAAAAAGATCGATGATGAGAAACTTGAGAATTTCCCAGAGATGACTGAGGATGAACTCAGGGATTTGACAATGGGTATTTACCAGCTGAAACAAGCCAAATCCTACACAGATGAACATTTTGACGACAATGGATCATATGAGATAATGGCACACAAAGAAGAAGATGGTGGTCTTAAAGCACAGATACGTTCTCGCCACACGTCTAATAAAACATATAACATGTGGGTTGAATATACACAAGGACTGAACCCAATCACTGGATGGTATAGTGGTGCAGAAGTGGAGCTCGAACTGTGGGATGTTGCGCACATGTGGCTTCTGTTCTCTGGTATCTGGGATATTACCGGAACAAAACAGAAAATAGTGGAGCAAAACCAAGCCGGGAACATTTTGATTTTGTTTATGATGCTGCTGTTGACACATGGTGTACATCTAGCGATTCAGAGGAAGATCAGTAAATAAACAAATTCTTAAACATGTTGTGAGACCATAAGGCTTATATTTAAGCACAGTATCAGTGTAAAATGAGGTTCCACAACATGAGCAAAGCCTGCTTTGGTGGTCAAAAATGTTTGACAGTTGACAAATGTTCCATTTGCACCTGGAAATTAAGAGTTCATAAATAACCCCCCAAAAAGGAAATACTAGCATGCACTATTAAATCAAATGACTTCCTTGTCCACATCTATTTAATAATATTTGCATGGAATCGGTTTATTCACTTTCAAATGAAGTTGTGAGTACTACAAACGGATAAATGCACTCCGATTTAAAAAAATGCGTAAAATCCAATTTCAGGGGCAGGTAACTCTTTAAGTTTATGAACCAACAATAATTCTGACATATACCTAGAATGACTATTACATCAACATTATATTCGTGAAAGATCTTTGAAATAGGTTGAAAACTGTAAAGGTGTTGTGGTTTTTCGTAAAGTTGGGGAATAAAAATTACTAATATTTGGGTACAACTTACAAGCGCGTATAAACTCTTGTCTTGTTTGATATTTATAAGACTGTTATCACCGGCTAGTATGCCTAAAAGGGTAGTAAGCATATGGCAAACATCACCTCCAGTCAAGCACTTTGAACAAAAATAATAGCATTTTTGTTGGTATACCCTTGATGGGGTGACATTACCCCACCCTTTTTAATAGTGTATACAGCAAAAACCAGTGGACCAAAGAGTCTAAAAATTCACCATTAGACAGTCAATATGTACCAATTTGAAGCTACAAAATTTAAAGGAAATCGGTTGTGGCCATGAAAACAGCCTTATAGAGACTGCTCCTTTACAAACTGAATGTCAAACAGTGTAGATCCTGATCAGATGGCTTCTTCAGAAGCCATCTGATCTGGATCTGTCCTGTTTGCAAAGGTAGGGATTGTCATGGACAGTAGGATAAAGGTAAATCTTGAAACAGGAGGCCTTGAGGTTGAAGTTGTGAGTTTTTTGATTGTCTGTCTTAGTGTATGTCTAACTGTCTGTGGTTATATGCCTCACATGCACACATCTGTGTTTTTGGCCCTCGTGGCTCAGTTGGAAGCATGATTAATCCATTTTGTACCAAGTGGAATCTTCCTCGATTGCATTTCAAAACTTAGGGATGTCAGGTTGTTCGTTCTTCAAAATTTATTTGAAAAATGGCTAAACTTTTTGCAAACAGTGTAGGCCCTGATCCGTCTCCACGTTCTGTGGCGTCGGATCTGGGCCTGTACTGTTTGCCATTTACCTGTTTTGGGGTTTCTGGTACAAAATGGGATAACTAGTGATCATGAGCTTGTGGGTATGATCTCACCACCAGTATGTTTTGGCATCATTCTTTTTTTTTTTAGCAGTCATTCAATATCTACCTTCTGCTGATGCCGGCCTCAGTAGCTCAGTCGGATGCGCAGGTTCCATACCTGTCGGGGTAGGCAACATTCTTTCGTGGAGATTGATCAGGAAATCTTTTCTATGGTCATTCTGTCCCTTCCATTGATTCAAGAGGGGCAGTTGTCAGTTTCTGGCAAAAGAATGTGCTGCGCACTGTACTGGTTAAACGATTACATATAAGCCTGTCCAGGAATAGTGTGGATAGGTAAACTGATCGGCTGGAAAATGACCTAAAAAGTGTTGACTGGGCCATTAAACTCCAATACAAACAAACAAGCAAACAAAACCTGCTGATTCCAGAAGGGTAGTTGTCAGTTTCTGGTGACAGATTGTGCACTCTACTTGTTAGCCACTTGGTACAAGCCTGCCCAGGAGCCGGCCTCAGTGGCTCAGTCGGATGCGCGTCTGACTGGTGATCAGGAGGACGCGGGTTTGACTCCCGTCGTGGAGATCGATCATGAAATCTTTTCTACGGTCATTCTCTCCCTTCGCTGATTCAAGAAGGGCAGTTGTCATTTTCTGGCGAAAGAATGTGCACTGTACTGGTTAACCGCTTGCGTATAAGCCTGCCCAGGAAAGTGTTGATAGGTAAACTGACCGGCTCAAAAATGACCTAAATAGTGTTGACTGGGCCGTAAAACTCCAATACAAACAAACAAAGCCTGCCCAGGAAAACTGTGTGGTTGGGTAAACTGATGGCCTTGATATGACCTCAGCAGTGTTGACTGGGCCATTAATCTCAAGGCAAACCGACCATGTTCAAAACTTGGCATATAAATTATGCTGTAGAGAAGAGTGTTAGAAAAGGATTACTGTAAAACCCCTACAAGTTCAGACACCTTGAAGACTTGCTGTAATTCTCCTAAAATTTGACATATTTGTTTCATGACCCAGTAAGGAGTCCAAAAAGTGCATATTGAATGGCAAACAGTGTAGACCCTGATCAGACTGCTCCTTCAGGAGCAGTCTGATCTTGGTCTGCACTGCTTGCTTAGGCCTATCTGTCCCAGTCATTACAGTATGCTACTGTTTATATTTCAGAACAAAAGCACTAGTACTGGAGCTGCTGGCGGCTGTATGTCTAGTGAGTGGTGGTCACGAGATTATTTTGTCGGCATTTGACAACTTTAAAGAGGCAAGTATATTAAGAAGAATGAATATTTTTTTCAGAGGCAGCTAGGGGTGTGTATTTTCTTGCTTTGTTCACTATTTTTATGCCCCCGAAGGAGGGCATATAGTTTTTACACTCTCCGTTTGTGGGTTTGTGCATTAGTGGGTTTGTGCATTTGTAAGTCCGCACTTTTTCAGGGGCATAGCTCACTTATAGTGACAGCTCTTGTTTCAGAAATATAAGAATTGTTCCAGTATCCTGTATGTCAAAACTTGATGTCTTCATAGGAAGGGTGGGGTGATGGAGTTAATGGATCATCTTCCCAGGCATGGAATTTCATGTAGATGGGTTTTTAAAAAATCCTTCCATTAAAATAGCGATGTCTGAGCAGGCGGGCGAGTGGGTGGGCGGGCAGGCTGAAGCATCTTTTGATTAATCTTGTTTGAAAAACACATCCATAGTGCCTTTAGGCATTTTTTTCTTTTTATGTAGCGGACGGACCCACATTTTGGGTTTGTGTGGCTGCACCTGTCCATATTTTATGGGGCTAAAATTTTTATGTGGCTAACGGTTTATGTGGCTATAAGACACACAAATCTGTACATCTAATGTGGCTAGCCACACAAACTTTGGACATCAGCCACATAAAGGCTGTCTGTACGAAACCGTCTTTGTCTAAACTTATGTGGCTACCAGAGGTTGTGATATCTAGCCCTCTAAAGGTAGAACAGAACTTTCTTTATAGTGCACTGATACATCTTATGGGTCTAGCTCCTCACATAGAGGGACTTTTTCCTACTGCAGCATTCAGCCCCAGGACAGCCAGTTAAATTTATGTGGCTCAGCCCCATAATCTCAAAGTTTAGCCTCATAATCCTGGACATCCATGTCCAAGGATGTCCAAGGTGATGGACATAAATTTATGTGTCTTTTTTTTATTTGATTTTTCTAGTCCCCCTGAACCCCTCTGTACTAACAGAAAAATGGGTTTGTGAGGCTAGCCACACAAACCCATTTTGCCACACAAAACCCTGCTGTACCTAAATGAAGCCACATAAACCCATTTTGTAAGAACGATCCTGCTCATAGCCCTTGGTTCTCTTTCTATATTTATACCGCCGGCATACGAAGTATGCTATGG
The DNA here is from genome assembly GCA_963580285.1 of Lucinisca nassula. Classification (NCBI taxonomy): domain Eukaryota; kingdom Metazoa; phylum Mollusca; class Bivalvia; order Lucinida; family Lucinidae; genus Lucinisca; species Lucinisca nassula. The sequence continues at coordinate 31,661,092 of OY757025.1, read as the reverse complement.
GGGTATATAGTTTTCGTCTTGCCGTTCGTCCGTCCGTCTGTCCGTGCATCCGTCTTTCCGTCCGTCCGTCTGTCCGTCCGTTAACATTTTGGTTAAAGTTTTACGTCAAAGTTTCTAAGAGATTGTATCTTCTGAACCCTTTGATAGATTTAGTTGATACTTACACTGAAGTTACATACTGGTCACAAGATTTCATTGATGCATGTCCCACCCCCCACAGTGACCTTGGGGTCAAGGTCACAGACTTAGAAATTTTATGTTTGGTTAAAGTTTTACGTCAAAGTTTCTAAGAGATTGTATCTTCTGAACTCTTTGATAGATTTAGTTGATACTTACACTGAAGTTACATACTGGTCTAAATATTTCATTGGTGCATGTCCCACCCCCCACAGTGACCTTGAGGTTAAGGCCATAGACTTAGAAATTTTACATTTGGTTGAAGTTTATGACAAAGTTTATAGATCCCTGTATGTCCTAAACTCAAAGACAAATCCAATTGATACTTGCATTGATCTTGCATACCAGTCCAAATATTTCATTGATGAACACCCAACCTTGCTGCTTCAGTAACATTGATGCCCCCACCCCTTCATTAACTTTGATGCCCTTAATCCCTTGGTCCATATAGAAATTTTATCTTTGGTTTAGCTTTCTCAAGCACATTTATAGATTCTTATAGCTTCCATATTACATACAATTAAGCTCAAAAGATAATTAGATTGTGGCGCTGGCCGGGGGTATACGTGACCCACTGGTCGCTTTCTCTAGTTATTTTTATATGCCTTGTCAAAGGTAGGTCCAGACTCAAAGGAACAAATTCTTTTCCCTTTCATTGTCTCTTTACTTCAATGGAAAGATAGAAGCCTCCGTGGTGTAGTGATTATGCTACTCGCCTTGTAAACCAGGGGTCGTAGGATCGATCCCAGGCTTCTCCAGACTTGCGGATGAGTCTTTTAAACCGAGGTCCCGTCTCTGTTTGACCTTAGCTGTTAGTGAGACATAAAACTCAAACACTCAGTCACTCAATGGATTCACAGAAGTTGTCTCTTGTAGATAGGGCAGAAATAATTCTAGGCCCAGTTATTCAAAGCCTTGTTAGCTTAACAAGCTCGTAAGTGGTCAAATTGTTAACTAGTCTAGCAAGCACAATATCTAATACTATGGTATTTTTGCTGAAAAATGTGAGTAACTTTTGCATATGCAAAAGCTACTCACATTTTTGTCAGCAAAAATAATATATTTGCCATATTGAAGGATCAATGTTTTAGCAATTGGTTAACTAACAATGTGTTTAAGTTTTCAACAACTTGCCCCTGGTGTATTCATAATGTTAAATGAACAACTGTTACTTTTGACCAGCTATAGTTAATTGTCAGATTTAAGTCCCAGAACTTCTTTCATTTTGTTTTGGTTTTACGGCCATTTTAAGATTATTTCACTCATTGCAAGCCAATCGTTAATCAGGGGTGAAGAAAACGGAGTATCCGGAGAAAAACCACCTGATCTGTAGCAGTACTTGGCATCATACATGTGACCTCTGTTACTTTTACCAGCTATAGTTAATTCTCAGATTTTAGGACTGTTTAGTTTGCTTGTTAGCTCACCTGAGCCGAAGGCTCATGTGAGGTATTAGTATACCACGAGCCGGCGTCCGTCGTCCACACTTTCAACGAAGTATATCTCTGGAACCAGTGGGCCGGCCTTGATCAAATTTCATATGAACCATCATCAGGTAGGGGGAAAGGCTGTATTAGGTTTTCGTGCAGATCGGATGAGAACTCTGGTTGCCCAACAAAGAGCTCCCATAGGCTTAACATAGGAAAAAGCTTGTCATCACTCTAGCTCCGTCAATTTTTTTCTGATCGACTTCATTCTTGCAGATAACGAGGACAGGCATGAAATCTCGATCAAGTTCGATTTTGGGCTGAATCGGATTATTCACTCAGGAGTTACGTGCCCTTGAGCGTTGAAAAAATTGCCTATTGACTTAACATGGGGAGAATGTTGTCATCACCGTAGCTGCTTCAATTATTTTCAGATTGGCTTTATTCTTGCAGATAACCAGCACAGCCATGAAATCTCGGTCAAGTTCGATAACTGGCAGAATCGGATCATTCACTTAGGAGTTACCTGCCCTTGTGTGTTTTTGCATTAGGGTTAATGGGAATTTCAAAAATGTATATCTTAAAGACTACTTGGCCAACTTTGATCAAATTTCATGTGTCGCATTATTGGGCAAGTGGAAAGGCTTCATTAGGTTTTCAGGCAGATCTGAGTGGAACTCTGGTTGCCATGGCAACATCTAGCTCCCATAGACTTCACATAGGAAAAAGCTTGTCATCACTCTAGCTCCGTCAATTTTTTTTCTGATCGACTTCATTCTTGCAGATAACCAGTACAGGCATAAAATCTCGGTCAAGTTCGATTTTGGGCCGAATCAGATAATTCACTCAAGAGTTACGTCCCCTTGAGCGCCCGAAAAATTGCCTATCGACTTAACATGGGGAAAATGTTGTCATCACTGTAGCTGCTTCAATTTTGTTCGGATTGGCTTCATTCTTACAGATAACCAGCACAGCCATGAAATCTCGGTCAAGTTCGATAATTGGCAGAATCGGATCATACACTTAGGAGTTACCTGCCCTTGTGCATTTTTGCATAAGGGTTAATGTGAATTTCAAAAATGTATTTCTTGAAGATTACTTGGCCGACTTTGATCAAATTTCATGTGTAACATTATTGGGCAAGTGGAAAGACTGCATAAGGTTTTTATGCAGATCTGAGTGGAACTCTGGTTACCATGGCAACATATAGCTCCCATAGACTTAACATAGGAAAAAGCTTGTCATCACTCTAGCTCCGTCAATTTTTTTCTGATCGACTTCATTCTTGCAGATAATAAGGACAGGCATAAAATCTCGGTTAAGTTCGATTTTGGGCAGAATCGGAATATTGACCTCGGAGTTACGTGACCTTGAGCGACAAAAAATTTGCCCATAGACTTAACATAGGGAAAATGTTGTGACTACGATAGCGACTTGAATTTTTTTCAGATCAGCTTTAAACTTGCAGGTAACGAGGACAGACATAAAATCACGGTTAAGTTCGATTTTGGGCCGAATCGGATTATTTGCCTTGGAGTTACCTGCCCTTGAGCATGAAAAAATACGTTGTGACCATGATAGCAACTTTATTTTTATTCAGATCAGCTTCAAACTTGCAGGTAACGAGGACAGGCATAAAATCCCGGTTAAGTTTGATTTTGGGCCGAATCGGAATATTGACCTCGGAGTTACATGACCTTGAGCGCCAAAAATTTTGCCCATAGACTTAACATAGGGAAAATGTTGTGACTACGATAGCGACTTGAATTTTTTTCAGATCAGCTTCAAACTTGCAGGTAACGAGGACAGACATAAAATCTCGGTTAAGTTCGATTTTGGGCCGAATCGGATTATTTGCCTTGGAGTTACCTGCCCTTGAGCATAAAAAAATATGTTGTGTCCACGATAGCAACTTTATTAGCTCACCTGAGCCGAAGGCTCATTGGTGAGCTGATAGTATGGCCAGGCAAAAATTCTGTGTGTGCCGATTGTAGTTGACTTAATTAGGGAAAATGTTGCGACTACGATAGCGACTTGAATTTTTTTCAGATCAGCTTCAAACTTGCAGGTAACGAGGACAGACATAAAATCTCGGTTAAGTTCGATTTTGGGCCGAATCGGAATATTTGCCTTGGAGTTACCTGCCCTTGAGCATAAAAAAATACGTTGTGACCACGATAGCAACTTTATTTTTATTCATATCAGCTTCAAACTTGCAGGTAACGAGGACAGGCATAAAATCTCGGTTAAGTTCGATTTTGGGCTGAATCGGAATATTGACCTCGGAGTTACGTGACCTTGAGAGACAAAAAAATTTGCCCATAGACTTAACGTAGGGAAAATGTTGTGACAGAAATAGCGACTTGAATTTTTAGCTCACCTGAGCCAAAGGCTCCAGTGAGCTGATAGTATACCAAGGCTCCGGAGTCCGTCGTCTGTCGTCCGTCCATCCGTCGTCCACACTTTCAATGAAGCATATCTCAGAAGGCAGTCGACCAATCTTGTTTAAATTTTATGTGTAGCACCATTGGGCAAGGGGAAAGGCTGCATTAGGTTTTGGAGCTAGTCTGGTTCATTTGTTCCTTCATTCTTCTTTCTCTCCATATAGAGATAATAGACCAATGTTAAATTTTTAATCAAAGATTTCTCAGGAACTATAAAAGCTAGAAGCATCAAATTTGGTATTCAATAGAATAATGATGACTTATTTTGTGTAAGAGACATTGGGCTTTCTCAGCTTATTTGTTCATCTGTTCTTTCATTCTTCTTTCTCTCCATTTTGACCAATGTTAAATTTTCGTCAAAGATTTCTCAGGAACTATAGAAGCTAGAAGTCTCAAACTTGGAATGCAATGCAATAATGATGACTTATATCCTGTAAGGGTCAATGGGCTGGATTCTATTAGCAGATTTAGTAGTCAAGTCTGTGAATTGTTAAAACTTAAGTTCCTCAGGTGAGCGGTTTAGGCTCATTGAGCCTCTTGTTCAGATTTGTTAACCCAATGTACAGTCCAACCTGCATAAAGCAACCACCTATGGGATGTTCAAAACGTGCTTGCTTAAGACAGGTGCTTGCTTAACACAGGTGAATTTTAATACATTATCCTTTTTTGGGAACCGAATGCCTGCTTGCTTAAGACAGGTTGCTTGCTTAATAGAGGTGGCCACTAAGACAGGTTTTACTGTATACTGGTGAACTCTTCCATGGCTGTTTGTTGGACAAGTCCATTTGTCATATAAGTGATGTTCTTTTTGTCTATATTTCACTGAAAGTTCTGTTAACAAACAGAGCAGGCCCTGATCAGACGCCGCATTCTGCGGCGTCAGATCTGGGTCTGCACTGTTTGTCATGGTACCCTTTTCGGGGTTTCCCACATGCATTGGGTTAATTAAGCTTTAATACATATTTGCATTGCAATGTCCTGAGTTTATATTTTCATTGTGCTTCAAAACTGTTGTTGTTTATAAAATTTGTATTCACAAATTAAGCCACTTGACTGCACTCCAGGGAGTTGGGAAACAATTGTTTATTTTTACATCACCTGTTTACATAATGTACATGGAGAGCTGTAGGTCTTCCCTTGCCAGGATACAGACGAAAAGGCCAAGGGTGGTTAACCCATTGACACTCATAGATCCTTTGATGTTAAACTGTATAACATCACTTTCTCGCACCGAAAACATTACAAAGGGACAAAAATGCTTGTGTTACAGTCAATAATTTTTGGGGCTTCTATTAATGGCGAAACTACGCGGCCAAAGGTTGTTAGAAATTGGAGGAAACAACAACATTATTGCCGATTTTCAGCGTGTTAGAATCGAAATAGATCAGCTCTAGTCTGTGATTTGTGGAGTAATAAATCAAAGTTTGTTGGTCAGTTGTAAGTAGACAAATCACGCGCGCGTGATTTGATCTACTTTACAACTGACCTCCAAACTGTGAGTTATTACTCCACAAATCACATCGAGAGCTGATCTATTTCTTAAACAAAACAATCAAACATAGTCTGAAAGGTAGTCTGAAAGGCGGTTTGTATTAACTCATTTTGTACGGGAAACCCCAAATCGGGTACCCTGGCAAACAGTTCAGGCCCAGATCAGACGCCGCAGTACTCAGCGTCTAATCAGGGCCTACACTGTTTGTAAAACCTTCAGCTTTTTTCTGAATAGTTTTTGAAGAAATAGTTTTTGAAGAAAACACAACCTGACACCCCTAAATTTTTAAATGGACTCATGCTATATATAAGGTGGAAGATTCCATTTGTACTAAAAGGGTTAAAGTTAGACTGAATTTTGTTGCAGTTTCAGCATACATCAGATGTAAGATGATGGTTTGGTAAATTTAATTCTCACTTGGCTTAAATAATGTTACTTTTTAAATATGTTCTTGTAATACGGAAAACTAATATCATTGTGACAACTCTTAATTCTTCCAATCAGATATCTATATGTTTCTACCGGCCCCGATAGCTCAGTTGGTAGAGTGTCCGCTCCGGGGAACGGGAGGTCTCGGGTTCGATCCCGGGCTGCGACATACCAAAGTCGTTAAAAATGGTACTAGCTGCTCCTCGTTTGGCACTCAGATTTACGGGGTAGAGCTAGGACTGGTCGATCCAGTGTCAGGATAATGTGACTGGGTGTGGTATCATGTAATGTGTCTGGGACATGATACTTCAGTGAGGCAGCACTATAAACGTGAGCATTGAGCTCCCTGTCGCAACCAGACACCGTCGTGATATGACTGAAAAATTGTTGAAAGCGACGTTAAACCCGAATTCACACACACACACACACACACACACACATCTATATGTTTCTTTTAACCCTTAAGACACCGAGAGAAACTACATCTGAAAATGTCTGCTTATGTCATCTGCTAAATGTTTTCTTTGCAAACTTTTTAAAAATATTTTTACATACAGGCAAACAGTGTGGGCCCAGATCAGACTGCTCCTAGAGGAGCAGTCTGCTCTGGGCCCACACTGTTTGCAAAAAAATGAGACTTTTAAGGTAACTGGCAGACGGCAAAGCAGACGACTGTCGTGATCGGCATTTTATGGGTTAAGTAATGTTACTTTATAAATATGTTCTTGTAATACGGAATAACTAATATCATTGTGACAACTCTTAACACTTCCAATCAGATATCTAAATGTTTCTTTTATCCCTTAAGATACTGAGAAAAACTACAGCTGAAAATGTCGTCTGCTTATGTCATCTGCTAAATTTTTTTTTTCAAACTTTTTAATAATATTTTTGCAAACAGGCAAACAGTGTGGTCCCAGATCAGACTGCTAGATGATCTGGGCCCGCAAACAGTGTGGTCCCAGATCAGACTGCTCCTAGAGGAGCAGTCTGATCAGGGTCCACACAGTTTGTCAAAAATGACTTTTAAGTTAACCAGCAGGCGGCAAAGCAGAAGACAGTTGTCGTGATTGGCATTTTATGGGTTAAATAATGTTACTTTATAAATATGTTCTTGTAAACAGAATAACTAATATCATTGTGACAACTCTTATTTCTTCCAGTCAGATATCTAAATGTTTCTTTTAAATCTAATCTGTATCATGGAAAACCTTCTCTATTATATCAGATGCTAACACACAACAGCTTTCCTTATTCTAAATTTCATACACTGACTGCAGTGATGGTGTATTTTGAATATGCTGTTGCCCAATGGTTAAAAATGCTATCGCTTTTACATTAGGCTTTTCAGCTATTAAACTCGGTTCAGAAAATCTGAATCATCGATTTTTTCGTTTCTTGCTTTTAATACTCATTTTAGCCCATACATCACTGTGGGAAAGTTTTAGATCTGACACTCCGCAAGTCATATGCCTCTGCGACAGTCAGGAAAGGCTGTGATTATTTGGAGAAAATTGCAAAACAAAGAAATGAGAGCACAGACTAAGTCCATTTGACGATGATTGTCAGGTAAAATGATAAATATTCAAATCCACGTGATGCACTTTATAAATAGATATGCAATTGCGACATACCTTACATTCGAATGACTTGATAGAGGCTCACTAGGAACGGGGAGTCACTAGCGCGATGTGCTGTCAACAGTGGTCAAAAAGAATTATACCGATATCAGATGTGGTGTCACAGCTAATGATTTTCCGTGAAGTGATCGTGCAAATAAAACATAGACGCCCTTGTAATTTACAAGAGCAGTAACCACTTCTATATATGGTTTAAAAGGGTGTGTAGAACCTGTCAGAATGTCTTAGTCTGTGAAAGAAAATTTAGATTTTGCGATTTTCTCCAAATAATCACAGCCTTTCCTGGCTGTCGCAGAGGCTGGAAAAATCGGTGGAGGGTGAGGTCTAAAACTTTCCCATAGTGATGTATGGGCTAAAATGAGTATTAAAAGCAAGAAACAAAAAAAAACGATGATTCAGATTTTCTGAACGGAATTTAGTCCAAGGATTGCTGGGTTGACTCCCAAGCTCTTCAATTGAAGGAAAAAAAAACAACAACTCAATTTTGGTCAATATGGCTGTAAGACATTTTTGATATGGATAAAACTGATGTATATGGACAAATAAATTTTGATGAGACCAAAAAAATGATAATGAGTTATGGTGTTTGATTGCACTGCAGTTTGACAAATGAGAGCCACAAAATATGCAGTGGTACCCAGTTATTTTCCAGTCATAGACAGAGTGTATTTCCACAAACATGGCTAACAATGACATTTCTTGTAAGCTGTCAGCAACCAAAAAAGCTCCTTTGGGGTCAGGGGCAGTATCTCAAGGAATGGGAAAGCCCATCCTTCGAAAATGGACTATTCTCTTGTTTGATAAGGTGGTCAGAGAAGGTAAAGGAGAATGGATTTTCATGTTGATAGTATGGAAAATGTGTCTTGACAAAAGAAGTAAAATGGGTTGACACTGATGTGAATTTGTCAGAAAAAAAAAAAAATGGAATATTGAATAGCCTGTCCATAAGATTAGACATGTTGAATTTGTCACTGTCAAGACCATGGCCTTCAAGTTCTAATAGTACGAATTTGTAAAAATTATGCAGCCACACCACCACTATACAGTATAGCTCCAATATATCGCAGTAGTCGGGGTCCATAGCCCGAAAACCGCGATGTGGTCGGAGCGCGATATAAGTCGCGGTAGTTTGCCGAGATGCCAATACAAGTCGCGGTGATACAACGGGCCGAAAAACTATACAACAACAAAACTATCATTTTATTGTGTTATGATTTTCGGCAAGTGTAAAAAAAATCGTCTACAACTGTCAGTCTTTTTGTCCTTAAATACGGTAAAACTAGACCAGTAAGTAAATCGCAATAATTGCTGCACTGTCAATTGAGAGACAAACCATCTGTGTATTTATTACGGTTCAAGTATGACACTATTGTTAATCCCTGTCATATAATTGCCACCCTGCGGTGCGTGTCGATAAGGTGTGAAAATATGGTCAAGTTATGTCTCTAATTGGCGTTTATTCTCCAATCATAAAATTTAATCCACAATCAATGTGAAAACAATTTAATCGCTCCTCAGACAATTAGCTACATCTAACGGTAGATGTTTGCATATTAAAAACGGACTTTTCTGCGATCTCGTGAATGTTTATGTTTTGGCGCCAAATAGCAGACGCTGGGCGGGAAAAGTCAAACGCTGTTGTTGGCTATTGACACGGAGCTTTTGGGGATAATTCGGGAGCTGTGCAAAGCGCTGGTTTTCTATCCACCTCTATTCGCAACCGTTTAGCTATCAAGAAAATATTTTTTACCGGTTTCAAACATATTTTTTATGAAAGAGATACACACAATGACATTAAACGTGTGGGGGTGCTGGAGTCAGATGACGTCATTTACCAATCGCGTGCATGAAAATGGTAGCGGACATCGTTGTCTGATTGAGCATTGAGTGGATTACTCAGTTATATTACAAGTTTGGGGATTAAGATTAATTGTTCGCCAACACCTGTTCTAACTGACACTAATTGGATTATTTGGTTATAATGTGTGAACTGACAATTGGCGCCTGGTTTTAAATAAATTTTAACAACTTAAAACTCTTATTATTTTTTTTAATTATGAATTTTTAAGGGAAAAAAAAAAAACGGGATCCACGGCGCGACCGCAATAGATTGGACATCGCGAAACATCGGAACGCGATATATTGGAGCTATACTGTAGTTACATGATAACTACAAACAGTGGTCTTTTGTTTGGTCTTTCACTTTTACCTTTCCATTGACTTGATATCACTGAACTACAGTTCTTTAACCCTTCTCTTGCTGAATATTCATTTAAGCCACACCTATTTCTGTTTATCAACCAATCAAATTACTTGATGTTGTTTATTGCTACAAATTCATTAATTGAATGTCAAACAGTGTAGATCCTGATCAGATGGCTTCTTTAGAGGCCATCTGATCTGGATCTACACTGTTTCCAAAGAAAGGTGTTGTCGTGAACAGCAAGATAAGGGTTAATTTACTGTAATGATCCTAAGTATTGGGACTGACAGGCCTGAGAAAACAGTGCAGGCCAGATCAGACTGCTCCTGAAGGCAGTCTGATCAGGATCTACAGTTTTCTGTTCCACCTGCATTTCTGAATTCCTTACTTAATCCTGAAACAGATTTGTTAAAATTTTAGGTGTCTGAATTTTTAGGATTTATGCAGTTCCTTTAAAGCTCATCATCAAGGTGTGGGTGCAGATTACTAAAATAATATTGATGGGGGTGACTAAAACCTTCTGTAATCACTGCTTGGCCTATTTCTTCTAAAGTAAGGCAAATGCAGGCTAACCATGATCTTTTCCTGGTAACACATATCTCAGTAACACATGCTCTATTTATGCAGAATCAGAAACTAACAAGTATTTTTGAGCCATCACAGGACAGACACTATGATAAGCCCTGTGCGACCAGGGAGGACTTGTCACACAAGACTTGTGTGATTAGGCTTGTGCGATCAGTGAAGGCTCTGATCAGACTCTTCGCTGATCACAGAGCCTTCTACAGCATCTGGACTATCCAAAGAGAGATCAGTTAAAACTTGTCATACTGGGTGGATGTACACACGTCAGACAGACTGGTCCTAAGGCTATAAAACTTATTTCATGCTCAACTCAGCTGAGCATGAAATTTTTTATGTTCATAACTATTAAAATACAAACAAATAATGCAATTTTTCTGCTCAGATCAGCACAGAATGGCATTTATCCTGCTCATAAAACGGGTCTCTGTTGCCTAGTGGGTAAGAGCGCTGACTCATAATCATTTGGTCTCCCTCTGTGGTGGTTTGAGCCTCGCTGTGATCACGTGTTAGGTGCCAAGTTCTACATGGAAGATCAGGTGGATTTTCTCCGGGTACTTCCGGTTTTGCCCACCTTTGATTAATGCTTGGCTCAAAATAAGTGAAATAATCTTGAAAGGGCCATACCCCCCCCCCCCCCCCCAATAACATTTGCTGGCATTTTAAATTTTTTGAGCAGGATAAGCAGGATAAATTTCTTGCTCAACTGAGATGAGCATGAAGAATAAGTGTGAAACGATCTTGTAAGGGCTGTAAAACCCAAAACCAACCCGCCCCCCCCCCCTCCCCCCCCCCCCACACACACACAAATCCTGCTCATAAATTTTACAATGCCAACAATTGTTGCCATTTTAAAATTTATGAGCAGGATATGTTTCATGATAATAACTTTGGCCTCTGTTCTGGTCACATAGAGCTTATTGTAGGTTTTTTCATGTATGTGTACTGGCTGAATTATCTTTCAACTGTAGTTTTGTTGAGGTGCATATTTTGAAAAGCCACGTTTTGCATTGCTTTAAACTGAAATTTGTAAGATCCCAAATTCACAAGAAGAAAAGAAGGTTCTGTATGCCAGAGCTTGGTTTAGTAGCAATCAAAATACCATGCATGCTAGAGGACAACAATGAAGACAAAAATCATATTCCAGGAAAGAGTGTCTAAGATTTTTTGTCTGTTGTTTTACACAAAAATATATATAAGTTTGAAATATTTTCTTTCATTTACAGTAAATGATAATTGTTTTAAAGCAATATTTGGACAATTGATAAAATTACCCTAATGATCCTAAGTATTAGCACAGGCAGACCTAAGCAAACAGTGCAGACCCATACAGTCCGGACCGGAGCGGTTTGATCAGGGCCTACACTGTTTGCCACTCCGTCTGCATGTTTTGGACTCCTTGCTGGATCACAAAACAAATTTGTTAAAATTTAAGGAGAATTGCAGCAAATTCTCAAGTTGACTAAATTTTAGGATTTTTGCAGTAATCCATATTGGTCATCAGGGCCCAATTATTCAAAGCCTTTTTAGTTTAAACTGACTAGTTAGTGGTCAAAATTGTCCTAGCAAGTATAGTACCTTAACTTTGACATTTTTATGCTCCCCGAAGGGGGAGCCATATAGTCGCCGCTTTGTCCGTCCGTCCGTCCATCTGTGCGTCCATCCATCACACTCTATATCTCTAAAAGTATTAAAGGTATTTTTAGTGAAACTTGATTTACTGATAGAGGGCGATGAGGGGAATCGTAGAATACAAGAACCATAACCATGTCACCAGTATTTATGGAGTTACTTCCCTTCTTAACCATTTCAATGAAAAGATTGTCCGGAGTATATCTCTGAAAGTATAGAAGGGATTTAAGTGAAACTTGATACATTGATAGTTGACCAACAGAGGAAGTGCAGAGTGCAAGAACTGTAACTCTATCACAAGTAATTACAGAGTTATTTCCCTTTTAAATGTTTGCTACATTAAGCTTGTCCGGAGCATATCTCTAAAAGTTTTTAGTGAAACTAACGTCTCCCCGTACATCAACCATAGTGCAGTTTATATTTTACTTTTGGTCCTTTGAGATCAGAGTGAATATTCTGAGAAATCAGAAATAAATTATTAGTTTAGACTCAAATTCTAGACGGGTTTTTAATTATTTGGACTTCATTTTGATTTATATCAGTCTTTGAATCGACTGCCTGTTCGAAATTCGTAAAATTGCAGTATGCTTCCTCTGGCTTTCGTTGCCGGATCATTACAGGGTCACTGATGAGGCTTTATTAGCCGAAACTACATAGTATGACCCATCTTATTTCTTATGAATATTTTCATTGCTCTTAAAGGAACTCATTTTTGATTTTTATTTGATACACTGATAGGGGGTTATGAGAGAAATCGCAGAATGCAAGAAGCATAAACCTGCTAACAGTATTTATGGAGTTACTTCCCTTCTTAATTAGGGCCCCACACAGTATTTTGGGTGCTCTATAGTAATCTCCTTGTCAGTCAGTTTCAAATCTAAACCAAAACATTTAACGGGTTATAACTTCAAAAGTATTATCCCTACTCCCATGAAACTTCACACTCATACTAACAATCACAAGCCTACATTCTGACAAACCATATTGCTTTTGTCCATGTGTTTGTCATGTCTTAACCAAAAAACTTAACCTCGGTCATAACTTCAAAAGTATTATCCCTACTCCCATGAAACTTCACACTCATACTAACAATCACAAGACCTACATTCTGACAAACCATATTGCTTTTGTCCGTGTGTTTGTCACGCCTTATCCAAAAAACTTAACCTCGGTCATAACTTCAAAAGTATTTGCCCTACTCTCATGAAACTGCACACACTTACTGACTATCACAAGACCTACATTCTGAAAAACGCCCCCGCCCATAGGGGCTTGAAGAAATATATGGGCTGCATGATGCTTCCACGCAGAGCTGAATCCGGCACGCACACTAGTACTGGTAAACAGCTTAGAATATCTAAGCCTGTCCAGGAACCGCGGTGCGAGGCGGACCGTCCATGCTATTAAACCCTATTGGTTTCATTGGGCGACAGGGCTTGAGATGTCATTTCATCTCAATGTCGGGTAAAAGTCCCACAAAATTGGAAGCAACGTCTCCAAAATGACCTTTACAGTGTTGACGGGGACGTTAAACCTCAAATCAACCAACATTCTGAAAAAGGGCCATAACTATATTGCTTTTCGGTGTGTGTTTGTCAGGCCATAACCAAACAATTTAAACTCGGTCAAAATTTTTAAAGTATTTATCCTACTCTAATGAAGCTTCACACACATATTTACCATCACAAAACCTACATTCTGACAAAGGGCCATAATTATGTTGCTTATTTTCACTGAATTATCTCCCCTTTTTCAAACAATATCTCCTGTTGTTTCATAACCATAGGTAATAGGGCTTCCCTCCCCTTTTTCAAACAATATCTCCTGTTGTTTCATAACCATGGGTAATAGGGCTTTCATATTTCACATATGTATTCCTTGTGACATTCTATATTGAAAATCACTTACTAGGGAACACAAAACTGAGTTTCTTTGTCTTATGGTTTAAGATTTACATGCCCTTGCACGGAAGGGGCCTTACATTTCTCCTTATTTTTGCAGTCTTTGTTGAAAATCACTAACTAGGGAGTTCTAAGACTTTTGGTTAAACCCATTTGGTACCGGAAACCCCAAAAGGGGTAAGTGGCAAACAGTGCAGGCCCAGATCAGACACCACGGAATGCGTGTTTGTCACGCCTTAACCCAAAAACTTAACCTTGTTCATAACTTCAAAAGAATTGGCCCTACTCTTATGAAACTTCACACACATACTTACCATCACAAGACCTACATTCTGACAGAGGAGAATAACTTGTGTGTTTGTCACACCTAAACCAAAAACCTTAACTTGGTGATAACTTAAAAGTATTTTGTCTACTCTCATGAAACATCACACACATAATTACCATCACAAGACCTACATCCTGACAAATTGCTTTTGGGTGTGTGTTTGTCAGGCCATTCCCAAACAACTTAAACTCCGGTCAAAATTTTAAAAGTATTTGTCCTATTCTCCTGAAACTTCAAACACATACAGGGCTTGAGATGTCATTTCATCTCAATATCGGGTAAAAGTCCCACAAAATTGGAAGCAACATCTCCAAAATGACCTTTACAGTGTTGACGGGGACGTTAAACCTCAATTCAAACAAAACTTACATCACAAAAACCTACATTCTGACAAAGCGCCATAACTATATTGCTTATTTTCACTAATTATCTCCCCTTTTTCCAAAAAAAAAATCTCCTGTTATTTCATAACCATGGGTAATAGGGCTTTCATGTTTCACATGTGTATTCCTTGTGACATTTTCCATTGAAAATCACTTACTAGGGAACACAAAACTGAGTTTCTTAGCCTTATGATTTAAGATTTACAGGTCCTTGCAGGGAAGGGGCCTCAAATTTCTCCGTTTTTTTGCATTCTTTGTTGAAAATCACTACCTAGTTTCTTTATTTGTACTCAAAACATCAGCTGAGGCTACTCCTTAGAACCTCCTCATTCAGACGGTTGTAACGAGTACCCATAACCTTTGTCTTCAAACAAATCTTATCAAACTTCAAAGTGTATAGGATCATTTCACTAAAATAACCCTCCTACTACTGCGCATCTTGGGGGAGCATCCCTCTGTTTCACCGATGCTCTTGTTGAGGACTTGCTGTAATTCTCCTAAAATTTTTTAACTAATTTGTTTCATGATCTAGCAAGGAATCCAAAAGGTGCAGACAAAATGGCAAACATTGTAGACCCTGATCAGACTGCTCCTGAGGTCAGACTGTTCCTCAGAAGCAGTCTGATATTGCATAGGCCTATCTGTCCCAATACTTAGGATTATTATGGTATTTTTATGAAATTGCAGGTAGAGCTACACTAATTTGGATATTGACAGATATTGGGTATTTGGCATTTGTCACATCTGGTAGTCCTTTGGAAGCAAGGACTACAGAACAGAACTGAAAAGTGTATGGGTTTTTCTGGGCCAAACTAACTAGTTTTGGCCAGTTAGGCCTCATCAGTGATCCTCAAACATTTTCAAATTTCTGCAGTGGAATCAATGATGCCAAAAGATTAGAAAATATAACCCACACTAAGACATCTTCATGGTGTGGTGGAGGTCCCCGCCCATAGGGGCTTGGAGAAATGTATTGGCTGCATGATGCTTCCACGCAGAGCTGAATCCGGCCCGCACACTTGTACTGGTAAACCACTTAGAAGATCTAAGCCTGTCCAGGAACCGCGGTGCGAGGCGGACCGTCCATGCTAATAAACCCTATTTGTTTCATTGGGCGACAGGGCTTGAGATGTCATTTCATCTCAATGTCGGGTAAAAGTCCCACAAAATTGGAAGCAGTGTCTCCAAAATGACCTTTACAGTGTTGACAGGGACGTTAAATCTCAAATCAAACAAATCATGGTGTGGTGGTTAAGCTACTCACCTTACAAACCAGTGGCCATATGTTGGGCTGGGTTTCTGCAGACTTTCAGCCAATGTCCCATCTTCAAATGACTGTAGTTGTTGGTGGGATGAAGAATTCGAACAAACAAATTACCAAAGCCCTGGCAGTTTGATTTTTCATTATACATTAAAATCACTGTTGATTGTCTCTGTCTTATAATTACAGGTGTGTGCTGAAAGACATCGGTTTGAAACACTGATGGACTATTTCAAAAACTACGAAGAATTCCATATAGACTTCATGGTATGGCTTTTGTTTTTTATACCCCACCACACAATAGTGGTGGGTTATTATGTTATACCTTCAAGTGTTCGTCTGTCCGTCCACACCATTTCCGTTTGATAACTTGAGTAATTTTTCTCAGACTTTTTTTTTTCAAATTTTGCATACACATTTATATCGGGGCTGAGTGGTATGGATAGTAAATGGGCAAAATCTTTTAATATTTGACAGAGTTATGACCCTTGTCATTTCAAAATAAGGGGTTTTGGGGCGTTTCCGATTGTTAACTTGAGTATTTTTTCACTGATTTTCCTCACTTTTTGTATATATATTGTTATTAGGGATGTGTGGTTTGGGAATGTTATTGGATAAAATCTGTTAACATTTGAGTTAGACCATTAAATTGTTTTTGGACTCATTTTCCTTTTGAATACTAAATGGAATGTTTGGATGAAACCACAGATATATAGACCACCAAAGAAAGCATGCTTGGGAAGGTTATTCGGCCAAATTCTTTTAAATGTGAGAGTTATGGCTGTTAACATTTCCATTAAATTGTTTTTGGACTCCTTTTCCTTTACTTAATGGAATATATGAATGAAACTTCACAGATATATAGACAACTAAAGGAAGCATGTTTGGGATTGTTAATGCGCAAAATCTGTTAACATTTGACAGAGTTAAGGCCATTAACATTTTCCATTAAATGGTTTATGGACTCTTTCTCCTTTACTTAATGGAATATATGGTTGAAATATCACAGCTATATAGACCACTAAAGGAAACAAATGGGAAAAATCTTTAAACATTTTACAGAGTTATGACCATTAACTATTCCCATGAAATGGTTTTTGGACTCGGGGGCATATATTTTTTGGTCTGTCTCTATTTGTCCGTTTGGCCGTTTGTCTGTCTACAAAAACCTTAACATTGGACATAACTTTTGAATGGTAATAGATAGAGCTTTCATATTTCACATGTGTATACCTTATCACAAGGCCTTTCCAGTGGTACCATAATTTTTGACCTTGACCTTTGACCAACTTTTTTCAAAATTTTTAAAAACATTAACATTGGCCATAAATTTCGATAGGTAAGTGATAGGGCTTTCATATTTCACATGTGCACTCCTTGTCACAAGACCTTCCTAGCGTTTCCATAATTTTTGACCTCGTGACCTTGACCTTGACGTTTGATCTACTTTTTAAAAACTTTAACATTGGCCATAACTTTCGATTGCTAAGTGGTAGGGCTTTCATATTTCACATGTGCATTTCTTGTCACAAGACCTTTCTAGTGGTACCATAATTTTTGACCTCGTGACCTGGATGTTTGACCTACTTTTTTCAAAATTTTTAGAAATTTTAACATTGGCCCTAACTTTCGATCGGTAATTGGTAGGGCTTTCATATTTCACATGTGCATTCCTTGTCACAAGACCTTTCTATTGGTACCATAAAGTTTGACCTTGTGACCTTGACGTTTGACCTACTTTTTAAAAACTTTATAACATAGTCTACAACTTTCGATTGGTAAGTGATAAGGCTTTCATATTTCACATATGCATCCTTTTTAACAAGACCTTTCCAGTGGTACCATAATTTTTGACCTTGTGACCTTGACCTTTGACCTACTTTTTAAAAACTTTAACATTGGCCATAACTTTCGATTGGTAAATGATTGGGCTTTCATATTTCACATCTGCATTCTGTGTCACAAGACCTTTCAAACGATCCCATAATTTTTGACTTTGTGACCTTGACCTACATTTTAAGACTTGAACATTGGCCATACCTTTTGATTGCTTAGTGATACTGCTTTCATATTTAACATGCGCTGTCCGGGGGCATCAGTGTTTCACAAACACATCTTGTTTTTACTTTTTCCTGTACTAAATGGAATATGTCCATTAAACTTCAAGGATTAATAGACCACTAAAGGAAGCATATTTGGGATTGTTAATGGGCAAAATGCGTTAACATTTGACATTTTCTGGCTATTAACATTTTCTGTTAAATGGATTTCGGACTCTAATTAATATATGGATGCAACTTCACAGATATATAGACCAAAAAAGGATGGCCCCGGCCCATCGGGGCTTGAACAAATAGATGGGCTGCATGAGGCTTCCACGCAGAGTTGAAACTGACCCTCACACGAGTACTGGTAAACCACTTAGAGGATCTAAGCCTGCCCTGACAAAGCGGTGTGAGTCGGACCATCCATGCTTATAAACCCTATTGGTTTCATTGGGAAGCAGGGCTTGAGATGTCATATCTTCTCAATGTCTTCTCACAAAATTGGAAACGACATCTCCAAAATGACCTTTACAGTATTGACAGGGATGTTAAACCTCAAATTAACAAAAAAAAAAAGTAAAAAACAATTAAGGAAGCATGTTTGGGATTGTTTATGGGCAAAATCCATTAATATTTGACAGAGTTATGGTCGTTAACAATGGTTTTAAGGATATACCCAGATTCGTCATGGTGAGGGTCAAGTTCTTGAGTTATCCAGCTGAACCACGATATGTCTACCATTGCAAACAGTGAAGACATGTCTGATCCTGATCAGATGGCTTCTGGAGAAGCCAAGAAGCCTCCATGGTGTAGTGGTTATGCAACTCGCCTTGTAAACCAGGGGTCACAGGATTGATTCCCCCAGTGGAATTCGTTTCACTGACCATTCCAAGGCAGATTTTTGCGGTTTATTTTTGTTATGCCTAGTCTTTGAGTGTTTGTACTGCTTATATTATCTTGTTTTGGATAGCCAACTGCCCTTTTGGCTTTCCGCTATTGATGTTTCCATTAAGGTCTGTTTGTGTTTCTTTCCCTTTGTTGTCTCTGATGGGTTTAAAGACTCATCCGAAAGTCTGAAGAATAGAAGTGAAGGCAATGATCAGGAATCAATACAATTAACCCACAGCTTCCATCAGAGACACATCCATGTTTAGGTAAATTTAAAGAGGTTTGTCTTATTTTAACTTGAAAAGGTATGTTGTGTGTACTGATTAGAATCACCTCATTGAGGCGATTCTAATGAGTACACACTATACATCTATTTTATAACAAGTTGAAAATATACCCTTGCGAAATTCCCAGTATACCTCCTAGCCAGGCAGTATAATGCGGCTCTTACACTGTCACAACTTTGACCACGATTGTCCACGACCAATGGGGACCATGAAAATCGTGGCAAATCGGGGCATACACGGTTTCGATTTCACTACCCTACGAATACTCACAACATTGCTACGACACTTCTACGAGCTATCACGATTGCTGTGCGATAATGGAGCGGATTTACAACGATCCTCCATGATAGACCACGATGTCTTACGATCCTCTAGGATTCTTCTACGACTACACCACGATTGCTTCAAGATATCAGACAATCATACACGATTTCTCACGATCCCTGCAAGACGGCTGTACGACCAAGGCCGAATTGGCACGATGATCAAAGACTCAGTACGATCTTGGAGGATTCGAAACGATTTACTCACGATTAACCAAGACTTCTCCCGATTCGTCAGGATTTATAACGATCTGGGTATATAAAAGTGTTCGTGCTAGCGTCGTCATAAATGGTAGTGCATTCCTGGTGAATCTTGCATTGTCATGAGCAGTCACCGTGATATCTTAGTAGATCGTACGGCAGTCACAAAGGAATCGTAGAGGCGTCCCCCCCCTCAACAATCAGTCTAAATCTGGTTTGGTTAACTAACCAGTTTCACAAGGTCTTGACATTGTTTGGGTCTTCAAACTCCGAAACAAACAAACAAGCTCAGTTATGAGAAAACCAGGAGCCAGTTGTTCAAAACTAATGATGTTGTTAGTTAACTTAAGGTTAAAGCCTTGATCATTAGATATGGCAAATATGCTAATATTTTTGCTGAAAAAATGTGAGCAGCTTTTGCAGATGCATTAGCTGCTCACATTTTTCAGCAAAAATACCTGCAGAAGCTCCTGTGGTATGGTGGTTATGCTACTTGCCTGATAAACTAGGGATTGCAGGATCGATCCCGGGTTTCTCTAGACTTTCGGATGAGTCTTTAAATTGAGGTCCCATCTCTGTAGGACCTTAGTTGTTGGTGGGACATGAAATTGAAACACACTCACACAGCAAAAATACCAAAATTTTAGATGATGTTCTTGCTAGAACAGCCAAATATTTGACCGCTAGTCTGGAAACTGGACCAAGACTTCAGGGTTTGTGACTGTAAGACAAACACAGACTAGCAAGAGTTTTGAAATCTCATATATAGAAACTAGGGGCATTATACTATTCAAACAATGGACACTAAGGTGGTGATCAGACTGCACATGTGCATATATACGCAGTGTAATCTGCACTTTGGTGTCTGCAAATGGCAAAAACATGTTCACAAATAATCTGAAAGAAATTAGCCCTTATGTCTGTTTCTTTTTCATCTTTTTACAGGTAGCTTGCATGCAGTTTATCAACATTGTTGTACATTCAGTAGAGAACATGAATTTTCGGGTACATCTACAACACGAGTTCTCCATTATTGGCCTAGATGACTATTTAGAAGTAAGTATTGGAGTACATTAAAACTTCATTTCGAAACCTGATGGCACATTTTACATAGCTGTGTGGATCTCCATCTTGTGCCCATGAGGAATTCTTCCAATATCTCCGAATAACAAGTACAGGAAAATTGCTGTATTAAGACCACCTTTGGGACTGTTCTATAAGATCACTTTTGAACAGTCCCAAAGGTGGTCTCTGACCAGAGGTCACTGTATACCAAAAACCCAAAGAAAGAATAACTGCAACCTATTAAATAAGCTTTTTAAAGCAGAATAAGTCTTAATTTTAGGTGGTCTTAATTAATAGCATGATTTCACTGTATATAGCGATAATATTGGAAGATTTTTCTTATTTTACTGGGAAAATGTATGTTGTGCATACTCATTAGAACTGCCACATCAAGGCAATTCTACAAGCAACTTACATTAGAAAATTCTCTGTTAATTACCTCAAATAATAATATATTAATATTTTCAGTGGGGAAAATATTTGTAGGGACTCGAGAATGAGTTCAAGCAAGCCATCCATATAACAGCCATCAAATCTTCACTGGTAATCAACAAGTGCAGTTGTCTATTTCTGTAGGAAAATTTTTTTACATTTCTTTGTAACGACTTAGACTCAAACTGCGCAGGAGAAGTGGTTAGGTTGACTAACAGACTGAAATATGACCTTAATAGTGTTTACTGGTCTGTTAAACTCTGAATCAGACATACCAGAAATAGAGCAAAGATGGGATTGAAAAGGTAAAAGACCGTGATATTAGATGTAATGTACAGAAAATACAAAATGATTTTATGACTCTTAGCCATATGATAAAATTATTAATGGCAATTATTTCTTGCAGAAATTACGCCACACAGAGAGTGATCGTCTATCGGTACAAGTACATGCGTACCTAGACAATATGATTGATGTTGCTGCTTTACTAGAAGACTCTGAAACTAAGACAGAGGCACTAGAGAAAGCTGCAGAGTTGGAGGATGAATTATCACAAGTAAGTACTGGAATCATAGTAAGCCATTTTGGGTCTACCATTACGAAAACAGGCTTATACAAATACGTGGTAATTTTTACCACCGAAAAAGCCGGCCCCCGCCAATGGAGGCTTGAAGAAATAGATGGGCTGCATTATGCTTCCATACAGAGCTGAAACTGACCACACACGAGTATTGGTAAACCGCTTTGAGGGTCTAAGCCTGCCCAGGCAAAGCGGTGCAAGTCGGACTGTCCATGCTTATAAACCCTGTTGGCTTCATTTGGCGACAGGGCTTGAGAACTTGGAAGCAATGTCTCCAAAATTACCTATCAGTATTGACGGGGTCGTTAAACCTCAAAACAAATAAAAACCACTGAAAAATCGAAATTTTTTAGATGAAAAATTGTGATATTTTTCTTATTTCTGTTCAAAATATAGAATGTGGTACTTATTAGAATTGCCTTGATGAGGCAGTTCTAACGAGTACCCACAATCTATATTTTAGAGCAGCAATAAGAAAAATAAGGTTTACCCGTATAAACTCCAGTTATACCACTTGAAAGTGGGGTTCAAAGGGGTCAAAATTATATAGGCGTGTTTTCGTTGTGGATAGGTCACATTTGACCATTACTCGCAGGTGTACATTACATACACTGCAGATTTGCAGGATGAAAGCCTACACAGTAATCATGTAATTTTGGAAGTGCACTGACCACTGGCGGCCCCCGCCCATCGAGGCTTGAAGAAATGAATTGGCTGCATGTTGCTTCCACGCAGAGCTGAAACCGACCCGCACACGAGTACTGGTAAACCGCTTAGAGGATCTAAGCTTGCCCAGGCAAAGCGTTGCATGTCGGCCCGTCCATGCTTATAAACCCTATTGGTTTCATTGGGCGGCAGGGCTTGAGATGTCATTTCATCTCAATGTCGGGTAAAAGTCCCACAAAATTGGAAGCAACGTCTCCAAAATAACCTTTAAAGTGTTGACGGGGACGTTAAACCTCAAATCAAACAAACAAACAAAGCACTGACCACTGCACTACCATGCTTCACCAATGACGATAAACCTTTTCTTGCTGAATAAATAAGTTTTGCCATGTTCATTTCTGATTTACCAACCAATCAAATTACTCCTTCTGTTCCCAAACTGCTTGATAAACATTATAGATCCTGGTCAGTGGGTCAGATGGGTTCTTCAGGATCTAGACTGTTTGCAAAAGTAAGAGGTTATCATGGTCCAGGAGGATAAGGGTTAAAGTCACTTAACAATTATATGCAACCATACCATAATGATCCTAAGTTCTGGGACAGACAGGCCTAAGCAAACAGTGCAGACCCAGATCAGATCAGGGTCCACACTGTTTCCATACTGTCTCCACTTTTTGGACTCCTTGCTGGATTGCAAAACCAAAAAAAAAAAAAATTGGCTAAAATTTTAGGAGAATTACAGCAAGTCCTTGTGTTCGATTTTTAGGATTTTTGCGGGATATTAGCCCAGCATGTGAAAATCTGTCTCCGGGATTTGTGACCAGGTGGGACACAAACCAGCCTCTTCAGCTACACAGACTAGCAAGAGTCCAGAAATTTTATATATACAAACTAGAGGTTTTGTACTATCCAAGGAGCGAACACAAAGGTGCTGATCGGCTGGGGCCATTTGTTCAAAACTAAGGATGCTGTTAGTTAACAATTCGTTAAAACTTCATGTGATTTTTGTGTTCACGGAGATGTTGCACTGATGAGTTAGGAGGCCTTCATGCGGACTGAACAAATTATTTGTCTAAATCGCGACGGAAGTAAGGGCGAGGATTGTGGCCACGTAAAATCGATTTAAGCCCCCCAGTGGAAAGCTTCCACTGACCGTTCCAAGGCGGCTCTTCTGTGGTGATTTATTTGTGTTGTTGTTTGTTACTTACTGTGTGTATCACTTGTGTCTTTTGGTTTTGGATGACCATATGGCCATTTTGTGGGAAAGTAACTGTCCTTATGGCCTTCCTTTGTTTAGGTTTCCATTATGGTCTGGTCGCTTAATGTTTGTATTTCTTTCCCTTTGGTGTCTTTTATGGGTGGAGTAAGTTAATTGTATCAATTCCTGATCTTTGTTTTACTTCTACTTTGATTGTTTAATATGACAGATACACATATATTTTTGCTGAAAAAATGTGTAAACTAATGACATTGTTAGTTTTAAACAACTGGCCCCAGATCTCTAACAAGCAGTAGTTTTGTCCAAATTCTTACATTTCAAGAGGAATGGGTACATCTGGCCTTTCTTCTGCCATTTTGCAAGGGAAACAATTTTGGGACTTCCTGTTGCTGTCCTGTACTAAGCCCCTTCAGAAAAAGGATCTGCTCTTAAAAGAAAGAATTTGCTCCTCAGGAGCAAATTCTTTCTTTTAAGAGTAGATCCCTCTGAATAACATAGACAAAAATATTTTTGAAAGAAAATCGCCACCCCTGGCAGCTTGCTTAACGCTTTGCCCAACATATTCCAAAAATGGGATGTTGGCAAACAGGGTGAACTTAGATCAGAAGCCACTGAATGCAGAATTTGATACAAGGTCTGTACTGCTTGCTTAAAGTAGAGTTTTATAAACTTGCAAATAATAAAACCAACCTAACTCCCTAAAAATTTGAAATGAACTTGTCCAAAACTACAAATTGGATGATTCTACTGGTATATGTTTTTTATATGTATGGATTAATATGGTTTATGGTTTTTGTTTTACGGCCCTTTCAAGATTATTTCACTCATATCGAGCTGATCATTTATCAGAGGTGGGCGAAAACCGGAGTACCTGGAGAAAAACCACCTGACCTTCCGTTGCAGAACTTGGCGTCTCACATGTGACCCGAGCGAGGCTCGAACCCACAGCGGTGAGAGACCTAATGTTTAAGAGTCAGCGCTCTTATCCACTAGGCCACGGAGGCCGTATATGTATGGATTAACCCATTGTATGCGGGAAACCCCTAAACGGGTAACTTGGCAAACAGTGCAGGCCCAAATCAGATGCCGCAGAGCACAGCATCTGATCAGCACCTGCACTATTTGCTAACAGAATTTTCCGTCAAAAAAGAATAAAAATGAAAATATATGCCTGATATCCCTTATATGAAAAATGGTATAGCAATGGAAGAGTCCAGTAGCATACAATGGGTTAATATTGTAAATTAATTCTTACAGGTCAATGAAAGATTAATAGAAGTTGAAGAAGAAGCAATGGCTAAAACAGGTGAGAGTTTTGTGTGTTTAGATGCAGAGGAATAATGAACATGTTCATCATCATCATCATCATTATCATCATCATCATCATCATCATCATCATATTTTTGATTAACATACATGTAGAAGTGGGCCCCCTCCCAGGTAGCTGGCTTGCTGCATGCATGGCAGTTCTCAACCAGATCTCAAGGTATGTCTATCATGAGGACTGATAGCCAAGAGCTTCCACTCTCTGCGATCTCTGTCAGCTGCTTCCAGATCATCTTGGGCCTCCAGTCCCACATTTTCCATCCACCTGTATGTCACAGGCAGTCTTGACTGAACCCTTGGAGGGTTCCACATGTCCATATCAGTGAAGCCTTCTCTCTTTCAGGATGAGGTCCAGGTCCTGAATGCCAAGATGCTCAAGTAGCTCACTGGAGCTAATGGTGACAGTGTCTTGCGACTTAATATTGCAGCTGTGTCTGATCATTGCCCTGTTATTCCGCTGCAAACGTTGGAGGTTTGGTTTTGTCAAAAGTAGATACATGTAACTAACAAATGGAAACTTCCTCATATTTAACAGGAGTCCATTTCACAATTTAGGGATGACATGTTGTGCTGTCTTTAAAATTTAATTGTAAAATGGCTGAACTTTTTGTAAACAATGTAGGCCCTGATCAGATGCCGCGTTCTTTGGCATCTGATCAGGGCCTGCACTTTTTGCCAGTACAGTGAAATTTCGAAAATTAGAACACGGATAGCTCGTTTACCATGGCTAACTCGGACTTGTTCTGGGGTCCCAAGAGAATTCTTCCAATCAGACATCCACATATTTGGATATTTAGGGAGGTTTTCCTGATTTGATTGGTAAAAGGTATGTTTTGTGTACTCATTAGAATCGCCTCAATGAGGCGATTCTAATGAGTACACACAGCATACCTTTATGTTGTAGAAGATCATTAAGTTATTAAAGTGATCCACATTAACCTTCATGACCTGAAACTATGAGAAAACCTCAGTTATTTGAACTACTCCTATTCCGAACAAATTTTCATGGTCCCAAAGGTATTCGAGTTCTGGAAGTTTGACTGTATCTCGTTAAAGGGTTTACGGTTCAATATGGGTTAAGTTTATTTCTTTCGTTTTCTTTGTTTCAGTTGAGCTGGAGAAACAGTTATCTGATGCTAATACTGAGGTGGATGATTTTAAGGTGAGTTCTTCTCCAGACTTTCGGATGAGTCTTTAAACCGAGGTCCCGTCTCCGTATGACCTTAGCTGTTGGTGGGACGTAAAACTAAAACTCACTCACTCACTTTAAGGTGAGTTAATTTGGGTGATGGAGAGTTTCGGGTAAATAGATATGCCTTCCGGGGAGGTAAATCTGCAGCCATAACTCCAGATAAGGACAGCTCCGGATAATTTGTAAGCTTCCATGGTGAGGGTTTAAGCTACTCACCTCAAACACCAGGGTACATGGGTTCAATTCTGGGCTTCTCCAAGCTTTTGGATGAGTCTTTAAACCAAAGTTCCATTGTCATATGACAAGTGATTGGTGGGACATAAAACTCAAATCAGCAAACTGAGAATAATTTAAGAATAATTTTTCTGATTTTTCCATTAGAACGTGTTGTGGGTACTTGTTAGAATTGCCTCATTGAGGCGATTCTCACAAGTACCCACAACATGTTTCTAACAAGAAATCTGGAAAATGATCTCTTCTGCAGCCATGTACAGGGTTTGATCTGGGCCTGTACTACATCTGTTGAGCGCATGCATTAGCTGAGTTTTATTAGCTCACCTGTCACGTAGTGACGAGGTGAGCTTTTGGGATCACATTTTGTCCGTCGTCCGTCGTGTTTGTGTGCGTGCGTGTGTGCGTAAACTTTTTCTTCAAATGACATCTCCTAAACCACTGATCGGATTTTGACCAAACTTCACAGGAATGATCCTTAGGTGGTCCCCTTTCAAAGTTGTTCAAATGGTTCCGGTCCATTGCACATCTGGGTCACAGGAGCTAAAAATAGATTTTTGAAATGAAAACTTTAAAAATCTTCTTCTCTGCAACCAAAAGGCCCAGGTCTCCGATATTTGGTATGAAGCTTCATCTGGTGGACCTGTACCAAGATTGTTCAAATTATGGCCCTTGGGCCAGAAATGCCCCCGCCCCGGGGGCCTTTGTGTTTACATAGGCTTATATAGGGAAAATCTTTAAAAATCTTCTTCTCTGAAACCACAAGGCCCAGTTCTTTGATATTTGGTGTGAAGCTTCTCCTAGTGGACCTCTACCAAGATTGTTCAAATTATAGCCCTAGGGCCAAAAATGCCCCCGCCCCGGGGGCCTTTGGTTTTACATAGGCTTAAAACGTCTCCCCGTACATCAACCATAGTAAAACGTCTCCCCGTACATCAACCATAGTGCAGTTTATATTTTACTTTTGGTCCTTTGAGATCAGCGTGAATATTCTGAGAAATCAGAGATAAATTATTGGTTTAGACTCATATTCTAGACAGGCTTTTAATTATTTGGACCCCATTTTGATTTATATCAGTCTTTGAATCGACTGCCTATTCGAAATTCGCAAAATTCGCTTAAAGGAACTCATTTTTGATTTTTATTTGCCTTCACTGCAGCTGGTGTTGTGCCGTGTGGCGGCGGTAAAACGCCTCCCCGTACATCAACCATAGTGCAGTTTATATTTTACTTTTGGTCCTTTGAGATCAGCGTGAATATTCTGAGAAATCAGAGATAAATTATTGGTTTAGACTCATATTCTAGACAGGCTTTTAATTATTTGGACCCCATTTTGATTTATATCAGTCTATGAATCGACTGCCTATTCGAAATTCGCAAAATTACAGTATGTTTCCTCTAGCTTTCTTTGCCGGATCATTACAGGGTCACTGATGAGGCTTTATTAGCCGAAACTACGTAGTATGACCCATTTTCTTTCTTATGAATGTTTTCATTGCTCTTAAAGGAACTCATTTTTGATTTTTATTTACACTGGGAAAATCAGTAAAAATCTCCTTCTCTGAAACTGAAAGGCCCGGGTCTTTGATATTTGGTATGAAGCTTCATCTAGTGGACCTCTACCAAGATTGTTCAAATTATGGCCTATGGGCCAGAAATGCCCCCGCCCCGGGGCCTTTGGGTTTACATAGGCTTATATAGGGAAAGTATTTAAAAATCTGTTTCTCTGAACCGCAAGGCTTAGGTCTTTGATATTTGGTGTGAAGCTTCACCTAGTAGACCTCTACCAAGATTGTTCAAATTATAGCCCCAGGGCCAAAAATGCCCCCGCCCCGGGGGCCTTTGGTTTTACATAGGCTTATA
Source organism: Lucinisca nassula (assembly GCA_963580285.1). Lineage (NCBI taxonomy): Eukaryota > Metazoa > Mollusca > Bivalvia > Lucinida > Lucinidae > Lucinisca > Lucinisca nassula. The sequence goes on along the minus strand of OY757025.1, from coordinate 31,632,875 downwards.
CAGGGAAAATCTTTAAAAATCTTCTTCTCTGAAACCGAAAGGCCCAGGTCTTCGATATTTGGTATAAAGCTTCATCAGTGGACCTCTACCAAGATTGTTCAAATTATGATCCTTGGGCCGGAAATGCCCCCGCCCCGGGGGCCTTTTGGTTTTACATGGGCTTATATAGGTAAAAGCTTTAAAAATCTTCTTCTCTGAAACACAAGGCCCAGGTCTTTGATATTTGGTGTGAAGCTTCACCTAGTGGATCTCTACCAAGATTGTTCAAATTATAGCCCTAGGGCCAAAAATCTTCTACTCTGAAACCGCAAGGCTGAGGTCTTTGATATTTGGTGTGAAGCTTCACCTAGTGGACCTCTACCAAGATTGTTCAAATTATAGCCCTGGGACCGAAAATGCCCCTGGGCAAGGGCCTTTGGTTTTACATAGGCTTATACAGGGAAAATCTTTAAAAATCTTCTTCTCTGAAACCGCAAGGCTCAGATCTTTGATATTTGGTGTGAAGCTTCATCTAGCGGACCTGTATCAAGATTGTTCAAATTATAGCCCTGGGGCCAAAATGTCCCCGCTCAGGGGCCCTTTGGTTTTACATAGGCTTATATAGGCTTATATAGGGAAAATCTTTGAAAATCTTCTTCTCTGAAACGGCAAGGACCAGGTCTTTGATATTTGGTATGAAGCTTCATCTAATGGACCCCTACCAAAATTATTCAAATAATAGTGCTGGGGCCAAAAATTGTCCCGCCCCAGGGCCCTTTTGTTTCACATGGTCTTACATATGAAAAATCTTTAAAAATCTTCTTCTCGGAAACCACAAGGCTTAGTTCCCTGACATTTGTTATGAAGCTTCAGCTAGTGGACCTCTACCAAGATTGTTCAAATTATAGCCCTGAGACAAAAAATGCCCCCGCCATTGGGCCCTTTGGTTTTACATAGACTTATATAGGGAAAATCTTTAAAAATCTTCTTCTCTGAAACCACAAGGCTTAGGTCTTTGATATTTGTTATGAAGCTTCAGCTAGTGGACCTCTACCAACATTGTTCAGATTATAGCCCTGGGGCCAAAAATGCCCCTCCAGGCCCCTTTAGTTTTACACAGACTAATATAGCGAAAATCTTTAAAAATCTTCTCTGAAACCACAAGGCTTAGGTCTTTGATATTTGTTATGAAGCTTCAGCTAGTGGACCTCTACCAAGATTGTTCAAATTATAGCCCTGAGACCAAAAATGCCCCCACCGCGTGGCCCTTTGGTTTTACATAGGCTTATGTAGGGAAAATCTTTAAAAATCTTCTTCTCGGAATATGCAGGGCCCAGGTCTTCAGCTAGTGGACCTCTACCAAGATTGTTCAAATTATAGCCCTGAGGTCAAAAATGCCCCTGCCTCGGGGCCCTTTGGTTTTACATAGACTTATATAGGGAAAATCTTTAAAACATTTATTCTGGGAAACAACAAGGCCTAGGTATTTGATATTTGGTGTGAAATTTCATCTAGTGGACCTCTATCAAGATTGTTCAAATTATAGCCCTTGGGCCAAAAATGCCCATGCCCCCGCCCCGAGACCCTTTGGTTTTGCATAGACTTATATAGGGAAATCTTTAAAAATCTTCTTCTCTGAAACTGCAATTTGGTATGGAGCTTCATCTAGTGGACAGTTATAGCCTTTGTTGATATTTGGTATGAAGCTTCACCTTTTTAGACCTCCCTCAACATTATGCACATTATAACCCTGGGGTCAATAATGGCCCTCTCCGGGGTCCACTTGTTACTCTATGGATCAGGTGAGCGATCCAGGGCCATCATGGCCCTCTTGTATCTTATATCCAGTTTATTGGAGAAAGTCATAAAACAATGTAAGGATTCTCCATAAAACCATATGAAGATAGCATAGAAAACTCATCTGTTTTACATAGGAAAAACCTTACGTTGTCTGCTACAAGTGGATAAATTGGCTATGACCTTTACGGGCTAATGAGTGTTTTGTACTCTGGAGATATTTGTCTGAAAGAGAGCAGAAACATCAGGGCCCAGGTGTTCGAAGCTTGTATTTGTTTGTTTCATATTTTAACCTTTATCCCAACGCATAAATTAATTTTAGCCACACTCATTTATCATTTACTTGACGTAATTTATTCATTCAGATTCACAAACTGAAGGTCAGACAGTGTAGATCCTGATCAGATGGCTTCTTTAGAACCCACCTGATCTGGATCTACACTGTTTTCAAAGGTGGGGGTTGTCGTGTTCAGCAGGATAAGGGTTAAATGCCCAGTCAACACAATTTAGATCATGTCAGGCTAGTCAGTTTACCTAACCACACTTTTCCTGGGCAGCTTATACATATATAAGGGATTAACCAGTACAGTGCACAACCAGTGCTTCAGCTGAAGTGCACGACCCACCGGATGCTTTTAGCTTTATGAGTGTTACCATATATGTGTATGGCGGCCATTTTGGTCATGTGACCTGGACCTAAAACGGTTCCCCCAATAAATGTGCCTTATTGTAAGGAGCAAAAATATATCTTATACTTTAGTACTGTATTCTGAATCGTTTGCAGGATAAAATGCATTCTTACTTTTCCAATACAAAAGCATATGTGTCAAAGTTTGACCTAGGCACAAAGAATGTCAAGGTCAACCCAGGGTCACCATTTTAGCAATTTATGATGGGCCTATGTCCCAGATGCTATTTATCAAGTTTCGTGGAAATCTGCCCAGTGGTTCTGGAGAAGACAATTTTTGAAGGGTTTTTACCATATATGGCTTGGCGGCCATTTTGGTCATGTGACCTGGACCCCATGAGCAAATTTTGGTTTCCCCCATCCCATAGAGGCTCCATATGAAATTTGACTTCAATCGGCCCAACGGTTTCCGAGGAGAAGCAGTTAGAAAATTTTCAAATTTTTCGCCTCGGCGAGGCTATACTAAATGGAATGTAATATTTCGCAAGTTCATTGGTTAGATCTCATTGATATCTATCAGTATGCCAAAAATTGTTTAAATATTCCAAGCGGTTAAGTCACTATCACCAATTTTCGCAAACCAGTTACGGACGGACAGACAGACCATATATATCTTGGCGGCGATTTTGGTCATGTGACCTGGACCCCATGAGCAAATTTTGGTTTCCCCCATCCCATAGAGGCTCCATATGAAATTTGACTTCAATCGGCCCAACAGTTTCCGAGAAGAAGCAGTTTGAAAATTTTCACATTTTTTTGCCTCGGCGAGGCTATACTAAATGATATGTAATATTTCGCAAGTTCATTGGTTAGATCTCATTGATATCTATCAGTATACCAAAAATTGTTTAAATATTCCAAGTGGTTAAGTCACTATCACCAATTTTCACAAACAGATTATGGACGGACAGACTGACAGAATGACACGGTGATTTTAGGGCACTCTAGAAAATCAACTGACTTCAGTCGGTCGCTTTTTCTGCGGGTCGTGCAATCTTTAATCAGAAACTGATAACTGCCCTTCTTGAATAAGCAGAAGGGAGAGAATGGCTGAAGAAATAATTTTATGACCAATCTCCACAAAAGAACGTTGCCGACTTGGCAGGGAACAAGCTTGTAGCCTGATCACCAGTTAGTCTCACATCTGACAGAACAACTATGGCCGGCTGTTCAAAGTTAAAGAAAATGTTAATTACTACAGTAAAATTCCACTATTAAGACCCTAAAATTTAGACTAATTCTGGTTTAAAAAGCTTATTTAGAAGGGTGCAGGTATTCCATCTGCGTTTTTGGCACACAGTCCTCTTGTCTGGGAACAACTTTGGGACTGTTCAAAAGTGGTCTTAAAGACCACTTTTGAAAAAGACCACTTTTGAACAGTCACAAAGGTGGTCTTAATGTAGGAATTCCACTGTATTAGGTTAAAAGTTTTGACCATTTAGTACACTCTACAACTCATATTTTTGCTGAATAAAAGATTATTTCTTGCAAAAAATGTTATTTTTCCAGCAAGAATACCACTGTAATCGACAATGTACTTGCTGGATCATAGTTTGACCACTGACAAGTATGTTAAGCTGAGAAGGCTGTGAACAACTGTACCCTGTCTTCGTGCTGCACTAAGGCTAACAAGGTTGTTAGTTACTGTAAAACCCTGATAGCTCAGTTGGTAGAGTGTCTGCTCCAGGGAACGGGAGGTCACGGGTTCGATCCAGGGCCGCGACATACCAAAGTCGTTAAAAATGGTACTAGCTGCTCCTCGCTTGGCACTCAGATTTACGGGGTAGAGCTAGGACTGGTCGACCCAGTGTCAGGATAATGTGACTGGGTGTGGTATCATGTAATGTGTCTGGGACATGATACTTCAGTGAGGCAGCACATAAAAGTGAGCATTGAGCTCCCTGTCCCAACCAGACACCGTCGTGATATGACTGAAAAAATGTTGAAAGCGACGTTAAACCCGAATTCACACACACACATGGCAAATATGCTTATATATTTGCTGAAAAACAACTCATATTTTTTTTGGCAGCAGAAATATTTGTGTTTTAGATACTGTACTTGCTAGACCATTTTCTGAATAGATCTAGAATCTGAGCTAGGCTATACAAAATGCTTCCTTTTGAAGAGCTAGATTATTGTTTTTAAGACATTTTTAAACTTACAGAACATGGTGCGGCAGAACGAGTCTGAGATCAGCCAACTGAGGGAGATAATCAATGAAAAAGATGAGGAATCTCGGAAGAACCTGTCGATACTTGATGCCAAACTCCAGGAATTGGAGCACCTCAAGAAAAATATTGGTAACATGGGTACTGTGTCAGCATGGTTGTGCACTTAGTATTTTGACAGCAATCTCTTTGTAACTCGATTGTTGTGAGCCAAAGGAAAAGCTTCTGAAAAATTCCTATATTACGACCACCTTTGGGACTGTTCAAAAGTGGTCTTAAAGACCACTTTTGAACAGTCCCAAAGGTGGTCACTAATTAAGACCACTTTGGACAGTTCCAAAGGTGGTCTCTGACAAGAGGACTCTGTGTGCAGAAAAACAAAGGAAGAATATCTGAAACATTCTAAATAAGCTTTTTAAAGCAGAATTAAGTCTCAATTTTTGGTGGTCTTAACAGTGGAATTTTACTCCATTTTAGTTAACCCATTTTGTACTGACTGGAATCTTGCCCCTTATATATAGGAGAAGTCAGATTCAAAATTTAGGGGGTACCAGAATTTGAATTTTGAAATTGATATAAAATGGTTGAACTTTCAGCAAACAGTGAAGGCCCTGATCAGACGCCGCATTCTGCGGCGTCTGATCTGGGTCTGCACTGTTTGCCAATGACATGTTCTGGGGTTTCCCCGTATGAATGGGGTTAAATAGAGGATCTTGCATTCGTGGTCATTGTGAAATATATGAAACATGCCTTGGGCACCGTTGTGATGATGATTCCATAAATTTCATATGAGATGACGGCGCCCCCGCCCATAGGGGCTTGAAGAAATATATGGGCTGCAAGATGCTGCCACGCAGAGCTGAATCCGGCCCGCACACTAGTACTGGTATACCGCTAAGAGGATCTAAGCCTGTCCAGGAAGTGCGGTGCGAGGCGGACCGTCCATGCTAATAAACTCTATTTGTTTCATTGGGCGACAGGGCTTGAGATGTCATTTCATCTCAATGTCAGGTAAAAGTCCCACAAAATTGGAAGCAACGTCTCCAAAATGACCTTTACAGTGTTGACAGGGACGTTAAACCTCAAACAAACAAACTGATTAACAATCAGCTTAAAAGAAGTTATCTTGAAAGGGCCGCAAGAGCAAAATGAGAACAAACAAACAAACAAAAAAAAACAATATAGGATTAGAATGGAAGCTATAGGTTCCTGTTAAGTGTTGTATTTAGTATATTTGAATGGAAACACTTATCATTTGTGTTGTATCCAGAACCCTGCTATAATGAACAGTGTTATAAATAAAGAGATTGCTGTGTACTGTAGTTGCCTTGGAAACATGAACACCTTTACTGCACTTGTGGACTCACACCCATGTAAGATTCTTGTAGTCCATATATGCTCACAACGGCTGTTATTGCAAGGGCATGGTTTGGCTTTGCTTGTATTTAAAGAGGACCCTCTTTATTATTATAGTATTCATTCCCTAACATGTCGCTGTACAGAATCCGTATAAGTTGTATTATAATAGGTATCATATATATTTTTTATCATAATTACAAATATTGTGGACATTCAATAGAATCATTTGTTTGTTTGATTTTAGGTTTAACGTCCTCGTCAACACTGTAAAGGTCATTTTGGAGACGGGACTCCCTGTCGCCCAATGAAACCAATAGGGTTTATTAGCATGGACGGTCCGCCTGGCACCGCTGTTCCTGGACAGGCTTAGATCCTCTTAGCGGTTTACCAGTACTAGTGTGCGGGCCGAATTCAGCTCTGCCTGGAAGTATCATGCAGCCCATATATTTCTATAAGCATATCTGCACTTTTGGCAGAAATCACAAAGGAAAATTAAGTGAAGCCTTCAAAATAAACTTTTTAAAGCAGAATTCTTCTTAATTTTCGGTGGTCTTAATAGCGGAATTTTACTGTATATATACATGTTATCACCATGGTAACTTGATCTGCTGCACAGTATCACGTCTCTTGGATGATTCGAGATCTAAAACATCATGCTTGACACTCGGCGTCTCGTGATAGATTGATCTGGAAACATCAACTCTATGTGAGACATTGCGGCAGATTAAGTTAATCAAGTAACCGGCCCCGATAGCTCAGTTGGTAGAGTGTCCTCTCTGGGGAACGGGAGGTCACGGGTTTGATCCCGGGCCGCGACATACCAAAGTCGTTAAGAATGGTACTAGCTGCTCCTCGATTGGCACTCAGATTTACTGGGTAGAGCTAGGACTGGTCGACCCAGTGCCAGGATAATGTGACTGGGTGTGGTATCATGTAATGTGTCTGGGACATGATACTTCAGTGAGGCAGCACTATAAAAGTGAGCATTGAGCTCCCTGTCGCAACCAGACACCGTCGTGATATGACTTAAAAATTGTTGAAAGCGACGTTAAACCCGAATTCACACACACATACTCAAGTAATAATGTGCATATATCCCGGTCCAGTTGTTCAAAGTACAGCTCAACCTGTATTCAGCAAGCACCTAAAGGCTAAATAAAATGTGCTTGCTTAAGACAGGTGCTTGCTTAATACAGGCAACTTAAAATGCATTTGCCTTTTTGGGGAACCAAGTGCAAGCTTGCTTAAGACAGTTTGCTTGATTAACCCATTTAGTACCAGAAACCCCAAAACGGGTACCCTGGCAAACAGTGCAGGCCCAGATCAGACGCCGCAGAATGTGGCCTCTGATCAGGGCCTCCACTGTTTGCAAAAAGTTGAGTCATTTTCCAAAATTTATTTTGAAGGAAACATCAAAATATATTTTGAAGAAAACAATGTGACACACCTAAAATTTCCGGCCCGCGCCCATCGGGGCTTGGAGAAATAGATGGGCTGCATGATGCTTCCACGCAGAGCTGAAACTGACCGCACATGGGTACTGGTAAACCGCTTAGAGGATCTAAGCCTGCCCAGGCAATGCAGTGCGAGTCGGCCTGTCCATGCTTATAAATCCTATTGGTTTCATTGGGCAGCAGGGCTTGAGATGTCATTTCATCTAAGTGTCAGGTAAAAGTCCCACAAAATTGGAGGCAACGTCTCCAAAATGACCTTTACAGTGTTGATGGGGATGTAAAACTTCAAATCAAACAAACAAACACCTAAAATTTGAAATGCACTCCTGGTTTATATAAGGAGGAAGAATCCTTTTGATAGAAAAAGGTTTAAGCAAGCACCTAAAGGATAACCAAAATGTGCCTGCTTAAGACAGGTTGCTTGTTTAATAGAGGTGACCGCTATGACAGATTTTACTGTATTGTTAGCTTAACAAGCTTAAAGTGGTCAAAATGTTATTTGTTCTATCAAGTAAATTACCTAATAGAGTTGTGGCTGTGCTGAAAAATATGAGTAGATTTTGGGAAAGCTAATCACTTTTTTTCAGCAAAAAACATAAGTATATTTGCCATATTAGATGATTAAAGTTTTAAGTAACGAGTTTCAAACACTTGGACGATGTTCTATGAAAAATTATAGTTGACAGAGTTAAGTGTCTTTCTAGTAGCTTGAAGTTTCTGACCTCCTTTTCAAAGGGGCTGGACATTATTGACAACATAACATTTGCTTCATATGGGATATTCAGGCCTCATATTTTTCAGGCATTTCAGGCTTTAGAGCTTGATTTATTTCTTGATTCCAGGCTTTTAGATTCTGATTTTTGCGTATATAGTCTGTTTAAAAAACTATTTAACCCTTATTTCTTTCTATAAGTCAACCAAATTACTTTATATGTTCACAAACTCCATTACAAACAGTGTAGATCCTGATCAGATGGCTCAGAAGCCATCTGATCAGGATCTACACTGTTTGTAAAGGTAATGTAGTTGTGTCATGTTCAGCAGGATATGGGTTGAAGCTGCAAAATTGGGCCTTTCAGGCATGGAAAAGCGTAGTCAGTATGAGGCCTGGATATTCGATGAATGTTATTTACCAGCTAGAACACAATGATTATAGCCCTGCTATATCGGATTTGCCATGTTCTTTCTGTGATTCAGTGACTGCAAAATTAAAATGCACTTCACTTATTAACTTTTATCTTTGTGGTCCTACTTTGATGAAACTTATACTACACTTGGTTTCTGAGTTAAGGAAGTTGTAGTAGCAGAATAGTGACCAAGGGCCTATAACTCTTAAGTGACCAAGGGCCTATAACTCTTAAGAGTTATGTCCCTTGATTTCAAAATGAACTTTGCTTAACAACTTGTATGTTTGTGGTCCTACTTCAGTGTAACTTGTTCTACACTTGGCCTCTAAGTTAAGAAGGTGAAATAGCAGAATAGTGCCCAAGGGCACATAACTCTGGAGTTATGTCCCTTGGTAGGTTTTAAATTTTTGCCAGTCTCGAAAATTTTTGTAACAGATTCAGGAACTATCAAAGCTAGAAAGCTGAAACTTTGTATCACTGGATGTATTAGGTATACCAGAATAGGGGCCAAGGGTCCATAACTCATTGACTTCTGTCCCTTGATAGGTTTTCAAATTTTGCCATTGTTGAAAATTTTCGTAAACTATGAAAGCTAGAAAGCTGAAATTTTGTATAAACATAGAGAATGACTTGCTGTTGTGTGTATTCTGGATTAGGGGCCAAGGGTCCATAACTATTGGAGTTATGTCCTTTGGGAGGTTTTCAAAAATTAAAACACATTTTGGTCAATAACTTGAACGTTTGGAACCTCAGTGAAACTTATTCCACACATGGCCTCTAAATTATGGAAGATGTAATGGCCGAACAGTGGCCAAGAGCCCCTAACTCCTGGAGTTATGCCATGTTACCTTGTCCTACAGTGATGCACCTGGTAAAGAACTAAGCATGAATTCAAAATATTTCAATACTATGGGCCTTTCTCCTCTAATTTTGCTGCAGATAGTCAGATCCTCTGACAGCTCTAGTTAGACTGGTGTTTCTTTGCTTGACTGCTGTTTGCAAAGTCTAAAATATTTGATGCATATTTGATTGCTCCAAGTTGTCAACATATTTAATAGTTCCATAGTACATGTATTATTTGAGAAATCTATGAAGTTTTGTGTGCAGTACAACATACCTAGTTTCTGTTTGCACTGTAAAATGCTTTTGTAAGAAAATACAGTAGAACTTCGATGGCTCGAACACCGATGGCTCATTTACCATGGATATGTTGAACCCATTATTGAGCCCCTAGTGAAATCCTCTACATAAGAAATAGTGGGGGATAATTAAGGAGATTTTAGTCTTTTATCTTGCAAATGTATACTGTGTGTACTCATTAGAATCGCCTCGATGAGGTGATTCTAATGAGTACACACAGCAGGGCTCGAGAAACTGAAGAATCAAAATCGGTCCAGCCAGGTTTCGCCAAAAATTACGGAAATTGCTGATCGGTTTCGGTAATTTCCGTAAACGTCCTTGGCGATTTGCAATTTCAAAATGTGTTATTAGCGTAACGAATGACATACCAATGTTGCTCTTAAACTTGTCAATGGATATAAGCACCAGTATCTCGATTATAAACAGCAATTATTGCTCACATAGTTCAGATTTCATCTACTTTCATTTTCTACGCCAGATTTCATCTACTTTCATTTTCCCAATATCCGGGTCACTCAGAACCTGAAGACCGCTAAAGGGAAACAACCGATGTGGGGCAGTCAAAGACCAGTTCGATGTTCACTATATAAACCTTTAAAATATTTCTCTTATTTCACGCATTTTATTTTGCCCAAATTGCTTTGTTTACAAATGGCGACCGATTTTGCAGCCACGTGGTCGGAAAATGACGTCATACAGTTTCCGTTTACACAATACACAATGCAGTCAAGGACGTAACACACACACCTATTTTATGTCATTGATTTTAATAGAGCGTATTTCTAAAAAAAAAATCGCTTTGAACCGGTTAAAAAATCGAAAAACATTTCTTTAATCTCGGACCAAAACATGACCAAACGAGAGTCATTGAAAATCTTACATGGCCGAACTGAGTCTTAAAGAATATAAATACATATTTCACGATTACACAAGCCTGAAACAAATGGCTTTGTCTACAAATGATGACCAATATTGAAGCCACGTGATAGGAAAATCACGTCATGCGTTTTCATTTTGATTCATTCAAGGGCCTAATACACACGTGGTTTATATTATTGGTTTCAATGAAGCGTATTTCTTAAATAAAAATATCGTTTAGAACGGGCGTAATAAGGCATTTTCCCTCGAAGGCATAACACACAATGTTCAGACATGACAAGTACGTGTGTATTGAAAATTGCGCCCTGTGAAAAAAACAACAAAATTTTATATTCAAATACCAGTTCTATAGTAAGTCATAAATTAATGACTTGTGTAAACAAACTAGCATATATGTTCTGCATTGATTGACCTAATTTTCTCAGCTTGCCGATAACACCTGAGGCCAGTGTTCACGGTTTAATAATTTTGACACACGGGTCAAATTTCGCTGCGATAAGATCAAAGAACCCGACGTGGACTTGTCCAATTTTCAGCTAGTTAGATCATGAACCGGTCTAACACCTTGTGCTATAGGCATTTTTTTTTTTGTATACATGCTTGGATTATCAGTGGCAAACGGTCAGCTTGTTATTACAACATAATGATTTAGTGAAAATTTTCGAACCGATTTTTTTAAAATGTTATAGAATTATGGACCGATTTTTTAATCTTCTTCTGAAGTCAAAATCGGTTTATTCAAGGCAAATTCGGTCCAGAACCGGAAAACCGACATTTTCTTGAGCCCTGCGTGACCGGCCCCAGCCCATCAGGGCTTGAAGAAATATATTGGCTGCATGATGCTACCACGCAGAGCTGAAACCGACCTGCACACGAGCACTGGTAAACCGCTTAGAGGATCTAAGCCTGCCCAGGCAAAGTGGTGCACACGAGTCGTCCCGTCCATGCTTATAAACCCTATTGGTTTCATTGGGCGACAGAGCTTGAGATGTCATTTCATCTCAATATCGGGTAAAAGTCCCCCAAAATGGGAAGCACCGTCTCCAAATTGAAATTTACAGTGTTGACGGGGACGTTAAACCCCAAATCAAACAACCAAATCTACTATACACAAGTTACAAGTACGTCGCATTAGGTGTACATTATTTCATACACTCCGAAAGCTTACACAGTAATTCTGTAATTACGGCATCTATAACCTGCACAGGCACAGGAAATTCTTTATCAGAATATAGATGTGACTAATTCAGTATCACAGGGTTTGTAGTTGGCCCGTTGATTTGTCCAGTAAACTTAGCGAATGTGTAAAAGGTCAAAATATGGGTCAAAAAACATATCTACAATGCAATCCACTAACATTGTTTGATTTGAGGTTTATGTCCCCATCAACACTGTATGGGTCATTTAGGAGACGTTGCTTCCAATTTTTTGGGACTGTTACCCGACATTGAGACGAAATGACATCTCAAGCCCTATCGCCCAATGAAACGAATAGGGTTTATAAGCACTCGCACCGTTTTGCCCTGGGCAGGCTAAGATCCTCTAAGCGGTTTACCAGTACTCGTGTGTGGCCGGTTTCAGCTCTGCATGGAAGCATCATGCAGCCCATATATTTCTTTAAGCCCTGATGGGTGGGATCAAAGTAACATTGGGTACATTAAGTTTTGATAACTCTTATGTGTGACTTTGCCAAAGCCACCACTCAAAATTCACAATCACAAACATTGCAACACTTTCCCTACCAACTATCTGCAATGAAAATTGGTCTCTGAATTTTTAACAAACAGGACAAAGAATTCTATGAAAAGGGACCGGCCCCGATAGCTCAGTTGGTAGGGTGTCCCCCCACCCCCTCCGGGGAAAGGGAGGTCACGGATTCAATCCCGGGTCGCGACATACCAAAGTCGTTAAGAATGGTACTAGCTGCTCCTCGATTGGCACTCAGATTTACGGGGTAGAGCTAGGACTGGTCGACCCAGTGTCAGGATAATGTGACTGGGTGTGGTATCATTTAATGTGTCTGGGACATGATACTTCAGTGAGGCAGCACTATAAAAGTGAGCATTGAGCTCCCTGTCACAACCAGACACCGTCGTGATATGACTGAAAAATTGTTGAAAGCGATGTTAAACCTGAATTCACACACACACATTCTATGAAAAGGGATACCCCCTTGAAATGGAACTACCAATTTTGTCGCCCAACATTGCACACTAAAAATTTAGTAAAAAAGTTTTGAGCTACTTGAACATGGGGCTTGACTCGAACAAGTTTTTGATTAGTTATTCTGCAATATTGTTAGATGCAGTGAGTTGAGATATAAAATATTTGTGCCAAACGAGAGTCATTGAAAATCTTACATGGCCGAACTGAGTCTTACAGAATATAAATACATATTTCACGATTATTCACACGGGTCAAATTTCGCTGCGATAAGATCAAAGAACCCGACGTGGACTTGTCCAATTTTCAGCTAGTTAGATAATGAACCGGTCTAACACCTTGTGCTATAGGCTTTTTTTTTTTTTTTGTATACATGCTTGGATTATCAGTGGCAAGCTGTCAGCTTGTTATTATTACAACATAATGATTTAGTGAAAATTTTCGAACCGATTTTTTAAAAATGTTATAGAATTATGGACCGATTTTTTAATCTTCTTCTGAAGTCAAAATCGGTTTATTCAAGGCAAATTCGGTCCAGAACCGGAAAACCGACATTTTCTTGAGCCCTGACACACAGCATACATTTTCATTATAGAACACTGAAAAGATGTCTAAAAGTATCTCCTAATGGCTCCTGACAGTAATCTCAGTGGCTCGAACTACCCCTGTCTCGAACAGATTTTCAAGGTCCCAAAGGTGTTCGAGCTATTGAAGTTCGACCGTTCCAAGTAAAAAGAGACGTCTACATGTACCTTCAGTCTTCACCATGCTGTTGTGACAAATTTGTGCATGGTTTGTGTCAAACAGGATTAAAACAAAGCCCCCCCCCCCCCCCCCCCCCACCCCCCAAAAAAAATCACAATTTCAAGGAAATTCCACATTATGGCAGCTGATATTTGCTTTAACCCTTATCCTGCCGAATATTCATTTAAGCCACACCCATCTGTCTATCAACCAATCAAATTACTTGATGTAATTTATCCCTACAAATTCATAAACTGAATGCCAAACAGTGTAGATCCTGATCAGATGGCTTCTTCAGAAGCCATCTGATCTGGATCTACACTGTTTGCAAAGATAGGGGTTGTCGTGAACAGCAAGATAAGGGTTAAAAAATTCAAGGGCTTAAAGTAAATTCAGGTAATACATGTTCCTGTCAAAACAAAGGTTCCAGTAGAGTTCAGGTGGCCAATACTTTCATAAACCCATTTTGTACCGGAAACCCAAAAACGGGTACCCTTGCAAACAGTGCAGGCCCTGATCAGATGCCACACAAGGCAGCGTCTGATCAGGGCCTACACTGTTTGCAAAAAAGTTGAGCAATTTTCCAAATAAATTTTGAAGAAAACACAACCAGACACCCCTAAATTTTGAAGTTGACTCCTGCCAGATATAAGGAGGAAGATTCCATTTGGTACAAAAAAGGGTTAAAAAAGTACAGTCAAACTTCTGTGGCTTGAATGTTTTTGGGTCAATCAAAGTTTTGTTTAAGTGGAATGGGAACACCTTCAGGGGAGGCAACTCCTTCAAAAGTATTTTTGTCTCCCATGTCAATAGGGGTCAACTCTTAAAGGAAAGAATTTGCTCCTGAGGAGCAAATTCTTTCCTTTAAGAGTAGACTCCCTTTTTCAGCAAGACTGAGCCTAAAGAAAAGCAAACAAAGGGTCCCGAAAGTTGTCCCACTTTGAAAAATGGTGGAAAAATGTGCCAGAGGTTCCCATTCCCCTTAATTTAGTAGTTAGAACCTAGTTAATCATAACACAATGTTAAAGGCTTAATATGGGGTTAATGTTGGAATATCTTACTCATGTTCTCTCAGGCCTCATACTTTTCAGGCATATGCAGGATTTCAGGGTGACTTAGTATATAAATTCAGAAAAATATATAACCGCAATGACTTCAGCACCCAATTTCGTAAAATCATTCTTCGATATAAAAAGATTGGGTACAACATGGATATTATACGACAGACTGCATGCATGGTAGTTAACCCAATCACGGTTGGCAACTTTGCTTCCCTCTTTAATTGCACGCCGGTGGGTCAGGCCTCAGATTCTATGACGGCTCCAACGTAAAGGCTTATTGAAAATTAAAGAGATAATGTTGGTTGGTGCCTGATGCTCTGTCTCTGGTCGGGCTCATCGGAGTCTAACTGTTGGTTTTCTTTTGCTCCAGCATTTCAGTGGTTTCTTGCTGTCGAGTCCTCACCGTTGTCTCACCTCTGTGGTTCTTTGATTTCTGTGTTCACGGAGATGTTGCACTGATGAGTTAGGAGGCCTTCATGCAGACTGAACTAATTATTTGTCTAAATCGCGACGGAAGTAAGGGCGAGGATTGTGGCCACGTAAAATCGATTTAAGCCCCCCAGTGGAAATCTTCCACTGACCGTTCCAAGGCGGCTCTTCTGTGGCGATTTATTTATGTTGTTGTTTGTTACTTACTGTGTGTATCACTTGTGTCTTTTAATTTTGGATGGCCATATGGCCATTTTGTGGGAAAGTAACTGTCCATATGGCCTTCCTTTGTTTAGGTTTCAATTATGGTCTGGTCGCTTAATGTTTGTATTTCTTTCCCTTTGGTGTCTTTTATGGATGGAGTAAGTTAATTGTATCAATTCCTGATCTTTGTTTTACTTCTACTTTTCAGAGATGGATTTTTTGATCATTTTTCTTGATTTCAGGCTTTTTGGATTTTGATTTTTCCTCCTATATTCTGTTTAAAATGACCATTGAACGCTTCTCCTGTTGAATGAAATTATTTAGCTACACCCATTTCTGACTATTCACCAATCAAATTACTTGATTAAATGCATTTGTTCATTTCACAAACTGCATTACAAACAGTGTAGATCCTGATCAGATGGCTTCTTCAGAAGCCATCTGATCTGGATCTACACTGTTTGCAAAGGTAATGGTTGACTTGTTCAAGTTGTTCAATACGATAAGGGTTAAGGCTGCAAAATCAGGTCTTTCAGGCATGGACAAGCTTGGTCAGTATGAGGCCTGTCTCTGGAATAATAGTATGTTGTATCTACTCATTAGATTTGCCTCGTCGAAGCGAATCTAATCAGTACATACAACATACATTTCCTTGACAATAGAAGAAAAATCTGCCTCAGTTATCTCTAACTACACCACAACCTCTTTATAACACTATTGATTGGGTCCAAAGGAGAATATGTTTAAGTTAAACAGTCGTGCTATATCCAAACAAAAATGTATAGATTATAGAGAAAAATAACCATTTATGGTTGACCGGCCCTGATAGCTCAGTTGGTAGAGTGTCCGCTCCGGGGAACGGGAGGTCACGGGTTGGATCCCGGGCCGTGACATACCAAAGTCCTTAAGAATGGTACTAGCTGCTCCTCGCTTGGCACTCAGATTTACGGGGTAGAGCTAGGACTGGCCGACCCAGTGTCAGGATAATGTGACTGGGTGTGGTATCATGTAATGTGGCTGGGGCATGATACTTCAGTGTGGCAGCACTATAAAAGTGAGCATTGAGCTCCCTGTCACAACCAGACAACGTCGTCATATGACTGAAAAATTAGTGAAAGCAACGTTAAACCCAAATTCACACACACACATAACCATTTATGGTCATTTTTCTGTATAATCGATACATTTTTGGGAGATTATAGAGAAAAATAACCATTTATGGTCATTTTTCTGTATAATCTATACATTTTTGGGATGCAACTTGAAAGTATGATATATCCAAAACAGTTATAACGGACAGTGTTTTATCATATATGACGTTACGTCTGAGAATATAATAACATGATGTTTTAAATTCGGTAATCCACTAGTGGATAAAATATGCAAATTAATTATATATGCCTCGTAATGTTACTCATACAACGTCATTAACAACGTCATGTATATTAATGGCAGAATATTGACATTTGTGTACAAAAATAGTGAATTAAATGCATTTAAATGCCATGTGATAAATAGAACCTTGCATCCCTGTTTGTGTATTAGTGAATTTATTTAACAAGTTGAGGAAAAGGGATAAAATGCTCAGCAAAGCTTTGTATTTTATTCCTTTTCCTCAACTCGTTTAATAAAATTATTAATATTGAATTTATTAAACGAGTTGAGGAAAAGGGATAAAATGCTTGGCAAACCCTCACATTTTATTCCTTTTCCTCAACTCGTTTAATAAATTCAATAATACATGAACACTCATGGAAGATCCTCTATATAATGTGGTTGTGATGTCTTTGTTTATGTTATCTGGAGCTTTGGAAAGACACCCCTAGGGACTTAAACAACAGTTTGAAACAGCCAGCCATTCGGAGGCCCCCCAACCATCGGGGCTTGAACAAATGTATAGGCTGCATGATGCTTCCATGCACAGCTGAAACCGACCGCACATAAGTACTGGTAAACCGCTTAGAGGATCTAAGCCTGCTCAGGAAAAGCGGTGTGAGTCGGACCGTCCATGCTTATAAACCCTATTAGTTTCATTGGGCAACAGGGCTTGAGATGTCATTTCATCTCAATGTCAGGTAAAAGTCCCACAAAATCGGAAGCAACGTCTCTAAAATGACGTATACATTGTTGACGGGGACATTACACCTCAAATCAAACAAAATAAAACAAAATCAATTATTTGGTTTTCAGTCATTGATATTTTATTATACATGTACATTATCCCAGTAAATTTATGCAGTAAGTCACTGATAGTCTATAGTAAAGAACTTAAAATGTGTTACTGTTTCAGGACCAGGTGGGGCAGCATCTGCGGCTGCAGGAGCAGCCTCAGCAGCAACGCCGCCCCCTCCACCACCCCCGCCACCACCAGCGCCGGCACCTCCACCACCACCACCTCCAGTACCTGGGGCAGGAGCTCCTCCACCACCCCCTCCTCCTGGGCCAGGGGCCACCTCTGCTGGTGGTAAGCTGTTTCTGATCTTTTCATATTTTTTGTGTTTATATTCATGCTCCATTGGCTAAAAATATCATACGAGTAAGCTTAACAAGCACACTAATGAGGAAATCGTTTAAGAAATAGATCAGCTCTAACTGTGATTTGTTGTGTAATAAATCACAGTTTGGAGGTCAATTGCGTAGCGCGCGTGATTTGTCTACTTACAACTGACCGACAAACTGTGATTTATTACCCAACAAATCACTGGCTAGAGCTGATCTATTTCGATTCTAACACGCTGAAAATCGGCAATAATGTTGTTGTTTCCTTCAAAATCTCACAACTTTTCGCCGTTGTTAGAAGAAATCCCGCTAAAATTATCGACTGAAACACATGCATTTACATCCTTTTCTAACGTTCTCGATGCGAGAAAATGACGTTACACCGACTAATGTCAAATAAATCGACTAGTGACGTCATACATTTGCAGTTTTTAATGACGTCACACGTCACGCTCTTCAGAGCTGTGATTTGTTGCAGAATAAAACACAGTTATTTTGCATTGCCTATATAGGCGCGCTGTGTTAGAATAAAAGTTACAGTTTGTTCAATAATTATATGAGCCTCGTCATTGTGTCTTCGAGCATTCCGTCATGACAAATTTTAACTGCGCATGCCCAGCCATTCAGAGGGGCCAGGAATATGGCTTTCTGTCTGAAGGTTCCTCTTGATTCACTGCTTGTATGAGCGAGCAGCCAAGGTTCTGGCGAGACTGCGCGGATGCCTGAACCTTCGCTGCTCGCATAGGCAATAAGTACCAAAATCGCTTGACGGGGCCCATATAATACACTTGTGCCAGTTGTTAAAAGCATCTTGATCTTAACTAGTTCTTTTATGCTCTAAATTACAGAAGGGCTCGGTTTCTAAGTTATAGAATATGAATTTATCTCCCTTGAAAAATATGGCTAAAAATGTACCCAGTGTATTATTTTCCAAAAGTTCAAAACGAAGCTTCCAAAAAATATTATGAGATTATAAGAATCTGGATTCTTTTTCTTGCATACCTTCCATTTCTATTGTGAATTTTTAATGCTGCTGTCACTTCGGTTACCGACGTCAACCATTTTGTGATGACACAACATGAGTGATTAGTGACGTCACGCATGACGACGACGCGCATGATGTTGTAATCAACCAGTGCATTTATCAAACACGCGATTATATTCGATTTGGGGTCGGAACACCAGGGTCAGAACATAAATTTCTATCCCAGGGTAAAATCACAGATTTCCTTGTCTGGTGTGCAAGAAATTTTGATTCTTGACCGGGAACATGGGATCACATTCCCCGCCTAACAGCGATATTTGCCCAAACCCTTAGGCGGGGGTAAATATCGCTTTCAGGTGGGAAATATGATCCCATGTTCCCCGTCAAGAATCAAAATAACAAATTTGTTATACTGGAATATAATGTTATTAATCAAGTAATTTCGTATTGGCCCAGTTACAGGTCCGAGGTCTGCTGTATTGGCACGAGGCCGAAGGCCGAGGCCAATACAGCTGACCGAGGACCTGTAACTGGGCCAATACGAAATTACTTGATTAATGACAATTTTATTAACTGACGCAATTAAAAAACAGGATTTATTGTTTTTTAATATTGGTTGACCTTGTGTAATAAAAGATAGTCAATTAATAAAGCTTTTTAATGACATTTTGTACATTGTTGCAAAGTTTTCCAAAGGATTCTTTTGTAGCGGACATCATTAGAAGTAGATGTTTTTATTGATCTCATCAAATGTGCCCTTGTGCACACACTACGTTGGGGTATCCTTTTCCCATAAGTTCAAAAAAAGAATTAGAAAAAGAAGCTTCAGAAAACGATTTCAAGTTGTATTTGTTCCAGCGATGACAATCAAGAAGAAAATCCAGACCAAATATCGTCTTCCTGTGTTGAACTGGACACCCATGAAACCTCAGCAAGTCAAGGGAACAGTGTTTGCCGACTTAGATGATGAAAAATTGTATCATGTAAGTGCATGTATAATGGGCCTGTGTGGCCTAGTTGTAAAGAGTGCTGACGCTTAAACTTTTATTAGGTCTCTCACTTCTGTGGGTTCAAGCCTCATTCTGGATACTTGTGAGACAACGAGTTTTGCAATGGAAGGTCTGGTGGTTTTTCCCTCGGTTACTCCAGTTTTTTCCCACCTCTGTTTAAGGATCAGCTCGATATAAGTGAAATTGTCTTTAAAAGGTAGTGAAACCAAAAATCAAATTAAAAAGTGAAGATGTATAATAGTGCCCAGTAATTGTTATTTAGAATAAAGCACAATAAAAGAACCAGAATCTTTTCTACTGTCATTCTGTCCAGAAGGGCAGTTGTCAGTTTCTGGTGAAAGAATGTGCCCTGTACTGGTTAACTGCTATAGTATAAGCCTGCCCAGGAAAAGTGGGGATAGGTAAACTGACCAGCTCAAGAATTACCTAAAATATAATGTTGACTGGGCCGTTAAACTCCAATACAAACAAACTAACTTCTTTTGTATAATTGTACCCAGAAGTATGGTTTGGTAAATTTACCAACTCAGTATGATCTGAATAGTGGCGACTTGGCAGTTAAACTTAAAACAAACAAACAAGCCTAAGTTGTTTAACCCATTTTGTACCCGAAACCCCAAAACGGGTAATTTGCAAACAGTTCAGGCCCAGATCATACGCCGCAGAACATGGCGTCTGATCAGCGCCTACATTGTTTGCGGAAAGTTAAGCCATTTTCCAAATAAATTTTTTCAAAAACACAACCTGACACCCTTAAATTTTGGAATGGACTCCTGGTATATTTAAGGAGGAAGATTCCATTTGGTACAAAAAGGGTTAAGAAACATGTTTGCTTTGGATCCCAAGAATAGTGATATAAAGAGGTTTTGGTGTATGTGTGTGCATTTGTATGCATGTGTGTGTTAGACTTCATTGTCATTGTGTGACCTTGACCTTCTGTTGCAGGTGATAGACTTTGTAGATTTTGAAGAAACTTTCAAGCTTGGTAGTTTTGGTTTGAAAGGTGGTGACACGACACCAAAGACGATGAGAAAGAAGAAGCCTGAAAGTATTTCATTGTTAGAACCTAACAGAATTAGGAATGTTGGTAAGTGTTCTGAACCAGGAAATGTGGCACGAGTTTGACCGCTATTTAAACCCTAGCGGTTTCTTTGGGTTGTAGGGCTTGAGAAGCCATTTCATCTTGATGTCTTCTAAATATGTTCTAGAAAATGGTTATCCTTTGGAAGCAAGGAATACACCACAGAATCGGAAAATACGGAGTATACATGTTTTCTGGGCCAGACTAGCTAGTTTTGGCCATTTAGGCCTCATCAGTGAATCAGATATTTCCAAAATTCCACAATGGAATCAATGATCCCAAAGGACAAGAAAATATAAATTACACTATGATGTAGGGCAGGGAGATTTTTTTACGGCCGCCACACATTTGCAGACACCAGCTGTAGTGACGTTAAATATGTTCTAGAAAAGGGTTATCCTTTGGAAGCAAGGAATACATCACAGAACAGGAAAACTCTTTCTTTATATACTGCAACATGCCCTCACAAGGGTTCTGTGCAGGTGTACATACACTCCAGGTTTGCAGGATGAAAGTGTACACAGTAATCATGTTATTACGGGTCTTTTACCTGCACAGGGGATGGTTGGTCCCCAGTTAACTTCCCAGTCCGAAGGACTGTGCACTTTGTGGCATGCATCCCCCTGCAAATGATGCCAGTGGAGCATGTTCGAACACCAAAGTGTTATTACCGCTGTCAGGAATCGAACCGGAGGCCTCTAGCATCATAGGAAAGTGCCCTAACCACAGAGCTACATCCATCCTCAATGATTTGATTTTCTCTGTGAACTTGCTTTAATCTACCTTTGGATAACGATTGGCTAGATATAAGTGAAAAAGTCCTTAAAAGGGCCATAAACCCAAAACAAAGAAGTAAAAACTTTCTAATACTTGCTATGTTCTTTTCCAGCAATAACTAGAAGAAAAATAGAACTGAGTAATGATGAGATTACTAGAGCTATTACAAAGTAAGTAGAAGAAACTGATCCAAGCCATATCACACTCAGAAGAATGATATCTGTGGTTAGTAAATGCTCGAGACTACACATCTGGGTCCAGTAATCCTTGCTTAACTAAAGGGAAGAGAGGTCATTTCATCTCAGTGTCTGGTAAAAATTCCCACAATTGGAAGCAACGTCTCCAAAATGACCTATATAGTGTAGATGGGGATGTTAAATCGCCAATTAAACAAACTGTAAGGTGTGCAAGTCGGACTTTCATCCTCATAAACCCTATTTGGTTCCCTGGGCGGCATGGCTTGAGATGACATTTCATCTCAATGTCTGGTAAAAGTCCAATTTCTCCAAAATAACCTATATAGTGTAAAGCGGCACATCAAACCTCCAATCAAACAAACAAAAGTGATGCGAGTCGATGAACCCTATTTGGTTTCATTGGGCGACAGGGCTTGAGATGTCACTTCATCTCAATGTCAGGTAAAAGTCCTACAAATTGGAAGCAATGTCTCCAGAATTACCTATATAGTGTTGACGGGGACGTTTAACCTCCAATAAAAAAAAACAAACCTTCTGTTGTAAAAACCAAAGATTCTTTCCGATTCAATCATCTCCACAACTGTATGTGCTTAGAATAGTGTAAGTTTACCTCTTTGGTGAGAGCTAGTGACAATTGTCCTGGTGTATGGATGTCGTTTGTTGTGTAACCAGATCCAATTCTGATTCTGACCAGTTTTTATCTAAACTTTACCATCAATAAGGATTACCATGATTATGGATGGTACTGAATTATCAAAATGCAATTAAAGATTAATTAGGATCACATTACATAGCCTTTTATCTAACCTTTTTACATGAATCTGATACTTTCTTCCTGATATTTTTTTTCCTGATACTTTTTATGCCCCCGCATCGGATGATGCCGGGGGCATAGAGTTTTTCGGTTTTCCGTACGTGCGTCCGTGGGTACGTGCGTACGGTTTCCGAATGTATGTCCTTCTGTACGAAAGTGTGTACGTACGTACATACTTACGTACGTACGTACATACGTAATCCTGTTAGACTCAGGTTAAGGTTTTTGGTCAGGGTAGAACTTGAGCTCATATTTTCCAAACCATACAATAGATTTGGTTTATATTTAGTAGGATGATAGATATAGGTCCAAAGTTTTATTCAGCAATACCCCCACCCCTACCCATGGTCTCAAGGTCAAGGTCACGGACTTAGAAATTTTTAATGTTTAAGACTCAGGTTAAGGTTTTTGGTCAGGGTAGAACTTGAGCTCATATTTTTCAAACCATGCAATGGATGTGGTTTATATTTAGTATGATGATAGATATGGGTCCAAAGTTTTAGCCAGCAATACCCCCACACCTACCCATGGTCTCAAGGTCAAGGTCACGGACTTAGAAATTTTTAATGTTTAACACTCGGGTTAAGGTATTTGTACCACATTGAACTTTAACTTTTATGATTCATTTGGTTCATATTTGGTTTAATGATAGATGCAGGTCCAAAGATTTATTCAGCAATACCCCCACCCATGCCTATGACTTCAAGGGCAAGGTCACAGACATGGAAATTTTGAAAATTAAATATGTTAATAACTTATATTTTCCAAACTCTATAGTGGATTTGCTTCATTATTGGTATGACAATAGTTGCAGGTCCAAAGTTTCATTGAGCCATACCCCCCACCCCTTAACTGAAGGTCAAGGTCACAGACATAGAAATTTTTTATATTATATTTTTTGAGAGCTCAAATTTCTTGAACCAGTTGATGGATTTGCTACATATTTGGAATGATGATAGATACATGTCAAAAGTTTCATTCAGCCATAACCCCGCCCCTGATGCATGACCTTAAGGTGATGGGGGGTGGGGGAGGTAGGTCCTGGGCGGGGGCATTTGTGTTGTATTGACACATTTCTAGTTTCCTGATACTTTTTTCTGATACTTTTTTCCTGATACTTTTTTCCCTGAGACTTTCTTTCCTACATTCCATATTGACATGGGAGACCAAAAATACTTTTGCAGGAGTTGCTTCCCCTGATGGTGTTCCCATACCCTTTAAGTCCAGCAGCATTCATTTTCGTAGGTCAGTCATGAAATATTTTCTGCAGCCATTGTCTCTCTTCTGCATTCATAGTATCCCTTCTGCTGAGTCATGAAGATCATTTGTCACTTTCTGGTGAATAATTACAGTTCTCCATCATTATGTACATTTTGTGTACATTTCGAGCGATTTCATTGGTTGAAATGAAAGTTTTATACTTTGATATTAAAATTCCATGAGCAAGAATCTCAGTGTGACAGGTAGAAATATAATGTGACGTCAAAGAGTACTTTCAGAATATGCGCATTACATCATTGTATATGAATGAACGCCAACAGAGTTCGATTAGAAGATGAGAAACTATTGCAAAACGTAAATATTTAGAAGAAAAAAAAACGGAAATTAAAGACGGCATTTTCTTGGCTTGGGTTTCTTTCAAAGATGGCTGCTTCTACTTGGATAATCATTCCGCCATGGTCGTTGGTATGTTAATTCTTGCGCTTTCGAAAGAATTCCTAAAATGTACCATATTTGGTGATATTTTTAACATCTCAATGAAAAAGTTGGAATTAATTATGATTCTGATGGAATTTGGTATGTTTGCATTTGAAAACTATTTGATCTTTAAAAAGTGATTTACAGATTTGTAATAACTACCTTTTCTTATTTTCAGTATTGATCTGAAGGTGCTATCTATAGAAATTGTCGATATCTTACAAACAATATTGCCAAATGAACAGGAGGTATGTATATTTCTTGGACTGCTGAAAAAATAACTGATCATGGCTTAAAATCTTTGCTCATTCCAAAAAGAATTTGCAACTACTTAAAAATTCTTGTTAATCGGCCTTTAATGCTTAAGATCGGCTCCGCCCTTTCGGGCTTGAAGAAATATATGGGCTGCATGTTGCTTCCAGAGCTAAAACTGAACGCACATGAGTACTGGTAAACAGCTTAGAAGATCTAAGCCTGCCCAGGTAAAGCGGTGGGAGTTGGACCGTCCATGCTTATAAACCCTATTTGTTTCATTGGGTGACAGGGCTATAGATGTCATTTCCTCTCAGTGTCGGGTAAAAGTCTCACAAAATTGGAAGCAACATCTCCAAAATGACCTATACAATGTTGACGGTAATGTTAAACCTCAAATCACACGATAAACAGACATTTTGAAATATTTTTATAATTTTCCCAGAAAACAGGATCCGACAGCTCATGCAAATTGTCTCCTATGGAGACGATTTGCATGAGATGTCAAGTCCTGTTTTGGGGGAAAAATAAGAAAAATATCATCAATTTGTCATCTGCTGAATTAGCCAAGAGGTAAAGGTTAAAAATCCTTGGATATAGGCCTTTAGCCCTTAAGATGCCATTCACAACAATTGTTGTCTGCTTTGTCATCCGCTGTTTACTTTGAAAGTCATTGATATTGCAAACAATGTGGACCCAGATCAGACTTCTCCTCTAGGAGCAATCTGATCAGGGTCCATACTGTTTGCCTGTATGCAAAAATTTGTTTGAAAAGTTTGCAAGAAGATTCAGCAGACGA
Organism: Lucinisca nassula; assembly: GCA_963580285.1. Classification (NCBI taxonomy): domain Eukaryota; kingdom Metazoa; phylum Mollusca; class Bivalvia; order Lucinida; family Lucinidae; genus Lucinisca; species Lucinisca nassula. The sequence continues at coordinate 31,607,568 of OY757025.1, read as the reverse complement.
CATAAACAGACATTTTAAAGTTTTCTCGACAGCTAATGGGTTTATACAAGCTATGGCACTATATTTATCATATTTCCTCAGTCTTATTCAGTGGCCTTCATAGCAACAGATAAGGTGCGTATTTTGTGATATTTGAAAGATAGTTTTTGTCAATTCTTCATAAAAACCTGTGTTGTGGGTATTCTTTAGAACCGCCTCTACAAGGCGGTTCTAATGAATACCCACAACATAGGTTTATATTGAGAAATAAGGAAAACTATCCTTCAATTATCACAAAATACGCACCTTATCTGTTGCTATGGGCCTATTGTTATTTTCATTTTTCCCACATTTAATGCGAGACATCAAATCACCGAGTAATGTCTTGAAACATTATCACATTAATGACAGTATAATTTTTTTCTGTAATTTTGTAGTTGCCTCCCTTACTTCACCTGTCAATAAAATGAAGCTTCTGATTTGAAATATTGTTTTTGTAAATAATGTCAGATTACTACAACAGATAAGGACATTTCAGGTCAGTGGTTTGGAAATATATGCAGAAGCTTGCTAGGCATCCAAAGTAACTGTAAATTGTTGTAGTCAATCAGATATTTATTCTATGAGCAAAATGGCCGTTGTCATTAAATTTCAACAAATCTGGGGACAACATTGAGTTTGGATCGGTTTCTCATCGTTATAATGCGATGATCACCGCTAACCCTGTTGGCTGTCTTGGACCCCAGTATCTGCATTATAATGGCGTTGCAGTGTATTTAGTGGGTAAAAATGTTAATTAGTCTTGTTTGCTACGTTTGCAGGTTAAAGCCTACAAAATGTATGAGAAGGACAAAAAGCCCATAGACATGTTGTCAGATGAGGACAAATTTATGTGGCAGGTAATGTACACTGTTTGATGGAAGTTTTCAATGTGTTTCATTTGATGGACATTTTTGATATTACTGTAAAAATTGAAAAATTCTCACACCTTGAGAACTTGCTGTAATTCTCCTAAAATTTAACAAATTTGTTTCATGATTTAGCAGGGCGTTGAAAAGATGCAGACGGAATGGCAAACAATGTAGATCCTGATCAGCAAGTCTGATCTGGGTCTGCTCAGTTTGCTTAGGCCTAGCCGCCCCAATACTAAGGATCATTACGGTAATCTCTGATGACATCAAGCAGACACAGAAAGAATATGAATGGGTTATGTGAAGTTGTTGTAATGAAGAACTTTTGTCTTTTTGAGAAATGGGGGCTCCTTAAGTAAAACAATAGATTGATTGACTGGAGTTTTAACGGCCCAGTCAACACTATTGTAGGTCATTTTTGAGCCTGTCAGTTTACCTATCCACACTTTTCCTGGGCAGGTTTATACGGAAGCGGTTAATCAGTACAGTGCACATTCGTTTGCCAGAAACTGACGAATGCCCTTCTTGAATCAGTGGAAAGGAAAGTATGACCGTAGAAAAGATATCATGATCAATCTCCACGAAAGAATGTTGCCAACCCCGGCAGGTATGGAACCCGCATCCTCCTGATCACCAGTCGGACGCGCATCCGACTGAGCTACTGAGGCCGGCAATTAAAACAATAGAGAAAACAAAACGAAAAGGAAATATGAATTGTGTCACTCCATGGTAAGGGTGCTGGATTTTCACCGGAGCCCTGTGAGTTCCAGTGGCACAGCAGGCAGGGATTCTTTCAACTACATGACTGTATGTTGCAGCTTTCCTGTTGCGAGAAAAGTAATAAAATATATCCCTAAGTCATCCCAATCATGCTTCGGCCAGTTGCTATGATTAACCCTAAGCTGGAACAAATTTTCATGGTCAGAAATGTGTTCTTGCATAAATACCTATGCACATGGCTGTTTGAAGTCATTGTCAAATGGACCGAAAGCCGTGCTCAAACAACAAACTCAAGTTCAAATCATGAAATTCACGTGCTGTTTGAACATTAATTTTGAGCTTTTGATATGAGAAAATGGGCCTTGTTGAGCGACGTAACGTTATCGCCCTGAACGTACTGTTAAGAGTTCTATGATGACATCAGAAGGTTACTTCATAATAGCGTCATTGTAAACAACCTTCTGAACTAGCCGCCATGTTGGTTTGCTGGTCACAGTTTAAAAGTTTATATGCAATTTATATGGAGCCTTTGGGCATTTTCGTCAAAATTTGCTGTCAGAATCGTAAGTTATGCAAGAATAACATTCCTCCAGGGTGATTTCATTGCATTAACATTTATCTGATCCCTCGGAAGATATTTGAATATTTGGTTTAGCGGCCTCGTGTTCAAACAGCTTCCTCAGGATCGCGGCAAAAGTTAATGCATGAAAAACCATGGTTGATTCCTATATTCTTGCATAAATATCTATGCGCATGGTTGTTTGAAGCCATTGTCAAATGGACCGAAACCAGTGCTCAAACAGCAAAAACCATGTTCAAATCATGAAATTCGCGTGCTGTTTGAACATGGATTTTGAGCTTTTAATATCACAGGACGGGCCTTGCTTTGTTTAAATTACGTTGAGCGACGTAACGTTGTGGCCCTGAACGTAGCGTTTTACGGTTCTGTGATGACGTCAGATGGTTACTGCGTAACAACGTCATTGTAAACAACATTCTGAACTGGCCGCCATGTTGGTTCGCCGGTCGCATTTGAAGAGTTTATATGGAGCTTTTGGGCGTTTTCGTCAAAATTTGCTGTCGGAATCGTAAATTGTGCAAGAACAACGATCAGCCATGGTTATTTCATTGCATTAACATTTGCCGGATCCCTCGGAAGATATTTGAACATTCGGCCTAGCAGCCTCACGTTCAAACAGCTTCCTCGGGATCCGGCGAATGTTAATGCATGAAAACCATGGTTGATCCCTATATTTGAGCATATAAAGTTCGGCTGTATAGTGAGTTAATGACAAAGCTGCAGTATTGTCGTTTATTTTTGTATTTAACACTGTTCCACCAAAGCTTATCCTAAAGTGCTTTTGCTGACAAGTTATGTAGTTCACCTGATCATGTTAAATAACTTTGCTTTTTATGTTACTTTCAGCTGTGTAAAGTGGAGCGGTTACCTCAGAGGTTACAAGTGATGAATTTTATAGCCAACTTCCATGATGATATCCATCATTTACAACCGGTAAGTTTTATACCATATATGTGACCCCCCCCCCCCCCCCCCGCAAAGGGATCTTCCAGTATGTATGCTCAGTAAAGCTTTAAAGCAGCCTTAACACACATAGAATATAGTCTATTATCATAACATATCCCTGTATCACAGTACATTCTTTCATATCTCCAAGATTGTTACTTTTGTAATGAAAATTTGTAATATTTTTCTTATTTATACTCTAAACGTAGGTTGCTGGTGCTCGTTAGAACCCACAATCTATGCCTTAGATCAGAAATAAAAAAATAATGAATGATCCTGTAAACTTCAGTTTTCTGAACACAGAGGACCCTCATTATACACCAAAATCTCTTTATAACACTATTAATGGGGTCCAAAGCAGAAACCGTGTTAGTTAAACAACCGTGTTATATCCAAACAAAAATGTATAGATTATATAGAAAAATGACCATTTATGGTCATTTTTCTATATAATCTATACATTTTTGGGATCCATTTTGGGATCCATCTTGAAACCGTGTAGTATCCATAATCATGTTATAACGAACTTTGTTATAATGAGGTTGTGGTGTAACGACAGTATTTGTTTCCTATTATTGTGCTGTTATAAAGAAATTGCTGTTATAAAGAATCCCAGAAGGGAGTATGATAGGTAATAAAAGGGCTTTTCCCAGTTATTACTGCAAGAAACAAAAGTTATAGACATTTGTTAGAATCACCGAGACGATTCTAACAAATATCTATAACATTTGTTTCTTGTAGTATTTTCTTTGGTTTTACATGGGCTTATATAGGGAAAATCTTTAAAAATCTTCTTCTCTGAAACCGCAAGGCCCAGGTCTTTGATATTTGGTATGAAGCTTCATCTAGTGGACCCCTACCAAGGTTGTTCAAATTATAGTGCTGGAGCTAAAAATGCCCCCGCACCGGGGCCCTTTGGTTTTACATGGGCTTATATAGGGAAAATCTTTAAAAATCTTCTCTGAAACCACAAGGCCAAGGTCTTTGATATTTGGTATGAAGCTTCATCTAGTGGACCCCTACCAAGATTGTTCAAATTATAGTGCTGGGGCCAAAAATGCCCCCGCGCGGGTGCCCTTTTGTTTTACATGGGCTTATTTAGGGAAAATCTTTAAAAATATTCTTCTCTGAAACTGCAAGGCCCAGGTCTTTGCTATTTGGTATGAAACTTCATCTAGTAGACCCCTACCAAGATTGTTCATATTATAGTGCTGGGGCCAAAAATGCCCCTGCCCCAGGGCCCTTTGGTTTTACATAGACTTATATAGGGAAAATCTTTAAAAATCTTCTTTTCTGAAACTGCAAGGCCCAGGTCTTTGATATTTGATATGAAGCTTCATTTTGTGGACCTCTACCAAGATTGTTCAAATTATAGCCCTGGGGCCAAAAATGCCCCTGCTCCGGGGCCCTTTGGTTTTACATAGACTTATATAGGGAAAATCTTGAAAAATCTTCTTCTCTGAAACCACAAGGCTTAGGTCTTTGATATTTGTTATGAAGCTTCAGCTAGTGGACCTCTACCAAGATTGTTCAAATTATAGCCCTGAGACCAAAAATGCCCCAACCATGTGGCCCTTTGGTTTTACATAGACTTATATAGGGAAAATCTTTAAAGATCTTCTTCTCTGAAACCACAAGGCTTAGGTCTTTGATATTTGTTATGAAGCTTCAGCTAGTGGACCTCTACCAAGATTCTTCACATTATAGCCCTGGGGCCAAAAATGCCCTTGCTCCGGGGCCCTTTGGTTTTACATAGACTTATTTAGGGAAATCTTGTTTTACATAGACTTCTTTATGCAGGGTAAACTTTTAAAATCTTCTTCTCTGAAACCACAAAGCCCAGGTCTTTCATATTCGATATGATGCTTCATTGTGTGGACCTCTACCAAGATTGTTCAAATTATAGCCCTGGGGCCAAAATTGACCCCGCCTGGGGCCCACTTATTATACATTGGATCAGGTGAGCAAACCAGGGCCCTCTGGGCCCTCTTGTGTTTTATTTTTTTTTTTTTTTGATTTTGGTTTTACGGCCCTTTCAAGATTATTTCACTCATATCAAGCCGATTGTTAATCAGAGGTGGGCGAAAACCGGAGTACCCGGAGAAAAACCACCTGACCTTCCGTTGCAGAACTTGGCGACTCACATGTGACCCGACCTAGGCGAAGCCTTTAGCTAAGTAGTCATTCTATTGAAATTGCAATTATAAAGAGTTTTTCCCTTATAGCGAATCTCAGTATAAAGGGGGTTGACTGTATAAAATGGGATTTAGAGGGGTGTTCATTGCACGGGTTTGTTAACCTGGTGCTTTCTTAGTATCAGTGTGGCCCCCGCCCATAGGGGCTTGAAGAAATATATGGGCTGCATGATGCTTCCACGCAGAGCTGAATCCGGCCCGCACACTAGTACTGGTAAACCGCTTAGCAGATCTAAGCCTGTCCAGGAACCGCGGTGCGAGGCGGACCGTCCATGCTAATAAACCCTATTGGTTTCATTGGGCGACAGGGCTTGAGATGTCATTTCATCTCAATGTCGGGTGAAAGTCCCTCAAAATTGGAAGCAACGTCTCCAAAATGACCTTTACAGTGTTGACGGGGACGTTAAACCTCAAATCAAACAAATAAAATCTTAGTATCAGTGACCATCAATACAGCGCAAAGCAAAGACTGTGATCTGACAGCACAAATGTGACCTCTAATCTGAGTCTTCTTTGGGCATTCATGCTTGAACACCAAGCCCTATCACCTAGAAGTTAAAAGCAGGAATTTAATTTTTTTTTTTTCAAAAATTAAAACAACAACAACAACAAAAAATGTCTAAATCAGCTTTAAATCTGAAACTCTGTAGCAGTCTTATTTTCAGCTGTTTGATCAGGACTTTTCCACCATTTTATTTAGGGTAATTTCTGGAGTTTTAAGGGCAAATTTCACAGTAATATTGAAGTTCGGCACTCAACAGCCTTATTGGTACGCACCTGGCAGTTATAAAAGACAGAGCAAAAGCTGTCCAGCCAGGATCAGGATTGCGTGGCAGGGTAGGTTATGATATAGGATGTCTTGAGACGTGTTGCAGTGAGATTGCACTAGTAGAAGACATATTTTCACTGACATAGCCTGTATTAATGAGCATTTACCCTTATCCTGTTGAATAAATTAATTTAGCCACACCCTCTTCTGTCTATCCAACATTCAAATTTCTTGATGTTATGTATTTATTCAACTCAAAACTGCAGGACAAACTGTGTAGGTCCTGATCAGATGGCTTCTTAGAATCCATCTGATCTGGATCTACACTGTTTGCAAAGCTAGAGGTTGTGTTCAGCAGGATAAAGGGTTAAGAATGGATACACATTCTGGGGCAGTAGCAACTTCAAAGATACTTCTGCCACTATTATCAAAAAGCCTGCCTCAGTAGCTCAGTTAGATGCTTGTCTGACTGGTGATCTGGTTGCAGGCTCGATATATGTTGGATCAGCAACATTCTGTCATGAAATATTTTCAATGGTCAGTCTTACCCTTCGGATAATTCAAGAAGGGCAGTGCTTTGTACCAGTTAATCGCTTATGTACAAACCCTTAATGGTGTTTACTGGGCTGTTAAATTCCAAACTAAATAAATAGCTTAATTATATATATGTGTCATGAAATATTCTTATTGTTTGTATTTCAGCAAATCAATGCATGTATAGCAGCATCAATGTCACTAAGAAACTCACAGAAAGTTAGAAAAATGTTAGAGGTAAGTTTTCATATCTGGCTAGCACTTGAAATACCCTACATATCCGGTCATCCGTTGGCAGTCATATACTAGTAGAATTTATGAACATGCAGGCAAGTACATGTAAAATTCCGCTATTAAGAACACCTAAAATTAAGACTAATTCTGCCTTGAAAAGCTTATTTAGTAGGTTGTAGTTATTCTTTCTTTGTCTTTTCTGCATGTAGTGTCTTCTGGTCAGAGACTACCTTTGGGACTGTTCAAAAGTGGTCTTAAAGACCACTTTTGAATAGTCTCTAAGGTGGTCTTAATATAGGAATTTTACTTGTAAATAATGTGAGTTACTGTGTTTGGTGAACTTTTTACATGTAAAGTACCGTAAATATCCTAAAAATTCAACCCATTATGATAACACACCTGTGCGTCATAGGGCATTTTTCACATCTCCAAAATGGTCAATTTTCTGAAGAAAATTTGTGATATTATTCTTATTTCTACTCGAAACATAGGTTGTGGATACTCCTTAGAACCGCCTCAATCTCGTTAGAACTGCCTCAATCTCGTTAGAACCGCCTCATTGAGGCGGTACAACAAGTATCCACAACATATGTCTAAGAGCAGAAATAAGGAAAATAATGTATACCCCCATAAACCTCAGTTTTCTCTATATAAAGTGTGGTGTAAGGGGGTGTTTATTTCACGGACTTGTTAGCATGATGCATCTGGAGGACTTCCTGTAACTCTAAAATTTTAACAAATTTAAATCGCAATCAAGTAAGGAGTTGAAAAAGTGCTCAGACTGCTCCTTCAGATCTGGGTCTGCACTGTTTGCTGAGACAGTGTAGATCCTGATCAGGAGCAGTCTGATCTGGGTCTGCACTGTTTGCTGAGGCATGTCTGTCCCAATACTTAGGATCATTACGGTAGTTGACAAGATTCTGGCAGATTTAATTCCTGGATTTAAGACTAAAATTGTGACACTCATAAACGTACAAAAAATAGAAGTGAAGGCATTGATCAGAAATCTTTGTAGACGTACATATACTGTTTTATTTGAAATAATAAAACTAGTAATAATAAAACTGTTGTGCTTCACCAACTTCACATGAAAACACTTGTAATACCCCAAGGGTACAGGCCTCCATGACCTAATATGTGTGTTGACTCTTAAATGTTAGGTCTCACCGCTGTGGGTTTGAGCCTGGCTCAGGTCACATGTGATACGCCAAGTTCGGCAACAGAAGGTCATTTTTTTTATTTCGGGTACTCTACTCTGGTTTTTGCCCACCTCTAGATCTTATTAATGATCAGTCTGAAATAAGTGAAATAATCTTGAAAAGTCCCCTAAAACCAATTTAATATCAAATATAACTATCCATCACTACAATTATAGCCTTTTCACCAGACGCAGGTCTGGGACAGTCTGACACACAAAAAATCTAGCCAGAAATGCCACCGGCATGTCCCTTTTCCCGTGACCTCCCCAGCGTCGAGTCCTGATTGGTCGCTGATGTCACATGACCTATCAGACCAATAGGCAGACGATACAGGTCACGTGACCGCGATTTTCGCGCCGAGAGGTCATTATTTTTTCAGACTTGCTTGGGATAGGATCGTCAAACTACATTCCATGGAAGAATGAATAAACGGATAAGTGTTTTATTCTTTTTTGATTTTGCACTTACCTTGAGTTTCCACAACGTACTTAGGCTTTTTAAGCTTACTGTTTATTCCTAAATTCTTAGAGACTTTATTTCGTGTGTTTCTGCCGACATTACATGTGTAGTGGTTGTCCGCCATTTTGAATTTTCACTTGGAAGTTTTGTTTATCATGTGATCAACCGTTTTTGGTTTTTGATAAGCACCACACTTCTTTTCATGTTATGTGCCAGGGTATACGCTCGTATTATTCCTGGTAATTTTTTAATAGAAGTCGGCGTTGTGGAAACTTAAATTGCCAGAAAAGTGGACGGTTTTTGTGCGTGTTCCTTCCACTTCCGGTATCGGAAGACGTTGTATCGCTGAATAAAAATTCTCAGCATTAATTTAGTTTTGAACACGTGCAAGACCCGTCTTCATTTAGCACTTATAAATCCCACGATGCAGATGGATAATATTCAGGTCCCTTTGTGGCCTTTCTATAGTATCTTCTAAACAGAATCCATCCAATTCGTGTGGGTCACCATTGCCGAATCAAGATGAGCCAGTCTATGTCCCCTCCTCCCATTTGGGCCTGGGTTGACTAGGATAGGTTCGTCGACCGCCCCGTAGAGACCCTGCTCATAATTGCGGGGACTCCGGGGTGCGGGGAACCTATGCCCAAAATTTTTTTCCGAATCCATGTTACATACGAATTTTGGTACGGTTCCGATCCCGGTTTTTATCGGGTAACCTTTCCGGACCTTCGGTACTTAGTTTACCTTGGTCATATGCTTCTTTCCTCTTATTATGATAAATTTTTGTTATCATAATCATTAAATTGGATTGTTTTCCCTTGTAAAACATACAGATTTGGGCATCGTTTATTGGAATACCGTAACTATTGCAAGTGAATCCGGGACGTTTCGGTACTGAGTCGTTTCGGCCTGGGTCGTTTTCGACCCGAATTTGCACCTGGATCGATTCGGCCTATTTCGGTGGGTTGGGTCGATTCGGCCTTGATCGTTTTAGGCACGGCTCCTTGAATGCTCAATTTTGATTCGGCAATTTCGCATGTTCAGTGCACTATATACAATAAAGGGCCTACACTGGGGAAGTTTAATTGAGCCTCAAGTGTTTTGCCCCTAGAGCTGAATCTGGGCCTAGTGATTTATCCTCTGGGGATATATCAATACTCAGAGGTTGGTCTTTTTTCGTCCTTACTAATTAGCGATTATGAGAAGGACATATTTAGAGCCTCATCACCTATTGATTCTAAAACTATAAGCGGACCATGTCTTCCCAAAGTTTTCAGAATCAAGCTTCAAGACCGGGGGCACTCGTGCTAAAAGAACTTGGAACATTGGTTCTAACAACAAAAAACATCAATTTTTTGTTCTTATGAAATTCCAAAATTCGGCCCAGATTCAGTTTCTGTATATATGACGTCAGGGAAATTGGCATTACTTCCTGTTTCGACGCTCTAACATTGGAGCTTCTTACCAGGACTATTATTAAGTGGGTTCTCATTATGACTGGTATTCTAGTTCTACCCACTTTGCCTTCAAACAAGAGCATTCCGACCATATAGCTGCTATTCTAATGCTTTTGTTTATTTCCCGGTCATTTTTTACATGCCATGGCTGTCTACCACCATGTTGCATGTTTGGCGCAACTCTGCTCTTGATAACTGGTTCAGTTTTTACTGAGCATAGTAAATGAAAACTTAGAGCCTCAGCGCCTCTTGATTCTAAAACTATAAGCGGACCATGTCTTCCCAACGTTTTCAGAATCAAGCTTCAAGACCGTGGGCACTCGTCTTTTTTTAAGTCTTCGGAGAGCGTATCAAGTACAGGTACCGCAACCAAGAGACGCTCTTCGACTACTTCCGATGACTTTTAAGTGCTTATCACCCTAGACTAGAAGATCTCAATCAGTCCCCATCTACTAGTAGATCATTCTCAGATGAGGGTACACGGTCCTTTCGTTCCAGAGGTCGGACTGGAACGAAATCTCCCAATAGAGGAAGACACAAGTCTAACAAATGACTTTCTTCCTTCCCCTCCTCTTCATCTTCTTCCAGTAGAAGCCGAGCTATTTCAGTTCTATCAAGCCTTGGCTTCTTTTATCAAATATATTTTGAGTTTTATGAGTTTTGAGAAAGGGTTACTGGATTGCGTTCTTTAGGAATCCTTTCTCTTTCTCACATGCAAATACTATTTCTGGTAAATAGTATCAAGAAAAGAAATCTTTTTTATTGGAAGAGGAAGGGTTCTTCTCCAAAAGAAAGCCGTGTAAGTAGAAAAATTTCTCCTTTCCCCAGGCTTCTACAGGCGGATCTTTCTGGTCGAGAAGAAAATGGGAAAATCGACTCATCATCGACTTCTCACACTTAACACAGATGATGCAAGTCGATCATTTCAAAATGGAAACTTCGTCCTCGATTAGTCAGGTCAATTCTCCCAAATTCGGGGACGATTTCCGTAGTTTTAAAGGACGCTTACCTTCACATCTCCATCCATAGGTCATTACGCAAATACCTTCGTTTCACCTTGGATGGAATTTTGTGTATTAGTCCGTTGCCTTTCCTTTGTTGGATTTGTCAACGGATCAATGAAAAGAAAAGAAGAAAATGGGAAAATCGACTCATCATCGACTTCTCACACTTAACAAGATGATGCGAGTCGATCATCTCAAAATGGAAATTTCGTCCTCGATTAGTCAGGTCAAATTTCCCAAATTCGGGGACGATTTCCGTAGTTTTAAAGGTCGCTAACCTTCACATCTCCATCCATAGGTCATTACGCAAATACCTTCGTTTCACCTTGGATGGAATTTTTGTGTATCAGTCCGTTGCCTTTCCTTTGTTGGATTTGTCAACGGATCAATGTTTTCCCTGTTCACCAACTTAATAGAAATTAATTAAGCAGCTCTCATCATAGAATTAGGCCCCAATCTCGTGTAGTGTTCCGATGATGGGTTTTGTCATCATTTTTACAGATACTGTTTATCATACCTTGTCCTAACGTGTACAGGTTATTGTGAATTTAGATTTCATACACTTTATCGAGAAGTTGAAATTGATTCTACCTCAAAGATACTTCTCCAATTTTTTCACGCCCCGAAAAACTTTCGATTTATGTCAGGGGTTTGTTTCCCCTTTTTAGAAACTTAGTAATTGGATCCAGTTTCCCTGGACAATCTCATCTTAGACCTTTCCAGGTTTTTTTTGCTAATATTATCACTGGAAATACCATACGGTCTATAGGAGCAATAAATTCCATTATCAAGATTGCTCTCTACGATTTATGAATCCCTCAGTATCAAATGGGGTCTCCTCTTTTAGAGACTATTCCCTATTTGTTTTTTTTCGCATGCCAGCCTTTCAGGTTGGTTTCCCACTTCGAACCTCAGGGATTAGTTGTTCAGGGAACGTGGGGCCTATATTAGGCGGGGCTATATATATATATATGTGTGTGTATGCGTATATGTATGTATACATGTATATGTGTATAAACATTCTGAAACTTCAGACAAATTTCCTTGGTTTATCAGTTCTTCATAGCTCCAAACTGAGGAACAGCTTCATTATTGTTACTCCAGACAAATGAATAGTGTAGTTTTTTCTACTTATCAGGGAGTGACTCATTACTCTTCCCTGTTGGCTTTTACATGGAAGATTATAACTTGGTGTCTTCAAGAAGGTATGTCTATCCTTGTCGGACACCTCCAGGGCAGATTATGTCATTGGGATCGCCCCTATAGACCAGTTCACCATCCGTTCTCTACAGGGCGTTTTCTCAAATGGAGAGAACCTTTATTGGGCCTTTTTTAATCAAATGTCCAAACAACTCGGTTCTCCAATCAACTTCCATTATGTTTCAAGTTTCAGATCACCTGGAACGTGCAGTTGATTTAAAATCTCTAGATTGGGGGAATCTTTTACATATGCGTTTACACCATTCAACTGAATTCCTCTAGTTCTAGGAAAAAATTCAAGCGTCCAAAAGCCGAGCCATTCTGATTACGCCTCCTATGGCCTCAGAGATCTTGGTTTTTTAGTCATTCTGAGCCTAGTCTCAAGACTTGCAACCCGTCTTCTAGTAGTTCCAGATCAAATATCTAAAAGGTGTGGGTCAAGCATTCCATTTCAATCCAGAAATGCTTTACTTACACATCCAGATGTTGTCAGGAATCAAACCAGAGGTAGACACTTTTCTGGTTTCTCTGCCGAGTGTATCTTCAAATATAGAAAGATCTCCACTCTCAAGTTTTACTCTGGAAGATGGAAGATATTTTCTAGTTGGTGTAGAAAAAGGGAAATAAATCCAGACAATTCCTCTAGGGAGGTTTTTTTACTGGATTTCTTTTTCTGTCTGTTCTCTACCCTTCAATTTCTATTTCATCTAAGAGAAGGGTACAGATCAGTAATCTCGAACATGTTAAAATTTTAGTCGGCTTCACACTTTGTCATTAAACCCTACCATCACCAGCTTATTAAAGGGGTTTTTCACTATGCCGACAGGTTTCCAGGACTTTGAATCCAAATGGAATCTTGCATGAGTGTTGTTGTCTTTTCTAAACCACCTTACGATCCGGTGAATTCAGCTTCTTTTGTTCATTTGATAGTCAAGCTGTATTTCATTTGACATTTGCTTCAGTTAGTAGAAGTTATAGTCATGCTTTGCCAATTGCAGAGGGTTGTTTTCAGGTATGAGAAGAACAATGACTTCTTTTTCTCTTCTCATTCAACCTATTTTTGTTTCAGGCTATAAATCACCTTGTCTGAAACTATTATTTATCCTGTCATTTCCAGGATTCGTGGATCGTAGGCTAATGTGAAATTTTGTATACATTAGAACGTTTAAAACGTTTCGAGATTATCATGAGAATTTTTTCTTTCCAATCAAGGGGTTTTGGATATATTTCTAACCATCCTTGATTGCAAAGTGGATTTGTAAAGTGATAAAGCTTCTACCAGTATATGCTAATTTCACTTCTGCCCTATTATCATTCAGAATACAGTATGAGGTTAGAACCTTCTACATTTTGGGCATATTGGAACTCCGTTTTTTCTTCAGAATGTTTTTTTTCTTACTGCGTAATGGATGTTCCAACGCTACTTTTCATCCCTTCACCTAAGGAGCTTGGTTCCCATTCGTAGTGGTACTCATTCCTTGGGTAGTTTCGTAGCTTCTCAATCTATTATGAGCAGCACTTATTTTGGGATTTTATTTTCCTTGGTTGTTTGTTAGCCTGTTTGAATAGGTATGAACCTTCTATTTTGACTCCGGTTCCTGTCCATTTATCTTCTCCACTTGTGAATTTTGGATTTGGATCCCTTGCAGTCATGGTGGATACTCCCTTACGTTACCATCATTGGATGGTTTTAAAATGGGTATAAACAACCAAGGTTGGAGGAGTTAGGTATGTGTAACTTTATTTTTCATCCAACCCTCCACTTGCTTTGAATTCAGGCTATAATTGTAGTGATGGGTAGTTATATTTGATATTAAAATGATATTTTTAATGTAAAATTAATTTTAATTAATAATATACCTACCCATCACTACAATGGTATGTCCCGCCTCCCAGCCCCGCCTGAAATATTTGTTTTCCTGAAAGAAATAATGACCTCTCGGCGCGAAAATCGTGGTCACGTGACCTGTATCGTCTGCCTATTGGTCTGATAGGTCATGTGACATCAGCGACCAATCAGGACTCGACGCTGGGGAGGTCACGGGAAAAGGGACATGCCGGTGGCATTTCTGGCTAGATTTTTTGTGTCAGACTGTCCAAGACCTGCGTCTGGTGAAAAGGCTATAATTGTAGTGATGGGTAGGTATATTATTAATTAAAATTAATTTTACATTAAAAATATCATATTAAAAAAAAAATAATAAGAGCAAAAAAAAAAAAAAAAAAGACAAAACCTACAATAAGACGTGCGCCCATTGAAGACTCAGATTAGCCTGCGCATCTGCGCAGTCTGATCAGAGTCTTCATTGTGCACTCTAAGGATAGCTAAGGGCCCAGTGCTCCTACATGCAGCAAGAGAAGTCTCTGGTTAGACTATATGGATGCACAGGCTGATCTGTTTCTTCTCTGGGCGCACATGTAAGTTGTAGGAAATGCTGTGCCCCGGCTCATAATTCAAATGTCTGCTTGTTGGATTACCTTATTCATAGTAAAAAGGCTCAGTGCACTTAGGCATTTCATTCTGGTACATCAGATAAGGAAATCCTTCACTTTACCCTTGTTTATAAATTATTATCCTACCCAGGTTATCCTACCCAGTGATAGGATAAAAATCCACAATTTTCATGTGTTTGATATGCACTGGTTGAATAGGATGTCACTTATGCCGTTGTTAAGTTTGATGTCTCGGCACGTACAGTGGATGTCAAAATCACTGATTATTGTCATCAAAATATGGCTGACTTCGACAATCAAAGTGACTGCATTATAAAAATCCACTTTCAGAAAGGAAAGGTATGCAAGATAAAGAACCTTACATGGGTGTGAGGAATAGATGAAAAATCCGTCCCTCTGGATAAACTCAAGTCAGCAACTTGTCCCTTGATTACAATTACATAATATTAATTTGATACGTTATTTGATATGTTAGACTGACATTTTTACACTGTTTCAACTTCAGCATGCAAAATCTTGTCCTGTAAATTGGTGTCAGCTATACCTCTTCAAAATGGTTTGGTGTGCACTTATTGAAGCATGCGTGCTACCTATGGTGAATACTGTATTGTGGCAAGTTTACCATATTCCCTAAATATTCATACACATCAACTCCTTACCATACTTGTTCTATAATTCCAATAAGTACAATTTACTAACCGATGTTGTGCCTAAGAATAGCGGGATGAGTGGCAAACAGTGTAGGCCCTGATGAGACGCCGCTGAATGCGGCGTCTCATCAGGGTCTACACTGTTTGCTTAGGCCTGCCTGTCCTAATACGTACAGTAAATATGGTATTGATGTTTTGTTTTATATTTTGCAGATAATTTTAGCCTTTGGTAATTATATGAACAGTTCCAAGAGGGGTGCTGTGTATGGGTTCAAGTTACAGAGTTTAGATATGGTGAGATTTTTAATTTTGAGATGACATGTCTGTCACTTAATTTTCTGTTTCTTTACTTTCATTTTTAGCTCACCTGAGCCCGAAGTGCTCAAGTTGAGCTATTGTGTTCGGTCAATGTCTGTTGTGTGTCATGCGGCGCTTACAATTTGCTTTAAATGCTAACTCCTCCTAAACCCTTGGGCCAATTTCAATCAAACTTCACAGGAATGTTGCTTAGGTGACCCACTTCCAAATTAGCTAAAATCATTCCACTCCAATGACCACCAGAGCTAAAAATAGAAAAATCTTTAAACGGCTGCTCCTCCTATACCTTTAGGCCAATTTGATTCAAACTTCACAGGAATATTGCCTAGGTGACACCATACCAAAATAGCTAAGATCGGTCCGCTCTGATGATCAAGATGGCCACCAGAGCCAAAAATAGAATGTAAAAGAGACAGTGACATCAGGGCCCTCTGAGCACTCTTGTCTTATATTCAGCTCACCTCTGCATGAAATGCTCATGGTGAGCTGTTGTGATCATGCAATGTCTGTCATACAGTGTCAACTCAAAAGACATCTCCTGAACAAGTGAATGGATTTTGAAATAATTTCACAAGAAAGTACCTTGGGTGACCCTCTACCAAAATAGCCAAATGGTTTTGCTCCACTGAACAAAATGGCCACCAGAGCAAAAAAAAAAGAAAAAAAAAAAAAAAGATAAACTTTTAAACAAAATCTCCTCCTAGGCCATTGGCACTATTTCAGGATAATTTCATGGAATTTGGAAATTTGTCTCTGATATGCCCCTTTACCAAAATTGCTAAAATGGTTCTGCTCCACTAAACAAAATGGCCACCATAGCTAGAGATTGAAAAATGTTTGAACTGTCTATCAACAATTTACTCAAGGTTGAATGACATAGCCTCCTGAACCTGTGAATGGATTTCAAAATAATTTCACAGGAATGTTCCTCGGGTAAGCAGTGAAGTTAAAGCAAATGAATGCTAGGTAAGAAGGCAAAATGCATTACGATAACACACCCATGTGTCATAGTGCATTCTTTCATATCTCCAAAATGGCTACTTTTCCCATGTAAGTTTGTGATATTTTTCATATCTTTAATCTAGACATAGGTTGTGGGTGCTCGTTAGAACCATCTCGTTGAGGCGGTTCTAATGAGTACCAACAACCTATGTAGTGTAGCAGAAATAAGCAAAATATTGTATACCCCTTCTTCATTCTTTCATGGAGATTGATCAAGAAATCTTTTCTACGGTCATTCTCTCCCTTCCGCTGATTCAAGAAGGGCAGTTGTCAGTTTCTGGTGACAGAATGTGCACTGTACTGGTTAACCACTTACGTATAAGCCTGCCCAGGAAAAGTGTGGATAGATAAACTGACTGGCTCATAAATAGTGTTGACTGGGCCATTTAACTCCAATATAAACAAACAAATAAAAGAAATACTCATTGCATGGTGGCTTGTCTGAAACTAGCTAGTCTGACCCAGAAAACACGTACACTCCATATTTTCCAGTTCTGTGTTGTATTCCTTGCTTCCAAAGGATAGCCATTTCTAGAACATATTTATCGTCACTACAGCTGTTATCTGGGAATGTGTGGCGGCTGTAAAAAGTCTCCCTGCCTTACATCACAGTGTAGTTTATATTTTCTTGTCCTTTGGGATCATTGATTCCATTGTGGAATTTCGAAAGTATTTGAGGGTCACTGATGAGGCCTAAATGGCCAAAACTAGCTGGTCTGGCCCAGAAAACATGTACACTCCATATTTTCCAGTTCTGTGTTGTATTCCTTGCTTCCAAAGGATAGCCATTTCTAGAACATATTTGTCACATCAAAAAATATTATTTGCAATCATCTAAATGATGTGAGTGAGTGTTTGAGTTTTACGTCCACCATCAGTTATGGTCATACGGAGACGGGACCTCGGTTTAAAGACTCGTCCGAAAGTCTGAAGAAGCCCGGGATATTATCTAAATGTAAGTTAATCAATTCCAAATGTCAAGGTGATTTACTGATTTTGTCCTGGTTGACTTAGATTCAGTATTTTTATCTTCTTCTCCACTAAAACTGCTGTGTTGATTGAAACCAAATTACATGAAGACCTTCTATGGGATGAGGCAATAAAAATTTACTCATGGGATTGTAGTCACATGACCAAGATGGGCGCCATGCCTGTATATGGTAAAAAACGCATGACCTCTGGTGAGGGTAGTGGTCAATTAGCCTCTTGTTTTTCATGTAATTTTTTCCAGTATTAAGAATGTTTTTGCCAATTTTTCCAGTAGTCTGGTTCATTCATAAATGTTCAAAGTCACATTGACCTGATAAAGCTCACTTCTGACTTGTCCTGAGATAGCATATCTTTATCTGGTCAAGGTGCTACAATGCATATTATATATGGCTTAACAAGTGAAATTACTTTGCAGTTTATACATATAACTTCATTTCTTTTCAGCTATTGGACACAAAGAATGCAGATAAGAAATTAACATTGATGCATTTCCTCGTGCAAACAGTCCAGGAAAAATTCCCAGAAATCATCAATTTCGACTCCGAACTCAGGTTTATAGAGAAAGCAGCATTAGGTAGGTCCAGTCTACACATAGCTTTTTGTGGATAAATATGAGTCAGCGCATGACAAAATCTACAAGAAGGCTTGAGCGACCAGCAAAGACTCAGATCAGCCTGCACATTTGTGCAGACTGATCAGTCTTGGCTGATCGCATGCACCTGCTATAGGCTAATATCTATGCAAAGAGACATAAGCAAAAGTTCTTGTCATAGTGGACAGGTTGCACAGGTTGATTTGAGTCGCTGCTGGTCACACAGGTCATATTGTAGGTTTTGACATGCGCCGGCTCATATGATGTGCCTCAAGATAAATAGCATCTGGATACCCCCTGTTATCTGGGGCTATGCTAAGGACCCTTTTTGCATGTCATCTCAGATATAGTTACCATGACTGCATTTTTCTTCAAGGAAGATCCGCCCATCGGGGCTTAGAGAAATAGATTCGGCTGGCTACATGGTGCTTCCGCGCAGAGCTGAAACAAATTGAAGTTGAGTACTGGTAAACTGCTTAGGTCAGAGACTGCTCCTAAAACCTAGCAGTTTCTTTGGGCGGTAGGGCTTGAGATGTCATTTCATCTCAGTGTTGGGTAAAAAGTCACACAAAATTAGTTTATACTCATTTTTATTTTAGTTCGATGACGATGGAAGCTTCAAGCTTATTTAATCACTCTTAAACACTCATTCCTGATGTTTTCACATGCGCAATAGAGAGGCAGTGACTATTACACCGCTGCTACCCATTTTAACCTGGGTGGAGTGAGGCAGCGTCATTCCGTGTCTTGTCCAAGGACACACACGAAATTGGAAGCAACATCTTCTAAATCACCTTAATACAGGGACAGGGACATAAAACCTCAAAACAAACAAATCAAGCAAGATCACTCTCTTACAAAAAGAAAATACTTCCTTGCTTACTGTCTTGTATGAGGAAAAAACTGAAACTATAAAAATGAACATGACTCTGTGGCCCAGTGCTTAAGAGCACTGACTCTTAAACATGAGATCTCACATAGCTGTTGGTTCCAGTATTGCTTGGCTTACCTGTGAGACACCCAAGTTCTGCAATGGATTGGGCAGTATCATTTCTCTTTGTAGCCCAGTTTTCCACCTCTGATCAATGATTGGCTCAATATGTGTGAAATAATCTTGGAAGGGCCAAAAAGCCAGAACAAAAACAACTAACAAATAACTGGAATACCAGGGCCCAGTTGTTCAAAGCATCGTTAGCTTAACGAGCTCGTTAGTGGTCATATTGTTAACTCTTCTAGCAAGTTTAATATGTAAAATTTTGGTATTTTTGCTGAAAAAATGTGAGCAGCTTTTGCGGATGCAAAAGCTGCTCTCATTTTTTCTGCAAAAATATTTGCATATTTGCCACAAGAAATGATCAAAATTTTAAAGATACGTTAACTAACCTCGTCGTTAGTTTTGACAACTGGCCCCAGAATTGCAAATGTTAGAGTTTCTGAGACCACATGCTTCTGAGATCTATTTTATATGCAGTCATTCTTATTTTATTGCTTGTTTACAAGGGTGTCCACTGGGCCTGCACTGTTTCCAAGGGTCCCCTTTTGGGGACTTCACAAATAAAATGGATTAAAAATGGTTAAACGAACGAGCATGTTGGACCTTTTTGAAGATTTCCAACTGTCTAAGTTATTCCATTCCAGTGTCAATGGAAAATATTACAACAGACATTCACGAGCTGGAAAAAGGTATGGAGATGACGAGAAGAGAATATGATTCACGGCGGACATCACGCGACCAACTTACAATACTCAAAGACTTCCTCGGAAACTCAGAGGATAAACTAAGAAAGCTGCTGAGTGATGTGAAAACTGCTCAGGATGCTTATAAACGTGTAGTGGAATATTTCGGTGAAAATCCTCGAACTGTTTCGCCCTCAACATTCTTCTCACAGTTTGTCAGATTTGTTAATGCTTTCAAGGTAAGCATACAAATACCATTGTGTACAATATCTTTTCAAGTGTATATATTTGCTGATAAATGTGAGTAGCTTTTGCATTTGCAAAAGCTTCTCACATTTTTTCAGCAAAAATGCTGAATGATGTGAAAACTGCTCAGGATGCTTATAAACGTGTAGTGGAATATTTCGGTGAAAATCCTCGAACTGTTTCGCCCTCAACATTCTTCTCACAGTTTGTCAGATTTGTTAATGCTTTCAAGGTAAGCATACAAATACCATTGTTTACAATATCTTTTCAAGTGTATATATTTGCTGAAAAAATGTGAGTAGCTTTTGCATTTGCAAAAGCTTCTCACATTTTTTCAGCAAAAATATTTGCATATTTGTCTTAATAAATGGTAAAGTTTGATATGTCAACTAACAACATAATAAATTTTGAAGAACTGGCCTCTGATCTGGGGCCAGGTGTTCAAAAGTAAAGACATTGTTAGTTAACAAATCGTTAAAACCTTGATCATGTAAAGGGGCAAATATACTAATATATTTGCTGAAAAAAATGTGAGTAGCTTTTGCTGAAAAAATGTGAGTAGCTTTTGCATAAGCACGATAGTGGTGGGGTATTATGATATATATTCGAGTGTCTGTGCATCCGTTCGTACAGCTGTCCGTCCGGGCGAACATCCAGGGTTTAGAGCCCTTAAACCCTAAATGTTGGAACGTCCGTCTGTCTGTCCATCCATCCCTCTGCACCATTTCCGATTGATAACTTGAGTAGTTTTTCACAGACTTTTTTTTAGCTCACCTGTCACATAGTGACAAGGTGAGCTTTTGTGATCACATTTTGTCCGTCGTGCGTGCATCTGTCCGTCCATCAGTGCGTGCGTCTGTAAACAATTTCAAATAAGTATATCTCCAATACCCCATGGCCAATCTTGATCAAATTTCATGAGAAGCATCGTCAGGTAGGGGGAAAGGCTCCATAAGGTTTTTGGGCTGATCAGATTGGAATTCTGGTTGCCATGGAAACAAAAAGGTTCCATAGACTTATAATGGGGAAAACGACGTCTCCACTTTTTCTCGGCCATTTCTGATCCGATCTTCATCAAACTTGCACATAACCAGGAGGGGCTTACAGTCTACGTCGAGTTCGAATTTGGGCTGCACGTGACATACAGGTTTGGAGTTACCTGTCCTTGAGCATAGATATAAGTGAAAAATGGTGTCTCCAGCTTTTCTCAGCCGTTTATGATCTGATCTTTTTGTAACTTTTCATAAACGAGGACAAGCATACAATCTCAGACAAGTTCGAATTTGGTTTGAACCTGACCAGCGGTTTTACAGTTACATCCCCTTGAGTGTGAACAATTTTCCCATAGACTTATAATGGGGAAATTGACGTCTCCACTTATTCTCTGCCATTTCTGATCAGATCTCCATCAAACTTGCAGATAACCAAGAGGGGCTTACAGTCTACGTCGAGTTTGAATTTGGGCTGCACAGGACAAACAGGTTTGGAGTTACCTGCTCTTGAGCATAAATATAAGTGAAAAATGGTGTCTCCAGCTTTTCTCAGCTGTTTAAAATCTGATCTTTTTGTAACTTGTCATAAACGAGGACAAGCATAAAATCTCGGACAAGTTCGAATTTTGTTTGAATCTGACCAGCGGTTTTTCAGTTACATCCCCTTGAGCGTGAAAAATTTTCCCATAGACTTATAATGGTGAAAACGACAACTCCACTTTTTCTCAGCCATTTCTGATCCGATTATACCCTTGGCATCCTAGAACACTGATGCCATCACCTTTCCTGCAGAGGAGAGAACCTTTGCCTTCTTTGGAGGGGTTGTGCCAGGGTGCTTCCATTGCATGGATTGTCTTTTGGTCTCTGACTCAAAGTGATGAACCCAACACTCATCCTGAGTGACAAAACGGTCAAGAAAACCATCTTGGTCTGCTTCAAAAATAGCCAAGTTGGCTTGTGACAGGTTCAGTCTGGTCAATTTTTGTTCAGGCGTCAAAAGCCATGGCACCCATCTGGCGGAAACTTTGACATTCCTAATTCACTGTGTAGAATGTTCTCTACTCGTTCACGGGACATGCCAACAGTGTTAGCTAACTGATTCACAGTTAAACGCCTGTCATCCATCACGGCCCTGTGCACTTGGCTGATGGTTTCCTCAGTTGTTGCCGTTGTGGGTCGTCCACACCGGTCATCATCTTCAAGGTTGTCCTTGCCCTTCTTAAAATTTGCTGCCCACCTTTTCACAGTTGCATACGAAGGAGCATCATCCCCTACAGTAGCAACCATATTGGCATGAATGTCCTTAGGAGATAACCCCTTTTTATGGTGGTCCTTGATGACACCACAATGCCAGATTTTGTCCATTTTCTCAAAAACGTGCTAGTATCAATTTTCAAAGTCTAGAATTTCTACGTTATTGCAGGTAAACTTGAACTCATCTGAGTCAAATCAAGTAATAAAGGTTTGGATTTAATGAATACAAAATTTCATGGCTGTTCGATGCCTGCTTCTTGTGACATGTACAGTCTACATTGAGTTCAAATTTGGGCTGCACGGGACAAACAGCTTTTAAGTTACCTGCCCTTGAGCATAAATGTAAGTGAAAAATGGTGTCTCCAGCTTTTCTCAGCCGTTTTTGATTGGATCATTTTGTAACTTTTGGTAAAGAGGACAAGCATAAAATCTCGAGCGAGTTCGAAGTTGACTTGAATCAGACCAGTGGTTTTCCAGTTACATCTCATTGAGTGTGAAAGATTTTCCCATATACTTACAATGGGAAAACAACGTCTCCAGCTTTTCTCGACCATTTCAAATCAGATCTTCATCAAACTTGCAGATAACCAGGAGGGGCATGTACAGTCTATGTTGAGTTTGAATTTGGGCCACGCAGGTCAAATGACTTTGAGTTACCTGTCATTGAGCATAAATATTGGCGAAAAATGGCGTATCCAGCTTTCTGCAACTGTTTTTGATCTGATCTTTTTGTTACTTTTGGTAAACGAAGATAAGCATAAAATGTCTAATATTAGAGTTCTATTTTGGCTTGAATCTGACCACCAGATTTCCAGTTACATCCCCTTGAGGGTGAAAAATTTTCCCATAGACTTACAATGGGAAAACGATGTCTCCAACTTTGCTTGGCTATTTCTAACCTGACCTTCATCAAACTTCCAGATAACCAGAAGGAGCTTATAGTCTATGTTTTGTTCGAATTTCAAAATACCTGCCCTTGAGCATAAATACTAGTGAAAAATAGTGTCTCCACCTTTTCTCAGCCGTTTCTAATCTGATCTTTTTGAAACTTGCAGTAAACGAGAACAAGCATAAAACCTCCGCCCGTCGTCCACACCTGTGAACTTGAATATCTAAGTGACTAGCTGGCCAATCCCAATCAAATTTTATGTGCAGCATCACTGGGTTGGGGGATTGACTGCAGCAGGTTTTGGACCAGCTTTGATCAGGACTGTGGTTGCCATGGAAACAAAAAGGTTCCATAGACTTCTAATGGGGAAAACGACATCTCCACTTTTTCTCCGCCATTTCTGATCTGATCTTCATAAAACTTGCAAATAACCAGGAGGGACATACAGTCTACATAGAGTTCGAATTTCGGCTGCATGAGACAAACAACTTTGGAGTTACCTGCCCTTGTTTATTGATTTGAGGTTTAACATCCCTGTCAGCACAGTGTAGGTCATTTTGGAGACGTTGCTTCTAGTTTTGTGGGACTTTTGCCCGACATTGAGATGTAATTATATCTTTAAAAGCTCTTTCCACCCAATGAAACCAATAGGGTCATTATGCATGGATGGTCCAACTGGCACCACTTTTCTTGGGCAGGCTTATAACCTGTTTACCAGTACCCATGTGTGGTCGGTTCCAGCTCTGCTTAGAAGCACCATGTAGCCCAGTCTATTTCTTAAAGCCTCAATGGGCATTCTTAAAACATCATTAATGATTTTCGGGTACACAGGTGAGCGATATACTAGGTCGTCTTGTTCATATTTTGCATACATGTTTATACTGGGAATGACTGGTATGGGATTGGTAATGAGCAAAATCTGTTAACCTTTGACAGAGTTACAGCCCTTTTTAGTTCAAAATAAGGGCTTTTTTGGCGTTTCCGATCTGACAATAACATTGACACTTTTTCACGGATTTTCTTCAAATTTTGAATATACATTGGTACTGGGCATGAGTGGTTTGGGAGTGTTAATGGGCAAAATACGCTAACATTTAACAGAGTTATGGCCATTGACAATTCTCATTAAATGTTTTTTGGGCACTAATTCCTTTTCTAAATGGAATATAATTTGTATAACCATTGGTATTGGGAATGTGTGGTTTTGGAATCGTTAATGGGCTAAATACTTTAACATTTGACAGAGTTATTGTCATTAACAATTATCATTAAATGGTTTTTGGACACTTATTCCTTTCCTAAAATGGAATATATGCATGAAACTTCACTGATATATAGACCACTATAGGAAGTATGTATAGTATTATTTATTGGCAAAATACGTTAACATATTTGACAGTTATTGCCATTAACAATTTCCATTAAATACTTTTCATACCCCACCTCATATGTTATTTTTCACAGATTTTTGTTCAAATTTTGCACACATTTTTATTCCGGGAATGAGTGGTATGTGATTGTTACTGGGCAAAATCCGTTAACATTTGGCTGAGTTAAGGCCCTTATTAGTTCAGAATAAGGTTTTTGGGGGGTTTGCAATCAATAACTTAAACCTCTTTTCACGGATTTTCTTCAAATTTTAAAACACTAAAGGACACATTATTGCCAAGGTCAGTCACTCTGCTTTTCTGGTTGTTGTATTATCTGCCCTTTTGATATATGTAGTTCCTTTACTATATGGAATGCCTTTATGAAATTTTACAGTTAAATACAACACTAAAGTACCACTATTATGGCCAAGGCTATAACCATATTGGCTTGCAGTGGTGGGATATCATGCAGTGTTTACAGGCTTTTACATCATGTTTGTAATGCCTACTTTAAGCATTGCACAGTGGAGGGATATAATATTCCATCTATTTCTTCATTTATTCATTTAGCCTTCAACATTTTCATCAACCCTACCCCTCATGCTAGCATCAACCCTAATTTTGAAGTCAGATTTGGCCCCCCTGCATGCATGACATAACACTTATATGAAAAAAGCCTTTCGAAGAGCCACAAAAGATTGTACAAATCCTTCTTCCAGATGAAGGATGCCTGGGATAATAGCCAAGCTTCCAGTTGGTTTTGGCATCCCTGAGCGTTGGAGATGACTCTTATTGAATCAATTCAAATAAAAGACTCTTTTTATTGCAAACCACAACTTTTTCTTTTCAGTTTATTCATTATCTTTTTGATTATTTCATCTGGTAAACTGGATCACTTCTCACATGTTTGTTGTTATTTTGCCAAGGCAAAGTATGATGTAGTGTTACTATAAATAGTACTCCATGAAAATAAGGTAAAACACAGAAGTTGAAAATAGAACAGACAACAAATGCAAACTGTAACTCTGGTTATTAAAATGATGTATGTCGGCGGGTGAGCAGGCATCAATATTTCGTTTCCAGAGCGTAACTCCACAACCATTTGAAATATTTTATTGATACTTAGTAGGATTATAGAACAGGTTAGTGTAGAGTGTGGTGTGCAGGAATGACAACTCTGCTTATCTTCTTTTTCGAATAATTGTCCCTGATCCATATTTTTACTTAACATTTCGTTCTGGAGCATAACTCTGCAACCGTTTGAAATATTTTAATGATACTTGGTAAGATTATAGAACAGATTAGTGCTGAGTGTCACCTGCAAGACTGAAAACTCTGCTTGTCTTCCTTTTCGAATTATATCCCCTGATCTATACTTTTACTTATTGGTTTCGTTTCCAGAGCATAACTCCACAATCATTTGAAATCATTTGGAAAGCCTGGTTTTCGTGGAATTTCCACATTTCTTGTTAATGCATTAAATGCAAATTTTCGGTTGCAATTTGTTGTTGCTCTCAGACATTGTGCACAACAGGATGGGATAACAAGGGTTAGATGAGCAGAATTTCTATAACCTGTGCAACTGTCGAATAGTCTTTCTAGCATAGAAGCCTCTGTGGTGTAGTGGTTATGCTGCTAAACCAGGAATTGCAGGATTGATCCTGGGCTTCTCCAGACTTTCGGATGAGTCTTTAAACTGAGATCCCGTCTCTGTATGACCTTAGCTCTTGGTGGGACGTTAAACTGAAACACACTCACTCTAGCATACAAGAAAACATTTTATTTCATAACTATGCTATCTCCATTGTATACCATATTTGCCATATGTATTTGGCAAACAGTGCAAGCCAAGGTAAGACACTGTAGAATGCAGCTTCTTATCAGGGTATACACGGTTTGCCACTCATTCAGCTATATTAAGATACAATATTTGGCAGTAAATTATACTGGTTCAAGTTTTAGAACTTGTTCAAATTTTAGAAGAAGTATGGTATGCAGGTGTCAGAATATTTCATTATGATAACACGTCCGTGCGATATAGTGCATTTTTTTACATCTCCAAAATGGCTACCATTCTGACGAAATTCCATGATATTTTTTCTTATTTATACTGTAAACATAGGTTGTGAGTGCTCATTAGAACCACCTCATTGAGGCGGTTCTTACGAGTAGCCACAACCTATGTCTTGGAGCAGAAATAAGAAAAAAAATGAAAAGCCACGTAAACCCCAGTTTTCTGGAGATACATAGTGGGGTTTAAGTGTTCATTACACAGACTTGTTAACATAATGAGGGTAAACACATAAATTATTTCTGTCACAGCAAGCTTACCTTGACAATGAGAGGAGAAGAAAACTGGAGCATTCTCTATACGGCCAGGATGAGATGCCAATGGTCAACACAAAGAAAGAGAACAAGAAGGTTCAGGTACATTGCATACAGACATAAACCTCTTTTTGACATTGGTTATTGTTTCATGGTTTTTGATATACATCACAACCTTATTATATCCCGCTTTTGTTTGTTTTGAGGTTTAACGTCCATGTCAACACTGTATAGGTCATTTTGGAGACGTTGCTTCCAATTTTGTGGGACTTTTACCAGACATTGAGATGAAATGACATCTCGAGCCCTGCCGCCCAATGAAACCAACAGGGTTTATAAGCATGGACGGTCCGACTCGCACCGCCTTGCCTGGGCAGGCTGAGATCCTCTAAGCTGTTTACCAGTACTCGTGTGCGGTCGGTTTCAGCTCTGCATAGAAGCATCATGCAGCCCATCTATTTCTTCAAACCCCAATGAGAGAGGGCCATATTATATCTCTGTTCATTATAACACTGTTTTGAATATAACAGGGTTTCAAGATGGATCCCATAAATGTATAGATTACATAGAAAAATGACCATAAATGCTCATTTTTCCATATAATCTATACTTGGTTGTTTTGTGGTTCAAACCTAGCTTGTGTCACCATGTGAGATGCCAAGTTCTGCAACGGAAGGTCAGGTGGTTTTTCTCCGGGAACTCTGGTTTTTGCCCACCTCTGATTAAGGATTGGCTCGATATAAGTGGAATAATCTTGAAAGGGCCGTAAACCCCCCCCCCCCCCCCCCCCAAAAAAAAAAAAACATGGTTTATGCTTTGGACTCCATTAATAGTGTTATAAAGAGGATGTTGTGTACCAGGATTTGAAGGTAGATCCCAAAAATATATAGATTCTGATTTGTCCATCTAGCGTCTGTGTGGGTGTTTTACCAAGCCCCTGGAAGAATTTTATCACTGATCTAGTGTCAGCTTAAACCAGTTGACATTATGTTTTAGAGCTTAAGATGCTGCGGTTTTCCATGTGCCACCCCTCCACAGAAATAAATCATGTTCAAATTCTGCAAAATTGATGTTGGAAGGTCATGCTGATGGCACATAAAGTTGCATACATCTATGTGAAGTACAAACATTTCAAACTGTCGTTTAATGTTGAGACAAACATATCTACTTTTGAAAGAAAACATGCTTTCAAACATAAATGTATTCTTATTGCCATGGGATTGGTCTGGGTAATTAGAAACATTAGATAAGAACAAGCTAGATTCTCTGACTTTTGCATGATGATTCTTTGATACAGCAGTATTATCCAAAAGTTTCATTGAAATAAGTTGAATAAACTTACGGAAATGTAAAATGTCTATGAATTAATCAAATAACTACGGAACCCGGGAAGGGACATGATTTTTTATTTTTTATAAGTCGTGCGCATATCTTGTGCGGACAAGATATTATCTTGTTCGGACAACATATTATCTTGTGCGCACAAGATATTATCTTGTGCAGACAAGATATGATCTTGTTCGCACAACATAATATCTCATGCGCACAACATATTATCTTGTTTGAACAAGATAGATCTTGGGAAGTTCTGCGGACAAGATATTATCTTGTGCGGACAAGATATTATCTTGTGCGGACAAGATAATATTTTGTGCGGACAAGATAATAACTTGTGCGCACAAGATCTGTGTTCTGCAGACAAGATATTATCTTGTGCGCACAACTTAAAAAATAAAAAAAAAATCATCTCCCTTCCCGGGTTCCGTAAATAACCCATGTAAAATAAGGAAAATCTCTCTAAAGTCAACCTTAACCCTTTACCCACTGTTCGCAACAACCCCTACCTTTGCAAACAGTGTAGATCCAGATCAGATGGCTTCTGAAGGTTCAACATCAGCACTGTTTGTCACACAGTTTGTGAATTATAGGAATACATTATTTCAAGTAATTTGATTGGTGTATAGTCAAAAATGGGTGTGGCTATATTAAATTATCAGCAGGATAAGTGCATTAAAGTTTGTGAATTAAATGAATACATTACACAACAATCCCTACCTTTGAAAACAGTATAGATGCAGATCAGATGGCTTCTGAAAAAGCTGTCTGATCAGGATCAGCACTGTTTGTCATACAGTTCGTGAATTAAAGGAATACATTATTTCATGTAATTTGATTGGTGGATAGTCAGAAATGGGTGTGGCTAAATTAATTTATCAGCAGGATAATTTCATTAAAGATTGTGAATTAAATGAATGCATTACATGACAATCTACCTTTGCAAACATTACACAACAATCACTACCTTTGAAAACAGTGTAGATGTGGGAACAGATGGCTTCTGATCAGGATCAACACTGTTTGTCATGCAGTTTGTGAAACAAGTGAAACCTCGCTATATTAACTAGAAAACCTGGCTGTCTGGCCATAAAGAGTTCTGAAGGGATTCAAGAGCGAGTTCATTTGACCCATTGTATGTGGGAAACCCCTAAAGGGGTACCTTGGCAAACAGTGCAGGCCCAGATCAGACGCCGCAGAATGTGGCGTCTGATCGGGGCCTGCACTATTTGCTAACAGAGTTTTCCGTCAAAAATAGAATAAAAAAGAAAAAAATAGGCCTGCCACCCCTTATATGACAAATAGACTTGTCCAACATATAACAATGGAAGAGTCCACTAGCATACAATGGGTTGAAATGAGATATAAGTGTTCAAATCATTGAAGTTTCACTGAATCTTGTATTTCAGCAAGAGGCTATGGTGTCCGAGCTGAAGCAGAGAAATCGTCAGATTAAAGAGAAGAAACTACTCAACAAAGATGAAGTTTATCACGGTGCTTTGGAAGATATCTTACTAGGTATGTGTGGTTATTTGTTGTTTGTGTTTTGTTCAGGGATTGAAATTAAAGAGTGTCCGTTCGACTGGGACCAATTATGATTAGATTTGGTATAAAATAGATAAATATAAGAAAGCTTTATTTAATGTTGCATATCGGAAACAAATAACATAAGCTCTGTAGAGCTTTTATTGCGACAAAGTATCCTTTAACAAATACTTACCTGCCTTCATTTATCTTCCTAGGACTACCCCTGATAATGCGAGCATCAGCAAAGGGAGTGCCTAGTACCATTTTTCACACCATTGGTATGGCATGGCCTGGGATCGAACCCGCGACCTCCCATTCTTGAAATGGACCCTCTACCACTGAGCTATCGGGGCCGATGGACCATTTGATTTTTGGTGGTCCATATCAGTACCATATTACTCATAGTTGACAGTAGAAATTGTTGATATAGTATATGTAATGGCACATTTGATCGGATAAATAGTAAATATTGTTGAAGATTTCAGTTTAGCAGCAGACGACAATATGATTTTGTTTCCTGATTTTGCAGAGAAACAAAGGCTTCACATTATATTTGAATCATCTGCCCAGCAGTTAACAGGCGATTCATACGTAATGTCAAGCCTTGTAAGATTCGGGGGCATATAGTTATCGGTCTGTCTGTCTGTTTCTCTGTCCGCAAAAACCTTAATAGTGGGCATAACTTTTGAATGGTAACTGATAGGGCTTTCATATTTCACATGTGCATTTATCTGCTTTGTCGTCTGCCAGTTACTTTAACAGCCATTTTTGCAAACAGTGTGTTAGAGGAGCAGTCTAATCTGAGTCCACACTGTTTGCCTGTGTGAAAAAATATTTCTAAAATGTTTGCAAGAAGATTCACCAGACGACATAAGCAGACAACATTTTCAGATGTAGTTTTTCTCAGCAGCTTAAGAGTTAACCGTTACCTGGATTTTATACATGGTCAGTGATAGTCACATGGACAACAGCAGGTGGTTAGCTTCTTGAGTATAACTAACTTTGGGTTGATTGATAAATAATTGACCAAAAATGGTTGTGAAAATTCCATGATCCATTTCTGTTATTTCAGATCTGAAGAACGAGCCCTACAGACGAGCAGATGCTGTCCGGAGAAGTCAGCGGAGACGGGTCGAGAACCTGGTACAAATACCAATGGGCAGAAACGACACAATGTTCTGAACAAACTGTACTGTCAGTTAACAAAACATTAATGTGCAATTAACAGCTGCCTGTCAGTGGAGACCGGTCGAGAATCTGGTACAAGTACCGATGGGCTGAAACTACACATGTTCTGAACAAACTTTACTGTCAATTAACAAAACATTAATGTGCAATTCACAGCTGCCTGTTGGCAGAGACTGACCGTGGTCAGAATATAGTGCCTCAGGACAGCGTGTTCATGAGATATAATTCGAAAGAGAAAAGAAAGTGAAGCATCAAGCTGGAAAATACAGTGAAGCGCCAATGGCTTGATCACCGATAGCTCATTTACAATGGCCATTTTGAACTCGTTCATGATTCACAAATAAAAATTTCACATAACTGCAAATAAGTATTTGGGATAATTTTTGGGGGGAATTTTTCCTATTTTATCTTGAAAATGTATGTTGAGTGTACTCATTAGAATCGCCTCATTGAGAAAACACAACATACGTTTTCAAGATAAAATGAGAGAAAATCTCCCAAAATTTAAAACAATTCTAGATGTATGAATAGCTGGAGTCGTGGGATCACTAATGTTTAAATTAGATCCTCTAAGCAGTTGACCACAGTACTCCTGTGCAGTCGGATTCAGCTCTGTGTGGAAGCATCATGCAGCCCATCTATTTCTTCAAGCCCCGATGGCATGGCGGTTCCTTGTGACAAGAGCTTCCCACTCATGAAAAAAAAATTGACCTGTGACCTACTTTATTAGCTCACCGTCACGTAGTGAAGAGGTGAGCTTTTGGGATCACTTTTTGTCCGTTGTGCGTGCGTGCGTCCATCCGGGCATAAACAATTTCTTCAAACAACATCTCCTCCTAAACCACTGATCGGATTTTGACAAACTTCACAGGAATGATCCTTAGGTGGTCCCCTTTCAAAGTTGTTCAAATGGTCCCGGTCCGTTGCGCATCTAGGTCACAGGAGCCAAAAATAGATTTTTTTCACTGAAAACTTAAAAAATCTTCTTCTCTGAAACCACAAGGCCCAGGTCTTTGATATTTGTTATGAAGCTTTATCTGGTGGACCTCTACCAAGATTGTTCAAATTATAGTGCTGGGGCAAAAAATGCCCCTGCCCCGGGGCCCTTTGGTTTTACTTAGGCTTATATAGGGAAAATCTTTAAAAATCTTCTTCTCTGAACCGCAAGGCTCAGGACTTTGATATTTGGTATGAAACTTCATCTAATGGACCTCTACCAAGATTGTTCAAATTATAGCCCTTGGGCATGCCCCCGTTCTGGGGCCCTTTGGTTTTACATAGACTTACATAGGGAAAATCTTTAAAAATCTTCTTCTCTGAAACCACAAGGCCTAAGCCTTTGATATTTAGTATGAAGCTTCATCTAGTGGACTTCTATCAAGATTGTTCAAATTATAGCCCTGAGTCCAAAAATGTCCTCGCTCCGGGGCCCTTTGGTTTTACATAGACTTATATAGGGAAAATCTTAAAAAATCTTCTTCTCTGAAACCGCATGGCCCAAGATTTTGATATTTGGTATGAAGCTTCATCTAATGGACCTCTACCAAGATTGTTCAAATTATAGCCCTGGGGCCAAAAATGCCCCCACTCTGGGGCCCTTTGGTTTTACATAGACTAATATTGGGAAAATCTTTAAAAATCTTCTTCTCTGAAACCACAAGGCCTAGCAAGGTCTTTGATATTTGGTATATCTTCATCTAGTGGACCTCTATCAAGATTGTTCAAATTATAGCCCTGAAACCAAAAATGCCCCCGCTCCGGGGCCCTTTGGTTTTGCATAGACTTATATTGGGAAAATCTTAAAAAATCTTCTTCTTTGAAACCACAAGGCCTAGGTCTTTGATATTTGGTGTGAAATTGCATCTAGTGGACCTCTATCAAGATTGTGCAAATTATAGCCCTGTGACCAAAAATGTCGCCGCCCCGAGACCCTTTGGTTTTACATAGACTTATAAATGGAAATCTTTAAAAATCTTCTCTGAAACTGCAAGGCCCAGGTCTTTGATATTTGGTATGGAGTTTCATCTAGTGGATCTCTACCAAGATTGTTCAAATTATAGCCCTGGGGCCACAAATGCCCTCACCCCGGGGCCCTTTGGTTTTACATAGACTTATATGGCCCCGGGGCCATTTGGTTTTGCATAGGCTCATGTAGGGAATATCTTTAAAAAAAATCTTCTTCTCTGAAACCGCAAGGCCCAGGTCTTTAATATTTGTGTAGCTTCATCTAGTGGACCTTTGCCAAGATTGTTCAAATTATAGCCTTTGTTGATGTTTGGTATGAAGCTTCACCTTTAAGATCTCGCTCAACATTATGCACATTAAAGCCCTGGGGCCAATAATAGCCCTTCCTGGGGCCCACTTGTTACACTATGGATCAGGTGAGCGATCCAGGGCCATCATGGCCCTCTTGTTATAACTTTTGAACGGTTTGAGATAGAGCCTTCTTATTTGTCATGTAGGTTCCCTGTGATCGGCTTCCCACTTGTACAAAACATTTTGACCTGTGACCTTGACCTACTTTATTATAACTTTTGAACCGTTTGAGATAGAGCCTTCATATTTGCCATGTAGGTTTCTTGTGACAAAAAAGGTTTAACCCGTGACCTTGACCTTCACCTGTGACCTACTTTAAAGAAAAAATTGACCTGGGGGCCAGGGACATGTTGGTCTTTCACAAACACATCTTGTTTCAGCTAATATTGTTGCTGAAAAAATGTGAGTAGCTTTTGCATTTGCAAAAGCTGCTCACATTTTTTTAGCAAAAAATACCACTGTATTAGATATTATAATTACTAGAACAGTTAACAATTTGACCACTAATGAGCTTGTTAAGCTAATGATGCTTTGAACAACTGGGCTCTGGTGCAGACTCAGAAGAGATGTTTTCTCGTGCCCCGGCTCCTACGATCTTAGTGAATATTCGCTGCCATTGTGATCTATTTTATTCTCCAAATAATGTAATGTTTGTATAACTTAAATATATTTATCTGTAAATATCTTTCTGTATTACTGCTGTACACATTCAGATAATAAACAAAGTATATGTATGTTATACATAATATTTTTACACAGCTGAAATTGAGGAGGGAATGTAATGATAGTGGTTAACCCTTCTCTTGCTGAATATTCAGATTAGCCACACCCATTTCTGACTTTGAACCAATCAAATTACTTTATGTAATTTATTGCTACAAATTCATAAACTGAATGCCAAACAGTGTAGATCCTGATCAGATGGCTTCTCTGGATCTACACTGTTTCAAAAGAAAAGGGTTGTCGTGAACAGCATGATAAGAGTTAATTTTTTTTCTGTCTCAAGCATGACAAAACTTATAAAATAATACCATAATACCCTATTTGACGTAATTAGCCCACAAGATCTATTAAATGCACACCAGTACGGTGCAGTCCGGTAACATTGCGTACATTAAGTTTTGATAGCTCTTATGTGTGACTTTGTCAAAGCCACCACTCAAAATTCACAATCAGAAACATTGCAAAACTCCCTTTAATACCAACTAGCTGCAATGAAAAATGGTCTCTGAATTTTTAACAAACAGGACAAAGAATTCTATTAAAAGGGATACCCCCTTGAAATGGAACTACCAATTTTGTCGCCCAACATTGCGCACTAAAAGAGTTTTGAGCTACTTGAACACGAGGGTTGACTCTAACAAGTTGTTGATTAGTTCTTCTGCAATGTTGTTAGACGCAGTGAGTTAAGATATAAAATATTTGCACCTTTGGCTAGTTTAAACTCAGTCTTGACTCTGGAAATCTTCAGATTTTTCTAATTTTGAGAAAATTGAAAAATTCTGCGAAACTGGCACATCTGCACGTGCAAGCTCATGTTTTCCAGGCTTTTTACAACTTAATGCTGATACATGATAAAAGTGAAACTGACAATGAGGTATACAGTTACTGAAAATGTGAATGCAAGGTGTGCAAAATAAACGGCCACACAAAGTTTCAAGACTCGACTGTACATGATCAAGAAGTATCGTAAAAATCCTAAAAACTCATCTTGAGGACTTGCTGTAATTTTCCTTTTGTTTCAGGATCCTGCAAGGAGTCCAAAAGGTGCAGACGGAATGGCAAACAGTGTAGACCTTGATCAGACTGCTACTGAAGGGGGACTGATAGGCCTAAGCCAACAGTGACGACCCTGATCAGACTAGAGCAGTCAGATCAAACTCTTCACTGTTTGCCATTCCGTCTGCACCTTTTTGACTTGTTGCTGGATTGTGAAACAAATTTGTCAAAACTTCAGTAGAATTACGGCAACTCCTTAAGGTGTTCAAATGTTTAGGATTTTTACGGTACTTACTGACACTTTGATATTTCATTTTAATCACTAAAACAATCCCTAGACAGTATGGTCTAGTGCAAGCATATGCGCTTTATGCCCACTTTCAGACATATTTTGTAGCTGTACATATATACATGCCACATTTCACACACAGATAATTTCAAACAGGTTTGCACTTTGGAAGCAGTGTCCTTTGGAATTTTCATTTCAAGGACTTTTACAATTTCCTTTAATTTGTGAAGATTAAACAGATCGTTAATTTTGTGTTAAACTATATACCGTAATGATCCTAAATATTGGAACAGATATGCCTAAGTAAACAGTGCAGACCCAAATCACACTGCTCCTGAAGGAGCAGTCTGATTTGGATCTGTACTGCTTGCCATGCTGTCTGCTCTGTTTGGACTTCTTGCTAGTTCGTGAAACAAATTTTGTTTTTGGAGAATTACAGCAAGCCCTCCTGTCAATTTTTTTTTTTTTTTTATGGTTTATTATCCCCTAAAATAAAGGCAATTCTCAAAGGGCTGGGCTCCATGGCCTAGTGGTTAACTGAGGTCTTAACTCCATATGACCTGAGTTGTTGTCAAGACATAAAATTTAAACATTTTGGTGGACCTGAATGAAGGATTATCACAGGGTTTTTTTTTATAGAAAATCTGTTTTTATCACTTGAAATCTCAGTATTTTATAGCATCTCTGTTGAAAGATCTCATGGTTTTCTGTTACAAAAAGCTTTATATGTTGTATATCCATTAGCTCCAAATAAGGAGTGCTTAAGATAATCTGGGGATATGTTCTTTTATTTCTGTTTTAACACATGCATTGTGATGGGCCTCTGTGGCATAGTGGGTAAGAGCGCTGACTTAATCATAAGGTCTCTCACCACTGTGGGTTTGAGCCTGGCTCGGGTCACGTGTGAGATGCCAAGTTCTGTAACGGAAGGTGAGGTGGTTTTTCTGCAGACACACCAGATTTCACTCACCTCTGATTAACAAATAAATCGAAATAAGTGACACAAAACGATCTTGAAAGGGTCATAAAACCAAAACTAAAAAAAAAAAAAACAATAAAAAAAAACATATGTTGTGGGTACTTGTTAGAATTGCCACAATGGGTACCTACAACATAAGTTTCGGAGAAAAAATAAAGTTTGTTTGTTTGATTTGAGGCTTAACGTCCCCGTCATCACTAAAGGTCATTTTGGATACGTTGCTTCCAATTTTGTGGGACTTTTACCCGACATTGAGATGAATTGACATCTCAAGCCCTGCAGCCCAATGAAACCAATAGGGTTTATAAGCATGCACAGGCCGACTCGCACCGCATTGCCTGGGTAGGCAAAGATCCTCAAAGCGGTTTACCAGTACTCATGTGTGGGTTGGTTTCATCTCTGCAAGGAAGCATCATGCAGCCCATCTATTTCTTCAAGTCCCGCAAAGAAGAAATGAGGTGATTTATCAGATAATTTTTTATCTTATTTCCCTTTCCTGGAGCTAGTTACTTGTATGTTAGTAGAGCCACAAAACTGACGGTACATATTTTGTCCCGGAGAGTAGACATAAAAATGATCCTTAAGGTATTTAGATTCCCTCCTCAATCAGAACTGTTAACAATGTAAGCCTGTACATATTGTAAATGAAATTTAAGATACCATTAGCAATATTTTTGGAATTGAAAGGTTATTAAGGTTGTATTTGAAGTGTTCCTTTTTAAGGTGAATGGATACACATTTTGTACAGGAGACAACTTTCATGACTTCCAGCGATCTTTCAAAACATGGTCCTCCAAAAGGGGGTCTACTTTTAAAGGAAAGAATTTGCTCCTTAGGAGCAAATTCTGTCCTTTAAAAATTGACACCTATAACAGTTGACACACTTTTAAAGGGAAAAATTCTTTCCTTTAAAAGTTGACACATGATAAGGGAGACAACTCTATATAAAAAGTTGCCTCCCCTGAAGGTGTATCCATACCCCTTAAAAACAAGTAAACTAAGATCAAAGTCAGATTGGTGCATCTTCTTGGAAGATACTTTCGCATATGTGCAAATGTTTTAGTCATTGTTTTTAGTGTAACTAGGTTTTAACTCTTGTCCCATTTTAATTCTTTATTTGACTGTGTACTTGAATATTTAACATGTGTTTGAATAACTGCATTAGGTTCTAAATCTTAAATACCTACATTAGAATTTCTATGACTCAAACACCGATGGCTCGTTATCCATGGCTGAGTCGAAACCCATTTTGGAGTCCCTAGGCTATTCCTCTACATAGGAAGAAGTGTTGGATAATTAAGGAGATTTGGAATTTTATCTTGCAAATGTATGCTGTGTGTACTCATTAGGATCACCTCAATGAGGTGATTCGAAAGGGTGGGGACACAGCATAAATTTTTATTATAGAAAACCGAAAAAGTCCCCAAATTTTTGCCGTTATGCCTTTTGGCAGTAACCCTCAGAGGCTCAAACTGCTCTGTCTCGAACACATTTTCTTGTTCTGAAAGGTGTTCGAGCCATTGAAGTTCGACTGTATATTGAAAGTGACCCATAGCTCTCCAGATAAAGAGTAGTAGCAAGGATAATGAAGTGTTACGAGCCAAGCGTAGCAGAAAGAAAATGCTAACAAGCCTTTAAAAAAAAAAAAAATCAACAAAATTCATTGACAAAATCTTTGAACTTTAAACTGTCATAAACAAAAGAGTGCTTTACTCAGATTTTATCTCTCTTTAACTATCTATCCATAAAAGGTCAGTTTTCTGTATAATCTATACGTTTTTTGTGGCTATAACACGGTTGTTTAACTAACATGGTTTCTGCCATGGACCCCACTAATAATGTTATAAAGAGGTTGGGTGTACTCATTGAGGGGATACTAACAAGTTCCCGCAACATACATTTCTAACAAGAAGGAAAATATCCCTTAATTGTTCTTAGGCCCCCTCATCTGTAGCTATGTGTATAAAGGGAACAAAGTGGACTTAGAACCCCTTTTGAAAATGGAGTCGTCTTGGGAGCAAATTCTTCCCTTTAAAACTAGACCCCATAGATTGAAAGGCAAACAAATGTATTCTTGAATGTGTTACCTCCCCTGAGAATTATGTATTTCCCTTAGCAGGCATCAAGCTGTATTCCCCTGTTTCAGCTCTTTTTGCCAGGAAATTGTAAATAAGCATCATTAAAAGATATAAATTATTGCTTCAATAAGGGGGACTAGGGAATAATATTTCTTTTTTTTCTCAATAAAAACATGTAATGGGTACATGTAAAAATCTCAAAGCATGTTGTGGGTACATGTTAGAAAGCTCATTGAGGTGATTCTAACAGAACCCACAATGTATGTTTCTGATGTGGGTATTGGATAAAACCGCCTCATTGAGGTGATTCTAACTAGTACCTACAATATGTTTCTGATATGTTGGTACTGGATAGCCTTATAGAGGTGATTCTAACAGGTACCCACAATGTACGTTTCTGACAAGAAATAAAGAAAATGGCTTGAACACCTTTGGGACCACGAAAATTTGTTTGAGACCGGGGTAGTTTGAGCCACTGAGATTCATTCATAGTGCCAGGCCAGAGGCATAATACATAAAATAAAGGCATGATGTGTGTTCTCATTAGAATCACCTCATCGAGGCAGTTGTAATGCATA
Source organism: Lucinisca nassula (assembly GCA_963580285.1). NCBI lineage: Eukaryota > Metazoa > Mollusca > Bivalvia > Lucinida > Lucinidae > Lucinisca > Lucinisca nassula. The sequence goes on along the minus strand of OY757025.1, from coordinate 31,568,614 downwards.
CCTAAAGGCGATTCTAATGAGTACACACAACATACCTTTTAATAACATACCTTTTAATAATGAAATATCTTCCTAAATTATACCCATTTATGTCTACGCAAAAAATTTCCTAGGGATAAACGAGCCATCAGTAATCGAGCCAGCGAAGTTCCAATATACATTTTATTTCATTTTAATATTTCCTCTTTCTAGTCTGTTGCTTTTCATGTCACCTGTATGATCTCTATAACTTAATTTGTAGGGCTATCCACGCATCTGTAAAAAAGAAGCAAACTATATAGGGGCCATTTATGTTGTATGTGTTTCGAAAGTGGCAGCCTCTTATAATTCCAAGGGAACTTTGAGTCGCGTCATTTTGTGTTCATTTGTGTAGGGCACAAATTAATATTTTTAGTGTAAAAAAAATGTTTCTGTTTATCTTTATTTGTGTCTATACCAATGCCTGTTGTCCTCGTATTTTGTCAAACTTACACCACAACACATGTCCGTGAAATGCTCACCCTGTAAACTCACTTTATATAGAGAAAACTCAGGTTTATAGGGGGTCTTCATTATATTTCTTATTTCTGCTTCAAGACATAGGTTGTGGGTACTCGTTAGAACCACCTCAATGAGGCAGTTCTAATGAGCACCCACAAACTAATGATGATGATGATGATTTCGTGTTTAACGAACCCACAAACTATGTTTGGAGTTTAAGTAAGAAGATTATCCAAAATTTTCATCAGAACAAAAAAAAAAAAAATGACAAAATTTGCGAGTTGAAGAAAAGCACTAAGTTTATGAATGTGTTATCTTAATGAGAAGACTGCTAAATTGGATAAACAAGAGCTGGACTGTCAAGAAGGGTTACTCTTAGAGGGAATAATTTTCTTCTTTTTGAATAGCCTCCCTTTGAGATCAGACAAAACCACATTTACTTTTAGACCAGCAATTTCCTCTGCGGTTGCACCATTCCCATTAGGGTGAAGTGTATACAACAAAATTCCCAATTAAGACCAGCTAAAATTAAGACTAATTGTGCATTTAAGGGGAATGGGAATACCTGGCAGATTTTTCTGCCGTTTTTCAAAGGGACACAACTTTCGGGACTTCCTGTTCACTTTCCTGTAAGCCCTGTCCCAATGAAAAAGGGGTCTTCTCTTAAAGGAAAGAATTTGCTCCTCAGGAGCAAATTCTTTCCTTTAAGAGTTGACCCCTATTGACATGGGATACAAAAATACTTTTGCAGGAGTTGCCTCCCCTGAAGGTGTTCTTATTCCCCTTAAAAGCATATTTAGAATGTTTCAGTTATTCTTTCTTTGTATTTTCTGCACTTATTATCCTCTGTAAGAGACCACCTTTTGGACTGTTTAAACGTGGCCTTTCAGACCACATTTTATCAATTCCAAATATCTTGATACAGGAATTTTACTATTGGAATTTTACTGTATATTGAATCTTCAATCTTTTCTTTTTTATTTTAATGGCAGAACTTTTTAATTAGGGCCCAGCACTGAAAGTGTGGGTGCCCTATAGTAATCACTCTGTCCGTCCATCCGTCTGTCTGTTTGTCTGTCCATCCACAAATTTTTCCTACTCCTCTGATAGCGCTGCCGGGGCCCTAGTCAGTTTCACTGACAGCTCTAGTTGTTATTGACTTACAGTAATGATCCTGCCGGCCTCTATAGCTCAGTCGGATGCGCCTCTGACTGGTGACCAGGAGGATGCGGGTTCGATACCTGCCAAGGTCGGCAACATTCTTTCGTGGAGATTGATCATGAAATCTTTTCTACGGTTATTCTCTCCCTTCTGCTGATTCAAGAAGGACAGTTGTCAGTTTCCCTGTATGTGCACTGTACTGGTTAACCACTTATGTATAAGCCTACCCTGGAAAACTGTGGATAGATAAACTGACTGGCTCAAAAACAGCCTAAAATAGTGTTGACTGGGCCATTGAACTCCAATACAAACAAAGAAACAATTATTTTAGGTGAAAACAGATAGGGGAAAAGTTGTTAAGGTAAAACGGTCTTAAATGCAGTTTCTTTTGAGTACCATATATGATCCTGCAGGCCTAACAAACAGTGCAGACCCAGATCAGATTGCTAGAGCAGTCTGATCAGGTTCCAAGCTGTATGCCATTCAGTCTGCACCTTTTGGACTCCTTGCTGGATCATGAAACAAGTTGTTAAACTTTCAAGAGAACTACAGCAAGTTATCAAGGTGTCCAAATTTTTACGGTAACCACATTACGCAAACACGCCTATACAAATACATTGCCACCTTTATCGCCGAAAAAAAATGAGAATTTTATGATGAAAAATTGTGATATTTTTCTTATTTCCGCTCCAAATATAGATTGTGGGCACTCGTTAGAACCGCCTCATCGAGGCGGTTCTAACGAGTACCCACAATTTATATCTTAGAGCAAAAATAAGAAAAATAAGGTATACCCCCGAAAACCCCAGTTTTACTATATAAAAGTGGGGTTCGAGGGGGTCAAAATTATATAGGCGTGTTTTCGTGATGACTTTTATTTGAAGGCCATTATTTGGATATTTCATAAGAAATACATGCATTTAATAATAACGCAAGCCTCTGTTGAAGCCAAGCTTTGCCTTTCTTAAAAGTGTTTGCTTAATACAAATTTGCCTTGGTAACCAAACTGCATGGATGTTGGATTGACATGGTCCATCAGTTGCTTGTTTCGATTTATGCCTTGCTGAGGTTAATTTTAATTGTTTCATGCACTGTTTGTCTAGGTGTTGTATAAGTAGTGTTGTCTAAAAGAATATTCTATTGCACATCTTGATAACAAGTCCGTGTAATGAGCACCCCTCTGAACCCCACTTTATATAGAGAAAACTGGGTTTTTCAGGGGTATACATTATTTTTCTTATTTCTGCTCCAAGACATAGGTTATGTGTACGCGTTAGAACCACCTCAATGAGGCGGTTCTAACGATTACCCATAACCTATGTTTGGAGTATTTTCAAGAATATTAAAATTTATTATGAGAAAAATTACGGTTTTATACTATGAAAGAATGCACTATGTCAGTGTTAGAGAGATACATGTGTTGACTCAGTCTGGCTTAATGGAGTCTGTGGCTGGAAGTATTAAGAGAAGGATAGTACCAAAAATTTTATTGTAAGAGTTTCGCTTCCCTGTAGGTTTACCCATACCTCCATTAGGAAATCATGTCCATGTGGAATAATGGCAATGAACATGGTGTCAGAAATGACAAATATTAGGGCAAAAATGGTAAGGTCTTTCTTATTTGTGCTTTCAACATGGATTGCGGATGCTCAATGAGGTGGTTCTAACGAGTACCCATAATCTATGTTTTTGAGACAAAATAAGACAAATAATGTGTACCCCCATAAATCCCTACTTTCTGTACATCGAGTGGGGCTTAGGGAGGTCTTCATTTCATGGATTTGTTATGTGATGTTTAAATGTTTGTAAATTCTGTGGCCTATACTCAAACTTGTGATAATGTACAAATGAAAAATCAAAATTGTTGATTCCAATTTGATCTTCTCCTTAGCTGCTAATCATTACTAGCAGACAGCATTTTTATAAGTCTTGAAAGTCTTATTTACTATGAAATTTTAAAAAAATGATTACTGCATTTACTCTAAGTATTCGGACACCTTGAATCCTTAGTATACTTGTTATAAAATTTGAAAAAATAAATTTACTACCCATGTTGTGAATGCGGCGTCTCATCTGGGTCTACACTGTTTGCTCAGACCTCTCTGTCCGAATACATATGGTAAATACGCTAATCGGATTGTCATCCGCTCTAGGATTTTAAGCAGCAGTTAAAACGTTAAGACTGGGATTTTAAGAATGTAGTGTGTTGGAACATTACCAACAAGTTTGCATTAACAATCATCCATTTGTTCTGGGCAATCAGTGTAAGATAAGTATAACATTAAATGATAGCTTAACAGTTCCTTATCCCCAGATAAGAGGAGGTATCCATATATAATCTTTTCTATTCCTGCATGAAAACATATGTTGTGGGTACTCATTAGAAGTGCCTCAGGATAAAAATCGAAAAGTTTCACATGTTGATTAGGATGTCACATAGGACTTATCTGAGGACAGTTCTTGTTATTTATTTTTATAACACTGTTAACAATAACACACTGTCTGACATAACATTGTTTATAAATGGATCCAAGAAATATTGTACCCATGGAAAATGTTAAGGTTTTATATGAAACCGTGTTTTAACTAGTCATACATGTATAGACTTACAGACTTGTTTTTATTGCTTCACCAATGACGGTGGTTTGGTCTTGGTAATCTGATCATTTTATACCATATATAACCAGACATCATTCTTTCAGATGGCAATACTTTTTACCCTTGTCCTGCTGAATAAATTAATTTAGTCTCTGACTATCACCAAATCATATTACTTGCTATAATGTGTTCACAAACTGCATGGCTATCAGCAAATCATATTGCTTGCTATATGTTCACAAACTGCATGGCTATCAGCAAATCATATTGCTTGCTATATGTTCACAAACTACATGGCTATCAGCAGCTATCAGCAAATCCTATTACTTGCTGTAATGTGTTCACAAACTGCATGGCTATCAGCAAATCATATTACTTGCTATAATATGTTCACAAATTGCAAGGCTATCAGCAAATTATATTACTTGCTGTAATGTTTTCACAAATTGCATGGCTATCAGCAAATTATATTACTTGCTGTAATGTTTTCACAAATTGCAAGGCTATCAGCAAATTATATTACTTGCTGTAATGTTTTCACAAATTGCAAGGCTATCAGCAAATTATATTACTTGCTGTAATGTTTTCACAAATTGCATGGCTATCAGCAAATTATATTACTGGCTATAATATGTTTACAAACTGCATGGCTATCAGCAATTCATATTACTTGCTATAATATGTTCACAAATTGCATGGCTATCAGCAAATTATATTACTTGCTGTAATGTTTTCACAAATTGCAAGGCTATCAGCAAATTATATTACTTGCTGTAATGTTTTCACAAATTGCAAGGCTATCAGCAAATTATATTACTTGCTGTAATGTTTTCACAAATTGCATGGCTATCAGCAAATTATATTACTTGCTGTAATGTTTTCACAAACTGCATGGCTATCAGCAAATCATATTACTGGCTATAATATGTTCACAAACTGCCTGGCTATCAGCAAATCATATTACTGGTAATAATATGTTCACAAACTGCATGGCTATCAGCAAATCCTATTACTGGCTATAATATGTTCACAAACTGCCTGGCTATCAGCAAATCATATTACTGGTAATAATATGTTCACAAACTGCATGGCTATCAGCAAATCCTATTACTGGCCATAATATGTTCACAAACTGCCTGGCTATCAGCAAATCATATTACTGGTAATAATATGTTCACAAACTGCATGGCTATCAGCAAGTCATATTACTGACTATAATATGTTCACAAACTGCATGGCTATCAGCAAAACATATTACTGGCTATAATATGTTCACAAACTGCATGGCTATCAGCAAATCATATTACTGGTAATAATATGTTCACAAACTGCATGGCTATCAGCAAGTCATATTACTGACTATAATATGTTCACAAACTGCATGGCTATCAGCAAAACATATTACTGGCTATAATATGTTCACAAACTGCATGGCTATCAGCAAATCATATTACTGACTATAATATGTTCACAAACTGCCTGGCTATCAGCAAAACATATTACTGACTATAATATGTTCACAAACTGCATGGCTATCAGCAAAACATATTACTGGCTATAATATGTTCACAAACTGCATGGCTATCAGCAAATCATATTACTGGTAATAATATGTTCACAAACTGCATGGCTATCAGCAAGTCATATTACTGACTATAATATGTTCACAAACTGCCTGGCTATCAGCAAATCATATTACTGGCTATAATATGTTCACAAACTGCCTGGCTATCAGCAAATCATATTTCTTGCTATAATATGTTCACAAACTGCATGGCTATCAGCAAAACATATTACTGGCTATAATATGTTCACAAACTGCATGGCTATCAGCAAGTCATATTACTGACTATAATATGTTCACAAACTGCATGGCTATCAGCAAAACATATTACTGGCTATAATATGTTCACAAACTGCATGGCTATCAGCAAATCATATTACTGGTAATAATATGTTCACAAACTGCATGGCTATCAGCAAATCATATTACTGGTAATAATATGTTCACAAACTGCCTGGCTATCAGCAAATCCTATTACTGGCCATAATATGTTCACAAACTGCCTGGCTATCAGCAAATCATATTACTGGCCATAATATGTTCACAAACTGCATGGCTATCAGCAAATCATATTACTGGCTATAATATGTTCACAAACTGCATGGCTATCAGCAAATCCTATTACTGGCTATAATATGTTCACAAACTGCCTGGCTATCAGCAAATCCTATTACTGGCCATAATATGTTCACAAACTGCCTGGCTATCAGCAAATCATATTACTGGCTATAATATGTTCACAAACTGCATGGCTATCAGCAAATCATATTACTGACTATAATATGTTCACAAACTGCCTGGCTATCAGCAAATCATATTACTGGCTATAATATGTTCACAAACTGCCTGGCTATCAGCAAATCCTATTACTGGCCATAATATGTTCACAAACTGCATGGCTATCAGCAAAACATATTACTGGCTATAATATGTTCACAAACTGCATGGCTATCAGCAAATCATATTACTGGCTATAATATGTTCACAAACTGCATGGCTATCAGCAAAACATATTACTGGCTATAATATGTTCACAAACTGCATGGCTATCAGCAAGTCATATTACTGACTATAATATGTTCACAAACTGCATGGCTATCAGCAAAACATATTACTGGCTATAATATGTTCACAAACTGCATGGCTATCAGCAAATCATATTTCTTGCCATATGTTCACAAACTGCATGGCTATCAGCAAATAGTTCTTGCTATATGTTCACAAACTGCATGGCTGTCAGCAAATCATAGTGCTTGCTATATGTTCACAAACTACATGGCTATCAGCAAATCATATTGCTTGCTTTAATGTGTTCATTTCACAAGCTGCATGGTAAACAGTGTAGATCCTGATCAGATGGCTTCTTCAGAAGCCATCTGATCTGGATCTACACTGTTTGCATTGGGTTGTCGTGTTCAGCAGGGCAGATGTTTGTGATAATCAAGATGATGATCATAGGCTTAAGGGGAATGGATACACCTTCAGAGCAGGCAACTTTTTAAAAATGCTTCTGTATCCCTGGTCAGTGAGGGTCTACTCTTAACAGAATTTGTTCATCTGCGGCAAATTTTTTCCTTTAAAAGTAGGTCTTACATGCATGGAAGGGTTCAATTTATAGGAAAGTATACAAGAAATTTGTAAAAAAAAAAAAAAATGTCGGAAAATGTCCGATCAGGGTCTACACTGGCTGCCAAGCCCAACTCATGGTTCCAGTTCAGATTCTATAGATGATTCTCTTATGCACAGCTATTTTCTATAAATAACAGATTCCTGGTTTTCCGACATGCCTGTGGTGGTCACATGGACTTGAGCATTGAAAAGATTACTGCATTTTAGAACTTTGGATCAATTGATATACAATCCACCCAAAACTAAAATTTTATTTCACATGGAAAGAAAGAAACAATAATTTTCAAAATACACTGTTCCTTTGTAACATAACACAATCTGGAATTCGAAGCCGCTCATGCTGTTCAGATTAATGTTTTATGTTCACTTAAATTCTTTAACCTTTGATTTGTGACAAGGATTTTTCTATCTAGGTTCATTTGTTCAAAATTAACGATGTCGTTAGCTAATGTAAAAGCTGCTCGCAAAATTTGTCAGCAAAAATAACAAAATTTTAGATATTGTACTTGCTAGAACAGTTAACAATTTGCCCACTAACGAGCTCGTTAAGCTAAGGAGACTTTGAACAAATGGCCCCTGATGTTGGCTACATCCGTTCTTCCTTAGTTTAGAGTTCATTGTAATCTTGGTATAAGCTGTTGCATCTGGGCTCTGGAGTTACGAAAAAACTTTCCATGTTCAGCTCAGCTGAGCATAAAATTGTCCTGCTCTTAAATGATAAAATATCACAGATTAGCATTTGTTGTCACATCCATTTTAAACATGGGCCAATATAAAAGTTCAGTTCTATGTTTGTTTTCAATCAATTTGTGTTGCATCAACCCAATGGTCAGGTCCATTTCTCAAAAACTGCAATCACAGGTGCAACATAGGCTTTGGCAGAATTCTTGTTTCTAGCTGAACTCAATTTTTGCTGGCATTTTAATATTTATGAGCTTTTGTTTTAAATTTGGTTTTGGTGTTAAGGCCCTTTCAAGATTATTGTTTCACTTATTTCGAGCAGATCATTAATCAGAATTTGCCAAAAACCGGAGTACCTGGAGAAAAAAAAACACCTGACCTATTGGTTTGTTTTGTTTGTTTGATTTGAGGTTTAACGTCCCCATCAACCCTGTATAGGTCATTTTGGAGACATTGCTTCCAATTTTGTGGGACTTTACCAGACATTGAGATGAAATAACATCTCAAGCCCTGTCGCCCAATGAAACCAATAGAGTTTACATGCATGAATGGACCGACTCGCACCGCTTTGCCTGGGCAGGCTTAGATTCTTTAAGCGGTTTACCAGTACTCCTGTGCGGGTCGGTTTCAACTCTGCGTTGACGCATCATGCAGCCCATCTATTTCTTCCAGCCCCGATGGGCAGGGGCCGGACCTTCCATTGGCGTCTCGCATGTGACCCAAAAGACACAAGAGTCAGTGCTCTTACCCACTAGGCCATGGAAGCCGTTTAAACGTTATCTTGCTGAATATTCATTTAAGCCACACCCATTTCTGTCTATCTGCCAATCAAATTACTTCATGTGATTTATTACTACAAATTAATAAACTGAATGTCAAACAGTGTAGATCCTGATCAGATGGCTTCTTCAGAATCCATCTGATCTGGATCTACACTGTTTGCAAAGATAGGGGTAGTCGTGAATAGCAAGATAAGGGTTAATATTTATGAGCTGAGTATGGAAAAAGGTTTTATTATCTCTGGGCCTGTTTTAGTTAGTGCTGCCATATTGTTTTCCTACTTCGTTGAGTATATGATTGTATATGTTTGTTTTATACATTTTTGATATGTTTATTGTGTTAGGTTGGTAAAGAAACATTTTCATAAATTGTGAATGGTTCAGATCCCTGTATTATGTCACCTTCCAAATCAATCATATAGTAATAAAACATTACAAACATCTTATGTCAGTCATTTGTTTTACTAATGTACAGGCAACCCTCTTTATACCGACATTTGATATGACAACAAAACTTGTTATAACGGCAATTTCAATGGAACGAATCCTTATAGTATATCAACGACCTTTGAGAGTTCAACGTTCAAGCTTGACAAGTCTATTCCATGTTTTAGGGGAAGCAGCTTTCGGATTTCTTTTTTCACAGGATTTTAAAATTATAAAGAAGTTTTTTGATAATGCCATTATGTAGAAGTCGAGGCCAAGTGGTAAATATGATGCAGTACGATCCTAAAACTATATCGCCAAATATAAAATCCCAACTGTAGCCGATTTACCTAAAATGCGAACTAGTCCAAAATTGAAAGTGCAGTCACGTCTCACTGCGTTTTGAACGACTATAGCACAAGTTGATTTTGTTTGTTTGATTTGAGGTTTAACGTCCCTGTCAACACTGTAAAGGTCATTTTGGAGACGTTGCTTCCAATTTTGTTGGACTTTTACTCGCCATTCAGATGAAATGACAATTCAAGCCCTGCCAACCAATGAAACCCATAGCTTTTACAAGCATGGACGGTCCGACACTCGCACCGCTTTGCCTGTGCAGGCTTAGATCCTCTTAAGTGGTTTACCAGTATGTGTGTGGGTCGGTTTCAGCTCTGCCTGGAAGCATCATGCAGCCCATTTATTTCTTCAAGCCCTGGGCGGGGTCCGCCGACATTCAATATAACGACAAAACTTGTTATAACAACAATTCCAATACGAATCCTTAGCTCAAGCTGAAATGGAGATATTAAAGAATATTTTAATTATTTAATACTCAAAGAAACGGATGCTGTGGATAATTGTTAGAATCGCCTCACCGAGGCGATTCTAACAAATATCCACAACATTAGTTCCTTGGAGTAATTAAGCCTAAAAGTCCTCTATTACCTATTAAATTACTCCATATTAGGATTCTTTAAAGCGACAAATTTGCTATATCGGCAAATTGTTAGGGAAAAAATAGTCGTTATAGCAAGGGTCCTCTGTATTCAGGAGATATGTCAAGCAAACCTATAGGCCAGTTCAAAATTAACGATATTGTTGGTTAAGGTATCTTTAAAACTTTCAACACTGATACCATAAATATACCACAATTTTTGCAGAAAAAAATAAGCTGCTCACATTTTTTTTTCAGCAAAAATACCATTGTATTAGATATTACATTTGCTGGAACAGTTACATTTTGACGACTAATGAGCATGTTAAATTAACGAAGATTTGAAAACCTTGGCACAAGTCGCAAAGCCTGAAGATTTAAGTCAGCCTACATACCAACTCAGTCCAGGCCCTACGCATTGAGGCTTGGAGAAATAGATTGGGCTGCATGATGCTCCAATGCAGAGCTGAAACTGACTGCACTTGAGTACTAGTGGAAGGCTTTAAAAATAGGAGGTCTAAACCTGCCCAGGCACTAGAGCTGTCAGTGAAACTGACTAGGGCCCCGGCAGCGCTATCAGAGGAGTAAAAATTTGTGGACGGACACACAGACAGACAGACAGAGGGACAGAGTGATTACTATAGGGCACCCACACTTTCAGTGCGGGGCCCTAAAAATTCTGGGAGTCGGACCATCCATGCATATAATACCTACTGGTTTCATTGGGTGGCAGGGCTTGTGATATAGAAGTCTCAGTTGAGTAGTGGTTAAGCTACTCGCCTTAAAAATCAAGGTTCCTAGGTTCGATTCTGGGCTTCTCAAGATTTTCGGATGGGTCTTTAAACCAATGTCCCGTCTCCAAATGACCTTAGATGTTGGTGGGACGTAAAACAAACACAAACAGGGCTGGAGATAACATTTCATCTCAATGTTGGGTAAAAGTCCCACAAAATGGGAAGCAATGTCTCCAAAATGCCCTAAATAGTCTTGATGGGAGCATTAAACCTCAATTTAAACAAAAATGCAAACTTCCCTGCATTGAGTCAGTAATTATAGGTTATTGACTTTATATTGTCAAATATTCGTCACAAGTTCATATGACCAAGGAGGCATGAGCTTGCGAGTGCTTCTGAGCCATATGAACAAGCCATATGAATAACCTTTTTATTACATACCCAAAACTTGGACTGTCTGCCAGAATTCAGGAGAAATCTGAACATAAAATCAGATTATACATCTTTAAGTGGTTTGAAATGGAAAATAATGCAGGCCGTTAAGTGTCTTCCTACACAATGAAAAACCACGCCCAATGGCGCCGAAGTGAAGATGATATTACTGTTGGTGGATGTGACATTATTATAAACATTGACGTTTCCCAACGCAGGACACCATTTTTTTTTCCTTAGTGCCCGTTTTATTTCTTTCAAAATACTGATTTCCCAAAAGGAATTACTGAATATCTAAACAGATAGCAGGTAGGTCATATTTGCTAGCATAAATGCGCTGTATGCACTTTGTCACAGCCTATATTTGTTTTGTTTTATGTTCTATCAGTCGATACGCACAAGATGGCTGGCTATTTTTAGTATCAAAATGGACAAATCTGAAAGTAGTTCTATTGTGAACGAGACTGCTTATCTATGGGCAATATGTTCTTGATTACGGGCAATATGGAGAAATATTGACTGGTAACGTCAGTACAAAGTAAATGGGACATTTCTTGTTATATAATAAGCATCTATATATATAGTACGTCTTCAATGGTACCAACACCAATGGCTCGTTTACTATGGTTAACCCTTAAGCCGACGAAAAAATACATCTGAAAATGTAGGATACCAAGGGGAGATAAACTCGGTTTCTCTACTCAATCTAAATTCACAGGAAATGAGGGACGCGGTCTTCAAATTCTTTGAGAAAACAAACTACCTGGACAAAATATAGGGGAACACTTAGGGCGCAGACTAAATTTAAATCGCATTGTACCGTAAAACACACCCCGTACGAGAATACATACTTTAAACCAAAATCTCTAGAGACCCGAGTTCAGAACAGTAAAAATAAATATTCTAACCGCACCTTAGACGCTACCAACCAAAAAGGGCCGTAGTGATCAAAGGGCGGCCGTCTCACAGCGAAAAGGGGAACAAAGTCAACGATAGGCGCTGTGGTTGCGGCCTCGGCTTTGCACTTAGGAGTGCCTATCAGTGACAGCGATCTCTGGGTCACTGTGAGAAGACCATAGCAGAACGGAGCATGGACCCACCACAAGGAAAATCCATAGCCCCGACCCACCCTCCAAAGGGGTTGTGGCAAGCAAGAAGTTAAGACAAGGTGTAGCGTTGTGGTTGCGGTCCACTGGCTTTGCACTTATGAACGCTGCACCAAAGCCCTAGCTGATCGGGAGCCACACAGCCTGAAAGAGGACCACACGAAAGCAAGCCGGGACTGGGCATGGACCCACCACAAGGAAAACCCATCGCCCAGCCCCTCCTGAGGGGGTGAGGCAACCGGGAAGTCAGAACGAGACGTAGCGCTGTGGTTGCGGTCCTTGGACTTTGCACTTAGGAGCGTTGCGTCAAAATCCTGGCTGATCGAGAGCCACACAACCCAAAGGAGAACGGCACAACAGCACACTAGCAAACAAAGCCTCTCCTTCAGGAACGCATATAGAAAAGTGGGGCAGAAATAAGAAACAAGAGGCCTTATCACATCTTTTTCTTTTTTCGCAACTTTCGCTTTCGAATAAAGGATGTACATTATAAGGTTACCCAAACGGAATGACCTTGGGGCCCTCAAAAGGGCCTTTTGCATACCACCACGACTGAAAAACCGCATCTCGCCTGGTATATCATACAGCCCTCCGTACTGCCCTTGTCGCATAACATAAAATTCACCCAAACCAGCAAATTGCGCCATGACCGTAATAAAGACAGACGGTCAAGATGGCCACATAGCAATACAGACAAGGGCAATTAACTAACTAGGGCATGACTTAGCGCGACCTGAAGGAAGGCTTTTAACACACACAACCACCCATGCGAAACTAAAACAACATACAACCACACTAGATAGGTAGATATAGCGATAGTTGTAGGATAGGAATACAGTAGAGAGGATAGTATAGAAAAGAGAGATCAAAAACCTGGAGTTAGAAGAAGAAGAGTTTTCTCCAAAAAAGCGATTTCAAACAATTTTATTTGTGTAAATATGAAACATTAAAAACAAGATCGCATAGGAGCGCTCGACTGCGCAAGTGCGCAGGCGGACGCTTGTATGCGACCTACATGATTATATAACAATTTGCACTAACCACTTTGACTAAAGAGATTGGCAAACGTTGTCTCGGGACCCCAAACGGCTAGGCAAGAATACATTTTTTTTTTTCTACTATGGTGCCTTCCTACACGTAGGATGCGATAATGATATGCAAACATGGCGACACAAAATGACCCTCCTACGGTCCCACAGAATACGGCATCCTGCGTCGCGGAGGGCATCACTTTTTCTTAACTTCAAACGAAAAAGCATAAAAGGGGATTGACCTACTTTCCATATCCTCCCCGATAGAGGTCACCCACTAACTAAAATAAATACGAATTTGGGCCCGAGACGGCGGAAGCCAACACACCATGCTACTATGTTATATGTTGTATGTACAGAATAAACAACAAAAAACACACACACAAATATAATCTTCAAGCTTAACCTTGCAGGTGCAAAAATTGTCCTTCCCAGCAATTAAGGGCGGATGGGCCTGTCCCAAAAAGGATAACACCACAAATGAGATCGGCAAACGTTGTCTCGGGCCTCCAAATGGCTAGGCAGGAATACACTTTCCTCCTATGGTGCCTTCCTTCACGTAGGATGCGTTAATGATATGCAAACATGGCGACTGACCCACTTATGGTCCCGTAGAGTGCGGCATCCTACGTCCTGGAAGGCATCACTTTTTCTTAACTCAAAACGGCAAATACATAAAAAGGGATTGACCTACGTTGCACATCCTCCGCGATAGAAGTCACTCACTAACAAAATAAATACGAATTCAAACCCGAGACGGCGTAGGCCGGCACTTCATGTTATTATGTTACATGTTGTATGTACAGAAAAAAACAAAAACAAAAAAAAAAACACAAGATATAAACCACTAGCTTAATCTTGCAGGTACAAAAACTGTCCTCCCCAGCACCTGTGAGCGGGTGGGCTTGCCCTAAAACGGACAACACCACCTTTAAGGCAAAAGAAAAACAAACAAAACAGGTCCGTGGCAGGGTAAGCACATCTGCCCGCATATATACTTAAAAAATAGACCACTCAACAAGCTGGGGAAACAGACCAAACAATGTAAAAATGTACATACGTTACAAATATACAAAAATCAAATAAAAAAAAAAAAAAATACCCATATCAAAATTGACCCTTTCCTGCTCTGACACGGTTCGGCATATTGACAAGCAAAAAAATTATAACGTCGAGTAGAAGACAAAATGGACCGACTGCAGCGGACTTACGATAGACACGGACGGACGGGGCTGGAGCCGAGCGATGGTCTCCCCATTCACCGGCAACGTGGAATGGGGATAGCACCGAACGGCTATGGTGTAGTGCCAGAATGGATTAGTTCCCTGGGACCCCACCAGCTGACGACCCGCGACACGGGGAAACTGGAAACAACAACAACATCTGAAAATGTTTGCTTATGCTGTCTGCTAAATTTTTTTGCAAACTTTTTAAAAATACAGTGTACTTTTGCATACAGGCAAACAGTGTGGGGCTAGATCAGACTGCTCTGGGTGGAGCAGTCTGATCTGGGTCCACACAGTTTGCAAAAAATTACTTTTACGGTTACAGGCAGACGGCAAAGCAAACAACTATTGAGTCCCTAGGGAATTCTTCCCATCTCAACTTGAATGGTTCAAACACCTTTGAGACCATGAAAATTTGTTCAAGACGGGTAGTTTGAGATGGGTAGTTTGAGCCACCGAGGGTTGATCTTAGAGCCAGGTCAAGCTGCAGAATATGGAAATCTTTTAAATTTTCTTCAATATGTATGTTGTGTGTACTCATTAGAATACATTTACAAGATCAAATTGCACCAGTTTGCCTTCAAAATACAGTCCAACCTGTATTAAGCAAGCACCTATGCTATATTCAAAAAGTGCTTGCTTAACACAGGTGCTTGCTCAACACAGGTGAATTTTAATGTGTTTTCCTTTTTCGGGAACTGAATGCCTGCTTGCTTAAGACAGGTTGCTTGCTTAATAGAGGTGACCACTATGACAGGTTTGACTGTAAATGAATTTTGTGTGTACTCATTAGAATCACCTCGAAGTCAAGGCGATTCTAATGAGTACACACAGCATACATTTTTAAGATCAAATAAGACAATTATCCCAAATATATTTATATCTGCAGTTATGGAATTGTTTCCTACAGACTGAAGAACGAATTGTAAAGAGCCATGGTTAGGGAACCACCAGTGTTTGAGGGATCGTAGTTTCACTGTACAGTAAAATTCCTATACTACGACCACTTTAGGGACTGTTCAAAAGTGGTCTTTAAGACCACTTTTGAACAGTCCTAAACTAAAAGGTGGTCTCTAGTTAGGAGTCACCAGGTGTAGAAAACACGCAGAATAACTGAAACCTTTTCAATAAGTTTTTAAAATCCGATTTAGCCTTAATTTTAGTTGGTCTGAATAGTGGAATTTTACTGTACATTAATTAAGGATAATTCAGGGAAGTGATTTTTCCTATCTCAACTTCAAAAGGTGAGCTGTGTGGACTCATTAGTTTTGTTTGAATTTGTGTGAATTGGGGTTTAACGTTCCCGTCAACACTATTTAGTTCATTTTGGAGACGATGCTTCCAATTTTGTGGGACTTTTACCCGACATTGAGGTGAAATGACATCTCAAGCCCTGCTGCCCAATGAAACCAGAAGGCTTATGTGCATTGGATGATCCGACTCACACCGCTTTGCCTGGGCAGGCTTAGTCCTTCTAAGTGGTTTACCAGTACTTGTGTGTGTGGTCAGATTCAGCTCTGCGTGGAAGCACCATGCAGCCAAATCTCTTTCTCCAAGCCCTGATGGGCGGGGACGAATGGACTCATTAGAATCAGACTCGTTAGAATCACCTCAATGAGGTAAATTTATATGTGCACACAACCTACCTTTACATTATTGATGCCAGCCCCCGCCCATAGGGGCTTGAAGAAATATATGGGCTGCATGATGCTTCCACGCAGAGCTGAATCCGGCCCGCACACTAGTACTGGTAAACCGCTTAAGAGGATCTAAGCCTGCCCAGGAACCGCGGTGCGAGGTGGACCGTCCATGCTAATAAACCCTATTGGTTTCATTGGGCAACAGGGCTTGAGATGTCATTTCATCTCAAAGCAACGTCTCCAAAATGACCTTTACAGTGTTGACGGGGAAGTTAAACCTCAAATCAACCAACCAACCAACATTATTGATGTAAATATGAGAAAACCTATTTATGCCATTGCAAACAAGAAAGGTGCAGATGAGCCTGAGCAACTGTACAGTCCAAATCACCTTGGTGTTTACTACTTGGCTTGCACACCAGATAAGGAAATCCCTAGTTTTAGCTTGGAATAGAAGTTCTGTTCTAATCCTGGGGTTCTTACCCAAAATAAAATATTCTCGCGTGTTTGATAAATGCACTGGTTGAATACAACCTCATATGCGCCATCCTTAAGGTTGACATCACAGCACATTACGTGATGTCACTAAACATCACTGTATTGTCATCAAAATATGGCGGACGTTGGCTACCAAAGTGACTGCAGTATGGACAGAAAAATCCGTCCCTTGGGATCACTGTCCGGCATCAGACGGCAAGCCTCGTGATGCCAGACAGTGACTCTCAGAACAGATTTTTCCATCCATCCCTTACACCCATATAGGATTCTTTTTCTTGCATACCTTCCATTTCTTAGTGCAGATTTTTAATGCTGCAGTCACTTCGGTTACCGACTTGCGTCTTATTGTGTTGACACTACAGGAATGTTTAGTGACATCACGTAACGTCAAACTTAACGATGGCACATACTAAGTCGTATTCAACCAGTGTATTTATCGAACACACGATTATATTCGATTTTGGGTCGGAACACCAGGGTGAGAACATAAATTTCTATCCCAGGGTAAAATCACGGATTTCCTTGTCTGGTGTGCAAGAATCTTATATTCTTGTTTCTATATGTAAAATTTCAGGACCCTTGCTGGATGCTGGAATGTGGCTGTGTAGGCGAGTTAATGTCTTTCCTGGTCAAAAACCCTGATGCCGCCCCCACCCATCGGGGCTTGGAGAAATAGATTGGGCTGCATGGTGCTTCCACGCAGAGCTGAAACCAACCTAACTTAGAGTACTGGTAAATCACTTTGGTCTTAGCCTGCCCAGGAGAAGTGGTGTGAATCGGACTGCTCCTTAAACCCCAGCCGTTCTTTTTGGCGGCAGGACTTGAGATGTCATAATATCAATGTCGGGTAGAAGTCCCACAAAATCAGAAGCAATGTCTCAAAAATCACCTAAATAGTGTTGATGGGGACGTAAAACCTCAACACGCACAAAAAACAAACCCTGATGACAGACTTTATATGATGTGACAAATAGAATAATTCAACAAAAACTGGAATAAATATAAAACAATATTAACCCTATGTATTTGGACACCTCAACTTCTTACCTTACTTGTTCTAAAATCATCATGATAATAATAATAATAATAATTGACCTTATTTATAGAGGGCAACACATTTAGTACTAGTACAAATCTTCCATGTGGCCCTCTTTTCCTGGGTAGGAACCAGTACTAAGCAATGTGGATAAAGTCTCTTGCTCAAGAAAACAACACTTGGCACTTTCGAGTATTGAACCGGCTACCTCTCGATCTCAAATCTGATGCTTTACCACTGCACCACAGCGCTAGACAGCTGGAGGTAAACTGTTTGGGTCCAAATTGTTTGCATAGGCCTGTCTGTCCAAAAACATATGGTTAATAGGGTAACAACTGTTTCAATGCTACACCAGTGCCTTGCATCAGCTGAACCCCATCATCCTATCAAGAAAGTCTGCAAATAGTTCTGGTTTTCCTCGAGTGAATGGTTTTAACAAGGAGAAATTGGCTGTGTCCAAGGTTTCAAGTAAAGTACTGAAAAAGAGAGAAAAAAAAAAAAAAAAAAAAAAAGAAAGAAAAAATGACAATCTGGTATGACATTTTTATCCTTATCCTGCTGTTCACAACAACCACTACCTTTGCAAACAGTGTAGATCGAACACTGTTTGCCATTCAGTTTGTGAATTGAAATAAATAATCAAGTAATCTGATTGGATGATAGCTGGTAGATGCCTCTGTGGTGTAGTGGTTACGCTACTCTAATTGTAAACCAGGGATCGCAGGATCGATCCCCGGCATCCTCGGCTTCTTCAGACTTTCTGATGAGTCTTTAAACCGAAGTCCCATCTCTGTATGACCTTAGCTGTTGGTGAGATGTAAAACTCAAACACTCACTCACTGTTTACCATGCACTTTGCAAAATGAATGAATATAACATATCAAGTTATCTGATTGGCTGATAGCTGGTAATGGGTGAGGCTTAATTAATATATTCAGCAGGATAAGGGTTACGTCACCCACATATAGCAAAACGTCAATGGCTCAAAACATATGGCTCCTTTGCCATGACAAAATTATTTTGTTTGATTTGAAGTTTAACGTCCCTGTCAACACTATTTAGGTCATTTTGGAGATGTTGCTTCCAGTTTTTGACTCCAGCACTTTGGGGCAGAGGTTTTCACAAAGGATCAAATACAAGCTTGCATTCTATTGATCATATAGGTTAGATTTATTTCAATGTAAGAAAAGGATATTTACATGTATAATGAAACAAAATAATACCCGGTACATGCTTTGCTCTTGTATCTGCGAGCACAAAATATAGCTGCCAAATTTTCATGGTCATCCCTCTTAAAAAATGGCCCTCACAGCGGCACTACACGAGGGTCGCGCACATTGTAATGTATGAGTGGGGGGAGGGTCTTCATGGGGGCAAATATGGAAAAAATTAGCCAGATGGAACAAAGTCCATTGAAGGCACACCATTACGAATACACGCCTATACAAATGCACTGTAAACCTAACCGACAAAAAAAAACAAAAATTTTACGTTGAAAAATTGTGATAGTTTTCTTATATCTGCTCAAAATATAGATTGTAGGTACTCATTAGAACCGCCTCATCAAGGCGGTTCTAATGAGTACCCACTATCTATATTTTAGATCAGAAATAAGAAAAATAAGGTTTACTCCTGTAGACCCCAGTTTTACTATATAAAAGTGGGGTTCAAGGGGGTCAAAATTATATAGGCGTGTTTTCGTGATGCATAATTGCTTTATTACAGCCGACAAGTTCTTGAAATGTGATTTGCCTAGCTGTGATAAGCATGGCAATCATTTGGAGGTGTCCCATTTGTGTCACAATGGTGTTTGTATCAAATCAGGCCACCTCGTACTTGAAAGTCTTGAAATCAAAATGGAATGACTGGCATGCACAAGCAGGGACATTGCTGCCGAGACCATGAGCCACATGGCATCATGTAAAGAAGGTTTCCTCTAGGGTTAAGATATTAACCCATTTTGTACCGGAAATCCAAAAACCGGTAGTTGGCAAACAGTGCAGGCCCAGATCATATGCCGCAGAACGCGGCGTCTGATCATGGCCTACACTGTTGTCCAAAATTTTCAGCCAATTATCAAATAGTTTTTGAAGAAAACACAACCTGACAAACCTAAATTTTGAGATGGACTCTTGCTGTATATAAGCAGGAAGATTCCATTTGGTACAAAAAGGGTTAATTTTGTTTTCTTTTCAAGCTTTTTGGCTTATCCAAGTTCGTGTAAGTGTGATCGCATCTGAATTTTCCAGCCACACATGCAGTAGCATGTTTTTCTGATACTTAACGTCTTCTTGTTGGTTTCCATACAATGCATAAAGAGCATGACATTTTACGTTTTTTTGTTGCTTTTATGACTTTTTTTTATTTATATAAGAAATTGGAGAGCCGACAAGTTCACAGAGCTTAAATAAGGATTCACCTGGACCTTGATTAAAACTGTGTGCTGCTCTATGACAGCGACTTGTAAAGTTCCGTGTAAAGGTATTATTTTTAGGCAGAATCTTCTCATGCTCCTATCTGAGGTCTCACAAATCTGTGTATTTGAGTCTAATTTAGTTTTTTCAAGCATGCCTTGACCTAGGCGATACGCTACACATTTGCGTATCAGACTACGGCTTTCATCATATGGCTGAATAAGAAAATCTGAATGTGACTGGTGCCTAGACACACAAAGGAGTAGAGATTGCATAGTTGCATAGGCTGCCATGGTAACAATCTATAACAGCATCACATGTATATGTCAGAGCTGACTTCAGTTTGGCTGGTTCACAGGAAAATGTTTCAAAAGCTTGCACAAATTCTGCCTGACACCAATCAGCAAGGTCAACTGAAATTTTCAGCTTTTCACACTTTGTGCTACCTGGCATGTGGTTTAATAGTCAGCTGTGTCATATTTCTTTTACACATTTTCTGTGATAATTTGAGACATGTTGAGTATCAAGTGTTTTGGCTTAGTCAGTAATACCATCATCGTACAGATGCATGGCTCTCCTGTATGCAGATGAGTCTGGATCTGTTGTTAAGTACTCGACTTCAAGTCCATTATCTGCAAGGTCCTGTCTTGTCCCCTCTTCTTCATTGCAAATATTCATGCCCATGTCTGTACTGGCAAAGCATACACCTTCGTGTTCACATTTAATGCCGGTGTAACAGTTTATCTTTACCCCCTGGGTAGCTTTACCCCCGGGGGTAAAGATATCCCGGGATATCTTTACCCCCACCCTGGATATCTTCACCCGCGGGGGTAAAGATATCCCGGCTGGGATATCTTTACCCCCACCCC
Organism: Lucinisca nassula; assembly: GCA_963580285.1. Taxonomy (NCBI): domain Eukaryota; kingdom Metazoa; phylum Mollusca; class Bivalvia; order Lucinida; family Lucinidae; genus Lucinisca; species Lucinisca nassula. The sequence continues at coordinate 31,547,376 of OY757025.1, read as the reverse complement.
AACTTTTGGGTATAAACTATTTTCTTAATGCCCAATTTCTTCTTATATGTAAGAGAAGCAAGATAGTGGACTCAATGTTTCACTTTAACATTTTTTCGTTTCAATCATGACTCGGACTAATAGGACTACCCTTAGTATAAAATATGACCATATTATGGAGGCAAATGATTATTTAATACCTTCTTTTTTGTATATTTTCTTATTCAAAATGTTGCTTATGACAATCTTTCATAATCTTGCATAATCCCCGTCAGTCGTGAAATGGGTGGTGGTGGTGAGTGGAAAGGTGGGGGTAAAGATATCCCGGCCGGGATATCTTTACCCCCGGGGGTAAAGCTAAACTGGCCAGGATATCTTTACCCCCACCCCAACTTTTGGGTATAAACTATTTTCTAAATGCCCAATTTCTTCTTATATGTAAGAGAAGCAAGATAGTGGACTCCATGTTTCACTTTAACATTTTTCGTTTCAGTTGTGACTCGGACTTATAGAACTACCCTTAGAAAGAAATATGACCACATTATAGAGGCAAATTATTATTTAATAACTTCTCTTTGTATATTTTCTTATTCAAAATGTCCCTTATGACAATCTTTCATAATCTTGCATTATCCCCGTCAGTTGTGAAATGGGTGGTGGTGGTGAGTGGAAAGGCGGGGGTAAAGATATCCCGGCCGGGATATCTTTACCCCCGGGGGTAAAGCTAAACTGGCCAGGATATCTTTACCCCCACCCCAACTTTTGGGTATAAACTATTTTCTTAATGCCCAATTTCTTCTTATATGTAAGAGAAGCAAGATAGTGGACTCGATGTTTCACTTGAACATTTTTTGTTTCAATCATGACTCAGACTAATAGAACTACCCTTGGTAAGAAATACGACCATATTATAGAGGCAAATGATTATTTAATAACTTCTTTTTGTATAGTTTCTTATTCAAAATGCCCTTATGACAATCTTTTATAAACTTGCATTATCCCTGTCAGTTGTGAAATGGGTTGTGGTGGTGAGTGGAAAGGCGGGGGTAAAGCTGAACTGGCCAGGATATCTTTACCCCCACCCCAACTTTTGAGTATAAACTATTTTCTTAATGCCCAATTTCTTTTTATATGTAAGAGAAGCAAGAAAATGGACTCCATGGTTCACTTGAACATTTTTCGTTTCAATCATGACTCGGACAAATAGACCACCCTTAGTAAGAAATATGACCATCTTATAGAGGCAAATGATTATTTAATAACTTCTTTTTGTATAGTTTCTTATTCAAAATGTTGCTTATGACAATCTTTCATAATCTTTAATTATCCCTGTCAGTTGTGAAATGGGTGGTGGGGGTGAGTGGAAAGGCGGGGGTAAAGATATCCTGGCTGGGATATCTTTACCCCCGGGGGTAAAGCTAAACTGGCCAGGATATCTTTACCCCCACCCCAACTTTTGGGTATAAACTATTTTCTAAATGCCCAATTTCTTCTTATATGTAAAAGAAGCAAGATAGTGGACTCGATGTTTCACTTTAACATTTTTCGTTTCAAACATGACTCAGACTATTAGAACTACCCGTAGTAAGAAATATGACCATATTATAGAGGCGAATGATTTTTTAAGAACTTCTTTTTGTATATTTTTTTATTCAAAATGTCCCTTATGACAATCTTTCATAATCTTGCATTATCCCTGTCAGTTGTGCAATGGGTGGTGGGGGTGAGTGGAAAGGCGGGGGTAAAGATATCCCGGCCGGGATATCTTTACCCCCGGGGGTAAAGCTAAACTGGCCAGGATATCTTTACCCCCACCCCAACTTTTGGGTATAAACTATTTTCTAAATGCCCAATTTCTTCTTATATGTAAAAGAAGCAAGATAGTGGACTCGATGTTTCACTTTAACATTTTTCGTTTCAAACATGACTCAGACTATTAGAACTACCCTTAGTAAGAAATATGACCATATTATAGAGGCGAATGATTTTTTAAGAACTTCTTTTTGTATATTTTCTTATTCAAGATGTCCCTTATGACAATCTTTCATAATCTTGCATTATCCCTGTCAGTCCTGAAATGGGTGGTGGTGGTGAGTGGAAAGGCGGGGGTAAAGATATCCCGGCCATTTTAGCTTTACCACCGGGGGTAAAGATATCCTGGCCAGTTTAGCTTTACCCCCACCCCAACTTTTGGGTATAAACTATTTTCTAAATGCCAAATTTCTTCTTATATGTAAGAGAAGCCAGATAGTGGACTCAATGTTTCACTTTAACATTTTTCATTTCAATTGAGACTCGGACAAATAGAACTACCCTTAGTAAGAAATATGATCATATTATAGACGCAAATGATTATTTAATAACTTCTTTTTGTATATTCTTCTAAATTATATTTCTGGAGTGAAAATAACAAATAGTCTATGAATTAAAAATCACTTTTAAGAAATTGTATAGTTTCTTATTCAAAATGTCCCTTATGACAATCTTTCATAATCTTGCATTATCCCTGTCAGTTGTGAAATGGGTGGTGGTGAGTGGAAAGGCGGGGGTAAAGATATCCTGGCTGTGATATCTTTACCCCCGGGGGTAAAGCTAAACTGGCCAGGATATCTGTACCCCCACCCCAACTTTTGGGTATTTTTTTTTTTTTTTTTTTTGGTTTGGGTTTTACGGCCCTTTCAAGATAATTTCACTCATATCGACCCGATCGTTAATCAGAGGTGGGCGAAAACCGGAGTACCCGGAGAAAAACCACCTGACCTTCCGTTGCAGAACTTGGCGTCTCACACGTGGCCCGAGCGAGGCTCGAACCTACGGCGGCGAGAGACCTAATGAGTAAGAGTCAGCGCTCTTATCCACTAGGCCACGGAGGCCCGTTAAACTTTTGGGTATAAACTAATTCTTAATGCCCAATTTCTTCTTATATGTAAGTGAAGCAAAAAAAAAACAAAACAAGCATAATTAAACCGTACAGCTTGCAAGAATATTTTTTTCACATCTTATACCATTGCTCATGGGTGGGGGTGAAGATTTCCTGGCTGGGATAGGGTGACCCCCCCCCCCTCCCACCACCCCAAAAAAATCAAGACTATGGAAAACCCAGACAAGCACACTTCTCAACAATGGAAGGTACTACTGATGTCCAATGGTCTATGGTTGACATAACATTACCACAAGCTAGCTTGCATGAATCAGGATTTCACACCTCTACCATTGCTCATGGGTGGGGGTAAAGAAATCCCAGCTGGGATACCTTCACCCGGGGGGCAAAATATCCTGGCTGGGGTAGCTTGACCCCCACCCTTCCAGCATTTTGAAAAACACAAACAAGTTCACTTATACTATATAGTGTGCATTAATCAGTTTTTCACAAATTGTACCATTGCGCATAGGTGGGGGTGAAGATAGTGTGACCCCACCCCACCCCAAATCCAGACTTTGGAAGACCCAAACAAGCACACTTCTCAATAATGAAGGTACTACTGATGTACAATGGTCTATGGTTGACATAACATCACCACAAGCTAGCTTGCATGAATCAGGATTTCACATCTCTACCATTGCTCATGGGTGACCGTGGGGGTAAAGATATCCCAGCCGGGATACCTTCACCCCTGGGGGCAAAATATCCTGGCTGGGTTACCTTCACTCCCACACTTCCATCATTTTGAAAAACCAAAACAAGTACACTTACCGGTATACCCTATAGCTTGCATAAATCAGTTTTTCACAAATTCTACCATTGTTTATGCGTGGGGGTTTTGTTCAAACATCGCTTTTTGCAGCATCTGATCTGACGCCACACTGTTTGCAATTTTGGGTTTCCCATCGGAAATGGTTCAGCATGAACTTAGGACAATTAAAGAGCAGACAAAAGAACTGTATCTGGAGTTATATTCAACAACAATATAGAGTCGGCCCCCGCCCATCGGCGCTTGAAGATAGATGGGCTGCATGATGCTTCCACATCGAGCAGAAACCAACAGCACACAAGTATTGGGTAATCACTTAGGGCTCTTAGCCTGCTCCGGCAAAGCAGTGCAAGTCTGACCATCCATGTTTACAAACCTACTTGGTTTCATTGGGCGACAGGGCTTGAGATGTCATTTCATCTCAATGTCAGTTAATGAAAGATTGTCATAAGGGACATCTTGAATAAGAAAATATACAAAAAGAAGTTCTTAAATAATCATTCGCCTCTATAATATGGTCATATTTCTTACTAAGGGTAGTTCTAATAGTCCGAGTCACGATTGAAACGAAAAATGTTAAAGTGAAACATCGAGTCCACTATCTTGCTTGTTTTACATATAATCAGACTTTCGGATGAGTCTTGAAACTGAGGTCCCATCTCCGTATGACCTTAGCTGTTGGTGGGACGTAAAACTAAATCACTCACTCACTTTTACATATAAGAAGAAATTGGGCATTTAGAAAATAGTTTATACCCAAAAGTTGGGGTGGGGGTAAAGATATCCTGGCCAGTTTAGCTTTACCCCCGGGGGTAAAGATATCCCAGCCGGGATATCTTTACCCCCGCCTTTCCACTCACCCCCACCACCCATTTCACAACTGACAGGGATAATGCAAGATTATGAAAGATTGTCATAAGGGACATTTTGAATAAGAAAATATACAAAAAGAAGTTATTAAATAATCATTCGCCTCTATAATATGGTCATATTTCTTACTAAGGGTAGTTCGAATAGTCTGAGTCATGATTGAAACGAAAAATGTTAAAGTGAAACATTGAGTCCACTATCTGGCTTCTCTTACATATAAGAAGAAATTGGGCATTTAGAAAATAGTTTATACCCAAAAGTTGGGGTGGGGGTAAAGATATCCTGGCCAGTTTAGCTTTACCCCCGGGGGTAAAGATATCCCAGCCGGGATGTCTTTACCCCCGCCTTTGCACTCACCACCACCACTGACAGAGATATTGCAAGATTATGAAAGATTGTCATAAGGGACATTTTGAATAAGAAACTATACAAAAAGAAGTTATTAAATAATCATTTGCCTCTATAATGTGGTCATATTTCTTCCTAAGGGTAGTTCTATTAGTCTGAGTCATGACTGAAACGAAAAATGTTAAAGTGAAACATCGAGTCCTCTATCTTGCTTCTCTTACATATAAGAAGAAATTGGGCATTTAGAAAATAGTTTATACCCAAAAGCTGGGGTGGGGGTAAAGATATCCTGGCCAGTTTAGCTTTACCCCCCGGGGGTAAAGATATCCCAGCCGGGATATCTTTACCCCCGCCTTTCCACTCACCCCCACCACCCATTTCACAACTGACAGGGATAATGCAAGATTATGAAAGATTGTCATAAGGGACATTTTGAATAAGAAAATATACAAAAAGAAGTTCTTAAATAATCATTCGCCTCTATAATATGGTCATATTTCTTACTAAGGGTAGTTCTAATAGTCCGAGTCATGATTGAAACGAAAAATGTTAAAGTGAAACATCGAGTCCACTATCTTGCTTCTTTTACATATAAGAAGAAATTGGGCATTTAGAAAATGGTTTATACCCAAAAGTTGGGGTGGGGGTAAAGATATCCTGGCCAGTTTAGCTTTACCCCCGGGGTAAAGATATCCCAGCCGGGATATCTTTACCCCCGCCTTTGCACTCACCACCACCACTGACAGAGATAATGCAAGATTATGAAAGATTGTCATAAGGGACATTTTGAATAAGAAACTATACAAAAAGAAGTTATTAAATAATCATTTGCCTCTATAATGTGGTCATATTTCTTCCTAAGGGTAGTTCTATTAGTCTGAGTCATGACTGAAACGAAAAATGTTAAAGTGAAACATCGAGTCCACTATCTTGCTTCTCTTACATATAAGAAGAAATTGGGTATTAAGAAAATAGTTTATACCCAAAAGTTGGGGTGGGGGTAAAGATATCCTGGCCAGTGTAGCTTTACCCCCGGGGGTAAAGATATCCTGGCCAGTTTAGCTTTACCCCCGGGGGTGAAGATATCCAGGGTGGGGGTAAAGATATCCTAGGATATCCTTACCCCCGGGGGTAAAGCTACCCCTGAGTAGCTTTACCCCCGGGGGTAAAGCTACCCAGGGGTCAAGATAAACTGGGACACCGGAACCATGTTTGCACTTGGAACACAGCTTGTTTTTAGTTTGGATATCCATAATTTGATTTTTAGGTGTTTCGTTCTCCGCAACACGATAAATAACTCGAGTAATGGGTTGAAATGGAGTCTTCCAAACACCAGAATAGAGTGCATTGTTGTGACAGCCATCTGCCTGAACATTGACAGCTGAGGGTTTTTACTCTGTAAACTGTTAATACACTGTAAATCCTGATAATGCAGTCTCATATGCGGCTTATTTGCTGTAGGTACAGTTTCTAGTGTACCATAAAAATGCTAAAATTCAGACACCTTGAGGACTTGCTGTAACTCTCCTAAAAGTTTAACAAATTTGTTTCACGATCCATCAAGGAGTCCAAAAGGTGCAAATGGAATGGCAAACAGTGTAGACCCTGATCAGACTGCTCCTTCAGGAGCAGTCTGATCTGGGTCTACACTGTTTGCTTAGGCCTATCTGCCCTAATACTTAGGATCACTACAGTACGTTTGCAGACTTTTGCATCCAACTAGCAGATGGTGGAGGTGTGTTGATACTGCAGAGTAGTTCCGCAAAGCTATAAGGACTAATAGCAGCCTGACTCAGTCCTTCAAGAAGGGAGCGATTGATATTTCCTGGATGCCTCCTTCTTGAGACTTGTGGTAAGTCTTCAAACAGATTGTACGTTTTGGTTTGGAAATTGCACTGGTCGCACACTAGTTGCTTTCCCCAACAGAGTCCATACTTTTGCTCTGCTTCCATGTGCTGGGTAAGAAATCCTTTTTTGCACCTTGGAATCTCTTTTTTATGTTCTTGGAAAGCCTCGTTCCACATCTCTGCTGTTTTTCTAAGGTGCAGTGGCCTGTAGCTGTCTGTTTCAAATCTGCAGTTCATAAAATGAGGAAATTGCTTGTACAGAGCACAGGAGACCTTGGGTGTGTTTGATTTACCTGAATCAGAATCTGGATTCCAAATATTTTGCTTACTTCTGCGCCAAGACACAGGTTGTGGGTACTCGTTAGAACCACCTCATTGAGGCAGTTCTTACGAGCACCCAAAACCTATGTTTGGTATATAAATAGGTAAAATATGACCAAATTTCATTAGAAAAATAACCATTTTCGGGATATGAAAGAATGCACTATGTCACACGGATGTGTTATCATAATGAAGTTTGAAATACATTGTAAATACAGTTTATGTTGGAGAGTGAAAAATGTTAGTATTTTTGTTTAAGGAAAATATTTAATGGTAAGCTCCCCCATAAATCAGTTCTTACCTGCAGCTGCAGTAATACAAGTTTCCATCTTAGCTGTTAAGCCAGTTCTTACCCACGCTCACAGTAATACAAAAATCCATCTTTAGCCAATTCTTACCTGCAGTTGCAGAAATACAGGTGTCCATCTTAGCCTATATTTCAATTTTTACCTGCAGTTGCAGGAAAATTACTTTCCATCTTAAGGGGAATGGAAAAACCTTCAGGGGAGCCTACTCCTGCAAAAGTATTCTTGTCTCCCATGTCAGTATGGGTCAACTCTTAAAGGAAAGAATTTGCTCCCGAGGAGCAAATTCTTTCCTTTAAGAGCAGACCCCTTTTTCCGTGGGAAAGGACTTACAGGAAAGCAAACAGGAAGTGTCAAAAGTTGTCTCCCTTTGGAAAATGGTGGAAAACCTGCCAGGTGTTCCCATTCCCCTTAAGTACAGCTGTTCGGGTGATTCTTACCTGCACTCACAGTAACACAAGTATCAATCTTTAAAAGGTTAACAGCCGATTCTTACCTGCAGTTACAGTAATACAAGTGTCCATCTTTATACAGCTGATAAGCCAATTCTGTCTGATGATTCCCCATTAGCTCATCATTTATAACCACCAGCAATGATTTGCCTGCCCCTAATGACTCTAATACACTTCCAGCACCTGTAGGGTTTAAAATTATATCCTTTAAAACAATAACAATTTTGTCATTAAAAGAATTCCCACCCAACATCATCCTTATATGCGGCCTGATCAGTGATGTGAGTGCAAAGACTATTATGAGGCTTTCACAGCACACACCTGTGGACACAACACTGTATAACTACTATGAAGTACAATTCAATGAATCTCTTTGCATCAAGTAAGTTTTACAATCAAATGTAATTCATCTAATTCTAAAACTGGATCAAGCAATGTACATTGATTGGTCTCAAGCACATGCTCCATTTTAGGTCTTGCTTATGTTCTTGACTGACGTTTGAGATCTGTTTAAATTGAACAATGCAGGATTTTGCAATGCAATGTGCACCATATACCTGGCAGTCCTAGCAGTTGATGGACAAGATGCTAGCATAGCCCCATATAAGAAGGGGTATCCACATTCTATTTTTCTTATTTCAGAACGAAAACTTAAGTTGTGGGTATTCAGTGAGGCGTTTCTAATAATTAAGAAGCCTCCGTGGTGTAGTGCTTATGCTACTCGCCTGGTAAACCAGGGGTCGCAGGATCGAGTCCCGGGCTTCTCCAGACTTTGGTTTAAACAGTATTTATTTGTCAAGAATAATGTACATGTACAGTCAATTACAACAGCAACTAACAGGATCTGACAGTAAGCTTTTGCTTATATCAAAGTCTTCTCCAGACTTTCAGATGAGTCTTTAAACCGAGGTCCCGTCTCTGTATGACCTTAGCTGTTGGTGAGATGTAAAACTCAAACACTCACTCACTGAGGCGCTTCTAATGAATACCCCCAACGTATGTTTTCTTGCTGAAATAATTATTTTTTCTTATTTCTGCATGAAAACTTATGTTGTGGGTATTCATTAGAAGTGCCTCAGTGAGACACTTCCTTAGAAGTGTCTCACTGAGCACTTCTAATGAATTACCTCAACATATATTTTCTTGCAGAAATAAGAAAAATCAAATGAAAAAAATAAAACACCTGATCTGGAGCTATGTGAAGCTAGGATACCTTGTATGGCCTAATTACTGCACATACTCCTATATGTCCACACTCAAACAATCTCAAAGGCTTCAGATTGCAGTCGGAGTAATAGTATCTACTTCTTGATACACAGCATATGGTGTGGGTACCGATGTGAAATATTGGACAAGTTGAGGTTGAGGCAATACAAATAAGTATCTGCAACATAGACTTTTATAAACTTGTTGAGGTAATTTGAATGAGTGCCCACAATAAAAGCTTTTATAAAGAAAACCAGAAGAGGCATTATTAACCCTTATCTTGCTGTTCACGACAACCCCTATCTTTGCAAACAGTGTAGATCCAGATCAGATGGCTTCTGTAGAAGCCATCTGATCAGGATCTACACTGTTCTGCATTCAGTTTATGATTTTGTAGCAATAAATTACATCAAGTAATTTGATTGGTTGATAGACAGAAATGGGTGTGGCTTAAATGAATATTCAGCAAGAGAAGGGTTAAATATGCACCTCACAGAAGTCCTATTACTTTAAACTATTAGGAAGATATTTTACTTCATTTTTCCCAGAAATTTTGAAAACCTTAAGTGCACAGTGTGGTAATTACAGTTGACTCTCGTTATCTAAAACACCGATATCTCAAACTACTGTAAATTTTGGACCATGTTGTTTTACCTTTGCTATATGTTCATTAGACTTTAACTCCTTTTATCTGAAACTACCTGGGTCACATGTGAGACGCCAATTTCTGCAACGGTAAGTCAGGTGTTTTGTCTCTGGGTACTCCGTTTTTTGCTCACCTCTGATTAACGATTGGCTTGATATAGTGAAATAATCCTGTAAGGGCCAGGCTGTAAAAACAAAACAAAAAAAAAAACAACAACAAAAAGCAAGATGTGTTTGTGAAACACGAACATGTCCCCGGGCATGGTCATTTTTTTCAAAGTTGGTCACAGTTCAAGGTCACAGGTCAAGATTGTTTGTTTGACAGGGACGCCCTAGACACAAGGAACCTACATGCCAAATATGAAGGCTCTATCTTAAATGGTTCAAAAGTTATTAACAATAATATTTTTTTCTTTAAAGTAGGTCATAGGTCAAGGTCACAGTAAAAAATGTGCATGAATGTAAAGCTCTTGTCACAAGAAACCTACATGCCAAATATGAAGGCTCTATTTTAAATGGTTCAAAAGTTATGAACAATTTATTTTTTCTTTTAAGTAGGTCAAAGGCCAAGGTCACAGTAAAAAAAATGTGCATGAATGAGAATGAAAAGCTCTTATCACACCCACATGCCAAATATGAAGGCTCTATCCCAAACGGTTCGGAAGTTATGACCAAAATGTTAATTGTTTTCTTTTAAGTAGGCCAAATCAAGGTCACAGGTCAAATTTTTTTGCATGAATGTAAAGCTCTTGTCACAAGGAATCTATATGCTAAATATAAAGGCTCTATCTCAAATGGTTCAAAAGTTATGACCAATGTTAACTTTTTCTTTTAAGTAGGTCAAAGGTCAAGGTCACACGTCAAAAAGTGTTGCATGAATGTAAAGCTTTTGTCACAAGGAACATACATGTACATGCCAAATACGAAGTCTGTATCTCAAACGGTTCAAACGTTATCACCAATGTTATTTTTTTAATTTAAGAAGGTCAAAGTTTAAGGTCACAGGTCAAAATGTTTTGCATGACTGTGAACCTCTTGTCACAAGGACCCTACATCCAAACATGAATGCTCTATCTCAAATGGTTCAAAAGTTATGACCAAAGTTAATGTGTTCCACATACAAACCAACAATCAAACAAACAAACAGACAGGGCAAAAACAATATGTCCCCATTATAGCTACCGGGGACATAAAAATCTCAAACTACTGTAAACTCATACCAAAATTTCCATTGCCTTGGAGTTTGAGATAACAGGAGTCGACTGTATCTCAAACAGGATAGACTGACTGTATCAAATCTATCTTTTCATACTGCATCACCCCCTCGCGGGGATTACGTGCAGGTGCGCGTCTGTGCGATGTTAGTAGAAATATGTATTAAAAATAAAAGTTCCCTTAAGAAGTGTTAGTAGAGGTGGAATAAAGATGACAGAGTTAAAATGTTAAAAGTCCGATAAAGACTGAAAGTGCAGAATAAAAGATTAAAAACAACGCACTGGCATTTAGGGCATTGAATGGCTGAATGTGCATACTGCCCTCTTGAAGGAATCAAATGTGGGCAGTAATGCGATACTTGACGGCAGCCGGTTCCATTGCACGATTGCGAGGGGGTAGAAAGAGTATTTATAGTAATCAACTGTAGTCTGAATTTGGCGGAAAGACATCGGGTGAGAGTTTTTGAGGATTCTCATAGGGTGCACAACATACGGTGGCAAGTCAACAGCTACAAGGCTGTGAACAATCTTGTAAAACAGGCATAGTCGGGAGTCGGATCTTCTCTGCTCAAGAGATCTCCAGCCAAGGGATTGGAGCAAATCTGTAACACTTGCATAAGTGGAGTAATTGTGAAGTGTCCACCTAGCAGCTCGACGCTGCACCATGGGCAAATCAAAAGGAAATCAGGCCCATCAAAGTTTGTATAATTTTGTGTTCACAGATGTACATTTTCTCATGCCATGGCTTACATGTAATTTATCACTTTTTGCTAAAAGCATCAGTTTCATTTACTGCACAAAAACAAAGACTAGAAGTTGCAGACTCTTGCTGTAAAGTAAACTATGTTATAACATTGAATGACTATCATTGCTCTCTGGGGAAGCAACGCTTTAAAAATTATTTACATCTCCCTTGTCAAAAGGGGTCTTGTTATAAAGGATTCTCGGCTCAAATTGTTTCCTTTAATCCTTACACTGCTGAACATGAAAACCCCTACCCTGGCAAACAGTGTAGATCCTGATCAGATGGCTTCTGAAGAAGCCATCTGATCAGGATCTACACTGTTTGTCATTCAGAAGCCAGCTGATCTGGATCTACACTGACAGTGAATTGAATGATTAAAGTATATCAAGTAATTTGATTAGTTCAGTCAGCAATGGGTGTTGCTAAATTAATTTATTCAGCAGGATAAGGGTTAAGAGTAGATCCCTTTTCTGTAGGGACTCAGTTACTGGGAGTCACGGGAGTTGTGTCCCTTGTAAATACGTTCATTCAATTCCATTTAATCTTAACCATTATCGGAATATTCACGAAAAACTTTACCTTTGCAAACAGTGTAGATCCAGATCAGATGGCTTCTTCAGAAGCCATCTGATCAGGATGTACACTGTTTGAAGTTCATTTTGTGAATTTGAATGAATAAATTACATCAAGTAATTTGACTGATTGAAATATAAATGGATAAGGCTAACTCAATTTATGTAGCGGGATAAGTGTTAAGAATGTGATTAAGCATATATACCCAGAGAGACAGAAATGTCAATCATTTATCTACATGTAAATCAAAGATCAGACTAGAAAATCATGCTCATGGGAACACAAGAGCTGGTGTATCATTGTTAGTTAACCCATTGTATACTTGTGGACTCTTCTATTGCTATATGTTGGACAAGTCTGGATTCGTTTGTCATATAAGGGGGTGACAGGCCTATTCTTTTCATATTTTATTCTATTCTGATGGAAAATTCTATTAGCAAATAGTGCAGGTCCTGATCAGACACCACAGTCTGATCTGGGGCTGCACCGATAGCTTAGGCCTGTGTGCACCAATATTTATGATCATTACAGTATCACCATATTTACTGTATGTATTCAGACAGACAGGTCTGAGCAAATAGTGTAGACCCAGATGGGATGCTGTGGAATGCAGCCTCTCATCAGGGTCTGCACTGTTCAACACACATCCATCTTTTTTTGACACAACATTGGTCAGTAAGTTCTGCACTGTACAGGAAAATTCCTATATTAAGACCACCTTTGGGACTGTTCAAAAGTGGTCTTTAAGACCACTTTTGAACAGTCCCAAAGGTGGTCTCTGACCAGAGGACAATGTATGTAGAAAACACAAAGAAAGAATAACTGCAACCTACTACAGTCGAACTTCAATGGCTCGAACACCTTTGCGACCTCGAAAATCTGTTTGAGACAGGGGTAGTTCGAGCCACTGAGGGTTACTGCCAGGAGGCATAACGACATACTTTAGGACATCTTTTTCTGTATTCTATAATGAAAAATGTATGCTGTGTGTACTCATTAGAATCGTCTCATCGAGGCGATTCTAATGAGTACACACAGCATAAATTTGCAAGATAAAAGACGAAAATATCCTAATTTTTACTCCCCCTATATCTTACAGATAGAAATTCCCTAGGGACGCAAGAACGGGTTCGACTCAGCCATGGTAAATGAGCCATCGGTGTTCGAGCCATCGAAGTTCTACTGTAAATAGGCATTTTAAAGCAGAATTACTTTTAATTTTATGTGATCTTAATAGCAGAATCTCACTGTTCTTGAAAGTACCCTATTTCTCCCAATTAAAAAAATTGGAAAAAGAGGGGGCGCTTATTAGAGACAAAAAAACAACAACAACTTATCAGAACGGAGAGTTTAAAGTCTATTATGTGCGTTAATTTTCCATTAGAATATGGTGGAATCATGACATGCAAAGTGCCAAGTGGTCAACACAGACTCTGTGATAGCAGGGGGTTTAGAAATACCTTCCATGATACGATTTACAGCAGATAGGGCGATAACTGAAAGGCCGAAATCTTTACTCTAGGTAAGCCAAAATATTTTTCCTCCAACGGCAGAAGGGGCGCTAATTATTTTGTTCTTGAAAAAACAGTGAGTGGGCGCTTATAGGAGCAGGGGCACTAAATGGGAAGAATACTGTAGTTGCTGTGTCCAAATACCTGGGGTAAACAAAGTACATGTTTGTTTGTTTGATTTGAGGTTTAACGTCCCCGTCAACACTGTAAAGGTCATTTTGGAGACGTTGCTTCCAATTTTGTGGGACTTTTACTCGACATTGAGATGAAATGACTTCTCAAGCCCTGTCGCCCAATGAAACCAATAGGGTTTATTAGCATGGACGGTCCGCGCCTCGCACTGCGGTTCCTGGACAGGCTTAGATACAAAGTACATGTACCTGCATGACTGATGATAAGATCTGCTGACTCAATGTCTTCTTTGAGTGATGGTTTATACCGGAAATGTTCTACAACCAGTCCAGGAATCTGTTCACACAGGGTAGTGTCAGGGACACAGTCTCCTTTACCAGTCTGCAGGGTCACCTTGCTGTAGCCCAGCTTCTTCAGTTTCTGATACAATGAAAATGAAACAATTGATTTACCTTAACCTTTATCCTGCTGAATATTTCAATTAGGCACACCCATTTCTGACTATCAGCCAATCAGATAACATGATTCAATATTTTCGCTTAAATTCCGGAACTAAATGGCAAACAGTGTAGATCCTGATCAGATCCTGATCTGAAAAAGCCATCTGATCAGGATCTACACTGTTTGCAAAAGTAGGGGTTGTCACAAAAGTAGGGGTTGTCATGAACAGTGGGATAAGGGTTACCCCATAAGTTACGAGGTATTCTTGACCTTAATGTCCCCAATCACAATAATCGTCGCCTGCTTTGTCATTTTTGCCAAACAGTGTGGACCCAGATCAGACTGATCCACTAAGAGCAGTCTGATCAGGGTCCACAATGTTTGCCTGTATGAAAACAATATGTTTGAAAAGTTTGCAAGAACATTAACTAGTGAGACAACATTTTCAGATGTAGCATTTCATTGCATCTTAAGGGTAAAGCTAACCTGCTACATTCAACTAGACAACGTGCCCAGTGGGGCACATATACTCCCGGCCAGTGCCATCACCCCTACAGGAAATGGGAATGTCTATAGCTTCTTTCCATATACAGTCCATTGAGAACAAGAGCTATCCCATTACAGCATAGCTTGCTTGATTCGTGCCTTGTCTATGTATGTTTTCACATAAATATAAGAAAGGTATTTTAAACAGCTCTTACATGTAAATAAGTATTTTAAAGGATTTTATTGCAAATACAAATACACCACAATCTCTTTATAACACTATTAATGGGGTCCAAAGCAGAAACCGTGTTAGTTAAACAACCATGTTATATCCAAACAAAAATGTATAGATTATATAGAAAAATGACCATTTATGGTCATTTTTCTATATAATCTAAACATTTTTGGGATCCATCTTGAAACTATGTTATATCCAAAACCGTGTTATAACGAATTGTGTTATAATGCGGTTGTGATGTATATTCCATGCATATGCGATGCTCCATCAAAAAGTATTCAAGATATAATGCAAACACTGAACAATGAAGAAAGAAACGAGAGTCGTATCATGTGGACGGATTTCTCTGTACGTATACTACATGTATATGCATACTTGTTACTTAATATTCTAAATTAAAGTAGGTCTTAAAAGCAGATTTTAGTGTATTTCAATTACAAACACTGTAATAAAGTCAAACCTGTATGAAGCAAATGTGACAAGAAAGCAGTCTGAAGGACAGCAAAATCCCCCGCCGCACTTTGTAGCAAGGCTCAACCTTGTGACCTTCACCTGTGACCTTGACCTTCAATTGGCATGGTTTATTTATGGTTCTGCACATCAGCTCACTGTGGGGTATATTTCACAAAAGTTTAATGAAAATCCTTCTAGGGGTAAAGGAGATACAGAACTGACAAAAATTCAAAGTTTTAAACTCGTGACCTTCAAATGTGACCTTGACCTTGAGTCGGCATGGTTCATTTATGGGTTCTGCACATCAGCTCACTAAGAAGAATATTTGACCAAAGTTTAATGAAAATCCTTCCAAGGGTAAAGGAGATATGGAACGGACACAAAAGTTTCAAACTCGTGACCTTCAACCGTGACCTTGTCCTTGAGTCGGCATGGTTTCTGCACACCAGTTCAATGAGACGAATAACTGACCAAAGTTTAATGAAAATCTATCAAAGGGTTCAGGAGATATGGAGCAAACAAAAAAGTGTTACGGACAGACAGACGACCGACGGACGGACAGACATGATTCATTTATGGGCTTTGCACATGAGCTCCTGAGGGCAATAATTGACCAAAATTTAATGAAAATCCTTTGAGGGGTAAAGGAGATACGGAATGGACAAAAATTCAAAGTTTTAAACTCGTGACCTTCAAATGTGACCTTGACCTGGTTCTGCACATCAGCTCACTGAGAAGAATATTTGACCAAAGTTTAATAAAAATCCTTCCAAGGGTAAAGGAGATATGGAACGGACAAAAAATTCCAAGTTTTTAACGTGTGACCTTCAACCGTGACCTTGACCTTGAGTCTGCATGGTTCATTTATGGGTTCTGCACACCAGCTCACTGAGACAAATAATTGACCTAAGTTTAATGAAAATCTATCAAAGGGTTCAGGAG
This sequence comes from Lucinisca nassula, assembly GCA_963580285.1. NCBI lineage: Eukaryota > Metazoa > Mollusca > Bivalvia > Lucinida > Lucinidae > Lucinisca > Lucinisca nassula. The sequence goes on along the minus strand of OY757025.1, from coordinate 31,530,976 downwards.
ATATGGAGCAGACAAGAAAGTGTTACGGACAGACGGACAGAGGGACAGACGAAGGCCATTCCTATAATCCCCACTCCGCGGGATTAAAAATACAAAAATGAGATTTCTTAAGACAGGGGCTTGCTTGATACAAGTTTGATTCTTTGGTTTGGATTTTAACAACCCAACCAACGCTATTTACTCATAAGTCATGTCAAGTAGGTCAGCTTACCTAATCACACTTTTCCGGGGCAGATGTGGTTAAAAAGTACAGTGAACATTCTTTTGCCACAAACTGACAATAAATGCCTTTCTTGAATCAGCAGAAGTGAGAGAATGACAACAAGAAAGATTTCGTAACCAATCTCCGTGAAAGAATGTTGCTGACCCAGCCGGGACTGAACCTGCAACCCTCTAATAACCAGTCAGACAAGCGATCTATTCAGCCACCAAGGCCATTGATACATTCTACTTCTATGTACAGTAAAATTCCTATATTAAGACCACCTTTGGGACTGTTCAAAAGTGGTCTTTAAGACCACTTTTGAACAGTCCCAAAGGTGGTCTCTGACCAGTGGACATTGTATGCAGACAAAACAAAGAATAACTGCAACCTACTGATTCCGCTTTTTAAAGCAGAAGTAGTCTTAATTTTAGGTGGTCTTAACCCCTATCTTGCTGTTCATGACAACTTCTATCTTTGCAAACAGTGTAGATCCAGATCAGATGGCTTCTGAAGAAGCCATCTGATCAGGATCTACACTGTTTGGCATTCAGTTTACGAATTTGTAGCAATAAATTACATCAAGTAATTTGATTGGTTGATATAACGAAAGGGGTGTGGCTTAGATGAATATTCAGCAAGATAAGGGTCAATAGTAGAATTTCACTGTACTTGTCTTTGCTGCAAGAGATCTGATAAACTGACATCTTTGTAGGGAGGTGATCTTTTACCCTTAACTTAGCCACAACCATTTCCGACCTGGACCCAATCAGATTACTTGATGTAGTTTATTCCTACAAGTTCACAAACTAGTAGTCAAACAGCGTAGACCTTGATCAGATGGCTTCTTCAGAAGCAATCTGATCTGGATCTACACTGTTTGCAAAAGTAGGGGTTGTCTTGATCAGCGGGATAAATGTTAAAACAGGCTCGACTTTTCATGTATCAGGCCTCATACTGACCATGCTTTTCCATGCCTGAAAGGCCCAATTTTGCAACTTCAACCCTTATCCTGCTGAACAAGACACAACTATTACCTTTGCAAACAGTGTAGATCCAGATCTGAAGAAGCCATCTGATCAGGATCTACACTGTTGTAATGCAGTTTGTGAAAATATCAAGTCAGAATGGGTGTGGGTAAATTTATTCAGCAGGATAAGGGTTAAATAGTTTTTTAAACAGACTAGAGGCACAAAAATCAAAATCTAAAAGCCTGAAATCAAGAAAAAAATCAAGCTCTAAAAGCCTGAAATCCTGCAAATGCCTGAAAAATATGAGGCCTGGGGCCAGTTGTTCAAAGCATCGTTAGCTTAACGAGCTCGTTAGTGGTCATATTGTTAACTCTTCTAGCAAGTACAATATCGTAAATTTTGGTATTTTTGCTGAAAAAATGTGAGCAGCTTTTGCATCCGCAAAAGCTGCTCACATTTTTTCAGCAAAAATTTCAGCATATTTGCCATATTTAATGATCAAAGTTTTAACGATATGTTAACTAACAACGTCGTTAGTTTTGAACAACTGGCCCCTGCAGGTGTATATGTATTATGTAATGTACCTGAAGTATTTCTTGTGATGTTACTGTCTGTATCAGCTGATCAAATTGAGTGGTGCCAACTGTAACAAATGCACATAGATCATCTCCCTTCTTTCTTCTTCTCTCTGACGTCATTCTTTTGTACACTACAGAATAAACAATGTACATGCATCAAGTTAACAAGTCCATGTAACAAACACCCCTGTAAAGACTAGAGAAAATAGGTTTACAGGAACCCGGGTATATATTCTTTTTCATGCTCTTAGACATAGGTTATGGGAACTCATTAGAACTGCCTAAATGAGGCGATTATAACAAGCACACATAACATATACAAGTTTTGAGAAGAAATATCACAAAAGAACAGAAAATTAATATAGATTATTCATTCTCCTAGTTGAAATATGGGATTTATAAACCGAGGGAGGTAAAACAATCTGATAAAGAAACGAGTGCGAAGCACGAGTTTCTTTAATGAATTGTTTTACCTCCCGAGGTTTATAAATCCCATATTTCAAATAGGAGAAATGTATAATCTGTATATTACATGCACTTCCATAGACTTTTAGGAGAGATTGGATCTTGAATTTTGGATCTGAATGCCCGTTCAGTTGACTGTTTACAGCTCATGTAAACGGTTCAATCAGCGAAGTGTTACAGAATCTGGGTGGAAGAACAACTGGATGGGCGCCATTTTGAAAGCGCTTTCTACAGTTTTGAACAAAAATAGAAGAAACAAAGTGTTTCAGTGATAAAACAAGTAAAACGTTAGATTAAATAAAGCAAAACTTACATCCTAATCAATGGTCATATCCATGTTTTCTTTTGTTTCAGCGTTGCATCCGACTCAAACGTCACGCATTCTGAACGTCTGTTGATATTTCTCATGAATAACGTCGCCGTGATTGAAACTTTCCCGCGTTTGAATAGAACAATTTCACTGCAAAGCGGTATCTCGTATCTTGTACATAAAGTAGTTCCAGCTGAAGGGATTTATTTCCCCGGCTAAGAGGAAATATTTCTTCTTAGCAAAAAGGAAAATACCAAGTTTATGTCTGGTAGAAATCATGGTATTTCTCTGTAATGCATGTAATATACTGCTTTAGACACCTGAAAGAATTAATGCACTATCACATGTAGATAGATATACATGTATTATAATACATGTATAAAGACTGGGTGTGGTTCAAAGTAGAACCCATTAAAAGTTAAACAGAAGTGTAACATCAAAACAAAAATGTATATACAGTAACTCCAAGTCTTTGAGTTTATACCATCCCAAGAAAAAAACAAAAAAAACTGTGTACCGTTCTCCAGAACCTTGTCATGAGACTCTTGGTGGGTTCCAAAGTACATGTAGTAACACTTTTAAAGTTAAACAAAAGTGTTATGTAAATGTATATACAATGGCTCTAAGTCTTTGAGTTTACATGTATATCATGCCAGTAAAACGACTGTGTATCAGTTTTTCCCCAAGGAGAACAGAGGGATGTCCCAATAGTAGCACCACACTGCAGGTTCAAAGCATAGGCAGTACAAAGTATTGTTAGTTTGGCCCATCTTCGTATACAATGAGAATCCTTAGTATTGGGACAGACACGCCCAAGCAAAACAGTGCAGACCCAGGAGCAGTCTGACCAGAGTCTACACTGTTGTCCATTCTTTCTGCACTTTTTGGACTCCTTGCTGGATTGTGAAAATCCTAAGTATTGCGACAGACAGGCCTAAGCAAACAGTGCAGACCCAGATCAGACTGCTCCTGAAGAAACAGTCTGATCAGGGTCTACACTGTTTGCTATTCTGTCTGCACTTTTTGGGACTCCTTGCTGGATCGTGAACAAGGTTGGGCGGTCAAAACCAGGGGCGGTTTTAACCGGTGGTTTTAACCGGTTAAAACCGTCCCGGTCAATACTCCCAGAGTGGTCAATACTGGTCAATACTGGTCGATTGAAATACTGAGAGGTCAATTGAATAATTTTAGTGTTGAAAAGGCAAAGCTACTGAAACTATTTTGAATTTTTTCTCTCTTTGCTGGAGGCTGATCATTTGATAGAGTTTCAGGGTTCAGATGTTATTTCTTCAAGAGGCCTCTTAGCAATACTTTATGGCTTTTTAGCCCTAGGCATTTTTGTCTGACCCGTCAGTCTTAGCACTAACTTCAACACCTTGCACTGTTTTTTTTTTTCCCAAAATAGTGAAGAAGTTCCATTTTTGACACCTTCAGTAATAGCTTGATGATCTTTTAAGATACTGTCTATATTTATAAATAAAAATTTCACACATTAGGAATAAAGCCTGGTGTCAGTTCATAATACCCCTATTAGGGACATGTAATTGGTCAATTTAGCAATTAGATCTTTGCCACACCCACTGCAATGGCATGGGTTAGTCTGTTTTGACAGCAATTTACAGGTGTTGCAGATACTTTTAAATATTCAAAGACATCAGTGAATCTTCAAATAAAGTTTGGTTAATAAATAAAGGACCTATCATAAATCCTTCAAAATCCATGATACATTCAGCTTATTCATATTCCTGTAAATCAAAATATGAACAATCAGTCTAACCTATAAAGGAAAAAAGAATAATTATAAACATTGTTTGATTGAAAAGAACAGGCCTGTCTACAGTTCAGTGAGTCAATCCAACCTCTTCATTTGACCAGCAATAATGTCTTATGACTTTTGATGAAATAAAAAATACCTCAAATAATTACTGTTATTAACCCTTGTCCTGCTGAATATTCATATATGTCACACCTACTACCGATTATCTACCAATCAGATTACCTGTAGCAAATTATTACAAGAAATTCACAATCTGAATGACAAACAATGTAGATCCTGATCAGATGGCTTCTTCAGAAGCCATATGATCTGGATCTACATTGTTTCAAAGAAAAGGCATATCCGGGCTCAGCAGAACAAGGGTTAATAAAAACTATTTTGTCTTGTTCAGTGATAAAAATATAGTCTAACATCATGTACATGATGTAGGGGGAAAGCTTTTAAGACTAGTTTAGCAACTGGACAGAGGTATATACTCCAGTGCTTTAATCGACCACCAATCGACCAGTATTGACCAGTAATGACCGGTTAAAACCGGTTTTAACCACCGGCCCGGTCAATACTCATATTGACCGGCTTTTTGCCAACCTTGATCGTGAAACAAATTCGATGAAATTTTAGGAGAATTACTGCAACACCTCAAGGTGTCCGATTTTGTTTTAGGATTTTTACATTAATTCTTGTTCTGTATGGAATCTGCCATCTTCTATACAACATGTGTCTATTTATAAATATAGGGGTTTCAGGTTAAGTTATTTTTAGAAACTTACTGAACTTTCTGCAATTAGTGAAGGCTCTGATCTGATGCCCCGTCCTGCTGCATCTGATCAGGGGCCTGCACTATTTGCCAATGACCTGCTTTAGGGTTTCCTGCATAAAATGGGTTATTCTAACATTGGTCTCCTATATGGGCCCCGTCAAGCGATTTTGGTACTTATCGCCTATGCGAGCAGCGAAGGTTCAGGCGAGCCTGCGCATCCGCGCAGTCTCTCCAGAACCTTCGCTGCTCGCTCTAACAAGCCGTGAATCAAGAGGAACCTTCAGACAGAAAGCCATATCCCTGGCCCCTCTGAATGGCTGGGCATACGCAGTTAAAATTTGTCATGACGGAATGCTCGAAGACACAAATTCGCTTGGCGGGGCTCAAATAATCTATAATGAAATCTAGTGATATATCATGTGATAAATCACTGGGCGGAAGAGCCTGACGGGAAGAGCCGCCTTTTTATCCTGTTTCATGACGTCATTATCGTTACTTGACATTAGATGGTGTAACGTTGTTTTCGTGTATCAAATGTGTTATGAAAACAGGTAAATGTATGTGATACAGTAAGTTATATTGGCGGGATTCGTTTAAACAATGGTGGTAGACAGGGAGAATCTGAAGGATCCAATGGCATTTTTGTCGACTTTTAGTGTGTTAGAATCAGCTCTAGTGTCGTGATTTATTGAGTGATATATCACTGTTTGCTGGTCAGTTGTCTTAAAGGGTCTTCTTTTGGGACTTTCCAGGAGTAAAGGGGGCTAGGAATATTTGAGGATAGTAAAGATTAACCTTTACCCTGCTGTAGGCGACAAGCCCTATCTTTGCAAACAGTGTAGATCCAGATCAGATGGCTTCTGAAGAAGCCATCTGATCAGGATCTACACAGTTTGACATTCAGTTTATGAATATGTAGAAATAAGCTGCATCAAGTAATCTGATTGGTTCAAAGTCAGAAATGAGTGTGGCTTAATTGAATATTCAGCAGGTTAAAGGTTAAGAAATTTTTTCTTTCACATTGGACATGGGAAGGTTTGTTTACAGGATTATGTTGGGTAAATAATCAGGACTATGATATAAAATAAAATCGTTTTAAATTCACAGAATAAACCTAATCTACAATTATAACGAAATGAGATTAGCGGACATTTACAGATTATTTAAATGAATATGGGTCTCTCACCGCTGTGGTTCGAGCCTCGCTCGGGTCACATGTGAGACGCCAAGTTCTGCAACGGAAGGTCAGGTGGTTTTTCTCCGGGTACTCTGGTTTTCGCCCACCTCTGATTAACGATCGGCTCGATATGAGTGAAATAATCTTGAAAGGGCCGTAAAACCAAAACCAAAAAAAAAATAAAAGATGAATATGGGCAGGGGAAATTTTGTATACGGGAAAATTTGTGTAGGGCAAAGAATTACAAGTAGGGCTATTTTCTAAAAAGAAATTTGTTTAAACTAGACACAGTTAACAGTGAGGCACATATACCTATGGCCAGTGCCATTGCCTCGGCTGGAACTGGCAATGTCTAGAGCGTCTTTGCATATATAGTCCATATTCTATATAAAAGGTAATGCTCATAATACTGATATTCTGTACCAAATATGAAGAGAATCAAACATGGTTACAGAGGTATTAGTAAAGAAAAAGTTTCAACGCAAAATTTTGACGTAAAAGCTGACGAAAAGAGGGACCGCCCACCAAGGGGCTTGAGCATGAAAGGTAATGCTATAGAGATATCCTGTACCAAATATGAAGAGAATCTAACATGTGGTTACAGAGATATGAGCAATCAAAAAGGTTTAATGCAAAACTTTGACATAAACGTTGATGAACGGACAGACGAACGGACGGCCAACCCAGGGGCTTGACCAGGGAGCTTAGATGTTAAAATGAAAGGTAATGTATTCGAGATATCCTGTACCAAATATGAAGAAAATCCAACATGTGGTAACAGAGATATCAGCAGTCAAAAAGGTTTAACACAAAACATTGGAGTAAAAGTTGACAAACCTACGGACAGCCCACCCAGGGGCTTGACCCAGGAGCTTAATATTCCATATGAAAGAAAATGCTATAGAGATATCCTTTACCAAATATTGAGAATATCTAACAAGTGGTTACAGAGATATGAGCAATCCAAAAGGTTTAACACAAAACTTTGATGTAAAAGTTGACAAACCGACGGACAGCCCACCCAGGGGCTTAGATACATGTATTCCATATGAAAGATAATACTATAGAGATATTCTGTACCAAATATGAAGAAAATCCAACATGTGGCGACAGAGATATGAGCAATCAATAAGGTTTAACACAAAACTTTTGACGTAAAAGTTGACAAACCGACGGACAGACCACCCAGGGGCTTAGATATTCCATATGAAAGAAAATGCTATAGAGATACTCTTTACCAAATATGAAGAGAACATAACATGTGGTTACAGAGATATGAGCATTCCAAAAGGTATAACACAAAACTTTGACGTAAAGGTTGACGAACGGATGGACAGATGGAAGTACGAACGAATGAACAAACAAACAGACCGAAAGATGAAAACTATATACCCTGACATACTTCATATGCCTGGAGTACATGTATAATAATAACTAAGGGAATAAACCTAATGAGACTAGTGAATTTTTTTTCAGATCCTTTTCCGTATACATGTACATTACTCACTGACAGAATCAAGGCTGTGTTGTTTTCAACAAATTCACGTTACATGTATTTCACCAATAGCAAAGCATACTCAAAATAGTATATGAACTTCATTGAACATTATAAACTTAATGGAGTAAAAATCAATGTTTCTAATGGCCATTACGAATACATCGACGGTACAGTACGATATTACATTCATAAAAGCAGGTGTTCACCCTCATCTTGCTGTTCACGATAACCCCTATCTTTGGAAACAGTGCAGATCCAGATCAGATGGCTTGTGAAGCCATCTGATCAGGATCTACACTTTTGATTTTAAGTTTATGAATTTGTAGGAATAAATTACATCAAGTAATTTGATTGGTTGATAGACAGGAATGGGTGTGGCTTAAATGAATTTATCATATGACGTCGCGTCTGAGAGTGTAATAACGCCATGTAATATTTTCGATAATCCACTAGTGGATTAAATATGCAAATTAGCTAGATAGGTCCCGTAACGTTACATGTACGGCGTCCTTAACGACGTCGCGTTTAATAATGGCGGAATATTGACATTTTTGTAAACAATCGTGAATAAAATGCGTTTTAAATGTCATATGATAAATAGAATCTTGCATTTGTGCTCATGTATAATTGAATTTATTAAATTCGTTGAGGAAAAGGCATAAAATGCTCGGCAAAGCCTCGCATTTTATCCCTTTTTCTCTATCCCTTTTCCTCAACTCATTTAATAAATTCAATAATACATGAGCACTCGTGTAAGATCCTCTATATTCAGCAAGATAAGGGTTAAAGTATGTGGTTATTTAAGGTAATATGTCTATTTTTGTTTCATATGACAATGACGTGTAATTTTACAAAAGGACCATAATGGCCCTGTATCGCTCATCTGGTCCTTATTGTACAGATAAAGTGGTAGGTAAATTGAGGTAATATAAGGTTGAGTGGATGGTTTGAGCCATTTTGGTTGAGAGTGGCTGTGAAATTATTTCAAAATCAGTCTACCTATTTAGTAGTAGAAGTCATGTCATGTTGTTTAGTTTTAGTGGCTATTATGTTCAGTGGAGGGAAGCTACATGTATTTTCAGCAATTTTGTCAGAGGGTCACCCATGGAACATTCCTTCCAAATTGTTTTCTTTCTGAGGATGAAGTCTTTCAAAAGTTCTGATTTGTATGTTACTATCTGGGCACCTTCTGGACATTGAGAGTCAGGTCCTCGTACATGTACATGGAGATAAATTTGCTCAGTCAATGTCTAGGCACCTTGTGGACATTGATGGTCAGGTACTAGACCACCAGACAGAGATGAACCGGCTCAGCTTTAACCCTATATAAAACGTGTGGGCTCCGTGCAGGCCCATTTTTGACCCCATGGGATTATAATTTGGACAATCATGGTAGATGGCAACTAGAGGAAGCTTCATTCCAAATATCAAAGTTGTCAATTTCTGGAGAAAGAATGTGCACTGTACTGGTTAACCACTTATGTATAAGCCTGCCCAGGAAAAGTGTGGATTGGTAAACTGACTGGCTCCAAAATGACCTATTATAGTGCTGACTGGGCCATTAAACTCCAGTACAAACAAACAAACTTAATCTGATGGCCAGGAAGATGCGGTGACACCCTCATTGAATGACATTTGGCCACATTGAACTTCATCTGCCAATCGGCCTCCCACTGTGCTAGTCGGTCCAGGTCATCTTGTAAAATAAGACAGTCAGAAAGTATAAATTCCTATACAGTACACAATCATCAGCAAATAAATGGACAGATGGACAGATGACCTGATATTAACAGGGAGATCATTTATGAATACTAAAAAAAAGGACCCATCCAAGTGCCGAGCCTTGTGGGACACTAGATAAAACTGAGGTAATGGCCAAATATGACTGACTCAGTATATGAAGATAGCTAGATGGGGACTGGATCAGACACTTGGCCAACAAGTACAACTTTTTGCATGCACCTCGAGAACCATAAGCTAATCCACCTGAATCCGGGACGTTTCGGCCCTGAGATGTTTCGGTCGGGTCCTTTCGGCTTAAATTCGGACTTGGGATCATTTCGGCCCATTTCTGTGGGTTGTGTTGGTCCTGGGTCGTTTCGGCCAGATTTAAATGGATAAATTTTTTCAGCAGAGTACCTGTTGAATATTAATTATTTTATATATTTGGATTATTTTTACATGGCCTTTCATGTTAGCCATGATAATGATGGCCCAATTAAAGAATTTTAAAAGTTCTTTTCATAGCCATGTTTCCAGTAAGCACCGACGAGGGGACGTGACTAAGATTTAATAATTGTCTGAAAACAACTTTAGCAAATTATCTATAAAACTGTATATCGGATAAAATGCACAGCAGGCACACGGCGCTATGGCAATGTCGAATCAACGTCATGATGCAGTGTGGAGCGCTTTGGTGCAGTGGTAGTGCATCGGATTTGTGATCGAGAGGTTCCGGGTTCGAGCCTCACGCTGACCAAAGTGTTGTGTCCTTGAGCAAGGCACTTCATCCACATTGCTTAAAAATAAAATAATTTAAAAAAAGTACTGGTTACCACCCAGGAAATCCTGCTCGTAATGCTCAGATGTGAGCGTGTAGCAGTAATAGGAGAAAAAAAAAAAAAAGAATGCATAGGAGCTTGAAGATCTGTCCATAGAAGTTCATAAGGGTCAAAATCAAATGTGACACTAAGTCATTTCTTAGAAATTGCAGCAGTCTTTATATTTGGACATTTTAAATAAGTTTTGATGGACCAAACTTCAAGCGCCTGTGGATGTTTTAAAAAAGGTCCATACACATGTCTGCGAGAAGATGTGTTTGACAAGAAAAATATTGTTTTTGTGAAAGTCTTCATCGAATAATGCTTCTATTTGACAAGATCTTAGGATGACATTTGTGGGAGCGTGCAGAGGAATGTTTGCAGGATCGACGGATGTGTGTAAGTTGTAGAAATATTTCGTATTTTGATAATATTGGTAGTGTGATGTTTTCTTGTGTGACCCCTATTTTCAGATCTGGAAAAGATTGTTATCTTGTGTATATTAGATCCTATCAGTGATGGGGACCTTTTTAAAAACATTGTTTTAAGGCCTTCAAACAAGTTTTATCGATAGTAGGCCTGTTCTGTCGTGCTAGAAAGCTAATCAGACCTGACCCTGGAGTGCATGTAATATACACCTGCGGTAATGGTCAAATGTGACCGACGCAGTATCAGTAGATAGATAGATAGATAGATAGACCCCAAGCATCTGTGTTTGTGGCCACGATTGCTTACAATGTCGAACTAATTGGGTTTCACAAGATGATTTTATTTGTGTCAGTTGTTAAATGCAAAATTTATAGACTAAAATGTCTTTAAATTCACAGGCATTCTTTTAATTTACAGACATGTTAAATATGGAATATGCCTCCAGGCCTCACCTGTCTCTTCTCCGCAACATGTAGGCTTAACTCTTTTCGTACGAGGCTTATGGGATAACTGCAACTGCATTTAGCGAATGTACGCGACATCTGCAACTGCACACAAAGGTGAATTGAAATTTAAAGACACGTCAACCCTTTTGGGTCATTTGTGTCAACTCCCAGAGAAAGTTACTTCTAGATAAAGCGAAAAAAAAGAGATTGAAGAGACAGTGGAGGAGATGAAAGAAAAGGGAAAGGAATGAAAGTGAAAAAAACGGAAAAAATAAAAATCTTTACATGTACCCGCTACAAGGATAGTACATTACGAAAACACGCCTATACAAATACATTGTCAATTTTATCACTGAAAATATGAGCATTTTAAGATGAAAAATTGTGATATTTTTCTTATTTCTGCTCAAAAAATATATTGTTGGAACTCGTTAGACCCGCCTCAGTACCCACAATATATACGAGTATTTTAGAGCAGAATAAGAAAAAAATAAGGTTCACCCCTGGAAACCCCAGTTTTACTATATAAAACTGAGGGTTGTTGTTGTTGTTTCCAGTTTCCCCGTGTCGCGGGTCGTCAGCTGGTGGGGCCCCAGGGAACTAATCCATTCTGGCACTACACCTTAGCCGTTCGGTGCTACCCCCATTCCACGTTGCCGGTGAATGGGGAGACCATCGCTCGGCTCCAGCCCCGTCCGTCCGTGTCTATCGTAAGTCCGCTGCAGTCAGTCCATTTTGTCTTCTACTCGACGTTATAATTTTTTGCTTGTCAATATGCCGAACCGTGTCAGAGCAGGAAAGGGTCAATTTTGATATTGGTATTTTTGTTTTTTATTTTTTTTTTTATTTGATTTTTGTATATTTATGTAACGTATGTACATTTTTACATTGTTTGGTCTGTTTCCCCATCTTGTTGAGTGGTCTATTTTTTAAGTATATATGCGGGCGGATGTGCTTACCCCGCCACGGACCTGTTTTGTTTGTTTTTCTTGTGCCTTAAAGGTGGCGTTGTCCGTTTTAGGGCAAGCCCACCCGCTCACAGTTGCTTGGGAGGACAGTTTTTGTACCTGCAAGATTAAGCTAGTGGTTTATATTTTGTGTCGTTTTTTTTTTTTTTTTTTTTGGTTTATCTGTACATACAATATGTAACATAATAACATGAAGTGCCGGCCTACGCCGTCTCGGGCTTGAACTCGTATTTATTTTGTTAATGAGTGACGTCTATCGCGGAGGATGTGCATATTAGGTCAATCCCTTTTTATGCATTTGCCGTTTTAAGTTAAGAAAAAGTGATGCCTTCCTCGACGTAGGATGCCGCACTCCGCGGGACCATAAGTGGGTCAGTCGCCATGTTTGCATATCATTAACGCATCCTACGCGAAGGAAGGCACCATAGGAGGAAAGTGTATTCCTGCCTAGCCATTTGGAGGCCCGAGACAACGTTAGCCGATCTCCTTTGTGTTGTTGTCCTTTTTGGGACAAGCCCATCCGCCAAGTTGCTGGGAAGGACAATTTTTGTACCTGCAAGGTTGTGCTTGAAGATTATATTTGTGTTTTGTTTCTTCTGTACATACAACATAGTAACATGGTGTGTTGGCTTCCGCCGTCTCGGGCCCAAATTCGTATTTATTTTAGTTAGTGGGTGACCTCTATCGCGGAGGATGTGGAAAGTAGGTCAATCCCCTTTCATGCTTTTTCGTTTGAAGTTAAGAAAAGGCGATGCCCTCCTCGACGCAGGATGTCGTATTCTGTGGGACCGTAGGAGAGTCATTTTGTGTCGCCATGTTTGCATATCACTATCGCATCCTACGTGTAGGAAGGCATCATAGTAGAAATAAAAGTATTCTTGCCTAGCCGTTTGGGGACCCGAGACAACGTTTGCCAATCTCTTTAGTCAAAGTGGTTAGTGCAAACTGTTATATAATCATGAAGGTCGCATACAAGCGTCCGCCTGCGCACGTGCGCAGTCGAGCGCTCCTATGCGATCTTGTTTTTAATGTTTCATATTTACACAAATAAAAATGTTTGAAATCGCTTTTTGAGAAAACTCTTCTTCTTCTTCTTCTAACTCCAGGTTTTTGATCTCTCTTTTCTATACTATCCTCTCTACTGTATTCCTATCCTACAACTATCGCTATATCTACCTATCTAGTGTGGTTGTATGTTGGTTTAGTTTCGCGTGGGTGGTTGTGTGTGTTAAAAGCCTTCCTTCAGGTCGCGCTAAGTCATGCCCTAGTTAATTAGTTAATTGTCCTTGTCTGTATTGATATGTGGCCATCTTGACCGTCTGTCTTTATTACGGTCATGGCGCAATTTGCTGTTTTTGGTGATTTTTATGTTATGCGACAAGGGCAGTACGGAGGGCTGTATGATATACCAGGTGAGATGCGGTTTTTCAGTCGTGGTGGTATGCAGAAGGCCCTTTTGAGGGCCCCCAGGTCATTCCGTTTGGGTAACCTTATAATGTACATCCTTTATTCGAAAGCGAAAGTTGCGAAAAAATAAAGAAAAAGATGTGATAAGGCGTCTTGTTTCTTATTTCTGCCCCACTTTTCTGTATGCGTTCCTGAAGGAGAGGCTTTGTTTGCTTGTGTGCTGTTGTGCCGTTCCCCTTTGGGTTGTGTGGCTCTCGATCAGCCAGGATTTTGACGCAACGCTGCTCAGTGCCAAAGTCCTAAGACCGCAAACCCCAGCGTTACATCTCGTCCTGATTTCCCGTTTGCCTCACCCCCTCAGGAGGGGCTGGGCGACGGATTTTCCTTGTGGTGGGTCCATGCCCAGTCCCGGCGTGCTTTCGTGTGGTCCTCTTTCGGGCTGTGTGGCTCCCGATCAGCTAGGGCTTTGGTGCAGCGTTCATAAGTGCAAAGCCAGTGGGCCGCAACCACAACGCTACACCTTGTCTTAACTTCTCGCTTGGCACACCCCCTCTGGAGAGTGGGTCGGGGCCATGGATTTTCCTTGTGGTGAGTCCATGCCCCGTTCTGCTATGGTCTTCTCACAGTGATCCAGGGATCGCTGTCACCGATAGGCACTCCTTAGTGCAAAGCCGAGGCCGCAACCACAGCGCCTATCGTTGACTTTGTTCCCCTTCTCGCTGCGAGACGGCCGCCCTTTGATCACTACGGCCCTTTTTGGTTGGTAGCGTCTAAGGTGCGGTTCGAATATTTATTTTTACTGTTTTGAACTCGGGTCTCTAGAGAATTTGGTTTAAAGTATGTATTCTCGTACGGGGTGTGTTTTACGGTACAATGCGATTATTTTTGTCTGCGCCCTTTGTTTTCCCCTATATTTTGTCCAGGTAGTTTGTTTTCTCAAAGAATTTGAAGACCGCGTCCCTCATTTCCTGTGAATTTAGATTGAGCAGAGAAACCGCGTTTATCTCCCCTTGGTATCCTAATGTTGTCAGTTCTCCCTTTAGTTCCCTTCTGGCGGGGCCGTGTGCGGGGCACTCTGCGAGGTAGTGTTGAACACACTCCACCCCGCCACAGTGCCCGCATAATGGATCGGCCTCGCTATAGAAGATGTTGTGTGCATTTAGTCCGTTGACCCCGAGTCTTAGTCGTGTATATATGCGATCGAGCTTTCGGCTGTCGCTATATTGTACCAATTTCGGGGTCAAGGACTGACAGATCGAGTGTCTAAAGCCGTGTTGTCCCTGCCATATGCGCGCCCATTCCTTTTTGATGCTGGCCTTAATGATTGCGTATACTTCTTGTGGGGTGGGGAGGTAGTCAAGTGCCTTTCCCCGGGTCAGAGCTTCTTTGGCCAGTGTGTCTGCGCGCTCATTCCCCTGCACGTTGCAGTGGGAGGGGATCCAATCTATGTTCAGGGTGATACCTTGTTTTAGAATTTTGTGTATTAGGATATGAATGTCCTGCAGTATATCTGGTCTTGTAGTGCTATTCCCAGAGTTTATGCTTTGTATTGAGCTTAATGAGTCTGTTAGTATAACAACACTATCGGGTTTTTGTTCCTGTATCCATTCCAAAGCTTTTTGTATGGCTATAAGTTCTGCAGTGTAGACTGTGAGGTGCTGGTTAAGTTTGAATTTTTGGTCGAAGTTTAATTCTGGTATTGTGAAAGCACACCCCGTTTCTTTTTTGTCAGCATCTTTGCTTCCATCAGTGAAAATTTTAAGCGCTTGCTTATAGTTTTCACTGATGTGTGATTCTGCGATCTCATTGCATTTTTTCTGTGATGTTTCATTTTTCTTTATGACACCCGTTAGTGTTGTTTTTGCGCATAGGCTTCTTAAGTTAAAAACTTCCGGATATGTTTGTTCCGCTGTTTTGACCTGCTCGAGGTCATGGTTTTTAATTAGGTCCTGGACTTTGATAATATAGGGGATCTTTCCTCTTAACCTATCTCTTTTAACATGATTGGGCGTGTCGGCGATCATTTCGTTTATGGGGAGACTTTCCCTAAGACTGCTTGAGCGGGCCCAGTACTTGAGTTGCAGTTCATCCCTCCGCAGGTGCAGGGGCATGACGCTGCATTCAATCTCCAGGTCCAGGTTCCGCGTTCCCCTGTATGCCCCAGTAGCGATTCGAAGGGCCGTGGCCTGTATGCTATCTAGTTTTTTCAGGTGTGAGGGCGCCGCAGACGCGTATGCTTGGCAGCCATAATCAATTTTGCTTCTTATAAGTGCTGTGTACATTTTGATCAGGGTTTTCTTGTCTGCTCCAAAGTTTGCCCCCGAGACCGCCCTTAGCACATTTAGGTCCCGCTGGGACCTGGACACCAGGTTTTCAATGTGCAGTCTCCATGTTAGATTGCTGTCAAAGTACATGCCCAGGAATTTGGCATGACCGGCGTACTTTATTTCCTGCCCGTCATACGTCAGCCTGGGCATGCCCTTTGTATCTGCGAAATTTCTATTGTAAACTACCACTGTTGTTTTTTCAGTTGACAATTTGAAGCCCCAATTTGTAGCCCAATCATGTATGGCATTTAACGCTTTTTGTAATGCAGGAATGGCACTTTTCGGTTTTTTCGCGGTTTTCCATACTAAGCCGTCATCTGCGAACATGGATATTTCCAGCGGTAATGCATTAAGTGTTTCCTGCAGTGTGTTCATTAATAGGTTGAAAAGGATAGGAGATAGCACCGACCCCTGGGGGGAACCATTCTCGCATTCATAAAAACCGGACACCTCGCTACCTATTTTTACGTTCATTTTTCTATCAGTCAAAAAGTCTCTGATCCAGGTTAAAATTTTTCCTTGAATTCCGAATTTGTTTAGTTTTAGGAGGACCCCCCTAGTCCATAGTAGGTCGAAAGCTTTTTCTAAATCCAAAAATATCGCTACCAGTGAGTGTTTCATTAGTTTTGCGTTTCGGATGGCGGATTCCAGTCTGGTGATTTGATCAATGGTAGATCTATGTTTTCTAAAACCTGATTGTTCATTTGCTAGGAGGTTGTTTTTCTCAATGTGTGCTGTTAATCTAGATGCTACCATGGTTTCCATGATTTTACATATGGTTGATGTGAGTGAAATCGGCCTATACGATTTCGGCTCGTGGGGGTCCTTGTCTGGTTTTAATATTGGGACGATGGTGCTCTCCTTCCATTGTGTAGGGAGGGTCCCCTCGTCCCAAGATTTATTTATTAGTGCGAGAAGTTGATTTTTTCCCTTTTCTGGTAGATTTTTTAACATGTCGTAGTGAACGGTGTCTGCCCCGGGGGCGGTGCTCTTTTTCTTATTAAGCGCGCTCTGTAGCTCCCTATGGGAGAAGTTCGCATTGTATGCACGGCACTGGCCAGCGCGATCGGCGTCTTGAACGGCCTGCTCAATTATTGGGTCCTGCGTCTCCCTAATGCGCCTAAAATTTGGGTCTAAATTTTCGTTACTGCAGACTTTCCGGTAGTGTTGTGCTAAGATTTCTGCTTTTTCATTGTTTTCGTGATATCTTGCGTTTCCTTGTTTTAAAACTTCTACCGGTTTTAGTGGTTTTCCATTAAATCTTTTTATTGTGTCCCAAATTTTCTTAGAGTTTGTTTTATATGTGAGAGTAGACACAAAATCCCTCCAGGCTTGTTGTTTTGTTTGTGTTAAAAGGTATTTTGTTTCCTCCCTTACGCGTCTATATTCTTCTAAAAGTGCGGCTGTTTTGTTTTTCCTGTATTTATAGTATATTTTATTTTTCTTTTTGACTGCCTCGCTACAATTTTCATCCCACCATGGCAGGGTGTTTTTATGCTTATTTTTTGGTTGCGTTTTTGGTATTGATTTTTCACATGCCGCCATTATTTCCGAAACAAAATCCTCATTGCTTTTATCGATATTTGTGCCTTCGAGGGATATGTTAATGTGTTTAAGTTGCTGCCTAAAGAGGTCCCAGTCTGCTTTGTCTAATTTCCAACGTCGAGCAGGCCGCTGCGTTACGCATTTGTGAGTGACGTTGAGCGACGTCAGGATGGGGAAGTGGTCGCTTCCCATCGTGTCGTCTCCCACGTGCCACTCACTAGATCGGCATAGTGATGCGCTGACCAGTGTTAAGTCTATGGCGCTCGTGCTTCCGCGCTCGACGTTGAGTCGTGTGCCACACCCCGTGTTTAAGATTACGTAATCTGTGCTATTTATGAACTCGACCAGTTCTAGGCCTCGCCGTTTGTCGTATGTGGGGTTGTGGTTTGTCTCCCATAGTTCATGTCTGGCATTGAAGTCCCCCAAGAAAACTGATTTTTTCCCCACTTTTTTATAAATTTCATCATAATCGTCAGACGTTACATTTGTTTGGGGTGGTGCATAAAAGTTAACGACGTCTATGTTTTCATTTTGTCCAAAAAGTCTGACGATCACCACCTCTATTTCTTTTTTTGTGTGTCTAAATTTGATTTCTTCCGAATCTAGTCCTGATTTGATAAAGGTGGCTAGTCCTCCCCCATGTTTCCCCTTTTCCCTACTGAAACTGACCGGGGTTTTATATCCTGGAAGTTTTGTTGGTTTACTATCTTTTTTTGAGAAAGTTTCTTGAATAGCTATTACCTCCGGTGTGTAGCCTAAAGTTTCTAGATAATGGCCTAAGGCCCCGAGTTTTGTTCCGTTCTCCTTGCCAGACAGACTACGGGCGTTCCACTGTAACACGCGGATTTTAGCAGTGGTGCTGGGATCCATAATTAGGCAGTAATATATTTTTTGTTTTAACGGCGTGAGGTTTTACGTCCACCCTTGATCCTTGGTCTAGGATCGGTGGAGCTATAGTCCGCGTTTTTCCTTAAGAGCTCTTGTGGTTCGCGTTTGTTATGTTGCCTCCTTGGGATTATTGTTTTCCGCCTATTTTGTGCGGGTGCAGGTGCGGTGCTTATTTCTTTTTCTTTCGTTGCTTCTGTAGGTGATTGGGGGTTCTCGCTATTTGCGGTGTGTACCCCTGTGGTGCCCGACGTATTCATGTTGTCGGTTTCCATTATGTTTGCGGTGGCATTTTCGACGACGAGGTCTATGACCTCATCTGACGCCTTGGTGCTCAGCAGATTTTGTTTGTTGAGCTCGTGCAAGATTGAGCTCGTGGCTTTTTTTATCGCCGCGGCGATTAGCGTTTCGACATCCATTTTTGTGTAAGTCTCCTTTGTGTTGTGTGCATGGGGTGCGGTATGGGTCGCACTGGGGGTTGCAATGTAAGCCGCACTGGGGGGTGCGGTATAAGCCGCACTGGGGGGTGCGGTATAAGCCGCACTGGAGCTCCTGATTTCTTGCGCGGTATTTTGTGTTTGGGCTTTTTTTTGTTCCCAATCTCTGGCTATTTGACCGTTTATTTGGTCGATTTGCGCCTTGTAATTGAGGAAAATGTTGCACCCGCGCCATGCTACTCCATGGCCGGCTAATCCGCAGTTTGCGCATTTTTTATTGTGTTTAGTTTTGCATTCATTGTGCTTATGGATCCCAGCACAGTGCGGGCATGTGCTTTTTTTACTTCTGCAGTTTTTTTTCCGAGTGTCCATATTTTTGACATTTTTGACAGCGCAAATACTGCAAAAAGCATGGTTGCAGAGGATAAGTGATATCGGCTGTACTGGTTAGCTCGAAAGTCGGTGTTTCCTTATTAAATGTCAATTTGACTAAATCGAGATCTTTGCCCCTGGACGCTATCCTACGTGCATCGCAAATCTGATAGCGCCCAAAGTCAAACATCTCCCTGAGTTTTTCCTGCCTGATATTTGCCCCGATGTTCAGTGTTGCGTATGTCATTTTTTGTTGCTGGTTATTGCGCGTGTTGTTTGCGCTACCTTGTAGTTCCGCTAAGCTTGTGCCTATTGTAATTTTGAGTTCGAGCCCCTGGTAGTGAAAACCCTTCGCTTTTACTTCTTTGGCAGCCGGGATTTTGAAAATGGGGCCCTTTCCCTTCCCAGGGGCATGGGCTTCGATGACCTCCCCTATGTAGGTCTTGAAACTGGTCGCAAACTGTTCCATTTTCTGTATGGGGAAAGCGCCCCCCACCAGCGCGAACATAACGTAAACGTACGTCATGCCCGTCGCCGCTGTTTGGCGCGCCTCCGTTCTTTCCTTGCTTGAGGCGGGGGTAGGGACGTGGGATTGAGCCCTAGCCCTAGCCATGCTCCCCTCTTTGTGTGTCCTCCCATTTTTTTTGCCCACTTCCGTGAAGCCCCCTTTCTCCATGTCCTCCTCCTCGGCCCCAGAGTCAATGACCAGGACTGAATCCAGGTCTTTCACCCCCTCCCCCAATCCAAGGTTTATGGCCTTAGGTAATGGGCGCCCCTCGAAGGACTCCCCCTCTGAGTCGCTTGACAGGTATGTCCTATCCCGCTTCTGACCTGCTGCCTGGCTCTGATCAGTCTGATCAGGGGCCACCTTCCCTTTAGAAGACCCGGGTTTTGGGGTTGAGGTCATGTTTGACCCCAGGGATCGCGGCAGGGCGAGGGTTTTTTGCCTAATCTGGCCCTCCCAGTCCTTACCCTGAGGGGCGGGCCCTCCAGGGAGGGGCTCAGAAAACTCTGTCTCCGAGGTCCCCCCTGCAGGGCTCGCCACCAGGTCCGCAACCATATCGCAAACATCCCTGGTGTTGTCCAGGCCCTCCCCCTCCCCAGCCAGCTGTTTTGGATCAGCAGAGTCCACCCCCGGGCCCGTACCCTGGGTCCCTGAGCCTGTCGCGACCTCATCATGTGTCTTTGATCTCATTTTTCTACCAATCAACAATACTAACAATACTAATCAACAATATACTAACAATATACTGACAATATACTAATACAATATACTAATCAAGATGTCACTTTTTTACACTTCTAGAAGCCAATTTTCACAGCTTGGAAAGGTGTGAAAATAGGTATGACACGGGGTATTGTGTCAAGAAGGCAAGATAAACGCAAAAAAATAATAACTGAAGAGAGAGATTAATACGTCCTACCTGTCCGAAGACTGAACCTGGAGTGTATGGGGAACTGAGGGGCAAGGGGGTCAGAATTATATAGGAGGTTTTAGGAATTCCGTTTATGACGTCATTCTTGCGCATGCGCAAAGTCTTGGCCGTCAATTGAAACGGCCATCGCTATTCAAATGTATAGGAGGTTTTAGTAATTCCGTTTATGACGTCATTCTTGCGCATGCGCAAAGTACTGGCCGTCAATTGAAACGGCCATCGCTATTCAAATGCATTGGCGGAACTTAAAATGGTAACAATATTCAGACATTTTGAGAGAAAATATACTCGTTTTCATTGAAATAATGCCTCGAGAAGGAAAGAATGATATTTCGCTGTTATTACCGAAATTCATTTATCCTAAATCCGTTTTTAATTGACGAAAATCTTTTCGTGAATGACGCAGGTCAATGACTTGAGATACCGTTATTCACGAAAGCTTACTTACAAAATAAGTTTTTGCGTAACTTTCATTTTATTCGCTATCCAAGTCTATCTATCTATCTATCTATCTATCTATCTATCTATCTATCTATCTATCTATCTATCTATCTATCTATCTATCTATCTATCTATCTATCTATCTTTCTTTCTTTCTTTCTTTCTTTCTTTCTTTCTTTAGAAATATGTCCAAGGATCTGTCTACATGTGCAATTTAAATGTCCATACTATCTATCTATCTATCTATCTATCTATCTATCTATCTATCTATCTATCTATCTATCTATCTATCTATCTATCTATCTTTCTATCTATCTACCTTCTTTCTTTCTTTCTTTCTTTCTTTCTTTAGAAATATGTCCAACGATCTGTCTACATGTGCAATTTAAATGTCCATACTGACAGTCGAAATAAACTTATGAGTAAACTGACGGAGAGGCGTTGAGTCAATGTTGGTTCGACGTCATGCCGTCGACACCCACTCCAACTCACTTCATTGTCACATGACCGTTGGCATGAGACAGAGAGAGAGACAGAGAGAGAGAGGTTTGACTGACAAACTGACAGTAGACAGACAGACGACACACAGACCGACTGAATGACTGACTAACAGACGAACGGACAGACTGTTAGACAGACAAATAAACACACTGACAGTCGGCAAAAACAACAACCAATGAATGGACTTACAGACGGGCGTCGAGTCAACATTGGCTCGACGTCATGCCATCGACAACCACTCCAACTCACTTCAATGTCACGTGACCGTTGAGATGAGAGAGCGGTTTGATTGATCCATGTATCCAAGAAGCCCATAACCATTTTGTACCAAATGAAATCTTCCTCCTTATATATAGCAGGAGTCATTTTCAAAATTAAGGGGTGTCAGGTTGTGTTTTCTTCAAAATTTATTTGGAAAATGGCCGAACTCTTTGCAAACAGTGTAGGCCCCGATAAGACGCCGCGTTCTGCCGCGTCTGATCTGGGCCTGCACTGTGTGTCACTTACCCCTTTTGGGGTTTCCGGTACCAAATGGGTTAATGTAGACCTAATGATTGGGCAGGTTGAACAAATCTACAAATCTACCAGATTTTACTGTAAAATCTTGCACTTGCGAAGGAGTGTTTCATTTTTTATGCACTGAAAGGGTGTTCTACGTTTGTTTTGAATTTAATGTTCCCATCCCACTGAGTCTTGATGGGTCCGAGCACTGGGGAAATGACATTTTATTAATCGCCAACGCAACGTTCTGACGTTTCATCGTCATTGCAATGTCAAATTCAATGCATCGCTTTGAAGTTAATTTGATGAAGACACGACGTTGTTGACACGCTACATGTCGGTTGACGTGGCGTCATTTAACGACAAACTGTAATTTACATTTGCCTGCGCTCGCTAATTGTTGGTGCGCTGAGAGAGAGAGGACCCTGTTGGGTCGTATGTGCAATATATCATTTTCGTAATGCAAAATTTCACATCTGGCAGCATATCGGTGTTTCTCCCTTTATCTTACATTAGAATTCGTCAAAAGTTTAAAAGAATTCCACTGTTTTACGCTGTAATTACCACTTTATCTGTCCCACTGCCTTTGAAGCAATACGACAGATGACGGCCAGGGCTTTTCCCGCTCTATTTTTAGAACCGGAAGTACGTCACGAAAAAAGCTCCTATTGGCGGAACTTAAAATGCTAACAATATTCAGATATTTTGAGAGAAAATATACCCGTTTTCATTGAAATAATGCCTCGAGACTGCAAGAATGATATTTTACTTTCATTACCGAAATTCATTTATCCCAAATCCGTTTTTAATTGACGAAAATCTTTTCGTGAATGACCCATGTGAATGGCTTGAGATACCGTTATTCACAAAATAAGTTTTTGCGTAACTTCCGTTTTATTCGTTATCTATCTATCTATCTATCTATCTATCTATCTATCTATCTATCTATCTATCTATCTATCTATCTATCTATCTATCTATCTATCTATCTATCTATCTATCTATCTATCTATCTATCTATCTATCTATCTATCTATCTATCTTATCTATCCATCAATCAATCTATCATCTATCTTGAGAAATCTGTCCAACAATCTGTCTACATGTGCAATTTAAATGTCCATACTGACAGTCGAAATAAACTAATGAGTAGACTGACGGAGGGGCGTTGAGTCAATGTTGGTTCGACGTCATGCCGTCGACACCCACTCCAACTCACTTCATTGTCACATGACCGTTGGCATGAGACAGAGAGAGAGAGGGGTTTGACTGACAAACTGACAGTAGACAGACGACACACAGACCGACTGGCTGAATGACTGACTAACAGACGAAAGGACGGACTGTTACACAGACAAATAAACATACTGACAGTCGAAAAAAAAACAACAACCAATGAGTGGACTTACAGACGGGCGTCGAGTCAACGTTGGCTCGACGTCATCCCGTCGACAACCACTCCAACTCACTTCAATGGCACGTGACCGTTGAGATGGTTTGATTGATCCCTGTATCCAAGAAGCCCATAACCCTTTTTGTACCAAATGGAATCTTCCTCCTTATATATAGCATGCGTCATTTTCAAAATTAGGGGTGTCAGGTTGTGTTTTCTTCAAAATTTATTTGGAAAATGGCCGAGCTTTTTGCAAACAGTGTAGTCCCTGATCAGACGCCGCGTTCTGCGGCGTCTGATCTGGGCCTGCACTGTTTGTCACTTACCCATTTTGGGGTTTCCTTAGCAAATTGGTTAAAGTAGACCTAAGGGCTGGGCAGGTTGAACCAATCTTGAAATCTACCAGATTTTACTGTAAAATCTTGCACTTGCGAAGAAGTGTTTAACATTCTTATGCTCTGAAAGGGTATTCTACGTTTGTTTTGAATTTAATGTTCCAATCCCACCGAGTCTTGATGGGTCCGAGCACTGGGCAAATGACATTTTACTAAGCAACGCCGTATTATCGCCAGCGAAACGTTGTGACGTTTCATCGACGTTGCAATGTCAAACTCAATGCATCGCTTTGAAGTTGGTTTGAAGTAGACACGACGTTGTTGACACGCTACATGTCGGTTGACGTAGCGTCATTTAAGGACAAACTGTGAGAGAGAGAGAAAGAGAGAGAGAGAGAGAGAGAGAGATCGTATGTACAATATATCATTTTCGTAATGCAAAATGTCACATCTGGCAGCACATCGGTGTTTCTCCCATTATCTTTCATTAGAATTCCTCAAAAGTTTAAAAGACTTCCACTGTTTTACGCTGTAATTAACACTTTATCTGTCCCACTGCCTTTGAAGCAATACGACAGATGACGGCCAGGGCTTTTCCCGTTCTATTTTTAGAACCGGAAGTACGTCACGAAAAAAGCGTGTTTTCGTGATGGCGCCTTGCCCAACTGTAAACCAATATCAGTTGGAAGCCCCGCGACTTCGCCACACCCAACCGCACCCTCACAAAGGTGGCATCACACTTACTGAGGTTATAAAACTTTTTCATTACGATAACACGTACATTTTTCAAACCTCAAAAAAGGCCATTTTTCTGAAGAAAATTTGTGATATTTTTCTTATTTATACTCCAAACATAGGTTTTGGGTGCTCGTTAGAACCGCCTCATTGAGGCGGTTCTAACGAGTACCCACAACCTATGTCTTGGAGCAGAAATAAGGAAAATAATATTTACCCCCGTAAACCTCAGTTTTCTCCATATAAAGTGGGGTTTAGGGGGTCTTAATTTCACGGACTTGTTCAGTGATGAAATGCTCTGCGCGTTTGAGCATGACATTTCAAAGCTTGTGAATATACGCCATTACGAAAACACGCCTATACAAATACATTGTAAATTTTACTGCCGAAAAGATGAAAATCTTAAGATGAAAAATTGTGATATTTTTCTTATTTCTACTCAAAATATATATTGTGGGTACTCGTTAGAACCGCCTTATCGAGGCGGTTCTAATGAGTACCCACAATATATATTTTAGAGCAGAAATAAGAAAAAATAAGGTTTACCCCTATAAACCCCAGTTTTACTGCATAAAAGTGGGGTTCAAGGGGGTGATAATTTTATAGGCGTTTTCGTGATAAATAGGCCTGCAATAATTCATTTAGGCTATTTTCATAATCAGAAAATGGTATTTGCCCTCCTGAATGACAGCCACTTGACAATCTAAATGTATATAATATACTTATATATCATCGTGTTTCTTATATAATTTACATGTCATTCTCTTCATTTACTTTTGATACAAGTTTGTTAGTAAAGCAAAGCAATATATTTCAGCCGTTTCAGTCAAACATTTAAGTTTGAACTGAAAATTAATGAACCGTATCGGACTTAAACGAAAGAGAGAAATAGAAGACTACTCTAAACTGCATCTGAAAATGTCTTCTGTTTATGTCGTCCGCTGAATCTTCCTGCAAAATATTTGGTAGCATTTTTAACATTTCAATGACAAAGTTGGAATCATAAGGAATGAATCATCATTTTTGTGGATCAAAAATGAAATTCATTCCTACAATGAAAGTGATGCTTATTTATGTTCTTTTTCGGGGGTATATAATTATGACAATAACACCAGCCTCCTAATGGATTTGGACAGCTTCGCTTCCAATCGAAGAAGTGTTTAATTTATTTCATTAATTGTATACGTTTTACAGAAAAGCCTATGCTGTAAACAAGATCATACGCCGCGCTCTGCGCGGTATCTGGTCATGTTCTTCACTGCATGGTTTGTCAGTGTCACATTTTTGTCAGTGAACTACTTTTGGGATGCCATCATGGAAACACGCCTATATAACTTTGAACCCCACTTTTATATAGAAAAACTGGGGTTTATAGGGGTAAACCTTATTTTTCTTATTTCTGCTCTAAAATATAGATTGTGGGTACTCATAAGAACCGCCTCGATGAGGCGGTTTTAACGAGTACCCACAATCTATATTTTGAGCAGAAATAAGAAAAATATCACAATTTTTCATCTTAAAATTTTCATTTTTTCGGCGATAAAGTTTACAATGTATTGGTATAAGCGTGTTTTCGTAATGCTAGGCATATATGGCTTAATCTCACAGTCAGGTTACTATCAAATAAATATTCGTCAATTAGTCATTTTCAGAAGGGTGTGAAACCATGGGGTTCATAGAGAATCTTACATGAGTGCTCATGTATTATTGAATTTATTAAACGAGTTAAGGAAAAAGGATAAAATGCGAGACTCTTAAAACGCATTTTATTAACAATTTTCAACAAGAATGTCAATATTCCGCCATTAGTAAACGCGACGTCGTTAAGGGCGTCGTACATGTAACGTTACGGGGAGCCTCCATTTGTGGGACTTTTACCTGCATTGAGATGAAATGACATTTTGAGCCCTACCGCGTACATGTAACGTTACATGTAACGTTACGGGGAGTATCTAACTAATTTGCATATTTAATCCACTAGTGGATTATTGAATTTATTACATGGCGTGATTTCACTCTCAGACGCGACGTCATATGATAAAGCGTTTTATTATGATACATGGCATTTTTGCGCCCTTCCCATCGGAGCCTGGGGAAATAGATTGGGCTGCAAGGTGCTTCCACGCAGAGCTGAAACCGACGGAACTCGACTACTGGTAAACCACTTAGAAGGACTTAACCGGCCGAGGAAAAGAGGTGCGAGTAGGACCGCTCCTTTTATTCTAGCCCAAGCGTTTTTCATTGTGCGGTAGGGCTCAAAATGTCATTTCATCTCAATGACGGGTAAAAGTCCCACAAAATCGGAAGCAACATCTCCAAAATTCGGAAGCAACATCTCCAAAATGACCTAAATAATGTTGACGGGGACATTAAACCTCAACACAAACAAACAAACTGGTGCATGAATGTCATTTGACGTGTTACCAGTAACAACTCTGATTCTGAACAAAAAAACGGGACAAAAGAAAGAACAAATTCACAATAATGTAAATACAATTGTAACTAGTTTTGTCCAGTCAGGCCTCGTTTGTGTGTGTGTATGTGCGTGCGTGCGTGCGTGCGTGCGTGTGTGTGTGTGTGTGTGTCACACCAATAACTACGGTTATATGGAGGCTGAACCATGGTTCAAATCTGGACAAGCCTGGAATCGAAGACGCGACCTCTGGTTCACAAGGCGAGAAGCACGGAGACTTCGAAGCCTTGTCAATGATCCTCGCTGGAATTGGCTACCCTTCCCATTCTGTGTACGGGCCTGCATCAACGGGTAGAATGAACTATTTTTGGCCCTGTATCAGATCTCTGTTATTCATTATCTTGGATGCAGTGGTGGGACTGAGCGAGGAGGAGGAGGAGGAGGAGAGAGAGAGAGAGAGAGAGAGAGAGAGAGAGAGAGAGAGAGAGAGAGAGAGAGAGAGAGAGAGAGAGAGAGAAGAGAGAGAGAGAGAGAGAGAGAGAGAGAGAGAGAGAGAGAGGAGAAATTATGGCAGTGTAGATCCTGATCAGCAGAAGCCATCGATAGATCTACACTGTTTGTAAAGGAGCAGTAGGATAAAATGTTACTCATGTACATGTAATAGCATTTCCAGCACATACATCAGGAAAACACGCCTATATAATTGTGACCCCCCTCGAACCCCAGTTTTATATAGCAAAACTGGGTTTTACAGGGGTAAACCTAATTTATATTATTTCTGCTCTAAAATATAGATTGTGGGTGCTCGTAAGAACCGCCTCGATAAGGCGGTTCTAACGAGTACCACAATCTATATTTTCAGCAGAAATATTAAAAATATTACGATTTTTCATCTTAAAATTTTCGATTTTGGGCGGTAAAATTTACAATGTATTCATATATAGGCGTGTTTTCTTGCATATGAGGTTAAGCATTATCAATGAAATATTGAAAACCCAGTAAGTAAAAAATGTTCAAAACCTTGAATGAAAATGCTACCAGTGCAACAACAAGAACGTCCTTTTTTTCAGACAAAAATTCCACTGAATAGTTTTCTTATAATGAAGCGTTTTAACGAGTACCCACAATCTACGTGATAAAGCAGTGTTCATGTTGCTTGCTATTCTCCGCGTGACTATCGCTGGCCATGTACAAAACCCAGATACGGGTTATTTACAGCGGTGTTTAGTCTTCTCCCTGTGACACCAGAGCGCTGTGTAAAAGGTAAAATCTAGACTGGGCTCGTGTAATATGTATTGACTTATAAATCGACCCAAGGAAAATCTTGGCTGGGCTCGTGTACGAAGTATTCGCTTATCAATCGACCCGAGTAGAGGCCACATTCCACGCCACATTCTAATCTGAGTATTCGGTGTTTGCCAAACCCAGCACACGATTCCTGACCAGACTTAGCTCTGAACTGCATGTACCATCGATAAAAATAGTGCAGCATTTTCTATTAATAACCATAATATTGGTTTCCCCAAATCAGTGATAGTCACGTGGACAACAGCATAAATGTTTGATTTGCCATTTAGTAACTTCGGGTCGAAAAAATGCCTTACACGAGCAAGGAAATCGAGTATCGTTTTTTTTTTTCTTCTTAAGTTTAATTTTAGGCAGTGCACTGACAACTACAAAGGGCTAATCAGTATTCTGCCTGTTCCAAAATTATACAAATGACAACACTTAATGATCTGAAAAGACTGGCTCTACAGAACATTGAACGTGATCAATGAATTTATATGTTCATGTTTCCATCCATGTTCATGTGGATTTTATATATCGGTTGTATATATTCAATGAAGTTGGTGAAGCAAGAAGCGGACAAATGATATTTTCTTTATCTGAAAAAGGTACGGCTTAGGATATCACTGGTTCAGACAAATAATTATTCATTCAGCATTTATTAATTATTTGAGCCCCGCCAAGCGAATTTGTGTCTTCGAGCATTCCGTCATAACAAATTTAACTGGGCATACCCAGCCATTCAGAGGGGCCAGAGATATGGCTTTCTGACTGAAGGTTCCTCTTGATTCACTGCTTGTATGAGCGAGCAGAGAAGGTTCTGGCGAGACTGCGCGGATGCGCAGGCTCGCCTGAACCTTCGCTGCTCGCATAGGCGGTAAGTACCAAAATCGCTTGACGGGGCCCATTTGACAAAGACACCGATTCATTCCTTTCAACCCACGCCCAAAAATGTTAGCAAAACGATAGAGTGCTTTCCCTTTAATCCTCTGTAAGGAGACTTAAACCCTTAAATTCCTGCAGACAGTGTAGACTCTGATGAGACGCCGCGTGCGATCCAGACCTACATTGTTGGCCAATGTCCCAGCACACGAACCCAGATGTTAAATATAACCCTCTTTACATAGCACTCTGACGTCACATGGACAAGAACATCGCGGCTATAAATAACTGTTACCTCGATTTTGTACATTTGAGCCGGGGCACAGCATTTCCTGCAACTTACATGTGCGCCCAGCGAAGAATTAGATCAGCCTGCGCATCCATATAGTCTAACCAGAGACTTCTCTTGTTGCATGAAGGAGCATTGGGCCCCTAGCTATCCTTAGAGTGCACAACGAAGACTCTGATCAGACTGCGCGGATGCGCAGGCTGATCTGAGTCTTCGCTGGACGCACATGTAGGTTTTTTCGTTCGCTGGTTCAAATGCAATGTGCGCGAGGTTATTATTATTGCATTATTGGTCACGTGGACAACCGTAGTGAATATTATAAATCACTTAGTAACTTTGGTCGATTGATAAACAATCGACTGATCGGTTTAATGCAAAAGTCAACAAATGGGCAGAAGCGAGCGCTAACCAGAGATGTAAGAGCTAATAAGTCATTTGAGGCCGCAAATATAGATATTGACGCCATCGAAAGAAATAACCGAAACCTGAACGAACTTATGTTTTCATATTACTCCGAGACATTTAAATCAGACTGGATAAATGAAGTAAACAGAGATTTGGCCAGAAATGGTAATTGTGGGAACAAGCTAAGACTATACAAAACTTTCAAAACCGAATATGGAGTGGAGGCCTATGTACAATGTTTAATACCTAAAGCACATCGTAGTGTATTTTCAAAGTTCCGCTGTGGTGTCGCCCCAATACGGATTGAGACAGGGCGCTATGAACGTATACCGGTATCTGAAAGAAATTGTTTCTATTGTAAAACTTGTGTTGAAGACGAAGTTCATGTTCTCACAGGCTGCCCTCTGTATAACGAATTGCGCGTACAGTATCATGAAACTTTAAATGATAATGGTATAGATATTTATCAAAAGTCCTGTATTGACCAATGCACCTATATTCTTAGTATCAATAATGATAAACTAATACGCCTATCTGCAAAATTCTGTTACGATGTGTTGTCTGTAAGAAGAAAGGCACTTTATAAATGAAATAATTTGTTGCCAGAATCTATATTTTAATGACATGTTTATTTTAGAATTGTAAATAAGTGTATATAATACATATTTTGCATTTTATCAAATATTAACGACAGTCTCTCATAGCTCTGTATAGAGCGTCTCTTGTAGGTTTTTACTATAAATTGTATTTTATGCATTTTATTTGTATCTTCTTTATAGAGGTGAGACTTTAATAAAATTATGTTATGTTATGTTATGTTGATTGACAGCCTAAACAATCGACCCTAATAGCAGAGCGGTTTCATAGAACGACATAGTAAAAACATGGTACATATATAGGTGCACACTTGCATTTGGCCCAGGTATTTATTTATTTGTTTATTTATTTACATCATGTGAACAAGTCCGTGAAATGTACACCCCTTTAAATAAGTTCTGAGTAGTTGGATCCTTTGGAAGCAAAGAATACATCAAATAGCAGACTCGGTTTTATTCAGTCTGTTCATGACCAGTATTGAAATGTGCAACACCGGCTAGCACCGGCTTTTTCAAACTGGTTCTTAATGAACTCATTGATCCCATAAGGACCAGAAAATATAATCTGCATTATGATGATGCTAACTGTATGCTAAATGTACTCAATGATCCCAAAGGACCAGAAAATATAATCTATACTATGATGATGTACGGGGAGACTTTTTACGGCCACCAGCTGCAGTGAAGATAAATAAGTTCTGAATAGTTGGATCCTTTGGAAGCAAAGAATACACAAAATAAACGAAAATAGAAGACCCGGTTTTATTGCTTCTGTTCATGACCAGTACTGAAATGTGCAACACCGGCAACGCCCTCTAGCACCGGCTTAAGTAGAACTCTGTTTTCAAAATGATTCTAAATGAACTCAATGATCCCAAAGGACCAGCAACTTCAATCTGCACTATGGTGATGTACGGGGAGACCTTTTACGCCAGCCACGCGGCACAACATCAGCTGCTGTGAAGATATATAAGTTCTGAATAGCTGGATCCTCTGAAATGTGCAACAACGGCCACGCCCTCTAGCACCGGCTTAAGCAGAACTCTATTTTCGAAATGATGCTAAATGTACTCAATGATCCCAAAGGACCAGAAAATATATTCTATGATGATGTAAGGGGAATTTTTTACGGCCGCCACGCGGCACAACATCAGCTGCAGTGAAGATAAGTAAGTTCTGAATAGTTGGATCCTTTGGAAGCAAAGAATACACCAAATAAACGAAAATAGAAGACCCGGTTTTATTGCTTCTGTTCATGACCAGTACTGAAATGTGCAACACCGGCAACGCCCTCTAGCACCGGCTTAAGTAGAACTCTGTTTTCAAAATGATTCTAAATGAACTCAATGATCCCAAAGGACCAGCAACTTCAATCTGCACTATGGTGATGTAAGGGGAGACCTTTTACGCCAGCCACGCGGCACAACATCAGCTGCTGTGAAGATATATAACAGGCCTCATATTTTTCAGGCTTTTGCAGGATTTCAGGCTTTTAAAGCTTGATTTTATTCTTGATTTCAGGCTTTTAGATTTTGATTTTTCTTCCTATATTCTATTAAAATAACTATTTAACCCTTATCCTGCTGAAAAAAGTTATTTAGCCACACCCATTTCTGACTTCACCAGTCAAATTACTTGATATAATGTATTTCTTAAATTCAAAAACTGCATAACAAACAGTGTAGATCCTGATCAGATGGCTTCTTCAGAAGCCATCTGATCTGGATCTACACTGTTTGCTAAGCTAATGGTTGTCATGTACAGCAGGATAAGGGTTAAGGCTGTAATTTTGGCCCTTTCAGGCTTGGAAATTCTTGGTCAGTATGAGGCCTGATATAAGTTCTGAATAGCTGGATCCTTTCGAAGCAAAGAATGCACCAAACAAACATAAATAGCAGACTCGGTTTTACTGCGTCTGTTCATGACCAGTACTGAAATATGCAACTCCGGCTACGCCCTCTAGCACCGGCCTAAGCAGAACGATTCTAAATGGACTCACTGATCCCAAAAAGGACCAGAAAATATAATCTGCACCATGATGAAAACTGTGGTTTACGGGGGTATACATTATTTTTCTTATTTCTGCTCCATGGCATAGTTTGTGGGTACTAACGAGCACCACCGTGAACCTATGTACAGTCGAACTTCAATTGCTCGAACACCTTTGGGACCTCGAAAATCTGTTCGAGACAGGGGTAGTTCGAGCCACTGAGGTTACTGTCAGGACGCATAACGAGAAACTTTTAGACATCTTTTCGGTGTTCTATAATGGATATGTATGCTGTGTGTACTCATTAGAATTGCCTCATCGAGGCGATTCTAATGAGTACACACAGCATACATGTGCAAGATAAAAGACTAAACACTCCTTAATTATCCCCCACTATTTCTTATGTAGAGGATTTCGCTAGGGGCTCAAGAATGGGTTCGACACATCCATGGTAAACGAGCCATCGGTGTTCGAGCCATCGAAGTTCCACGGTATAAATAAGAAAAATATCGAAGATTTTCATCAGGAAAAGTTGCCATTTGGAGATGTGAAACCATCACGAAAACATGCCTGTATAATTTTGATCCCATTGAACCCCGTTTTTATATAGTAAAACTGGGGTTTACAGAGGTAAACGTTAGTTTTCTTATTAGATTGTGGGTACTCGTTAGAACCGCCTCGATGATGCGGTTCTAACGAGTACCGACAATTTATATTTTTAGCAGTATTTTGAGCAGAAATAAGACAAATATCACAATTTTTCATCTTAAATTTTTCATTTTTCCGGCGACAAATGTTACACTGTATTTTTATAGGCATGTTTTCGTGATGCATTGCGCTATATCGCACGGGTGTGTTGAACAGAGGTCGCTTTCTGAGAAGCTACCTCCGCAGTTCAATTCATGAGCCGGGGCACAGCATTTTCTACAACTTACATGTACGCTCAGCGAAGAATGAGATCAGCCTGCGCATACATATAGTCTAACCAGAGACTTCTCTTGCTGCATGAAGGAGCATTGGGCCCTTAGCTATCCTTAGAGCGCACAACGAAGACTCTGATCAGACTGCGCGGATGCGCAGGCTGATCTGAGTCTTCGTTGGGCGTTCATGTCTTATTTTAGGTTTTATCATGTGCTGGCTCAAATGATTTATTTCAACAATCATCTCTGCCCCACTCCTATATGTAACTGCAATCAAGGAGCTGAGGACGCCGAGCATTTCTGCTATAAATATCCATTTTACCAAGAAAAGCGCATTGACCTATTTCTTGTAACACGACGGTTCCACCCACTTAATTGCGCTGCGTACCAACGCAGCGCCATTTGTAATGAGTTTGAGACACGGACTATGTAATCATGAAACTTGACTTTTCAATGATGTAAGCGAATTGTCAGTTACAGAAGTTCGCGTTATTGATAAAATTAAAACACTTTTTTAACAATTTTAATTTGCTACTACATTCAATTATACATTTGAAATCTGAATTTTTGCCATTCGAATTCTATTTTTGATACATTCTGGATTTTTAATAACGAACTATGTTTTTTGTTTTAATCATCGAAAGGGTATTCGGTTTTGATTATTATTTTATTTTCAGTCAGTACAGTCCTGAATATACTCCTGATATTTCATTGTTGAATTATCCCAAAATTAAAATTCATTGTTTGAAATGGATGACAGAAGTCTATGCGTGTTTAAAATAGATGACAGTGCTTCTACACAGAATGGTACAATCTACGGTTTAAACGTATCCCTTTCGATTCCGATGATTGTTTACTGCGCAATATTTAAGACTGTTACTACAGCAAAGGTTAACCCTTTCAACCCTGAAGCCCGGCGCAGATACTAATGCAAACATGTAGATCCTGATGAGATGACTCATAATGAGCCACTTTATAGGGATATATTACTTGGCATGCATCCTGATGACGCTTTTAAGCTAGATACTATATAAAGTAGAATGGACGTGCCCAAAGTCAGTGATGGTAGAGCCCACGCCGATAACTCAGGGGTGGAAGGGTTGAAGAGGGTAAATCAATCAAAACACTGACAGCACTGATAGGTCGAGTATCTCTTAGTGTAAATTGTAAAAAAATGGCCCTGAAGGGGAACTTGAACTGTTTCGTTTAACCCTTTACCCTAAGCAAACAGTGTAGACCCTGAACAGACACCGCGTTCTGATGTGGGTATACACTGTTTGCAAAACCCAACACATGATTGCAGTCCAGATTCTACAGATAATTCTCTAAGATATAAACAACGCGGCTTTTTTTTTTTTTTTTTATTATTATTGATTTGGATTTTAACGTCCCAGTCAACACTGTAAAGGTCATTTTGGAGACGTTGCTTCAAATTTTGTGGGATTTGTACACGACACTGAGATGAAATAACATCTCAAGCCATGTCGACCAATTAAACCAATAGGGTTTATAAGCATGGACTGTCCGACTTGCACTGCTTTACATGGGCAGGCTTAGTTCCTCTAAGCGGTTTACGACTGAGTCCTCGTGTGGGGTCGGATTTCAGCTCTGCGTGGTAGCATCATGCAGCCCATCTATTTCTGCAAGCCCCGATGGACGGGGCCCGCCCGACATTGAGATGAAAAGATAACGCAAGCCCTGCCGCCCAATGAAACCAATAGGGTTTATAAGCATGGACGGGCCGACTCGCACCGCCTTGCCTGGGCAGGCTTATATCCTCTTAGCGGTTTACCAGTACTCGTGTGCGGGTCGGTTTCAGCTCTGCGTGGAAGCACCATGCCGCCCATCTTTTTCTTCAAACCCCGATGTGCGGGGGCGTTTTTTTTTTTTTTTGTAAATGTTCCTTACCTTGATTTCCTAAAAAAAACGCCTATATAATTTTGCCCCCCTTAAACCCCATTTTTACATAGTGAAACTGGAGTGAACGGTGAAACCCATTATTTTTAGCTCACCAGAGCCGAAGGCTCCGGGGGAGCTTATAGGATAGGCAGTTGTCCGGCGTCGTCGTCGTCGTCGTTGTCGTCGTTGTCGTTGTCGTCGTCGTCTGACGTCAACACTTTCAAACATCTTCTTCTCTGAAGCCACTGGACCGATTCAGCCCAAATTTTATCTGTAGCATCCTTGGGCTGGGGGATTGAAAGTTTGTGTTTTTTATGAAAATCGGCCCATTAGTTTGGTTGCTATAGCAACTTAGAGCTCCCATAGACTTATAATGGGGAAAATTGAAAAATGGCATTAACTGCCAAGCCTTTGCAGATATTGGAACAAAACTTTCATAGAAATGTTCCTTAAGCAATCTAGTATCTACCATATGATTTTAGGCCTACTGCTCAATTTTAATGGTTGCCATGGAAACCAAAATGCAAAAAATAGAAAAAAAATACTTAAAAAATCATCTCCTCAGAAACCGTATGCTCTATGAGGCTGAAAGTTTATGGAAATATTCACCATATTTGCCTATACAGGTTTTGTGTTTTTTATGAAATTCGGCTCTTTAGTTTGGTTGCTATGGCAACTTAGATTTTCCATAGACTTATAATGGGGAAAATTGAAAAATGGCATTAACTACAAAGCCTTCGCAGATATTTTGACAAAACTTTCATAGAAATGTTCCTTTAGTAAACTTCTCTCAGCCATATGCTTTTATGTCAACCTGGGGGTCCAGTAGGTTGTGCCGGGGCCATGCCCCACCCCCAGTACTTCATAAAATGACTTATAGCTCAGAAACCTTACAGATCCCCACCCCTAAACCATATATATTCTTGTTCCTATTGATAAGATGCATTCAGTGACACCAACCTGGAGGTCCTCCGGGATGTGCCGAGGCCATGCCCCACCCCCTCCACTTCATAAAAGGCCCAATATCTCGGAAACCATTCAGATCCCCACCCCTGAACCCTATATACTCTTGTTCCTTATGATAAGACGCATTCAGTGACATCAAACTGGGGGTCCCCCGGGATGCGCCGGGGCCATGTCCCGCCCCTCAATTTCATAAAAGGCCCAATATCTCGGAAACCTTACAGATCCCCACCCCTAAACCATATATATTCTTGCTCCTTATGATAAGACGCATTCATTGACCCCAAATTGGGGGTCTTCCTGGGTGCGCCGGAGCCATGCCCCACCCCTTCACTTCACAAAAGGCCATATATCTCAGAAACTGTTCAGAACCCCACCCCTAAACCATATATGTTCTTGTTCATTATGATGAGACACATTCAGTGACACCAACCTGGGGGTCCCCAGGGATGTGCTGGGGCCATGCCCCACCCCCTCCATTTCATAATATCACAATATCTCGGAAACCTTACAGATCCCCACCCCTAAACTATATATATTCTTGTACCTTATGATAAGACACTTTCATTGACACCAACCTGGGGGTCTCCCTGGGCCTTGCCCCACCCCTGCACTTCACAAAAGGCCTTATATCTCAGAAACTGTTCAGAGCCCCACCCCTAAACCATATATATTCATCTTTCTTATGATAAGGCACATTCATTGACACCAGCTTGTGAGTCCCCGGGGCATGCCCTGGCCTTGCCCCACCGCTTGACTTCATTGAAAGCCATATATCTCAGAAATAGTTCAGATCCCCACCCCTAAACCATATATATTCTTGTTCCTTATGATAAGACTCGTTCAGTCACACCAACTTGGGGGTCTCTTTGTGCTGAGGCAATGTGCCCGCCCTTCCACTTCATAAAAGGCCATATATTTCAGAAACCAATCAAATCCCCACTCCATATTCATATATATTCTTGTTCCTTATTATTAGCACACCAACTGTAGGGGTGTCCGCAGGGGCCAGTCCTCTCCTTTCCACATCATGAAAGGATATCTTGGAAACCGTTCAGATTCCCACCCCTAAACCATATATATACTTGGTCCTTATGATGAGACACATTTAGGGACAACAATCTTGGGCTTTCCTGTGAACGACAGGGCATGCTCCAACCCCTCCACTTATATCTCCAGCCATGCAGATCCCCACTGCTAAACCATATATATTCTTGTTCTTTGTGATAAGGCACATTTAGTGATACCAACCAGGGCTCCATTGGGTCCATGCCCCACCCCCTCTCCTTCATAAAACGCCTTATGTTTCATATACTGAGACCACATTGATGCTCATTTGGATATGGGGGTTCATTTGGCAGATTAAAATGATATCATGTTAAAATACATGGCTGCAATTTGGCAGTGCCCACCTGAGCTCTGGTGAGCATAGTGGCCCATGGGCCTCTTGTTTCTTATTTCTGATTAAAAATAGCTTGTAAATGCCCGTTAGAACCGCCGGGCCGAGGCGGTTCTAACGAGTAATCACAATCTATATTTTGAACAGAAATATGATAAATATCAGATTTTCTTCTATCTGAAAGTTTTTTTGACGGTAAAATTTTCAATGTATTTGAATAGGTGTTCTTTGGTAAAGAGTGATAGTCACGTGGGCGCAAAGTTGAAAGTTGTGTGCTTAGTAACTTTGGTCGATTGGCAATCGACCCATAAGTGTTTTTGTGTGCGTCTTGGAGGGGTGGAATTAACAGTGATTTCCGACATTGTTGGTTACTTCCCATCAGGCACATGACGATATTGTGACGTCACATCAACGTCGGTGCAACGTCATGACTTTAATGCAACGTCACATCTACGTTGGTGCAACGTCGTGACATTGCACCGACGTTGAGTTGACGTTGCCCTTGCGACGTGTGCCTGCTGGGTTATTGATATTCTCATACTGATTTTAAACTACAGTATTTAAAACATTCATTATGCAATGAAAAATGGCACTGAAAATTTAAGTAGAACAATTATTTTTCTTTCATCCAATGTTAAATTTGAGAAAGTCAAATAAAAACAATTTGGGTCATTTTGAGGTTGTTTTAATTTTTTCGGGATTTTCGGAGCTGGAAAAATGCCAGTACAGGTAAAGTCCCTTGATTTGACATGAGGCATGATGATCCCAATTGTCCCGTATGTACAAAGAATCTTTCTTCCGTCGGACCATTAGAGAGTGGAATGCTCTTTCCGATTCGATCATTTCCACAGTTGAAGGTGCTGATAATACTGAAGCTAATTTTGCCTCTTTCGTGAGAGCCAGGGATAACATCACAGGTCCTGATCTTTGAATGGCATTTGACGTATTCTCAGTAATAATTCCGAATGCTGATTCTGGTATGTGACTCTACCGATGGAGAAGAACCAGCATTTCCTAGGGTCATCCCAGAAGGCAAATATAGAGTCACTCACCTCAGAGTGCATAGGACACTTCAGTGTTTTTCACACGGTGCATCGTGACATTGACATTTGACCCTTGACCTCGAAAATCTATAGTGTTCATCATCGCTCCACGGGAAACATTTGTGGAATGTTTGATACTTCAATGACGATAGCTTTGCCTTTTATCCTGTTCACAATGTTTTCAATGTCAAGTCCATTGTTAACTTGGCATTTGACCCTTGACCTTGAAAATCAATAGGATTTATTCTCTCTCCATGGGGACCATTTATGGAAGGTATGATGCTTCTCCGATGATGGCATTGTCTTTAATCCTGTTCACAAGTTTCCGGACACACGGACACCCACACAAACACCCTAACACGGACGTATGGTATCGATCAGGGGATAATAACGAACAATCATGTAATGTGTCATTGACTGGTGACAGATAGATCTCAAAGCTATAATTCTGAAGTCATTCAAAATTCCTAAAGTATTCTGTTGCTTTTTTGTGGCGAAATGCTCTTTGTGACCTGGTCACGATGTTTCATACTCTTTTTCCACCTTCTCTGTTTATGATTTGTACTGCCCGCAATTGGGAATGGCCTTAGAAAACCTTTCCTATAATGAATCGGTAAGAAAAGGCTCATTCTCATGTATTAGGTCCAACCCTTTAAAGACATGCACAATTATGAAATCTTTTAATGAAATTAAAGGTAAACTAGATCGCGCAGTCGATGGTATACCATCGCAAATACCCGCTTTTTCTATGAATAACACTAATGACTATGTATTAGCTAGCCAAAACTACATATAAGTTAAAAAAAAGTTGTAAAGAACATTCTAACTGATAAGCAAAGTTTCAGGAGTGTAACTCTTATAGTTTAGAAGATATGGCAAAGTCATACTTTTTTACCTTTGACATTGGGATCATGTTGAGGTCCACCAAAATTATCCCAATTTATCCTATATTCCAACGGCCATCCAATATCCAAGTTTCAGAGTGTAACACCAATAGTTTAGAAGATATGACAAAGTCATACTTTTTAACTTTTGACCTTGGGGTCATGTTGAGGTCGAGGTCACACCAAAAGTATCCCAATTTATTCTATATTCAAAGGGCCATCCAATAACCAAAGTTTCAGAAGTGTAACTGCAATAGTTTAGACGATATGGCAAAATCATACTTTTTGACCTTTGACCTTGGGGTCATGTTGAGAACGAGGTCACACCAAAAGTAGCCCAATATATTCTATATTCCAAGGGTCGTCCAATAACCAAAGTTTCAGAAGTGTAACTCCGATAGTTTAGAAGATATGACAAAGTCATACTTTTTTACCTTTGACCTTGGGGTCATGTTGAGGTCAAGGTCACACCAAAAGGAGCCCAATTTATTCTATATTCCAATGGTCATCTAATAACCAAAGTTCCAGAAGTGTCACTCCAATAGTTTAGAAGATATGGCAAAATAATACTTTTTGACCTTTGACCTTAGGGGCATGTTGAGGTCAAGGTCACGCCAAAAGTAGCCCAGTGCCATCTGCATTCCATTTATTATCCACAGGCAAAGTTTGAAAAATGTATCTTAACCGGTTTCAGAGGAGATCCATTCCATAGAAACTCGACGACACACAGACCCCCGGACTGACAGACACTCGACTCCGACACGAAAATAATATACCCGATTTTCTTCGAAAAAGCGGGTATAAAAAAGTTGTTTTCCGCAGCGCTTCCTCCTTTGCTCCAACATGGAGCAATTTTTTACTTGTGTTAATACATTTATTTACGGCAATCAGAGCCTGTCAAATAATGACAATACCGCGTTCAAGTTTGCATAAGCCATCTGATCAAGTTCTATAAAGTTATTTGCTATTCTTGTCGTTGTGACGTCAGAATGCAGTGTAAAGTGGGTTATCCGTATAACATGGACTGGGTTCATAATTATGCTGGGAAACTGGCTAACAGTGCAGAATGCGGCGTCTGATTAGGGTCTACACTATACGCTTACAATAGAGGAATTTAAGGGATAAATGAAACACTCTTTAACTCTTATCTTGCTGTTCACGACAACCCTATCTTTGGAAACATTGTAGATCCAGATCAGATGGCTTCTAGAGAAGCCACCTGATCAGGATCTACACTGTTTGACATTCAGTTTATGAATTTGTAGGAATAAATTACATTAAGTAATCTGATTGGTTCAAAGACAGAAATTGAATATGCAGCAGTATAAGGGTTAAAATTACCCATTCAGGACTACATGTATTTTTCAGATAATTGACCCAGTCAGAAGTGCTGTCAGAACCTTGGTTTGTTGTGGATGCATGGCTCTTGGTTCTGTATGGTTGCAATCTGAGAATTCTGTCAATATAGGGATCACCTACTGTTTTTCATGCATTAACATTTGCCAGATGGCAAGGAAGCTGTTTGAACATAAGACCGCCATGCCCGAGTGTTCAAATATCTTCCGTGTGATACGGCAAATGTTATTGCAGTGAAAAGAGCATGAATAATAACATATGATTCCAACGGCAAAGTGCGACGAAAATGCCAAAAGCTGCATTTTAACTCCATCTTCAAATGTGGCCGGCAAACCAACAAGGCGGCTTGTTCAGAATCTTGTTTGCAATGACGCCAGTTACGCATTGACTCTTAAATTAAGCCGGCCAATGTAACGTAAAAAAGCAAGATCCATCTTGTTATATCAAAAGTTCAAAATCCATGTTCAAACAGCATGTGTATTTCATGATTTGAACACGGGTTTTGTTGTTTGAATATAGGGATCAACCATGGTTTTTCATGCATTAACATTTGCCGGGTCCCGAGGAAGCTGTTTGAACATGAGGCCGCTAGGCTGAATGCTCAAATAACTTCCGAGGGATCCGGCAAATGATAATGCAATGAGATAACCATGGATGATCGTTGTTCTTGCATAGCTTACGAATCCGACCTCAAATTTTGACGAAAACGCCCAAAAGCCCCATATAAATTCCATATAAACTATTCAAATGCGACAGGCAAACCAAAATTGGAGGCCAGCTCCAGAATGTTGTGAATGACGTTATCATGCAGTAACCTTCCGACGTCATCACAGAACCCTAAAACGCTACGTTCAGGGCGATAACGTTACGTCGCTCAACGTAACGTAAACAAAGCAAGGCCCGTCTTGTGATATCAAAAGTTCAAA
Organism: Lucinisca nassula; assembly: GCA_963580285.1. Taxonomy (NCBI): domain Eukaryota; kingdom Metazoa; phylum Mollusca; class Bivalvia; order Lucinida; family Lucinidae; genus Lucinisca; species Lucinisca nassula. The sequence goes on along the minus strand of OY757025.1, from coordinate 31,489,288 downwards.
ATCCATGTTCAAACAGCACGCGAATTTCATGATTTGAACATGGTTTTTGCTGTTTGAGCACGGCATTCGGTCCATTTGACAAGGGCTTCAAACAGCCATGCGCATAGGTTTTTATGCAAGAACAGTTATTCACCTTATTTACATTATCTGCTGGTTCCTAGTCTGAAGATTATAAGTGTTGGAAAAACAGGTAACCAGACCCCACTGACCTTGAAAGGTCAGGGGGGGGTCTGGTTACCTGTTTTTCCAATACTGACAATGTGCAAGCTGGGAGCCAGCAAATAATGAAATATGGTGAATGTTCATTGGATTTTATGCAAGAACACGAGAAGAGACTAGAAGACATACAGTTGGTATGAGGAGGTTTAAAAATTTTAACTTGAAGACAATAAAAATGTTAATTTTATTAAATATCTTTGATTTATTAAATATCTTTGATTTATGTAATCGTGATCACAAAATAAACATATATTGTAAGTTATAAATATTTAAGCCATTTTATGAGAATTGGCCCCCGCCCATCGGGGGTTGGTGAAATAGATAGGGCTTCATGATGCTTCCACGCAGAGCTGAAACCGACATGAGTACTGGTTAACCGCTTAGAAGGTCTAAGCTTGCCCAGGCAAAGTGGTGCGAGTCGGACCGCTCATGCATACAGACCCTCTTGGTTTCAATGGGCGGCAGGGCTTGGGATGTCATTTCATCTAAATGTCGGGTAAAAGTCCCACAAAATTGGAAGCAGCGTCTCCAAAATGGCCTAAATAGCGTTGACGGGGATGTTAAATCTCAAATCAAACACACAAACACACACACACACACACACACTGATAAATGCACTATCTAAATGTTCATGCCATCATTTAACCCTTTTTAATCCTTATCCCCCGCCCCCGCCTATCGGGGCTTGAAGAAATAGATGGGCTGCATGATGCTTCCACGCAGAGCTGAAACCGACCGCACATGAGTATTGGTAAACCGCTTAGAGGACCTAAGCCTGTCCAGGCATAGTGGTGCGAGTCGGACCGTCCATGCATATAAACCCTACTGGTTTTACTTGTCGGCAGGGCTTGAGATGTCATTTCATCTCAAGGTCGGGTAAAAGTCCACCAAAATTTGAAGCAACGTCTCTAAAATGACCCATATAGTGTTGACGGGGACGTAAAATCTCAAATCAAACAAACAAAACCCTAATCCCGCTGAACAGGACAGCCTCTATCTTTGCGAACACTGTAGATCCAGATCAGATAAGCCATCTGATCAGGAGTTACACTTTTCTTTTTTCATGCAGATTGTTAATTGAATGCATTTAAAAAGTATTTGGTTGGCTGATAGTCAGAAATCGGTGCGGAAAATTCATTTATTCAGCAGGATAAGGGTTAACCCATATCTGCCTAGCGGCTGTTTTTGGGACACAGTTATTGGTAAACCAATCAGTGCAGAACCAGATCAGACGCCGCAAAACGCGGCGTCTGATCTGGTTCTACACTGTTTACTGAAAGAGCATACATTTTGCAAAACATACTGCTAACAAGACAAACCTGACACCCCTATAATTGGAAATGGACCACTCCAAACTTATTAGGTGGAAGGTTCCATTGTCATACTTTCTGATCGCACAGGATGCTTATCACATATGTGACTAGCAAAGGCTCAGGCGAGACTGCAGAGCCTTTGTTTTGTTTTTGTTTGTTTGATTTGAGGTACGTCAACACTGTATATGTCATTTTGGAGACGTTGCTTCCAGTTTTGTGGGAATTTTACCCGACATTGAGATGAAATGACATCTCAAGCCATGCCGCCCAATGAAACTAATAGGGTTTATAGGCATGGACGGGACGACTCGCACCGCTTTGCCTGGGCAGGCTTAGATCCTCTAACTGGATTACCAGTAGTCGTGTGCGGTTTGTTGCAGCTCTGCGTGGAAGCATCGTGCAGCCCATCTATTTCTTCAAGCCCCGGTGAGCGGGGGCCGTCATATATGGGTTAAGATAGCATCTGATCGCATAGTTTACTTATCACACGTGACTAGCAAAGGCTTCGGCGAGAATGCAGAGCCTTTGCTGCTAATGATAAAGGAGACCTTGAGTGAAGTGCCTTCGCGTCTACCCGTTAGTCTGCGGCACATGCGCAAATTGAAGAAACTAAAATGAGCAGTGCTAAGGATTTTTTTCTTATGTTTTATAGCTTATAAGGCTTACGTACTTATAAATAATACTGCTTCACAATTTTGATTTTTAGCTCAGAACGAGGTTAGGTACATGTATTCAGTCTCTGAAAATCACAAACTGCTAAAAACACCAAAACAAAATCTCTCTCTCTCTCTCTCTCTCTCTCTCTCTCTCTCTCTCTCTCTCTCTCTCTCTCTCTCTCTCTCTCTCGGTAGTCATGCGAGTCACGAGCAAAGTTTACATGAACCCCGAACATTTACTTTTGCCCATTTCACACCTCAATGACGGTTAAAAATGGCCTGATTTCTTAAGGGGAATGGGAACACCTGGCAGATTGTTCCGCCATTTGTCAAAGGGAGACAACTTTCGGAACTTCATATTCGCTTTTCTATAAGCCCTGTCCTACGGAAAAATGGGTCAGCCCTTAAAGGAATGAATTTGCTCCTCAGTAGCAAATTCCTGAGGAGCAAATTCTTTTCTTTAAGTGTTGACCCTTATTGATATGGGAGACAAAAATACTTTTGGAGGAGTTGCCTCCCCTGAAGGTGTATCCGTTCCCCTTAAATAATGCAAAATATAGATTGCTCATTCAGGCGGTTACAATGTGTATCCACAAGCTATTTGTTTGAGAAAGAATAATGAAAACTAACATAAATGTAATATTTTAAAGGTCGCGCTCGGAGTAAAACAGTTCGATACAAGTTGATCAAGATCAAATTGCATTCAGAGAAGGGGTCAAAGTAATTCGAATCAAGTTGATCTTGAGTGATAGGTATGTCGCTCGGTCAACGATGTTTTTGTCTGAACTCGCTCTTGAGCCCCAAGAAATTGTTTTCCCATAGCTCCACATCACGAATACACGCCTATATAATTCTGACCCCCTTGAGCCCCACTTTTATACAATAAAACTGGGATTTACAGGGGTAAACCTTATTTTCCTTATTTCTGCTCTAAAATATAGATTGTTGGTACGCGTTAGAACCGCCTCGATCAGGCGGTTCTAACGTGCACCAACAATCTATATTTTGAGCAGAAATTCGAAAAATGTCACAATTTTTCATCTTTTTATCGCGGAAAAAATTACAATGTATTTGTATAGGCGTGTTTTCGTAATGAGGTAACCCTCTTTATACTGACATTCGGTATAATGACAAAACTCATTATAACGACAATTTCAATGGATTTTGTTTGATTTGAGGTCCCCGTCAACACTGTAAAGGTCATTTTGGAGACGTTGCTTCCAATTTTGTGGGACTTTTACCCGACACTGAGATGAAATGACATCTCAAGCCCTGTCGCCCAATGAAACCAATAGGGTTTATTAACATGGACGGTCCGCCTCGCACCGCGGTTCCTGGACAGGCTTAGATCCTCTAAGCGGTTTACCAGTACTAGTGTGCGGGCCGGATTCAGCTCTGCGTGGAAGCATCATGCAGCCCATATATTTCTTCAAGCCCCTATGGGCGGGGGCAAACAATGGAACGAACCCTTTTCTCAAGATGCGTCGTATTAATGGAGCTATTAAATGATATTGAAAGCATTTAATTCTCCAAGAAACAAATTTTGTTGATATTTGTTAGAATCGCCTCGGCGAGGCGATTCTAACGAATGTCCACAACATTTTTCCTTGGAGTTACTAAGGTAAAATGTTCTTTATTATGTTAGTGTTGATGTTTCTCGTCCCAGTCAACACTAATCAGGTCATTTTGGAGACGTAGCTTCCGATTTTGTTGGACTTTTACCCGACATTGAGATGAAATGACATCTCAAACCCTATCACCAAAAGAGATCGTTAGGTTTTAAGGGGCTCGGCTCATGTACTTGGACCGCTTGCAATTTTTGTAGACGCAGCTCAGACGCCACCATTGTTTGCATACAAAGTTAACGAAGCAGTCTTTTTCTCCGTTCAGGACCTTTTCCTAGCGTAGAGAAAAATCGACTCCACTAGTGCTGTGACGGCTTAGTTTTCTGTGGCCTTATGGACCAAATCATTAGGAAAGCACGCCTATTCATATACATTGAAAATTTACCACACACAAAAAAAAGAAGAAAAATTCTGCTAAAATTCTGATATTTTTTTATATTTCTGCACACAACATTGATTTTGGGTACTCGTTAGAACCGCCTCGATGAGGCGGTTCTGACAAGCACCCATAATCTACGTGTTTTAGAAGAAATAAGAAAAATGATGCTTGCCCCTGCAAACTACTGAGCTCTGAGAGTACTGGTGGGTCGATTGTCATTCAGTGCAGGCTGGGAAAATAGTCCTGGACTCACACTTAAACTGTTTCGTCTATCCTTTAAATACCAGTGTTTTTAAGCAAAAAGTGTAGATCCTGGTCAGACACTGCGTTTTGCGGTGAACGACCCTTAATTCTAGTATTGTAAGCAAACGGTGAAGACCCTGATCAGATGCCGCAGAACGCAGCATCTGATCAGGGTCTACACCGTTTGTCAAGCCCAACACATAATACCAGGCCAGATTCTATAGATAACCCCATTTTCGCAACACGCTGTCCTTAACACTGCCATTTTCTATAAAATGGGATACTTGGAACCCCTACAAATCAGTGATAGTCACGTGGACTTAAGCGCTGAAGAGCTACTTGCACTTTATAACTTTGGGTCGATTGATAAACAATCGACCGATTGATATACAATCGACCCAAAACTCAAATTGTATTCACACTACGGATTAAAATACGGACCAGCTTAGTCTAAGCGCGAACGCGATTTCATCTGGATTAACTTAATACTGATACATATGGCCTGGGCGGATGAGGCCATAGTTTTGATTCAGGAAATGCGCATGATTAGCACGTGCATCAGTACTGCCAGTAAGAAATTTCCCAGCAGGCACACGTCGCTAGGACAACGTCAAATCAACGTCGGTGCAACGTCATGACGTTGCACCGACGTTGATGTGACGTTGTATTAACGTCATGACGTTGTATCGACGTCGATGTGACGTCACTATTACGTCATGTGCCTGCTGGGAAAGTATTGGCCGTTGTCATTGTGGCAGAATTCCCTATTCCAATCCAATCAGGAGGGAAAAAGTCTTCTTTTATCATTCCATAGAGATCGAGCCATGAACCAGGCCGGGGCCAGTCTTTTAAATAAATGACTTTACCACCAGCCAGCCACGCACCCCACCACCCAAATGTTCCTCCAGTCATAATCATGTGATCACACATTGACATCAGGGACATGTCAGTGATTGGATCAGTAAAATTACTGTATATGACGTCACTACCGACTATATTCTCTTTACACCACTTCATGTCATTACTGATAACAACAAACAGCGCATTTTTATAACTTTTTCTGTATATACCCATTGCTCGTTTGAAATAATCGACAGTTGCGGTGGTATAGCCACAGTTGCGAAAATAGAACTTCGTAAAATCCCCTCTTCTAACGTGAATCCCAATCAAAGTTCTGTTTTGAGATTTTACTGAATCTTTAAATGATTTAGCCTGCTCACGATATAAAGCTCTTGCTGTAAAACGTTCTCGTATTACTGGAGCAATATGATGAAAATGTTTCCAGGTTTGCAAGAACCCTTGGACAGTGACGTTGTGAGAATAAATTTCTTTTCGGCATCGCCAGACACTATCTATGCACTCCTCTTCGCTGAGAATTAAACTGTTTACAAGATTCATTTCCGTGGACGGATTGATTTCAAAGTATGGGAGCAAAGGATGTGTGGCCTCTATATAAGTTTTTGCTCTCAATGAGTGAGCAATGCCAAATGTAGAAGCAGTCTGAAACATTAAATTTCCTATGCGACCGCCAATGTCTTCGTGAGACACGTATCTTGGAATGGATGTGTCAATGTCCGACTGAACAGGGTCTAAATTAACTGACTGGTCTGCGGTGGTAATCGGGCAAGAGTTTTTGTGGCCTCGACGAGGCGTCATCACGAGTAGCCTCAGTCGAAGAGGCCAGTAACATTCTGGTATTACAAAAAACAATATTCTGAAAATGACAAGTATAATAACTGCCATGAAAATTATAAATGCATTTTTTTGCCGCGTACGCATTTTCCCGTACTTTCTAACTAGTCTGTTACAGCTCTGGTTCATTGCTTGATGAAACATTTTAACTCTATTTTCTTCTATGGTATAACGCACATGTACATCCAGGCCACTCTAGTCTGGTACGCCTGCAATAAAATAAACCATTATGAATGACACCTTGAACCCCATTTTTGGATTTACTATTTATCTTATTTCTGCTCTAAAATATGGATTGTGGTACTCGTTAGAACCGCCTCGATGAGGCGATAATTAGACAAATATCACAAGTTTTCAACTTAAAATTTCGTTTTTTCGGCGGTAAAGTTTACAATGCATTTGTATAGGCCTGTTTTCGTAATGCATCCAGAAAAGCTCGATGGTTCGAACGCCGATGGTTCTTTTACAATGGCCGAGGCGAACACGTTCTTGAGTCACTATAAGTTATTTACCAAAGCTCCAAATAAGCGAAACATGGGGATAATTTATGGATTTTTCTTATTTTGTCTGCGGCCCCCGCCCGTCGGGGCTTGAAGAAAAAGATGGGCTGCAGGATGCTTCCACGCAGAGCTGAAACCGACCCGCACACGAGTACTGGTAAACCGCTTAGAGGATTTAAGCCTGCTGCGAGTCGGATCGACCATGGCTTATAAAAATAACCACTACTGGTTTCATTGGGCGACAGGGCTTGAGATGTCATTTCATCTCAATGTCGGGTATAAGTCCCACAAAACTGGAAGCAACGTCTTCAAAATGACCTATACAGTGTTGACGGGGACGTTAAACCTCAAATCAAACAAAACGAAATCTTTTTAAAAAGGTATATTGGGTGTACTCATTAGAATCGCCTCGATAAGGCGATTCTAATGAGTTCACACAATATACCTTTATTTTATACATGGGCAGATTTCCCTAGGTCATCCCTGTTATATCCCCGCCCCTAATCTAGGCTATAACTGACCCTCAGTGGCTCGAACTACCTTTGTCTCGAACAGAGATTACGATAGCACACCCGTGCGTCATAGTGATTTTTTTACATCTCCAAAACGGTCAATGTTTTGATGAAAATTTGTGATATTATCCTTATTTATACTCAAAACATAGGCTGTGGGTGCTCGTTAGAACCGCCTCATTGAGGCGGTTCTAACGAGTACCCACAACCTATGTCTAGGAGCAGAAATAAAGAAAATAATGTATACCCCCGTAAACCCCTGTTTTTCTCTAAATAAAGTGGGGTGTAAGGTGTTTTCATTCCACGGACTTGTTAGCGTGATGTGTTACAACGCATAATGTAGTAATGTAATAATTACTACATTATGAAATTTTTACTACATTATGCGTTGGCATAGTCGACGCGAAATGAAATAAAATGTCGTTTTTACTACATTATGCGTCGATACTAAGAGGTTTGAGCAAAATGAAAGAATTATTACATTTTGCGGCGATGGGTGGCATACTTAATTTTACTTCATTATGCGTCAACAGTTTGTTTGTTTGATTTGAGGTTTAACGTTCCCGTCAAGACTACATGTACAAGCCGATAGGATCCCCCGTCCCAACTTTTGTGTGCACTACACGATCATGTGTTGAGCCTTAAATATGGAATGCCCTGGCTGTCTTACGGGGATGAAATTCATTATGTTTGCTGGTTTTCCTATTATATGCTGTGATAAAAACAGTATATGTAGTGGTTAATCTAGTATATGTAGTGGAAACCTCATTATTTTCGGTGGTAAAACGGTGTATACGCTGTAGTATTTTTATTATATGCTGTGGTTTCAGTGTTATATGTTCTGCTTTTTCCATTATCTATAGTAGATATTTCTTGCTATTCGGTGTCTTCATCAGTTGGTGCAGTGCTTTTTCCATTATATTGAGTGCTTTTGTTCCTATGTTCGGTCCTTTCACACTCTCTCTTTATTTGAGGTAGTCACGTCATTATATTCACTGGTAATGTCATTACGTGCAGTAGATAAATCTTTATCTTGGGTGCAAACTTTATTATCATGATGAGATCAATCGGATGCCTTCGTGAACTACTCGAAAAGTACCGAAGATAAATTGCCGCGGTAAAACCCCGTACCAAGTACAGTGGTGCTTTTGTTGCAGTTGCATTATACAGAAAGAGTTATCTATCCTATTTGAAATGCAAAAACCCTTTTTGTACCAAATGGAATCTTCCTCCTTAGATATAGCATGAGTCCATTTCAAAATTTAGGGGTGTCAGGTTGTGTTTTCTTCAAATCTATTAGGAAAATAGCTGAACATTTTGCAAACAGTGTAGGCACTGATCAGACGCTGCATTCTGCGGCATCTGATCTGGGCCTGCACTGTTTGCCAAAGTACCCATTTAGGGGCTTCCGGTACTAAATGGGTTAAGCATTGTATGATTTATGTATCTACTATACATGTAGTAACTCTACTGCAGTAATCAGTCTCAAACACGAATCCAAAATATCCTCAGCTATTGGTTATTACAAAATTCCTGTAGCTGGAAAGCATAAATCAGCTTAAAAGTTTCTAGAAGCACTGATGGCTTGATCGACTCTGTCAGCTGTAAAACTAGTCCAAATGGAGAATTTAATTTGTTTGGCTTTCCAGTTTTTCTATCTACATGTATCTTCATATACTGAGTCGGTCATACTTGGCCATTACATTACCTCAGTTGGGTGGTGCGCTAAATTTAGAATTTAGCAAAAAAAAAAAAAAAAAAAAAACAACCCACTGGACGAGTTCTTAAAACTATTTACAATCTGCTTTCAGAGGTGTACTAAAACGCACACCTCTGGATCCCAATCTACACCATGCGGGCTTTGAACTCCTCTGCAGTTTTGGCATTTACCACAGAGGAGGGAAGACTGTTCCCCTGAGGAATAGTTCTAGGGAAGAAAGAATTCTTCAGGGCATCACTATAGGCCTGGTACCTACGATATTGACTGTTGTTTAGTTTTGATGCCCTTGTTTGAGTTGAAGTAGTCACAGGGGTCAAGTATTTATCTTTATTAAGAGACACCGTGTCAGAGTGAATCTTATAAAAGAAGGTTAAAGAGGAATGCTCGCGACGGGCCTCCAACGATGGCCACTCAAGCTCATCGAGCATTTCACCAGCACTACTTCTGTTCCGCCATCGCCTGCAGGTCCATCGGGCAGCCGTCCTCTCAACCTGCTCAACCTGTTGAACCTGAGTTTTAACATGGGGATGCCAAACAGGTGATGCATACTCTAGTTGAGGTCTAACCAAGGTTTTGTATGCAACATCCTTTGTCTGCCTAGGTGCAAAAGCCAAATTGCGTCTAAGAAACCCTAATGACCTAGTTGCTTTAGAGGTAATCTCAGAAATATGTTGACCCCAATCAAGATTATCAGTAATGGTGATACCAAGATATTTTGCGGATTGCACATGTTCCAAAGTATGCTGATGTAATGAGTAGTTACATTTAATCTGCTTGTCTGGAGGGTGCCGTGACACCCTCATTGAATGACATTTGGCCACATTGACCTTCATTTGCCAATCGGCCTCCCAACGTGCTAGGTTATCCAGGTCATCTTGTAAGATAAGACAGTCAGAAGAAGTATATATATTCCTATACAAAACACAATCATCAGCAAACAAGCGAACAGATGACCTGATATTATCAGGAAGATCGTTAATAAATATCAAGAAAAGGACCGGTCCAAGTACCTAACCTTGTGGGACACCGGGCAAAACAGGGACTGGATCCGACGCTTGGCCGTCAAGTACAACTTGTTGTGTGCGTCCAGATCAACACAGAAAAGGCCTTTGAGCAGCTTTCATTGAGCATTTGCAGATTTAAAATTAGCACCTATGCCAATAAGTTGAGAAAAAAAAAAGACAGTAGCCAATCAATTAGCCTAGCCACTAGGCTTTAAAATGAATGATATGGAATTAAAATAATCGTTTGCACTAAAATGAACAGTGAATAAAAGTTTAGCTAGTCTAGTCTCTCTGGCTCAATTTTAATCCTAAGATTTGAGACCCTACCAAATAGACTTGCCATCACTAAGAAGGTGATATTTTTTTTTTTTTACAATAAAAATACCAAAAAAAAAAAAAACGATCAGATTTTTATTATCAGACTAGTAGCTAGTCAACGAATCAGTTAAAAACAACATGATGCAAAAAAAAAAAATCTCCAGAAAGGGCATAGAGATCAGTGCTCTTCCAACCTAAAAGCACCTATGGGATAATCAAAATTGCTTGCATATACAGTTGCTTGCTAATACAGGTGAACATCTTTTGGAACAAAAGGCGTGCTTGCTTAAACCAGATTGCTTGCTTAATAGAGGAGGCCACAATGACAGATAGAGTACCGGTGTATACCAAACTAGAAAAAACTGAGTTATAAAAGGAGGTCTATTCAAACGGTGACATCTCTTAGCCGCCTTCTTCTTTTTTTTTTTTTTTTCGGCTGGTAGGTTACGAATGCATACGCATGCTCTCATCATGATAATAACATTTTGCACTCAAGATAAAGACGAATCTACTGCATATAACAATTCAAACTGTGACCACAGCATATAATAAAAATATTACAGCAAATAATGAGTATCCACAACGTATAATAAAATACTACAGCATATATTAAAATACTACAGCAAATAATAAAAATACCGCAGCATATAATAGAAATACTACCGCATATAACAAAAATACTACCGCATATAACAAAAATACGACCGCATATAACAAAAATACTACAGCATATACAGGTTTTACCACCGAAAATAATGAGGTTTCTACTACATATACTAGATTAACCACTACATATACTGTTTTTATCACAGCATATAATAGGAAAACCACCAAACATAATGAATTTTATCCCCGTAAGACAGCCAGGGCGTTCCATACTTAAAACACAAATGAGGGAAAGACATCAGGAATGAGACCAAAATAGCGCAAGGCGTACGATTTTAATTCTACTGGCTTAATCAAATACAATGAAATTCCACTATTAAGACCACCTAAAATTAATACACATTTTGTTTTTAAAGCATATTTGGAAGGTTAAAGCTACATTTTCTTTGTGATTTTGACCTTCAGTGTGCTTTTGTGGAAGACCGTCTTTTGGACTGTTCAACTGTGGTCTTAAAGACCACTTTTGAACCGTCTCAAATGTGGTCTAAATTGTAGGAATTTAACTGTATTGCTTCCTAAGTCTTTTCGAAGACAGCTATGTTCTACCATCATTACTTCATTATGCGTCGATATGGTGCATATCAACGCGAAATGAAATAATTTTTTTACTACATTTCGCGTCGACTATGCCAACGCATAATGTAGTAAAAAAATCAAAATGTAGTAATTACTACATTACTACATTATGCGTTGTAACAGTGATGTTTTCGTGGTCCTAACTTTTTAGGTGCTCGAGCCATTGAAGTTCGACTGTATGTGGACAGTAATAGGTTGGGGGATCTCTTTGCTAACTATAGCTAGGCAATAGTGTGTTAATAAATCACTTCACTAGCTATAGCTGATTTGTAATGGATTAATAAATCACTTCGCTAGCTATAGCTGGTTTGTAATGGATTAATAAATCACTTCGCTACTATAGCTGAGTGGTCAGCAATGGATAAAAAAACTTCGTTACTATAACTGGTTTGTAATGGATTAATAAATCACTTCGCTACTATAGCTGGTCACTTATGGGATAATACATCACTTCGCTGCTATAGCTGGTCAGTAATGGGATAATAAATCACTGCACTACTATAGCTGATCAGTAATAGATTAATAAATCACTTCGCCACTACAGCTGGTCAGTTATGGGATAATAAATCACTTTGCCACTATAGCTGGTCAGTTATGGATTAATTAATAACTTCGCTACAATAGCTTGTCACAAACAGGTTAATAAATCACTTCGCTAGTTAAAGCTGGTCAGTAATAGGTGAATTAGTGATTATCTAGTACTTTACTAGGTACGGTACAATGCTACATAAACCACTTCGTAGCTAGGTCCAATGTAGTATCGGGTCAATAAATCACTTTGCTAACTTGCTACAGTTAATTCACCAGCTAGCCGGACACTAGACAGTAATGGATTTAAAAAACATTTCACCAGCTAGGTCGGTGGTAATGGGCTCACCAATGGTTTCGCAAGCTAGGTAGACAGTAATTTCTTGCATATCAAATAAGAAAATTCCTGACTTAACAATGGAATAGAAATTCTTTTCCTACCCAGGTTATCCTAAATAGGGATAGGATAAAATAGAGAATTTTCACGTGTTTGATGTGCACTGGTTGAATAGGACGTCGTGTGCACCGTTGTCAAGTTTGACGTCACTTCACGTGCAGTGACGTCAAAAACGCCAAATTATGGTCATCAAAATATGACAGACGTCGACAATCGAAATGACTGCATCATAAAAAATCTACTATCAGAAATGAAAAATATGGAGGATCTTACAAGAGTGCTCATGTATTATGTATTATTAAATGTATATAACGCGTTGAGGAAAAGAGATAAACTGGAATTTTAACTCTTTTCTTCAACGCGTTTAATAAATTTGCAAAGCCTAGCAATTTATCTCTTTTCCTCAACGCGTTTTTGTGATGTTAAAGACCACTTTTGAACAGTCCCAAAGGTGGTCCCTGATCAGAGGACATTGTGTGCAGAAAACAAGAAGAAAGAATACCTGCATCCTTCTAAATAAGCTTTATAAAGCGGAATCAGTCTTTAATTTTTGGTGGTCTTAATAGCGGAATTTTGCTGTATTTATGGACTTATTTTTGGAAATTTTATTACAGTCTCACCAGGTAAACAAGTCCGTGTACTGAACACCCTTGTAAATCCGACTTTATATTTAAAAACATTGTATTTGAGCCGGGGCACAGCATTTTCTACAATTTACATGTGCACCTATAGCGAAGAATCAGATCTACCTGTGCATCCGTAAAGTCAGTTTGTTTGTTTGTTTGATTTGAGGTTTAACGTTCCCGTCAACACTGTAAAGGTCATTTTGGAGACGTTGCTTCCAATTTTGTGGGACTTTTACCCGACCTTGAGATGAAATGACATCTCAAGCCCTGCCACCCAATGAAACCAAAAGGGCTTATTATCATGGATGGTCCGACTCGCACCGCTTTGTCTGGGCAGGTTTATATCCTCTAAGCGGTTTACCAGTACTCGTGTGCGGGTCGGTTTCAGCTCTGCGTGGAAGCATCATGCAACCCATCTATTTCTTCAAGCCCCGATGGGCAGGACCGTCCGTAAAGTCAGGCCAGAGTCTTCTCTTGCTGCACGAAGGAGCATAGCTATCCTTAGAGCGCACAAAGAGGACTCTGCCAAGACTGCGCGGATGCGCAGGCTAATCTGAGTCTTCGTTGGGCGCACATTTAAATTGTAGGAAATGCTGTGCCCCAGCTCATTGACATTTTTCCATAATTTTGATCTAAAACATAGGTTGTGGGTACTCGATGAGGCGGTTCTAACGAGCATTTACAATCTATGTTTGGACTAGAAACTGGAAAACCGTCAAAAATTCACATGGAAAATGCTTGTTCTAAGCCTATGTTCTAAGCAATGAAAGAATCAATTTTAGCACGCGGGAGTGTTATCGCATTCTAAGCGCTTCAAAATTGTACTAGGACTGTTTTAACTTGCTTATTTAAAATAAATACAAATATATTGTTAAATTAGATGTGGGCATGGCCTATAATTACCCTCTCCAAATTTTGGCAGTCGTAATCACATTGTATCCCTCAATTCAGTACGAAAACACGCCCATACAAATACATTGTAAATTTTATTTTTAAGATAAAAAATGTGATATTTGTGATATTTTCTTATTTCTGCTCAGAGCAGAAATAAGAAATTTATAGGCGTGTTTTCGTGATGTACTCTTAAAAATTCTCTCTCCCCCCCCCCCCCCCCCCCCCCCCCCCCCCCAAAAAAAAAGAATAAAAAAATAGTCAGTCCCTTGGATTATGATTTTTAGAGGTTTTACTATATTATCATGACAAATAATTTAGGGGATAACTGTACTTAAAATTGTCATTTGGGGAGGTAAATCGGATGTTTTACGGTCGGAAATTTCGTTTTACGGCGACGCGTTAGCGGAGCCGTAAAACGTAATTTGCGACCGTAAAACCGACGATTTACCTCCCCAAATGACAGTTTTCAATACAGTTATCCCCATTCTAATGCACTTATTTGGTTGTTAAGTTAAAAATTGTGCTATTTTGCACAAGGCGGCAAGCTCGGTGAGCTGCGTAAAACCAAAATGGCAACCAATGAAAAGCGACGTTACATGATGACGTCGGATTTCCGACAGTATATCGCAGAATATACTGTCGCAAATTTTTGACGTTATCCAATCAGAAGTCGCGTTACATACGCAAGTGCATTAGAATAATATTTTAAGTACGCTTACCTTTCAGTTTGGGTTTCCTCCTTGTGTCCTTCAGCATAAGCATTGTTGGAAAACTGCAACGTGGAAAACAGAGTCAATTGATAAAAGCATGGCAATTAGAAAGGTCTAGTCCCACTACACGGAGACATGTTTTAACCAATTGTCAAGAGGCCTTTTGTGATAGCGTGTATATTGAATCAATGGTCTTGTTTGTCATCCCATTCAAGTCTAGCGTCCCTCAAAACGGACATTGGTAGACAGTCTATACCCAGATCAGATCAACATTGTTTGCTAAGATTGCCGGACTATTTTGACCATAAAACATATAAAACAAACTGGAGGACAATTATATTTGGAGTGGACCTTTCCAAAGCTATTAGAAGGAAGATTCTATTTGTCATGTTAGGGATAATGATCTACCGTTCAAACAGAAATTTGAGTAACGCACATTAAACAATTTGGTATGGACATAAAAAAGGTAAGATATTCAATACACTGGTGCGTCTTTTTGTTTGTTTATGTTGAGGTTTTACATCACGTGAACAAGTCCGTGCAATGTAGACCCCCACTAACCCCCACTTTATATAGAGAAAACTGGGGTTTACGGGGGTATTCATTATTTTTCTTATTTCTCCGCCAAGACTTAGGTTGTGGGTACTCGTTAGAACAGCCTCAATGAGGCGGTTCTAACGAGCCCCCGCAACCTATGTTTGCAGTAGAAAGAAGAAAGAAGAAAAATACCACAGATTTTCATCAGAAAAGTAGCCATTTTGGAGATGTGAAAAATGCACTGTGTTGCACGGGTGTGTTATCGTAATAATACGTCCATATTGACCCTATTTAGCGCTCTGCTGGGTAATTTTTAGCAGCGGGCGACATTTTGAAATATTTTTCTAATTTTCCCACAAAACAGGACTTGCATGTAATATACAGTTTATTCATCCTCCCATTGAATATTGGATTTATTAAACCTCGGGAAGTGAAAAACATCCGATTAAAAAGAAACTCGTGATTCGCACTCGTTTCTTCACCTCCCTCTGTTTATAAATCCCATAATTATGATAGAAGAATGAATAAACTCTTATGTTTTTTTTATTTATTTTGGTTGAATGAAACTGTGCCAAAAAAGAATAAAATAAAATAAAAATAAATAATAAATAAATAAAATAACTAAATAAACCGAACTACATTTTGTGCGAACACGTTTTCGTGGTAGTTTAGCCGGATGTAGCCTGAAATCGGCTAGCCAGAATTGGCAGATGGAATCTGTGATTACAAAAGTTGAGCGATATATGTCTAAAGAAGCCATCTGATCAGGATCTACCCTGTTTGACATTCAGTCTATGAATTTGTAGGAATAAATTACATCAAGTAATCTGATTGGTTCAAAGACAGAAATGGGTGTGGCTAAATTGAATATTCGGCAGGATAAGGGTTAAAATTACCCATTCAGGACTACTTTTCAGACAATTGACCCAGTTAGAAGTGCTGTCAGAACCTTGGTTTGTTGTTGTTGGCTCTTGGTTCTGTATGGTTGCAATCTGAGAATTCTGTCAATATAGGGATCACCTACTGTTTTTCATGCATTAACATTTGCCAGGTGGCAAGGTAGCTGTTTGAACACAAGACCGCCATGCCGAGTGTTCAAATATCTTCCGTGTGATACGGCAAATGTCATTGCAGTGAAAAGATCATGAATACTAACATAATTCCAAATTCAAAGTGCGACGAAAATGCCAAAAGCTGCATATTAACTCCATATAAACTCTTCAAATGCGGCCAGCAAGCCAACATGCGGCTTGTTCAGAACGTTGTTTGCAATGACGCCAGTTACGCATTGACACTTAAATGCTTCGTTCAGCGTTACGCCGGTCATGTAACGTAAACAAAGCAAGATCCATCTTGTGATATCAAAAGTTCAAAATCCATGTTCAAACAGCACGTGTATTTCATGATTTGAACATGGGTCTTGTTGTTTGAACACGACTTCCAGTACATTCAAACAGTTATTCACCTTATTTGCAGTATCTGCTGGTTCCTAGTCTGAAGATTATAATTGTTGGAAAAAACAGGTAACCAGGTTACTAGTCTGAAGATTATAAGTGTTGGAAAAACAGGTAACCAGACCCCCCTGACCTTGAAAGGTCAGGGGGTCTGGTTACCTGTTTTTCCAATATTGACAATGTGCAAGCTGGGAGCCAGCAAATAATGCAAATATGGTGAATGTTCGTTGGATTTTATGCAAGAACATGAGAAGACACTAGAAGACATACAGTTGATATGAGGAGGTTTAAAAATTGTAACTTGAAGGCAATAAAAATGTTAATTTTATTAAATATCTTTGATTTATTAAATATATTTGATTTATGTAAGCATCACAAAATGTACATATATTGTAAGTTATAAATATTTGAGCCATTTTATGAGAATTGGCCCCGCCCATCGGGGCTTGGTGAAATAGATAAGGCTGCATGATGCTTCCACGCAGAGCTGAAACCGACAGGAGTACTGGTAAACCGCTTAGAAGGTCGAAGCTTGCCCAGGCAAAGTGGTGCGAGTCGGACCGACCATGCATACAGACCCTCTTGGTTTCAATGGGCGGCAGGGCTTGAGATGTCATTTCAATTAAATGTCGGGTACAAGTCCCAAACAATTGGAAGCAGCGTCTCGAAAATGACCTAAATAGCGTTGACGGGGATGTTAAATCTAAAATCAAACACACACACACACACACACTGATAAATGCACTATCTAAATGTTCATGCCATCATTTAACCCTTTTTAATCCTTATCCCCCGCCCCCGCCTATCGGGGCTTGAAGAAATAGATGGGCTGCATGATGCTTCCACGCAGAGCTGAAACCGACCGCACATGAGTACTGGTAAACCGCTTAGAGGACCTAAGCCTGCCCGGGCATAGTGTGCGAGTCGGACCGTCCATGCATATAAACCCTACTGGTTTTACTTGTCGGCAGGGCTTGAGAAGTCATTTCATCTCAAGGTCGGGTAAAAGTCCCACAAAATTTGAAGCAACGTCTCCAAAATGACCTATATAGTGTTGACGGGGACGTAAAATCGCAAATCAAACAAACAAAACCCTAATCCCGCTGAACAGGACAGCCTCTATCTTTGCGAACAGTGTAGATCCAGATCAGATAAGCCATCTGATCAGGAGTTACACTTTTCTTTTTTCATGCAAATTGTTAATTGAATGCATTTAAAAAGTTATTTGGTTGGCTGATAGTCAGAAATGGGTGCGGAAAATTTATTTATTCAGCAGGTTAAGGGTTAACCAATATCTGCCTAGCGGCTGTTTTTGGGACACACGCATTGGTAAACCAATCAGTGCAGAACCAGATCAGACGCCGCAAAACGCGGCGTCTGATCTGGTTCTACACTGTTTATTGAAAGAGCATACATTCTGCAAAACATATCGCTAACAAAAAAAACCTGGCACCCCTATAATTGGAAATGGACCACTCCAAACTTATTAGGTGGGAGGTTCCATTGCCATACTTTCTGTGACTAGCAAAGGCTCGGGCGAGACTGCAGAACCTTTGTTTTGTTTTTGTTTGTTTGATTTGAGGTACGTCAACACTGTATATGTCATTTTGGAGACGTTGCTTCCAGTTTTGTGGGTATTTTACCCGACATTGAGATGAAATGACATCTCAAGCCATGCCGCCCAATGAAACTAATAGGGTTTATAGGCATGGACGGGACGACTCGCACCGCTTTGCCTGGGCAGGCTTAGATCCTCTAAGTGGATTACCAGTACTCGTGTGCGGTTGGTTGCAGCTCTGCGTGGAAGCATCGTGCAGCCCATCTATTTCTTCAAGCCCCGATGAGCGGGGACCGTCATATATGGGTTAAGACAGTTTCTGATCGCATAGTTTACTTATCACACATGTGACTAGCAAAGGATCCGGCGAGAATGCAGAGCCTTTGCTGCTAATGGTAAATGAGACCTTGAGTGAGGTGCCTACCCGTTAGTCTGCGGCACAATTGAAGAAACTAAAGTGAGCAGTACTAAGGATTTTTCATATGTATTATAGCTTATAAAAATACTAGCTGTTTCACAATTTTGATTTTCAGCTCAGAACGAGGCTGGGTACATGTATTCAGTCTATGAAAATCACAAACTGCTAAAAACACCAAAACAAAATCTCTCTCTCTCTCTCTCTCTCTCTCTCTCTCTCTCTCTCTCTCTCTCTCTCTCTCTCTCTCTCTCTCTCTAATGGGAACACCTGGCAGATTGTTACGCCATTTGGCAAAGGGAGACAACTTTCGGAACTTCCTGTTCGCTTTTCTAATAGCCCTGTCCCACGGAAAAAGGGATCAACTCTTAAAGGAAAGAATTTGCTCCTCCTTTAAGAGTCGACTCCTATTGACATGGGATACAAAAATACTTTTGGAGGAGTTGCCTCCCCTGAAGGTGTATCCATTCCCCTTAAATGATGCAAATATAAATTGCTCATTCAGGCGGTTACAATGTGTATCCACAAGCTATGTTTTTGAGAAAGAATAATGAAAACTAACATAAATGTCAGATTTTAAAGGTCGCGTTCGGAGTAAAACAGTTCGATACAAATTGATCAAGATCAAATTGCATTCAGATAAGGGGTCAAACTAACTCGAATCCAGTTGACCTTGAGTGAAAGGTAAGTCGCTCGGACAACGATGTTTTGTCTGAAATCGCTCTTGAGCCCCAAGAAATTCAAGAAATTGTTTTCCCACAGTTCCACATCACGAAAACACGCCTATATAATTTGAACCCCACTTTTATACAGTAAAACTGGGTTTTACACAGATTTTTTTTTTTTTGGTTTTACGGCCCTTCCAAGATTATTTCACTCATATCGAGCCGATCGTTAATCAGAGATGGACGAAAACCGAAGTTCCCGGAGAAAAACCACCTGACCTTCCGTTGCAGAACTTGGCGTCTCACAAGTGACCGGTTTTACACGGATAAACCTTATTTTCCTTATTTGTTTGATTTGAGGTTTAACGTCCCCGTCAACACTGTAAAGGTCATTTTGGAGACGTTGCTTCCAATTTTGTGGGACTTTTACCCGACACTGAGATGAAATGATATCTCAAGCCCTGCTTATTTTCCTTATGTTTGCTCTAAAATATACGTAGATTGTGGGTACCCATTAGAACCGCCTCGATGAGGCGGTTCTAACGTTACCAACAATCTATATTTTGAGCAGAAATACGAAAAATGTCACAATTTTTCATCTTTTTTGGCGGAAAAAATTACAATGTATTTGTATAGGCGTGCTTTCGTAATGATGTATCCCTCTTTATACTGACATTCGGTATAATGACAAAACTCATTCTAACGACAATTTCAATGGATTTTGTTTGATTTGAGGTCCCCGTCAACACTGTAAAGGTCATTTTGGAGACGTTGCTTCCAATTTTGTGGGACTTTTACCCGACACTGAGATGAAATGACATCTCAAGCCCTGTCGCCCAATGAAACCAATAGGGTTTATTAGCATGGACGGTCCGCCTCGCACCGCGGTTCCTGGACAGGCTTAGATCCTCTAAGCGGTTTACCAGTACTAGTGTGCGGGCCGGATTCAGCTCTGCGTGGAAGCATCATGCAGCCCATATATTTCTTCAAGCCCCTATGGGCGGGGGCAAACAATGGAACGAATCCTTTTCTCAAGATGCGTCGTATTAATGGAGCTATTAAATGATATTGAAAGCATATAGTTCTCCAAGAAACAAATTTTGTGGATATTTGTTAGAATCGCCTCGGCGAGGCAATTCTAACAAATGTCCTCAACATTTTTCCTTGAAGTAAATAAGGTATAAATCCTTTATTATGTTAGTGTTGATGTTGCACGTCCCAGTCAACACTATTCAGGTCATTTTGGAGACGTAGCTTCCGATTTTGTTGGACTTTTACCAGACACTGAGAAGAAATGACTTCTCAAGCCCTATCACCCAAAGAAACCATTAGGTTTTAAGGGATTCGGCTCATGTACTTGGTCCGCTAGCAATTTCTGTAGACGCAGCTCAGACGCCACAGAACGCGGCATCTGGGCATGGTCTACATTGTTTGCATAAAAAGTTAACGAAGCAGTCTTTTTCTCCGTTCAGGACCTTTTCCTAGGGCAGAGAAAAATCGACTCCACTAGTGCTGTGACGGCTTAGGTTTTCTGTGGCCTTATGGACCAAACCATTATGAAAGCACGCCTATTCATATATATTGAAAATTTACCAAAAAAAAAAAACACAAAAAACAAAAAAAAAATATCTGCTGAAATTCTGATATTTTTTATATTTCTGCACACAACATTGATTTAGGGTACTCGTTAGAACCGCCTCGATGAGGCGGTTCAAATCAGTACCCATAATCGATATGTTTTAGAAGAAATAAGAAAAATAAGGTTTAACCATGGCAAACTCCTGGAAAACTCCTGAGCTCTGAGAGTACTGGTGGGTCGATTGTCATTCAGTCTAGGCTGGGAAAATAGTCCTGGACTCAGACTTAAACTGTTTCGTCTAACCTTTAAATACCAGTGTTTTTAAGCAAAAAGTGTAGATCCTGGTCAGACGCTGCGTTTTGCGGCGTACGACCCTTAATTCCAGTATTGTAAGCAAACGGTGAAGACCCTGATCAGATCCCGCAGAACGCGGCGTCTGATCTGGGTCTACACTGTTTGTCAAGCCCAACACATAATACCAGGCCAGATTCTATAGATAACCCCATTTTCGCAACACGCTGTCCTTAACACTGCTATTTTCTATAAAATAAGATACCTGGATTTCCTACAAATCAGTGATAGTCACGTGGACTTAAGCACCGAAGAGCTACTTGCACTTTATAAATTTGGGTCGATTGATAAACAATCGACCGATTGATATACAATCGACCCAAAAATCAAATTGTATTCACACTACGGATTAAAATACGGACCTGGGGCCAGTTTCATCAAAGCATTTGCGACGTATTTTCGTCTTAAAAAGATCGTACGAAGTTCTTACGACAAAAATCCTGTTTCATCAAATGTTAAAGATCTGCGATGTTCGCACATTTTGTCGTAATTCTGAGATGAATATTTAGACATCGCACATTGAAATTTTCGTCTTAAACTTTGGACATGTCACGATCATACGGGCAGCATAGGTTAAAGCTCTTGAGTAACATTGTAAAAAGGGTGGTACGTAATATACCATTTCGCTTATCTTCGCAGATCACGCCCATTAGTTATATAAGCCCATGCAATGAAGACCCTCGAAACTGACCCCTTTGTTATAATCTTTAGTTTGGGTTTGGGGTGGGGATTTTCTTAGTTGTTTTTAGAGATTGGGGGTACTCGTTAGAAGCGCCTCTTGATAACGGGTTAACCGGTTAGAAGGTAAAAGCCTGTCCAAGAAAAATGGTGCGAGTGGGACCGCTCCTTAAACCCTAGCGGTTTCTTTGGTCGGTAGGGTTTATAATGTCACTTCATCTCAATGCCGGGTAAAAGCCCCACAAAATCGGGAGCAGCGTCTCCATAATGGCCTAAAATATATGTACATTGACGGGTACTTAAGAACCAACGCGTTCAGGTAGTTTCTAACGATTACCCACAATATGCGATTAGACTTTTGATTAAAATGAAGACTCAGTGTACCTCAAATTAACACATCAAACTAGAATTGTCAATACGACATATATGCCCCCGCCCAGGGACCATCCTCATCAAGAAAAAAAGCATGTTGCCAACAACAACAACAAAAAAACAACAGTATTGCTCGGCTGGAAAACTGTCCTTCAGAACATCGGCGTAGGTGTGGGTAATGGCGTTTAAATATTGGAAAAAAAGTGTGTGTGTGTATCATCATACCAGATATGAACAAAATCCATAAAATAATAAATTACCAAATGTGACATTGACCTTGAGTTTTGATTTTCCTGCCCTTTCAAGATTATTTCGTTTATTTCGAGCCGATCATTAATCAGATGCGGGCGATAACTAAACGGAGTAGCCGGAGAAACGACCTGTATCTTTCGTCATATCAAATACGATCTAAATCCATTAAATGGGTTGGGAAATAAGAGTTCTTATTAAAAAAACGTTGACACTAAAATTCTGAGTCTGTGACCTTGATTTTGAGGTCATGGGCACTGGCGCGATTATGCTGAAAATTATGAGTCTGTGACCATGACCTTGAGGCGATGGGCACTGGCGCGGGTATCTGAATAATACTTGTATATCTATCATCGTACCAAATATGAACCAAATCCATTATATGATTTTAAAAATAATTTCAACATTTGAAGTTTTCTAAGTCCATAATTTGACCTAGAGGTCATAGGTCATGGCCAGTGTATTGCTGAATAAACCTTTTGACCTATACATACCATCACCATTTCATCATATAGTCTGGAAAATATGAGCTCCTAAAATTTTAGGTTCTTCCTGGTACAATGCCTTAACCTGAGGTTACAGGCTCACGTACGTACACTCCGTGCGGAAGGACGTACGTACATGTACGAAAACCTTGAATGTCGACGGTGTGGGGAGGGGGTCGTGGTCTTGCGTACTGTCATTTCGTCTATGTGCAGGCAACTGTATAATTGTGTATACATGTAGCTATAGAATTTAAAATCAGTCATGCTGTAGTATCTATGTTGCAAATGAACTGAATTTATTTTTCATTGAAAGGCTGGACGGTTGGTTGGTTGGTTGGTTGGTTGGTTGGTTGGTTGATTGATTTATTGTTTAACGTCCCCTTCAACACTGTATAGGTCATTTTAGAGACGTTGCTTCCAATTTTGTGGGACTTTTACCCGACACTGAGATGAAATGACATCTCAAGCCCTGTCGCCCAATGAAACCAATAGGGTTTATTAAACGTCACTACAGCTGGTATCTAGGAATGCATGGCGGCCGTAAGATCTCCCTGCCCTACATCATAGTGTAGTTTATATTTTCTTGTCCTTTGGGATCATTGATTCTATTGTGAAATTCTGAAAATATTTAAGGGTCACTGATGATTCCTAATTGGACGAAACGAGCTAGTCTGGCCCAGAAAACATGTACACTTCATATTTTAAAGTTCAGTGGTGTATTCCTTGCTTCCAAAGGATATCCCTTTTATAGAACATATTTATAAGCATGGACTCGCACTGCTTTGCCCGGACAGGCTCGTGTGCGGTCGGTTTCAGCTCTGCGTGGAAGCATCATACAGCCCATCTATTTCTTTAAGGCCCGATGGGCGGGGTCGAAAGAAAGGCTCGACGGCCTGACAGACGAACAATCAATAAAAAATATTTGCTACCCTGTCACCATTGCCACCAACAAACCGGAACTGAAAACTGATATACGTAAAATACGAACACTTACAGATGCTACGTCAGGTAACGTTATATGCGGCATCCTTATTAAACAACGTCATGCATTGACGTTGTGTGTTAAAATCGTGCATAAACTGTGTTTTAAGTTCATACGATAAATTGAATCTTGTATTCATGCTCTTGCATTTCTGAATTTATTAAAATGAGCGTGAAAAAGTAATAAAATGCTCTGCGAAGTCTCACGTTATCTAATATTATAAACAACTCAACAATACACATGCACTCATGCTGAAGAACCGCCCATCCCCATACCCACCTCCACCCCCACCCCGCCGCCCCGCATTTACTGACAACCGCGCTTGTAAAAGGTTCATTATGACAACGTTAAATCAACGCTTGTCCACGACGTCCACAAAACAGACCAACTCACCATTGTTACAGTGGGAAATGGGTCCAGATAATTAATATCTGTATCTTACGATAATGAAATGGAAACACAAGTTTGAAACGACGTATAATCAACGTTGAATCACGTTGATTCAACGTTGCTTGTACTGAATATACATCTAGGTCCACCGGACCAATAATCTTAAAACGTGTTATCTACTTTACACGGCTATTTCAAGACGGCACGTGATCACGCATGTGACAATTAGTGGCCCTGTTTAAGCGCATATTCAAAATTGCGACATATTTTAGTGAAACGCAAATTTTGCTCGTACGAACACTTTGCGATGTTTTGATGAAACTGACGTACGCAGTTCTTTAAAAAGTGCGTAAGAACAATTTAAGATTAATCGTACGATGTTTATTGATGAAACTGGCCCCAGCTTAGTCTAAGCGCGAACGCAATTTCATTTGGATTAACTTAATACTGATACCTTTGGCCTGGGCGGATGAGGCCATAGTTTTGATTCAGGAAATGCGCACGATTAGCACGTGCATCAGTACTGCCAGTAAGAAAGTATTTGCCGTTGTCATTGTGGCAGAATTCCCTATTCCAATCCATTCAGGAGGAAAAAAGTCTTCTTTTACCATTCCATAGAGATCGAGCCATGAACCAGGCCGGGGCCAGTCTTTTAAATAAATGACTTTACCACCAGCCAGCCACGCACCCCACCACCCAAATGTTCCTCCAGTCATAATCATGTGATCACACATTGACATCAGGGATATGTCAGTGATTGGATCAGTAAAATTACTGTATATAACGTCACTACCGACTATATTCGCTTTACACCACTTCATGTCATTACTGATAACAACAAACAGCGCGTTTTTATAACTTTTTCTGTATATACCCATTGCTCGTCTGAAATAATCGACAGTTGCGGTGGTATAGCCACAATTACGAAAATAGAACTTGGTAAAATCACCTCTTCTCACATGAATCCCAACCAACGTTCTATTTTGAGATTTTACTGAATCTTTGAATGATTTAGCCTGCTCACGATATAAAGCTCTTGCTGTAAAACGTTCTCTTATTACTGGAGCAATATGATGAAAATGTTTCCAGGATTGCAAGTACCCTTGGACAGTGACGTTGTGAGAATAAAGTTCTTTTCGGCATCGCCAGACGCTATCTATGCACTCCTCTTCGCTGAGAATTATACCGTTTACAAGATTCATTTCTGTGGACGGATTGATTTCAAAGTAGGGCAGCAAAGGATGTGTTGCCTCTATGTAAGTTTTTGCTCTCAATGAGTGAGCAATGCCAAATGTAGAAGCAATCTGAAACATTAAATTTCCTATGCGACCGCCAATGTCCTCGTGAGATACGTATCGTGGAATGGATGTGTCAGTGTCAGACTGAACAGGGTCTAAATTAACTGACTGGTCTGTGGTACTAATCGGACAAGAGTTTTTGTGGCCTCGACGAGGCGTCATCACTAGTAGCATCAGTCGAACAGGCCTGTAACATTCTGGTATTGCAAAAAACAATATTCTGAAAATGACAGGTATAAGTACTGCCATGAAAATTATAAATGCAATTTTTTGTCGCGTACGCATTTTCCCGTACTTTCTAACTAGTCTGTTACAGCTCTGGTTCATTGCTTGATGAAACATTTAAACTCTATTTTCTTCTATGGTATATCGCACATGTACATCCAGGCCACTCTAGTCTGGTACGCCTGCAAAAAAGTAAACCATTATGAATGACCCCTTGAACCCCATTTTTGGATTTACTATTTTTCTTATTTCTGCATGCTCTAAAATATAGATTGTGGTACTCGCTAGAACCGCTTCGATGAGGCGGTTCTAACGCGTATCCACAATCTATATTTTGAGCAGAAATTAGAAAAATATCACAAGTTTTCATCTTAAAATTTTCGTTTATTCGGCGGTAAAGTTTACAATGCATTTGTATAGGCCTGTTTTCGTAATGCATCCAGTAAAGCTCGATGGTTCGAACGCCGATGGTTCATTTATAATGGCTGAGACAAACACGTTTTTGAGTCACTAGAAATTATTTCCCAAAGCTCCAAACAAGTGAAACATGGGGATAATTTTTGGAATTTTTCTCATTTTATCTGCGGCCCCCGCCCATCGGGGCTTGCAGAAAAAGATGGGCTGCATGATGCTTCCACGCAGAGCTGAAACCAACCCGCACACGAGTACTGGTAAACCGCTTAGGGTATTTAAGCCTGCCCAGGCAATGCCGTGTGAGTCGGACCGTACATTCTTATGATCCCTATTGGTTTCATTGGGCGACAGGGCTCATTTCATCTCAATGTCGGGTAAAAGTCCCACAAAGTTGGAAGTGACGTTTCATAAGTAACCTGTATAGTGTTGACGGGGCCGTTAAACCTCAAATCAAACAAATCTTTTTTTTTTATTATAAAAAGATATATTGTGTGTACTCATTAGAATCGCCTCGATAAGGCGATTCTAATGAGTACACACAATATACCTTTATTTTATACAGGATCGGCAATATTTCCCTAAGTCATCACAGTTATATCCCCGCCCCTGACCTAGG
The DNA here is from genome assembly GCA_963580285.1 of Lucinisca nassula. Classification (NCBI taxonomy): domain Eukaryota; kingdom Metazoa; phylum Mollusca; class Bivalvia; order Lucinida; family Lucinidae; genus Lucinisca; species Lucinisca nassula. The sequence continues at coordinate 31,462,442 of OY757025.1, read as the reverse complement.
CTATGACTGACCCTCAGTGGCTCGAACTACCCCGTCTCGAACAGATTTTCGTGGTCCCAACCTTATAAGAGTTCGAGCCATTGAAGTTCGACCGTATGTGGACAGTAATAGGTTGAAGGATCTCTTTGCTAGCTGTAGCTAGGCAATAGTGTGTTAATATATCACTTCAATAGCTATAGCTGGTTTGTAATGGATTAATAAATCACTTCGCTAGCTATAGCTAGTTTGTAACGGATTAATAATTTACTTCGCTACTATATATAGCTCAGTTGGCAGTAATGATTTAATCAGCTTCGTTACCATAGCTGGTCTGTAATTACTTCGCTACTAGAGCTGGATAGTAATGGGCTAATAAATTCCTTCGCCACTATAGATGGTCAGTATTTACTTCGTTACTACAGCTGGTCAGTAATAGGTTAAGAAATCACTGCGCTACTAAAGCTGGTCACTTATGGGATAATAAATCATTTCGCTGCTATAGCTGGTCAGTAATGAGATAATAAATCACTGCGCTACTATAGCTGGTGAGTAATGGGATAAGAAATCACTTCGCTACAATAGCTGGTCAGTAATGGGATAATAAATCACTGCTCTACTATAGCTGGTCATTAATTGATTAATAAATTAGTTCGCTACAATAGCTGGTCAGTAATGGGATAATAAATCACTGTACTACTATAGCTGGTCGGTAATGGATTAATAAATTAGTTCGCAACTATAGCTAGTCAGTAATGGGATAATAAATCACTTCGCCACTATAGCTGGTCAGTTATGGGTTAATTAATAACTTCGCTACAATAGCTGGTCACCAACTGGTTAATAAATCACTTCGCTAGTTAAAGCTGGTCAAGAATTTGTGAATCAGTGATTTGCTAGCTATCTAGACAGAAATGGATTAATGAAATACTTTATTAGTTACGGTACAATGCTACATAAACCACTTCGTAGCTAGGTACAATGTGGTATCGGGTCAATAAATCACTTTGCTAACTTGCTACAGGTAATTCACCAGCTAGCCGGACACTAGACAGTAATGGATTTAAAAGCATTTCACCAGCTAGGACGGTGGTAGTAATGGGCTCATCAATGGCTTCGCAAGCTAGGTAGACAGTAATTTCTTGCATATCAAATAAGAAAATTCCGAACTTAACCATGGAATAGAAATTCTTTTCCTACCCAGGTTATGCTAAATAGGGATAGGATAAAAATAGAGAATTTTCACGTGTTTGATGTGCACTGGTTGAATAGGACGTCGTGTGCACCGTTGTCAAGTTTGCCGTCACTGCATGTACAGTGACGTCAAAAATACCGCATATTCGTTATCAAAATATGATCATTACGAAAACATGCCTATACAAATACATTGTAACCTTTATCACCGAAAAAATGAAAATTTTAAGGTGAAAAAAATGTGATATTTTTCTTATTTCTGCTCAAAATACAGAATGTGGGCACTTGTAAGAACCGCCTCATCGAGGCGGTTCTAACGAGTATCCACAACCTATATTTTAGAGCAGAAATAAGAAAAATAGGGTTTACCCCTGTAAACCCCAGTTTTACTAATAGAGGGTTTCAAGGAGGTCAAAATTATATAGGCGTGTTTTCGTGATGTGGACGTCGACAATAAAAATGACTGCATCATAAAAAAATCTACTATCAGAAATGAAAGATATGGAGGATCTTACACGGGTGCTCATGTATTATGTATTATTAAATGTATTAAATTAATAATACATGAGCAGGATTGCAAGATTCTATTTATTAAATGACCTTTTAAACGTATTTTATCCACGATTGTTTAACAAAAATGTCAATATTTCGCCATTAGTAAACGCGACGTCGTTAAGAACGGTGTACATGTAATGTTACGGGGCGTATCTAACTAATTTGCATATTTAATCCACCAGTGGATTATCGAATTATTTACATGAGTGTCAATGTATTATTGAATTTATTAAACGAGTTGAGGAAAAGGGATAATATGCGAGGCTTTGTCGAGCATTTTATCCCTGTTCCTCAACGAGTTTAATAAATTCAAAAATGCATGTGCACGAATGCAAGAGTCTTTTTATCATATGACATTTAAAACGCAATTTATTCACGATTGTTAAACAAAAATGTCAATATTCCGCAATTAGTAAACGCTACGTCGTTAAGAACGTCGTACACGTATGTAACGTTACGGGGCGTTTCTAACTAATTTGCATATTTAATCCACCAGTGGATTATCGAATTAAATACATGAGTGTCCATGTATTATTGAATTTATTAAACGAGTTGAGGAAAGGGATAAAATGCGAGGCTTTGCCGAGTATTTTATCCCTTTTCCCCAACGAGTTTAATAAATTGAATATGTCCATGTACTATTGAATTTATTAAACGAGTTGAGGAAAGGGATAAAATGCGAGGCTTTGCCGAGTATTTTATCCCTTTTCCTCAACGAGTTTAATAAATTGAATAATACATGAACACGAATGCAGAATTCAATTTATCATATGACCTTTAAACGTATTCTATTCACGATTTGTTTATAAAAATGTCAATATTCCGCCATTAGTAAACGCGACGTCGTTAAGAACGTCGTACATGTAACGTTACGGGGCGTATCTAACTATTTTGATTATTTAATCCACCAGTGGATTATCGAATTTACTGTATGGTGTTATTTCATTCTCAGACGTGACGTCATATGATAAATGAAAGGAATCTTATGATTTTTCTATCTCTTCACACTCACACTCGTGTTAGATTTTATAGAGTCAATAAATCAGTTCGATTTTTATTTGAGAGGGATACGACCATGTATCTGCAACTTCACTGCGCATGCATGACCCCGCTTTAGATACTGGACTATCCACAGCTATATGAAAACAAGGGGGGGGGGGGGGCATGCTGAGCTGAAATTCTTGTTATTCAGGCTGATCGGAGTCTCTGATCGTCGGAGTGGCTAACATGCAATGGTTTTACGAGTCCCTGCTCATATCTGCTTGACCACGCGCTATTTCTGAGCAGACTGTAAAGACGTCGGTTCCTGGCTTAACCACAAAGTGGACGTTGATGGTGAAATTTAATTGTGATGTAAAACCATAACGCATTCAGACTCCCGTGACTTCAAATTTTGAAATGGCTTATCACAATTTTGATGAGGAAATGGACTGTATATAAGGATTTTTTGCTTCCGTCCATATCCTCTGATATTATGTACCTGCATATATGTACGTATGTTAATTTGTTATTTTTCAATAAATATGTTTAAACCAAATAATAATTAAAATACGAGCGCTGATTGATATGTTGTGAGTATCATATTGAAGGATTTGAATTTTGTCGGACATATTGTATTATTTTTCAACATAATCCCCTTCAGTATCTATACACTTTGGCCAGCGGTATTGAAGAGCCTCAATGCCACTTTTCTACAACCCCTTTTCTTGGCTGTTCAGAAAGTCACCCACTGCATATATGACGTCATCAGCGGACTGTAAGTGGGTGCCTAAAATAGCCGTTTTCAGCTTTGAAAATGGTTGAAAGTCTATGGAGCGAGATCAGGTGAATAAGGCGGATGCTCAATCAATTTAAAGCCACAGTCGTGAATGGCAGCCATAGCAATGACAGACTTGTGAACAGGAATATTGTCCTAATGGAACAACACACCTTTAGTGAGCTTTCCGCGGCGCTTAAGTTTAATATTTTCCCGTAACTGCGTCAGAAGTGAAGCATAGTATGTGTGTTCTTCCCTTTTGGCGATAATCTGTTAACAGAATACCATCTGCCTCCCAGAAAATCGAGACTATAACCTTCCCATCTGACCGATGGAACAGTCTTTGAGTGAGCCATGGTGTTTCCATTATTTCGATTGTTGTTTGGCCTCTGGGGTAAAATGATGGACCCATGTTTCACGCATAGTGACAAGTTGGCAGGATCTTCCTCAAAAAGGTTAAGATTAGCACGCGATAATGTGCGCCTCGTGTGCTCAGAAGACTTAGTACCCATCGCACCGAAAGCTTTCTCATTGCAAGATCCTCTTTCAGAATGGAAAGTACTCTTTCTTGTGAAATGCCAACTCTACTGGTTATATATAGATATTCTGTGACTCATCTGTCAGACATAACAATATCATGGACTTTATTGGCCATTTCTGGGGTTGCAACATTGATAGGGCTTCCAGGACGAGGGTCATCCTCAAGGCTCTGTCTGCCACGCTTATATTCTGCCACCCACCTTTTACTGTAGCATAACCATTCCTTTATGGATATCATTGGTGTCCTTTTACGCAAATATTGAATCACTACTCTTTCATCGATTCTGTCCATTTTGCGAAAGCTGCTTGTCTTATTTACTTAAAGACTGCTACCTAACCAAATGAGACAGTCCTTGGGTACACAGCGAATAGTAGCTCTTAAGCAGAACATCCCTGCGTACCTCCTTCAATACGAGGCTCACAACATATCAATCAGCCTCGAATGTAACAAGATAAATGGAACCAGACCATTGGTCCATTTCAGGCATATCGAAATTTAGAGCTGAGACTTAAGAAAAAATGTTGAAAGGAAAAAAGAACTCTTGAGACAATTTCCATGCAAAACAAATGCAGCAGGCGTCGTTTGCTTATAATTAAGATCGGGGCATATTGGGCATTTGAGCTGGGAGAGTCATACGCTGGGCCTGTTAAAGACTCCTGTTGTAGCTACATGGTTACCGTGTGCCTTTCATCCAACAAATCTGGAGTGAAGGACTGTCCTTGCCCCACCCCCACCCCACCCCACCCCAAAACACACCCTTCCCCCGCCCCACCCCTTAAGGCGTAATAGAAGGTACATTGAAGATAGTGTTATAACATGGCACAATCGGTCCTCACTGATAACGGTAGGAACCTTGAAGCCAACAAATTATCTTACATGTAAAATGTATTTTCTTTTTGACATGTATGTATTTCCCAGGTCAGTTTTTATGCCCCCGTAGGAGAGCATATAGTTTTTGCACTGTCCGTTTGTGCGTTTGTAAAGTCCGCACTTTTTTGTGATGCGAACGATTGAGCTGAAACTTTGCACATGCATTCCTTTTGAGGTGAAGGGATGCCTAACACAATTTTCACGTTGGTCCGATCATTTTCGAAGGTGTTACGGTCCTTTCCTCAAATTGGCTCCCACGGGGACATTGCTCACTTATAGTGACAGCTCTTGTTTTTTATTCATTCATAGAAGCCTCCGTGGTGTAGTGGTTACGCTACTCGCTTTGTAAACAAGGGGTCGCAGGATCGATCCCGGGCGTCTCCTGACTTTCGGACGAGTCTTCAAACCGAGGTCCCGTCTCCGTATGATCGTAGCTGTTGGTGAGACGTAAAACTCAAACACTCACTCACTTTTTATTCATTCGCTGTCTTTCTACAGTAGAACTTCGATGGCTCGAACACAGATAGCTCGAATACCATGGCTAGGTCGAACACTTTCTTGAGTCCCTAGAGAATTCCTTTACATATGAACTAGTGAGGGAATTTTAAGGATTGTTTTCTGTATTATCTTGCTTATGTATGCTGTATGTATTCATTGGAATCGCCTCGATGAGGCGATTCTAATGAGTACATACAACATACATTTATCATAAAGAAAACTGAGTAGATGGCTCTAATCTCCATTATACCTCCTTCAATGGCACTAACAATAACCCTCCTTGGCTCGAACTACCGCTGTCTCGAACAAGTTTTCATGGTCCCAAAGGGGTTCGAGCCATCGAAGTTTGACTGTATTTTGTTTTATTTATGCGCGGGGTTGCACCAGTGAAACAGATGGAGCCATTTCAGCACGGCCACATTAAACCCTTGACCTGCTGAATATTTAAATATGCAACACCCATTACTGATTATGAACCAATCATGTTACTTGATGCAAATTATTGCAACACATTAATACACTGAATGGCAAACGATGAAGATCCTGATCAGATGGCTTCTTCAGAAGCCGTCTGATCGGGATCAACATTGATTGGAAGATAATACATATCCGGGCTCAGCACGGATACATTTAAAGGTGCTATTAGCAGATAAAATGTCAAATGTCAGCAGTAGTAACTTTTTAGGATACATGTTTGTAATTCAATAGAAAATGAAACTTGCCCTGCTCATAAATATTTAAATGCCAACAATGAGCAGAGCAAATATTGTTTTTGTACTGATCGGGAAGTGACCTCTTAACATTTTTGTTACATTAATGAGCAGTCCGGCCCCCGCCCATCCGGGCTTGAAGAAATAGATGGGCTGCATGATGCTTCCATGCAGAGCTCAAACCGACCGCACACGAGTACTGGTAAACCGCTTAGAGGACCTAAGCCTGCCCTTGCAAAGCGGTGCGAGTCGAACCGTCCATGCTTATAAACCCTATTTTTTTTTCATTGGGCGACAGGAATTGAGATGTCATTTTATCTCAATGTCGGATAAAAGTCCCACAAAATTGGAAACAACGTCTCCAAAATGACCAATACAGTGTTGACGGGGACGTTAAACCTCAAATCAAACAAACAAACAAACAAAACTAATGAGCAGTAAAATGTCATGCTCAGTTGGGATGAGCAAGAAAAAAAGTTTGATATCTTTGGTATCTGGTCTAAGGTTTGATAAATTTTTTTCTGATGATGACGAATCGGCGTTCTTGCCCATTAGGACACAGAGGCCCCTTTGGAATATACAGTAGAAACTTGATCATTCAAACTACAATAATTCAAACTAGTCAATAATTCAAAGTGATTTGCAAGTTTATTTTCTATTCATCTACAGTAAAATTCCTGTATTAATACCACCTTTGGGACTGTTCGAAAGTGGTCTTAAAGACCACTTTTGAACAGATCCAAAAGTGATCCCTGACCTAAGTACATTGTGTGCAGAAAACACGAGCATCCTTCTAAATAAGTATTTTAAGCGGAATTAGTCTTAATTTTAGGTGGTCTTATTTTGCTGTATTTAATGTTTTTATTTCTTAGAAATTTCATAACAGTCACACCAGGTAAACAAGTCCGTGTACTGAACACCCTTGTAAACCCGACTTTATATTAAGAAAAAATGTATCTGAGCCGGGGCACAGCATTTACTTCAATTTATATGTGCACCTAGCGAAGAATCCGATCAGCCTGTGCATCCGTATAGTCAGACCAGTGTCTTCTCTTGCTGTACGAAGGAGCATTGTGTCCTTAGCTAACCTTAGAGCGCACACAGAAGACTCTGACCAGACTGCGCGGATGCGCAGGCTGATCTGAGTCTTCGTTGAGCTCACATGTAAATTGTAGGAAATGCAGTGCCCCAGCTTATTGACATTTTTCCATATTTTTGATCAAAAACATAGGTTGTGGGTACTCGATGAGGCGGTTCTAACGAGCATTTACAATCTATGTTTGGACTAGAAACTGGAAAACCGTCAAAAAATTCATATGGAAAACCAGTGCTTCAGCTGAAGTGCACGACCCGCCGGATGCTTTTAGCTTTATGAGTGTTACCATATATGGGTATGGTGGCCATTTTGGTCATGTGACCTGGACCTAAAACGGTTCCCCCAATAAATGCGCCTTATCGTAAGGAGCAAAAATATATCTTATACTTTAGTACTGTATTCTGAATCGTTTGCAGGATAAAATGCATTCTTACTTTTCCAATACAAAAGCATATGTGTCAAAGTTTGACCTAGGCACAAATAATGTCAAGGTCAACCCAGGGTCACATTTTTAGCACTTTATGATGGGCCTACGTCCCAGATGCCATTTATCAAGTTTCGTGGAAATCTGCCCAGTGGTTCTGGAGAAGACTATTTTTGAAGGGTTTTTACCATATATGGCTTGGCGGCCATTTTGGTCATGTGACCTGGACCCCATTAGCAAATTTTGGTTTTACCCATCCCATAGAGGCTCCATATGAAATTTGACTTCAATCGGCCCAACGGTTTCCGAGGAGAAGCAGTTCGAAAATTTTCACATTTTTCGCCTCGGCGAGGCTATACTAAATGGAATGTAATAGTTCGCAAGTTCATTGGTTAGATCTCATTAATATCTATCAGTATGCCAAAAATTGTTTAAATATTCGAAGCGGTTAAGTCACTATCACCAATTTTCACAAACGGGTTACGGACGGACAGACAGACAGACCATAGGCTTGGCGGCCATTTTGGTCATGTGATCTGGACCTCATGAGCAAATTTTGATTTCCCCCATCCCATAGAGGCTCCATATGAAATTTGACTTCAATCGGCCCAAAGGTTTCCGAGGAGAAGCAGTTCGAAAATTTTCACATTTTTCGCCTCGGCGAAGCTATACTGAATGGAATGTAATATTTCGCAAGTATATTGGTTAGATCTCATTGATACCTATCAGTATGCCAAAAATTGTTTAAATATTCGAAGCGGTTAAGTCACTATCACCAATTTTCACAAATGGGTTACGGACGGACCCAAAGAAGGTCAAGGTCAACCCAGGGTCACCATTTTAGCACTTTATGATGGGCCTACGTCCCAGATGCTATTTATCAAGTTTCGTGGAAATCTGCCCAGTGGTTCTGGAGAAGACTATTTTTGAAGGGTTTTTACCATATATGGCTTGATATGGCTTGGCGGCCATTTTGTTCATGCGACCTGGACCCCATGAGCAAATTTTGGTTTCCCTATCCCATAGAGGCTCCATATGAAATTTGACTTCAATCGGCCCAACGGTTTCCGAGGAGAAGCAGTTCGAAAATTTTCACATTTTTCGCCTCGGCGAGGCTATACTAAATGGAATGTAATAGTTCGCAAGTTCATTGGTTAGATCTCATTGATATCTATCAGTATGCCAAAAATTGTTTAAATATTCGAAGCGGTTAAGTCACTATCACCAATTTTCACAAACGGGTTACGGACGGACAGACAGACAGACCATATATGGCTTGGCGGCCATTTTGGTCATGTGATCTGGACCTCATGAGCAAAGTTTGGTTTCCCCCATCCCATAGAGGCTCCATATGAAATTTGACTTCAATCGGCCCAACGGTTTCCGAGGAGAAGCAGTTCGAAAATTTTCACATTTTTCGCCTCGGCGAAGCTATACTAAATGGAATGTAATATTTCACAAGTTCATTGGTTGGATCTCATTGATATCTATCAGTATGCCAAAAATTGTTTAAATATTCGAAGCGGTTAAGTCACTATCACCAATTTTCACAAACGGGTTACCGACGGACAGACTGACCGAATGACAGAATGACACGGTGTTTAGGGCACTCTCAGAAATCAACCGACTTCAGTCGGTTGCTTTTTCTGCGGGTCGTGCAATGCTAGTTCTAAGCCTATGTTCTAAGCAATGAAAGACTAAATTTTAGCACGCGGGATTGTTATTGCATTTTAAGCGCTTCAAAATTGTACTAGGACTGTTTTAACTTGCTTATTAAAATAAATACAAATATATTGTTAAATTAGACGAGGGCATGGCCTATAGTTATCCTCTCCAAATTTTGGCAGTCGTATACACATTGTATCCCTCAATTCAGTACGAAAATACGCCCATACAAATACATTGTAAATTTTATTTTTTAAGATAAAAAAAATGTGATATTTGTGATATTTTCTTATTTCTGTTCAAAATATAGATTGTGAGCGACTCGTTAGAACCGCCTCGATGAGGCGGTTCTAACGAGTAGCCACAATCTATATTTTAGAGCAGAAATAAGAAATTTATAGTCGTGTTTTCGTGATGTAGTCTTGAAAATTCAAAAAAAAAAAAAAAAAAGAAAGAAAAGAATAAAAGAAATAGTGGCGCCCAAAAAAAAAAAGAAAAGAAAAAAAAAAAGAAAGAAAAGAATAAAAGAAATAGTGGCGCCAAAATAGTCAGTCCCTTGGATTATGATTTTTTGTGGTTTTACTATATAATCATGACAAATAATTAATAATTTAAGTGCATTTACCTTTCAGTTTGGATCTCCCTCTTGGTCCTTCAGCATAAGCATTGTTGGAAAACTGCAACGTGAATGGATAATAGCATGGCAATTAGAAAGGTCTAGTCCCATTACACGCAGACATGTTTTAACCAATTGTCAAGAGGCCTTTTGTGATAGAGTGTATATTGAATCAATGAACCCATTCAAGTTCAGCGTCCCTAAAAACGGGCATTGGTAAACAGTGAAGATCCAGATCAGATCTACACTGTTTGTTTAGTTTACAGGAATATTTTGACCGTAAAACAAATAAAAACAAACCGGAGAACACTTATATTTTGAGTGGACCTGTCCAAAGCTATTAAAAGGAAGATTCCATTTGTCATGTTAGGGGTAATGATCTACCGTTCAAACAGAAATTTGAGTAACGCACATTAAACATTTTGGTATGAACATAAAAGAGATAAAAATAACATAAAATCATAAGGATATCGAGCCTATTCAATACAACGGTGCGTCCTTCTTTTGTTTTATTACAATAACACACCCGTGAGGCATAGTGCTTTTTTTCTTCTCTCCAAACCGGATATTTTTCTGTTGAGAATTTGTGATATTTTTCTTATTTGGTTGAGGGTGCTCCTTTGAACCGCCACATTAGAACCGCACTCGTTTCTTTATCGATTAATCTATCGGAGTACCCGTATCTGACCTTCCCTTGTTAAACCGTTGGAGTCTCACATATGAACCGAGCGAGACTCAGAATCTGAATCAGAATTGTTACTGGTGACACGTCAAATGACATTCATACACCAGGACCTGTGATATGGGAAGTTAGTCCCTAGCTCTAACCAAAGAGGTAAACTTAGCTACACAATCCTCAGCACCTTCAGCCGTCGAAATAATCGAATCGGGAATGGCATTCCAATCTCTAATGGTTCGGGGGAAGAACGACTCTTTATAAATGTCAGTTTTTGCAGTAAGGGTCTGAAACGTCAACGAATAGTGATTTCTACAGTGTCTAGCTGGGGTAACAATGTCATCTGTTGGCAGCACCCTTTAGACCTTTGTATAAAAGTAAGAGCTTACTGTCTCTTCTTCTTTTCTTGAGAGACTGCCATCTTAATTTTCCTAGAATTCCAGTCATGCTCCCAGTTTCAAAGCAGTAATTTCCTGTTACAAATCTAGCAGCTCTGTTCTGAGCTTCTTCAATTTCTTCATTAAGGACCACTCCACTTGGGTCCCAGATGTAACTACCATATTCCAAGACTGGACGAGCAAGTCCCCTATATGCTGTCTCTTTCACATCCTGAGGACACTGATGACGATTTCGCCTCAGGAAACCAAGTGTTCCATTTGCCTTTGTACACTTGTCACACCAAGGTATTTAATGGAATTCACATTTTCGAGTACCGTTCCCTCTAAGGTGTAAGAAGCCTCACTTTTATATATTCTTTTCCTAGTTATCTGCATAATATTACATTTAACGGGTTGAAATCTCATGCCCCATTTTCGTGCCCAACATCCTAATCTATCTATATCCTTCTGAAGTTTCATTGGGTCCTCTGATTTCCCTATAGCAAACAGTCGTCTGCGAACAGTCTTATTTCCGAGTCAATGTCAGTGGAAATATCATTGATGTACAGGTAGAATAGCAGCGGACCAAGAACAGTCCCCTGGGGGACCCCAGATAAAACTGGCGCCCATACTGAAGATTCACCATTAACAACAACACGCTGTTTTCTGTAGCAAAGGAAGGAATTTATCCATTTTGGAGTCTTCCCTCCAATTTAATAGCCAAATAATTTGGATTTAAGTAGTTCACGAGGAGGGGTGTCAAAAGCCTTCTCGAAGTCCAGAATAAATGTGTCCACCTGCACCCCCCCCCCCCCCCTCCCCCCTCTTTGTCCAAGATTTTTGCCCAACTATTAATAAGCGTGTTCAACTATGTTTCGCAACTATGCCTTATCCTAAATGCATGTTGTCTGTCTGACAAAAGTTTATGTTCATCCAAGTGGGCCATGATGTTTGAGCAGACTATGTGTTCAAGCAATTTACATAGAACACAGGTCAGTGACACCGGGTGATAATTACGAGCAAGAGCCCCGTCTCCTTTTTTGAAAAGAGGACAGATGTTCGCTAGGAGCCATTCTTTGGGAATTTCACCCGGATCGAGAGATTCTTGGAAAAGATGAGCAAAAACTGGACCTAACTCGTTTCCTAGTTCCTTCAGGACTCTTGGGTGAATCTCATCAGGCCCTAAAGCTTTAGATGGGTTCAAGCCTTTAAGTAACTTGATCACTCACGCCGAGGATACAACAATATTTTCATGAAAGGGGCCGATCTTCCAGTCAAGGGAACCTCGTTGAACACAGTTTTATTAAATGCATCATTGAATTGACCAACCAATTCCTCTGTCCGTTCAGAGTCCGATTCAGTGACCCCGTTCCCGCCTCTTTTATAAAGGGGTGGGATACCCTGCCTATCCACTTCTTGAAGGCGTCACGGTACGTTGATTTGGGCACAGTAACAAGGTACTAATGGATAGCAGATCCAAGTGCCTGTCGGGACTGGTAGTTCCGCCCAGCAAGGAATGATTTCAGTTTCAAAATGAAATCACATGGGACAAGGTCTGGGGAATACGGGGGTAAGGCAAAAAAGTAACTACTGCGGATGTATGCGCGGTTGCATTGTCATGTAGAAGACGGACTTGCTTAAAACCAGTGGCAGGGCGTCGTTTCTGATAATGTTTTTTTAGTTTCTTCAGTACTACGTCTTTGTTGTAGTTTCCGGTGATGCTTTTGCCCTTTTTCACCAGTACTTTTATTGCGACTCCTTCACCAGAGAATAAGATTGCATACAAAACCTTCTTTGTACTCAAAGAACGTTTTGCAGATTATTGGGCGTTTGCTGTGTTTAGTGGCCCGGATCTTATTGCTTACCTTTCTGACGGGCTCAAAATAATGGACCTAGGTTTTATCACCTGTGACGACATTGGCAAACTGCTTTTTGTCATAGTTTGGAAACATTTGAAGCAGCTTTTGGCCGCTTTAACCCGTTGCCTCTTTTTGCTTGCAGTCAACAGATGTGGCACCCCTCTAGCAGAAATCTTTCTTACTTTCAAATGCTTCTTCAAAATGAGGTGAACCGTTGATAGTGATATGCATACCTTTCGTGCAATATCAAGAACTGTAAATCTGGCATCTCCTTTAATGATTTCCTTTATGTTGGAAACGATTTCTTTACGAGATACAGATTTTGGCCTACCTGATTTCGGTGCATTTTTGATGGACTCTACACCAGACTCAAATTTCTTTTTTCACCGCCGAATTGTGTCATAGAACACACAAGAATGTCCAAAAGCAGTAGAAATTTCGGTCATCAGCTTCTTCAAAGAACAACCAAGTTTTGGGCAAGCTTTGATGTAAGCCCGTATTTCATCTTTTTAGTCGACGCTTTTACCAAACATTTTTTACAGCAATGGTCAATGACTGCGTGTATTCAAATGGTAAATTTATGTCTTACCTTAGTCTAACATGTACATTTATACACCATTGTATAGATATTGAATAGCCCTATACAAGTATGTATTCGTTTTGATCGTGCCCCACGTAAATATCGAGCTAGAGAACAATAAGCCATTCGTTTCGAACATCCCTCGTATAGTGGTGCGTTTCTAAAGTCCCGCAGTATATTTTGCTTAAGACGCCATGCATTGTGAGCTGCTAGCCAGTGAAAAGCGACGTTACATTATGGCTTTGGTTTTCCGACAGTATATCGTAGGATATATCGCATGTTTATCCAGTCAAACGTCGTGTTACACACGCATCGGAATAAGTCTTAATTTAAGCCGTCTCTCTCTCTCTCAAATGCATGTTCATAATCCCTTCAAGAATTTATAGTGCCACAAACAAAAAGGGTAGACCCTGGTCAGACGCCGCCGCGCTTTTCGGCGTTTGCTATGGGTCTGCATTGTTCGTTGAAACGCCATGATTGGACATGTGTATGAATTGTTCTTTAATTGATTGATTGTTTTGAGTTTAACGACACGCCAACCATTTAGTGTCGTCTACCAGAGAAAGGGAGAAAAAAAGAAAGAAGAGATAGAAGATTAGATGAAAGTGAGGGACAGTGGAGAAAGAGGAAAATGAATGGAAGTGTAGAAACAGACGAAATAACATTCCACCCTCTAACAGCTAGGGCTGGCTGATCGGAGCTGAAAATATAATCGGTTACCAGTCCTGACATTGCGATCAATAATCGATTAGTAATCACTGAAGATTTGATAATAATTTTACCTGTCTGGCTCTGTCTGAGCCTGACTCTCAGCACATGTTGTACTTTATCATAAGTACCTGTATATTTGAACAGGCAGGCCTGAACAAACAGTGTAGACCCAGATGAGACGCCGCAAAAGTCGGCGTCTCATCAGGGTCTGCACTGTTTGCCACTGACCCAGCTATTTTAGGCACAACTTTGGGTAGTAAATTGCACTTATCAAATAATCGATTACAAGCAAATCAGTACTGATAATCATTCTTGTGGAATTTATCGATCGATTATCATATTTATCGTGCCAGTCTTACCAACAGCTGTCTTGTCCAATTGTAAGCCAATATCAGTTGGGCGCCCCAGCGATGCAAGTACACATCACCTTTACTTCGCCCAACCTACCCGATTGTTCGTTGAAAGGATTCACAGATTAAATCAACAAATTCGCAGTGTGTAAGAAAACTGATAAAACACGCTCTTGTGTTGAAACAAGGTAAGGTACTCATCTTAACGCTACAGTATATGGGCAAAAACTGTAAAACCAAATAATTATGTTAAACAATTAATGTTGACAAATATATGGTGTTGCAATGAATACACACCACGTTAACAACAGCAACAACTAAAAATAATAATAATAATGTTGAGCTCCTATCTCTATCTTTTTTTCTCATCTCCAAAACGGTCATTTTTTTCTGTTGAAATATTGTTATATTGTCCTTATATATACTCAAATATAGGTTGTGTGGGCTCGTTACAAACGCCTAACAAGTACCCACAACCTGTGTCTTGGAACAAAAAATAAGAAAAACAATGCATGCCCCTGTAAACACCAGTTTTCTCTGTATAAAGTGGGGTTTAAGGGAATGTTCATTGCGCGGAATTGTTAACGTGATGTGTATTCACTGCAACACCATACTCGTATGACTGATTATCTCGTCTCGAGAAATTCTTCTCGTTGCCCCAGATAACAAATATTCTAAGTGTAGAGTATATAATGCGACGTTTGATTGGATAACGTCAAAATTTGCGACAGTTCGACCGGAAACCCGACTTCATGATGTAACGTCGCTTTTCATTGGCTGGTTCTTGGTTTTACTCAGCTCATATCCGCATTTAGCAAAAAAAAAAAAAAAAAAAAAAAAAATGAATAAACGCATTAGATAGGGGATAGCTATATTCAAACTTGTTATTTGGGGAGGTAAATCGTCGACTTAACGATCGCAATTTCCATTTTTCGGCTGCGCTGCCGCGTCACCGTAAAACATAATTTCCGACAGTAAAACGCCGAATTACCTCCCCAAATGACAATTTTGAGTACAATTATCCCCTAATTCCGGGATAAGTAAGGGAGATCTGCTTATTTTATACTGCAAAATTCATCATTACGATAACACAGTCGTCCGACATAGTGCATTTTTCACATCTCCAAAATGGCTAAGTTTCTGATGAAAATCGGTGATATTTTTCTCATTTTTACGACAAACATAGGTTGTGGGTGATCGTTAGAACCGCCTCGTTGAGGCGGTTCGAACGAGTACCCACAGCCTTTGTTTTGGACTAGAAATAAGAAAAATAATTTTTACCCCCTTAAACCCCAGTTTTCTCTATATAAAGTGGGGTTTAGTGGGGTGTTCATTTCACGGACTAGTTAACCTGATGTGGAGCCTTGTTAATGTGGTTCTAATGAGTACACAAAACATACCTTAATTTCCTAGAAGATCAAGAAATACAGTGAAATTCCGCTATTAACCCTAGTCCTGCTGAGCCCGGATATGCCTTATTTTCCAAACAATGAAGATCCAGATCAGATGGCTTCTGACGAAGCCATCTGATCAGGATCTACATTGTTTGCCATTCAGATCCTGAATTTGTTGCAATAATTTGCATCAAGTAATCTGATTGGTTGATAATCTGTAGTGGGTGTGGCATATATGAATATTCAGCAGGACAAGGGTTAAGACCACTTAAAATTAAGACTAATTCTGCTTTAAAAAGCCCACTAAGAAGCGTGCAGTTACTCTGCCAGTGTGTTTCTGTATACAATGTCCTCTGATCAGGGACCACATTTGGGACTGTTCAAAAGTGGTCTTTAAGACCATACCAACTTTGGGACTGTTCAAAAGTGGTCTTTAAGACCACTTTTGAACAGTCCCAAAGGTGGTCCAAATATAGGAATTTTACTGTATACATCTTATTCATCCCTATTTTGTCTCCTGACCTGCCGTTATTATTAACCCTCACTGAAGCTGTCTACCCCCATCTCTCGCACAAACTGTCATTGTCACAATGTCAAAGGTGTTACATTACGACAACACATCCGGGTAGCAAACATACATTCCTATCTCCTAAATCATTACATCTCGTAAACAATCCGTGGAATATACATCCCCAGTAAACCTCACTTTATATAGAGAAAACTGCGCCCGCCCATCGGGGCAACGTCTCCAAAATGACCTTTACAGTGTTGACGGGGACGTTAAACCTCAAATCAAACAAACAAAATCGGGGCTTGAAGAAATAGATGGGCGGCATGATGCTTCAACGCAGAGCTGAAACCGACCGCATACGAGTACTGGTGAACAGCTTAGAGGATCTAAGCCTGCCAAGGCAAAGCGGTGCGAGTCGAACCGCACATGCTTATAAACCCTTGGTTTCATTGGGCGACAGTGCTTGAGATGTCATTTCATCTCGATGTCGGGTAAAAGTCCCACAAAATTGGAAGCAACGTCTCCAAAATGACCTATGTAGTGTTGACGGTGACGTTAAACCTCTAATCCAACAAACAATATATAGAGAAACCGGAGTTTACAGGGGTGTACATTATTTTCTTATTTATGCTCCAAGACATAGGTTGTGGGTACTCGTTAGAATCGCCCGGCTGTTCTAACGAGCAGCTATATAATCTATATTTTGAGTAAAGATAAGAATGGTAGCACACATTTTCATCAGAAAAATAATCGGTTTGGAGATTTTGGAGATATGAAAGAATGCACAAGGCCGCGCGGGGTTGTGATAAAAATGAGTTTTCTGGTGAAAATGTGTGATGTTATTCTTATTTATACTTAAAACATAGGTTGTAGGTGCTCGTTAGAACCGCCTCATTGAGGCGGTTCTAACGAGCGCCCACAACCTATGTCTTGGAGCATAAATAAACAAAAAATGGATACCAACGAAAACGCCAGTTTTTTCTATTTATTGAGTGGTTTTGGCGTGGAGGTTAATTTCACGGAACACGATGAGAGGTATTGAAGCATGTCCGTATATTTTACTTAGGCGAACACAGTAAAACTAACATATTTTTTGTAGATACATGAGATATTAAAAATAATAATAACCATTTGCTACACAGAAAAAAAAATACCATAAATTATTCAAAATGTTTCTATTTCATTCAAATCTAATCCAAATAGTTACAGTTGTTTCGGAACCCCGCGCATCGGCTGGGAGAAATCGATGGGGCCGCATGGTGCTTCCAAGCAGAGCTGAAACCGACCGCCCACGAGTACTGATAAACCGCTTAGGAGGCCTAAGCCTGCCCAGGCAAAGTGGTGCGAGCCGGACCGTCCCTGCATATAAAACCTATTGGTTTGTTTGGGTGGTAGGGTTTAAGATGTTATTCCATCTCAATGTCGGGCAAAAGTCTCACAACATTGGAATCAACGTCTCCAAACTGACCTAAACATCAAGCAAACAAACAACCAGTTCTTGTTTGATATATCAAAGATTCATCGTTTCTAGATCAGGCGTCAGTTGTTCAAAGCAATGTTAGCTTAACGAGCTCTTTAGTGATCAAATTGTTAATTGTTCTAGCAAATACAATATCTACTATAGTGGGCTTTTTGCTAAAAAAAATGTGAGCAGCTTTTGCATCTGCAAAAGCTGCTCACATTTTTTCAGCAAAAGTATTAGTAAATTTGCTATATTATATGATCAAAATTTAACAATTTTTTAACTTACGATGTCGTTAGTTTTGTTTTGTTTGTTTGATTTGAGGTTTAACGTCCCCGTCAACATTGTAAAGGTCATTTTGGAGACGTTGCTTCCAATTTTGTGGGACTTTTACCCGACATTGAGATGAAATGACATCTCAAGCCCTGTCGCCCAATGAAACCAATAGGGTTTATTAGCATGGACGGTCCGCCTCGCACCGCGGTTCCTGGACAGGCTTAGATCCTCTAAGCGATTTACCAGTTCTAGTGTGCGTGCCGGATTCAGCTCTGCGTGGAAGCATCATGCAGCCCATATATTTCTTCATGCCCCTATGTGCGGGGGCTGGTCGTTAGTTTTGAACAACTGAACCAAGGTCATCTAAATATCTACTCGTATATATCCGTGAACGCGTTCAGGGAGTGAGTGTTTTGAGTTTTACGTCTCACCAATAGCTATGGTCATACGATAACGGGACCTCGGTTTAAAGACTCACCCGAAAGTCTGGAGAAACCCGGGATCGATCCTGCGATCCCTGGTTTACAAGGCGAGTAGCATAACCACTACACCACACAGGCTTCTAAACGCGTTCAGTATCCTCTTCTTTACAGTTTAGTAACAGTCCACGAATATCGTTTATAAACAGAATTTTTATATAGACACACATGTTTGTATTTTGTATGCAGATTTTGATATATTGTACATAACTACCAGCATTTAATGTCATTGTAATAGTATCTCAATTGCCTAAATAGGCAGGATCTCGAATATTTTATATATGTACCATACGTATATGGGTTTTATCTGTAAATATTTCAGATGTGACACTCTAATAAATTGCTTGCCTGCCTGCCCGCCCGCCCGCGCGCCCGTGACTGTTATCGATTTGTACGAAATCCAGGTAACGGTTATTTTTAGCATCACTATTTTAATCGTTGTGATTTCAGAGTGTATATAGAGGGTTACATGTAGAATCAATCTGAACTGAGCCGGCCTCGGTAGCTCAGTCGGATGCGCGTCTGACCGGTGATCAGGAGGACGCGGGTTCGAATTCTGCCGGGGTCGGCAACATTCTTTCATGGAGATTGAACATGATATCTTTTCTGCGGTCATTCTCTCTATTCCGCTGATTCAAGAAGGGCAGTTATAAGTTTCTGGCGAATGAATGTGCACTATACTGGTTAACCGCTTACGTATAAGCCTGCCCAGCCAAAGTGTGGATAGGTAAACGGACCGGCTCACAAATGACCTAAATAGTGTTGACGGGGCCGTTCAGCTCCATTACAAACAATCAAACAAAAGATCTCTAGACTGAACTTATGAGTTGGGTTTGGCAAACAGTGTAGAACCAGATCAGATACCGCAGAACAGACACCGCAGAACGCGGCGTCTGTTGGGTTTGGAAAACAGTGTGGAACCAGATCAGACGCCGCAGAATGTTTGCTTAAAGCACGTGTTTTAAGGGTTAAACGAACCAATCAAATTCTCCGTTCTGGACCACATCACGAAAACACGCCCATATTATTTTGACCGCCTTGAACCCCACTTTTATACAGTAACATCGGGGCTTGAAGAAATATATGGGCTGCATGATGCTTCCACGCAGAGCTGAATCCGACCCACACACGAATACTGGTAAGCCACTTAGAGGATCTAGGCCTGCACAGGCAAAGCGGTGTGAGTGTCGGACCGTCCATGCTTATAAACCCTATTGGTTTCATTCGGCGACAGGGCTTGAGATGTCATTTCATCTCAATGTCGGGTAAAAGTCCTCAAACCAAACAAACAAATTTTCTATAGAAAAACTGGGATTTGCAGGTGTAAACCTTATTTTTCTTATTTCTGCTCTAAAATATAGATTGTGGGTACTCGCTAGGACCGCCTCGATGAGGCGGTTCTAACGAATACCCACAATCTATATTTTGAGAAGGAATAAGAAAAATGCGACAATTTTTCATCCTAAAATTTTCATTTTTTTCGGCGATGAAGGTTACAATGTATTTGTATAGGCGTGTTTACGTAATGATTTCGTCGACCCACCAGTGCTGTCGGTGCTTGCATTTGTATGTATAAGCGCCTTTTTTAAGAATATGAAAGGCAGCTTTGACTCAAATGTGTGTTTTATCATATTGAAAGAAAGATCGGAATTCAAATAAAGGTTGAACATTATTATTTCAAACTTGTCTCATATTTCATACTATTGATTGCCACAAAAATGTTCATTGATTTCAAAACATAGGCCCATTTTGAACAACGTGGACGACTATAAAATACATTGTGTTAACATACTGGTGTATGACTAGGAATACTGGAGTATTTGTTTTGTATGAGTTTTCTTTCATATTTTTATTTTGGTTTTACGGCCTTTTCAAGATTATTTCACTCATATCGAGCCGATTGTTAATCAGAGGTGGGCGAAAACCGGAGTACCACCCGTTACAGAACTTGGCGTCTCACATATGACCCGAGCCAGGCTCGAACCCACAGCGGTATAAGACCTAATGATTAAGAGTCGGCCACTAGGCCAATGAGGCCCGTTATTTTCACTTGGTTTAGACAGGTTATGTATTAGAACACTTCTTTTCTTTCTTTCTTTCTTTCTTTCTTTCTTTCTTCTATAATTTCGACCCCCTCGAACCCAACTTTTATATAGTAAAACTGGGGTTTCCGGGGGTATTCCTTATTTTTCTTATTTCTGCTCTAAAGTATAGATTGTGGGTACTCGTTAGAACCGCCTCATCCGCCTCGATGAGGCGGTTCTAACGAGTGCCCACAATTTATATTTTGAGCAGAAATAAGAAAAATATCACAATTTTTCATTGTAAAATTTTCATTTTTTCGGCGATAAAAGTGGCAATGTCTTTGTATAGGCGTGTTTGCGTAATGATGCCAAGGTATTTTAATATTAAATCATTGTTTAATTTTATTTTGAACTTGACCTTATAGCCTTTCAAAGATGCTTCACTTATATGAGTGAGTGTTTGAGATTTACGTCTCACCAACAGCTAAGGTCATACGGAGACGGGACCTCGGTTTAAAAACTCACCCGAAAGTCTGGAGAAGCCCGGGATCGATCCTGCGATCCCTGGTTTACAAGGCGAGTAGCATAGCCACAACACCACGGAGGTTTCTACTTCACTTATATAATTGGACGGCCACCGCCCATCGGGGCTTGAAGAAATACATGGGCTGCATGATGTGTCCACGTAGAGCTGAAACCGACCGCACATGAGCACTGTTAAACAACTTGGAGGCTCTAAGCCTGCCCAGGCAAAGCGGTGCGAGTCGGACCCCTATGCTTATAAACCCTATTGGTTTCTTTGGGCGACAGGGCTTGAGAAGTCATTTTTTCTCATTATCGGGTAAAAGTTCCACAGAATTGGAAGCAACATCTCCAAAATGACCTATACAGTAATGACGGGGTTGTTTAACCTCAAATCAAATAAAATTATATAATCGGAGAAGTAAGAAAACGGGAGTAATCCGAAATCACTTTACACGTACCTTCCATTGACTTGTCTTGGGGTGGATTTGTAATAAACCTCTCTGGAAACAGAAGCGGCGACTAATCAGGGTCCTCACTGTCTGTCAGGAGGAGAGTCACCACCCTGATTAGTCGCCACATTATGCTGTAACTGGTCAGGATGTACATTGTTTGCCTACATGTATATCATTTGTGGGAAGATTGGCTTGAATGGGTTTAATATTTATGAAGACTTTATCCTATTGTATACTAGTGGACTATTGCTATGTGTTGGACAAGTCCATTTGTCATATAAGGGGTGCCAGTCCTAATTTTCTGTTTTTAACTATTTTGACGGAAAGTTTTGCAAGAAAATAGTGCAGGCCCTGATCAGACGCCGCGTTCTGCGGCGTCTGATCTGGGCCTGCACTGTTTGCCTAGGTACCCATTTAGGAGGGGGGGGGGGGGGGGGTTCCTGCATGCAATGGGGTCAAGTTTTAATAATTTTACACCATTTCATGTTGCGTTTGGAAATTATGTACTTATTGTCAAATAAATAACACACAGCCAAGACTTAAATCTGTCTGCACGCAGTCCTATATGTTTGTTTCGTGTTTAACGGCCCAGTCAATACCTTAAGGTCATATCGAGCCAGTCAGTTTACCAAACATACGCGGTTTACCAGTGCAGCTGTACATTGCACATTATTTCGCCAGAAACTGACAACTGCTCTTTGTAAATAAGCAGAAGGGAGAGAATGACCGTAGAAAAGATTTCCTGATCAACCTCCAGGAAAGAATGTTGACGACCCCGGCATGTATCGAACCCGCGACCTCCTGATCACTTGTCAGACTCGCATCTGACTGAGCTACCGAGACAGCCCATCCAGCATACAGCCTCACTCTCAGCAAGGCGAAACACCGTTTCAAAGATTATCCGAGTGTAGACTCTGATTAACCAGCGCGCATGCGCATGCCTTATGAGACTTTGCTGTACCTATATGCCCGAACATTGTGTTTACCGCAGCTCACCTTATTCTCCTCGGCCTCCGCCCGTCGGGGCTTGAAGAAATAGATGGGCTGCATGATGCTTCCACGCAGAGCTGAATCCGACCCGCACACGAGTACTGGTAAACCGCTTAGAGGATCTAAGCCTGCCCAGGCAAAGCGGTGCGAGTGTCGGACCGTCCACGCTTATAAACCCAATTGGTTTCATTGGGCGACAGGGCTTGAGGTGTCATTTCATCTCAATGTCGTGTAAAAGTCCCACAAAATTGGAAGCAACGTCTCCAAAATGACCTTTACAGTGTTGACGGGGACGTTAAACCTCAAATCAAACAAACAAACCTTATTCTCCTATATAGTTTTTTGTTCTGTCCGTCTGTCTTTCTGTCTGTCTGTTGTTGGAGAAACGTCTGACGGTGATTAGAAGGTCGCGGGTTGGATCCCTACTCGATCCGGATCTATAATGTCTTGGAGTTTTATCATGTAATGTTTTCTGCGATCATTCACCCCTGGGCACTGATTAACCCGTATATGCCCAGCGGCCCACTTTTAGGACTTTGGTAAACAGTGTAGACCCAGCTCAGACGCCACTGAACACTGTTTGTTTGAAGTTCGTACAGATTCGTAAAGCTTACAACAAACAAAACTGACACCCCTGTAACCGGAAATGAATTGCTCTAAACTCATTAAGTGAAATATTCCATTATCACACATGGGTTAAAACGGGTAGTTTGTATGTTTCTGGCGACAGAAAGTGCTGCACTGTACGTGTTAACCGCGTGCATCACGATATTTTGACCCCCCATGAACCCCACCTTTATACATTCATACTGGGGTTTACAGGGGACAGCCTTATTTTCTTACTATATTTTTGCAAATATCACAATTTTTCATCTTAAAATCTTCTTTTTTTTCGGAGGTAAAATGTACAATACCCAGGAAGTGTTTCGTTTGGTAAACTGACCGGCTCGGCATGACATTGAAAGTGTTAACTGAGACGTAACCAAATCAATTCATCGACAGACCCAGTTTAAATCCAGCCACCGCCCATCGGGGCTTGGAAAAATATTTTGAGCGATGCTTCCTCGCAGAGCTGAAACTGACCCCACGTGAGTACTGGTAAACCGCTCCTGCCCAGGCAAAGTGATGATATTCGTACCATCCAATGTGCATATAAAACTCTATCGGTCAGGGTTTGAGATGTGATCATGTCATTTCATGTCACTGTCGGGTAAAAGTCCCACAAAATTGGAAGCAACGTCTCGAAAATTACCTAAATAGCGCTGACGGGGATGTAAATACTAGAAAAATCCAACAAAACCAGTTTAAATCCCGTGATTCTATCAGGTGACATAAAGTGTGTATAGATTTTAAATAGAACAATAAAATAAAAAACATGATCATGAATTTTTAAGCACATTTTCCTTGCATATAAATGTTCACCATCTCGTAGCAACAACGCGAAACATCACGCTTCCGCGACGTCATACGAGTATTGCCAATCGCGACAATGTTTGGTCGTCTGCCAGTTAATTCACAATTATTTTTGCAAACAGTGCATACCAGGATCAGGTCTGATCTGGGCCCACACTGTTTGCCTGTAAACAAAAATATTTTTTAAAACGTTTGCGAAATTTTCAGCAGATGACATAAGCAGACGACATTTTCAGATGTAGATTTTTCTCGGCGTCTAAGGCGTAAAAAAGTAATAGCTGTGTTTCCTCTAACATGCTGAAAAAATAGTCGGTAGGTAGGGGAAACTTTTTTTTATTATTATTATTTTATTTTTTTTCTTCCGTAGAAAAAACAGGGTCGGGCCTATATTTTTTATGTGTTTTTTTTGTACATTTTTTGTTAATAAAATTGTCATGTTGAGACTAACCGCGGCCCCGGATAGCTCAGTTGGTAGGGTGTCCGCTCCGGGGAACGGGAGGTCACGGGTTCGATCCCGGGCCGCGACATACCAAAGTCGTTAAAAATGGTACTAGCTGCTCCACGCTTGGCACTCAGATTTACGGGGTAGAGCTAGGACTGGTCGAACCAGTGTCAGGATAATGTGACTGGGTGTTGTATCATGTAATGTGTCTGGGACATGATACTTCAGTGAGGCAGTACTATAAAAGTGAGCATTGAGCTCCCTGTCGCAACCAGACACCGTCGTGATACGACTGAAAAATTGTTGAAAGCGACGTCACGGCGGAGAATCCACGTGACCAAAAGAAAGGGTTCACGCGTTTTTTAATGTCGGATCTGCCGATTCAGGTAACATTTTGTTCGATATTTTCATTATTACTGATCAGAATATAATGAGATTTGGTGCAGATACCCCGCAAAAACATCAGAAAATCGATTCCATTGTTGAAATTGTGAACAAGCATCTAATTAAAAAGTTATTGACGAGCAACCGTTTTTTTCCTTCGACAAGGGGTTCACACCTGGCATGAATTCTTGAGGAAAATAACGAGTTATTTCCAATTTCCCGTTTTTACTTGCTAATTCTGTTGTTCCAATATATGCACCGGCATGTTAAAAGCCTACTATGTATTGGTTGTGTGATTTGGTATGTTTGTGTCGGAGAAAAACGTGGTTTTGTAAAAAGGAAAGGGTTCACACAAGACTTCCTGATCTGAAAGGGTGCACACGAAAACCTGTGGTTCAGCTTATTGTTCAACATCAACAGTGACGTCAGTCGTCACGCCCATTCACGTGCCTGATGCATTAAAAATGGCTGAAAGTCATTTCGGTGGCAGGTCAAAACAGCGGAAAAAAACATATCCGGAAGTTTTTAACTTAAGAAGCCTATGCGCAAAAACAACACTAACGGGTGTCATAAAGAAAAATGAAACATCACAGAAAAAATGCAAAGAGATCGCAGAATCACACATCAGTGAAAACCATAAGCAAGCGCTTACAATTTTCACTGATGGAAGCAAAGATGCTGACAAAAAAGAAACGGGGTGTGCTTTCACAATACCAGAATTAAACTTCGACCAAAAATTCAAACTTAACCAGCACCTCACAGTCTACACTGCAGAACTTATAGCAATACAAAAAGCTTTGGAATGGATACAGGGACAAAAACCCGATAGTCTTGTTATATTTACAGACTCTTTAAGCTCAGTACAAAGCATAAACTCTGGGAATAGCACTACAAGACCGGAAATACTGCAGGACATTCATATCCTAATACACAAAATTCTAAAACAAGATATCACCCTGAACATAGATTGGATCCCCTCCCACTGCAACGTTCATGGGAATGAGCGCGCAGACACATTGGCCAAAGAAGCTCTGACCCGGGGAAAGGCACTTGACTACCTCCCCACCCCACAAGAAGTATACGCAATCATTAAGGCCAGCATCAAAAAGGAATGGGCGCGCATATGGCAGGGTCAACACGGCTTTAGACACTCGATCTGTCAGTGCCTGACCCCGAAATTGGTACAATATAGCGATATATATACACGACTAAGACTCGGGGTCAACGGACTTAATGCACACAACATCTTCTATAGCGAGGCCGATCCATTATGCGGGCACTGTGGCGGGGTGGAGTGTGTTCAACACTACCTCGCAGAGTGCCCCGCCAGAAGGGAACTAAAGGGAGAACTGACAACATTAGGATACCAAGGGGAGATAAACGCGGTTTCTCTACTCAATCTAAATTCACAGGAAATGAGGGACGGGGTCTTCAAATACTTTGAGAAAACAAACTACCTTGACAAAATATAGGGGAAAACTAAGGGCGCAGACTAAATTTAATCGCATTGTACCGTAAAACACACCCCGTACGAGAATACATACTTTAAACCAAAACCTCTACTAGAGACCCTGAAGGAAGGCTTTTAACACACACAACCACCCACGCGAAACTAAGACAACATACAACCACACTAGGTAGGTAGATATAGCGATAGTTGTAGGATAGGAATACAGCAGAGAGGATAGTATAGAAAAGAGAGATCAAAAACCTGGAGTTAGAAGAAGAAGAAGAAGAGTTTTCTAAAAAAAAGCGATTTCAAACATTTTTATTTGTCTAAATATGAAACATTAAAAACAAAACAAAACAAAAGATCGCATAGGAGCGCTCGACTGCGCACGTGCGCAGGCGGACGCTTGTATACGACCTACATGATTATATAACAATTTGCACTAACCACTTTGACTAAAGAGATTGGCAAACGTTGTCTCGGGTCCCCAAACGGCTAGGCAAGAATACGTTTTTTTTTCTACTATGGTACCTTCCTACACGTAGGATGCGATAATGATATGCAAACATGGCGACACAAATGACCCTCCTACGGTCCCACAGAATACGGCATCCTGCGTCGAGGAGGGCATCACTTTTTCTTAACTTCAAACGAAAAAACATAAAAGGGGATTGACCTACTTTCCACATCCTCCGCGATAGAGGTCACCCACTAACTAAAATAAATACGAATTTGGGCCCGAGACGGCGGAAGCCAACACACCATGTTACTAGGTTATATGTACAGAATAAACAAAAGAAAAAAAAACACAAATATAATCTACAAACACAACCTTGCAGGTACAAAAATTGTCCTTCCAAGCAACTGTGGGCGGATGGGCCTGTCCCAAAAAGGACAACACCACAAACGAGATCGGCAAACGTTGTCTTGGGCCTCCAAATGGCTAGGCAGGAATACACTTTCCTCCTATGGTGCCTTCCTTCACGTAGGATGCGTTAATGATATGCAAACATGGCGACTGACCCACTTATGGTCCCGCAGAGTGCGGCATCCTACGTCGAGGAAGGCATCACTTTTTCTTAACTTAAAACGGCAAATGCATAAAAAGGGATTGACCTACTTTGCACATCCTCCGCGATAGAAGTCACTAACAAAATAAATACGAATTCAAGCCCGAGACGGAGTAGGCCGGCACTTCATGTTATTATGTTACATATTGTATGTACAGATAAACAAAAACAAAAACAAAAAATATAAACCACTAGCTTAATCTTGCAGCAGGTACAAAAACTGTCCTCCCCAGCAACTGTGAGCGGGTGGGCTTGCCCTAAAACGGACAACCTTACCTTTAAGGCACAAGAAAAACAAACAAAACAGGTCCGTGGCGGGGTAAGCACATCCGCCCGCATATATACTTTAAAAAATAGACCACTCAACAAGCTGGGGAAACAGACCAAACAATGTAAAAATGTACATACGTTACATAAATATCCAAAAATCAAATAAAACATAATAAAAAAAAATACCAATATCAAAATTGACCCTTTCCTGCTCTGACACGGTTCGGCATATTGACAAGCAAAAAATTATAACGTCGAGTAGAAGACAAAATGGACCGACTGCAGCAGACTTACGATAGACACGGACGGACGGGGCTGGAGCCGAGCGATGGTCTCCCCATTCACCGGCAACGTGGAATGGGGATACCACCGAACGGCTACGGTGTAATGCCAGAATGGATTCATTCCCTGGGACCCCACCAGCTGACGACCCAGGACACGGGGAAACTGGAAACAACAACATTCGGTGGCTTTCTCACACACACACACACACACACACACACACACACACACACACACACACACACACACACACACACACACACACACACACACACACACACACACACACACACACAACTTTTACACGCAGGGCTATTCAGTATAATGGAATTAAGAATTAAATACCTGTAAAAAAGAAAAAATGTATTGTGAATTTGGTCAGATGTCTGTCAAAAATAGTTTGTGGCATACTAAAAGAACCGCATTGTTCAGGCGGATCTAACGAGTACTTACAAGTTGTATTTAAAACACGGCGTTTTTAGAACAAAATATGACAAAAATATATACCCCTCCCAGCCCCTTTGGCCTGTTTAAAAAGTGGGATAATTTATCTGTGTAAAAACTGTATATTGATGTTTTTTAACTTATATATATATATTTTTTTTTTTTCAAACTGCGTCTGATGACTCCAACACATAATACATTTTTCATGTATATTTGTTTCAGAACTATGTCATCTGCTTGGCAACAAATTTGTCGCCACTTTGGCGAGGTGTTGACAAACCCAAGCAGCGTTAGGCAGCATGAACTAAAACACTCTGGCCGAATGCCAAACATGTGCTGTGGTAAGCTATTCTTCTCTCAAATGATAAAACTATGAAAAAATAATTGTATAAGTTAAAAAAACACATCAATATTACATCGAGATGTAGTTAATACACAGATAAATTATCCATCTTTTTAAACAGGCAATTTCAATCGTTTTAATACTAAAGTCTTTTGAAACCAGGTACTCCATCAAAGGGGCTCGGTGGGGTATACATTTTTGTCATATGTTTGTTCTAAAAATGCCGTGTCTTAAATACAAATTGTAAGTACTCGTTAGATCCACCCCAACAATGCGGTTCTTTTAGGATTCCACAAACTATGTTTTGACAGAAATCTGACCAAATTCACAATACTTCCAATGAAATGTTTCTTTTTACGCTATTAAAGTCTTAAATTCCTCTATATTGAATATGCCTGCATGTCAATGTTGTGTTTTTTTTTGTGTGAGAGAGAGAGAGAGAGAGAGAGAGAGAGAGAGAGAGAGAGAGAGAGAGAGAGAGAGGGGGGGAGACAGAGATTCTGCATGAAGAATTTCAAGTCCCTTAATATACCACCGAAATGACTTTCAGCCATTTTAATGAATCAGGCACGTAAATGCGCGTCGACTGACGTCACTGGTAATCAATTTGCCCAACCACAGGTTTTCGTGTGCACCCTTTCAGATCAGCAAGTCTCGTGTGAACCCTTTCTTTTTCACAAAAACCCTTTTTTCTCCGACATAAACATACCAAATCACAAAACCAATACATATTAGGCTTTTAGCATGCCGGTGTATATATTGGAACAACAGAACTAGCAAGTAAAAACGGGAAATTGGAAATAACTCGTTATTTTTCTCAAGAATGCATGCCAGGTGTGAACCCCTTGTCGAAGGAAAAAACGGTTGCTCGTCAATAACTTTTAAACTAGAAGTTTGTTCACAATTTCAAAAACAGAATCGATTTTCTGATGTTTTTGCGGGGTATCTGCCCCAAATCCCATTAAATTCTGACCAGTAATAATGAAAATATCGAACAAAATGTTACCTGAATCGGCAGGTCTGTCATTAAAAAACGCGTGAACCCTTTCATTTGGTCACGTGGATTCTCCGCCGTGGACGTTAAACCCGACTTCACACACACACACACACACAGTCATGTTGAGACATAATTCATTTAGATGCTCAAAAATGTCAGCTCTGTATTTTGGAAGGTACCAATTGCCAAAAACTACAAAAATGTACTTAAAACGCGAAATTACTATGGGAAAATGCAAAGACGAAATTAAAAATGGTAGGGTCGGTGTTTTAATTTTTATTTTGTTCTTTTATTGATAAAAATAGTAGAGTCGGGGGGTCTGAAGCAGGATCGGTCGGGTAAGCGGAAACACGGCTATTTTTTAGGCCCAAGGGTTAATTATCCAGAAATATTATTAGGGCCCCGTCAAGCGATTTTGGTACTTATCGCCTATGCGAGCAGCGAAGGTTCAGGCGAGCCTGCGCATCCGCGCAGTCTCGCCAGAACCTTCGCTGCTCGCTCATACAAGCAGTGAATCAAGAGGAACCTTCAGATAGAAAGCCATATCCCTGGCCCCTCTGAATGGCTGGGCATGCGCAGTTAAAATTTGTCATGACGGAATGCTCGAAGGCACAAATTCGCTTGGCGGGGCTCATAATCGAAGTACGAACTCGATTAATTATGGTCAATTGTCTCTATGAGTGGGCTGAGAAAATGGTTCTGAACGAAGATTTTGACTGTTTCGTTTTTTTCGTGTTTTTTTTTTTTTTTTTGGGGGGGGGGGGGGCATTACGACCCTTTCAAGATAATTTCACTTATATCGAGTCAATTGTTAAGACGCCGCGAAATGCATCTGATTAGATCCCACACTGTTTGCTTACCGTGAGTGTCGGAATTTAAGGATCAGACGCCGCAAAACGCAGCATCTGATCAGGGTCTGCACTTTTTGCTTAAAAACTAGAATTTAAGGGTTTTACTAAACAATTCAAATTTCAGTCCAGGATTGTTTTGCAACCATCGACGCACTAGTTCTCCCATTGCTTTGACTGTTCGCCTGTGAGGAAAATGTATTCCTTTTTTTAAGAGCTGACTTAATAATGTATGCTAGGATGCAAACTTCTTGCTTAACACATTTTGTACTGATATGACCCCCCTCCCACCCCGCCATCCCACCCCCACCACACACACACCTGCAGCAGTTCGTTTCGAAATTTAGGAGTATCAGGGCGGAGGTTGGGTCGGTGTGTAGGTGCTGTGAAGCTTTCAGTGCCGGGGCGTTCAACAGCTTTGGTTTCAGCAGGAAACTTCCTCTTTCTAATGACCCACCTCTTGGGAGACGGTTGCTTGGCGACTCGGCCGTAGACACACCGGCTATTGTCAGTTACTGTCGCCGCTCATATCAAGAAAATCTCGTCATAACCTTTGGCCAGGTATGCGCAAAATTTTATATGGAGTGCTATAGGAAAACTATACTTAATCTTTAATATCGCATTTTCTATTAGGGTTATCATTCCTGTGCAAACGGTCCTGTAAAGCTCATTATCTCAGCGTTTTTATGATATACAGTCGAACTTCGATGGCTCGAACCCCTTTGGGACCATGGAAATTTGTTCGAGACAGCGGAAGTTCGAGCCACTGTTGCATACTTCAAGAAAACATAACGTACGGCGGTATTTTTGGACTTCTTTTCGGTGTTCTGTAACATAAATGTATGCTGTGTGTACTCATTAGAACCGCCTCATCGAGGCGATTCTAATGAGGACACACAGCATACATTTGCAAGATAAAAGTCGAAAATCTCCTTAATTATCCCACACTTTTTCTTATGCAGAGGAATTCCCTAGGGCTCAAAAATGGGTTCGACTCAGCCATGGTAAACGAGCCATCGGTGTTCGAGCCATCGAAGTTCGACTGTAGGTCCCAAATTTCTATCTTAACCCTTCTCTTGCTGAATATTCATATAAGCCACACCCATTTCTGTCTATCAACCAATCAAATTACTTGATGTAATTTATTGCTACAGAAGCCATCTGATCAGGAGCTACACTGTTTGCAAAGATAAGGGTTGTCGTGAACAGCATAATATAGATAAGGGTTAAGTATAAAAAATATTTTTAAGAAAATATAGAAGTACCGTCAATATGTAATAAAAATGCCATTTAGAAATAGTAAAACGATAAATTTTAACACGATTAAATCTAAACGAGAATATGACAGTTAAGATGTGTAAACGGATATCTCTTCTTTTTAATGATATTATAAGTTTCATTTCAAAAGCATTTTGGGGAAAAAGGTCTGTTTTGATGATTTCAATACATAGTGTTAAATCATTTCCCCTTCAGGGACGGTCCGGGATTTGCCGAATTACCTATAAGAGCGAGTCCGTCGGGGATATCGTAGAAGGCCGGAAACTCTCGGAGATAACAACCTGTTGACTGCCATAAGCCTAGCTTCTTGTAACAGTAAGAAACTAACCATCCCGACATGACCTTATAGCCGTTGACTGGGTCATAATGAGAACATAACAAGGGGCATCGGGTTCATTTATTTAAGAGTTTGTTGTCTTCAGAAAGTGGTTGAACTTCATGCAAAGAGTGAAGGTCCTGATCAGGGTCCGTACAGTTTGCCAGGGACACGGCCCCGAGGTTATAAAACTTTTTTTTCATGCTCAACTCAGCTGTGTATGAAATTTATAATGCTCATAAGTATTAAAATACACATGAAAGAGGCATTTTTGTCCTCATTCAGCACAGAATGTCATTTATTCTGCTCATAAATTTCAAAATGCGAACGTGTTGGCATTTTAAAATTTATGTAGAGTATAAATTTCATGCTCAAGTGATTTGAGCGTGAAAAATGTTTTATAACCTCTGGGCCTGTTTTAGGGGTTTCCAGTATAAAATGGGATAAAGTCAAGCCTAGTTTCCGTAGAAACCCCGTGTGGATAACGAATAATCAGATAACATTATGCTTCTGGTAGGCTGATCCGAGGTCTCGCCGAGTACACATTATATGTCACACTTCCGCTTGACAAGACGCATTTTGGGTCGTATGCTTATTGACCGAAAGTTATAAAGCGTATGCGTATTATGTTTTCACTGCTCTAAAGTCCACGTGACTATCACTCATTTGTAGGAAATCCAGGTAACGTTTATTTATAGAAAATAGCCGGGTTAAGATCAGAGCGTAGCGTAATATAGGGTAATAGAATCTGGACTTGAATCATGGGCTGGCCTTGGCAACCAGTGTAAATGCAGAACGCGGCGTCTGAACAGGGTCT
This sequence comes from Lucinisca nassula, assembly GCA_963580285.1. Taxonomy (NCBI): domain Eukaryota; kingdom Metazoa; phylum Mollusca; class Bivalvia; order Lucinida; family Lucinidae; genus Lucinisca; species Lucinisca nassula. The sequence continues at coordinate 31,429,521 of OY757025.1, read as the reverse complement.
ACACTGTATTTAGAGGATAGATGCCACAGGATGCCGCGTCTGATCAGGGTCTTGATTGTTTGCTTACAGTACAGAAAAGTATGTGTGTTAAAGGAAAGGAGCCAGCGCACGACAAAACCTACAATAAGACGTGCGCCAAGCGAAGACTCAGATCAGCCTGCGCATCCGCGCAGTCTGATCAGAGTCTTCGCTGTGCACACTAAGGATAGCTAAGGGCCCAATCCTCCTTCATGCAGCAAGAGCAGGCTCTGGTCAGACTATGCTGATGCGCAGGCTGATCTGATTCTTCGCTGGGCGCACATGTAAATTGTAGGAAATGCTGTGCCCCTGCTCAAATATTAATATTATAAATCGCGGTTTAGGACATTCATTCTAGCCTACATACAGATACAATCGACCCACCAGTGCTGTCAGTGCTTTGATATGATATAAATTATTTTGATTCTTGACAGGGAACGTGGGATCATATTACCCGCCTGAGGGCGTTATTTGCCCGAGCCCTGGTCAGGCGAGGACAAATATGGCTTTCAGGCGGGGTATATGATCCCAGGTTCTCCGTTAGGAATCCAAATAAAGAATTTGTTATACTGCAAAGCGTTTTCACGGTTTTCCAAGCGGACGTCGTGAGATACAATCGTGAGACGGAATCAATCGCGCCAATATGCACGTATTACGTTGACAACGTTGCTCATTGGAAAAACGTTTACGGCTTAAGAAATAGATCAGCTCTAACTGTGATTTGTTGAGTAATAAATCACAGTTTGGAGGTCAGTTGTAAAGTAGACAAATCACGAGCGCGTAGCGCGCGTGATTTGTCTACTTACAACTTACCGACAAACTGTGATTTATTACTCAACAAATCACAAACAAGAGCTGATCTATTTCGATTCTAACAGGCCGAAAATAGGCAATAATGCTGTTGTTTCCTTCAAAATCTCACAACTTTTCGCCATTGTTAGAAGAAATCCCGCTAAAATTATCGACTGAAACACATGCATTTATATCCTATTCTAACGTTCTCGATGCGAGAAAATGACGTTACACCGTCTAACGTTAAGGAAATCGACTAGTTACGTCATAAATTTGCAGTTTTTAATGACGTCACTCGTCACGCACTCCCTTGCTGTGATTTGTTGTAGAATAAAACACAGTTGTTTTCCATTGCCTATATAGGCGCGCTGTGTTAGAACTATTATTATTTACAAAAAAAAAAAAAAAAAGAACTGAAAATAATGAAATAAGATACCCAAAGAAATGGAAACAGTCAAAAATTTATTGGATGGAAATTGTTGTGGTGCTTTTATTTCTTATCAGCTATGCGGTAGATCCATGATGGCGGCCATCGCAATCAAGTGAAGGTAAGCGCGAGAGGGTAAATATATTTTTGTTCACAAGGTAAATGGAAAATAATTGCCCTTGGGCTGTCCAATCAGAAGCCTTCAAATTTCTTTGTAGTATTACAATCTGTTTTGTTTATTGCAGGTTGGTTTTAGAACATTACTATATCGACTAAATCCATACAGTAAACAGTTACGGAGGACTACAGCAAGCACAATCGACATCCGAGGACGACGACAACATCAAACAAGCAACCCAGTTGAGGACAAAATAGGAAAAAAAAAAGACAGCTAGGTTCTGAAGGAATATGCGATGTCGCTGGAAGTACACAAAATTTGTAATAATTTTAGTACTTACAGTTGTTGTATATTATCTTGTGGAATATGAGGCTCGGTATATACCTATTTTTATTCTGCGATTTTTGAAGACACCAACTCGCCTCCGTAAAAGCAGCTGTCCTTCCGACATAGGAGAAACCGGCAAATCGGAGCGTTCACTCACAAACGTCCAAGCATCAATACCACGATACGTGGTTCATAAAAGGATCGGGGGACGAATAGGCAATCAGTTGTTTCAGCTTGCAGCTACCGTTGGAATTGCCCATTCTCTTAATTCCAAACCATATATTGACGTGAACAATCCACTTCTAGAGTTCTTCGAGATAACTCCTTCAGAACAAATGGAAATGACGAACACGCTAATTGTCAGTGAGGACGACTGTAGACACGAAGTTTGGAAATGTCGTGAAGAGACAAAGTCTCATAACTTAACAATAACAGGCTGGCTCCAGTCATGGAAATACTTTGATAAGATTAGTAACGTGATACGAAAACTGTTTACAATAAAATCGACCTATCAGAGTAAGGCCAGAAGTTTTATAGACTCAAAAATTCCTAAAAATAAAACACTTATTGGGCTTCACGTGCGAAGAACAGATACCAGGACAATTAGTGACATGATCGGGGGTTATACCGGGGCGGAGATGAGTTATATAAACAAGGGCATGGCCCTGTACCGAAAAGAATATAAAAACGCAATGTTTCTTGTAGTGAGTGACGATATAGCTTGGTGTAAGGAGAACATAGTAGGTAAAGATGTTGTGTTCAGTGAGTTTGAAGAGCCAATACTTGATCTGACGTTGTTATCAATGTGTAACCATACTCTTATGACAATAGGAACATTTGGATGGTGGGGTGGTTGGCTGGCAGGCGGTAAAGTTGTTTATCTAAACGACTGGCCTAGGCCGGGATCCTGGTTAGATCTCTATGGCGTTGTCAAAGAAGATTTTTTCAGACCAGAGTGGATAGGTTTAGGAAATTAACACACCCAAGAATTTGGAATTTAACGGCCCATTTAACACTATTTAGGTCATATCCAGCCGGCCTGTATATCTAACGACATTTTCCCTGGATATTTTTGTTTGACTGATTTGGGTTTTTGCGTCCCCGTCAACACTATTAAGGCCACTTTGGAGACGTTGCTTCAAATTTTGTGGGACTTTTACCCGATATTGAAATGAAATGACATCTCAAGCCCTGCCACCCAATGAAACCAAAAGGGTTGATGTGCATGGACGGTCCGACACGTACCACTTTGCCTGGGCAGGCTTAGACGTTCTAAATGGTTTACCAGTACTCATGTGCGCGGTCGGTTTCAGCTGTGCGAGGAAGCACCGTGCAGCCCTATCTATTTCTTCAAGCCCCGGTGGGCGGGGGCAGTTTCCCTGGACAGGCTTATACATAAGCGGCTAAGCAGTACAGCGCATATTCTTTCGCCAGAAGTATGACAAATGCGGGAGAGACTTCAAGGGCTTAAATATAGATAGTGGTTACTTCATGGACTAGGCGTGTTTTCGTAATGCTAATAATAAAACACTTATTGGGCTTCAATTCCAGTACAATTAGTGACATGATCGGGGGTTATACCGGGGCGGAGATGAGTTATATAAACAAGGGCATGGCCCTGTACCGAAAAGAATATAAAAACGCAATGTTTCTTGTAGTGAGTGACGATATAGCTTGGTGTAAGGAGAACATTGTAGGTAAAGATGTTGTGTTCAGTGAGTTTGAAGAGCCAATACTTGATCTGACGTTGTTATCAATGTGTAACCATACTCTTATGACAATAGGAACATTTTGATGGTGGGGTGGCTGGCTGGCTGGCTGGCAGGCGGTAAAGTTGTTTATCTAAACGACTGGCCTAGGCCGGGATCCTGGTTAGATGTCTATGGCTTTGTCAAAGAAGAATTTTTCAGACCAGAGTGGATAGGTTTGGGAAATTAACACACCTAAGAATTTAACGGCCCATTCAACAATATTTAGGTCATATCCAGCCGGCTTGTATATCTAACGACATTTTCCATGGACATTTTTCATTGGTTTGGGGTTTTACGTCCCCGTAAACACTATTAAGGTCATTTTGGTGACGTTGCTTCCAATTTGGTGGGACTTCTACCCGATATTATAATGAAATGACACCTCAAGCCCTGCCACCCAATGAACCAAAAGGGTTTATATGCATGGACGGTCCGACACGCACCACTTTTCCTGGGCAGGCTTAGACATTAATATTCTAAACGGTTTACCAGTACTCATGTGCGCGGTCGGTTTCAGCTCTGCGAGGAAGCACCGTGCAGCCCTATCTATTTCTTCAAGCTCCGACGGGCGGGGGGGGGGGTGCAGTTTCCCTTGACAGACTTACAGACTTAAACATAAGCGGCTAAGCAGTACAGTGCATATTCTTTCGCCAGAAATATGACAAATGTCCTGTTTGAATCAGCGGACGCGAGAGAGACTTCATGGTCAAAAGCCCGCCCATCGGGGCTTGAAGAAATATATGGGCTGCATGTGCTTCCACGCAGAGATGAATCCGACCCGCACACGAGTACTGGTAAACCGCTCAGAGGATCTAAGCCTGCCCAGGCAAAGCGGTGCACACGAGTCGGACCGTCCTTGCGTATAAACCATATTGGTTTCATTGGGCGACAGGGCTTGAGATGTCATTTCATCTCAATGTCTGGTAAAAGTCCCACAAAATTGGAAGCAACGTCTCCAAAATGACCTTTACAGTGTTGACGGGGACGTTAAACCTCAAATCAAACAAAACCCCGCCCATCGGGGCTTGAAGAAATAGATGGGCTGCATGATGCTTCCACGCAGAGCTGAAACCGACCCGCACAGGAGCACTGGTAAACCGCTTAGAGGATCTAAGCCTGCCCAGGCAAAGCGGTGCGAGTGTCGGACCGTCCACGCTTATAAATCCTATTGGTTTCATTGGGCGGCAGGGCTTGAGATGTCATTTCATCTCAATGTCGGGTAAAAGTCCCACAGAATTGGAAGCAACGTCTCGGAAATGACCTTTACAGTGTTGACTGGCCTAGGCCGGGATCCTGGTTAGATCTCTATGGCGTAGTCAAAGAAGAATTTTTCAGACCATAGTGGATAGTTTTGGAAATTAACACAATCAAGAATTTGTTGGTTTGAAGTTTAACATTCAGCAATATTTAGGTCATATCCAGCCGGCCTGTATATTTAACGACATTTTCCCTGGACATTTTTTTAATTGATTTGGGGTTTTACGTCCCTGTCAACACTATTAAGGTCATTTGGGTGGCGTTGCTTACAATTTTGCGGGACTTTTACCCGATATTGAAATGAAATGACTTCTCAAGCCCGGCCAACCAATGAAACCAAAAGGATTTATGTGCATGGACGGTCCGACGCGCACAACTTTGCCTGGGTAGACTTATACATTAGCGGGGCAGTTTCCCTGGACAGGCTTATACATAAGCGGCTAAGCAGTACAGTGCATATTCTTTCGCCAGAAATATAACAACTGCCCTTTTTGAATCAGCGGACGCGAGAGAGACTTCATGGTCTAAAATATAGATAGTGGGTACAGTATGGTCTAAAATATAGATTGTCGGTACTCGTTAGAACCGCCTCGTCGAGGCTGTTCTAACGAGTACCCACAATATATATTTTGAGCAGAAAAACGAAAAAATATCATAATTTTCATCTTAAAATTTTCGCTTTTTCGGCAGTAAAATTTTCAATGTATTTGTATGCGCGTGTTTTCGTAATGTTAAAAATAAAACTTATTGGTCTTCACGTGCGGAGAACAGATACCAGGACAATTAGTGACATGATCGGGGGTTATACCGGAGCGGAGATGAGTTATATAAACAAGGGCATGGCCCTGTTTGTTTGTTTTATTTGAAGTTTAACGTCCCCGTCAACACTGTAAAGGTCATTTTGGAAACGTTGCTTCCAAGTTTGAGGGACATTTACCCGACATTGAAACCAATAGGGTTTATAAGCATGAACAGGCCGACTCGCACCGCATTGCCTCGGCAGGCTTAGATACTCAAAGCGGTTTACCAGTACCCGTGTGCGGGTCGGTTTCAGCTCTGCATGGAAGCATCATGCAGCACATCTATTTCTTCAAGGGTATGGCCCTGTACAGAAAATAATATAAAAACACTTTCAACCTTTCTTATATATCTTGGTGCAAGGAGAACATAGTCGATAAAGATAAAGAACCTATATGTATACTTGGTCTGACGTTGTTATCAATCAGTAACCATACTGTTAGGACAATAGGAACATTTGGATGGTGGGGTGGCTGGCTGGCAGGCAGTAAAGTTGTTTATCTAAACGACTGGTCGGTTAGATCCCTATGCCGTATAGTTCCGACCAGAGTAGTTTAGGAAGAAATTGTTTGATTGGATTTTAACGGCCCATTCAACCCAATTTAGGTCATATCGAACCGGTCAGCCTAGTTTTTCTAACGGCATTTTTCCTGGCCACGCTTATATACATAATCGGTTAATCAGTACAACGCACATTCTTTCACCAGAAAATAACAACTGCCCTTCTTGATTCAGCGGACGCGAGAGAGCATCACGAATCCATGCCTTTATAATTCTGACCCTCTTGAACCCCACTTTTATATAGTAAAACTGGGGTTTTCAGTGGTTTACCTGATTATCTTATTCTGCTCTAAAATATAGATTGTGGGTACTCATTAGAACCACGCCTCAATGAGGCACCCACAATCTATTTTCATCAAGTTGAGCAGAAATAAGAAAAATATCACAATTTTTCTGCTTGAGATTTTCGTTTTATGGTGGTAGCATTTACAATGTATTTGTATAGGCGTGTTTTCGTAATGGACTTCATGGTCAACCTTCACGAAAGAATGTTGCCGACCCGGCAGGTATCAAGGCTCTGCGTCCACTCAGCGGCCAGAGTTTACGCATTTTTTTTTTTTTTTGGTTTGGGTTTTACAGCCCTTTCAAGATTATTTCACTCATATCGAGCCGATCGTTAATCAGAGGTGGGCGAAAACCGGAGTACCCGGAGAAAAACCACCTGACCTTCCGTTGCAGAACTTGGCGTCTCACACGTGGCCCGAGCGAGGCTCGAACCTACGGCGGTGAGAGACCTAATGACTAAGAGTCAGCGCTCTTATCCACCAGGCCACGGAGGCCCGTTAGTTTACGCATTTCCATCTTGGTTAGTCCAGATGCTGTATACGGCCCATGCAAAAAGCGAAGACTCTGATCAGACTGCACATCCACGTAACCTGATCAGATATTCTTGCACACCAGACAATAAAATCTGTGATTTTACCCTGGGATAGAAATTTATGTTCTGACCCTGGTGTTCCGACCCAAAATTGAATATAATCGCGTGTTTGATAAATGCACTGGTTGATTATGACCTCTTGTGCGCCGTCGTTAAAGTTGACGTCACAGCACGTTACGTGACGTCACTAAACATTCCTGCAGTGTCATCACAATATGGCGGACGTCGGTAACCGAAGTGACTGCAGCATTAAAAATCCGCGCAAACAAATGGAAGGCATGCAAGAAAAAGAATCCTATATGGGCGTGAGGGGTGGATAGAAAAATCCGTCCCTCGGGATCACTGTCCGGCATCACTCGGCAAGCCTCGTGATGCCGGACAGTGACCCTTGGGACGGATTTTTCCATCCACCCCTCACACCCATATAAGATTCTTATACTCCGCTGGTTTCAGATCTTCTTGTAGGTTTTATCTTGTCCTGGCTTAAATATGAACTCGCTAGGTTAATTTAGTAAGCTTGCTCGGGCAAGGTGGTGCGAGCTGGACCGCCTAATGCATGAACGCTATATTGGTTTCATTTGGCGGCAGAACTTGAGATGCCATTTCATCCCAATGTTGGATAACGGTCCCACAAAATTGGAAGCAGCGTCTCCGAAATGACCTAAATATTGTTGACGGGGACGTTCAAACAAACAAATTGAGACACACGTACGACAGAACCCACAATAAGACATCGCTGATCGCAAGTACTGTATCTATTATAGCCTCAGGGCTATTCAAGGGGGTGAGTGTTTAGACTGATCTGAGTATTTGCTGGTCGCATATGTCTTATTGTAAGTTTGTTTCGTGCGTAGAATCAATTTTGATATTTTGTAGTTCTGCAGACTGCAGAGAAATTCGTCCCGCTGTTTTGTTTGTTGGCTTGTTTGTTTGTTTGATTTGAGATTTAACGTCCCCGTCAGCACTGTATGGGTCATTTTGGAGACATTGCTTCCAATTTTGTGGTACTTTACCCGACATTGAGATGAGGTTTTATATAAACCGCTTCAACAATGCGCTGCATACTGGTTGCCATTTGTTCGTCCCTAATGCATTTTAGGACCCAACGGGCTGTTGGCTTGCGCATACCTAAGCGATCATGTAAAATTGTTGAAACGCTACCATGTGAAATGTGTAATGCATTCGCTTGTTCTTCCACCTTAATTCGCCTATCAGAGTTCACCAGATCCTGTACTTTGTTACACATTTCTTCATCGGTGGCATCTGATGGGCATCCAGACCTGGTTTTGTATTCTAAAGACATTCTACCGCGTTTGAATTCCCCAACTCAGAATTAAACTTGTGAATACAATGGAACAAAAGACCCATAAACATTGGTCAACCCGCAATATATTTCCTGACCTGTTTTCCCTTCCAAATACAAGTAATGAGTTACAGCACGGTACACAACTTTTGATGAAAAGCTTGCTTTTGCATCGCTAGCCATTACGAAAACATGCCTGTACAAATACATTGTGAATTTCACCGCCAAAAAATCGAAAATTTTGAGATGAAAAATTGTGATATTTTTCTTATTTCTGCTCAAAATATAGATTGTGGGCACTCGTTAGATCCGCCTCATCGAGGCGGTTCTAACGAGTACACACAATCTATATTTTAGAGCAGAAATAAGAAAAATAAGGAATACCCCCGGAAACCCCAGTTTTACTATATAAAAGTGGGGTTCAAGGGGGTCAAAATTATATAGGCGAATTTTTGTGATGCATATTTGACTTTTAATATCGTATGAGTAAATGACACGATAAGGGTGCAATTTTGCCCTCATGCCTAAAACATGTATTGAAACGAGGCATGAAAATCTTGGTTGTCTCGGTCCATTGGAAATGAGATAGGCTGGTTACTTATTGACTTGCCCTCGTAATGTACCTACGGTATTAAAGCATGCATAATAGACACATGCCAATTTCTTTCTTTCTTTCTTTCTTTCTTTCTTTCTTTCTTTCTTTCTTTCTTTCTTCCTCTTCCTCTTCTGCTTCATCATCATCATCATCATCATCATCATCATCATCATCATCATCATCATCATCATCATCATCAACAACTTCTTAGAAGCCTCCGTGGTGTAGTGGATAAGCTACTCTTCTCATTAACCATGGGTCGTGGGTTTGGTTCCTGGCTTCTCACATCATCATCATCATCATCATCATCAACAACAACTTCTTAGAAGCCTCCGTGATGTAGTGGATAAGCTACTCTTCTCATTAACCATGGGTCGTGGGTTTGGTTCCTGGCTTCTCCATACTTTCAGATGTGTCTTTAAACCGAGATCCCGTCTCCGTATGACCTTAGCTGTTGGTGGGACGTTAAACTCAAACACACTCACTCATCAATTTTTCTTCTTCTTCTTCTTCTTCTTCTTCTTCTTCTTCTTCTTCTTCTTCTTCTTCTTCTTCTTCTATGAAAGTGCAACTGCGTTTTTTGCGTAAACAGGCTTCGACGTATCTGCTTACCATAGTCGGTTAAATGATTTTATATTTTGGTAACTTCCGACTCTAAATAACGTATTGTCTTGTCCTGGTAGCTATTATATTTTCTGTCGACACCGAACATCTTTGATTTGATAGATATTCAGTTTCTTTAACGTATTTTGGGTCGATTGACCCAAAGTAACTTAGCACAGTAGCTTTTCGGTGTTGATGTTCATGTGATTCTAACTGATTCTAACTGATTATTTATTGCAAATAGCCCCGCTATTCTTATCCTGTGACGAGAGTGTTCCTTAACCCTTTTTGTACCAAATGGAATCTTTCTCCTTATATATAGCAGGAGTCCATTTCAAAATTTAGGGGTGTTTGGATGTGCTTTCTTCAAAATCTATTGGAAAACTTGGTGAACATTTTGCAAACACTGCAGTTTGCCAATTACCCATTTTGGGGTTTCTGGTACTCGATGGGTTAAAAGTCTAGACAAGACTCATATGTTGGGTTTGGTAAAGAGTGTATACCCAGATCAGACTCCACAGAACGCGGATCGGAACAGGGTCTACACTGTTTGCTTACAATATAGAAATTTCTCCCATATATGCCTAGCCTTTTTGGGGACTTGGCAAAAAGTACAGACCCTGATCTGGGTCTATATTGATAGCTTAAAGTACAGAAATGTTTACAAAACTTACCACAAACAAAACAAACCTGGCGCACAGATAATTAGAAATGGACCACAACAAAATAATTAGGTGGGAGAATCCTTTGTCATATATAGGTTAACTCAGTTAATACCAGAGACCCCGAAACGGGATGCGGCGTCTGATCAGTGCCTCCACTGTTTGCAAAAAGTTCATCCATTTTCCAAATAAATTTTGATGAAAACACAACCTGACACCCCTAAATTTTGAAATGAACTCCTGCTATGTATAAGTGCATACTTCCAGGTACGCATCGAGTCACATGATTTTCAGTGACGTCTAAATCATGTTTTTTAACGATCTCATTCGGCGATGGCGACGCTGTTTCACTCTTTGTAGAATAACAGCGTGTAAATGATTTTCAGCTTTCAACGTTTGCCGTAGAATTATTTCGACCAGTGGTGAGGAGGAAAGAATGTAAATATAAGAAAATAAACTTAACTTTTCTGCGAGTCATGAAAATATGAATGGCAGTGGAACGCTAGCAAAGTTTCCATGAACCCCTAATGGGTTCATTTACTTTGAAGGCGACCCACTGTGTTCATACTTTCATGAACAGCAGAAAAATAAAATTCATTTCTTAAACATTACTTTTCATTGGCTGATATTTGGTTTTACGCAGCGCTTTGAGCAAAATATCACATTGTTTAGCCGAATGAGTACATTACAATTATTCACCCAAATTACAATTTTGAATGCTACAATTTTTGCCGATTATTTACTGGACGGTCACTCGTTGAACCTTTAGCGCTCTATAGGCTAATACAGCAGGCAACACATTGATGTTATGAGCCCCGCCAAGCGAATTTGTGCCTTCGAGCATTCCGTCATGACAAATTTTAACTGCGCATGCCCAGCCATTCAGAGGGGCCAGGGATATGGCTTTCTGTCTGAAGGTTCCTCTTGATTCACTGCTTGATTCACTGCGGATGCGCAGGCTCACCTGAACCTTCGCTGCTCGCATAGGCGATAAGAACCAAAATCGCTTGGAGGGGCCCATATTTCTCTCTTTTTTCCCCCCAGAAAACAGGACTTGACATCTCATGCAAATTGTCTCCAAACAATTTGCATGAGATGTCAAATCCGGTTTTTTGGGGAAAATTAGAAAAATCATGAGCCATCAGAGGAGATGGCAAATCCCCTGACCAAAAGCCTTCAGAAGATTGTTCACAAATAGAAAGTGCACCAGAATAAAAATACACTAGTAAGCCGACAAGATATTTTGTATGTTTATGTTTATTGAGACTATCTTCACCTAATGATACAAAGGATCGCTTCTCAACATGATGGTGATCCAAGATTTTCAATGCTGAGTTGTTGTTCTGGCACATGAAATACCTTTTCAACTTTGCATATACAATTGTGGCAAGTACCAGCAATATATCTCAAAAGTATTAGAGTTATTGCCATCACAAGATTATACTGTCAGGGGAGATAACTAAAAAACCAGGGCACTCAGAATTGTGGTTCTTGCGCATGAAACGCCTGCTTAAGCTCATGTATTTTTGTACCAATTACCATCAATATGTCTCAAAGGGTATCGAAGATATGGTGATCACAAGTTGGTCATACTGTTATGGTGGAAGGGTAGATAACTCAAATACCACAGCACCAAGAGTTGTGGTTCTTGCGCAGGACACGCCTTCTGTACCTTGTATACAATTGTGCCAAGTTCCTTCAATATATCTCAAAGGGTATTGGATTTACGTCCATCACAAGGTTATATTGTCAAGGGAGATAGCTCAAACACCAGGACACCCAGAATTGTAATTCTTGTGCATGACACACCTATGTACATTTGCACCAAGTACCATCAATATATCTCAAAGGGTATTGGAGGTACGGTGATCACAAGGTGGTCATACTGTTATATTGGAAGGGAAGACCACTTTTATGCCATAGCACCCAGAGTTGTGGTTCTTAGGTGTGACACGCCGTCTCAATGTTGTATACAATTGTGCCAAGTACCATCAATATATCTCAAAGGGTATTGGATTTATGGCCATCACAAGGTTATATTGTCAGGGGAGATTATTCAAAAACCAGGGCACCCAGAGTTGTGGTTTTTGCACGTGACACATCTGCTAAACCTCGTGTACAACTGTACCAAGTACCATCAATATATCTCAAAGAGTATTTGAGATATGTCCATCACAAGGTAGTGATATTTTAATGGCAGGGGGGGGGGGGGGGGTTGGATAACTAAACTAGAAATGCGTCCATAGGACACGGATGCCCCCGCCCGAAAATATGTCTATGTTCGTATTCATCCATAGAAAGTTATTGACAGTGTTTAAGTTTTGGACCCTTTTTATGCCATTTGACCTCCAAGTATGACCGTGGAGGTACAGATCTGGGTTTGCACGTGACACATTGTCTCATGATGGTTAACATTTCTTCAAAATTATTTCAAAATCCATCCAAAAATAAGTAAGTTATTGGCTGCGTTTAAGTTTCGGACCATTTTTTGACCTTTGACCTCCAAGTATGACCTTGACCTTGGAGGTACAGACCTGGATTTTGCATGTGACACATCGACTGATGATGGTTAACATTTCTATTAAGTAATTTCAAAATCCATCCAGAAATAAGAAAGTTATTGAATGCGTTTAAGTTTCGGACCCTTTTTTTGACCTTTGACCTCCAAGTGTGACCTTGACCTTGGAGGTACGGACCTGGGTTTTGCAGGTGACACATCGACTCATGATGGTTAACATTTCTCAAAAATAATTTCAAAATCCATCCAGAAATAAGAAAGTTATTGACTGCGTTTAAGTTTCGGACCCTTTTTTTGACCTTTGACCTCTAAGTATGACCTTGACCTTGGTGGTACGGACCTGGGTTTTGCACGTGACACGTCGTCTCATGATGGTTAACATTTCTGCCGAGTAATTTTAAAATCCATCAAGAAATAAGGAAGTTATTGACTGCGTTTAAGTTTCGGACGCACGGACGGACTGACGCACGGACGAACGGACGGACGGACAGGGGCAACGCTATATGCCCTTTCCACCATTCTTCGAATGGCGGGGGCATAAAAAACCATGGCACCCGGAGTTGTGGTTCTTGTGCATGATGCACACCGTCACAGCCTTGTGAACAAATGTGCCATGGAACCATCAATATATCTCCAAGGGTATTGGAGTTATGGCCACCACAAAGTAGTCGTTCTCTTTTATTTAAAAGGGAGATAACTAAAAAGTATGGCATCCAGAGTTCTGGTTCTTGCGCATGACACGCCGTCTCAGCCTTGTGAACAATTGTGCCAAGAACCATCAATGAATCTCAAAGGGTAAAGGAGTTATGGCCATCACAAGGTTGCGTCTACGGACGGACAGACGAACGGACGACAGGCTGATTGCTATATCCCACGAACCTATTCGGTTGGGGGATAAAAAATATTTCAAAATGGCGTCTGCTGCGAAAAAATACCTAGCATGCAGAGCAGTAAAGGCAAATGAGTAAAAAGTTTATAATGGTTTTCCGGGATTTATTAAACAGGTGATCTTACATGAGTGCTCATGTATTATTGAATTTATCAGACGAGTTAAGCAAAAAGTATAAAATGCGAGGCTTCGCCAAGTTTAATAAATTCAATAATACACGAACACGAATACAAGATTCTATTTATCATTTGTTTGTTTGTTTGTAAATGTATTGGAGTTTAAAGGCCCAGTCATAACTATTTAGGTCATTTTTGAGCCGGTCACTTTACCTATACATTTTTCCTGTGCAGGCTTATGCAGTGCACATTCTTTTGCCAGAAACTGACAACTGCCCTTCCTGAGTCAGCGGAAGAGAGAGAATGACCGTAGAAGCGATTTCATGATCAATCTCTACGAAATAATCTTACCGACCCCGGTAGGTATCTATCCCGCGTGTCAGAAGCGACATTGTATGTGTATGTGTGGATGCGTGAATTAGATAATGCATTGAATGTATTTGTCAAACAGCACGTCATATATGGTCGTTTTGTCGGCATATAAGTCAATGACTGTAATTATATTTTAAATATCAGAGGCAAATCATTAATAAAGATTAGGAAAAGGAGTTGACCTAGGATAGACCCATGTGGAACACCGCAAGTGATGTCTTTACCTTAGGTCCAATGCAGTCGAGGCCCTCATGAAAGGTTCGGTTGTCTGTACTATGTACTGGGACATTGGCAAACAGCAAAGACCCAGATGAGATGCTGCAGAACGCTGCATGTGATCTTACACCGTTCGCAGGACATTGACTTTACATTAGTGAAACGCATCCCGATGGTCTAAATGCTTGATTTCTTATGGGGAATGGGAATCCTTACAGGGGAGGCAACTCCTGTAAAAATATTTTCGTCTCCCATGTAAACAGGGGCCAACTCTTAAAGGAAAGAATTTGCTCCTGAAAAGCAAATTCTTTCCTTTAAGAGTAGACCCTTTTTCAGTGGGACAGGGCTTATCGAAAAGCGAACAGGAAGTCCCGAAAGTTGTCTCCCTTCGAGAAATGGCGGAAAAATCTGCCATGTCGAAGGTGCGAAGCGCTTCGCTTGCGTATTATACCAAAAGTGGATTTAGATGAAACGTCAATGACCTGTGGATAGTTCATCTTAGCCCCGATAACTTCGGGACTGAGAGGTCACGGGATAAAATCCCGGCCGAGCCATACTGAAGGCATTAAATTGGTACTAGAAGGTTTGCATTTTAACCTGTAATCCTAGCAGTACGATAACACACCCGTGCGACATGGTACATTTTTCACATCTCCAAAATGGCTATTTTTTTCTGAAGAAAATCTTTGATATTTTTCTTATTTATACTGCAATCATAGGTTATGGGTGCTCGTTAGAACCGCCTCATTGATGGCGTGGCCCGTTTGGACCACAGGGGCATGATTGGCAGGAATTATGTAGGTGGTGACCACTTGCCGTTGCTACATGCTAAATTTCTAAGCTCTGGGCTCCGTGGTTTCAGAGAAGAAGATTTTGAAGCTTTTTTTGTCCATTATGGTTCATGATTCATTGGGCCTTTCAATGGGAAAAAGGAAAACAATGCATTTTTTCGATAAATGTTGTGATCTGTGTCACGAGAATAGGTAAAATATGAATGTCTATGAATGCTTAAGGTCAACCTCAGTGATACCAGCTCAGTACCTAGTAAGGGTCAGAGATAGGCAGAACTCCTGGCTGAGCAGTAAGGCTGATGAAATCCAGCCATTTGCTGATAGAAAGGATTTGAAGAAGATCTTTGATGCAAGTCAGTCTATGGCCACCCCTTTTCTCCGTGCAAATGGAACTAGTCTTCTGATTGACAAAAGGACTATCTTGGAAAGATTGGCTGCGCACTGGAACGTTGATAGTGTTCTTAATCGGTCATCATCTATCAATGATGCTATCAATAAACTACCTCAGGTGAAATGTAATCTGCTGCTTGATGAGTTACCGACCATTTCTGAAACCATGAAAGCAATTAAACTTCTGTCATCTGGCAAGGCTCCAGGATCAGATACAATACCTGGTGAGACCTACAAAGCATGCAACACACAAGTTGCAAAGAAAATATGTGAAAAAAGAAGCCATCCCTCAAGAATTCAAGGATGCGTCAATTTTCCACCTATGGGGACGGAAAGGGAACCCTCAGGTCTGAGACAATCATCGTGACATCTCTTTATTGTAAATTGCTCGGAAGGTACTTGCAAATGTCATATTTAACCGACTGAATGAACACCTTGAATAGTCAGGGCTTCTATCACTGGGGAAATGAGGACTAGGCCATCAAAACTTAAAACTGTTTTTTCCCTATCCTATTAATGTAACCATGCAAGGTTGGCCAGAATCCACCTTAGGTTCTAGAGAAATAGTGCTTCTATCCTGGCCCACCGGCGTGCAATTAAAGAGGGAAACAAAGTCATCAACCGTGATTGGGTTAACTACCATGCCCGCAGTCTGCCGTATACAGTCCAACCTGTATTAAGCAAGCGCCTTTGGGGTATCCAAAATGTGCTTGCTTAAGATCTGTTTTCCCCTATATAAGTCTATGTAAAACAAGTGGGCTCCTGTGACCTAGTTTTTGATCTGACATGACCAATATTCGAATTTGACCTTGATATCATCAAGACAAACACACTGGTAAAGTTTCATGAAGATTGAAGCAAAATTATGGCCTTTAGAGGGTAAACAAGGTTTTAAAGAAATTTGACCTAGTGACCTAGTTTGTGACCTTACATGACCCATATTCAAACATGACCTAGATATCATCAAGACAAACATTCTGGCAAACATGCATGACAATTGATTTGAAACTGTGGCCTCTAGAGGGTGAACAATGTAAATGTTGACGACGCATGACGCACGTACGACGGACACAGGGTGGTCACAATAGCTCATCTTGAGCACTTCATGCTCAGGTGATATAACAAGAACATATCATCCACAAGGGGTGCGCAATTCGTAGACTTTAGATTTTTCCCCGAGGCGTGGGTGCGGGATGGAGGTGCGTGATTGGTTGATCGGACCGATTTGGATTTCAAGATTTCTTTAGCCTTGAACTCGTCTGCACACTACATCCACTTAGTGCAACAGCCATTCTATCCAGCAACCGTTGTTTAGAATAGACGTCCTTCTGAAGTCGTACCCTTCCTTCTAAGAATGAATTTGTGCGCCTTTTATATCGGTCCCTGGCCAGAATTACACACTAATATAATAGTGTAATTCTTCATTCCGTAATACCAAACCCCAGCATCAGGCAGGCCCTCGGGTGGGGCATCTACTTATAGGTGTCAAGTTTATATTTTACATCACAGATTTTTGAAAAAACATATCTCATCAACCACTGTCCAGAATCAGTTCATATTTGTTATCTATTACACCAAACACCAGGGTTAGGCCAAAGGGGTCAATAATTAGATAATATAATAGAAACGTTCTTCCGCCAACCACTGACAAGAGCCCTTTCCTATATGGCAGCTATAAAATGGTAAATTTCTTTTCCATTTCTACAGTCCCCAGAATCAGGACATTGAATGGGGCTAAGGGGTCAAGAATTAGGCCACACTCACTTAAAACGTTTTACAGCAAAGTGTTTTTAAAGGTCATTCCCCAGAAAATACCTGCATGTGCCTTCCTATTCAGAATATTATATTTCAAAAGTGAAAGCAACTACAACCGAACTTCGTTGGCTCGAACACCTTTGGGACCATGAAAATTTGTTCCAGACGGCGGTAATTTGAACCATTTGTACAATATCAGGAGGAAAAATGCAAGGTGATTGTGAGGAATCGGTGTTCTGTATATAAATGAATGCTGTGTGTACTTATTAGAACTGCCTCATCGAGACGATTATAATGAGTACACACCACATACATTTGCAAGATAGAAGAAAATTTCCCAAAAGCTCTTGTTATCTCCTACACTCTTTCTATCTATCTATTACTCTTACAGCGCATCGAAGGATGCTGCAGCATGAAATGTTAGGAAAACTATCCGTACAGACAACCCCACCCCGCGCGGCCACTGACAACAATTGACAACAACCGATGGGTAAATGACCAAGTCACCAATCAGCCATCTACATGACATGTACCTTGACCCATCTCCCAAGAGATGAGGTGTCAGAAAGTTAAGTGCATTCAGGGTTCTCGGGGAGCAGCGGGACACAAAAAATGTCATAGACACGTCCGCGGACGCAATGTTTTCCGTGGCGGGACTCAATTAAAAGTGTCTATTTGACAGTCTGTACAGCTACTGGGAAGAAGGAGTGTCTGTATATGTCTGTGCGGCAGAATGGCACCAGGTAGCACACGTTCCTCCTCCGCTGTAGAGAGACGGTGGCAGGATGGAGATACAGGCTGGCTGGTATGTCAATCAGGTTGTGAACAATCCTGTACATCAGTACCGGTCTTGCATCAGTGCGTCGCTGCTGAAGTGAGGGCCAGCCTAGAGTGGCAATCATCTGGCTTGTACTGCTTGTCGTCCTGTAGTCGCCCGTCACAAATGTTGCTACTCGTCTCTGGACCACCTCTAACTGGGGTATGTTGGTAGCAGTGTAGGGGTCCCATACTGGAGCGGCGTACTCCAAGATCGGACGTACCAGCGTCTTGTAACATTGGGCCTTCACATCCTTAGGGCAGCTGGTGACGTTTCTTCTCATGCATGCGAGAGAGTTGTTTGCCTTCTTGGAGACGTCGTCCACCTGTCTGTTCCAGAGAAGCTTCTCGTGAAGGGTGACACCCAGGTACTTCCGCTTACTACATTTTTCAGATGGTGACCATGGAGCGCGTAAGTTCGCCTTGTTTGATTTCGCACCCTTGTTGTATGAATGGTCTCACACTTGGACGGGTTGAACTGCATCTGCCAGTCTTTCATCGGAGTCTAACTGTTGGTTTTTCTTTTGCTCCAGCATTTCAGTGGTTTCTTGTTGTCGAGTCCTCACCGTTGTTTCATCTCTGTGGTTGTTTGATTATTTGTGTTCACGGAGATGTTGCACTGATGAGTTAGGAGGCCTTCATGCGAACTGAACAAATTATTTGTCTAAATCGCGACGGAAGTTAGGGCGGACGCAATGTTTTCCGTGGCGGGACTCAATTAAAAGTGTCTATTTGACAGTCTGTCACCCAGCTTTGATCTTAATAAACACTGACACATCGATGGTTGATAACAGATTTGGAAGATTAACATCTGTATTCTTATCACCGGATTAGCTGTCACGCTGGACGCTTTGATTAGTTGATTAACATTGTGGGCGGTACTAAAGACCGCAAGTTGTCATGTTGCTGCTGAAATATTTTATGAGGGTGACAAGAGGTTTTAGATACATAAAAGTCAAAGAAAAAGTGTTGCCTCTAACTTTTATGATGCTAATAGATACAGGTATACATGATCACGAAAATACGTGCGTGCGAACAGGCGTCCGTAATTCGAAATATTATCTTTGCGTGTTTTCAAAAAGAGATAAAATAATTGCCCCAATCAACCCTTGGCCAGCTATTATTATGTTTAGAAGACCAATTTTATTATATCAGGACAAAATAAAATGATGATCAGGACGAAAAATGACCGATGCCACGTATTTTCGCGACTTTACAAATTCGTCTTTTTTATCAAATGGGCTAAGAATATTGTGTCATTTTAGAAATATTAAAACGTATTAATTCTGCAGAAAGCAATTACTTTAGCAAATGTAGGTAGGTAGATCTAGTATCAAAAATGAATCCATTCTTGTAAATAAAATGTGAATATCTATCTACATGCAGGCCTACCTGTCCGTCTGTTTGTCTATCTATCGAGGTCTACCTGTTTGCCTATCTATCTATCTATCTATCTATCTATCTATCTATCTATCTATCTATCTATCTATCTATCTATCTATCTATCTATCTATCTATCTATCTATCTATCTATCTATCTATCTATCTATCTATCTATCTGTCTATCTATCTCTAACTGCCTGTCTGCTTATCGTTTTTTTTTAATCTAATACAAGGCTAAAGGCTATTCTACAGCAAAGAAAGAACACCCCATCCAAACAAAAAGAAAAAAAAAAAAAAACGACAGTTCCGTGACTGAAAAAGAGACGTCCTGATGCTTATAAAATGACCATAAGAGAAATGTATGGTTATGAGGTGAGAAGAGAGAAAAGGCAAGTGATTGAGAAAAAAATAAGATTGTGTTGAAGATGTAACTACGAGGAAACAATTCTCACTACTCGGTCGTTGCTAGACATTCGAAATATTCCGAAAATTTAGCGAATAACTAGGGGTTGCAACTTAGTCGGGCTATGAGAAATAGATTGGGCTGCATGCTGCTTCATCACAGAGCTGCAGCCGACCTCAAATAAGTACTGGTAAACTGCATAGATGGTTTATTCTTGCACACCAGACAAGGAAATCCGCGATTTTACCCTGGGATAGAAATTTATGTTCTGACCCTGGTGTTTCGACCCCAAATCGAATATAATCGCGTGTTTGATAAATGCACTGGTTGATTACGACCTCGTGTGCGCCGTCGTTAAGGCTGACGTCATGCACGATCCGTGACGTCACTTTACATTCATGCAGTGTCAACACAATATGGCGGACGTTGGTAACCGAAGTGACTGCAGCATTGAAATTCCGCGCTAAGAAATGGAAGGTATGCAAGAAAAAGAATCCAATATGGATGTGAGGGGTGGATAGAAAAATCCGTCCCTCGGGATCACTGTCCGGCATCACTCGGCAAGCCTCGTGATGCCGGACAGTGACCCTTGGGACGGATTTTTCTATCCATCCCTCGCACCCATATAAGATCCTTATAAGCCTGCCCAGACAAAGTGAAGCGAGTCGGACCGTCCATGCATATAAAGTTATAAACCCTACTCTGAGTATTGGTTTCAATGGGTAAACGTCCCACAAAATTGAAAGCAAGTCTCACAAATGACCTAAATAAAGTAACCTCAAATGAAACAAGATCGGCTACTGATACAGGCTATGCCCAGCTTTTATCCGACCTTAAGAGCTCCCTTTAAATAGGTGCATCATAACTACGTAACACATTAAGAATGACAACAGTATGCAGGTATGACAGAGATTTGCCAGCTTTCATCAGTTAACTCTATGCATGAGTATGGCACAGCCGATGAAATGAAACAGCTATGATGCAAGCAGGTTTACTAGATTCTTCTTTTTCACATTCAATTTTTTTCGTTTCCGCTCCTCACAGTCGGTCAAAGTAAATCTAAACCAACAAAACATGTGGTTCCTCATGTCGAATTAAGAAATAGATCAGCTCTAGCTGTGATTTGTTGAGTAATAAATCACAGTTTGGAGGTCAGTTGTAAAGTAGACAAATCACAAGCGCGTAGCGCGCGTGATTTGTCTACTTACAACTGACCGACAAACTGTGATTTATTACTCAACAAATCACAGACAAGTGCTGATCTATTTCGATTCTAACACGCTGAAAATCGGCAATAATGTTGTTGTTTCCTTCAAAATCCCACAACCTTTCGCCATTGTTATAAGAAATCCCGCTTAAATTATCGACTGAAACACATGCATTTATATCCTTTTCTGACGATTTCGATGCGAGAAAATGACGTTACACCGTCTAACGTCAACGAAATCGACTAGTGACGTCATAAATTGGGAATTTTAATGACGTCACTCGTCACGCTCTTCCGAGCTGTGATTTGTTGCAGAATAAAACACAAATATTTTCCATTGCCTATATAGGCGCTCTGTGTTAGAAGTCGTGTTTTATTACAATGAATTCTCGCAATCTCAATCTCCGTGCGTAAAATATTTATCTTCAACATTAGAGAGCAGCTACGAATTCTTAGCTACGAATTCCGTAACAGTCACACGTTTACCGCGTTCTTATACACACTTTTTGCTTAGAATCGTGAATGTTTTGTATTTCATCGGAAAGAAATGCGCACAAAGTTTTAAATTCATCTACTTTTCAAACAAGGATTTTATCAGACAGGCTTGGTCGACAGAGTAAAATTTAGATTCGACAGGCATTTTCTCCTTTGAATTATAGTCCCATCGAATTTTTGCTTGAGAAAAATGTTTTTAAATCTACCTACGCCGGCCTCTGAGATTCGCTACTGTAAGTCATTTATTTACGAAGACGTTAGTGAAACGTACCCGTGATTTTCTTAAGAATTTCGTGAAGTTTAATTCGTAAGGCTATGCAATAATTATAATATAATTATTTCTGATGTGTTTGTCTATGGAAAGCCATAGGAAGACTTCCAAAATCTCGGACATAGCCTTCTCGGCATTTACTCCTTTTCTTCGTTCAGGTCGATAGGCATGGTAAGCGAAGCTTGCTTACCAAGTAATGCTTACTATCCTAGGACGCCTGATTACACTCTTCTGGAGTCCATGTCTGTTGGTCTGAACAGTGATATTTGCCATTTGTCTATGGAGTAATGATTTTGGATTAACGCTTTGGTACTACGACCTAAACTACTCGTAAGTCTACGAATTTCGTAAAGTTACGAAATTTAGTGAAACGGCCGCCGGGACTTTAAAGGTGCATTATTGAGCTACCGGGTCTCAAATTTTTTTTTCTTTTTTTTTTTATCTTCAATGCATACTCCTTTGTCATGTGTACACTTTTGGAGACAAATACAGCTTCAGAACTTTGTGAAAGTGGTCGTTTTCATTCGTGTTTACCCATCGCTTTGAACATGTGTTCGGAATTTCTGTTCTAAAAATAAATATGTCACTTTACACGTACATGGCGACAGTATCGTCTCTGAGTGTCGTTTCTTATGGCATGTATTCAGCGTCATATTTTTTCCGATTCAGGCATGGCCTAAACAAACAAGGCCAAAAATGAACGTCGCATAACGTCATATATGGGGATTCTATTTTTGTCATGAACTAAAAATAGATCTAACTAGTGATCGAAACCTAGTTAGGGAATCCCTCTCAAACTCGTTTACCTGTCATCATAATTGTTCGCATTTTTGCATAAAATGCATTATTGAAAATTAGAGAGGTAATGTCGGTTGGTGCCTGATGCTCTGTCTCTGGTCGGGCGCATCGGAGTCTAACTGTTGGTTTTCTTTTGCGCCAGCATTTCAGTGGTTTCTTGCTGTCGAGTCCTCACCGTTGTCTCACCTCTGTGGTTCTTTGATTTTTGTGTTCACGGAGATGTTGCACTGATGAGTTAGGAGGCCTTCATGCGGACTGAACAAATTATTTGTCTAAATCGCGACGGAAGTAAGGGCGAGGATTGTGGCCACGTAAAATCGATTTAAGCCCCCCAGTGGAAATCTTCCACTGACCGTTCCAAGGCGGCTCTTCTGTGGCGATTTATTTGTGTTGTTGTTTGTTACTTACTGTGTGTATCACTTGTGTCTTTTGGTTTTGGATGACCATATGGCCATTTTGTGGGAAAGTAACTGTCCTTATGGCCTTCCTTTGTTTAGGTTTCCATTATGGTCTGGTCGCTTAATGTTTGTATTTCTTTCCCTTTGGTGTCTTTTATGGGTGGAGTAAGTTAATTGTATCAATTCCTGATCTTTGTTTTACTTCTACTTTTCATTTGTATTGTTTTAAGAAAAATACCGGCTATATGTATTTTATATTTGGAAGCATTTTTTCCAGATAGCTCAATAATGCACCTTTAAACGTATATACCTGTCAAAATTATATCATTCCAAAATATAGAACAAAGTATTGCCTTTAAAATGAGACCAAATTCATTAATTTTAATGAAGTGGTTATGGTTCTATGGCATGCCAAAACCAAAAGAATGCCTTTTAAGGAGAATCTGTCCACTTTTCAAAAATGGAGACGAGGCTCTTGCTCATAATTATCGCCCGGTGTCACTGACCTGTGTTCTATGTAAATTGCTTGAATACATAGTCTGCTCAAACATCATGGCCCACTTAGCTGAACGTAAACTTTTATCAGACAGACAACATGCATTTAGGAAAAGGCATAGTTACGAAACTCAGTTGAGCACGCTTATTAATGATAGGGCAAAAATCTTGGACAAAGTGGGGCAGGTGGACACATTTATTCTGGACTTCGAGAAGGCTTTTGACACCCCTCCTCATGAACTACTTAAATTCAAATTATTTGGTTATGGAATTGGAGGGAAGACTCTCAAATGGATAGATTCCTTCCTTTGCTACAGAAAACAGCGTGTTGTTGTTAATGGTGAATCTTCAGTATGGGCGCCAGTTTTATCTGGCGTCACCAAGAGGGATGAACGTTCTTGGTTCGCTGCTATTCTCCTTGTACATCAATGATATTTCCACTGAAATTGACTCGGAAATAAGACTATTCACAGACGACTGTGTTTGCTATCGAGAAATCAGAAATACTGAGGACTCAATGAAACTTCAGAAGGATATAGATAGATTAGGATGTTGGGAACGAAAATGGGGCATGAGATTTCAACCCGTTAAATGTAATATTATGCAGATAACTAGGAAAAGAATAAATAAAATTGAGGCTTCTTACACCTTAGAGGGAACGGTCCTCGAAAATGTGAAATCCATTAAATACCTTGGTGTGACAATCCCTCACGATTTGAGATGGAATACACACATTAGCAACATGTGTACAAAGGCGAATAGAACACTTGGTTTCCTGAGGCGCAAACTTCACCAGTGTCCTCAGGATGTGAAAGAGACAGCATATAGGGGACTTGTTCGCCCAATATTGGAATATGGTAGTTGCATCACGGACCCAAGCGGTGTGGTCCTTAATGAAGAAATTGAAAAAGTTCAGAATAGAGCTGCTAGATTTGTAACAGGAAATTACTGCTTTGAAACTGGGAGCATGACTGGAATTCTAGGAAAATTAAGATGGGAGTTTTCTTCTTCTTCTTCCCAAAAAGTGCAGGGCCCCTCTGGAGTATCGACGCACTGTGACTGTACAAGGGTGTCGTGAGGCGACAATCAAAGATAAAAAACATGTTAAGATCTAGTGCTGATTGGCCAGGCCAGCCTTGAAGCTGTCCAAGGTTTCAGCTGTGGCGATGGAGGCCGGAAGCTGGTTCCAGAGGCGAACAGCTACTGGGAAGAAGGAGTGTCTGTATATGTCTGTGCGGCAGAATGGCACCAGGTAGCACACGTTCCTCCTCCGCTGTAGAGAGACGGTGGCAGGATGGAGATACAGGCTGGCTGGTATGTCAATCAGGTTGTGAACAACCCTGTAAATCAGTACCGGTCTTGCATCAGTGCGTCGCTGCTGAAGTGAGGGCCAGCCTAGAGTGGCAATCATCTGGGTTGTACTGCTTGTCGTCCTGTAGTAGCCCATCACAAATTTTGCTGCTCGTCTCTGGACCACCTCTAACTGGGATTGTTGGTAGCAGTGTAGGGGTCCCATACTGGAGCGGCGTACTCCCAAGATCGGACGTACATGTACCAGCGTCTTGTAACATTGGGCCTTCACATCCTTAGGGCAGCTGGTGACGTTTCTTCTCATGAATGCGAGAGAGTTGTTTGCCTTCTTGGAGACGTCGTCCACCTGTCTGTTCCAGAGAAGCTTCTCTTGAAGGGCGACCCCCAGGTACTTCCCTTACTACATTTTTCAGATGGTGACCATGGAGCGCGTAAGTTCGCCTTGTTTGATTTCGCTCCCTTGTTATATGAATGGTCTCACACTTCCAAGGACGGGTTGACCTGCATCTGCCAGTCTTTCATCGGTGTCTAACTGTTGTTTTTCTTTTGCTCCAGCATTTCAGTGGTTTCTTGCTGTCGAGTCCTCACCGTTGTTTCATCTCTGTGGCTGTTTGATTATTTGTGTTCACGGAGATGTTGCACTGGTAAGTTAGGAGGCCTTCATGCGGACTGAAAAAATTATTTGTCTAAATCGCGGCGGAAGTTAGGGCGAGGATTGTGGCCACGTAAAATCGATTTAAGCACGCCCCCCACATCCCCGCCCCAGTGGAATTCGTTTTCGTTCACCGTTCAAAGGCGGTTCTTCTGTCGCGGTTTATTTTTGTTAAGGTTTGTCTGTGGGTGTTTGTGTCGCTTATATAATTTTATTTTGGATAGCCTATTGGCCATTTTGAGGGAAAGTAACTGTCCTTTTGGCTTTCCGCTGTTGGTGTTTCTATTAAGGTCTGTTGTTTCATGTTTGTGTGTATTTCCCTTTCTTGTCTCTGATGGGAGTTGTGGGTTGATTGTATCGATTCCTGACCATTACCACCACTTCTATTTCTCACACTGCTCCAGTTTGGTAAGGTCCTCTTGCAGGATGTCTGTGTCTTTGGCTGTGCGGATCTTGCGATACAATAGGCTGTCATCTGCAAATAGTCGATTGGTGGAGGCTACTCTTCCTGGCATGTCATTAATGTAGAGGAGGAAAAGCAGGGGTCCCAGTACAGAACCTTGTGGTACGCCAGACGTGACAGGTGCATACTCTGATGTGTGGCCTTCGACCAGGACTTCTTGGCTGTGGTTGCTGAGAAAGCTCTCTATCCACTTCAGTATGCCGTTGCGGATGCCGTAGTGACCCAGCTTGATGGAGAGGCGCTTGTTAGGTCCTTGTCAAAGGTCTTGCTGAAGTTGTGGAGCACTGCGTCTACTTGGTCGCCATTATCCGGGCTGAAGGCGATATCTTGAAGCGTAAGGATGAGATGGCTTTCGCATGACCTCTCTTTACGGAAACCGTGTTGACTGTCAGAAAGTATACCGTGCTTCTTAAGATGCTTCATGACTTGGCAGTGAACTGTATATGCTCTATGGTCTTATAGCAGATCGAGGTCAGCGATATGGGCCTTTAGTTGGCTGGTGCAGTCCGGTCGCCCTTTTTGTAGATCGGTGTAACGAAAGCCTGTTTCAAATAATTAGGTACGTGACCTTGTGCGAGGGATGCTTGGAACAAGAGTGTCAGTGCAGGGGCAATCTCGTTGGCAAAGTCATTCAGGAACCTCAGAGGTAAGCCGTCGGGACCTTGGGCTTTGTGGGGATCTAAGTCGAGCAGCAATTTTTAACCCCGTTTATGGTGGCATCGAATGGGTCCATTGTAGGATAACTGTCTGTGCCCGTAGATGGGATGTTCGTCAGGTCCTCTTCAGTGAAGACACTGGCAAACTGTTTGT
Source organism: Lucinisca nassula (assembly GCA_963580285.1). Taxonomy (NCBI): domain Eukaryota; kingdom Metazoa; phylum Mollusca; class Bivalvia; order Lucinida; family Lucinidae; genus Lucinisca; species Lucinisca nassula. The sequence goes on along the minus strand of OY757025.1, from coordinate 31,402,883 downwards.
TCAGGATCTGTGCCTTGCTCTTGGGATCGCTGTGCCCGACACCGTCGCTTTTGAGGACTAGTACACCAGAGCTCTCGCAGCGCTTACTGCTGACTAAGGAGTAGAGTTTCTTCGGGTTTTATCGCTACTGACGTGGTCTTTAACATATAAGACACATCCAAAGTCTACGTCACACAAGGTCAAAGGTCAATACCCTCGTTTTATCTGGTGGGGAAAAAAACTTCCGGTTCCATACTCTACCGTTGATGTAGCACGAATTATTTTCTGTAATAACCTTTGTTAAATCGTCTTTCTATCAAAACTGTTTGCCACAAACCATTTTTGACATTAAACTGCTTCTTTTTCGTATAAAATTGGATAGAAAATATACATGCTTTAATCTTATTTCCATTCGTTAAATAAAGCGCATCGACTACGTTTTGGCATGACGGTGGGTAGTTTTATAACGCTTTTTAGGCAACAAAATGTGCGATAAAATGTCAGAAGAGACTGGTTCTATATCATTTATTACTTCAAAAACACAAACTGACAAGGATCAGTTATTTTTTTTGGAAAAGAAATGAGTTTAATCACACGATAAATATTCGAAATTCTCATTGACACTGTACGGCAACAGTCATGTTTTGCCAACCAGATAAAAGAGTACCTCGACAGGGGAGGTAATTGGCGCATGCGCAGTGAATTGTCAACAAGGTCACGTGTCAAAACATTGGATCCGTCTTTATGCAGTCTTGCATTCGCGTTGCGCCTCTCACTGGAGCGGCTTGTATGTGGAAATGTCCTCAGGGTTGCTGCTTCTTTTTGGCCTTCTTGTTGGCTCTCTTCTTCCTGTGTGACAAACGTTTAACCTTCCTGTTGATCCAGGGCTGGTTGAATCTACTGGAGGTCATCTTGGAAGGTACTTTCTCTTGCATTACTGTAAAGAGATTCTCAAAATACTGGGAACCTTCATATAAATGTACCCATCTTTAGTCAAGCTTCTGCCCCAACGGTACATATATCTACACCTCTTGTCACTTCTCCTTTGGTAGAAGTACCCCAGAACCCACCCCTGGACCAGGAGTTCTCCAAGGATAATACAGAGGACGTGATAGACCTGACCAGCGAACCTTGTAAACAACCTATGACTGAGGATAATACTGTACTGAGACCAAAATCAGGCCCCTATACTGGCTTCCCCAGTTCGATTCTAAATAAACACAGTACTCATACTCATAAATCCTTTTGTTCTAGCTCGACAGACTCTACTGAGAGACAACCTATGTCATCTGTACCCGTTCCTTCAAATGCGCTGCCTCAATATGAACAAATCCAAGAACAGTGTCCGGAAGAAGGTCATCCAGTTTCTGATCCTTTTTGGTCAAAGGCCGACCCTCAGAAGCCACTCCAATAATGAGTCAAAAACGATTTGCGACACTCAATGTAAAGAATATAAAATTAAACAAAATTTATGTACAGAATGTCCTCCAATCTACTGATATCCTCTGTATTCAAGAACATTGGCTATTTGCCTTTGAGCTCTCTCAGCTCAATTCTGTCTCTCCCATGCATAAGTGTTACGTTAAGTCTGTGGATGATGATGACCCGATATCTCCTGTTGCCCCCTGCCCCCCCCCCCCCCCCCAGGGGATATGGAGGGGTTGGTATTTTCTACAGAAATGATTGGGATCTTAAGGTGGAAGATTGCCCGATTGGGGGAAACAGAGTCTGTGCTGTGGAGGTCCAGAGTCAACCCCCTTTACTAATCATTTGTGAATACTTACCTTCAAGAAAATATGTCACGAAGAACTCAACATCCGCAGATGCACTTGAGTATGATTCAGTCTTAGCTCAGCTTAGTGAAATTATCCTGACATATTAGTCCTCACATGAGATCATTATTTGTGGCGACATGACTGCTTCTCTTCAACAACGACTCGGAAATAAGCAAGACCAGGCACTTGTTTCCTTTCTGCAGTCCTTAGACCTGAAATCTTACCAGGATGGAAAACCAAATTTCTTCCATGAGAATTTTTGATTTTTCACTGCAGCTGGTGTTGTGCCGTGTGGCGGCCGTAAAACGTCTCCCCGTACATCAACCATAGTGCAGTTTATATTTTACTTTTGGTCCTTTGAGATCAGCGTGAATATTCTGAGAAATCAGAAATAAACTATTGGTTTAGACTCATATTCTAGACAGGTTTTTAATTATTTGGACCTCATTTTGATTTATATCAGTCTTTGAATCGACTGCCTATTCGAAATTCGCAAAATTGCTGTATGTTTCCTCTGGCTTTCTTTGCCGGATCATTACAGGGTCACTGATGAGGCTTTATTAGCCGAAACTACGTAGTATGACCCATCTTCTTTCTTATGAATGTTTTCATTGCTCTTAAAGGAACTCATTTTTGATTTTTATTCTCAGAAATAGACTACATATTCACAAAATCTCAGTCTACTGCTATTCACACACCTACTATGGTTGTGGGAAAGCAGCCCCATAAACTTATCTGACCATACTCTTCTTCCTGCTAAACTGCATGTCAGTTATTGCTTAAGGCAGAAGGAAACAGTTACTATTCCTTTAAAGCCTAAATGGTACAAGTGTGACCTAGAATTCTTTAAGGATTCTGTGCGCACTCATATCCGACAATCTTTTCAGTACAAACACAAACATAGTGCCTATGATGTGCACTGTCAAATCGGAGGTCTGACGGATATATTAACAAGAGGGCCCAATGGCCCTATATCGCTCACCTGTTTGGACCCCAGGGGCATGATTGGCAGGAATTATGTAGGTGACCACTTGCCGTCGCTACATGCTAAATATCTAAGCTCTGGGCCCTGTGGTTTTAGAGAAGAAGATTTTTTAATCTTTTTTCCATTTTAAGTCTATGGGAGCTAAGGGGCCCCGGGGCGTGGCCCATTTGGACCCCACAGGCATGATTGGCAGGATTTATGTAGGTGACCACTTGCCATTGCTACATGCTAAATATCTAAGCTCTGGGCCCTGTGGCTTCAGAGAAGAAGATTTTTGAAGCTTTTTTTTCCATTACGAGTCTATAGGAGCTAAGGGGGTCACGTGTGAGACGCCAAGTTCTGCAACGGAAGGTCAGGTGGTTTTTCTCCGGGTACTCCGGTTTTCTCCCACCGATGATTAACGATCGGCTCGATATGAGTGAAATAATCGTGAAAGGGCCGTAAAACCCAAACCAACAACAAAAAAAAAAAAAAAGAAATAGGAGCTAAGGGGCCCCGAGGCGTGGCCCTTTTGGACCCAAGGGGCATGATTGGCAGGAATTAAATAGGTGACCACTTGCCGTTGCTATGTACTAAATATCTAAGCTCTGGGCGCTGTGATTTCAGAGAAGAAGATTTTTTAAGCTTTTTTCCATTATGAGTCTATAGGAGCTAAAGGGCCCCGGGGATTGGCACGTTTGGAACCCAAGGGCATGATTGGCAGGAATTATGTAGGTGACCATTTGCCGTTGCTACATGCTAAATATCTAAGCTCTCGGCCCTGTGGTTTCAGAGAAGAAGATTTTTGAATCTTTTTTCCATTATGAGTCTATGGGAGCTAAGGGGCCCCGGTGCGTGGCCCATTTGGACCCCAAGGGCATGATTGGCAGGATTTATGTAGGTGACCACTTGCCATTGCTACATGCTAAATATCTAAGCTCTGGGCCCTGTGGTTTCAGAGAAGAAGATTTTTGAAGCTTTTTTTTTCCATTATGAGTCTAAAGGAGCTAAGGGGCCCCTGGGCATGGCCCTTTTGGACCCCAGGGGCATGATAGGCAGGAATTATATAGTTGACCACTTGCCGTTACTACCTACTAAATATCTAAGCTCTGAGCCCTGTGGTTTCAGAGAAGAAGATTTTTTAAGCTTTTTTCCATGAGTCTTTGGGAGCAAAGGGGTCCCGGCACGTGGCCCATTTGGACCCCAGGGGCATGATTGGCAGGAATTATGTAGGTGACCATTTGCCGTTGCTACATGCTAAATATCTAAACTCTGGGCCCTGTGGTTTCAGAGAAGAAGATTTTTGAAGCTTTTTTTTTTTTATTATGAGTCTATGGGAGCTAAGGGGCCCTGGGGCATGGCCCATTTGGACCTTAGGGGCATGATTGGCAGGAATCATGTAGGTAACCACTTGCCGTTGCTACATGCCAAATACCTTAGCTCTGGGCCCTGTGGTTTCAGAGAAGAAGATTTTTGAAGCTTTTTTCCATTATGAGTCTATAGGAGCTAAAGGGCCTCGGGGCGTTGCCCGTTTGGACCCCAGGGGCATGATTGGCAGGAATTATGTAGGTGACCACTTGCCATTGCTACATGCTAAATATCTAAGCTCTGGGCCCTGTGGTTTTTGAGAAGAAGATTTTTGAAGCTTTTTGTTCCATTATGGGTCTATGGGAGCGAAGGGGCCCCGGGGCGTCGTCCATTTGGAACCAAGGGGCATGATTGGCAGGAATTATGTAGGTGACCACTGGCCGTTGCTACATTTTAAATATCTAAGCTCTGGGCCCTGTGGTTTCAGAGAAGAAGATTTTTGAAGCTTTTTTTCCATTATGAGTCTATGGGAGCTAAGGGGCCCCAGGGTGTAGCCAATTTGGACCCCAGGGGCATGATTGGCAGGAATTATGTAGGTGACCATTTGCCGTTGCTAGTTGCCAAATATCTCAGCTCTGGGCCCTGTGGTTTGTGAGAAGAAGATTTTTGAAGCTTTTTTCCATTATGAGTCTATAGGAGCTAAAGGGCCCCGGGGCGTGGCCCGTTTTGACCCCAGGGGCATGATTGGCAGGAATTATGTAGGTGACCACTTGCTGTTGCTACATGCTAAATATCTTAGCTCTGGGCCCTGTGGTTTCCGAGAAGAAGATTTTTGAAGCTTTTTGTTCCATTTTAAGTCTATGGGAGCGAAGGGGGCCTGGGGTGTGGCCAATTTGGACCCCAGGGGCATGATTGGCAGGAATTAAGTAGTTGACCACTTGCCGTTGCTACATGCTAAATATCTAAACTCTGGGCCCTGTGGTTTCAGAGAAGAAGATTTTTAAATTTTTTCCCTTTATAAGTCTATGGGAGCTATATGTTGCCATGGCAACCAGAATTCCAATCTGATCAGCCCAAAAACCTTATGCAGCCTTTCCCCCTACCTGATGATGCTTCGCATGAAATTTGATCAAGATTGGCCATGGGGTATTAGAGATATATTTATTTGAAATTGTTTACGGACGGACGCACGCACGCACGGACGCACGCACAACGGACGACGGACAAAAAGTGATCCCAAAAGCTCACCTCGTCACTACGTGACAGGTGAGCTAAAAACAGCTACAGAATTGAGTATTTCTGGATATACCGCAACAAAGGTGATGAAACCTTTACAAAAATCCCGTAAATGGAATCCTCTGGTCACTGCAGCCATCAGACAGTCCCGCAAATCTTGGGGAGACTGGAAAATGGCTGGTAAACCTGATAAAGATGACAGTCCTGTCCTTTTCTTTATTTTCTTTTTAATCAGGTACAACTTTTACATTTATATTCACAATGCTTACTACAAATTACAGGAAGATAATACATACAGAATAAAATCTCGATCAGGCGTCATAGGCATCATTTTAGTATATTTTTTTTTAAATTCCAACCCATCCCGATCCCGCAGTACCTGAATGGACAACATCATGTTATCATAAGCTGGGCCAGCCGACAGACTGGGCAGGACTTGTCTATTTTGAGAAATATTGATTGTAAATATATGTTGTTGTTTCGTCAGAGGCGGGTACATATATCTATATGTAAGGTCGTATTAAATGAATATAATTTGACCTTAAAGGATATTCTGTGCATTAAAAAATTATAGAATATTAACCATTTTTAGCTCACCTGACCGAAGGTCATGGTGAGCTTTTGTGACAGTAAGATGTCCGGCGTCGTCGTGCGTCGTCCGTCGTCCGTCGTCCGTCGTGCGTAAACTTTTTCTTGTGAACACACTAGAGGCCACAGTTTTGGTCCAATTATCATCAAACTTGCTCAGAATGATAATCATGACAATATCTCGGTCAAGTTCGAATTTGGGTCATGTCGGGTAAAAAAGTAGGTCAGTAGGTCAAATCATAGAAAAACCTTGTGAACACTCGAGAGGCCACAATTTTGGTCCAATCATCATCAAACTTGCTCAGAATGATCATTGTGACAATATTTTAGTGAAGTTTGAATATGGATCATGTCGGCTTAAAAAGTAGGTCAGCGGGTCAAATCATAGAAAAACCTTGTGAACACCCTAGAGGCCACAATTTTGGTCCAATCATAATCAAACTTGCTCAGAATGATCATCATGACAATATCTTGGTCAAGTTCGAATATGGGTCATGTCCGGTCAAAAAGTAGGTCAGTAGGTCAAATCATAGAAAAACCTTGTGAACACTCTGAAGGCCACTGTTTTGGTCCAATTATCATGAAACTTGCTCAGAATGACCATTGTGACAATATTTCAGTCCAGTTCGAATATGGGTCATATCGGGTTAAAAAGTAGGTCAGCGGGTCAAATCATATAAAAACCTTGTGAACACCCTAGGGGCCACAATTTTGGTCCAATCTTAATCAAACTTGCTCAGAATGATCATCATGACAATATCTCGGTCAAGTTTGAATATGGGTCAAATGGTTCCGGTCCGTTGCACATCTAGGTCACAGGAGCCAAAAACAGATTTTTTTCACCAAAAACTTAAAAAATCTTCTTCTCTGAAACCACAAGGCCCAGGTCTTTGTTATTTGGTATGAAGCTTCATCTAGTGGACCCCTACCAAGATTGTTCAAATTATAGTGCTGGGGCCAAAAATGCCCCCGCACGGGGGCCCTTTGGTTTTACATAGGCTTATATAGGGAAAATCTTTAAAAATCTTCTTCTCTGAAACCACAAGGCCCAGGACTTTGATATTTGGTATGAAGCTTCATCTAGTGGACCCCTACCAAGATTGTTCAAATTTGAGTGCTGGGACGAAAAATGCCCCCGCCACGGGGCCCTTTGGTTTTACATTGGCTTATATAGGGAAAATCTTTAAAAATCTTCTTCTCTGAAACCACAAGGCCCAGGTCTTTGATATTTGGTATGAAGCTTCATCTAGTGGACCCCTACCAAGATTGTTCAAATTATAGTGCTGGGGCCAAAAATGCCCCCGCCCCAGGGCCCTTTGGTTTTACATAGGCTTATATAGGGAAAATCTTCAAAAATCTTCTACTCTGAAACCACAAGGCCCAGGACTTTGATATTTGGTATGAAGCTTCATCTAGTGGACCCCTACCAAGATTGTTCAAATTATAGTGCTGGGACAAAAAATGCCCCCGCCACGGGGCCCTTTGGTTTTACATTGGCTTATATAGGGAAAATCTTTAAAAATCTTCTTCTCTGAAACCACAAGGCCCAGGTCTTTGATATTTGGTATGAAGCTTCATCTAGTTGACCCCTACCAAGATTGTTCAAATTACAGTGCTGGGGCCAAAAATGCCCCCGCCCCGGGGCCCTTTGGTTTTACATAGGCTTATATAGGGAAAATCTTAAAAAATCTTCTTCTCTGAAACCACAAGGCCCAGGTCTTTGATATTTGGTATGAAGCTTCATCTAGTGGACCCCTACCAAGATTGTTCAAATTTTAGTGCTGGGACAAAAAATGCCCCCGCCACGGGGCCCTTTGGTTTTACATGGGCTTATATAGGGAAAATCTTTAAAAATTTTCTTTTCTGAAACCACAAGGCCCAGGACTTTGATATTTGGTATGAAGCTTCATCTAGTGGACCCCTACCAAGATTGTTCAAATTTTAGTACTGGGACAAAAATGCCCCCGCCACGGGGCCCTTTGCTTTTACATTGGCTTATATAGGGAAAATTTTTAAAAATCTTCTTCTCTGAAACCACAAGGCCCAGGTCTTATATATTTGGTATGAAGCTTCATCTAGTGGACCCCTACCAAGATTGTTCAAATTATAGTGCTGGGGCCAAAAATGCCCCCGCCACGGGGCCCTTTGGTTTTACATAGGCTTATATAGGGAAAATCTTTAAAAATTTTCTTCTCTAAAACCACAAGGCCCAGGACTTTGATATTTGGTATGAAGCTTCATCTAGTGGACCCCTACCAAGATTGTTCCAATTTTAGTGCTGGGGCCAAAAATGCCCCTGCCCCGGGGCCCTTTGGTTTTACATAGGCTTATATAGGGAAAATCTTTAAAAATCTTCTTCTCTGAAACCACAAGGCCCAGGACTTTGATATTTGGTATGAAGCTTCGTCTAGTGGACCCCTACCAAGATTGTTCAAATTATAGTGCTGGGACAAAAAATCCCCCCCTGCCACGGGGCCCTTTGGTTTTACATAGGCTTATATAGGGAAAATCTTTAAAAATCTTCTTCTCTGAAACCACAAGGCCCAGAACTTTGATATTTGGTATGAAGCTTCATCTAGTGGACCCCTACCAAGATTGTTCAAACTATAGTGCTGGGGCAAAAAATGCCCCTGTCCCGGGGCCCTTTGATTTTACATAGGCTTATATAGGCAAAATCTTTAAAAATCTTCTTCTCTGAAACCGCTAGGCCCAGGTCTTTGATATTTGATGTGTAGCTTCATCTAGTGGACCTTTGACAAGATTGTTCAAATTTTAGCCTTTGTTGATGTTTGGTATGAAGCTTCACCTTTAAGACCTCCCTCAACATTATGTACATTAAAGCCCTGGGGCCAATAATGGCCCTCTCTGGGGCCCACTTGTTACACTATGGATCAGGTGAGCGATCCAGGGCCATCATGGCCCTCTTGTTTGAAAAACTTATCCATTTTGCCATTTATAGATGCTATATACTTCTCGCTCGATAATTTTTATTTCAAAACTGAAAGAAACCCTTGAATATGTAATCTCCTGTCTGAAAATTTATTTTTGTAGATATAATATTTTGAAAGAATCTGCACATAATTCACAAGTTCGTTTGTGCTTTGAACGGAAAAGATAATAGACCGTTCATTTATATCTATGTTTAAATTTACATTGGTTTCCAGCCATATTTTAAGCTGTTGCCAAAAAATTTTAACGATTGGACACTCTAAAAACAAATGACAAATCGTCTCTTCTTCATTCTAACAATATTTACATAAATTTCTGTCTATTTTATTAATTTTCTTCAAAAAAGAGTTTGTAACTAATATTTTGTTATTTATTTTATACTGAAACGCTCTTAATCTAATCTCTTTTATTTTGCTAATTGAACCATGGTACTTTTTCCAATCGTCTTCGTTTATAATGCCAGTGACTGTTTGCCATTTTACTGGAGTATTAACAACACTTTCTCCCATAATGGTATCATAAAAATCTCTACTACCTTTTTTATGTTTTAACACCAGACTCACATAAATACTTCGTAATACATTTGGCTTGTTCAGCATTGAGTAAACTTTATTGTCATTAATTATGTTTTTCCACTCGTTTGGTATTTTGTTGATGACATTTAAGTGGTCTAAAAAGGTTCCCCTTATATGATATATATTCTTAAGTCTATCGAAACTATACCATTCCCCACGATCATCTATTAGATCGTTTACTGATTTAATACCTTTTTGAAACCAGTCTTTAATGAAGATAGTTCCTGTTCCAATATTGCTATTATACCACAATGGTGATGTTAAGATATCATTTATAGATTCTATCTTCACCTTTGTGCAATAGAAGGCCCAAAGTTCCATAGTGTTTTTCCAGAAGGGATTTTTTTAAATCCTGACTCAGTTGTTCAGCATACCGCCCACCTACAGTTATTAGTTTTGTAATGTCAATATTTTCTAGATCCACCCATGAGTCTTGACCTGACTGCGTCATATTTCGTCTTATCCAAGGAATTTTCAGAGCTTTAATAAAATTTGTGATATGCATCATTCTAAGGCCCCCACAAGATATATTCTTAATAATGACTTTTCTACTTATACGGTCCGGGCCGTTATTCCAAAGGAATTTGAAGAATCGACGTTCTAGTTGTTTTATCAAGTCTGAAGGCGGGTCCGGTAATGCTATGAATAAATGGGCCAATTTCGATAAAGCCAGTGATTTAATGGTTGTAATTTTACCAATTAAAGTTAATCTTCTTTTTGACCATTGGTTTAAAAGTTGAGTAATTTTATTCATAATATCTTGAGTATTTATTGTCCATATATCATTAATATTAGTTGATAAGTTGACCCCTAAAATTTTAAAAGTGCCTTGACTCCAGTCTAGCCGATATTGAGAACATAGTTTATCTGTAGAGAGTCGTTTTGCACCTATCCAAATGGCCTTGGTTTTATCCACACTTATTTTTAAACCTGACATTTGATAAAATGTATTTAATGTATCCAAAGATTCGCGTAATGAAATTTCTGAGCCGTCAAGCAGTAGCTGGGTATCATCTGCATATTGACTTATTTTATATTCTTTGTCATTTATGTTTATACCTTTGATGATGATATTCTTTCTTATCATCTTACCAAGAACTTCCGCACATAAAATAAATATATAGGGGGAAAGAGGGTCTCCTTGTCTGCAGCCTCTTCTAAGATTAAAAAATTCAGATATATGGCCATTCTGTAATATGCATGACTCGGCACCCTTTTGGAAAAGATTTATCCACTGTTTAATCGAAGTGCCAAAATTGAAGTAGTCAAGTGTTTAATTTATAAACTTCCATGAAACAGTGTCAAAAGCTTTTTCAAAGTCTATAGATAGTAGTAACCCTGGTATATTCTGATTCTGAGTCTCGAAAATAACGTCGTAGATCAACCTTATATTTTCACCTATAAAACGATCAGAGATAAATCCTTTTTGATCGTTATTTATTAATTGTTGTAAAGTGCGTTTCAATCTATTTGCTATCACAGTGAAGGCTAATTTGTACACCACATTTAGAAGAGAAATCGGTCTCCAATTTTTTAAATTATCTCTATTTTTATTAGGTTTTGGTAAACATGTTATAATCCCTTGTTTCTGGGGAATACTTAGTGACCCTGTTCTATATGCATAATTTAACGATCGATGTACAAAATGTCCTAAATCAATCCAGAAAAATTTAAAAAACTCCACTGTGAAACCATCGAGACCTGGTGTTTTGTTATTTTTCATGCTTTTTAATGCAGCCCCTAATTCTGCATATATTATTTCGCCTTCTAGTTTTTGGCATCTTCTTCATTTAATTTATTTTCATTAGATCCTATTTTTGCTTCAATTGTTTCGTCGTCAGGTTCATTATGTATGTTATATAGGTCTTTGTAAAAGTTTTGCTGACATTTAATTATATCTTTAGTCTCATAATATTCGTTTCCATTATCATCTACCAATCTTGTTATTACTTTATTAGTAAAATTTCTGTTTTCCAGTTTAAAAAAGTAGTTAGTCGGTTTTTCACCCAAATCTTCGTATCTGGGTCGTGAACGCAACAAAACGCCTTCAAGTTTTTCATCACGTATTTGGTTTAGGCGTTCCTTTTTCTGATCAAGTTGTTGTAATTTATTTTCCGAAATATTGCAATTATCCATTATTTCTTTTTCTATAATAGCTATATCATTTTCTAGTTTAAACTTCTTCTTCCTGTTTCTTCTTCTTTTTTACTGAACTATATCTTATGGTATTGCCCCTAATCATCATCAACAATGTTTCTAGAAATAAGTGTTCATTAATATTAAAACTTATTCTCTCATCCGGGGTATTAAAAACTTCCTCTTCATCAGCATTTTCAGTTTGGTTTTTATATGTACTTTTAACTTCATCTATTGTATCTTTAACTACCTTGATATAATCTTTATCTTTAAGTAACGTATTGTTGAACTTCCAATATCCTCTCCCTCTTTCATTGTCACTGAATCTAAGATTCAATAAAATACTTTGATGATCAGATTTATAGCTGGGGACAACGTAAGCATTTGTCACGTAAGGAAATACATCCTCACTTACAAGGAAAAAATCAAGTCTAGCTTGTTTCAAAATTGGATTTCTTCTACTCCATGTAAACCTCTTTTCATTATTGTGATAAGCTCTCCATGGATCTACGAAATTATCTTCGTTGATCAGTTTTAAGACAGTTTGTCTAGCTCTAGGATTATTGATATGTAAATAATTTGAAGTATCTATATCAGGGTTTATAATTAAATTCCAGTCACCACAGTATATCATCATATCGTTGTTAAAATCCATCGCCTTTTCTGTAATATTATTATAAAACTGCGGCCTGTCTTCATTTGGCCCGTAAAGGTTAACAATTGTTATTCGTTTTCCTTGAGTTGCTAAATCTAATATAATAAAGTTCCCATTCTGATCTGTTTGAACACGTTCTACTTTGTGCTCAAAATTATTATTCAAAAGAATCATTACTCCACGGCTATTATTATTAAATGAGCTAAAATATACATCAAATCCCCATTCCGCTTTAATATATGGCTCTAAATTTTTATGAATGTGAATATCTTGTAAACAAATAATATTATAATTTTTACATCTCACATGTCTAAATAAACCTCTTCTTTTCTTTGGATTAGCTAGCCCCTGGCAATTCTGTGAGAAGATTTTCAATTCCTCAGCCATTATCAAAAACTATCTCTCTCAATTCGACAAGCCCGGCCCACCTGCCCGGCAAAGACCAACTCCCCACATTGACCATGAACCAAAATCTGTGCTAGCCACGTAGCCAACATCACAAATTCAGTCACTGTCCTCTATAACTCTGGGTCGATTGCTTTACAATCGACTCAAAGTCACAGATGACAGAAACTGAGGTTTTACCACAGTATGACTAGAATACAAGCGTGTACAGACAACGTTAACACTTTAATAGTTCTCCAGAATTTCCTCTTCAAGGAGATCCAAATAGGAACAGACATCACCTTTTTAAGATACACATCCAATGGAGCAATCTGTAAGTTCTGGACCGGAATCTTGTGCTTAAAGCAGCAAACAGTGTGGCCCCATTTCTGACGCCATATAACACGGTGTCCGATCAGGGGTCACAGTGCCTGCACTGAATAACAAAACTCAAGGATGCACAAAAACAGCTCTTTCAAATAAGTGTATGCCACCCGCACCCACCATGATCCCCTCATCGACGAGATCCAAATAGGAGCAGTTATCACACATTTTCTAGCTACACATCCAATCTAGCAGTCTGAAAATCCGGACCAGAACCCTATGTTTAAACCAACAAACAGCGTAGCCCCAGATTGGGTGCCACACCACGTGACGTCCGATCAGTGCCCATACTGCCCTCACTGGATATAAGGACTCAAGGATACACCAAAACAGCCCCTGATGCAGGAGGAATAACCTCAACGTGTCATATAGCTTCGGAACCACAACTATAAAAAACCAAAAAACAAGAATATCTATAATGCCGATGGATGCTCCCCGAAGTAGCAATCGTCGGAACAGGGAACACCATCCTAGTTAAAGTGCGGCACACCGCGCATACTCACTACACTTCAAAACAGAGTATAACAAAACCCGTCGGTGGAAAGACCAGCCCGCCCGCCGGCACAGCCACACAAACAACAGCAACACAAAAGCCGGAACAAATGAAAGGAAACGTCCCCAGGCATGACACCACACCCCAAGACCCTAGGCGCCAGCCCAGCCACACCAAATGGGCAAAACTGTTTAATACAAATCACTGGGAACCTACTCTCGAACACAGGGGCAACCCCCATAGGACTGTATGCAGGCACGGCCCCGCACTGGGCGCCCCTTCATTCATATAAAATAAAAAACTGGTTCGAAAATGGACCCGATCCCATCTCAAGATGTTATTATACCCAACATTCCCTGTGTAAAATTATATTAGAATTCATCAATAAATGTAGGCACCATAGTGAAAACAAAGTTTTTCTAAAATTAGCCACAGTGACCTTGACCTTTAGCCCAGGACCCGGGAAGTCGAACTTGCTGGAGATATTATCATACCCAATATTTGTGTGAAATTATATTAAAATCCATCAATAAATGTAGGCACTGGAGCGATGACGAAGTTTTTTTCTAAAAATAGCCACATTGATCACGGTTGGCAACTTTACTTCCCTCTTTAATTGCACGCCGGTGGGTCAGGCCTCAGATTCTATGACGGCTCCAACGTAAAGGCTTATTGAGAATTAGAGAGATAATGTTGGTTGGTGCCTGATGCTCTGTCTCTGGTCGGGCTCATTGGAGTCTAACTGTTGGTTTTCTTTTGCTCCAGCATTTCAGTGGTTTCTTGCTGTCGAGTCCTCACCGTTGTCTCACCTCTGTGGTTCTTTGATTTTTGTGTTCACGGAGATGTTGCACTGATGAGTTAGGAGGCCTTCATGCGGACTGAACAAATTATTTGTCTTAATCGCGACGGAAGTTAGGGCGAGGATTGTGGCCACGTGAAATCGATTTAAGCCCCCCCAGTGGAAATCTTCCACTGACCGTTCCAAGGCGGCTCTTCTGTGGCGATTTATTTATGTTGTTGTTTGTTACTTACTGTGTGTATCACTTGTGTCTTTTAATTTTGGATGGCCATATGACCATTTTGTGGGAAAGTTACTATCCATATGGCCTTCCTTTGTTTAGGTTTCCATTTTGGTCTGGTCGCTTAATGTTTGTATTTCTTTCCCTTTGGTGTCTTTTATGAATGGAGTAAGTTAATTGTATCAATTCCTGATCTTTGTTTTACTTTTACTTTACCTTGAGCCCAGGACCCTGAAAGTCGAACTTGCTCTAGATATTACTATACCCAACCTTTGTGTGAAGTTATATTAAAGTCTGTTAGCAATTGATAACGTTAGAGCCATGACAAAGTTTTTTTTTTCTAAAAATAGCCGCCGTAACCTTGACATTGACTCCCAGGACCCTGAAAGTCAGACTTGCTCGATATATTATCATATCCAACATTTGTCTGAAATTATATTCAACTCCATCAAAAAATGTAAGCACTAGAGGGATAACAAGTTTTTTTTTCTAAAAATAACTGCAGTGACCTTGACTCCAGAATCCTGAAAGTTGAACTTGCCCTAGATATTATAATATACCCAACATTTGTGTGAAGTTATATTAAAATCCATCAACACATGACGACGTTAGAGCGATGATAAAGTTTTTTTTCTAAAAATAGCTGCAGTGACTCTGACCCCGAGCTCTGGACCCTGAAAGTTAAACTTACTCGCGATACTATCACCCTCAACATCTGCATAAAATTATATTAGAATCCACCAATAATTGTAAGCACTAGAGTGAAAACAAAGTTTTTCCAAAAATAGCCAAAGTGACCTTGACCTTGGGCCCAGGAACCCCGAAGTCGCACTTGCTCAAGATATTATCATACCCAACATTTGTGCGAAGTTATATTAAAATCCATCAATAAATGTAGACACCAGAGTGATGACAGAGTTTTTCTAAAAATAGCCACAGTGACCTTACCCTTCAGCTTTATACAAAGTACCATAACTCTGTGACAAATCATCTAACCAGAAAACACAGGTAATATGCCCATCTCCCATTTCTGCTTAAGATTCCATTAAAGTTTCATTGAATTTCTGCAAGTAGTTGCTAAGTATTCACGAGGACACGAAACAGTACCCTAAAATATTCATGCTGAGTTCATCAAAGTGCCATAACTGTTGGAAAAATCATCGAAGCCAAAACATGCAGGTGATATGTGCATCCACCTTCAATACTTAATATTCCCATGAAGTTTCACTGAAATTCAACAAGTAGTTCCTGAGAATTTGTGTGGCCAAGAGCGGGACCGACACACAGACGTATGGATGAAGCGGCGACTATATGCTTCCCCCTCTCGCCCCCGAGATTCTTACGGGGCCATAAAAACAAATTACATATAAAGGAACCACATGTTCATTAACGTAATGAGTTCTAGGATTTTTTTTTCTTTCTATTTAAGTCTATGCCACCCGCACCCACCAGCATCCCCTCATCAAGAAGATCCAAATATGAGCAGACATCTCCCATTTTCCAGATACTTATCCAACAGAGTATTCTGTAAAATCTGGACAGGAATCCTGTGTTTAATCCATTAAACCGTGTAGACCCAGATCAGACGCCACATCCTGCATGCACTAAATACAAAAACTCGAAGGTGCACCAAAACAGCTCCAAATTCAATGAGTTATACTTATTGGGTAATAAGTATTATTCTGATGGTCAAACCCCAGTAGGTCAAATACCTTTGGAACAATAAAGGAAAAAAATCAACATACACGTAGAGGCATTGTGTGTTAATTGAAGTAGGGGTGAATTCTAGGATATTTTTTTTTCTAATAAGTGTATGCCACCTGCACCCAGCCGAATCTCCTCATCGAGGCGATATAAATGGGAATGGACATCTCACATTTTCAAGCTACACATCTGTGTGCTAATTAAAGTTAGGGTTAGTTTTAGGATTTTTCCCTTAAATTCAAAAGTGTATGCCACCCGCACCCACTAGCATCTCCCGATCAAGGAGACCCAAATAGGAGCAGACATCTCTCATTTTCAAGATACATATCCCACAGAGCACCCTGCAAAATATGAACCGGAATACTGTGTTTGACCCGGCAAACAGCGTAGACCCAGATCAGCCGACACATCCTGTGGCATCCGATCAGGGTCCACGCTGCCTGCACTAGATACAAGAACTCAATAATACACCAAAACAGCTCATCATGCTGTAAGAATTATACTTATGGTCCAACCTCATTAGGTCAAACATCTTTACAACCATAAAGGAAAAAAATATAAATATAATGGTGGCATAACTTACATGCAAATTAAAGTTAGGACAAATTCTTAAGATTTCTCCTTTTAAATTTAAAGGTGTTTGCCACCCGCACCCACCAGCATCTCCCGATCAAGATCCAAATAGGAGCAGACATCTCACATTTTCAAAATACATATCCAACAGAGCACTCTGTAAGATCTGAACCGGAATCCTGTGTTTGACCCGGCCAACAGTGTAGACCCAGATCAGAAGTCACAACATTTGGTCTCCGATCAGGGTCCACACTGCGTGCGCTAGATGCAAAAACTCAAGAATACAATAAAACAGTTCCTAATTCAGTAAGAATTCTACTTATGGTCAAACCTCAATGGGTCAAACACCATTGAAACCATAAAGGGGAAAAAATCAATTTACATAAAGAGACATTGTGTGATAATTAAAGTAGGATGAATTGTCTGATTTTTTTTTCTTTCAAGTAATTATATGCCACCCCATCCACCAGAATCTCCTCATTGAGGAGATCCAAGTAGTTGCAGACATCCCACATTTTCAAGATACACTTCCAATATAGCAATCTATAAAATCTAGACTTGAATCCTGTGTTTGACCCATCAAACAGTGTAGACTCAGATCAGACGCCACATCATGCGGCTTCCGATCAGGGTCCGCACTGCCTGCACTAGATATCAGCTCTCAAGGATACACCAAAACAGCTCCTGATTCAGTAAGAATTATATTTATGATCAAACTCCAGTGGGTCAAACACTTTTGGAACCATAAAGACAGAAATAAACAAATCAACATACATATAGAGGCATTGCGTGACCATTAAAGTTATGATGAATTATAGATTTATTTCTTCAAATGAGTGCATGCCACCCATACCCACAAAGTACACATCTAATAAAGCAATCTGTAAAATCTGGACTGGAATCCTGTCTTTGACCCGGCAAACAGTGTAGATCCGGATCAGACGCATGTTTCGTCCGATCAGACTCCACACCGCCTGAACCAGATACCAAACCTCAAAGATACACTGAAACGCCTCATACCTGTAATTCGGTAAGTATTATTCTTATGGTCAAACCCCAGTAGGTCAAATACCTTTGGAACCATAAAAGAAAAAATCAACATACATGCAGAGGCATTGAGTGTTAATTGAAGTAGGGGTGAAATCTTGGATATTTTTTTTTCTTTCTAATAAGTGTATGCCACCTGCACCCATCCGAATCTCCTTATCGAGGCGGTATAAATAGGAACGGACATCTCACATTTTCAAGCTACACGTCTGTGTGCTAATTAAAGTTATGATAAGTTCTAGGATTTCTCCCTTAAATTCAAAAGTGTATGCCACCCGCACCCACTAGCATCTCCCGATCAAGGAGTCCTGTCCTTCATAGAAATATGAAGGAGGCAAAAACAAACTTGCGCAAATCCATCCGCAAAACAAATGCAAAGGACAGGGAAATGAAGCTTCAAGCCATCTTGGATGCTGAAAACAACACCAAATCTTTCCATACCCTCGTCAGGATGCAGAGGAAATCTAACTGTCAGCAGACACATTCTCTGATGGTTGATAGTGTAAACTGCGAGTCCCCCAGGGAAATATGCGATGGATGGACGAGTCATTTTAAAACCCTTGCTACTCCCAAGCAGAGTCAGAGATGGAATGCCACTTATACCTCTTCTGTTAATGATGACCTTTTGCATATAGAAAGCATTTGTAACCTTCAACACAATCCTATTAAACCTGTCTCTTTAGCTGAAATAAAGAAAGCTCTGAAATGTCTAAAAAACAACAAAGCTGCTGACTCCTTTGGACTGACTAGTGAACATTTCACTTTGTCCACTCCAGATATTGAGACATCCCTGCTTTATATCATAAATAACATCTTTAGGCAGAAGAAGGTTCCAGACATTCTGAAGGAAGGGCTTCTTACCCCAGTTTACAAGAAAGGTGATACATCCAATCCCTCAAAATATAGAGGTATTTCAGTCACCCCCATTCTTCTTAAAGTCCTGGAGCATGTCCTGAACAACCGGCATAATCTGACACTTAAACATTCTCAATCTCGACTCCAAAAAGGCTTTACTGAAAAAACCTCATCAATGAATGCTGCTCTTATACTGACAGAATGCATTAGTGAAGCTAAATCACAAGAAAACCCATGTACATTGCTGCACTTGATGTTCAGAAAGCCTTTGATGTAGTGAACCATCAGTTTCTGCTACATAAGTTGTATGCAGATGGTATCACTGGTGACGACTGGTTACTTATGAAAGACTTGTACTAAAATATGACAGCTAGGGTAAAGTGGGAGAGTCACCTTTCCTCACCCTTTATCATCAAACAAGGAGTCCGCAAAGGTGGAATTCTGTCTGCTACTCATTACAAGAGGTATAATAATCCTCTCCTCTTAGACATAGAAGACAGGTTTACAGGAAAAACAATTGGTGGTGTAAAAGTCCCCCATATCACGTGTGCAGACGACCTTTGCTGCGTGACAGACTCCAAGAATGAGTTACAACCTATGATAAGCACTTCTGAGAGTAATGCAAATAGGGAACACTACACAATTCACCCTACTAAAACAGTAATTGTGCACTACAACACCCAGGATGTCCCGTCCATAACCTTATATGGAGAAAAGGTCCCAGTCTTGAACCAAACAGTACATCTTGGCATAAGCCGAAACTCCAAATGCAACTTTAATGCTGACGAGAAAATAAATATTGGACGCAGAACTGCTTACTCACTTATGGGTGCAGGATTCCATGGGAAGTCTGGTACTAAACAATCTATTAAGGCGGATATGTGGAGGAAGTATGTAATCCCAAGGCTGATCTATGGTCTGGAAGTACAGAATCTCAATAAAAAAGAAATCACTGCTCTTGAGGCCTTCCAGATACGATGCGCTAAACAACTCCAGGGATTGCCAACCAAAACTTCTAACTCTGCCACTATGGCATTACTTGGACTCCTACCCATTGAAGCATGTATCAATAAGTGTGTCCTGACGTTGTTCTGTAATGTTGTCCAACTCCAGGGATTGCCAACCAAAACTTCTAACTCTGCCACTATGGCATTACTTGGACTCCTACCCATTGAAGCATGTATCAATAAGTGTGTCCTGACGTTGTTCTGTAATGTTGTCCGTGACACCCAGTGTATAGAATATGACATCGCAATGCGGCAGCTAGCTGTAAAATCCCCAAATGATGCAAGTTTTTCCTCTAAGGTGAGGAATATTCTAGACCTGTATTCTCTTCCCCCAGCATATTCTGTGGTTGAACACCCCACCCCCTACAAGAGAACAGTGGAAAAAATGTGTAAAATTCATCAATATACCGAAACCCTATGGAGAGAAGACATTGAAAGTAAGTCAACCCTAAGGTACCTTAACCCAAATTCGGTTAAGGTGGGCAGAGTTCATCAGGTTTATGCCTATGTAAATAATAGTACTTTTGATATCAGGAGGGCTGAGATGAAGGCTAGACTGCTGACGGGTACATATACACTACAGGCCACTAGGGCAAGGTTTAATCAGTTTTGTGTAAACCCTCAGTGCCCCTTATGTAAACAAGGCTCTGAAAATAGGGTACATTTTCTCGTCATTTGTCAAACGTTGAAAGACATTAGATTTCCCTATATTAAGAAAATAAGATACTTATTTGGTTGTTCCAGAAATATCGACCACGTCTTGAGAAATCCAGAGTTGTGTACACAGCTTCTTCTAGACTCAAGTCATCCGAGTGTTACTCTACATTTGGACATAACAGAAAGGCAGACGGAGATTCTAGAACTGCGCAGCCGTGAACTTATTTATGAGTTACATCTGAATCGTGCTAGGTTATTGAACACTGAATACTAAGATATACCAGAGAGCATAGTGTTAACTTAAGACCACAATTGAACTCTGTCATTATATAAGTTAACTGTGTATTTTTGTCTACTCCACGACAAGAGTGGAGGTGCCACGTAAAATAACCATGGGAACACTACGAGAAAAGAAGAAGTAAGGCTTGAGTCTCTCGAGAAAAAGAGAAGAGACAGTAGGCTCATGCTCTTATACAAAGGTCTAAAGGGTGCTGCCAGCATTCCAACAGATGACCTTGTTCCCCCAGCTAGACACTGTAGAAACGACCATTCAATGACGTTTCAGACCCTTACTGCAAGAACTGACATTTATAAAGACCTCTTTGGTTAGAGCTAGGGACTAACTTCCCATATCACGTGTTACCAGTAACAATTCTCATTCTGATTCTGTACCCTTACCCTTTCGGAACATGGATACCGGAAACGAAATACCGTAGATTAGTATGCGCAGCGCCGTAATTAGACGCTTTATTTACTGTGGAAAAGCGTTTATGTGATTGACAGGTGATTGCCCCACAAAATCACCAATTTCATAATAATTTGCATTCATAGATCTAGTATTGTATATTCTGACAGGTACACTGATTTTTACACACAAACAGCATTTTATGGTCCCATTTTAGGCTAGGTGCCGGTCATTAAATTGTGTCAGTCAGGAACTGATAGCTCAGTGGTTAGTGCACTTGCCTCTGATGCTAGAGGTCCCGGGTTCGAACCCCGGCAGCGGTTTGAAAATTTCGGTGTCCGAACACGCTCCATTGGCATCATTTGCAGGGATGAATGTCATAAAGTGCACCGTCCTTCGGATCGGGACGTTAACTGGAGGCCCCCTGTGCAGGGAGAACCATCCCCTGTGCAGGTTAAAGAACCCTACCGTAATTACATGATTACTATGTAGGCTTTCATCCTGCAAAAACTGGAGTGTATGTAATATACACCGTCTGTGTCCCCTCATGGGGTTAAGGCGAAACCGGAAGAAGAAGAAGAAGAAGAACTATTACGGAAAAGTAATAGAAACTCGTTGGGGGAAGCTGTGCAGGTTGTCGTTTACTACTAGTTACCAACAAAAAAATGTCGTAAGACGATGTTCTTTTTTAACTACCACAACAAGAATCTTTTTTTTTTAGCCCCGCCATTCGAAGAATGGTGGAAGGGCATATAGCGTTGGCCCTGTTCTGCCATCCGTTCGTCCTTCCGAAACTTACACAGTCAATAACTTTATTATTTAGGTAACTGGTCAACTCGTACCTAAGTCAGCTCGTACCTGAGTCAACTCGTACCTGTTTTTGGTCAACTCGTACCCGTTCTTTGGTCAACTCGTACCCCCTAGTCAACTCGTACCTATTTTGGTCAACTCGTACCCCAGGGGTAGGTGGGGTACTCTATTTTTTTGCCGAACAATAGTTGAAATGGGTTATAACTTGCCCCGAGACATGTCTTGAGTTCACCGGAGGCCAGAAAGAAGTACTTTATCTATCTATCTTCTTATACTGAGTCGGTCATATTTGGCCATTACCTCAGTTGGGTGCGTAGCTAAATTTTGAATTTAGCTTAAAAAAAAAAAAGAAAAAAGAGAAGTCACTGGGTGAGTCCTTAAAACTATTTACAATCTGAATAACAGTGGTATACTAAAACGCATACCTCTGAGTCTCAATCTTACACTGTATGGGCTTTGAACTCCTCTGCAGTCTTAGCATTCACCACAGAAGAGGGAAGACTATTCCACTGGGGAATAGTCCTAGGGAAGAAGGAATTTTTCAGGGCATCACTGTAGGACTGGTACCTGTGATACTGTGAGTTGTTTACTTTTGATGCCCTTGTTCGAGTTGAAACTGTCACAGGGGCCAAGTATTTATCTTTATTAACGGCCACTGTACCTGAATGTATCTTATAGAAGAAGGTTAAAGAGGACTGCTCACGGCGGGCCTCTAGGGACGGCCATTCTAGCTCGTTAAGCATGTCACCGACGCTGCTTCTATTGCGCCATCGTCGGCAGGTCCATCGAGCAGCTGTCCTCTGCACCTTCTCCACCTGCTGAATCTGAGTTTTAACATAGGGATGCCAAATGGGTGATGCATATTCTAGCTGAGGGCGAACCAATGTTTTATATGCACCTAGGTGCAAAAGCCAAGTTTCGTCTAAGAAATCCTAAAGTCCTAGTTGCTTTTGATGTTATTTCTGAAACGTGTTGACCCCAATCAAGATCATCAGTGATGGTGATACCAAGATATTTGGCGGATTGAACCTGCTCCAAGATTTGCTGGTGTAGTTTATAGTCAAACTTAATTTGTTTGTCAGGAGGGTGTCGCGACACCCTCATTGAATGACATTTGGCCACATTGAACTTCATCTGCCAATCGGCCTCCCACTGTGCTAGTTGATTCAGGTCATCTTGTAGAATAAGACAGTCAGAAGAAGAATATATATTCCTATATATTTGGGTCCTTTTATTGTAGGCAGTGGCTAGACGACCGGACCCGGTCTTTTAGTCTCTGAGTCTAGAACGCCGGACCCGGCATTCTAGACTCTGAGACTAAAAGACCGGGTCCGGTATTCTAGACAAGTCCATTACGGAAGGCTAGAATGCCGGGAATATAATATTTGGCAGTTATAATCGACCGAAAACAGAAAATATGTACCGGGTCCGGTCTTGTAGCCACTTCCGAATACATATGGAGAACCGGACAAACCTTTTTCACCATTTTGGAAGGGGGAGAATACTTTCTATCTATCTATCTATCTTCTGATACTGCGTCGGTCACATTTGACCATTACCGCAGGTGTATATTACATACACTCCAGGTTTTGCAGGATGAAAGCCTACACAGTAATCATGTAATTACGGTAGGGATCTTTAACCTGCACATGGGATGGTTCTCCCTGCACAGGGGCCCCCAGTTAACGTCCTGATCCGAAGGACGGTGCACTTTATGACATTCATCCCAGCAAATGATGCCAATGGAGCGTGTTCGGACACCGAAATTTTATCGCCGCTGCCGGGGATCAAACCCGGGACCTCTAGCTTCAGAGGCAAGTGCACTAACCACTTAGCTATCGCGCTCCTTTCGTTTTATGTATATCGGCAACTGCAATTTTCTAGATGTAACGGCCAGATGTAACAACTATTAATGCGGGACGGACACTTATGACTTATGTATTGGTTATTATTATTATAATAATAAATATTATTATTATTATAATTATTTATATATGATGGAAATTGAACGTGATAAATCAGCGTTTTTCGTATTTGTCGCGGTTGTAAAATATAATTACGGTGTGTTGCAAACAACCATTAACCTGATTGAGCGGTCAAACGACCTCAAAGAATTCATAACGCTTTAAGATCCTATTGTTTTACTGTACAGAGTGCTACAAACGATTAGTAATTTGATTGAGCGGTCAAACGACCGCAAAGACATGTAAAAGTTTAAAGATCCTATTCACGATATTTGCATTATTAAATCACGCAAAATCACGCTCTCGTTTCCTCGCGAGATTTCGAGCTCGGGGGAGTCAAGTGATCATCTACTATGGTCGCCAACGTTACTTCCTAGTTAAACAAGATAAAGTCGTTGTAATTATTTACGTTTTTCTTTAAGTTTTGCCGACCAAATAAGATAAATAGTGAAGTGATTATTCCGAATATTGTTTTATTCCTATTTGCTTGCTGTTATTTAAATGAAATATTGATTTTCTAACGAAAAGACCGTGGCTGAAATTGGTGAGCTGTTTGGCAGTTATTTCACAACAACAACGAGTGAGTGAAAATATGGTCGTGTAAACAATGCTTTCCGTAAGTGTGAGTGCCATGGAGATGATGGTGTATTCACTTATGATCTTTGACGTGACTTTTTTTAAGTTTCTATCGGTCTATAACGGGAATTTATGGGCCAGAATGACTTCTGTTTTGCTCCAGGTTGTAGCCATGAACGATCAAATGGAGCAGTTTGCTCATTCTACAGGTTTCCAGAAAAGCCTGAATTGTATAATAAAAAGGCATGGCTTTCAAAAGTCATTTCAAAATTTAGGGGTGTCTGATTGTGTTTCCTTCAAAATTAATTTTGAAAAAGTCTGAGTTTTGCAAACAGTGTAGGCCCTGATCAAACGCCATGTCCTGCAGCGTCTGATCTGGGCCTGCGCTGTTTGCCAAGGTTTCCGGTACTAAATGAAGTTATAACTTGACAACTACAGCTGTATATATATTGTCTGTGTTGGTGTATCTGGTGTTTTTCTTATTTGTGTACATATACTGTTCTTTCTCTCCTTCCTTTCTACTGATACTGCGTCGGTCACATTTGACCATTAATGTTACTTAAAAAAAAGCTACAGATGAAAACATGGGCAGGATTGGAGACATTGAGAGCCCCTGAGATTAATTGGAGGCTGTTGTCATTTAATCAGAAGCAAATCATTGGGGAATCAGATTCACTTTGTAGTTGGATCAGACCATCTTGTGACCCTTAATAACAGGTCATTTTTATATTTACTTTTATTTGTTTGGTTAGATTTGAAGTTAATCTCCAACTCATCGACTATATATTTACACTCACTCCCTGCCCCATTCTACAGAAGAATTACCACAAAATGTGGCACAAATAAAAATAAGCTGTGTAACTCCAGCACCTTTTGTTTACCCCCGTACACTCGTTGCTGTTGTTGCGAAATAAATGCCTTTCAGCCACTGTCTTAATCCCTGTCTTATCGTTAGAAAATCAATATTTTATTAAAATATCATCAAGTAAATATGAATAAAACAATATTCGGAATTATCACTTCACTATTTATCTTATTTGGTCGGCAAAACTTCAAGAAAGACGTAAATAATTATGACTTTAACGTGTTTAACTAGACAGTAACCATATTAGACGATCTCGTGACCCCCCCCCCCCCCCCCCCCCCCCCCCCCGAACTCGAAGTCTCGCTAGAAAACGAGAGCGTGATTTTGCGTGATTTAATAATGCAAATAAGGTCAATTGTCTTAAACTATCACCGCCAACACATCACACACTTTAAACATTGTAGTAATTTTCTACTCCAAACAAACAAAGCCATTATCTCAATGATATTGCAGTTGTAGATATACTTAAAACACAATCAACACTAATCTATCGTAGCTTCAAAATGGCGAATAATTCATGACAGGTAAATGTTCCTTTTTAATTTAGTTTAGGCTACCTTGTGGATTATAGTTATCAAATATTCTATTGCCGGCATGCTAGCCTGGCAACGGTAGGATGGCTAGACGACCGGATCCGGTCTTCTAGCCGCTAGGTCTAGAAGGCCGGGTCCGGCGTTCTAGACTCAGAGGCTAGAAGACCGGATCCGGTCGTCTAGCCACTTCCTTTATTGTAACATGGTTTTCACAGCACGGGGATTTGCGATCGCGCGCCATCAACCTGCTCTAGTTATTATTATTTTTATTCTAATTATTATTATTATTTTATTAGTATTAAACCCATTCCGTCCCTGAAACCCACAAAGGGGTACCTTGTCAAACACTGCAGGCCAAGATCCGACGCCGCAGAACGCGGGGATATGCGATGGCGCGCCATCAACCTGCTCTAGTTATTATTATTTTTATTATTGTTATTATTATTATTATTATTATCATCATTATTATTATTATTTTTTATTATTCACTTTTAACCCATTCAGTATCAGAAACGCACAAAGGGATGCCTTCTCAAACACTGCAGGCCCAGATCAGACGCTGCAGAATGCGGCGTCGTATGGTCAGTGCCTACGCTGTTTGAAAAAGTTTAGCCACTTCCCGAATAAATTTTGAAGAAAACACAACCTGACACCCCTAAATTTCGAAATTCGGGTACGAGTTGACTAAGGTACGAGTTGACTTAGGTACGAGTTGACCAGAAACCATTATTTATGGATGGATTTTGAAATTACTTTGTAGAAATGTTAAACATCATAAGATGGTGTGTCACGTATAAAACCCAGGTCTACCTCCAAGGTCAAGGTCATACTTAGAGGTCAACGGTCAAAAAAGGGTCCAAAACTTAAATGCAGTCAATAACTTTCTTATTTCTGAATGGATTTTGAAATAACTTTGTAGAAATGTTAACCATCATCAGACGATGTGTCACGTGTAAAAAACCCAGGTCTGTACCTGCAAGGTCATACTTAGAGGTCAAATGTCAAAAAATGGGTCCGAAACTTAAACGCAGTCAATAACTTTCTTTTTTCTGGATGGATTTTTAAATTACTTGGCAGAAATGTTGGCCATCATGAGACAATCTGCCTCACACAAAACCAAGGTCCTTACCTCCAAGGTCCTACTTATAGGTCAAATGTGAAAAAAAGGGTCCAAAACTTAAACACCGTCGATAACTTTCTATGGATTAATACCAACATGGACATATTTTCAGGCCAGGGCATCCGTGTCCTATGGACGCATTTCTAATCCGGTTACATAGTCGATGACTCAAGCGCATAGGGGCGGCAGTTGTAAAACAATTGACTACAGGTGTCAACCCACTTTACATCACGAAAAAACGCCTATAAGGCTATATAATTCTGGCCCCCTTGAACCCCACTTTTATATTGTAAAACTGGGGTTTACAGGAGTAAACCTTATTTTACTTATTTCTGCTCTAAAATATAGATTGTGGGTACTCATTAGAACCGCCTCTAATTTGTACCCACAATCTGGAAATGTATAATTTAAGGACATTTATCTAGCTCTTACCTCTTTGGTGAGAGCTAGGGACTAACTTCCCATCGCAGGTCCTGGTGTATGAATGTCATTTGACGCGTCACCAGTAGCAGTACTGAGTCATCATGCTTGACCATTACCTCGGTCACTGGAGGACCAGGGGTATAATTTGAGGACCAACTATAGGAGGACCATTGCTTTTGCAAGCCATAGTATGGCTATGATACTGTGATAATTGAAGATAATTACTCATTATTGAAAAATGAGACCTACTGGTATAGTATATCTCATGGGCATATAAATAAAGAAAAAAAAAATAAAAGGACTATCATGTCATTATACTTAGGAAATTTTCCTCCTAAACCCTTGGGCCACTTTCAGTCAATCTTCATAGGAATGATGCTTTAACCCTTGTCCTGCTGAGTATTTATATATGCCACACCCACTACCGATTATCAACCAATCAGATTACTTGATGCAAATTATTGCAACAAATTCACAATCTGAATGACAAACAATGTAGATCCTGATCAGATGGCTTCTTCAGAAGCCATCTGATCTGGATCTACAATGTTTCAAAGATAAGGCATATCCGGGTTCAGCAGGACAGGGTTAATATAGTTGACACACTACCAAAATAACTAAAATGGTTCCTGTCTGATGAACAAGTTGAGCAAAAAAAAACAGAAAACTTTTCTCCTATACCCTTGGTCCAATTTCATTCAAACTTCATAGGAATGTTACTTTAACCCTTGTCCTGCTAATCCCGGATATGCCTTATCTTTGAAACAATGTAGATCCAGATCAGATGGCTTCTGATGAAGCCATCTGATCAGGATCTACATTGTTTGCCATTCAGATTGTCAATTTGTTGCAATAATTTGCATCAAGTAATCTGATTGGTTGATAATCGGTAGTGGGTGTGGCATATATGAATATTCAGCAGGACAAGGGTTAACATGTTTAATAGGCGATCCGCTACCAAAATAGCCAAAATGGTTCAGCTTGGATCAGTTATATGGCCACCAGAGCTAAAAATAGGAAATCATTAAAAATTGCTTTAAATGCAAACTCTTCATAAACTCTTGTCCCAATTTGGTTCAAACTTCACAGGAATGTTGCTAAGGTGACCCTCTGATGATTAAGATGGCAACTAGAACTTCCAGAAGCTATGTGACATCTTGAATCCCGTTTTGGAGCTCTTGTTGTTATTTCTGCACAAAAACATATGTTGTGGGTATTGATTAGAAGCCCCACAGCAAGGCACTTCTAATGAGTGCCCAAAAAGAAAGAAGAAAGAAAAATAATACATGAACATCTGCATTACGAAAACACGCCTATACAAATGCATTGTCACCTTTATCGCCGAAAAAATGAAATTTTTAAGATGAAAAACTGTGATATATTTCTGCTCAAAATATGGATTGTGGGTACCCGTTAGAACTGCCTGATCGAGGCGGTTCTAACGAGTACCCACAATCTATATTTTGGAGCAGAAATAAGAAAAATAAGGTTTACCCCTTTATAAACCCCAGTTTTATTATATAAAAGTTGGGTTCAAGGGGGTCAAAATTATATAGGTGTGTTTTCGTGATGTGGACTTAATTTCTTAGTGCATTTATTAACTCTTACCATGCTGTTCCCGACAACACCTATCTTTGCAAACAGTGTTTGTCATGCAGTTTGTGAATTTGAAGGAAATTAATTACATCATGTAATCTGATTGGCTGTTGGTCAGGAATGGGAGTGGCTAAATTAAATATTCAGCTGGATAAGGGTTATAAAAAACCAATAGTTAACTACAGTTAACTACTGGGAAGCAATTTTTCCATACTTTAATGAATACATTGTAGCACTTGGTGTTTGTGATGTCGAAATAAAAAATTGTAATTATAACTTGACGATGGCAACCTTGTGGCACAACGACACTGTTCCGCTGTTAGTAGGAAAACTGTGCGGCATTGGTTTTCTTCTTTCATTTTAGCTCATAAATTTTTTTTGGTCATATGAGTTTATGACAGATGGGAAATAATGTGATTATGAGTAATACATGTTGGTGAATTCGGGTTTAATGTCGCTTTCAACAATTTTTCAGTCATATCACGACGGTGTCTGGTTGCGACAGGGAGCTCAATGCTCACTTTTATAGTGCTGCCTCACTGAAGTATCATGTCCCAGACACATTGCATGATACCACACCCAGTCACATTATCCTGACACTGGGTTGACCAGTCCTAGCTCTACCCAGTAAATCTGAGTGCCAAGCGAGGAGCAGCTAGTACCATTCTTAACGACTTTGGTATGTCGCAGCCCGGGATCGAACCCGTGACCTCCCGTTCCCCGGAACGGACACTCTACCAACTGAGCTGTTATGAGTAATAAAGATAATTTATTTAACATTCATTTAATTATGAACAACATTGGGTCACGAGCAAAGTTTAAGTGAACCTACTTTGCCCATAACCCGATTTTGAACATTAAATTAATAACAGCCATTTCATAACCCATTTTGTACCAGTAACATGTAGTTGGCAAACAGTGCAGGCCCAGATCAGATGCCGCAGAATGCGGCGTTTGATCAGGGCTTACTAGGGCTGGATAATCGGAGCTGAAAAGATAATCGATTATCAGTCCTGTCATTGCGATCGATAATCGATTAGTAATCACTAAGATTTTTGTCATTATTTTACCTGTCTGGCTTTCTGTCTGAGCATGACTCTTACCATATGTTGCACTTTACCATATGTATATATTTGAACAAAAATTTCTGAGCAAACAGTGTAGACCCAGATGAGACGCCGCATAATGCGGCGTCTCATCAGGGTCTGCACTGTTTGCCACTCATCCAGCTATTTTAGGCATAACTTTGGGTAGTAAATTGTACCTATCAAGTAATCGATTAAAAGCAAACCAGAAATGATAATCATTTTTGTGGAATTTATCGAACGATTAATCGATTATACGATTAATCGTGTCAGCCTTAGGGCTTACATTGTTTGTGATAAATTAAGCCATTTTCCATATAAAATTTGAAGAAAACTCAATCTGACACCCCTTAACCCTTATCTTGCTGAATATTCATTTAAGCCACACCCATTTCTGTCCATCAACCAATCAAATTACTTGATGTAATTTATTGCTACAAATTCATAAACTAAATGCCAAACAGTGTAGATCCTGATCAGATGGCTTCTTCAGAAGCCATCTGATCTGGATCTACACTGTTTGCAAAGATAGGGGTTGTCGTGAACAACAAGATAAGGGTTAATATAGGAATGAACACCGGGTATATATAAGGAGGAAGATTACATTTTATACAAAAGGGGTTAATCTAATAAGAACCTCCATTAAAAACCTTCGTCTTATTTATGATGCAGGCCTCATATTTTTCAGGCATATGCAGGATTTCAGGCTTTTAGATCTTGATTTTTTCTTGATTTTTCATGATTTCGGGCTTTTTAGAATTTGATTTTTCCTCCTATATTCTGTTTAAAATGACTATTTAACGCTTATCCTGCTGAATAAAATTATTTAGCTACGCCCATCTCTGACTATTCACCAATCAAATTACTTGATATAATGTATTTGGTCAAATCAGAAACTTCATTACAAACAGTGTAGATCCTGATCAGATCT
The DNA here is from genome assembly GCA_963580285.1 of Lucinisca nassula. Classification (NCBI taxonomy): domain Eukaryota; kingdom Metazoa; phylum Mollusca; class Bivalvia; order Lucinida; family Lucinidae; genus Lucinisca; species Lucinisca nassula. The sequence continues at coordinate 31,372,007 of OY757025.1, read as the reverse complement.
GATCAGGATCCACACTGTTTGCAAAGGTAATGGTTGCTGTGTTCAGCAGGATAAGGGTTTAGTCTTTCAGGCATGGAAAAGCTTGGTCAGTATGAGGCCTAATGATGATTTCTGATGTCTCTTTAACTCTTGTCCTGTTGAATAAATCAATTGAGCCACGCCCATTTCTGACTATCAACCAATCAAAATTATATGTACTTGATATAATGTATTCATTTGATGCACAAACTGCATGATAAACAGTATAGATCCTGATTAGATGTCTATTCAAATATATTGAAAAGTTTACCATCAAAAAATGCAGAATTTCAGAAAAACATTCTGATGATTTTCTTCTTTCTGCTCCAAACATTAATTGTGGGGTTTAAAGGTGCATTATTGAGCTATCTGGAAAAAATGCTTCCAAAAATAAAATACATATAGCCGGTATTTTTCTTTAAAACAATACAAATGAATGCATTTTATGCAAAAATGCCAACAATTATGGTGACAGGTAAACGAGTTTGAGAGGGATTCCCTAACTAGGTTTCGCACACTAGTTAGATCTATTTTTAGTTCGTGACAAAAATAGAATCCCCATATATGACGTTATGCGACGTTCATTTTTGGCCTTGTTTGCTTAGGCCATGCCTGAATCGGAAGAAATATGACGCTGAATACCATGCCATAAGTAACGACACTCAGAGACGATACTGTCGCCATGTATGTGTAAAGTGACAGATTTATTTTTAGAACAGAAATTCCGAACACATGTTCAGAGCTAAGGGTAAACACGAATGATTGATTGATTGATTTGAGGTTTAACGTCCCCGTCAACACTGTAAAGGTCATTTTGGAGACGTTGCTTCCAATTTTGTGGGACTTTTACCCGACATTGAGATGAAATGACATCTCAAGCCCTGTCGCCCAATGAAACCAATTGGGTTTATTAGCATGGACGGTCCGCCTCGCACCTCGGTTCCTGGACAGGCTTAGGTCCTCTAAGCGGTTTACCAGTACTAGTGTGCGGGCCAGATTCAGCTCTGCGTGGAAGCATCATGCAGCCCATATATTTCTTCAAGCCCCTATGGGCGGGGCGGCAAACACGAATGAAAACGACCATTTTCACAAAGTTCTGAAGCTGTATTTGGCTCCAAAAGTGTACACATGACAAAGGAGTATGCATTGAAGATAAAAACCAGAAAAAAAAATTGAGACCCGGTAGCTCAATAATGCACCTTTAAAGAGGTCAAAATTATATAGGCACGTTTTGTGAAGTGTTCAACTGAATGGAATCATGCTCACTGTGTATAACGTACTGTGACATCTGATCCGGGCCAGAGTGCAGCTCTGCGCTGTTTGCATTTTGTGGGTTCTCATCTGAAAGGGGTTACCCTACCTTGCAAACAATGTAGATCCAGGTCAGGTGGCTTCTTCAGAAGCCATCTGAACGGGATCTGCTCTGTTAGTCATGGCAGTTGTAAATTGTGCAAATACATTATATCAGGTAATTATATCCCAGGGATACGAAGTATGCTATGGGGGTATAATGTTTTCATCCATCTGTCCATCCATCCGTCTGTCCTTCCGTCCATCTGTCCGTCCATTAACATTTTGGCTAAAGTTTTGCGTCAAAGTTTCTAAGAGATTGTATCTTTTGAACCCTTTGATAGATTTAGTTGATACTTACACTGAAGTTACATACTGGTCTAAAGATTTCATTGATGCATGTCCCACCCTCCACAGTGGTCACAGACTTAGAAATTTTACATTTGGTTAAAGTTGTATGACAAAGTTTATAGATGCCTGTATGTTCTAAACTCTAAGACAAATTCAGTTGATACTTGCATCAATGTTGCATACTAGTCCAAAGATTTCGTTATGTATATCCCTTCCCCCACCCATGGTGACCTTGACCTCAAGGTCACAGACTTTTTACATTTGGTTAAAGTTTTATGACGAAGTTTATAGAGACCTGTATATTCTAAACTCTAAGACATATTCAATTGATACTTGCATCGAGTTTGCATACCAGTCCAAAGATTTCATTGATGCATACCCCACCCTGCTTCAGTATCATTGATGCCCACACCCCTTCAGTAACTTTGGTGCCCTCACTCCCTTGGTCCATTTAGAAATTTTATGTTCGGTTTAGCGTTTACAAGCACATTTATAGATTCTTATAGCTTCTTGACTTCTTCATTCATATTACATACAAGCTCAAAAGATATATCAGAGGGTGGCGCTGGCCGGGGGTATACGTGACCCACTGGTCGCTTTCTCTAGTTTGATTGGTGGATAGACAGAAATGGGTGTGGCTAAATAAATTCATTCAGCAGGATAACCGTTAATGTGATAGTATTTTTTTCAGATACACCAAAACCTCTTTATAACACTATTGTTGGGGTCCAAAGTAGAAACCGTGTTAGTTAAGCAACCATGTTATATCCAAACAAAAATGTATATATTATATAGAAAAAAGACCATTCATTTTCCTTTATGATCTATACATTTTTGGGATCTATCTTGAAACTGTGTTATATCCAAAACCGTGTTATAACAAACCATGGACGGCCCCGATAGCTCAGTTGGTAGAGTGTCCGCTCCGGGGAACGGGAGGTCTCGGGTTCGATCCCGGGCCACGACATACCAAAGTCGTTAAAAATGGTACTAGCTGCTCCTCGCTTGGCACTCAGATTTACGGGGTAGAGCTAGGACTGGTCGATCCAGTGTCAGGATAATGTGACTGGGTGTGGTATCATGTAATGTGTCTGGGGCATGATACTTCAGTGAGGCAGCACTATAAACGTGAGCATTGAGCTCCCTGTCGCAACCAGACACTGTCGTGATATGACTGAAAAATTGTTGAAAGCGACGTTAAACACGAATTCACACACACACACACACACACACACACACACACACACACACACACACACACACACACACACACATAACAAACCATGTTATAACTAGGTTGTGGTGTACCTAGCTTATATAGTAATTATTTTTTTCAGGATGGCATCCAGCAAGGTTTTTCTAGATCCTGATAAGAAGTACATTCAAGGGCTGTTAGAGAGGTATGTTGGAGTGTCTATTCTTCATGCCGTTACCAAGAAGATTTCTTTTGTTTGTTTGATTTGAGGTTTAACATCCCCATAAACACTGTAAATGTCATTTGAGAGACGTTGCTTCCAACTTTGTGGGACTTTTACCCAACATGGAGATGAAATGACATCTCAAGCCCTGTCACCCAATGAAACCAATAGGGTTTATAAGCATGGATGGTCCAACTCGCACTGTTTTGCCTGGTCAGGCTTAGATCCGCTAAGCGGTTTACCAGTACTCATGTGCGGTCAGTTTCAGCTCTACGTGGAAGCATCATGCAGCCCATCTATTTCTTCAAGTCCCGATTGGCAGGGGTGTTGTTACCTAGTAGAAACAGATAATGAGGATATTTGTTGATAATTGAAGAATATTTTTGTCAATTTGAGCTGATGTGCAGCACACATAAATAAACCATTCCAACTCAAGGTTAAGGTCACAGATAATGGTTACAAGGTTGAGCCTTGATAAAAAGTGCGGCGGGGGATTTGGCTGTCCCTCAGACTGCTATCTTGTAGCATTTTCTGATGACAGTTTGTGATATGTTTTATTTTTGCTTTAAACATAGATTGGAAGCAAGTACCCACAACTTTGGTTGTGGAGCGCAAAAAAATAAATGTTTATTTTTGTAAACCCCAGTTGTCTATAATGTGGGTTTTAGGACAGAGGGCATTAATTACACAGACTTGTGGACTGGATGTGAGGTAGAAGTACATGTAAAACTAAAGTGTCCTTACGATAACACACCAGTGCGACATAGTGCAATGTTTCACACCTATTAAAAGGCTACTTTTCTGATGAAAATCCGTGATATTTTTCTTATTTATACTGCAAACATAGGTTGTGTGTGCTCGTCAGACCCGCCTCATAGAGGTGGTTCTAACGAGAACCAACAACCTATGTCTTGGAGCAGAAATATGGCACACCCCCTTAAACCCCAATTTCTCGATATAAAGTGGGGTTAAGGGGGTGTTCATTTCACGGACTTGTTCACATTATGATAGAGGATGGCACACCATATCAAATTCCTACGCTTTCTGCAGACTGGAGCCAAAGTAAGGTAACTCTTGAATGTCTCCATCATGTGTGGAAGCTACGGTAATTCTCCTATAATTTCGAACACCCTAAAAATTCGGACACCAAAATTTATTGACAAAAATAATTTCCAAAATACCTTTAAAATCTCGAACAGTGGCATTTTTTATAAGACAGCAATTTCTAAAATTTCGAACACTGAATTTCGCTGTGTAATTACCGATCCGTACTCTGTTATAATCGCTTTAGTCACATTCGTGACGGTCCCGTTGTGAAGACACAGTCTGATAATCGTAAACCATATCTGACAATGAACATAAGTTTGGAGTGGTCCATTTCGAGTTACAGGCATGTTAGGTTCTATTTTTGTTAAGTTTTATAAAAAAAGAAATGTACATACTTTACGCAAATAGTGTTGACTCGGATCAGACACCGCATTCTGAGGGGTCTGATCTGGGTCGTAACTATTTGCCACAGTCTCAATAATGGATAAGGTGACTTCAAAGATTATCAGTGCAGGTCATTTTTCGAAGGCGCCGAGTCCATCGCGTAAAATGCCTTTTTATAACGCCTCCCTAAAAGCAACCATATCTGGTTTAACTACCTCATATTGCCGATATCGAGCCGCGCCAATCAAAAATGGAACTTACATAGCATACACCTTCAGCACAGACTCTAAGCGCATCTGCGCAGATTGATCTAAGCCTTGGCTGTTCAGGCCATACTGCGCAGTCTGATGGGACTTGGTTGTTCGGCCACATCTGCGCAGTCTGATCTGAGCTTTGGCTGTTTGCGCCGCATCTGCAGCAGCACGGAGTCTGATCTGAACCTTGGCTATTCCCACTAATCTTAAATGGGGCTTCCAACATGACTCAGGCCGCATCTGTGCAACATGATCTTAGCCATGGCTGATCGCGCCGCATCTGCGGTAGTGAAGTCTTATCTGAGTGTCGGCTGTTCGCGCCACATCTGTGACCGCGCAGTCTGATCTGACAGTCGGTTATTCGCATCAATCTTAAATGGCACTACCAGCACACACGACCATACACCTTGCGGTTTGATCTTAGCCTCGGCTGTTCGCGGCGCATCAGCGGCAGCACAGTCTGATCTGAACATCGGTTGTTCACGGCGCATCTGCGGCAATGCAGTCTGATCAGATCCTCTTCTGTTCGCGGCGCATCTGCGGCAGCGCAGTCTGATCTGAGACTCGTCTGTTCGCATCATTCCAGAAAACACGACCAACACAGACTCAGACCGCATCTACACTGGGAATAGATTCCGATTAATATGCGCCAGCAAGTTTTCTCTTAGCAACTTCATAATGTATTAATAACGGGAAACCTCATGGGTCAGCGGTTACGGTTAAGCTTGACGACTTCTCGAATACGGTCCTGTTTTAGGAAATAGCATGCCGATGCAAATATATTGAAAAATTACCATCAAAAATAAAAAAAATTCTGATAAAAATACATAAACCATATATTGCAGATATTTGTTAGAACACCCTCGGCGAGGCGGTTTTAATGAGTACCTACAACCTAATTGTACTTAAAAAGCTTATTTGGAAGAGTGCAGTAATTCTGTCTTCCAATTTCCTGCCCACAATGTCCTCTGGCCAGGGACCACCTTTGGGACTGTTCAAAAGCGGTCTTCAAAACCATTCAGACCACGTGGTCTTAATGTAGGAAATTTACTGTAGTACTGGACGTTGTGCAATAAAGCTATATTCACAGAATGGAAAATCAATATTTAAGAGCAGAAATAAGAAAAATAAGTAGCTCAAAATATAGATTGTGGGTATTTGTTAGAGCCGCCTCTATATTTTAGATAAGAATATATCCATTGTCGTTTTCAATAATTACTGGGTATTCACTGGTATTTAATAAATGTTTTTCAATTAAAAAAAGTAAAATTTGCTACATGACAATTAATAATAACACACTCCTTTTTATAATTTCATTCTAATCTATATAACCAAAAGAACGTTGGTCATGTATGACCGCTCACTGCCGAATATATGGCCACGAGCTAGCTGTAAATTATAGATCCTTAATTGGGGGTATTCATTCACCTACTGTGCAATCAATACAACTGAAATTTATAACACTAAACAGTTCATTAACCCATTTAATACCGAAAAACCTCAAACGGGTAGTTGGCAAACAATGCAGGCCCAGATCAGATGCCACAGAACGCGGCGTCTGATCGGGGCCTCCACTGTTTGCTAAATGTTCAACCAATTACTAAATAAATTTTCACGAAAACACAACCTGACACCCCTAAATTTTGAAACGAACTCCTGCTATTTATAAGGAGAAAGATTCCATTTGACAAAAAAGGGTTAAACATGATAAAGGGTTAGCTAACGGTTACTGCTGGTCGACTGTAGAAATTGTTTTCATACGGTAACACACCCCTGAGACACATTGCATTTTTCACATCTCCAAATTTGCTACTTTTTGATAAAAATCTGTGATATTTTTCTTATTAACACTGCAAACATAGGTTGTTGATGCTCGTTAGAACCGAATCACTGAGGCGGTTCTAACGAGTACCCACAACCTATGTTTTGGAGCAGAAAACCCTCCCCCAGTCATCTATATATAAAGTGGGGATTAGGGGGTATTCATATCACGGACGTGTTCACGTGATGTGTCGGAAGATAAGGACCGTCGGGCGGGAGACCGGAAGATGGGGTTCTAAATCAGAATACCCCGACAAAATTGGGCGATATCACATGTACGCATCTGCGCAGTCTGATCAGCGCCATCGAGGGCTTGAGGTGTCATTTCATCTACAGGTGCAGAATGACCTGCGTCTTCGCTGGTCGTTTAGTGACCGGCACAGACTCAGATTACGGCCCCCGCCAATCGGGGCTTGAAGAAATATATGGGCCACGCTGAGCTAAAACAGACCGCACTATTTTGAAGATCTCTCGTTGTTCAGTTAACTGTTTTTAAGTGACATAGCCTTTTCCCAGGCGACGTCTCATGATGTTCCGCAATTTTATTGTAGTGCGTCATATTAGCATGTGCAGTTAAAGCAGCCTGTGATGTTTTCCCGCCAAAACAAACTACATTATTATAGCGAGCAGTTGTTGCTTGTGAAAAGGCAAAAACAGTTACTATGATTTCGATTGTTTGATTTGAGGTTTAACGTCCCCGTCAACACTGCAAAGGTCAGTTTGGAGACATTGCTTCCAATTATGTGCGACTTTTACCCGACATCGAGATGAAACGACATCTCAAGCCTGTCGCCCAATGAAACCACTAGGGGTTATTAGCATGGACGGTCCGACTCGCACCGCTTTGCCTGGGAGTTACTATGATCGCTGGTTAGGGTACTGATCTTCGATTTTCTTGGTGGTTTCGCATTTGTTTTGCTACATTAATTTACAATGTCCATGTCGCACCAGATTGAACTTTAAAAAAAAAACACAGACGCATGAACGGTGAAGGCTCATATCAACCCGCGCATTCCCACACTCAAAGAACAACACATTTGCTAGATATTTTGGGGGAACGTTGAATTTGGAAGGTAAGACGCGAAACCAGTGAACACTCGGATCAGCCTGCGCATCCGCACAGTCTGATCAGAGCTTTAGCTGTTCGAATGAGACTTCTGTGACATATGTACCAGTCAATTAGCAGCAAACGAAGATCAAGCCACATTGGCTTGATGCACAGGCCGACCTGATACTTATGTAGTAGAAGTTTTCTTTGCTCTGCGCCGGCTCAAATCCATGGAAATGTGTAAATGCGGTGTAACCTCTGACTTGTAAATGAGGCTGTGACAGTTGAAGACTCACATCAGCCTGCGCGGCCTAATCAGAGCATTTGTGGTTTGTACTAGCTTCTATGGTCTTTGGGGTATTAAAAGAGCAGCAAGCGAAGAACATGGTAGGTCAGAACCTTAAAATTTCGAACAGTGGACTTTTTTGCCAGCTCGAATTTCTAAAAATTCGAACAGCGGCAAAAATAATTATTTAATTTTGTTCGAAATTATAGGAGAATTACCGTATGTGCAATATTTGGTTACATTCCGTTCAGTGGTCTAGGTGGAGATAGCATGATGGATTGACAGAAAGATGGAGAGATGAATGGAGGCATTCACAATATCCCCAAATGCTAAAGTGTGGGAATGACAAATTATTTAACCCTGATTAGCACTTTTTACAAATTATATGTTTAAGGGGAATGGGAACACCGAGCAGATTTATTCTGCCATTTTTCAAAGGGATACAACTTTCGGGACTTCCTGTTTCACCTGTCCCACTGAAAAAAGGGTCTACTCTTAAAGGAAAGAATTTGCTCCTGAGGAGCAAATTCTTTCCTTTAAGAGTTGACCTCTATTCACGTAGGAGACAAAAATAGTTTTGCAGGAGTTGCCTCCCCTGAAGATGTTCCCATTCCCCTTAATTAGGGTAACACAGACATCACGAAAAGATGTCCGTTTAATTTTTGCCCCCTAAAACTCCGGTTCACAGGGTTGCAAATTATTTTTCTTATCCATGCTCAAAAACATAGATTGTGGGCACACATTAGAACAGCCTTACGGAGGCTGTTTTAACAGGTACCCACAATCTTTGTTTTGAGCAGGTATATGAAAAAATATCAGATTTTTTTATGTGAGAATTTAATTTTTTTGGTTGAAAACTTGTTTCAATATTTTTGAACTGGCGTGTCTTCATAATCCAAGAAAAAAGGGAGAGAAATGAACAAGTCAGACTTTAAGAAGTCTAAACTCATTGTCTCCCTTAGTATATTTAAAATGGTTTGTTAGCATGGTTAGTACTTTCAAGTCTTTCAACCCTGTGTTTCTGAAATAGGCGCTTCCATCTGTACTTTCTTGTAAAAAGAGGGTTTAAACAATAGCATTAACAGGATGGGAAATAAGGACTCGTCCATTCTTGTAAAATGGGGTTTACATAACAGCATTAACAGGATGGCAAATTAGGACATGTACATACTTGTTAGAAGGGGGTTTGGACAACAGCATAAACAGGATGGTAAATTAGGACATGTAGGGGGTGTTGAGGATTGCAAATTAGAACATGTACATTCTTGTAATAAGGGGGTTTGGACAGCATCATTTACAGGATTGCAAATTAGAGTACCGTAAAATCTCTAACAGATGCCCGGGCGTTTATTAGAATCATTACCTTTCCTGAAGATGGGGGCGGGAATTTATTAGAGGCTATAGAATATGTTCTATAAAAGGGTTATCCTTTGGAAGCAAGGAATACACCACAGAACTGACAAAATATGGAGTGTGCATGTTTTCTGGGCCAGACTACCTAGTTTCGGCCAATTAGGCCTCATTAGTGACCCTCAGATATTTTCAAAATTCCATAATGGAATCAATCATCCCAAAGGACAAGAAAATATAATCTACACTATGATGTAGGGCAGGGAGACGTTTTACCGCCGCCACACATTCCCACACACCAGCTGTAGTGAAGTTAAATATGTTCTATAAAAGGGTTATCCTTTGGAAGCAAGGAATACACCACAGAACTGACAAAATATGGAGTGTGCATGTTTTCTTGGCCAGACTAGCTGGTTTCGGCCAATTAGGCCTCATCAGTGACCCTCAGATACGATGGTCCAAAACACTCTATTTCTTATGGCTGCGATCTTGTTTCTCAGAAAATGACTGGTGATACAATAGCCTTGTCTTAGAATAGAATAGTGGTTACCTCCCCTTTCTTCACTATAGGGAATATCATTAACGTTTTTCTCATTTCTTGTCTAACATGGCAAAATACGTAAAACCTGAAGTCATTTTGTTTGACTTGTTTAATTTCCGACCCCGTCACAATGTCACAAAAAAGTTCCTATGAATCAACATTGGAGTAAAGTGGGCGTTTATTGGAGGCTGGTATTTTTCTGAGAATTGCCAAAACAATCGCCATTTTTAACACCCAAATCGGGGGGTAGGCGTTTGTTAGAGCATGGACTTTTAATAGAGATTTTACGGTATGTACAATCTTGTAAGAAGTGGGTTTAGACAACAGCATTAACATGATTGCAAATTAGGACATGTACATTCTTGTAAGAAGGTGGTTTAGACCACAGCATTAACATGATTGCAAATAAGGACATGTACATTCTTGTAAGAAGTGGGTTTAGACAACAGCATTACCATGATTGCAAATTAGGACATGTACAGTCTTGTAAGAAGGTGGTTTAAACCACAGCATTAATATGTTTCCAAATAAGGACATGTACATTCTTGTAAGAAGGGGGTTTAGACAACAGCATTAATATGTTTCCAAATAAGGACATGTACATTCTTGTAAGAAGTGGGTTTCGACCACAGCATTAATATGTTTCCAAATAAGGACATGTTCATTCTTATAAGAAGGTGGTTTAGACAACAGCATTAATATGTTTCCAAATAAGGACATGTACATTCTTGTAAGAAGGGGGTTTAGACAACAGCATTAATATGTTTCCAAATAAGGACATGTACATTCTTGTAAGAAGTGGGTTTAGACCACAGCATTAATATGTTTCCAAATAAGGACATGTACATTCTTGTAAGAAGGGGGTTTACAACACAGCATTAACATGATTGCAAATTAGGACATGTACAATCTTGTAAAAAGGGGGTTTAGACAACAGCATTAATATGTTTCCAAATAAGGACATGTACATTCTTATAAGAAGGGGGTTTAGACCACAGCATTAACAGGATGACAAATTAGGACATATACATTCTTATAAGAAGGGGGTTTAGACCACAGCATTAACAGGATGACAAATTAGGACATGTACATTCTTGTTAGAAGGGGGTTTAGACAACAGCATTAATATGTTTGCAAATTAGGACATGTACATTCTTGTAAGAAGGGGGTTTAGACAACAGCATTAATATGTTTGCAAATTAGGACATGTACATTCTTGTAAGAAGGGGTTTAGACCACAGCATTAATATGTTTGCAAATTAGGACATGTACATTCTTGTAAGAAGGGGTTTAGACCACAGCATTAACATGATTGCAAATTAGGACATGTACAATCTTGTAAGAAGGGGTTTAGACCACAGCATTAACAGGATGACAAATTAGGACATGTACATTCTTGTAAGAAGGGGTTTAGACCACAGCATTAACATGATTGCAAATTAGGACATATACATTCTTGTAAGAAGGGGGTTTAGACCATAGCATTAATAGGATGACAAATTAGGACATGCACATTCTTGTAAGAAGGGGGTTTAGACCACAGCATTAATAGGATGACAAATAAGGACATGCACATACTTGTAAGAAGGGGGTTTAGACAACAGCATTAATAGGATGACAAATTAGGACATGTACATTCTTGTAAGAAGGGGGTTTAGACCACAGCATTAACAGGATGACAAATTAGGACATGTACATCTTGTAAGAAGGGGGTTTAGACCACAGCATTAACAGGATGACAAATTAGGACATGTACATACTTGTAAGAAGGGTGTTTAGACCACAGCATTAACAGGATGGCAAATTAGGACATGTACATTCTTGTAAGAAGGGGTTTAGACCACAGCATTTACAGTATGGCAAATTAGAACATGTACATTCTTGTAAGAAGGGGGTTTAGACCACAGCATTTACAGGATTGCAAATTAGGACATGTACATTCTTGTAAGAAGGGGGTTTAGACCACAGCATTTACAGGATTGCAAATTAGGGTATGTACAATCTTGTAAGAAGGGGGTTTAGACAACAGCATTAACAGGATTGCAAATAAGGACATGTACATTCTTGTAAGAAGGGGGTTTAGACCACAGCATTAAAAGGATTGCAAATTCGGACATTTTCATTCTTGTAAGAAGGGGTTTCAGACCACAGCATTAACAGGATTGCGAATTCGGAGATTTACATCTTGTAAGAAGGGGGTTTAAACCACAGCATTAACATGGGAGCAAATTGGACATGTACATATTTGTGAAAAGGGGGTTTAGACAATTGCATTAACAGGATGGCATTTGGACATGTACATCATCATCATCGTCATCATCATCATCATCATCATCATCATCATCATCATCATCACATCATCATCGTTTTGATTAACATATAGGTACAGGGGAAACATCCAATAAAGTAGGCCCCCTTCCAAGTAGTTGGCTTGCTGCATGCATGTCCGATCTAACACTAGATCTCCAGGTATGTCTGTCATGAGAGTCGAAAGCCAGGAGCTTTCAGCATTAACAGGATGGCAAATTAGGATATCTACATGCTTGTAAAAAGGGGATTCGTTCAACAACGTTAACAGAAAATTTGGACGGTGTCGATCCTGACAAGATGGCTCATTAACCCATTCAGTACCAGAAACCCCTAAATGGGTACCTTTGCAAACAGTGCATGCCCAGATCAGACACCGCAGAATGCGGCGATTCTGCGCGTCTGATCAGGGCTTACACTGTTTGCAAAAAGTTTCCATTTCCCGATTAAATTTTAAATAAATCACAACCTGACACCCCAAAATTTCGAAATGGACTCCTGCCATATACAGTCGAACTTCAATGACTCGAACACCTTTGGTACCTTGAAAATCTGTTCGAGACAGGGGTAGTTCGAGCCACTGAGGTTACTGTCAGGAGGCATAACGAGATACTTTTAGACATCTTTTCGGTGTTCGATAATGAATATGTATGCTGTGTGTACTGATTAGAATCCCCTCATCGAGGCGATTCTAATGAGTACACACAGCATACATTTGCAAGATAAAACACTAAAATCTCCTTAATTACCCCCCCCCCCACTATTTCTTAGGTAGATGATTTCGCTAGGGGCTCAAGAACGGGTTCGACTCATCCATGGTAAACGAGCCATCGATGTTCGAGCCATCGAAGTTCTACTGTACAAGGTTGAAGCTTCCATTTGGTACAAACAAGGATTGAGCCATCTCATCTTGATCTACATGGTTTGCACAGGTATCTGTACCAGTGTACATGGCTGAATGGGTAATGAGTGAGTGTTTGAGTTTTACGTCCCACCAACAGCTAAGGTCATACGGAGACGGGACCTCGGTTTAAAGACTCATCCGAAAGTCTGGAGAAGCCCGGGATCGCTCCTGTGATCCCTGGTTTACAAGGCGAGTAGCGTAACCACTACAATACGGAGGCTTCTGAATGGGTAATGGTACATGCATTTAAGACCTTGGAGATTTAAGAAGCAGCTTTTAAACATGAAACAAGTTTTATTTGTAAAAATTTACATGTGGTGAAACCCTTCCATTTATTAATCAGTCTGTACATTATTCATACTTCCAAAGAATAGCCCATTTGTAAAGCATAATTAAATAACTTACAGCCCATTCTCTTCATATTAATGTGGGCTATATTTTCTAGTCCTCCTGTAGGAAATTGATTTCATTGTTGAACTTTAAAAAATATTAGATGGTCATTGATTATAGGCCTAACTGGTCAAAACTAGCTGGTCTCTCCCAGGCATCGATTGATTGGTTTGGGTTTAACGACGACATCATACCTTGGGGTCATTCTGTGTCATATCTAAAAGCAACCGATAAAAGAGATATTCTAAAACAGTGCGCCTATATAGGCAATGGAAAACAACTGTGTTTTATTCTACAACAAATCACGGCAAAGAAGAGCGTGACGAGTGACGTCATTAAAACTGCAAATTTATGACGTCACTAGTCAATTTCATTGACGTTAGACGGTGTAACGTCATTTTCTCGCATCGAAAACGTTAGAAAAGGATATAAATGCATGTGTTCCAGTCGACAATTTTAGCGGGATTTCTTCTAACAATGGTGAAAAGTTGTGAGATTTTGAAGGAAACAACAACATCATTGCCGATTTTCAGCCTGTTAGAATCGAAATAGATCAGCTCTAGCGGTGATTTGTTGAGTAATAAATCACAGTTTGGAGGTCAGTTGTAAAGTAGACAAATCACGTGCGCGTAGCGCGCGTGATTTGTCTACTTACAATTGACCGACAAACTGTGATTTATTACTCAACAAATCACAGTTAGAGCTGATCTATTTCTTAAGTAGAGGTGAAAATGAGGGACAGGGGAGAAACAGGAAAATGAATGGAAGTGTAGAAACTGAAGAAATAACAACACTTCCCCTCTACCCTTACCTGCTGCAAGGACAGTCTTTCCAAACTGTAAGCCAGTATCAGTTGGACGCCCCAGTGATGCAAGATACATGTACACGTAATTTTTGTCTCACCAAACCACCCCCTCTGGCCCAGCCAAACGTGTATACTCCATCCTGTTCAGAGCTGCAGTGTATTCCTTGTTTCCAAAGGATAACGCATTTTATAGTGCGTTTTGTTTAACTTGATGGACAAAATCAAAATACAACCGTCATGGATTGGCCCCCGCCCATAGGGGCTTGAAGAAATATATAGGCTGCATGATGCTTCCACGCAGAGCTGAATCCGGTCTGCACACTAGTACTGGTAAACCGCTTAGAGGATCTAGGCCTGTCCAGGAACCGCGGTGCGAGGCGGACCGTCCATGCATATAAACCATATTGGTTTCATTGGGCGTCAGGGCTTGAGATGTCATTCCATCTCAATGTCGGGTAAAAGTCCCACAAAATTGGAAGCAACGTCTCCAAAATGACTTTTACGTGTTGACAGGGACGTTTAACCTCAAATCAACCAACCAAAAACCGCCATGGATTGCATTGAAATAGGCATTCCTGTTGATTGAATGTCTTTACAAAACATGAATACTGTTATCATGTAAGAATGATATCTGTTAAATTTGTTACCAAAAAAGAATTCTCTGTGACGATCAGTGATGCAAAAAGACTGGTTAATGATTAAAGATATCAAATTTTAACACATACTTGCCATTTCTTAATCAGCTGCGATCAGATGATGAAAATCTGTCAAAGCATGATAATTACTTTTATCACAAATTTCAAATTACATCACAAGATTCTAAGAGCCAGCTCTTTAAAAAAGGAATTCTTGTACACCAGATAAGGCAATCCTGGACCTAACCCTGGGATAGAAATTCTTATCCTATCCATGTTATCCTACCCAGGGATAGGTTGAAAATCAAGAATGTTCACGTTTGATGTGCACTGGTTGAATAGGACATCACGTAAGCCATCATTTAGTTTGACGGCACTACACATGCAGTGACGTCAAAATTTCATTAAATGTCGCAGGTGTTGACAATGGAAGTGACTGCGTTATAAAAAGTTCCACTACACATGCGTTGACGTCAAAATTTCATTAAATGTCGCAGGTGTTGACAATGGAAGTGACTGCGTTATAAAAAGTTCCACTTTCCGAAATGAAAGATGTGCAAGAAAAAGAATATTACATGGGTGTGAGGGGTACCCAATAATCTGTCCCTCGGGATCATTGTCCGGCATCACTTGGTGACACTCGGGATGGATGTTATTAAGTTCCTGCTTGACAGCAAGTAAAGGACCAGGCAAGCCCACCCCTAGGTTGCTCACAGATATGTACAGAAGACCTTGATGTCGTTTCCTTCAAGAGGTTATGCATCTAGTCATATTGCACCTACACTTCTTTTTACAGCATGATTTTTATACCCGCTTTTTCGAAGAAAAATCGGGTATATTGTTTTCGTACCACAGTTCGATCCGGCGTCAGTCCGTCTGTCTGTCCGTCCGTCTGTCCGTCTAGCCGTCCGTCACGTTTCTTGTGATTGGATCTCCTCTGCAACCACTGAAGTTACACTTTTGAAACTTTGCATGTGTATAGTACATGGAATGTAGATGGCAGTGGGCAACTTTTTTGTGACCTTGACCTCAACATGACCCCAAGGTCAAAGGTCAAAAATTATGATTTGCCATATCATCTAAACTATTGGAGTTACACTTCTGAAACTTTGCTTATTGGATGGTCCTCGGAATATAGAATATGTCAGGTTACTTTTGGTGTGACCTTGACCCCAAGGTCAAAGGGTCAAAAAGTATGATTTTGCCATATCTTCTAAACTATTACAGTTACACTTCTGAAACTTTGGTTATTGGCTGGCCCTTGGAATATAGAATAAATTTGGAAACTTTCGCTGTGACCTTGACCTCAACATGACCCCAAGGTCAAAGGTCAAAAATTATGATTTGCCATATCTCCTAAACTATTTGAGATACACTTCTGAAACTTTGCTTATTGGATGGCCCTTGGAATATAGAATATATTGGGCTACTTTTGGTGTGACCTTGACCCCAAGGTCAAAGGTCAAAAAGTATGACTTTGCCATATCTTCTAAACTATTGGAGTTACACTCCTGAAACTTGGTTATTGGATGGCTGTTGGAATATAGAATAAATTGGGATACTTCAGGTGCATTCAACATAACCCCAAGGTCAAAGGTCAAAAAGTATGACTTTGCCATATCTTCTAAACTATAAATGTTACACTTCTGAAACTTTGCTTATCAGTTAGAATGTTCTTTGCAACTTTTTTTAACTTACATGTAGTTTTGGCTAGCTAATACATAGTCATTAGTGTTATTAATAGAAAAAGCGGGTATTTGCGATGGTTTACCATCGACTGCAGATCTAGTTGATATTATAAATAACACAGTTTCGATGTAACACAGTTTGTGGATCCCCAAAATGTATAGATTATTAGTGGATCTTACATGAGCATTCCCGTATTATTGAATTTATTAAAGAAGTTGAGGAAAATGGACAAAATGCGAGGCATTTTTATCCCTTTTTCTCAACGAGTTTAATAAATTTAAAACGCTCTTTGTTCATAATTTGTTTACAAAAATGGCCTGCCATTAGTACCGGTAAACGCGACATCACGACATGTAAAGTTATGGGGCGTATCTATCTAATTTGTATATTTAATCCACAAGTGGATTACGCAATTTATTACATGGTGTTATTACACTCTCAGACGCGACGTCATATGAGCCCCGCCAAGCGAATTTGTGTCTTCGAGCATTCCGTCATGACAAATTTTAACTGCGCATGCCCATCCATTCAGAGGGGCCAGGGAAATGGCTTTCTGTCTGAAGGTTCCTCTTGATTCACTGCTTGTATGAGCGAGCAGCGAAGGTTCTGGCGAGACTGCGCGGATGCGCAGGCTCGCCGGAATCTTCGCTGCTCGCATAGGCGATAAGTACCAAAATCGCTTGAGGGGGCTCATATGATAATTAGAAAAATGACCAAAAATGGTTATTTTCTATTTAATCTATACAATCTTGTTTCGATTCAACAGGGGTTTCTGATAAAAGGGTCGTGGTGTGCTTTGCTGCACATGGATATTCATAGAACATAAGTCGAGCAACACTACGGGCTCTTTTCACCTGTGCCAGCCAGGTACTGACAAATATGTTCCACGAAACCTAAGATGTATCCATGATATTAATCTAGTAGAATAAAATTGTCGCCAACAGTGTAAACTGTGGCAAAATGAGTTTGAAATTTCAAACTCCCTCTCGGGCTGTGTCAGGATTTTTAGAACATTCAACTTCAGCTATATATGTCCCCACAACACTTCCGTGTGATGAACAACCAAAACACTTCATCACGATGACAAGTCCGTGAAACGAAGACCCGTCTAAACCCCCACTTTATATAGAAAGAAATAGGATTTATTAGGGTATACATTATCTGCTTTATTTTTGCTCAAAAACAGATTGTGGGTACTCGCTAGAACCGCCTCATTGAGAGAGACAGAGAGAGAGAGAGAGAGAGAGAGAGAGAGAGAGAGAGAGAGAGAGAGAGAGAGAGAGAGAGAGAGACAGAGAGAGAGAGAGAGAGAGAGAGAGAGAGAGAGAGAGAGAGAGAGAGAGAGAGAGATGAAAGCAAAAAATAAGAACGATATTACAATTTTTACCTAATATTTGTCATTTCTGACAACTATTTGGATGCCATTATTTCACATGGACATGTTTTCCTAATGATTAAGGGGAATGGATACGCCTTCAGGGGAGGCAACTAGGAGTTGCAAAAGTATTTTAGTCTCCCATTTCAATAGGGGTTAACTCTTAAAGGAAAGATTTTGCTCCTGGAGAGCAAAGTCTTTCCTTTTAGAGTAGACTCCTTTATCAGTGGGACAGGGCTTATAGAAAAGCAAACAGGAAGTCCCGAAAGTTGTCTACCTTTGAAAGATGGCGGTAAAATCTTCCAGGTGTTCCCATTCCCCTTAAATGAGCCGCATCAAGAGAAAACCTGTCTTAGGGGTTTGTGAGCAGGTAAATAAAAGACAATCAAGTCATGAAATTTCATTACGAAAACGCGCCTATACAAATACATTGTGCCGGCCTCGGTAGCTCGGTCGGATGCAGGTCTGACTGGTGATCAGGAGGACGCAGGTTCGATACCTGCCAGGGTCGCCAACATTCTTTCGTGGAGATTGATCATGGAATCTTTTCTATGGTCATTCTCTCCCTTCCGCTGATTCAAGAAGGGCAGTTGTCAGTTTCTGGCGAAAGAATGTGCACTGTACCGGTTAACCGCTTACGTATAAAGCATGCCCGGGAAAAGTATGGATAGGTAAAACTCACGGGATCAAAAATTACCTAAATAGTGTTGACACGGCGGTTAAACTCCAATACAAACAAAACAAATAAACAAATGCATTGTAAATTTAACCCCTGAAAAAAAAATACGAAAACTTTAAGATGAAAAAATCATGATAGTTTTCTTAATTATGTTCAAAATATAGATTGTGGGTACACGTAAGAACCATCTCATAAAGAAAATATTGGTATTGCAATAGCCAGATAGCAAATATTTAGGGAGATTTTTCTTATTTTATCAAGAAAATATAGGTTGCGTATTTCACAGCAAATTGATATATCTTTGAGACATAATTCCTCTTTTGCTACAAGAGAGAGCGAAAGTGCATTACGAAACACGCCTATACAAATACATTGTAAACTTTACCGCCAAAAGAATTAAACTTTTAAGATAAAAATGTGATATTTTTCTTATTTCTGTTCAAAATATAGGTTGTGGGTACTTGTTAAAACCGCCTCATCGAGGCGGTTCTAACGAGTACCCACAATCTATATTTTAGAGCAGAAATAAGAAAAATAAGGTTTACCCCTGTAAACCCCAGCTTTACTATATAACATTGGGGTTCTCGGGGGTCAAATTTATATAGGTGTGTCTTTGTGATGATTTTCCGTTTCTGTCAACCAATCCACTGTGGATATAAAAAAAAACTAAATACATTTCAATGATAATCCGGGGTGACACATCACGAAAACACGCCTATATAATTTTGATCCCCTTGAACCCCACTTTTATACAGTAAAACTGGGGTTTCCGGGGGTATACCTTAGGCGATGAGGCGGTTCTAACGAGTGCCCACACTCTATATTTTGAGCAGAAATAAGAAAAATATCACAATTTTTCATTATAAAATTTTCATTTTTTTCGGCGATAAAGGTGGCAATGTATTTGTATAGGCGTGTTTGCGTAATGATAAGGAAAGAAAAGGATCACGAGGAGCAAATGCTTGTCATCTTTTGACGAGAATTCTAATACAGCGCGCCTATATAGGCTATGGAAAATAACTGTTTTATTATCCCCCGCCGCAGGCGGAGGGATATAGTTTTGGCGTTGTCCGTCCGTCCATCCTTCCGTCCTTCCGTCCGTCCGTCACACTTTGTCCGGAACCGTTTCTCAGCAACTATTGCATGGAATTAAATGAAACTTGAAATAAATATGTATTATTATGCTGTGGTGATGCACGCGCAATTTTTGTTTCGGATTGACTTTTTACATCCAGAGTTATGGCCCCTTGAATGATTGAAATTCTGGATTTTTCGTCGTCTCACTTTGTCCGGAACCGTTTCTCAGCAACTATTGCATGGAATTAAATGAAAATTGAAATAAATATGTATTATTATGCTGCAGTGATGCACGCGCAATTTTTTTTCGGATTGACTTTTTACATCCAGAGTTATGGCCCCTTAAATGATTGAAATTCTGGATTTTTTCGTCATCTCACTTTGTCCGGAACTGTTTCTCAGCAACTATTGCATGGAATTAAATGAAACTTGAAATAAATATGTATTATTATGCTGCGGTGATGCACGCGCAATTTTTTTCTGGATTGACTTTTTACATCCAGAGTTATGGCCCCTTAAATGATCGAAATTCTGGATTTTTCGTCGTCTCACTTTGTCCGGAACCGTTTCTCAGCAACTATTGCATGGAATTAAATGAAACTTGAAATAAATATGTATTATTATGCTGTGGTGATGCACGCGCATTTTTTTTCCGGATTTACTTTTTACATCCAGAGTTATGGCCCCTTAAATGATTGAAATTCTGGATTTTTCGTCGTCTCACTTTTTTGTCGGGAACTGTTTCTCAGCAACTATTGCATGGAATTAAATGAAACTTGAAATAAATATGTATTATTATGCTGTGGTGATGCACGCACAAATGTTTTTCGGATTGACTTTTTAAACCCAGAGTTATGGCCCCTTAAATGATTAAAATTCTGGATTTTTCGTCGTCTCACTTTGTCTGGAACCGCTTCTCAGCAACTATTGCATGGAATAAAATGAAACTTGAAATAAATATGTATTATTATGCTGCCGTGATGCACGCGCAATTTTTTTTTCTCAATTTTGGCCAGATATATTTTCTTGCCATTCTACACGAAAAACCCATTCGGCGGGGGATATCAATTCAACGAATTTGCTTGTTCTATAACAAATCACGGCAAGGAAGAGCGTGACGAGTGACGTCATTAAAACTACAAATTTATGACGTCACTAGTCGATTTCTTTGACGTTAGACCGTGTAACGTCATTTTCTCGCATCGAAAACGTTAGAGACGGATATAAATGCATCGCGCTCGTGATTTGTCTACTTTACAACTGACCTCCAAACTGTGATTTATTACTCAACAAATCACAGCTAGAGCTGTGTAACGTCATATTCTTGCATCGAAAACGTAAGAACCGCCTCAGTCTATATTTTGAGTAGAAATAAGAAAAATAGGACAAATATTCATCTTACAATTTTCGTTTCTGTTTTTGGCGGTAAAATTTACAATGTTTTCGTAATGTTTACAAGAACGAATCAATGTGTCAAAGATTGACGATTCAATGTCAGAAACTCAGAAAAAGAAAATTGGCCAAACTCAATTAGACATGCAAAACTTGGCACCTGATATGCTTATCTTGTGACTTTATTTTGAAGGTACGTTGAAGTTGCTGAGTACTTGATCGAAAAGTGCCGATCTTTACATCATATTAAAGGTTCACAAAAACTGGAACGGAAGTGTATTGCAGAGCTGAAATTCTTGAAGTCGGTAAGTTGTTTTATAAGTCTTATGTAACCATATCTTATTTTACATATACTGTGAGAAAGTGAAAACCCAATTCTTTTTCTCTAAGCCCCGACGTGTGGGGGCAATGACCCTCTGTGAACAAGGCCAAATAAATAGAAACCAGCATGCACAAATGCATACGAAGTATAAGAACAATAATCAATAACAGAAGAACCGCCTTCGAACGACCAATGAAAACTTTTTACTGGGGCGGTTGTTGGGGGGTGGGGGGGGGCTTAAACTCCACTTTTGTACGAAAACTTTGCATGTGTGTTCATAATTTTTCTTATTTCTGCTCAGTAGCATAGATATATCTACAATATATGCTGATAGTGGGTAATCATTAGAAAGCGCTTGGCCGAGGCGGTTCTACTGAGTACGCACAATCTATATTGAGGCAGTTCAAACGAATATTCCAAACTTATATTTTTGAGCAGAAATATGAAAAATGTCAGATTCTTCTCATTTGTCTGAAAATGTTCAGATTTTGGTGGTAAAATTTTCAGTACATTTGAATTGGCGTGTTTACGTAATGATCCCAAAACTGCTTGACCCATTGAAGTTCAACTGAATTTTTTCTTAATGACAAAGCATAAAGTAATGTTGGGAAATTTTGTCTTACAAATACAAATACTCCACAACCTCTTTTTTGAACTATTAAGCAAAAACCTACCGGCCCCGATAGCTCGGTAGAGTGTCCGCTCCGGGGAACGGGAGGTCACGGGTTCGATCCCGGGCCGAGACATACCAAAGTCGTTAAGAATGGTACAAGCTGCTCCTCGCTTTGCACTCAGATTTACGGGGTAGAGCTAGGACTGGTTGACCCAGTGTCAGGATAATGTGACTGGGTGTGGTATCATGTAATGTGTCTGGGACATGATACTTCAGTGAGGCAGCACTATAAAAGTGAGCATTGAGCTCCCTGTCGCAACCAGACACCGTCATGATATGACTGAAAAATTGTTGAAAGCGACGTTAAACCCTAATTCACACACACACACACACACACACACACACACACACACACACACACACACACACACACACACACACACACACACACACACACACACACATTAAGCAAAAAACCGTGTTCCTTAAACAGCCGTGTTATATCCAAACGAACATGTGTAGATTATATTCAAAAATGACCATCAATGGTCATTTTCTATGTAAGCTACACATTTTTGAGATCCATCTTGAAACCATGTTATATCCAAACCGTGTTATAATGAACCGTGCTACCACGAGGTAATTTTTCTATATAATCCATACAGTTTTGGGATCCATCTTGAAACCGTAGTATATCCAAACCGTGTTATAATGAACCATGTTATAACGATGCGGTGGTGTACCAGGTTGAATCAGCTTGCTTGCTCCTTGGGAGACAGATATACAAACTTGTGACAATTTTTATGTGCAAAACAGATGCAGAGACAAAGCCATAGTTGAGAGAATTTAATTAGGAATATAATTCTTCCCAGGATAGACAAATACCGGTGCCTTCATCATTTTTCACAGCGTCAATAATTACTGGCGGGAGCTTCAGCTGCTCCGAATCTATTTTAGGCTGTATTAGTAATTCCTGGTGATGTATGTCGCACATTGACGTTATATTATGTCTCTTCCACGATAGCTTGCCTCTTATTTGTGATGTTTATTGCGCTCTTCTTTGAAATAATGACAACATAAACTCTGGAAGCATGTCGGTCTCTGAAGTTATTAGCCCTTAAACTCAGTGTAAATAGAGCTACATGAAACTGACTCAATTTCCAAAGTGAGAGTGGGCCTACCGTAGCATAAAAGACTTTCTCACACATACACTGGTGATAGAAACGCTTACATGTATATTTATTATTTGAAGTTTAGCTAAATCATCATGAAAACACGCCTATATAATTTTGACTCTCTTGAACCCCACTTTTGTATTGTATAATTGGGGTTTCCGGGGTTTACCTTATTTTTCTTATTTCTGCTCTAAAAATAGATTGTTGGTACTCGTGAGAACCGCCTCGATGAGGCGGTTCTAACGAGTGCCCACAATCTATATTTGGAGCAGCAATTAGAAAAATATCACAATTTTTTCATCATAAAATTTTCATTTTTTCGGAGATAAAGGTGGCAATGTATTTGTATACTATTAGGCGTGTTTTCGTCATGAATAGCAAAAGTCGTTGGTTGCATTTTAGTTTTTTTACTGCTAAAACTACTTTTCCATTTACTGGCATCAAATGGAAGTATAAGGGTCGTTCAATAAGTATCTGGCCTTACCTACTCACAGTCATGCTTGACGTCTTTTTTCACATAGACACCCCGCAACAATATGCACTTTCTCCATCGATGATCCAAGCCTGAACGTCATTTTTTTGTAGAATTTAGGGTCTTTAGAGTCAATACAACATCCAACTGATGCCTTAAGCTCTTCATCTGACCGGAAGTGACATCCACGCAGTTCTTTCTTCAAGTTCGGAAACAAAAAGTAATCACTGGGTGGCAGATCAAGAGAATAGGGTGAATGGAGTAAGGGTTTGAAACCGCCTCGCTTCATTGCGTCCACGGAAACTTTGCAAGTATGGACTCTAGAATCGTCATGTTTTAATAGTACACATTTTTGTCACGCCTGCTTTAAGCATGGCGCGAAATAGGAGTCCAGTTTTCCGTCCTTTCGTTCGTCAAGCCGTTAACATTTGAGACCATCCTAACTGTCACCAATGTAAGAATCGATTTCTGGAGAACTATAAGACTTTAATTAATGATACTCGGTACAAAGTTGTATCTTGGAATAGCAACGTCAATGCAAGCATCCGTATATGACCTTAGCCTATATTTCATGGCTCCATGACTTGGTGAATTATTGGGACCACCCTAACTTCCACCCTAATATAAGAGTCCCTTTCTCAAGAACTATTAATACCTTGATTAATGATAATTGGTACAAGCTTGTATCTAGGACTAGCAACTTCAAAGCAAGCATCCATATATGACCTTGACCTACATTTTATGGTTCACTGACTTTGTGAATGATTGCGACCACACTAACTTTCGCCCTGATGTGAGGGGTCCATTTCTCGAGAACTAGAAGAGCTTCATTAATGATACTTGGCACAAGCTTGCATCTAGGAATAGCAACTTCAATGCAAGCATCCATATCTCACCATGACCTACATTTCATGGTTCATTGACTTATGAATTATTGCGACCACCCTTTCACCCTAATGTAAGAGTCCATTTCTCGAGAACAACATGCATAAGAGCTTCATTAATTACACTTGGTACACGCTTGGATCTAGGAATGGCATCTTTAATGCAAGCATCCATATCTCACTTTGACCAACATTTCATGGTTCAACTTGACTGTCTTTGTGAATTATTGCGTTCATCATAATTTTCACCCTTATGTAAGAGTCCATTTCTCAAGAACTATAAGAGCTTTGTTAATGATACTTGGTACAAACTAGCATCTAGCAAAAGCAGATTTATTGCAAGAAAACATATCTGACCTTGCCCTACATTTCCTGGTTCACTGACTTTGTGAATTATTAAAGGCATTTATTCTGTAACAGTAAAACACACCGTGTGTCCATAATTGTTTTATTGCCCCCCCCCCTGTGATATACTGACTATAGCAGATCAAAGGCGGCCCTTAATAGGGTGATTAGTAGCTCTTGTTGACTCCCCTGACTGAGACACTTAAGGGGAAAATCAATAATGTACACCAGTCAACAGTAAGTATTTTATTGATTTTCCCCAAGGCGGCCCCTTACCTGTTGAAGACAGGACTTCTCTCCAGTGAGCACTGAGGGCTACATAATATTATGTAATGAAATGATAGTCCTCAATAATCAAGAATAAATGCCTTTAAGCCCCTCCTTATTTCCACCCTAAAGTAAAGTAGAAGTAAAACAAAGATCAGGAATTGATACAATTAACTTACTCCACCCATAAAAGACACCAAAGGGAAAGAAATACAAACATTAAGCGACAAGACCATAATGGAAACCTAAACAAAGGAAGGCCATAAGGACAGTTACTTTCCCACAAAATGGCCATATGGCCATCCAAAATAAAAAAGACAAAAGTGATACACACAGTAAGTAACAAACAACAACATAAATAAATCTCCACAGAAGAGCCGCCTTGGAACGGTCAGTGGAAGATTTTCACTGGGGGGCTTAAATCGATTTTACGTGGCCACAATCCTCGCCCTTACTTCCGTCGCGATTTAGACAAACAACCCGCCCAGCCCGCATGAAGGCCCCCTAACTCATCAGTGCAAAATCCCCGTGAACACAAACAATCAAAGAACCACAGAGGTGAGACAACGGCGAAGACTCGACAGCAAGAAACCACTGAAATGTCGGAGCAAAAGAATGATGATGATGATTTCGTGTTTAACGACGCGTCAACCCTCTTTGTGGGTCATAAGCGTCAAGCGGTTAATGGTTAAATGGCATATAGAATTACGAGGATACTAAAAGTAAAAAGGTAAGTATGATATGTATAAAAATCTGAAACAGTTAAATCTTATGGAAAAGTCCAATATCTTTAAAGAATAAAATAATATTATCAACAGGTACATCTTGAAACAATTGTTGCAAAGTGTCAGCTTTGAAGTATAAGTCACGGTACTGTGAAAAGTCTACACATTCAATTAAGATATGTTAAACAGTGAATGGCTGATCACATCCTACACAAGAAGGCTGATCATCACCATTCAAAATATAAGAATGAGTAACTCTAGTATGGCCAATGCGCAGTCGCGTTAATACTACATCCTCTTTCCTGGAAAATGGTGGAGGAGAGCATTTTGTTCCAACGACAGGTTTAATGGCATGGAGTTTGTTATTTATTTCACGGTCCCATGCATCTTGCCATTCCGACAAGATGTATCTGTTGATAAATGGTTTATTTTAAAAGAAACGGATCAAGATTGAGCGATTCCTTTGCTTTCTTGTCAGCATATTCATTGCCCACAATGCCAATATGGCTCGGAAGCCAACAAAACAAGTTTTGTGCGTTTTAGAAATTTCATGATGTTTTTCGATCAATTTTTGTATTTTAGGATTTTTAGATGATGAATGGTCTTAAGCCTTAAGCACAGAAAGTGAATCAGAAAATATAATTGCTTTTTGAATTGTTGAGGAACTGACAAAATCTAAAGCAAGGTCTATTGCCTTGGCTTCAGCTGTAAAAATAGATGAACCATCTGGAAGGCGTATGGTTTTGTGCGTATCTTTAGAAACATACGCACAACCAACTTTATCTCCTTCTTTGGAACCATTTCTCATTTCTCATTTCTCGAAAACTATAAAGCATTTCATTAATCTAGGTGTGACAACTTTTATGCAGGCATCGAACTTTGATCTTGACCTAGATTTTATGGTTCAGTGACTTGCACCCCCACAGGCGCGACATAGCCTTCGGCGGAATTCTTGTGCATTTTTTCCGCGACTTTAAATAGCTGCTCGTAACTGGTCCAAAATATTAGCATAACAGTCCCATTAGTAGTCTGGCCATGAGGTTAACAGAACCCCCTTGCTATCCGAAAACACAGTTGCCATGACAATGGAAGTCTTTGTTTTGAATTTCTTTGGACGCGGTGAACCGTGACCAGTCAATTTTTAGCTCACCTGCGCCAAAGGCTCATGTGAGGTATTAGTATGCCAATGGTCCGTCGTCCGTCGTTCGTTCACATTTTCAACTATGTGTATCTTTAAAGCCAGTTGGCCAATCATGATTAAATTTCATGAGAAGCATTATCAGGTTGGGGAAACGATGCATTATGTTTTGGGGTAGATCAGATGAAAACTCTTGTTGCCATGGCAACATATAGCTCCAATAGACTTGCAATGGGAAAAACTTAAAAAGTCTTCTCCTCTGAAACCACTAGGCCCAGAGCTTACTTATGAAGCATGTAGCAATGTCAAGTTGTCCCCTACATAAATTCTGCCAATCATGCCCCTGGGTTCTGAACTGGCCACACCCCGGGATATCTTAGCCCCCATAGACTTGTAATGAAAAAAAAAAGCTTAAAAAATCTTCCTCTCTCAAACCGCTGGGCACAGAGCTTACATATTAAGCATGTAGCAATATCAAGTGGTCCTCTACATATATTGTGCCAATCATGCCCCTGGGGTCTAAACTGGCAACGCCCCGGGCCCCTTAGCCCCATAGACTTTTAATGGAAAAAAATAACTTAAACATCTTCTCTGAAACCACTAGGCCCAGAGCTTACATATTAAGCATATAGAAATGTCAAGTGGTCCCCTACATAAATTATGCCAGTCATGCCCCTGGGATCTAAACTGACAACGCCGTGGGGCCCCTTAGCCCCCATAGACTTACAATGGAAAAAAAGCTTAACAAATCTTCTTCTCTGAAACCGTGAACCACAGAGCTTACATATTAAGCATGTAGCAATGTCAAGTGGTCCCCTTCATAAATTGTGCCAATAATGCCCCTGGGTTCTAAACTGGCCACGCCCCGGGGCCCCTTAGCCCCCATAGATTTATAATGGAAAAGAAGCTTAAAAAGTCTTCTTGTTATACGACAGACTGCATGCATGGTAGTTAACCCAATCACGGTTGGTAGCTTTGTTTCCCTCTTTAATTGCACGCCGGTTGGCCAGGCCTCAGATTCTATGACGGTTCCAACGTAAAGGCTTATTGAGAATTAGAGAAATCTAATTCAAGGTAATGCTGGTTGGTGCCTGATGCTCTGTCTCTGGTCGGACCCATCGGAGTCCAACTGTTGGTTTTCTTTTGCTCCAGCATTTCAGTTGTTTTTTGCTGTCGAGTCCTCACCGTTTTCTCACCTCTGTGGTTCTTTGATTATTTGTGTTCACGGAGATGTTGCACTGATGAGTTAGGAGGCCTTCATGCGGACTGAACAAATTATTTGTCTAAATCGCGACTGAAGTAAGGCCGAGAATTGTGGCCACGTAAAATCGATTTAAGCCCCCCCCCCAGTGAAATTCTTTCCACTGACCGTTCCAATGCGGTTCTTCTGTGGCGGTTTATTTATGTTGTTGTTTGTAAATACTCACTGTGTGTATCACTTGTGTCTTTTTATTTTGGATGGCCATTTGGCCATGGCCATTTGGCCATTTTGTGGGAAAGTAACTGTCCTTATGGCCATCCTTTGTTTAGGTTTCCATTATGGTCTGGTCGCTTCATGTCTGTGTGTCTTTCCCTTTGGTGTCTTTGATGGGTGGAGTAAACTAATTGTATCGATTCCTGATCTTTGTTTTTCTTTAACTTTCTTCTCTGAAACCACTAGGCCCAGAGCTTACATATTATGCATGTAGCTATGTCAGGTGGTCCCCTTCACAAATTGTGCCATTCGTGCCTCTGGGGTCTAAACTGGCCACTCCCCGGGCCCCTTAGCCCCCATAGACTTATAATGGAAAAAAGCTTAAAAATTCTTCTTCTCTGAAACCACTAGGCCCAGAGCATATATACTGAGAGGTAAAAGTAAGTATACAGGTTACTGAATGCCGATTTGCGTCCCAATGTCTCCCTCTCTACATACATATGTGGCATCATAAATAAGAAAAAACACTTCCGCATAATTTGCAACAATTTCCTTTAAAATTGATTAAAGGATAATGAAATTGTGTCACTTGAAAAGGACAGAGGTCTGATCCAATATTTATACCCCCGCAAACGAAGTTTGAAGGGGGTATATAGGAGTCAGCTTGTCGTCTGTCGTCGGTCCGTTACAAAAAACTTTAACATTGCTCATAACTTCCTTATTCTTTGACCGATTTCTTTAATATTCACACACCACACACCTTGCCACTAGTACTTAAGATTGATATACACAAACCTGACCTTGACCTTTACGTTGACCTTCCTCAAGGTCAAATACTTGTAAAAATTTGTCGTCGGTCCGTTACAAAAAACTTTAACATTGCTAAAAACTTCCTTATTCTTTGACCGATTTCTTTAATATTCACACACCACACACCTTGCCACTAGTACTTAAGATTGATATACACAAACCTGACCTTGACATTTACGTTGACCTTCCTCAAGGTCAAATACTTGTAAAAATTTGTCTGACAACGCATGCGGGGGTATAATTGGCGCCCGTTAGGCGGCAGCTCTAGTTTGTCTTGAGTAGCTTCCCTTTAAACATGTGTTTCGAATAAAGGTTATTCAATAAATGATTTTTCATGCAACAAATTCAAAGAAGGGCAACTGATTGGCAAGAAAATGTCGCATATTGAAATTAAACACGAAGTAAAGTGCAACATCTTTTCTCCAAGAAAATGGCATTTTCGCCTTTGACGTTCTGCCTTTGATTAAATGCATTATGTTTCTATGGGATTTGTATTGAAGATTAACTTTCCGTTGTGCAATTTTAGAGGTTTTACTATGGAGAAAGCATAAAGATGCCGAGCAAAACAATAATTATGCGCAAGTTTCAAATGAATATCTCTTACACGATTTGAGAAAAAGACTAATTTAATTCACTATGATTTTAATTGAAAGGGAGATAATCCGGAACAAGCAGAAATTCCAATTGAGTTTTTTTGATTTTTATTTGCCTTCACTGCAGCTGGTGTTGTGCCGTGAGGCGGCCGTAAAACGTCTCCCCGTACATCAACCATAGTGCAGTTTATATTTTACTTTTGGTCCTTTGAGATCATCGTGAATATTCTGAGAAATCGGAAATAAATTATTGGTTTAGACTAATTCTAGACAGGTTTTTAATTATTTGGACCCCATTTTGATTTATATCAGTCTTTGAATCGACTGCCTATTCGAAATTCGCAAAATTGCAGTACGTTTTCTCTGGCTTTCTTTGCCGGATCATTACAGGGTCACTGGTGAGGCTTTATTAGCCGAAACTACGTAGTATGGCCCATCTTCTTTCTTATGAATAATTTCATTGCTCTTAAAGGAACGCATTTTTGATTTTTATTTGCAGCTGTTTGTTTGGGTTGAATGGCAAAGTAATGATGTGGTCTTATCGCTGAACATTCGTACATGACTTTTGTCGTGTGCACAGTTTTGAATGTCGATGTCGTGTACAACATTTTATTGGAAATATTGATTTTCAATTAAGGGCAATAACTCAATCACGGATGGCTGTTACAGGAAAAGAACTAGAGTTTTACAAACTTGGACGTTTGGGAAAAACGGACATAGGCATATTTTATAACAGACAGCAATATACACAAGAGCCGAAGGCTCCGGGGGAGCTTATAGGAGGGATATTGTCCGTCGTCCTCGTCTGCATCTAGGTCGTTAACACTTTCAAACGACATCTCCTCTGAAGCCACTGGGCCGATTGGGCCAAAATTTTATCTGTAGCATCCTTGGGCTGGGGGATTGAAAGCTTGTGTTTTAGCTTACCAGAGCCGAAGGCTCCGGGGGAGCCTATAGGATAGGCAGTTGTCCGTCGTCGTCTGCGTCTGCGTCGTCTGCGTCTGCGTCAACACATTCAAACGACATCTCCTCTGAATCCACTGGGCCGATTGGGCTCAAATTTGATCTGTAGCATTCTTGGGCTGGGGGATTGAAAGTTTGTGTTTTTCACGAAAATCGGCTCATTAGTTTGGTTGCTATGACAGCTTAGAGTTTCCATAGACTTATAATGGGGAAAGTTGAAAAATGGCATTTACTGCCAAGCCTCTGCAGATATTTTGACAAAACTTTCATAGAAATGTTCCTTAGGCAATCTACTATCTGCCATAAGACTTTAGGCCTACTGCTCATTTTTATTGGTTACCATGGAAACCAAAATGCAAAAAATAGAAAAAAAAAATACTTAAAAAATCATCTCCTCAGAAACCATATGGTCTAGGAGGCACAGACTTTATGAAAATATTCACCATATTTGCCTTTACAGGTTTTTTTTTTATGAAATTTGGCCTTTTAGTTTTGTTGCAATGACAACTTAGAGTTTCCATTTTCTTATAATGGGGAAAACTGAAAAATGGCATTTACTGCCAAGTCCTTGTAGATATTTTGACAGAACTTACATAGAACTGTTCCTTGAGTAAACTTCTCTTAGCCCTATGCTTTTTTGCCAACCTGGGGGTCCCCTAGGTTGTGCCCCGCGCCCTCCACTTCATAAAATGCCTTATATCTCAGAAACCTTACAGATCCCCACCCCTAAACCATATTCTTGTTCCTTATGATAAGATGCATTAAGTGACACCAACCTGGAGGTCCCCCGGGATATGCCGGGGACATGGCCCGACCCCTCCACTTCATAAAATGCCATTTATCTCAGAAACCATTCAGATCCCCACCCCTAAACCGTATATTCTTGTTCCTTATGATAAGACACATTAAGTGACACAAACCTGTGAGTCCCCCGGGATGTGCCGGGGACATGCCCCACCCTCTCCACTTCATTAAATGCCATTTATCTCAGAAACCATTGAGATCCCCACCCATAAACCATATGTATTCTCATTCCTTATGATAAGTTGCATTCAGTGACACCAACTTGGGGGTCCCCCGGAATGTGCCTGGACCATGCCCAACCCCCTCCACTTCATAAAAGGCCAAATATTCCATAAACCTTACAGATCCCCACCCCTAAACCATATATATTCTTGTTCCTTATGATAAGACTGATTCAGTGACACCAACCTAGGGGTCACCCAGGGCACACCCGGGCCATGCTCCACCCCTTGACTTCACAAAACACCATATATCTGAGAAACTGTTCAGAGCCCCAACCCTAAACCATATATATTCTTGTTCCTTGTGATAAGACGAAATCAGTGACACCAGCATGGGGGTCCTCCCCGGGGTGCCACGGGCCATGCCCCACCCCTTTACTTCATTAAAATCCATATATCTCAGAAACTGTTCAGATCCCCACCCCTTAACCATATATATTCTTGTTCCTTATGATAAGACTCCACTTCATAATAGGCCATTTATCTCAGAAACCATTCAATTCCCAATCCTATTATCACATATATTCTTGTTTATTGTTTATAGACATATTCAGCCATCCCCATCTTAGGGGGTCCGCAGAGGCCATTTCTCATCCTGCCACTCATAAAAGGGCCTCATATCTCAGAAACCATTCGGATCCCATCGTTTAACCATATATACTCTTGGTCCTTTTGATAAGACATATTCAGTGACAACAATCTTGGGCTTTTTTGGGATCTGCCATGCCCGAATCCCTCCATTGCTTAAAAGGCCTTGCATTTCAGGAACCATACATAGCCCCACTGCTAAACCATATATGTCTCTGTTTCTTTGGATAAGCTGCCTTTATTGACACCAACCAGGGCTCCATTGGGTCCATGCCCCACCCTCTTTTCTTTATAAAACACCTAATATTTCAGAAACAGTCCACATCCACATGGGTGCTCATTTGGGTATGGGGTTTGTTTGGGAGACTTTATAATTGATATATTAAAATCATGTTATAATACATGTCTGCCATTAAGCAGTGTCCACCTGAGCTCTAGTTTATGAAATTTAGCTATTTGGTTTGTTTGCTATGCCAAGTTAAGAGTTTCCATTGACTTAAAATGGGGAAAATTGAAAAATGACATTAATGTCTTTCAAGATATTTTGCCACACTTTTAATAATGTTCCTTTTTGCCTATTTGTTTCCACAGATGGGAAATTGTCAATTGTCATCTGTTGTCAGGCAACAACACATTCAAGCGACATCAGAATCTGAAGCCACTAGGCTGATTGGATCCAAATTTTATCTGCAGCATCCTTGGGCACAGGGCTTCCATGGTTAATTAAAATACATAGCTGCCAGTGGGCAGTGCCCCCCCCCCCCCCCCCCCCCCACCTGAGCTCTGGCGAGCATTGTAGCCCTTGAGCCTCTTGTTTATGAAAATCGGCTCATTAGTTTGGTTGCTATAAGTTTCCATAGACTTATAATGGGAAAATGGCGTTTACTGCCAATTCATTGCAGATATTTTATCAAAACTTTTATAGAAATGTTTCTTGAGTAAACTTCTCTCAGCCATATGCTTTTGGGCCATGCAACACCCCTCCTGTTCATAAAAGGCGATATATGTCAGAAACCATTCAGATCCCCACCCCAAAACCATATATATTCTTGTTCCTTATGATAAGATACATTCAGTGACACCAATTTGGGTGTCCCGCTGGGATGTGCCTGGGCCAGGCTCCACCCTGGCGCTGTGGTGCAGTGGTAAAGCATCGGATTTGAGATCGAGAGGTAGCCGGTTCGACCCTCACGAGCGCCACGTGTTGTTTCCTTGAGCAAGAAACTTTATCTTCATTGCTTAGTACTGGTTCCTTCCCAGGAAAAGAGGGCCACATGGAAGATTAGTACTAGTACTAAATGTTTTACCCTCTTATTATTACCCATCCACTTTGTAAAAGGCCCAATATCTCAGAAACCATTTAGATCCCCATCCCTAAACCGTATATACTCTTGTTCCTTTTGATAAGACACATTCAGTGATACCAACCTAGGGATCTCCCAGGGTGCGCTGGGACCATGTCCCAACCCTCCACTTCATAAAATGCCATATATCTCAGAAACTGTTCAGATCCTCACCACTAAGGCATGTATATTTGTGTTCCTGTTAATAAGACTCATTCAATCACATCAACCTTGGGTGTATTTGTGCTAGGCCAATGTGTCGATGCCATGGCCCACCCCTCCACTTCATAAAAGTTCATATATCTCAGACACCATTAAGATCCCCACCTCATATTTATATATATTCTTGTTCCTTGTGATTAGACACATTCAGTCACGCCAACTTGGCGGCCCACAGGGGCCATTCCTCTCCTCTTCACTTCATAAGAAGGCCTCATATCTCAGAAACAGTTCAGATCCCCACTCCTAAACATATTTTGTTGGTCCTAGTGATAAGACACATTCAAGGGCAACAGTCTTGGATTTCCTGGTGTCTGCCAGGGCCATGCTCCAACCCCTCCACAACTTAAAAGGCTTTATATCGCCGGAACTGTACATATCCCCACCCCTAAACCATATATATTCTTGTTCCTTATGATAAGACGCATTCAGTGATACCAACCTGGGCTCTTTTGGATCAATGTCCCACCCCTCCACTTCATAAAAGGCCTAATATTTCTGATACAGAGTCCACATGGAATGGGAGTTCGTTTGGGAGACTTTATGTTCGATAAATTGAAACCATACATGGCTGCCAGTGGGCAGTGTCCGCCTGAACTCTGGTGAGCACAGTGGCTAATGGGCCTCTTATTCTTATTTATGATCAAAATGTAGATTGTGGGTACTCGTTAGAATTGCCTCATTGAGGCGGTTCTAACGAGTACCAGCAATCTATATTTTAGACAAGAAATAAGAAAAATAACATTTATCCCTGTCAACCCCAGTTTTATTATATAAAAGTGGGGTTCAAGGGGGTCAAAACTATATAGGCGTGTTTTCGTGATGTATAAATCTTTGCCAACACTCTTTGACAGCTCGTGTACCATCCCTCTTTGTGGCCACGTATAATCGACTTAAGCCCTCCAGTGGAATTCGTTTCCGCTAAACGTTCCAAGGCGGTTCTTCTGTCGTGGTATACTTTTGTTATGGTTTGTCTTTGGGTGTTTGTGCCGCTTATATTATTCTATTTTGGATAGCCTATTGGCCGTTTTGTGGGAAAGTCACTGTCCTTTTGGCTTTCCACTGTTGGTGTTTCCATTGGGGTCTGTTGTTTATGTTTGTGTTTCTTTCCCGTTGGTGTCTCTGATGGGAGCTGTGGGTTAATTGTATCGATACCTGATCATTGCCGCCACTTCTATTTTGTGTGGGGCCCTTTCTAACGTAGTCAGTGATCCAGTTGGTTCCAGAGTACATTTGTTTTTAAAGATGTACATTTCAAACCTGTAAAGCTGTTTTCTTTGATCTTCCCTCATGCGTTGTTTTCGTGAGACATGCTACTTAGGGTTTAAACGACCGTTTCTTTTGAAATGAAAAATTCATTCTTATGCTGTTTTCTCCATTGCGAATGCGTCATTTGAATTGATTTAATTACTTGGTTTATTTCTCTCCGATAACGCATGTGTGCCTAGCGTCCCCATTATGGGACACTGGCTGGCAAATGAATGAAGACACAGAACCCGGCGTTTGATCAGTATCTTCATTGTTTGCCTTGATTACATGGATCTCTGGTAAAATGGACACCTCATACTTTTAAAATGAATCTGTCCAAGTCTGTTTGGTAGAAAATTCTATTTGGTTAAACGGGCAAATAAGAAAATGTATTTAGTTAGCAGCTTTATTATGCCTTTATCTTAGCTGTTACATTTGTTAAAAAGAATTAGTATGCTGTTTGAAAACAGGAATGAGCAGGGGGTACATCAACCTCTGCAAAATAATGTGTACTGCCATCACATTGCATATTATCCGTCATTGGCATGCAGAGGATAGCCGTGCACTTTAAGGAGCTCGAGACTTGTGTGACACGGATCAGTGTGTGTCTATAGTCTCCAGTGGTCGCACAAAGGCATAGTAGAAGGTTTGCTGTTACCTGGCTTCTTAATGCAATATTGATAGACCATTATCTGTGAGTTTATGAGAATTTGGAGGTTATCAGATTCGGCATAAAATTTATCAAGACTAGAACTTTTATGGCTATCACCGTTCCAGTTTAATACATGCAATGATATGGCCTGTATTACGTTAACGAATTCTTATAGTAAACATATGGTAAGCATTTTATTTTTATAGAGGGCCACGAGCTAGACCAGCTTTTAGTTAAATGTGCCTTCCCTCTAAACCCATAATTGCATAGCGTCCCTTTTTGTGGGGCATAAGCAAACTGTAGACCCAGATCAGACGCCGCATAACATCTGTTCTGGCTCTACACTGTTTGCTCAGAGTACATACACTTTTATATAACTTAACACAAACAAAACGTATCGGACACCCCTATTCTTAGACATGGACCACTGTAAATTTATTTAGGTGTCACATATATGGGTTTTCTGTTGGTTTTCTTTTGCTCCAGCAATTCTGTTGTTGTATGCTGTCGAGTCCTCAACCTTGTTTCATCTCTGTAGCTTTTTGATTTGTATGTTCTCGGAGATGGTACACTGATGAGTTAGGAAGCCTTCATGCGGACTAAACAAAATTAGTGTATACCGCGACAGAGGTAAGGGCGAGGATTATGTTGTTTGTTACTTACTGTGTGTATCACTTGTGTCTTTTTAATTTGGATGGCCATTTGGCCATTTTGTGGGAAAGTAACTGTCCTTATCGCCTTCCTTTGTTTAGGTTTCCATTATGGTCTGGTCGCTTCATGTTTGTGTTTCTTTCCCTTTGGTGTCTTTGATGGGTGGAGTAAGTTAATTGTATCGATTCCTGATCTTTGTTTTACTTCTACTTAAAGTATTCAAACATTATCTAAACAGCGAACACAAAGAAACTGATACGTCTACACAGTCTGACTGACTTAATCATTACGAAAACATGCCTAAATACATTGTAAATTTTGTCGGCCAAAAAATAACATTTTTCAGATGAAAAATTGTGATTTTTTTTTACTTATTCCGCTTTAAAATATAGATTGTGTGTACACGTTCGAACCGCCTCGTCGAGGCGGTTCTGTCGAGTACCCACAATCTATATTTTAGAGTAGAAATAAGGTTTACCCATGTAAACCCCAGCTTTACCATATAAAAGTTGGGTTCAAGGGGGTCATAATTATATAAGCGTGTTTTCATGATGTTCTGACCCCCTCCCCTTGAACCCCACTTTTTATAGTGGACTGGGGTATACAGAAGTAAACATTTTTCTTATTAAATATAGATGCAGTTGTGACGTGTACCCACAATCCATATTTTTAGCAGAAATAAAAAAATATCACAAAATAATTATTATCTAAAAATTTTCATTTTTGGTGGTAAAATTTACATTGTAAAGGCAAAATGACTTTTTCTGACGACGTGGTTCAAGTATGCCTAATGAACAGGCTTGGCTTATGAACATGGTGGGGCCCACTGTAGTCTATCTGTTGGTTTTCGTTTGCCTTTCGCTCCAGCATTTCAGTTATTTTAATGGTTTCGAGTCATCTCTTTATTCGTTTGATTTTCATGTTCTCTGGGATGTTGCACTGATGTGTTTCCTTAATGCGGACTGAACAAATTATTTCTCTAAACTCTAAACCACGACAGTGCCAAGAGCGAGGATTAACTGACCCTTCCATGGCGTGTCTTCTGTTGGGTTTATTATTGTTATAGCTTAATCTTTGCATGTTTGTACTGCTACTATCTTTTTATTTTGGACAGCCGTCTGGCCATTCTGTGGGAAAATTATTAGGGCCCCGCACTGAAAGTGTGGGTGCCCTATAGTAATCACTCTGTCCGTCTTACTCCTCTGATAGCGCTGCCGGGGCCCTAGTCAGTTTCACTGACAGCTCTAGTTCCTTTTGGCTTTACGCCTGTGACGTTTTAATTATGGCAAAGTTGTTTTATGTTGGTGTTTTTGTTCCCTTTGGTGTCTTTGATGGGAGTTGTGAGGTAATTGTGTCCATTCCTGATCATTACCTTCACTTCATATGGCAGTAATACTCTTCCAATTAATAGCCTTGGACAGTTCAATTCTGAATTTAAGGAGTATCTTGTTTTTTGTTTAACCCTAATCCTGCTGTTAATGACAACCCCTATCTTTGCAAACAGTGTAGCTCCAGACCTGAAGAAGCCACCCGGTCAGGACCTACAATGTGTAGATCCAGACCTACACTGTGTAGATCCATATCAGATGGCTTCTGAAGCCATCTGCTCAGGACCTACACGGTTTAACATTCAGTTTACTAAATTGCAGTAATAATTTCCATAAAGTAACTGATTGGTTCAAAATCAGAAATGGGTGTGGCTTAATTGATTATTCAGCAGGATAAGGGTTAAAGTTATGCAAAACGTCTTATACTTTCAGCAAATAATGTAGACCCTGATCAGACGTCACAAAACATTTTGCAGTATCTGATCGATATCTACCCTGTTTGCAAACCTTGGTCTGTAGGCAAACAAATGATAATGTTGTCATTTGCATAATTATCTTTTACATGTACGTATATATCGAATACTATCTTCAGGCTGATTAGTTTTATCATTGGTTACATTTTTATTTACAATATACTTTTCAATACGCTCCGATAGTTGATAGCATATATTATCGATCATATAAGATCTTCGGAACGGTCTATGCATCAGTTCATTATCAGCAAAACATTCCTGATTGTTCATCTCATGATGTAGGATGACCAAAACATTCACCAAAGCTGTTGCGCACCAATGGGAATCAATGAGTTTTGTTAATGTTTTTTAATGTGCGTTTGAAAGTAGAAAACTGCTGCATTTTCTTTCTTATTTGTCTGAAAAATAAAAGTAGAGTCAATGATCGGAAATTGATACGTGCGTAAATCGATTTTATGTGGCCACAATCCTCACCCTTACTTCTGCCGCGATTTAGACAAATAATTTGTTCAGTCCGCATGAAGGCCTCCTAAGTCATCAGTGCAACATCTCCTTGAACACAAATAATCAAACAACAACAGAGATGAAACAACGGTGAGGACTTGACAGCAAGAAATGCTGGAGCAAAAGAAAACCAACAGTAAGACTCCGATGGACCCGACCAGAGATAGTGAGTGAGTTTTAATTTTACGTCCCGCCATCAGCTAAGGTCATACGGAGACGGGATCTCGGTTTAAAGACTCATCCGAAAGTCTGGAGAAGCCCGGGATCGATCCTGCGATCCCTGGTTTACAAGGCGAGTAGATTAGACACCGAAAAATTATATTGATTGATTGATTGAGGTTTAACGTCCCCGTCAACATTGTAAAGGTCATTTTTGAGACGTTGCTTCCAATTTTGTGGGACTTTTACCTGAAATGACAACTCAAGCCCTGTCGTCCAATGAAGTCAATAGGGTTTATAAGCATGGATGGTCCCACTCGCACCGCTTTGCCTGGGTAGGCTTAGATCCTCTAAGCGGTTTACCAGTACTCGTGTGCAGTCGGTTTCAGCTCTGCGTGGAGGCATCATGCAGCTAATCATTTTCTTCAAGCCCCGTTGGGCGGGGGTCGTATTGTTCTGTCATTAAAATGATATTTACCTACAATTAAATACATGAAGTCTTCAGCAACGGATAATTTTCAATGAGATGAAGACTGAGGCTGCGTATAAGAATGCGAATTTTTCGTGTTTCATCATTTGCACGATTTACCTTGTGTTAGTCTTTAAATCGGCAGACTAAAGTCTTTAAATTTACAGCCTTTAAATTTATAGATTGTCTTTAAATAAAACAACTTTCTTAGAACTGTTGATCATGAAATCGTTTCTACGGTGACCGTCATTCTCTGCCGCTGATTCAAGAAGGACAGTTGTCAGTTTCTGGCGATAGAATGTGCACTGTACTGGTTAACTGTTCCCGTATATTCCTACCCTAGAAAAAACCGCTTAGAGGATCTAAGCCTGCACAGGCAAAGCGGTGCAAGTGTCGGACCGCCCATGCTTATAAACCCTATTGGTTTCATTGGGCGACAGGGCTTGAGATGTCATTTCATCTCAATGTCGGGTAAAAGTCCCACAAAATTGGAAGCAACGTTTCCAAAATGACCTTTACAGCGTTGACGGGGACGTTAAACCTCAAATCAGACAGATCCTATCCAAGAAAAGTGTGGATAGGAAAACTGACCGGCTCAGAAATGAGCCAAATAGTGTTGACTGGGCCATTAAACTCCAATACAAACATCCAAACAAATTTGAATGTGAATGGATAAACCTAGCAGATTTTTCCGCAATTTGTCTAATTGGAACAACTTTAGTAGCTTACGGCGCATGGACTTAACCGTGGGATAGAAATTCCGTGGGATAGAAATCCGTATCCTAGCCAGGTTATCCTACCCAGGGATTGGTGAAAAATAGAGACGTTTCACGTGTTTGATGTGCACTGGCTGAACAGAACGCCGTCATAGTTTGAAGCTGCTACACTAACAGTGACTTAAAAAAGGCCGCATAATTGTCATCCAAACTCAAATCCCAGAAATGAAATGTTAGCAAGAAAAAGAACCTTAAATCATTGTGAGGGTAGATAGAAAAATCTGTCCCTTAGGATCGCCGTCCGGCATCACCCGGCAAGCCTCGTGATGCCGGACAGTGATCCTCGGGACGGTGTTTTTCTATCAACCCCTCGCGCTCATGTGAGATGCATTTTGCTAGAGTTGCCTCCCATGAAGTTATTTCATTCGGTCCGAGGTTATGAAAACTGTTATCATGCTCAACTCTTCTCGCCATGAAATTTGTTCTGCTAATAAATGTAAAGATGCCAGCAATTGTCGACGTTCTGATTGGATAACATAAAACTTTTTTCCACGCTATATCCAGCGATATACAGACCAGCTCCCGGTAATAACCCATATTTTATTTTTCTCCGCGGTAATAGGCTTTTTTTTTCTCGGAGAACAAGCGAGAAATGTCTCCGAGAAGAAAAAAATTTCGCGTTTCAAAGCGGTTAATTTCACCGCGAAACGCCGCGAAATTTCTCCGCCAACATCGCTTTTTTCTCGGAGACAGCCAATTAGTACAGGTGAAGTCGTTCACGATGTTTCTCCGCGAAATCTGCCTATATCTACATGTATATTTGTTCATGTGCATGTATTTTTTTTTCATGCATTAAAATTTGGTACATATGATTTTGATCCGGTTGGAATCATAATCATTTGCATCTTATGCACTTTACAACGCAGTATGAATTCGCCCCCGCCCATAGGGGCTTGAAGAAATATATGGGCTGCACGATGCTTCCACGCCATGTTGAACTTTTTCCTTCATTCGCCGGAAATTACCGAGTTGAATATCGATTTCCGTAGGAAATCGGCAGTTAAAATTACCTGTATATTTTGAAGGTTTTTTATATTAAAATTATGAAGGAAAAAAATCTTAACTCCTCGTATCTTATTTATCCTTAACACTAGAAAAAAGTCACTGTTATCCTCATGTAAGAAAACTATTCAGTTTTTATTTGGTGCATTTCAAAGTAATGAATAATTAATTCTTATTGCTTCCATCTGCAATTTATTGTCATGCCTATATGCTCCATAGACGGCAATGTATTTTTAAAAAAAAACGTTCAGATTTCCATGTTTGGTTGCCAATATTAAATAGAAATGATTTGTTTGGAATTAAGTCACTGTTATAAACTGTTAGACTGTTGTTCAAAGTTTACGATGATATAAAGTTTATTTCTACTGAAAAATGATAAATTGCTTCCCCGAGAGCTGAAAAATCGTTTATAAGCTGTTTTTTCAGTAGTAACTGCAGTTCATGATGCGAAAATCGCTAAGTCCACATTATATGTACCAGAAATCGTATCAAACCTGTAAAGCTTTTTTGTATTAATTTTGTAATTACTAGTAATAAACAACATGCGGATAATATACTTGATACAGTGGTTATATTTCTCGGATTTCTTTATTTTATTTTGTCTCAGTTTTGTTACATTTATGTTTTCATTCATTATAAATGGGCGGCAAATATGTCAAAAGGACAAAAATTGTCGAAATCATTAACTATGAAATGGCGATTAAAACCACCATGAAAAGTTAATTGACAGTCTGAAGTCAGTGATTGATTTTGTTTGTTTGTTTGTATTGGAGTTTAACGGCCCAGTCAACACTATTTAGGTCAGTTTTGAGCCGGTCAGTTTACCTGTCCACACTTTTCCTGAGCAAGCTTATCCGTAAGCGGTTAACCAGTACAGTGCACATTCGCCTCATCGAGGGGGTTCAAACGAGCACCAACAATCTATGTTTTTCGCAGAACAAAACACTGTTTGCTGTTCTGTTAATTTC
This sequence comes from Lucinisca nassula, assembly GCA_963580285.1. Lineage (NCBI taxonomy): Eukaryota > Metazoa > Mollusca > Bivalvia > Lucinida > Lucinidae > Lucinisca > Lucinisca nassula. The sequence goes on along the minus strand of OY757025.1, from coordinate 31,329,820 downwards.
TGTTAATGAGTTTCAACTCTGCCTGTCCGGACAGTTACTTTGCAAACAGTGTAGAGCATGGTGCGACTGCTCAGGATGAGCCGTCTTTTCTCCAGATCTACACTGTTTGCCATTCTGTTGATGACTTTGACTAAACCACCGTCAATAAAAATGGAATTGTCCAAATCCACATTACAAAATCACGCCTATACTGACAAATTTTACCACAAAAAATGAAAATGTTTAGATATAAAATTCTGCTATTTTTCATACTTCTGTTACAAAAAAAGATTATAGGAACTCGTCAGAGCCGCTTCGGTGAGGCAGTTCTAACGAGTATCCACAATCTTTGATTTGTTCAAAAATAAGAAAAAAATAATGTATACTACTTTAAACCCCAGTTTTACTGTATAAAACTTATTTATCTTCACTGCAGCTGATTTGAGGTTTAAGAGTAACAGTCAAATAAATAATGTATACCCCTATAAACCCCAGTTGTACCATATGAAAGTGGGGTACACGTGGGTCAGAATTATATAGGTGTGTTTTCGTGATGACGAAGTTAACAAACGTGCTTTAATTTAACAACGAGTTGGCGCGTGCCCGTCGTCCCCCACTACGTGTTAATCTTTAAAGTGTCAATCATGTGTAACCCTTAAAGTGTCAATCATAAAATTGAAGAAATAATTAAATAAATAAATAAATAAATAAAGTAACAGTTTCATCATTGTTCACTTTTTGTGATTGATTTGATAGACAATTTTTTGTGGTGTCTTGATTTATGTACAGTTTTATTAACTCTTAAAGTGTAAATCATAACAAGTGCAGATGACATTTTCCAGGTTTTGAGTTGATTAATTTCGAAAACACGTCTATTTAAAAATATTGAAAATTTTACCACCAAAAATGAAAGTATTCAGATAAAAAAAAATGCTACTTTTCGTATTTCTTCTCGAAACATAAACTGATGGAATCGTTAGTTCCACCTCAGCTAGGCGGTTCTTACGACAAACAACAATACCTGTTTTAGCAGAAATAAGAAAAATAATGATCCATATTTTACTACATAAAAGTGGGTAATATGGGGTGTTTTTGTGATGTGATCATAAAACTATTGCAGCCCAATACATATTAATTGCATGCCTCATAATAAATAAATAAATAAATAAATAAATAAATAAATAAATAAATAAATAAATAAATATGCCGTATCTGTAATCACCTTCTGGGACCGACTTTTAAAGCACTTTTTATATCTTTCTTGAATTCTTAAAGTGTCAACAATAGAGCTCGACAAAAAACATTTTTCGAAATTGTGTTAAAATTGTTTAGGACAAACATTACAGCCGATTCAAATATGAGTGAAATGTCCTTTATAATAAATAAATAAATACATAAATAAATAAATAAATAAATAGGCTTATCTGTGTTTACACATTATGTAACTTTTATGGCGTCCTTTCAATTATTCAGGGAATATCTTATACAATATACTGTATATCGGTGTAGTGTTAACTCTTAAGGTGTCAATCATGACTTGGGAAGACAACATTTTTCAAAATGCGTTTACCTATAAGTTACTTTTTATGGCGTCCTTTTAATTATTCAGGAAATATCTTATACAATATACCGTATATCGGTGTAATGTTAACTCTTAAGGTGTCAATTATGACTGCGGCAGACCATCACGAAAATTTGACCCCCTATAACCCCACTTTCATATAGTAAAACTTGGGTTTGCAGGGGTATACATTATTTTTCTTATTTCTTCTTAAAAACATAGAGTGTGGGTACTCGTTAGAACCGCCTCGCTGAGGCGGTTCTAACGAGTATCCACAATCTATGTCTTGAGCAGAAATAAGAAAAATATATATATATTTTTTTTCATCTGAAAATTTTCATTTTTTGGTGGAAAAATTTACAATGTATATGAATAGGCGTGTTTTCGTCATGGAACAAAATTGGTTTTAATGTAAGAACTTTCTCATCTTAGTTCATCTCGGCTCCCGCCCATAGGGGCTTGAACAAAATATATGGGCTGCATGATGCTTCCACGCAGAGCTGAATCCGGCCTGCACAATAGTACTGGTAAACCGCTTAGAGGATCTAAGCCTGCATGTCCAGGAACCGCGGTGCGAGGCGGATGCTAATAAACCCTATTGGTTTCATTTGGCGACAGGGGGCTTGAGATGACATTTCATCTCAATGTCGGGTAAAAGTCCCACAAAATTGTAAGCAACGTCTCCAAAATGACCTATACCTTGTTGAAGGGGACGTTAAACCTCAAATCAAACAAACAAACAAAATCTGAGTTCATCTTGATCGAGTCTTATAGGCGTGTGTTCGTGATTGGCTAACAATATTTTTCATGGCGTTATTTATTTAAATAAATAGATAAAATAAATGCATAAAAAGATCGGAGTCAAGAGATTTCACGTATCATATTTGACCTTAATCCTTATTTAAAATTACTGGACAAGAGACTGACAAGAGATATAGACTCAATATCCTACATGTCAAAAAAAAAATAAATAAATAATAAAAAACAACAAAAAAAACAAAAAAAAAAAACACTGCTACTACTTCTAATAATAATAATAATAATAATATTGATAATTATAATTATTATTATTATTATTAAGCAATTCTACATAATGTAGCTCTTCAATATGTTAAACATGTTCGTTCATACTCGATGGCTCGAAATGAAAAGGCATGGTTGTTACTTCAAGAAGTTCTTTTTCACATTTAGATAGCCTTAATTTGAGCACTACTTATGCGCTCCTTTGAATACCTACAGGTAGATCAAAGTGTCATATCTGCAGATATATGATTAATGATTCCCTGAAGTTAGCGACTAGAGAAAAAATATTGGCTTTTCTGTACCTTGATCCAAGTGGTGTCCAGGGAGATAACTCGAATATCTCGCCATGATAGGTTTTAACGGAAATTCACGACTTATTCCGATCGCCGCCTATGAAGGAAAAAGTTCGGTATGAGAGCTGAATCCGGCTCGCACACAAGTACTGGTAAACCGCTTAGAGGATCTAAGCCTGTCCAGGAACCGCGGTGCGAGGCGGACCGTCCATGCTAATAAACCCTATTGGTTTCATTGGGCGACAGGGCTTGAGATGTCATTTCATCTCAATGTCGGGTAAAAGTTCCCACAAAATTGGAAGCAACGTCTCCAAAATGACCTTTACAGTGTTGACGGGGACGTTAAACCTCAAATCAAACAAACAAAACGCAGTATGAACATGATGAATGTTTTCTGCGTTACTTTTTGTTTACTGTTGTGTTAACGCTTCATAAATTGAAAACTGTTGATTTTCTATCGGTTCACCATATTGGGAGTACTTTATTTTTTTCTCAAGTAAATATTTTAGAAAAATCAAACTCAATGTATATAATAACGGGGATCCTGCTTGTACATGTATGTGTGGGCGCTGATCTTACTCTACATTTTGGTTTATCTTTTTCTTACACTGCGAGTAATTAAACATCACTGATGCTTACACTTAAGCTCACATGTAGCCAGAGTGAGAGATCTAATGTTAAGAGTAGGCCACGGAGGCCCGCTTGTGTTTCTTGCCTTTACAATTCAATTTTTCTCATACATGTACATTAACCCATTTCAGACTGGAAACCCCTAAACGGGTACCGTGGCAAACAGTGCAGGCCCAGATCAGACGCCGCAGAACGCGGCGTCTGATCAGGGCCTACACTGTTTTCAAAAAGTTCGGCCATTTTCCTAATTTTGAAGAAAACACAACCTGAAACACCTAAATTTTTAAATGGACGCATGCTATATATAAGGAGGAAGATTCCATTTGGTACAAAAAGGGTAAATATGGGGAAATTGCGCGGCAAGCATTCCATGGCTGCATATAAGTCCGATCTCTTACTTGGAGCAGAACTACAAAATTCTCCAAGATAATCAGCGAAGTTTGTACAGGCATGCAACCTGGGTATCTTTTTAAGTCTACTGTTCACCCCGAAGGTAACTGGCCCCCGTGTCCTAATGGGTAAGAGCGCTGACTCTTAACCCATTCAGTACCAGAAACCCTTAAAAGGGTATCTTGGCAAACAGTTCAGGCCCAGATCAGACACCGCAGAACGCGGCGTCTGATCAGGGCCTACAGTGTTTGCAAAACGTTAAGCCATTTCCCGAACTAAATTTTTAAGAAAAAAAAAACAAGCTGACACCCCTAAGTTTCAAAATGGACTCCTGTATATATAAGGAGGAAGATTCCATTTGGTACAAAAAGGGTTAATCATCGGGTCATTAGGTCTCTCCGCTGTGGTTTGCGCCCGCTCGGGCCACATACATGTAGTTGGTAACGAGTTCCCACATCCTACATTGGACGTCTAGGCACAGATTAAGGAAAATGTATACCTTGTAAACTCCAGTTCTCTCTATACATGTTTTTTTGCATGTAAAATGGTGAATAGTGGTTCGTTCATTACATGGGTTTTATTGACATGTTGATGCACCACCTGTTTGCTCCAACTGGGAGTATTTATTAGTTAGGGGATGGTGAGGGGTCGGGGAAGTAGACTTGGTAGCGCAAATAATGCGTGCCAATGCAAAGTAGTATGTCCTTTTTCACGCGACTGCATGAAGCATGGCCCGATATAGGTTTCTGGTTTTTCGTCCGTTCGTTCGCGACATAGACCAGCCTGGGGTGGCATTCATGTGTTCCTCGTTAACTTGTCACTCACTTTGCATTCAAAGCACTGCTTACTGTTCCAATTTGACAGTTTGTAATCATAAATAAATGAGGCGAATCTGAGCTTTTAGTTTTGTTTGTTTGAGGTTTTACATCCCCGTCATCACTGTAAAGGTCATTTTTGAGACGTCGCTTCCAATTTTGTGGGACTTTTACCCGACATTGAGATGAAATGAGATCTCAAGCCCTGCCACCCCATGAAACCAACAGGGTTTATAAGCATTGACGGTCCGACTCGCACCACTTTGCCTGGGCAGGCTTAGATCCTGTAAGCGGTTTACCAGTACTCGCATGCGGGTCGGTTTCAGCTCTGCGTGGAAGCATCATGCAGCCCATCTATTTCATCAGGCTGAGCTTTTGGTAAATGTCACGCATCATTATGGTGTTAATAACCTACATGTACGACTCATTATGAAAACTCGCCTATTCAAATATATTGTAAAATTTTACCACGAAAAACGGAAAATTTTCGGATAAAAATTATGGCATTTTTTCCATATTTCTGCTCAAGATTTTGGGTACACTTTAAAACGACTCGACGAGGCGGTTCTAACGAGTACCCACAATCTATGCGAGCAAAAATTAGATAAATAATGTATACCCCTGCAAACCCCAGTTAAAAGTGTGGTTTAAGCGGGTAACAAATAAATAGGCATATTTTCGTGATGGGAATAAAAGTTGTCATGAGTCTTTTTTAAAAAATAAATTACTAAAAGGAATTTTTAACAAGTTAACATTAAAATAATATTTAATTATGATTTAACAATGACTACAATTTACCTTCGTTTACAAAAACAACGCCAAACAAACGAAGAAATAATAATGAGCCGAAAATTTCACGTAAGCCCGGTTGTATTTTTTTTCTCCGCGAAACGCCGGTAATGTCATTTTCAATGAAAGCAATCGGTCAAATTTTCACCGAGAATCTCCGAGAATTTTCTCCGCGAAACCGGGAGAAATTTCAGCGAGAAATTTCTCGCTCATTTTATCTTTTCTCGCTGTTTTGCGGAGAAAATAGCCGATTTCGCGTTAGGCGGTTTCTCCGCGAAACAAAAAAATAGGTTATTACCGGTAGCTGGTCTGTACGTTTGGAATACCGGTCTTTACGCTACGTTTTCATTGGCGTGCAGCTGACAGCTCATAGTAGTTTGGCCAGTTTTTCAATTTCTGACCTTACAAATAAGTTCGCCGTTTGAAAGTTGATAACTGCTTTGAAAGATCTTGTTTTGGTATGTGAACCGTGGGTTTTACAGCAACTAATTACGTTTCACAAACCCGCAAAAACATAGATTCCTTTCGTGTTTTTGTTTCTTCAGAGATTAACGACTCAGTCAACACTAGTTTAGTTATATCGAGCCTGTCTGTTAACTTAAACACACTTTTCCTGGGCAGGTTTATACGTGAGCGTTTAACCAGTACAATGCATATTCCTTCGCCAGAAACTGAAAACTGCCCTTCTTGAATCAGCAGATTTGAAAGGACTTCATTATAAATCTTAACGAAAGAATGTTGCCGAATCCTTGCGTCCTCCTAGTCGCCAGTGAGATGCGCATCCGACTGATCTGCCGAGGCCAGTCTGCCTCTCTAGTTAACAGTTTGGACACAGTTTACTATAATTCTGTGGTTACACCTGGCAGTTTACTTTACATCCGTAATACCTGATAAGTCAAGAATACCGCCTAAAATGACCATTTGGCATTGGTCCTGTCTCAGATCACATGTCATACGCTTGGGATATACATTACGAAAACACGCCTATTCAAATACATTGTAAACTTTACCGCCGAAAAAAAAAAAAACAATTTGTCTTATTTCTGCTCAAAATATAGATTGTGGTTCTCGTTAGAACCGACTCACCTAGGCGTTTACCCCTGTAAACCCAAGTTTTACTATGTAAAAGTGGGGTTCAAGGGGGGGGGGGCTTAAAATTATATACACGTGCTTTCGTGATGTAACCCTTCAACGCTGAATAAATGGGGCTGCCTCAAACTATGACAGAAGAGATGCTGGTTTCCCATCAGCGATTTTATCTGTCACATATGAGGCATGTTTATGGTACATGTATATTTTGCAGCCAATACAAAGTGTGTGCGTTAAATTTCGGGTAACCGATTGGTGCTAGTACCTGTTATGTAGAATACATGCAAATCTGATCTGTATACTCACATGAATACACTTACTTTACTTTATATGTTGAATACATTAATTCCTTTTCCTTTTGCATTCATTTGTGACAATTAACCCAAAGTTTTTAATAGTCCGGAAGGCTCCCGTTACCTTCTGTCCACGTAATATTCGCTGCCCATGCAGGTAACGAATATTTAAAGTCTCGCTATTCTTGTCATTGTGACCTTAGAGTGCAGTGTTATTAAGGCTACCGGTAAATTATAGACTACTAAAATACGGGACACTGTCAAATGGAGTAGACCCAGAATTGGAGTTTCACGGCCCAGTCACCACTATTTTAGCTCATTTTTGAGCCGGTCAGTTTACCTATCCACACTACTTTTCCTGGGCATGCTTATCCATAAGCGGTAAACCAGTACAGTGCACATTCTTTCGTCAGAAACTGACAACTGCCCTTCTTGAATCGGCGGAAGGGAGAGAATGGCCGTAGAAAAGATTTCATGACCAATCTCCACGAATGATTGTTGCCGACTCTGGCAGGTATCGAGCCCCGCGTCCTCCTGATTACCAGCCATATGCGCTTCCGACTGAGCTACCGAGGCCTGCAGACCGAGAACAGACGCCTCCGATGCTCTGTCTCTGGTCGGGCCCATCGGAGTCTAACTGTTGGTTTTCTTTTGCTCCAGCATTTCAGCGGTTTCTTGCTGTCGAGTCCTCACCGTTGTCTCACCTCTGTTGTTCTTTGATTTTTGTGTTCACGGAGATGTTGCACTGATGAGTTAGGAGGCCTTCATGCGGACTGAACAAATTATTTGTCTAAATCGCCACGGAAGTAAGGGCGAGGATTGTGGCCACGTAAAATCGATTTAAGCCCCCCCAGTGGAAATCTTCCACTGACCGTTCCAAGGCGGCTCTTCTGTGGCGATTTATTTATGTTGTTGTTTGTTACTTACTGTGTGTATCACTTGTGTCTTTTAATTTTTGATGGCCATATGGCCATTTTTCGGGAAAGTAACTGTCCTTATGGCCTTCCTTTGTTTAGGTTTCCATTATGGTCTGGTCGCTTAATGTTTGTATTTCTTTCCCTTTGGTGTCTTTTATGGGTGGAGTAAGTTAATGGTATCAATTCCTGATCTTTGTTTTACTTCTACTCTACACTGTTTACCTAAAGTGTAAATTGATACGGCCTACTCTCATTGACAATCGACCTACCAGTACGTTGATTGTGAAATGCATGGGTGAAAACATTAACCAGTGCTGGGACAAGGGGTCAGCAAGGAAATCTCATACCCTTTTACTGATTATTTAAATGTCGAAGCATGTCCTTGCATTTCATTCAGTCGCAATAATCTGAAAACGTGTTTGCGAGTTCCACATTTCAGTCTACAATCCAATCATAGGGTCTCTTAGTCTACCAATCAACAGCGCGATTAGGTTGACTGAATGTACGTGGGCAAAGCAGTAAGTAACCAGCCTATCCTATCCCATTTCCAATTGACCGAGACAACCAAAATTTTTATGCCTTGTCTCATTACGTTCAAGACATGAGTGCAAAATTGGATCCTCATCGTGTCATTCACTCATAAGATGTTGACCGCCAAACATGGTTAACGATGCGAAAGCAGCTTTTCGTCAAAGGTTGAGTAGGGTGCTGTAATTCGGTACTTGTATTTGAAAGGGGTCAAGCTAGGAAATACATTGCGAGTTGACCAATGTGTATGGGCCTTCTGCACCATCGTATGTACAAGATGAATTCCGGTTTGGGGAATTCAAACGCAGTAGAACGCCTTGAGAAGATGAAACCAGGTCTGGGCGCCCATCAGATGCCACCGATTTAGACATGTGCAACAAAGAACGGGATCTGGTGTACTCTGTTATGCGAATTAAGGTGGAAGAAATAGCGAATGCATTACACATTTTACATTGTAGCGTTTCAACAATTTTACATGATCGCTTGGGTATGCGAAAGCTAATAGCCGGTTTGGTCCAAGAATCCCTTAGCGATGAGCAAATGACAACCAGAGCATCAGTATGCAGCGCATTGTTGAAGTGGTTAAGGTCAAAGGAAGATGATTGTCTTTCACGTCTGCTGAAACATTAGCAAAGCTTAAGTCAGAACTCGGTGGCTAAAACCTCGAATTATAATATAGTATGTGTGAAATTTGAACATTTGTTCCTTTTTCTGTTCCAAATGGAAAGTCACTGTGTGGGCAAGATGAAAAAAAAGAAAAAAAGAAAAAAGAAATTCGTATTGAAAATGCTGCTGCTTCTCTAGATGTAGAAGATATCATTTGTTGCATTGGTGTGTAATCGCAATGAAGAAGAGAAACATCTTTATCAGTATAATGGAATGTAATTTATCATATAACGTCGTTGTTATATAGTGGGTAACATCGTGTCATAAAAAATGATATGAGCACGCGGTTAATAATAACACATGGTTACTGGCGCGTAACTTCACGACGCCGTCCGTGACAACCCATTGTTTTCTTTTGAAAGAAAAAACGATTTAAAATTGTTTTATGATAAACAGAATCTTACACTCATGGTCATTTTATATGAAATTTACGAAACCCGTCAAAGTAAAATCCTCTTAAAATGACTACGGGTCCTTTCGTATCATCCAGGCCTCAACAAAAGTTAACATTCTATGCATATTATAGACATTCCCTTTCAATAAAACTTTAACGAGTCACTACACAATTAACCTAGTCTTTATGAAGTTGAAACTGAAACTTAATTATATAATATAAGAAGAAGGAGGTGAAATCAAAGCACACACTTCCAGATAGCTTTCTATACTTCTTTGAATTGAATGCACTGTTCTGCTTATTTACAGTCTGTTGTATTGGTAGTTTTAGGGTTTTCGGTTCCTTTAATATTCACCATAGACCGTTTCTGCAAATTGTAGATACTGACCAGACGCTGTGCACATCCTGTCTAAACTGTTGCTTCTATTTTAGACAGTGTAGATACACTGATTATAGAACCCGATTCTGGGTTAAGAGAGCTGTAGAAACCATTAACATAAACGTTTATTGAGCGAGAAATATTTTAGAAGAAAATATGATTTGCACCGATATGTTTCTGATGCTATACTGCATGTTCTTCCATAGAATTGTGGTCATGGAGCAGCTTCAGTCGACCTTTAGCCGTCATTTCAACAGGTCTAGGTTGCTTTAATCCTGACACATCGTTTTGGAATGCAGCTGTACCAAAGTCATCAATATCATCAAAAGAAGTTTCTGTAAATTTTATTGCACATTTTACAGAATTTGACAATGTCTCATTAGCGACCGTTGGTAACATTCTTGTGGTATCTGGAACTTCGTCGATGTAAAGAAAATCCTGAGGAGGTTCTGAGCATAACAATGTCTCATCGTGTTCCGTTACGGATTTTTGCTTTTGTAAAATCCTTTCCTGCTTAAAAATTATTTTCATTTGATCTGTGCATTTTGGTTTATGACACTGGTCAAGAGAATCACTGTTAGTCATGTCTTGCGATAGAGTCAGTGAAGGTTGAGAGTGTTTAGTTTCCGAATTGCGCCATTCATTTTCTATGGAATGTCTCCGTTCTGTTTCTTTCGCAAGTGGTGAGCAAGGATGTTGATCTGTCTGCATTGAAAGAGCTCTCATAGGCATTTGTCTGCTATGGTGAGGCGTTCTTCCATGAACATGTATTCGCCCAAGGGAATGTCTTCGCTGATCTAGTAAATAAGAATGTGTGTTGAGAGGCCTTATATTTCCATTTGCACAATTGAATCTTTCACCAGGTTTTCGCGGGTGCTTGAGCTCATAATTACATGGTTCGTAATAAACAATCTCTTCTTGGTCCATTTCTGACGTAAAATCATCCTCATTTCCTTGTGTAACGGTTTCACTGAAATCGAAATATCGTTCATCGTGAAAATTCGCTGACATTGCGTCATATTTTCCGGGATCTGTCTTTGCTTTCTTTCGATATCTGTATGGAATTTGACACCTTGATAACAACACTATGAGCACTATAATCGACAACGCAAGGATCGCCCCAATACTGCTGCCGATTGACACGGGTAGCTGCCAGTTTGTTGTGGACGCATCCACACACTGTCGTATCGGTCCTGTGTCGTTTCTCTTTGTAACAAGACACACCTGAAAGATATTTGAGAAATAGAGCATCTTACATGAGCGTTCATGTATTATTGAATTTATTAAACGAGTTGAGGAAAAGGGGTAAAATGCGAGGCTTTGCCGAGCATTTTATCCCTTTTCCTCGACGAGTTTAATAAATTCAATAATACATGAGCACGAATGCAAGATTCTATTTATCATATGACATTTAAAACGCATTTTATTCACGATTGTTTACACAAATGTCAATATTCCGCCGTTAGTAAACGCGACGTCGTTAAGGACGCCGTACATGTAACGTTACGGGACGTATCTAGCTAATTTGCATATTTAATCCACTAGTGGATTATCGAAAATATTACATGGCGTTATTACACTCTCAGACGCGACGTCATATGATAAATGTTATTAAACCATCTTATACGGGAAACTCTAAAACGGTTCATTGGCAAAAAGTGCAGGTCCAGATATGGAGGCCACTGTTTGAAGAAAGTTTCTCAATTCAACTCATCCTGGCACCCCTGGATTTTGTAATTGACTCCTCCTACATATAAGGTCGAAGATTCCATGCAATGCAAATTTGATTCGAATTATTTTGTATTTTGCAGAGGCTTTCCTTAGATGAATCATTTCAGATCAATTGTCATCGTACACTGATGAAAACAATTGATCATGCGACGTTGGCGTTAAAGGGATACATTACTCACACAGCAACACTCATAGTGTGTTGATGATGGTTTTATTTTTCCTTCGAACATCAAAGGCACCTACGATTGAGATGATTAGCAATATGTATATATTCCCAGAGGACAGGGATTCCATAGTGAAGATTCTTAATGAAGCAAAATCATTCATTAAATGGATTGGTTGCTTAAAAGCCCAAACTAACTGGTAAGGCTTAGAAAAGGTACATCCATGCTTTTCAGTCTTACGATATATTCTTTGCTTCCAAACGGTAACCCTTTTATAGAGCATATTTGGCCTTTTCTTCTGCTCCCATGCTACAGTCTTCAGAGGGTCATTTTTTTTGCGCATTGTCATGTTGCATATCAAATCGAAGGTAATGAAGAGTAGAATACAGTTTTGCAAAAAATTTGCCCCGGTAGGGGTGAGGGCATGTATAGGGGTCAGCAGAGGTAAAAAAGTAGGATTTAGTTTGTTTTTTTCAATTATCACACAACTCCTACTAGATGTTTTGAGCTAGAATCTTGAAACTTTCACAGATATTGGCCTTATGGGAGAGGACTCGAGGAACATATTCGGAATGTTGATGTGACCCCCCACCCCCTATGTTAGGGACCTGACCCCTCCCAAAGGGTCAAAAATCTATTTTGTAGAAACATAGTCATGTTGCATATCAAATCAAAGGTGATTCCTGGATGAATTTTGAAATAACTTGGCAGAAATATTAACCATTATGAAACGATGTATTGTGCACAAGACCCAGGTCGGTTCCTCAAAGGTCAATGTCATACTTAGAGGTCAAAGGAAAAAAAGGTCTGTTTGTGTTAGGTCAATAACTTTCTTATTCCTGGGTGGATTTTGAAATTACTTTGCAGAAAATTTAACCATCATGAGTCGATGTGTTGTGTACACGACCCAGGTCGGTTACTCCAAGGTCAGAGTCATCTAAGTTCTTAGAGGGCCAAGGTAAAAAAGGGTCTTTTTATCGTGTTCGGTCAATAACTTTTTTATTCCTGGATGGATTTTGAAATTACTTAGCAGAAATGTTAACCACCACGAGAGGATAAGTTGCGCACAAGACCCAGGTTGGTACTTCCAAGGTCAGTGTCATACTTAGAGAACAAAGGTAAAAATGGTCTTTTTTCGTGTCGGGTCAATAACTTTTTAGCTCACCGTCACGTAGTGACGAGGTGAGCTTTTGGGATCACTTTTTGTCCGTCGTCCGTCGTGCGTCCGTGCGTCCGTCCTTCCGTGTGTGCGTGCGTGCGTAAACAATTTCTTCAAACGACATCTCCTCCTAAACCACTGAGCGGATTTTGACCAAACTTCACAGGAATGATCCTTAGGTGGTCCCCTTTCAAAAGTGGTTCAAATGCACATATAGGTCATAGGAGCCAAAAATCTTTTTTTTTTTTTTCACCGAAAACTTAAAAAATCTTCTTCTCTGAAACTGCAAGGCCCAGGTCTTTGATATTTGGTATGAAGCTTCATCTAGTGGATCCCTACCAAGATTGTTCAAATTATAGTGCTGGGGCCAAAAATGCCCCAGCCCCGGGGCCCTTTGGTTTTACATGGGCTTATATAGGCAAAATCTTTAAAAATCTTCTTCTCTGAAACCGCAAGGCCGAGGTCTTTGATATTTGGTATGAAGCTTCATCTAGTGGACCCCTACCAAGATTGTTCAAATTATAGTGCCTGGGGCCAAAAATGCCCCCGCCCCGGGGCCCTTTGGTGTTACATGGGCTTATATAGGGAAAATCTTTAAAAATCTTCATCTCTGAAACCCCAAGGCCCAGGTCTTTGATATTTGGTATGAATCTTCATCTTATGGACCCCTACCAAGATTGTTCAAATTATAGTGCTGGGACCAAAAATGCCCCCGCAACTGGGCCCTTTGGTTTTACATAGGCTTATATAGGGAAAACCTTTAAAAATCTTCTTCTCTGAAACCGCAAGGCCCAGGTCTTTGATATTTGGTATGAAGCTTCATCTAGTGGACCCCTACCAAGATTGTTCAAATTATAGTGCTGGGGCCAAAAATGCCCCCGCCCCAGGGCCCTTTGGTTTTACATGGGCTTATATTGGGAAAATCTTTAAAAAATCTTCTTCTCTGAAACTGCAGGGCCGAGGTCTTTGCTATTTGGTATGAAGCTTCATCTAGTGGACCCCTACCAAGACTGTTCAAATTATAGTGCTGGGGCCAAAAACGCCCCCACCCCGGGGCCCTTCGGTTTTACGTAGGCTTATATAGGGAAAATCTTTAAAAATCTTCTTCTCTGAAACTGCAAGGCCCAGGTCTTTGATATTTGGTATGAAGCTTCATCTTGTGGACCTCTATCAAGATTGTTCAAATTATAGCCCTAGGGCCAAAAATGCCCCCGCTCCTGGGCCCTTTGGTTTTTCATAGACTTATATAGGGAATATCTTGAAAAATCTTCTACTCTGAAACCACAAGGCCTAGGTCTTTGACATTTGGTATGAAGCTTCAGCTAGTGGACCTCTACCAAGATTGTTCAAATTATAGCCCTGGGGACACAAATGCCCCCGCCCCAGGGCCCTTTGGTTTTACATAGACTTATAATAGAGATAATCTTTGAAAATCTTCTTCTCTGAAACAACAATGCCCAGGTCTTTGATATTTGGTGTGAAGCTTCATCTAGTGGACCTCTATCAAGATTGTTTAAGTTATAGCCCTGAGGCCAAAAATGCCCCTGCCCCGCTGCCATTTGGTTTCATATAGGCTTATGTAAGGAATATCTTTAAAAAAATCTTCTCTGAAACCGCAAGGCCCAGGTCTTTGATATTTGTTGTGTAGCTTCATCTAGTGGACCTTTGCCAAGATTGTTCAAATAATAGCCTTTGTTGATATTTGGTATGAAGCTTCACCTTTTTAGACCTCCCTCAACATTATGCATATTATAACCCTGGGGTCAATAATGGCCCTCCCCGGGGCCCACTTGTTACTCTATGGATCAGGTGAGCGATCCAGGGCTATCTTGGTCCTCTTGTTTATTCCTGGATTGACTTTTTAAAGTAACCTTGCAGAAATATTCACCTTCATTAGACGATGTGTCGAAAAAAGGGCTTTCTAGCTCACCTGAGCACGAAGTGCTCATCATGTGATCAGTGAATGTCAGGTATTGTGATCAGTGAATGTCCGTCGTCCGTGGTGCGTCGTCAACAATTTGCTTTACATGAGAACTTCTTAACCCTTGGGCCAATTTGATTCAAACTTGACAGTAATGGTGCCTAGATGGCTACATACCAAGATAGTTAAAATCGTTCCACTCTGATGAGCAAGATGGCTGCCAGAGCAAAAAATAAAATAAAAATCTTTAAGCGCCAATTCCTCCTGTACACTTGGGCCAATTTCATTCAAACTTCATGGAAATGTTGCTTTGGTGACTCTCAACCATAAAAGCTAAAGCGGTTCCGCTCCGATGAGAAAAATAGCCGTCAGAGGTTAAAATATAAAAAACAGTAAATTTGTCTCAAACGCGAACTTCTTCTAAACCCTCGGGCCAATTTGATTCCAACTTCACAGGAATGTTGCCTAGGTGACTCCCGACCAAAATAGCTAAAATCGTTCCACTCTGACAAACAAGATGGCAACTAGAGCAAAAAATAGAAAACATCTTCAAACGACAACTCCTGTACTCTTTGGCCAATTTCATTCAAACTTCAAAGGAATGTTGCTTAGATGACCCCCTACCAAAATAGCTAAAACAGTTCACCTCCGATGAACAAAATGGTCGCCAGAGCTAAGAAATAGAAAAACATCGTAAATTTTCTTCAAATGCTAACTCCTCCTAAACCCTTGGGCCAATTTGATTCAAACTTCACAGGAATGTTGGCTAGGTGACTCCCTGACAAAATAGCCAGCATCGTTCCGCTCTGATGAACAATATGGCGGCCAGAGCTAAAACTTGAAAAAAAAAAATCTTCAAAAGACAACTCCTCCTGTACCCTTGGCCAAATTTCATTTAAACTTCATAGGAATGTTGCTTAGGAAACCGTCTACCAAAATAGCTAGTACGAACCCACTCCGATGAACAAAATTGGCCGCCAGAGCTAAAAATAGAAACAAAATGCTTCAAACGCGAACTCCTCCAAGCCTTGGGCCAATATGATTCAAACTTCATAGAAATGTTGCCTAGGTGACTCCCTACCAAAATAGCTAAAATCGTTCCGCTCTGACAAACAAGATGGCCACCAGAGCTAAAAATCGAAAAAATCTTGAAACGACAACTTTTCCCGTACCCTTGGGCCAAATTCATTCACACTGCATAGGAATAATGCTTAAATGTGCTTCTACCAAAATAGCTAAAACGATTTCGCTCGGATTTACAAAATGGCTACCAGAGCGAAAAATAGAAAAAAAATTCGTTAAAGCTTCAAAGGCGAACTCCTCCTAATCGTTTGGGCCAATCTGATTCAAACTTCACAGGAATGTTGCCTTGGTGACTCACTACGCTAAACTTGTTTTGCTCTGACAAACAAGATGGCCACCAGAGCTAAAAATATAATTAAAAAATCAACAACTCCTCCAATACCCTTGGGCCAATTTCATACAAACTTCGTTGGAATATATAGATGACCCTCTACCAAAATAGCTTAAACGATCCCGCTCCGGTGAACAAAATGACCATCAGAGCTAAACAATAAAAAAAACATTGTAAATTTGCTTCAAACGCGAACTCCTCCTGACGCCAATTTGATTCAAGCTTCACAGGAATATTGCCTGGTTTACTCCCTTCCAAAATAGCTAAAATCGTTCCGCGCTGACGAACAAGATGGCCACAAGAGCCAAAAATAGAATGAACTAGAAACAATGACACGCAGGTGAGCGAATCAGGGCCCTTTGGGCCCTCTTGTTTTAGTGTTCGGTCAATAACCATCTTGTTTTTGGATGGGCTTTTCAAAGTTACTTTGCAGAAATGTTCAACTTCATTAGATGATGTGTCGCACACCAGACCCCGGTCAATACCTCCAATGTCAAGGTCATACTTAAAGATCAAAATGGGGAGACAACTGTGTTTTTGTAGAAAAACAAATTCTAGTTTGAGGTGAACAGCACTGTGTAGATCATTTTGGAGACGTTGCTTCCAATTTTGTGGGTATGTTACCCGACACAGAGATGAAATGACATCTCAAGCCCTGTCGCCCAATGAAACCAATAGGGTTTATAAGCATGAACGTTTCGACACGTACCGCTTTGCCTGGGCAGGCTTAGATCTTCTAAGCGGTTTTCCAATAATCATATGCAGTCGGATTCAGCTCTGCATGGGGGCATTATGCAGCCCATCTTTTTCTTCCTGGGTGGAGGCCAGAAGATTCATTTAGTGCACCTTTACCAACATTGTTAAAATCATAGCCAAACATTACCTCGCTCTGGGGCCCACATGTTTAACGTTTATAAATCTTTCTGTCTTAAACCAGAAGGCCCAGGTCTTTGATATTTGGTATGAAGCTTTATCTAGTGGACCTCTACCAAGATTGTTCAAATTATAGCCTTGGGGCCAAAAATGGCCTCGCCCCGGGGACCCAGATGTGTTACATAGACTTATACGGGGGAAAACATTTAAAACGTCTTTTCTGAAACCAGAAAGCCTACTTGGGGCCCACATGTTTAACAGACTTATATAGGAGAAACCTTTAGACTTATATAGGGGAAACCTTTAGAAATCCTTTTGTTTGAAACCGGAAGGCCCAGGTCTTTGATATATGGTATGATGGTTCATCTAGTGGACTTCTACCAAGTTTGTTCCAATTAGGTTAAGGCCTAGGTTAAGAAAATATTGACGCAATAGGACGATTTGTTCCAGGGGAGCAATATTTGTCCCCAAGGGCCTTATTATCATTATTATTATTATTATTATTATTTTTTTTTTTTTATAGCTCCACCGGATCCAAAAGATAAAATTATACACACATTACAATTTTTTTACTTTGTTTGGCGGTCAGGAACAGATAGAGATAAATGTGAACTGTTAATGCAAAACTTCGAAACTGGAGGGCTAAAATGATAAATATGCTCCGATAGCCCCCCCCCCGCCCCCCCCCCCCCCCCCCCACACACACACACCGAAAGCAAGGAAGACACCACAGAACCGGAAAACATCGAGCGTACATGCTCTCCGGGCCACACCAGCCAGCCTCGGCCATTTAGGCCTCATCAGTGACCCTCAAATGATCCCAAAGGACAAGAAAACATAAACAACACTATCATGTAGGGCAGGGAGACTTTTTACGGCCGCCACACATTCCCAGACAACAGCTGTAGTGACGTTAAATATGCTTCAGAAAGCCTCCCCCCGGAAGCAAGGAAAACACCACAGAACCGGAAAACATGGAGCGTACATGCTCTCCGGGCCACACCAGCCATCCTCGGCCATTTAGGCCTCATCAGTGACCCTCAAATATTTTCAAAACTCCACAATGGAATCAATGATCCCAAAGGCCAAGAAAACATAAACTAGACTATCATGTAGGGCAGGGAGACTTGGCCGCCACACATTCCCAGACAACAGCTGTAGTGACGTTAAATATGCTCCAGAAAGGGTCGACCCCCGGATGCAAGGAAGACACCACAGAACCGGAAAACATGGAGCGTACATGCTCTCCGGGCCAGACCAGCCAGCCCCGGCCATTTAGGCCTCATCAGTGACCCTCAAATATTTTCAAAACTCCACAATGAAATCAATGATCCCAAAGGACAAGAAAATATAAACTACACTATGATGTAGGGCAGGGAGACTTTTTAAGGCCGCCACACATTCCCAGACAACAGCTGTAGTGACGTTAAATATGCCCCAGAAAGGGCCACTCCCGGAAGCAAGGAAGACACCACAGAACCGGTAAACATGGAGCGTAAATGCTCTCCGGGCCAGACCAGCCAGCCTCGGCCATTTAAACCTAAGAAATTATATCTATGCACTGAAATTAATATGGATAAAAGTTAAAAAGAGAAACGATCGGAAACTGAAACAATGAGATTCCAAATTCTTCCCAAATACCACTAGGGAAAGAATTCAAGTGAGTGAGTGTTTGAGTTTTACGTTCTACCAACACCAAAGGTCATACGGAGACGGTTTAACGACTCGTCCGAAAGTTTGGAAAAGCCCGGGATCGATCCTGCGACCCCTGGTTTACAAGGCGAGTAGCGTAACCACTACACCACTGAGGCTTCTAAGGAAAGAATTCGAAACATTGAGTGACGATAGTTTGTTTGTTTGAGGTTTAACGCCCCCGTCAACACTGTAAAGGTCATTTTGGAGATGTTGCTTCCAATTTTGTGGTCTTTTACTCGACATTGAGTTGAAATGACATCTCAAGCCCTGTCGCTCAGTGAAACCAATAGGGTTTATAAGCACGGACGGTCCGACACTTACACTTAGTTCCTCTAAGCGGTTTACAAGCTCTGCGTGGAAGCATCATGCAGCCCATATATTTCTTCAAGCCCCGATGGGCGGGGGCCGGTAGTGGCGGCAGTCAACATAATGGACAACAGGTAAACCGAGTCAGCAGCTCTTTTCCAAACAGGTAGTGACTAAGAATATCCAAACCTAAATAACGAGGAGCAATATTCATAATGGGGAATGAATCAGAATCATCAACATGACAAACATTAAACATTAAACTTGAAGGGCAAACGTAACTAAACTGAACAACCAAAAAGGGGGAAGTATCAGAATGATCAGCGTAACAACATATATGATTAGTGAAAGAATCAGAAAATTAATAATGAATGATTCACAATACACAACTATTTTTGAAACAAAATACACGAAAGTAGAAGACTTAGTTAACAGGGGCCTAGACTTCGCACGAACCTTAAAGTGAATGACCACCATTTTTTTTCTCAGATCTATTTTACAATAACACCATTGAGGAATGATAAAATCATATTCTTCTCCTAAACTGTTTCTCTAATTAACTGTAATGACTCATCAAAGTTCTTTATAGGGTGTCAGACATCTTTACAGATTATAGCTCTTGCAGGCCCTCACAGAAACTGTTCATCTTCTGATATCTAACTTTAGCAGCTGAGGATTTTAGAGGAGAAAGTGAACTTTAAAATAAAAATGCCCTCTTGTAAGGCCAAATACTGGACAAGAAATAAGCTGTTTTTGCTTTCCCTGACCCTAAGAAAAATAGAGAGTTATGTAAAAAATGGATTCATAATCTTTTACATCAAGACATTAATTTTGCTAATGCAAAGCATAACATTGTTTGTGCTAAACATTTGAATATAGGTGTTTTCAAATGGACTTTGAAGTTTGTTGATTACTTGTTTCTTTTCTTTTCTTCATTCATTAATAGAAGCCTCTGTGGTGTAGTGGTTATGCTACTCGCCTTGTAAACCAGGAATCGCAGGATCGACCCCGGGCTTCTCCAGACATTTGGATGAGTCTTTAAACCGAGGTCCCATCTTTGTATGACCTTAGCTGTTGGTGAGAAGTAAAACTGAAACACACACTCTCTCTCTCTCTCTCATTAATTAATGCCTATCAGTCATTAAGTTAACACGCCTTGACATTTTTGGGTAATATTTCATGGCATTACACATGGTATTTTGTGATATTTTTCTTAACCCTTTTTGTACCAAATGGAATCTTCCTCTTTATATATGCCAGGAGTCCATTTCAAAATTTAAGGCTGTTAGGTTGTGTTTTCCTCAAAACTTATAAGGAAAATGGCTGAACATTTTGCAAACAGTGTAAGCCCTGATTAGACGCCATATTCTGTGGCATCTGATCTGGGCCTGCACTGTTTGCCAGAGTACCTCCTTTGGGGTTGCTGGTACTAAATAGGTTGATTAAGATTGAAGCATAGATTGTGGGTACTCAATGAGGCGATTCCTTTGAGTTCCCATTATGTATGTTTTCATTTTCGGATAAAGTCCTGGGGCCAGTTGTTCAAAACTAACGACATCGTTAGTTAACGTATCGTTAAAACTTTGATCATTAAATATGGCAAATTTGTTGAAATTTTTGCTGAAAAAATGTGAGCAGCTTTTGCGGCCGCAAAAGCTGCTCACATTTTTTCAGCAAAAATACCAAAAATTACGATATTTTACTTGCTAGGAGAGTTAACAATATGACCACTAACGAGCTCGTTAAGCTAACGATGCTTTGAACAACTGGCCCCTGGATTTTATGCAAACAGTGTACAGGATACAGGGTCTGGAGTACAAAGTGATTCACTGTAGATCTGACGAGGATTAAAGAAAACAATTGTTTTGTAGGAAATGTAAGGTTTGTTTGTTTGAATTGATGTTTAACGTTCCCATCACCACTATTTTGGGCATTTTGGAGATGCTGCTTCCAATTTTGTGGGACTTTAACCCGACATTGAGATGAATGCCAGTCAATAAAACCAATGACACCAAACTCAGGAAAACCGTCCCTAAAGTATTTATTTTCATTCAAAGACATAATAAAGCCTGTATGTAAGATCCTGAACTGACAGCCTATTTAAAGATTTTTGAGAATGCAACCTGATTAGAGAGCCTAATTACTTCTCCTTTAATAGCGACATAGAGAGACATAGAGCTTCAATTGTCTCCTTGAGGTCAGGATTTCAGCAAACACATTGAACTCTGGGAACCATTTGGATTACCTTGGGGAAAATATGGCCACTGCCAGAAGGCTTAAGTGAAACCATTAAATGTTGATTTAATTACCTTAGCAGATTTCAACTGGTAATGAAAGCCAGATATTAATCATGACAGTAATTTTTTCTTGCAAATGAAGTTATTATATTTTAAATGTGGTCATTCACTTTAAAAACAATAAAAGAAATAAGTTCTGCAATAATGTATTAGCAGCATGGCTATTTGTGTGTGAAAAGCAAATGCTCACTAAATTTGAGGACATACTGACAACAAAATTATGGAATAATAAAGATTTTAAATTACCAATAAAGTAATTTTCTGTCGAAATTGGTATGATAAACACATTCATTACATCAAAGACCTATTCAGTGATTATGGATTTTCATGAACTACGATCAGTTCACTCAAAAGTTGAGGTGCAAACCAATTTTATATTGTGTTATGGTATTAGAGCAGCAGTAGAACTGTATATCAGAAATAAAGGAATTGCAATAAATACTATCATACTAACAAACAATTATCTACCATTTGTAACAAAAGTGTTACTGAAATATGAACGAAGTAAGGATATGTATGCACTAATTAACAAAAACTATCCTCCAAAGCATATGGTGTCAAACCATTGACGGTTCACATGTAACTGTACACTCACAATATCGGTTCGAGCCTCGTTAGGGTCACATGTGAGACGTACAATCTGCTATAGAAGGTCATTGGGGCTTATCGGTTGCTCTGGTTTTGCATTCATTTTTTTATACAATGGTATACAATCAGAAAACATAGGCCAAGTTTAATTTCTGATAAAATCCATCAGTTTTTATGGGACTTATGGCCCTTTTTATTACACATAAAACGGGCCTCCGTGGCCTAATGAATAATAGCGCTGACTCTAAGTCATTAGGTCTCTCACCGATGTGGGTTCGAGTCTGGCTCGTGTCACATGCGAGATGCCAAGTTCTGCTACGGAAGGTCAAGTGGTTTTTCTCCGGTTACTCCGGTTTTCGCCCACCTCTGATTAACGATTGGCTCTATATGAGTGAAATAATCTTGAAAGGGCCGTAAAACAAACAAAAAAAAAATACACATAAAAGTAATATGTGTTTGATATCTTTTGAAATCAGTATTAGATAGTTAATTTACTCTGAATTCATATTTTATATAATCGTGGAATCTAGGTCAAGTTTGATTTAGCTCACAATATGCCGATTATTATGACAGGTATGGCCCTTTTCAACCTCATCTTTTTGCGAAATGCTTGTTTACGGGTGACGTTGACCCCTGGGCAGGGGCATCCGTGTCATACTGACACATTTCTAGTCAGTTCTGCGGTGGATTCTTTGCTCTTTAAGAACATATTATCCATGCCTCAGTATATACATTGTACAAGTTTGCTTAATGATTAAATTACTCTCATTTAGGAAGAGGTAATCATTATTATCCCCACGCACATTACCAGGCCTAATATTTTTCAGGCATTTGCAGGATTTCAGGCTATTAGAGCTTGATATTTTTCTTGATTTCAGGCTTTTAGATTTCGATTTTTTGTTCCTTTAGTCTGTTTAAAAAACTATTTAACCCGTATCCTGCTGAATAAATTCATTTACCCACACCTATTTCTGACTATAAGTCAACCAAATTACTTGATATTTTCACAAACTGCATTACAAACAGTGTAGATCCTGATCAGATGGCTTCTTCAGAAGCCATCTGATCTGGATCAACACTTTTTGCAAAGGTAATAGCTGTGCATTGTTCAGCAGGAAAAGGGTTGAGGCTACAAAAACGGGCCTTTCAGGCATGGAAAATCGTAGTCAGTATGAGGCCTGATTACGTACATACGAAGGTACTTTTAACATCGATCTTGCGCCTACATTTGTTGACGGATTTTAATATAACTTCAAACGTATTTTGATCATGATAATATCTCGAGCGAGTTCGACTTTTAAGGTCGTGACCTTAAGGTAAAGGTCACTGTGTCTAGTTTTAGAAAAAAAAACAACCTTTGTCATCGCTCTAGCGCCTTCAATTATTGACGGATTTTAATATAACTTCACACAAATGTTGTTTATGATAATATCTCGAGTGGTGTCGACCTTCAAGGTAATGGCCCCATGGTCAAGGTCACAATGGCCATTTTTAGTAAAACTCTGTCATTACCCTAGCGCCTTCATTTATTGACAGATTTTAATAAAACTTCACGCAAATGTTGCGTGTAATAACATCTCGAGCGCGTTTGACCTTTAAGATCATGGTGTCAAGGTCACTGTGGCTATTTTTAGAAAAACTTTGTCATCGCGCGGGCGTCTATATTTATTGACGGATTTAAATATAACTTCACACATATGTTGCTTATGATAATATCTCGAGCGAGTAAGCTATTTTTAGAAACCACTTTGTCATCGCTCTAGCGCTGATGGATTCTACTGTTACTTTACACAAATGTTGGAAATGATATCTCGAGTGAGTTCGTCTTTCAAGTTCCTGACCTCATGGTCAAGGTCATTGTGGCTATTTTTAGAAAATCTTTGTCATCGCTATAACGCCTACAGTTATTGACGGATTTCAATATAACTTCACACAAATGTTTTTTTTTTTAATGATAAAATCTCGAACGAGTTCGACTTTCACGGTAATAGCCTCAAGATCAAAATTACTGTGGCTATTTTCAGAAAAAAAACGTCATCGCTCTAGCCCCTACATTTATTGATGAATTTTAATACATGTATAACTTCACACAAACATTGCCTATGATAAAATCTCGAGCGAGTTCGACTTTAAAGGTCATGGCCTCAAGGTCAAGGTCACTGTGACTATTTTTAGAAAAAAGTGTCATCGCTCTAGGGCCTACATTTAATGATGGATTTTAATATAACTTCAAACAAATTTTGAGTATTGTAGTATCTTGAGCTAGTTCGACCTTTAGGGTCTCGAGGCCAAGGTCAATGTCACTGTGGCTATTTTTAGAATAACTGTCATCGCTGTATCGGCTACATTTATTGGTGAATTTGGTTACATTAACACAAATGTTGGGTATGATAATATCTCGAGCGAGTTCAACTTTCAAGGTCATGGCCTCAAGATCAAGGCCACGGTGTCAATTTTTAGAAAAAACTTTGTCATCGCTCTAGGGCCTATATCCATTGATAGATTTTAATATAACTTCAAGTAACTTTTGCAAATGATAATAATTCGAGCGTTTAGGACTTTCGGGGACATGGCCTTAAGGTCATGTGTCATCGCTCTTGCGTCTACATTTATTGATAAATTTTACTATAACTTTACACAAATGTTGGAAATGGTATCTCAATCGAGTTCGACTTTGCCCCTTGGCTCAAAGCCAAGGTCACTGTGGCCTTTTTTTTAGAAAAACATGGCCATCGCTCTAAAGCCTACATTTATTGATGTTTTTATCCGTCGTCCGTCGTGCGTTATCGTTTCTTGTTAACAATCTAGAGGCCACAATTTTGGTCCAGTCATCATCACACTTGCTTTGAATGATCATAATGACAATATCTCGAGCAAGTTCCAATATGGTTCATGTCGGATCAAAAAGTAGGTCAGCAGGTCAAATCATAGAAAAACCTTGCTAACACTCTAGACGCCGCAATTTTAGTCGAATTATCATCAAACTTGCTCAGAATGTTTATCTTGACGGTATCTAGGTCAGATTCGAATATGGGTCATGTGGGGTTAAAAGTAGGTCAGATCATAGAAAAACCTTGTAAATACTCTAGAGGCCACAGTTTTGGTCCTATCATCATCTAGCTTGCTCAGAATGATCATCATAACAATGTCTAGGTCAGTTTCGAATATGGGTCATGTCGGATCAAAAAGGTAGTTTAGCAGGTCATATCATTTCAACACTCTAGAGGCCAAAGTTTTGGTCCAATCATCATCAAACTTGTTCAGAATGATCATCTCGACATTACCTAGGTCAAGTTCGAATCGGGGTCATGTTGTGTCAAAAGGTAGGTCAGTAGGTCAAATCATAGAAAAAACCTTGTTATCACTGTAGATGCCATAAGTTTGGTCAAATCATCATCGAACTGGCTGAGAATTGTCCTCTTTGCAATATCGTGGTCAAGTGGGGGTATTTTATAAATAGAGTGGTACATTTTTACAGAGGGGTCCACCACTCCCCCCACCCTTACCACCATGAGTCATTGTTAGTTAGACTGAGCCCGTTCATCTCCGCCTGGTGCACTAGGACCTGACCCTCAATGTCTACAAGGTGCCCAGATAGTGACATACAAGTCAGCTCCGTATTGTCAAAGGGAACCACCCCTACCATGAGTCATTGTTTATTAGACTGACTCGTCACTAGGACTTGACACTCAATGTCCACAAGGTACTACGATAGTGACATACAAGTCAGCTCTGTATTGTCAAAGGGATCCACCCCCCTTCTCCACTTCACCAGCATCACTAGGCATTGTTAGTCAGACTGAGCCTGTTCGTCTCCGTCTGGTGCCCTAGGACCTGACCCTCAATGTACACAGGGTACCCAGATAGTGACATACAAGACATATCGACGCTGTATTGTCAAAGGTATAGATCCACTCCCATTGTCATCATGAGTAATTGGAAGCTAGTTAGACTGAGCCCGTTCATCTCCACCAGGTGCACTAAGACCTGATCCTCAATGTCCACAAGGTGCCCAGATAGTGACATACAAGTCACTTCTATATTGCCAAAAGGGGACTTTTGAAATACTTCTTCCTCAAAAAAGAAAATAATTTTGAAGGAATGTTCCACGGGTGACCCCCTGACAATGTTTCACTGAATACGATAGCCACCAGAAAAATATATATATATTCCTTAAAAGGACGTATGTTCCTAAATAGCTAGATTATTTGAAATATTTTCACACAAATAATACATTGGTCACCGTCAGCCAAAATTGCTCAACATATATTACCTACCATAAGGATCAGGTGAGCGATCCTCTTTGTTATTATTATTATAATCATGCTATAATTGCTGTAGGATTGTGCTTTTTGTCGCGCCTGCTATAAGCATGGCGCGATATAGGCGTCCGGTTTTCCGTCCGTTCGAGCGTTCGTCAGTTTGTTCGTCCGTCCGTTTGTCAAGGCGTCAACATTTGCGACCACCCTAGCGTTCACCCTAATGGTCAAGCTTATTTCTCAAGAACTATAAGAACTTCGTTAATGATATTTGGTACAAACTTGTATCTGGTGTTGTCAACTTAAATGCAAGCATCCATATTTGACCTTGACCTGCATTTCATGGTTCACTAACTTTGTAAAATATTGTGACCACCCTAGTGTTCACCCTAATGGTCAAGTTAATTTCTCAAGAGCTATTACAGCTTCATTAATGGCACTTGGCACAAACTTGTATCTGGAGATGGCAACTTAAATGCAAGCATCCCAATTTGACCTTGACCTACATTTCATGGTTCACTGACTATGTAAAATATTGCGACCACCCTGGCGTTCACACTAAGGGTCAAGTTAATTTCTCAAGATCTATAAGAGCTTCATTAATGGTACTGGCAACTTAAATGCAAGCACCCATATTTGACCTTGACCTACATTTAATGTTTCACTGACTTTGTAAAATATTGCGACCATCCAAGCGTTCACCCTAACGGTTAAGTTCATTTTTCAATAACTATAAGAGCTTCATTAATAATACTTGGTTCAGAGAGTGAGTGTTTGAGTTTTACGTCTAACTAACAGCTAAGGTCATACGGAGACGGGACCTCGGTTTAAAGACTCATCGGAAAGTCTGGAGAAGCCCGGGATCGATCTTGCGACCCCTGGTTTACAAGGCGAGTAGCGTATCCACTGCGCCACAGAGGCTTCTAATTATTGGTACAAACTTGTTTCTATGGATGGCAATTTTAATGCAAGCATCCATATTTGACCTTGACGTACATTTTATGGTTCAATGACTTTGTGAAATATTGCGACCCCACTAGTGTTCACCCTAATGTTCAAGTTCATTTCAAAAGAACTATAAGAGCTTTATTAATGATTCTTAGTACTTACTTATATCTAGGATGACAACTATAATGCAAGCATCCATATTTGACCTTGACCTAAAGTTCATAATTGACTGACTTAATGAACTATAGTATCAACCCTAGTGTTCAACCTAATGTATAAGTTCATTTCTCAAGAACTTCAATAATGATACTTAGTACAAGCTTGCATCTAGGAATGGCAACTTTTATGGAAGCATTACTGTTTGACCTTGGCCTAGATCAGGAATCGATACAATTAACCCACAGCTCCCATTAGAGACACCAAAGGGAAAGGAACACAAACATGAAACAACAGACCTTAATGGAAACATCAATAGCGGAAAGCCAAAGGAACAGTTACTTTCCCACAAAATGGCCAATTGTCTAACGAAAACAAAATAATATAAGCGATACAAACACTCAAGGACAGACCATAACAAAAATAAACCGCGACAGAAAAACCGCCTTGGAACGGTAAGTGAAACGAATTCCACTCGGGTTTTAAATCGATTTTACGTGCCCACAATCCTCGCCTTTACTTCCGTTGCGGTTTAAACAATAATTTGTTTAGTCCGCATGAAGGCCTCCTTACTCATCAGTGCAACATCTCCGTGAACACACACAAAAAAAAAATCAAACAACCACAGAGATGAAACAACGGTAATGACTCGACAGCAAGAAACCACTGATATGCTGGAGCAAAAGAAAAACAACAGTTAGACTCCGATTGGTCCAACATCGAATTTTGAAATTAAATTGGAATGACGTCTGTAATGTTTTGAAAAGGCGTATGTAGTTTATGATACCGATAACCCCGATTAAGAAGTTAAGCAGTTAACAATTCATTACGAGCGTTGAAGTCAGCTATATGACTAGACACTCCTGCAAATCGAATTAATTGCGAAATATACACACCGCAGGATGCCGCACGAGGAACACCACCACCTAAGAAAGGAAAATCCAATCTCAAAATTAAAACCACCGTGCCTACCACAAATTCCGCAAGAAACAAACCCATCCACAATAGACAGGTGCAAATCCAAAAACGGAACCTCGGCATTAGAAGAATTCGCCCTACTCAACGGAAGCTGTTGGGGTGGGGGGGGGGGGGGGTAAACTCGACCGATCAAACCACCGAAACAGGCACTGCCAATACCCAACAAACCATCCAAATATCTCGAAGGCTTCGATTATCAACGGAAAAGGACATCATGTTGTCTCTTTCATATCAAAACAAGAACAAATCAGCCATAAGGGGAGCGCAACCTGTACCCAATGTAATACCCATTACTTTTCTAAGTAACTTAGTACCAAATCTTATGTAAATATTCTCAAGTAGAAAGGTGAGAGCTTCACACACTTTCTGACTTGACCATAAAGTATAACCCCTATGCTCTTCAGATGCGAAAAAAACATTTCTTACATTACATGCAAGATAGAGGGAGTCTTCCCCACGAAATGCCCACTCAGTCAAATCATCAAGGCATTCTTTTATAAGACTATGAGGAAGTATAGTGCAAAGCGTGGAAAAATCATAAGTAGACAGACTTGAAGCACGAAAACGTCTGGATTTCAATCCACCCAAAACCCCACTAGATTTTTATAGACCAAAACAGATTTCTCCCTGATCTTTCAAAGACATTGTCGCAACACCCATCCACACGCCTCTTGATGGCAGTAAAACATGATGTTAATAATTTGGAGACTTCAGTGGGGTGACAAGAGCTTGAATTTGCAATAAACCGAGCTTTGTATGGTTTTTGTCGCGCCTGCCAATAGCATGGCGCGACTTAGGCGCCCGGTTTTCCGTCCGTTCGTCCGTTCGTTCGTCCGTCCGTTCGTCAAGGCGTCAACATTTGCGACCACCCTCGCTT
Organism: Lucinisca nassula; assembly: GCA_963580285.1. NCBI lineage: Eukaryota > Metazoa > Mollusca > Bivalvia > Lucinida > Lucinidae > Lucinisca > Lucinisca nassula. Next base: position 31,300,708 of record OY757025.1, on the reverse strand, counting down.
TCACCCTGATGGTCAAGTTTATTTCACAAGAACTATAAGAGCTTCATTAATGATACTTGGTACCAACTTGTGTCAGGGGATGACAACTTACATGCAAGCATCCATATTTGACCTTGACCTACATTTCATGGTTCACTGATTTTGTAAAATATTGCGACCACCCTAGCGTTCACCCTAGTGGTCAAGTTTTGTTTCTCAAGAACTATTAGAGCTTCATTAATGATACTTCATACAAACTTGTGTCTGTGGATGGCAACTTACATGCAAGCATCCATGTTTCATCTTGACCTACATTTCATGCTTCACTGACTTTGTAAAATATTGCGACCACCCTAGCGTTCACCCTAATGGTCAAGTTTATTTCTCAAGAACCATAAGAGCTTTAATGATATTTGGTACAAACTTGAATCTGTGGATGGCAACTTCAATGCAAGCATCCATATTTGACCTTGACCTAAATTTCATGGTTCACTGACTTTGTAAAATATTGCGACCACCCTAGCGTTCACCCTACTGGTCAAGTTAATTTCTCAAGAACAATAAGAGCTTCATTAATGTTACTTGGTACAAACTTATATCTCGGGATGGTTGAACGACAAATGTTGTCACCAAAGCCCCCCCCCCCCCCACCCCCTCACGAGAGGCTGCAGTTCATGGGCCTTAGTACCATCAAGTTCTTGCAGAAGAGTGCCAACAACGGAGCCGCCAAACAACGACAACACTGTTAGCAGCCCTACCTGCTGGAGCCAAAAAACAAACTTCCCACTAAGTCACCATAAAATTCTGGTTCCGATAGACCTTGTTGCAGAAGAGATTTAAGTCCAACATTGAATTTTGAAATGAAATCGGAATGACGTCTATAATATTTTGAAAAGGCTTTGCGTAGTTTATGATACCGATAACCCTGAGATTAGCAGTTCACAAACTGGAGACTGAATTTTTGTTTGTGTCGCGAAGGAAACATAAACAATTGAATGACATTGTACGGTAGACTAACAAGTGCTGTGTTATTCTCAGCTATTCACTTTTTCTGACATTTGTTTGGCAATTAATCATTATAAGTTGATAAATAATTGATTCTTGTAAGATATGGTGGATTAATTCTGTCAGGATCGAGACGTATAAATGCTGTTCTATGATTCGTTTATTTTCCGCATTCCGTATTAATCTAATTTTTAGTCAGATCAGTGCATTCAAGTTTCGCTGGAGAAGAGGTTCGAAAGGGTATTTTGACGGAAATTCTGTTCGCTTTTCTGCAACCTGAGCCCGTCTTAAACCATGTCCTGCTGAATATTCATATATGCCACACCCACTACCGATTAACAACCAATCAGATTACTTGATGCAAATTATTACAACAACTTCGAAATCAGAATGGCAAACAATGTAGATCCTGATCAGATGGCTTCGTCAGAAGCCATCTGATCTGGATCTTCATTGTTTGGAAAATAAGGCATAACCGGGCTCAGCAGGACAAGGGTTAAAGATTGGTTGGTTGAAGTGAGGTGAAACGTCCCCTTCAACACTATTTAGGTATTTCTAGAGACTTTGTTTCCAAAATGCGCGACCTTTACCCGACATTGAGATGAAATGCCATCTCAAGCACTGCCGCCCAATGAAACAAAAAATGCTTATATGCATTGGACGTTCCGACTCGCACCACTTTCCCTGGACAGTCCTAGTCCTTTTGGATCATTGATTCCACCAAGGAATTTGAAGAAATCGAGGGTCACTGATGAGGCCTTATCTGCCAAAACTAACTAGTTAGGGCCAGAAAAATTGTTCTCTCATTTGTTTTCTGTTTTGTCTTGAGTTCCTTGCTTTCAAAGGAATATCTTTTTTACGGAACTTTTAACTTCACCACAGCTAGTGTGGGAATGTGTGGCGGCCGTAAAATGTCTACCCGCCCTTCATGACAGTGTGGATTATATTTTTAGTCCTTTGGGGTCATCGATTTCACTACGTAATTCGAAGAAATCGAGGGTCACTGATGAGGCCGAATTGGCTGAAACTAACTAGTCTGTCCCAGAAAAAACTTGTTCACTCCATTGTTTCAGTTTTGTGTTTAGTCCTTCCTTCCAAGGGACTATCATTTTTATGGAATTTTTAGTCGTTCTAAGCCGTTTACCATTACTCACGAGTGGCCGGTTTCAGCTCTGGATGGAAGCACCAGGCTGTCAAATCTATTTCTTAAAGATAAATTTATTCTTAAAATAGATGAATTATGTGTCCATAGCTTTCTTCACCCATATTTGGCCAAATAAAAATATTATTTTTTTTTAGTACAAAAAAAAAAAAAAAATGATTAGTAAGGTAGAGGTTTGTTGATGAATTTACATAGTTCCACTGATAGAAGGAGAAATAAAGCTGATAATTGTCGTTATTTCATTTCAGATACATATGCTGGGGGTACTGGTTAGAATCGCCTCAATATGGCGATTATATATTGAAGCGATTCTAACAAGCTCCTGTAACGTACGTTTTGATGGAGAAATTGGAACTTTTTTTATCTGGTTTATGTAGAAATAGTCAAATCGAGAGCAAAGGCGTCCAGATATTTAACAAAAAGCATAGTTAGAGCCGTTTTGTCCAGAGAACATGATGATAGGCCCCCGCCCATAGGGGCTTGAAGAAATATATGGGCTGCATGATGCTTCCATGCAGAGCTGAATCGGCCCGCACACTAGTACTGGTAAACCGCTTAGAGGATCTAAGCGTGTCCAGGAACCGCGGTGCGAGGCAGACCGTCCATGCTAATAAACCCTATTGGTTTCATTGGGCAACAGGGCTTGAGAAGTCATTTCATCTCAATGTCGGGTAAAAGTCCCACAAAATTGGAAGCAACGTCTCCAAAATGACCTTTACAGTGTTGACGGGGACGTTAAACCTCAAAGCAACCAACCAGAAAACATGAGGAAAATTTATAGGTTTAAAAAATTTTAGGTCCTAAAATATGTAATCTGGCCTTGTTTATGTTCAGCAAAAGTTGTTATAGACCCAGACTGGTTCTAGTCTGATATTAATATTTCTGTTGTTAACCTTTGTTTCAGGTTATTGTAAAAGTTTATGTTTGCATGTAACTAGTCTATCGACGAATTATCTACTGAAATTGTGTCTGTATTAAGCAGAATGCGTCTCGGAAAATGATAGATAGCTCGTTACCTTTTGACTGGTTGTGATTAATCTTACAGATGGTCAGATTTAAGAAGCCAACGTCGATGTACCTCTATTCTTTAAACAAAGCCAGTGCACACATAGTGAGAGCGTGATTTGTTTGGCATTACCATTTGGTCGAAACAAGTTTTTTGATTTGAGGTTTAACGTCCCCGTCAACACTGTAAAGGTCATTTTGGAGACGTTGCTTCCAATTTTGTGGGACTTTTACCCGACATTGAGATGAAATGACATCTCAAGCCCTGTTGCCCAATGAAACCAATAGGGTTTATTAGCATGGACGGTCCGCCTCGCACCGCGGTTCCTGGACAGGCTTAGATCCTCCAAGCGGTTTACCAGTACTAGTGTGCGGGCCGGATTCAGCTCTGCGTGGAAGCATCATGCAGCCCATATATTTCTTCAAGCCCCTATGGACTTGGTCGAAACAAATGTTTCAGTTAACCTTCTTGCTAAAGATAATTTTAAGCGCAGACAGATAGCGCGCATTAAAACAATTAGGGTGCTTTTTATGCGCATATTGATCGTCCATGGCATTAGTGTTTTGCAAAACATATTAATTGAAATGAAACACGTTGCCGACCTCGATGACGCTTTCGACTGCCCTTTTGGAGCCACTTGTGTTGCAAACTAACAGTCAGGGTTTTCGGTATCATAAACTACGAAAGCATGGTCAAAATTTTACAGACGTCATTCCGATTTAATTTCAAAATTCAATGTTGGACTTAAATCTCTTCTCCAACAAGGTCTATCGCAATCCGAATTTTATGATGACTTAGTATATAAATTCAGAAAAATATATAAATGCAATGATTTGAGCACCCAATTTCGAAAAATCATTCTTCGATATAACAAGATGTGTTTGTGAAACACTAACATGTCCCCGGGCATGGCCATTTTTTTCAAAGTTAGTCAAAGTTCAAAGTCAAGGTCACAGGTCAAGAGTAATGGTTTGAGTGGGAAGCCCTTGGCATAAGGAATGTACATGCCAAATATGAAGGCTCTATCTTAAACGGTTCGAAAGTTATTAACAATTGTATTGATTTTTAAAGTAGGTCAATGGTCAAGGTCATGGTCAAACATTTTGCATGAATGTAAAGCTCTTATCACAAGGAACATACGTTCCAAATATGAAAGCTCTATCCCAAATGGTTCGAAAGTTATGACCAAAATGTTTTTTACTTTTAAGTAGGTCAAAGGTCAAGGTCACAGGTCAAAATTTTTGGCACGAATGTAAAGCTCTTGTTACAATGAGCCTGCATGCCAAATATGAAGGCTGTATCTCAAACGGTTCAGAAGTTATGACCAATGTTATTTGTTTGATTTGAGGTTTAACGTCCCCGTCAACACTGTAAAGGTCATTTTGGAGACGTTGCTTCCAATTTTGTGGGACTTTTACCCAACATTGAGATGAAATGACATCTCAAGCCCTGTCTCCCAATGAAACCAATAGGGTTTATTAGCATGGACGGTCCGCCTCACACCACGGTTCCTGGACAGGCTTAGATCCTCTAAGCGGTTTACCAGTACTAGTGTGCGGGCCAGATTCAGCTCTGCGTGGAAGCATCATGCAGCCCATATATTTCTTCAAGTCCCTATGGGCGGGGGCATAATGACCAATGTTAACTTTTTAGCTCACCAGAGCCGAAGGCTCCGGGGGAGCTTATAGGATAGGCAGTTGTCCGGCGTTGTCGTCGTCGTCGTTGTCGTCGTCTGACGTCAACACTTTCAAACATCTTCTTCTCTGAAGCCACTGGACCGATTCAGCCCAAATTTTATCTGTAGCATCCTTGGGCTGGGGGATTAACAGTTTGTGTTTTTTATGAAAATCGGCCCATTAGTTTGGTTGCTATGGCAACTTAGAGTTTCCATAGACTTATAATGGGGAAAATTGAAAAATGGCATTTACTGCCAAGTCATTGCAGATATTTGGACAAAACTTTTATAGAAATGTTTCTTGAGTAAAATTCTTTCAGCCATATGCTTTTATGCCAACCTGAGGGTCCCCCAGGTTGTGCCGGGGCCATGCCCCACCCCCTCCACTTCATAAAAGGCCATATATCTCAGAAACCATTCAGATCCCGACCCCTAAACCATATATATTCTTGTTCCTATTGATAAGACGCATTTAGTAACACCAACCTTGGGGTCCTCAGGGATGCGCCGAGGTCATGCCCCACCCCCTCCACTTAATAAAAGGCCCAATATCTCGGAAACCATTCAGATCCCCACCCCTAAACCATATATATTCTTGTTCCTTATGATAAGACCCATTCAGTGACATCAACCTGGGAGTCCCCTGGATGCGCCGGGGCCATGTCCCACCCCCTCCATTTCATAAAAGGCCCAATATCTCGTAAACCTTACAGATCCCCGCCCCTAAACCATATATATGCGTGCTTCTTATGATAAGACACATTCATTGACACCAACCTGGGGTTCCTCAGAGATGCGCTGGGGCCTTGCCCCACCCCTCCACTTCACAAAAGGCCATATATCTCAGAAACTGTTCAGATCCACACCCCTAAACCATATATATTCTTGTTCCTATTGATAAGACGCATTCAGTAACACCAACCTGGGGGTCGTCAGGGATGCGCACAGGTCAGGCCCCACCCCCTCAACTTTATAAAAGGCCCAATATCTCGGAAACCATTCAGATTCCCACCCCTAAACCATATATATTCTTGTTCCTTTTGATAAGACCCATTCAGTGACATCAACCTGGGAGTCCCCTGGATGCACCAGGGCCATGCCCCACCCCCTCCATTTGATAAAAGGCCCAATATCTCGGAAACCTTACAGATCCCCGCCCATAAACCATATATATGCTTGCTTCTTATGATAAGACACATTCATTGACACCAACCTGGGGGTCCTCAGAGATGCGCTGGGGCCTTGCCCCACCCCTCCACTTCAAAAAAGGCCATATATTTCAGAAACTGTTCAGATCCCCACCCCTAAACCATATATATTCTTGTTCATTATGATAAGACGCATTCAGTAACACCAACCTGGGGGTTCCCAGGGATATGCTGGGGCCATGCCCCACCCCCTCCATTTCATAATATCACAATATCTCGTAAACCCTACAGATGGCCACCCCTTAACCATATATAGTCTTGTTCCTTATGATAAGACACATTCATTGACACCAACCTGGGAGTCTCCCTGGGCCTTGCCCCACCCCTCCACTTCACATAAGGCCTTATATCTCAGAGAATGTTCTTAGCCCCACCCTAAACCATATATATTCATCTTTCTTATGATAAGACGCATTCAGTGACACCAGCTTGGGAGTCCCCGGGGCACGCCCAGGCCATGCCACACCGCTTTACTTCATTAAAAGCCATATATATCAGAAATAGTTCAGATCCCCACCCCTAAACCATATACTTGTTCCTTATGATAAGACTCGTTCAATCACACCAACCTGGAGGTCTCTTTGTGCTGAGGCAATGTGCCCCGCCCTTCCATTTCATAAAAGGCTTTATATTTCAGAAACCATTCAAATCCCCACCCCATAATCATATATGTTCTTGTTCCTTATTATTAGCACACCTACTGTAGCGGGGTCCGCAGGGGCCATTCCTATTTCATAAAAGGGCCTCAAATCTCTGAAACCGGTCAGATTCCCAGCACTGAACCATATATATACTTGGTCCTTATGATAAGACACATTTAGGGACAACAGTTTGGGCTTTCCTGGGATCAACAGGGCATGCCCCAACCCCTCAACTGTTAAAGAGGCCTTACAGATCCCCACTGCTAAACCATATATATTTTTGTTTCTTATGATAAGATGCATTTAGTGATACCAACCAGGGCTCCATTTGGTCCATGCCCCACCCCCTCTACTTCATAAAAGGCCTAACTTTTCAGATGCTGAGTCCACATGGGTGCTCATTTGGACATGGGGGTTCATTTGGTGGATTAAAATGATATCATGTTAAAATACATGGCTGCCATAGGGCAGGATGGGCAGTGCCCACCTGAGCTCTGGTGAGCATAGTGGCCCATGGGCCTCTTGTTCTTTTATGAAGGTCAAAGGTCAAAGTCACAGGTCAAATTTTTTGTGTGAATGTAAAGCTCTTGTCACAAGAAACCTACATGCAAAATATGAAGGCTGTATCACAAATGGTTCAAAAGTTATGACCAAAATGTTATTTTTCAATTTTAAGTAGGTCAAAGGTCAATGTCAAGGTCACAGGTCAAAATTTTTTGCATGAATGTGAATCTTATGTCACAAGTAAGATACATTCCAAATATGAAGGCTGTATCTAAAGTGGTTCAAAAATCATGACCAATGTTATGTTTTTCTTTTAAGTAGGTCAATGGTTAAGGTCACAGGTCAAATTTTACTGCATGAATGTGAAGCTCTTGTCACAAGGAACCTATATGCAAAATATGAAGGCTGTATCTCATATGGTTCAAAAGTTATGACCAAAATGTTATTTTTTTATTTTAAGTAGGTCAAAGGTCAAGGTCAGAGGTCAAAACTGTTTTCATAAATGTAAAGCTTTTGTCAAAAGGAACATACATGCCAAATATGAAGGCTGTATCTCAAGCGGTTCAAAAGTTATGACCAATGTTATTTTTGTCTTTTAAGTAGGTCAAAGGTCAAGGTCAAGGTCACAGGTCAATTTTTTTTGCATGAATGTGAAGCTCTTGTCACAAGGAACCTTCATGTCATATATGAATACTCTACCTCCAACGGTTCAAAAGTTATGACCAACGTTAAAGTTGTCCACGTACAAACCAACAAACAAAGAAACAGACAGGGCAAAAACAATATGTCCCCGCTATCGCTACCGGGGACATAAAAAGATAGGATAAAACATAAATGTTATACAACAGACGGCAGGCATGGTAGTTAACCCAATCACGGTTGACAACTTCGGTCTAACTGTTGGTATTTTTTTTGCTCCAGCATTTCAGTGGTTTCTTATTGTCGACTTCCTGACCGTTGTTTCATCTCTGTGGTTGTTTGATTTTGTGTGCACGGAGATGTTGCACTGATGAGTTAGGAGGCCTTCATGCGGACTAAAATTATTTGTCTAAATCGCAACGGAAAAAAGGGCCAGGATTGTGGCCACGTAAAATCGATTTAAGCCCCCCGGTGGAATTTGTTTTACTGACCCTTCCAAGGCGGCTCTTCTGTCGCGGTTTATTTTTGTTATGATTTGTCTTTGAGTGTGTGTATCGCTTATATCATTTTGTTTTGGATAGCCATTTGGCCATTTTGTGGGAAAGTAACTGTACGTTTGGCTTTCCGTTATTGATGGTTCCATTAGGGTCTAGCTGTTTCATGTTTGTGCTTCTTTCTTTCTCTTTGGTGTCTCTGATGGGAGCTGTGTGTTAATTGTAGCGATTCTTGATCATTGCCTTCACTTCTATTTGGTAATATAAGAAATGTTTAACACAGCGCCCTTTGTGTTGATCAACGGTCATACAAAGAGCGTACTGTGAAGACACTGTGCATCTGATCTGAATTTTCGCTGGTCATTTATCCTCATTTTGCATGTCTTATTAGACCTAATTACATGTTATATACGGTAAATTCCGCTATTGAGACTGCCTAAATTTGAGACTATTTTTCCTTTAAAAAGCTTATTTAGTAAACCAGAAGTGAAGGCAATGATCAGGAATCAATACAATTAACCCACAGCTCCCATTAGAGATACCAAAGGGAAAGCAATGCAAACATGAAACAACAGACCCTAATGGAACATCAATAGCGGAAAGCCAAAAGGACAGTTACTTTCCCACAAAATGGCCAATTGCTATCCAAAACAAAATAATATAAGCGATACAAACACTCAAAGACAAACCATAATGAAACAGAAGAACCACATTGGAACGATCAGTGAAACGAATTCCATTCGATTTTACGTAGCCACAATACTCGCTCTTACTTCCGTCAGGATTTAGACAAATAATATGTTCAGTCCGCATGAAGGCCTCCTAACTCATCAGTGCAACATCTCAGTGAACACAAGATAACCAAACAACCACAGAGATGAAACAACGGTGAGGACTCGACAGCAAGAAACCACTGAAATGCTGGAGCAAAAAATACCAACAGTTAGACCGAAGTTGTCAACCGTGATTGGGTTAACTACCATGCCTGCCGTCTGTCGTATAACATTTAACGAAAACCAACAGTTAGACTGCGATGGGCCCGACCAGAGACAGAACATCAGGCACCATCCAAAATTACATAGAATTAGATTCTCTCTAATTCAGAAAGCCTTTACGCTGGAACCGTCGTTGAATCTGAGGCCTGAGCCTCCGGCGTGCAATTAAAGAGCGAAGCAAAGTTGTCAACCGTGATTGGGTTAACTACCATGCATGCAGTCTGTCGTATAACATTTATGCTGTACCCAAACTTTTTATATCGAAGAAAGATTTTACGAAATGGGGTGCTGATGCCATTCCGGTTTTATATTTTTCTGAATTTACATTCTAAGTAACCATAAAATTCGGGCTCCGATAGACCTTGTTGCAGAAGATATTTAAGCCCAATATTGAATTTTGAAATTAAATCACAATGATGTCTATAAAATTTTGAAAAGGCTTTGCGTATATCAATGGTACCGATAACCCTGATTAAGAAGTTTAGCATTTAACAATTTATTACGAGTGTTAAAGTCAGATACATGACTACACACTCTGGCAAATCGAACTAATTGCGAGATATAAACGCCATAAGATGGCGCACGAGGAACATCACCATCCAAAAAAAAAAGGAAAATTTACAATATCAAAATCAAAATCATCGCGTTTATCATAAATTTTGCAAGAAACAAACCCATCTACAATAGATGCTTTTGTTATGTAAGTTGCCGTAATTCTTTCTTTTTGTTTTCACAGACCGCCTTTGGGACTGTTCAAAGTGGTTTTGACCAGTCCAAAACGTGGTCTTAATAAGGGAATTTTACAGTATTATGTTTACCTTGTAGTAGGTGTCCGCCACTAGATTTTGGATCTCATAGACATCTGCCGTGGCTGGAAGTTTCGGTCCATACTGAACATACGTACTTGCTACTTTTTGATAATACACTTGGAAATATTCCACAAAAGCAACGATTGTTCCTTGAATGTCCCACCTCACTTGTATTGACGTGGAAGTGGATGATTCGACTTCAAAACTTTCCACATATCCATCATCTGGGGTGCTAGAGGTATCCATTTTCAGACGATATCAGTTTTCACTATATATCGGCAAACACTAGTAATTTGTATTCCAGTCGGCAAACCAAACCTCCATTATGGTATATTAGTAAGCGCTAGCAGTCGTAATAAGAACAGTATCATTCCAGAACCATTATTTAGGGATGTATATTCTCGATGGATTATCCTTCTCAGTAACCTGAAATTATTGCAAAACATCAAGTTAGTAAGACCAACTTAATGCGTATCGCTGTAAACAGCGTATAATACATAATTCACCATTTAATTCTGTTGATTATGCTAAATAAACCGCCCGTATAACCATATTTGGTTTAAATTATTTTATTTCGAAGCATAATTATAGACATGTACCGATATCATAGTCATTAGGAAAACACGCTTATTCAAATATATTGAAAATTTAACCGCAGGAAATACGAAAATTTTAAGATGAAAAATTGCGATATTTTTCTTATTTCCGCTCAAAATATAGATTGTGGTTACTCGTTAGAACCGCCTCAATATATGTCTTGGGAGTAGAAATATGAAAACTAATGTTTACCGCGATTCTACTATATAAAAGTGGGGTTCAAGGGAGTCATAACCATATAGGCGTGTTACGTTATAGAACATAAGTAGTTAGCTTGTTTAGTGTTTCTCTTAATATATACTCGGTCAAACAAGTAACTATACCAACTTCCGGGTAAATTCCAGTAGCCATCTTGTAGCTATTCAGCTTAAGATGGCTGACCACATGGGAATCGGACGTTTAGCTGCAAAATTCGCAAACTTGCATTTGCCATTACCATTCTGCTCAAGAGTTGTCTTGCAATATGTGCTAGAAAGGTTTTGCAAAGAATTTGGCATTACGCATGGGCAAATGATATTTTTGTGTCTGAGATGAAAGATCATATCCATTGAACATCGAAACACACTTTACCTTTACAATATCGCATGATCTTACACTACAATCGATGCTTTAATTTGTGAATTTCTTAGATTATCCCCCTTTTAATTAAAAATATAGCAACTGTTGTTATTTCATTCCCTGTCATTCATTGTTTTGTAATTTCTTTGAAAACTCTTTATTGCCACCATTGCTGTTAACAATGGTTGAAAATAATGTAGAAAATTCATGAAGCATGTAGCACTTCCAATTTTTTTGCGATTTTCTATGGAGTTTCAGTTGAAAGCAGCATTTAGCACACAACTTCAAAGAATCGGAGGCATATACGTGTTCGCCTGTTTCTCTAAGCAAAAATAACTAAAATTCCAAATCTTTTAGGAATAGACACGCAGGATTTCTAATAAAGTGGTACATGTATCAGATTTTAGAAATCTTCTTAAATGTGATTTTTTTATGGTGTTCAATTTTAGCTTTTTTAATGTTTTATTCTGCGAAATTGACACAGTGATCCCTTGGGTGTTTAAAACGATAACCCAGGATGACCAGTTTACATAAACAAAGACACTTTGGGCTTTTGCAATGACAAATGGGTCTTCTAACCAAAACAACAAATTTTGTGTAATTTTCATTTGTAGTAACTATGGTAACGGAAGCAATTTTATGTATAGGGAATTTTTTGACATAGTATATTTGTAAATTAAGAGCATATCAAGCCAAACAATGCATCGGAAACATGTTATTCCCTTTCGTTATTATTCAAAGACATTTTGTTAGCGCTTAGCGAAAATGTGTTTTCGAACTTGTGCTATTAACAAAAACTAATATCAGCTTGTGCACCAGTACAGCCTAATCGTATCTTAACGCGCGATGTACAGATGAAAATGGACCAAAGCTTCTACGCGCAGACAGGAAAGGTTGTATTGTGGTTACCTCTGAATACAGACACATTACGTTAACTCACCCGTGTGACTTAAGGGGAATGGGAACACCTTCAGGGGAGGCAACTCCTGCAAAATTATTTTTGTCTCCCATGTCAATAGGGGTCAACTCTTAAATGAAAGAATTTGCTCCTGAGGAGCAAATTCTTTCCTTTAAGAGTAGACCCATTTTTCAGTGGGACAGGGCTTACAGAAAAGTGAACAGGAAGTCCCGAAAGTTGTCTCCCCTTGCAAAATGGCGGAAAAATCTGTCAGGTGTTCCCATTCCCCTTAAGTACAAAACGCTTATGTTTCTGATGATTGTTTTATATTTGTCTCATTTTTACGCAAGAAAGGTTGTAGGTACTCGATACAACCTATGTCTCGGAGTCGAAATACGAAAAAATAATGAATACCCGTGAAAACCTCAGTTTTTCTCTATTTTAAAAAGGGTTTAGAGGGGAGTGCATTACACGGACTTGAATTTATACTTCGCTAAGTGGAGATGTCTGAAGACTGTTTTCTCTTGGCGTGGCCTGTTATATACGTATGGACATCTTTTACATCAGAAGAGACCTTAATTACCCTTCCTTATTATAGGTTTTCAAATTGATTTTATAACACGCCCGATATCGATTATTACATACATGTAGTTATCTCTTTGACTCTAATTACTTCTGTTGCCTTGAACTCCGTACTTTCATAGCTTTAAGACATCCCCGCACGCATCCAAATAAACAAGACCATTATCCAGGGATGTTCAAGTTTTTAACATCTTTTTATACGCTTTGAACTGACCAGGATCGATGTGGTTTCGAAATAATTGGCATTCCAATATAATTGATGGAAATGAATTGGACTAATTGGTAATACACGAAGGGAGTGTTGTTTCTTTGTTGAAAATGTGAAAATACGCGTGTATTTCAGACACGTTTTGATGGACTGGAAAATATTTTAATTCAGATAACTGTTCGACGCCCATTTCCATAACAAAAAAGATAAACACACCTGTGCGTTTGATTATTCCCTTATTTCTGCTGCTGATAAAAAAAACAAACAAAAAAAAAAAAAACAAACAAAAAAAACAAACAAACATTTTATGTGCTTGTTAGAGAGGCCTTATTGAGGCTTTTCTAACAAGCACTGCTGATATGGGTTTGAGAAAAGATGCGCAAAATAATATATATTTTTGTAAACCCATTTTTTTGCTTACGGATTTTTTTCTGACATTAACACCAATCGCTGTATTTTGCATCAACCACTTCGCTGGTATCTTGTTATTCTTCATGGCTGAGAAATGATATTTTCTGATTTGCAATTGTGTTATATTTCTTATATATGTAAATGTAACAAACAAATACTCAATTTAAAACTCAGTATGATCTGTAGCAATGCATGTAAGTTTGCCGTTATCATCGATTTTTTGTTGTCAATTCTTTCGACTTTTGAACTCAGCCATTTTGGTGCTTGAGTGTTATAGTCAGTGCATGTTTATGGGAAAGCATATAGTTGGGGCACAGTGTTATTTAGTTAGTTATTTTGGATAGCCGTTGGCCATTTTGTGGGAAAGTATATCGTCTGGTTAGTGCAATCACGGTGTAACTGCCATTATGCCATAATGGCAGTTACACCGTGATTGCACTAAGCAGACGATAGCATAATGGCAGTTACACCGTGATTGCACTAAGCAGACGATATGTCCTTTTGGCTTTCCGCTTGGATACATTTACCTTACATCTCCGAAACAAGACACCAAAGGGAAAGAAACACCAATGCAAAGCAAGATTATAGAAATTTCATTCACAAGCAGAACGCCATAAGGACATTTTAACCCGTCTAAGCGTTAAGCTCTCTAAAATTAGGTCGTTAGCAAACAACATAGACCCGGATAAGACGTCGCGTTGTCTGGTGCTTGATCAGAATCTGTATCGTCAGGATATACTGTCTATATAAAGCGCAGAAGTATAAGGTCTATTTCAGAAGTTCCAAGTCCACCTAGGGACAATCGACCCAACAGCACTCTCGGTGTTTTCATTTAATTTTTCCTTTAAAACCTTTTAAGTGTACTTAATCTTAATAATGGTTAGTCTGAAACATTTTCCATAACTGTGTTGTGCTTAAACTATTGTTCCTTTGTTGTAAATATTGAATCATATTTGATGTGTTGGGGAAACTAGTTAATTCAATTATTTAGTATCTAACAATGATTACAATCGCTATGCTGCTAGAAATCAGACGCTGCTTCTGGCAAATCAACACTACTACGCTGTTGTAATTGCCTCGAGGCCGGATGATTATTCATTATTTTACATTTGATGAGGAGTGAACTTACTGACACTTAAGTCATTCTTTCTTTCACTGACTAGCTAGGCACTCCGCACAAATATTATGTGTTGTCTAAATTTTTGTACACTTTTTGGTCGGTAGACAAGTGCGGCATAGATAAAAATATGCTGAAGATTTTCAATACATTTGTGCGTGTGTGTTTGTGTGTGTGTGGGGGGGGGCAATAGCCCCAAATTTACTAGGTGACCTTATTTCCAAATTAACTCAAAAAGGCTAGCCCCTGCGCTTGGAACATAGGTCAGAACTATCATCGACATTAGAACCAAAATATTGATCAAACTGCCATATTGGAAAATAAGCTGAAAATTAGCACTTCATTGAATGAAAATTCTCACATAAAAGAAGTATGGTATTCACATAGTTTGTAGAAAGTATTTAAGGAATTCCTACGCTTATTTCCTCAGTTGACTTTAATTCCAAATTAACTCAAGAAGGCTGCATATCTCCGCGCATTGAATAGGTCTAAACTGTCATAAATAAGCAAAAAACCTGTCGTCAAATTTTCATGTTTTTTTTTTAACGAATTGCATATTGAAACTATTTTCTGTGTTTATCCGCTTCATCTAGCGAATGTGATAATTTTTGATATGTAAAAAAGCATTTCAACAAGTCCAACGCATGTGTATAAATAGAATCACAGAAAATATCAATGCCAAGCTGTATAGAGAGGAACTGTATCGTACCACTGGACGTCAATTCAGCCATTATTATTCACATTTAATGTAGATCTTAAAGACTTTGTTTGGTTTAGATGAAGAACTTTTGTTGGTTAGAAACAAAATAATAATGATTATAATAATAATAATAAAACCCTGCAAAAGTGCCTGTCATAAGGTAGGTTGTAAGCTGATACAGCTTCATTTTTACGAAGCTGATACAGCTTTATTTTTACGCTGCACATTGACGGCTACTAACGCTGGCATCTATTAATAATAGCGAGGAGGTCCGGCATAGGTAGCGAAGGGGAGCTTAATCAACAAGTGGGTACCAATCTATTCCTTTGATGATAGCCCATGGATGACGGGGTTTTGACGTTTACAAATGTTTTTGCAAACAGTATTTACCATGCACGGATGGATATTCTGCGGCGACGGATCTTGGTCTACGTTGTTTGAAGCTTGAAGCAGTTTAGGCGCTAACTGAACCAGGCTGCGAGAAAAAGGTCGTCGGGTAGGACATGACCTTCCCTACTTGGCATTCTAGCAATAGTCTTGAAAATTTAGATACAGACTTGGAACTATTTCTATTTTAAGTCGCTTACACAAAAACCATCGAACTGCGCGAATGCACATGTTAGTGATCGCAAATGACAAATTAAGGTTTTCTCATGAGATGACACATGGAGTTGAATCGTTCTAGCGTCAACTTTCATGTTCGACTGAAAACCCCTATCAAACAATGAAAGGCTTGACAGCATTAGAACGTAGATGTGAAAGGGCAGTTAAGCCGGAACAGATCTATAAAATTCTAAATGGAATGACGAAGTAGAAACAGACATACAAAAGACCAACTAGAGGGCACAGTCTTTAACTTACAAAATGCACAGCTCAGCTAAAGTTTAGAAGTAGCTTCAGTAACAAACACGTGGATATATGGAACGCGCTGCCTGAACTCATTCAAAAGCCGCATTAACATACACTCCGCCCCCGCCCATCGGGGATAGAAGAAATAGATGGGCTGCATGATGCTTCCACGCAGAGCTGGAACCAACCGCACATGAGTACTGATAAACCGCTTAGAGGTTCTAAGCATGCCCAGGAAATGCGGTGCGAGTTTGATCGCATGCATATAAACCCTAGTGATTTAATTTGGCAGCAGAGATTCGTCTAAATGTCGGGTAAAATGCCGTCAAAATTGGAAGTAACGTCTCCAGAATTACCTATACAGTGTTGACAGGGGCGTTAAATACACAAATACGCGGCCTGTTACATTACCGCCGATCTAATAAAACCCGACTGATTAAGCATAAATATCGGAACTCACCATAAAAAGTAGCTGATCATGAAGGTTGTAGCAAGTTACAATAAGTCAAGTTAGAACGGTGACTCTCAGCGAAGACACGAAAATACAAAACAACGAATGTCTAGAACTCATTTTTCTCTTTGTGATGTGGTTATTGCCAAGCTGAAGTTTCAAATTCGCACCCCAACATACTCTCAGTGCTTTGATTAAGATTACTCAGTTTCAGATATATTCTGCATCAGGCTTTAAGTTGTGTGGTTATATCAGGGAGATGTTTAATTATGTCCCCCAACCTAAGGCCTAAGGGAAGCGTGACATTGTTTTTTTTTGCCGCGGATAAAATTTGCATCGCCGTTGTCATTTTGAAGCACTATATCTCCTGAACAAATCGATGGATTTTGACCAAACTTACATGCTTATATCTAACTAGGATATGGGAAACCAGTCATTAGGTTTTGATGGTCTTGACCTTTTTTCAAGGGCGCATGCCCCCCCCCCCCCCCAAAAAAAAAAAAAACAATAAAACTAGAATACTGTCGATGGCGCGCCATCGCAAATCCCCACGTTTTCTACAGAGGGGCCAAGTACCGAAAACCCCTCACCCTGGGCCCTAATTTGACTCCATGGTCAAAATATTACCTGTATTATATTCTACTAATCATGCCCTTCAATTTCATATGCCACATGACTATGTTCCAAAAAACTTAAATTTTGACCCTTTGACCCCTCTCCCAGGGCCCCAATCTGACCCCAGGGTCAAAATTTTACTTGTAGTTTATTCTACCCATTATCCCCTTCGCATAGATATGCAACATGACTATGTTCTGAAAAACTTTAATTTTGACCCCCGACCCCCCCAAGTCCGACCCCCAGGGCGTGACCTAGGGGTCACAGCCAAAATCCCGTTCAATATGTTTTACTTTTTTCATAACTAAGTACATGTGCAAAGTTTGGCATCAAAATCTTCAAAATTGACTTTGTAATTGAATTTTATTGATATTTGACCTTTTGACCCCTCCCCAGGGCCCCTGGGGGCGGGGACAAAAAAAATGTGCTCTTGCGCAAGCCATTCATGTAAGCAACTCGCATACCAAATTTGGTTGAATTCCGGCTAACGGTTTAGGAGGAGATAGCCGGACAGACAGACGGACAGACGGACGGAGGCGATAACAATATCCCCACTTTTTTTAAAAACGTGGGGATAAAAAGGATTAAATAAAAGAGTCAGTTTTGTGCCATTTTGTTTGCACCCTATCTTATGAACGAATCGATGAATATTGGTTAAGCTTGGTACTCGGTATCACTATTATCTACTTAAGATTTGATTAGATTTTGGTGACCTTGACCTATTTTCAAGAACAAAGCCCCCATTCCTACCCCAAAAATATTAGTTTTTGCTTGTCTGCAACCCAACCGTTTACCAAAGATCAGTTTTGGCTTGTCGGCACCCTATGTCATGAAGGCATTAATGAAATTTGGTCAAACCTGTTTCAATCTATCATTGCAACCTATGAAAGATTTGGTAAGATTTTGGCGACCTTGACCTTATTTTCAAGGGCACGAGCCCCAAAGTTTTCAGTTTTGACACGTCTGCACCCTAATTGATTAAATTTGGTCAAACGTTGTACTGTATGTCATTGCAATCTTCCAAAGATATGATTAGAGTTATTCACTTTATTCTCAAGCTTCCAAAAATTATCAATTTGGGCTTGTCTGCACCCTATCTCATTCACGAATTGATGAAATGTGGCCAAACTTGGTACACCACATTATTGTAACCTACCGACTATCTTATTAGATGTTGGTGACCTTGACCTTATTTTCAAGGTCACATGCTTTCGAAAACTGTCAATTTTTGGAAACAAATGGCTTGTGTGCACCTTTCTTATCTAAGAATCTATAATGGTTGTCAAACTAGGTACACTGTACCGTTACAACCTTCCAAAGTCTTGATTAAATTTTTGTGATCTTGATCTTTTTGTAAAGGTCACAGCCTGCCAAAAGCTATCAGTTTTAGGCCGAACGTGGCATGTGTGCACCTTAGATTTCGGTGACCTTAACCTATTTGTCAAAGTCAAATGGATGTTAAAGTTACCATTTATGGTGGGGTCATTGTTTTCCTTTGTTTCTTTGGCAATTTTGCTTGTCAAACCAAATTTAATATTACTGAAGTAGACGTCACTGCTGTCGTCAGCATGCTTATCACTACTTACGAAAACACGCCTATACAAATATATTGCCACCTTTATCGCCGAAAAAATGAAAATTTTATGATGAAAATTTGTGATATTTTTCTTATTTCTGCTCAAAATATAGCTTGTGGGTACTCGTTAGAACCGCCTCGATGAGGCGGTACTAACGAGTACCCACAATCTTTATTTTAGAGCAGAAATAAGAAAAATAAGGTATACCCCCGGAAACCCCAGTTTTACGGTATAAAAGTGGGGTTCAAGGGGGTCAAAATTATATAGGCGTGTTTTCGTGATGTTACCAGTTAAGTCATTACGAAAACACGCCTATTCAAATATATTGAAAATTTTAACAACCCCCCCCCCCCCAAAAAAAAAGAAAAAAAAAAAAGTCTGATATAAAATTCTGATATATATTTTCCAAGTTTCTGCTCAAAACATAGATTGTGGGTACTCGTTAGAACCGGCTCGGTTTGAGCAGAAATAAGAAAATTAATATATACCCTTGTAAATCCCAGTTGTACTGTAGGGGTTTAAGGTGATGAAAATGATATAGGCGTGTTTTCATGATTAAAATGCAAGTACATTAAGGTTGCTGCTTTTTTATACTTAAATGACCTTCACAACATTACGCAAACACGCCAATACAAATAAAGTGAAAATTCTACCACCAAAAATAAATAAATAAATAAATAAATAAATAAATAAAAAATCGATAAAAATTCTGATATTTTTTACATCTCTGCACAAAGCATAGATTGTGGGTTCCACAATCTATGTTTTTGAGCAGAAATAAGAAAAATAGTGGGGTATAAGAGGTCAAAAATTTTATAGGCGTGTTTTCATGATGATTTTCAGACAAATAATTTAATCTTATTCCCTGTAAGTGTTACACCAAGTTCCACAATTTCGGCCCCGCTCATCGGGGCTTGAAGAAATAGATGGGCTGCATGATGCTTCCACGCAGAGCTGAAACCGACCAGCACACGAGTAGGTAAACTGCAAGAGGGTCTAGGTCTGCCCAGGCAAAGCGGTGCGAGTCGGAATGTCCATGCTTATAAACCCTATTAGTTTCATTGGGCGACAGGGCTTAAGATGTCATTTTATCTCAATGCGGGTAAAAGTCCCACAACATTGGAAGCGACGTCTCCAAAATGACCTTTTCCGTGTTGACGGGGGTGTTAAACCTGAAAATAAACAAACAAAGTTTCGCACTTTGATCTTAAGTGGATGCAACGTACTGTCTGACAGTGTCTTAGACCTCGGACGCTAGACAAGTATGGGTATACAAACAGAGATATATGAAAACACTGGACCCACAAGTACTGTTCATTCCCTAGGACCAAAGTCCTTTAAGAATAGACCTATGTTGGCAAGAAAGAGAAGTCAACCATCTTGAAAGATTATCAATTATCTTTATCCATTTCAGACGGAAAACCATTCCGATAATACACTCGTGCGTCATAGTGCATTTTTTAAAATTTTTTACATCTCCAAAATGGTCATTTTTCTGATTAAAATCCTTGATATTTTTCTTATAAATACTGCAAACATAGGTTGTGGGTGCTCATTAGAACCGCCTCAGTGAGGCGGTTCTAACGAGTACCCACAACCTATGTCTTGGAGCAAAAATAAGAAAAATAGTATATTCCCCGTAAACACCAGTTTTCTCTAAATAAAGTGGGGTAGATGGGGTCTTCATTTCACGGACATGTTAACGTGATGCCCAGAATGGATATTAGCAAACGGTGCAGACCCCGATCAGACATATCAGGGCATTCAGTTATTTCAAAAAGTGGAACGATTTTCTAAACAAATTTATAAAAGTAGCTGAACACGATATCCCTAAATTGCGAAATGGACCCCTGTTGTGTACATGAAGAAGATTTTATCAGTTTAAATTGGTTAAATTAAGATATTGCTGATAGAGTTCCATTTTCTGCATACTGCTTTAAGATAGAGATAACAATTCATTTTGCTGGTGTTGTCGGCCTGTTCTGGCATAGTTTCAAATGTAACTAACATTTGCATCTAAATATATTGCATTTTGCAATAGCA
The DNA here is from genome assembly GCA_963580285.1 of Lucinisca nassula. Taxonomy (NCBI): domain Eukaryota; kingdom Metazoa; phylum Mollusca; class Bivalvia; order Lucinida; family Lucinidae; genus Lucinisca; species Lucinisca nassula. The sequence goes on along the minus strand of OY757025.1, from coordinate 31,279,985 downwards.
CGCTATTTCGACATTAGTTTCAGGACATTTATCTTTTTTTTCGTTGCGCGATAAAAGAATATTTATAATAGTCATAAAATTTTCCTGGGCATCTGTTTTTATATTTTTGCATGTTACTTTAATATTGGTAGTTGTTGACATTCAGAATCATAGTATAAAATGGCTAGGGTTGGAAATTCCTGTGTCAAAATTATACCTTAAAAGACTCCTCATTACGAAAACACGCCTATACAAATACAGTGTAACCTTTATCGCCGTAAAAATGAAAATTTTATGATGAAAAATTGTGATATTTTTCTTATTTCTGCTCAAAATATTGATTGTGGGCAGTCGTTAGAACCGCCTCATCGAGGCGGTTCTAATGAGTACCCATAATCTATATTTTAGAGCAGAAATAAGAAGAATAAGGTATACCCCGGAAATCCAAGTTTTACAATATGAAAGTTGGGTTCAAGGGGATCATAATTATATAGGCGTGTTTTCGTGATAATAGTATAAAATGGCTAGGGTTGAGAACTCCTGTGTCGAAATCATACCGTAAAAGACTCCTGTAATCTCGTATGTGTTTTTCTAACATTATCACCGAGTGCCGGATTGCTTTGACGTCTGTTCGACCAGTTCTTACCTAACATTTTACTTTTCAGCTTGTACCAAAAAAGAGATGATTTATGCTTGTTAGAAAGGTCCCCGTTGAATTGATTCTAACAGGTGATCACAATACCTATTCTGGGACAAAACATTTAAGGAGAGTAAAAAATACCCTTGTATCCCCCTCCCTTCTGATATTCACGTTAACAGATCTGGATACTGAATACCTTTTTATACAGAAATACACCACTCTATGGGTCGAATATCTGCACGCTATAATCGGTAGTGACCTATAATACCTTGTTCTGACCTATAATACGTCTAGTGACCGTTCATAGACCGGACCTACTTTTTAGATACCTAATTTTCAAGTGTAAACAATAACATGGAACCCCTTATACCCGGGAAAACAACCTAACTACACATTATTATCCTTGCTATATTTATCTAAATAATTTGGTTTAGAAATTTCAGCTAGATTCTTAACTTCTCAGTCTTTTCTGGTTTGAATGGTCCGTTGGAATAATTTCGCTCTGCAACTGTCGATGCGTCTAAGTGTCGAAAATAAAATCCAAATCTTAAATAAATCATTTATTTGCGTGTCCTAAATTAGCATCTTTCAGATCTCTAAAACTAGCATTTGCGCTCTGAGGAAACCTCACTGACTATCGACAACACATCCGTGTCCTAAATTAGCATCTTTTAGATCTCTAAAACTAGCATTTGCGCTCTGAGGAAACCTCAGTGACTATCGACGACACATCCGTGTCCTTAATTTAGCATCTTTCAGATCTCTAAAACTAGCATTTGCGTTCAGAGGAAACCTCAGTGACTAGCGACAACACATCCGTGTCCTAAATTAGCATCTTCCAGATCTCTAAAACTAGCATTTGCGCTCTGCGAAAACCTCAGTGACTATCGACGACACATCCGTGTCCTAAATTAACATCTTTCATATCTCTAAAACTAGCATTTGCGCTCTGAGGAAACCTCAGTGACTAGCGACAACACATCCGTGTCCTAAATTATCATCTTTCAAATCTCTAAAACTAGCATTTGCGCTCGGAGAAAACCTCAATGACTATCGACGACCTATCCGTGTCCTTATTTAGCATCTTTCAGATCTCTAAAACTAGCATTTGCGCTCAGAGGAAACCTCAGTGACTATCGGAAACACATCCGTGTCCTAAATTAACATCTTTCATATCTCTAAAACTAGCATCTGCGCTCTGAGGAAACCTCCGTTACTAGCGACAACACATCCGTGTCCTAAATTAACATTTTTCATATCTCTAAAACTAGCATCTGCGCTCTGAGGAAACCTCTGTTACTAGCGACAACACACCGGTGTCCTAAATTAACATCTTTCATATCTCTAAAACTAGCATCTGCGCTCTGAGGAAACCTCAGTGACTAGCGACAACACACCCGTGTCCTAAATTAACATCTTTCATATCTCTAAAACTAGCATTTGCGCTCAGAGGAAACCTCAGTGACTAGCGACAACACACCCGTGTCCTAAATTAACATCTTTCATATCTCTAAAACTAGCATTTGCGCTTAGAGGAAACCTCAGTGACTATCGACAACACACCCGTGTCCTAAATTAACATCTTTCATATCTCTAAAACTAGCATCTGCGCTCTGAGGAAACCTCTGTTACTAGCGACAACACACCCGTGTCCTAAATGAACATCTTTCCTATCTTTAAAATAAGCATTTGCGTTCAGAGGCAACCACAGTGACTATCGACAACGCTTCCTAGTCCTAAATTAACATCTTTCATATCTCTAAAACTAGCATTTGCGCTCTGAGGAAACCTCAGTGACTAGCGACAACCCATCCGTGTCCTCAATTAGCAGCTTTCATATCTCTAAAACTAGCATATGCGCTCTGAGGAAACCTCAGTAACTAGCGACAACAAACCCGTGTCTTAAATTAAGCATCTTTCATATCTCAGAATTAAGCATTTTTTGGATGATTTTTTCTCTTGTTTCTAGTCCAAACATAGATCGTCGGTACTCGTGAGAACCGCCTCATTGAGGCGGTTCTAACGAGTACCCACTGTCTATATATTTGAGCAAATATAAAGGCAATAATGAACCATGACCATTATGAACCATTTTTGTCGCACCTGCTATTAGCATGGCGCGATATAGGCGCCCGGTTTTCCGTCCGTTCGTCCGTTCGTTCGTCCGTCCGTCCGTTCGTCAAGGCGTCAACATTTGCGACCACCCTAGCGTTCACCCTAATGGTCAAGTTTATTTCTCAAGATCTATAAGAGCTTCCTTAATGATACTTGGTACAAACTTGTGTCTGGGGATGACAACTTACATGCAAGCATCCATATTTGACCTTGAGCTACATTTCATGGTTCACTGACTTTGTAAAATATTGCGACCACCCTAGCGTTCACCCTAATGGTCAAGTTTGTTTCTCAAGAACTATAAGAGCTTCTTTAATGATATATGGTAAAAACTTGAATCTGTGGATGGCAACTTCAATGCAAGCATCCATATTTGACCTTGACCTAAATTTCATGGTTCACTGACTTTGTAAAATATTGCGACCACCCTAGCGTTCACCCTACTGGTCAAGTTAATTTCTCAAGAACCATAAGAGCTTCATTAATGATACTTGGTACAAACTTTTATCTCGGGATGGCGACTTAAATGCAAGCATCCATATTTGACCTTGATCCTACATTTCATGGTTCACTGACTTTGTAAAATATTACCACCACCCTAGCATTCACCCTAATGGTTAAGTTCATTTCTCAAGAATTATTTGAACTTCATTAATGATACTTAGTACAAGCCTTTTATGCAAGCATCTATGTTTGATCTTGGCCTAGATGTCTTGGTTAAGTGACTTTGCGCCCCCTCAAGCGCGACATAGCCTTCGGCGGAATTCTTGTTTGTATCCAAAGTTGGGTCATCACGAAAACACGCCTATATAATTTTGACCCCCTCGAATTCCACTTTTATATAGTAAAACTGGGGTTTACAGGGGTAAACCTTATTTTTCTTATTTCTGCTCTAAAATATAGATTGTGGGTACTCGTTAGAACGGCCTCGATGAGGCGGTTCTAACGAGTACCCACAACCTATATTTTGAGCAGAAATAAGGAAAATATCAATCGAGGCGGTTCTAACGAGTACCCGGAATCCATATTTTGAGCAGAAATAAGGTAAATATCACAAGTTTTTAATCCTAAATTTTTTTTTCGGCAAAGCATTTACAGTGTATTAGTATAGGCGTGTTTTCGTAATGTGGGAGAGGTGTTCATTACACGGACATTGGTAGTCGCACTATCTCTGTCTCGAACAAAGTTTCATGATCTCAATAATGTTTTAGTCATTTAAGGTCGGCTGTATTTTCGACGCGCCTTTTTTGATGAGACATCATTTTCAAAACATGTTTTTTTTTTACATTTGACAACCTATCTGAAGTTCCTCACACATTTCTATCCGATACATCGTAACCAAAGACTGGAATAAGTAAACAAGCTGATACATTGTAAATGGTTGTGAGAGGATAGTTTGAGGCATTGACATATGCAAAACCTTACCCGTTTACCAAAATTTTTTAATTGATTATCCTGTATTAATCGGAGGTAATCCGTATTAACACTAGGTTAACCAATATTAACCGGAGGTCAAGTTATATTAGGCTGAGGTCAAAGATAGGTAATTAATGGTGTCAATAGAATTGCCATTAATCAAGTAATTTGGTATTGGCCCAGTTACAGGTCCTCGGTCAGCTGTATTTACCATCGGCCTTCGACCTAGCTCCGATACAGCAGACCTCGGACCTTTAACTGGGCCAATACAAAATTACTTGATTAATAACATAATGATATTTATCAGAAACGCACATTTTCAATAATAATAAAATAATAATAATGATAATAGAATAATTTTGTTTGTTTGAATTGGGGTTTAACGTCCCCGTCAACTCTATTTAGGTCATTTTGGAGACGTCGCTTCCGATTTTGTGGGACTTATACCCGACATTGAGGTGACTTGATATATCAAGACCTGCCGCCCAATAAAACCAGAAAGTTTATATGCATTGGACGATCTGACTGGGCATGCTAAGTCCTTTTAAGCGGTTTACCAGTACTCGTGTGTGGTTAGATTCAGCTCTGCGTGGAAGCATCATGCAACCCAATCTATTTCTCCAAGCCCGATGGGCGGGGGCGAATAATAGAATAATTATAATACTATAAAATAATTATTCTCAATAATAATAATAACAATAATCATAACGATAATTATAAAACATTTATCTTCATGATTTCCATATAGGCATGCGTATTCAAAACTTTTGTCATCACATTTTACATAAAGATTATCTCTTAAAGCGATTTCGTTTTTTATGTACGAACAAAAATAAAGAAAGAGAGAAATAAGTCCAATGCATCCTCTTGGTTAGATAATATTCCAATTTACATTCACAGAAACTTTTATACCGTTAAGCATACCTCAGAATTGCGGCACTGTATTTAGGCTCACGTATATCTCAACACAGCAAGGTTCGTTCGCACACAAACAATATGGTTTCGCACATAAACAGATAGTTGCTTTAGTTGATCAATTCCGATTCCTGCATTTGAGAAATAGTTTGTAATTACAGCTATCTGTGGTTTATCGATGTTGCTCCATCGTGAGGGTAATCCATTTAACAGATGAATGAGAAAAGTACGGCCATATATTGAGCAGCAGCATGATCTAGCGCGTATAACTCCCTACTGGAATAAAATTCTGATACTCCTATCGGTCTTTTTTTATACATGAGCCGCCGCACGAGGAGCTGTATATTACATTATCATCCGGCTGATCTGAGCCTTTCCTGGCCATCCCTAGCATGCTAGCATGCTAGGGATGACAGGGAAAGGCTCAGATCAACCGCATGAACCTTCATTGCACCCACGACTGGCAAAAGGGCACATATCTTGCTGTACAGACGCACACACTGAACATTTTAATCACTGGTAAGTGGACAAAGAATTTAAGATTTTTCGTGTTGGGACTTGTTTTCGTTCTTTTCTTGCAAACCATTGGAGTGATATTGATCTTGAGTGGAGAATTTCCCTGTTTTGATGAGTCGACAGTTGTGTTTTAAGAAACATACATGACATGAGCAATTTAATTACGCTAATGAAAATATGACACGCCGTTTGGAGCAGAAAATATTGACTGGATAATTCTCACGGTATTGATTTTCAGGCCGTTTTGGCGTGCTCAGATAAGAGGTGCTTGAAATCCTGAAAGATAAAAATCGTACAAAAAGTATAATGCATGTGTGCAATCAATTCATTTTACATTTTATTTTAAAACTGTTCAAACAACAAATAACTGAGTCATATTTCCGCCATATACTTTGTGATATTGGAAATGTTATTTTTCATTTTTGTCGCGCCTGCTATTAACATGGCGCGATATAGGCGTCCGGTTTTCCGTACGTCCGTTCGTCCGATTGTTCGACCGTCCGTCCGTCCGTTTCAAGTTTGTCAAGGCGTCAACATTTGCGACCACCCTAGCGTCCACCCTAAGGGTCAAGTTTATTTCTCAGCAACTGTAAGAGCTTCATTAATGATATTTGGTACAAACTTGTATCTTGGGATGGCAATTTAACTGCAAGCATCCATATTTGACCTTGACCTACATTTCATGGTTCACTGACTTTGTAAAATATTGCGACCACCCTAGCGTTCACCCTAATGGTCAAGTTTATTTCTCAAGAACTATAAGAGCGTCATTAATGGTATTTGGTACAAACTTATATCTGGGGATGGCAGCTTGAATGCCAGCACCTATATTTGACCTTGACCTACATTTCATGCTTCACTGACTTTGTAAAATATTGCGACCACCCTAGCATTCTCCCTAATGGTCAAGTTAATTTCTCAAGAACTATAAGTGCTTCATTTATTAAACTTGGCATAAACTTGTATTTGGGGATGGTTACTTAAATGCAAGCATCCATATTTGACCTTGACCTACATTTCATGGTTCACTGACTTTGTAAAATATTGCGACCACCCTAGCATTCACCCTTAGGGTCAAGTTCATTTCAGAAGAACTATAAGAGCTTTATTGATGATACTTAGACTTTCTTGTATCTAGGGATGACAACTATAATGCAAGCATCCATATTTGACCTTGACCTAAATTTCATGGTTCAATGACTTAGTGAACTATTGCATCAACCCTAGTGTTCAACCTTATGTTTAAGTTCATTTCTCAAGAACTGTTAGACCATCAGTGATGATACTTATACCATCAGTGATGATACGGCTAAACTCCTTAATCAGGGTTATCAGTACCATAAACTACGCAAAGCTTTTCAAAATTTTATAGACGCCATTCTGATTTAATTTCAAAATTCAATATTGGACTTAAATCTCTTCTGCAGTAGGTCTATCGGAACCCGAATTTAATGGTGACTTAGTATATAAATTCAGAAAAATATATAACCGCAATGACTTCAGCACCCAATTTCGTAAAATCATTCTTCGATATAAAAAGATTGGGTACAACATGGATGTTATACGACAGACTGCATGCATGGTAGTTAACCCAATCACGGTTGGCAACTTTGCTTCCCTCTTTAATTGCACGCCGGTGGGTCAGGCCTCAGATTCTATGACGGCTCCAAAGTAAAGGCTTATTGAGAATTAGGGAGATCTAATTCAAGGTAATGTTGGTTGGTGCCTGATGCTCTGTCTCTGGTCGGGCCCATCGGAGTCTAACTGTTGGTTTTCTTTTGCTCCAGCATTTCAGTGGTTTCTTGCTGTCGAGTCCTCACCGTTGTCTCACCTCTGTGGTTCTTTTATTTTTTGTGTTCACGGAGATGTTGCACTGATGAGTTAGGAGGCCTTCATGAGGACTGAACAAATTATTTGTCTAAATCGCGACGGAAGTAAGGGCGAGGATTGTGGCCACGTAAAATCGATTTAAGCCCCCCAGTGGAAATCTTTCCACTGACCGTTCCAAGGCGGTTCTTCTGTAGCGGTTTATTTATGGTGTTGTTTGTTACTTACTGTGTGTATCACTTGTGTCTTTTTATTTTGGATGGTCATAAGGCCATTTCGTGGGAAAGTAACTGTCCTTATGGCCTTCCTTTGTTTAGGTTTCCATTATGGTCTGGTCGCTAAATGTTTGTATTTCTTTCCCTTTGGTGTTTTTGATGGGTGGAGTATGTTAATTGTATCGATTCCTGATCTTTGTTTTACTCCTACTAAGTACAAGCTTGCATCTAGGAATGACAACTTTTATGCAAGCATCACTGTTTGACCTTTGCTTAGGTTTCATGGTTCGGTGATTTTCGGCCCCCACAGGCGCGACATAGCCTTCGGCGGAATTCTTGTTGTTCTAAATATTGGAAATGTTATGACACCATTGATAGTGGTAACCTAGTGATTTACGTTGGGGGCCAATTTGTATCTTAAAAAAATCGTTGCGTCGGCTAGCCTAGTCGTCGACGGCAATGTGTTCGTACTTTTGCTGAAAACATAGAATTTTGGAACTCGTTAGAATCGCATTGGTAATATACAAAAACCTGTATACTCCAGTATATAAAAGTGGGGTTTAAGTGGGGTCAAACTTATATAGGCGTGTTTTCATGTTTACAGTTAAGCATTTTCTCCTGAAACGAAAACGCTTTCTTTCAAGTTTACACACAAAATAGTTCTGCAAGTGTCCTATTCCCTAAAGGTTGCTGTTTGGCGCCAAAAGGGTAAAATCTGGCCTCCGGAAAATATTAGTTCTCTTTTATGTATGGTTCCCAATTACGTACATCAGTGACGTTTGCTGAAAGCTTTTAGTGGAAAATGGTTATTGGTTTTCAGTGTCTTATAATGGTTTCATAATACTTTTGTGTAAGCCAGGGCACAGATAAAAATCTCAATTGCGTCGTGTTTTATTACGAAAACACGCATATACAAATACATTGTAGACTTTACCACCGAAAAAACTAAACTTTTAGGATGAAAAATTGTGTCACGCCTATACAAATATATTGTAAACTTTACCGCCGAAAAAACTAAAATTTTAGGATGAAAAATTGTGATATTTTTAGCCCATCAGAGCGGAAGGCTCCAGGGGAGCTTATAGGATAGGCTGTTGTCCGTCGTCGTCAGTTGTCGTCGTCTGACGTCAACACTTTCAAACGACATCTCCTCTGAAGCCACTGGGCCGATTCAGCCCAAATTTCATCTGTAGCATCCTTGGGCTGGGGGATTGAAAGTTTGTGTTTTTAATGAAAATCGGCTCATTAATTTGGTTGCTATGGCAGCTTAGAGTTTCCATAGACTTCTGATGGGGAAAATTGATAAATGGCATTTACTACCAAGCCTCTGCAGATATTTTGACAAACCTTTCACAGAAATGTTCCTTAGGCAATTTACTATCTGCCATATGATTTAAGGCCTACTGCTCATTCCTATTGGATGCCATGGAAACCAAAATGAAAAACAAAAACAAAAAAACTTAAAAAATCATCTCCTCAGAAACAGTAGTTTCTTTGAGTCTGAGAGTTTTTGGAAATACTCACCATATTTGCCTTTACAGGTTTTGTGTTTTTTTTTTTATGAAATTCGGCTTGGTTTGGTTGCTATGGCAACTTAGATTTACCATAGACTTAAAATGAGGAAATTTGCTAAATGGCATTTGCTGCCAAGTCATTGCAGATATTTTGACAAAACTTTTATAGAAATATTCCTTGAGTAAACGTGTCTCAGCAATATGCTTTTATGCCAACATGGGGTCCCCCAGGTCGTGCCAGGGTCATGCCCCGCCCCCTCCACTTCATAAAAAGGCCATATAACTCAGAAACCATTCAGATCCCCGACCCAAAACCATATAAATTCTTGTTTCTTATGATAAGACGCATTCAGTGACACCCCCGGGATGTGCCGGGGCCTTGCCCCACCCCCTCCATTCCATAAAAGGCAAAATATCTTGGAAACCTTACAGATTCTTACCCCTAAACCATACATATTCGTGTTCCTTATGAAAAGATACTTTCACTGACACCAACTTGGGGGGTCTCCAGAGGTGCGCCGGCGCCTTGCCCCACCCCTCCACTTCACAAAAGGCCATATATCTCAGAAACCATTCAAGGGCAATTCCTCTCCTCTTCACTTCATAGAAGGGCATCATATATCAGAAACCATTCAGATTCCCACCAATAAACCATATATATTCTTGGTCCTTATGATAAGACACATTTAGTGACAACAATCTTAGGCTTTCCTGGGATCAACAGAGCAGCCCGAACCCCTCCATGGCTTAAGAGGCCTTATATCTCCGGCATACAGATCCCCACTGCTACACCATATACATGTGTAATGTTCCTTATGATAAAACGCATTTAGTGATACCAACCAGTGCTCCTTGGGTCCCTACACCCTTTGCTTCATAAAAGGCCTAAGATACTGAGTTCAGATGGGTGCTCATTTGATATGGGGGTTCATTTGGTAGACTTTATAATTGGTAAATTAAAATGATATCATGTTAAAATACATGGCTGCCATTGGGCAGTGCGCACCTGAGCTCTGGTGAGCATAGTGGCCCATGGGCCTCTTGTTCATATTTCTGCTCAGAATATAGATTGGTGGTACTCGTTAGAACCTCCTCATTGAGGCGGTTAATATAGATTGTTGGTACTCGTTAGAACCGCCTCATTGAGGCGGTTCTAACGAGTACACACAACCTGTGTTTTGGAGAGAAAATGAGGAAAATTACCCCTGTAAACCCTAGTTTTACTAAATAAAAGTGGGGTTCGAGGGGGTAAAAATAATATAGGCGTGTTTTCGTGATGAGGTCAACCTGCGATCGCAGCTCATCAGGTCAACATGTCCGTGAAATAAAGATCCCCCAAAACCCTTTTCAGTCGAACTTCAATGGCTCGAACACCTTTGTGACCTTGAAAATCTGTTCGAGACAGGGGAAGTTCGAGCCACTGGGGGCTAATGCCAGGAGGCGTAACGACATACTTAAGGACATCTTTACGGTGTTCTATAATGAAAAATGTATGCTGTGTGTACTCATTAGAATCGCTTCATCGAGGCGATTCTAATGAGTACGTGCAACATACATTTGCAAGATAAAAGGCGAAAATGTCCTCAATTTTTCTCTCCCTATTTCTTATGCAGAGAAATTCCATAGGGACTCAAGAACGGGTTCGACTGAGCCATGGAAAACGAGCCATCGGTGTTCGAGCCATCGAAGTTCTACTGTATATAGAGAAAACTGGGGTTTACAAGGGTATACATTTTTTTAATTTAGGTTATGGGTACTCGTTAGAGCCACAGATTTTTATCAGAAACTTAACTGTTGTGGAGATCGGAAAGAATTCACGATGTCTCACGGGTGTGTTATCGTAATGGTACCCGGCCGATATATTTTATGACATGCATTATTCAATTTAAAACAACCTCATAATATAAATGGTGTAATTACAAGCGCGATGTTGCTATTACAAGCGCTAAGGCGTCTTTGAGCGAGCATGTCCGTTGAGCAAAGTCCGTCAGAATAAGCTGTTCCCAGTATATCTTCTTTTCTTCTTCCGTTAAAGTGCATGGCCTTTTCTGAAGCAATTGTCGCACTGAATTGAACTATGAACAAGGCGATCGTGAGGCTTGAACAAGGTGCAGATTAAAAGAAGGATAAAAACAGTCTGTACATAGATAATCCTGACTGCTTCATCTCAATGTCGGGTAAACGGCCCACAAAATTGGAAGCAACGTCTCCAAAATGACCTATACGGGGACGTAAAACCTCAAATCAAACAAAAAACAAACAAACAAAACCTTTATTTCTTTCGGGAAGCTATCAAGGTTTCTTATTAGGAAAGCCGAGCTGTTGATCGCCCTCTTTGTTGAAGCATCTACATGTGCATTCCAGGACAGGTTGTCAGAGATTGTCACTCCAAGATACTGCAGGCTTCTGTAGCTCAGTCGGATGCGAGTCTGACGGGCGCGGGTTTGATACCTGCCGGCAACATTCTTTCATGGAGATTGATCATGAAATCTTTTCTACGGTCATTCCCTCCCTTCCGCTGATTCAAGAAGGGCAGTTGTCAGTTTCAGGCGAAAGAATGTGCACTGTACTGGTACTACTGGGTAACTGCTTAGTCTTGTTTGTTTGTTTGATTTGAGGTTAAACGTCCCCGTCTACACTGTGTAGGTCATTTTGGAGACGTTGCTTCCAGTTTTGTGGGACTTTTACCCGACATTGAGATGAAATGACATCTCAAGCCCTGTTGCCACATGGAACCGATAGGGTTTATAAGCATGGACGGTCCGACTCGCACCGCATTGCCTGGGCAGGCTCATATCCTCTAAGCGGTTTACCAGTACTTGCGAGCGGCCAGTTTCAGCTCTGCGTGGAAGCACCATGCAGCGCATCTATTTCTTTAAGCCTCGATGGGCAGGGGCCGCTTTTGTGTAGGCCTGCCCAGGAAAAGTTTGGATAAGTAAACTGACCGGCTGAAAATGACCTAAATAGTGTTGACTGGGCCGTTAAACCCCAATACAAACAACAAACAAACATACTTGCTCGTTAGGTCTTTGCCATGTACAGTGAAATTCCGCTATAAAGACCCCTAAAATTAAGACTAATTCCACTTTAAAAAAACTTATTGTGTAGGTTGCAGTTATTCTTATTAGCATCACCTGAGCACGATGTGCTCATGGTGAGCTATTGTGATCAGTCGATGTCCGTCGTGTGTCGTGCGGCGTCAACAATTTGCTTTAAATGCTAACTCCTCCTTAACCCTTGAGCCAATTTCAATCAAACATGATAGGAATATTGCTGAGGTGACCCTCAACAAAAATAGCTAAAATTATTCTGCTCCGCTGACCAAGATGGCCGCCAGAGCTAAAAATAGAAAAATCTTCAAACGACAACTTCTCCGGTACCTTAAGGCCAATTTCATTCAAACTTTATAGGAATGTTGCTTATGTGACCCTCTACCAAAATAGCTAAAACGTTTCCGCTCCGGTGAACAAAATGGCCGCCAGAGCTAAAAAAATAGAATATTCTTTAAACAACAACTCCTCCTGTACCCTTGGGCCAAATTAATCCAAACTTCATAGGAATCTTGCTTAGGTGACCCTCTACTAAAATAGCTAAAACGGCATTGCTCTGATGAGCAAAATGGCCGCCATAGCTAAAAATAGAAAAACATCGTAAATTTGCTTCAAACACAAACTCCTCCTCAACCCCTGGGTAATTTTGACTCAAACACCACAGGAATGTTGCCCAAATGACTCCCTAAAATCGTTGTGCTCTGACAAACAAGATGGCCGCCAGAGCTAAAAATAGAAAAATCTTAAACGACAACTCCTCTTGTACCCTTGGGCCAATTTCATTCAAACTTCATAGGAATGTTGCTTAGGTGACCATCTACCAAAATAGCTGAACAGGTTCTGCTCTGATGAGTAAAATGACCGCCATAGCTAAAAATAGAAAAACATCCTACATTTGCTTCAAACACGAACTCCTCCTTAACCCTTGGGCCAATTTGATTCAAACTTCACAGGAATGTTATGTAGGTGACCCCCTAAAGAAATAGCTAAAATCATTCCGCTCTGACTTACAAGATAGGCGCCAGAGCTAGAAATAGAAAAAAAAAATCTTCAAACGAGTACTCCTCCTTTATCCTTGGGCTAATTTCATTCAAACTTCATAGGAATGTTGCTTAGATGACCCACTACCAAAATAGCTAAAACCTTTTCGCTCTGATGAGCAAAATGGCCGTCATAGCTAAAAACAGAAAAAAACTTTTTAAATTAACGTCAAAACGCGAACTCCTCCGCAACCCTTGGGCCAATTTGATTTAAACTTCACAGGAATGTTAGTTAGATGACTCCCCACCAAAATAGCTAAAATTGTTCAATGCGGCGAACAAGATGGCCGCCAGAGCTAAAAATAGAAAAAATCTTCAAACGACAACTCCTCCTTACCCCATGGGCCAATTTGATTCAAACTTCACAGGAATTTTATGTCGTTGACTCCCTACCAAAATAGCTAAAATTGTTCCGCTCTGACTAACAAGATGGCCACCAGAGCTAAAAATAGAAAAAAAATTCTTAAAACGACAACGCCTCCTTACCCCTTAGGCCAATTTGATTCAAACTTCACAGGAATATTATGTCGTTGACCCTCTACCATATTAGCTAAAATGATCCCGCTCTGATGAACAAAATGGCCACCACAGCTTAAAATATGAAAACACTGTAAAGGGGGTCTTTCAAGGTATAGGAAATTTGCATTGGTTTCTGCCCACGCTTGGATTGTGATGAAATTATGCACAATAATTGCCTTGAGTATAACCATTATAATTACGATGCATTCACTTTTAAATTTTATTTCCATAGTAAATTTATTACAAATTTTATGAAGTCTCTATCACAGCAGAGAGTACTCTCATATAAACTTGTCTACAGTATTCAGAATTTCATATATCTAATGCTGCTATGTTTTATGAAATAAAGCCATAATTGGTGAGTTTGTTGATACTACGAATGACCTTATATGTCTAGTAATAGTGGCTGGGCATTCAGTTTTCTTTGATGGTGTCCCCATATTCCAGCTCCTATTTTTGTAATCATTAAAAATTTATATGCATTTTTACCATATTCCAATTTTTGTCAAGATGCCATTTTAGCATAAAAACTACTCACATATCTTAGGAACGTGTTGATGAATTTTGATGGAAATTGAGGACCGGTAACATTGTGTTTTAACAGACTGAATACTGATAGTCCTGATTCACCAAAATGTGAAATTATATGATTATCATGTTTTGGTCATGCTGTTTAATAATACTTTACTATTGCTTTCAATTTGGATGGCTATAGTATAGTATGGTTTGTGTAAGTAGTTCATAGCATAATTATAAGTATTATTTTAAAACATCCATTTCAGTAAATTTGCCCCCTAACGTCATCAAACGCACCCATGTAATCATGTGCACAGTTTTCTTTCTGTCTTTCTTGTCCAATTTGGTAATGGTGCTAAGGTGATGTTTAGATTTAACATTCAAATCAACAACATACCAGTCACTTTAGATGGTGCTTCAGATTTTGTGAGATTTGTTATCCAACTGGAGATAAATGACTCCCAAGTCAAACTGTTGTTTGTTTATTTAACCCTAACTGTCCATTTAAAAAGAAAGGTTTACTCTAGGGAAAATCAATAACACTTGGGATTACTTTTCCTGGACATTAAGTTTTCAGAATTTGTATCTGCATAGGCACTAGCCAATCTATCTTTTTTGTATAGCCCCTATGAACGAAATGAAACGGCTTCCTGAAGCTGTATTCCAAACCCATTTGAATTTGCTTTTAGAATTCACATGGTCGTACATTTGTCAGTGTTCCAAAACTTATGTGATCATGATTGTGTTTTCTATATATTTGTATAGGTCTTTCACTTCATTTACCTATCTCAGCAGTTGTTGCAGTAATTACAAAGCACATTATGTAAGATATCAAGAAGCATTTAAACTGTTGATAATAATTATTCAATCTGTTAGTAGTTATCGCATTACTCATAGGATTTTAAATTATTTTCAGTAAATACATTGTGATGTTTTTTTCTGTCCAAACACTGCAATGCTCTTTCTAAGCTGGGAGATACATTGCATAGAAATGTACTGGTAATTATTAATGAACAAAAAGCAAGCAAGAACAGTGCTTAAAAAATAGTGAACGTGCATTCAGCAGAAACATTCAAGAAGTGGTTGAAAGTTTTACAACCAGAAACAAATACTAATAGCTCGCTTCCGATAAATTAACCACTATATTGCCAAGTAAAAAGAAAAAATAAGACACTTAAGAAACGTCATCATTTACAATACCAATGCAGAAAAGAGATATTTATGCATCTGTACTATAAAGAAGGAAACTGTTTCTCTCCCCGTCTAATAGCAAAATTTCTCTAGGTCATGGGACAGCTTTGTTTACACCAAATATTCTGCGCCTCATCCATCAATGATATCTTTTGCAACAGAAACTCAATATCAGTGACATTTCGATTTTTGGAAATACTAACCAATAATTACTGTAACTTTTTTTAGGATAATAATCCAGCGTACATAAAGACAGAGTATATCTAAGGCTTAATTTGGCCAAGGATTTAACAACAGAACTATTTTACTAGTAACAACAAACCACTGACCATTGCGTCCTTGCATACCAGCTTGGTATGGAAATGAGTACAACGGATCTCCTTGCCTTATACTTATTTGAGTAGCATGACTTATACAAAGTCATTAAACAAAGTTGCACATGTTCACAATAATTTTGCTGCTAATAAAAAAGCAATATATGTTGTTAAGCCTAATTTGTTGATTAGAAGACCTTTTGATTTAGTGTTTTACTATCTACTATTTTGGATATATCATGGTGTATAAATGAATGGAAAAAATCAGAAATTCATGATATTTTAATAGTTTCTAAGCTAGATCAGCTAAATATGTATTCATTTTGATTTGTATAATCATATTTTTATTACGTTAGTGTTACGAATTGCCTTTTTGTAAGGTTCTTGGATGATTTCAATAAAATAGTAAATTTTGCAGAAACGACTTACAGTGAAACTACAGTGTTACCAGTTTTGGATTTTCATGAAATTTGGCATAGCTAAAGAAGATACATATGGCAAGTTTTCTTAGCAAAATGAAATCTTGACAAAGACTAGAACATATTTATCTTAGGGATTGAATTTTGATAATTTTTTAAAATTTTAATTAAAAAATGAGATTTTTGATAATTATTTTATCAGAAAATGTAAACTTTAATTAATTCAAAAGGTTTCTTAGTATCAAAGGAATGCCTATGGAGTTCTGCATCCAATTCAGTTCACAGATCTAGAAACTAAATAAAACATAAGATTTAAGACGCACTTATTTAGAGACAGACACCAGCTCATGGAGGGAGTCAGTTAGAGTGGCCTCCTGAGTCCCACTTTGATTTATATAATTTTTTAAATACATTTTTATAGGTTGTATATGCTGAGTTATTAATATACAAAGTTTAAAGAAAAAACATGCATGGGCACAAATGAAAGACCCCCTTTGCTTCAAGCTTCACAGGGATGTTGCCCAGGTGACTCTTTACCAAAATAGTTAAAATCATTCCACTCTGATAAACAAGATGAACACCGGGGCTAAAAATAGAAAACAATCTTCAAACGACAACTCCTCCTGTACCCCTGAGCCAATTACATTCAAACTTCATAGGAATGTTGCTTAGATGACCTATCATAAACAGCTTAAATGGTCTCGTTCCGATGAACAATATGGCCGCCAGAGCTAAAAATAGAAAATTATTGTAAATTTGCTTCAAATGCGAACTCTTCCTAAACCCTTCCTTGGGTCAATTTGATTCAAACTTCAAAGGAATGTTGCCTAGGTGACACCCTACCAAAATAGCTAAGATCGTTCCACTCTGATAAAAAAGATGGCCACCAGAGCTAAAAATGGAATATACTAGAGACAGTGACATTCAGGTGAGCGAATCAGGGCCCTCTGAGCCCTCTTGTGTTTTTATTAGGATCCCTTTTTGTCCGTCATCTGTGCGTAAACAATTTCTTGAAACGACATCTCCTAAACCACTGATCGGATTTTGACCAAACTTCACAGGAATGATCCTTAGGTGGACCCCTTTCAAAGTTGTTCAAATGGTTCCGGTCTGCTGCACATCTAGGTCACAGGGGCCAAAAATAGATTTTTTAACGAAAACTTAAAAAATCTTGTTCTCTGAAACCATAAGGCCCAGGTCTTTGATATTTGGTACAAAGTTTCATCTAGTGGATCCCTACCAAGATTGTTCAAATTATAGTGCTTGGGCCAAAAATGCCCCCGCCCCGGGTCCCTTTGATTTTACATAGGATTATATAGGGAACATATTTAAAAAATCTGCTTCTCTGAAACCGCAAGGCCCAGGTCTTTGATATTTGGAATGAAGCTTCATCTCGTGAACCCCTACCAAGGTTGTTCAAATTATATTGCTGGGGCCAAAAATGCCCCCGCCCCGGGGCCCTTTGATTTTACAATGGCTTATATAGTGAAAATCTTTAAAATCATCTTATCTGTAACTGCAAGGCCCAGGTCTTTGCTATTTGGTATGAAGCTACATCTAGCGGACCCCTACCAAGATTGTTCAAATTATAGTGCAGGAGCCAAAAATGCTCCCGCCCCGGGTCCCTTTGGTAAAACATAGACTTATATTGGGAAAATCGTTAAACATCTTCTTCCCTGAAACCGCAAGGCCCAGGTCTTTGATATTTGGTATGAAGCTTCATCTTGTGGACCGCTACCAAGACTGTTCAAATTATACCATTGGGGCCAAAAATGCCCCCACCTTCGGGCCCTTTTGTTTTACATAGACTTATATAGGAAAAATCTTTAAAAATCTTCTGTAAAACCACAAGGCCTAGGTCTTTTATATTTGGTGTGAAATTTCATCTAGTGGACCTCTATCAAGATTTACAAATTATAGCCCTGGGGCCAAAAATACTGCCGCCCCAAGACCCTTTGGTTTTCATAGACTTATATATGAAAATCTTTAAAAATCTTCTTCTCTGAAACTGCAAGGCCCATGTCTTTGATATTTGGTATGGAGCTTCATCTAGTTGACCTCTACCAAGATTGTACAGATTATAGCCCTGAGACAAAAAATGTCCCCGCCTCGGGGCCCTTTTGTTCTACATAGACTTGTATAGGGAAAATCTTTAAAAATCTTCTTCTGTGAACCCTCAAGGCCTAGGTCTTAGATATTTGGTGTGAAATTTCATCTAGTGAACCTCTATCAAGATTGGTCAAATAATAGCCCTGGGGCCAAAAATGCCCCCGTCCTGAGACCCTTTGGTTTTGCATAGACTTATATAGGGAAATCTTTAAAAAAAATCTTTTCTGAAACTGCAATGCTCATGTCTTTGAAATTTGGTATGGAGCTTCATCTGGTGTACCTCTACCAAGATTGTTCAAATTATAGCCCTCAGGCCACAAATGTCCCCGCCCCGGGGCCCTTTGGTTTTATATAGACTTATATACAGATAATCTTTGAAAATCTTCTTCTTCACTGTAACAGCAAGGCCCAGGTCTTTGATATTTGGTGTGAAGCTTCATCTAGTGGACTTCTATAAAGATTGTTTAAATTATAGCCCTGAGGCCAAAAATGCCCCCCGCCCCGGGACCATTTGGTTTTACATAGGCTTATGTAGGGAATATCTTAAAAAAATTCTCCTGAAAACGCAAGGCTCAGGTCTTTGATATTTGGTGTGTGGTATTTGGACCTTTGCCAAGATTGTTCATATTATAGCCTTTGGTGATATTTGAAATGAAGCTGGACCTTTTTAGACCTCCCTCAACATTATGCACATTGTAGCCCTGGGGTCAGTAATGGCCCTCCCCGGGGCCCACTTGTTACTCTTTGGATCAGGTGAGCGGTCCAAGGCCATCATGGCCCTCTTGTCTTGATTTTTCTGCACACATTGTCCTTAGGTCATGGACCACCTTTGGGGCTGTCTTAAAGACAACTTTTGAACAGTGCCAAAGGAGGCATTAATATAGAAACCTCTCTGTATATGATAAGTGGTCTTAATAAGATTGCGTTTCCTTATGATCCTGATGACCTCACGCTTAATGTGATTAACCGACTTTTGTTTTCGTTTGGTTTAATGCATAAGAAACTGTGAAATTAAACCTAGAGGAAGAAAGTATTATTAGATTGATTGTTTGTCATTCGACCCCAAAATACTAAGCACGGAAGCTCTTCAATGCTATCTTCCACGTGAACCCAGGAAACGGTTATTTGTAGAAAATATCCACCTTATTCTTGTCTTTGTGATGCTAGAGTGCTGTGTTAAAAGAAGCTTATTGTAAACATTGATTGTTTGTTTGGTTTGAGGTTTAACGACCCCGTCAATACTAAACATGTCATTTTGGAGACGTCGCTTCCAATTTTTGGGACTTTTACCCGACATTGAGATGAAATGATATCTCAGCCCTGTCGCCCAATGAATCCGATAGGGATTATATGCATGGACGGCCCGACTCGTCCCTCTTTGCCTGGGCAGGCTTCGATCCTCTAAGCGGTTTACCAGTACTCACGTGCGGTCGGTTTCAGCCATGCGTGGAAGGATCATGCAGCCCATCTATTTCTTCAAGCCACGATGGGCGGGGCCGTGACTCGGCGCGTATGCTGGGGAACTGGCAGACAGTTATTACCTAGATTAGACGGCGTCGAACGCAACGACTGATCCGGGTTTAAACTCTTTGCCTAAAGTGCGGGATTTAAAGGCTCAATTCTCCGTTCACGACCACTTTCACAGCTCAGAAACAATCGACCCAAAAGTGCTATGAGTAATTTGATTGTGTTTGTTCCTGTGTAATGATAAGACAATGTGTTTAATTTGAACTTTAAGCTACTGTCGTCAGCTATTTTAGCTCACCTGGAACACAGCTCGGTGAGGCGATTCTAATGAGTACACACAGAAAACATTTTCATTATCTAACATCGAAAGATGTTCAAAAGTATCTCGTTATGTCTCTTGGCAGTGACCTACATATGGTCTAGCATCTATGGCATAAGTGTCAGTAAAATAAGAAAGTCTATGAATGCCAAAGTCATTCGGCTACTTTGGCCCCAGGTCATGTGTAATAACGATAACATATTCGTGAGGCATAGTGCACCTTTACATATATCAAAAGCGGACAAGTTTTACGAAAATTTATCAAAAACGGACATTTTTTATGAAAATTTTGGATATTTTTTCTTATTTTTACTCCAAACATAGGTTGAGGGTGCTCACTAGAACCGCCTCATCGAGGCGGTTCTAACGAGTACCCACAACCTATATCTTGGAGCAGAAATAAGAAAAATATTATGGGGTTTAGGGGGGTCTTCATTTCACTGACTTGTTAACCTGATGGATTGCAGGTCCAACAACATTTCAAAGGACATTTTCGCGAAAACAGCTGAGCCGATTTCAGTTGAATTTCATATGCAGCCTCCTGACAATGGGGGGTCTGGGTCACATGTCCAAGATGGCCGCCATGACCAGGTACGGTTAAAAACCTTAAAAATCTCAAGAATGGGCGTGTCATTTATTTTGTTGTGTGTTTCGTGCCGGCTTTAAGGGGACGTTTTGCAAACTCCGACTCATCAGGGTATTAAAACATTTCAGCAAGCAAGGGTGCACAATTAGCACCCATTTGTATGCCGATTGTTTGCTTAAATATCCGTCCGCCGAACTCCACAATAATATTGTCCATTAAATATTCCAGAATCGGCTCATAATGGATGATTTTATACGCCCGTTTGAAAAACGGGACGTATTATGTTATAACCCTGGCGTCCTTCCGTCTGTCCGTCCGTCTGTAATCTTTTCTTTTCCGGATAACTCCTCCTACAGTTTACATCCAATCAAGCTGAAACTTCATGCATAGTTTGACCATGATGTGGGACAGCGCATATTATTTCGAGGTTACGGTCCACCAAATATAGAGTTATGCCTTTTGAACTTTTTGTAAACTTTTCGTTTCCACAGTTTACATCCGATCAAGCTGAAACTTCATACATAGTTTGACCATGATGTGGGGCATTGCACATTGTTTCGAGGTTACGGTCCACCGAATAATAATAGAGTTATGCCCCTTTGATTTTTTTGTAAACTTCTCATTTCCAGATAACTCATCCTACAGTTTACATCCGATTTAGCTGAAACTGCATACATAGTTAGACCATGATGTGGGGCAGCGTATATCGTTTCGAGGTTACCGTCAACCAAATGATAATATAGTTATGCCCCTTTGAATTCATTTGTAAACTTTTCATTTCCGGATGAGTCCTACATTTTACATCCGATAAGCTGAAACTTCATGTACAGTTAGTCCATGATATGGGGCAGCGCATATTGTTTCGAGGTTACCTTCCACCAAATAATAATAGTGTTATGCCCCTTTGAAAAATTCTGTAAACATTTTGATTATGGATAACTCCTGGAACACTTTACATCCGATGATGCTGAAACTTTCCATACAGTAAGACCATGATTTGGAACAGTGCATATTATTTTGAGGTTACGGTCCGCCAAATATTACCAGAGTTATACCCCTTTCAAAGATTTTTCTAAACATTCCGTTTGCGGATAAGTCCTGCATTTTACATCTGATGAAGCTGAAAATTTGCAAATAGAAAGACCATCATGTCGAACAGCGCATATTGTTTTGAGGTTACAGTCTGCCAAATATTACCAGAGTAATTCCCCTTTCACAGATTTTTCTTAACAGATATTTTGTTTCCGGAAATTGCCTCCTACATTTTACATTTGAAGAAGGTGAAACTTTACGTATATATAGTTAGACTTTGATGTGGAGCAGCGCTTATTATTTCAAGGTTGCAGTCCATCTCTAATATGCCTATATTATTTTGAGGTTATGGTCCACAGATGTTACCGACCATGACAATTTGTTGGAGACAGGGAGTTTGAGCCATTGAGGGTTATTAATAGTGCCCGGTAAGAATATATGGAGCACACATTGTTCCTTAGTTCACAAACCAAACTTTTACAACAGTCAGTAATTCTTAAATGCTCCATCTTACTACTTGCAACGGGCGTATAATCCCCGCTTGCGAAGCTCTTGTTTCTTGAAGTTATGAAACTGTTATAGAGCCTCTACATTTTTATTGCTAAGCTTATTCCTACTTCATTTCAGTATTATACTTCATCGCTAGATTTAGTTATACTGTTCTCTTCATTGTTCTGGATTGAGTTTCCTTCCGCACGATAAAATAACATCATAGAGACATTTGGAATCAATTTTCTTTGATATGCCTTATAAATTCTTTTAACTTGTCATAAGACTCAATAACCCAGGGGAACAGATAAAAACAGTTGTAGATGACAGTTTTGGACATTCGATTCGTCCATCTATCATGAATACATACTTTGTGGGTACTAGATAGAATGGCCGGTGCGTTGCGATTCTAACAACACCCTGAGATCTAGTCTTCTATTGCTATTTTATGCCAATTATTTCAAAGGTATCTTTTGATTTAGCCCCTATCTGTTTTCCTTAATCAGTGTTGGCATGATATAGGTATGGATTTTATGGATATTCTTATTTCGATATATTGATCTGCGCATAACCAGACATTCGTTTTGATGCCTTTGATACACTTAACAAGGATGCTCTAAATAAGATGTGGACCTAACATGACATGCAGCTGATCAAAATGACATTAATGACATTAATAAGTCGTTGAGTACTTTGGTTCTTTGGCCCCCGCCCATAGGGGCTTGAAGAAATATATGGGCTGCATGATGCTTCCACGCAGAGCTGAATCCGGCCCGCACACTAGTACTGGTAAACCGTTTAGAGGATCTAAGCCTGTCCAGGAACCGCGGTGCGAGGCGGACCGCCCATGCTAATAAACCCTATTGGTTTCATTGGGCGACAGGGCTTGAGATGTCATTTCATCTCAATGTCGGGTAAAAGTCCCACAAAATTGGAAGCAACGTCTCCAAAATGACCTTTACAGTGTTGACGGGGACGTTAAACCTCAAATCAAACAAACAAAACTTTGGTTCTTAGTATAAAACATGGTTTAAATGCATGCGGTAGAGTTACCCATCTAAACCAGAGTCTCTTTCTGTAATTCAGCGTTGTCACAGGCATTTTCAGAGACTTAATATCACCGCCACCGAAACTATGTCTCCGCTCAGAATGTGGTGTTCCTTTTGTTCAATCTTTCGACGTTTGTATACAATTTCTGCCAAATCATGTTTATTTGATTTCCGTGTTCAAATGTTTCTTAACTGAGATCGCAGTACTGCCTTATTTATTTTTGAATTTTATACTAGGTTCCTATGAGTTCAGATACTAGGTTACTATGAGATCAGATCCTCACGAATCTTCCAGAGAATCTGTCATTTTATTATGCAAACACGCCTATACAAATACATTGCCACCTTGATCGCCGAAAAAATGAAAATTTTATGATGAAAAATTGTGATATTTTTCTTATTTCTGCTCAAAATATAGAGTGTGGGCACTCGTTAGAACCGCCTCATCGAGGCGGTTCTGACGAGTACCCACAATCTATATTTTAGAGCAGAAATAAGAAAAATAAGGTATACCCCCTGAAACCCCAGTTTTACTATATAAAAGTTGGGTTCAAGGGGGTCAAAAGTATATAGGCATGTTTTCGTGATGCATTTTATCGCCTTGCCGCTTTGACTAGAAATGTTGGCGGACTTATTCATCTCCGGGCTATGAAGCAGAAATACTTATTTGTCATACTTTTGTGTCATTTTAGTCGTTCGTTAAACAAAACAAAACAAAACAAAACAACAACAAAAAAAAAAAAAAAAAAAAAAAAAAACCGACGTATTACCATTATAATGCAGCGTTGTCCATCCGTCGGACTGAAACTTTTCTTGTGCGCGCCATAACTACATAACGAAAACACGGTTTTATAATTCTGACCCCCTTGAAGCACTCTTTTAAATAGTAAAACCATGGTTTACAGGGGTAAACCTAATTTGTCTTATTTCTGCTGTAAACTATAGATTGTGGGTACTCGTTAGAACCGCCTCAATGAGGCGGTTTTAACATGTACCCACAATCTATATTTTGAGCCAAATGAAAAAATATCGCAAGTTTTCAACATTTTTTTTTTTTGGAGATAAAGTTTACAATGTATATGTATAGGGGTGTTTTCGTAATGATAGCTAAGTGACCGTGCGGAATATTTTGACCACGACTTAAATTGATGTGTCTCTTTTCTCTGCAGATTTTTATGGGATATTGTGCTACATTTGACTTCTATGCCGAATTTCGCGGGTTTGAATCCCAGCCTGGCAAGGTACATCATAACATAACTTTTATCCTTTAGACACACACAACAAAAAAGGAAGGACCGGCCCCGATAGCTCAGTTGGTAGAGTGTCCGCTCCGGGGAACGGGAGGTCACGGGTTCCATCCCGGGCCGCGAAATACCAAAGTTTCATTAAAAATGGCACTAGCTGCTCCTCGCTTGGCACTCAGATTTACGGGGTAGAGCTAGGACTGGTCGACCCAGTGTCAGGATAATGTGACTGGGTGCGGTATCATGTAATCGGTCTGGGACATGATACTTCAGTGAGGCAGCACTATAAAAGTGAGCATTGAGCTCCCGTTCGCAACCAGACACCGTCGTGATATGACTGAAAAATTGTTGAAAGCGACGTTAAACCCGAATTCACACACACAAAAAAAGGACACGCAAGCGTTTACAACCACAACCACACAAAGCAATTAATATGTTATTTCGTCATATGTAGCCAGCTGATTTGTTTAATTTTATTGGGAGAATATAATAATGTATTTGTATTTCCAGACGTAGGCTGTTAAATTATTTAATATTTCCCTTATACAAGATTGATCGTTCCTCAAGATGGACAGAATACTGCAAACCTGAAGAAACACTTTCACTGATACAGTCAACCATCTTTATACCGACATTCGTTATAACGGCATAACTCGTTATAACGGCATTTTGAATTAAATTACTACTAAAGGCTTAGCCTCGGTTCGGGGCGGCGTTGGCTTCCCTCGGGTTGGAAATGCACAAATCGAGCCCATAACATGTAAGGGTCTTTTAATTTAATACTCCAAGAAACAAATGTTATAGACATTTGTTAGAATCGCCTCACTCCATAATGGGGAATAGTTCTTTTATTACCTAACATACTCCTAACTGGAATACTTTATAATGGAAAATTCTTTATAACGGCACAGTAATAGGGAACAAATACTGCCGTTATAACGAGGGTCCCATGTATAATTGTTTAGATATTTGACCAAATGCGTAATTTGACCAAACTCCTCATCAAATCGAAGCTTTCAGGACAGCCATCATGAAAACATTCCTATATAATTTTGACCCCCTTGAACCCCACTTTTATATAGTAAAACTGGGGTTTCCGGGGGTATACCTTATTTTTCTTATTTCTGCTCTCAAATATAGATTGTGGGTTTTCTTATTTATGCTCTCAAATATAGATTGTGGGTACTCGTTAGAACCGCCTCGATGACGCGGTTCTAACGAGTGCCCACAATCTATATTTGGAGCAGAAATAAGAAAAATATCACATTTTTTCGTCATAAAATTTTCATTTTTTCGGCGATAAAGGTGGCAATGTATTTGTATAGGCGTGTTTGCGAAATGGGAAGAGTGCTGGAGTAATATCAGATGTCAGATTTTTTTTGTTTTTGGCTGAGTAAAGGATCTACCTTCAGAACTTATTTATATTCTCTGCTGTGCTGTCTGGCGGCCGTAAAACGACTCCCCGTAATCATCACAGTGCAGATTATATTTTCTGGTCCTTTGGGATCATTGAGTTCATTTTGAATCATTTTGAAAATAGTGTCCTGCTTAAGCCGGCGCTAGAGGGCATGGCCGGTGTTTGCATATTTCAGTACTTGTCATGAACAGGCTCGATAAAACCGAGTCTGCTATACTCGTTTATTTTGGTGTATTCTTTGCTCCCAAAGGATCTAACTTCAGAACGTATTTATCTTCACTGCAGCTGGTGTTGTGCTGTGTGGCGGCCGTAAAACGTCTCCCCGTACATCATCATAGTTCAGATTATATTTTCCGGTCCTTTGGGATTATTCAGTTCAGTTTGAATCATTTTGAATCAAAATGGGGGGTGTGCTGTGTTTGCCGAATCTTGTCCATCATCCGTTTCGATTTCAAAACTTTGGGGTTTAGACACACTGATGAAGATTAAATATCAGACAGGCCTGTGTCACTAAATTTGGTATAGTTACACCTTTATTGCAATCACTGGGTTGGTATCTCTGCTGGTGGATGATTCGTTCGTCCCCGAGGGTATCATAAGCTCAGGATCAGTTCCTTAGTGCTGAGGTTGATACTGCGGTGTTGACGTCAGCACGCAAGTACGGATTTAAATAACTATATTATATCTTTAATTTTTGCAGTATAAATTCTAACTTTTCTAAAACTAAGACTGACTTGTCAGGTTAGACATGTAGCTTAGCGGATTTGGTTGCCACGTTGTGTTATATTTTAAATATTGCAAGTCTTGCTACTTTCGACATCTCCTCCCTGATGCCCGGGTCTTCCGTGGAGCGTGGGCCGTGTTTGCTGATTTTGGCTCTGTGGGGGACGCCTATCTGGATCGGGCGTCTCTTGCCAGATGCCTCCAGCTGACATGTCTCATGGGCTACGTCGATCGGTGTGTGCTCGGAGGGGGATTTGCTGTGTTTGCCGGGACTTGACCGTCATCCGTTTCGGTTTCAAAACTTTGGGGGTTAGACACACTGATGAAGATTAAATATCAGAAAGGCCTCTGTGTCACTAAATTTGGTATCGTTATACCTTAATTTGATTATAGAGTTCTGCTTAAGCCGGCGCTAGAGTGCATGGCCGGTGTGGCACATTTCAGTACTGGTCATGAACAGACTCAATTAAACGGAGTCTGCTAGTATCGTTCATTTGATGTATTCTTTGCTTCCAAATGGTCTATCTTCAGAACTTATTTATTTCTAAATTTAAGTGAATAAGCATCTTCCGCCGACGCTTCGACCTTTTTTAATTACTTTCTTTAATTTAATCTGGACACAATCCTTCCATTGTGATGTGGCACCAAAGAGATGTTCAGAATATATTTAAGTATCATCTAATCCTGAAATTGCATGTTTTGATTAAAATTGACTGGCGCCGAGTTATAAGTATTAATTGAGCCAGCGCATGACAAAACCTACAATAAGACATGTGCGCCCAACGAAGACTCAGATCAGCCTGCGCATCAGCGCAGTCTGATCAGAGTCTTCGTTGTGCGCTCTAAGGATAGCTAAGGCCCAATGCTCCTTCACGCAGGAAGAGAAGTCTCTGGTTAGACTATATTGATGCGCAGGCTGATCTGAGTCTTCGGTGGGCGCACATGTCTTATTGTAGGTTTTGTCGAGCGCTGGCTCAATTGTTTATATCAGACAATCAGGTTTTCTGTTGTACGTCGTCTAATGAAATTGAGGTGAGTGAGAACACTACCAGTTGCGGTAACGCTTTTGAAATATTCTTGGCCTTGCGGCCGGTAGGATGTACGCCCAAATGAGCATATTATTCTTCAAGATTGGTTGTCAATCGCACAGGACGCCATTCAACTGTCGCATTCGTGAAAAGTGGAACTATGCCAACACGTATCAATGTCCTTAAATGATGAAGAGCCTGTCAAGGAAAATTGTGAATCTGCCAAAGCCATCAGCGAGTGTGCAGAAATGCTGTCTGAATTAAAATGTCTAGCTAGTTTCAAATTAAATGAGTAAAGATATTGTTTGCAAAACAATCACTGAGGATGGAAATACTAAGAATATTAAATGATAGTTTAGAGAGTGTTTGGAGACATATAGTCCCATTTTGATTCATTTGCTGCTTTGTTTTACTTTTAATCTCATTCTCATCACGACAACTGACCTATATAATTCTGGCCTCCTTGAACCCCACTTTTTATGTCCCCGGTAGCGATAGCGGGGACATATTGTTTTTGCCCTGTCTGTTTGTTTGTTTGTTGGTTTGTACGTGGACAACTTTAACGTTGGCCATAACTTTTGAACCATTTGAGATAGAGCTTTCATATTTGGCCTGAAGGTTCCTTGTGACAAGACCTTCACATTCATGCAAAAAAATTTGACCTGTGATCTTGACCTTGACTTTTGACCTACTTAAAAGAAAAAAAAGAACATTGGTCATAACTTTTGAACCACTTGAGATACAGCTTTCATATTTAGCATGTATGTTCCTTGTGGCAAAAGCTTTACATTCATGCAAAAAATTGACCTGTGACCTTGACCTTGACCTTTGACCTACTTAAAATTAAAAAATAACATTTTGGTCATAACTTTTGAACGGTTTGACATAGAGCCTTCATATTTTGCATGTAGGTTCCTTGTGACAAGAGCTTTACATCCACTGAAAAATTTTTGACCTGTGACCTTCACCTTTGACCTACATAAAAGAAAAAGTTAACATTGGTCATAACTTTTGAACCGTTTGAGATACAGCCTTCATATTTAGCATGTATGTTCCTTGTGTCATAAGCTTTACATTCATGCAAAACAATTTTGACCTGTGACCTTTGACCAACTTAAAATTAAAAAAACACACATTTTGGTCATAACTTTTGAACGGTATGAGATAGAGCCTTCATATTTTGCATGCAGGTTCCTTGTGACAAGAGCTTTACATTCACTCAAAAATTTTTGACCTTGACCTTTTACCTACATGAAAGAAAAAGTTAACATTGGTTATTACTTTTGAACCATTTGAGATACAGCCTTCATATTTAGCATGTAGGTTCCTTGTGACAAATGCTTTACATTCAGGCAAAAATATTGACCTGCGACCTTGACCTTTGACCTACTTAAAAAATAAAAATTTTTGGTCATAACTTTCGAACCGTTTAAGATAGAGCTTTCATATTTGGCATGTAAGTTTCTTGTGTCAAGGGCTTCCCACACAAACAAAAATCTGGCATGTGAGCAACTTTGAATAAAAAATGACCATGGCCGGGGACATATTCGTGTTTCACAAACACATCTTGTTTATAGTAAAACTGGGGTTTATCGGAACCCGAATTTTATGTTTGAATTTTTGTGTTCACGGAGATATTGCACTGATGAATTAGGAGGCCTTCATGCGGACTGAACAAATTATTTGTCTAAATCGCGACGGAAGTAAGGGCGAGGATTGTGGCCACGTAAAATCGATTTAAGCCCCCCCCCCCCCCCCCCCCCAGTGGAATTCATTTCACTGACCGTTCGAATACTGTTCTTCTGTCGTGGTTTATTTATGTTATGATTTGTCTTTGAGGGTTTGTATCGCTAATATTATTTTGATTTGGATAGCCAGTTGGCCATTTTGTGGGAAAGTAACTGTCCTTTTGGCTTTCCGCTGTTAATGTTTCCTTTAGGGTCTGTTGTTTCATGTTTGTGTTTCTTTCCCTTTGGTGTCTCTGATTGGAGTTGTGGGTTAATTGTATCGATTCCTGATCATTGCCTTCACTTCTATTTAGTATATAAATTCAGAAAAAATATATACTTGCAATGACTTCAGCACCCGGTTTCGTAAAATCATTCTTCGATATAAAAAGATGGGGTACAAGATATACGACAGACTGCATGCATGGTAGTTAACCCAATCACGGTTGACAGCTTTGCTGCCCTCTTTAATTGCCCGCCGGTGGGTCAGGTCTCAGATTCTATGACGGTTCCAGCGTGAAGGCTTACTGAGAAATAAAATCTAATTTTATGTAATGTTGGTTAGTGCCTGGTGCTCTGTCCCTGGTCGGGAGCATCGGAGTCTAGCTGTTGGTTTTCTTTGGCTCCAGCATTCCAGTGGATTCTTGCTGTCGAGTCCCCATCGTTGTTTCATCTCTTTTATTTTCTCGGAAACGTTGCACTGATGAGTTAGGAGGCCTTCATGCGGACTGAACAAATTATTTGTCTAAATCGCGACGGAATTAAGGTCGAGGATTGCGGCCGCATGGGATCGATTTAGACTCCAACCCCACCCCTCTCGGTTAAATTCGTTTCGTCGACCGTTCCAAGGCGGTTCTTCTTTCGCGGTTTATTTTTGTTATGGTTTGTCTTTTAATTTGTGTATCGCTTTTATTTTATTTTGTTTTGTTTTGGATAGCCAATTGGCCATTTTGTTGAAAAACAACGGTCATTTTGGCTTTTCGCTATTGATGTTACCGTTAGGGTCTTGTTATTTCATGTTTGTGTTTCTTTCCCTTTGGTGTCTCTGATGGGAGCTATGGGTTAATTGTATCGATTCCTGCTCATTGCCTTCACTTCTATTTTACAGAGGTAAAACTTATTTTCTTATTTCAGCTCTAAAATATAGATTGTCGCTACTCGTAGGTACGAGTACATATAATCTATTCTTTAAACAGAAAAATGACCAATTGGCTATCTTAAACAAAAAGATAAAGTCGATACACTCATTATAAGACAAACCATAACAAAAATATACCTAGCATGCACGTTTCAGAAGTTATACTATGCCTCAAATAGAGGATCTTACATGAATGTTCATGTATTATTGAATTTATTAAACGAGTTCTGAAAAAGGGATAAAATGCGAAGCTTTGCCGAGCATTTTATCCCTTTTCCTCAACGAGTTTAATAAATTCAATAATACATGAGCCCGAGTGCAAGATTCTGTTTATCATTTGACATTTAAAACGCATTTTATTCTCGATTGTTTACAAAAATATCAATATTCCGCCATTAGTAAACGCGACGCCGTTAAGGACGTCGTACATTTAACGTTGCGGGACGTATCTAGCTAATTTGCATATTTAATCCACTAGTGGATTATCGAAAATATTACATGGCGTTTTTACACTCTCAGACGCGACGTCATATGATAAAAAGCGTAACAGACAGACGCACACATGGACGGACGGCCCCTACAACTTCTTAGTGTGTGGGGGCATAGTAACCAGCAGTATGATGAAAGATACAAAGGCTTTTAACGGCCGTCACATATTCTCTTAACACCTGTTGTGGTGAAGTTAAATGTTTAAAAAGGGTAATCCTTTGGAAGCAAAGGCTTCAACAAAATACTGAAAACTTTCGAGTGCAAAAGCTTTTTTCTGTGTTCCAGCCAATTAGGTCCCATCCTCTGTTCTCCATTCGACCTTATTATTGGGGTTTCACAAAATCCTTCCAGGGATTTGTTAGTAATACAATCGATGAAAGGGCCGGTTTATTGCATAGCTGTTGATATTGGCAAAAGTCTTGCGGTGTCACTCGATATGGGTTTGCTTACTTGGTCGGAAGTGTCCCGTACTGCGACATTTCATCTGCTGACGACTTCCGCTTGTGAAGCCATGCGAAACAATTGTGAAAAATACATGCTGTTAAACTAATGGTAATGAGACAAACATATTTATAGCTTTGCAATAAACTGGATATTTCTTTGACATTTGTTTTTTTGTTTGATTTGAGGTTTAACGTACTCTTCAACAGTGTAAATGTCATTTTAGAGACGTTGCTTCCAATTTTGTGGGACTTTTACCCGACATTGAGATGAAATGACTTCTCAAGCCCTGTCGCCAAATGAAACCAATAGGGTTTAAAAGCATGGACGGTCCGACACTCGCACCGCTTTGCCTGGGCAGGCTTAGATACTCTAAGCGGTTTACCAGTACTCGTTTGCAGGTCGGTTTCAGCTTTGCGTGGAAGCATCATGCAACCCATCTATTTCTTCAAGCCCCGGTGGGCGGGATTTCCCTGATATCGGTGAATATTGTCCCAAGAAGTAATATCGAATAACACGTGCTTTGCATTACGAAAACACGCCTATACAAATATATTGTAAACTTTACCGCCGTAAAAACGCAATTTTTAAGATGAAAAATTGTGATATGCTCAAATTATAGGCTGTGGGCACTTGTTAGAACCGCCTCGAGAACCGCCTCTAACGAGTACCATCAATCTATATTTTGGAGCAGAAATAAGAAAAATAAGGTATACCCCTGTAAACCCCAGTTTTTCAATATAAAAATGGAGTTCAAGGGGGTCCAAATTATATAGGCATGTTTTCGTGATGACTGGTTTTCTCTATCACTGCTCGGGACAACGTTAATCGGTAACATTGAAATAACCCTATATTATCGACTGGAAAAGCCCTGGCCAGATATAATCATTTGTCTAGCACTCTCATTAGTATTAATGCGCTTGTTCAGAATGGCTTTTTCAGTATCATCAAATTGACGAATATTTTTCTTGCTCTTCTGAATACATTTGATGGTTCCAGCGAGTGCCTTCAATGAATGCGTGCGAGCCAAAAACGGACGAAATGGTATAATACGCTTTTACAGGTCATGCATATGTGGAAAGGACTGTCCAAGGGCACACTAACCATGGGCTGTTTCTGATGGGAGGTGTGGATTACTTGCATCGATTCCTTTTCATTGCCTTCACTTCTATTTTGTTCACGTGATTGCATTACGAAAAAACGCCTATACAAATACATTGTAACCTTTATCGCTGAAAAAATGAAAGTTTTTAGAGGAAAAATTGTGATATTTTTCTTATTACAGCTCAAAATATAGATTGTGGGTACTCGTTAGAACCGCCTCATCGAGGCGGTTCTAACGAGTACCCACAATCTGTATGTTAGAACAGAAACAAGAAAAATAAGGTTTACCCCTGCAAAGCCCAGTTTTACTAAATAAAAGTGGGGTTCAAGGGGGTCAAAATTATACAGACGTGTTTTCGTGATTGGTATAGTGCCTGGCCTGGATGTTTGCAGGCAATCAACCCTGGTATAGTGCCTTGCCTTGATGTTTGCAGGCAATCAACCCTGGTATAGTGCCTTGCCTTGATGTTTGCAGGCAATCAACCCTGGTATAGTGCCTTGCCTTGATGTTTGCAGGCAATCAACCCTGGTATAGTGCCTGGCCTGGATGTTTGCAGGCAATCAACCCTGGTATAGTGCCTTGCCTTGATGTTTGCAGGCAATCAACCCTGGTATAGTGCCTGGCCTGGATGTTTGCAGGCAATCAACCCTGGTATAGTGCCTTGCCTTGATGTTTGCAGGCAATCAACCCTGGTATAGTGCCTTGCCTTGATGTTTGCAGGCAATCAACCCTGGTATAGTGCCTGGCCTGGATGTTTGCAGGCAATCAACCCTGGTATAGTGCCTTGCCTTGATGTTTGCAGGCAATCAACCCTTAAGTTTTATTTTTCAAAGTCTACAATGAGATTTTAGCGTGTCTTGAATCATAAAAATAGCCGGCGTAATATTTATTCACCCTGATTTGTCCGATAAATGCGTTTACTAATCGATAAGTCGTTTAAGAGTTTATTCATCTCAAATATAGTTCTTGTTTTAAACAAGAACTATCTTAGACTGACACCGGCCCCGATAGCTCAGTTGGTAGAGTGTCCACTCCGGGGAACGGGAGGTCACGGGTTCGATCCCGGGCCGCGACATACCAAAGTCGTTAACAATGGTATTTGCTGCTCCTCGCGTGGCACTCAGATTTACGGGGTAGAGCTATGACTGGTCGACCCAGTGTCTGGTTAATGTGGTTGGGTGTGGTATCATGTAATGTGTCTGGGACATGATACTTCAGTGAGGCATCACTATAAAAGTGAGCATTGAGCTCCCTGTCGCAACCAGACACCGTCGCGATATGACTGAAAAATTGTTGAAAGCGACGTTAAACCCGAAATCACACACACACACACGCATCTTAGACTGACACAAACAACAACAACAACAACAAAAAAAAACTTGTATTTTAAAAGCAAGTTCGTTCAGGTAGAACTATTTTACTACCCTCGGCGACGGCGTAGTCATTGATAACACCGTCGTCCAATGTACGTTTAAGGTTTTGACATATTTTCCATACTATATGATAAAGATCATATTTGGTATGATGCTAGATACAGCTTCAAACACACACCTGATGAATACACCCGTACACATCACGAAAACACGCCTGTATAATTCTGACCCCCTTGAACCCCATTTTTATATAGTAAAGTAGAAGTAAAACAAAGATCAGGAATTGATACAATTAACTTACTCCACCCATAAAAGACACCAAAGGGAAAGAAATACAAACATTAAGCGACAAGACCATAATGGAAACCTAAACAAAGGAAGTAAACCTGGGTTTTACAGGGATCAGCCTATATTACTTATTTCTGCTCTAAAATATAGAGAGTGGGTACACGTTAGCACCGCATCGATTATGCGGTTCTAACGTGTACCCACAATCTATATTTGGAGCAGAAATTAGAAAAAAAAAAACAACAATTTTTTATCTTAAAAGTTTCATTTTTTCGACGGTATAATTTAAAATGTATTTGTATAGGGGTGTTTTTCGTAATGAGATTGCTATATATAGGAAGAAGGGGTTGCAGGACTCATTATTTGTGCTTAAAATATATTATATATTCTCGTTAGAACTGCCCAATCTGGTGTCGAAAACGTAGGTCTGTTTTTGAAGCAGAAACGTAAAAATTATTGTAAAGTTTCCTTCCTTGCAGCCAAGAAAGAAAGCATTTTATCACACAGGATTATTGCCCCAATAAGGAGGTTTAGTATCATCCCTAGTAATTCTACAATTTTCACCTGCTTAAATTACATTATCGAGGCAGTTGCGCCACATCATTTCGCTGACACTAGCCACGTATGTAGTTTTTATGCCCCAACCAAGAAGTGGGGAGGGGCATATAGTTGTGCCCTTGTCGGTAAGTACGTACGCACGTACGTCACACATTGTGGTGCTTTTCTTGTCTCCACAACTCCTACAGTATTCGAACTTGCAACACACTTCAGACATGCATTGAACATGTGCATACTGAAAACAGGCTTCTGATACAACCAATTATTGCAGAATTATAACCCCTTGAAAGACTTTAAACATTTTGGCCATATGTGAAGCATATTAGTTTAAATAGTGCTGTTAGTGTGTTCGCAACTCTTCTAACAGATTTGATGCAGGACAATGAAACGTGCAACACACAGACGTGCATTGAACATGTGCATATAGGAAAAATGATTCTGATCAAGTCCCTAACTGCAGAATTATGTTCTCTAGAACGATTTTAACGTTTCATATGTGTAGCATAGGAGGTTGAATAGTGCTATTCGTGTCTGCAGCATTTGATACAGGACATAGAAACTTGCAACACAAAATGCATAAATGAAACATGATTATGATCCAGCCTCTTATTGCAGACTAATGTCACCTTGGACTACTTAAACATTTTGGTCATATGTGAGTGTTGCAGTTTCTAGATTAGTTTAGGATGTCTGCATGTCTAGTCTACTGCAGATGTCAAACGCATTACTCGTCCAGCGAGACGTATGGGGGTGGTGGAGGGGGATTGGCATTCATCAGCTTTAGTGATTGTCGAGTTGTTAATATTCGCTAGTTTGAGTGCAAAGTTTTTTTAATGAAGCTGATGTTGCAAAACTCAAAATTGATAGCCGATCAAAAACTGTCACTTCAGTATGGTATCATTCCCATGCGACATCGTGCATTTTATTCACATCTCAAAATGGCTTTTCTGATGAATGTCTGTGATGATTTTCTTATTTACACTCGCCTTGTAAACCAGGGATCGCAGGATCGATCCCGGGCTTCTCCAGACTTTCGGATGAGTCTTTAAACCGAGGTTCTGTCTCCGTATGACCTTAGCTGTTGGTAAAACTCAAACACTCACTCACTTTTATTTACACTCGGCACATTCGTTGTTGGTGCTCGTTAGAACCGCCTCATGAAAATAGAAGTGAAGGCAATGATCAGGAATCGATACCATTAACCCACACCTCCCATCAGAGTCGGCAAAGGAAAAGAAACATAAACTTGAAATAACTAGACCCTTATGAAAACATCAATAGTGGAAACCATAACAAAAGTTAATCGCGACAGAAGAACCGCCCTATACGAGCCGGCCAGAGAAAAGCATTTCACCTGGGAGGGAGTGAGGGTGGGGGGCTTAAATCGATGTTCATTCCTCATGAAGGATTCCTAACTCATCAGTGCAATATCTCAGAGAACACAAAAATTAAACAACCAAAGAGATGAGACAACGGTGAGGACTCAGCAGCAAGAAAACTCTGCAATGATGGAGCGAAAGAAAACCAACAGTTAGACTCCGCTGGGTACGACCAGAGACGGAGCATCAGAGGCAGAGCATCAGGTAATGTAGGGTTTAGAGGTTGTTCATTTCACGGACTTGTTCACGTGATGTTTACGCTTTCCTGCTATTTCAGAGAAACCTGGACGATACTTATGCTGTTTTGGTTAATGTCGTCACTCCATATCATATTTGGACTTCCCATCACGAAAACACGCCTAAATACTTCTGACCCCCTCGAACCCCACTTTTATATAGTAAAACTGGGGTTTACAGGGGTTAACCTTATTTTTCGTATTTCTGCTCTAAAACATAGATTGTGGGTACTCGTTAGAACCGCCTAAATGAGGCGGTTCTTACGACTACCCCGAAGCTATGTTTTAAGCAGAAATAAGAAAAATTCTGCTCTAAAACATAGAAATATCTAAAATAAGAAAATATCACAATTTTTCCATCTTAAAATTTTCATTTTTTCGGCGATAAAGGTGGGAATGTATTTGTATAGGAATGTTTGCGTTATGCTTCCCTTGGTTGTATTAGTTGCTGATCGTTTCCCTTTTCAAGTTTCAAATCACAAGTCATTATCTGAGTCCCGCCAAGCGAATTTTTGTCTTCGAGCATTCCGGCATGACAAATTTTAACTGCGCATGCCCAGCCATTCAGAGGGGCCAGGGATATGTCTTTCTGTCTGAAGGTTCCTCTTGATTCACTGCTTGTAAGAGCGAGCAGCGAAGGTTCTGGCGAGACTGCGCGGATGCGCAGGCTCGCCTGAACCTTCGCTTCTCGCATAGGCGATAAATACCAAAATCGCTTGACGGGGCCCATCTGCTCTCATTTGTATTCAGGAATAATTGCATTGACACAATTTTATTGTTATCCAGTGTTAAATTCTACCCTCGAGTTGTAGTATATTGGATTTGAAGCATCGTTAAAAATCAATTCGTATCTCGCCGTTATTGTTTCTCAAGGGACGTTGGCCGTGAAACTGTAAGAAAACAACATACTTATATGAGCTTCTATTTCATAGCTTAATTGGGCTAGTGGATATGAGCGCTGACTCTTAATCAGTAGGCCTCTCACCGCTGTGGTTCGTGCCTGGCACGGGTCATATGCAAGACGCCAAGTTCTGCAACGAAAAGTCCTGTGGTTTTTCTCTGGATAATCCAGTT
Organism: Lucinisca nassula; assembly: GCA_963580285.1. NCBI lineage: Eukaryota > Metazoa > Mollusca > Bivalvia > Lucinida > Lucinidae > Lucinisca > Lucinisca nassula. The sequence goes on along the minus strand of OY757025.1, from coordinate 31,242,528 downwards.
TTCGCCCACCTCTGATTCGATATGAGTATAATCTTGAAAGTGTCGTAAACAGGAAATAATCTCAGCTCAAGTCTGCATTAAGTTAAGCGTGGCGAGATATAGGAGTCCGGTTTTCCGTCGTTCGTCAAGCCGTCAAGATTTGCAACCACCCTTACTTTCACCATGATGTAAGAGTCCATTTCTCAGGAATTATCAGAGCTTTCTTTATACTTAAGGACTTTAATACGCACCACTGTATATCATGTCATTTTAACCAAGATAAACAATTCTGAATAATTTTGGGAACTGTTTGGAGTGTTCACAATAGAATAGTTTAAGTCTGCAAATGGTAACAGTGGATGTGCAGCCATGCATGACATTTCGAGAATAATGTAAATCTGATATTTTTTTCGCATAAAAATTTAATGAGTTGATATTTATTCCGTATTTTAACATTCATGTTTCCGAATGAAGCTGCATAGTGTAAAAACAACGCATAAATTTTTAATGGACTCTTACATTAGGATGAAAGTAAGGGTGGTCGCAAATGTTGACGGCTTAAAATGTTATACGACAGAATGCATGCATGGTAGTTAACCCAATCACGGTTGACAACTTTGCTTCCCTCTTTAATTGCACGCCGGTGGGTCAGGCCTCAGATTCTATGACAGTTCCAACGTAAAGGCTTATTGAGAATTAGAGAGTTTGATTTGATTTGAGGTTTAACGCCCCCGTCAACACTGTAAAGGTCATTTTGGAGACGTTGCTTCCAATTTTGTGGGACTTTTACCCGGCATTGAGATGAAATGACATCTCAAGCCCTGTCGCCCAATGAAACCAATAGGGTTTATTAGCATGGACGGTCCGCCTCGCACCGCGGTTCCTGGACAGGCTGAGATCCTCCAAGCGGTTTACTAGTACTAGTGTGCAGGACGGATTCAGCTCTGCGTGGAAGCATCATGCAGCCCGTATATTTCTTCAATGGGCTGCATGATGCTTCCACGCAGAGCTGAATTAGAGAGATCTAATTCAAGGTAATGTTGGTTGGTGCCTGATGCTCTGTCTCTGATCGGGCCCATCGGAGTCTAACTGTTAGTTTTCTTTTGCTCCAGCATTTCCGTGGTTTCTTGCTGTCGAGTCCTCACCGTTGGGCTCACCTCTGCGGTTGTTTGATTATTTGTGTACACGGAGATGTTGCACTAATGAGTTAGGAGGCCTTCATGCGGACTGAACAAATTATTTGTCTAAATCGCGACCGAAGTAAGGGCGAGGAATGTGGCCACGTAAAATCGATTTAAGCCCCCCAGTGGAATTCGTTTCCGCTGACCGTTCAAAGGCTGTTCTTCTGTCGCGGTTAATTTTTGTTATGGTTTGTCTTTGGGTGTTTGTGTTGCTTATGTTGCTTGGTTAGCCTATTGGCCATTTTCTGGGAAAGTAACTGTCCTTTTTGGCTTTCCGCTTTTGGTGTTTCCATTAGGGTCTGTTGTTTCATTTTTGTGTGTCATTCCCTTTGGTGTCTCTGTTTATTGTATCGATTCTTGATCATTGCCTCCACTTCTATTTTGACAAAGACCCTGAAAACGTGTTTTTATCGCATTTTGAAAATTGAGGTTTTTAAAAAAAAATTTGGTAGTTAGTTTTGGGGTGGGTCATGTTGGGTGAAGGTGCAAATTCCCCGAAGTTCGATCTATATTTATATATTAAAAGTGGGGTTTGCAGGGGTATATACTATTTTTAGCTCACCAGAGTCGAAAGCTCCGGGGGAGCTTACAGGATGGACATTGTCCGTTGTCGTCGTCTGCGTCGTCGTCTTTGTCAAAACATTCAAACAACATCTCCTCTGACCCGCTCGGCCGATTGGGTCCAAATTTCATTTGTAGCATCCTTGAATTGGGGGATTGAAAGATTGTGGGTTTTTTTTTTTTGTGTGAAATTCGGCTCATTAGTTTGGTTGCTGTGGCAACTTCGAGTTTCCATGTCTTATAAGGGGGAAATGGGAAAATGGTATTGACATTTTGACAAAGCTTTTATAGAAATGTTTTTTGAGTACACTTCTCTCAGCCATATGCGTTTATGCCAACCGGAGGGTCCCGGGGTTATGCTGGGGCCCTGCCCCACCCCCTCCACTTCATGAAAGGCCACATATCTCAGAAACCATTCAGATCCCTGCCCCTAAACTATATATATTTTTCCTTACGATAAGACGCTTTCTTCTTTTTACCTTTGACCTTTGACCTCATTGAGGCGGTTCTAACGAGTACCTATAAACTATGTCTTGGAGCAGAAATAAGAAAAATAATATTTATCCCCGTAAACCGCAGTTTTCACTTTATAAAGTGGGGTTTAGTGGGCTGTTTATTTCACAGACTTATTAAATGATGTAAATGTGCTTCATAGGAATATGTAGACTGGCTCCCGGTCGTATGTTCATATTTTTTCTCATGGATTATGTAAAGTTGATCAACAAACACAATTCAAACATTTCTTTTCCTTCAAAGTAGAAGTAAAACAAAGATCAGGAATTGATACAATTAAATTACTCCATCCATAAAAGACACCAAAGGGAAAGAAATACAAACATTAAGCGACCAGACCATAATGGAAACCTAAACAAAGGAAGGCCATATGGACAGTTACTTTCCCACAAAATGGCCATATGGCCATCCAAAATTAAAAGACACAAGTGATACACACAGTAAGTAACAAACAACAACATAAATAAATCGCCACAGAAGAGCCGCCTTGGAACGGTCAGTGGAAGATTTCCACTGGGGGGCTTAAATCGATTTTACGTGGCCACAATCCTCGCCCTTACTTCCGTCGCGATTTAGACAAATAATGTGTTCAGTCCGCATGAAGGCCTCCTAACTCATCAGTGCAACATCTCCGTGAACACAGAAATCAAAGAACCACAGAGGTGAGACAACGGTGAGGACTCGACAGCAAGAAACCACTGAAATGCTGGAGCAAAAGAAAACCGACAGTTAGACTCCAATGAGCCCGACCAGAGACAGAGTTCTTCCTTTCTACTCTTAGAACATACAGCTGGAATCAGTAAAACATCAGTGAAAACATATTTTTGTAAGTTTGACTAATTAATACTTTGACGACGGGAGCCAGTCCAAGAAATACGATACATGTTAGTATGCTAGAGTGAGCTTAGGCTTGATATTTGACATAATTGACAATTGTGATTTTATTTGATATATGCATCCGAAATATGTCTGAGTTGTAATGAAAAAAATCCCTGTAATGAATATAAAGTAGCAAAAAGAATTGGTGGCGCAACCTTTTATTGGCAAAATATCTGGCCGACAAGATGTTTAGATACAGAACAGTGCTCTTTAGCCGGTGTGTGATCTTATCAGCATCCATACGTAATGTCATACCGCATAGAGTGCTGAGACATTTGTCGGAAACTGAAATTGAATTGCTCAAATTCTAGGCTGATTATACATGCTGTTTTGAATTGATCGAGCTGTGAGCTGAATAGATAACGAAAACACGCCTATATAATTTTCACCTCATTGTACCCAACTAAAAGATAGTAAAACTGGGGTTAACAGGTGTAAACCTTATTTTTCTTATTCCTGCTCCAAAATATAGGTCGTGGGTACGCGTTAGAACCGTCTCGATGAGGCGGTTCTAACGTGTACCCACAACCTATATTTTGAGCAGAAATAAGAAAAATATCACCATTTTTCATCAGGAAATTGTCGTTTTTCGGCGGTAAAATTTACAATGTATTTGAATAGGCGTGTTTTCGCAGTACTTTAAGAAGGTCAGTATTCTGTCCTAGACTATAAGATGGATAATAGTATGAAGACCTCCAATTTAATAAATTTATTGTTCATAAACAGTTATATTCCTAAATAGCTACATTTTCAAGGCATGCAGATCTCCAAAGGTAGTTCCTTTTAAAATGCGGTTCGTTTAGTTTGCGGTTTGCCTCAGCAGGTTACAACAGAATAACTGCAAATACGGTATCCCCTTGGAATGACATTGGTCGATGCTTAGCATATGTTGAGTCTCTGAATAAAAGAGTACTGGAGTTAAAGGTTACGTTGGTATGATTAAATGACTGCTTTATTCTGATAGGTTGGCTCGAACAACACTGAAGACGAATCCAGGTATCTAATCAAAAAGTGTAGATCTCTGTGAGGCAGCTGACTGTCAGAATCGACACTATTTGCCAGTCTGCATTTTTTCATCACGAAAACACGCCTATATAATTCTGACACCCTTGAAAAATAGAAATGAAGGCAATGATCAGGAATCGAAACAATTAACCCACAGCTCCCATCAGAGGCACCAATGGGAAAGAAACACAAACATGAAACAACTAGACGCTTATGGAAACATCAATAGCGGAAAGCCAAAAGGACAGTTACTTTCCAACAAAATGGCCAATTGGCTATCCAAAACAAAATAATATTAACGATACACACACTCAAAAACAAATCATAACAAAAATAAACTGCGATAGAAGAACCGCATTGGAACGGTCAGTGAAACGAATTCGACTGGGGGGCTTAAATCGATTTAATTGAAGCCATAACAAAATTAACCGCGACATAGGAATTGCCTTGGAACAGTCAGTGACTTTTATGTAGTAAAACTGCGGGTTTACAAGGATAAACCTTATTTTTTCTGTCTCTGTTCTATAATATAGATTTTGGGTACTTGTTGAGGCAGTTCAAACGTGTACTCTCAATCAATATTTTGAGCAGAACAAGAAAAATATCGCAATTTTTATGTCCCCCGTAGCGAGTGCGGGGCATATTTTTTTGAATTGTCTGCTTGTTGGTTGGACAACTTTGTTTGATTTTGGTGTTCTCTGAGATGTTGCACTGATGAGTTAGAAGGTCTTGATGCGGACTAAACAAATTATTTGTCTAAATCGCGACGGGAGTAAGGGCGAGGATTTCGTCCGCGTAAAATCGATTAAATCCTCCCCCATTCCAGTGAAATTCGTTCCACAGACCGTTCGAAGGCTGTTCTTCTGTCGTGCCTAATTTATTTTTGTCTTTGAGTGTTTGTATCGCTTGTATGTTTTTCTTTTGGATAGCCAATTGGCCATTTTTTTATTTGGAAAGTAACTGTCATTTTTGCTTTCCGCTATTGATGTTTCCATTTGGGTCTAGTTGTTTCATGTTTGTGTTTCTTTCCCTTTGGTGTTTCTGATGGGAGCTATGGGTTAATTGTATCGATTCCTGATTATTACATGCACTTCTATTTAACATTGGTCATATGGTCATAACCTTCAACAGTTTGAGATTGAGCCTTCATATTTGGCTTGTAGGTTCCTTGTGACAAGAGTTTCACATTCATTCAAAACATTCTGACCTGTGATCTTGACTTGACCTTTGGACTACTTTAAAGAAAAACATAGCAGTGGTGATAATTTTGAACCGATGAAACAGAGCCTTCATATTTGGCCCGTAGGTTCCTTGTAACAATGGCTTCACATTCATACTAAACTTTTTGACCTGTGACCTTGACCTGTGACCTAGTTTAAAGAAACAATAACATTGATAATAACTTTGGAACCGTTTTTGAGGTAGATCCTTCATATTTTGACATTTGACCTTGACATGTTACCTACTTACATGATAAACTAAACATTGGCCATAACTCATGAGCCGTTTCAAATATGACCCTCATATTTGGCATGTAGGTTCCTTGTGGCAAAGACTTTCCAATCCACTCAAACAAAAAAATGACCTGTTACCTTGACATTGTCCTACTTTCAAAGAAAGAAAATGTTGGCCATAACGTTTGAACCGTTCGAGATATAGCCTTCATATTTAGCATGCAAATCCCTTGTGTCAAGGGCTTCCCACTTAACAAAATATCTTGATCTGTGACCTTGACCTTGATCTGTGACCAACTTTGAAGGAAAATTGACCTTGCCCGCGGACATGTTTGGTTTCACAAACATATCTTGTTCATTTAGAAACTTTCATTGTTTCGGCGATAGAATTTACAATGTATTTGAAAAGGTTTGATTTCGTTATGTTTCTAAACCAAAAATTGAACTCGCCCGGGGACATGTTAATTATTGTGTCACAAACATATCTTGTTCATTCAGAAGCGTTCATTGTTTTGGCGATAAAATTGACAATGTATTTGAAAAGGCCTGTTTTCGTTATGTGACTAAACCAAATTGACCTTGCCCGGGGACATGTTTGTGTTTCACAAACATATCTTGTTCATTTAGAATCTTTCATTGTTTCGATGGTAATTGAATAGGCATGTTTTCGTTATGTGACTAAACCTCATTGACAACAGCAATGAAAGAGCATTTCAGAAACTCTGTGTTGTAAGCTTCTGAATGAATTACAACTGTGCTTTGATGAGATTAAACAGCCGATGTCTCGAGAAACTGCAATTGTGATTTCTGTGTTAACCACGTTGATTCCTGATGAGTTGGAAGCCCTCGCGCGGACCAAAAACAATGCATGTTTGAACCACAGTGAAAGTGAGGATGAGGGTTGGTATCCCGTAAAGTATACTTAAGCCCACCAGTAATTTTTACTGGCCGTTTGAAGTCGGAGCTTTTGCTGTGGGTCCTTCCTGTTTTATATTGGTGTTGCTACTGATCTATGTTGTTATGCTGGTGATTCTGATTCTTCCCCCTTTTAGTTGTTCATTTTTGGTTGCGTTTGTGATTCCTGTTTTGTGTTTGTTGTAATTGTGATTATGATTCTTTTCCCCATTATGTATGTTGTTCCTTTATAGTTGCGTTTGGATAATCTGAGTCACCACCTGTTTGGGAAAGAGCTGCTGACTCAGTTTACTAGTGGTCTGTTTTGTTTAATGTCGTCACTCCATGTTTCGAGTACTTTCCATGGAATTTGGGGTTCCTGGTCGTTTCCCTTGCATGTTACCCATGAATTAGTATGGCTTGGCATGTCTTTATAGCTTTTATTTTTATGCCCCCGCCATTCGAAGAATGGTGGAAAGGCCATATAGCGTTGCCCCTGTCCGTCCGTCCGTCCGCACCAACATACGTATAGTTAGGTGGCTATGTAAATGGACAGAATCAATGTTAGTCTATGGGATTTATTCCGTTAGACACCGAAAATACTTCTTTTCAGTGGCTAAAAGTAGCCAGTTAAGTATCAATTCCTGCCAAAAATAGCCACATAAGTATACATCCGTGAGAACTTCCATTCATCCGTCCGTCCGTCCGTGCGTCCGAAACTTAAACGCAGTCAATAACTTCCTAATTTCTTGAAGGATTTTAAAAAACACTCGGCAGAAATGTTAACCATCATGAGACAACGTGTCACGTGCAAAACCCAGGTCCGTACCTCCAAGGTCAAGGTCATACTTACAGGTCAAAGGTAAAAAAAAGGGTCCAAACTTAAACGCAGTCAATAACTTTCTTATTTCTGAATGGATTTTAAAATTACTTTGTAGAAGTGTTAACCATCATGAGACGATGTGTCACGTGTAAACCCAGATCCGTATCTCCAAGGTTAAGGTCATACTTAGAGGTCAAAGGTAAAAAATGGTCCGAAACTTAAACGCAGTCAATAACTTTCTTATCTCTGGATGGATTTTGAAATTATTTGGCAGAAATGTTGGCCATCATGAGACAATCTGCCTCACACAAAACCAAGGTCCTTACCTACTAGATCAATGTCATACTTAGAGGTCAAACGTGAAAAAGGGTCCAAAATTTAAACACGGTCAATAACTTTCCATGGATGAATACGAACATAGACATATTTTCAGGCGGGGGCATCCGTGTCATATGGACGCATTTCTAGTTATTGTTTGAATGTATTAATCTATTGTTGGCCATGTTTATGTATGTTTTATGGCCTCGTATTGTATTAGTTTGTCTCGGTTAGACATATCGATATTGCCGTCGAAGTTGCCATTGAAACAACACACCTATTGGGGATATATTTATATTCCCGGTTCCAAAAATGCATGATCAGTTTCTTTCTTCTGCTCCGAACATAGGTTATATTATCGTCGCAGTTCCCATTGAAATATCACACCTTTTGGAGATATAATAATCTTCCATGTTCCAAAAATTGACCCTTTTATTAGCTCACCTGACCGTCGGTCATGGTGAGCTTTTGTGACGGTGAGATGTCCGGCGTCGTCGTTCGTCGTCCTTGCGTAAACTTTTCATGAGAATACCATAGAGGCCACAGTTTATGGCCAATCATCATCATACTTGGTCAGAATGATTATCATGGCACTATCTCGGTCAGTTTCGAATATGGGTCGTGTCGGGTTAAAAACTAGGTCAGTAGGTCAAATAATAGAAACCCCTTGTGAACACACTAAGGGTCACAATATTGTTCCGATCATCATCAATCTAGCTCAGAATGATACTCTTGACAATATCTCGGTCAAGTTCGAATATGGGTCATGTCGGGTCAAAAAGTAGGTCAGCAGGTCAAATCATAGAAAACACTTGTGAACAGACTAGAGGCCACTGTTTTGGTCTGGTTATCATCAAACTTGCTCAGAATGATCATCTTGACAATCGCATTTTAATCCTTTTTTAGTTTGCTCAAGGTGAGCTTTTGTGATCGGTCTTTGTCCGTCGGCCGTCGTCCGTCCGTCCGTCCGTACGTCCGTCGTCATCTTTTGCTTTAAGTGACTTACTCCCAAAAATGCTAGACAGATTTTTAAAAAAAAAACTTCACAGGAAAATTCCTGGGGTGACCCTCTACCAAAATTGCTCAAATTGTTCCTCTCGAGTGAACAAGATGGCCGCCAGAGCTATAAATAGAAAAAAAAAACATTTAAAAGACTTCTCCTAATTAACCAGTGCATGGATTTTGAAATAATTTCACAGGAAGGTTCCTTGGGTGACCCTGTACCAAAATTGCTCAAATCTTTCCGCTCGGATGAACAAGATGGCTGCCAGAGCTAAAAATAGAAAAACCTTTACTCGGCTTCTTTTCCTTTACCAGTGAATGGATTTCAAAATAATTTCACGGGAATGTTCCTTGGGTGACCCTCTACCAAAATTGCTAAAACCGTTATGCTCGGATGAACAAGATGGCCGCCAGGGCCAAAAATAGAAGAAAAACTTTATGACTTCTCCTTAACCAGTGGATGGATTTCAAAAAAATTTTACAGGAATGTTTGTTGGGTGACCCTCAACCAAATTGCTCAAAATGTCCCGCTCGGATGAACAAGATGGCCACCAGAGCTAAAAATAGAAAACTGTTTAAAAGACTTCTCCTCCTTATCTATTGGATGGATTTTGAAATACTGCACAAGAATGTTCCTCGGGTGACCCTCTACCAAAATTGCACAAACTGCTCTGCTCGGATGAACAAGATTGCCACTAGAGCTAAAATAGAAAAAAAAAAACACTTTAAAACGACTTCTGCTCCTTAACCAGTGGATGGAGTTCGATATAATTTTACAGGAATGTTCCTTGAGTGACACTCTACCAAAATTGCTAAAACCGTTTCGCTTGGATTTACAAGATGGCCACCAGAGCTAAAAATAGAAAAGGACTTTAAACGACATCTCCGTCTTAACCAGTGGATGTATTTCGAAATAATTTCATAGAAATGTTCCTTGGGTACCCTCTACCAAAATTGCTGAAACCGCACCGCTCTGATGAACAAGATGGCCACAAGAGCTAAAAATACAAAAACCTTTAAATGGCATCTGCTCCTTAACCAGTGGATGGATTTTCAAATAATTTCACAGGGAGTGTTTCTTAGGTGACCTCATACCAAAATTGCTCAACACATTCTGTTCGGATGACCAAGATGGCCTCCAGAGCTAAAATAGAAAAAAAAACCTTTAACGACTTCTTCTCCTTAACCAGTGGATGGATTTCAAAATAATTGCACAGGAATGTATCTTGGGTGACCCTCCATTAAAATTGTTCAAACAATTCTGCTGGGATCAAAAAGGCGGCCACCAGAGCTAATAATAGAAAAACTTTTAAATAACTTCTCCTGCTTAACCAGTTGATAGATTTCGAATTAATTTCATTACGTTAACACAACCGTGTGACATAGTGCATTTTTCAGATCTCCAAAATCCGTGATATTTTTCTTATCATTGCTCAAAACATATGTTGTGGGTGCTCATTAGAACTGCCTCATTGAGGCGGTTCTAACGAGTAACACAACATATCTCTTTGAATATAAATAAGAAAAATAATATATACCCCCATAAACCCAGTTTTCTCTATATGAAATGGGGGTTGGGGGGGGGGGGAGTGGGGGCGTCTTCATTTCATGGACTTGTACAGGCATGTTCCTTGGTTGACCCTCTTCCAGATTGCTCAACCCGTTGTGCTTAGATGAACAAGATGGCTAAAATTATAAAAAAAAACTAATTGGGTCAACCAAAATTGCTCAAAACCATAGCTCCACCATATATACCATAAAAAGTGCCCCACCATATATTACCTACAATTCCATTTGTACAGTATGGATCAGGTGAGCGATCCAGGGTCATCATTGCCCTCATGTTTGTAGAACACAACAGCCCCTAAATCTGCAAACAGTGTAGATTAATATTAGCTGGTTTCTTCATGATCTTCATTGTCATTCAGTTTGTTATTTGAACGAATGCATACAGTCCTGTAAGCTAATACTGCGCACTTAAGACTCTTGGACAAGAAAGGTGTGTTGTTATAGTTGTTCGGGCAAGCTGTTGAAATAAACAGCTGTTAGTAATGTTTTTTTTTTTCAAATTTAAATAAGGGCCTGTGGCGCTGAGGTGAAAACAACAACAGCAAAAAAAAAAAATATATATATAGATTTACAATTCAATTCTCATCTAAAATTCTCATCTCGACAAGCAAATGTTACCTCGGTCTATAAGAAAGGGGAAAATATGACGCAGCAAATTATAGACCAGTGCCGGTAACATGCACCTGTTGCAAAACCCTGGAGCATATATTAGTGAGCAACACCAACAAGCACTTAGCCTTTGAGAGCATTCTTGCTGACTGTCAACATAGTTTCCGGAGTCAAAGGTCTTGCGAAACGCAACTAGTTCAATTTTTCCATGACATTGTGAGCAATCTGGATGTGGCCATAAACCCTGGCCACAAACAGACTGACTTGATCATCATGGACTTCGCTAAGGCCTTTGACAAGGTACCTCACAGAAGGCTATTATATAAACTGGAGTACTATGGCATAAGAGGATCCACACATAGGTGGATTAGCTCATGGTTCTCTGGGCGCTCACAACAAGTTGTACTTGATGGCCAAGCGTCTAATCCAGTCCCTGTTTTATCTGGGGTCCCCCAAGGTTCGGTCCTCGGACCGGTCCTCTTCTTGGTTTTCATCAATGATCTCCCGGATAATATCAGGTCATCGGTCCGTTTGTTTGCTGATGATTGTGTCCTGTATAGGAACATTTATTCTCCTTCTGACTGTCTTATTTTACAAGATGACCTGGATCAACTTGCAAAGTGGGGGGGGGGGGGGGGGGGTCGATTGGCAGATGAAGTTCAATGTGGCCAAATGTCATTCAATGAGGGTGTCACGACACCCTCCGGACAAGCAAATTAAGTTTGACAATACACTTCACCAGCAAGTTTTGGAGCATGTTCAATCCGCCAAATATCACTGACGATCTTGATTGGGGTCAACATATCTCTGAGATTACATCTAAAGCAACTAGGACTTTAGGATTCCTTAGACGTAATTTGGCCTTTGCACCTAGGCAGACAAAGGATGTTGCATATAAAACATTGGTTCGCCCTCAACTTGAATATGCATCACCCATTTGGCATCCCTATGTTAAAACTCAGATTCAGTAGGTGGAGAAGGTGCAGAGGACAGCTGCTCGATCGACCTGCAGGCGGTGGCGAAATAGAAGTAGCGTCGGTGACATGCTTTATGAGCTAGAGTGGCCATCCCTGGAGGCCCGTCTTGAGCAGTCCTCTTTAACCTCCTTCTATAAGATACATTCTGATACAGTGTCTGTTAATAAAGATAGGTAGTTGACCCCTGTGACAGCGTCGACCCAAACAAGGGCATCAAAAATTAACGACTCGTATCGTAGGTACCAGTCCTATAGTGATGCCCTGAAGAACTCCTTCTTACCAAGAACTATTCGTCAATGGAATAGTCTTCCCTCCTCTGCGGTGAATGCCAAGTCCGCAGAAGAGTTTAAAGCCCGTACAGTGTAAGATTGAGACTCAGAGGTATGCGTTTTAGGATACCTCTGTTATGCAGATTGTAAATAGTTTTAAGGATGCAGCCAGTTCCTCTTCTTCTTTTTTTTTCTCAGCTAAATTCTAAATTTAGCCACCCAACCAACTGAGGTAATGGCCAAATGTGACCGACTCAGGATAGATAGATAGATAGATAGATAGATAGATAGATAGATAGATAGACAGATAGATAGATAGATAGATAGATAGATAGATAGATAGATAGATAGATAGATAGATAGATAGATAGATAGATACAGGCTTTCAAGTAGTCCTATTTTTTCCTACTTTTTCCTACTTTTCCTACTTTTTTGGTCTCTTCCTACTTTGTTCCTACTTTTTCCAGAAAAACTCCTACTTCTGCTACTTTTTTGATTTGTTCAAAAACTAAGATCCCAAATAAATAAATAAACACATAAAGCATTTAAAAATATAACATGTATCTCAAACTATTTGTAGAATGCATCTTGATATATGACATACGTACTGATAATCCTCGACGTTCATCTGTTTTTAGCTGTACCACTGATTGGAATATGTTGATGTAAAGCAAAACTGCAATGACCATCTACAGTTTTGTCTTGTTGAACATGACAAGAATTTTTGCAGTCAGTAGTGTAGTGATGCTTTAACTAAATGACCAACTGGAGCTCTGTCTTGTTGAGAATGGTAGAAAATTCACTACAGCAATGCTTTGATGCCCTTTAGAACTGCTGTGACAAACTGTTCTGTCTTGTTTAGCATTCCAGAAATTCATTGTAGCAGTCCAGTGATGCCTTAACTTGCAGTGACCAGCTGTAACTCTGTCTTGTTAGCTTGACAAACATTCACTTCAGCAGTGCAGTGATGCCTTAACTTCAGTAACCAGCTTGAGCTTTGTCTTGTTAAGCATGACAAAAATTCATTGCAGCAATGCTTTGATGCCTCAACCGCATTGCCCAGCTAGAGCTCTGTCTTGTTAAGCATGGCAGGAATTCATAGCAGCAATGCTTTGATACCATGGCGTTGATGCCTTACTAGAGCTCTGTCTTGTTTCGTTGCTTTGACACCTTAACTGCAGTGATCAACTGGATCTCTGTCTTTAGCACAAGAGGAATTCATTTCAGCAGTGCTGTGATGCCTAAACTGCAGTGACAAATTAGAGTTCTGTTTTGGATAGCTTGATAGAAATTCATTGTAGCAGCCATGCTCTTATGCCTTAACTGTGGTTACCATCTAGAGCTATGTCTTGTTGAGCATGACAGAAATACATTACAGCAGTGTTCTGTCAGATGACTAAACTGCAGAGACCACTGGTGCTCAGTCTTGTTGGGCAAGACAGACATTCATTGCAGCAATGCTGGGATGCCTTGACTGTAGTGATCAACTAGAGTTCTGTCTTGAGCATGAAAGGGATACACTGCAGCAGTACTGTAATGCCTTTACTGCAGTTACCCACTAGGGTTCTGTTTTGTTGAGCATGGCAGCAATTTATTGCAGCACTTCTTTGGTGCCTTAACTGAGTTACCAACTAGAGCTCTGACTTTTGAGCATAACAGAAATTCATTGCAGCAGTGCTGCTTAAATTTGCCTTAAATGCAGTGACCAACTAGAATTATTGTCTTGATAAATGAAAGTAATTCATTGTTGCCATGCTTTGATGCATTTAACTGCAATGACCATTTAGAGTTCTGTCTTGTTGAGTATGACAGGAATTCATTGCAGCAGTGCTGTGTTGCCTTAATTGAAGTTACCAACTAGAGTTCTGTCTTATTGAGCATGACAGGAATTCATTGCAGCCGTGCTGTGTTGCCTTAATTGAAGTTACCAACTAGAGTTCCGTCTTGTTGAGCATGGAAGGAATTCATTGCAACGGTGCTGTGTTGCCTTAATTGAAGTGATCAACTAGAGCTGTGTCTTGTTTAGCATGACAGAAAACCATTGCAGCAGTGCTAGGATGCCTTAACTGCAGTGAAATATCTGAGATCTGTCTTATGGAGGATGACAGGAATTCAAAGCAGCAGTAATGCAATGTCTTAACTGCAGTGATATTCCAGCAGATCTTCCTTGTCTAGCATGACAGAAATTCATTGCAGCAGTGCTGTGATGACTATAGTGACCAACTAGAGCTCTGTCTTGTTTAGCATGACAGAAATTCATTGCAGCAATGCTGTGATGACTGAAGTAACCAACTAGAACTCTGTCTTGTTTAGCATGACAGAAATTCATTGCAGCATTGCTGTGATGTCTGGAGTGACCAACTAGAACCCTGTCTTGTTTAGCATGACAGAAATTCATTGCAGCAATGCTGTGATGACTGGAGTGACTAATTAGAGCTCTGTCTTGTTTAGCAGGACAGAAATATATTGCAGCAATGCTGTGATGACTGAAGTGACCAACTAGAGCTCTGTCTGGTTTAGCATGACAGAAACTCATTGCAGCAATGCTGTGATGACTGGAGCATCCAACTAGAGATCTGTCTTGTTTAGGATGAAAGAGATTCATTGCAGCAATGCTGTGATGTCTGAAGTGACTAATTAGTGCCCAGTCTTGTTTAGCATTACAGAAATTCATTGCAGCAATGCTGTGATGACTGGAATGACCAACTAGAGCTCTGACAGAAATTCATTGCAGCAATGCTGTGTTGACGGAAGTGACCAACTAGAGCTCCGTCTTGTTATGGCATGACAGAAATTCATTGCAGCAATGCTGTGATGACTGAAGTGACTAGCTAGTGCCCTGTCTTGTTTAGCATGACAGAAATTCATTGCAGCAATGTTGTGGTGACTGAATTGATCAACTAGAGCTCTGTCTTGTTCGTGACAGAAATTCATTGCAGCAATGCTGTGATGACTGAAGTGACCAACTAGAGCTCTGTTTTGTTTAGCATGACAGAAATGCATTGTAGCAATGCTTTAAAGCCTTGACTTCAGTGAGCAACTAAAATGCTTATTTTGCATGATAGGAATTCATGTTAGCAGTGCTATGATGCCTTCACATGGACATCTTGTAGCTGATGCTTCTTACAAATTTAAATTTTCAAATTCATCAATTATTTTGAATTAATATTTTGACATAGGTGTATGTCTGCCAGTGGCAATCTCTGGACAAAAGCATTGGAAGTTCAGGCTGCAGGCATGAATAACTGTACTAGATGGGTTAGCTACTAACATTTTACAGGTGCCTGCTAACTTTGATGTAAAAACATTAGACTCTAATGCACAAATAAAACTGCCTAAAATGAAAAACTGATAAAATGTGAGACATATGGAGGTATGTTCGTGTCCATTAGCTCCTACTTTTTATATCAGGTTCCTACTTTTTTCCTACTTTTCTCCTACTTTTTGATATCTCAGGCTCCTACTTTTCTCCTACTTTTTCACCAGGAGTCACTTGAAAGCCTGTAGATAGATAGATAGATAGATAGATAGATAGATAGATAGATAGATAGATAGATAGATAGATAGATAGATAGATAGATAGATAGATGAAGCTTTGTTGGGTAGGTCTGTCAAAGGAAATTTAAAACATTTAATCTGGGTCATTTTATTTTAATTTGCGCAGAATTGGCAGATGCACAGAATTAGCCCACACGACTGAAATGTCAAGCCATTTGATTGCTTGACAGTCAGAAATGGGTGTGGCCAAATAAAGAAATGAGCAAGTGTTAATACTTTGTGAATAGAGGTCTGCACGTATACACTAGAGGGCGTAAATACTCTTCAGAGTTATAACTATGTTTACAAACAGTCCCAGTTGAACTGGGACATCTTTTTCGATCAGCAATGCGTTCTTTGTATCGTACGGCAAACTTGATAGAGCTATTGCATATGGTTTCTGAAAAGCTCAACAGATAAGGCTTTAAGTTGTATTGAATTTCACCAGGAGCTGTCTCTGCCAGTCCCGAAGGTGCATACGATACCAGATTAGGACGTGTTGTCACTTAGAATTACACCAGTTTTGTCAAAAAGACGATATTTTATCCCTTGGGGGCTATCTGTCGATACCCTAGGGAAATGTTTTTAAGCCACAAAAAGAAGTACATAACATCATTTTAACAAGTCCGTGTAATGAAAAAACCCCTCTAAACCCCACTTTATAGAGTAAAGTGGGGTTTACGGGGATGTTCATTAATTTCGTTATTTTATGGTCAAGAACATAGATTGATGGTGCTCGTTAGAACCGCCTCATTGAGGCGGTTCTAAAGAACACTACCAATCTATAATTGGAATAAAAATATGGAAAATGTCGAATGTTTTCATCTGGAAGAAGCCGGTTCTAGAGATAAGACAGTCGCGTTTTCGGAGCATGGGTGTGTTATCGTAATAAAATCCGACAGCGTGATCTTGACCTTGTCAAGTCTATGCATTTAACACCCTAGGAAACCCTACTAAACCAATTTTGTACCAAATGGAATCTTCCTATTTGTATATAGCAGGAGCCCATTGCAAAATTTATGGGTGTCAGGTTGTGTTGTCTTCAAATCTGATTTGGAAACTGGCTGAACTTTTTGCAAACAGTATAGGCCAGCACTGTTTGCCAATTACACATTTTGGGGGTTTCTGGTACAAAATGGGTTAATATAGAGAATATTCGGTTCATTAATGATACACATTTATACCCTTACAGTCGGCCCCCACTCATCGGGGCTTGAAGAAATGGATGGGAACCGACCGCACACGAGTACTGGTTAACCGCTTACAGGATCTAAGCCTGCCCAGGCAAAGCGGTGCGAGTCGGACCGTCCATGCTTATAAACTCTATTGGGTTCATTGGGATGTCATGTCATCTCATTGTCGGGTAAATGTCCAACAAAATTGGAAGCAACTTCTCCAAAATTACCTATACAGTGTTGACGGGGACGTTAAACCTCAAATCAAACCAAAAACCAAAAAAACCCTTACGGTTGTCAAAAACAGTGTGTGTCGCCTCAAGTTTGTTTGTTTGGGTTGAGATTTAACGACGTCGTCAACACTGGATCATTTTTGATGCGTTGCTGCCTATTTTGTGGGACTTTTACCTGACATTGAGAAGAAATGACCACCACAAATGACCACCCAAAGAAACCGCTAGGATTTAAGGGATTGTCCGACTCACACCACTTTGCCTTTGCAGGCTAGACCTTCTGAGCGATTTACCAGTACTCCAATTCAGCTTTGTGTGGGAGGAGCATTCAGCCAACTCTATTGCTCCAAGCACAGATGGGCGGTGGCAGAGAGATCCGTCCGAACGATTACGGACATTGTAATAAAATAATGTCCCGCATGTCACTTGGAAAGGGTTTTTCTCGGATTTACAAAAAAAAAAACTCTCACAGAAAGATCCATTTTCTAGTGCACGCATCACGAAAACACGCCTATAGAATTTTGACCCCCTTGAACCCCACTTTTATATAGTAAAACTGGGGTTTCCGGGGGTATACCTTATTTTTCTTATTTCTGCTCTAAAATATAGATTGTGGGTACTCGTTAGAACCGCCTCGATGAGGCGGGTACTCGTTAGAACCGCCTCGATGGGGCGGTTCTAACGAGTGCCCACAATCTATATTTTGAGCAGAAATAAGAAAAATATCAGAATTTTTCATCATAAAATTTTTATATTTTCGGCCTTAAAGGTGGCAATGTATTTGTATAGGCGTGTTTGCGTAATGGATAGCTTCCAATATTAACAAAAAGGCCCTGCAATAATGTGTATTTCGACATTGTATGCGTCTAGTTTAAAAGTCCGTGTCATGGACAGCTCTGTAACCCCACCCTCCTCTCCTTTTGTATAGAGAACTCGGGATGACAGGTGTATACGTCATATTTTACTGTTTATGCTCCAAGACATAGATATTTGGTACTCATTAGAACAGCTGTTCTAGCTAGTTCAGACGTCTCGAACCACGAACTCATCATCATCATAATTATCATCATCATCATCTAACTAGTTCAGTACCCACAATCTTAGTTTGAAGTATATTCAAGAAAAAATATCACAAATTTTCAACTGAAAAATAACAGTTTTGGAGATTACGTTACAAGGACGCCTTACCATAATGTTAGTGCAAGGCATGTATAATTACATGTAGCCTGCTCTCGTAATGTGCAAAATTATAAGACATATTGACAGGTGTTTTATAGCTTTGCTTCAGTGGAATGCATGCATATGTGTTTATGTTAATATTTTATTACGAAAACATATGCCAGTATATTTGGATATTAAGATGGTTCGATTAAAAAAGCAGCTGATTGTTGTTATCATAATATTATTGAAACAAAGGCATTTATTCTGTTATGTCTGTTATGAACTATTTGGCACGATCTGTTCTTCTCTTTGTTGTTCATGTCATTCTGTGCTTGGCGGGCCTCATAACAGTTGCGTAATCTGGTTGTTTTGCTTGTGTTGTACGTCCCACCAACAACAAAGCTAATTTTGAAACGGGGCCCATGTTTAAAGAGTCATCCGAAAGTCTTGAGACTCCAGAAATTGTGCTCACGACCCCTAGCTAGGCCACTACACCGCGGGGGTGTTCTGTAATCTGTTGTATACTGGAGATTTCCAAATTTCATAATAATCCAGGGCCCGGTTATTCAAAGCATTTTCTGCTTAACGGGCTCGTAAGAGGTCAAATTATTAACTATTCAAAGCAAGTACAGTTTATTTAATATGATTGTATTTTTTGCTGCATAAATGTGAGTAGTTTTTGCATTTGCAAAAGCTACTCATTTTTTTCAGCAAAAATATAAGCATATCTGCCATGTTAAATGATAAAAAAATAATAACATTTTAAGTAACGGCATCGTTAAATATGAACAACTGGACCCTGAGCTGTATCTCCAAAAAATGCCATTACGAAAACACGCCTATACAAATACGTTGTAAACATTACCGCCGATAAAAACGAACATTTTAAGATGGAAAAATTATAAGTTTTCTTATTTCTCAAAATATAAATTGGGTAATCGTTAGAACCGCCTCGATTAGAACCGCCCTATCGAGGCGGTTCTAACGAGTACCCAAAATCTATAGTTTAGAGCAGAAATAAGAAAAATAAGGTTTACCCCTGTAAATTACAGTGGGATTCAAGGGAGTCAAAATTGAAGGGGTTAGTGCAAGAAGGGGCCTAAGTCACATTTTTGTCGCGCCTGCTATTAGCATGGCGCGAAATAGGCGCCCGGTTTTTCGTCCGTTCGTTCGTCCGTTTGTTCGCCCGTTCGTCCGTTCGTCAAGGCGTCAACATTTGCGACCACCCTAGAGTTCACCCTAATGGTCAAGTTTATTTCTCCAAGAACTATAAGAGCTTCATTAATGATACTTGGTACAAACTTGTGTCTGGGAATGACAACTTACATTGCAAGCATCCATATTTGACCTTGACCTACTTTTCATGGTTCACTGACTTTGTAAAATATTGCGACCACCCTAGCGTTCACCCTAATGGTCAAGTTTATTTCTCAAGAACTATTAGAGTTTCATTAATGATACTTCATACAAACTTGTGTCTGGTGATGGCAACTTACATGCAAGCATCCATATTTCACCACCTACATTTCATGGTTCACTGACTTTGTAAAATATTGCGACCACCCTAGCGTTCCCCCTAATGGTCAAGTTTCTTTCTCAAAAACTATGAGAGCTTCTTTAATAATTTCTGGTACAAACTTGAATCTGTGGATGGCAACTTCAATGCAAGCATCCATATTTGACCTTGACCTAAATTTCATGGTCCACTGACTTCATAAAATATTGCGACCACCCTAGCGTTCACCCTACTGGTCAAGTTAATTTCTCAAGAACCGTAAGAGCTTCATTTATGATACTTGGTACAAACTTATATCTCGGGATGACAACTTAAATGCAAGCATCCATATTTGACCTTGACCTACATTTATGGTTCACTAACTTTGTAAAATATTGCCAACACCCTAGCGTTCACCCTAATGGTTAAGTTCATTTCTCAAGAATTATTTGAACTTCATTAATGATACTTAGTACAAGACTTTTATGCAAGCATCTGTGTTTGATCTTGGCCTAGATGTCATGGTTCGGTGACTTTGAGCCCCCACAGGCGCAACATAGCCTTCGGCGGAATTCTTGTTATAATTTCGAGAAAAACGCGAAAAACAAAATATTTTGTAAAATTTTCATATTTTCATACTTGAATTTAAATTATTTCTACTGTGTTATCGTGTCATCTGAAATGGTGCAGAAATCGCATAAATAGTTTTGAGTATATCGCAGATATCCATTTGTTACAATAATGGTTTAGTGCAAGAAGGGGCCTAAGTCCAGGATTTATTGGACTTAGGCACCTTCTTGCACTAAACAAATACAACAAAGTTTTCTCTATTAAAAGCAGAAACCTATGTCATTTAGTTGAACATGTATATTTTATCATATCATGACTCGTTATTAGTTTATTATAACAAAAATCTGAAACAAATGAACAATACATACTATGGAAATGCAAATCTTTATGTGGTAAAACGGACTCTGACCCCTTCTCGCACCAAAGATACGCCATGGACTTAGGACCTACCAAAATTTTTATTAACCGTCATTTTGAATGTCAGTAAAGAAATAAGGTATAACAAACTATATATCAGATTGTAGGTCTTAATATGATGTATCTGAAAATGATAATATCCCAGATTTTTCCAAAAATGGACTTGGGGGCCCCTTCTTGCACTAACCCCTTCAATTATATAGGCGTGTTTTGTGATGGTCTTGTGGTGGTATTCATGATCGTCGGAATACTGAAGGCATGTCCCGTCCTTTGTGGTATGGAGAATTCTTTTCATATGAGTCACACCATGGGAAAACTTCTTGTTCCATTTGTGAAACAGAAACATTGTTCATTGCTGTCAACCATTACTGACCTTGAACTACTCTTTAAGCTTGGCTGAATTATCATTAGTAGTTGCATTAAGCTCTGTTTCTTGGACACCATCAGAAGTCGCGACATCTTTACGGCGAATTTCTCTTTTCATGAGGCTGTTCCAACATATTTTTGTAACATCGTGATTGGCAAATATAAAAAATACTGCTTGACTAATTGAAACCAAGTCCGCAACCTTTGCAGTTCTCTGCAAAAGACATGTTTTTCAGGCACTTAATAGATGCGAGTTAACTACCTACCTGAGCCTATTTCTGAGTTGGGTTGATTGTACGATCAAAAGCTACAAAATGGTTACGACACTTCCATGTGATAGATAAAGTGCTGTGTATTAACCAATGTATATAGGGACATTGACAAACAGTATATACCCAGATCAGACGCCACAAAACGATGTCTGATCTAGGTCTACACTGTATGCTCAGGGCACAAACATTTTTGTATGTACATACAGTGTGTGCAATTTATCTCAAACAAAACAAAGGGGTCGTCACCCCTTCAATTGAAAATGGGCCACTCCAAAATTATTGGATGGAAGATTCCGTTGGCATATGGGCCCCTTCGAGCGATTTTGGTACTTATCGCCTATGCGAGCAGCGAAGATTCAGGCGAGCCTGCGCATCCGCGCAGTCTCGCCAGAACCTTCGCTGCTCGCTCATACAAGCAGTGAATCAAGAGGAACCTTCAGACAGAAAGCCATATCCCTGGCCCCTCTGAATGGCTGGGCATGCGCAGTTAAAATTTGTTATGACGGAATGCTCGAAGACACAAATTCGCTTGGCGGGGCTCATATATGGGTTAAAACCTGGCTGCATGGGCTGGTATAGGTAAATATTGTAGACCTAGATCAGACGCCACATGAAGCTGCGTCTGATCTGGGTCTACACTGTTCGCTGAATAAAAAGAGGAATCGGAGGGTTAGACGGAGTAGACAAGTCGCAGTTCAAGATCGTATTCCCAGCCTAGTGATTTCACTGCTTTGATAACATGTAACCTAATGTTCTAGAACGAATTTGCGTATGATCGTAAGGAAAATTGTACCAAATGGAATCTTCCCCCTTATATATAGCTGGAGTCCATTTCAAAATTTAGAGGTGTCAGGTTGTGCCGTTTTCTTCAAAATTTATTTGGAAAATGTCTTAACTTTTAGCAAACAGGGGAGGCCCTGATCAGACGCCGCCTTCTGCGGCGACTAGTCTGGGCCTGCACTGTTTGCCATGGTACTCGTTTAGGGGTTTCCAGTCTGAAATGGGTAAAAGTACATTTTCATGACGAAATATATTTTTTATTAGTACATCTTATATGAGCTCATTAAGGAGGCTTTAACGAGAATGCAAAATCCTTTATTTTGAACAGAAAAATAATTAAACTAATATAGTTGACTCCACCCATTACCAATAAATTGTATATATAATACTATTTGTTGTTGACATCACGAAATTTTGACCCCTTTAAACCGCGCTTTTAGTACAACTAGGGTTTACAGGGCTGTACAATAGTATTCTTATTTCTGCCCCAAACATAGATTGAGGAAACATCGAGGCGGTTCTAACGAGTACCACCAATTTATGTTTTGTGCAGAAATATTAAAAATATCAGAATTTTTATCTGACAATTTCCATACTTTTGGTTGTAAAATTTTCAGTATATTTGAATAGGCGTGTTCTTTGCAATGAGGTGTCACTTTCAGCCCTGAAGACCCGCACAAATAGCTATACCACTGTAGACACAGATGCGATTGCAAATACGTTCACGAGAAGCCTCCGTGATGTAGTGGTTATGCTACTCTCCTTGTAAACAAGGGGTCGCAGGATCGATCCCGGGCTTCTCCAGACTTTCGGATGAGTTTTTAAACCGAAGTCCCGTCTCCGTATGACCTTAGCTGTTGATGAGACGTAAAACTCAAATACTTATACGTTCACTAGTTGTAACCAGGTCAAGGTAATTTTTGGGTCGATTGTTTTAAAATTGACCCAAAGTTATAAAGGATAGAAATTGAATTCGTGCTGTTGTCCACGTGACTTTCGAAATCCATGTAACTTATTTATAGAAAAAAAAACAGAGTCATTTTTATCGCAGTGAGGTCAGCGTGTTGCGTAAAAGGATTATCTGTAGAATCTAGGCTCTTGACAAACAGTGTAGACCCAGATCGAACGCAGCAGAATACGGCGTCTGATCAGGGTCTACACTGTTTGCTTACAGTACAGGAATTTAAGGGTCAGCCGCCGAAAACAAAACACAACGTATATTCAGGGTCTGTCAGTGCTTTGATTATTTACAACGGATCATTTACAACAGTGTAACACAAGCCCCAGGGAGCTTTTTCTTCCGACTAACATGTGTATTGTGTGTTTGTTTGTATTGTAGTTTAACGGCCAAGTCAACACTATTTTAGGCCATTTTTGAGCCGGCCAGTTTACCTATCCACACTTTCCTGGGCAGGCTTATACATAAGCGGTTAACCAGTACAGTGCACATTCTTTCGCCAGAAAATGAAAAGTGTATACAAATATCGAAGACAAGAGAGGTTTGATTTTTGTGTTCAAGGAGATGTTGCACGGATTAGTTAGGTGGCCTTCATGCGGACTGAACAAATTATTTGTCTTAATCGCGACGGAAGTCCGCTGACCGTTCCAAGGCTTATTTTTGTTCTGGTTTGTCTTTGGGTGTTTGTGTCGCTTATATTATTTTATTTTGAATAGCCTAATGGCGATTTTGTTGGAAAGGAACTGTCCTTTTTGGATATCCGCTATTGATGTTTCCATTAGGTTCTGTTGTTTCACGTTTGTGTTTCTTTCCCTTTGATGTCTTTGGAGGATATACACTGTTTGACATCCTGCATTAATTTTGTTATATCCCGAATTAGAAACGTGACGTGATTCACAGACCATTACGAAAACATACCCGTGCGAAAAAAAAGTGTTTTTTTTTTTCTCACAACTCCAAAATGGCTACTTTTCTGATGAAACTCCGTTAAATTTTTCTTATTTATAATGTAAACATAGATTGCGGGTGGCTATTAGAACCGCCCCATTGAGGCGGTTCTAACGAGTACCCACAATCTAAATGTATGTCTTAGAGCAGAAATAAGAATAAATAACGTATACCCCCGAAAACCCCAGTTTTTTCTATATAAAATGGGGTTTAAGGTGGTGATCATTTCACGGACTTGTTCACTTGATGTGGAAGAAACTCAAACATGGAAGAATTAAAGTGATGCTTGTATGGGTATTTTGTTTTGCAGGTCGACCGAAAACGCCTGGGGTTTGATGAAAGTCATCTACGAAGCAGCAATCTGTCTCATTACCTAGGAATCATACACGCTGCTGAAAATCTCCCTGGTGTCACACAGATACTACAGGCGTTCCGGTGCCCTGGCCGGTCAGAGAGTTTGCATGTCGATGTCGTGGCGGGTCATGGTCATCTATGGATCAAGGTCATAGCCAGGAAGGGACAGGCTTTGCATCTGATCTGGGCAGGTACGTTTTTATTATCATATACACACATCTACACTGCGTCCAGTAAACCATTCGAAAATGTCTTATTATTTTGTAGCTTTTATACACTGGCATTTGCCAGTTTAATGATACTGAATACCTCCCTTGGATACCTGATCCCTTGCTCCTTCAGTCTTATTGGAATTGGGTCCCGTCTCATAAGTGCATATTAGGGTACAATAGAATTTTGATGGCTCGAAGACCGATGGCTCGTTTACCATGTTCTAGAACCTGGTCTAGAGACCTTAGGAATTTTTTCTTCATAAGATATAGTAAAAGAAAGTTTGGGATATTTCTTCTTGTATCTTGCAAATGTATGCTGCGTGTACTCATTAGAATCGTCTCATTGGGGTGATTCTTTTAGAACGTTGGAAAGGTATTCAAAAATTATCTCGATTATGCCCCTTGGCAGTATCCCTCAGTGTCTCGAACTACCCTTGTCTTGAACAAATGTTCATGGTCACAAAGGGGTTCGAGCCATCGAAGTTCGACTGTATTTTTTGTCATAACACCTAATACCATAACGCAACGTTCTTTCATAAGGATTGTTTCTAAAATATGTTAGGCCATTAGAACCATTCCGCTGATTGTAGAAGGGCAGTTTTTGAATGTGCACTGTACTGGTCAATCGCCTGCAGATACGCTAATCCAGGAAATGTATGATTAGCTATCTGACCGGCTCAACATGGCCTTAAACATCTTTACCAACCAGCAAACCAACCAATCAATCAATCTAAAACCATCGTTAACGACAGCGCGGACAGAAACTAGTTACTAAACTAGTTGTAAATAATGGTTCTGTTCTTCAAGGGTAAACGATGTGTAGAAACAAAGACACGTTCTTTCAACATAAAATTAACCTGTTATTGCTTGTGAATCAGATATTGTTTCCAGTTTACAGCCATAGTCTGCAATTTCATACTCGTATTATTGTCTCACTGTGCCCAAAGGGCGACGAATTGACTCGTGCTGTCGATTGTGTCTACAGTAATAAAAGCGCAGTAGCTTTTCAGACTGAAGTCCACGTGACTTTCACTGACTTGTCGGAAATCCAGATAACGTTTTTTTTTTATAAAATTTGTAGAAAAGAAAGTAATAAATAAAAAATAGAAGTGAAGGCAATGATCAGGAATCGATACAATTTATCCACAGCTCCTATCAGAGACTCCAAATGGAAAGAAACACAAACATGAAATGACAAGACCGTAATGGAAACATCAATAACGGAAGGAGAGTTACTTTCCCACAAAAATGCCAATTGGCTATCCAAAGCAAAAAAATATAAGCGATTCATATCGCTGTGAGTTCAGAGTGTTGTCTATAGAATATGGCTTGATCTGTGTAGACCCAGATCAAGCACTGCAGAACGCCGAGCCTTGTCAGGGTCTACACTCTTTTTGCTCACAATACACCAGTTTTTGCTCACAGTAAAGGAATTTAAGGGTCAAAGTCCTCGTTCAAGGTATTTTTCCTGCCTACCCTCGAAGACAATCAACCCATCGGTGCTATCTGTGCTTTGTTGAATTTATTGAGCCCCGCCAAGCGAACTTGTGTCTTCGAGCATTCCGTCATGACAAATTTTAACTGCGCATGCCCAGCCATTTAGAGGGGCCAGGGATATGCTTTTCTGTCTGAAGGTTCCTCTTGATTCACTGCTTGTATGAGCGAGCAGCGAAGGTTCTGGTGAGACTGCACGGATGCGTAGGCTCGCCTGAACCGTCGTTGCTCGCATAGGCGATAAGTACCAAAATTGCTTGGCGGGGCCCATATGTTCATTGGATTCGTTTTGTGCATGTGTTGTTTTGCTGTGTGTCCTCATGTCACTAACTTCTTTATGTTGCTTGAAATGGCCTTTTCCATTGCTCTTTGCTTTTTCTGTCTTTACATTTTCTTTCTGAGCCAGCACATGCCAAATCCAACAATATGATTCTAGCAACTGCAAAACGGCAGTAAAGATCAGTATTCTCACGAACGTTTTGTAGCCTCTGCGATATACAAATAGACATACATCATGAATACACGCCTGTATAATGTGGACCCCCTTAAATCCCACTTTTATACGGTAAACTGGGGATTACATTATTACCGCTGCCTTAAGCTCAGCATCTGACCGGAAGTTATGTCAACGCCATTCTTTCTTCAAGTTTGGAAACAAAAAGTAATCACTAGGTGCCAGATAAGGAGACTGGGGTGAATGGAGTAAGGGTTTGGAACCGTTCCACTTCATTGCGTCCGAAACTTTGCAGGTATAGACTCTAGCATTGTCATGTTGGAACAGCACACTTTTTGTAATTTTTCCACTCCTTTTCTGGACTACAGCTGCACGTTATTGGTCCAAGTATTAGCATAATAGTACCCATTAATAGTCTGGCCGTGAGGTAAATAGTCCACTTACAGAACCCCCTTATCATCCCAAAACATAGTTGCCATGACCTTGCCAACTGAAGACTGCCTCTTGAATATCTTGGGAAGCAGTGAGCCGGTCCACTCATTACTCTGCTGTTTAGTCTCAGGATCATTGTGATGGATCCGAGTTTCGTTCCCGGTAACAATTCTTTCAAGAAAGTCTTCCGGATCAGTATTATATCTTTCCAAAAGTGTCTCAAACATGGACACTCGGACAGATCGTTCTTTACGAAGGCATTTTGGCACCTAACGCACTGAAAGCTGCCTCATGCCCAGCCGTTCATGTTAAATGACAAAAACCACATCCCGCAGAAATCTCTAATCTTCTAGTCATTTCTGAAACTTCATTCGCCTGTCCTGCATTACTAGTTCCCTTAGATTTTCACTAGTGACGTCATCAGTAGCGTTCACAGGTCTTCCACAACGGTGCTCGTCTTCCAACGGTTCCCGACCACGTTTAAAATCAGCCAACAAATTGTAACAGTTGAATATGAAGGAGCAGTCCATTACGAAATCTCACCCGTGCGACATAGTGCATTTTTCACATCTCCAAAATGGCTACTTTTCTGATGAAAATCCTTCATATTTTTCTTATAAATGCTCATAACATAGGTTGTGTGTGCTCGTTAGAACCGGTTGAGGCGGTTCTAACGAGTACCCACAACCTATGTCTTGGAGCAGAAATAAGAAAAATAATGAATATCCCCGTAAACCCTAGTTTTTTTCTATATAAATTTGGGTTTAGTGGGGGGTCTTCATTCACGGACTTGTTCACGTGATGTTCCCGTAAACTTCACACCATTCTCATTAATTTCCTACCGGCCCCGATAGCTCAGTTGGTAGAGTGTCCGCTCCGGGGAACGGGAGGTCTCGGGTTCGATCCCGGGCCGCGACATACCAAAGTCGTTAAAAATGGTACTAGCTGCTCCTCGTTTGGCACTCAGATTTACGGGGTAGAGCTAGGACTGGTCGATCCAGTGTCAGGATAATGTGACTGGGTGTGGAATCATGTAATGTGTCTGGGACATGATACTTCAGTGAGGCAGCACTATAAACGTGAGCATTGAGCTCCCTGTCGCAACCAGACACCGTCGTGATATGACTGAAAAATTGTTGAAAGCGACGTTAAACCCGAATTCACACACACACTCATTAATTTCCTGGTTTGTCGTCTTTTTCAAAAACAGAAAAACAGATATCTTATCACTGGTATATACTCAGTTTGGGAAGAAAATTCGGCAACACTGACCCCTGTCATTTTATTTTACCTCGCACTTAATAGAGGATCTTGCATGAGTGTTCATGTATTATTGAATTTATTAAACGAGTTGAGGAAAAGGGATAAAATGCGAGGCTTTGCCGAGCATTTTATCCCTTTTCCTCAACGAGTTTAATAAATTCAATAATACACGAGCACGAATGCAAGATTCTTTTTATCATGTGACATTTAAAACGCATTTTATTCACGATTGATTACAAAAAATGTCAATATTCCGCCGTTAGTAAACGCGACGTCGTTAAGTACGTGGTACATGTAACGTTACGGGACGTATCTAGCTAATTTGCATATTTAATCCACTAGTGGATTATCGAAAATATTACATGGCGTTAATTACAATCTCAGACGCGACGTCATATGATAAACTTAGTTTGTGAAGAAAATTCGGCAGCACTGACCCCGGCCATTTTTTTTACCTCGCATGGACTACAAATTCTATACTGATCGATAAAATTTTGTGTTACCATGTATATGGCATTAATGTATAATATGTCAAAAGCGTGCACTTGCCACAAGTCAGTAACTGGGTAAGGCCAAGTAAGTATTAAACGACCTTCGTATGAATTCGTGTCTGAACAGGTCTACAGGGTTTAGAGGGTAAAGTTTTTTGTACATTAAATTTAAGGCAACGCTTGTGTGTCCTGTAATCGGGAAGATTCTGTGTATCATAGTTACAGCGTGTGTGAACAATTTCAGAATCTATGATGAAGTTCTAGACCCGGATGGTCAGAGATAATTAAGTTGTTAGTAACCTAATACCAAAGATCATATTGGGTAAAATTCTCATTACGATAACACACCCCTGCGACATAGTGCATTTTTTTCACATCTCCAAAATGGCCATTTTCCTGATGAAAATCGGTGATATTTATCTTATAAATACTGCAAACATAGGTTGTGGGTGCTCGTTAGAACCGCCTCATTGAAGTGGTTTTTTGTTTGTTTGATTTGAGGTTTAACATCTCCTTCAACACTGTAAAGGTCATTTTGGAGACGTTGCTTCCAATTTTGTGGGACTTTTACCCAACAATGAGATGAAATGACATCTCAAGCCCTGTTGCCCAATGAAACCAATAGGGTTTATAAGCATGGGTGGTCTGACTCGTGCGCACCACTTTGCCTGGGCAGGCTTAGATCCTCTAAGCGGTTTACCAGTACTCAAGTGCGGGTCGGATTCAGCTCTGCGTGGAAGCATCATGCAGCCCATATATTTCTTCAAGCCCCGATGGGCGGGGGCCGTCATTGAAGTGGTTCTAACGTGTACCCACAGCCTATGTCTTGGAGCAAAAGTAAGAAAAAATTGTATACCCCCTTAGACCCCGGTTTTCTCTATATAAAGTGGGGTATAGGGGGTCTACATTTCATGGACTTGTTCACGTGATGTTATATTGGAAAAAGCTACTGTTAATAGCAAACTAACCCATTTACTCGGTCATTGTACTTGCTAGAACAGTTAAGTATTGACCACTAACAAATTTGTTAAGCTAGCCAATTGGCCCCTGCATTGTGAAAACACACCCGTGCGACATAATGCACTTTTCACATCTACAAAATGGCTACTTTTTTCTGATGAAAATCCTTTATTTTTTCTTATTTATACTGTACCCACAACCTATGTCTATGAGCAGAAATAAGAATAATAATGTATATCCCCGTAACCCAGTGGGATTTAAGGGGGTTTTGATTTCACGGACTTGTTCACATGATGGGCTAGCAACAGAGATTAAATAAGCTTTAGTCTTTTATTCTTCTGATCATTCTCAGCGGCCGGTCTCGGTAGCTCAGTCAAATGTGTGTCCGACTGGTGATCAGGATGTACTGCCAATTCGGCAACACATCACGTGAACAAGTCCGTGAAATGAACACCCCTTAAAATCCACTTTACTTAGAGAAAACTGGGGTGTACAGGCGTATACATTATTTTCCTTATTTCTGCCGCAATACATAGGTTGTGGGTACTGGTTAGAACAGCCTCATTGAGTCGGTTCTAACGAGCACCCTTAACCTATGTTTGTAATATTAATTAGAAAAAATAACCGATATTCGTCAGAAAAAGTAGCTTTTTTGGAGATGTTATAAATGCACTATGGTGGTTAGCTTATCAAAATCGTTAGTGGCCTAAACTTAATTGTTCTATCAAGTACAATTTCAGATTCAATGGATTGGTTTATTTTAAAAAGTCGTTTTTCGAATTTTGCTCAATATAATGTTTGCAGTATAAATAACAAAACTATCACGGGTTTTCATCAGAAAAGTAGCCATCTTGGAGATGTGAAAAAAATGCACTATGTCGCACGGGTGTGTTGATGATTCTTTCGGGAGTCATTTCTATGGACAACCCTTGCTCTAATTAAAGAAGGACGGTTGCCCGTTTCTAGGGGATGAATGTGCTCTGCACTTGTGACCCACTAATATTATAAGCCTGCTCAGAAAAAAAAGTGTTGTAAACTGATATTACCTAAATAATGTTGACTGGACCGGCAGGTACGGCTTAAACGAAAAACGCGATATGTTTGACAACATTTGCTTTTCGTGTAGATTTGCTGCTTTGGGCGCCAGGGTGTTAATGATTTTTGTATTTGCTAGTTTTAATAAGTATAATGTGAATTGCCTACTCCTTTTTTCAAGAAAGAGGATCCTGTGACTTTGCTTTCCATGATTCTGTTGGCTATGTTAAAGTATTCGTATTTTTGCTCCTGCTGTCTGAAATTTAAGATTGAGCCATTTTTTCAGCCATTTTCTTTGTTTATTTTTTTTGTTTCTAACATGAAGTCCCATATGCAAACAGTAACAGAAATAACGATTGCATTTTCTGTTATAGTCGCAAAATGAGAAAACCCGTATTTGCCGTAAGTAAAATAGAGGTGAAACTGAGAAGGTGTTTCCGCACATCACGTGAACAAATCCGTGAAATGAACATTCCCCTAAACCACAGTTTATGTAGACAACACTGTTGTTTTCGGGGGAATATATTATGTTTCTTATTTCTGCTCTAAGACATAGATTGTGGGAACTCATTAGAACCGCCTCTATGAGGCGGTTCTAACGAGCACCCACAAGCTAAGTTTGAATTTTTATCAAGAAAAATATCACAAATTTTCTTCATAAAAAATAGAAGTGGAGGCAATGATCAGGAATCGATACAATCAACCCACAGCTCCCATCAGAGACACCAAAGGGAAAGACACACAAACATGAATCAACAGACCCTAATGGAAACACGAACAGCGGAAAACCAAAAGGACAGTTACTTTCCCACAAAATGGCCAATAGACTATCCAAAATACAATAACATCAGCGAGACAAACGCCCAAAGACAAACTGTAACAAAAATAAACCACAACCGAACAGAAAGAAGCCATTTTGGACTTATGAAAAAAAGGCATTATGTCGCACCGTTGTGTCATCGTAATGGCACTCGGATTAGCACCTTAGTGTTCGCTTCTTTGATAATACCATTATGCAAACAAGCCTATACAAACACATTGCCACCTTTATCGCCGAAAAAATGAAAATTTTATGATGAAAAATGGTGATATTATTCTTATTTCTGCCCAAAATATAGATTGTGGGCACTCGTTTGAACCACCTCATCGAGGCGGTCCTAACGAGTACCCACAATCTATATTTTAGAGCAGAAATAAGAAAAATAAGGTATACCCCCGGAAACCCCAGTTTTACTATATAAAAGTGGGGTTCAAGGGAGTCAAAATTATATAGGCGTGTTTTCGTGATGAATACCTCTAGTTTCTATATTTAAAATTTTTGGTAGTCTATATAGCTAAGTAGGCTATTATTGGGTCTTACCTGGGTCCAGTTGTCCAAAGCATTGTTAATTTAACGAGCTCGTTAGTGGTCAAATTGTTTTCTGTTCTCGTAAGTACAGTATCTAAAATTTTGTATTTTTGCTAAAAAGGTGAGCAGCTTTTGCATTTGCAAAACCTGCTCACATTTTTCTGAAAACAATATAAGTACGTTTGCCATATCTAATGATCAAAGTTTTGACAATAGGTTGACTAACGACATCGTTTGATTTGAACAACTGGCCCCGGGTTGCAAAGCCCGAAGACAGGTTTTCTTGTCAGGGGGATCCTGTGTTTATTGAATCTCGCGAGAATCAGAAGTTTCAGCTGTTTGTTTTGTTAGTGAAAATTGCTTTCTGGAGAAACTGTCAGTCAAACAGAGTCCCCGAGGATACTGAGTTTCTAAAGTAAGCAAATAGTACGTCTTCTTTGACAATCATCCAGCCCATATTTGGTCTTTTCTTGATTACTTCATACAATATCTGTCGGTACGACAAATTGAAAATACGAAATAGCGAGTTTCAAAACAAATATTGTGACATTTTTATGCGGTGCAACTGCAAGCACTTGTCGGGAGACTAGACTCTTAGTCTTCGCGGCGATGTGGTCAAAAATATGATTTCAGCTGTAATCAAAGAGATTTTGCATGACGTTAGAAAAAGTTGACATAACAGAGTCCTAATTGTCGGACTACCAACTGACACGTTATCAGGTATAACTGAATGAAGAGCCCGCTATAAATAATATGTTTTAGAAGGTGCCTATTTTAAGTTTGTACAAGTACTATAGTACTTTTAATCGTATTTTAACCCTTATCTTGCTGAATACTCATTTAAGCCACACCCATTTCTGTCATTCAACCAATCAAATTACTTGATGTAATTTATTGCTACAAATTCATAAACTGAATGCCAAACAGTGTAGATCCTGATCAGATGGCTTCAGAAGCCATCTGATCTGGATCTACACTGTTTGCAAAGATAGGGGTTGTCGTGAACAGCAAGATAAGGGTTAATAAAGGTGGCGAAAATTCGAGGGGTGGAATGGAATAGTGGTTGCGGTGACACTGTGCATGTGCGTGTTTGCGCGCCAGTGGGGGCTACACTTCTATAGAATTATACCATATAGACGGATCCAATGTTTTGACACGTGACCTTGTTTACTTGTCATTGCGCGTGCGCAAAATTACTTTTCCTTTTGATTATACTCTTTCATGGTTGGCAGAAAGCCTATGGTTCCATAGAAACACATTGTAAATAGGTTTAATATAACGGGCATATTTTAGCTGACTGTCACAGAAAATCGGTCGAATTACCATTATAATGAGTAGATAAATATATTTTAGAGATCATTCATGCATCTTCCGCATTAAGTCATTCGTTTTGCGCATTTTTATTACAAATAATTAAGACCGTCCCGCCTCGTTACCTGCATAAGTTTAACAGGTAATTTAATCATCAAAACATCCTCAAATCTTCTAGAAACCAATAATTGCTAGTCAGGACATGTCTATTATAAAAGTTTAAAGGTCAATTTTGTCATTTCGATTCCAAACAAAATACAAGTTTAAAGAAAATAACATGGCATTTACAATGGCGATAAACGGC
Organism: Lucinisca nassula; assembly: GCA_963580285.1. Classification (NCBI taxonomy): domain Eukaryota; kingdom Metazoa; phylum Mollusca; class Bivalvia; order Lucinida; family Lucinidae; genus Lucinisca; species Lucinisca nassula. The sequence continues at coordinate 31,208,925 of OY757025.1, read as the reverse complement.
CAAAGATGTTTTCTGCCAACCACCGGTCAGTCCCGGCAAATAGTATTATTGAGTGATGACGTTGTATTTGGATGTGTCTATAGAAAGTTGTCCACAATTACATCGATGCCAGATCAGTTAAATCTAAAACTCTATATAAGGTATAATTGAATGAAGAGCCCGTCATAAACAATATGTTTTTAAATGGCGCATATTTTAAGCCCTGTAGCCTAGTGGATAAGAGCGTTGACTCTTAATCATTAGATCTCTCACCGCTATGGGTTCGAGCCTGGCTCCGGTCACATGTGAGACACCAGGTTCAGCAACCTAAGGTCAAGTGGTTTTTCTCCGGGTACTCCGGTTTTCGCCCACTTATGATTAACGATCGGCTCGATATGAGTAAAATAATTTTGAAAAGGCCGTTAAACAACAACAACTAAAAAAACCCAACAAAATAAACTTTATTGAGGCTGTACAAGTACTATTACTCTTATTTTAATAAGGATGGTAAAAATTACAGGGTGGAATGGATAGAGGTTGCGGTGACACTGTGTGTGTGTGTGTGTTCGCGCGCCGATGGGAGCTACACTTCTATAGAATTATTCCATCTAGAAAGTTGTCCACCATAACGTCGACTCGTGATCATTGCATCACGAAAACACATCTATATAATTTTGACCCCTTGAACCCCACTTCTATACAGTAAAACTGGGGTTTGTAGGGGCAAGCCTTATTTTTCTTATTTCTGCTCTAAAATATAGATTGTTGGTACTCGTTAGAATCGCCTCGATGAGGCGGTTCTAACGGGTACCGTTCATCTATATTTTGAGCAGAAATAAGAAAAATATCACACTTTTTCATCTAAAAAAAATTCCTTTTTTTTGGTGGTAAAATTCACAATGTATTTGTATAGGCTTGTTTTCACAATGACCAGAAAAACTGCCGCGAAACTGTAGTTCACTACCCTTATGAAACCCTTCCAGTCATGTAGCCAGGTACAGATACTTAACGCAAAGCATGTAGATCCATGTGTGACGACTTTTCTCATCAGGATATACACCGTCTGTCATTATGTTTTAGTGACGCAGGTGAAACACCCTCGCTGCAATCTTGAATGCAGCCCGATATCGAAGATAGAAGAGTCAATTTCAGAAAGTCCGAGATCATAGAGGATCTTAAATTGGTGTTCATGTATTATTGAATTTATTAAACGAGTTGAGGAAAAGGGATAAAATGTGAGGCTCTGTCGAGCATTTTATCCATTTTCTTCAATGAGTTAAATAAATTATTGATAAAGAGGATCTTACATGACTGTTCATGTATTGTTGGATTTATTAAACGAGTTGAGGACAAGGGATAAAATGTGAGGCTCTGCCGAGCATTTTATCCCTTTTCCTTAACGAGTTGAATTAATTCAGTAATACATGAGCACGAATGCAAAGTAGAAGTAAAACAAAGACCAGGAATCGATACAATTAACTTACTCCACCCATCAAAGACACCAAAGGGAAGTAACCACAAACATTAAGCGACCAGACCATAATGGAAACCTAAACAAAGGAAGGCCATAAGGACAGTTGCTTTTCACAAAATGGCCATATGGCCATCCAAAATAAAAAGACAAAAGTGATACACACAGTAAGTAACAAACAACAACATAAATAAATCGCCACAGAAGAACCGCCTTGGAACGGTCAGTGGAAAGACTGCCACTGGGGGCTTAAGTCGATTTTACGTGGCCACAATCCTCGCCCTTACTTCCGTCGCGATTGAGACAATTTGTTCAGTCCGCATGAAGGCCTCCTAACTCATCAGTGCACCATCTCCGTGAAACCAAATAATCAAAAAACCACAGAGGTGAGACAACGGTGAGGACTCGACAGCAAGAAACCACTCTATTTATCATATGACATTTAAAGCGCATTTTATTCACGATTTGTTCACAGAAATTTCATTATTCCGCCATTAGTAAACGCGAAATGGTTAAGGACGTCGTACATGTAACGTACGGGGCATATCTAACCAGTTCGCATATTTAATCCACTAGTGGATCATCGAATTTATTACATGGTGTTATTACATTCTCAGACATAACCTCATATGATAAAAAGGGTTATCTGAGACTTAGCATTCTGAAATTAGTAAACAAACGCATTTCTTTTTATTCGCAAAATACAAACTTATTACCTCCTAAACCTAAGACGTCTTAACGTCACATGAAACTAGGTATTCAAGAATTTCATAGGAAGTTTGTTTTGGCTCCAGCTGATAAGGCCGCTAACATTGTGGTCGTTGTTTGACGGCTTCACTATGTTAACACTCTTCAGCAAGAACTTGGTGGTACTAAGGCCTATGAACTTCAGCCTTTACCTGTAGAGAGAGCTTTAGTTGATGACCACATTTGTCATTCAGTCACCAAGTTTGCTGTCTGTGTTACAGAAGGCCAAGACAAGCTTCCTATATTGGTTACCTTAACTTCATAAAAGACCATACAAAGCACGGTTTATTGCAAATACAAATTTTTGTTATGAGAGAGACTTCATAATGGTCCTTTCTGCTGAAAACCAGTCTGAAATCATTGAAGCTTTAAGCTTCACTTCTAGATATTTGGATGATTTATTAAATATTGATAATACCTATTTCGATGGTTTGATCAGTCAAATTTACCCCCCAGAACTTCAGTTAAGTAAAGCAAATTCTTCTGATTCCTAGGCCCCGTTTTTAGATTTACATCTGGCCATTGTAGATGGGTTTGTTCCTTGCAAAATTTATAATAAACGCGATGATTTTGATTTTGAGATTGTAAATTTTCCTTTTTTGGATGGTGATGTTCCTCATGTGCCATCCTATGGCGTTTATATTTCGCAATTAATTCGATATGCCAGAGTGTGTAGTCATGTAACTGACTCCAACACTCGTAATAAATTGTTAAAGGCTAAACTTCTTAATTAGGGTTATCTGTAGCATAAACTACGCAAAGCCTTTTCAAAATTTTATAGACGTCATTATGATTTAATTTCAAAATTCAATATTCGACTTAAATCGCTTCTGCAACAAGGTCTATCGGAACCCGAATTTTATGGTGACTTAGTATATAAATTCAGAAAAATATATAACCGCAATGACTTGAGCACCAAGTTCGTAAAATCATTCTTCGATATAAAAAGATTGGGTACAACATAAATGTTATACGGCAGACTGCATGCTTGGTAGTTAACCCAATCAAGGTTGACAACTTTGCTTATCTCTTTAATTGCACGCCCGTAGGTCAGGCCTTAGATTCTCTAACGGTTCCAACGTAAAGGCTTATGTTGGTTGGGACCTGATGCTCTATCGCTGGTCGGGCCCATCGGAGTCTTAACTGTCTGTTTTCTTTTGTTCCAGCATTTCAGTGGTTTCTTGCTGTGGAGTCCTCACCGCTGTTTCATCTCTGTGGATGTTTGATTTTTGTGTTCACGGAGATGTTGCACTGTTGAGTTAGGAGACCTTCATGCGGACTGAACAAATTGTTTGTCTTAATCGCGACGGAAGTAAGGGCGAGGATTGTGGCCACATAAAATCGATTTAAGCTCCCCCAGTGTAATTCGTTTCCGCTGACCGTTCCAATGCGGTTCTTCTGTGTTGGTTTATTTTTATTAATGTTTGTCTTTGGGTGTTAATGTCGCTTATATTATTATATTTTGGATAGCCTTTTGGCCATTTTGTGGGAAAGTAACTGTCCTTTTGGCTTTCCGCTATTGATGTTTCCATTCGGGTCTGTTGTTTCATGTTTGTGTTTCTTTCCCTTTGGTGTCTCTGATGGGAGCTGTGGGTTAATTGTATCCATTCCTGATCATTGCCTCCACTTCTATTTTTAAAGTTTTAAAAATGGCAATTTTATGGTAATGCCAGATTACTTAATTGCTTAAAAGAGCCACATTGCAGTTTGAGATAATTATCCTAACAGTTTACGTAAAGAGACAGCAGTTGACCAGACTCACTAACCTTTATATTACACCATGCAAAAGAAGAAAGCACGTCTTGTTCCATGTGTTTTTATGTTAAATCACTTGCTCATATGTTTGCTGTAAGATCTTGGATACACATCCATAGAGGCGTCTCATACCAACTATTTTATCATCGTATTAATATGGGACTACTTTTAAAGAAAGAGGGGCGCTGACTTTACCTGAAAGTATACTGGAATTCATGAAATGTAAATCATTGCTGAGAGTGTAACATGCCGGGTGCGTCATTGAAAGAAAGGGATCTGATTTCTTTAAATAGAATGATTTCCCTTCCGAAAATTTGGATAAAACTTTTGAGCTGTATTCATTTGCCTTATATTGGACCAATACTAGATCCAGACAGTGTCATGTTGGCTGTGGTTCTTGTTAACTTTGAAGTTCAATGGCCCAGTCAGCACTTTTTACATAATTTTGAGCTGGTTAGTTTTCCTAACAACTCTTTCCTTGTACAAACTTCTGTTCTATTTAGCTAGCCCTTTGGGATCAATGATTTCAGTGTTGATTTTTTTAATATTTGGAAAAATTGATGACGCCTAATTGACCGAAACTAGCCAGTCTAGCCCAGAAAAACTTAAACAGCCTATAAAATTAGTTCTGATGTTGTATTGGTTACAGTTTAAGATCATATTAATCATACGCCATGAGCCAGTACAGCCATATTTGTTTTGCCGGAAAATGACAGCAGTCCTTCTTTATTCTTAAAAGATGATAAATGAACGTAGATATATTCTGTATCAGTTTTCACGAAATAATGTTTCTGGACCAGGTGTACCTTTTGAAATCTCAGCTTTAGACGGACGTAAAATTCCAAGTTTATTGTAGTAAGATGTTTATTCCGAGCACTTGTATTTGTGTAAGACACACTGCAATTACGGTGTCTAATCGTCAGTGCTGATCTCGAAACATAGTCTGTGACATTGATGTATGAAGTCACACGATCATCTTTGCTTGGTTATAATATGATAACAACCGCGGACTGAAATATTATGCATTATTTTTCACATTTCTTTTCCAAACTATAGATTAGTTTTGTAATAGGCATGCCTGACTGAGCATCAACAGTTTGTGCTGATTGTAAAATATTGCATGCCATCATTTTGTTTACGTCGCAAGTAATGCCATAACAGCGTTACATAAAATCAAACCAGCAAAGGTTCCATATCGCTAATTACAGTGGAACTTCAATAGCTCGAACAGCTCCGGGACCAGGGGAAATTGTTCCAGACAGGGGTAGTTCGTGTCACTGATGGGTCAGTTATAGCACTAGATGAGGGACATACTATGCTTGACTTAGGAATATGTTAACGGGCCTTTAAAATAAAAATATGTCTTGATTACCTATTTAAATCGCATAATGAGTGAACACAGCATACCTTTTCAAGACAAAATCAGACGATTTTTGCTTAAATTATCCTCGTCTTATATTTATCTAGAGCTATGTGTAGAATTTCCAAGTTGCTCAAGAATATGTTCGTCTCAGCCAGGCTTATAAGCTGGCTATGACAACTTTAAGTTTTTGTTTTTGTTTTTTATTATGCCCCCGCCATTCGAAGAATGGTGGAAGGGCATATAGCGTTGCCACTGTCCGTTCGTTCGTCCGTTCGTTCGTTCGTTCGTCCGTCCGTTCGAAACTTAAACGCAGTCAATAACTTTCTTATTTCTGCATGGATTTTGAAATTACTTTGTAGAAATGTTAACCATCTTGAGAAGATGTGTCACGTGCAAAACCTAGGTCCGTACCTCCAAGGTCAAGGTCATACTTATAGGTCAAAGATCAAAAAAGGATCCGAAACTTAAACGTAGTCAATAACTTTCTTATTTCTATATGGCAAAGCCTGGCATTTTATCCCTTTACCTCAACTCGTTTAATAAATTCAATAATACATGAGCACTCATGTAAGATCCTCTATATAAGATATGTAGTAGTATGATACTTATGGCATGCGTATTCTCTTAATGAGATTGGAGCCTGAAGTGTCACTTTCATGATTTCTTTCAGGACAAGGTCAGTATGGAGAGCGGGACATACTGCTACAGGCGGAAGATTATATAACATGTACAACTGTCTACCCTGTGAACTTCATGACACCGACAATGGTGTTTGCGTTTTACAACGGAGTGACCTCACAGATGGCAGAGGCCTTACGAGAGCAGAAAGTTACTGTTCTTGGTGAGATTGTCGAGGTCAGTGAGGACGTGGAACATAAGCTGACATCACTAAACGTTGATACATTAAGTGTTGATAGTGAAGATGGTGCTGATGACAATATAAGTGAGGAGCTCTTTGAGTTTGAAGCCGCTCTAGGCGCTGTGCAGGAAAAGCCGCAGAATGAGGCCATTTGTACTGTTATAACTGTAAGCAGTAATGAAGGCATTGAATCACAGTCCAAAAATAAGAAGGGGTTTACACAAATTGATAACAGTGAACCAGAGGACCTCGGAGGTCATCGACAATTAGATATGAAAACATCTTCTATACAAAATGAGTTTAACGTTTTATGTGAAAACGATTGTGATAATAATGACACAGATTTCTATCGACATCAGCGAAATGATTCAGGGTCTGCGATCGATCGGCGAGAGCAGATGTATCACTGTGATATAACAAGCAAAGCAAATAGCATTACTTCTGAAAAAAGCAATAAACCACCGCAGCAGGTGGCAAGTAATCAGAACTTCTACTTCATAAATCAGAAATGTGATAGAAATATTGCCTTTAATTCTGTCGGTAGTGTGGCTGATGCAGCTTGTGTGCATGTGCCCTCTATTGATTCTGATATAACTTCAGTTTCGAGACATTCCATTTCAGAGAAGCTTAGGTCTGCTAACACCGGAGATTGCGTTAAGACTAAAAAGTCCCGATGTCTATATTGCCCACAGAATCAATCTGCACACGGGATTGGATTTGTAAATGAAAGCGTTGATAAACCTCATAGTGAATTTGATGGCAACAATTGGACGTCTATATCCCTTGAAAAATTCATAGTCAGCGAATTATTGACGTCTAATACCGTAGATTACTCTCAGCTTGATGAGATTTTGACTACAAATAACATTCATACGATTGATGGTATTGAGAAAATTAATTTGGACGTTTCTTCTTTGATAACTTTGGTTTCTGCAGTTGCTCATGGGAGATGCTATTTCAGATTTCAGGAACCAATATTGACTGAGCAGGCTGCTGAAGAGAGAAGGGACCCAGTTCTGCCTAAATTGCAGAAATTTATTGAAGGTATGTTATGAAAGTTCTGGGTATGTGGTATCAGTAACTCGGTTCAAATATTGTTGTGGTTCTTCCGACTATGCAGGCGATTTTGTATGTTTGAGTTGAGGTTTAACGTCCCCATCAACACAGTATGGTCATTTTAGAGACGTTCCTTCCAATTTTGTGGGGCTTTTACCCGACATTGAGATGAAATGACATCTCAAGCCCTGCCACCCAATGGAACCAATAGGGTTTATAAGCATGGACTAGCCGACTCGCACCGCTTTGCCTGGGCAGGCTTAGATCCTCTAAGCGGTTTACCAGTACTCGTGTGCGGCTGGTTTCAGCTCTGCGTGGAAGCACCATGCAGCCCATCTATTTCTTAAAATAGCGGGGGCTGTCTATGCAGACCGTGAGCCGTCCCATGATAAAACAGTGGTCTATGAAATAGCCTAAATTTATATTTGCATTTTTATGACACGCACATGTTTTTGATATGAAAGTTTTGGAGCTTGCTTAAAAATGTATAACGTGGAAAAAACGACCATAAATGGTAATTTATCTATACAATATATGCATTTCTTTTTTATTTTACAGTTTGTAGAGGATACAATTTTTTTTATTCTACGATAGTTCGAAAATGCTGGTTATGTAAATGGAAACAAAAAAATAATCGATCAAGCATCCAAAATACAGTTCTAACGTACTTACGTATATAACGCGATGTCTGATTGGAGAACATCAAAAATCTATGATGTTATATTCTGCGATATACTGTCGGAAACCCGACTACATCATGAAACATAGCTTTCCATTGGCTTGTATTTGGTTTAAAGCAGCGCTTGCCATTTTGAGCAAATTAGTACTCTTTAAGGAGGAAATCAACCGAGTAAGTGCATTAGAATGGGGATAACTGTACTAAAATTATCATTACGGGAGGAGGAAAATCGTCGGTTTTACGGTCGCATATTCCGTGTTAAGCCTCCGCTAATGCGTCGCCGTAAAACGGAATTTTCGATTGTTAAACCACCGATTTACCTCCTCAAATAACAATTTTAAATAGAGTTATCCCCTAAATGGAGACGACAAGGGAGTACCATAATCTTAGAACACAATATACGAATAACACCAAGAGAAATGCCAAGCAGAACGTAAATTATAAAGGACATATGCCAAAGAAAGCAGAACAGGCAGCTTTTTTTATACCCGATGAGTGATTACCTTGATCAGTTAACCTATATGGCAATGGAATAATCCTACCTAATGAGTTCGGACCAATCCATTTCCACTATTGGGGGAGTCAGGTTTGTTTTGTGTGTAGTAAGTGATTTAAAATGCACATACTTTAAACAAACATTGCATCCTCAGTTCAGACGCCGCGTTCTGCAGCATCTGATCTGGATCTACACTGTTTGCCAATGTCCTAAAAAGGGTCTCTAGTCATATATGGGTTAAACACTAATTCCCCTTAACCCTTAAGATGCCAAGGAAATACGAATCTTAAGGGCATTGGGAATACCTGGCAATATTTTCCTCAATTTTTCAAAGGGAGACAACTTTCAGGGCTTCCTATTCGCTTTTCTTTAAGCCAAGTCCCACTGAAAAAGGGTCTGCCCCTATTGACATGGGAGACAAAAACACTTTTACAGGAGTTGCCTGCCCTGAAGGTGTTCCCGTTCCCCTTAAATGTTGTAAGTTTTTGTTTCTGTTAGTCATCTTGCAAACTTTTTTGCAAACAGGTAAACAGTGTGGACCCTGATCAGACATTCTGAACCTGGTCCACACGGTTTTCAACAATGACTTTTGAAGTTAGTCAGCTGACAACAAAGCAGATGACAATTATTGTGATTGGCATCTTATGGGTAAAATGAGTAATCACTAAGCAGTGAGCGCAATGATTAACTGGCTTAAAACCGCTTAACCAGCTTTGGTTTCAATTGGGTATTATGTTGGAATCTGTGCCCATTTTCAGTAAGCTCGATTTTCCTAAGCCTGTTTGATATCAGCCAATTTTCTGCAAGGATGAACTCGGCGGCTCAGTGGTCTAATGAAAAATGCAAAAATCATAATATTTTAGTGTTCAAACATGCTCTGCTGAGTGCGCTGTTAGATCTTTAAGTCGGCCCCTGCCTATCGGGGCTTGAAGAAATATATGGGCTGCATGATCCTTCCACGCAGAGCTGAAACCGAACACACGCGTACTTGTAAACCACTTAGAGGATCTAAATATAAGTAGAGGCAATGATCAGGAATCGATACAATTAACCCACAACTCCCATCAGAGACACCAAAGGGAAAGAAACACAAACCTGAAGCAACAGACCCCAACGGAAACACCAACAGCGGAAAGCCAAAAGGACCATTACTTTCCCACAAAATGGCCAAAAGGCTATCCAAAAAGAAATAATATAAGCGACACAAACACCCAAAGATAAACCATACCAAAAATAAACCGCGCCAGAAGAACCGCCTTGGAACCGTCAGTGGAAACGATTTCCACTGGGGGCTTAAATCGATTTTACTTGGCCACAATCCTCGCCTTACTTCCATCGCGATTAAGAAAAAATAATTTGTTCATTCCGCATGAAGGCAAAGCGGTGCAAGTCGGACGGTCTATTTGGTTTCATTGGGTGACAGGGTTTGAGATGTCATTTCATCGCATTGTCGGGTAAAACTCCCACATAATTGGAAGCAATGTCTCCAAAATGACCTATAGAGTGTTGACTGGGACGTAAAACCTCAAATCAAACAAAAACAAACAAAATATCTTTAACTTAACAGACCCCACTCTGTACTATTAGTCTTCATCATGTAACATAGCCCTGCTCCAGCATTTCAGTGGTTTACTGCTGTCGAGTTCTCACCGTTGTTTCATCTCTGTGGTTGTTTGAAATTTTGAGTTCACCGAGATGTTGCACTAATGATTTAGGAGTGAGTGAGTGAGTTTTAGTTTTACGTCCCACCAACAGCTAAGGTCATACGGAGACGGGACCTCGGTTTAAAGACTCATCCGAAAGTCTGGAGAAGCCTGGGATCGATCCTGCGATCCCTGGTTTACAAGGCGAGTAGCGTAACCACTGCACCACGGAGGCTTCTAATGATTTAGGAGGCCTTCAATAGGACTGAACAAATTATTTGTATAAATCGCGACGGACGTAAGGGCAAGGATTGTGGCCACGTAAAATCGATTTAAGCCCCCAGTGGAATTCTTCTCTCGCGGTTTATTTTTGTTATGGTTTGTTTTTAGCTCACCTGTGACGTAGTGACGAGGTTAGCTTTTGGGATTACTTTTTGTCTGCCGTGCGTGCGTGCGTGCATCCCTGCATGCGTAAACTTTTTCTTCAAACGACATCTCCTTCAAAACCAGTGAATGGATTTTGATATAAAGTTCAGAGGAATGTTCCTTGGATGACCCTCTTTCATAATTGCCTAAATCATTCTGCTCCGTTAAACAAAATGGCCGCCAGAGCTAAAAATAGAAAAACCTTTAAATGGCATCTCCTCCTACGCAAATTGCCCGATTTGAAAAGAATTTCACAGGAATGTTCCTAGAGTGACCCTCTTAAACAAAATGGCCGCCAGAGCTAAAATAGAAAAACCTTTCAATGACATCTCCTCCTAGGCAAATGGCCCAATTTGTCAATTATTTCACAGAAATGTTCCTTGAGTGACCCTCTTTCAAAATTGCCTAAATCGTTACGCTCCGTTTAATAAAATGGCCACCAGAGCTAAAAATAGAAAAAAAAACCCTTTAAATGACATCTCCTACGCAAATGGCCCGATTTGAAAAGAATTTCACAGGAATGTTCCTTGGGTGACCCTCTTATAAAACTGCCAAAATTGTTCTGCTTCGTTAAACAAAATGGCCACCAAAGCTAAAAATAGAAAAACCTTTAAATGACATTTCCTTCTAGGCAAATGGCCCGATTTGAAAATAATTTCCAAGGAATGGTCCTTGACAGACCTTCTTTCAAAATTGCCTAAACTGTTCCGCTCTGTTAAACAATATGCTAAAAATAGAAAAACCTTCAAATTCCACTACAATGAAAAATAGCCTCCAAAGTTAAAAGTAGAAGTAAAACAAAGATCAGGAATTGATACAATTAACCCACTCCACCCATAAAAGACACCAAAGGGAAAGAAATACAAACATTAAGCGACCAGACCATAATGGAAGCCTAAACAAAGGAAGGCCATAAGAACAATTACTTTGGTTCTTATCTCCTTAAAGCAGTCAATCCTTCACTTCCATAAGCTTTGAAACATCTTGGATTCAGGTGAGCGATTCAGGGCCATCATGGCCGTCTTTATTAGTATTTATATCGCTTACATTATTTTGTTTTGGATAGCCAATTGCCATTTTGTGGGAAAGAAACTGTCCTTTTTGCTTTCCGCTATTGATGTTTCCATCAGGGTCTCTTGTTTCATGTGTGTGTTTCTTTCCCTTTGGTGTCTCTGATTAGCTGTGGGTTAATTGTATCGATTCCTGATCATTGCCTTTACTTCGGTTTTTATTCGCACAGCTTTACGATTCCGACATTTTACATGAATACTGACAGCCGGGTAGGTTTCTACCATGAAAATCTGTGAAGTACTTAATATATATCTGGGTTTAAGGAAAATGTGAAAGAAAGAACGAATTTTAAAATATGTTACCCAGGAATGACCATTACTAAAGAACGCTGCCATTCATAACGAAAACGTGCAAAACAAATACAAAGTATATTTTAACAAACACAAAAAACACGAAAATTTTAAGATGAAAAACTGTGATATTTTTCTTATTACTGCTCAAAATATAATTTGTGGGTACAAGGCGGTTCTAACAAGTACCCACAATTTATATTTTAGTGCAGAAAGAAGAAAAATGAGGTTGACCCCTGTAAACCCCAGTTTTATGATATAAAAGTGGGGTCAGAATTATATAGGTTTGTTTTCGTGAAGAGTTAAAAGAATGACTTAGTACCATGAAGGCATATAAAACAGTATAAAACATTTCGTGCACCAAAATGCAATTATAGATGCAAATCCTTTGGGTATTTAATGGAAGTTGAAGAATAATTTTTATCAATACTCCATAAAAAACCTATGTTGTGGGTGTTCATTTGAACTGCTTCAGCAAAGCGCTGCAAATGAATGCCCACACAATAGGTTTATATGGAGAAATAAGGAGAATTATTCTTTAATTATCACTAAATACCCTCGGCCCCCGCCCATCGGGGCTTGAAGAAATAGATGGGCTGCATGATGCTTCCACGCAGAGCTGAAACTGACCACACACGAGTACTGGTAAACCTCTCAGATGATCTAAGCCTGCCCAGGCAAAACGGTGTGAGATGGAACATCCATGCTTATAAACCTTATTGGTTTCATGGGCGGCAGGACTGACATGTCAACTCAATGGCGGGTAAAAGTCCCACAAAATTTAACGTCTCCAAAATGACCTTTACAGTGTTGAAGGGGGCGTTTAACTTCAAATCAAACAAACAAATCACTAAATACCCAACTTATCTCGAGCTATGTAGTCATAAAATAGGTAGCTCCCTTGCGCTGAAGACTTCCTGTGAGGTCCTCCATTGACCATCGTCCGTATTTTCAAAGGACTTGGACACTGAAATCGATTGACCGATTTTGATTGACTTTCAGCATCTTAGCAAAAAGGGCACGAAAGATTGTTCATGAATGTTTCTAGTCTGTGTAGTTATGCTGGCGGGTCACGCGATGTGTGCCGCAAACCCAGAAGACAGGGTTTCTCCTTTACGGGAATACGTCTGTTCAAATATAATGAAACTTTTACCACCAAAAATGAAAATTTTCAGATAAAAATTTTGTCATTTTTTATATTTCTGCACAAAACATAGATTGTATGGCACTTATGTTTTTAGCATTTATACCCCTCTATGAGGGTCGGGGCGTGGGTGGCTCAAAATTATATAGGCGTGTTTTCCTGATTTCAAAGTGTTGCTAATATGATCTGACCTGCCAGAGACAAAAGCACATTCTAAAGATTGAGATGCTACTTACGAACACAATATCGTTCTGTAAAATACTGAACTAAAATGTGTGCCAATAGGTGATAGGAACATCTTATCGGTATGAAAAAAAACAACTGCAAAAATAGAAATACATGTTTATAAGCGTGCACCAGTATATCTACCAAAATAATTGGAAGACACCCCAATCCTAATTAGTGTTCCCGTCAGATGGCAGGACATATTAGATTTAGTATGCGTTGAATAATTCAATAATTTATCGTAATGGAAATGCTACATTATTGCGATTCTGATCGTCCAATTTGCAAAAAAAAAATAAATAAAATTGTAACTAGAGAGAATATCTTTGTTTAACGCTTCTTCTGCTATACCTGTGGTTACGAAATATTTTAATGTTTGCATGTACGGACAAATTATACAATTCTGTTACGTAGTTGTACATTTATTTTTCATTCATTTGCATTAAATTCCTTTCAACGACGCCTATAGCATGTTTTGCTTATAAATCGCACATTCTGATAACCTGGATGCCATTGTTCCCATACTGGCCAAATAATTATTACATACGTTTTGAAAACACTCAAGAATTGTTTTGATATTTAACAGGAAAGAAACTGTATGCTTGCAAGACAGCTGTTGATAGTTTTCAGACAATCTTAGACACACTAGGCGGAGAAAACGAATGTGCACGTGCGCGACAGTTGATGGATAAAGTAATAGTTGTCCCTGACAAGCCATCTTTTAGAACTGAATGTCTACCAGAGACTGGGAAAATTAAAGTCAGATCAAAGGTAATTTAAACATAGACACACTTTTTTTGCACACCAGATAAGGAATTTCAGTTTTAGACTGGGGTAGAAATTTTGTTCTTACACTGTTCTTACCCAGTCAAACTACATAAGTATACTGCGGGAAAAATAAAACGCTAAATGATGTTAAATGAAAACTTTCGGTGGTGTTGTGCATATGGGGTTCTGTTGTGGATGGGCATTTCCAACCCTCCGGGTGACTGTGCTGAGCGGAGAGTTTATTCCCGAGGAGACAAATTCTTATGATATACAAAGCGTAAAAGACGGGCTGCAAAATAAAGGTGCCAAAATATATGGGCCTACTCTCCAAACTTAATTAATAATTTTGTAGCATCCATACAATACTGCTTTGGAAGTGTTCCAGTATGCCCAGATTCCAATTTTGCTTGTTTACTTTCCATAATCTGTTTTCCAGGACAGAACGAAGGGCGGGGCGACTGTTTTACCGCCCCAACCTCCCCCAACCAACCTCTCAATATAAAAATTACTGTCTGTTACAGAGCGCTGCTCCTGTTGCGTTTTTTTTTTACTCATTGTTTGTCTTTGCATGTATGTATTACTAATATCGGTTTTATTATGGACAGCATTTTGGCCATTTTGTGGAGAGGTATTGTCCATTTGACTTTCTTGTTGCTTTTGATGTGCTTCATATCCTTTTGTGTCTGGGGTAATAGTTTCGACTCCTGATCATTGCCTGTACTTAATTTGTGGGCATTGTTATCAGGAATCGTCCGATATTGAACGGTATAGAGTGAAATTTAGCTTTGATATGCAAACTGCCTAATAACCACAAAGAAACACCCGTGAGAAAATATCCCTCAATATTCAAAACAGTATCGAAAGTTCCACATTATCAAAAATGAAATTTCCATTGAATCTAAATATTATAACTTGTATGTTCTATCAATTTGTTTTATGAATTTCATCAATTTATTTACTTTTCAACTATAAATGTTACAAGATTTATAAATGAAAACATCGATGATGTTGTGGATGAATATATAGCTGCGGCGAGGGTAAAACCTGTGGCTACCGTGGTAACGGCACGTTTCTCACCAGAGACGGTTCGCCCCAAATCGGTCAAAGTAGAAGTAAAACAAAGATCAGGAATTGATACAATTAACTTACTCCATCCATAAAAGACACCAAAGGGAAAGAAATACAAACATTAAGCGACCAGACCATAATGGAAACCTTAACAAAGGAAGGCCATATGGACAGTTACTTTCCCACAAAATGGCCATATGGCCATCCAAAATTAAAAGACACAAGTGATACACACAGTAAGTAACAAACAACAACATAAATAAATCGCCACGGAAGAGCCGCCTTGGAACGGTCAGTGGAAGATTTCCACTGGGGGGCTTAAATCGATTTTACGTGGCCACTATCCTCGCCCTTACTTCCGCCGCGATTTAGACATTTTTGTTCAGTCCGCATGAAGGCCTCCTAACTCATCAGTGCAACATCTCCGTGAACACAGAAATCAAAGAACCACAGAGGTGAGACAACGGTGAGGACTCGACAGCAAGAAACCACTGAAATGCTGGAGCAAAAGAAAACCAACAGTTAGACTCCGATGAGCCCGACCAGAGACAGAGCATCAGGCACCAACCAACATTATCTCTTTAATTTTCAATAAGCCTTTACGTTGGAGCCGTCATAGAATCTGAGGCCTGACCCACCGGCGTGCAATTAAAGAGGGAAGCAAAGTTGCCAACCGTGATTGGGTTAACTACCATGCATGCAGTCTGTCGTATAATATCCATGTTGTACCCAATCTTTTTATATCGAAGAATGATTTTACGAAATTGGGTGCTGAAGTCATTGCGGTTATATATTTTTCTGAATTTATATACTAAGTCACCATAAAATTCGGGTTCCGATAGACCTTGTTGCAGAAGAGATTTAAGTCCAATATTGAATTTTGAAATTAAATCAGAATGGCGTCTATAAAATTTTGAAAAGGCTTTGCGTAGTTTATGGTACCGATAACCCTGATTAAGGAGTTTAGCCGTTAATAATTTATTACGAGTGTTGAAGTCAGTTACATGACTACACACTCTAGCAAATCGAATTAATTGCGAAATATAAACGCCATAGGATGGCGCACGAGGAACATCACCATCCAAAAAAGGAAAATTTACAATCTCAAAATCAAAGTCATCGCGTTTATCATAAATTTTGCACGAAACAAATCCATCTACAATAGATAGATGTAAATCCAAAAACGGGGCCTCGGTATCAGAAGAATTTGCTTTATTTAACTGAAGTTCTAGGGGGTAAATCTGACTGATCAAACCATCAAAATAGGTATTATCAATATTTAATAAATCATCTAAATATCTAGAAGTAGAGCTAAAAGCTTCAATAATTTCAGATTGGTTATCAATGGAAAGCGACAAAATGAAGTCTCTTTCATAACAATACAAGAACAGATCAGCCACAAGAGGTGCGCAATTAGTACCCATCGGAATACCCACAATTTGTCTAAATAACTTAGTACCGAATCTAATATAAATATTGTCAAGTAGAAAGGTGAGGGCATCACAAACTTTCTGACATGACCAAAGTGTATAATTCTTATGCTCTTTAGAAGTGAAAAATGCATTTCTGACATTACATGCAAGATAGAGAGAATCTTCTCTGTGAAAAGCCCATTCAACTAAATCATTAAGCTTTTCTTTTATAAGATTATGAGGAAGTGTAGTGTAAAGAGTGGAAAAATCGTAGGTAGACAGACTAGAAGCACGAAACTGTCTAGATTTCAATTTATTTAAAACCTCATTCGAATTTTTTATAGACCAAAACAGATTTCTTCCTGATCTTTCAAAGACTTTATCACAATATTTAATTACATGCGTTTTAATAGCAGTAAGACAGGAAGTTAATAATTTAGAAAGTTCAGTGGTAGTGCAAGAACTAGAATTTGCAATAAACCGTGCTTTGTAAGGTTTTTTATGAAGTTTTGGTAACCAGTATAGCGTAGGAAGCTTGTCTTGGCCTTCGTTAACACACACAGCAAACTTGGTGGCTGAAAGACAAACATGTCTATCTACTATAGCTCTCTCTTCAGCCAAAGGCTGAAGTTCATAGGCCTTAGTACCACCAAGCTCCTGCTTAAGCGTGTTAACATAGTGGAGCCGTCACACAACGACGACGTTGTTAGCGGCCTTGTCTGCAGGGGCCAAAACAAACTTCTTATGAAATTCTTGAATACCTAGTTTAAGATGACGTAAAGACGTCTTGGGCTTAGGAGGTAATAAGTTAGTATTTTGAGAATAGAAAGAAATGCGTTTATTCACTAGTCTTAAAATGCTAAGTTTCCAGTCCTTTAGGGCTTTACACTCAACATACTCTCGCTTACACCATCGATTACCGAATTCATTCAAGGAAGCAGCGATTTCATCTCTACATTTACTGAAAACCTGAACGATTTGTCTCAGAACATTTCATCCTGCAATTATTCTATGTGAATATTCTTAGTCGCCATTGGAAACGGTGAACCAAGTGACACCCATTCTATTGATATAGTGTAAAAGAACTGGTAAAAGGTACCACTTTAAAATACTTTATACCACGAATACTGATTTTAAACCTAGAACCTGTGGGTTACCCTCATCAGTGACCCTCCGACATTTTTGCTTGTTTGATTGAGTGTGGGTCTAACATCCCCGTCAACACTCAATAGGTAATTTTGGAGGCGTTGCTTCCAATTTCGCAGGGCTTTTACCCGACATTGAGATTAAATGACTTCTCAAGCCCTGTTGCACTATAAAACCAATAGGGTTTAAAAGCATGGACGGTCCGACACACAACGCTTTGCCTGGGCAAGCTTAGATCCTCTAAGCGGTTTACCAGTACTTGTGTGCAGTAGGTTTCAGCTGTTCGTGGAAGCATCATGCAGTCCAACTATTTCTTGAAGTCCCGATGGGCGGGGGCCGTCAGATATTTTTAAACTTCCCTAATGATATCAATCATCTCAAAGGTACTTGAAAATAAGATCTTCATATACACTATGATGAGAGGCATGGATACTTTTAATGGTGGTCAAACAGTCCTTTCACACTAGCTGTAGTTAATGTGTTCTATAAAGGTTCAAGGTTTACCATTTGGAAGCAATAAGTACTCTAAAGAACTGAAAACTGTCGACTATACAAATTTTCTGGGCCAGACCAGCTAGTTTCGACCAGTTTAGCCTCATCACCAATATATTTATTTTTAATATGTTCTATACAAGGGTTGTCCTTTGGAAGTAAAGGATACACCACAGAACTTAAACATATGTAGTGCACAGTTTAGTAGTTTAAGTCCGGTTTAAACTACTATAGTCTTTAAGTCTGATTTTAAACAACCAACCAGATGCAAAATTTGCCTGACGCTATCCAAAGTTCACATACAGTCGCCCTATTAGCACTCTTATTGCTTTGATTTATACCTGTGTACCACCACACGGCAGCTTCTGTTAAGGAGAATGATTACACATTCAGAGAAAGCAACTCTTTCAAAACGTTTTGGTAATAGGGGTCAAGAATAAGGTCATGATCACTTTAAAGTTTTACGTCGGAGTATCTTTTAAAAGTTAAAAGTAACCGACCACTGGCCAGATCCCTTTCCCATGGTGGAATATAATCACATAATATGATATTTTTTTATTCTGTTACAACCTTATCCAAGGTCAGGTCCTACGGTGGGGCCTAGGGGTCAAGAATTAGCTCACACTTAATAAAAAGTTTTGCAACAAAGTATTATAGAAGTTCATATCTCAGCAACTAGCTGCCATTACCCTTCCTTATTCAGAATATTATTATTTAAACGTAAAAGTAACTGTTCCCTACCACCCCATCCCATGGGCTTTGTTTTATGGGTCAAAAATTGTTCATTAACGCTAAATAGTTTTTTGCATGTGAAAGTTTTGTGTTAGAAAGTAACCACCGGCTACAAACATTTCTTTTTTTTTAATTGAATCATTTAAAAGGGTACACTTCTATTCCGAAACATCGTCCCCCTGGTTCAGGTCCAGGGTAGGGGTTTATGTTTCAAAGATCAGGTCACACTCACTTTAAACATTTACGGCTTTTTAATAATTAATATCTCAGCAAACACTGGCCAGAGCCCTTTGATGTTAGAAATATTATCATGAAATAGGGTAAATTTTTATTCGATAATATCAGTGCCCAGGGTCATGCCTTGGGGTGGGGCTAAAGGTCTCAGAATTAGGTCACATTCTCTTTATTATATCACACTCAGGTAGAAGATTTACAGCAATTCTTTGAAAGGTTCATATCTTTGTAGCCAGAGACCAGTACAGAGAAGATTCTCTCTATCTTGCATGTAATGTCAGAAATGCATTTTTCACTTCCAAAGAGCATAAGAATTATACACTTTGGTCATGTCAGAAAGTGTTTGATGCCCTCACCTTTCTACTTGACAATATTTATATTAGATTCGGTACTAAGTTATTTAGACAAATTGTGGGTATTCCGATGGGTACGAATTGCGCACCCCTTGTGGCTGATCTGTTCTTGTATTGTTATGAAAGAGACTTCATGTTGTCACTTTCCATTGATAACCAATCTGAAATTATTGAAGCTTTTAGCTCCACTTCTAGATATTTAGATGATTTATTAAATATTGATAATACCTATTTCGATGGTTTGATCAGTCAGCTTTACCCCCTAGAACTTCAAGTAAATAAAGCAAATTCTTCTGATACCGTGGCCCCGTTTTTGGATTTACATCTATCTATTGTAGATGGGTTTGTTTCGTGCAAAATTTATGATAATCGCGATGACTTTGATTTTGAGATTGTAAATTTTCTTTTTTTGGATGGTGATGTTCCTCGTGCGCCATCCTATGGCGTTTATATTTCGCAATTAATTCGATTTGCTAGAGTGTGTAGTCATGTAACTGACTTCAACACTCGTAATAAATTATTAACAGCTAAACTCCTTAATCAGGGTTATCGGTACCATAAACTACGCAAAGCCTTTTCAAAATTTTAAAGACGCCATTCTGATTTAATTTCAAAATTCAATATTGGACTTAAATCTCTTCTGCAACAAGGTCTATCGGAACCCGAATTTTATGGTGACTTAGTATATAAATTCAGAAAAATATATAACCGCAATGACTTCAGCACCCAATTTCGTAAAATTATTCTTCGATATAAAAAGATTGGGTACAACATGGATGTTATACGACAGACTGCATGCATGGTAGTTAACCCAATCACGGTTGGCAACTTTGTTTCCCTCTTTAATTGCACGCCGGCGAGTCAGGCCTCAAAATCTATGACGGCTCCAACGTAAAGGTTTATTAAGAATTAGAGAGATCTAATTCAAGTTAATGTTGGTTGGTGCCTGATGCTCTGTCTCTGATTGGGCCCATCGGAGTCTAACTGTTGGTTTTCTTTTGCTCCAGCATTTCAGTGGTTTCTTGCTGTCGAGTCCTCACCGTTGTCTCACCTCTGTGGTTCTTTGATTTTTTTGTGTTCACGGAGATGTTGCACTGATGAGTTAGGAGGCCTTTATGCGGACTGAACAAATTATTTTTCTAAATCGGGACTGAAGTAAGGGCGAGGATTGTGGCCACGTAAAATCGATTGAAGCCCCCAAGTGGAAATCTTTCCACTGACTGTTCCAAGGCGGTTCTTCTGTGGCGGTTTATTTATGGTGTTGTTTGTTACTTACTGTGTGTATCACTTGTGTCTTTTTATTTTGGATGGCCATATGGCCATTTTGTTGGAAAGTAACTGACCTTATGGCCTTCCTTTGTTTAGGTTTCCATTATGGTCTGGTCGCTTAATGTTTGTGTTTCTTTCCCTTTGGTGTCTTTGATGGGTGGAGTAAGTTAATTGTATCGATTCTGGATCTTTGTTTTACTTCTACTTTATGTTTTGAATGAAATCATATAAAAATACTGCATGTAAGAGCTGTTTTGAAAAAATCTTTTATGTGTTTATGTTCAAACATAGGTAGAAAAGGCGCGAACGGGCGAACTATGCTGTCCTGCGGCAGCTCTTGTAGCATGTGAAATAGAGTGTACCTTGGTTTACAACCCATCTGGCACTCAACGTTGTGTGCCTGAAGGGAAAACAGAAGTGAAGGCAATGATCAGGAACCGATGCATTTAACCCACACTTCCCATCAGAGTCACATAAGGGAAAGAAACACGAAGGCGAAATACAGTCGAACTTCAATCGCTCGAACACCTTAGGGACCTCGAAAATCTGTTCGAGACAGGGGAAGTTCGAGCCACTGAGGGTTACTGTCAGGAGGCATAACAAGATACTTTTGGACATCTTTTCGGTGTTCTATAATGAAAATGTATGCTGTGTGTACTCATTAGAATCGCCTCATCGAGGCGATTCTAATGAGTACACACAGCATACATTTGGAAGATAAAAGACTAAAATCTCCTTAATTATCCTCCACTATTTCTCATGTAGAGGATTTCGCTAGGGGCTCAAGAATGGGTTCGGCACATCCATGGTAAACGAGCCATCGGTGTTCGAGCCATCGAAGTTCTACTGTAGCTAGATCTAATGCAAAAAATCACTAGCGGAAAACCAAAAGGACATATACTTTCCCACAAAATGGCAAATGGGTTATCCAAAGCAAAATACATGAGCGATACACACATTCAGAGACTGACTTGTTGACTTGATGATGTATTCAAGCAGAGGAGAGAAATTGTCTTAGCAGTGTTCGTGTGAAAAAGGTATTTAGCTTCCGGCAGTTTAAATGCTTTTGTGCTCTTAATGCTGGCGAGTGGCGACACATTAACAGGTCATTTCAGGACAATACCACTGTGACTCGATCATTGGAATTAGGACTTTCAATCCATGAATCCTTTGTACTATATCTAAAAATGGATTCTGCAAGTTAATGCCATTTATTCTCTTATGAACCCGGTACAGCTTAATTTAAAGAGTGAGAATAACCGAGATTTTCATTCTGAAATATACTATGTAATCTTCGTTTCCATGGAGAACAAAAGTACATTTGTTGTTTTATTTCCATTCCTATACTTGCAGATAATATTCGGTACAGGAGATAGCCTGGAAGCAGTTACCCTGACTGCCAACTCTGGTTTTGTGAGAGCTGCAGAGCACCAGGTACAGCGTTACATTTAATGAACTTTATAGGGCCACGACGGAGCCTTAATGACAAATGTAACCTGAAGACAGATTAAAAACTTTCCAGTAACAGTTAACATGATATACGAAAGTTTGCTTTTTCACGTCACAAAATGAACACCCATGTAAACCCCATTTAATATATAGAGAGCAAACTGGGATTTACAAGGGTATTCATTATTGTTATTATTTCTGACCCGAAATATCGGTTATGATACTCAAAAGATCTGATCTGTGAGACGAGACTATCGAGCATGCACAGCCTATAGTCGAAACATATATCAAATTTACAACAAAATTTCTCCCGAAAAATCCGTTTTGGACCTATGAACGAAACACTTTGTCACACAGGTGTGTTAGCTTAATGAGCCTTGAAAGTTTGTGAATACATTGATGGTTATGGTAGATGACCCATAAAGCAAAACACATTATCGTATGTGTACATTGTTTGCTTTGTTATGTATAGCATAACTTTAGAATCCTGTACGTTAGGGTTTTGAAATTTGATATATGAAGTCCTCATGGAAAAAAGCTGACACATATTTTCTCATCTGGATTTTGCCCCTTTCAAGAGTTATTGGCCTTCGAGTAATTTTGATAAAGTCTTGTCAGCAAGATATCTCAACAACTATTGGAGCTAGAGCCTTGAAATTTGGTGAATAGATTGGTGGAAATGAGTAGATGACCTAAATAACTTTTGACTAAATTCCGAAAAACACTGTGTGAGTTATGGCTCTTTGTCACTTTGGGTACTTGTACATTGTATGCTTTGCGGTGTATAGCATAACCACGCCTACTGAACGATAGAATGCGTAACCATTGGGTAAGAACATGAAGCAATTAGAGCGACATCCGGTGAGGAAAAAGATCGCTAAAAAGGTAAAGAAACTGTGCATTTTCTGTGTTTCATAAGTTATATAATTTTTACGAGGAAGTTATTAAAAAAAACGGGGAATTACATTCAGGAGCCCATTGATATCGGCATCTTTGGAGTAAATACCAAATCCCGTACTTCACACATTTTGGCTAAATTTAGTTTCTCATGCTGAAGGTGAACTCAAGCCTTAGAAAACGAGTGGTTTTTCGAGGTATTTGTTGCCTTTTATTTATTACTGCGCTTTGCTACAAGTTCAGTGTATTAACATGCACACACAATAAACATATATGGTTATATGTGTTGTGGATATTTTGCTTGTCAATGCAGCGCTAGCGATAAATCACCACGGAAAAGGTCGAAAATGGTTGGTTACGCATTAGATCTATAGAAATAATAACAAAACTTGCAACTATAAAGCGGATCTGTTTTCATCTCCACGGCCCCAGAATCATTCGCACCTTGTTCTACGGAACCATTTTTAGCCAACCTGATAAGCAGTGCGCTATTGATTCGATAATGACATAGTATTTTATGGAAACATTTTCAGTCTCCAGAATCATAGTACCGAATGATTTTCACTGACTTTTACGCTGTGTTTGTTTTATCAATGGTCCGGTAATGGCCTGAAATGAAATAAAACAGGTTTTGGAGTTTTAATTTCTGCGAAGAACTCCTCAGCTGTCAAAATTTGCTGGTACAGCATTAGATCGTCTGGTTGAGCATTCGATAACCAGAGGGGAGAAAATCTCCCCAGTTGCTGCCTAAGTAAATGCCAGCAGCTTACTACAATAAAAGGTGGTCTACATATGATTTCTAAATTGTGTTTAAATCACCAGAGAAAGAAAGCCGTGATGAAAAATACTTTTCTGGACAAGACCATTAAATGTCTGGGTAACATGCTTATCTGGCCGAATGACGCACAGATTCATAAATAAGAGGTCATTACTTGCTTTTGTAGAAAACAAATTCGCCAGCTTACGCTTTGTAATGGCGATTAAGTCTATATCGTGTTTCTATGGTCAAGCATTAGAGAGCCAGGTTGAGCATAAGACACTCATGATTATAAACTTGGTGCTTATAAAAAATAGAAGTAAAGCAATAATCAGGAATCAATACCAGCTGGCTATCCAAAATGCGATACATACAATCAGTGACAAACAATAACATAAATAAAACGCCAAAGAAGAACCGCCTTGTAACAGTCAGTGAAAAGAATTCCACTGGGAATTGTTTGTCAATCGACCCAATGGTGCTCAGAAGAAAAGCTGTTCTATGTTTAAGTGCACGTGAATATCACTGACTTGTCGGGAAAACTATTAGAATGAAAATAGTCGCAGTGAGGTCAGAGTGTTGTGAAAAACTAAAGAGGGTTATCTTTGAAACATAGGATGGGCTTGGCAAAGAGTGTAGACCCTGTTCAGACGCTGTAGAATCCGGCGTCTGGTGAAGATCTACACTATTTGATTGGACACTGGAATTTAAGAGATTAATGAAACAGTTTAAGACTATTTCTCCTACCTACACTCGGAGGCAATAGACCCACCAGTCCTTTGTTTTTTTTTGTTTTTTTATCACATTATATTTTGAGCAGACATGAGAAAAATATCACAATTTTTCATCTTAAAATTTTCGTTTTTTCGGCGATAAAGGTTACATTGTATTTGTATAGGCGTGTTTTCGTAATGATTATTCAAAGAAACAAAATGATGTGGAGAAAACAAATGTCTACAACATTTTTAGTACTAAATACAATATTATCAACAGTCGGTTGATAGTGAACAAAAGACTGGGCTTTTGGCTTAATGTAAACTGCCTAATCACTGCCTAGATACATCCGTGAGAAAATATTGCTCCATATTAAAAACGGTTTCAAAAGTTCCTCATATCTAAACATGATACTGCAGATAGAAGAAAATATTATAACTTGTATGTTCTATCAATTTATTATATCTATATTTTTTCCTCATATCTAAAAATGACACTGCCGATGAAACAAAATATTATAGCGTGTATGTTTTATTAAGAAGGAAGATTAGATCATGGAAGATTAGCTGAGGGCCTCATGGAAGATTAGCTATTACATGTATTTTTGTATGTGCTAAGTGTTGCTACCCTCACTAAATAAAGTCCTTACTTACTTACTTACTGACTGACTGACTGACTTACTTCTCTCAATTTATTTAATTAACGCACCTGTCCTCCTGTTTACTTTTATAAATTTTACAAATGGATTCTGGTTCGTCTTGATTAACATGATTAAGAATACATGGCGTGTCATTCTTGCGCTGTTTGTATTATTAAGAAGTTGGTTTTAGACAATATCTTTATCTCATCGTTTTGACAGTTAGCATAGAACTCACGGGATCTCCGATCTGGGTTATCGATCATGATACAGAGATATATTTTGGGGGCTAGCGCAGTCCCAGGAGTAGGATATTCAGGCTACCTATTTGCTTTGCAGAGGCGAGCAAAAACAAATACGCCTTTCTTTTGCGTTACTATGCCTTTTTAGCTCACCGTCACGTAGTGACGAGGTGAGCTTTTGGGATCACTTTTTGTCCGTCGTCCTTCGTGCGTGCGTCCGTCCGAGCGTCCGTCCGTGCGTGCGTAAACAATTTCTTCAAACGACATCTCCTCCGAAACCACTGATCAGATTTTAATCAAACTTCACAGGAATAATCCTTAGGTGGTCCTCTTTCAAAGTTGTTCAAATGGTTCCGTTCCGTTGCACATATAGGTCACAGGAGCCAAAAATAGATTTTTTCACCGAACACTTAAAAAAAAACTTCTTCTCTGAAACTGCAAGGCCCAGGTCTTTGATATTTGGTATGAATCTTCATCTGGTGGACCCCTACCAAGATTGTTCAAATTATAGTGCTGGAGCCAAAGATGCCCCCGCCCCGGGGCCCTTTGGTTTTACATAGGCTTATATAGGGAAAATCTTTAAAAATCTTCTTCTCTGAAACCGCAAGGCCCAGGTCTTTGATATTTGGTATGAAGCTTCATCTAGTGGATCCCTACCAAGATTGTTCAAATTATAGTGCTGGGGACAAAAATGCCCCCGCCCCAGGGCCCTTTGGTTTTACATGGGCTGATATATGGAAAATCTTTAAAAATCTTCTTCTCTGAAACTGCAAGGCCTAGGTCTTTGATATTTGGTATGAATTTTCATCTGGTGGACCCCTACCAAGATTATTCAAATTATAGTGCTGGGGCCAAAGATGCCCCCACCCCGGGGCCCTTTGGTTTTACATAGGCTTATATAGGGAAAATCTTTAAAAATCTTCTTCTCTGAAACCGCAAGGCCCAGGTCTTTGATATTTGGTATGAAGCTTCATCTAGTGGACCCCTACCAAGATCGTTCAAATTATTGTGCTGGCCAAAAATGCCCCTGTCCCGGGGCCCTTTGCTTTTACATGGGCTTATATAGGGATAATCTTTAAAAATCTTCTTCTCTGAAACTGCAAGGCCCAGGTCTTTGATATTTGGTATGAATCTTCATTTATGGACCCCTACCAAAATTGTTCAAATTATAGTGCTGAGGCCAAAAATGTCCCCGCCCCGGGGCCCTTTGGTTTTACATAGGCTTACATAGGGAAAACCTTTAAAAAATTTTCTTCTCTGAAACCGCAAGGCCCAGGTCTTTGGTATTTGGTATGAAGCTTCATCTAGTGGACCCCTACCAAGATTGTTCAAATTATAGTGCTGGGGCCAAAAATGCCCCTGCCCCAGGGCCCTTTGGTTTTACATGGGCTTATATTGGGAAAATCTTTAAAAATCTTCTTCTCTGAAACTGCAGGGCCCAGGTCTTTGCTATTTGGTATGAAGCTTCATCTAGTGGACCCCTACCAAGACTGTTCAAAATTACAGTGCTGGGGGGCAAAAATGCCCCTGCCCCGGGGCCCTTTGGTTTTACATATGCTTATATAGGGAAAATCTTTAGAAATCTTCTTTTCTGAAACTGCAAGGCCCAGGTCTTTGATATTTGGTATGAAGCTTCATCTTGTGGACCTCTAGCAAGATTTTTCAAATTATAGCCCTGGGGCCAAAAATGCCCCCGCTCCTGGGCCCTTTGGTTTTTCATAGACTTATATAGGGAAAATCTTGAAAAATCTTCTACTCTGAAACCACAAGGCCTAGATCTTTGACATTTGGTATGAAGCTTCAGCTAGTGGACCTCTACCAAGATTGTTCAAATTATAGCCCTTGGGCCACAAATGCCCCCGCCCAAGGGCCCTTTGATTTTACATAGACTTATAATAGAGATAATCTTTGAAAATCTTCTTCTCTGAAACGACAAGGCCCAGGTCTTTGATATTTGGTGTGAAGCTTCATCTAGTGGACCTCTATCAAGATTGTTTAAATTATAGCCCTGAGGCCAAAAATTGATCAGGTGAGCGATCCAGGGCCATCATGGTCCTCTTGTTTCGCATTACTACGCCTTTTGATTCGCGAAAAACGCCTTTGATTCGCATCACTGTGCCTTTCTTTTGCGTTACTACGCCTTTCTGTTGCATTAGTATGAACTTTTTCGCGTTACTTCGCCTTGTTTTTGCGTTACTACGCCTTTTTTGCATAGCTTCGCCTTCTGATTGGCGTTACTGCGTCTTTTGTTTTGCGTTTCTACGCCTTTTTTTGCGCTATTACGTCTTTGGTGTCGCGTTACTACGCCTTTACGGTATTTTATTTTCTCGTACATAAGCCAAATAGGCTTTCGTTTCTGCAGTGTTAACGATCTTACCCTTAGCCTTTCACGCCTGAGTTTCTTAAACGGGTTCTCTCCATTTTTTTTTTATTTTGGGCAATTCTTGTTAATAGGGGATTTAGTCAAATTCATTTACAGGATGGCGAACAGCTTTGATTCTCAGATGATACGGTTCATTAATGGCCGTCCCATCCAGATATAGATTTAATCGCCATTACAAAGCGTAAGCTGGCCATTTTGTTTTCTACAAAAGCAAGTAATGACCTCTTATTTATGAATCGGCGCGTCATTCGGTCAGATAAGCATGATACCCAGACATTTAATGGTCTTGTGTATAAAATTATTTTTCATCACAGCTTTCTTTCTCTGGTGATTTTAACACAATTGATAAATCATATGTAGACCACCTTTTACTGTAGTAAGCTGCTGGCATTTACTTAGGCAGCAACTGGTTTGATTTTCTCCTCTGGTTATCGAATGCTCAACCAGACGATCTAATGCTTAACCAGCAAATTTTGACAGATGAGGAGTTCTTCGCAGAAATTAAAACTCCAAAACCTGTTTTATTTCATTTCAGGCCATTACCGGACCATTGATAAAACAAACACAGCGTAAAAGTCAGTGAAAATCATTCGGTACTATGATTCTGGAGACTGAAAATGTTTCCATAAAATACTATGTCATTATCGAATCAATAACGCACTGCTTATCAGGTTGGCTTAGAATTGTTCCGTAGAACAAGGTGCGGATGATTCTTGGGCCGTGGAGATGAAAATAGATCCGCTTTATAGTTGCAAGTTTTGTTAACATTTCTATAGATCTAATGCATAACCAACCATTTTCGACCTTTTCCGTGGTGATTTCTCGCTAGTGCTGCATTGACTAGCAGAATATCCACAACACATATAACCATATATGTTTATTGTGTGTGCATGTTAATACGCTGAACTTGTAGCAAAGCGCAATAATAAATAAAAGGCAACAAACACCTCGAAAAACCACTCGTTTTCTAAGGCTTGAGTTCACCTTCAGCAGGAGAAACTAAATTTAGCCAAAATGTGTGAAGTACGGGATTCGGTATTTACTCCAAAGATGCCGATATCAATGGGCTCCTGAATGTAATTCCCCGTTTTTTAAATAACTTCCTCGTAAAAATTATATAACTTATGAAACACAGAAAATGCACAGTTTCTTTACCTTTTTTAGCGATCTAATTCCTCACCGGATGTCGCTCTAATTGCTTCATCTTCTAACCCAATGGTTACGCATTCTATCGTTCCGTAGGCGTGATAACTTCAGAACTGTGTATGATGGGGTTTTGCAATTTCATACAGTATTGAATTCCTCATGGAAAAATAGCTGATGCGTATTTTTTTTCTCATCCGGATTATGCCCATTTCAAGAGGCATTGCCCTTTGTAAAAATTTGATAAAATCTTGTCAGCAAATTATTTCAAAAAGTATTGAAGCTAGAGCCTTGAAAGTTGGTGGATAGATTGATGGTGATGAGAAGATGACCTGAGTAACTTTGGACTAAATGCGGAAAAATACTTTGAGTTATGGCCATATGTCACGTTGGATATATATATACATTGTATGCTTTGTGGTGCATTGCATAACTTTAGAACCGTGTATGCTAGGACTTTAGAACAGTGTATGCTAGGATTTTGACATTCCATATATGAATTCCTCATGGAAAAAAATGGCTGATGCTATTTTTTTTCGTCCGGATTATGCCTCTTTCAAGAGTTATTGCCCTTCGAACAAAATTTGATTATAGCTTGTCAGCAAAAGAGCTCAAAAACTATTGGAGCTAGAGCCTTGAAAGTTGGTGAATAGATTGGTGGTGATGCGAAAACTTTGAAAATTTTTCTTCAGTTTTTCATTTTTGATAATTGGGCCCATTTTATTATTTTGGTAGTAAAGGTCTGCTCATGTTCTACTTATGTATGCAAAAGGACATGAGCGGTCACGGTCTTGCAAACAACAATTTTGTGGCCAGTTGTTCCAAACTAAACGATGCCATTAGTTAATGAATCGTTAAATCTTTGATCATTTAATATGGTAAATATACTGATATTTTTGCTAACAAAAATGTGAGGAGCCGACGCAAAAGCTGCTCCATTTTTCAGCAAAACAGCAGAATGATAGATATTGCACCTGCTAGAACAGTTGAAAATTTGACCCTCATTACGCGAACACGCCTATACAAATACATTACCACCTTTATCGCCGAAAAAATGAATATTTTAAGATGAAAAATTGTGACATTTTTCTTATTTTTTCTCAAAATACAGATTGTGGGCACTCGTTAGAACCGCCTCATCCAAACTAAACGATGCCATTAGTTAATGAATCGTTAAATCTTTGATCATTTAATATGGTAAATATACTGATATTTTTGCTAACAAAAATGTGAGGAGCCGACGCAAAAGCTGCTCCATTTTTCAGCAAAACAGCAGAATGATAGATATTGCACCTGCTAGAACAGTTGAAAATTTGACCCTCATTACGCGAACACGCCTATACAAATACATTACCACCTTTATCGCCGAAAAAATGAATATTTTAAGATGAAAAATTGTGACATTTTTCTTATTTTTTCTCAAAATACAGATTGTGGGCACTCGTTAGAACCGCCTCATCGAGGCGGTTCTAACGAGTGCCCACAATCTGTATTTTATAGCAGAAATAAGAAAAATAAGTTATACCCCCGGAAACCCCAGTTTTACTATATAAAAGTGGGGTTCAAGGGGGTCAAAATTTTATAGGCGTGTTTTCGTGATGTAACGAACTTTTTAAAAGCTAACGATGTGTTGAACAACTGGGCCCTGCTTGTATGGAGTCTTCTACTCGATTTAATCTCAAATGTGTTAAAATCAAAAGCAACCCTTACAGTTTCTTGTATCATTCATTTGTTCCCGTTGTATGAGGGGAATATCCCCTAACACCTGGGCAGGCAGTATTACTTCTTCAGGTGAACAAATAATCATATCTTTTTGTAGCAATTAAAAACTTAATTTCATCAGGAAAAATATTATAGTTCTCATTATGTGTGTGTGTGTGTGAATTCGGGTTTAACGTCGCTTTCAACAATTTTTCAGTCATATCACGACGGTGTCTGGTTGCGACAGGGAGCTCAATGCTCACGTTTATAGTGCTGCCTCACTGAAGTATCATGTCCCAGACACATTACATGATACCACACTCAGTCACATTATCCTGACACTGGATCGACCAGTCCTAGCTCTACCCCGCAAATCTGAGTGCCAAACGAGGAGCAGCTAGTACCATTTTTAACGACTTTGGTATGTCGCGGCCCGGGGTCGAACCCCAGACCTCCAGTTCCCCGGAGCGGACACTCTACCAACTGAGCTATCGGGGCCGGTCTCTCATTATGTGTCACCAGAGGTTCATTCAGATGTAGATTATTTTTTCAATGCTGGTTATTATTGGTGTTGAGTGCATTTTTATAGAGAGATTTTTCTTTTTATGGAGGTGTTGATATATAACTAACATAGACGAAGCTCCGCAAAGTAAGCTAAATGACACTTATTAGACAACGACAACAACTGGCAATGCTTGTTTATTTCTGGTAATAATAATAATAATGACTATAATCGACGTTATTTATAGATGGAAACACATTTAGTAAACTAATACTTATCTTCCGTGTGGCCCTCTTTTTCCTGGGTAGAAACCAGTACTCAGCAATGTGGATAATGTCGCTTGCTCAAGGAAATAACACGTGACGCTTGCGGGGATCGAACAGGCTACCTATCAAATATCTCAAATCCGATGCTTTACCACTGCACCACAGCGCTCTGACATTTGTTGTTGTGTATTTAGTACATTTCTATGCACACCTGGTAGATTTGGATCGTGTATTTTCATTCTGGCGAGTTTATTCAGCCCATTGAAAAACAGCATGAAAAACAATAAATCACTGAAAAACTACGCCACAATGAATATTTAGTAATTTGATTCTTAAGTTGTTGGAAATATTGGGAGACATTAATGAAAGTTCGTCACGTGACGGGAGAATATAGTGAGCAAAACGTCTTTATTCCTCCCCCACCCCCATAAAATGAAAATGGTAAATATCTCCCGAAATTTAAGGTAAAAATTATCAGTGAGAACAATAAAATCAACCGGTCGCATCAAGTTTATAAGGTTTTTATCTCCCGAGGGAATAGCTTCGAGGGATATAGCGATCAACTTGGCGAGCGTCCGTCTGTCCGTCCTTAAGCACGTCGACAAAACTTTGTGAAGGCCATAACTCCAAAACCCTTTGCGATATAATGATGGTGTACTCAAGGTTTAGAAGGCGTGTCATGCACAAGTACCCCAGCTGTGCGTGACTTGGTATTTGAGTCATTTCTCCTTCCAAGATAATAGTATGACTACCTAGTAATATCCATAACTCCAATTGTCCCCCGCCCGTCGGGGCTGGAAGAAATAAATGGGCTGCATGATGCTTCCACGCAGAGCTGAAACCGGCTCGCACACGAGTACTGGTAAACTGCTTAGAGGATCTAAGCTTGCCTAGGCAAAGCGGTGCGAGTCGGCCCGTCCATGCTTATAAACCCTGTTGGTTTCATTGGGCGGCAGGGATTGAGATGTCATTTCATCTCAATGTCGGGTAAAAGTCCCACAAATTGGAAGCAACGTCTCCAAAATGGCCTTTACAGTGTTGAGGGGGACGTTAAACCTCAAATCAAACAAACAAACCATAACTCCAATACCCTTTGAGATATATTGATGGTAGTTGGCAAAATTGTACACAAGGTCGAGAAGACGTGTCATGCGCAGAAACCACGACTCTTGGTGACATGGTGTTCAAGTTATCTCCCTTTCCAATATAATGTATGAATACTTTGTGATCGTCTTATGTTCAGTACCCTTTGAGACATACTAATGGTACTCAGTACAGTTGTACATGAGCCTAAGCAGGCGTGTCTTGCGCAAGAACCACGACTTTGGGTGTCATAGCTTTTAAGTTATCTCCCCTGACAGTATGACTTTTTGATGGTCATAACCTAGTACCCTTTGCGGTATATTGATGGTTCTTGGCACAATTGTACTAAGGTTGAGAAGAAGTGTCATTGCGCAAGAACCTCTACTCTAGGTGCCATGATATTCAGTGATCTATCCTTCCAATACAACAGTATGATCACCATACCGTTAACACCCTTTGAGTCATATTAATGGTACTCAGTACAATTTTACATAAGGTTAAGCAGGCGTGTCTTGCACAAGAACCACGACGCTTGGTGCTCTGGCTTTTTAGTTATCTCCCCTGACAATATAATCATGTGATGGCCATAACTCCAATACCCTTTTGGATATATAGATGGTACATGGCACAATTGTACACAAGGTTGAGAAAACGTGTCATGCCCAAGAACCCCAACTCAGTATACCAGTACTTTGTAAAAATCTTGGATCTTCGTCATGTTGAGAAGCGGTCCTTAGTATCATTAGGTGAAGATAGTCCCAATAAACATTACATGTACAAAATCTTGCAGATGTCGCAGCAATATACTGTTGGAATACTAGTGTATTTTACTTCTGGTGCACTACAATCTTCTGAAGGCCATATTGGCTTTTGGTCGGGGGATTTGCCATCTCTTCTGATGGCTATTTCCTAGTTTTTGAGGCTTTCGTTTATTAGTATATATTTCGTATCTTCACTTCAGTTCCTGCGTCCTAGCAACTGTATTATTCTGTGTGCATGGCTGTCTTTATAAAATTTTCATCTCAAGTATCTGTCCAATTGATGGATAAAAACTTGATAAACCCCATATTATGCACATCACGTGAACAAGCCCGTGAAATGAACACCCCACTTTATATAGAGAAAACTGGGGTTAACGGGGGTAAATCTTATTTTCCTTATTTCTGCTCCAAGACATAGGTTTGGGTACTCTTTGGGTACCCAATGAGGCGGTTCCTACGAGCACCCAAAACATATGTTTTGAGTATAAATAAGAAAACTATCGCAGATTTTCATCATAAAAAATACCCAAAATGAAAAAATGCACTATATCACACGGATGTGTTATCGAAATGGGAGAATAGTGGGGTTATGTTATATGTTCCTGTTTCTACAATCAGAGAAAAATGTCATTTTTTTAGAGACTTAAAGGACAACAATTTCTCAGATGCTGTATTTTCCTAATCCAGTATATGTTATCCTTACTTGCTCATGAACAAAACCTCTCCCTAACGTAGGATGATGTTATTTCTGTTTGACAGCTGCAAATTTTCTCATTTCAAATCAAATACCATGTCACCCACAGCTATACTACATTGACCAGAACGTTTTGTGGCCAAGGTCGTGACCCCAAAGTACATCGAATGATTCGTTTGTTTGATTTGAGGTTTAACGTCCCCGTCAACACTAGTTAGTCATTTTAGAGACGTTGCTTCCAATTTAGTGGGACTTTTACCCAACATAGATGAAATGACATCTCAAGCCCTGCAACCCAATGCAACCAATAGGGTTTATATGCATGGACGGTCCATCTCGCACTACTTTACCTGGGCAGGCTTTGACCTCCTAAGTGGTTTATCAGTACTCGATGTGTGGTTGGTTTCAACACTGCGTGGAAGCATCATGCAGCCCAATCTATTTCTCCAAGCCCCGATGGGAGGGGGGCCAGTACATCGAATGACATCAGTATGGTTTGCTACATCTTCAAACATTGTATTTGCCATTAAATC
Organism: Lucinisca nassula; assembly: GCA_963580285.1. NCBI lineage: Eukaryota > Metazoa > Mollusca > Bivalvia > Lucinida > Lucinidae > Lucinisca > Lucinisca nassula. Next base: position 31,174,485 of record OY757025.1, on the reverse strand, counting down.
ACAAATGTTTTAATAAGCGCTTTAAATGTTTTTACAAGAAGTATTTTGACCCAGTTTTGTACACAAGATTCTGTAGTCTGTTTAAGGTGAACTAAAAAGCTAATGTATAATTGTACAAGGAGAGCTAAAGCATTCACTCCGGTCGTCCGCATGTGTGTTTGCGTTCCCGCTCCCGTCGCGCTGTGTTATAGTTTTTCAAATGCTTATGTCTTGACAGTAATTCATCACAGACCATGCACATTTGGAACAAGGGTGCCTGGGTTCCCAGGGATTATACGCCTAGGTTCGTGCACGGAGCAGGGGCTAGGACATCTTTGTATTGGTACGTTAAAGAATTTGCTAATACCTTAACGGTCACTCATAACAGAGCATCCATATTAGAACTAGGGTACCTGGGAGGGTCTTTGTAGATGCCTAGGATGACCTAGGACTCCTTCGTAATATGTTATATTCATCTCCATTATGCTTACAAATTATAGACAAAATTGGTTATACATCAGCAGACTATGCGACATTTATTCAAATGTAAATGAGTGAAGGTCATGGTGACCTACATTTCATGGTCCAGCGATTTTAACATATATTTTGAAGACTATTTGTTGGCGCAATGTCATACCTCGGGCATTAATTCTATGTAACCCGATTATTAATTTACCTTAAAAATATCTAGGTCAGTGTGACTTATATTTCCTGGTTCACTGATTTTGCCTTATATCTTTAATACTCTTTGATGGAGAAATGTCATACCTGGAATATAAGTTCCTTGTGACCCAATGATTGATGTAAAAATATATCTAGGTCACTGTGAACGAAAACACGCCTATACAAATACATTGTAAACTTTACCTCCGAAAAATCGAAATTTTTTAGATGAAAAAATTGTGATATTTTTCTTATTTCTGCTCAAAATATAGATTGTGGGTACTCGTTAGAACCGTCTAACGAGTACCCACAAGGTATATTTTAGAGCAGGCATAACAAAAATAAGCACTACCCTCTAAATCCCAGTTTTACAATATAAAAGAAGCCTCCGTGGTGTAGTGGTTACGCTACTCGCCTTATAAACCAGGGGTCGCAGGATCGATCCCAGGCTTCTCCAGACTTTCAGATGAGTCTTTAAACCGAGGTCCCGTCTCCGTATGACCTTAGATGTTGGTGGGATGTAAAACTCAATCACTCACTCACTTTACAACATAAAAGTGGGGTTCAATGGGGTCAAAATTATATATGCGTGTTTTCGTGATGGAAATGTCATACCTGGTATATAAATTCCATGTGAACCAATGCTTTACCAAGAATATATGTAGGTAAGTTTAACCTATATTTCATAGTCCAGTGATTTACCATATATATTTAAGACTTATTGTTGGAGAAATGTCATTACTGGAATATCGATTCCATGTGACCAAGATTGACCTTAAAATACATCTCGGTCAGTATAACCTATATTTCATGGTTCAGTGATTTTGCCTTACATCTTAAATACTATTTGGTGGAGAAATTTTTACTGGAATATATACTATATGTGAGCTGATGATTCACGTAAAATGCATGTAGGTCAGTGTGACATATATTTCCCTGTTCAGTGATTTTGATTTATAACTCGAAGACTATTTGATGGAGAAATGCCTGTAATTTAAGTTCCATGTGACCCGGTGATTGATCTTAACATATCTAGATCGGTATAACCTATATTTCATGGTTCAGTGGTTTTGCCTTATACCTTGAATTATATTCAATGGAAAAATGTCATACCTGGAATATAAGTTCCATGTGACCCGATGATTGACCCCGAAACATATCTAGGTCTTTGTTACCAAATTTCCATCGTTCAGTGATTTTACTATATATCTTGAAGACTATTTGTTGGAGCAATGTCATACCTGAGATATATTTGTTTTTGGAATGAAATCCTGTATACTGCATGTTAGAGCTATTTTAAAAACCTTTCTCATATTAATGTGAAAACATACACAAACAAGACGCAAAACAGGCGAGCTATGCTGTCCTGCTCTTGTTTGTCAAAGAGCACATGTAGCTGTTTGGGTTTGTGTTGGAATTCTTACGTGTTGTTACACATGCGCCTTACACCGACATTAGACATGTTTGGTTAAGCCAAGCATGGCGTGTCCATAATCGGCAAACTGTGCACCACATTAAATTGCTTCATCATAAAATTTAATTATAAGCGCGTCATGCTGTCATCACAGCTAGTACAAATGTATGGTATGTATTTTTTTCAGGGTGTGATGTTTGCTGTGCATCTACATGCTTCGAGAGCACTGACGGAAGGAAAGGAGAAAATGGCCGAAATAATTGATCTGTAAACTAAACATAAAACTTAAAGATCTCCTTGATATTATTGTAGCACCAAGACAAAGTGGAGATGTAATTAGAACTACACAGATGAACAAACCCATCTCGCTCCTAACTTGACACACGCTACACAACATGTACATAAAGTTTAGTTGCCTTCGAAACCACAATTTTAATATAGAGAACAACCATATTACATGGGTGTATATTATATTCCATATTCTTGCTCAAACGGATTGAGTGTTAGTACTCGAGAAAGTCCTAATGGTTGTGTTAATAAGGCAACCAGTTTTTGTCGCTATGCACGGCCCCTGACCAGTAAAAAACATAGGATTCCTATAGAACATAGAATTGTCCAAAAACTAGATATTTCTTCAAAGCCGATAAAAAGATAAAAAGTCGCCTTCATTATACCAAAATTGGCCTTATCGCACAACATCGACGGGCTCAGCAGATTTACTGAAAGGATGAAGCCTTTTGAAAATAAAAGATCATACCAAGAAAAAATTACAGATTCTGTCTTAACTTTTATTGCTCCCCTTCACAAGAGGTAACTAAAACATCATGCTAACCCTTGACCTGCAGAATATTTATATATGTCACACCCATTACCGTTTATCAACCAATCAGATTACTTGATGCAAATTATTGCTACAAATTCACAATCTGAATGGCAAACAATGTAGATCCTGATCAGATGGCTTCAGAAGCCATCTGATCTGGATCTTCATTGTTTGTAAAATAAGGAATATCGGCTTAGTAGGACAAGGGTTAACATGTCTGTGCAATTACTTATCCATCTTGACTGTAGTTTATTTAGAGAAAATTGGGGTATATGATGTTTTACATAATTAGTCTAATTTGTGCTCGAAAGTACAAGTTGAAGATACTGATTAGAACTGTCTCATTGAGGTGGTTTAAACAAGCACACACAATCAATCGTTGAAGAAGTTATTATGGAGACATACCTTTTCAAATATATTGATAATTTTACTGCCAAAAATGAAAAATGTTCAAATTATAAATTCTGATATCTTTTATATTTCTGCTCAAAACATAGATTATGGGAACTGGTTAGAGCCGCCTCGCAGGCGGTTCTAATGCGTACCAACAAGCTATGTTAAAACATAGTTATAGGAGCTGGTTAGAACCACCTCATCGAGCCGGTTCTAACGAGTACCCAAGATCTATGTTTTTGAACAGAATAAAGGAAAATAAAGTATTCGCCTTGTAAAATAGAAGTGATGGCAATGATCAGGCATCAATACAATTAAACCCCATTATCACTGTATAAAAGTGTGGTTTAATGGGTTAAAAATTAGATAGGTATCTTTTTTGTGATGAAGTAAGAAAAATATCATAGAATTTAATCGCAAAAAATGTCACTTTTACAGCCATGAAATAGTCGGGCAACCAGCGAATATGCAGAGCATCCTGATCATTGCACAATCTGAACAGCCAAGACAGTTTACATGAGTCTTTTCAACCCTAAAGGCTACCCAGTCAAAGCACTGACAACACTTTTTTATCTGGAGTTTAATGGCCCAGTCAACACTTTTTAGCTTATAATGGGCCAGTTAGTACCTGAGCGCACCTTTCCTGGGCAGGTGTATAATTAAACTTTAACGGAGTACAGACACTGACAGAATGTGCACTGTCATGATTACTGAAACATATAAAAAAGTGAGTTTAAAAGGTATACATCATTTACAATATATTTGGCACACATTACTAGGTTCCAAGCAATTAATTGTTTAAAAACGGGCTTTTATTTTATGTGGCCTAGTTTCCACAGAAATTGTCTTGGAATTTATAAATTGTCTTCAGCATAAAAATGCTGTAGCATAACCATTTTTACCCTAAAGGCAGGTACATTTACTCATTAGGAACACATTTCCATGTGAAAAAATGGAGTCCAACATGGTGTGAGAAATTAGACATTTTGGGTAAAAATGATAACATCTTTGTTTTTTTCTGATTTCAACATAGATTGTGAGTGCTCGTTAGAACCGCTCCAATGAGGCGGTTCTAATGAGTACCCACAACCTATGTCGAACCGCCTCAATGAGGCGGTTCTAATGAGTACCCACAACCTATGTCTAGGAGAAGAAATAAGGGAAATAATGTATACCCCCGAAAACCCCTGTTTTCTCATATTAAGTGGGGTGTAAGGGGGTGTTCATTTCACGGACTTGTTGGCTTGATTCATATGCAAACAGTGTAGAGCTAGATGACATGGCTCTCATCTAGATCTAGAAGCCTCCGTGGTGTAGTGGTTACGTTACTTGTCTTGTAAACCAGGGATCGCAGGATCGATCCCGGGCTTCTCCAGACTTTTGGATGAGTCTTTAATCCGCGGTCACGTCTCCGTATGACCTAAGCTGTTGGTGGGACGTAAAACCCAAACACCCACTCACTCATCTAGATCTGCACTGTTCATCACTCTATGGTTTTTAATAAAAACCCTATTTACAGGAATGAGTGTGTCCAAATTTCAATCCAACCCTCGGGTATGAAAGGGTAAACCTCGACCTTAGAAAAAGTACTTCCATGTGTCTATCAATTATCATATAAATTGTAAGACAGTTTTAGCATTCCAATGAGTTTTAAATGTCAGCACTTTGTTCTCAGCACTTACGTTCGTGTCAAAGAATATTTATCTTATGGTGATCTAAAATCAGTTGAAATTAGTTTTAAAAACCCACCTTAAGTGTCTTTTAAAATTTGGAACAGCATCAATTTTGATAACACAGCCATGAGAAAACGTCTTTGAAACTGACTTTTCTCATAAAAATTTAGCTAGTATAGTGGGTCGTCCATCCGTCTATCCGTCCACACTTTTGACCAGTTATATCTCCGCAACCTTTTGGCTGATCTTAATCGTTTCTCATCTGTTGCATGCCTCTGGTGGGGCATTAATGGCAAAAGCGTTTTTTTTTTTTCGAAAATACCACAAGGGCACATGAACTTAAAATTGGAAAATAATTGTCATCACCGTAGCGCCATCAGTTTTGATCAGATCTTTCTGAAACTTACATGGCTGGGATTAAAAACTCGGATGAGTTCGAAAACCAGCTCACTCGGCCATTTAATCATAGAGTGACGTTCCCGTGATTGCTAAAATATCTATTTTTGACCTTGTCATCACCGTAGCCCTTTCAGTTTTAATCGGGCCTTCTTGGAACTTACATATAAGTAAGTCAAACTTAAAAGCTCGGTTGAGTTCGAAAACTAGCAATGTCGGTCGATTACTCATGGAGTAATGTCCTCTACTTATCTGAAGATGCCAATTTCGGCATTGTCACTGTGGCTCCTTCAGTTTTGATCAGATCTTCTTGAGGCTTACATGTCAGGGATAAAAGCTCGGATGGGTTCGAAAACTGTTGAGGTCGGCCTATTTATTATACAGATACGTCCCTTTGATTGCAGACTATTCCTATTTATGACCTTGTCATTACCGTGGCACCTTTGGTTTTTATGGGATCTTCTTTGGACTTATACATAAGTAAGTCAGGGATAAAAGCTCGGAGTTCGAAAACTGGCGAAGTCAGCCTATCACTGGTAGAGTTTCTCCCTGTGGTCGCTTAATATGCCCATTTTGGACCTTTAGCATAAATCAATTCTTCCTAAAACTAACACATAAGTAGGTTGTCGATAACACTTTGAATGAGTTAGAAAACTGGCGAGGTTGGCCAATATATCATAGAGTTATGTCCTCTCGATTGCTGAGAAAGCCTATTCATCGCATTAAGTACCTAAGTTTTGACTGGCTCTTCCAGAAACTTACACATTAGTATTTTAAGGTATAAAAATTTGAATGATTTTCAAAAACTAACAATGTAAATTTGTGTTCCGCCTGAAGTGGGGGGGGGGGGCATATTGTTTTTTGTGCGGATCCAATTTGCACTGGCGTTGGGGTCAGTCAGTGTAACCTGTTTGAAGCACTATATCTCCTGAACCTATAGGTGGATGCTGACCGAGGGCACAGACCCCCAAAGACTGTCAATTTTGGATTGTCTGCCCTCCATCTGATAAGCAAATGGGTGAAACTTGGTAAAATATATCATTGCAACCTACCGAAGATTTGGTTAGATATTGGTGACCTTGACCTTATTTTCAAGGACTCATGCCCCCAAATCTCTCAGTTCAGGATTTTCGGCACCCTGTCTAATGACCAATTGATTAATTTTGGTCAAACTTGGTACATTATATCATTGCAACCTACCGAAGATATGATTATATTTTGGTGTCCTCAACCTTGTTTTAAGGACACATGCATAAAATACTTTAAAGTTTGGCTTATATGCACCTTACCTCATAAACGAAGTGATGAAATGTGGTCATACTTGGTACAATATATCATTGACCAAAGATTTGATTAGATGTTTGTGATTTTGAACTTATTTCCAAGGGCACATGCCCCCGAAAAATGTTAATTTAGCTTGTCTGCATCCTTTCTCGCGAAGGTATCAATGAAATTTGGTCAAACGTGGTACGGTTAATCATTTCTGACAGCTTGGACCTAAAAATAGCTGTGTTCCCGCTAACCCGGCCGACCCTGCTTCAGATTCCCCGACTCAACTATTTTTATCAATAAAAGAACAAAATAAAAATTAAATCACCGATCCTACCATTTTCAATTTTCCACCGAACCTGGTGTCGTCTTTGCATTTTTCCATAGTAATTTCGCGTTTTAAGTACATTTTGCACCAGCATATGGAGTTTACGTTTCACAGTTAATCCGTTTTTCAAAATATCAGGACTTTATGGAACGTGGGAAGGTGCTCACTACCAGGTTGTTATGCCAGGGGTATACATAAAAACAAACTGGTATCAACACTGAAGAAGTTCTTTTGGAGGCACCATGATCTTGTTGATCCGTACAATGTGGTCATTTCCAGAATTATTTCTGATGTGTTTGCCAATGGAAAGCCATAGGAAAACTTCCAAAATCTCGGACATACCCTTCTCGGCATTTACTCTTCTTCGTTCAGGTCGATAGGCATGGTGGGCGAAGCTTGCTTACCAAGTAATGCTTACTATCCTAGGACGCCTGATTACACTCTTCTGGAGTCAATATCTGTTGGTCTGAACATTGATATTTGCCATTTGTCTATGGATTAATGTTTTTGGATTAACGCTTCGGTACTACGACCTAAACTACATAGTACCTTTAATTACATCACATGAACAAGTATGTCCTTGAAATGAATACCCCACTAAACAGCAAATTTAATAGAGAAAACTGGGGTTTAAGGGGGTATACATTATTTTTCTTACTTATGCGCCAAGGACAGGTTGTGGGTACTTGTATTAATATCGGTTTTAACGAGCACCCACAAGCTATGTTTGCCATGTAAATAAGAAACAATCATGGATATCAAGAAAAGTAGCAATTTTGGAGATGTGGAAAGGTGCACTATGTCGCATGGGTGTGATATAATGAAAACATATTTGAACCTCCTCTGCCTCCATTGAGGCAGTTTCTGCAAGTGTTCACAATCTATGGTTCTGACCAAAAATTAAAAAGAATACCCCCCCCCCCACCAAAAAAAAAATAATATAAACTCTCACAAGCTCAACTTTTTCTATATAAACTGACATTCGAACGATGTTTACCAGGTTCTAAAAGATATATCATATTTGAGATTCACTGATTGCCAGTCTGGCCCAGAAAACTTTGACTACTTCAAAATTTTAGTTCTTTGGTGATTTCCTTACTTCCAAATTATAGAACATATTTGTATAGAATATATTTAACTTCACCACGGTTGGAGTTAAGACAGAATTTAGTGTGGCCACAAAAAGTCTCCCTTCTGTTCATCATGGTGTACATTATATTTATACCCCCGGCATAAGAAGTATGTCAGTGGGGTATATAGTTTTTGTCTTTCCATCTGTTCATATAGAAGCCTCCGTGGTGTATTGGTTATGCTACTCGCCTTGTAAACCAGGGGTCGCAGGATCGATCCTGGGCTTCTACAGACTTTAATCAAAGTCATCGCGTTTATCATAAATTTTGCACGAAACAAATCCATCTACAATAGATAGATGTAAATCCAAAAACGGGGCCTCGGTATCAGAAGAATTTGCTTTATTTAACTGAAGTTCTGGGGGGTAAATCTGACTGATCAAACCATCGAAATAGGTATTATCAATATTTAATAAATCATCTAAATATCTAGAAGTGGAGCTAAAAGCTTCAATAATTTCAGATTGGTTATCAATGGAAAGCGACAACATGAAGTCTCTTTCATAACAATACAAGAACAGATCAGCCACAAGAGGTGCGCAATTCGTACCTATCGGAATACCCACAATTTGTCTAAATAACTTAGTACCGAATCTAATATAAATATTGTCAAGTAGAAAGGTGAAGGCATCACACACTTTCTGACAAGACCAAAGTGTATAATTCTTATGCTCTTTAGAAGTGAAAAATGCATTTCTGACATTACATGCAAGATAGAGAGAATCTTCTCTGTGAAAAGCCCATTCAATTAAATCATTAAGCTTTTCTTTAATAAGATTATAAGGAAGTGTAGTGTAAAGAGTGGAAAAATCGTATGTAGACAGACTTGTAGACACCGTTGTCTCACCTCTGTGGTTCTTTTATTTTTGTGTTCACGGAGATGTTGCACTGATGAGTTAGGAGGCCTTCATGCGGACTGAACAAATTATTTGTCTAAATCGCGACGGAAGTAAGGGCGAGGATTGTGGCCACGTAAAATCGATTTAAGCCCCCCAGTGGAAATCTTCCACTGACCGTTCCAAGGCGGCTCTTCTGTGGCGATTTATTTATGTTGTTGTTTGTTACTTACTGTGTGTATCACTTGTGTCTTTTGGTTTTGGATGGCCATATGGCCATTTTGTGGGAAAGTAACTGTCCTTATGGCCTTCCTTTGTTTAGGTTTCCATTATGGTCTGGTCGCTTAATGTTTGTATTTCTTTCCCTTTGGTGTCTTTTATGGGTGGAGTAAGTTAATTGTATCAATTCCTGATCTTTGTTTTACTTCTACTTTGAAGCACGAAAATGTCTGGATTTCAATTTATTTAAAACCTCTTTCGAATTTTTAATAGACCAAAACAGATTTCTTCCTGATCTTTCAAAGACTTTATCACACTATTTAATCACATGCGTTTTAATAGCAGTAAGACAGGAAGTTAATAATTTAGAAAGTTCAGTGGTAGTGCAAGAGCTAGAATTTGCAATAAACCCTGCTTTGTAAGGTCTTTTATGAAGTTTTGGTAACCAATATAGCGTAAGAAGCTTGTCTTGGCCTTCGTTAACACACACAGCAAACTTGGTTGCTGAATGACAAACATGTTTATCTACTATAGCTCTCTCTTCAGCTAAAGGCTGAAGTTCATTGGCCTTAGTACCACCAATCTCCTGCTTAAGCGTGTTAACATAGTGGAGCCGTCACACAACGACGACGTTGTTAGCGGCCTTGTCTGCAGGGGCCAAAACAATCTTCTTATGAAATTCTTGAATACCTAGTTTAAGATGACGTAAAGACGTCTTGGGCTTAGGAGGTAATAAGTTAGTATTCTGAGAATAGAAAGAAATGCGTTTATTCACTAGTTTTAAAATGCTAAGTTTCAAGTCCTTAAGGGCTTTATGCTCAACATACTCTCGCTTACACCATCGATTACCGAATTCATTCAAGGAAGCAGCGATTTCATCTCTACATTTACTGAAATCAATTTTTGAAGGAAACCGATATTTCGGTCATTTAGTATTAAACCCTTTTCATAAAACTCCTTGCGTACAAAGTATCTTTTTCCATCTGTTCATTATTAGTAAGTTTGCTCTTTGGTTATGCTGTGCCCTTGTCATAGGGTCATTTTTTCTGTTCAAATTTATAAGACCATGTAATTTTTTAAAGACGCTTTAATGATTTTCTTTAAGTTTTGCTTGCCTGTCTTCCTACCCGTTCTGCTTACCTGTCTGGCTACCCGTTCTGCTTGCCTGCCTGCCTACCTGTTCTACCTGCCTACCTGTTCTATTTGCCTACCCGTTCCGCCTGCCTGCCGGCCTGCCTACCCGTTCTGCCTGCCGACATGCCCGCTCTGCCTGTCTACCTGCCTGCCCGTTCTGCCTGCCTGCATGCATGCCCGTTCTGCCTGTCTGCCTGCGCGTTATGCCTGCCTGATCTGCCTGTCTGTTCTGCCTGCCGCCTACCTGCCCGTTCTGTCTGGCTGCCAGCAAATTCTGCCGCCTGCCTGCCTGCCCGTTCTGCCTGCCTGCCTGCCCATTCTGCTTGCCTATCTGCCTGTTCGTTCTGCCTGCCTGCCCGCCCGTTCTGCCTGCCCGCCCGTTCTGCCTGCCTGCCTGCCAGCACGTTCTGCCTGTCTACCCGTTCTGCCTGCCTGCATGCCTGCTCATTCTGCCTGCCTGCCCGTTCTGCCTGTCTGCCTAACTGCCCATTCTGCCTGCCTGACTGCCTGCCTACCTGCCCATTCTGCCTTCTGCCTACCTGCCAGCCCGTTCTGTCTCTCGGCCTGCCTGCCTGTTATGCCTGCCTGCCAGCCCGCTCTGCCTGCCTGTCTGCCCGTTCTGCCTGCCAGTCTGCCTGTCCGTTCTGCCTGCTGGCCTGCCTTCCTGCTGCCTTCCTGTCCGTTCTGCATGCCTGCCTACCCTTTCTGCCTGACTTCCCGTTCTGCCTGCCTGCCCGTTCTGTCTGCCTGGCCTGCATGCCCGTTCTGCCTGCCCAGTCTGCCTTGCCTTCTTGTTCTGCCTTGCCTTCCCTACCATGTCTGCCTGCCTATAATAACATACTAAAGGACAAGAAAATATTAATTACACTATGGTGTAGTGCAGGGAGACTTTTACGGCCGCCACACATTCCTAGACACCAGCTGTAGTGACGTTATATATGTTATAGAAAGGGGTATCCTTTGGAAGCAAGGAATACATTACAACACTGGGAAACATGGCGTGTACATGTTTTCTGGGCCAGACTAGCGAGTTCCTGTCAATTAGGCCTCATCAGTGGCACTCAAATATTTTCAAAATTTTACAATGGAATCAATGATCCCAAAGGACAAGAAAATATATACTACACTATGGTGTACGACAAGGAGACTTTTACGGCCGCGAAACATTCCCAGACACCAGCTGTAGTGACGTTAAATATATTCTAGAAAAGAAGCAAGGAATGAAAACATGGAGTATACAGGTTTTCGGGGCCAGACTAGCTACTTTCGGTCAATTATGCCTCATCAGTGACCGTCAAATATTTTTAAAAATTTCACAATGGAATCAGTGATCACAAAGGACAAGAAAATATAAACTACACTATGGTGTAGGGCAGGGAGACATTTTACCGCCGCCACACATTCCCAGATACCAACTGTAGTGACGTTATATATGTTATAGAAAAAGTTGTCCTTTGGAAGCAAGGAATACACTACACAACTGGAAAACATGGAGTGTATAGGTTTTCTGGGCCAAACAAGCTAGTTTCGGTCAATTCGGCCTCATCAGTGACGCTCAAATATTTTTCAAAATTTCACAATGGAGTCAATGACCCCCAAGGACAAGAAAATATAAACTACACTATGGTAACCCTGCACACGCAAAGCGGTGCGAGTCGGACCGTCCATGCCTATAAACCCTGTTGGTTTCTTTGGGCGATAGGGCTTGAGAAGTAAGGAGTTAGACATTAGAAGTTGGATTGTAAGAAATGTCTTGTGCTAACAGGTAAACTCAGTACATGTAATAGAGCCACGTCCATCAGGGCTTGGAGAATAGATATGGCTCTATGGTGCTTCCACGAAGTGCTGAAACCGACAGCACATGAGTACTCATACAGCGCTTACGAGTGGCAAAGTGGTGCGAGTCAGACCGATTATGCATATAAACCCTATTGGTTTCATTGGGCTGCAGGGCTTGAGATGTAAGTTCATCTCAATGTCTGGGAAAAATCCACAAAATTGGAAGCAAGGTCTTCAAAATTACGAAAATAGTGATGACGGGGACGTTAAACCCCAAACCGAACAATCACGTCTTGGAGACAGACGTCATTATCCATCTATGGGACTCTTGGTCTTGCGACACATAGAGTATCTTTCATGAGTATTCATGCCTTTCATAAAAAGAGTATCTTACAGCCATGTAGCTTACTTCTGCGCATCTGCGAAATCTGCGCTCTAGGATAAGATTTAGTCATTGAAGTTCGACGTGAAGATAACAGTAACAGCAGCACTACTGCTACTACTACCAGCAGTAGCAGTAACACTTATTCTGTCCTTTAAATAAATCTTGTTTCATTGCGCGCATCTTTTATGAAATGAGCACCCACTCTATATACCGTGAGACCAAAATACCATTTCACATCGCAATGGTCCGAGTATGACTCGGGTCACATGTGAGATGCCAAGTTCTGCAACGGAATGTCAGGTGGTTTTGGTCCGGGTACACCGGTTTTTGCCCACCTTCTGAATAACCTTTCGGCTAAATATACGTGAAATAATCTTGAAAGGATCGCTAAATCAAAGCCAAGATGGATAATAACATCTATGTGCAAAGTCATTACTTGTACGCGGTATCGATTGACAACGTCACGCTATTAAGCTTCCCGGCATGCTTATGCATCTAAATGATTTTTTTTGTGAATGTAAATTGGCGTGTTTTGACAGCTTAACACAAGGTTATGCACCTACATGCTATTTTAGCATATGAATATACTTTTACATACATAAAACATCTTAGGCATTTAAAGCGAAAATACATCATAAAAAAGTTCATGCATCTCAAATCATTTTTAATTGTAATTATATTTTGCATTTAAAACAATTCTATAACAGTTAAACAAACATTTGTACATCTGAAACAAAAAATTATTGAACCTAAATTTTTTTATACCATTTAAAGCTAAAATAAAATTAAAATTAAAGTTTGCAATTAAGACAATTACATAGCAGTTAAAATAAAAATAAATTACATCTAAAACAAAAAATATTGCACCTACATAACGAGTTTGCATTTAAATACTTCAATATCATTTAAATGTAGTTTATGCATATAAATTTTATTTATTGAATTTTGCAACATATCCCACGCCATAATCGGGTTCTTCAGACTGAATTCATTACCGCCCTGGAGTTTCGTTCCATGTTTGATTCGCTCAATGCAGCAGCGGATCTTGTTTCTGTTTGAGTGCCTACACATGAGACCCCTTCAGTTCCATCTTTTGGCGATTTGGAGACCTCATCGCGACAGTCTGGATTTTACAATTCCTATTTTCCAGGCTTGTCGTTCGAACATCAAATGTTGGATGAAAAACAGAAGCGAAGGCAATGATCAGGAATCGATAAAATTAACCCACACCACCCATCAGGGACACCAAAGGGGAAGTAACACAAACATAAATAACTAGACTCTCATAGAAACATCGATAGCGGAAAGCCAAAATGGCAATTACTTTTCCACAAAATGGCCAATTGGCTATTTTCAAAACAAAAATATATAAGCAATACACATATAGACAAACAATAACAAACTTAAACCGCGACAGAAGAACCGCATTGGAACGGTCAGTGAAAAGAATTTCACTTGAGGGTGGGGGAGTGGTGGTGCTTCAATCGATTTTACGCGATGAACCCTTTCGTTTGTCTCAAGCGAATTGCCCGTGTGTTGCCTTCTCCAGATTTCCATCTTTTTTTCAGGTAGCAGCCAGTCGCGCTGTTGGGGGTCGTTTGGAACCCTTTTGCCTCGAGGTTCGGGACGTGTAGGACCCTGCTTCCCAAGTCGTTCACATAAACAATTTGGAATTATTAGCCGTAGCCAGAGCACTCAAACATTTTCAGTCAGTTCTGCAGAATTCATGAGTGGTGGTAGCTTCAGTTGTTTCTCACTTCTCACCTAAGGAAATATAGGGGTGGGGATGTGTGGGGCGCACTCTCCCTCTCTGTGCATGCTGGTATGGGCGTTTCTTTGTGTCAGAACCGGTATTTTGTCCTCTAATTCAGACATATTCCGGGGAAACTGAACGTTTCAGCCGACAATTTATCTCCCCACGGAATGGTCTCTATCTAGAGATTGTTCAACGGATTTTCAATCTTTGAGGCTGTCCTGTTTGCCATCAGATTGAATCACATTCTTCCCATGTTTGTGTCCCCAGTTCCGGACCACAGGGCTTGTGCACTGGACGCTGCGTCTGATGAATTGAAGAATCTATTCGCATATGTCTTCCCTCGATTCAAACTGGTTTCTTTGGTTCTGAACAAGAACAAAGAATCCAACAGCCGGTTTTTTCTTGTAGCTCCTCTTTGGTCTCCTATGGCTTGGTTTTCAGTCACTCTGATTCTCAGCACGGATTTTCCTGGAGAACTTCTGGTCCGTCCGGACCTTGTATCTCAAAATCAGGTCAATGTAGCATCTTAACGCCTGGATGTTGTCAGGAGTCAAATCAAAGGTAGACAACATTCTAAGGTCGTTACCCAATATATCTCTCAATCTGGTAGAGAAACTACACTCAAAGTCTATTCTGAGAAGTGGAAGATTTTCTCGGATTGGTAAAAGCAAAGGGAAATTAATCCTGTCAATATTTCTTTAACTAGTTTAGTATATTTTTTCTGCACCGTTTTGATACCCTTAAAGGCATTTATTCTTGATTATTGAGGTCTATCACTTCATTGCATAATATCATGTAGCCCTCAGTGCTGACTGAAGTGAAGTCCTCTGTCTTCAACAGGAAAGGGTTCTCCTTGGGAAAATCAATAATTTACTAGCTGTTGACTGTAGTGTACATTATTGATTTTCCCCCTGATGTACCTCAGTCAGGGGATTCAACAAAAGATACTAATCACCCTATTAGGGGCCGCCTTTGATCTGCTAAAGATAGTATACCACAGGGGGCAATAAAACAATTATGAACACACGGTGTGTTTTACTGTTACAGAATAAATGCCTTTAAGCTATTCATTGCTTCTATTAAGGGTTATCGCTACGCTGTTTCTTGCCCTCTTACGTTTTCAGAAGTTGCGGACTGTACTGCTCACCCGGTTATCTCGGACCTTATAGAAGGTTTTGCCCTGAGGAGGCCAGTAACCAGATCTCTTACGCCCAAATGGAATCTCACTGGTGTGCTTTGATCTCTTGACTAAAGCTCCTTATGAACTTTTGAAGTCAACTGATTTCAAACATGTCACTCTTAAAGCGGGTTTTCTTCTTACTTCCGCTTCGGCTAGAAGAAGACGGGAGATTCGTGTTCTGTTAGTTGATTTGTTTTTTGTTGATTTTGTTTGATTTGAGGTTTAACTTCCTCCTTTAACACAGTGTAGGCCATTTTGGAGACGTTGCTTCCAATTAGGTGAGACTTTTACCCGACATTGAAATGAAATGACATCTCAAGCCCTGTCGCCCAATGAAACCAATAGGGTTTATCAGCATGGACGGTCCGACTCGCACCGGGGCTCCTGGACAGGCTTAGATCCTCTAAGCGGTTTACCAGTACTAGGGTGTGGACGGTTTCAGCTCTGCGTGGAATCAGCATGCAGCCCATATATTTCTTCAAGCCCCGATGGGCGGGGGCGGTCTGTCAGTTGAGGAAGGTTGTTTTCGATATGATCGTAACTCAGATTCCATAACCTTTCTCACTCATCCTGGATTGTTTGGCCAAAAATCAAATTCCTGAGTCTTTGCCAGAATGTGCTATCGTTCCAGGTTTGACTCAGTCAAGTTGTTCTGATTTAGATGACAGACTTGTATGCCCAATCAGAGCTATTCAGGCTTATTTATCTCGAGTTAAATAAAAAGATCTGGTAGACAGAGACTTTTCCTGCCCTAAAATGGCTCTAAGGATATTTCGCCATTCACAATTTCAGGTTGGATTTGCGAAGTTGTGAGGTTTGCTTTCTTAGATTTATCACCCACAGACCTGTCTGTTATGAATTTCTCAGCTCATAGCCTTATTTTCATCCCGGGCTTATTGGACTTCGATTGCCCTTGATGATGGTGAAAGGGCCGCATATCGGCGTACTAATAGTAGTTTCTCTTCTTTATATCTCAGAGATTGGGCCGCAATGAAACAAGATACATCTTCTTTGGTTCCAGTTGTGGCTGCGCAGTCCATTATTGGCAGTCGTAGCTGTCATTTAGACTTTTATAATGTTTTATGCCTACTTAAATCCGGTTTGAACTTCTTTTTGCCGGGTCTTATCCTTATCTTCTCCATCAATGGTTATTGGATTTCGACCCGCATATGCATCCATATTATTATGTTACTCTTCGTCAGGATGTAATTATCTCAGCCGGATTCTAGCATGGGTGAGTATAGGTTCTTTAGGTTATCAGTTACCTTCCCACCTATGCTTATTATTCAGGCATATAGTATCTTACGGTGTCGTATGCTGACATTAAAATGAAATTTTTGGAGTAAAATTAATTTCAATTAAAGCATACTCCGCTCAAGATATCGGATTTCCCTCCTCCCATCCCCGCTATCACTGATATTTATTTAAAGCTCCTGAAATAATAACGTTTAGCTATCAGCGTTTTGGCAATTTGGCGCCAACAAGCTTTAGGCATGCCCGGGTATTATCACCTGACGTCATCTTATTGGCTGGTTTGGTGTGGTTTGTGTTTTGGAACCAATGCGTTAGTTCCCGGGGAACCAGTGCATTGGTTCCCGATCGATTGCTCTTAGCAGCACGACGCTTGGAAGCGGAGACAATCCAGGTCAACTACTCGTATTGTCTGTTTTCATTTTTTTCAGGGTTCTTTTTCCTTCTAGAGGTCGATTCCAGGGGATGTGCAACTCGACAGGCAAATAATATATTGACGTGAATAGGCTTTAATTGAAATTAATTTTACTTCTAAAATTTCATATTGGTCAAGTTTGAATATGGGCCATGGCGGATCAAATACTAGGTCACTAGGTCAAATAGCTTTAAAACCTTTGTCACCCTCTGGACGCCTAACCTTTGCTTGAATCTTATTGAGAATATGCCAGAATGTTTTTTGATGATGCTTCGAATATGGGTCATATTGGATCAAAATCTTAGTCAATGCATATGCGACAAATTCCTTTAAATATGTTCTATAAAAAGGTCATCCTTTGGAAGCAAGGAATACACCACAGAACTGAAAATTTGGGGTGTGCTTATATGTTCTGGGACATCCTGGCTAGTTTCGGCCAATCAGGCCTCATCAGTGACCCTCAAATATTTCAAAATTCCAGAATGGAATCAATGATCCCAAAGGACAAGGAAATATAAACAACAATATGATGTAGGGCAGGGAGATATTTTACGGCCGTCACACACTCCCAGACACCAGCTATAGTGACGTTAAATATGTTCTATAAAAAGATTATCCTTTGGAAGCAAGGAATACACCACAGAACTGAAAATTTGGAGTGTGCATATGTTCTGGGCCAGACTAACTAGTTTCGGCCAATTAGGCCTCATCAGTGACCCTCAGATATTTCAAAATTCCAGAATGGAATCAATGATCCCAAAGGACAAGAAAATATAAACTACACTATGATGTAGGGCAGGGAGACTTTTTACGGCCGCCACACATTCCCAGACACCAGCTGTAGTAACGTTAAATATGTTTTATAAAAAGGTTATCCTTTGGAAGCAAGGAATACACCACAGAACTGAAAATGTGGAGTGTGCATATGTTCTGGGCCAGACTAGCTAGTTTCGGCCAATTAGGCCTCATCAGTGACTCCCAAATATTTCAAAATTCCAGAATGGAATCAATGATCCCACAGGACAAGAAAATATAAACTACACAATGATGTAGGGCAGGGAGACTTTAAAGCCTTGTTCTCCCGCTAAAGGACGCAGTTTTGCTTCAATCTCCACGAAGCTTTACCAGAATATTTGTCTGGATGATATCTTGGCCAAGTTCAATAATGTTCAGGTGTATTCCGGTTGATCATGGACCTCTTGTTTGTTATGCCATCAATTCAGTTGTCGACGTACGCCATATATTTACAACAATAATGCGGCGTTTTTGACGTCATTGTATGTCCAGTAACGTCAAACTTAACGACTACGTACCTGAGTCCTATTCAACCAGTGCACATCAAACACTTGAAAATCCTTATTTGTTATCCTATCCCTGTGTAGGATAAGAATTTCTATCCCAGGTTTAAGTCCAGCATTTCCTTATCTGCTGTGCAAGAAATTTTGTATTCAGTTCAAACGGGATAATTACTTACCGTCAAAGCACTATTCCCTCTTATTTCAGGTGATCATGATATGAGCCCCGACAAGCGAATTTGTGTCTTCGAGCATTCCGTCATGACAGATTTTAACTGCACATGCCCAGCCATTCCGAGGGGCCAGGGATATGGCTTTCTGTCTGAAGGCTCCTCTTGTTTCACTGCTTGTATGAGCGAGCAGCGAAGGTTCTGGCGAGACTGCGCGGATGCGCAGGCTCGCCTGAACCTTCGCTGCTCGCATAGGCGATAAGTACCAAAATCGCTTGACGGGGCCCAAATGATCTTGTTAGCCTTATGTATAATCCAGCCAACGCAATGCAGAGTAATTGACGCTGCAACAGCCCCTCGGGACATGAAGCCATTCAGCTGAAGACAATTTTACAGCTTTTGTGCTCTTAATGTTGGAGATAAATTTACAGAAACTAGGTCACTTCTTGTTAACGATCCTGTGATATCATCGCTTTATCCTGTCAATGTAATGAATGCCAGGTGATTAAGAAGTTTTTGTAATGGAAACCCCTTTAAACCACTCTTTATGAAGTGAAAAGTTGGGTTTGCAGGGTATTCACTTATTTTTGACCATATAACATTGTTGGTACTCGTATCACTGAATCGATTTTGTGATATCACAAATTCATTTGTTTCTTTGAACTTTTGGAATGATGAGGGCTCCTGAAATGGTCACAGCGCATGCCGGCACTACCACTGCGCATGCTCTAACGGAAGAAATATGGCGGCAATCAACCGCATGGTGAATGCGGCAATGACTGCCATTCAAAATGAGCAAGTTGAAAGAGATGGGTGTGACTCGTCAAAATATCGTGTGTCGTTCAAAAGAACCTGCTGAATGTTTGCTAAAATATGATTTTGACTTTCGTCTGTTGCACCATCTCTGTCAGCCGCAAATGTATTAGGGCGTGAACTTTGCATTTTTGCGAATATAGTATATTTAGTGATATCACTGATTCGATTTAGTGATTTCACTAAATTGTTCCTATTTAGTGATATCACTAACTCAATTTCGTGATTTCACTAATTCGCTTTTTGTGATATCACATAATTGGGTCTATTAAGTGATACCACTGAATCGAATTAGTGCAAATTCGAATTAGTGATATCACAAAATCAGTTTTGTGATATCTCAATTTTGTGATATCACAAATAGTTAAATGATATCACTTATTCTATTTAGTGAGACCACGATTTTGTGATACCACTAATAATTCGATTCTGTGATATCGCACATTCATCTTTATTTAGTGATATCACTAAATAGAATAAGTGATATCACTAATTCGATTTCGTGATATCGCAAAATAGTGGATTTATAGTAAAACGGCACCTCTTAGTTCTAGGGATAGAAAATACGTTTATCGCACGCGTCTGTTATTGTCTTAAAACCCCACTAAAAGCCGCCGCCTATCGGGGCTTAAAGAAATAGATGGGCTGCATGGTGCTTCCACGCAGAACTGAAACCGACCGCACACGAGTACTGGTAAACCGCTTAGAGGATCTAAGCCTGCCAAGGCAAAGCGGTGCTTATAAACTCTATTGGTTTCATTGGGCAACAGGGCTTGAGATGTCATTTAATCTCATTGTCGGGTAAAAGTTCCACAAAATTGGAAGCAACGTCACCAAATTGACATATACAGTGTTGACGGGGTAGTTAAATCTCAAATCAAACAAACAAAAGATGAGCCACCAATTGCAAATATTTGTTCTTATCGCGTTTGCATAAGCGTAGTCTTACCAGGGCCTAAAAAATTTGGCTTGCCGACGGCAGATGAAATCTTCAGATAGTTTCATGCAAAAACGTAGGCCATCTAATCCTGTTGTACTAATTTATTCTAGTTCGATTGCGATGGAAGCTTCAAGCTTTTTTAATCGCTCTCGAACGCTTATCCCGGATGTTTTCATCGTGCGAGAGAGACGCAGTGACTATAATACCACTGCTACCTATTTACACCTGGTTGGAGTGAGGCAGTGTCATGACGTTCTTGCCCAAGGACACACCTTGATACCGGGTACCGGATTCGAATGCACAGAATCTCGATCACGAGTCGAACGTGTTAACCACTGCGCTATCGGGTGTCAAACAATTCCAAGGACCATTCTCGCAAGGATTGGCTTATATAATTTGAAAGAGGGGTTTTCGACGGATTGTATTATTTTCACCAGCTTGGCACCCACAACATATATTTCAGATGTTTGAGCAGAAATTGGAACAAATCACTTTTATGTACAGTACAGTTTTTGTCCTAGGAAAACAAACTTATCTAAATGACATGTGTTTGCAACGAAGAGTAGTTGACGTTATTATCTCCTCGAGACCTTTAGCCATTTCAAGCTAAAGACAATTTTACTGTTTTTAATGATGGATACAGATTGACACGTTCTAGGTCACTTCTGTTTAACAATCATGTCTTGTTATTTCATTAACAAGTACGTGTTTATGCCCAACAAATAAACCATTTTGGTTTGCATTACGAAAACACATTATTGTAAATTTTACCGCCGAAAAAACCGACAATTTTCAGATAAAAAAATGTGTTATTTTTTTTTATTTCTGCTCAAAATATGGATTCTGGGTAGACGTTAGGACCGCCTCATCGAGGCGGTTCTAACGAGAACCCACAATCTATATTTTAGAGCAGAAATAAGAAAAACTAGGTTTCACCTCTGTAAACCAGAAATGTGAGGTTCAAGTGGGTCAGAATTATATAGGCGTGTTTTCGAGATTGTTTGAGCAGCAGGGCTTGAAATGTCATTTAATCTTAATGTGGGGTAAAGTTTCACACAATTGGAAGCGACGTGTCCAAAACGACCTAAATAGTGTTGACGGGGACGTAAAACCTCAATTGAAACAAAACAAAAAACGTGTTTTTAACTTACAAGAGACAGCTCAGATAAAAAGGCTTCTAAACACGTAGACGACCAGCAAAGGCTCAGAAGAGTCTGCGCATGAGTAAAGTCTGTCCTGAGTCCTTGCGCATGTCGACTTGTCATTACGAAAACACGCCTATACAAATACATTGCAAACTTTACCGGTGAAAAAACGAAAATTTTAAGATGAAAAATTGGGATAATTTTCTTATTTCTTCCCGAAATATAGATTGTGGGTACTCGTTAGAAACGCCTCATCGAGCCGGTTCCAACTAGTACCCACAATCTATATTTTAGAGCAGAAATAAGAAAAATAAGGGTTACCCCTGTAAACCCCAGTTTTGTTATATAAAAGTGGGAATGTGTGGCGGCGGTAAAACGTCTCCCTGCCCTACATCATAGTGTAGATTATATTTTCTTGTCCTTTGGGATCATTGATTCCATTGTGGAATTATGAAAATATCTGAGGGTCACTGATGAGGCCTGATTGGCCGAAACTAGCTAGTCTGGTCCAGAAAACATATACAATTCATATTTTTCAGTTCTGTGGTGTATTCCTTGCTTCCAAAGGATAACCCTTTTATAGAACATATTCAAAGGGGTCAAAATTATATAGGCGCTTTTCGTGATGTAGTTGGCTACGCATTGAATGTCAAGAGCCTCTTTTTTCTTGGCTCTGTTAACATTATGGAAAGCGGGCTTTTAAATTGTATTCATCATTTTCGCTGCACAAGGCACCCATAACCTATGCTTGCACTAGCAGAGACCAGTTGTTTAGATGATTTATCACTTATTTTCATGATTGTTGTTTGTTTGTTTTGTTGAGAGTTTTTTTTTTGTTTAAGAAATAGATCAGCTCTAACTGTGATTTTTAATAATAATCACAGTTTGTAGGTCAGTTGTAAAGTAGATCAAATCACGAGCGCGTAGCGCGCGTGATTTTTCTACTTACAACTGACTACGCGCTAGTGATTTGTCTACTTACAACTGACCGACAGTGTGAAGGTCAGTTGTAAAGTAGATCAAATCACGAGCGCGTAGCGCGCGTGATTTGTCTACTTACAACTGACCGACAAACTGTGATTTATTTTTCAACAAATCACAAACTAGAGCTGATCTATTTGGATTTCAACACACTGAAAGTCGGCAATAATGCTGTTGTTTCCTTCAAAATCTCACACCTTTTCGCCATTGTTAGAAGAAATCCCGCTGAAATTATCGACTAAAACACATGCATTTATATACTTTTCTAACGTTTTCGCTTTGAGAAAATGACGTTACAAAGTCCAACGTCCAGGAAATCGACTAGTGACGTCATAAATTGGCAGTTTTTTATGACGTCACTCGTCACGCTCTTCCTTGCCGTGATTTGTTGTAGAATAAAACACAGTTATTTTCCATTGCCTATATAGGCGCGCTGTGTTAGAATTGTTGTTTTGGTTTTGCGTCCCTTTCAAAATTATTCCCTGTATATCGAGCCGATCATTAAGCAGAGTTGGGCGAAAACCCAGAGAAAAAAAAAACAACACCTTACCTTCCATTGCAGAACTTGGCAACTCACACGTAAACTGAGATAGGCTTGAACCACAGCGGGGTATCTTGAGGTTTTTCTTCCCCGTAAACACTATAAAGGTCATTTTGGAGAAGTTGCTTCCGTTTTAGGGGACTTTTATTCGTCGTTGAGATGAAATGACATCTCAAGCCCTACCGCCCAAATTAACCGTTAGGGTTTAAGGAACGGCCGAATCCTTATAACTTTTCATGTGCAGACTTACTGAGTTTACAACTTCCGTGTGCTTACTTACTGATTTACTAGTAGTCAAGCTCGGTCGGTTTCAGCTCTGCGCGGAAGCACCGTGCAGCCCAATCTACAGTCCAACCTGTATTAAGCAAGCACCTTTGGGATATTCAAAACGTGCTTGCTTAAGACAGGTGCTTGCTTAACACAGGTGAATTTTAATGCATTGTTTTTTCGGGAACTGAATGCCTGCTTGCTTAAGACAGGTTGCTTGCTTAATAGAGGTGGCCACTAAGACAGGTTTTACTGTATTTATGCAAGCCCCGATCTGTCGATAAAATACGAAAATCGTATATTTGGCATAGGATGTATAAGGTTTTGTAAGGCATTGCCTTGCTTGGTACATGTATGCGTGGGTGTGACCTCAGTTAAAAGACTCACCGAAAGCCTGGGGAAGTCTGGAAGCAAACTGACGACCCCTGGATTATGATGCGAGTAGCTTTACCACTACATCACGTAGGCTTCTGACTTGCTTGACCTGATGTTGTATCGGGTGACTAGAACGTGACACTGCAGCTAGCTATTCGTGATATCAAGACATTTGGATAAAAGGCAATTTAATGCATGCGTGTTGTTAATGGTGGTGAACTATTAATTGGAAGTAGGTCACTTCAGAAAAATGGCACAGTAACATGCACATAGAATCTGGGACACAGTCACGAAAACAACAAGCCTATATAATTTTGACCCAATTAAACCCCACTTTTATATAGTAAAGCCGGGGTTTACATGTGGTATATATTTTTCTTCTTAGAAACATAGGTTGTGGGAACTCGTTAGAACCGCCTCGCCGAGGCGGTTTTTACGGGTTCCAACAATCTATGCTTTGATGCTCATTAGAAGCGACTCACCGAGGCGGTTGTAAAGAGTAGTTAACCCTTATCCCGCTGTATAATTAATTTATCTACACCCATTGCTGTCTTTGAACCAATCGGATGACTTTAATGCAATTATTTCTGCAAATTCACAATCTGATTGTCAAACATCAGATGGTTTCTGATCCGGATCTACATTGTTTGCAAAGGTAGGAGTTGTAACGAACAGCAGGATAAGGGTTAAGATTTCTAAATACTACAAACAACTATGCGTTTGTACTATAGGGTGTACTGATATTGGTGAGTATATCAAAGGCCACGCGATTGGTGAATATTGTCCCCGGATATCAAAGGTCACTCGATTGGTGAATATTGTCCCGAGATATCAAAGGCAACTCGATTGGTGAATATTGTCCCAAGATATCAAAGGCAACTGGATTGGTGGATATTGTCCCGAGATACCAAATGTCACTCGATTGATGAATATTGTCTGCGTTGGTATATCAAAGGCCATCGATTGGTGAATATTGCCTCTCGTTGTGATATCAAAGGCCATCGATTGGTGAATATTATCCCTCATTGGGATATCAAAGTGAATATTGTCCATCGGCCACACGATTGGTGAATATTGTCCCTCGTTGGGATATCTAAGGCCACTCGATTGGTAAATATTATCCCTCGTTTGGATATCAAAGGTCACTCGATTGGTGAATATTGTCTCTCGTTGTGATATCAAAGGTCACTCGATTGGTAAATATTCTCCCTAATTGGGATATCAAAGGTCACTCGATTGGTGAATATTGTCTCTCGTTGTGATATCAAAGGTCACTCGATTGATGAATATTGTCCTTCGTTGGGATATCAAAGGTCATGGATTTGTGAATATTGTCCCTCGTTGGGATATCAAAGGTCTTTGATTGGTGAGCATTGTCCAACTTGGGATACCAAAGGTCATCGATTGGTGATTTGTGTCCCTCGTTGGGATATCAAAGACCACTCGATTCGTGAATTTTGTCCAGCGTTGGGATATCAAAGGTCATAGATTGGTGAATATTTTCCGTCGTTCGGATATCGAAGGACACTCGATTGGTGAATATTGTCCCTCGTTGGGATATCAAAGGTCTTTGATTGGTGAGCATTGTCCGACTGCGGATACCAAAGGTCATCGATTGGTGATTTGTGTCCCTCGTTGGGATAGGAAAGGCCACTCGATTCGTGAATTTTGTCCCAGTTGGGATATCAAAGGTCATAGATTGGTGAATATTGTCCCTCGCTGGGATATCAAATGCCACTCGATTGGTGAATATTGTCCCTCGTTGGGATGTCAAAGGCCACGCGATCGGTGAAAATTGTCGCGAGTTTGGATATCAAAGGCCAGTCGATTGGTGAATATTGTCTCTTGTTGGGATATCAAATGCCACTCGATTGGTGAAAATTGTTGCGAGTTTGGATATCAAAGGCCAGTCGATTGGTGAATATTGTCTCTCGTTGGGATATCAACGGCCACTCGATTGGTGAATATTGTCCCTCGCTGGGATATTAAATGCCACTTGATTGGTGAATATTGACCTTCACTGGGATATCAAAGGGCACTCGATTGGTGAATATTGTCTCGTTTGGATATAAAAGGCCACTCTATTCGTCAATATTTTCCCGAGTTGGGATATCAAAGGCCACCCGATTGGTGAATATTCTCCCTCGCAGGGATACCAAAGGCCACTCGATTGGTGAATATTGTCCCGCGATGGGATATTAAAGATCACTCGATCGGTGAATATTATCCCTCGTCGAGATATCAAAGGCCACTCGATTGGTGAATATTATCCTTGGTTGGGATATCAAAGGTCACTCGATTGGTGAATATTGTCCCGAGTTGGGATATTAAAGACCACTCGATTGTCGAATGTTGTCCCTCGCTGGGATATCAAAGGCCACTCGATTGGTGAATAGTGTTCCTCGATGGGTTATCAAAGGCCACTCGATTGGGGAATATTGTCCCTCGATGGGATATCAAAGGCCACTCGATTGATGAATATTGTCCCTCGTTGATATTCACCAAAATATTTATAGCTGTTTTACAAATTGATTCATCACGTTAACAAGTCCATGAAATAAATACACCTTTAAGCCCGCTTTATATAGAGAAAACTGGGGTTTGCAGGGGCATACATTTTTTTTCTTATTTCTAGGTAGACATAGGTTGTAGGTTCTCGTTAAAACCGCCTCAATGGGGCGGTTTTAACGAGTACCTTCAACCTATGTTTTAAGTATAAATAAGACATATATCACATATTTTCAACAGTAATTTTACCAATTTGGAGATAGGAAAGAATGCACTATGTTACACGGGTGTGTTATCGTAATGTGACTGTGTTGTGGTTTAACGACAGGCCTCCCAGAGAAAGGGAGAATAGAGGCAGAAGTGATAGTAGAGATAATGAAAGAGAGGAACACGGAAGACGGAGGAAAATGGAAGAAAAGGAAGAAACAGAAGAAATATAAAAAAATTCACCCTCTACTCTTACCTGCTACAAGGATAGCAGGCCTTGCCCAGCAGTTGGCCATCCCAGTGCCATAAGATAAATTACACCTTCGCCTCACCCAACCGCTCCAAGTAATACATGTTTTATACCACAGCTATAAATAGTTTTTGTCACATTTTATCAACAAATGTCCGCGTGCGTTACAGAATTTACGTTTGACGCCATTGCCGTAAGACGTTATCAGATGCAATGTAACGGAAAAATTCGAAGGTGTCCAAATAAGCATTCAATATCAAGCTGACGTGTTTCTCGGACTTTATCGTTGATTACTAGCCATAGTTGGATTACTAGCCATCGTTGATTACTATTATTTACAGCTGTATAGTGAAACAATTTATGGCCTTGTAAACTTTTGTTTTGCTCATGCAAAGTGGAATTTCTAAGCGTTACTATTACACGGTCTTGAATCGTGACTGAGGATTAGCCTCAACTTAAAAAATAGCTAGTCTAGGCAAGGTTGGCTAAAAAGCGGGAAATACTCATATTACCCTGGACGGCGGGAAATACAGGGAATTCCCGGGAAATACAGGGAATTCCCGGTAGATACTGGGAAATATATTTTTTACATAGGTGGTACAAATTGAGACTGCTTAATATACCCCAACTACCTAGCTATTTGAAAGCAAATTAATTTCAAGTTCATGCCGGGCTTGAAAATTCCACTTGTCTGCTTGCAATGATAAAAAAAATGAATTACAAGTAAAAAGTTTGTCCAGTCCTTACTACATTTACCAAAGTTTATATGCACTTAGTCATATAAGACAAGTGAAATTTTGAAGAATTTTCGTGCCCTTTTTATATTGAATAACTTGAAAGATCTATAGTCCCTTGCCTTCATATAGAATGTATATAATTTCTTTTCAAACATGAATCTAAAATATTAGTTTTTAACTTTCAGCTATTTCCCTTGACTTGTAAATACATGTACATGTAATTTGAATACTTAGGTGAGTATCTGTAAATAATTTAAGAAACCTTTTATGCTTAAATTACCTGTCTCAAACAAACAATTAAATTATCACACTTTTTAGCATTAGGAGTATGATAACTTGACAAACTTGTAAACAAACCTTTTCCAGTGTAAACAGCCTTAAAATTCAAACATCCAAAGAGTTGTTGTAAATCTAAAAAAAATTGAACAGTGTGGTTTAGTGTTTTGTTTTGTTTGTATTGGAGTTTTACGGCCCAGTCAACACTATTTAGGTCATTTTTGAGCCGGTCAGTTAACCTATCAACACTTTCCTGGGCAGGCTTATACGTAAGCGGTTAACCAGTACAGTGCACATTCTTTCGCCAGAAACTGACAACTGCCCTTCTTGAATCAGCGGAAGGGAGAAAATGACCGTAGAAAAGATTTCATGATCAATCGCCACGAAAGAATGTTGCCGACCCCGGCGGGAGTCGAACCCGCGTCCTCCTGATCACCAGTCAGACGCGCATCCGACTGAGCCACTGAGGCCGGCTTGGTTTAGTGTTACACAAAAGCATACAAAACATGTTGTTCCAATGGCAATTTATCTTAACCCATTCAGTACCAGAAACCCCTAAACGAGTACCTTGGCAAACAGTGCATACCCAGATCAGACGCCGCAGAATGCGGTGTCTGATCAGGGCCTCCACTGTTTTCTAAAAGTTCAGTCATTTTCCAAACAGATTTTGATGAAAACACAACCTGACACTCCTAAATTTTGAAATGAACTCCTGCTATATATAAGGTGGAAGATTCCATTTGGTACAGAAAGGGTAAAAGAAGCTAAGTGATTCTGATCTTGGTCTGCACTGTTTGCCCAGGCATGTCTGTCCCAAATATACGGATCATTATGGTATTTTATCTTCTTAAGCATATGAGTGATTTTTAAATAACTCTCTGCACCCTACATAACAACAGATCACTTTATATTTATACGTAAAAAAAAACAGACTTATGACATATATGTATGGGAAGGCATATTGTAATATAGCTAACTGTTCATTATTTCAATTAAATTACACAAATATTAATAGTGTTTTTCTCTGAAATAATTAAAAAAGAAATATTTCCCACTATTCCCCAGTATTTCCCACTTTTGCTTTATTTTGGAGTATTTCCCAGGACGGTAATTACCGGTAAATACCAGTGGGAATTCCCGCCACCGGTATTTACCGACCAACCTTGAGTCTAGCCCAGGCAACGTACACTCCAATTTTTTTCAGTTCTGCTGTGTATTCCTTGCTTCCAAAGCTAACTCTTTAACGTCACTACAGCTGGTGTTAAGGGAATGTGTGGTGGCCATATAAAGTCTCCCTGCCCTTCATCATAGTGTAGTTTATATTTTCTTGTCCTTTGATACCATTGATTCTGTAACAGTTCGACCGTATAGCTCAGTTGGTAGAGTGTTCGCATGGTATGCGAAAGGCCTTGGGTTCGAGTCCCGGTCGAGTCATGTTCTTTTTCCACCCCTGTGACATTTGGTGGCCAGTGTGGGTTCAGCACCGCGTCTGAGGGCATGAAAGATTATGAAAAATAAGTCTCGCAGCCGGACCGGATAGGACTTATAGATTCGGGGCGGATCTCATTAGAAGAGATCCGGGACGAATCTAATTAGGCAGGGGAAAATGTAACAGTTCGACCGTGTGGCTCGGTGGCTCAGATTGAAGAGTGTTCGCCAAAGGCCCTGGGTTCGAGTCCCGGTCGAGTCATTTTCTTTTTCTACCCCTGTGACAATTCCATTGTGGAATTTTGAAAATATTCGAGGGTCACTGGTGAGGCCTAAATGGCCGAAACTAGCCAGTCTGCCCAGGAAGCATGCACACACCATATTTTTTTCAGTCTGTGGTGTATTCCTTGCTCACAAAGGATAAACCTTTAAAGAATATATTTCTTCTTACAACCGACTTGATTAATGTCTAATTCTTACAGGCAAACTCTTGATTTTAATCCCAGAGCAATAGATGCTAGAGGCTTTTAATTGAATGTAGGTCATTTCAAGTTAAAGTTCCTCTGACATGAAAACACATGCTGCGAATCTAGTAATTTGTTCTTTAAATTCCGTGGGTGTCTGAATAAAATAACAATTTAACTCTCTGCGGGACAGCATTCTTCCAAGATACGGCATGAAGTAGTTAATACATCACTTGTTTAAGGGAACATGTGCACTTCCAGGGGAGTTTTCCCATTACGAAAACACATCCGTGTGATTTAGTGCAATCTTTCAAATCTAAAAAAGGCATTTTTTGCTGGTGAAAATTTGTGAGATATTTTTAGCTCACCTGGGCCGGAGGCTCCAAAGGAGCTTATAGTATAGTGGGTCGTCCATCCGTCGTCCGTCCGTCCACACCTTTGACAAGTTATATCGCTGCAACCTGCAGGCTGATCTCAACCATTTTACTTCTGTAGCATGCCTCTGGTGGAGCATTGATGACATAAGCAATTTTCGAAATTGAACAAAAAACTTTTGTTGTTATGGCAACCACAAGGTCCCATAGTGTTACAATGGGTAAATGCTTGTCATCACCGTAGCGTAGTTTTGATCGGATCTTTCTGAAACTTATATGGTGGCTGGAGATAAAAAACTTGGATAAGATCGAAAACCGGCCCAGTTGGCTCATTAATCATAGAGTTACGTCCCCTTGATTGCTGAAAATGCCTATTTTTGACCTTGTCATCACCGTAGCCCCTTCAATTTTGATCGGATTTTCCTGAAACTTATATAAGTCAGGGTTAAAAGCTTGGATGTTTCGAAAACTTCCGACGTCGGATGATTACTTACATAGTTATACCCCCTGTTTTGCGGAAAATGTTTATTTTGACCTTGTCACAACTGTAGTCCCTTCAGTTTTGATCGGATCGTCTTGAAACTTACAATCAAGTAAGTCAGGGTAAAAAACTGATGAGTTCGGAAACTGGCGAGCTCGGCCTTTCATCAAAGAGTTACGTCCTCTTGATTGCTGAAAATGCATATTTTGAACTTGTCATCACCGTAGCCCCTTCAATCTTGAAACTGACAAACAAATAAGTCAGGGGTATTTGAAAACTGGAGAGGTCGGCCAATCTATCATAGAGTGTCGTCCCCTTAATCGCTGAAAATGCCTATTTTCGATCTTGTCATCACCGTAACCCCTTCAGTGTTGATCGGATCTACTTACACTTACAAACAAGTAAGCCAGGGATAAAAACTGGGATGAATTCGAAAACTGGCAAGGTCGGTCTGTTTATCATAATATTAGATACGTCCCCATTACTGCTGTAAATGCCTATGTTTGATCTTGTCATTACCGTAGCCCCTTCCGTTTTGATCGGATCTTCCTGAAACTTACTAACAATTAAGTCGGGGTTAAACGCTTGAATGAATTTGTAGCGATGTCGGTAGATTACTCCGAGTTATGACCCCTACTTTGCTGAAGATGCATATTTTTGGCCCTGGTCATCACCCTAGCCCCTTCAATTATGATCGGTTCTTCTTCAAACTTACAAACAAGTAAGTCAGGGATAAAAGCTCGGATGAATTCGAACACTAGCGATGTCGGCCGAGTACTCACGGAGTAATGCCCCCTACTTTGCTGAAGATGCTTTTTTTAACCTTGTCATCACCGTAACCTCATCAGTTTTGACAGGATCTTCTTAAAATTGTAAAACACGTAAGTCAGGGATAAAAGCTCGGACGAGTTTGAAAACTGGCGATGCCGGCCTATCTATCATAGAGGTACGTCCCCTTGATTGCTAAAAATGCCTATTTGTGACCTTGTCATCACCGTAGCCCCTTCAGTTTTGATCGGGTCTTCCTGAAACTTCCACACAAGTAAGTCAGGGTTAAAAGCTCGGGTGTGTTCGAAAACTACCGATGTCGGTTGATTACTTACGGATTTATGTCCCCTACTATTCTGAAAATGCTAATTTTGGACCCTGTCATCTCCGTAGCCCTTTCAGTTTTGATCAGATCTGTTTGAAACTTACAACAGGTAAGTCAGGGATAAAAACTCGGATGAGTTCCAAAACTAGCGATTTTGGCCGATTACTTACGAAGATGTGTACCCTACTTTGCTGAAAATGTTTATTTTTGACCTTGTCATCATCGTAGTTCCTTCAGGTTTGATTGGATCTTCTTGAAACTTACAAACAAGTAAGTCAGGGATAGAAGCTCGGATGAGTTCGAAAAAAGGGCGATGTCGGCCTATCTATCACAGAGTTACGTCCCCTTGATTGCTGGAAATGCCTATCAAGGCCGTAGCCCTTTCAGTTTTCTCTATTTTTTTTTAAACAAACATGTACGTTAGAAAGGGATAAAACCTCGGCTGAGTTTAAAAATCCGTGTGGTTGGCCTATATTTCATAGAGCTACGTACCCTTGATTGCTGCAAATGCCTATTGTTGATCTTGTCATCAGCGTAGCGCCTTCAGTTTTGACTCGGATCTTCCTGAGACTTACATACAAGTACGTCAGAATAAAAAGCTCGGACGAGTTCGAAAACTACCGATGTCGGTCAATTTCTTACGGAGTTATGCCCCCCTACTTTACTGAAAATACTTATATTTGACATTGCCATCAGCTTAGCCCTTTTAGTTTTGATCAGATCTTTTTGAAACTTACAAACAGGTTAGTCAGGGATAAAAGCTCGGAAGAGTTCCAAAAATAGCGATGGTGGTCGATTACTTACGGAGTTATATGTCCCTACTTTGCTGAAAATGCTTAATTCTGACCTTGTCATCACCGTAGCCCCTTCGATTTTGATCAGATCGTTTTGAAACTTACAGCAGGTAAGTCATGGATAAAAGCTCGGATGAGTTCCAAAACTAGCGATTTTGGTCGATTACTTACGGAGTTATGTCTCCTACTTTGCTGAAAATGCTTATTTCTGACCTTGGCATCACCGTAGTTCAGTTTTGATTGGATCTTCTTGTAACTTAGACACAAGTAATTCAGGGATAAAAGCTCGGATGAGTTCGAAAAATGGCGAGGTCGGCCAATCTAACATAGAGTTACGTGCCCTTGAATGCTGAAAATGCCTATCAAGGTTGTAGCCCTTTCAGTTTTCTCGGATCTTTTTGAAACCTACATGTAAGTTAGTAGGGATAAAACCTCGGCTTAGTTTAAAAATTGTTGAGGTTTGCCTATATTTAAGAGAGATTTGTCCCCCTTGATTTCAGAAAATGCCTATTTTGACCTTGTCATAATAATAGTTTTTAGTTTTTATCGGATCTTCCAAAAAATTACATGTAAGTAATTCAGTGATGAGTTTGAAAATTGATGAGGTCAGCCTATTTATCCTTTGATTGCAGAAAATGCCTATTTGTTTTAACTTGTCATCACCGTAACTCCTTTAGTTTTGACCTTGTCATCATCGTAGTCCCTTCAGTTTTGATTGGATCTTCTTGAAACTTACAAACAAGTAAGTCAGGGATAAAAGCTCGGATAAGTTCGAAACCTAGCGATGTCAATTGCTCATGGAGTAATGTCCTCTACCTTGCTGAAAAAGCCTATTTTCGACATTTGTCATCACCGCTGCCCCTTTAGTTTTGATCGGATCTTCTTGATACCTACAAACAAGTAAGTCAGGGATTAAAGCTCGGATGAGTTCGAATAATGATGAGGTTGGCCTGATTATCATAGAGTTACATCCCTTTAATTGCAGAAAATGTATATTTTTGACCTTGTCATCACCATAGCCCCTTCAGTTTTTATCAGATCGTCTTACTTATAAGCAAGTCAGGGTGAAAACTCGAATAAGTTTGAAAACCGGTGCGATCGGCTTATTTTTCATAGAGTTATGTCACTTTGATTGCAGAAAATACCTGTTTTTGACCCTGTCACCACCGTAGCCCTTTCATTATGAGTAGGTTAGGGCTAAAAGCTCGGATGAGTTCAAAAACCGATCGGCCTAATTTTCATAGTTATGTCCGTTTGATTGCTAAAAATGCCCATTTTTAATGACAGATTCAATTTGTTATTTCTAGCTATCTTGCAGGTTTTAAAGTAAGTCAGGGTTTCTTCCGGCTTTGATCGCCATAGAAATATGAGTCCGCACAAAATGTAGTCCGCTTTGGCGCAGTAATCAAAATTGTACAAGTGTATTAGTTATCCTATAAGCGTAATACAAACGTTTGAAGCAGACGACTTGACGATTTTATCTTACGATTCAGCATTTCATATGAATCAGATGCATCATGCGACGGGTTTTGCGAAGATTGTATACCCAGATCAATGCGGCGTCTGCTCAGCAGTCTGTTCAGGTTTTTACACTGTTTTCTGTCCGTGCTGTCAATATTTAATCCTTAAAGACCAGCCTGCTGTTGGACCAGGTCAGCTGCAGACAAGAGTATTAATGACTTTCGAGGTCAAGTTTAGGTCATTTACAACTTAGGTGTAAATGTATATTGACTTTACGTTGAGAAATTGGAAAGAAAGGCTGTCCCTTTCAACCCTGAAATATGGTATAGATACTTAGTGTAGGTCCTGTGATAAAAGTCTAGGTGCCATATTTAGCAGAATGGACGAGCCCAACCTCAGTGATGGGAGAGTGCACTCCAGAAACTCAAGGCAGTGAATAAATCAAAGCACTGACAACACTCATGCCGATTGTCTCTAAATGTAGGCTGGTCATGAACGGGGACTTGGACTGATTCGTTTAAACTTAAGATGTTAGTAACTAATGCAAAAAAGTGTAGAACAAGATCAGCACCGTATTCTGTGACGTTTGATCTGAGATTACATTGTTTGCCAGATCCAACATTTGGTTTATGTGCGGATTTTACAGTTAACACTTACATGTACCCAACACTGACAAACGACGCGACTATGTTTGGGTTGATTGTTTGGCATTCGCCCGAAGTTACTAATAAGAAAAGAGTTTCAGTGCTAACGTCTCCGTGACTATCACTGACTTGTCAGAATAATCTTTTGTCTTGTAGAAAATAGCCGCAGTGAAACCAGGGTATTCCATAATACTGCAGAGGATTATCCCGGATTCATAGGGTGAGCTTGGCAAACAGTGTAGACCTAGATCAGACGCTGCAGAACGCGTCTTCTAATCAAACTCTTTTTGTTTGGACTTTCAGAGTTAAATGAAACAGTTTAAATCTCAGCCCAGGATTATTACTCCAACCTACACCACACACTCTCAGTGCTTTGATTTCGAAACCAAACGATTGCATGCTTACAACACGCTTAGGCACCATGCCCTGAAGCTAAAAAGGTTAAATCAATCAACCGTGACGTCTGGTTACCAGTCCGGCCACGTCGATCATGTGCACTACCTTAACACCAGTACGGATAGAAACCATATGTTCAGGATCAAACTTTTGATGTGTAATGTAAGGTCGTGCCTAGAAAAGAAGAAACTGAAATTTGTTCTCAAAAAAGCATTAAGTGAGAGCCAGGAGCATATAATTTCACTCACGGGGCTATCAGCTAGGGTTGATGTTAAGCCTATGAAAGTAGTATCTCATTGGCTGTTGCTTCCCAGCAGAGATTGGCATTTATCTGTTTATGCAGCCAAAAAAATGAAGGCTGTGTCAAGAAAATTTTCAACATGAACATGCATTTTCCATGTATCTTTATTTTCTCAACTTGGGCTTTCATAAAAATGCAAAAAGCAACTTGAAAATAACATTACACAAGACTGCAATAGTAAATGTGTTCATTTTTATAGCGCATTCTGACTTGTTGATTTTGTTACCGTCTACATGTATAACATCGCTTTTCCCTGATGTGGCCTATGTTCTGCAGTAAACATTAAAATTTGTTTACAATAGCCACAGGAGCTCTTGAAAAATGCTAATAAAATAAATGATGCTAACAGGTTGCTGATAACCTTGCGAGTTTCTTCTCAGAGCAGGAACCAATGGTTAGTGGACTTACCATCACATAAGCTATACAGAAGATTGTATAGAGAGCTGATAGCCCCGTGAGTGAAATTATATGCTCCTGGTGAGAGCGTATTGCATCATTTTTCATTAAAGGATCGTAAGCGTGCCCCTGGACAGTTAGAAGCTGGTCGGAAAACGGATGATGTTGACTCTGATTTTGGGTGCCACATGTGTGTGATCTATCGTCTATTGGAGCGACATCTTACTTTATACAGTAGACGCTAGTGGACGTCGACGTAGCGGAAGACCGGCGTCAGTACGTCAAGATCGATTCGACCGCCAGACACATATGCGAAACAGAGTTCCACCGGAGGCTGCTACACTGTACCTGTAGATAAACAAGAGGTCGCAACTACCGACTAATAAGCACTGACACTGATTGTCGCCCTTATGCGATGCACGTTTGAGAGCTAGACGTCCCTGTCGTGACCAACGTTAACGCGTCGACACAGTACGGAACACTTACGCTAGTGCATGAAATACGTAAATTGGCGTCTAAGCGACTGACATATGCGTTTCAGTGACAAATCGCACTTCAGCGTGAAATCGCACTTCACTTCACGCCGATTGTCGTTTCCGGGTGTTTCGACGTATAGGTGTAAGGTATGCCGAGGCGACGCGTGCGTAATAGAGCATGAGATATCGGGTGAAATGAGCGTTATTGTGTGGCGAGCTATTTCATGTAGTTAGCGAACGCAGCTTAGTGTCATTAGTAACATTCAAGATCATAGCTGAGACGTGGATTGAACAGCGAGATGTTACATCAATCAAGTGCTCCGGCCTCAAATGGTTCCATTTATTTGTTTACGCTCAGAATCCTGAATATCTTATCCAGCAAGATTACGAGCGGGCTCATAGTGCTGTTCTTTATCAAAATGTCTTCAAGTCAATAGAATTCATGTACTGGACTAGCCAGCCTTTCTCCTCTGATCTCTTTCCCATAGAGTATCTTTGGGTAGAGGTGTCCACAACCGACCAGATAAAACTGTTACTTATGGACAGTAGCATTGTTAAAACTTGAATTTTAATGTTTGGTTTTGAAAACGTAAAATGGTTCTTTCAAAAATTTGAAACATCGAATGGCGTTTCATAATACCACCGGTCTATAGACATTTGCAAACATATCATATATTGGAATTTGCAAAGCTACCTTTCTAAATTTTAAGATCT
This sequence comes from Lucinisca nassula, assembly GCA_963580285.1. Classification (NCBI taxonomy): domain Eukaryota; kingdom Metazoa; phylum Mollusca; class Bivalvia; order Lucinida; family Lucinidae; genus Lucinisca; species Lucinisca nassula. Next base: position 31,137,935 of record OY757025.1, on the reverse strand, counting down.
TTTTAGAAAGGTTTTCTGTAAGTTTTCATAGTGTTATGATTTTCTCACAGAATCTGTCATTTCAGTGCCTTTAGCGCTTTTATTAACATTGTCATCATGTTTTGAACGGAACTTTTTGCAACTTACATACAGGTAGGATAAAAGCTTGAATGTTTTTATAAACTAACAGTGTTGGCGCACTACTCATAGAGTTAAATCCCTTTCTTTGATGAAAATGCCTATTTTGTACATTGTCATCACCATACGCCCTTTAGTTTTGATCGAATCTTCCTAAAACTAGCTTATAAGTAGATTGGGAATGCAAGTTCGGAAGAGTTTGAAAACTGGCTATGTCTGCCTATCTTTCATAGAGTTACGCTCCCTTGAATGCTGAAAATACCTGTTTTTGACCTTGGGATGTTCGAAAAGAATTGCTTATTGTCCTCTAGCTCGATGTCCACGTGGGGCACGATCAAAACCGATACATACTTGTATAGGGCTATTCAACTTCGACACAATATTGTATAACTGTACATGTTAGACTAAGTCTAAAACATAAAATTTGCCATTTGAATACATGCAGTCATTGACCACTGCAGTAAAAATTGGTTGGTAGAAGCGTCGACTGAAAAGTGAAATACGGGCTTACATCAAAGCTTGCTCAAAACGTGGTTGTTCTTCGAAGAAGCTGATGACTGAAATGCTACTGCTTCTTGACCTCTTGTGTGTCTTTTGACACAGTTCGGCGGTGGAAAAAGAAATTTGAGTCTGGTGTAGAGTACATAAAAATGCACCGAAATCAGGTAGGCCAAAATCTGCATCTCGTAAAGAAATCGTTTCCAAAATAAAGGAAATCATTGAAGGAGATGCCAGATTTACAGTTCGTGATTCTGCACGAAAGATATATCACTATCAACGGTACACCTTATTTGGAAGAAGCATTTGAAAGTCAGAAAGATTTCTGCTAGATGGGTGCCACATCTGTTGACTGACGAGTAAAAGAGGCAACGGATTAAAGTTGCCAAAAAGCTGCTTCAAATGTTTCCAAAATATGACAAAAAGCAGTTTGCCAATGTGGAATAATTGCCAAATGTTCTTTGGGTACAAAGCAATCTTCTCCGGTGAAGGAGTCGCATTAAATGTGCCGTCGAAAAAGGGCAAATGCATCACCGGAAAGCACCACAAAGACGTAGTACTGAAGAAACTGAAAAAGTATTATCAGAAACGACGCCCTACCACTGGCTTTTAAACATGTCCGTCTTTTACATGACAATGCAACCGCTCATACCTCAGCAATAATTACGGCGTTTGTGAAGAAAGAAAAAGTAACTGTTTTGTTTCACATCCCCTATTCCCCAGACCTTGCCTCATGTGATTTATTTTTGTTTCCATACTGAAATAATTCCTTGCTGGGCGGAAATACCAGTTCCGACAGGCACTTGGATCTGTCATTCATTAGTGCCTTATTACTGTGCCCAAAATCAGCGTACCGTGATGCCTTCAAGAAGTGGATACGTCGGCTGAAACTTTGCATTTCTAGCCACGGGGAGTATTTCGTGGGCATGAAATGAGCACTTTTGGGCTAACTTGAAATTTGAAGTCTCCAGATAGAAATAAGCAATTCTTTGCAATTCGAACATCCCTCGTAAATCATTCGGTAAAGACTGGAACGTTTTCAAAACTTTGAATCTGTTAGCTCAGGTGAGCGTTATAGGATCATCATGGACCTCTTGTGTCTAATTTATACATTTATATTTGCCATTTTGTCTATGGGTTAATGATTTTGGATTAACGCGTTGGTACTACGACCTAAACTACTTATACTCCAAACATAAATTTTGTTTGTTCGTTAGAACCGCCTCAATAAGGCGGTTCTTACGAGTACCCACAACCTATGTCTTGGAGCAGAAATTAGAACAAGAGTCTAAGTGAGCTTAAACCGCTCACCTGAGGAACATTTAAATAAGTGTTTGTCACATGTTTCAGAAAAGAAGATTGTTTGAAGTTCTTCCAATTATAAGTCTACAGGAGCTAATGAGCCCTGGAGTGTGGCGAATTTGGATCGAAAAGTGCATGGTGGCAGTATTAAAGTAGATGACCATTTGACGTTGCATCATACCAAATATCTAAGCTCTAGCCTTGTGGTTTCGGAGAAGAAAATGTTTGAATTTTCTCCTATAATAATAATGAGTACTGGGGTGTGGCCAATTTGAACCCAAGGAGCATGGTTGCCAGGATTATGTAGGTGACCACTTGACGTTTCAACATTAAATATCTAACCTCTGGGTCTTGTGGTTTCAGAGTAGAAGATGTTTGAAGTTTTTTCCCATTATAAATATGTTCTAGAAAGGGTTTATCCTTTGGAAGCAAGGAATACACCACAGAACTGGAAAATATGGAGTGTACTGGGAGCTAATGACCCCCCAGGGACATGGTTGGCAGGATGTATAGTGATGGCCACTTCACGTTGCTTCCCACTTAATATCTAACCTCTGAGCCTTATTGATTTCTGAAGTTTTTCCTATTGTAAATCTACGGAACCTAATGAGCTCCGGGTCGCGGCCAGTTTGGACACCAGGGGCATGATTGGCAGGATTTATGTAGGTAACCACCTGACATTGCTTCGTGCTAAATATCTTAGCTCTGGGCCTTGTAGTTTCAGAGAAAAAGTTGTTTTTCATTATAAATGTATGGGAGCTAATGAGCCACAGGTCGTGGCCGTGCCATGACAGGCGTAAGTCTTTGTGAGCTAATGCGCCCGGGGCGTGGCCAGTTTGGACCACAGAGGCATGATTGGCAAGGTTTGTGTAGGATGACCACTTGACATTGTTTCATACTAAAAATCTAAACTCTGGGCCTTGTTGTTTCAGAGAAGAAGATTTTTGGAAGTTTTTCTTTCATTATAAGTCTATCGCAGCTAATGAACCACAGGGAGTAGCCAAATGGGACCCCAGGGGCATGGTTGGCAGGATGTATGTAGATGATCACTTGACGTTGCTTCGCACTTAATATCTAAGCCCTGGGCCTGGCGGTTTCAGGGAAAGAGATTTCTGAAGTTTTTCCCATTGTAAGTCTATGGGAGATAATGAGACCCGGGGCGTGGCCAATCTGGGCCCCAGGGGCATGATTGGCAGGATTTGTGTAGGTTACCACTTGACGCTGGTTCATGCTAAACATCTTAGCTCTGTGGTGTCAGAGAAGAATATTTTGATTTGTTTCTCCATTATAAGTCTATGTGAGCTAATGAGCACCAGGCGAGGCCAATTTGGAAGCCCACGGACATGATTGACAGGATTTGTGTAGGTGATCACTTGATGTTGCTTCATACTCACTATCAAAGCCCTGGGACTTGTTGTTTCAGAGAAGAAGATTTTATAAGTTTTAAGTCTTTGGTAGATAATGAACCCTGGGGCGTGGCCGATTCGGACCCCATGGGCACTGTTAGCAGGATATTTGCAGGTGACTACTCGACGCTGCTTCATGTTAAATATCTTAGCTCTTGGCCTTGTGCTTTCAGAGAAGAAGATTTTTTGAAGTTTTGTTTTTCATTTTAAGTCTATGGGAGCTAATGAGCCACCGAGCATGGCCAATTTTGACCCCAGGTGCATGGTTGGCAGGATTTATGTAGGTGACCACAAGAAGGTGCTTCACTCTAAATATCTTAACTCTTGGCATTGTAGTTTTTGAAAGTTTGGTTTTCCCTTTTTAAGTCTATGGTTGCTAATGAGAAGTTTGGATGACAGGGCCATGGTTGGCAGGATGTGTTTTCAGGACCACTTGATGTTGCTTCATACTGAATATCTTGTGGTCTCAGGGAAGAAGATTTTGGAAGTTTTTCCCATTATAAGTTATATGTCAATGGGAGCTAATGAGTTCCAGGGTGTCATCAATTTGGACCCAATGACCATGGTTGGCAGGATGTACATGTATGTAGGTGACGACTTTACATTGCTTCACACGAAATACCTAAGCTAAGCTCTGGGCCTTGTGGTTTCAGACAAGAGGATTTTTCCCATTTTAAGTCTATGGAAGATGAGCCCTGTGACGTGGCAATTTTGTATCCCAGGGACAAGTTTCGCAGGATTTATGTAGGTGACCACTTGATGTCGCTTCATACTGAATATCTAAGCTCTGGGCCCTATGGTTTCAGAGAATAAGAGTTTTTAATGTTTTCCCATTATAAGTCAATGAGAGCTAATGAGTCCCCGATCGTGGCCAATTTTTTTTGGCTATTGCACCCACCTTAGTGGGGAACGAACTCAGTATTCTGACCTTCCATTTTTGCCTATGTGTATAGGTTTTCAAACGAAAAGTAAGGGGCAAAAATGTATGCGTTGACTGAACGGCTGTTATCATTCCACTGACAAAGGTTTACACTGCACAAAAATGAAAAAAAAAAAAAAAGAAATAAAGAATTGTGTAGAAAAATACCGAGGTCTACGAGTTAATAAAACTCCCCTCGTAGGCTGTAACCTTAGACTGTGGTTTTTCCTGGACATCTGTTTCTATTTTTTTCTACAGGGGAATGTATTATAAGAATCTTATATGGATGTGAGGGGTGGATGGAAAAATCTGTCCCGAAAGACACTGTCCGGCATCACGAGGCTTGCCGAGTGATGCCGGACAGTGATCCCGAGGGACGGATTTTTCTATCCACCCCTCACACCCATATTGGCTTCTTTTTCTTGCATACCTTCCATTCCTTAGCGAGGATTTTTAATGCTGCAGTCATTTCGGTTACAGACGTCCACCATATTGTGATGCCACTACAGGAATGTATAGTGACGTCACGTAACGTGCATGACGGCAGCCTTAACGACAGCGCCTATGCGGTCGTATTCAACCAGTACATTTATCAAACACGCGATCATATTCGATTTTGGGTCGGAACACCAGGGTCAGAACATTAAATGTCTATCCAAGGGTAAAATCACGGATTCCCTTGTCTTGTGCGCAAGAATATGTCTTTTATTCAAGGTCAAAATCATAGATGACGGGTACTCAATGAAGAAGTTGTAACAAGCACCCAGAATCTATCCATGTTTGACGTCCATATAAAATGTAACATAGTTTCATCATCACAAACACACAAATCAGGTTTTGAAATTTGAAAGAGCCCACTTTCTCATGCGGATGTGTTATTCTTATGGCTTTGCACTCCGTCGGAAGACGGTTTTTCTTTTGTCGTTATTGGTACATGTATATCCTCATTAATAAAATAAGAGGGTTAACACCTACAGCATCCTGCATAACAACCAATCTCCTATAATAATCTAGTCCGCACATGGAAAAGGCGTACATCCGTATCATAGGCGACCACCAATGGCTCAGGGAGCCTGCTCATGCGCGCATATTCATCAGAAACTTTGCTGTTCGCAGACATGTAGACGAGATCTTGAGACAGGTTCTTGTAAGAAGTTATGCAACACTTTTATAGTTAGCTGTGCTCGCCATTTTAAAGCATAAAGCGGAGAATTCATGCGTCACGTTAACAAGTTCGTGCAATGCATATCCCTCTAAACCCCACTTTATATAGAGAAAATTGGGGTATTACGGGGAGGGGGGTATGCATTATCTTTCTTATTTCTGCTCCACGACATAGGTTGTGGTTCTCGTTAGAACCGCCTCAATGAGGCGGTTCTAACGAGCACCTACAACCTATGTTTGGAGTATAAATAAGAAAAATATAACAAATTTTCATCAAAAGTTACCATTTTGAAGATATGAAAGAATGTATTATGTCACACTGGTGTGTTATCGTATTGGGATATTTTTCTCATGCAACGGCTAACCAGTTTACGAACGAGCGCAAGTAACAGAATTGCAAACTGCAACGCTTGCACAATTTATCGTATTTTCGAGTGGATTACGTTCAATACAGGGCACATAAATGTACAATAATTGTACTCAAACCTAGAAATTTTCGTTAATGATATTTTTAAAGCTTTTAAATACACTGCTCAAAACAAATATAGGAGCAAACACATATTTCCTCATAGTATAAAGATGTTGGACAACGAACGATGAATAACGTTAATGGCAAATTCACACATCGCGACCTGTAACCTGTTAAGGAAGAATTTGCATAAATGTTTGAGAAATCGCCATCTTTACGACGGATTATTTCAAATATCATAGACATGCGCAAATCAGTCTCTTTGTCCTGTCAGTAATGTGTAAGACCACCTCGAGCAGCACAACACAATCCTGCCATCGCCGAGACATGCTACAAACCAAATTTTGAACAGTTTGTAAAGCTGGTGTTTCCCACTCATGTCTAAGGATGTGTGATATATGTCTGTAAAGAATGTACCTCACATGTTCTATTGGGTTTAAGTCAGGAGAACGTGCAGGCCAGTCCATTACTTCAATTATCTCACGGTTAAGGTAATCCATGCACACTCTAGCAGTATGGGGGCGCGCATTATCCTACATCAGAATGAAATTGTTACCGATTGCCCCAGCGAAAGGCCTCAGATAGGATCTAGAATTTCATCTCGATACCGTAATGCAGTCAATGTACCTCCGTTTATCACGTACAAGTCCGTTCGGCCTTCATAGGAAATTCCACGCCATACCATCACTGACCCCACTCCATATCTGTCTGTTTCTACAACGTGCAGTCCTCGTATCGTTCTCTGGGTCGTCTCCAGACTCAAACACGTCGATCATATGCACTCAGGTGAAATCTTTCATCCGTGAACAGAACTGTACGCCAGTCTTGCAATCGCCAGTTCTGATGTTTTTGGGCAAACTCATATCACCGTACACGATGCTGCCGGACGTCTGGCCCTCAGATCACCTTCATATAACCTGTTACGTATTGTTTAATATCCTTTGACCAATTGCATGTTGGAAATCGATTTGTAGCCTTCCGGCCGTGTACTGCCGATTTCGTAGCGCTAGATTTCGAAGCTATCGATCTTCCCTTTGTGACGTCATGCGGTATCGGCCTTGCCCTTCTCGACTAGTAAACTCGCTCATCTCCTGGTAGCGTCCTGTTGGCAACAACAAAGGTTCAGCAATGATCCTTTGAGTGTACCCACTTTCGAGCAAAGCGACAACTTGAGCGACCTCAACTTCTTCCAAGAACCGCCTAACACTATATGAAGTCACTATGAAGTCCAAAATAACGAATAACCGAACGATTGACATGTTTCTGACCCAAACTCATATTTTGAACAGATCGCCCAATACCGAATATCCGCCGTTTTATAGGAGTATCCATACTAGAGCTTATATTCTTGCTTTGCACGTGAACCTTGCTTATTGACGTTTGCATGAACATTGTTACATGTAAGAGATGTAACTTTGAAATAGTGCCTTTCATTGAGTTTGAAAATTGCCAAGCGGTAATGTTATACAGGCTAACAAGTTTGCTCCTTTTATTGTAATGAGAATTGTATTATGGCATGGCACGACCATTTGCTAAGCGATTCAAAGCGTTGACTTTTAATAATCGCATGTAGGTACGAGGGATGTCCGAAAAGAATTGCTTATTTCTATCTGGATTCTTCAAATTTCAAGTTGGCCCAAAAGTGCTCATTTCATGCCCTCGAAAAACTCCCAGTGGTTAGAAATGTAAAACATTTCAGCTGATGTATCCTCTTCTTGAAGGCGTCACAGTACGCTGATTTGGGAACAGTAACAAGGTACTAATGAATGGCAGATCCAAGTGCCTGTCGGGACTGGTATTTCCGTCCAGCAAGGAATGATTTCAATTTCGGAAACAAAAAGAAATCACATGGGCAGGATCTGGGGAATACGGGGGTGAGGCAAAACAGTTACTTTTTCTTTCTTCAAAAACGCCGTAGCTATTGCGGAGGTATGTGCCGTTGCATTGTCATGTAGAAGACGGACATGTTTAAAACCAATGACAGGGCGTCGTTTCTGATAATACTTTTTCAGTTTCTTCAGTACTACGTCTTTGTGGTACTTTCCGGTGATGCTTTTGTCCTTTTTCACCGGCACTTTTATTGCAACTCCTTCACCAGAGAAGAAGATTGCATACATAACCTTCTTTGTACTCAAAGAACGTTTGGCAAATTATTGGGCGTTTGCTGTGTCCTTTCTGACGGGCTCAAAATAATGGACCTAGGTTTCATCACCTGTGACGACATTGATAAACTGTTTTTGTCATATTTTGGAAACATTTGAAGCAGCTTTTTGCCCACTTTAGCCCGTTGCCTCTTTTGCTCGTCAGTCAACAGATGCGGCACCCATCTAGCCGAAATCTATCTGACTTTCAAATGCTTCTTCAAAATAAGGTGAACCGTTGATAGTGATATGCCTACCTTCCGTGCAATATCATTAAATGTAAACATCTCCATCAACGATTTCCTTTATTGTAGAAACGATTTCTTTACTAGATGCAGATTTTGGCCTACCTGGTTTCGGTGCATTTTTGATGGACTCTGCACCAGACTCAAATTTCTTTTCCCATCGCCGAACTGTGTCATAAGACATACACGAAGGTCCAAAAGCAGTAGAAATTTCAGTCATCAGCTTCTTCAAAGAACAACCAAGTTGATGTAAGCCCGTATTTCATCTTTTAAGTAAACGCTTCTACCAACCATTTTTACTGCAGTGGTCAATGACTGCGTGTATTCAAAAGGCAAATTTTTATGTCTTACACTTAGTCTAACATACACATTTATACACCATTGCGTAGATATTGAATAGCTCTGTACAAGTATGTTTTAGTTTTGATCGTGCCCCACGTGGATATCGAGCCAGAGGACAGTAAGCAATTCTTTTCGAACATCCCATCGGTGATGATTATCTAGAGCATCTCTCGTGCCACGTTCTGCAACGGAAGGTTGGGTGTTTTTTTTTCTTAGAAGGTGCCTTTATGCGCCTACCTTTAATGCACGATCGGCTCGCAAAATGCGTAATAATCTTTAAACGCCCCCTCCCCCCATCCCCCCCCCAAAAAAAAAAAACAAAAACAAAAACAAAACAATCGGATGGGCGACTGACTGGTAATCAGGAGGACTCGGGTTCGATACTAACCGGGGTCGGCAACATTCTTTCGGGGAGATTGATCATGAAATATTTTCTACTGTCATTCTCTCCCTTCTGCCGGTTCAAGAAGGGCAGTTGTCAGTTTCTGGCGAAAGAATGTGCACTGTACTAGTTAACTGCTAACGTATAAGCCTACCCAGGAAAAGTGTGGATAGGTAAACTGACCGGCTCAAAAATGACCTAAATTGTGTGAACTGGGTCGTTAAACTCCAATATAAACAAACAGAATCTACTGGCTTGCAGTATGGCATAATGGCATTCCAACTGGAGACAAGTATAAGGTCAATGGCAGAGCCTATGAAACGGCTTTCTACTCGTTAAATAGAAGTGAAGGCAATGGTCAGGAATCGATACAATTAACCCACACCTCCCATCGGAAAGAAACATAAACATGAAATAACTAGACCCTAATGGAAACATCAAACGGACAATTAATTTCCCACAAAATGGTTAAAAGACTCGGATCTAATCACAGCCGTCTTTTGGGCTGTAGAGTTCTATACTTATATGAGGGAAAAGAGTGGTCAGCTAGGCTACACGGGGTGTTTAACATCTAATTTGTACATGTATATCATATCCGTGTGAGATAATACTGTCAATTTGGCTGTCAAGCAGATAGTGTTGTCATATGAAAATTAGTGATATCTGTATTTTCGATGAGCAACAAAACATAGGTTGCGGATGCTTTCTAGAAACGCCTCTTTGAGGCGATTCTAACTAGTGTAAACCGTCTATGTTTTTATGAGAATAACTGAAACGATGTCTCCCAATGGTAAACCCCACATTTCTTGATATGAATATGTTCTATAAAAGGGTTATCCTTTGGAAGCAAGGAATACTCCACAGAACTGAAAAATATGGAGTGTATATGTTTTCTTGGCCAGACTAGCTAGTTTCGGCCAATTAGGCCTCATCAGTGACCCTCAGATATTTCAAAATTCCACAATGGAATCAATGATCCCAAAGGACAAGAAAATATAATCTACACTATGATGTAGGGCAGGGAGACGTTTTACCGCCGCCACACATTCCCACACACCAGCTGTAGTGAAGTTAAATATGTTCTGTAAAAGGGTTATCCTTTGGAAGCAAGGAATACACCACAGAACTGAAAAAATATGGAGTGTATATGTTTTCTGGGTCAGACTAAGTCGTGATTCTTAGGATGTTTATGGGACAGACGTGTTAACCTGATGCACCAGCAGCTCTCATTAACAGACACAGTCAAACCGAGTCTGCTGTTAATCAGGTTATTTTTTGCGTGGGCCTATTAGGCAGGTAAGAATATGGACGAGATTGGAAAATGTCTATACTACAGCATCAAGGTTTGCAAGACGCTTCTCAGCCACGCAATCAAGCGTTTGCTTCAGGTGGATCAATAGATTGGTTCCCTCGTCGTTATCTCCGCTAGATGGCTACTTCTTCTTTTGTAGTCTGCTATATCATTAGTAGGGACCAGCTGCGTAAATGTGTTAATAAATAAAACGAGTTTCCCATTGAACTGTAAATAACCCATTAATGCCAAGCGCTTCACTGTCAGTCGGAAGAATTGTCGTCTGCTCGCTGCATGTATTTTGATAAAAGCAGCAAAACCCCTGACCAGACTGTGCATATGCGCAAGCTGATTTCTGTCTCTACTTTTCTGATTTCTGTCTCTACTTTTCGCAAAATTAGTTCAATATTTCTTTGTGCCCTTTATGGAACGCTAGGCAAATGGGGGTAGTCATTTCCAGAAACGTTTTGGGGTTAATAACCTGAAAATATTAGTTCAGTGCACATACGTTGAATTTATCCATGGGGCTTTTCAAAAATGCAAGGTTTCGCAAGGGTGAATGCAACTTCTTTACTACTGCTATAGCACTGAGTAGATCGATATGTATTTGTTAAAACTGCCTCGTCGAGGCGATTCTAACGAGTATCCATATTATCTAAATCTATGTTTGGTCTGAAAAGAAGGAATATTTTAGCAACAGTATTTTATGGCCCTGATTGATTGATTGAATGATTGATCGATTGATTTAAGGTTTAGCGTTCCCGTCAACGCTATAAAGGTCATTTTGGAGACGTTGCTTCCAATTTGCGGGACTTTTACCTTCATCTGAATCCCTGCCGTCCAATGAAACCAATAGAGCTTATTAGCATGGATGGGCCGACTCCCACCGCTTTGCCTGGGCAGGATTAGATTTTCTAAGCTGTTTACCAGTACTCGTGTGCGGGTCGGTTTCAACTCTTTTATGGCCCTGAAAAATCACATTAGTTTGCATGACTTTCTAGCGTAAGAACACACAGAGAAACTAATAAGGACTGAACTAACCGCTTTTATATAGCTAGGTACATTTCCATGTAGAGTTATGTCTACATAATTGTTTAAGATGTATTGGGTTGATTTGCAGAATTGTTTGCGTAACAGTAACAGCTTAGTTGGGGAAATATTAAGTCAAAGCACTGTGAGTACCGGTGGGTCGATCGTCTCTGAGTGTAGGTTGGGAAATATATCCTGAACTGAGAATTGATCTGTTCGTTGAACCATTAAATTCCAGTATTTTAAGCAAGCAGAGTAGGAGAAGACATCTGATCAGGTATACACTATTTACCAAAGCCCCCCCCCCCCCCCCCTGCACGAGCACAGCCCAGAATTTACTTTATACACTGCACCTCTTAGGTGCTATAAACAACCAGTCCCTCGATTTTGTTAATTGTCAGCAACAATAAACAGCAGGCGTGAAGTTTCTGTATTAGAGAATGCCTCGTACACGAGCCCAGTGCAGATTTTCTTTGTGTCGATTGATAAGTCAATACCCCGTACATGAGTCCAGTCTAGATTTTACGTTTTACACAGCCCTCTGATGGCACAGGGAGAAGACTAAACACTGCTGCTTGGGTTTTGTTCATAGCCAGCAATAGTCACGCGGATAAAAACAACCAACAGAAACACTGCTTTATAACGTAGATTGTGGGTACTCGTTAAATCGCTTCTTTATAAGAAAAGTATTCAGTGAAAAAAAAAAAAAGAAAAATAAATGACGTTATTGGTGTTGTACTGGAAGCATTTTCCTTCAAGACATTACGCAAACATGCCTATACAAATACATTGCCACTTTTATCGCCGAAAAAATGAAGGCTTTAAGATGAAAAATTTTGATATTTTTCTTATTTCTGCTCAAAATATAGATTGTGGGCACTCGTTAGAACCGCCTCAAATATAGATTGTGGGCACTCGTTAAAACCGCCTCATTGAGGCGGTTCTAACGAGTACCCACAATCTATATTTTAGAGCAGAAATAAGAAAAATAAGGTAAATCCCCCTGAAACCGCAGTTTTACTATATAAAAGTGGGGTTCAAGGGGGTTAAAATTATATAGGCGTGTTTTCGTGATATTTTCCAAATTATTAACGTATCATTTGTTAATGTGTTTATTCGCCTTCGGTATACACATATATCCAATCATCTCAACAGATTTATAATATTTCATTGATAATGCTTAGCATCATATGCAAGACAATATGCACTGATATGTGCTTGAAAAGTTATTACAGGTACACGTATATCTCCTGTTTGAAATACCGAGGGAGGTACATGTAGAACAATCCGATAACGGATTTTTATTCCCCCCCCCCCCCTCCCCCCCCCCCCCCCCCGATATTTATTAATACCAAATTTCAAAAAGAAGAAATGAGTAATCTCTATACTATATATTACATGCACTTCCATAGACTTTAAGGACCGAATGGATCTTGAATTTGGGGTCTGAATTTCCGTTCAGTTGACTGTTTACAGCTCATGTTAACGGTTCAATCAGCGTAGTGTTACAGAAGCTGGGTGGAAGAAAAACTGGATGGCCGCCATTTTGAAAGCGCTTTCTACAGTTTTGAACATAAACAGAAGAAACAACGTGTTTCAGTGATAAAACGCATGCATCCGCAACTATTATTGACATTTATGCCGTTGGCGCAAAGGATTAAGCCTTTTACTGTGCGCTGACCTTCTCGGCTTACCTGTACAGAATGTCTTGTTGGAAATAGCAGGCGCTTTAATGGAAACTATTTTTTAAACAAATTTAACTTATTTATTTTTCAATGTGACAAACAAGTTCCGATTTAATCTAATTGTCCGTTTAAATACCTTCAAAAAGATATCAAATAAGTGGAACTTTTATTTAATTAGCTGCCGGCATTTTTATTTTCAAATTAACAACCCTTAATCCTTATATGAAGCATACAAAACTGTGGAAAAACGACGACGGTACCATACTTTAACGGCTAAAATCTTCACTTTCTGTTAATATTGCAAACAATCGCCCGTATCAGGCGCAATGTGGTTACAATATTGTGCACTTTGATAGCAATTATAATATCTCAAAATTGTACTTAATAGCGGCATTTTGCGATTAAATTTGGAGCTTATTCAAAAAAAAGCTTTATCGTCTACACACGCGTGTAATCTCAAAGCGTGCCATTCTCCGTCGACCGTGAAATGAACACATCTTCGCCTGGGCATCTCCTTGGAATGTAAATAAATCTAAAATGCGGTGTCTGATCTGCGTCTTATTTATTTATTTATTTATTTATTTATTTATCAATCTAAAATGCGGTGTCTGATCTGCGTCTTATTTATTTATTTATTTATTTTTCATGACCCGATTAGATTTTTTATACTTACTAAGCAATTTAAACAAACATTGCTAGTAATAAGATTACAATTGAAACAGAGAAAGAAAGAAAGAAAGAAAGAAAGAAAGAAAGAAAGAAAGAAAGAAAGAAAGATGGATTTTTATAGAAAAAGCTAGGGTTTACCGTGGTATTCATTTTTTTTTTTTCTTATCAAAGACATAGGTGGTGGGTACTCGGTAGAGCCATCACAATGAGGCGGTTCTAACGAGAATACAAAACTTATGTTTTTAGGTTTCCATTACGATAACACAACCATGCGATAAAGTACATTTTTCACATCTCCAAAATGGCTACTTTTCTGATGAAAATCAGTGATCTTATTCTTATAAATACGGCAAACATGGGTTGTGGGTGCTCGTTAGAACCGCCTCGATCGTTAGAACCGCCTTATCGAGGCGGTTCTAACGGGTACCCACAACCTATGTTTTGGAACAAAAATAAGAAAAATAATGTATACCCCGTAAACCCCAGTTTTCTCTATATGAAGTGGGGTATAGGGGGTCTTCATTTCACGGACTTGTTCACATGATGATTAACAAATTATCAAGAATTGACTGAGCCGCACGGATGTGTTATCGTAATTTATTTATTTATTTGTTTATATTTTTGGTGAATGCGTGGATTGTTGGTTATATTTAGAACCAGCTCGCTCCGATTTATTTATTTTTATATATATGTATTTTTTCAACTGTTAAATGATTTGTTAAGATCAGGGTGTACACCTTTTCTGGTGTTCCTTCCATCATACCGGGGAAAAGAATTTGCATGTAAACCCAACTTTATATATTGAACAGTCGGATAATCAGGGATCAGCATGATTTTAACATAACACAAAAACATAGTTCGAAAGTACCTGCTTCTTATTCTTCTATATTATTTTAGTCAGTTTTTTTTTTTTAATCACGGCAACAAGCCGTGTAATGAACACCCCCTTAAACAATGCTTTATATAGAGAAAACTGGGGTTTACTGTGGTATTCATTTTTTTATTTCTTCTCCACATAGATTGTGGGTGCTCGTTAGAGCCACCTCAATGAGGCGGTTCTAACGAGAATACAAAACCGGTTTTGAGTATCGATAAGTTTTCATTAACAAATTAACTGTTTTTGAGATATCAAGAATACCCTACTATGCCGCACGGATTTATTTATTTAAAATTTATTTATTGCTCAATACGTTGATTGATGATACTATTTAAGAACCAGCTCATTCTGATTTTTTTTTTAATTTATTCATGCATCACGTGAACATGTCCGTGAAATGAAGACCCCCTTAAACCCCAGTTTATATAGAGAAAAAAGGGATTTACGGGGGTATTCATTATTTTTCTTATTTCTGCTCCAAGACATAGGTTGTGGGTACTCGTTACGACCGCCTCAATGAGGCGGTTCTAACGAGCACACACAACCTATGTTTTCAGCATGATTTTGACTTAATAAACACAAAACATAGGTAGAAAGATTTCAATTTGGCGCTTCAGTGCCCATAATCAACTGTGTATTACACTCAGGGAAAAATATCACGGGTATTTAAGCAGAAGACAATTATCCCTTTTATGACACGTGGATTGTGTATTGCGTTCCGGCTACCGACCGTCAGGAAGTCCGAAGATTAATGGACACGCGTGCACGTATAATGGATTACCTTATTTTCGGAAAGATTGTGACATGGGTACTACTGTGCATTCTTTATTCATATGAAGTTTTGGTGCTATTTAGATAATGAGCACCAGTTGTTGTTGTTATTATTATTATTATTATTATTATTATTATATCTTTGTTTGTTTCTTTGATTTGAGGTTTAACGTCCCCGTCAATACTGTACAGGTCATTTTGGAGACGTTGCTTCCAATTTTGTGGGACTTTTACCCGACACTGAGATTAAATGGCATCTCAAGCCCAGCCGCCCAATGAAACCAATAGGGTTTATAAGCATAGACGTGCCGACTCGTGCGCACCGCTTTGTCTCGGCAGGCTTAGATCCTCTAAGCGGTTTACCAGCACTCGTGTGCGGGTCGGTTTCAGCTCTGTGTGGAAGCATCATGCAGCCTATCTATTTCTTCAAGCCCCAGATCAGACGTCGAGCTTAGATCAGGGCCTTTGCTGCCAATCCAATTACGGCCTCCGCCCAACGGGGCTTCATCACGTGCACGAGTCCGTGAAATGAACACCCCATTAAACCCCCACTATGATTCAAATAGAGAAAACTGAGGTTTACGGGGGTATACATTATGTCTCTTATTTCTGCTCCTAGAATAAGTTGTGGGTACTCGTTAGAACCGCATCATTGCGGCGGTTCTAACTAGCACCCACGACCTATGTTTTGAGTATAAATAAGAAAAATATCACAAATTTTCATCAGAAAGGTAACATTTTTTGAGGTATGAAAAAATGCACTATATCACACGGGTGTTATCGTGATGTGAAGAAATAGATTGGGCTGCATGATGCTTCCACGCAGAGCTGAAACTGACTGCACAGCACATGAGTACTAGTAAACTGCATGGGGGCTCTAATGCTGCCCATGAAAAGTGGTGCGAGTTGGGCTGTCCATGCAGATAAACCCTACTGGTTTCATTGGGTGGCAGGGCTTGAGATGTCATCTCAGTGTCCGCAAAATGACCTATACATTGTTGACGGGGACGTTAAGCCGCCAATCAAACAAAACTGTCAACCCATTAAGAAAACATATCCTTGTGATAATGTTTTCTTTCTTATCTTCGAAATGTTAATTTATATCTAAAAAAAAAAATAAAACAAAAAAGCACATTATTTTTATGATGAACAATACAATGTCTTGGTGCGGATAACGCACACATTGTAACCCCTCTAAACCTCTCTTTTCTGTATATAATGTAAAGTGGGGTTTACAGGGGTTTTTATTACATGGATTTATGAACATGTTGCTTTTCTAAACAATGTAATTTTATATAATGCAAACTGACATCCATTAACTGTAAATGTTTTTTTTTTTTTTTTTTTTTTTCAAAAAATAATGTGAAATATCACATTCCAGAAAAAAAATTGATTTTATGAGAACCGATAATATTTTAAGTACAAAAAGGCTCAATTTTAATCGTTTGACAAAAAGAGAATTTTTCTCGCTTAAAGTACCAAAACACGCAGTTCTAAATCAACTAGACGTATCTACTAGACGTATCTATCGTTCAATATCCCCCGGGGTCATTTTCACACACAGCCGGTTTAAAACACAATATTGATTACACGATAGGTACACGATAGGTAGCTATCGTAGGCCTCAGTCAAAGGGAGACAACCCAATATTGACTTTCTGTGCGACTGTCACGGTTGAAAGTCATCGGGCTAATGTCAGATATAGTTGGCCATGTCAATGTTTTCTTTTGTTTAAGAGTTGCATCCGACCCAAACGTCACTCATTCTGAACGTCTGTTGATGTCTTCCCAGACACCATTGCAATGACGTCATGAATGACGTCGACGAGACTGAAACTTTCCCGCATTAATATAACGGTTTTACTGCAAAAGCGGTATCTTGTATCTTGTACATAAAGTAGTTCCAGCTTAAGAGATTTATTTCTCCGGCTAAGAGGAAATATTTCTTCTCAGCAAAAAGGAAAATACCAAGATTATGTCTGGTAGAAATCATAGTATTTCTCTGTTATGCATGTAATATAACATTTTATCCAACTTCTCCTTTGCAAACAGTGTAGATCCATCGAATGCTTCTGCTGATCAGGATCCACACTGCCATAGTTTCTCCTCTCTGGCATTTTCTCGCTCAGTCCCACCACTGCATCCCAGCTACTGAATAACAGTGATTCAGTGCAATGTTTTTAAACAAAGTAATTTGTTCATTCTACCTGTTAATGCAGGCCCGTACGCAGGAGTGACAACCCCCACCCACCCCTCCTAATTTGGAAAATTATGTCAAATTCATGCAGTATTTCACATTCTGCAAATTACCCGAAATTCGCACCCTCCCCACATTATATAGAGTCTGCGTACGGACCTGAATCATGTTCTAAAATGAAAATGTTGCTGTATGTATGGCGAACAGTGCTGGTCCTGATCAGATGCGATGTACTGTCTTTCCGATTTGGATCTATGCTGTATGTCTAATAACGATACCATCTTTAAAAGTTTTGCTCTAAAATATTCCTAGGTTCTAAGATATGTTATAAGCAGAAGTGTGAAAAGTAACTTTATATTGTCTTTTGTTTTGGTCGGCTTAGCATGCATATGTGCAGACGTCCATTTCTTTCTAACAATTTTATTAATAGTATTTTCCGAAAGTCGTCGCGTGAGAGCGCGGGCTATATTAAGATACTGTTTTTGTTTTCCTTTCATGACGGAGGCAGCCTGACATTGGCCTGACCTATTTCGTTTGATCCTTAAATGCCAGTATTTAAGCAAACAGTGTAGTCCTGAGCAGCCGGCTGAGCAGACGCCACATTCCGCGCCACATTCTGATCTGGGTATTCAGTGTTTGCGGAACCCAGCACACGATTCCTTACCAGACTCTATAGATAGCTCTGACTTACATGTAACATCGACAAAAATAGCGCGACGTTTTCTATTTATAATGATAATATTGGTTTCCCCAAATCAGTGATTGCCACGTGGGCAACAGCATTATTTTTTGATTTCCATTTTAGTAACTTTGGGTCGTTGTAAAACAATCGACCCAAGAACAGGTGTTGAATCTTTACATTTCTGATACAGGTTTAAAACTACATGTAGTGGCATGTTTTAGAATTCGTCTTCTTTGCCTTATTCTCGATCATTGGAGGTCCGCTAGAACCGCCTCAGTGAAGCCATTCTAAACTTTCTTTTTAGTAGAGTTACAATACTAATCCTTATCACTGCAATCCCCACTTTTTATTATATAAATCATTGCCTTCTCTTCTACTTAACAGCAGTGCTCACTGCAAGGGTGTTAGTGTAATGTACGCACTATAACAAAAATGAAAAGTCCGTGAAATGAACACTCCATCAAACCCACTTTATATAGAGAAAACTGGGGTTATAGGGGTACAAATTATTTTCTTATTTCTGCTCCAAGACATAGGTTGTGTGTAAGAATCGCCTAGCAGAGGTGGACCTAACGAGTGCCCACAACCAATGTTTGCAATATAAATAAAAAAAAAACTATCAAGGATTTTCATCTGAAAAGAAGCCATTTTGGAGATGTGAAAGAATGCACTGTGTCGCACAGGTGTATTATCGTAATGTTTTGAGGAATAATACCCCTTGCACACTCCACATTTTCTCTCAATAAAGTAATGTTTGCAGGGGTGTATATTACTTTAACTTTGTATCGTGATGGGAATGTCAAGGAATAAACTTTTTGTTTTTCAGAAAAATACAAGGTCTGCATAAAACCGATCAGAAAAAGCAGAATGCGGTAAAACTTCATTCCTTTATTATAAACTGCATTTATTACGATGATTTACATATTAGGTGAAAGTAGATTCATGTAGGTATTTGGATTCTTACCCCTGTCGGTGTTGCAGAGTAATTTTCTATAAACAAACGAGTGAGTGAGTGAGTGTTTCAGTTTTACGTCCCACCAACAGCTAAGGTCATACGGAGACGGGATCTCGGTTTATAGACTCATCCGAAAGTCTGGAGAAGCCCGGGATCGAACCTGCGAACCCTGGTTTACAAGGCGAGTAGCGTAACCACTCGACCACGGAGGCTTCTATATAAACAAACGAAGAGAAACCATCAGACAGCTTTACAATTCGGTGACGTATATTCATTGACCTACAGTAGCGCTCGGACAAATCACGTGATCAGCCATCAACTACAATAGTCCGTTTTTAAAATAGAAGTCTGTGTAGCTGTCTACTTCTTTGGGTAAATAAAACATGTAACTGTATGTAAAACTTTAGGTAAAACATGTAACTAAGACTTCTAACCCGAGACGCCGTTTACGCTTTTGGTAAATATGAAACCAAATCTGCGGATTTGAGACGTCTGTATATATATATATAATGTAATAGACACATGGAGATTGAAGCTGGATACATGTAGTATTCATTTAGCAATGGGCAGAAAAGGTTGGGGAATTCGTAGGCACTAATACTACTAATACATTGAGACTATTCAACCGCATAGGAAAACTGACGTAAAATAAACATTTACATTAGTTTAGCCTAAGTCAGACTTTGAAGCAGCTCTCAAACGATGCACAAAATAAGTCATATAATGGACTGAACGGTACAGAGCAGTTAAGTTTAATTTGAAACACTTTCGAATACATGAATGTTTAAACGATTGAGATGTTTTCATTGATTTAAGCAAGTTTTAGCATTTTATAATGTGCAGATATTCCTGTCATTTGCTTGTGTGTTTTTTTCATAAATTACAGAAAAAATGGTGGCTATTTTTTATATTAATCTTCGCGAGAATCCTATCCGCCATTATTATAACCACCCAAGTTAATCATTTTTCGTGGCAGATCCAGTTTTGATAAGTACTTACATTACGTTAAATCTAGCCAAAAGATACTTTTGTGTAAAGACAAAATCTAGTCTATAACAATAAAATCAAATCAAAATACACCTTCGCATGTAATAAGTCATTCAGTTTAAAGAATTATCTAGAAGCAACTTCTTAAACATTTTTAAATTGTATATGACTGCACATCTCTCACCGAAACATGCTTTATTATTGATTTTGTAACAATGTGATTATTATTGCTAAATAAGAGTACCAATAAGCTATTCTGAAAATGCTTTGTTTTTCTTTTAATTGCAGACAATTAAAATACTTTAGACAACAAATAGTTTCAATATTTTTGTATTTATTTATTTGTTCTACAAATAAACTGCTAGTGAACTGATTATCTTATGTGTTTTAAAAATAATCCAAAACCCAAAGTTTAGAAAAATTGCCAGCCCACGTATTGGATTCCTTTTTTGAAGGAAGCCAACTTGTTAACGATATTGCAAAGGATTGTGTGCAGACTTTACTGTGCTGTTGCATAGCACTGTAGTTCTTGGTAGAGTACATGTATGTCAAGCTGAAAATTGCTAAACAAGGAGGCGGCGTTCTGCGAGTCAATTGTGTATACCTCAGCACGAAACTCTAGGCTTCTTGTGTCTGTCTTTGAAGCAAAATAGTGGATAAATAGAAAAGAATTGATTGGATATGAAGGAAAAAGAAATTTCCGCGTGGAACCGATATAGGCGTTTCAAGTATAGGATGGTCTTGCCGATCTGACCCTCGGTTCCATTTATAATAACACACCCGTGCGACATGGTGCATTTTTCCACATCTCCAAAATGGCTACTTTACTGACGAAAGTCCGTGATATTTTTTCTTATTTATACTGCAAACTTAGGCTGTGGGTGCTCGTTAGATCCGCCTTAATGAGGCGGTTCTAACGAGTACCAACCACCTATGTCTTGGTCTTGGAGCAGAAATAAGAAAAATAATGTATACCATGAAGTAAACCCCAGTTTTCCCCTATCATCAGAAAACATGCCTATATAATATTGATCCCTTTGAACCCTACTTTTATATAGTTAAACTGGGGGTTACAGGGGTGAACCTTATCTTTCTCATTTCTACTCTAAAATATAGATTGTGGGTACTCGTTAGAACCGCCTCAATGAGGCGGTTCTAACGGGTACCCACAAACTATATTTTGAGCAGAAATAAGAAAAATATCACACATTTTCATCCTATTTTTTTTCATTTTTTCGGCGATAAAGGCGGCAATGTATTTGTATAGGCGTGTTTGCGTAATGATAAAGTGGATGTTTGGCGTGTTCATTTCACGGAATTGTCAACATGATGTCGATCTGAGTTTACACTGTATGCCAAGGAACTTTTATGGAGCTTAACATGTGCGGAACAAGTACAAAAGCGTGGTTTTGTCCTGACTTTGAGAAACTATGTTTGTTTGCATAATTTTGTTATCCAAACTTTGTTAGTGATAATATAATGTAATTCGGCATGCTTTAATAAATGGTTGTCAGCATAAACGCGCAGCAAACATCTTAGATTTGCTTCATCTGAAAGGAATGCTTATGCTTTCAAGGGAAACCATGCTTCAGTAACATGTTTATTTTATGGCACTTTCAAGAAAAAATCGCTTATCCTAAGATGCGACTGTCAGTAACCCTCAAAATGCCATGAAAAACTGCATTTGAAAATGTTGTCTGTTTATGTCGTCTGCTGCTCTTCTTGCAAACTGTTCAAACATATTTTTTCAAAACAGTGTAGACCCTCTGATCTGTGTCCACAATGATTGCAGGAAATGAGTTTTAAAGTAACAAGCAGACGACAACTTTCCTTTCAGTGTCGACTCCTTTTTCAAAGGGGTTCGGTTTACAGGAAAGCATAAAAGAATACAAAACTGTTGTTTCCCTTTAAAAATGCCAACAATATACCAGATCTTTCATAACTAGGTTGAAATTGATCATTTTCAGCAAATTAACTTTTTGCAACAACTCATTTCTCAATATGCTAATTTAAATTGCAATTAGTTACGTTTATTCCTAGAAAATTCCACAGAAGTGAAGAACTATATTCAAGCGTGAACGGAAAACATCATTTACCCATTAATTTATTAATACTTCACACTCAAAACTTGAAAAATCGCCACCGACCACTCATCCACACACACGCGCACGCGCGCGCACACGTCCGCAAGCACATACGCACACGTGACATTTCAATGTATATTTTGTCTTGGGTTTTTGGCAGACTGAAACCAGTAAGCGCTGTTATGAGACTGCCCTTCTCGCACGCTATGCGCTGTTCGATCATTCATCACGAAAACACGCCTCTATAATTTTGACCCCCTTGAACCCCACTTTTATATAGTAAAACTGGGGTTTACAGAGGTGGACCTTATTTTTCTTACTTCTGCTCTAAAGTATAGATTGTGGGTACTCGATAGAACCGGCTCGATGAGGCGGTTCTAACGTGTACGACTCACAACTTATATTTTGAGCAGAATCAGAAAAATATCACATTTTTTCATCTGAAAATTTTCGTGTTTTTTTCGGCGGTAAAGTTTACAATGCATTTGTATAGGCATGTTTTTGTAAGGAACAGACAAACTTGTGTCGACGTGCAGTCTGATTGGAGGCTTTTCCGTGTGCTATATAACGATAATTCATCCGAGTGTTAAAATGGCGTTTTTCTTATCTTTGAAAGAAGCATTTTTCAGACTTATGGAGAAAATCTCATCAGTTGATATCGGACTAATCAGCCTAGGGGATTAGTGGCAATCAGAGTCTAATGGCTTAGGTACATGTATCTCCGCGAGTGGCGTATCTGGGCATCACGTCAACAAATCCGTGAAATGAATACCCCCACTAAACCCCACTTATATTGAGAAAACTGGGGTTTACGGGGGTATACATAATTTTCCTTATTTCGGCTCCAAGACATAGGTACCCGCAACCTAAGTTTGCAGTATAAATAAGAAAAATATCATGGATTTTCATCCGAAAGTAGCCATTTTGGAGCTGTGAAAAAATGCGCTATGTTTCACGGCTGTGTTATCATAATGGGGACAAGCTCGTCAAGAAATAAACAATGCAATATTCAACTCGTATCAGGATATTCAGTATTTTTTTATTATTTCTTGTCCAAACATAAATTGTGGGGGTTTATTTGAGGCGGTTCTAACGAGTACATGCACCACAATCTATGTTTTTGATTCAAATAAGAAAAACGATAATTATTCCCGTAAACCCCACTTTTGTCTATATAAAGTGGAGTTCAGAGGGTGTTAATTACACGAACTGGTTAATGATAATAATAATTATAATAATAATCGACCTTATTTATAGAGGGTAACACATTTAGTACTAGTACTAATCTTCCATGTGGCCCTCTTTTCCTGGGTAGGAACCAGTACTGAGCAATGGGGATAAAGTTTCTTGCTCAAGGAAACAACACGTGGCGCTCGCGAGGATCGAACCGGCTACCTCTCGATCTCAAATCCGATGCTTTACCACTGCACCACAGCGCCCGGATCACCTGATTATATGGATTCCCATTGACCAAATGATGCCAGTGGAGCGTGATATCTCAGTGGTTAGTGCACTTGCCTCTGATGCTAGAGGTCCCAGGTTCGATCCCCGGCAGCGGCGATAAAATTTCGGTGTTCGAACACGCTCCATTGGCACCATTTGCCTAGTTTCCTTCTTTGCCGCGGGGACCACACTTACAGGAAAGAATTTGCGTCCTTTAGGGAGCAAATTCTTTCCTGTCAGAGTGGTCCCAATTTATTCAGGGGCGGGATTATTATTTCTAGTATCTTCCTATTTGGTTTGCGTAGAAATTGTTTTCTCCTTGTTACACCCCTGATGCTGGTTGCTTTCAGTCCCCGCTAAGCGCACACGTCCAACGATACGTTTTCGCTTGTCAATTTGTCTCGCGATGTCGTTAATCTTGTCCTTTACGTCAATACCGACTGACTTGTTTTATTTGCAGTTTGTGTGAAAAATGTAAATTTTGCAATTACCAGCCAAGCATAGTAGATTGTGCACCGAAAACGGAAATTAGGTAGTATATTCACAATCTAATTTCGAAATAAGCAATTATTGAAATTAGATTACTGTAAAGGGCAAAGGAATAAGAAATATTATGTACACTGGGAGGTTAAACTTATTTATAGAAAGCAACCATTGCGATAACACATCCTTGCGACGTAGTGTATTCTTTCATATCTCCAAAAATGGTTACTTTTCTGATGAAAATCCGTGATTATTTTCTTAGTTATACTGCAAACTAAGGCTGTGGGCTGTGAGTACCCACAACCTATGTCTTGGAGCAGAAATAAGAAAAATAATATATACCCCCGTAAACCCAAGTTTTCTCTGTATAAAATGGGGTTTAGGGGATGTTCATTTCACGGACTTTTTCGCTCACGTCATACATGCATCTAGCTTTATTAGTCAGCTGTGCACGCCATTTTAAGGCATCATAAAGCGGAGAACTCATTGTTATATTTTTCTTATTTGAACTCCAAACAAAGTTTGTTGGTGCTCATTAGAACTGCCTCAATGAGGCGGTTATAACGAGTACCCACAACCTGCCTTGGAGCAGAAATAAGGAAAATAATGATTCTCCGCGTAAACCCCACTTTTCTTTACTTAAAGTTCGGGTTTAGAGGGGTGCTAATTACACGGATGGCATCATAAGCCAAAGGCGCTGGAGAGTGTATTTTAAGCCCAAGCTAAACGATAAAACTTCGATATATAGAACTTGAAAGATGAATCAAGATAGATCGTGAACTTGATACATACAACTTTTTGTGGAGAGGAGATGGATGCAACACATTTTGGAAAAGAATAT
Source organism: Lucinisca nassula (assembly GCA_963580285.1). Taxonomy (NCBI): domain Eukaryota; kingdom Metazoa; phylum Mollusca; class Bivalvia; order Lucinida; family Lucinidae; genus Lucinisca; species Lucinisca nassula. Next base: position 31,112,957 of record OY757025.1, on the reverse strand, counting down.
GTTCTATTTCACTCAGCTTGATAATGTTTATAGAACAACTTTTTCCGAGGCAAGTATCTTGGCCAATGAAAATTCAGGTCATGGGGTCATGAGGTTGAAAATTTGATTATTGGATATTAGTCATGCTGTCTTTTCAAAGAAAGATGTAGGCCACAAATTACAACAATACACTGATCCTTGTTAACCTTTCTCCTGTTGAACACGACTATGCCTGCCTTTGAAAACAATGCATCACAAAAACACGCCTGTATAATTTTGACCCCCTTGAACCCCACTTTTATATAGTAAAACTGGGGTTTGCAGGGGTAAACCTTATTTTTCTTATTTCTGCTCTAAAATATAGGTTGTGGGTACTCGTTAGAACAGCCTCAATGAGGCTGTTCTAACGAGTACCCACAATCTATATTTTGAGATTGAGGCTATTCTAACGAGTACCGACAACCTATGTTTTGAGCAGAAATAAGAAAATATCAACATTTTTCATCTTAAAATTTTCATTTTTTCGGCGATAAAGGTTGCAATGTATTTGTATAGGCGTGTTTGCGTAATGTAAATCCTGATCAGATGGCTCTTCCATGTTTGCTATTGAGCTTGTAAACGGAATGAATACATTATAACAGAATACATTAAATCAAATACTTTGGTTGGTAGATATTAAGAATCGTTTGTGGCAAAATTAATTTATTCAGCAGGACAAGTGTTAATAATTATTTCATCTGGGTCAGCGGTCTGCATTTTGGCAGTTTGGCAGGATAATTAGTGGGGTTAATGAAAGAATACTCATGTTGTATCTATCAAGTTACACCGTGCAGCCCTGAGAGTTTCTTGAACCAAAGTTGTCTATATCATCAAGTTGTACACATCTTGTTCTATCGTATAGCCTAGGGTTTAGACTAGCAACGAATCGGATACTAAAGGTTATAGCTGCTCTTACTTGATGAATAGCCTTGAAAATTATTTCACTTATTTCGAGCCAATCATTAATCAGAGGTGGGCGAGAACCTGAGTACTCGGAGAAAAACCACATGACCTTCCGTTGCAGAACTTGGCATCTCACGTGTGACACGAGCTAGTAACAAGGGTTTACATCATTTCCTAATCGAAATCGAATTTCCTCCAAAAGCAGCAATAAACAAACAATAAAGCGGTTGTCGCGAGCACGCACATTCTATATTTGAAAAAAAAAAAACAACAACAACAAACAAACAAACAAACAACAAACAAAATTCCTCGGACTGATTATGGGGTATGATTTTTGGATTGTCTGATCTGCCAAATTGTATCAAGTGGAGTAAATGTTCAAGTATCACACCAGAAGTGGAGCGCCGAGTGTGATGTGTTAAGTCTTGGGGGACATCCGCGAGAGGTGATCTGTGCGATTTAATGATACAATATTACTCTTTTCTCCTACCTAAGTCATCAACGTCTGGTTCAGCGTTAGACATTGCTATTTCCTAACGTTGCTGCAACTGCCGGGGCTGAGAGATAGCCTCGGTTTAAAGTATACTGGTACCAGATTCTGTATGTTTGATTCGGGAAACTTATCCTATTTTAATAAAAAGGGCGATTTTTTTCCTTTTGCCGCGCTATCTTGCATATTAACCGCATTGGTTTGTTTAAACGGTAGGGTTTGAGATGTCATTTCATCACAACGTCGGGTAAAATTCCCACAAAAAGGGAAGCAAAGTCTCCAAAATGAGTTAAATAGTTTGTACGGGACGTAAAACATCAGTTCAAACAAACGCGGGCGGATTTTTTGTCTTTGCAGAGAGCATATGCACAAAGACCCCGTTTTACATGACGGTGTCCGTACTGTAAACCATAAGACATGCAGTTATCCGAAATAAAATCATTTTGGTGTTTCTTTCTTGATGCAATAAAGCAGATCCTATCTCCAGGTTCCTGTATTTGTCACAGACAACCTCAATTTGAGCATATCTTTCACAATTTGATTTTAACGCTATTTTGCAATTTCCGTATTGCTCCAATTAGACGTTGCATCAATCAATGTAATCTCCGTCGACAATGTAAAGAAAATCAAATTTGATAGCAAACTAGCCACGAGAAGAAAAAATGGATTTTCGAGCATAACACAAAGCGTATACCACGCCACACAAAATCTATTTTTTCCGGGTGTGCGTGAAGAAATATTGGATCAACGAGCATTCTGAACACGCACAGCGAAGTCTCAGATCAGCCTGTGCATCCGCTAAGGCTGATCAGGATCTACGCTGGGCGCACATGGTCGGAGATACTTTTCCTCTTGAATTGACCCAAATTTGAAAGCAAACTACAAGTAAAATAAATCAAGCAGGACGTGCGAATGAAGCAGTGGCAATTATTTTGTCTACAGAAGATCATTTGCATCGAAGTAATCTACTAGATCTTTTTACATCATGAATCATTTCATCTATTCAGACAATAATACCGGGTAGATCCAGATGAGACGTCCAGAAAAAGAACAGATAAAAGTAGAACCGTTATAGCCCAAAATGTACAACAAATGTGCATGCACGTTAATTTTGTAACTTTTTCTAGTATTAATAGACCAGCAATATGTTTACATATTTTGATTATTGTCGATCGACTGGCAATAATCATTTTGACGATATTCGACAGACATGGTTAGCCAATTAGTGTCAGTCGTTTGGCAATAGCCTGTTTGACATCGTGCATCCTTTTTTGTCTGTTGAAATTGTCATTTTTATACACACTTGATATTTGTCTTTTTGATACTCAAAGTAAAGATTGCCGGTGCACGTTTGTGTCATTATTTGAGGTAGATCCTTGTTAACCCAAGTCTTCTTAATATGAAGAGAGGCGTAGAGGGACATTCTATACACGGACTTGTAAACTTGATGGGGATTTGAATCTTCATTTTCTTACCCTTTCAGTCAGACGTGACAAGCTCCCAAAGGCAAACATTTAGACGAACATATAAACAAAAAAAAAAGAAGTGAAGGCAATGATCAGGAATCAACACAATTTTGCCACACCTCCCACCAGAGACACTAAAGGGAAACAAACATAAACATGAAGTAACAGAACCTAATGGAAACATCAATAGCGGAAAGCCAAAAGGACAGCTACTTTCCCCTCAAAATGGCCAAACGTCTATACAAAACAACAAGATATAAGCGATTGATACACACATTCAAAGACGAACTATAACAAAAAACAAACCTCGCGGAAGAACCGCTTAGGAATGGTCAATGAAAAGTATTTAACTGGCCGTGTGTAGGTGTGTTGGGGGGGTGCTTAAACCGATATTATGTGGCCGCAATCCTCGCCCATACTTCTGTCGTGGCTTTAAAACAAAAATTTGTTCAGTCCCCATGAAGGTTACCTAACGCATCAGTACTACATCTCCGACGAAACACCGTAGAGGACTCGACATCACAAAATAACTGAAATACTTGAGCAAAAGAAAACTAACCGTTAAACTACGGTTGGGCCCAACCAGAGACAGAGCATCAAGTACCAACCAACACTACCTAAATTGAATTCTAAGTAAGCCTTTACTCTGGAACCGTCAAAGAATCTGAAGCCTGGCCCGCCGACGGAAGCAAAGTTATCAACCGTGATTGGGTTAACTACCATGAATGCAGTCTATCTTATAACATTTATGTTGTATCTAATCTTTTTATATCAAATAATGAATTCACGAAATTGGGTACTGACGTCATCGCAAGCATACATTTTTCTAGATTTATCTACTAAGTTACCATAAAATCCGGGTTCCGATAGGCCTTGCTGCAGAAGAGATTTAATTCCAACATTGAATTTAGAAACTAAATAGCAATGACGTCTTTAAAACTTATCATATTGTAGCCTATATTTTCTTGTCCTTTGGGATCATTGATTCCATTGTGCAACGCTGAAAATATTTGAGGGTCACTGATGAGGTCTAACTGACCGAAACTAGCTAGTCTGGCCGAGAAACCTGTACACTCCATACTTTTAAGTTTCGTGCTGTATTCTTTGCTTCCAAAGGATAACCCTTTTATGGAACATATTTTACCTAGTTTATAATACCGATAGCCCTGATTAAAAAGTTTACAAGTTAACAATTTATTACGAGTGTTGAAGACAGTTACATGGCCAGACACTCAGACAAATCAAATTAATTGCGAATTATAAACACCACAGGATGCCGCACGAGGAACATCACCATCCAAGAAGAGAAAATCTACAATCGTAAAATCCAAATCATAGCGTAAATCATATTGCAAGAAACAAACCCATCTTAAATAGATAAATGTAAATCCAAAAACGGGGCTTCGGTATCTGAAGATTGCACCTTATTGAACTTAAGTTCTCTGTGTGTGTGTTGATTGGGGGGTGGGGGTGGGGGGTGGGGGGAGTGAGGGGGTATAAATTGAACTGATCAAACCATCGAAAAAGGTAATATCAATATTAAGCAAATCATCCAAATATATTGAAGAGGAGCTAAATAGAGGTAAAGGCAATGATCTGGAATCGACACAATTAACCCACAGCTCCCATCAGAGTCACTAAACGGAAAGAAACATAAACATGAAAAAACCAGACCCTAATGAAAATATCAATAGCGGAAAGCCAAAATGACAGTTACTTTCCAACAAAATGGCCAATTGGTCATCCAAAACAAAATAATATAAGCTACACACACACACACCCAAAGACAAACCTTAACAGAAATAAACCGCGACAGAAGAACCGCATTGGAAGGGTCAGTGAAACGAATTCTATCTGGGGGCTGAAATCGATTTTACCAAGCCACAATCCTCGCCCTTACTTCCGTCGCGATTTAGATAAATATTTGTTCAGCCCGCATGAAGGCCTTCTAACTCATCATTGCAACATCTCCGTGAACACAAAAATCAAACAACCACAGACTGAGATGAAATAACGGTGGGTACTCGACAGCAAGAAGACACTGAAATGAACCAATAGATAGACTCCGAGTTAGCTTCAACAGTTAACTTTAATGATTTCAGATTGGTTTTCAACGTAAAGGGACACCATGAAGTCTGTTTCATAACAAATTAAGAACAAAATAGTCACCAGGGGTGCGCAATTTGTACCCATCGATATACCCACAATTTGTTGAAATAACTAAGTGACAAATCTTAAATAAATATTGCCAGGTAGAAAAGCGAGAGTTTCACGAACTTTCTGACAAGACCATAATATATATTGTTTATGCTCTTTAGGCATGAAAAGAAAACATTTCTTACATTACATGCAAGATGTTCATTAAATTAAATCATTAAGTTTTTCTTTTATATAATTATGAGATAGTGCAGTGTAAAGCGGGGAAAAACCATACGTAGAGAGACTGAAAACACAAAATGGTCTGGATTTCAATTGATTCAAAATAGAAGTGAAGGCAATGATCAGGAATCTATACAACTAATCCACACCTCCCCATCAGAGACACAAAACCTCATTCGAATCTGTTATAGGCCAAAACAGATTTCTCCCTGACCTTTCAAATACCTTGTTGCAATATTTAATCACATCATGTTTAATGACAGTAAGTCATGAAGTTAACAATTAAGAAAGTCAAGTGATGGTACAAGAGCTTAAATTTGCAATAAACAGTGTTTCGTATGGGTGTTTAAGAAGTTTAGGTAATGGATATAACGTAGGAAGCTTGTCTTGGCCTTTTGTAACACATACAGCAAACTTGGTGGCCGAATGACAGATTTTATCATTATCTACAGACCTCTTTCAGCCGAAGGCTGTAGTTCATAGGCCTAAATATCCCCAAGCTCTTGCTGAAGAGTGTTAACATAGTGTAGCCGTCAAACAACGACGACATTGTCAGTAGCCTTGTCTGCCGGAGCAAAATCAAACTGCTCATGAATGTTGGCTGTGAATTTAAAATGCCTTATTTTTCAAAGTATTCAATGCATTAGTTTAAACGAGGCTCCACTTCAAATATTCAAATCCAGAAGAACGTTTCATCTTGACGTTAACAACAACAATGACGATAAGGTCAAGGATGCATTAATAACGTCGCCGCCAAATTTTTGCGCGTTGACCGGCAACGTCATTGGATACCAAACAAACGTCCTCATTGAAAACCTCATTATTCTCCATTGCCAAGCTGTTCTAAAATTCTTCTGTATCTGTTGTAAAACATGATGCAGTTATTTATTTATTTATTTATTTATTTATTTATTTATTTATGTGACGTATAACAATACAAAATTCACAACGGTAAGCCATTTACTGCAACCTTTCAAATAAATTAGCCCAGATAAAACGTAAACAGTCCTAAGAAAATGTATAATAGTACGAACATTTAGCGACAACTGAGATCCGTTTGCATACTCCCGCTGTCTATTTATAGTCTTCACTGTACCAAATAACTGTGTTCCTAATAGCGGGTGGTTTTACATAACTTGATCAAATCCACCGAATTATATGTAAAAGTCAAGAAACTCTACCTACTACTACACCCCCCCCCCCCCCCCAAAAAAAAAAAAAAAAAAAAAAAAAAAAAGAACAACAATAAAAAAAACAACAACTAAACAACAACAACAACAACAAAAAAAAACAAAACAAAAAAAAAACATGCCAACGTACTCCATTCCATCCACAGTAACTTTGATTTGATGTAAAAATATAATGATGCTTGACATGTTTCTTTTTATTCTGGTTTTCAATTTCTAGTTTTATTCATTTGCTGTGACAAAAATAGACTTTACAATGTATTTAAATTCATTTTGATATTGCGTTCAATTTCCGTCTTTGGTGCAAATGAAGAATATAGAATCTTCCATATAGAAGAGTTTAAGGAGACAGACCAGATATATTTTCCGCTACTTGATTGCAAAGACTAGGATGGGGCGGGGTTTGGGCATACTTGTTCTGTAATACTGCCGAGGCAAATTGGTACACGTTCCTGCATAAAAACCCTGGTGGTTTGTTTGGGCGGTAGGGTTTGAGAAGTCATTTCATCTCAAGGTCGAGTAAAAGTCACATAAAATTGGAAGCGACGTCTTCAAAATTACTGGTGGGAACGAAAACCCTCAATACAAACAACCTTTTCCTGGCTTTCCTGCAGTCTGATCGCCTCACAACAGGCGTCCAACTTTTAAGACAAAAACAAATTGGAGAAACAAATTGTTTCCGTAATGGAGAATGAATACACCTTCAGGGCAGGCAACTCCTGCAAAAGAATTCTTGTCTCCCATGTCAATAGGGGTCAACTCTGAAAGGAAAGAATTTGCTCCCGAGGAGCAAATTCTTTCCTTTAAGAGAAGAATTTGCTCCCGAGTAGCAAATTCTTTCCTTTAAGAGTAGACCCCTTTTTCAATGGGCCAGGGTTTATAGAAAAGCTAACAGGAAGTGCCGAAAGTTGTCTCCCTTTGAAAAAGGCGGAAAAATCTGTCAGGTGTTCCAATTCCCCTTAAGAGCATTTCACGTGATAAAATATTTCCGACAGAGTATGCCTCCATGTTGAATGAACTTGTTTTAGGGTAATCGAGCGCTACAAGCAGAAACTGTTATCTTGATTGGCATATTGCCCCCACCCCACTACCCCCACCTTACCACACCCAATGATTTTTATTTATATACGAGCCAACTGACGATAAAATCTACAATAACTCCTTTGCTACCAGCGAAGAATCAGATCGGCCCGCTTAATAAGTATGTCTGGCCAGAGTCTTCAGTTTTTGTTTTTTAGTTAGCCCAGATGCTATTAAAGGCTCATGCGAACAGCGAAGACTTAGATCAGACTGCGCATCTGCGCAGTCTGATCTGATTTTTCGCTTGTCGCACAGTCGTAATACATGCTCCGTCTGGAATGAATTGCTTTTTCACTCTGTATATAGTCACGACTTTATAAATTGCTACTGTAGGCGTTTCACAGAAAATCGCAGACCCACAGTGGTGATTCTACTGACTGGCCATTGTAGAGTTGGTTTTTGTTTGTTTGAATTGTTATTTTACGTCCCCGTCGACAATATTTAGGTCAAATTGGAGACGTTGCTTCCAGTTTTGTGGGACTTCTATCCGACTTTGAGATGAAATGACATCTCAAGCCCTACCGTCCAAACAAATATATAAGGTTTATATAAAGGGCACACTTTCTACTCATGTGCGGTCGGTTTCGGTGGAGGTAGCAGGCAGCCTAATCTCTTTCTCCAGGCCGCGATGGGTGGGAGCCATTGTAAAGTTGGTACACGTAATGTTTTATGTTTCTGTGTGTGTCTTCGTGTCACTAAATATGTTCTATAAAAGGTTTTATACTTTGAAACAAGGAACACACAGCAGAACAGAAAAAGTACAGAGTGTACAAATTTTATGGACCAGACTAGCTAGTTTCGGCCAGTTAGGCCCCATCAGCGACCCGGCTACATTTACAGAATTACATGCAATCAATGATCTCAAAGAACAAGATAATTTAAACTACACTATGATGAAGGGCAGGGAAACTTTTATGGTCGCCACACATTCCATATTTGGTAGCTTAAGAAGGCTGAGCTCTTTGTCCGCAGCTTTTCCTGAGTATCCTTTCTCAATGTTTCTTACCAATAACACTGTTTATTTTTTCTTCCTATTGGGGTGGTGCAGGGAAATTTGGTTCTACAACCTATGTTTTGAGCAGGAATGAGAAAAATATCTCAAATTTTCTATAAAAAAAATAATTTCAGAAGATATGAAAGATTCCACTACCTAACACGGGGTTATTATCCTAATGTGGTGCAGAAAAACTGTCTGGTGTTCACCAAATCTGCATCCCAACGTACTCTTTAACGTACACGGGTTAAAGAGAATATGACATTCATCTCCGATTCAGACACAGAAAGAGAATTCCGAACGAGATTTTACCGCGGTTCCGACGTCGTACGTCAAATCAAATAAACAAACAAAGATCCGCATTGTGAAAACACGCCTATCATTACGTGAACAAGTCCGTGAAATAAAGACCCCCCCCCCCCACTAAACCCCACTTTATACAGAGAAAACTGGGGTTTACGGGGGTACATGTAAAAATGAGGCGGTTCTAACGAGCACGCAAAACCTATGTTTTGTGTATAAATAAGAACAATATCACAAATCTTCATCAGAAAAATTGCCTTTTTGCGTGGGCCTATTAGGCCCACGCAGGTAAGAATATGGACGAGATTGGAAAATGTCTATACTCCAGCATCATGGTTTGAAAGACGCTTCTCAGCCACGCAATCAAGCGTTTGTTTCAGGTAGATCAATAGATTGGTTCCCTCGTCGTTATCTTAGACTGGTTCCCTCACCCTATAGCTCCGGCTTTCGCATCATATATTTTTAATAGAACACAGGCATCCAGTTAAGTCGTTATCTCAGCTAAATGGCTACTGACCGCTACACAGACCATCTCATTAGTAGAGAATATGTTTATAAATAAAACGGGTTTCCCATTGAACTGTAAATAACCTATTAATGCCAAGCGCTTCACTGTCAGTCGGAAGAATTGTCGTCTGCTCGCTGCATGTATTTTGACAAAAGCAGCAAAAACCCTGATCAGACTGTGCATATGCCCAGGCGGATTTCTGTCTCTACTTTTCGCAAAATTACTTCAATATTTCTTTGTGCCTTTTATGGAACGCTAGGCAAATGGGGGTAGTCAGTTCCAAACACGTTTTGGGGTTAATAACCTGAAAATATTAGATCAGTGCATACGTTGAATTTATTCATGGGGCTTTTCAAAAATGCAAGGTTTCGCAAAGGTGAATGCAACTTCCTTACTACTCAGTGCTATAGCATTGAGTAGATCGATATGTATTTGTTAAAACTGCCTCGTCGAGACGATTCTAACGAGTATCCTTATTATCGAAATCTATGTTTGGTCTGAAAAGAAGGAATATTTTAGCAACAGTATTTTATGGCCCTGACTGGTTGATTGGATGATTGATTGATTTAAGGTTTAGCGTTCCCGTCAACACTATAAAGGTCATTTTGGAGACGTTGGTTCCGATTTGTGGAACTTTTACCTTCTTCTCAATCCCTGCCGTCCAATGAAACCAATAGAGTTTATTAGCATGGATGGGCCGATGGGCCGACTCGCACCGCTTTGCCTGGGCAGGCTTACATTCTCTAAGCTGTTTACCAGTACCCGTGAGCGGGTCGGTTTCAGCTCTTTTATGGCCCTGACAAATCACATTAGTTTGCAAGACTTTCTAACGTAAGAACACACAGGGAAACTAATTAGGACTGAACTAACCTCTTATATCTAGCTAGGTACATTTCCATGTAGAGTTCTGTCTACAAAATTGTTTAAGATTTATTTGGTTGATTTGCAGGATCGTTTGGCACAGGGAGAAGACTAAACACTGCTGCCTGGGTTTTGTTCATAGCCAGCGATAGTCACGCGGACAAAAACAACCACAAGAAACACTGCTTTATAACGTAGATTGTGGGTACTCGTTAAATTGCTTCTTTATGAGAAAAGTATTCAGTGAAAAAAAATAAAATAAATGACGTTCTTAGTGTTGTACTGGAAGCATTTTCCTTCAAGATTTTCCAAATTATTAACTTATCATTTGTTAATATGTTTATTTCCCTTCTGTGTACACTTACATCCAATCATCTCAACAGAACAATCCGATAAAGAAACGAGTGCGAAGCACGAGTTTCTTTAACGGATTTTACACCCCCACCCCGATGTTTGTTAATCCCACATTTCAAATAGGAGAAATGAATAATCTGTATATTACATGCACTTCCATAGACTTTAAGGACCGAATGGATCTTGAATTTTGGGTCTGAATTTCCGTTCAGTTGACTGTTTACAGCTCATGTTAACGATTCAATCAGCGTAGTGTTACAGAAGCTGGGTGGAAGAAAAACTGGTTGGCCGCCATTGTGAAAGCGCTTTCTACAGTTTTGAACATAAATAGAAGAAACAAAGTGTTTCAGTGATAAAACAAGTAAAATGTGAGATTAAATGAAGCAAAACGTACAGCCTATTCAATGGTCATGTCCATGTTTTCCTTTGTTTAAGAGTTGCATCCGACTCAAACGACACGCATTCTGAACGTCTGTTGATATCTTTCCAGAAACCATTGCAATGACGTCATGAATGACGTCGACGTGACTGAAACTTTCCCGCGTTTGAATATAACGGTTTCACTGCAAAAGCGATATCTTGTATCTTGTACATAAAGTAGTTCAAGCTAAAGAGGTTTATTTCTCCGGCTAAGATGAAATACCTTCTCAGCAAAAAGAAAAATACCAAGATTATGTCTGGTAGAAATCATAGTATTTCTCTGTTGTGCATGTAATATAACATTTTATCCAACTTCTCCTTTGCAAACAGCGTAGATCCATCGAATGCTTCGCTGATCAGGATCCACACTGCCATAGTCTCTCCTCTCTCGCTTTTTCGAACTCAGTCCCACCACTGCATCCCAGCTACTGAATAACAGTGATTTCAGTGCAATGTTTTTAAACAAAGTAATTTGTTCATTCTACCTGTTAATGCCGGCCCGTACGCAGGAGTGACAACCCCCACTGACCCCTCCTAATTTGGAAAATTTTCTCAAATTCACGCAGTATTTCACATTCTGCAAATTACCCGGAATTCGCACCCTCTCCACGTTTTATAGAGTCTGCGTACGGACTTGAATCATGTTTTAAAATGAACATGTTGCTGTATGTATGGCGAACAGTGCTGTCCCTGATCAGACGCGATGCCCGGTACTGTCTATCCGATCCGGGTCTATGCTGTATTTCTAATAACGATACCGCCTTTAAAAGTTTTGCTCTAAAATATTCCTAGGTTCTAAGGTATGTTATAAGCAGAAGTGCGAAAAGTAACGTTATATTGTCTTTTTTTTTGTTCGGCTTAGCATACATATGAACAAACGTCCATTTCTTTCTAACAGTTTTATTAATTGTATTTTCCGAAAGTCGTCGCGTGAGAGCGCGGGCTATATTAAGATACTGTTTTTGTTTTCCTTTCATGACGTAGGCATTGGCCTGACCTATTTGGTATGACCTTTAGATGCCAGTATTTAAGCAAACAGTGTAGTCCTGAGCAGCCGGCTGAGCAGACGCCACATTCCGCACCACATTCTTATCTGGGTATTCAGTGTTTGCGAAACCCAGCACACGATTCCTGACCAGACTCTATAGATAGCTCTGACTTACATGTAACATCGACAAAAATAGCGCGACGTTTTCTATTTATAATGATAATATTGGTTTCCCCAAATCAGTGATTGTGACGTGGGCAACAGCATTATTTTTATTTGCCTTTTAGTAACTTTGGGTCGACCCAAAAACAGGTGTTGAATCTTTACATTTCTGAAACAGGTTTAAAACTAATTTAAATTAACATACAAATGCGATAAAAAAGTAAGAGTGGCATGTTTTGAATTCGTCTTCTTTTCCTTATTCTCGATCCTTGGAGGTTCGCTAGAACCGCCTCAGTGAAGCAATTCTAAACTTTCTTTTTTAGTAGAGTTACAATACTAATCTTTATCTCTGCAATCCCCACATTTTATTATATAAATCATTGCCTTCTCTTCTACTTGACAGCAGTGCTCACTGCTAGGGTGTTAGTGTAATGTACGCACTATAACAAAAATGAAAAGTCCGTGAAATGAACATCCCCTCAACCCCACTTTATATAGAGAAAACTGGGGTTAAAGGGGTACACATTATTTTCTTATTTCTTCTTCAAGACAGAGTTGTGGGTAAGAATCGCCTAGCAAAGGTGGTCCTAAGGAGTGCCCACAACCTATGTTTGCAGTATAAATAAGAAAAAAATGGAGATGTGAAAGAATGCACTGTGTCGCACGGGTGTATTATCGTAATGTTTTGAGGAATAATACCCCTTGCACATTTTCTCTCAATAAAGTAATGTTTGCAGGGGTGTATATTACTTTGACTTTGTAACGTGATGGGAATGTCAAGGAATAAACTTTTTGTTTTTAAGAAAAATGCAGGGTCTGCATAAAACCGATCAGAAAAAGCAGAATGCGGTAAAATTTCACTCCTTTATTATAAGCTGCATGTATTACGATGATTCACATATTAGGTGAAAGTAGATTCATGTAGGTATTTGGATTCTTATCCCTGTCGTTGTTGCAGAGTAATTTTTATAAATAAACGAAGAGAATCAATCAGACGGCTTTACAATTATGGGATGTATATTCACTTACCTACAGTACCGCTCGGACAAATCACGTGATCAGCCATCCACAGCAATCGTCCGTTTTTAAAATAGAAGTCTGTATAGCTGTCTACTTCTTTGGGTAAATAAAACATGTAACTGTGTGTTTGCTTTGTTTGATTTGAGGTTTAACGTCCCCATCAACACTGTAAAGGTCATTTTGGAGACGCTGCTTCCAATCTTGTGGGACTTTTACCCGACATTGAGATGAAATGACATCTAAAGCCCTGTCGCCCAATGAAACCAATAGGGTTTATAAGCATGGACGGTCCGACTCGCACCTCTTTGCCTGGGCAGGCTTAGATCCTCTAAGCTGTTTACCAGTACTCGTGTGCGGGTCGGTTTCAGCTCTGCGTAAAAGCATCATGCAGCCCATCTATTTCATCAAGCCCCGATGGGCGGGGCCGTGTAACTGTGTGTAAAAACTTTAGGTAAAACATGTAACTAAGACTCCGTTATACGCTTTTGGTAAAACATGAAACCAAATCTTCGGATTTGAGACGTCTGTATATATAAATAATGTAATAGACAAATGGAGATTGAAGCTGGATACATGTGGTATTCATTCACCAATGGGCAGAAAACGTTTGGGAATTCCTGGGCACTAATACTACTAATACATTGAGACTATTCAACCGCATAGAAAAACTGACGTAAAAATAAACATTTACATTAGTTTAGCCTAAGTCAGACTTTGAAACAGCTCTCAAACGATGCACAAAATAAGTCACATAATGGACCGATCGGTACAGAGCAGTTAAGTTTAATTTGAAACACTTTCAAATACACGAAGGCTTAAACGATTGAAATGTTTTCATGAGACAAATTTTAGCATTTTATAATTTGCAGATATTCTTGACATTTGCTTGTGTTTTTTTTATAAATTACAGAAAAAATGGTGGCTATTTTTTATATTAATCTTCGCGAGAATCCTATCCTTCATTATTATAATCACCCAAGTGAATCATTTTTCTTGACAGATCTAGTATAAGTAAGTACTCATTACTTTAAATCTAACCAAATGACACTTTTGTGTTAAGACAACATCTAGTCTATAACAATAAAATCCAATCAAAATACACTTTAGCAAGTAATAAGTCATTCAGTTTAAAGAATCATCTAGATCACGAAAACACGCCTATATAAGTTTGACCCCTTGAACCCCACTTTTAATTGTAAAACTGGGGTTTACAGGGGTAAATCTTAGTTTTCTTATTTCTACTCTAAAATATAGATTGTGGGTATTCGTTAGAACCGCCTCGAGGGGGCGGTTTCTCACGACTAACAATCTATATTCTCAGCAGAAATAAAAAAAAAATATCACATTTTTTCGGCAGTAAAGTTTACAATGCATTTGTATAGGCGTGATTTCGTAATGAGAAGCAACTTCTAAAACATTTTAAATTGTATATGACAGCACATCTCTCAACGAATCATGCTTTAGTATTGATATTGTAACAATGTGATTATTATTGCTAAATAAGAGTACCAATAAGCTATTCTAAAAAGCTTTGCTTTTCTTTCAATTGCAGACAATTAAAAATAGTTTCAATATTTTTTGTATTTATTTATTTTTTCTACAAATAAACTGCTGGTGGATTGATTATCTTATGTGTTTTAAAAATAATCCAAAACCCAAAGTTTAGAAAAATTGCCAGCCCACGTATTGGATTCCTTTTTTGAAGGAAGCCAACTTGTTTATCTATCTATTTACTATCTACTGATACTGCGTCGGTCACATTTGACCATTACCGCAGGTGTACATTACATACACTCCAGGTTTTGCAGGATGAAAGCCTACACAGTAATCATGTAATTACGGTAGGGATCTTTAACCTGCACAGGAGATGGTTCTCCCTGCATAGGTGGGCTCCAGTTAACGTCCCGATCCGAAGGACGGTGCATTTTATGACCTTCATCCCTGCAAATGATGCCAATGGAGCGTGTTCAGACACCGAATTTTTATCGCCGCTGCCGGGGATCGAACCCGGGACCTCTAGCATCAGAGGCAAGTGCACTAACCACTGAGCTATCACGCTTTAAGGTTTGAAAAATGTACTATATCACACGGATGTGTTATCCTAATGCCTAGATCTGCGAGAAAGGATAATTTTCAGATAATAAAAAATTCTGATATCTTTCATAATCAAGGCGTTTCTGACGAGTACCCACAACCTATGTCTTGAAGCAGAAACAAGAAGAATAGTATATGCCCCTATAAGACCCATTTTCTTTCTATTTCATCACGTGAAAACGTCCGTGAAATGAACACCCCTTACATCCCAATTAGTATATAGAAAACTAGGGTTTACGGGGGTAAACATTAATTTCCTTATTTCTGCTCCAAGACATAGGTTGTGGGTACTCGTTAGAACCGCCTCAACGAGGCGGTTCTTACGAGCACTCAAAACCTATGTTTAGAGTATAAATAAGAAAAATATCACAAATCTTCATCAGAAAAATTGCCTCTTTTAAGGTTTGAAAAATGTACTTTATCATATGACGTCGCGTCTGAGAGTGTAATAACGCCATGTAATATTTTCGATAATCCACTAGTGGATTAAATATGCAAATTAGCTAGATACGTCCCGTAACGTTACATGTACGACGTCCTTAACGACGTCGCGTTTACTAACGGCGGAATATTGACATTTTTGTAAACAATCGGGAATAAAATGAGTTTTAAATGTCATATGATAAATAGAATCTTGCATTCGTGCTCATGTATTATTGAATTTATTAAACTCGTTGAGGAAAAAAGATAAAATGCTCGGCAAAGCCTCCAATTTTATCCCTTTTCCTCAACCTGTTTAATAAATTCAAAAATACTGAACACCCATGTAAGATCCTCTATATATCACACGGGTGTGCTATCCTAATGTCTAGAATTGCGAAAAAGGATAATTTTCAGATAAAGAAACATTCTGATATCTTTCATAATCGATTGTCCTAATCGAGGCGGTTCTAACTAGTACCCACAACCTATGTCTTGGAGCAGGAACAAGAATAATAGTATATGCCCCTGTAAGACCCCTTTTCTTTCTATATCAGTTGTCTAGATCTTCGAGAAAGGATAATTTTCAGATAAAGAAACATTCTGATATCTTTCATAATCAGTTGTCCTAATCGAGGCGGTTCTAACTAGTACCCACAACCTATGTCTTGGAGCAGAAACAAGCAGAATAGTATATGCGCCTGTAAGACCCATTTTCCTCTATATAAAGTGGGGAAGGATTTTCCTTTTCAGGAATGCTCCAGTCACCTTTAGAGTACATTTAGACACAGACAGTTGTTCTGTGTCATACAGACAATTGTTTCATGAATAGCCGGTTCATGTATTGTTACGGCCACCAGAGAATTTTCCTACCTTAGAGCGCTCATCATGACATTTGGCAGATGATGATAGTTTAATGCATTAATACATGCATATTTAATCTTTAAGAATAACAATCTGGCTTGAAATTTCATGTGAATCGTCATGTGATACCATATTTTTTGTCAAAAACATTTCTGATAAAACAAAGGGAGCATGGGTTGTTTAAGAAATAGATCAGCTCTAGCTGTGATTTGTTGAGTAATAAATCAAAGTTTGGAGGTCAGTTGTAAAGTAGACAAATCATGAGCGCGTAGCGCGCGTGATTTGTCTACTTACAACTGACCGACAAACTGTGATTTATTACTCAACAAATCACAGACAAGAGCTGATCTATTTCGATTCTAACACGCTGAAAATCGGCAATAATGTTGTTCGTTTCCTTCAAAATCTCACAACCTTTCGCCATTGTTATAAGAAATCCCGCTAAAATTATCGACTGAAACACATGCGTTTATATCCTTTTCTTACGTTTTCGATGCGAGAAATCAAGGAAATCGACTAGTGACGTCATAAATTGGGAATTTTAATGGCGTCACTCGTCACGCTCTTCCGAGCTGTGATTTGTTGCAGAATAAAACACAGTTATTTTCCATTGCCTGTATAGGCGCGCTGTGTTAGAATGTACATTTGTTCTTAGTGCTATTATGATTAGTGTGCAAATAGGAGAATGCTAAGACCAAGACTCGCTAGTTTAGATGCGCGCCGGCTGGTGATCAGGAGGTGGTGGGTTTAGGGACCTGCCGCGCCCGCTACAATCTTTCGTGGAAATTGAATTCTTTTGTACGGTCTTCTCTTCCTTCCGCTGATTCAAGAAGACATAGAGGATCTTTGACGGGTGGTCATTTCATATGGTATATATGAAACGAGCCACGAGTGTAAGATTCTGTATCATGTGACCACTTTAAATCGGATTTTATCGGATGATTTATAGGAGGCATTCATGCGGACTGAATAAATTTTTTGTCTAAATCGGCTCTCGATTGCAACTGCGTAAAATTGATTTAAGCCCCCCCCCCCCCCCCTCCCTGTTGTTCTGTTGCGGTTCATTAATGACAGATTCCTTCTGTCATTATTCGTCGTCCTGCATGTTTACAATTTTAACATCCGAACTTCCGGCTTCCACTACTTTTGAAATATGACTCCGCACAAACACGGATAGTCCGTTGTTTGTTGACGTTTCATGCTCGCTGTCTCAAAACTAATTTATCATGGCATTATTTCCGCATTTTGATTACACGTTTTGTTTCATTTGTAATCAAAATACAAAAATGATCTTTCTTAAATTACAAACAAAACGGTAAAAGTTAATTGAATATGCATAAGGAAAGTTCGCATTTTATACGGGCGACCGCATAATGGGTCATTGGCGAATCTTGGAGGCGGCGTGTAACCACGGCCTTTACTGCGGGCTTCATTGTTGTCGAAAGTAAGCCCATTTTTTTCCTAAACTAATTCCAAGATTTCTAGCTGACGCCCCTTAATTTTGAACCGGGATTTCGAAAATGAAATCTTCGTCAGTGATAATATTACATTCAGTACAAAATGGGTTATCATGATCATGTTTTCTATAAATGTTATTTCTTATATGGTACCTAAATTTATGATCTTATTATTTTCATACTATCTTCATTTATCATTGTCATGCTGGCTGGTGCTCGATGTAGTTGTGAGATGGACCAGCGGAGACCCCAACCCAAATTAATTGTCAAATATATTGTGCAATAGGCATTACCATTGATCAGTGGAGGGCCTCTGTTGGTCTATTTTATCACTGCATCTCAAGCAGCAAAAGTTTGTTCACAATAACTCTAAATCTGTACTCATTGTTTATTCTTTTTATGTCACTTCAAAAGCTATTTTCATGCATTTGTCACCATATGTATACTCTCATGGTTTTTAATTTTTGCAATCTACAATGCTTCTTTGTGATTCTTTTTTTACTACTTCAAGCCGGAGATATTGAAACAAATCCAGGTCCTGAAAATGTACACGATCTTTCAATTTTGCACTTAAACATCAGGAGTATTAGAAACAAATTAGATTTTATACTTGATAATTTTTCTGATTTTAATATTTTGTGTTTTACGGAAACCCACTTAGATGCAAACGTTTCTACAGACATGCTTTCTCTTTTCAATTGTTACCGTACACCATACCGAAAGGACAGAACAAATCATGGCAGGGGTGTTATGGCATACGTAAACTCAAGCCTGCTCCATATGAGAAGACTGGATCTTGAGATCTTTTGTGCAGAATCAATATGGATAGAAATCAAGGTAAAGAATGAAATATATTTAATAGGTTTATTTTACAGCCCTTCAACAGCAGATGCTCAGTTCTTCAACAACCTAAACTTAAACATTGAAAGAGCCCTTGAACATTCCAAAAACCTTTTTATTGTTGGAGACCTAAATGAAGACCAACTTAATCCAAATTTTCAAAATTTAAAGGATGTATTACTTATCAACTCCATGTCAAATGTTATTAATGAACCAACCCGACAACAAGCACTTCTTGACCCAATTATTATTCCAGAGGACTTGCCTTTTCTTGACTCTGGCACCATAGCTGTTCCAGCCAACATTAGTGACCATAAAGCAGCATTTTAACATTACCCTTTCAATATGATACAGAAGGTGCTTTTAATAGATTGATTTTTTATATAATAGGGCAAATTTTACATTACTGAAACAAAAAATATCTAACTTTGATTGGACCTGTCTAAGGGAAGGAACTCTGGATGAAGCCTGTTCTAAGTTCAATAATAATTTTCTTTACTTTGTTAACTTGTGTGTTCCATCAAAAAATGTACTTATCAGACCGGACGACAAACCTTGGTATGATTGTGAAATAAGAAGAGTGTCTAGAAAAAGAGACAGGTTAAAACGTAAATTCAACAAATCAGGAAATCAAAACATTTTGGCTAGGTACAAGTTTTTTCGCAATAAAGTTAATAATTTAAAACGGCATGCAAAAGAGCAATTTTACAATAATTTGGAATTTTCCATATCTGACTTTCACTCAAATGACAAAAAACAATTTTGGAAGGTTGTACGTCACTTTGTTAAAGGAAATAGCAGCTCTTCTTCAATTCCACCTCTCAATTCCTATCCGGTCACTGGTCAAAACGACTTCTGTTTTTCAACCGAAGATAAGGCTGAATTGTTGAATAAATATTTTACATCTATTTCCACTGTAAATGATGAAAATGCTATATTGCCTGCTTTTGAATATAAATGTCAAAATAGAATATCTTGTATTACATGTACCCCAGACGAAGTTGCTTCCCTCATTGAACTTTTAAATCCCAACAAAGCAACAGGGCCAGATGGAATTAGTAATAAAATGTTGAAAGCTGTTTCTAGAGAAATAGCAGTACCCCTTAGCATTCTTTTTAACAGATCCTTTAGGGAAGGTAAATTTGGAGAACTTTATAAATATTCTAATGTAATACCGTTGCCCAAAAAGGGAGATAACTCTGATCCTTCAACATTTAGACCAGTTTCACTCTTAAGTAACGTTGGTAAGCTGCAGGAAAGAATAGCTTTTAAACATATTTTTAACTTTTTACATGAAAATGATTTACTCTATAAATATCAATCTGGGTTTTTGCCAAATCATTCTACAACTTTCCAACTTATTGACATATACCATCACATCTGTCAAACTTTCGATAATAATCAATATTCTTGCATGGTTTTCTTAGACGTTTCTAAGGCTTTTGATAGAGTGTGGCACACGGGACTTATCTTCAAATTAAAACAGTTTGGCATAGAAGAGGAATTACTCGAATGGATAAGTGACTACTTAAGTGGGAAAAAGCAAAAAGTTGTTATAAGAAACAGCTCATCAAGCTTGAGGAGAGTTACTGCTGGGGTTCCTCAAGGTTCCGTTCTTGGCCCTTTATTATTTTTGGTTTATGTCAATGATATATCTGAATCTTTACTTAGTCTTACACGTTTATTTGCTGATGATAGCTCCCTATTTTACTTTGCAGCAAACATCAAAGACATTGAAGGTATTATCAATCATGACTTACGTATGTTAGTCAGCTGGGCTGCTCAGTGGTTAATCAATTTTAATCCGCTTAAAACTGAAGCAATCCTTTTTACCCTAAGATTTATTGAATCACTACCAAATTTAATTTTTGACGGTACACCCATAAAATTTGCAACAGAACACAAACATTTAGGTTTAACATTTAGCAATAATGGACAATGGCATAACCATATTGAAAATATTCTTAAAAGTGCTTCTAAAGTTATTGGTATAATGAGGAAACTCAAATATACATTTAGTCGTGTTGCTCTAAACCAAATATACCTTTCATACTTACTGCCCATCATCGAGTATTCTTGCGTTGTATGGGACGGTTGCACAGAACGAGACATTGAGTCTCTCCAAAAACTTCAGAACGAAGCTGCCCGCATTGTTACAGGCTTAACAAGATCAGTTTCCTTAGATAACCTTTATAAAGAGAGAGGGTGGGCTTCACTTATCGAAAGACGGAAGCAGCAGAAACTTATCTTCATGTATAAATCAGTTAATGGTCTTGTTCCTTCATATGTATCCGATTTAATTCCACCACTTGTTGGAGAAACAAATGCCTATAATTTACGAAATAATAACAATATTACTGTTCCCTTTTGCAGGACAGAAATTTCTCGAAAATCATGTATTCCTTCGTCTATTTCGGCATGGAATTCGCTTGACATAGAATTACGTAATTCACCGTCTCTGTCTAGCTTTAAGTACCAGTTGAAAAAAAAAACACAAAATAATTCAATAGTTCCTACATACTACAAAGTTGGTAGGAGACGCATCTCAGTCCTAAATGCAAGAATTAGAAATAACTGTAGTAATTTATTTTTTGCTCTGTATATTAATCATCTGTCACCAAGTCCTACATGCAGTTGTTCTGAAGAAGTTGAAGATGCAGAGCATTATTTCTTTAGATGCTCACACTTTACCTATGAACGAATCGCATTGTTTCGATCCACGAGGAATTTCAATCCACTAAATATTAATAAACTTTTGTTTGGAAATGAAAATCTCACACCAGAAGAAAATGTCACTATTTTCACAGCCGTCCAAACTCTTATCAAGGACACCAGAAGGTTTACTGATTAGTCTGCTGTTCACTAAGGCCAGTATGACAATTCATCTTATGACATTCCATTCCGTTATCTTATCATTTATTTGATTAGTATGCTATTTACATTATTATAACTTTTACTACATCACCTTTTCGTATTTTTGTAGTACTTACTTGTTTACTTTGCCATTATCATGTGTCTGTATATTGCTGTAATGAAGATCTATTAGGGGAGGGCCGTAACTAATGTTGGTAGAACTTGTGGCCCGACCCTATTGCTTGTTTGGAGGATGCAATAAAATATGTTTAAACCAATGGGTTATGATTAATTATATTTGTATCAATCTGCCATTAAAGTACCTTCGTATATTTTTAGAAAAGAAAAAAAAAATAGGAATAGAGTTACAATCAGTGCACACCATTTAAGTACCTAGATATACTTTGAAAAATAAAAAATAGAGCCTATAATAAGCTGTTTTTAACTTTTGATTATCGGCCAAGCCGCTTTTTCTGTCCTGACCCGCACACAACGGTTACAGACACAACGTCATCACTCGGTCATACGGATTGCCGATAATTTTGACGGATGTCCCTTAATCATTAACTGCCCTTTGGAGCACATCCATTATATATTGAATTGCGGTAAAGAATATGACTCATCCCACTACGCATATCTCAAAACCCGAAAAATTCTGTTCAATAACAATACTGCCGTAGTGCTCGTTGTTGATTTAATCTGCGAGTGTTCTTGAAGCACTCGAAAATCGCATAGATCTAGAAAAAATCAAGTGAAGATGTTCATGAGGATCGGAGTCTCTGAAAACTGAGGTGATACTCTAGATTTCCCTTTAGTAATGAACATTTGGAGATACTACCCAGCAGGCATATGACGTTAAAACTTCATCTGATTGACGTTGATGTAACGCCATGTTTTGACTGCAACGTCATATTAATGTCGGTGCAATGTCATTACAAACGTTGATGTGACGTTGCCCCTGCGACGCATGCCTGGCGGCAGAGTCTTATTGTTTTTATAACATCGATCAGATAATGTGGAATCCAACACACTGAAGCCTTTTTTCCTTTCTTCCATCAGAATCGGAATCGATGCATTAATATTAATTACCAGAAGAACTTCTTTTCTTGAGTTACGTCATTTTTTATTCATGTCATATGTACACACATCGTGATAAATTTTCAACAGACGACATTTTGAAATATTTTCTGATTTTTTTTTTCTTTTCAGAAAACAGGATTTGGCATTTCAGGCAAATTGTCTTCTATGGATGAAATTATCATGAGATGTCAAGTCCTGCTTTCTAGGAAAAATAAGAAAAATGTCAACAGTTTGCCGTCTGCTGAATTAGCCCAGAGAGTAAATTTCAAACCTTTTCTTATATAAAGGCCTTAATATTCACGAATTTCTCATATAATCTGTCATTTCAGTGCCTTTTGGTGCTTTGATTTTTGTTATGGTTTGTCTTTGAGTGTGTGTGTCGCTTATGTTATCTTGATAATTTTTCCTAAAAAAATGCATGGTTGACGTGAACGTCGTCATGACGTCACTTACTCCTACACGTGTGATGACACAACCTTATCCAATGCTTATCAACGACGTCATATGATAAATTACGATACACATCCGTATGGCATAGTGCATTCTTTCATATCTGCAATCAAAGTACTGAAAGTATTGAGAGGCGGGCGAGTAATGTCATCTTTTTACAACGCTCTTTAGTTAAAACTTGAAAAAAATGATGAAAAAAAAAAAAAAAAGTCTAGTCACACGTAATTGCTCTTGAATTTATCATTGAGTGTTTTTATCTTCAAGCGGGCTATTTCAATAAAAGACCACAGACACGATGCAGGTCTCCAAGAAGTTGACGCTTTTTTCTAGCTGGAAGAGACTGTTTTTTATTTTTTATTTATTTATTTATTTATTTATTTATTTATTTATTTATTTATTTATTTATTCACCTTCCTGTATCGGAGTTAATTTCCACCAAATTTGCTGACGAACACATTGTTTGTTTGTTTGATTTGAGGTTTAGCGTAGGTCATTTTGTGACGCTGCTTCCAATTGTGTGGGACTTCTACCCGACATTGAGATGAAATGACATCTCAAGCCCTGTCGCCCAATGAAACCAACAGGGTTTATAAGCATGGACGGTCCTACTCTCACCGCTTTACCTGGGCAGGTTTAGGACCTCTAAGCTGTTTACCAGTAGGCTACTCGTGTGCGCTGCGTGGAAGCATCATGCAGCCTATCTATTTCTTCAAGCCCCGTTTGGCGGGGGCCGACTGACGATCACATATCTATACACTGAGGACAACCTACAAATTATCATTCTGTGTATTGAAAAAATCAGTTATTTCACTCGTGCATGACACTCGTGATAACACTGATGTTTTCAACACACTCGTATTCCGCTGCATTTGATCACTGAGTCGGAGCAAACTTTATGTATACAATTTTATGTTTCCAATTAAAATCAAAATACTGAGGGAGGTTGATTTATTTGGCTCTACATGTAATTAGACCTCTCCAAAGCGGTCGGAATACTATGCTTGATGTCGATCAGTACAGAGAAGTTTCAACCCTATACATCGCTGCAGCTACCGATTCAGATACAGATACCGATACAAACCTTATAGATCCAGACCAGACGGCATGTGACAAGCAGCATCTTCAGACTCTACACTGTTTGCCAACTTTCAATGACTTGAACAAAACACTTTTCTATAAGAATTGGTACACTGAATATCAAAGCTAGAAGGGTTCAGTTCAGAAACTGAGGGATGAAAGGGAATGATTTCAAGCATAAACAGCAACGGTGTAGAAAAATAGTGCCGGATTCTTTTACTCAGCTTTCAGCGCATTTTTTTCGTGAAATCTAATAAACAGGTCTATTTTTACAAACATTATTCATTTTTTAAACAGTCTGGTCTAACTTGATTGGATTCATTTTCATATTCAGATATGTATTTTAGTTTTTTTTTCTTTTTTGAGCGGAGGACTACAAGAAGGAATGTCTAAAGAGGTGCACAAAATCTGACGTACGAGGTGTATGGTGACTATAGACGGGCTAACGCCCGCCTAAAAATAGTTTCTTTTCAATATTTTTCTTGTTAATACTCCAAACGCAGGTTTTGAGTGCTTTTCTGAACCGCCTCATTGAGATTCTTAGAGCAGAAATAAGAGAAAGTAATGAATAATTGAAATCCGATCTCGCTGCGGCCTAGATCTCGCTGCGGCCTATGCGTACGTATTTCAGCTTAGATCGGGTTTCAATCAGATTGATAATGAATAAAACCCCAGATGTCTATATACATTCATTAAGTGGGGTTTAGAGGGTGCTCATCATACGGACTTGTTAAAACGAAGAGCAGTTGTCGGATTCTGACAAAAAGAATATGCAATGTACTTGCTAACCGCTTGTGTATACTATAAGTCCGTCCAGGAAAAATGTGGTAAGGTAAACCGGCCGGTTCGATATAACCTGAATAATGTTGACTCGGCCGTAAAACTCCAGACAAATCCTTTTCGCGTGTGTCAATTCAATTATAGTAAATGCGGCCACAATTACGAACTGTGAAGCCAGACGAAGTATTTTTATGAAGACATTGTCTCATTCTACAGTAATTCCCAATGCCGTGATGTTTGGAAGAGTGCAAAGTTTTCAAGCGGTAACCAAAATAGAAGTGATAACAATGATCAGGAATCCATCACGTGAACAAGTCCGCGAAATAAAGAACCCCTAAATCTCAGTTTATATAGAGAAAACTGGGGTTTACGGGGGTAAACATTATTTTCCTTCATTTCTGCTCATAGACATTGGTTGCGGGTACTCGTTAGAACCGCCTCAATGAGGCGGTTCTAACGAGCACCCAAAACCTATGTTTGGAGTATAAATAGGAAAATATTATTTTGGAGTATAAATAAGAAATTATAACAAATTTTCATGAGAAAAATTACCCTTTTTGTGGTTTGAAAAATGCACTTTATCACATGGTTGCGCTATTGTAATTGATACAATTACCACACACCTCCCATCAGAGACACCGAAGGGAAGGAAACACGAACATGAAATAACTAAACCATAATGAAAACATCACGAGCGGAAAGCCAAAAGGACAGTTACACGCACGTTCCCCAAAAATGGCCAAACGGCTATTCAAAATAAAAAGATTTAAGCAATACATGTACGTGTCAATATGAACTATAACAATACTAAATCACAACAGAAAAACCGCCTTGGAACGCTCGGTAAAAGTATTGCACTGTGGTGGGGGTGGGGGTAAAAGAATTGCACTGTGGTGGGGATGGGGGAGGGGGCTTAAATCGATTTTACGTGGCCACAATCCTCACCCTTGGTTCTGTCGTGGTTTAGACAAATACAGTAAAATTCCTTTATAAAGACCACCTATGGGACGGACTGTTCCAAAGTGGTCTTTTAGAACAGTTCCAAAGGTGTCACTTACTAGTGGATACAAGTGTAGAAAATCGGGGCCTGAAGAAGTAGATGGGCTGCTTCATGCTGCCACGCCGACCACACGCTACTGGTAAACCGTATAAGAGGATCTAAGCCTGCCAAGGCAAAGCGGTGCGAGTCGGAACGTCCATGGTTATAAACCCTGTTGGTTTCATTGGATGACAGGGCTTGAGATGTCATTTCATCTCAATGTCGGGTAAAAGTCCCACAAAATGACATATACAGTGTTGACGGGGACGTTTAACCTCAAATCAAACAAACAAAAAAGACAAGAGTATAAAATGTTAAGAAAGAACCTTACAAATATGCTTATAAAAGCAGAATTAGTATACTGATTTTAGCTAGTCTTAATAGCGGAATTTTATTGTAATTTGTTGAGTCCGCATGAAGGCAGTGCAACATCTCCGAGAACATAAAAACCAAACGACTTCAGAAACGAAACAACGATGAGGACTCGACAGCAAGGGCGGAGCAAAAGAAAACAAACAGATTCCGGCGGGCTCGACCAGAGATAGAGCATCAGGCATCATGCAACGGCCTTTATCAAAAATATAATTTAGCCTCCACAGAATCTGAGACATGACCGCCGGGGTGCAACTAAAGAGGGAAGCAAAGCTAGGTTGACCCATTTAGTACCAGAAACCCCAAAAGGGGTATTTGGCAAACAGTGCAGGCCCAGATCAGACGCCGCAGGACGCGGCGTCTGATCAGGGCCTCCACTGTTTGCTAAAAGTTCAGTCATTTTCCAAATCGATTTTGAAGAAAACACAACCTGACACCCCTAAATTTTGAAATGGACTCCTGTTGCATATAAGGAGGAAGATTCCATTTGGTACAAAAAAAGGGTTAACTACCATACATGTGTGAAAAACAAATCTGAAATAAGAAAGCTACTTTACGAAGGTTTTCTGGGAAACGCAATTAGTTAAAATATAATTGGTTTTCTTTCTTGTTTCTTCTTCGCATTGTAGTTTGACATGAATGATTGCCTCCTTAGGTCTTGCACTGAATAATTTAAAGGCGAGAAATTAACCCTTTCAACCCTGTAGGCCGGTACCGGAGGGTTCGGTGAAAGGATCAAGCTTTGGCAGTGACAAGTTCGTATGTACAACTATGTAATATATTGAGGATCTTACATGAGTGCCGTCATGTATTATTGAATTTATTAAACGAGTTTAGGAAAAGGGATAAATGCGAGACTTTGCCGAGCATTTTATGCATTTTCCTCTTCGAGTTTAATGGATAAAATGCAAGGCTGTGCCGAGCATTTCATGCCTTTTCCTCAACGTGTTTAATAAATTCAATAATACATGATTACGAATGCAAGATTCTGTTTATCATACGACATTGAAAACGCATTTTATTCACAATTGTTTTACAAAAAATGTCAATATTCCGCCATTAGTAAACGCGACGTCCTTAAGGACGTCGCACATGTAAAGTCACGGGGCATATTAATTTGCATATTAATTCCACAAGTGGATTATCTAATTTATTACATGACGTTATTACACTCTCAGACGCTACGCCATATGATAAAATGCTTTATCATATGACGTCGTTGATAAGCAGTGAATAACGTCGTGTAATAAAAATCGTATGACCACACGTGTAATAACACTTTGGCGGGATTAAGTAACGTCCTGACGACGTCCATGTCAACAATGCATTTTTCGTGGAAAATTATTGTCAAATTAAAAGGCGATAAAATCCAATTTAAAGTGGTCATATGATAAACAGAATCTTACACTCGTGGTCATTTCATATGATATTTATGAAACTCACCGAAGGCTCGTTTCATAAATATCATATGAATGACCACCAGTGTAAGATCCTCTATATATCATATAACACCGCTGCTATGTAGTGGATAACGACACGTTATAATCAAAGCACTGAAATTGCATGTACTAATGGGTGGACTGTCTCAGAGTGTAAGCTGGGAAAATTGTCCTAGACTGAGATTTAAACTGTTTTGTTCAAACCTTAAATTACACTATTTTAAGCAAACTGTGTAGACCCTGATCAGATGCCGGGTTCTGTGGTGTCTGATCTCCGTCTACTCTGTTTGTCAAGCCCAAACCCATGATTCCAGCCAAGATTCTACAGATAACCCGCCTACGCAAAATTCTGACCTCACAGTGGCTATTGTCTATAAGTAACTGTTATTCCGACAAGTCAGTTGTAGTCGAGTGGAATTTAGCAGTGAATAGCTTTTATGCTTAGTAACTTTGGGTCGACTGACAAACAATCGACCCAAAAATGATATGACTCAAGCACGTGGTTGCTGGCGCGTAGAGTCATGACGCCACCCCTGACGACCCCATGTTTTCTTCGGCGGTAAAATCCAAATTGAAATCGGTGTATGAAAAACAGAATCTTACACTCCTCAATTTGTATGCATTTTTAACAATATTCGACTAAGATACTATTGCACGACCCGCAGAAAAAGCGACCGACTGAAGTCGGTTGATTTTCTAGGAGTGCCCTAAAATCACCGTGTCATTCTGTAATTCTGTCAGTCTGTCTGACCGTCCGTAACCCGTTTGTGAAAATTGGTGATAGTGTCTTAACCGCTTGGAATATTTAAACAATTTTTGGCATACTGATAGATATCAATGAGATCTAACCAATGAACTTGCGAATTATTACATTCCAATTGGTATAGCCTCGTCGAAGCGAAAAATGTGAAACTTTTCGAACTGCTTCTCCTCGGAAACCGTTGGGCCGATTGAAGTCAAATTTCATATGGAGCCTTTATGGGATGGGGGAAACCAGAATTTGCTCATGGGGTCCAGGTCACATGACCAAAATTGCCGCCAAGCCATATATGGTCTGTCTGTCTGTCTGTCTGTCCGTCCGTAACCCGTTTGTGAAAATTTGTGATAGTCACTTATCCGCTTGGAATATTTAAACAATTTTTGGCATACTGATAGATATCAATGAGATCTAACCAATAAATTTGCGAAATATTACATTCCATTTAGTATAGCCTCGCCGAGGCGAAAAATGTGAAACTTTTCGAACTGCTTCTCCTCGGAAACCGTTGGGCCGATTGAAGTCAAATTTCATATGGAGCCTCTATGGGATAGGGGAAACCAAAATTTGCTCATGGGATCCAGGTCACATGACCAAAATGGCCGCCAAGCCATATATGGTAAAAACCCTTCAAAATAGACTTCTCCAGAACCACTGGGCAGATTTCCACGAAACTTGATAAATAGTATCTGGGACGTAGGCCCATCATAAATTGATAAAATGGTGACCCTGGGTTGACCTTGACCTTCTTTGTGCCTAGGTCAAACTTTGACACATATGCTTTTGTATTGGAAAAGTGAGAATGCATTTTATCCTGCAAACGATTCAGAATACAGTACTAAAGTATAAGATATATTTTTGCTCCTTACGATAAGGCGCATTTATTAGGGGGAACCGTTTTAGGTCCAGGTCACATGACCAAAATGGCCGCCATACCCATATATGGTAACACTCATAAAGCTAAAAGCATCCGGCGGGTCGTGCACTTCAGCTGAAGCACTGGTTTTACCATATCATTTCGCTGTTATTTTGTGGCTAACGCCATGTCATAAATATGTTTTGACGACACTTGTACTATCGTCATGGTTACTGCCACAGGCCCGTTCCATAAATTCCATATCAATTCCGTGAAATGAGCAATCCTCTTAAAGCCCACTTCATATAAAGAGACAACAGGAATTTATGGGGTATACGGGTATTTATCATTTCTGTCCCAAGACATTGGTTGTGGTTACTCGTTAGAACCGCCTCAAAGAGGCGGTTTCAATGAGCACCCGAAAGCTATGTTTTCGGTATGAATAATTAAAAAAAATCGGATTTTCATCAGAAAAGTAGCCATTTTGGAGATGTGAGAAAATGCACTATATTGCACGGGTGTGTTATCGTAAGGTGAAATGACCACGAGTGCACGATACCCTTATTTTTGATATATAACATAACACTTTTCAGAAAAAAGTTATAAATGTTGTTTTATGTAGTTCATACCATGACGAAAAAAGGTTCTTTCCAAAATTCTCTGAAAATCGCATGTGCTTCATAGTGTAGCCGTTTCAATGAGTACCCACAATCAACATTTTTGAGCAGCAATAAGAATCAAAGCACTGAGAGTGCTGATGGAGCGTAGCTTTGATAATTTGATAGCGTTAGGCAAATTTAGCGTCTGATTGGTATTTTAAAACAGGCTCATAAAGATCCAATGAACATAGTTGTTTGAAGCTTTTCTTGGCCAGAAGTCGTGTTAAAGCAACAAGACCTATATTGAAATTACCTCACGCTAAGGTGTAGACCCCGAAACAACCATCACGAAAACACACCTGTACAAATACATTGTAAATTTTTCGGCCAAAAATGGAAATGTTAAGATACAAAATTGTGATATGTTCTTATCTCTGCTCAAAACATTGATTGCGGGGACTTGATTGAACCGCGACGAGGCAGTTTTAACAAGAACCCACAATCAATGTTTCTGAGCAATATAGCAACCATGCAGTTCTACAGTTTACTTGAAGATTTTTGCTGAGCTATAGTTCGTGCAATAACTGCGGCTTGTGCAATTGTTTGGCGGCTTTACAACATAGTGTAGATTATATTTCCTTGTCCTTTGGGATCATTGATTCCATTGTGGAATTTTCAAAATATCTGAGGGTCACTGATGAGGCCTAGTTGGCCGAAACTAGCTAGTCTGGCCCAGAAAAAATATACACTCCATCTTTTTCAGTTCTGTGGTGTATTCCTTGCTTCCAAAGGATAACCCTTTTATAGAACATATTTAACTTCACGGCAGCTGGTGTGTGGGAATGTGTGGCGGCGGTAAAACGTCTCCCTGTCCTACATAATAGTGTAGATTATGTTTTCTTGTCCTTTGGGATCATTGATTCCATTGTGGAATTTTGAAAATATCTGAGGGTCACTGATGAGGCCTAATTGGCCGAAACTAGCTAGTCTGGCCCAGAAAAAATATACACTCCATATTTTTCAGTTCTGTGGTGTATTCCTTGCTTCCAAAGGATAACCCTTTTAAAGAACATATTTAACTTCACTACAGCTGGTGTGTGGGAATGTGTGGCGGCGGTAAAACGTCTTCCTGCCCTACATCATAGTGTAGATTATATTTTCTTGTCCTTTGGGGTCATTGATTCCATTGTGGAATTTTGAAAATATCTGAGGGTCACTGATGAGGCCTTATTGGCCGAAACTAGCTAGTCTGGCCCGGAAAACAGATACACTCCATATTTTTCAGTTCTGCGGTGTATTCCATGCTTCAAAAGGATAACCCTTTTAAAGAACATATTAAACTTCACTACAGTTGGTGTGTGGGAATGTGTGGCGGCGGTAAAACGTCTCCCTGCCCTACATCATAGTGTAGATTGTATTTTCTTGTCCTTTGGGATCATTGATTCCATTGTGGAATTTTTGAAAATATCTGAGGGTCACTGATGAGGCATAATTGGCCGAAACTAGCTAGTCTGGCCCAAAAAAAAAACATATACACTCCATATTTTTCAGTTCTGTGGTGTATTCCTTGCTTCCAAAAGGATAACCCTTTTATAGAACATATTTAAAATTATTTAATGTAATCAGTTTTTTTTTTTAAATACCATGGAGAGGTTATTTATCTTGCATTAGACATTCTCCTTGGTTACGTCTTGATGACGTTTGTCTTCATGTGAAAAATTATCATAATTTCCCAGCAGTTTATAAGTATTATCCGTTAAAAGTCTTTAAAAAGTGCCTCGGCGAGGCTGTTTATAAAGCTATCTGGCATTAGACAATATCATAAGCTTGATCTTGTCAATTTACATCTGCATGCAAAACATTATAAAAATATACTCATCGGTATGAAAGTTATACGACCGTGTCAGTGGGTGAATTTTTTACCCTGCCTAGGCTAAAATAAAGAAATTGGGCATTCAGGAAGCTCGTTGGTTAGACCTTTACATTATCTATCTGTATGCTAACAGTTGTCAAAATCTTCCAAGTAGATTAGAAGTTACACTCCGAAATAATTTTTCAAACAGTTTGCCTAGGCGAGGCCGTTTGTAAAGGCAAATTTGCAGGTTATGTATTGTCAATATCAACCTGTATGCCGAAAATGATCAAAGCCGGGTTTAGATGTTATACTCCGTATTCATTTTTTGTCGCATCTGCTTTAGCTGGAAGACAAAGGCGTGCAAGTTTCCGTCCGTCTGTCCGTCCGTCCGGTTGTCCGTCAGTTCGATTGTCTGTCCGTCCGTCCGTCTTTCCGTCAACATTTTACAATGGGTGTCTTGTCATCGCAACTCCTCCTACAGTTTCATACCGATTATTTTGAAACTTTGCGTGTGTTTTTGCCATGGTATGTGGATGTGCATGTGGTTTGGACTTTATCGTCCGATCAATTTTTGTCATTTTTTTCACATTGTGAACTTGGTCATTTTAACCTTCAATTGCTTTAAACTTTATTTTAATTGCTTCAATGACATGTATATGTAACAGACAATATATTTTATCCAGGATTTGACATTAAGCCAAAGGCTTGTGCAGTGGCCATCTCCTGACCTTCAAATGATATACATGTATGATAGGTACCTCTTGTCATCGCAACTCCTCTTGCAGTTTTATACCGATCATTTTGAAGATTTGCGTGTGCTTTCGCCATGGTTTGAGAATGTGCATGTGGTTTCGACATAATTCTCAGAATATTTTTTCACTTTTTGCACATTGTGAACTTAGCCATTTTAGGCTTCAGTTGATATACAGTAGGTACCTCTTGTCATCGATACTCCTATTACAGTTTTATATCGATCATTTTGAAACTTTGTGTTTGTTTTTGCTATGGTATGAGGATGTGCGTGTGGTTTGGACATTATCTTCGGATCAATTTTTATCACTTTTTCCACATAGTGAACTTAGTCATTTTTAACCTTCAATTGATATATGATAGGTACCTGTTATCATCGCAACTCCTCTTACAGTTTTATACCAATCATTTCGAAACTTTGCATGTGCTTTTTGCCATGGTATGAGGATGGGCATGTGATTTCGGCATAATTCTCAGAATATTTTTTTTTGCTTTTTGTGTATTGTGAACTTAGTCATTTTTTAGCTTCAACTGATATACCATAGGTACCTCTTGCCATCGCAACTCATCTTACAGTTTTATACCAATCATTTTGAAACTTTGCATGTGCTTTCACCATGGTATGAAGATGTGCATGTGGTGTGGACATAATTCTCGGAATATTTTATTTCACTTTTTGCACATAGTGAATTTAGTCATTTTTAACCTTCGATTGATATACAGGAGGTACCTCTTTGTCACCGCAACTCCTCTTACAGTTTTATACTAATCATTTTGAAACTTTGCATGTGTTTTTTCCATGGCATGAGGCTCTGGGTGAGGTTTGGACTTAATCTTCGGATCAATTTTTGTCACTTTTTCCACATTGTGAACTTAGTCATTGTTAACCTTTAGTTGATATATGATAGGTACCTCGTCATCGCAACTCCTTTTACAGTTTTATACAAATCATTTTGAAACTTAGCTTGTGTTTTCTCCATGATATGAGGATGTCCAAATGCTTTGGATATAATTCTTGGATCATTTTAGTTCATTTTATCACGTTGTGAACTTTGTCAGTTTTTACCATAGACTATGGATTCTTCTCAAAGCCCTATATTCATTTCTTCTGTCTTAAATAAACTTAAGTTTTTGTGTTGGGCAGGTGGGGAGCAGGTGCGACATCAACTTCACTAAAGTTGAATTTCTGGTTTAAATTATTTTGCCTCGGCGAGACCATTCATAAAGTAATCTTGATAAAACAGCCTCATGGGTTAGGTATTGCCAATATCAATCCGAATGCCAAAATGATCGGAATATTCAGAGAGGTTTGAACATTATACTCTGTTAAAACATTTTTCTAAATATATATTGCATCGGCGAGGCCATTTATGAAGTCATCTTGCAGACGACAGTTTCTTGGGTTAGTTATTGTCAATACCAATCCATAGGAATATTTGAAGAGGTTTAGGCATTTTACTCTGTTATCATTATATAAAAATAAATTGCCTCGACGAGGCCATTTATGAAATGATCTGGCATTAAGGCAATTTCGTTGGATAGGTATTGTCAATACAGCACAGTGCACAGTTTTTTTTACCGGAAACCAACAACTGCCCTTCTTGAATCAGCGAAAGGGATAGAATCACCGTGGAACAGATTTCACGATCAATTTCCTGGAAAGAATGTCCCCCCCCCCCATTAACCAATACTCTGAGTATATGTCTAGCAGCCTTTTTAGGGGACAAACATAGCAGACCCAGATCAGACACTACAACAAGTGGTGTCTCATCTGTGTCTAAACTGCAAAATTGAATGCTTACAATACAAGCCTTGCTCCTTAAAATTTGACGCGCACCTGTCCAAACTCATTGACTGGATGATTCCAACTGCATGTTTTTTTTTTGGTAAATGAAACAAAGATTTACATTATCGACCCACACTGCGTACTTTTAATCCATGTTAAACGAATGAAATCCTCAGCCTTATATCAGCATGGAAGTAGTTAATTTTAAAATCAGGGATGTCAGGTTGTGGCTTCCACAAAATATTTGGCAAAAATGGCTGAACCTTTTGTAAGTATGTAATGTAGGTCATAATGAGACTCCGCGTTCTGTGGTATCTGATCTGGGTTTGCCAGTTGCCAGGTTTGGGATTTTACGGTACAAAATGGGCTGTAAACTGGGTTATATGAACTGAACTAACCGTTTGAAATAGGTGGTCTGTGAAGCAGTCTATAAGATACCGCATGGCGTAATAATCTTCTACGTTAACACGGGGCTCTATGTTCTCACTGGTGATTCGGTCATACTTAGTAACTCCAAAAGTAGTGCCGAAATCACTTCTCATTTCACTGGAGCTACGCTGCAAGAGCTACGCTCCAAAAATATATGAGGCAGTTCCAAGCAGGTTTTGAAGCAAAATTATAACAATAAATGTGGCAGCTTAAATGAGTACCAGCAATCTGTCTTTTGGGGCAGAAATAACACAAATAGACGTGGCTTAGTGGATAAGAGCGCTGACTCTGTCACCGCGGTGGCTTCGAGCCTGGCTCCTATCACATGCGAGATGCCAATGCTGTGCATTTTGGGAACACAACACCTGTTTTGCTAGCACACCTACGTTTTCAAAGTAAAGCAAATGTGTTGCACATGTTTCGAGACCGTTTTGAGCTTCTCTGTTGGAAAACGCCGGTGTTTTAAACGCTATGCAGTGTAGAAAGGAAAATCTGAAAAAGAAATATTTTATATTATTTAATGAATAATTGTCATTTAAATGTTGTTGCAAGGCCATATTAAAAAGATTTAGCCAAATAATAACGCTGTTTGTACAGAATAAAAATCGTCTTCTTGTCCCCAGGCAAAACCGGAACACGCGTGTGTTTCCCCTTTAAAAACATTATATCAAAGCCGACATCACAACTATGTCACGTGTCAAATTTGGATCGTTAATTTTGCACCTTGTGCATTTGCTTTCAGCACCCGGAACTGTATTTTCGAAAGATTTACATAACAGTCGTTAGAAGAGATCGTGTTGAGCGTAATAAGGTTTATTGCAGGTAAGTTTGTACAAATAATTCTCAAATATTGAAACAGTAATACCATGTGGGTGGGGAAAGCCATTTAGAGCGTATGTTTCTGGATAAACTAATTGCTTGCCTCTGCCAGTCATTATTTCGATAAACTTTAAGTCTGTGACAATAAAACGCATTTGTAATTGCAGTCAAGCATTTTTATTCTTTTTTTTTAATCAAAGACACATCGTTTGTTTATTGTGGAGTTTAACGACCCAATCAGCACTATGTAGGTCATGTCTAAGACACACACTTCCTTGGTTGGCTCATATGTAAGCTGTTAATCAGTAAAGTGTCGCATAATCTTTCGCCCGAAACTGACAACTGCCCTTTTTGAATCAGTAGAAAGGACATAAATATTGTTTCTAATTGTTGTTATCAGTAGCTACAATTGCGTAGCCAAAAGTTTTGAATAAAATTGAAATCTTACGATTTTTTTCATGGGATCTTACTATTTTCTGTCTCGAGGGTTAGGCAAGTCTGCAAAACAAAAATACGATTACACCCAGCAAGGAGATTCTAGTAAAAAAACATCTTTCTCTGGGAAGAGGGGGAGAATTGTTTTCCTTTAAGAGTAGCCTTGGGTAATTCCGTTTCTGCTGCATTTTTACATTGCGCGTAATGTGAACTACTTTTGTTTCGCAAAGAGTGTAGACTTAGATCAGGTACCACAGAAAGTGGCATGTGCTCAGGGTCTACACTGGTTACAATACAGGAATGTAAAGGTTCAGAACATTATTATTATTATTTGCAGTTTACACTTGTAGACTATCGGCTCACCAGTGTTGACAGTCCTTGCGGTTTTCAACCTATTCGTACCTATTTTGTAGGCTGTCCAAGAAGCAGCTTTACCAAAGATACTGTCTTCTAAGAAAGTAGCCGCGCATGGATTGTACTGATTGTAATTGATGACAAAGAACTCAACAAACAATAGATGTAAACTGGACATAATAGGAGCCTTAAGTGTACTTTAAGTTGATTTTTAGTCAGTATATAACTGATCTTGAGTATTCTAAATTTTATCCACAGCTACTAGGCTTCGGGTAACAAATAGTTTTTAAACAGCCATTACGAAAACACGTCTATACAAATACATTGCAACCTTTATCGCCGAAAAAAGATGGTTCTAACGAGTACCCACAGTCTATATTTTAGACCAGAAATAAGAAAAATAAGGAATACCCGCGGAAACCCAAGTTTTACTATATAAAAGTGGGGTTCAAGGGGGTCAAAATTATATAGGCGTGTTTTCGTGATGATCTGTTAGCCTCTTCATCTAATTTCCGCTTGACTTGAGTAGGAAGAAAACTTAAAAAATGACGTCATAGGGGGCGGCCACGTGTGCTTAATAGTTCAGCTAAAAAGTATTCGTTTTCTTTATTGCGAGACCTTTCCGTTTAATATTTCTATTTTTCCTTATACCATGTGAGCTATATTTACGTTTACGTTTTCCAAAAAGTTTAAAAACGTCAAAGTCTGGCATCCTAGAAATATTACCTTTACGATAAATCGTTTAATCCAAGTGAAGAAGGTGATTATAACAACCTAATCCATTTTGATTTAATTTCATGCAATTTGGCGTTTTTGATAGCTTTCAAAGCGTATTGATCATAGGTTACTCTTTCCACACATCCGTGTGATATAATGCCTTTTTCAAACCTCAAAAAAGGTAATTTTTCTGTTGAATATTTGTGATATTTTTCTTATCTATACTTCAAACCTAGGCTTTGGGTATTTGTTAGAACCGCCTCATTGAGGCGGTTCTAACGAGTACACACAACCTATGTCTTGGAGCAGAAATAAGGAAAAAATAATGTTTACCCCCGTAAACCCCAGGTTTCTCTGTATAAAATGGGGTTTACGGGGTCTGTATTTCACGGACTTGTTCACGTGATGGTATATACAGTAACATAACGAGGAGAATAACCAGTTCGTTTAAAAAACTAAATGATGCTGTTTTAATGAGTACCTGCAATATATGTTTTCGAAAGAAAATAAAACAAATAACATACAGAAATTATATAGTTTTCTAAACCCTTATTCTGCTGTTCACGACAACCCGTACATTTGAAAACAATGTAGATCCAGAAAAGATGGCTTCTAAATCTGACCTTGAATACACTGTTTGCCGTCAATTTTTGCGAATTTAAATGACAGGTAATTTAATTGGTTTATAGCCAGAAATGGGTGCGGAAAAAATGAATATTCAGCAGGATGTGTTAAAGCTGCTTTCAACACAGATTGTAGGTTCTCGTTAAAACCCCCACTCAATGAGACTAACAGTTTCTAGTACTTTTAGCGTAGGAAGACCAAAAACTGTTATTCGGTAGCCCTATTTGCCCGGATAATTGCTGTTTTCAGAAATAAAAGACGCCAATTATTGTCGGTCTCGCATTGATTGCGTAAACCCGAATGCACCATGGGAATCAGTAATATCATATTCGAAATATCCTTACAAGGAACTGTCGTGTTCAATACATTAATAAAAGCCAATCGTCTTGGGAAATATCTTTTGACTTTTTTTTTCTTTCTTTTTTTATTTCTTGAGTGTTTTCTTAGAATGCGATTTTGATTACCTCCAGGTTACTGATTAATCGCAAACACCACATGACTAATGTGATATTCAGTTTAGGTAGATAAAAGTGGTGTTGACGGCTCGACAAAGTTAGCAGGATGGCAGGACAGCAGGATGAAACATGTTAAGTTAGCAGGATGGCAGGACAGCAGGATGAAACATTAAGTAAGCAGGATGGCAGGACAGCATGATGAACCTAAATAAGTGAACAGGATGGCAGGACAGCAGGAAGAAACATTAAGTTAGCAGGATGGCAGGACAGCAGGGTGGCAGGACAGCAGGATGAAACTAATAATTTAGGAGGATGGAAGAACAGCAGGATGAGAACTTTTTCTGAATCTCAAAATATATACAACCCTGTAATTGGCACCTATAGCTCAGTTAGAAACTAGAAATCGAATTTAGCCCCTTACCGTCTTTAAAGCGTACGGCCGCGAAAACCCAATTTTCGTCCTGCCACAAACTTTAACCATCATGTTGTAGGCAACAAAAATCTATGTATGAAAGTGGAAATTAAATTTGGCTCCTATCAGCGTTTAAAGCGTACGGCCGTGAAAACTCAATTTTCATCCTGCTGGAAATGCAACATAATGAAAAGTTGATCGGACCTTCAAAACTTTCACCACTATCGGGTAGGCAACAAAAACCTATGTGAAAATGTAGCAGTCGAATACGGCCCAGTTCGTCCTTTCAAATGTAGTACTCAAAAGAACCGTTTTTCATCCTGCTGAAGTTAGCAGGATGGCAGCACGGCAGGATGAGAAATTCTTCTGAATTTCAAAATATTTAACAACATGTTGTAGGTACCTAAAACTATGTAAGAGACTAGAAATCAAATTTAGCCCTTTCCCGTCTTTAAAGCGTACGGCCGCGAAAATCCCAATTTTCGTCCTGCCACAAATTCGCCCAGATGAAAAATTGTTTCAAATCACAAAACATTTACCATCATGTTGTAGGCAACAAAAATCTATGTATGAAAGTGGAAATTAAATTTGGCTCCTATCAGCGTTTAAAGCGTACGGCCGTTAAAACTCAATTTTCATCCTGCTGGAAATGCAACATCAATTTTCATCCTGCTGAACCTGTCAAGTTAGCAGGATGGCAGCACAGCAGGATGAGAAATTCTTCTGAATTTCAAAATATTTACCACCATGTTGTAGGCACCTAAAAACTATATACGAACCTAGAAATCAAATTTAGCCCTTTCCAGTCTTTAAAGCGTACGGCCGCGAAAACTCAATTTTCGTCCTGCCACAAATACACCCAGATGAAAAATTGTTTCAAATCTTAAAACTTTTACCATCTTGTTGTAGGCAACAAAAATCTATGTAAGAAAGTGGAAATTAAATTTGGCTCCTATCAGCGTTTAAAGCGTACGGCCTTGAAAACTCAATTTTCATCCTGCTGAAAATGCAACACCAATTTTCATCCAGCTGAACCTGTCAAGTTAGCAGGATGGCAGCACAGCAGGATGAGAAATCAAACTGAATTTCAAAATATTTACTACCATGTTGTGGGCACCTAAAACTATGTAAGGGACTAGAAATCAAATTTAGTCCTTTCCCGTTTTTAAAGCGTACGGCCGCGAAAACCCAATTTTCGTCCTGCCACAAATTCGCCCAGATGAAAAATTGTTTCAAATCACAAAACTTTTACCATCATGTTGTAGGCAACAAAATTCTGTGTAAGAAAGTGGAAATCAAATTTGGCTCCTAACAGCGTTTAAAGCGTACTGCCTTGAAAACACAATTTTCATCCTGCTGGAAATGCAAGGCCAATTTTCATCCTGCTGAACCTGTCAAGTTGGCAGGATGGCAGCACAGCAAGATGAGAAATTCTTCTGAATCTCAAAATATTTACCACCATGTTGTAGGCACCTAAAAACTATATAAGAAACTAGAAATCAAATTTCGCTCTTTCCAGTCTTTAAAGCGTACGGCCGCGAAAACCCCATTTTTCGTCCTGCAACAAATTCACTCCGATGAAAAATTGTTTCAAATCACAAAACAGTTACCATCATGTTGTACGAGACAACAATCTCTGTAAGAAAGTGGAAATTAAATTTGGCTCCTATCAGCGTTTAAAGCGTACGGCCGTGAAAACTCAATTTTCATCCTGCTGCACTGTAAAAATAGCATATAGAAATTAAACGTGTTTTATATATGTTTAGATCTGAACATGATTAGAAAAGTGTGTTATTTCTAAACATGTAATTTGTTTTGCCGTATTTGTGAGTATAAACACGTCAAAAGTCTAAACATGTCTCGGCTGAAGTCGATACGATCTTTTTCCCGCGTTGACGAACGCTGAACGAACGCTCGAGTTGCAGAGCTGCGAAGACATAAAACAGAGGTAAAATCATCATTATTCATGTTGTATTTGTCTATAACGTTTTGTTTCTTTGATCCTGGAATAGTAGAAGATATGGCACGTCCTTCAAACATATTTTTCTTTCAAGGATGAGTGGAATATTGGTGTTTAGTTCTTAATGTAATTAGTTTTCGCGACTCATATTTTCTTTTTAGATCCAAGTTGTGTTCAGCAGACTTACTAATGCCATTTGATAGAAGATTGTGATTGTTAAATGAAACCTGCATATATTCTTTCTTGAATATATTTATACAAACTGCATAAAACTGCAAAAAAGGTGAGGAAGTGTTGGGGAAAATGCCACAGCATGGTCTAAACACGTTTAGCGTAAACATGTTCAAAACCCAAACATGTAAAATTTAATTATGCTTTAAGGTGTAGTGTTCTTTTCTACCAAAGATATTTTAACCTCCAACATGAACTTACAAATAGTGCACGCTGTATGATTGTACTCTAGTTTCGCATAATGTAGGGGAGGCTCTCCGTGAAGATAACGCCGCCTTTATAATCCCCCCCCAAACTCTATAATAAAAGCAGTGTTTTATGGGAGAACTACATGTAGAACCACGCAGAGGCTCCCCTTCCTTATGCGAAACTAGAGTACAATCATACAGTGTGCACTATCTGTGAGTTTATGTTGGAGGTTAAGATGTCTTTGGTAGAAAATAAGAACACTACACCTTAAAGCATAATTAAATTTTACATGTTTAGGTTTTGAACATGTTTACGCTAAACGTGTTTAGATCATGTTGTGGCATTTTCCCCAACAATTCCTCGCCTTTTTTGCAGTTTTAGGCAGTTTATATAAATAGGCTATATTTAAGAAAGAATATATGCAGGTTTCATTTACCAATCACAATCTTCTATCAAATGGCATTAGTATGTCTGCTGAACACAACTTGGATCGCGAAAACTAATTGCATTAAGAACTAAACACCAATATGCCACTCATCCTTGAAAGAAAAATATTTTTGAAGGACGTACCATATCTTCTACTATTCCAGGATCAAAGAATCAAAACGTTATAGACAAATACAACACGAATAATGATGATTTTACCTCGCGACATGTTTAGATTTTCATCATGTTTCTGAGCTAAACATGTGCAGGTATTAAACATGTCACTGTCCTATACATGTTTAATATCTAAACACATTCCTAGACGTGTTTGGAAACGAGACATGTCAAAGCGTTAAACGCATAAAAAAACGGGACAAGAAATGCGTCTCAGAAAGTGTTTAATCTGTAAACACTATTTTTACAGTGTGGAAATGCAACACCAATTTTCATCCTGCTGAACGAAAAATGGTGTTTCGCGGCCGTACGCTTTAAAGACTGGAAAGGGCTAAATTTGATTTCTTGTTTCTCACATAGTTTTTAGGTGCCTACAACATGTTGGTAAATATTTTGAAGTGCAGAAGAATTTCTCATCCTGCTGTACTGCCATCCTGCTAACTTGTCAGGTTCCGCAGGATGAAAAACGGTTCTTTTGAGTACTACATTTGAAAGGACGAACTGGACCGCATTCGACTGCTTCATTTTCACATAGGTTTTTGTTGCCTACCCGATATTGATGAAAGTTCTGAAGGTCCGATCAACTTTTCATTAGGTTGCATTTCCAGCAGGATGAAAATTGAGTTTTCACAGCCGTACGCTTTAAGCGCTGATAGGGGTCAAATATAATTTCCAATTTCTTGCATAGATTTTTGTTGCCTACAATATGGTGGTAAAAGTTTTGGGATTTGAAACAACTTTTCATCTGGGTGTATTTGTGGCAGGACGAAAATTGCGTTTTCGCGGCCGTACGTTTTGAAGAAGGGAAAGGGCTAAATTCAATTTCTAGTTTCTTACATAGTTTTTAGGTGCCTACAACATGGTGATAAATGTTTTGAAATTCAGAAGAATTTCTCATCTTGCTGTGCTGCGATCCTGCTAACTTGACAGGTTCAGCAGGATGAAAATTGGTGTTGCATTTCCAGCAGGATGAAAATTGAGTTTTCACGGCCGTACGCTTTAAACGTTGATAGGAGCCCATTTCCACATTCTTACATAGATTTCTGTTGCCTACAACATGATGACAAATCTTTTGTGTTTTGAAACAATTTTTCATCTGTGTGTATTTGTGGCAGGACGAAAATTGGGTTTTCGCGACCGTACGCTTAAAGACGGGAAAGGGCTAAATTTGATTTCTAGTTTCTTACATAGTTTTTAGGGGCCTCCAACATGTTGGTAAATATTTTGAAATTCAGAAGAATTTCTCATCCTGCTGTGCTGCCATCCTGCTAACTTGACAGGTTCAGCAGGATGAAAATTGATGTTGCATTTCCAGCAGGATGAAAATTGAGTTTTCACGGCCGTACGCTTTAAACGCTGATAGGTTCCACTTTCTTACATAGATTTTTGTTGCCTACAACAGGATGGAAAATGTTTTGTGATTTGAAACAATTTTTCATCTGGGTGAATTTGTGGCAGGTCGAAAATTGGGTTTTCGCGGCCGTATGCTTTAAAGACGGGAAGGGGATAAATTTGATTTCTAGTTTCTAACATAGCTATAGGTGCCAATAACATGGTTGTATATATTTTGAAATTCAGAACAAGTTTTCATCCTGCTGTTCTTCCATCTTCCTAAATTATTAGTTTCATCCTGCTGTCCTGCCATCCTGCTGACTTAATATTTCATCCTGCTGTCCTGCCATCCTGCTGACTTAATATTTCATCCTGCTGTCCTGCCATCCTGTACACTTATTATGTTTCATCCTGCTGTCCTGCCATCCTGCTAACTAAACATGTTTCATCCTGCTGTCCTGCCATCCTGCTAACTTTTTTGAGCTAGTGTGGACATGGTGATACATCTTTGCTTTATTTTGACGAGTCCAAGACTGTGTGTGTGTGTGTGTGAATTCGGGTTTAACGTCGCTTTCAACAATTTTTCAGTCATATCACGACGGTTAGAGTCCAAGACTGAAGCGGTTCTAACGAGCACCTACTATCTACATGTTCAGCAGAAATAGGTTTTATGACATGAAAGTCGTAATTAGCTGAAGAAAAACCCCGCCTTTGGGAATGGCGCTCCGTGACACACACTCTCCTCAATGTATGCTGACGAGAATATAAGAATCTTATATGGGTGTGAGGGGTGGATGGAAAAATCCGTCCCGGGGGTCAGAGTCCGGCATCACGAGGCTTGCCGAGTGATGCCGGACAGTGATCCCGAGGGACGGATTTTTTTATCCATCCCCTCACACCCATAAAAGATTCTTTTTCTTGAATACCTTTCATTTATTAGCGCGGATTTTTAATGCTGTAGTCACTTCGTTTACCGACGTC
Organism: Lucinisca nassula; assembly: GCA_963580285.1. Lineage (NCBI taxonomy): Eukaryota > Metazoa > Mollusca > Bivalvia > Lucinida > Lucinidae > Lucinisca > Lucinisca nassula. The sequence goes on along the minus strand of OY757025.1, from coordinate 31,068,918 downwards.
CGCCATATTGCGATGACACTACAGGAATGTTTAGTGACGTCACGTAACGTGCTCTGACATCAGCTTTAACGACGGCGCATATGAGTTCGAAGTGCATTGATCAAACACGAGAGAATATTCGATTTTGGATGAGAACAGAATTTCTATCCCAAGCTTTAAGGCTATGTATTTCCTTATCTGGTGTGCAAGAGGGCAACTTCGGCACGAAGTCATTCTCGGCGACTCCTGACGAACAGTCATCTTACGATTTGAAACTCGTTAAAAAGAAAAGAAGCATTGCTGAAGACAACCATCTCCTATGGTGGTGGGATTCGAACCCGGCCCGCTCTGGTGGAAGTTCAATGTTCTGACCACTGAGCCAAAACATCAATTTCGAAAAGTAGTGATAAACCTGCAAGATATACGCGAGATCTACAAAGGTAAGGAATGGATGTCCATAACATAGCAGACTTGTCTGACATTTTTATCAGAAACAAAATACATGTACTAGTTTTGGAGATGTGAAATACTGCGCTTTATGGTATAATCTATAAACAGACGTTCTTTTAATGGTTTTAAGTGCTGTGACGCCTGACAAATCTACTGGCCACCTGGTCATGAAACATAAGTTTCCAAAATTAAATTTTCCATATTATATTTGTTACCAAAATTATATTTTCTACACGATCGCGCTTTCTAAAAATAGTTTCTGAAATTCCGCTACGTCACAGTGAGCTGGCCTTCGTTCTGATCTTTTATCTGCATCACGAATACGGAACCAGCATGGTTGTAGTTTGACCTAGTTTTCCTTGATATGGGCGGACGAAAACGCAACAGTACAAAAAGATAGAAGCAATTTATAAAATTTCATAAAATCTATTATAACATTGCACAGAACAGTAGTAGAAAATATCGTTTGCATTACAAATTGTTCCACAAGAAATATCACGTTTTAAGCTCACCTTACGCAAGTAATGGGGAACTATAAGAGCTTTTTGGAGAACTGTGGTGCAGTGGCAAAGCATCGGACTCCCCGCAAGCGCCAAGTGTTGTTTTCTTGAGCAAGAGACTTTATCCACATTGCTTAGTACAGGTTCCTACCCAGCAAAAGAGGGCCACATGGAAGATAAGTACTAATACTAAATGTGTCACCCTCTATAAATAAGGTCGTTATTATTATTATTATTATTATATTTGGAATTCCCTTTATGACGTCATTCTTGCGCATGCGCAATTTGCTGGCCGTTAATAGAAACGATCAACGCTATTTAAATGTCTATGTATGTCCAGTGATCTGTCTACACGTGTTTTTATTTAATCGACAAGAGTGTTCTGTGGAAAAAGTCTTATTTTTTATGATTTTTATATTGCTATCTCGCGTACTAGGTCTCGGTCTCACCAATATAAATGTGTCCGAGCATTAGGCAAATGACCTTTAATATTTAAACGTCGCATCATCGCAAGTGCAACGTTATAACAATGCATCGACGTTGTCAATATTGATGTGTCCTAGCATAAGGCAAATAACATTAAATGACTGAGCAACGTCTCATCATCGTCAATGCATCAACGTTGATAAGTCAACGTCAGTACATTGCCATTGCTTTTCACTGATGTTGACACGAAGTTGTTTAGTTTACACTTCGTTTGTATTCCTGTTAAAATGGAGTTGTCTCACCACAGACTACTTACATTACATTTATATTCATTCCATCACAGAAATCATATTATTATTGTCGTAGAGGTCTTTAACGACTTGAATGGAAGAAGAATTTTCCTGGCTGAACATGAGCCTTCAAGCTAACACCCTGATCCAAAGAGAGAGAGAGAGAGAGAGAGAGAGAGAGAGAGAGAGAAAGGACAGACAGAGAGAGATGAAAGAGTGGTACATGCTGTGAATTGGCATATTCCAAATTTAAAAAAAAATCGCTATTTAACGATGGAATTAACACTTGATTTGTCCTGCTGCCTTGAAACAAAACGATATACTGATTGGCCGTTGACGGCCAGGGCTTTTCCCGTTCTATTTTTAGAACCCGATGTGTGCAACAAAAAAATAAGCTCCATTTGCCATACACCCAGCGTCCGGCGTCGGCGTCTGCATTTAGTTGAAGTTTACCTGCAAGTTCTTATTTGTGATATTTTATAAATGTATTACCACAATAAGCAACAGGAACAAAACATTTTACATATGATGTTTTCTCCATTTTCCAGTTTGTTTGTTTTCTGGCTTAAATTGGACTTCTTTCAGAAGTTAGTTTTGTCCTCTGTATTACTCACCTTGTACCTTACGTTAAAGTATGCAAGCTCTGTGGTTGGTGGATTTTTTTCCTAATATTTATTTTTCTTTTTTTTTTCTTCACGCAAACATCAACAGTTTTTATAACTTGCTAGTTTGTAGAGTTTTATTTTGTTAAATATAAATTTCGTTTTTTACAATGCAAATTTAAAAAAAAACAGGATTTCTTTGTTCTTAGGGGTACGTTTTGGTTCTCTTTCAAAATAGATTCTGAAGTGGAGGCAATGATCAGGAATCGATACAATTAACCCACAGCTCCCATCAGAGACACCAAAGGGAAAGAAACACAAACATGAAACAACAGAATAAATAAATAAAGAAACAACAGATCCTAATAGAAACATCAATAGCGGAAAGCCAAAAGAACAGTTACTTTCCCACAAAATGGCCAATTGGCTATCCAAACAAAATAATATAAGCGACACAAACACCCCAAGACAAACCTTAAGAAAAATAAACCGCGACAGAAGGTTGTTTAGCTCTTTTAGATATGAAAATGGCTATTGGGGACAAAAACTGCAAAACTGAAACTTTATTTCTTTACACAAAAACACTTGACACGAGATTTCTTGCTCCTTTACAAAAGAAAACTTCATTTTTGGGCAAAACTGCATTACTGAAATTTCATTTTTGTTTAATACACCGACTTCATCACGAGAACAAGCCTATATAATTTTGACCCCCTCATACCCCACTTTTATACAGTAAAAGTGGGGTTCAAGGGGGTATACATTATTTTTCTTATTTCAGCTCAGGACATAGATTTTGGGTACTCGATAGAACCGCCTCAACGGCGGTTCTATCGAGTCCCCGCAATCTATGTTTTGAGCAGAAATAAGAAAATTATCACAATTTTTCATCTTAAGATTTCTAATTTTTGGCCAAAAAATTGGCAATGTATTTGTATAGGGGCGTTTTCATAATGTATTAACGTGATATATGTGTTCTGATACCAGCCAAATATAGTTTAAACAAATTTCCTTATTCATGCTCAAAAACATTGATTGTTTGGCCAGTAAGAAGAATCTTAACCCTTGTTGTACCAAATGGAATCTGCTCTTTATAATATAGCAGGAGTCCATTTCAAAATTTAGGTTGTCAGGTTGTATTTTCTTCAAAATCTATTTGTAAACTGGCTGAACGTTTTGCAAATAGTGAAGGCCCTGCGTCTGATCTGGCGTCTGATCTGGGCCTGTACTGTTTGCCAACTACTCTTTTGGGAAGCCGATCGAAAAGAATTTCAGACATTTTAATAAGAATAATGTTTTTTTTTACAGTCAATAACCTGATAAGTTTCATAAGCAGGAATACTCGTACTACAGGTACTAATCCACACTTATCTGTCACTTCTGTGACGTCACAGCCAGTCGCTAATTTTCATACAGGTAATACTAGGAAAATGTATAGAGTTATATAGGAGCCCGTCATTTAACTAATAAAATCTTTTATTTTCATTTCTACAAGATATTATTATAACCTCGCATTTGATAGAAAAATGTATCTGCTTCATTTTGGTACCAAATTTGTTGAAATAAAATAAATTTTAAAGTGGCCCAGATTATAATGAATGCCACTGGGGTATTTCCCTATTAAGTCTTTGCATTTTACAACAAAAATGAAAAATAGCCTTAATTCAAAGGCTCAAAAGTCATATTTGTTAAAATTTCTCCGTGCGCTATAACCTCTCACTAGAAAGATCTATTTAATATCTATATTCATGTGGTAAAAAAATTAGAAAAACAGTTTATTAAAAGTGGCCCACAGGTTGTAGAAAATAGCTATATTTGAAGTTTCGGATCCCAAATGTGTAAAGATTACACGGAACCAGGGCTTGTATACACAGGATACTAGAATGAATCGCAAAAGAAGTTATCAGAATTGAAAATCGGTATCAATATGGATAATATTATTGATAGAATTAGAAAGAATATTTAACTTTAAATAAACAAATATACATCCATAATTAAAAACTTTCCACTCATAACTTATTTATTTGTTTTTGATAATGTAAAATTATGTTTTTAATTTGCAACCTTTTGAAGCTTGTTTTAAGATTTGCTTTAATTATAGTTTCGCCTAGGAAAACTACTAACTGCTTAAATAGAAAACTTAAAGGATACGATGTATATTTCCACCATTACGAAAACACGCCTATACAAATACATTGTAAATTTCACGGCCAACTTACAACAATTTAAGAAAAAGTTCTTTCTTATTTCTGCTCTTAATTATAGATTGAATGACTCGTTGGAATGACGATGATGGCTCGATAGAACAATCAAACGTATAATTTTAAGCTCAAAGTTTTTTTTTTATTTTATCTCATTTCTGCTCAAAATAAAGATTGTGGGTACTTGTTAAAATCGCCTCACTGAGTCGGTTCTAACGAGTAAACAAAATCAATGTTTTTTTGCAGAAATAAGACAATTATTGTTTGTGAGGATCAAATAATTTTCAGTTTTTGACGGTAAAATTTTCAATCTACATTTGAATAGGCATGTTTAGGTAATGTTTGTTAGATTTTACACCAGTCCTGTAGATGCAGTGTTTTAATTCATGTGTTTAGAAAACTTTAGTGTTCTCGATAAGTTATAATTTATATAATACGTTGCATATTTCCATCATTACGAAAACACGCCTATTCAAATACACTCTAAATTTCACGGTCAAAACCAGCAATTGTAAGAAAAAATATGATGTTTTTCTTATACAAATAATTTGTGGGTACGCGATAGAACTGCCTCTGCGAGGTGGTTCTAACGAGTACCCACAATCTCTATTTTAGAGAAGAAATAAGAAATATGAGCACCCTGAATTTATGGTTCGTGGCTAAAAGTCATACATAAGAAGAAAGAATCTTTCGTCCGGATCGTGTTATTTTTCTCTTATGAAGTCCAAACATAGTGGTTCTTTTCTTTGTCTCATTAATTAATTTTAATCTTCCCTGGGCTTTGCCGAAATAAAATATTAAATTTGGCAAAATATCTCATTTGTGCAATCGTTTCAGAAGCTGTGTTTCTTTCCCGCACCTACTCCCTTAAACTATAATATACGATGTTGTCATTTTTTAACAATACACAATGGTTCACCCGAAGGCTATGCTATGAAATTGATCGTTTATGTCAAAAGGTGTATGTGGGGTGGGGTGGGGGTGAGGCGTGATATACCGCGCAAGACCACGCTAGTTTTATGGATTGTTTGATTATCTTAATTGCATAGAAAAAAGTGAGGTTTATAATGACAAAGAAACCAAAAACCAATTGTTTTTTACATTGCATTAACCCTTATCCTGCTGTTCACGAAAACCCCTAACATGGCAAACAGTGTAGATCCAGATCAGATTAGTTCTAAAGAAGCCATCTGATCAGGATCTCTACTGTTTGTCTACCAGTTTGTGAATTTGAACGAAAACAGTATACAATTTAGTCTGATTGGCTGATAGTAAAGATGTGACTTATTATATTATTCTCGTTTGATTAGCCTCGACGAGGCATTTCTACCGAGTATCCGCAATGTATGTTATGTGCAGAAATATTAAAATTAACAGGATTTTTTAATCTGAAAATTTCAATTTTAGGGTGGTAAAAGTTTTAATATAATACAATATAATGTGGGTATAGGCCACTTTTGTTGTGTCTTGTTTAAATCTTAAAGTAAGAAAATTACGACACAAACCCACTTTCATTATTCTGAAATGACTTAGGATGTATCGGTGTGTATTGAAATAACGTGAGTTGCTCGCCTAGGGCGTCCGAGATATGTTTATTATCCAAAGTTTGTGAGTGTTGTGTATTAACTCATTTTGTACCGAATCCCACAAAACGGGTTATAGCAAAAATGGGAGGCCCAGATCAGACGCCACCGAGCTCGGCTTTTGTTCAGGAACTTCTTTTTGCAAAAAGTTCAGCCATTTTTTTATTTTTTAAATATATTTAGAAAACACTTCACACCTTCACATTTTGAAATGGACTTGTGCTATATACATGTATAAGGCTGACAAATTCGGGTCGGTACAAAATGGGTTAAACTGATATGGACGACAGAGCTTTAGTTGCTTTAATTAGCACATCCCAGTGTGGTATCAGAAATTAGACTGGAGTTAAAGGCCTTCTCAACACTTTTTCTTAACGCAAGACCACGTTAGTTTTATGGATTGTTTGATTATCTTAATTACATAGACAAAAAGTGAAGTTTAAAATGACAAACAACTCACAAACCATTTTTTTTTTTACATTGCATTAACCCTTATCCTGCTGTTCACGACAACCCTTACTTTGCAAACAGTGTAGATCCCGATCAGATTAGTTCTGAAGAAGCCATCTGATCAGGATCTATACTATTTGTCTACCAGTTTGTGAATTTGAACGAAAACAGTATACAATGTAGTCTGATTGGCTGATAGTATAGATGTGACTTATTATACTGTTCTCGTTTGAACAGCCTCGTCGAGGCGTTTCTACCGAGTATCCGCAATGTATGTTATGTGCCGAAATATTAAAATTAACAGGATTTTTTAATCTGAAAAATTCAATTTTAGGGTGGTAAAAGTTTTAATATAATATAATATATTGTGGGTGTAGGCTACTTTCGTTGTGTCTTGTTTAAATCTTAAAGTAAGAAAATTACGACACAAACCCACTTTCATTATTCTGAAATGACTTAGGATGTATCGGTGTGTATTGAAATAACGTGAGTTGCTCGCCTAGGGCGTCCGAGATATGTTTATTATCCAAAGTTTGTGAGTGTTGTGTATTAACTCATTTTGTACCGAATCCCACAAAACGGGTTATAGCAAAAATGGGAGGCCCAGATCAGACGCCACCGAGCTCGGCTTTTGTTCAGGAACTTCTTTTTGCAAAAAGTTCAGCTATTTTTTTTTTATTTTTCAAATATATTTAGAAAACACTTCACACCTTCACATTTTGAAATGGACTTGTGCCATATACATGTACATTGTATAAGGCTGACAATTCGGGTCGGTACAAAATGGGTTAAACTGATATGGACGACAGAGCTTTAGTTGCTTTAATTAGCACATCCCAGTTTGTGAGTGTTGTGCATTAACCCATTTTGTACCGAATCCCACAAAACGGGTTATAGAAAAAAGTGCAGGCCCAGATCAGACGCCATCGAGCTCGGCTTTTGTTCAGAACCTTCTTTTGCAAAAACGTTCAGCCATTTTTTATGTTTTAAATATATTTAGAAAACACTTCACACCATCAAATTTTGAAATGGACTTGTGCTATGTATAAGGTTGACAAATTCCGGTCGGTACAAAATGGGTTAATCTGATATAGACGACAGAGCTTTAGTTGCTTTAATGTGCTATCAGAAATTAGACTGGAGTTTAAAGGCCTTCTCAACACTTTTTTGTCATATCGAGCTTGTCAGTTTACCTATCCCCACTTTTCTACTGAGTATACGTAAGCGATTAACCAGTATGCCGCAAATTCTTTTGTTTGAAACTGACAGCTGCCCTTTTGAAACAGTGAAAGAAAGAGAATGAATGTAGAGAAGATTTCATGATCAGTTTCCACGACAGAATCCGCCCCTGCCCATAGGGGCTTGAAGAAATATATGGGCTGCATTATGCTTCCACGCAGAGCTGAATCTGGCCCGCACACCGTAAACCGCTTAGAGTATCTAAGCCTGTCCAGGAACTGCGGTGCGAGGCGGACCGTGTATGCTAATAAACCCTATTGGTTTCATTGGGCGACAGGGCTTGAGATGTCATTTCATCTCAATGTCGGGTAAAAGTCCCACAAAATTGGAAGCAACGTCTCCAAAACGACCTTTACAGTGTTGACGGGGACGTTAAACCACAAATCAAACAAACAAATCCACGACAGAATATAGCCGTCTCCGACAGGTATCGAATCCGCATCCTCCTGATCACCCAATCATTCGCGCATGCGACTGAGCTACCGAGGCCGGCTTCAGAAATAAGTCAACACCCATGTAAAATTAGGTCTTCATATATGGTTATTTAAAATCAATTTTCCATAAGAAAAAAAAAAAAAAAAAAGCCGCGACGTGATTTTAAACAATGTGGCATTGGCGACTAGCATAAACTCAGATCAGACTGCGCTTAAGCAAGTGCAGTCTGATCAGAGACTTTGGTACGCTGAAGCAATTGAATCAGTAAACATACAGGCTGATCTTGTCTTCACCTTAAAAACTACCACATTATTTGAAATCCTGTGTCGAAGCTGAATTCCAAACATACGCCACCGTGTCTACTATGTTCGGATGCATAATTGTTTTACGGCGTAACAGTCCTCACTAGAGGCCAGAGCTTTATAAATGGCATGGCATTACTATATGCTGAATTTCATTAATTAAATAAATTCTTTTATATATTGTCATCATTACGTTTCTTTTATTGTTTACCAAGGGCCACAATATAGAAAGGAACAAAATTACATGAATATACCCATGAAATATATAAAAAAAGAAATAATATATTTATACATGTATAAACGTGATCTATTTTTATTTCCCTATAATTTTGGATTAACGGCCCGGCCATGAATATTTAATTTATATCGAGGACAAAACACCTGGTCATCCGTTAGCAAAACATACCTTTTTTATATAAAATATCAGAATTTTTCATCTTGAAATTTTCGGTGACAAAATTTACAATGTATATCAATACTAATTTTAACAGGGCACTGGATAGAACACAGATTGGTTGTGTATTGTAACTCAAAACCGATAGGTGTGAAACTGCTATTACACACCATTAACACAAGTAAACGACGCTATCTCGACTAGGGTCTAAGGGAATTAACTGATGTCAATCAAATATGGGATATCGGTAATCTGAGTGACAGTTCCTGTAGTACGAGAATTCCTGGTAATGTGTATTTAGGTTTTATCGGTACATGTAGCTCCAATCTTCCGGCGCGTAACGGGTACATCACACAATTTTGACCCCTTTGAACGCCACTTCTAAATAATAAAATGCCTTATGTTTCTTATTTCTTATTTCTGCTCAAAAACATACACTAGATTAAGGGTACTCGTTAAAGCCGCCTAAGCGTGATTGCCTTCTGTCGAAGATCAGCAATTTCTCGCAAAATCGATGTTTGGTTGCGGCCGTAACTTCCTAATCAGAATCAAAATTTTATTTAGGAAATTGCAGTTGCTGATATTCGTTCAGCACTGTCAAACTTAATTAAAATCCCTTTCAAAATTAGCACTGCGATGCACTTTTTAATTCCCGTTTTTGATGCAAATAAAGAACGCAATTATCAAGTTGCTCCGCTGATAATGTGAGAACGTCACACTGCGAATGAAATTAGGAGGCAATCTGGGTGTACAAGACAATTATACTGGCGACAAGGAAATAATTACATCAAGGACGGCTGATTTATGTAATCAGATTGTCAAATATTTCCCATAGATGAGCCTTCTTGTTGTAGACATAACGGATCTTACACGAACGGCCTTTTCATGTGAAATGTATACAAATAGAGAATTAAATAAAATTAATATGAAATGACCACGAGTGTAAGATTCTGTTTATCATATAACGATTTTAAATCTGATTTTATTAAGGAATTTCAATACATTACGAAAACACACCCGTGTGACTTCTTGCATGTTTTCATTTCTCCAAAATGGCTAATTTTCCGATGAAAATTTATTATTATTTATTATTGTTTTCTTATAAATACTCCGAACGTAAGTTTTGTGTCCCCGTTAGAACGTTCTAACGAATACCCACGACCAATGTCTTGGAGCAGAAATAAGCGAAATAATGTATACTCCTGTAAACTCCAGTTTTCACTATATAAAGCGGGTTTAGAGAGGTATTCGTTTCACGGACTTGTTAACATGATAAAAAAATACATATAGCTGTCACGGACGACGTCATGACGTTACGCGCAAGTAACCATGTGTTATTAGAGGCGTGGTCATATGACATTTATGACTCGACGTTATCCACTTAAACGACGGCAACGTTATATGGTCCCGTCAAGCGATTTTGGTACTTATCGCCTATGCGAGCAGCGAAGGTTCAGGCGAGCCTGCGCATCCGCGCAGTCTCGCCAGAACCTTTGCTGCTCGCTCATACAAGCAGCGAATCAAGAGGAACCTTCAGACAGAAAGCCATATCCCTGGCCCGTCTGAATGGCTGGGCATGCGCAGTTAAAAATGGTCATGACGGAATGCTCGAAGACACAAATTCGCTTGGCGGGGCTCATATGATACACGTATTATTCTATCACAGTGTGTCTATACATGTACAGGCAATTGAAAGAAACTGTGACAAATCACTAGGTGGAAGAGCGCGACGCGAGAAGCCGCCTTTTTATGGCACACTCGAAGATTATATGAGCCCCGCCAAGCGAATTTGTGTCTTCGAGCATTCCGTCATGATAAATTTTAACTGCGCATGCCCAGCCATTCGGAGGGGCCAGGGATATGGCTTTATGTCTAAAGGTTCCTCTTGATTCACTGCTTGTATGAGTGAGCAGCGAAGATTCTGGCGAGACTGCGCGGATACGCAGGCTGGCTTGAACCTTCGCTGCTCGCATAGGCGATAAGTACCAAAATCGCTTGACGTTAGACGGGGAAACGTTGTTTTCTCGCATCAAAAACATTAATGTTATTAATCAAGTAATTTCGTATTGGCCCAGTTACAGGTCCGCGGTCTGCCGTATTGGCCAGAGGCCAATGGCCGAGGCCAATACAGCTGACCGCGGACCTGTAACTTGGACAATACGAAAATACTTGATTAATGACAATTTTATTAATTGATGCAATTTAAAAACACGATTTATGATTTTTGACCTCCGGTTTATATTGGTTGACCTGGTGTAATACAGGATAGTCAATTAATAAAGTCATGTACAACAAGGACGATAGTATTGTCTATGGAAGGGTCACCATTAAGCAATGTGTTAAGATTTGGATTACAGACTAGTGATACACGGTTCAGCAGTTCATGCTTAAGTTCGGCATACTGTTCCCATACTAAGAGATAGTGGTGTGCGTCCTCTACGGATTCACAAACCCACCGAAAGCAATCTGCAATGTTTTAGAGAACATGTGCTGACGTTTGTTTGTTTGACTGGAGGTTTAACGTCCCCGTCAACACTGTAAAGGTCATTTTGGAGACGTTGCTTCCAATTTTGAGGGAGTTTTACCCGACATTGAGATGAAGCATGGGCTCACACTGCATTGCCTGGGAAGGCTTAGATCCTCTAAGCGGTTTACTCGTGTGCGGGTCGGTTTCAGCCTGCGTGGAAGCATCATGCAGCCCATCTATTTCTTCAAGCCCCGATGTGCAAGGGCTAAACAAGTGCTGACGTAAAGAGCTAGTTCTGAGCCTGGAATGATAGAATTGACAAAGTCTTTTCCCGGTGAAATTGTATCGAGGTGGTACAATGTAGAGTAACATTCCCATTTATCTTGTTTTAAATACATGAAAATTCCTATATTAAGACCACCTTTGGGACTGTTCAAAAGTGGTAGTTACGACCACTTTTGAATAGTCCCAAAGGTGGTCTCTTATAAGGAGACATTGGGTTTAGAAAACACAAAGAAAGAATAACTGAAATCTTCTCAATTAGCTTTTAAAACCAGATTTAGTGTTAGTTGTGGGGGTATTAATGGATAATATTTATTGTATATTAAGGCTGGGAGAATGTTTATTCATTCCATTCTCGGACAACAGATGGCAAGAATGAATTATAGTAAAGTTGTGAGCTTGCATGTAAAATTTGGAGACCAATAGCATCTCGTAATGGATATGACGGTAGGAGGAACACGCGGTAGGAGGAACAAGTGAACAAAGATATCCAGGAGAGATGTCATCTTGCATTTTATAGAACAAACTCTGCTTGTGCTTTTGCCTCATCATCAGGAAAACACGCCTATATAATTTTGACCCCCTCGAGCCCCACTTTTATATAGTAGAACTGTGGTTTTCAGGGGTAAACCTTGTTTTTCTTATTTCTGTTCTAAAATATAGATTGTGGGTACTCGTTAGAACCGCCTCGATGAGGCGGTTCTAACGAGTACCAACAATCTATATTTTGAGCAGAAATAAGAAAAATATCACATTTTTCATCTTAAAATTTTCATTTTTTTCGGCGATAAAGGTTACAATGTATTGGTATAGGCGTGTTTTTGTAATGTGGAAGCCAAGATTTCCCAGTTGGTTTCTAACAAACAAGAACTGATTGATACCAGTATAGTTGCGCAGAAACTATACGGGCAGCTTCATTTGTTTCTAACTCATCAATAATGTCTAACAACTGCGAAAGGTTGGGAGAAGTTGAAGAAAACAACAACATAAATGTCGATTTTAGTGTGTCAGAATCAAAATAGATCAGATCTAGTGTGTTCCACGCAGAGCTTAAACTGACCGAACTTGAGTACAGTAGAACGTCAATGGCTCGAACACCGATGGCTAGTTTACTATGACTGAGTCGAACCCGTTCTTGAGTCCCTAGGGAAATCCTCTACATAGGCAATAATGCAGGACAATTAAGTAGATTTGCGACTTTTATCTTGCAAATGTATGCTGTGTGTACTCATTAGAATCGCCTCGTACACACAACAAACATTATAGAACATCGAAAAAATGACCCAAAATTAATCCCTATGCTTCCTGGCAGTCACCATCAGTGGCCTGAACTACCTCAGTCTCGAACAGATTTTCGTGGTCCCAAAGGTGTTCGAGCCATTGAAGTGCGCTGTCAACCGCTTCCAGGAAAGGTGATTTGAGTCAGACTGCTCCTTAAATCATTGCGGTTTCTTTGGGCCAAAGGGCTTGAAGGATGTCATTTCGTCTCAATGTTGGGAGGGCCCCCGCCTATCGGGGCTTGGAGAAATAGATAGGGCTGCATGGTGCTTCCATGCAGAGCTGAAACTCAGTGACCGCATACGTGGGAAAGGAACCGCATTATTGTTATCACATTCTCCTTATCCTAACCAAAGGTGAATTGTTGGTGACGCGTGCTGTTGTCAGCTGACGATGAAACCGCCACCGTAGTTTGGATATGTTGTCATTACGATAACGCACCCTTGCGACAGATTGCATTTTTCACGTCTCCAAAATGGCGGCTTTTCTGATGCAATTCCGTGATATTTTTTCTTAATTTTTAATAAAAATATAGGTTGTGGGAGGTCGTTTGAACCGCCTCACTGAGGTTCTAACGAGTATCAACAATTATGTCTTGGATCAGAAATAATAAATTAATGTTTTCCCCCGTAAACCCCAGTTTTCTCTATATTAAGTGGGGTTTAGTGGGGAGGGGATGTTAATTTCACACACTTGTTCAAGTAATTGTCTTTTCATTTTCATTTTTCTCGAATTTAGCGCTTTGTCTTATTTGCAATTTCACGGAGCCCTAATAATAGCGTGTAGGCCCGGCGACATCGAAATTTGTTTCTGACAACGCAAAACTACTTAGCGGCATTCTGATGCACTAAAAGAAATATACATGTACAGTCGAACTTCAATGGCTCGAACACCTTTGGGACCATGAAAATCTGTTCGAGACAGGGGTAGTTCGAGCCACTGAGGGCTAATGCCAGGAGGCATAACGGCATACTTTAGGACATTTTTTCTATGTTCTATAATGTAAAATGCATGCTGTGTGTACTCATTAGAATCGCCTCATCGAGGCGATTCTAATAAGTACACACAGGATACATTTGCAAGATAAAAGACGGCAATATCCTAATTTTACTCTCCCTATTTCTTATGACAGAAATTCCCTAGGGACTCAAGAACGGGTTCGACTCAGCCATGGTAAACGAGCCATCGGTGTTCGAGCCATCGAAGTTCTACTGTACATAAAAGGATGAGCGTTACGACAACATACCCGTGTGACTTAGAGCATTCTGTCATATCTCACATACATGTACAAAGTATATAGCTACTTTTCAGAAGAAAATATGTGATATTTTGCTTATTTGTATTCAAAAAATAGGTTTTGGGTGCTCGTTAGAACCGCCTCGCTGAGGCGGTTCTAACGAGTACCCACACCACATGTCTTGGAGCAGAAATAAGTAAAAAATGAATACCTCTGTAAACCCCAGATTTCTTTATATAAAATTGGGTTTAGATAGATGTTCATTACATGGACTTAATAACATGATGTATGTCGAAATATTGTGGCATGCAAGCAAACTATGGTATAAATATCTACGACGTATGTTCCTTTCCCTTTGGATGTCCGGACCACTTGGAAGCCAGGATTTGCCCAGTCATCCCTCAGGCTGGATACCGAGCCGATAAAATTCTTTTTCTTGCAAACAGGTTGGAATCGCTTGTATGCAACCCATAGGCAGTCTCATAAAGCCAGCATGTTATCAGCGGAAACAGAATATTTCTGCCTTGTCACTCTTTGATCTTTTTTCTCGCATATCAATTGTCACAATATCCTGTTACTTTATTACGTTTCCGAAGACACAGCTGGGACCATTACATAAGAATAAATCAAGTGTCTATAAAGGATAGGAAAATCTTACCCAAGGGGAGGCAGCTCATGAGAAAATGATACTAATCACATAGGCGACCAGCAAAGGCTCAGGCGAGACTGCGCATGCGCAGTATCGCCTGAGTCTATGCTGATCACTGACAGGTAGAGGAGATCTTAAGACCTTTTGAACGAAATAACAATCGCAGAATGGAAACGGATTGTTTCTGATGATTCGGCTGCATTATTTGAACCTGCGTTGCAATAACAGAAGAGGAACAGCAATACATGTATCGAATGCTAAAAAAATGTTTTCATTGACAATTTATCAGATATATATACGTTGTAATTCGACTATTTTGAAATATTTCTACATGTAACCTAAATGGAACTTATTTGACATTTCTGTTTTACTTTTAATGGCATTTTCCTTAATACGTACACGTATAATAATGTATGTTGTTTTTTTTTCTGTAGTGGAGGAATATATTTCCGCAGTGTCATATAAACACTGACATTGAATGTCTTTTGTTACATCATGTTGCTTCATTAAGTGGTTGAGCCACTCGCCTCATTAATCAGCGGTCGTGGGTTCGGTTTCGTGCTTCCCTTGACTTTCGGGTGACTCTTTACACCCCGGGGTCGCATCTATCTATCTATCTATCTATCTATCTATCTATCTATCTATCTATCTATCTATCTATCTATCTATCTATCTATCTATCTATCTATCTATCTATCCTGTTTCCATGCTAGTTACATATACATTTGGGACCCCGCCCATCGGGGCTTGGAGAAATAGACCGGGCTGCATGATGCTTCAAAACAGAGCTGAAAGCGACCGCACACGAGTACTGGTAAACCGCTTAGAGGGACCAAAGTGGTGCGAGTCGGACCGCACCTACATATTAACCCTTTTGGGTTGTTTTGGCGGCAGGGATTGAGTCATTTCATCTCAAAGTCGGGTAAAATTCCCACAAAAGTAGAAGCAATCGTGTAGACATGGACGTAAAACGTCAGTTCAAACAAACATTTGTCTTAGTTAAGGAATCTAGAAGGTCCTTTTGACAAAGTGACTTCATTCAAATAATTTCCGCAGTTGCTACGCTCGTCTGGCGTCGCGTGCTTTATTTACGCTGCGTAGGTGCTAAAAGTGACGTCATCAACGTTCGAGTGACGTGAAAACGTGCGTGACGTAATTTCTGACACTATTCATTACGTTTAGCTAATTGACATCTAACATCAAAAGAAATAATGTGAAATTTTCGAAGAAACATTGAATTCACAAACAGTGAAAATAAAAATCGTATTGTCACATATCGATTTCGATTTCACTGAGAAATCTCTATATTTCACTGAAAAGCATGTAAGGAAATTTTATTCTCTTATATTTGCTGCAAACATAAATTGTTTAAGGCGGCTCTCAGGCATACCTACAATTTATGTTTGTGAACAAAACTAAGGAACTTTCCTGTTTAAGGTGGAGTTTCAAGGTGTTCTTGTCACGGACTTTTTATACCATAGCATATATGACTATGGAATCTTCCACTTGATGAGTTTGGAGTGATCCATTTCCAGTTATACTGGTGTCAGTTTGTTTTGTTTGTAGTAAATTAAAAAAATATGCATGTGCTTTAAGCAATTAATGTAGACCTAGATCAGACGCCGAAAAGCGCGGCGTCTGATCTGGATCTACATTGTTTGCAAATGTTCAAAACTGGGCCGCTAAGAATATACATATGGGTAAATGCGACGTTTATCATATTACCGAGTCAGGGAAAGCCCAATCTTTAGAGAGATAAGTGATATTGTGATATGCATCTTTTTTCCTTACTTCTGCTCTGAAACAAAGATTGTATATTGACATGTTCTAACGAGGAGCGTGATAGCTCAGTGTTTAGTGCACTTGCCTCTGATGTTACAGGTCCCGGGTTCGATCCCCGGCAGCGGCGATACAATTTCGGTGTTCGAACACGCTCCATTGGCATCATTTGCAGGGATGAATGTCATAAAGTGCACCGTCCTTCGGATCGGGACGTGAACTGGAGGCCCCCTGTTCAGGGAGAACCATCCCCTGTGCAGGTTAAAGAACCCTACCATAATTACATGATTACTGTGTAGGCTTTCATCCTGCAAAACTGGAGTGTATGTAATATACACCTGCCTTGAATGTCCGCGAGGGCGTATGACAGTATATGTATATAGAGAGAGAGAAAGAATGGGCAATCTATGCTCAGCGCATAAATAAGAAAAAGTCACAAATTTTCTACAAGAAATGCCACTTTCAAGTGAAGGAAACCCATTCTCTCGCATGGAAGTGATATCCCAGTATGCACTTTCCGCAATCGCCAAGGGAAAACCATTCGAAATAAAAGCTTTTCCGCTTTTATTTTTTTTTTTCAGACAGTGAAATTATAGCGGTTTGGATGAGAAATTACTTTAATTTAATTGGATTTGTGTATTGGTGCACTTCTTGTCATGGGTATCTTCCTCATGTTATTGTTGTTTTTATTTGTCGTGGCATCACGAAAACATGCCTATATAATTTTGACCCCATTGAACCCACTTTGATATAGTATAACGTATAACTGGGGTTTACAGGGGTAAACCTTATTTTTCTTATTTCTGCCCTAAAATATAGATTGTGGGTACTCGTTAGAACCGCCTCGATATTGCACGACCCGCAGAAAAAGCGACCGACTGAAGTCGGTTGATTTTCTGAGAGTGCCCTAAAATCACCGTGTCATTCTATCATTCTGTCAGTCTGTCAGTCTGTCCGTCCGTAACCCGTTTGTGAAAATTGGTGATAGTGACTTAACCGCTTGGAATATTTAAACAATTTTTGGCATACTGATAGATATCAATGAGATCTAACCAATGAACTTGCGAAATATTACATTCCATTTAGTATAGCCTCGCCGAGGCGGAAAATGTGAAAATTTTCGAACTGCTTCTCCTCGGAAACCGTTGGGCCGATTGAAGTCAAATTTCATATGGAGCCTCTATGGGATGGGGGAAACCAAAATGTGCTCATGGGGTCCAGGTCACATGACCAAAATGGCCGCCAAGCCATATATGGTCTGTCTGTCCGTCCGTAACCCGTTTGTGAAAATTGGTGATAGTGACTTAACCGCTTGGAATATTTAAACAATTTTTGGCATACTGATATATATCAATGAGATCTAACCAATGAACTTGCGAAATATTACATTCCATTTAGTATAGCCGCGCCGAGGCGAAAATGTGAAAATTTTCGAACTGCTTCTCCTCGGAAACCGTTGGGCCGATTGAAGTCAAATTTCATATGGAGCCTCTATGGGATGGGGGAAACCAAACTTCGCTCATGGGGTCTAGGTCACATGACCAAAATGGCCGCCAAGCCATATATGGTAAAAACCCTTCAAAAATAGTCTTCTCCAGAACCACTGGGCAGATTTCCACGAAACTTGATAAATAGCATCTGGGACGTAGGCCCATCATAAATTGCTTAAATGGTGACCCTGGGTTGACCTTGACCTTCTTTGTGCCTAGGTCAAACTTTGACACATATGCTTTTGTATTGGAAAAGTGAGAATGCATTTTATCCTGCAAACGATTCAGAATACAGTACTAAAGTATAAGATATATTTTTGCTCCTTACGATAAGGCGCATTTATTGGGGGAACCGTTTTAGGTCCAGGTCACATGACCAAAATGGCCGCCATACCCATATATGGTAACACTCATAAAGCTAAAAGCATCCGGCGGGTCGTGCACTTCAGCTGAAGCACTGGTTTTGAGCAGAAATTAGAAAAAATATTACAATTTTTCATCTTAAAATTCTCGTTTTTTTTTTCGGCGGTAAAGTTAACAATGTTTTTGTTTAGGCGTGTTTTCGTATTGGAATACATTTAATGAAGTGGCTATTGACAGTTTACTGGCAATAGCTGTTTTACGTCAAAATTCAACACATTTAAATAAATAAATAAATCATTGCGATAACATATTATTCTCTTTCATGTCTCCCAAAAGGTCTTTTTTGATGAAAATAAGTGATTTTTTCCTATTAAAAAGTACAAACATAGGTAGTTGGTGCTCGTTAGAAACTATGTCTTGGAACAAAAATAAGAAAAATAATATATACCCTCTGACCCCAGTTTTCTCCACGCCAGAACCAAGGGGGAGGAAAGCGATTTAAGCCCCCAGCAATAATAATAATAATAATAATAATAATAATAATAATAATAAAATAAACTTTTTACTAACCGTTCCAAGATGGTTCTTCTGTTGTGGTTTATTATGATTATAATTCGTCTTTGCATATATTCTTAATATCGTTTTTATTTTGGATAGCTGTTTGGCCATTTTGTTGCAAAGTAACTGTCCTTTTGGCTTTCCGCTTGTGAAGTTTTCATTAGGGTGAAGTTGTTGATGCTGGTGTTTCTTTCCCTTTTGTGTCTTGGATGGGAGGTGTGATATGAGGTATCGATTTCTGATCATTGCCTTCACTTCTATTTTTCTCTATAAAGTTGAGTGTACGGGATCGTTCATTACACGAACTTATTGACATGATGGAATAAATAAATAAAACAAAAGGGAAAATGGGTTTACTTATATATGAGCATCGCCGTTCATATCAATTCTTTTCCAGACAGGTTCTGTCAAAAGTATTAGCCCTTCTCTTGTTGAATATTCAGTTTAGCCACACCCTCTTCTGACTTTGAACCAATCAAATTACTTGATGTTATTTATTCCTACAAATTCATAAATTGAATGTCAAACAGTGTAGATCCTGATCAGATGGCTTCTTCAGAAGCCATCTGATCTGGCTCTTCACTGTAACAGTGTACATCCTGATCAGATGGCTTCTTCAGAAGCCATCTGATCTGGATCTTCACTGTTTCCAAAGATAGGGGTTGTCATGAACAGCATGATAAGAGCTAGGCATCAATACTCTGATACACACACATCAAACATAAAATGCAGTAAGCATAGTATGAAAAGTAATAAAACACATCTGAGCCGACACAGAACAAAACTCACACACCAAAGCACGGATAGCTTTGGTGGATCAGTTGTCTGTGGCTATGAACGGTCTTTATTGGTGAACAAGCATTTTAATATGTTTCAATACGCGACATAATGCATTTTTTTCACATCTACAAAATGGCTACTTTTATGATTTAAAAATCCGTGCTACCTTTCTTATTTAAACTGCAAACACAGGTTGTGGGAGCTCGTTAGAGCCGCCTCATTGAGGCGGTTCTAACGAGTACCAACAACCTATATCCTGGTGCAGAAATAAGCAAAATAATATAGAACCCCCTAAATCCCAATTTTCTCTATATGAAGTGGGGTTTAGAGGGGCGTTCATTTCACGGGTTTGTTCACGTGATGTTCTCCAAAAGGGTCACTGACAGACAGTGTAGACTCAGTCGGAGTCAATACCCCCTTTTCTGGGCCCTCGGCATACAGTGGAACTTCAATTACTCGAATACCTTCGGGACCAGGAAACGTTGTTCGAGATAGTGGTAGTTCCAACTTATGAGGTTTATTCATAGTTCCAGGTCATGAGGATAATTGGCATCACTTAAAGATATCTTTTCGATCTTCATGGGAGGCAACTCCTGCAAAACTATTTTTGTATCTCATGTCCAAAGGGGTCAACTCTTAAAGGAAACAATTGGCTCCTTGGGAACAAATTCTTTCCTTAATGAGTTGAGCCGTTTTTCAGCGGGACAGAGCTTATAGAAAAGCGAAGAGGAAATCCAGAAAGTTGTCTCCCTTTGAAAAATGGCTGAAACATCTGCCAGGTGTTCCAATTCCCCTTAAATATCCAAGTACATGGATATCTCAGTACGATAACACACATAATTCATTCTTTCATGTCTAAAAAAATGGTCATTTTTTATGAAAATTTATGATCTTTTTCTCATTATACTCCAAACATAGTTTGTGGGTGCTTGTTAGAACCGCCTCAATGAGGCGGTTCTAACGAGCACCCACAACCTTGGAGCAGAAATACGAATAATAATGTATACCCCCGTAAACCCAAGTTTTCTATATTAAGTGGGGTTTAAGGGGGTGTTCATTTCATGGACCTGTTCACGTGATGTAAAACCACCTAAAATTAAGACTAAATCTGCTTTTAAAAGCTTATTGAGAAGGTTTCAGTTATGCCTCCTTTGTGTTTTCTACATGTAGTGTAGGGTTGTTCATGACACGGACTTGTTTACAGGGTGTATTTGGTGAATTCTTCAGGGACTTAACAGCGAATTCGAGATAGCAAAAGTAAACGAGCCACCCGTGTTCGAGTTGTACCGTGTATTGATTTGCCGCTTCAATTACTGCACATGCGGATCAATTATTTCCAATGCGCTCAGTACACGAAACCTTTAATGCACTGTAAGCCGTTTCGTTTGTTTTTTTTCAGAATTCAACATTTTGAAATATTTTTCTTACTGTTTCTCAGAATGCATGACTTGGCACCTCATGCAAATTGTCTCCTATGGAGACAATTTGCATGAGATGCCATGTCCCGTTTGCTCGAAAAAGAATCATCAATGACATAATGCCTGCGGAATTAGCCCATGGGTCAGGTTGCACGCAAATTTATAGCCCCCGCCCATCGGGGCTTGAAGAAATAGATGGGCTGCATGATGCTTCCACGCAGAGCAGAAACCGACCCGCACAGGAGTACTGGTAAACCGCTTAGAGGATCTAAGCCTGCTATGGCAATGCGGTGCAAGTTGCATGCTTATAAACCTTTTTTTGGGTTTTGTTTTTTGTTTTTACGGCCCTTTCAAGATTATTTCACTCATAACGAGCCGATCGTTAATCAGAGGTGGACGAAAACCGGAGTACCCGGAGAAAAAACACCTGACCTTCCGTTGCAGAACTTGGCGTCCCCAATGTGACCCGAGCGAGGCTCGAACCCACAGCGATGAGAGACATAATGAGTAAGAGTCAGCGCTCTTATCCTCTAGGCCACGGAGGCCCCTCCCTATTGGTTTCATTGGGTGTCATTTCATCTCTATGTCGGGTAAAAGTCCCCAAAGCGACCTTTACAGTGTTGACGGGGACGTTAAACTTCAAATCAAACAAACAAACAAAACAAACCAAAGCACGCGAATTTGACTTTATTGGTTTGGTTGACTGATATGTTGACTGATTGATTGGTTGATTAATTGTTTGTTTGATTGATTGATTGATTTATTGATTGAAGGATTGACTGATTGATATTTATTCGGAAATAAAAACATTGTATACCTACGCAATAAAATACACAAACAGTTAAATATCATTACATTTAATAAAAAAAGAAGATATTTAGTAGTTTAAGAAAATTCTTATTGTTAAGTATGACGAACGTGGTGCATGTATCATGTTCGAAAGTCACGTGGACAATTATTGTAAAAGCCATCAGTAGTTTAAACTTTGATACAATGATATTGCAAAACAAAAGTACAGATCTGATAACGTTTAGTTTAATATTACATCATCATTAATACTATACTACTCGAAACTTGCTAGGCACCAACCAATGCAAATGCAGTAAAATTCCACTATCATTACGAAAACACTCTCGTGCGACATAGTGCATTTTTCACACCTTCAAAATAGCTACTTTTGATATATTTTTCTTTTGTATGCTGCAAACATAGGTTGCGGGTGTTCGTTAGAACCGCCTCATTGAGGCGGTTCTAACGAGTACCCACAACCTATGTCTTGGAGCAGAAATAATAAGAATAATGAATATCCCCGTAAACTCCAGTTTTCTCTCTATATAGTGGGGTTTAAGGGTGTGTTCATTTCACGGACTTGTTCACGTGATGTAAAACCACCTAAAATTAAGACTAAATCTGCTTTTAAAAGCTTATTGAGAACGTTTCAGTTATTCCTCCTTTGTGTTTTCTACATGTAGTGTCTCCTAATATGTAGTGTCTCCTATTAAGAGACCACCTCTGGGACTGTT
Organism: Lucinisca nassula; assembly: GCA_963580285.1. Lineage (NCBI taxonomy): Eukaryota > Metazoa > Mollusca > Bivalvia > Lucinida > Lucinidae > Lucinisca > Lucinisca nassula. Next base: position 31,046,243 of record OY757025.1, on the reverse strand, counting down.
CAACAGTGGTCTTAAAGACCACTTTGCACTGTCCCAAAGGTGGTTTTAATTTACTGTATTTAGAAGGGGTTAAAATATCAAGAACTGATTCAGAGGGCACATCTAACATTGGCTCTCAGGACAACTGTTGGCATTAAATGGTATCTGTTTTAAGCGAAAAGAAAAATAATTGTGAAACAACACATCACGAAAACACGCCTCTATAAAACTGACCCCGCTTGAACCCCACTTTTATATAGTAAAACTGGGGTTTAATGGGGGTAAATCTCATCTTTCTTATTTCTGCTCTAAAATATAGATTGTGGGTACTCGTTAGAACCGCCTCGATGAGGCGGTTTTAACGAGTACCCTCAATCTATATTTTGAGCAGAAATGAGAAAAAATATCACAATTTTTCATCTGAAATTTTCAATTTTACGGCGGTAAAATTGATTTCCAGACACTTCGGCCCCACTACCACCTCGGCCCCTAGACAGGTCGGCCCAAAACCAAGTCGGCCCTAGACACCTCGGCCCTAGTCACCTCGGCCCTAGACACCTCGGCCCAACTGTCACCTCGGCCCCTAGACATCTCGGCCCCAAAGACACCTCGGCCCCACTTTTGATATCTGTTATGGTATGGGCATTTATATCATGTTAAAATCGGCCCCGCCCATCGGGACTTCAAGAAACCGACAGCCTGTGACACGAATACTGGTAAACCGCGTAGAGGTTTTAAGCCTGACCAAGAAAAGCGGTGCGAGTCTGACCGTTCATACTTGTAAACCCTAAACGTCAAATCTAACAAACAAAACATCATGTTAACAAACCCGTGTAATGAAGACCCCGCTCAACCCCAGTTTATATGGGGAAAACTGGGGCTCATAGGGGCATACATTATTTACATCACAAAGACACGCCTTCATCACGAAAACACGCCTATATAATTTTGAACCCACTTTTATATAGTAAAACTGGGGTATACAGGGGCAAACCTTATTTTTCGAATTTGTTCTAAAATATAGATTGTGGGTACTCATTAGAACCGCCTCACAAGTTTTCATCTTAAAAGTTTCGTTTTTCGGCAGTTAAGTTTTCAAAGTATTTGTATAGGCGTGTTTTCGTAATGTGTAATTTTGACCCCCTTGAACCCCACTTTTATATAGTAAAATTGGGGTTTACAGGGGTAAACCTTATTTTTCTTATTTGTGCAGAAATAATGAAATATCACAATTTTTCCTCTTATAATGTTCGTTTTTTCGGCGGTAAAGTTTACAATGCATTTGTATAGGCATGTTTTCGTAATTCTTATTTCTGTTCCAAGACACAGGTTGTGTATACTGGTTAGAACGTCTCAATGTGAAGGACTGATCAGAATGCGTCTGTGACAACCTTTAATCACAACTAGTTTAATATTAATCTGTGTTTATGCAAACTAGTCATTTCTTAGATCCCTTTCATATAAGGTAACAGGTTTATGCGATGAACCACCGCCTTGAGAATTATTGAACCAGTATCAAAGATCTATGTTCTCGAGCAGAAGTGAGTGAGTGTTTCAGTTTTACGTCCCACCAACAGCTAAGGTCATACGGAGACGGGACCTCGGTTTAAAGACTCATCCGAAAGTCTGGAGAAGCCCGGGATCGAACCTGCGACCCCTGGTGTACTAGGTGAGTGGCGTAACCACTCGACCACGGGGGCTTCTCTCGAGCAGAAGTAAGAAATATAATTTTTATCAACCTTTCGTTATATAATTTTGGTTTTACGGAATCTTCTATTAAGTTATATTAGGAAATAAGATCAAATTATTTGATTGCTATTTTTATTTCATATAAAAATAACAAACAACCAATGAGACGTTTATAATAAATATAACAACGCATACACGACAATTTCAGGTTAACTTGGAATACACTCTTAAGGACAGCTAATGCCCCCCGCCTTCAACCGTGACGTTGACCTTGAGTCAGCATCACGAAAATTGGGGTTTAGCGGGTTGTTCTAATTTTGAATATTTGTTGCTGATATTTAGCCTTTTCTACAAAATATATAGGGCCATGAAGACTTTGCACTCAGTGTACATCCAGATCCATATGATCTGGATCTACACTGTCTTTCAGTTTGCGAATTTTAAATGAATACAATATACATGAATCAAGTATTTTTAGGGTCTGATAGTCAGAAATAAATAAATAAATAAATAAATTATACAGTATACTTGTTTCTGTCCATCTTTAAATATGAGCTGAAATAACAATCAAATAGGAATTTCTAAATGTGTGAAAATTGATAACAATGGAAACATACTGAGCAATTCCTACAAAAATACGAGCAGTGCAGACTTTGTATGCAGTGCACACCCAGATCTACACTGTTTACCACTAATATATACATATAGTATACATGTATCAAGTAATTTGAGTGACTGATAATCAGAAATGTGACTATTAAATAAATAAATAAAGTAAACAATCCGTCCTTAATACGAGCTAGAATGACAATCAAATGTGTGAAAATTGATAACAATTAGCTGTTCATCATCAAGGATCTCTTTATTGGGGAAAAGGGATTAGCAACGAATTAGTGAAACAAATAACATATGACTTCTTAGATTTGATTTCAAATGATCCAAGTCTGGCGTACGAAGAGGGAAAAGTTGCCGATGATAAGGGTTTTAACGTAGAGACGCGGTTTAAGGTGTCAAATCGTAAGGCAGACGGAAATCCTGGTAAAGTTGCTAAAATAACAATTAATTGCTACCACACCACTTCAAGAATTTTAATTAACGGAAGTAAGGTTGACCTGTTTGTGAAAGAAGGGATACCATTACTGAAACAGAAAATAGCCCAACACTATGAGAACCTTGATGAACTCAATAATCTTTTTGAAAAGGCCTTAGGAAATGTCAGTTCCTCAAAACCGTCTCACTGTAAAAATGAACAGAAAGCTATTGCTGTTGAAGCAGGGGCATCTAGTGCGGATGACGCTGTTGTGAATGTATCTTTAGAGAAATCCTCTTATTATTGTCCGAATTGTGAAGAGCCGGCTGAATCACAGACAATTGCATGTGAAATATGTGACTGTTGGTACCATTATGGGTGTGTCGGTGTGACAATTAATGATGTTGCAAAAATCAATTCAGCAGTCCCATTTATATGCGAAAACTGTACTGAAGGTGAAATTTATGGCAGCACTCAGAATCTATCCAATCAGTGTACTGAAAACCAGGGTCAGAATGTATCCAATCAGGGTATTGAAGATCAGGGTCAGCCAAGCGGAAATGATAAATCTAATAGGACGTCTGTACAGGAGCGCAATAATTATGGCACAGATTCAGCAAGGTTAAATCACAGAAACCAGTCGGGGACTTCAGAGCTATCTCTTAATGATGCTTCAGACAGTAATTCTGTTTCAGTAGATGAGGCAGTTGTGTTAAATAAGGGTAAACCAGCTAACACGAACGGTGCGAGCAAACAAACAAACTCTAACCCCGTAAAAAGTAAGAAAACACAAAACTTGGAACAAAAGCAAAATAGTTTAGCCCAAGCTCAATATATTCAGAGACTTGAATCCAAACTCCAAGAGCTACAAAGTACAGTTTCGGTACTGAAGCGTAAAGATCAGCTACTCAACGGTGACTCAGTTAGTATTACCAATAGCAATAACTCTGATTCTTGGAAGGAAAATGCCAATCAGTCAGAAGGTAACCACAGGCCATTGCTAAATAGTTGTGATAATGTTAACTCTTCAAATTCAATGCCCTGTCATGTTCAAAACATGGACCATAGACTCAAACAACTGGAGACCAACATGTTTCAGAACTTGTATCTAATGACAATGAGTAATACACAAACATATATGCAACTTCAGCAACAGGCAAATATGCTTCATACTATTCAAATGGAACAAATGAGACAAACAAATTGTCTTACAGGTTCTGTCTTCCCATTTAATCACGTGGGGAACCCTCTTACATCACCTCATTTCAACTCTATGAACAAATGTTGGCAGGCTCCACTGACTATGTATGGTACTCCCTACTTGTCCAATAGTAGTATTCTACCACCTGGCCTTCCTAGTGGACCTCACCTATATCCAACGCTGAATCCAGTGAACAGTGGACCTCAAATGCATCCAACGTCGAATCCTGTGAACAGTGGACCTCGTATACCTCTAGCACAGTCTTTCGGGTTTGTGAACAATGGACCTTATACACCTCCAACTGTGAACAGTGGACCTCATATACATCATCCGCAGGCTCACATGAATGTGGGCAGTGGACCTCGTTTACCTCCAACACAGGCTACCATGTCTGTGTACAGTGGACCTCATATGCCTCCAGCACAGGCTACCATTCCTGTGAACAGTGGACCTCGTATGCCTCCTGCACCGGCTATCACGTCTGTGAACAGTGGACCTCGTATGCCTCCAGCACCGGCCACCATCTCGGTGAATAGTGGACCTCATATACCTCCAGCCCAGGCTATCATGTCTCTGATCACTGGTCCTCGTATTCCTCCAGCACAGGCCACAGTGTCTGTGAACAATGAGCTTCATCTACCTCCAAAACTGACCTCTGTGACTCTGAACAATAGACCTCATATACCACCTGCGCAATCTCCCGTGGTTGCGAGCAGTGAAACTCATATATATGTACCACCACATTCTCCTATGCTTGCGAACAGTGGACCTAGGGGGCAGACCTCGGTGCTTGCGATGGAAGGTTCTTATACGTCCTTGGGGCAGGGCATAGCACATGCTGCTGCGGAATCTACGAGTGATGAAAGTCCAAAATTGCCGAGCTCAGAGGGTGAGTCTACGGGTCTGAGCAACGCGAAAGAAGTATACGGGAACTCAGAAGGGACTGGGTCTTTTTTGTCAATTCCAAGCCTTCATCGGAAACCGCCAGAGCGAGTGCAGGACGAAGCAGTCCTGTTTCTAACGGAAAGACAGTAAATGTTGTTTCTTTTAACGTGGAGGGGGCTAAAGGCAATGCGTCATTTTTAATCAACCTTGCGCGACAAAACTCTATTATATGTCTTCAGGAGACCTGGCTATGGACATTTGAAGATTCTGTCATTGAAAACTTAGTGCCTAACTATGAAACTTTTGTAAGATGTAGTGACATTAACGATAATATTTCCAATTTTCAAATTATTCGGGGAAACGGTGGAATCGCCATTTTGTGGCCCAAAGCATGGACTAATTGTATAAGAAAGCTGGATGACGGTAATGAAAGAATTCAAGCAGTGGAGTTGAACACAAGAGATTCATGTTTCTGCATAGTTAATGTTTATCTTCCAACGCTAAAGCTCCCCACATCCAAGGACTCCTATTCAGAGTGTTTAGACATTTTACATAGCATTGTTGTGAGATATTCTGTGTGGAGATTTTAATGGAACATTGTTGCAAATAAGGTCAAACCCGCACGACGTTATGCTTAAAGACTTGGTAGAAGAGCTTCAGTTGTATAGATATCCTGAAAACTGTGGGAAACCTACTTTCTTTGGACATTCAGGTACCACTTCACAGATAGACTATGTTTTATCAAGCTGTCAGTCAGCTGTTTTAGAAGCCACGGCAGATAGTATGTCACCGATTAATATGTCATCTCATGTTCCTATATACGCGCATCTAAATGTAGGGGAAAGTGACTTGAATGTAATTAAGAAACAGGCATCGACAAAGTCAACTCGTACTTTTAACTGGGAAAAGACTGATAAACAGCAATACCAGGATAAAATTTTAAATATATTAATAGAAAAAGAATCTTCAAAAGAAACTTGTAATTTGTCATTACTTGTTGATGTACTTAAGTCAGCTAGCCATAAAGTGGTTCCAAATAGACTAATCAAAGTAAAAGGTCCAAGATTTAAGTTATCTCCAGCAGTGAAAAGGCTAGAATCAAATAGTAAACAGTTATTCTTTCTGTGGAAACAGGCAGGGTCTCCTGGGCCGGAACATCCTATCTCCATCCAACGTAAGGTTGCCAAATATGATGTAAGAAAACAAATACGTCGAGAGTTTGCTTGTGCCAGGGACTCTTTCTACTCTGAGTTGATGGAAAACCCGAGTAATAAGTTGTTTTACAAACTGATTCGTAGGAACCAATCTTCTGGTCGAACCTTACCGTCGGGTCTGGTTGTGAATGGATCTGAAATCACAGACAATTATGGTCAGTGTAGGGCATTCGCTGGTTACTTTGAGGATTTGGCAGCCCCGAAAGATCATCCTGATTTTAATCAAGACTACCTAGAATCAGCTATGTTCCAAGAAACTATAATTGAAAAAATCCATGAACAATTTCCTGACGAGCTGATACCAATCGCTGAACAAGAAGTGCTTACGGCAATTAAGTCCTTAAATAGTGGTAAAGCCGCTGATGAAATGGAAATTACAGCAGAACATTTGAAATACTCGGGAAACGTGCTACTGCCATATATTGCTAGTGTTTTTAACGACATTTTAGTGACTAAAAACGTACCTGACTCTTTTAAATCGGGACTGATCTACCCTATCCACAAAAAAGCTAAGGACCCAAGGTGTATGGAGAATTATAGGGGCATAACCGTATCCTCAGTACTTGGTAAAATGTTTGAAACTGTCATTCTAAACCGTCTCCACAATCTGAATGAAGATCAATCAGAGCTCCAGTATAGATTTACCAAAGGGCTCTCGCCGACCATGGCTTCTTTACTTCTTTCTGAGGCTGTTCTGGACTCAACTCTTTCCAACCGACCATTGTACATTGCCACATTAGATACCCAAAAAGCCTTTGACGTAGTGAGTCATCCGGTGCTGATGGTGAAACTCTATCAACAAGGGATTAACAGTCATTTGTGGCAAGTGATTCGGTCCATGTATAAGGGTTTGACAGCAAAGGTGAAGTGGGAAGGTGAGGTGAGCCCGTCTATCAACGTTCTACAGGGGGTGCGTCAAGGAGGAATCCTCTCCACCCATTTTTACAAAACCTACTGCAACGATCAGCTGACTGAGTTGGAAGAGACCGGGCTTGGAAAGTACATTGGTCCGATTTATATTGGCTGCCCGACTGTCGCTGACGATCTCCTGTTCATATCGGAGGACGATGTTGAGTTACAGCTAATGTTCAACCTTTCATATATTAAGTCTCAAGAGAAACGCTATCATATACATCCTCAAAAAACTGTTATTGTTCGTAAAAATGTAACAAAGGATAGGCTTAAACAAGAAACTGTTTCTGAATGGACACTGGGTTCTACAAGTGTTAAAGTGGACTCAAAAACAACTCATCTTGGACTGTCTAGAACTGAGAAGTCTGAGGTTAACATTAATATCGCGGATCGTGTAAGTTTGGCGAGAAGAACTCTGTATGCACTTATTAAGACAGGTGTTCATGGAAGTAATGGTTTGAATCCTAAAGTATCTTACAAAATTTACCAGGCATACGTTTTACCGAGACTGTTGTATTGCCTAGAAACTTTGAACTTACGTCAAGTCCATATTAACCAATTACAAAGATTTCATGTAGCCACTTTGAGAAATATTCAGTCTTTGCCAGTCAGAACGGCGTCTTCTGTGGTTCATTTACTACTGGGAGCTTTACCGTTACATGCGGAGATTCACAAAAGACAATTAAGTTTGTTGTATTCAATCATTCATGCTAAAAACACGAAAATGAAGGACCTAATGTACCGTCAGTTAGCAATGGGCGCTTCAGGGAGTTTCTTTGTCACTGCTGAACAAGTCCTGGATCAGTATAATCTACCAACTATCCCCGTTATCTCTGAATACTCGAAACTACGCTGGAGAAATGTGTGTAGGCGCAGTGTGAATACGTATTGGTCTGTGAAACTGAGAGGTGAGGCTCATGAGAAATCAACACTAAGTCATTGTAATATTGCCTTGATGTCAGTCGGAAAGACTCATATGGTGTGGGACTCCGTATCCAACAATGCTAGCGATGTCAAGAGATGCATTACTAAGGTTAGGATGCTTACTGGTGTCTACATACTTCAATCAACGAAGCCTAGATTTAATCAATACAGTGTTGAACAAACTTGTCCTCTATGTCGGTTGGCTACAGAAGATCTTCAGCATATGCTGCTGAGGTGTCCGGCGCTGCACGAAGTTAGAGTATCGGTTTTGGGGGAGATTCGGGTTCTTCTTACTGATCGTTTTGGGCAGAGTTGGTGGAGATCACGTTCCAGAGATCAGCTAGTGGCACTGCTATTGGACAGTACAAACCTACTAGAGCAGACGTCAGAGAAAAGGGAGAGTAACCTCTTATTCCGTCTGGAAGCCCTGGGTAGACGATTTTGTAATAAGTTGCACATGAAGCGGCTGCAACTTCATCAAACATTTTTATCAAAAACTTAAAAAACTCTTTTTCCTGTATATATGGCCGTCCCCTCTCAACGCCCAAGCTTGTTAATATTCCAGTCCTGGCCTGATTTGTGTTAACCTGTGAATATTTTGTCAACGATTCACTTCATTGGATTATTTAACGACGATTGTTACGGCGATTCTTCAACGAGGGATCTCCGGTGCGCCATCGACTGGCGGGATTTACAACAGAACAACAACAACAACAACAACAACAACGCCTGGTTGTTTATTGAGCTTCACACTTTACTGATTTAATAATACAGTGCACATTTTTTCGTCAGAAAATGATAACTGCCCTTCTTGAATCAGCAGATGGGAGAGAATGACCGTAGAAAAGATTTCATAATCAATCTCCACGAAATAAAGTTGCCGACACCGGTAGGTATCGAACCCGCGTCCTCCTGATCATCAGTCAGACGCGCATCCGACTTAGCTACGAGGCCAATAAATAAATAAATAAATATATAAATTTGTTAACAAATATAAGATTATACCCCACCATGATTGACGAACCAGAGAAATGATTTTTTTTTTGTTTAACGGCCCGATCCATCCAGATTTCCATCCAATAAGTAAGGATAATTAGGTATCATGTTCTTATTGAAATTAATTTCAAAAGTATTTTAGCGATGTGGAATTATTTCGGATAATAAAACAGCCTATATATGATCAAAAGAGCAGAAATGTAGAAAAAAAGAGCCTGCTCTAAAGCATGCCGCAATGCAATTAGAATTATACATTGAAATAAAAGAGGGGAATTTTCAAATGTGTTCTTCCATTCTTCTTAAACACTGTAAATGGACATATAGAATTTCTGTTTAGTAACGTTATGATATATATATATATATATATATATATATATATATAATAAAGATATATATTATAGGTTCAAATATTCGTGGCTCCCTATCAAAATAATCAAATCAGCAAATAAAAATAAAAAAAATAACTCATCGGGCATCCAACCCGATCTCCTATTTAAGTGGAATCCCTGTGAAAAGCAAAGTGGGGCCGAAGTGTCTAGGTATATGGGGCCGACGTGTCTAGGGGCCGAGGTGTCCAGGGGCCGACCCGTCTAGGGTTTCAAATTTATGTGGGGCCGAGGTGGTTTTGGGGCCGAGGTGTCTAGGGGCCGAAGTGTCTAGGGGCCGAGGTGGTTTTGGGGCCGAAGTGTCCTGTTACCGTAAAATTTACAATGTGTTTGTATCGGCGTGTTTTCGTAATGGACATCAAAACAACAAGAACAACACTAATAACAACAATATCAACAACAAAAATAAAAATAAAAAACGTACACACGTTACAGTTATCCGGAGTGTATCGGTTGACCGCAGCTTTATAAGCTCGTTAGTGGTCAAATATTTATATTTCAGAGGCAAAGCGATTGCCTCTACTCAAAGATCTTAAAACTATTGTTAACTGTTTTTAACAAGTATGTTTGATTTGAGGTTTAACGTCCCCGTCAACACTGTAAAGGTCATTTTGGAGACGTTTCTTTCAATTTTGTGGGACTTTTACCCGACATTGATATGAAATGACATCTCAAGCCCTGTCGCCCAATGAAACCAATAGGGTTTATAAACACGGACAGGCCGACTCGCACCGCTTTTCCTGGGCAAGCTTAGATCCTCTAAGCGGTTTACCAGTACCCGTACGGGTCAGTTTCAGCTCTGCGGGGAAGCATCATGCAGCCAATATATTTCTTTAAGCCCCGATGGGCGGGGGCCGAACTGTTTTTAACAAGTACAATATCTAATACTCTGGTACCTAATATTCAAATGTTTAATGCTTTAGTTATACGATACATGTAGCTAATGACATCTTTAGTTTCAGAGATATAAAATGCAATAAATGTGCCTCAAGCAGTTGACTGGCTCCCGTCTATTAGTCACTTCACAATGTTTTATTATTATATATTATTTTTTTAACAACTTGCTGTTTTGGCTGATCAGTTTTGAGTTTCTGTCAGGTAAGGGAGTTAATAAGTGCAGAACAATAGTCAAGGAGGTAGAATTCCACAGCTCATATTTAACTTTGTTAGAACTCTCGGAGCCAGATGCAAAGCCGTACACCAGATACCCGGCTTAGTCTGTCTTAACCAGATCGCAGAAAACTAAAGTAAAACATCAAAATTTATGGTTACATTTAGCAAGATGCTTATCACATTCTGGGGAGTATACTTTGCTTCGTGCAGACATGAAATATAAAACTATTGCAAGCAATTTATTTGAGGTTAAATTGGACGAGACAAGAAAAATGTTCTCTCAGAATCAGTCTGTTCATTAAACTCGGGTATGACCTTCACTGTTCCCATGAAGGTCAATGCATCGCGTAAACAAGTCCGAGTAATAAAAAGAAAACCTCTAAACCCAACTTTTATAGAGAAACGTGTGGTTAACATGGGTAAACAATATTTTCGTATTGCGGGTTTAAAATTGAAATTGTGAGTACTCATTAGAACCGCCTCAATGAGGCGGTTCTAACGAGTACCACAATTTATGTTTGTATCAGAAATAAGAACAATATCACAAATTGTCACTTAGTTTTTGAAGCCACCAAATGCACTATTTCACATGATATCCAAAAGTTATACTTACACGTATAACCCTCAGTGAAGACTCTGATCATAAACTGTGGATGCGCAGTCGGGTCAGAAGTTTCGCTGGGAACTCGTGTCCGAAGGCGCCTTTTCAATTAACGTGGCGCATATTGTATCCTGCATATCGCAGCTGATTTCAAAGATAATTGTTAAGATAAATGCAGTGAATGACAGGTGTATTTCATTGTAATTTAATGTGTTCTATGTTCTAGAGGTTGTTCATTTGTTCTGTGTTTTGTTTGTTTGTTTTTATTCGAGTTTAACGGCCCAGTCAACACTAATTAGGTCATTTTGACCCGTTCAGTTTATCTATCCACACTTTTCTGGACAGGTTAAGCGGTTAACCAGTACAGTGCACATTCTTTTGCCAGAAACTGACAACTGCCCTTCTTGAATCAGCAGAAGGGCGAGACTAACCGTAGAAAAGATTTCATGACCAATCTCCACGAAAGAATATTGCCGACCCCGGCAGGTATCGAACCCGCGGCCTCCTGGTCACCAGTCTGACGCGCATTCGACTGAGCTACCGATGCCGGCTTTATTCTGTAGAAGTAGTTTTAAGAAGAAGTAGTTTTTTATTTGTTCTATGTATTTGTTATGTTTTAAAAGTAGTTTACATATTAGGGAAGACGCCAAGTTCTGCAATTGAAGGCCCGATGGTTTTTCTCCGGGCATTCGGTTACCTGGGATTAACCATCGACTCCATCACGAAAACACGCCTATATAATTTTGACCCCCTTCAATCCCACTTTATACAGTAAAACTGGGGTTTCCGGGGGTATACCTTATTTTTCTTATTTCTGCTCTAAAATATAGATTGTGTCTAAAATATAGATTGTGTCTAAAATATAGATTGTGGGTACTCGTTAGAACCGCCTCGATGAGGCGGTTCTAACGAGTGCCCACAATCTATATTTTGAGCAGAAATAAGAAAAATATCACAATTTTTCTTAATAAAATTTTCATTTTTTTCGGCGATAAAGGTGGCAATGTATTTGTATAGGCGTGTTTGCGTAATGCAAAATCAGTATCAATCTTGTAAGGGCGTGAAACAAAAATAATTTGGAAGCCCTGGATGGACGTATGGCTTCTCGATGTCTTACTTTTAATTTCTTACCTCCTGCTACAGCTGCTAACTCCATCACTTTTTACTTCTGATTTCTGTTGGTTGGCTTTATTTTGCCCCAGCATTTCAGTTATTTCATGCTTTCGAGTCTTCATCGTTGTTTCATCTCTGAAGTCGTAACTGAACAGATTAGTTGTCTTGGCCGCGACAGAATCAAGGGCGAGGATAGTGGTCAGGCCATGTAATGTCGATTTAAGCCCCCCCCCCCCCCCAGTAAAATAGTTTACTGACCGTTCCTAGGCGGGTTTTCTGTCATATACATTACGAAAACACGCCTAAACAACTACATTGTAAATTTTACCACAAAAAAAAAAAAAAAAAATAAAATAAAAAATTTCAGATGAAAAATTGTGATATTTTTCTTATTTCTGCTCAAAACATAGATCGTGGATACTCGTTAGAACCGCCTCAGCGAGGCGGTTCTAATGGGTACCCACAATCTATGTTTTTGAGCAGAAATGAGAAAAATAATAGATACCCCTGCAAAACCCAGTTTTACTCTATAAACGTGGGGTTTAAGGGGGTCGAAATTATATAGGCATGTTTTCGTGATCGTTTGTCTTAGCGTGTAGGTATTGCTTATATTTTTATATTTTGGACAGCAGTTTGGTCTTTTTCTGGGAAAATAACTGTCATTTAGGTTTTCCGCTTGTGATGTTTTCATTAGGGTTCAGAAATTTCATGTTCGTGTTTCTGTCCCTTTGATGTCTCTGATGGGAGGTGCTGGGTAGTTGTATCGATTCCAGATCATTGCCTTCACTTCTATTTTCCTTCCATAGAGTTGGCTGTCCGAAGCAGATGTCATTGAATTAAATATGTTCTAGAAAAGGGTTATCCTTTGGAAGCAAGGAATACATAACAGAAGTGGAAAATATGGAGTGTACATGTTTTCTGGACCAGACTAGCTAGTTTCGGCCAATTAGACCTCATCAGTGATCCTCAAATATTATCAAAATTCAACAATGGAATCAATGATCCCAAAGGCTGTTGACGTAAGAAATGATGTAGTTATAGTTTATCAACGACCTTTGAGAGTTCAAAGTTAAAGCGTGACGAGTCGATTCTATTTTTTAGGGGAAGCAGGTTTCGGATACCTTTTTTTCTCGGGATTTTAAAGATATAAATCAATGTTTGTATTGTTTTTACCTAGAAGTCATAGTCGAGTGGTTAATGCGATGTACTGTGAATCACACTAAAAATCTTTTAGGCGAGGGTTCGAGTCCCAGTGACACATTTTTTTATATTTAATGTTTCATTTTTATTTTTTATTTTTTATGTTTAAAGTTATTTTCTGTATTTTTTATATTTACATCCTTAATATTTTGGTTCCTTTGTTTTATGTTCAACAATTATTATCCCCACGCTTTTCGAAGGAAAAGTGGGGATATTGTAATTGTCTCCGTCGTCCGTACGTCCGTCCGTCCGTCTTACCGGACAACTCCTCTCACACTTTTACAGCTAGAAACTTAAAACTTTGGGAACTGATAGGTCTTTGGTCTGAGGAGTGCATGACACTTTCGGAATTTTGATCCTACCCCTAGGGGCCAGGCCAGGGGGTGGGGTACCCCGGGGGTAAAAAATCAAAGTTTTCAGAACCTGGTCGTGTGACATATCAAATCGAACGGCATAATGCGTAGAATACATACCAATCAAAATTTGACCCCTAGGGTCAGGTTTGAGGTCACCAGAGGTCAAAAACTTGGATTTTCACCCCCATAACTCCCTTTTTAACGATTACCGGATAACTCCTCCTACACCGTTTCAGATAGAAACATGAAACTTTGAGAACTGATAGGTCTTTGGTCTGAGGAGTGCATGACACTTTCGGAATTTTGATCTTACCCCAAGGGGCCAGGCCAGGGGGTGGGGTGCCCTGGGGGTAAAAAATCAAAGTTTTCAGAACCTGGTTGTGTGACATATCAAATCGAACGGCCTAATGCGTAGAATACATAACAATCAAAATTTGACCCCTAGGGTCAGGTTTGAGGTCACCAGAGGTCAAAAACCTGGATTTTTCACCCCCATAACCCCCTTTTTAACGATTACCGGATAACTCCTCCTACACCGTTTCAGATAGGAACATGAAACTTTGCGAACTGATAGGTCTTTGGTCTGAGGAGTGCATGACACTTTCAGAATTTTGATCCTACCCCTAGGGGCCAGGCCAGGGGGTGGGGGCCCCGGGGGGTAAAAAAATCCATGACACTTTCGGAATTTTGATCTTAAGATTGGGTGGGAGTTGCAATTGAGAACTTATATAGTGGCGTATCTTTAAAAAAGCGTGGGGATATGCGATGGCGTGCCATCGACTGCGCGATTCTAGTATTTTTATGTCATTGTAAATCCTCGGTAGTTCAGTCGGATGCGCGTATGACTGGTGGTCAATAGGACGCGGGCTCGATACCTGCCGGGGTCAGCAACATTCTTTCCCATGGAGATTGATCGTGAAATCTTTTCGATGGCCATTCCCTCCCTTCCGATGATTCAAGAAGGGCAGTTGTTAGTTTCTGGGGAAAGAAAGTGCACTGTACTGGTTAACCGCTTACGTATGAACTTGCCCAGGATAAGTGTGGATAAGTAAACTGACCGGCACAACAATGACATAAATAGTGATGCCTGGGCCGTAAAAGCCCAATACAAACAAACGAAACTCTTTCAGATTCATTTCAACAGCGCATTTGCCTTCACTGACGGCTGTGAACGTACGTTCAATCATAGTAACATGTTTGATAATACCTATTGAATCCGAGCTACAACGACTCGCTTGTGCTCGTTCCATCCTTTCAATAAAATGAATATAATCTAATGTGATGGCCCCGCCCATCGGGGCTTGGAGAAATAGTTCGAGCTGCACGATGCTTTCAAGCGGATCTGAAACTGACGACACATGAGCAATGGTAAACCGCCCAGTAAGTCCGAGCCGGCCCAGGCAAAGTGGTGTGGGTTGGACCGTCCATATTTATTAAACCCGTTTAGTTTTATTTGATGGCATGGCTTGAGATGTCATTTCATCTCAATGTCGGGTAAAAATCCCACAAAACTAGAAGCAACTTCTCGAAACTTGACGGGGACAATAAACCTCAAATCAATCGAACAAACAAACAAACATCTCCTGTGCTCTAATTTTATAGGTACGAAAAAATGTTAAGGAAAAGTAAAAAAAAAAAAAAAAAAAAAGAAGAAAAAAACCCTCTGCCTAAGATTCGAACCCTAGATCTCCAAGATGGGAGACGTGTTACTAGACTGTCTCGACTGGTCGTCAATCTGGTTAAACGGCGCGCCAGTTTAAGAATATGACGGTAACTATCGCCCAGTGTAAAAAATACCCACTACAGGCGACTTACCTAAAACACGGACGAGTCCAAAATTAATAGTGCAGTCACGTCTCACTGCGTTTTGAAAGACTATAGTAGTCCCTACGGAGCTGCCTTTACTTGTTTTATTAATCTAGCTTCCATTGTCTCGGTTCCGACTCGCACGGACCAACCACGGGTTGTCCACATAACGCGTACATAAGCATGAATCGCAACAAAAGTTGACCGTTATCAACCGTGTACACAGGTACTAATATCTTTTGGGAGGGATTGGTTTTACGCCCATTTAAAAATAATTTCGAGTTGACCTTTAGTCAGAGGTGGGCAAACATCGCAGTACGCGGAGAAAGACCACATGACCTTCCTTGCAGAACTTGGCGTCTCACATGTGACCCTAGCCAGGCTCGAACCGCAGCGGTGAGAGACCTAATGACTGTGAGAGTCCTAATGATTAAGAGTCAGCACTCTTATGGATCAACACTGTATGCTATCCTGTCAGTATGGCTGACTAAAACCCCGTATTTACATGAATTGATGTGACAAAATTTTAGGATTTGAGCTAGCACACAACAAAACCTACGTGAAGGCTTGTGCGACCAGCGAAGACTCAGATCAACACGCGCATTCGCACAGTCTGATCGGAGCCTTCGCTGATCGCATGTACCTTCTAACCTTCTATAGCATGCGGGTTGTTCAAAGAGTGATACACGGCATCTCTTGTCTTGCAGAGTGATCCGGGTTTTTGAAGGTCACACATCTTTATGTAGGTTTTGTCGTGCGCTAGCTCATTTAAGAGTCCACTTGAACAATTCAGGGGTGAAGCGGCAGAACCTGTGTGAGCCCCAACCTAAAGCTTAGATGATCGATGCTTGCTGCCTGACCCCTTATGTGGGGTTCGGAATGGATTTATGAGGACTGAACTATTAACAATCCATAGTGCATGCACATGTAGGTGCGATACAGAGAAGTCGCAAGAACAGTCCTTAGTTTCCGGCAAATAACACATCAATTAAGATATAGTCCCGCTTTAGTACACGTGTACCTTATGTCGTGAGAGGGTAGACTGGCTTTTTAAAAAGAACTTAACCAGTCATAGAAGGCGGGTGCGAAGACAATCGACATTAACAAGGAAATTTAAGGTTCGTTTGAGGTATATTCAGTTTTCATGCTTGGCATAGTGTTATGTTGCAAAATTTTAAAGCTGAATGTTTTAGCTCTCTCTCTCTCTCTCTCTCTCTCTCTCTCTCTCTCTCTCTAACCCCAAATGTATATAGTAAAACTGGGGTTTATAGGGACATTATTTTTATTATTTCTGCTCTAAAATATATAATATGGGTACTCGTTAGAACCGCCTCGATGAGGCGGTTCTAACGTGTACCCACAATTTATATTTTGAGCGGAAATAAGGAAAATATCACAATTTTTCGCCTCAATATTTACATTTTATCGACGATAAAATTTACAATGTATTTGTATAGGCGTGTTTTCTTAATGCTCTCTCTCTCTCTCTCTCTCTCTCTCTCTCTCTCTCTCTCTCTCTCTCTCTCTCTCTCTCTCTCTGATGTGCTTTTGTCTTGACAAGTAAGCCACGCAAAATTAGGGGCCATCTTAAGCCATTTCTCAATAGGTTCATAAATCTTATGATATCAGATGCAATAAAAAGGATTTTGAACTTGACGTTGTCTCCAGTGTATTAACTATACAAGGAAATCAGCCTCGTATGAAATCAAATGAGAAAATGTCTATTTTCTTGTCTAGATCTCGACCCCATCATAGATTCTATTAATCTCAGATCCCAGCAAGCCAACTTTGGTTGACGTCGATGCGCCATGACCCGATGCCCGTCCGCCGGCTGTGCTTGGTGGGATGTACGTGTTATCCTTGGCCAAGTAATTGAATTACAATAACACGCCCGTGCGACATAGTCCACTTTTTCACATCTCCAAAATGGCTACTTTTCTGATGAAAATCCGTGATATATTTATTGCAAACACAGGTTGTGGGTGCTCGTTAGAACCGCCTCGTTGAGGCGGTCCTAACGAGCACCCACAACCTATGTAGTGGAGCGGAAATACGAAAAAATAATGTATACCCCGTAAACCCCAGTTTTCTCTATATAAAGTGGGGTTTAGGGGTTTGCTTATTTCAAGGATTTGTTGCATGTAAATTGATGATGAAAAACACCGTTAGCTTGACGAGCTAGTTACATGTTAATTATTGTAGCACCCACAACATCAAATACAGTAAAACTTCGATGGCTCGAACTCCGATGGCTCGTTTACCATGGATGAGTCGAACCCGTTTTTGTGTCCGCAGGGAATTCCTCCAAATACGATATAGGGGCAATTTAGGAAGATTTTCTTCATTTTTCTTGCAAATGTATGCTGTGTGTACTCATTAGAATCGCCTCGATGAGGCGATTCTAATGAGTACATACAACGTACATTTATAATACAGAACATCGAAAAGATATCCACAATTACCTCCATTATGCCTCCTGGTATGACACTAATAGTATCCCTCCGTGGTTCGAACTACCGCTGTCTCGAACAAATTTTCATGGTCCCAAAGTGGTTCGAGCCATCGATATTCGACTGTACTTTAATACATGTATGTATTTTTGTTGAAAAAATGTGAGTAGCTTTTGATTTTTTAGTGACTTCTCACATTTTGTTTCAGCAAATCATCAACGGCGTCGTTACGAGGACTGTTCAAATATGAATGCAAGTAGAACGTTTTCTCATGCACTAATGCGAAAATCACCTGGAAATAAATATCACGGCGTAGAAAAACATTTTACCTATACATTGATACCAAACCTGTTAAAATCCGTTGACTTTAGCCATGTATATCGTTCGATAAACACTATCTACTCTTGTATACTAATACAAAACATGGTTGGAAGAAGGTCAGAGTACGCCGTTGAAATACGGTCCTATATTAAGACTCGTTGTATTCTTGGTATACGGTGCAAAGACATTTTTGATGAAATATGTTCGGTTTATGGGCATAATGAAATGCCTTTTCCGACAGTTTTTCGTTGGTGCAAGACATTCAGCTGTGGGCTAGGCTCAACAGAAGATGCACCACATGATCGTCGGCCAAAAAGAGCATTATCTGCCAAGATGGTTGCTAGAGTGAAAGAAGTAGTTGCTACCGATGCACGATACACCACTAGGCAAATAGCTAGTATGGTTGGTATCTCATTAGGAGCAGCTCACACGCTCATGAAACGGGATTTGAAAATGAGAAAGATCTGTGCTAGATGGATTCCCCATCTGTTGACAGATGAGCAGAAAAGGACACGCGTTCAGTGCGCCAAGAAGTTGCTTAAAAAGTTTCCAAATTACAATGCACGGTCTTTCGCTAATGTCGTCACAGGTGACGAGACATGGGTTCAGTTTTTTGAGCCAAAACGAAAGATTCAGAACAAAATATGGGCAATAAAGTATTGCAAAAGACCAGGCATTGCAAAGCGGACCATGAGCGTCAAGAAGGTAATGTATGCCGTATTCTTTTCAAATCAGGGCCCTGCTATTCAGGTTGCTGTGCCTAAACGCAAATCTGTAAATGCGAATTTTACAAGAATAAAGTTCTTCGAAAATTGAAGAAATATTTCAAAAAACGAAGACCCGCAACTGGTTTGACCAATGTCAGATTTCTACATGACAATGCGTCATCGCACAAGGCGTTCATTGTGCAAGACTATCTGAAGCAGGAAAAGGTTGTTGAACTCCCTCACCCCCCGTATTCCCCTGACCTTGCCCCGTGTGACTTTTTTTTGTTCCCGCGGCTGAAAAAATACCTTTCTGGTCGAAAATTTGTACAGCGCAAACACCTTGGTTCTGCAATATTCCAGTGTCTTCATAGTATACCGCGAAAGACTACCAAAATGCATTCAATGATTGAATCAGAAGACTGAAAGTTTGAATATCTGTTAAAGGGGAATACTTTGAGGAGACAAAATAAATTTTTCATCGAAATCTATCACGGAATCATTTTTTATGTGCTTAGTTGCATTCATTTTTGAACAGTCCTCGTAATTTATAATAATTGGATTGCGATGTGCACCCATGTACCAGGTGCAAACCTGGAGATGGCTTTTTCGCACTGGCATTTGTTGACGTAGCTATCTTGGTTTCATCAATTTTGAAGTAATTTGATTTACATGTTTCACTGATTTATTCAGGAAACTCTTGGCAACAAAACAATGTTACGTAATTTGAATACGGCCGGAGCCAAGAAAAAGGTTGGTCTAATAAAACCGATCTGAGCCCACTACATGTCTTTCTTAAAGCGACATTTGTTCCTTGGAGACCGATCATGTAAATCTTTCTACGGTGTTTCTAGGCTGTTACTGGAAAAAAAGTTTGCAAGCTCTACGCCTGTCCGAAAATAATGTGTTTTTAGGCTGACTCTATCACGAAAACACGCATATATAATTTTGACCCCCTTAAACCCCACTTTATTACAGTGAAACGTAGATTGTGGTACATAATTATATCGTTATCTTGTAATAACGAGAAAAGATTTTTTTCCTTTATGAAAGTGGTCCTTCTAGACTTTCGTATTCCATGTCTCGTATGTCGGGGTAATATTTTTGGGTTTGGATAGTCGTTTTACCATTTTGGGGAAAGAAATTATCCTTTTTGTCTCCTGCTTGCATAACACAAACACGCCTACATAATTTTGAACCCCCCCCCCTTGAACCCCTCTTTTATATAGTAAAACTGGGGTTTACAGAGGTAAACCTTATTTTTCTTATTTCTGCTCTAAAATATAAATTGTGGGTACTCGCTAGAACCGCCACGGTGAGGCGGTTCTAACGTGTACCCACAATATATATTTTTAGCAGAAATAAGAAAAAGCGGTTCTCACGAGTACCCACAATCTATATTCTGAGCAGAAATAAAACAGTATCACATGTTTTCATCTGCAAATGTTCGTTTTTGCAAGGTAAGATTTATAATGTATTGGTATAGGCGTGTTTTCGTAATGCTCTGTTTACGAGAACGGATGGGTAAACATGCAAATATGCAAATTTCCACTTTAGAAACTGAAAAATAAAAGTTCTAGGGGTTAGGCCTGGTAAAATCGATGTAATCTTCCCTTTAAAATATTACTGACCTTTCCAAGGCAAAAGTGCTTCTGTTGTGAGTTTGTTATTGTCATTATGGGTCTTTCCAGAATGTCGTGATAATATTGCTTTAGTTTGGATAGCCGTTTGACCATTTTGGGGAAACTGTTCAATTAAGCCTCCTTCTTGCCATGTTTTAATGTCATGTCATTTTTTGTACGTGCATGCTTCTTTTCCTATGTGTCTTGCGCAATGCTATTGGTTCCTCTTCTATTTTAAACAACAAATGGGGAAAAACAATGGCATGTTAATCGCACTTTTATCAAAAGATAGATTACACCATTTTTAATCCGTATTTTAAATGATGCCTCGGCCGGCATTATGTACCGTCATGACAGAACCTTGGTTCGAAGTAACACATCTTGTGTCATGCTCAACTAATATGGTCGTGGATTTGTAATGTTTGTTTGTTTGAAATGGGGTTTTACGTCCCCGTCAGCCCTATTTAGGTCATTTTCGAGACGTAGCTTCCGATTGTGTGGGACTTTTACCCGACACTAACATGAAATGACTTCTTAAGCCCTGTCGCCCAAACAAACCAACAAGAGCATCGCATGCGGGTGCCAACGCTCAGCTGCAGTTTCTTTTAGAAAACAAACATTTTAAGTCGAAAAAGGGGCATAACTGTGCCAAATACATTTTGAGGGTCAGTGGTAGAGCGTCCGCTTCGGGAATGGGAGGTCGCGAGTTCGATCCCCGGCCGCGCCACACCAAAGGCGTGAAAAATGGTACTAGGCGCTCCCTTGGCAGACGCTCGCATTATCAGGGGTAGTCCTAGGAAGATAAATGAAGGTTGGTAAGTATTTGTTACAGGATACTTTGTTTGTCGCAAAAAAGCTCTACAGAGCTTATGTTATTTGTTTCGGATATGCGACGTTAAATAAAGCTTCTTTATCTTTTATCTTTATCTTTACCTCATCTATTGGTGTGAGTTCCCCTTTTCATAATGAACAACTCGTCCGAGTTTCAAGTAAATATGTTCAGTTATGACAGAGATGTTATAAAATGTCAAAGTTTTTGCACGACGACGACGACGACGCAGACGACGCCAGAGCTATGACAATACCTCGTCGTTTTCTTCGAAAACAGCCAAGCTAAAATGGTTAATCCGACTCGCACCACTTTGCCTGGACAGGCTTAGACCATATAAGCGTTTTACCAGTATTCATGTGCGGTCGTTTTCAGCTCTGCGAGGAAGCATCATGCAGCCCAATCTATTTCTCATAGCCCCGATGGGCGGGGGCCTAGGATTTTCAAAGCTTATGCATTGTAAAGGCAACTGCCCCTTTTTGGATCAGCATCTTTGCACTGCTCATACATATTAAAATACAACCGCACTCCAGTGGCTCGAAACCCTTTGGCACATTACAAACACGCCTGTACAAATACATTGTAAACTTTTAAGATGAATATTGTGATATTGTTCTTATATCTGAACAAAATATAGCTGTGGCAACTTGTCGATGCGGTTCTAACGAGTACCCACAATCTATATTTTAGAGCAGAAATAAGACAAAAAAGGTGATTAGGCGGTTCTAACGAGTATTCACAATCTATATTTTGAGCAGAAATAAGAAAAATAAGGTTTACTCCCTGTAAACCCCAGGTTTACCATATGAAAGTGGGGTTCAAGAGTGTCAAAATTATATAGACATGTTTTCGTGATGCAATGAAAATTTGTTCGAGACAACGGTAGTTAGAACCACTGCGGATTACTGAGAGCGCCATGTCAGGAGGCAAAATGGGGATAAATTTTTGGGTATCTTTTCGGGGTTTTATATTATAAATGTTTGCTGTGTGTAGGCATAAGAATCGCCTCATCGAGGCGATTCTAATGAGCACACACAGCATACCAGACTTATATAAGTCCTAGATGTTAATAGTTGTGTTGATGCATTCCATATTGTACCTTATGCCACTCATTTATTTATTTTTATCCTGACTCAAACATCTGATGAGATACGAGCTGTAGAGAAATTTTGTTTGAGAGAAACTGAGGAATGGCACATCTATTCATGGCATGAACTAAAGACACCTTAAAATAATAATGAAAAAAATATCATCAGACTTTATAAGTCTAACAGCATACATTTGCAAGATGAAAAACTCCCACAATTCTTATCTGTAGGAATTCCCTCAATAATGGGTTCGACTCAGCCACGGTAAATGAGCCATCAGTGTCCGAGCCATCGAAGTTCTACTGTACCAACACTGTTGGAATGTTAAAATTTATGAGCAGGACAAATAACTGATACAGTGCGCTGAACGCGAAGACAAATAAAACGTTCAGGCTCTTGGATTGAAAAGCATAGCGCATTTCCAGGTGAATAGAACTTGTGACAAAGGATATTTTGATGGCTGTAAAGACACCATATGATGCTTACGATTCCGTTTATGGAGACGTCCGGTAAACCTTACTTTATATAGCGTTACATGTAAATGGGGTTTACAGGCGTATACACTGTGTTCCTTATTTCTACCCCAAAAGATAGGTTGTGGGTACTCGTTTAAACCACCTAAATGAAGCGGTTCCAACGTGCACCTACAATCTATGTCTGGTACTCGTTAGAATCGCCTCAATGAGGCCGTTCTTATAAGCACTTTCGAGCGCTTTGGTGCAGTGGTGGCGCATCGGATTTGTGATCAAGAGGTTGCGGGTTCGCGCCTCACGCTGACCAAAGTGTTGTGCCCTTGGGAAGGCACTTCATCCATATTCCTTTAAAAAGTACTGGTTACCTTCCAGGAAATCCTGCTCGTAATGCTCAGATGTGAGCGAGTAGCAGTAATAAGAGAAGAAAAAAAAAAAAGAAAAGCACCGAAAACAAATGTTTTGTTACAGAAATAAGAAAAAAGTATCACAATGTCTCATCAGACAATATGTCCGTTTTGAAAAAAATGAAAAAAGTGCACTATATATCGTAGTGATAAATAACAAGTAGGCTGCTACAATCATCTGACCACCACAATTAGGTTTATTTGCCATGGAAGCTATTATTAAAGACGACAGCTTATTCATTCTTGATGAGTAGGCATTAAAATTGTCATCCTGCAGTGTATAATCTCTATTCCGATAATTTTCAGATGCACGCAAACGGGCGATTTTATGAAAGAATTATCAGTCTGAATTTTATTCGGCATTCCTGGAAATCAAAAATGAGTAATGTGGAAAATGGCCATGTGTCAAAACAATGAAACATTTGTCATTGCATATATTACTTTCGTTGTATATCAGGTTTTTCACAATTAACCAATTTTTTACCCCAAAATGGATAATTGGTAAACAGTGCAGACCCAGATCAGCCGCCGCAGAACGCGGCGTCTGACCAGGGCCTACACTCTTTGCAAAACATTCCGCCATTTTCAAAATAAATTTTGAAGAAAACCCAGCCAGACACCCCCATCACGTGAACAAGCTCGTGAAATGAAGACCCCCCTATACCCCACTTTATATAGAGAAAACTGGGGTTTGGTGGGGAAAACATTATTTTCCTTATTTCTGTTCCATGACATAGGTTGTGGGTACTCGTTAGAACCGCCTCAATGAGGCGGTTTTAACGAGTACCCAAAACCTATGTTGTGAGTACAAATAAGAAAAATATCATAAATTTTCATCAGAAAGTTATCTTTTTTTTAGGTTTGAAAAAATGTACTATATCACACGGATGTGTTACCGTAATGCCTAAATTTTTACATGAACTCCTGCTATTTATTAGGAGGAAGACTCCATTTCTACAAAATGGACTAAGTCAAGAGTAGGGAAATTGTCCTTTTCGACATTTCCGCCAAGCAAAATAAAGTAATCCTCCACACACCCATGTGACATAGTGTATTCTTTTATTAGTTTGTTTGATTTGAGGTTTAACTACCCCGTCAACACTGTAAAGGTCATTTTGGAGACGTTGCTTCCAATTTTGTGGGACTTTTACCCGACATTGAGATGAAATGACATCTCAAGCCCTGTCGCCCAATGAAACCAATAGGGTTTATTAGCATGAACCGCCTCGCACCGCGGTTCCTGGGCAGGCTTAGATCCTCTACCAGTACTAGTGTGCGGGTCGGATTCAGCACTGCGTGGAAGCATCATGCAGCCCATATATTACTTCAAGCCCCTATGGGCGGGGGCCGAGTATTCTTTCATATCTCCAAAACTATCCGCTATTAAGACCACTTAAAATTATGATTAATTCTGTTTTAAAAAGCTTATTCAGTAGGTTTCAGTTATTCTTTCTTTTTATTTTCTGCCTGCAGTGACCTCTGGTCATGGACCACCTTCGGGACCGTTCAAAAGTGGTCTTAATACAGGAATTTTACTGTATGTGATACTTTTCTTTTTTATACTCAAAGTTAGAACTGCCTTCGATTGTCCACCTAGTCAAGCAGCGCGGTCACCCGTTCAGATACTAACCGCGCTCTGTTTTGCTTAACTTCGTGAATAAGCCAACAAGTCTGCGAGTCGTCCAGTGCATATAAGATCTATTGGTTTTATTGGGCGGCAGGGGTTGAGATGTCATTTCATCTCAGTATATCCGGTAAAAGTGTCACAAAATTGGAAGTAACGTCTCCAAAATTACCTAAATAGTGTTGATGGGGATGTTAAACCTCAGTCAAACAAACAAGCCAACCGCTCTACCAGCGTCCCTTAAAGAACCACAGCAAGTTATGCGGTCACCCATCCAGGCATTAACCCGCGTTATCCATGGCTAACTTAATGAATTAGCCAACCACTCTGCCCGCATCGCAAAAACATCCGACTGAAGCTAAGAGGTCACCCATCCAGGTACTAACCGCGCTCTTCCCGCATGAAGTTAAGCAACGGAGAGCTCGGTTAGTACCTGGAAGGGTAACCGTGTTGCTTGACATCGTGGACGACCGGACAAA
Source organism: Lucinisca nassula (assembly GCA_963580285.1). Taxonomy (NCBI): domain Eukaryota; kingdom Metazoa; phylum Mollusca; class Bivalvia; order Lucinida; family Lucinidae; genus Lucinisca; species Lucinisca nassula. The sequence goes on along the minus strand of OY757025.1, from coordinate 31,020,844 downwards.
TGCAAATTACGTTTGAGCCGAACCCTGAGAAAAAAGGTCACATTACGATAACACACCCGTGCCATATAGTGCATATTCCTCATCTCCAGAATGGCTACATTCCTGATGAAAATCCCTGATATTTTTCTTATAAATACTGCAAACATAGGTCGTGGATACTCGTTAGAACCGCCTCAATGAGGCGGTTCTAACGAGTACCCACAACCTATGTCTTGGAGCAGAAATAAGAAAAATAATGAATACCCCATTAAACCCCAGTTTTCTCTATATAAAGTGTGGTTTAGAGCGGTCTTCATTTCACGGACTTGATCACGTGATGAGTTAGCATTCTCCAATTTATGCATGTTCACAGGCTACTGACATGGCTAGACGCATAACGTCATGCAGAAAAACTACCTCTCTGCGAGCTTTTGCACAGGCTCATCCGAGTAAAGCTCGCCGCCTGTGCGATCTGTACCCTTTTCAGGCTTATATGCACTCAAGACGTGATGTGAACAATTCCGTGAAATGAACACCCCCTAAACCCCACTTTATTTAGAGAAAACTGGTGTTTACGGGGGTATACTCTATCTTTTGTTATTTCTGCTCCAAGACATAGGTTGTGGGTACTATTTAGAACCGCCTCATTGAGCACATACAAGCATTATTTTCAGTAAATATAATAAATAAAAATGCCACGACTGTTCATCAGAAAAATAGCCAAATTGGAGATGTGAAAAATGTACTACGCCGCACGGTTGTATCGTCGTATAATAAATGGATCTCTACGAATTTGACCCTTGAGCGCAAAACACTAAACAAGAATGGACCATGGGCGTAAAAAATAAGGAAACGATTCCCAGCTAAAGAAAATAAAAGCATCGACAGCACTGGCGGGTCGACTGTGTCGGGGTGTAGGCCATCACGAAACACGCCTATATAATTTTGACCCCCTCGAACCCCACTTTTATATAGTAAAACTGGGGTTTCCGTGGGTATACCTTATTTTTCTTATTTCTGCTCTAAAATATAGATTGTGGGTACTCGTTAGAACCGCCTCGATGAGGCGGTTCTAACGAGTGCCCACAATCTATATTTTGAGCAGAAATAAGAAAAATATCACAATTTTTCATAATAAAATTTTCATATTTTCGGCGATAACGGTGGCAATGTATTTGTAGGCGTGTTTGCGTAATGTGAATGGAGACTACCGGTGCCGTAAAAGTCCTGAAAATTCGGAAACCTTGGGAACTTGCTGTAATTCACCTAAATTTTAAAATTTTGTTTCATAATCCAGCAATGAGTCAAAACAATGTAGACGGGATGGCAAACAGTGTAGACCCTGATCAGACTGCTCCTGATCTGGATCTGAACTGTTTTTGCTAAGGCCTATCTGTCGCAATGCTTACGATCATTACGGTTTTGTTTTGTTTGATTTGAGGTTTAAAGTCTCCGTCAACACATAAAGGTCATTTTGGAGACATTGCTTCCAATTTTATGGGACTTTTACCCGACACTGAGATGAAATGACATCTCAAGCCCTGTCGCCCAATGAAACCAATAGGATTTATAAGCATAGATGCTCCGACTCGCAACGCTTTGCCCGGGCAGGCTTAGATCCTCTAAGCGGTTTACCAGTACTAGTATGCGGTCGGTTTCAGCTTTGCATGGAAGCATCGTGCAGCCCATCTATTTCTTCAAGCCCCAATTGGCGGGGGCAGAACGATCATTACGGTAATATTGTTCCGTTTAAACGGGTTCGACTTTGATCAGACGCTGTGTATGCACGAGCCCAGTCCAGACAAGCCTTTTTACTCTACGCTTAAAGATAATAATTGTTACTTGGATTTTGTACATGCTCTGCGATAGTCACGTTGGAAGTTTCTGTCGTTAGTAACTTTGAGTCGATTGACAAACAATCGACCCAAAAGTTTTTTTCTTAAATTCAATCAATCAATCAATCAATCAATCAATCAATCAATCAGTCAATCAGTCAATCGATTTGTTCACCTTATCTAATTTCCTTACCTAGCGTTATGACTAACCCTCTTGTTGACATCAAGAGTGTTTCAAAGGACTGTACGAGCTGAAGGCTCCCGTGGGCCTAACAAAACATCGACAAAGAATCAATTCCGATTGACCTGAGCACAGCACGGGTTTGAAATGTTGAATCTACTATATCAATGAAAGTTTCTTATTTTCTTGTTTTTTATAAACGTTAATTTACACTCAAAGCCTAAGACTTTCTATATTAAGACTACGCTAAAAGCCGCAAACTCCCTTGCGTACATTTTGTTTGGTTTATTGACTTTATTTTGTGCTTTGAGACAAATCAATTACATGTAATTGTTTTTTAAATGTTTAATGGAGCACGGCAATGGCCTGCAGCAACTCATCATTCCATTAGCACCATGCCATAAATGGGCCGTTCTTTTTCTACTTTCTTTAGCATGCATAAGTTTGCAATCATATGTGCAATCGTGTAATCTACAAAATTATATAAGTAGCATTAATAGTGCCATTCAATATACATAAGACAGTGTCGAGACTGGTGAACTAAAGTTACCTTTGTGCGCTTGTATAGTCTTGAAACTTTTGCCTGCTGTAGTACTAAAATTTAAATTGATTTTTGAGCAAAACGCCGGAAAACACTTACCAAGATAGCCAATACCCGCGAAAACGAGCCATCAGACGCTGGCACACAGCAGAGACTCAGTTCAGACTGCGCACCCCCCCCCACCCCCACCGTACTCTGATCTGAGAACTAGCCGCGTAGCGTGCGCTGTATGAATTGCGGTTGATCGAAAGGCTTCATGTATAAATCTCGAGGAAGACCTACTTCTAACCAGGTCCCGAGGTTATAAAACTTTTGTCGTGCTCAACTCACTTGAGTATGAAATTTTAAAGGTTTATCAACATAAAAATACAGACAAAATATGTTTTTTTCTGCTTAGATTGATAAAAATACTCAGTTGAGTTGAGCATGAAAACAGTTTTATAACCTCGAAATCAGGCGCGTACGCCGATTGAGTTGAGGTTACTGAGTCCACATGTACGAAGGCGTTGCTTCCCTTGGCCTCGACCCATATTGATGGGGTCGAGCATTAGCACGGCTGAAATTTATGCTAGTTGCAGGGATGGGGTGGTGGTGGGGGTGGAAGTATGTTATTTTTTCTGTTTATGTTTACACAGCCAAAAATCGATTAGTCACACACCTTTGCGACCATAACAATTTGGTCGAAACAAGGGTAGTTCGAGCCGACTGAGGTTACTATTTGTGCCCCCACCAGGAAGCATAATGAAAATAATGTTGGGGTTTCTGTTCTGTGTTCTGTAGTATAATATAAGAATCTTATATGGGTGTGAGGGGTGGATGGAAAAATCCGTCCCGAGGGACACTGTCCGGCATCACGAGGCTTGCCGAGTGATGCCGGACAGTGATCCCGAGGGACGGATTTTTCTATCCACCCCTCACACCCATATTGGATTCTTTTTCTTGCATACCTTCCATTTCTATTGCGAATTTTTAATGCTGCTGTCACTTCGGTTACCGACGTCCGCCATTTTATGATGACACAACAGGAATGTTTAGTGACGTCACGCATGACGACGCCGCGCATGAGGTTGTAATCAACCAGTGCATTTATCAAACACGCGATTATATTCGATTTGGGGTCGGAACACCAGGGTCAGAACATAAATTTCTATCCCAGGGTAAAATCACGGATTTCCTTGTCTGGTGTGCAAGAAATGTATATTTTGTGTACTTATTACAATCGCCTCATCGAGCCGATTCTAACGAGTAAACACAAGATACATTTGCACGTTTAAAGAAGAAAATCTTTCAAACCTATCCCCCACTATTTCGTATCTGGAGGAATTCCCATAGGGACTCAGTCAATAGTTCGACTCATTCATGATAAACAAGCCATCGGTGTTTGAGCCATCGAAGTTTTACTGTACTTGAATCCAGTCACGAGAAAGCCAGGCCCCGAAAAAGTTTTTTCATGCTCAACTCAATTGATGTTTGTTTGTATTGGAGTTTAACGGCCCAGTCAACACTATTTAGGTCATTTTTGAGCCGGTCAGTTTACCTATCCACTCTTTCCTGGGCACGTGTTTACGTAAGCGATTAACCAGTGCAGTGCACATTATTTCGCCACAAACTGACAACTGACAACTGCCCTTCTTGAATCAGCGGAAGTAAAATTGCCTTATTCGTTTGAATTTCATTACTTATCAGCACACAAATTTCATGCTCAATTGAGTTTAGCTTGAAAAAGTTTTATAACCTAGGGGCCTGTCTTCGGACTTGGTTTCGACCAGGCAAAGCGCAAACCGGCCTGCTAATCTTCACAAACTGGAAAGAATCTTGAAAGGTGAGAAACATGACGTATAGACACTACAGGGATTGTACTATCAGCGCAGCGCCCCCCACCCATCGGGACTTGAAGAAATAGATGGGTTGCATGATGCTTCCACGCAGAGCTGAAACCGACCGCACACGAGTACTGATAAAGCGCTTAGAGGAGCTAAGCCTGCCAAGGCGAAGCGGTGCGAGTCGGACAGTCCATGCTTATTTACATGTAACCCTATTGGTTTCATTGGGCGACAGGGCTTGAGATGTCATTTCATCTCAGTGTCGGGTAAAAGCGCCACAAAATTTGAATTCGAACACTGTTTCATGGTCCCGAAGGGATTCGAGCCATCGATTGAAGTTTAATTATCGGTCTTGGCGGTTCAGAACTTGTGATCGACCCCCGCCGTGTCCTGAGTATTGATCATGAAAATTCCATCTGGTTTTCGGCCACTTCCGCCGAACCAAGAAGGGCAGTTGTCTGTTTTCTGGCGAACGGATGAGCGATGTACTGGTCAACCGAGTAAGCAATAGCCTACCGAGAATATAATATAATACATAGAGAATCTTACATGAGTGTTCATGTATTATATAATGTATTAAACGAGTTGAGGAAAAGGAATAAAATGCGAGGCTTTGCCGAGCATTTTATCCCTTTTCCTCAACGAGTTTAATAAATTCAATAATACATGGGCACGAACGCAAGATTCTATTTATCATATGACATTTGAAACGCATTTTATTCACGATTGTTTACACAAATGTCAATATTCCGCCGTTAGTATAAAACGCGACTTCCTTACGGACGTCGTACATGTAACGTTACGGGACGCATCTAGCTAATTTGCATATTTAATCCACTAGTGGATTATCGAAAATATTACATTGCGTTATTACACTCTCAGACGCGACGTCATATGATGACTAAATATAATATACATGAAAATATTGTTGGTCGACGACTCAACAATGTTCTGACGTCAGAGCTGTCGATAACGGACAGCTGTCGATAACGGTCCGAACGCAGGATATGAAACATGGAACGCCTTCCCTCATAAAATCGAAGCACTGACAGCGCTGGTGGCCGACTGCTAGACAAATGGCCCTGAAATGTGACATAGACTGTTGTCATTTCGTTTAACCCTTACACTCCTGTACTGTTAAGCAAACAATGTAGACCCTGATCAGACGCCACTAATATTCCAGAACTGTTAACAAACAGTGTAGACCCTGATCAGACGCCCCAGAATTGCAGCGTCTTACCTGGGTCTAAATCGTTTTTCCAAACGAAACGCAGGGTTTGCGGGTGCTCGTCAATACTACCTCAATGAGGCGGTTCTAACGAGTCCAGTCCAGATCCTATAGCTCCAATGTAATCCTCTGAGCAACACTGACTTCACAGCAATAAGCATTACGAAAACACGCCTATACATATACATTGCCAATTTTTTGGCCAAAAAATTGAAATTTTAAGATGAAAAATTGTAATATTTTTTTTTATTTCTGCACAAAACATAGATTGCGGGGACTCGGTAGAACCGCCTCGACGAGGCGATTCTAACGAGTACCCACAATCTATGTTTTTGAGCAGAAATAAGAAAAATAATGTATACCCCTTCAACCCCAGTTTTACTATATAAAAGTGGGGTATGAGGGGGTCAAAATTATATAGGCGTGTTCTCGTGACGAATAACGCTGGTATGTTCTATACAAATCAGTGATATTCACCTTTTCGAAGTGAAACAAGATCCTCGTGTTTTGCATGTTATGAGGTTCAATGCATTTCTTTTTCAACATTTTTTCTCGTGATGAAAGTTCAACTGAAACTGCTGAGTGAAGCATAACATGCAAAATTCACATCAAAATATCATCAAAATCTCATCAGCATTCTTTGATAGAACTCTTAACCATTATGCCTCTCATCGCTGTGGGTTCTAGCCCCGCTCGGGTCACGTGCGAGACGCCAAGGTCTGCAGCGGAAGGTCAGGTGTGTTTTCTCCGGGTACTCCTGTTTTTGCCAACCTGTGATTAACGACCGGCTAAATATGAGTGAAATAATCTTGAACGGACCATGAAAACAACCCCCACCTCCAAAAAGAACTCTTTGACAGAAATAAAATCATTTGCATAACACATCCATATGAAATCAAAAACCATATAGTCAATGATCGAGAGGCTGTGCGTTCAAGTCCGGCACCAGGTATCGAGGTGTGTCCTTGGGCAAGATACGTATTGACACTGCCTCACTCCATCCAGGTGTAAATGGGTAGCAGTGGTGTAATAGTCACTGCCTCTCTCTCGCGCGCGAGAAAACATCCGGAATGAGAGTTCGAGAGCGATTAAAAAAGCTTGAAGTTTCAATTGCAATAGAACTAAAATAAATTAGTATAAACTAAATCAAATCAAAAGTTTCCTCTATGGACATACATGCATATCTGTGTATGAAAATTTTTTCAGTCACAAGACTGACTGGCAGGTCGGAATTGAGGCTTTCCGACTGTGGGATACCACCATCACGAAAATATGCATATGTAATTTTGACCCCCTTGAACCCCACTTGTATATACTAAACCTGTGGCTCACATGGGTATACATTATTTTTTCTTATTACTGCTCTAAAATATAGATTATTGGTATTCATTAGAACCGCTTTGATGAGGCGGTTCTAACATATACCCAAAATTTATATTTTGAGCAGAAATAAGAAAACAATCACAAGTTTTCATCTTAAAATTTTCGTATTTTTTTTTTCGACGTTAAAATTTACAATGTATTCGTATAGGCGTGTTTTCGTAATGAAATACAAGAACTGAGCAAGTTCACGAGAAAGGGATCAGTATGGGAAGGCGACAAGCATAGACCCAGATTGGCACACTCAGATCATCCGCTGATCCTAGACAAGTAGAGGATTTGATTTGATTTGAGGTTTTACGTCCCCGTCAATACTATCTAGGTCATTTTGGAGACGAAGCTTAAATTTTGTGGGACTTTCGCCCGACATTGAGATGATATGACATCTCAACTTGATCCCTGTCGCCCAATGAAACCAAGAGGGTTTATGTGCATAGTTGGGCCGACTCGCACCACTTTGCCTGGGGGTAGGCTTATTCCTTTTCTGCTTGGATGCATCATGCAGCCCAATCTATTACTCCAAGCCCCGATGGGCAGGGTCAGAGACGTGTAAAGGAGAGTGGTAGCTTAATCCAAGACGTCAGGCGTGGATTAGCCTCATACGTTATATCTACTGGTTGGGTTCATTTAAGCATTTGAAGAAATTAAACCGGAGAACAGGGGGTTGGAGAAACAGATTTGGCTACAAAGTGCTTCCACGCAGAGTAAAAACCGACCACACATGAGTATTGGAAAACAGCTTAGAAGATCTAAGCCTCACAAGGTAAAGTGTTGCAAGTCGGATCGTCTATTGGTTTCAACGATGAGGATTCGACAGCATGAAATAACTGAAATGCTGGAGCAAAACGAAAACCGATAGTTAGACCCCGGATGGATGGTTTTATCTTGACATTAGGATAGCCTTCTCTATGGCTTGAGCAGTGGCCTGCATTTGATAACCGCGGCTGTTGAATTGCTCTGACAATCCTTTCGCTCTTTTCTCCTGATGCGAAGTACAAGACTTTATGGGATATTGTTTGCTGCAGTGAGATGGATTGCGACCTGTTGGTAAGAGGTACGCGTGAGAGTCTGTAAGTTTAGTGAAAAAGGTCTGTAACAACCCTGTCATTGACAAGATGTGACTTTGTGTTTTAAAAAACGTAGTTGTCATTTTTGACCTCGCCAGTAAACCCTACAGGGTTACTAAATGCAGTGAGCCACGATGCGGCTGTCAAATTTCATTATTGAAGTTAAATAACAAAATATTTCACGTTAAAGAAAACATGAACTGTACAATACATTTTTGGGTCGACTAGTTTTCCAGTTGACCCAAAGTTATAAAGCAAAGAACTGAAATCGTGCTGTTGTCCACGTGACCACTTTTGGAAAACCGAGTCCTGTACTATTTTTATCGATGTAAGGTCAGTTGGTTTTCCAGTAATGCGCTTTTCATACACGGCACTAATTTAAGCTTCATTCAGCATCGATTATCTGAGAGGCGAAACCAGATTTCACGAATTTGAGGTTTAAACTTCAGTCATGGTCACTACGAAAAGTAGATGTAAAACAAAGATCAGGAATCGATACAAATAACTTACTCCACCCATCATAGACACCAAAGGGAAAGAAACACAAACATGAAGCGACCAGACAATAATGGAAACCTAAACAAAGGAAGGCCATAAGGACAGTTACTTTCCCGCAAAATGGCCAAATGGCCATCCAAAATAAAAAGACACAAGTGATACACACAGTAAGTAACAAACAACAACATAAATAAACCGCCACAGAAGAACCGCCTTGGAACGGTCAGTGGAAAGAATTCCACTGGGGGGCTTATATCGATTTTACACGGCCATAATCCTCGCCCTTATTTCTGTCGCGGTATACACTAATTTTGTTTAGTCCGCATGAAGGCTTCCTAACTCATCAGTGTAACATCTCCAAGAACATACAAATAAAAAAAAACTACAGAGATGAAACAAGGTTGAGGACTCGACAGCATAGAACAACAGAATTGCTGGAGCAAAAGAAAACCAACAGTTTGACTCCGAGAAAAAAAGTTCAGTTTTCTCATTACGTTTATGCACTTCCGTGCTTTTTCCGTGTTATGTTCTATCTGTTTATGCCACGTTCAATCGTTACTTAATATTATGAGAATCAACTTCAACTGTTTGAAAATCTTCCATATACAGTGGCGAATATGCTGGTTTGATAAGATTACGAGAAACAAGAAGGGATTCTGGTTTTAAAGGGTTGAATTTAACAAGCCATTTTTTTCGCCCATGCATTACTTTGTCGAGATCTAAGCTAGGAAATCCCGCAGCAGTATCAGAGTTTTCTACTACAATAAGCATGCTAGTATCATCATCAAATAGACTTGTACTATACCAATATCCTCTGCAATATCATTTATAAAAACTAAAATGATGTTTAGAGCATCAAGGAAGCAAACGAATAGGATTTTATGAATTAGTTTTGTGAATTTTTATCAAAAATGCTAGAAAATAATAAGGTCGGTAGATAAGATTTTTTTCCGTTGATTTTCTCTGGTTGGCTATAAAATTGCAGAGTTCAAAATTATTCGAACGACTGATTTTGGTTTGTATCCCAGCTAGCACGCATAAACGGACAAACGTCGGACCGAGAGCGATACGATTTTACCACGTCGTATCGCTATCAGCTCGACTTTGGTACGATATTCTTTGCTGGCTGGGATGTTACAAAACCCAGGAGTGTCCTGTGAGGATTGGCTGTTTCTTTATACAGATTTTTATTTTTATTGTTTTTTTTTTGTCGTTTTCTCATGCCGACAAATTAAATTAAAGTCAAAAACAGCCAGCAGGGAAATTGCCTGTTTCATTGGAATCCAGAAATAAACATAAATCATGTTACTATTGGAAATTCGCTTTAGAAGAAAACAATTTTTTTTCTTTTGAAGGTGAACAGAAACACCAGACTCCACTGATTTGATTGGATACGCCTGATACATAGTCAACCAATGTTACAAGAGAGATAACACTCAGGACTCTAAACGATATCTCGGTGCAAATGGTCAACTAAACGAAAAGAAATGTGCTCGATAATGACTTTACGATGACATAATGCATTCTGTTATATCTGTAGAATGCCTATTTGGCTTATGAATATTTTTCATATATTTTTTATCATAATAGGTTGTGGGTACTTGTTAGAACCGCCTCCTGAGGCGGTTCTAACAAGTACCAACAACATATGTTTTTGTGAAGAAATAAGAAAAATAATGTATAGTTCGAACAATTTGACATGAGAATGGTGACCTTTATTAGCATAATTTCACACCCAACTGAATGCATATATTTATCTTCGCCCTTTTACGAAGATGTCGATATTGTTATTCAATACATAGAGGTCGGTAAATGGGTCGTCATTCCCGAGATGCCGAAAATTCACGAGAAGTTTACGAAAACCGACCGATTAGGCGATAAAATTGATTTATTTATTCTTTGCATAAAGGTCAGTCTGATGTCAACTTGGACAGAATGAGTGTATGTTTGAGCATTATGTCCCACCAACAGCTAAGGTCATACGGAGACGGGGCCTCGGTTTAAAGACTCATTCGAAATTCTGGAGAAGCCCGGGATCAATCCTGCGACCCCTGGTTTACAAGGCGAGTAGCGTAACCACTACACCAAGGAGGCTTTTCAAATTGAACAAGCTATACTCAAGTAAACACCAGTTTTCTATATAAAGTTGGGTTTACAGGAGTTTCAATTACTTTGACGTGTTTAACGTGATACTAATTCATTCCTTTCAGATTTGTTCGTTTTGGATTTTTACGGCTCAGTCAATACATTTTAGGCCATACTGAGCTTGTCAGTTTACATAACAACACTTATAAGGTAGGCTTATACATTTTAGCGGTTAACAAGTTGATTGCACATTCTTTCGCCAGAAACTGACAACTGCATTCTTGAACCAGGAGAAGAGTTGGAATGAGGGTAGAAAAGTTTTCATGATCAATATCCATGCAGGACAGAATGTGGCCGACCCAAGCAGGTATCGAACACGAAGCCCCTGATCACGCGCCAGACGCGCATCCGACTGAGCTAGACAGATCGGCTATTTGGATAGCATATCTTTATCAGGTCAATGTGTTACAATGCAATATATAAATTATAGGGGGTAACTGATGAAGAGGTAATTTTTTCTGTCTTCATCATCGGATAAAGTAGAAGTAAAACAAAGATCAGAAATTGATACAATTAACTTACTCCATCCATAAAAGACACCAAAGGGAAAGAAATACAAACATTAAGCGACCAGACCATAATGGAAACCTAAACAAAGGAAGGCCATATGGACAGTTACTTTCCCACTGTCAATTGATGGAACAGTGAAAAGCAAAATCGGAAACTCAACCCGGTTAATATAATACCCGCAGGAGGTTTTGCAGAATTAAGAGATAGAGAGATAAAGGCGGAAACTCAATGAAACATTGATTCCGTTTTTATCAACCGGTTAAGTCGGAAAGTCATGAAAACATTGATTCCGCCTTTATCAACCGGTTAAGTCGGAAAGTCAAGAAAACATTGATTCCGTCTTTATCAACCGGTTAAGTGGGAAAGTCAAGAAAACATTGATTCCGTCTTTATCAACCGGTTAAGTCGGAAAGTCAAAAAACATTGATTCCGTCTTTATCAATCGGTTAAGTCGGAAAGTCAAGAAAACATTGATTCCGTCTTTATCAACCGGTAAACATAATACTCGCATGAGGGTGTTGCAGAATGAAGAGAGAGGCTCCTATAGTCAGAAATTTTGTCAAGCCTTGTTTCCGCGATGATTTTAATTTTGAGTATGTGAATTTTGCTTTCTTGGATGGCGATGTTCCTCGTGCGTCATCCTATTGGGTTTATATTTCGCAATTACTTCGATTTGCCCGAATGTCTAGTCGTGTAATTGACTTCAACACCCGTAATAAATTGTTAACTGCTAACTTCTTTATCAGGGTTATCGGTATCATAAACTACGCAAAATGGAAGTGAAGGCAATGATTAGGAATCGATACAATTAACCCCATAGCTCCCATCAGAGACACCAAAGGGAAAGAAACACAAGCACGAAACAACCGACCCTAATGGAAACATCAATAGCGGAAGGCCAAAAGGACAGTTACTTTCCCACAAAATGGTCATTTGGTTATCCAAAACAAAAAAATATAAGCGATACAAACACTCAAAGACAAACCATAACAAAAACAAGTTGGCTGCTTTCAAAAAGCATCCAATAGGTTTGGTCTTGTCAGTCTACATTCTGATTTGAGCCAGCTGATATTATTATCCCGCTTAATGCATTTTTTGAATAAAAATAATAAACTTTAATACAAAACGTGTACATAAAATTTCGAAGTCTGTGACCTTGGTATCAGGAGGGGTAGGTAGTGATGAGTATTCTATGGTAAATTGTTTAACGCCATGGCAAGTATAAACTAAATGTAACTTACATATGGTTTACACATGTATAGCACAAAACTTAACCAAACAAAAATGTAAACCGAATTTTTCAAAGGGTCATAACTCTGTTAGTATTTGGTGGCATATCTTCACATCTTAGCCTTACTACATACACATTTTAGGCTTGATCGGATGAAAACTGTATAGTAGAAGTTATACGGAAACGAAAAAAAAGCTTACGAAGGGACGGACGGACACCAACCCCATAACTTAATAAACGTTTTTTTTTTCTCTTTTTTTTCCCACTTTTTGTTTTTGTTTTGTATTTTTTGTTGTTGTTGTTGTTGTTGTTGTTGTTTTTCAAACGGGCATATAAAAAGATTTTTCCTAAGTCATCAGGCCTTCTATAGGGCCTTGGTTATCTATTTCATTTGTTGTTATCGTCCCTGTTATCACTATCTTTTTTGAGACATTGCTTCCAATTTTGTTTGGGACTTTACTCAGTACTGAGATAAAACGGGCAGATAAAACTCCTTCTCAAGCCCTGTCGCCCAATGAAACTAAATGGTTGAAATGCATGAATAGTCCGACTCGAGCCACTTTTCCTGAGCACGCTTAGACTTTCTAGGCGATTTAACACTACTCATGTGCGACCGGTATCAGCTCTGTGTGGAAGCATCATGCAGCCCAATCTATTTCTTCAATCCCCGATGGACTGGGGCCGATCAGACCTTGGGGCAATATATTGGACTGCTGTATTGCTGAACCGCCTAGGAAGATCTAAGCCTGCCAAGACAAAGTGCTGCGAATCAGACTATCTTAAACCTCGGCCGTTTCTTTGAGCGGTACCTCCGCAAAAACCTGAAATTTGCAATCCTTTTGTATATCTTTCTGGATCACAATTTAATAGTAAAAGAAACTGATTAGTAAAACGTCAAGTATTGAGTGGAAATAAAGAACACCATTCTCGGCTTATCAGATACAATAGCTCCCATCGAATGCGCCAAAAAGTCGTTTAACAACTAAGTCTGTAACTAGTGGTAAGTCACTTAGTAGTCATGAAGTTTTTGAACAGAAACTATTGCTATCTGTGCTGGGCTCAAGAACAATAAACAACGACCCATCAACGTTATGACTTTGTTTCGCTCCCTAAATATTTTATATATTTGGAAGAGTTAGAACCTTCGACCTTGGCACTGCCGTTTATTCTAGTAGCAAAGATATGTAAATGTTTTTACACACTCAGCGATCGTTTTTATGTTTGGTTTTATGATCCTTTCAAGATTATTTCACTCACATCAAGCCGATCGTTAATCGGAGGTGAGCCAAAACTAGAGTACCCGATGAAAAACCTCCTGACCTTCCATTGCAGAACTTCTCATTATGTGACCTGGGCCATGCTCAAACCTACACCGTTGAGAGATCTAATGATTAAGAGTCAGCACTCTTATCCACTAGGCCACACGGAGGCCCGTTACACCCAGCGATCTTTATAAATGAGGAAAAAATAACATTCTCTGTCTTTCCAACATTTACGTATTATTAGAGCTACCACCGTACAGAAAGATGTCCAGAATATATAAATATGTTCCTATCTGTGTGAAGTAAACTTTGCAAGTTTTGATTATTTGTATTAAACGGTCCAGTCAACACTTATTTGGGTCATGTTTGGGCCTGTCAGTGTACCTATCCACGCTTTTCCTGAGCAGGCTTATCCGTAAGCGGTTTACCAGTTCAATGCACATTCTGTCGCCAAAAACTGACCCCTGTCCTTCCTGAATCAGCGGAAGGGAGAGAATGACCATAGAAAAGATTTCATAATCAATCCCCACGAAAGAATGATGCCGACCCCCGTAGGTATCGAAACCGATCCTTCCTTATCGCCAGTCAGACTGCATCCGACTGAGCTATCGCAGCCAGCCACACTTTGTGAGTAGTAGTAGTTATGTTCTGTTGTTTTTCGTTTCCATGGCCCCATGGACTTACTCCATAATGGCATTGCAAAACGTAAAATTTGCGAAAATGACTGCTACTCCTGCAAAAGTAATTTCTCTTTTGATATGTCTAAGGGGTATACTCTTAAAGGAAAGAATTTGCTCCTGGGAAGTAAATTCTTCCCTTTTAGAGTAGCCCCTTGAGGAGCAAATCCTTCCCCTTTCAGAGTAGACCCCTTTTTCAGTTGGACAGAGTCAACAGAGTAGCAGCCATAAGGTCCTTAAAGTTGTATTCACATCACGAAATCATGCCTATAGTTTTGTGATCCCCTTTAATATGTTCTATAAAAGGGTTACTCTTTGGAAGCAAGGAATACACCACAGAACTGAAAAATATGGTGTGCACATGTTTTCCGGGCTTGACTAGCTACTTTCGGCCAATTAGGCCTCATCAGTGACCCTAAGATATTTTCAAAATTCCACAATGGAATCAATGATCCCAAAGGACAAGCAAATATAATCTACACTATGATGTAGGGCAGGGAGACGTTTTACAGCCGCCACACATTCCCACACACCAGTTGCAGTGAAGTTAAATATGTTCTATAAAAGGGCTATCCTTTGGAAGCAAGGAATACACCACAGAACTGAAAAATATGGAGTGTACATGTTTTCTGGACCAGACTAGCTAGTTTCGGCCAATTAGGCCTCATCAGTGACCCTCAGATATTTTCAAAATTCCACAATGGAATCAATGATCCCAAGGGACAAGAAAATACAATCTACACTTTTATATAGTAAAGCTCGGGTTTGCAGGGGTATACATTAATTTCCGTATTCATGCTCTGAGACAGCAGATTGTGGGTACTCGATAGAATCGCCTCGTCGAGGCGTTTCTGTCGACTCCCCGCAATCTATGTTTTGAGCAAAAAAGGCAACTTGAATATTCCATTTTTTTCTTTTTAAAATTTCTTTTTTTTTTTTGGCCAAAAAATGACAATGTATTTGAATAGGTGTGTTTCGAAATACGGTAAAAATGGTAGACTACGGTAGGTGACCAATTAGTTCGAACACCCTAGCAGTTCGAACACCCAAAATTATTTCGAATCTGTGGCTGAAAACTTTCTCATTTAATTCGAACTCCCAATTTTTTCAGAAATCAGAATTTTTAATACTTTGAACACACAAAAAATGCCGAAAAATGCATCCAGAACAAGCATTTCGGACCGTTCCCGGGTTTATCATTACAACATCGTACTGGTCGTATATGAGCTAGCGCACGAAAAAAAGAAAACTTAGAATGAAATATGTGCGACTTCCAAAGACTCGGATTAACATGCACTCTGTGAGGCAAATGGTTTTCGCTTCTCTAGCCCTGTGGTAATGGAAGGTTCATACCCTCACCGAGTACTGATCAGACTGAGAACGCAGGCAGAAAGTGCTTAGATCAACCTTGATGAGCCACAGGAGTTTCGCTTATTTATGTTGTGAAATTCCATCGTCTGCATCAGGCTCATGCGATCAGCGAAGACTCTAATCGGTTTGCATGAGTACGCTAAGATGTGTCTTCGCTGGTTTCTCAACGACCTGCAAACACTGAACATGCGCACCCACTACCGGTATGTAAGGCAAAGGGTTTCACTTAGCCTTGTGACTTCGTAAGATTTAAGGGTTCTGTAAAGACTGATCACATTGCATCAATGTGCAGGCTGATCCTAGTCGTTGATGTAGCATTGTGGCCTACAAAGGCTTGGATCACCATGCATATGCAAGTGTTTTCGCTTTGCTCTCAGACTCTTTGGAGCGTAGCTTCCACTTTCATTATTATTTGTGTGACAGTGTTACCCTTTTTCCTTGTGCTGTGGCATTTGATTCAATGCCTCTTTGATAGCAGAAGCGCCCCTTTAAATATTAATTGAGAGTTTCCCGCCTTTTTCCACAGAACGTCTTTTAGCACGTGCGAGTGAAATTCATGGTTGTTGCATGCAAAAAGGTAGTTTTATTCAGGTAACCTGTTGGGTTACCCTGGTTTTCTGAGGAGCAAGTGAAGATGCCCATTTATTTCACGGTGACAAGGTTTTATTGGAAGTAATTTCGGGGAACATGATTAAGAAAATAAGTCATATGCGATGGGCGAAGACTCAGGTCAGCCTGCACATGCA
Organism: Lucinisca nassula; assembly: GCA_963580285.1. Classification (NCBI taxonomy): domain Eukaryota; kingdom Metazoa; phylum Mollusca; class Bivalvia; order Lucinida; family Lucinidae; genus Lucinisca; species Lucinisca nassula. The sequence continues at coordinate 31,004,370 of OY757025.1, read as the reverse complement.
TGCAGTTTGAACAGTCTTCGTTGTTCGTATGTGCCTACCATGGCCTCTGTGCTAATCAAAGAACAACGGGTGAAAACTATGGCCACATTGGCTAGATGTGCAGGCTGATCTGGTCCTTCGTTTGAAACGTTTTTTTTTTTCGCCGTGCGCCGGCTTAAAACGACTGTACATTTAACCGGCCAAATCTGCTTGCGACATTACAAACACATTCTAAGCTACCAACTGCAAGGATCAGTCTGTTCAGATCTCCTATCTCGAGTAAAATACTTATTGCGCATGTGCGTACAGAAAAGAATGATAAGTCTGCACAGTTGTGCAATCGGGATTGTGTCTTCAATGTTCAAGAGGTTTGAAACGTTTCATCGCGCACAAAGTGAAGATCGCACATGCACGTTAAAATTGTGTATGATGTCCGCATTTTCATTTTCTTGTTACTTGCCTATCTAAATAACATGATGGTTTTGCATCCGCAGTCTAATCAGTCTTCAGCGGACTTCTTCGATGGGCATTGGATTGCTACATGTCCCCGGCTTACGCTGATTTGAGACAGCTTATGAGTAAGCAGAAAACACACAAACAAGGCTGCGCAGTCTCGCCTGAGGCTTCACTATGCGCTTAAACAATATAGTTGTGTGAGTGTGTGTGTGTGTGTGTGGGGGGGGGGTGAAGTATCTATGCGCCTAGCTCCACTGGGTAGCTGCACGTGCGGGTTTCAACATCACATCCCATATATACATGTAGCTGGACTTTGTCTGCTGCGGTGTAGCCGGAACAAAAAAAAAATATTACAGACTATCTGGAAATTCTTTGAAAAATATATGGGCTTCTCTTAAGAAAAGAATTTGCTCCAAACAAATCAATTTCTGTTATTCCTGAGATCACAAATTGACTCGCCCATTTTAAAGGGAATAGTGATAGTTCAATAGGTGTAAATATCATTAATGACAATGTGTAACCTTATACTTGTAACTACATAAGCTCGCAACATGATAAGCTCGCATTCAAAGACCCCCTGCACACACTAACTTATTTATAGATCAAACGGTTCTGCACTGCATAAGTGATATTTATAACTTCTAATCACTTGCGGATTGACAGGGCGGCGGGAAAAAACGTAGTCGTTTAAAATATTGAACCCAGCCTGGTCCAATGCATGGAATTCTTTCAGATCAAACAGTTCGAACACTGATAAATTTCCAATCTGATATTTTCTAATAATTCGAACACCCGGATCAGTTGTTGGAGTTGAAACGCTTGCTTTTCGGTCTGTTTCGCTATTCAGACAGGCTGTTTCCTGTAAATGCAGTATAGTATTGCATCATCGTTAAAGCTGATTGATTGATCACGTCACGTGCCCCTCCATGGAACAGTTACAATCTGGTCATTATACCCGGTTTGCCCGCCTCATGGCGACCAAACCAATAAACCGCGACAGAAAAACCGCCATGGAACGGTCAGTGAAACGAATTCCACTTGGAGAGGGGGGGGGGGGGGGGGGGGTGCTTAAATCGATTTTACGTGGCCACAATCCTTTTTAAGAGATGTTGCACTGATAAGTTGGGAGGCCTTTATGCGGACTGAACAAATTGTTTGTCTTAATCGCGACGGAAGTAAGAAGAGTGTTCTGCTGCGATTTACAGCATAAAGGAGAGAACAACAATTTTCAATTTCAAGTCCTTTATGGAGATCCACAATTAAATTTACAGGAACAATATAACACAGTCCGCCGTAACAGCTATAACAGTATAAATAAAATGTTTGTAGGCTTACAGTCACAACCGGAAATCCAGTTTCCAATAAAAACAAATACTGATTTCACAATTTTGCATCGGAATTCCTAATAACTTCCACAATGGATAACCATTCGTTTCCGTATCTAAAACTTCCTCTCCTCTTTCTATCCCAATCGTTCTTTTTTCATTCCACATTCAACAAACAAAAACATACAACTTGCTTTCACCAGCCAATGAGATTTCAAGAATATAAATGTTTTCATAAACCATCAAAATCCCTTAAGCAAGTGGGCGGCGTTGTAATGCCGAAGTGACATAAGCATGGCGGGAAAAAATTATGTTTCCAGCCAAAATATTTATTTAATTTAAGACCTTAAACTTAATAGTAATTTCTATACTTGCGTTTTGCCTGATATTGACTGAAAAAAGTTAACTTTCCTAAAATTCTTTTGTTCAGATAATTCATCAATTTTAGACTAAAACAGAGTTACAACGATTTTATTAACGGTCACATACAAATTAAGTATCAAAATAAAGCTCTCACTCTCTGGATGCTGAATTTATATTTAGCATTTTGATATGATGAACTTTTTGACAATATTTCTTAATTTCCGTTTTTTTTTCTCTCTTATTTTTGTGTCTGTTTTTCTTGTCAAATTCCGCGGGATATTTAAAGTTCTGTTTATCGCATCTTACATCATTAATATGATTTAAACCGCCCGGCAGACATCCGAATGGCGAAACCAAACAATTGATACGTCTAGCAAAATCAATTTAAGCTTTTTATAACAACAAACAATCGACATGTTTTCGCCTAAAACTTATTTTTGATAATTTAGCTTGGAGCAGAGATAAACAAGTTATTTTTATGTGCGCTTGTCAAAACGAAGATCACTGAATTGAACATTAGACCCGAACCGAAAATCCCCTAAAATTCCTTATTATCATTTTGGTTTTGTTATAATATTTTATTTTTATTTTTAGACAAAATTTTGCTGCATAACATTATCCTCTCCCCTAAAATATTTCACTCCCGTGAAATGAAACAATACATATATTTACCGAAATTTGCAATGTTTTAAAATGCACTATAAGAATTTGTCTTGTAAGATTTTAATTTATGATAAGTACTAAATGTCGGCTTCCACAATATATTCGTATATAGGATACATAATAAAATATTCTGTAAATTTTGAAATTTGTTCACTTGCACACAGATTTACCACTATTAAAACTAGAGTAATTACTGAGAAGAACTCTCTCTTTCAAGTGTACGCAACAGTTCTATTACATATGGATCTACTTCCAGTGGTTTGAGCTCTTCATCGCATACAGCAGCGAGGTGATTGGGCCTCCGACAAGAAGCACATGTGCGGCCACGAGCTATGCAGTTCGTATGATGGTGATAAGTATCACCTCCACAATTTCGCCATTTGAAATACCTCAAACCACGAGGCGGCATGTCTCTTTGCCTGCTATAAATTTTGTCTATAGCCCGCGCTAATTCCTTCTTAATGTCTTCACACTGTTTCTTTGATTTTAATGAATACTCTTGCAAGTCAGAAGTAAATGAATAGATAGCATTTCTCTGACGGGTCCTTACCTCTAAATTTGCTTTCATATCCTGTAAATCTAAGTTACACTTTTGCAGTTCCTGTTTCATAAGTTCCGCAGTCGGCTGCAGCTGGTTGATCTGTTCGATAAGTTCTAAACTTTCATTTTCCAAGACGGAGTTCCGTTTTAAACTTTCTTCTAATTTCGCTTCCATTTTTGAATTTTCATATTCTGACAAAAGTTTGCATTTTTCCATTTCTTGAGATCGTTTATGTTCTTTATTTACTTTATTTTGCAGTTCTTGAATTTGTAGACTTAGTTTACTTTCTACTTCACGTTTTCCGGTAACTGTCAAAGACAATGCGTCCTGAATCATACCCACTTCTTTCTGAAAGTTATCTTTAAGGCACTGATTCTTTGGGAAGAAACCAATGAGTTCATCTATATCTGTTCCAAAGAATGGCAGAGTTTCAGCAGCCTTCCTATTGACGAAGGCGCTCATACGTAGGCTGTCCCGTTGTTTTGACTTGGCAGATTTAAGTCTGTTTTGTCTAGTGTAACAGACAGTCCTGAAATGTCCGATTTTCGAACAATTGTAACAGTGCGCATAAACAGCGCGACATCTTCCTGCTAGATGAAAAAGTCCGCATCTATTACTTAGGGAATAGCCTGGTAGATGCACTAGTCGATTGAAATTTCTGTTCTGGTATTCCATGATACAGAGTTTGTACTTTATGAAAGGGAATTAGAATTTGGTAGGCACTTGCTTGGCTAGCGAGAGACCATATGATTCGTTACCCGAGATTCTGACACCAAGTGTTCTGCTGCGATTTACAGCATAAAGGAGAGAACAACAATTTTCAATTTCAAGTCCTTTATGGAGATCCACAATTAAATTTACAGGAACAATATAACACAGTCCGCCGTAACAGCTATAACAGTATAAATAAAATGTTTGTAGGCTTACAGTCACAACCGGAAATCCAGTTTCCAATAAAAACAAATACTGATTTCACAATTTTGCATCGGAATTCCTAATAACTTCCACAATGGATAACCATTCGTTTCCGTATCTAAAACTTCCTCTCCTCTTTCTATCCCAATCGTTCTTTTTTCATTCCACATTCAACAAACAAAAACATACAACTTGCTTTCACCAGCCAATGAGATTTCAAGAATATAAATGTTTTCATAAACCATCAAAATCCCTTAAGCAAGTGGGCGGCGTTGTAATGCCGAAGTGACATAAGCATGGCGGGAAAAAATTATGTTTCCCGCCAAAATATTTATTTAATTTAAGACCTTAAACTTAATAGTAATTTCTATACTTGCGTTTTGCCTGATATTGACTGAAAAAAGTTAACTTTCCTAAAATTCTTTTGTTCAGATAATTCATCAATTTTAGACAAAAACAGAGTTACAACGATTTTATTAACGGTCACATACAAATTAAGTATCAAAATAAAGCTCTCACTCTCTGGATGCTGAATTTATATTTAGCATTTTGATATGATGAACTTTTTGACAATATTTCTTAATTTCCGTTTTTTTTTCTCTCTTATTTTTGTGTCTGTTTTTCTTGTCAAATTCCGCGGGATATTTAAAGTTCTGTTTATCGCATCTTACATCATTAATATGATTTAAACCGCCCGGCAGACATCCGAATGGCGAAACCAAACAATTGATACGTCCAGCAAAATCAATTTAAGCTTTTTATAACAACAAACAATCGACATGTTTTCGCCTAAAACTTATTTTTGATAATTTAGCTTGGAGCAGAGATAAACAAGTTATTTTTATGTGCGCTTGTCAAAACGAAGATCACTGAATTGAACATTAGACCCGAACCGAAAATCCCCTAAAATTCCTTATTATCATTTTGGTTTTGTTATAATATTTTTTTTTTATTTTTAGACAAAATTTTGCTGCATAACAAGAGGATTGTGGCCACGTAACATCGTTTTAAGCCCCACAGTGGAATTCGTTTCACTGACCGTTCCAAAGCGGTTCTTCTGTCGCGGTTTATTTTTGTTCTGGCTAGTCTTTGAGTGCGTGTATCGCTTATATTATTTTATTTTGGATAACCAATTGGTCATTTTGTGGGAAAATAACTGTTTGTTTGTTTGATTTGAGGTTTAACGTCCACGTCAACACTATATACGTCATTTTGGAGACGTTGCTTCCATTTTTGTGAGACTTTTATCCGACATTGAAATGGAATGACATCTCAAGCCCTGTCGCCCAATGAAACCAATAGGGTTATAAGCATGGACGGTCCGACAGGCACCCCTTGCCTGGGCTGAATTAGATCATCTAAGCGGTTTACCAGTAATCGTGTGCGGTCGGTTTCAGCTCTGCGTGGAAGCATCAAGCTGCCAATCTATTTCTTCACACATAAAATAAGCGTTACGTACATCGCGCTAACGTTGTTTCCGTTGGGGGTCTGGTTGTTTAGAGTTTGTGTTTCTTTCCCTTTGGTGTCACTGCTGGAAGCTGTGGGTCCATTGTATCGATTCCTGAGCATTGCCTTCACTTCTTTTCTTTAATTCCTTTTTTGTTATAGTTTGTCTACGATTATCTCGTTTTGTTTTGGATAGTCAACTGGCCATTTTGTGGGAAAGTAACTGTCCTTTTGGCTTTCCGCTATTGATGTTTCCATTTGAGTCTTGTCATTTCATGTTTTTTTTCTTTCCCTTTGGTGTCTCTGATGGGAGGTGAGGGTTAATTGTATCGGTTTCTGATCGTTGAGTCCACTTCTAATTTTCTTCATGGGATAAAGTTGGAAACTTAGTAAATGTTTCTGTCTATCTCATCGGATAAGGTCGGCAACAATGTAAAATTTTGTTTCTGTCTTTCTCAACCGGCAAAGTCGGAAACTCAGTAAATGTTTCTGTCTCTCTAATCGGAAAAGGTCGGCAACACAGTAAAATTTTATTTCTGTCTTTATCAACCGGCAAAGTCGGAAACTCAGTAAATGTTTCTGTCTCCATCAACGGATAAGGTTGGAAACACAGTAAAATTTTGTTTCTGTCATTATCAACCTGTAAATTCGGAAACTCAATAAGACCTTGTTTCCGTCTTCGGAAACTCAATTCACCTTATTTACATTGTCTGCTGGTTCCTAGTCTGAAGGTTATCAGTGTTGAAAAAACAGGTAACCAGATCCCCCTGACCTTGAAAGGTCAGGGGGGTCTGGTTACCTTTTTTTCCAATATCGACAATGTGCAAGCTGGGAGCCAGCAAATAATGCAAATATGGTGAATAAATCCATCTTTATCCGTTTACCTTCGAATTTTGATTTCTCTTGTTTTCATCGAAGATGGGTGTAAGTCGTTGTCCCCTGAGAAATCGTATTCATTATGATAACACTTGGCGTCGCTAGAACTAGCATTTTTCAGATTTTTTTAGGTCATTTTAGGAACGTCTGGTTGTGTTTGTTTGTATTGAAGTGTTACGCCCCAGTCAACACCATTTAGGTCAATTTGGAGCCGGTTTGTTTACCTAGCCACACTTTACCTGGGCAAGCTTATACGTATGCGGTTAAGCAGTACAATGCACATTTTTCGCCAGAAACGGCTTGTGGTACTTAACACAATTTTCCCAGTTTGTTTCTAATGATGTTTCACTCCGCAATCATCAATTTTAGGTCATTTTAAAAACGGCTGGTGGTACTGGTGACAATTTTCCTGGACAAGCTTAGATCTTCTAAGCCGCCCGCCCGTACTAAGCGCCCATCCTTCTGCAAGATAGCAACAGTTGTCCTTCTTGGACCAACGAAAGGAGGAATGTTTTTCACGGAAAAAAGTGCCGAACTGGTGGATCGAACCCGCATCATCATTGTTTGTTTGTTTGATTTGAGGTTAACGCATCCGTCAACACTATTTAGGCCATTTTGGAGACGTTGCTTCCAATCGTGTGGTACTTTTACCCGACATTGAGATGAAATGACATCTCAAGCCTTGACGCCCAATGAAACCAGAAGGGTAACCATGCATGGACGTTCCAACACCAACCACTTTGCCTGGGCAGGCTTAGACCTTCTAAGCGGTTAACCAATACCCGTGTTGAAAGTCGGTTTCAGCCCTGCCTTGAAGCACCGTGCAGCCCAATCTATTTCTTCAAGCCCCGATGGGCGGGGGCGACGCACCATCCTTGTCTCCAGTCGAACGCAAATCCGACTGCCAAACGCGGCCCGCCTTGAATAAAGTAGAAAAAACATGGCATATTTCACACTCAGCATTTGAAACACCGGTTACGTTGCCACAAATCACTGAAACATATGAGGACTTAGAGCCGTTTGGCTTCTTCGGCATTCGTCTCTATCGACAAATTTTTGTAGCCACACCAATACCAAGAACCGTAAGTAATAGCAGAAATAAAAGCTTTTCACAATTTGACTTCTGAATGACTTAAAAATGTAAGTTTGAGTCGTAGGGAAAAAAGACACAAAGGCACAAACAGAGTAATATGATATAAGAAAAAATGTTAAACAGAATCTAATGTATTCGGTCTCTGTCAGAAAAGAAAGGACAAACATAAACCCTTTGGTTACTCGAACAAAAAAAAAAAAAATCAAATTTCGACTATAAAAACAACATAAACCATCGACATTTACATATTGTTATGCATAAGAATTTATTTTTCTGATTCCCACTTTCACCCCACTGTTGACCTTATAGTGCTGTACATATCTTGATAATCTTCTTAAAGAAGATTCTAGAAAACTGAGTCACAGATTAATTTCATTTTTGTAAACAACATGTTTACAAGGAAAAGTACTTCAGAACCTTCCAGAAAGTTCAGGTTTGCATTAGTTTTAGAAAATTACATCATCTTATTCCACAGCCCTGTAGAGGAATCTTAGAGTCTATAAAAGAGCTCGATTTTTCTCATTGAGTCAGACTTTGGAGTTTGATGTTTGGGCTTTTAAAAAAAGTTATTTCTAAATTCTGTGTTGGATTGTTAAAGGATATTACTTTTCATTTTGGACTGTGAATTCTGTGGGATCAAGGAAAATAGATTCATTCAGGATATTTCATTCAGAGCTAAGTACATTTAATTTTCTTACTTCTGCAGGTTAAAGTTAACTTGTAAATAAATTTTGTTAAATTTTTCCAAAAGGCTTGTTTGCTTTTTCTTTCTGCTACGCCCTGCTCGTAACAGAAATTGGGGGCTCGTCCGGTATAAACCATTTCGAGCATTTTAAAACCGACATTTCATGTGACGGCAGGTAATTGTCATTTCTTGTCAAATATAGACTTGGTAGTTGCTTCACAGGATTGGTATTTCCCTAAAGGCATATAGGGGATTGCCATTTCATGTGAATTGTCATTTAAGGTGAAATAGTACTTGTCATTTCATGTGAAATTCTTATTGGGCTTGTCATTTCAAAAAAAAATTCTCAAATTAACCTCAATCTTTATTACCATAATTACTTTATAAAACATACAAAAAGCAAACATGTCGTTTGATTTGAGAAGCTTTTTGGATCAGCCTACCCAGGAGTTGTTTAATCTGGCCAAAAGGACAGATTTGCTAGATATTGCTTCCAATTATGGGGTCACTGCTGTCAAAACAAGATGAAAAAACATGAAATTAAGAATATTTTGGTACAGTTTTTTGTTGATGAAGAACTTTTAGATCCATCTGCTTTGTCTCTCAATATGTTTTCACATACTGAATTACAAATGAGACAAATCGAAATAGGAAGGCAAATTGAATTAGAAAAATTTAAGATTAGATATGGAAGAACGCATACAGAAAGAAAAAAATGAAAAGGAGGAAAAAGAAATGCAGAGACAAATGCAGATGGAAAGATTAGAAATGGAAGAAAGAGAGAGAGAAAAACAAAGAGAAATGGAAGAAAGAGAGAGAGGGGAAAACAAAGAGAAATAGAAGAAAGAGAGAGGGAAAAACAAAGAGAAATGGAGGAACAGATCGAGTTAGAAAAGGAAAAAATGAGATATAGTATTGAAGAAAAAGAAAGGGAAAGGCAATTTCAATTAAGACTGAAGGAATTGGAACTCCAGGGTCAAGATAGGGTGAAACCAACCCCTGTTTTTGACTCTGGTAGTTATTTTGATGCCACAAAGCACATCAGATTAGTTCCGCCATTTCAGGAAAAAGAGGTAGATAAGTATTTTTTGCATTTTGAAAAAGTTGCAGAAAATTTAAAATGGCCGAAAGAGCATTGGACCTTACTTTTGCAAAGCGTTGTTGTCGGAAAGGCTCGAGACATTTACACTCAGCTGACTGTCTTGCAAAGCTCAGACTATGATTTGGTTAAGGAGCTTATTCTAAAGGCATATGAGTTGGTCCCTGAGGCTTACAGGCAGAAATTTAGGAATTGTAAAAACGAAAATTCCCAGACCCATGTAGAATTTGCTCGAACCAAAGAACAGTTATTTGATAGGTGGTGTTCTGAAAAAGAAGGCTCTAATCATGAAAAACTTAGACAGCTTGTCCTTGTTGAAGAGTTCAAACGGTGCATAAATTCAGACATTAAAAGTAGAAGTAAAACAAAGATCAGAAATCGATACAATTAACTTACTCCACCCATCAAAGACACCAAAGGGAACGAAACACAAACATTAAGTCTTTTCTCGATGAGAGACAGGTTGAAAATTTGGAGGAAGCTTCTCGTTTGACAGATGATTATGCTTTGACTCATAAAGTCTCATTTTTGGGCAGGCCTTATCCTAGAAAACCTTACAATCCACAGACAGGTCCAAGATTATATCCTAGTAATCCATAGTAATCCATTTGGCAGTTATAGCCATACATCTAGTTCTGTGTCCAAACTTTCTGGTGAAAATAAAAGCCAGAATCCTTCCAAACCTTCTGGTGAAAATAGAAGCCAGAATTTTTCCAAACCCTCTGATGAAAACAAAGACCAGAATCCCTTATCTCAATCTCAAGTAGTTTGTTGTTATTGTAAAAATACAGGTCATTTGATCTCTGAATGTTTAAAATTAAAGCGAAGAAAAGAAAGAGAAAGACAAGAGGAACTTAAGCCTACAGGCTTGACGTCTATAAGGCCAAAACCACAGTCTTGTGTAAGGGAGGAAACTCTTTCTGATATCAAATTATCTGAGACTGATTCAGTTATGAAGATTTATGAACGATTCTTATCAGATGGTTTTGTGTCACTAAATGGTGACAGTTATGCCCATCCTACCCCTATTAAAATCTTACGAGATATCGGAGCTTCTCAATCTCTTATTCTAGCAGATACACTGCCTTTTTCTGAGAAGACTTCTATGGGCCAAAGTGTCCTTATTCAGGGTGTGGAATGTGGATTTGTTAATGTTCCGCTTCATAACGTGTATTTGTCATCAGACATGGTATCCGGTTCAGTGGCTGTTGGTATTAGACCTTCTTTACCCTTTAAAGGTGTTCAATTATTGCTAGGCAATGACTTAGCTGGAGATAAGGTTGTGGAATAAAAATCAAAAATGAGTTCCATTAAGAGCAATGAAAACATTCATAAGAAAGGAGATGGGTCATACTACGTAGTTTCGGCTAATAAAGCCTCATCAGTGACCCTGAAATGATCCGACAACGAAAGCCAGAGGAAACATACTGCAATTTTGCGAATTTCGAATAGGCAGTCCACTTTTGACTTCTAATCCTTGCACTGATCAACCACCTGATCCCATTGAGCAGGAAATTCCTGATCTTTATCCGTCCTGTGCAGTCACAAGGGCTATGGCACGTAAGGCCAAGCAAACTGATGGGAAACAGGATTTTGATTTTACTGATACCTTTTTGGGTCAGTCATTTAACGACGAGATAACAAGGTCTCTGTCTTCAAGCCTGCCTGATAAGCAGGCAGATTTTCATGAGAATAAGTCATCTTTAGATCTAGGCCATGACAAAATGTCCGGGTCTCAACTAGCTATAGAACAGCACAAGGATCCTGAAATTTCGCCTATGTTTTAAAAGGGCTTTAGATGAGCAGGAAGTATCTCAGGTCCCAGTCTGTTATTATGTCAAAAATGGCCCCATTTTTGGATTTACATCTATCTATTGTAGATGGATTTGTTTCGTGCAAAATTTATGATAAACGCGATGACTTTGATTTTGAGATTGTAAATTTTCCTTTTTTGGATGGTGATGTTCCTCGTGCGCCATCCTATGGCGTTTATATTTCGCAATTAATTCGATTTGCTAGAGTGTGTAGTCATGTAACTGACTTCAACACTCGTAATAAATTATTAACGGCTAAACTCCTTAATCAGGGTTATCGGTACCATAAACTACGCAAAGCCTTTTCAAAATTTTATAGACGCCATTCTGATTTAATTTCAAAATTCAATATTGGACTTAAATCTCTTCTGCAACAAGGCCTATCGGAACCCGAATTTTATGGTGACTTAGTATATAAATTCAGAAAAATATATAACCGCAATGACTTCAGCACCCAATTTCGTAAAATCATTCTTCGATATAAAAAGATTGGGTACAACATGGATATTATACGACAGACTGCATGCATGGTAGTTAACCCAATCACGGTTGGCAACTTTGCTTCCCTCTTTAATTGCACGCCGGTGGGTCAGGCCTCAGATTATATGACGGCTCCAACGTAAAGGCTTATTGAGAATTAGAGAGATAATGTTGGTTGTTGCCTGATGCTCTGTCTCTGGTCGGGCTCATCGGAGTCTAACTGTTGGTTTTCTTTTGCTCCAGCATTTCAGTGGTTTCTTGCTGTCGAGTCCTCACCGTTGTCTCACCTCTGTGGTTCTTTGATTTTTGTGTTCACGGAGATGTTGCACTGATGAGTTAGGAGGCCTTCATGCGGACTTAACACATTATTTGTCTGAATCGCGACGGAAGTAAGGGCGAGGATTGTGGCCACGTAAAATCGATTTAAACCCCCCAGTGGAAATCTTCCACTGACCGTTCCAAGGCGGCTCTTCTGTGGCGATTTATTTATGTTGTTGTTTGTTACTTACTGTATGTATCACTTGTGTCTTTGAATTTTGGCTGGCCATATGGCCATTTTGTGGAAAAGTAACTGTCCTTATGGCCTTCCTTTGTTTAGGTTTCCATTATGGTCTGGTCGCTTAATGTTTGTATTTCTTTCCTTTTGGTGTCTTTTATGGGTGGAGTAAGTTAATTGTATCAATTCCTGATCTTTGTTTTACTTCTACTTATGAGAAAATGGCGTCCACAAGACGTCTCAGCAGAAGACGAGTGGACTGTCAACCATCAGATAGTGGTTCAACGGATTTACTGTCCTGAAATATTAAACTTGGCACATGAAACTCCCATGTCAGGACATGTAGGTGTCAATAAAACCTATCACAAGATTCTTAATCATTTTTACTGGCCTGGGTTAAAATCAGATGTTTCTCAGCATTGTAGGTCCTGCCATACATGCCAAATGGTAGGAAAACCCAATCAGACTATACCTAAGGTTCATTTGCAGCCTATACCTGCTTTTGATGAACCTTTCAGTCGAATAATTATAGACTGTGTGGGTCCATTGCCCAGAACAAAGTCTGGCTGTGAATATCTATTGACTATTAGGTGTGCTTCCACACGTTTTCCTGAAGCCATTCCAATAAGAAATATCAAAACTAAGGCAATCGTCAAGGCCTTAGTGAAGTTTTTCACATTTGTTGGGCGCCCTTAATCTATTCAGTCAGACCAAGGCTCAAATGTTATGTCTGGAATATTTCAACAAGTAATGCATGAACAAGGCATTGAACAGTATAAGTCATCCACCTATCATCCTGAAAGTCAAGGCGCCCTTGAAAGATTCCATCAAACATTGAAAAACATGATAAGATCATATTGCTTTAACACAGAGAAGGATTGGGATGAAGGCATCCATCTCCTTTTATTTGCTGTTAGAGAATCTGTGCAAGAATCTCTTGGCTTCAGTCCATTTGAATTAGAATTTGGCCATACTGTTTGTGGTCCTTTGAAACTTCTCAAAGAGAAATTTCTCTCCAATGATGACACCTACCTGAATTTACTTCAGCATGTGTCTGATTTCAAAACTAGACTTTCAAAAGCTTGTGAGGCTGCTCGGACCAATCTTCAGTCAGCCCAAAGAAAAATGAAACATCTATATGACATAGGGACAAAAGAAAGGACTTTTAAACCAGGTGATAAGATACTAGCTCTTTTGCCTATTCCTGGAAAATCTTTGCAAGCCAGGTATTATGGCCCATACACTGTAGACAAAAAGACCAGTGATGTAAATTACACAATAAAAACTCCTGTGAGGCGCAAGCTAAAGCAGCTATGTCATATTAACATGCTTAAGGAATACATAGATAGGGACAATACATCTTTAACATCAGTCAATCTAGTTAGCTCTGTTCCACTTAATTCATGTTACAATGACTGTGAGGATATTAATTCATTGAAATCGGACCCCAATTCATCAAAACTTCAGAATTCTGACATTCTGAGGAATCGCGACCAGAAACTGTCACATCCAGAGCCAAATCAGCGGAATGAACTGAAACAGCTGATTTTTGAATATGAACACTTATTTCCTGACATTCCAACATGGACAAACAAAATATTTCACGATGTGGACATAAATGGAAGAAGAAATTCAGTATTTGCTGGACAATGACTGGAATGGAGTTCTCCTAGTATTCTTATACTAGAACATGAAAGGACAAGAGTGTTTACAGACTTTCAGAAGGATTAATTCTATAACAAAGACAGATGCAGAGCAAGAATCAGTCTGCAACATTTCGAAGTTAATCTTACCCCTACTACTGTACCGATTGTTGTTTTCAGTGATCACAATCCACTGACTTTCATACATAAAATGAAAAAAAAATCAGCGGTTGTTCAGGTAGAGTCTTATGCTACAAGAGTATAATCTAGACATAAGCCATATCAGAGGGAGAGATAACATTATCCCTGATGCCCTTTCAAGAGCTAGAGCAGTGTCAGGAGTTGTGTTTTTCTTTCCTACTAAAGTGGATTGTAGATACATGTAATTTTATATGCTATGCTCAATATTTTATTATTATTAAAGCAAAAGAAAGCTTTATTACATAAATCTTTCTTTTCCTCGAAGAGGGGGAGGGTTTTGCATAAGAATTTATTTTTCTGATTCCCACTTTCACCCCACTGTTGACCTAATAGTGCTATAAATATCTTGTTAATCTTCTTATAGAAGATTCTAGAAAACTGAGTCACAGATTAATTTCATTTTCGTAAACAACATGTTTACAAGGAAAAGTACTTCAGAACCTTCCAGAAAGTTCAGGTTTGCATTAGTTTTAGAAAATTACATCATCTTATTCCACAGCCCTGTGGAACATTCTAGAGGAATCTTAGGGTCTATAAAAGCGCTTGATTTTTCTCATTGAGTCAGACTTTGGAGGTTGATGTTTGGGCTTTTAAGAAAAGTTATTTCTAAATTCTGTGTTGGATTGTTAAAGGATATTACTTTTCATTTTGGACTGTGGATTCTGTGGGATCAAGAAAAATAGATTCATTCAGGATATTTCTTTCAGAGCTAAGTACATTTAATTTTCTTACTTCTGCAGGTTAAATAAGTTTTGTTAAATTTTTCCAAAAGGCTTGTTTGCTTTTTCTTACTGCTACGCCTGGCTCGTTACAATATTCTTTGGTTATATTCATTTTACCGCACAGATCACTACATAAAACTCAGACGTCTGGCAATAGCACTTTTACCGATTTTCTGCTATTGACAGACGTCTGGCAATAGCATTTTTTACCGAGTTCATGCTATTGACAGACGTCTGGCAATAGCATTTTTACCGAGTTTCTGCTATTGCCAGACGTCTGGCAATAGACACTCCGTTTTTTTTTATTTTGTTTTCTTGTTTGATTGTGGATGCTCGTTGAACCGCTTCACCCAGAGTCTATTTGTGAAAAAATAAATAAATGAATACATGCATAAATAAATAAAAAATAAAAAAATAAAAATAATAATTAAATAAGGAAAATAATGGGAACCCCTATTATTTCTGCTCAACATATACTCGATCGAACCGACTCACTGACGCGGTTCTGTAGAGTACCCAGTACCTAGGTCTTGTCGCAAAAACAAGAAAAATAATGTTTGCCCATGTAAAACCCCAGTTTTGTCTGTATAAAGTGGGTTATACATAATCCAGTTTCCGAAATAAGAAAATAAAGAAGAAAACATCCTCTGCACCCAAAGGTATAACCTTTGTTTTCAAACTGAACTCATTTAATAAAGCATGCTACATTTAGTGTTCTTTCCAGAACGCCGTTTCGTTTCTTCTTTCTCACAACGCTTGTGTACGGAACCCGGGAAGGGACATATTTTTATTTTTATTATGTTGTGCGAACAAGATAATATCTTGAGCGGACAAGATATTATCTTGTTCGCACAACATAATATCTTGTGCGCACAAGATATTATCTTGTTCGCACAACATATCTTGTTTGCACAACATAGATCTTGGGAAATTGTGCGGACAAGATAATATGTTGTCCGAACAAGATAATATCTTGTCCGCCCAAGATATTAACTTGTTCACACAACATAAAAAAAAATAAAAAATATGTCCCTTCCCGGTTCCGGACAACATATTATCTTGTGCGGACAACTTATAAAATAAAAAAAAAATCATGTCCCTTCCCGGGTTCCGTACTTGTCAAATCAATGATACATTCTTTTGCTTTAAGCTTCGAAAACAAGAGAGCAATTTGAATACGAAAATAACATTTTTTTAGGATTGATCGAATGCCTATCATTATGCCATGATAATATCTTCTTTATTGATGAGCCGTGTAGTGGCTTATTTTAAATTGTGGCTGACCACGAAAAGCTCAGATATCACCTAAACAATGTTCTTTGAAATGGTTACATCACATGAACAAGTCAGTGAGATAAAACCCCCTAAACCCCACTATATATAGAAAAACTGGGGTTAAAGGGGGCATAAATTATTTTTCTTATTTCTGCTCCAAGGCATAGGTTGTGGGTACTCGTTAGAACCGCCTAAACGAGGCGGTTCTAACGAGCACCCACAACCTATGTTTTAGTTTAAATAAGAACAATATCAAGGATTTTCATTAGAAAAGTAGCCATTTTGAAGATATGAAAAAATGCACTATATCCCACGGCTGTGTTATCGCAACGTCATTCGAAAGCAAGCAACTAAAATAAGTTTTTTTTTTGTTTCTAGACCAGCCTCACTAGTTTCGGCCATTTGGCCTCACTAGTGACTGTCAAAATATTTCATATTTTTTTCTTGCACACCAGACAAGCAAATCCGTGATTTTACCCTGGGATAGAAATTTATGTTCTGACCCTGGTGTTCCGACCGAAAATTGAATATAATCGCGTGTTTGATAAATGCACTGGTTGATTACGACCTCGTATGCGCCGTCGTTAAGGTTGACGTCACAGCAACGTCACTAAACATTCCTGCAGTGTCAACACAATATGGCGGATGTTGGTAACCGAAGTGACTGCAGCTTTAAAAATCCGCTTTAAGAAATGGACGGTATGCAAGAAAAAGAATCCACTATGGGTGTGAGGGGTGGATAGAAACACCCGTCCCTCGGGATCCCTGTCCGGCATCACTCGGCAAGCCTCGTGATGCCGGACAGTGTCCCTCGGGACGGATTTTTCCATCCACCCCTCACACCCATATAAGATTCTTATAATATCAAGCCCATATGGGCGGGGGCCGGTCACACGGATGTACTACATGTATCCTTACATCCGCATATTCTACCATTGTCGACCGCATCAGTTTAACATGGAACGTAAACGTGCAATGGAACACCTGGCAGATTTTTTCCGCTATTTGTTCCTCCTGTTCGCTTTTCTATAGGCTCGGTCCCAGCGAAAATTGGGTCTACGCTTAAAGGAAAGAATTACCTTTAAGAGGTGACCCCTTTTGACATGGGAGACACGTTTTTACAGTACTTTTGCAGGAGTTGCCACCACTGAACGTGTTCCCATTCCCCTTAAGAAACCTTAGATGCATCGTTTCGAATTTCATAGTCGCAAAAGCTGATTTATGCCTTGGCTTGTCGGAAGATCACAGAAGGCATTATCTCATATGCACGCATATCATTTTAGAAACGTTTATACATTCTTTCAGATTTTACAGACGCAAATGTTGATTTATGCCTTGATTTGACGGAAGATCAAAGAAGACAATATACTCATATGTACACCCTATCATTTAAGAAACGGTATTCCTATAAATCAGTAAAGTAAGACATTAATTTCTGATGAGATATAAAACACGAATGGTTATTCCAAAAGTTTCAGAGCATCCAGACATAAGTTGATGTAGGCATCCCCAAGCGGAAAGGTACCTATTGACATGTTCGTCTAGCGAAGAACAAGATCAGCATGCCCCTCTACACAGTCTGATCAGAGTTGTTCCTGTTCTATACGTGGCTGTCTCTTGAATCAAAGTTTTCTCATACAGACCGATCATTGTTGTATTATAGCTAAGTTGGTATCCAGGTGACTGTTGCCTTTCTTACGCGCGCACGCACAAATATACCATTTTACTTGACGCGTCTCATATACAGTAAAATTTCTATACTAAGACCACCTTCGGTACTGTTCAAAAGTGGTCTTTAGTCCTGTCGGTAGACTCATACTAGAGGATACACTAACCATGCAAGAAAGAGAAGTGTTTAAAAGTAGAATTAGTCTTTATTTAAGCTACCCTATCATTAATCTTCCGTAAATTATCTAATTGAATAGAGAATAATCAAAGACAAGTGTCTAATGTATATCATTCGGTAAAATAGTGAGAAGAATACAAAACATAAATGTTAACAAATAGCTTTTCTTGTTTGAATAATAATAGGCTTCATGAATATTTATGTGTGAATGTTGTGTTTTAAGACAAACTAATCGAAAACGATGTGGAACATGGCGAAGTGTTTCTGATACAATGGTAATTCAATTCCATATATGAACCCTCCGCGCGGAAACGGGTAAGACACAGATACAGACGCAAGCAACAGTTTTGTTTGTTTTATTATCACAAGCTAGCACAAAGGTACTGATGGAACTACGCGAAGCGCCGTCACGAGAAAACATATTTTTCGGTGTGTGTGGCAAGGTATGGCAAAAAGAGGCTTGCCTATCTACACCGACAGGAAACAATTTGATGTCCTTAATTCTTCTTTCTCTGAAACTAAGGCTGTTATGGCTGACGTTCCACAAGTATCTGTCCTTGGGCCGCTCCTTTTTTCATATATGTGAATTATAGAGCAGAGCATCTATTGAGTTTAACTATATTGTATGCCGACGATAGATCTCTTCTTGTATCAGTGTCTAGCAAAAGTGATATAGAGGGCATTCTAAATAATGATCTCGCTATTATTTGTTCATGGGCAAAACAATGGCTGATTAATTTTAACCCAATAAAACAGAAGCAATATGTTTTCATTAATGGAAATGGGTGTTGTCCCTAGATTTAATATTCGATGGTGTCCCAATTCAATTTGTTACCAGCCATAGGTATTTAGGAATAACTTTAAATGAAAAAGGTAAATGTCACGATCATATTGAACAAGTATTTTCATCAGCATCAAAAGTTATTGGTGCCATGAGAAAGTTAAAATACACATTCAGTTACCATGCTCTTTATATTTCATATGTAAGGTCAATACTGGAGTAGTCTTCGATTGTTTGGGATAATTGTACAGTTGAGCAATCAAGATCTCTTGAAAAGTTGCAAAATGATGCTGCACGTATCATCACAGGTCTTACAAGATCTGTTTCCTTAGAAATATTATATAAGGAATGTAATTGGGAATCTTTAGCCCTTAGATGAAACAATCAGAAATTCAAGTTTATGTGCAGAGCAACGCATGATATGATTCCCTCTTATATAGCGGATTTAATACCTCATTTAGTTGGTGAAGCGTCTCGATACGATATACGAAACATGAATAATATTAATGTACTTCGCAGAGAGCTACAATTTTTCAAAACTCGTGTATTCCATCGTCTATCAAAGCATGGAAAAGACTTGATGATCAGTACCGTAATTGTCAAACATTAGGATCATTTATTTATAAAGTTAATAAAGAATTAAATCCTGCCGTTATAATTCCGAACTATTACTTTAAAGGAAACCGTAAACTGTCCATATTACACTGTAGATTACGTAACAGGTGTAGCGATCTGTATGCTGATTTGTTTTATAATCATCTTCGTGACAATGCATTATGTGATTGTCAACAAGAGATTGAAGATGCAGAACATTTTATCTTTAGATGTAATAGATATGTGCACGCAAGAGTAAATATGTTCCATTAAACACGTCAGTTTCACCCTCTTAGTGTCTCTGATGCCCTAAATGGGAGAATAAACTTGCCTACATATGAAAATGCAGTTTTGTTTGAAGCCATACAAACATATATAAAAGACACAAGACATTTTAATAATAATTAAGTTCCTGATGTATAATGTTTTCTGTCATCTGTTTCAGGTTAGACAAACCATCATTTGACTGTTCGCAGTATGATCCTCGGGCTGGATGGGTCCTTGGGAGCTGCCAGAGATTGAACAGATGTATTTTTTCTTTCTTTCTTTCTTTCTTTCTTTATTTATTTATTTATTTATTTGACATAGCTTATAATGGAATATTGTAAATATTTGCTGCCATTTATTTGTTGTTGGTTGTAATATAATAGAATTCTAGGGGAAGGGCTGTAACTAATGTTGGTAGAACTTGTAGCCCAACCCCATTGTTTGTACTGTTGTATTATGTACAGAGGCAATAAAATATGCTTATACTACTATACCGACAGGCCAGTCTACATCATATTGTAGATTATATTTTCTTGTCCTTTGGGATCATTGATTCCATTGTGGAATTTTGAAAATATCTGAGGGTCACTGATGAGGCCTAATTGGCCGAAACTAGCTAGTCTGGCCCAGAAAACATGTACACTCCATATTTTTCACTTCTGTGGTGTTTTCCTTGCTTCCAAAGGATAACCCTTTTATAGAACATATTGAATATTTAGTTATGGAAAGTATTAGAGGTATACTTGAACTTTCTGGTACTTTGCGATCATTGATTCCATTGAGGAGATTTGAAAACATTTGAGGGTCAATGATGAGGCCTATTTGGTCGAAACTAGTAAGTGTGGTCCAGAAATGCTTGTAACCTCCATAAGTTTAAGTTCTGTGATGTATGGGCTATAGAAATCTCCGTGGTGTAGTGGATAAACTACTCAAATCATAAACCAGCCCAATGGGTTCGATCCCGGGCTTCTATAGACTTTCAGATGAGTCTTTAAACCGAGGTCCCGTCTCCGTATGACCTTTGCTATTGGTGGTACGTAAAGCTCAAACAAACTCACTTTCAAAGGCTAACCGTTTTATATACAACACATTTAACGTTCCAAAAGCTGATGTTTAGGGAATGTGTTGCGGCCTCAGAAGTCCCCCTGCCCTTCATCATAGTGTAGTTTGTATTTTCTTGTCCTTTGGGATCATTGATTCTAATGTGGAGTTTTTAAAACATTTGGGGGTCACTTATGAGCCTAATTGGCCTAAACGAGCCAGTTTGGCCCAGCAATACTTGTACACTCCATACTTTTCAGTCCTGCGGTGCATTCTCTGCTTCCAAAGGATTTTGATGGCCCAGTAAGACTTGTTTTCAGTTCTGCGGTGTATGGATAACCCTTTTATACAGGATATTTTACGTCCTTACAGCTGGTTTTTGTTTGTTTGATTTGAGGTTTAACGTCCCCGTCAACACTGTAAAGGTCATTTTGGTGATGTTGCTTCCAATTTCGTGGGACTTTTACCCGACATTGAGATGAAATGACATCTCAAGCCCTGTCGCCCAATGAAACCAATAGGATTTATTAGCATGGACTGTCCGCCTCGAACCGCGGTTCCTGGCTAGGCTTAGATCCTCTAAGCGGTTTACCAGTACTAGTGTGCGGGCCGGATTCAGCTCTGCGTGGAAGCATCATGCAGACCATATATTTCTTCAAGCCCCTTTGGGCGGGGGCCGCCTTACAGCTGGTGTAAAGAGCATGTGTGACTACCGTAAAATGACTTCTTGTTCATCATCATTGTATAGTTTGTATTTTCTTGTTCTTTTGGATCATTGATTCCATTTCGGAATTTTGAAAATATTTGGGGGTCAATGATGAAGCCTGATTAGCAGAAACCAGCTGGTCTGGCCAAGAAATACTTGTACACTTCATACTTTTCAGTTCTGCTGTTTATTCTTTGTTTCCAAAGGATATCCATTTTATAGAACATATAATTAACACCCATACAGATGGTGTTAAGGGAATGTGTGACGCGGCCGTAAAACGTCTCCATTCTCTTCATAATAGCGTAGTTTGTATTTTCTTGTCCTTTGGGATCATTGATTCCATTGTGGAGTTTTGACAATATTTGTGGGTCACTTATGAGACCTAATTTGCAGAGACCAACTAGTCTGGCCCAGAAATACTTGCACACTCGATACATTTCAGTTCTGCGGTGTATTCTTTGCTTTCAAAGCAGAACATATTTTACCTCCGTACTTGTACTAGATGGTGTTAGGGGAATGTTTGGCGGCCGTAAAAAGTCTCCTTTCTCTTCTTAATAGCGTAGTTTTTGTTTTCTTGTCCTTTGCGATCAATGATTCCATTGTTGAGTTTTGAAAATATTTTAGGGTCACTGGCCAAAGCCAGCTAGTCTAACACAGAAATACTTGAAAACTCCATATTTTTATGCCCCCGCCTATTCGGAGAATAGCGGAAGGGCATTAAGTTTTACCCCTGTCCGTTCGTTTGTCCGCACCAACAAATGTATAGTTCGGTGGCCATTTAAATGGACAGAATCAATGTAAGTCTATGGGATTTATTCCGTTAGACACCGAAAATACTTCTTTTCTGTGGCTAAAAGTAGCCACTTAAGTATAAGTCCAGCCCAAAAAAGCCACATAAGTATACATCCGTGAGAACTTCCGTCCGTCCGTCAGTCCGTCCCGACATCGTGTCCGGGCCATAACTCCTAAACCGTATGGAATATATTCATGAAACTTCACAGGTGTATTCATCACACTGAGACGATGTGTCATGAACAAGTAAGACAACTCTTGCAATTTTGGTTTTTGGATTATCTGCCCTTGACTTAGTACCATATAGTAAACCGTGTCCGGGCCATAACTCCTAAACCGTACGGAATATACTCATGACACTTCACAGGTGCATTCACCACACTGAGACGATGTGTCATAAACAAGAAAGACAACTCTTGCTTTTTTAGTTTTTGGATTATCTGTCCTTGACTTAGTGCCATATAGTAAACCGTGTCCGGGCCATAGCTCCTAAACCGTACGGAATATATTCATGAAACTTCACAGGTGCATTCATCACACTGAGACGATGTGTCATGAACAAGGAGGACAACTCTTGCATTTTGGGTTTTTGGATTATCTGCCCTTGACTTAGTACCATATAGTAAACCGTATCCGGGCCATAACTCCTAAACCGTATGGAATATATTCATGAAACTTCACAGGTGCATTCAACACACTGAGACGATGTGTCATGAACAAGGAAGACAACTCTTGCATTTTTGGTTTTTGGATTATCTGCCCTTGATGCATATATTTTACGATTGATTTGAAGTACATTTGAAATATTTTTATGAATGGCATTTGGCGGGGGCATCCGTGTCCTATGGACACTTTTTCTAGTTAAGTTCTGCGGTGTATTCTTTATTTCCAAAGGATAACCCTTTTATAGAACATATTTACGTCGCTACAGCTGGCCTTAAAGGAATGCGTGGCGACCGTAAAAAGTCTCCCTGCCATTCATCATAGCGAAGTTTGTATTTTCTTGTCCTTTGGGATCATTGATTCCATTGTGGAGATTTGGAAATATTTGAGGGTCACTGATGAGGCCTAATTTGCCAAAACTAGCTTGTCTGGCTCAGAAATACTTGTACACTTCATATTTTCAGTTCTGTTGTGTATTCTTTGCCTTCAAAGTCCAACCATATTAAAGAAAATACATGTATTTAACATCCCAACAGATTGTGTTGGGAATATGTGGCGCGGTCGTAAAACGTCTCCTTTCTCTTCATAATAGCGTGGTTTGTATTTTCTTGTTCTTTGGGTTCATTGATTCAATTGTCGGGTTTTGAAAAATATTTGAGGATCACTTAGGAGGCCTAATTGGCCGAAACTAGCTAGTGTGGCCCAGAAATACTTGTACACTCCATACTTTTCAGTTCTGATGTGTATTCTTTGCTTCCGAACGATAACGCTTTAATAGTACATACTAAACGTCCCTTCAGGACGGCCGTAAAATGTCTCCTTTCTTTTCATCATAGCGTAGTTTGAATTTTCTTGTCCCCTGTGATTCCATTGTCGTGTTTTGAAAATATTTCCGGGTCACTGGTGAGGCCAAATTGGCTAGTCTGGCCAAGTCATACTTGTACACCCCATACATTTCAGTTCTGCTTCCAAAGGATAACCTTTTTATAGAACATATTGTATTACCTAAGCAGCGAACATAAATGTGCTGATCAGACTGCGTGCATGCGCAGGCTGATGTGCACCTTTGATGTTCGGAAATTCCATAGCATACATTTTCTTACGACGGTGCTCTTATTATTCCCATGCGTTAATTAAGGGGAATGGGGGCATCTAGCACATTTTTGGGACTTCCTGTTCGCTTTTCTATAGGCTCAGTCCCACCGAAAAAGGGGTCTACTCTTAAAGGAAAGAATTTGCTCCTCAGGAGCAAATTCTTAACCTTTAAGAGTGGACCCCTATTGAAATGGGAGACAAACACTTTTGCAGGAGTTGCCTCCCCTGAAGGTGTACCTTATCCCTTAAACACAGTTGAATTTTTCGCGAGTTGTTCTAGGTATAACTTAGACATCGTTACATTTTAAAATCAAAGAAAGAGTACTGCTGGGTGTAGTTTGGGAAAATAGACCTGAACTGCGAATTGAACTGTTCGTTTAACCCTTAAATTCCGGTATTTTTAAGCAAACGGTGTAGACCTGATCAGACACTGCGTTATGGGGTGTCTGATTAGATATCCACTGTTTGCCAATGCCCCAATGCACGAGTACGGCCCAGATTTTACTTTTCTGACGTCACAGGGACCTGGATTTTGTATATGGTCAGCGACAGTCAAGGGTAGCTCACCAAAATCGTTTTCACTGTTGTTGTACTTATTATTAGTTACGAATTGAAAAAAAAAAATGTTAATATTTCTATATCCTTTCTTGGAAGCATTCCTGCCTGAATGGGCTTTGTTAATGTTATCTTTATGTTTACAAGAATAAATACATGTATATCATATATGAAAATTTATAAACAAAACGATCAGTATTCGATGTAAAAAGTGGTATCTAATTAACAACGTATCAACAGTTGTCATTTAATCTCCGTTTCCTATCCGTACCTAGAATACATACAGATTGGAACAATTGCGCCCAAACCGCGTTAGGCAGGGGTTTTACCCTCCCCGCAACTACACTGGTTGAACTGTAAATCCCACTGTAATTTTTGTGAACACTACACGTGTTTTGCTAGAGGTTGACACTGACACACCTACGTTTTCAAAGTAAACGCATATGTTAATAAAGGTTTCGAGACCGTTTTCAGCTTCTGAGTTGGAAAACGCCGGCGTATGTAAATGCTATACAATGTGGAAAAGAAAATATGAAAAGACTTTCCATTATTCAACGCTTTTCTTGTATCATATAAATCTTATTGCTATGCCACATATAAAAAACTAAGCCTAATAATAACGCTGATTATACAATAAAACCCGCATTCTTGTCCCCAGTACGTGTGTTTCCCCCCTGAAAACGCAAGTTTTCCGTGCTTTTAAACACATATGTTAAAGCCCACAACATAACTACATCACGTGATCAAATTTGGATAGCTATTTTTGCTCCTGAATATTGATGCATTGTAATGCCGTAGATCTGCTTTCAACAACCGAAACTGTGTTTTTGAAAATCGCTGACAGAAATCAGATTTGTTTTTTGGAGAAGTACCGATTAAGCAACTATGCTTTCGATTCTATCCTATCCCATGAATATCTTGTGCTTATATGGTGAACGTTGTTGAAAAAAAAAACGTTTAAACTACAAAAAGAAAAAAAAAAAAAAGAGAAAGAAATGTTCTTTTTATGCAACTGTGAAAATAGCATGGTCATGTATTTTCCACAATTTGAAAATATCACATCTTTTCATGATGTGAAAATATCACTGTTAAGCATGAAATAAATAGAAGTGAAGGCAATGACCAGGAATCGATACAATTAACCCACAGCTGCCATCACAGACACCAAGGGAAAGAAACACAAGCATGAAACAACTAGACCCGAATGGAAACATCACTGGCGGAAAGCCAAAATGACAGCCTTAAAGTGTCTTCTTTGAATGCATACGCCTTCCTAGGAGGCAGCGCTTTCAATTCAAGATTTATTGGCGTTGAGGAGTCTACGCTAAAAGGAGGAACGATTTGTTTGCTCTTGGTCAGCAAATTCTATTTCCTTTACACTCCTTTTGAAAGATCTTTTTCACAGAGTTTCAGTTATTCGGAAAAAGAACACTAGTGTAGGTCTATCTGAACCGAAGAAGAATTAGGAAAATTAAAAAGAGAAACGATCAGTCCTGTTAACCCCTTGTATACTTGCGGACTCTTCCATTGCTATATGTTGGACAAGTCCATTTGTCATATAAGGGGTACCAGACCTATTATTTTGTTTTAATTATATTTATGACTGAAAAATCTGTAAGCAAACAGTGAAGGCCCTGATCAGACGCCGCGTTCTGCGGCGTCTGATCCGGGCCTGCACTGTTTGCCAAGGTACCCCTTTAGGGGTTTCCGGCTGCAAAGTGTTAATATTTAGATCCCAATGTTTACGAACAAACCAGTCTAGAACATTAGGCCGCACTGATAAAGATCCCCGCAGAGAACGCTCGTGTTTTAACATGAAATCGCAAGCATCTAAATTTGGCGCTTTGATTATCTCCCGCGTATTTTTCTAAAGAACTGTGTAAACAAATTTAAATAATTTGAATTAGAACGCTTTCGCCGCAGTTTCCTGCAGTGAACATACGTCAAGACTCTAGAAAAAATCACGCATGGGACGAAAGAGAAATAAGACCTGTCACCCATCGCAGTTGCAAAATTTGGTTTGATAAGATCTTAACATGATATTTTCACTTTAAAGATCTTCCTAATTTATTAAAATTGCCCCATGTCTTGCTCGGACAGACGTTTTTGATGCGATGGCGGCTTTGGTTGTGCAGTTTTGATGGATTTATACATGCGCGAGCTTCTTCAATTTCGAAGTGTTTGCATGTCAAAATGTTAAAGATTTACAATAATTCATAACACGCTCTTTGCGCTATCGAGTAATAACTAAGATGCGATAAAAGTGCGTCTGAACTTTACCGCATACATTCCCTAACGTGCAGCAAGGTTCATGTGTTTTAGAGACGAAAATAAATGATGTGCATTCAAAATAAATAACTATTGTGATATTTATCATTGATGTATTTAAACTTAAAACGAAAGGAAGATAGCAATTCGAGCCGCGCATAGCGAAAATGTATCTTCGGTTATATGTGTGTTTGTTTGAACTCAATTTTAATGTTCCGTCAACCCTTTTTTGGTCATTTTTGAGACGTAACTTCCAATTTTGTGAAATTTCTACCCAACATTGAGATGAAATGACATCTCAAACCGTGCTGCACAAGGAAACAAGAGGGTTCATACGCATGGATGGTCCGACTAGATCCAGTCTGCTTGGACAAGCTGCTAATTCGCCATTTAGTCCTTTTGTCTTTCAGCCAGTGAAGTTTCAATTAGGCTTATAGCTATTTTGTATTCGTGTGTCCTTCCCTTTCTTGTCTTTGTTGCGAGTTGTGGGCTAATTGTATCGATTCATTATGAAAACACGCCTATACAAAGACGTTGTAAATTTTACCGCCGAAAAATTGACAATTTTCAGAAGAAAAAATGTGATATTTTTCTTATTTGTGCTCAAAATATAGATTGTGGGGACGCGTTAGAACCGCCTCATCGAGGCGTTTCTAACGAATAGCCACAATCTATATTTTTGAGCACAAATAAGAAAAATAAGGTTTACCCCTGAAAATCCCAGTTTTACTATATAAAAGTGGGGTTCAAGGGGGTCAAAGTTATATAGACGTGTTTTCGTGATGCCAGATCATAGCCTTCACTTCTATTTAGACTCCCTTAGCGATTTACCAGTATTCATATACGGTGGGTTTAAACTCCGCGTGGAACATCACGAAATCACGCCTTTATAATTTTCACCCCATTGAACCCCACTTTTATATTGTAAAATTGGGGTTTACAGGGGTAAACCTTATTTTTCTTATTTCTGCTCTGAAATATAGATTGTGGGTACTCGTTTGAATCGCCTCGATGAGGCGTTGTATAGGCGTGTTTGCTTATGAGTATCATGCAGTTCAATCCATTTCATCAAGCCCGATGGGCGGAGCCCTCTTCGTATATACATGTATCACCACAAAATATCTACAGTCAAACTTCAATGGCACGAACAACCCTGAAAATATTTTAGTCATCACGAAAACACATGTAAAATATAAATTGTGGATACTTATTAAAACCGCCTGGATGAGGTCCGCCTCGATGAGGCGGTCATACGGGAAAAGTTCGGCCATATGAAATCAAGGGAACAAACCTGTACTGGCAGTTTTTCCAGGTAGCTTCCAGAATTACGGTACTTGACACCTGTTTTAAAGCAATTCGGCTATAGTCGGCAGTTTTCGGTGACTATCGGTTGTGACCGTTGATCCTTGTCTCAGACAATTGCTTAAGGGTATTACAGTGGCATATTTGTTTTAACTAAATATGATGATTTATTGGTCCATATATAATACGGATTAAATTGCTTTTTAAATAGTATAGTATTTTAAGGGAAAGTGTTTCTTTTATGCCGCATTTATAAAAATCACCTAATGCCACTTTTATTTATTTATGTTATTTATTTATTTTATTTATTTATTTTGGCGAAGTCGTTAGTTTACGAGTCGTTAAATTTTTGATCAGTTTGTACAGCAAAAAAAATGCGAATAGGGTTTGAATCAATTTTGCAAAAAGCTCCGCACATTTTCCAGCAGAAATACAAGAGTATAAGGTACCTATTAAATAGTTAACGTTTTGACCAGTAGCGTGTTCATTAACCCATTCAGTATACCAGAAACCCCTAAATGGGTACCTTGGCAAACAGTGCAGGCCAAGATCAGATGCCACAGAACGCGGCGTCTGATCAGAGCCTGCACTGTTTGCTTGAAATGGAGTCCTGCTGTATATAAGGTGGAAGATTCCATTTGGTACAAAAAGGGTTAACTTACGCTGCTTTGAACAACTTGGCCTTGATGCTCAATGTGTGTTAAGTAGAACGCAGTTGACTCAATGTTAAAGTTTTGATAGTTTTGAGACGGATTGACAAACGCTACTAAGTAAAGTAGCTTTGCACTGCTGATTTCCACGTTCCTGTCACTGGTTTGTTTGCAACTCATCATTGAGACTGCTCTACCGAGTACCCACAATCTATGTCTTGGACCAGAAAGAGCAAAATAATGTATGCCCCTGTTAATACAGAGCGGGAAGGTATAATTTGAGGACTTTTACTGGAGGACCAGAGGACTGAGGACCAAGTCTTCTAGAGGACCAGGGGTATAATTTGAGGACCAAATGCAGGAGGACCAGTGCTTTAATAAGGCATATAATGGCTATGATAATTGAAGATAATTACTGTTTATTGAAAATGACACCTACTGGTATGGTATATCACCTCATGGGCATATATACAGAAAAAATAGAATTAAATTAAATAAATAAAATGAAAAATCATGTTATTATGCTCAGGAAATTTTTCACCATAGAATTTTTTGGCATCTTGTTACTCCGATAAAAATGTTTAGTTGAAATTAGAATTTCTCTACTTTCTATATACTTGATATAATCAATCTGTTATTTTTTTTAATTCACAAACTGCATGATGAACAGTGAAGATCCTAATCAGACGGCATCTTACTACTATTTTAAAAATGTTCACTTGAAATAAGAATTTCTCTACAATGAGTACTTTCTATATACTTAATATAAGCTATCTGTTAAATTCACAAACTGCATGATGATCAGTGAAGATCCTGATCAGATGGCATCTTGTTACTCTTTTAAAAATGTTCGCTTAAGATTCGAATTTCTCTACTTTCAATATACATATACTTAATATAAGCTATCTGTTAAATTCACAAACTGCATGATGAACAGTGAAGATCCTGATCAGATGGCTTATCTGGAGCTAAACTGTCGTTATGCTCAGAATTTTTTTACCATAGAATTATATGAAATATCATAAGATAACATTTCCGTATGACATAGAGCATTCTTACATGTTACCATAATGGTATTTTTCCTGATGAAAACGTGTGATATTTTTCTTATTAACACTCCAAATATAAGTTGCGGATGCTTGTTAGAACCACCTAAAAGACGCGGTTCAAACTACTACTCACAACCTATGTTTTGGAGCAGAAATAAGAAAAATAATGTATACCCCTGTAAACCCCAATGTTCGCTATATAAAGTGGGGTTAAGAGGGTGTTCATTACACGGACTTGAAAACATGATGACTTTTGGCATCTTGTTACTCTTTTAAATATTTAGTTGAAATTAGAATTTCTCTATTTTCTATTCTACCTGTTAAATTCACAGACTGCAAGATGAACAGTGAAGATCCTGATCAGATGGCTTATCTTGAGCTACACTGTTTTATGCTCAGAAATTTTCTCCATAGAATTATATCATCACGCTAACAAGTTCGAGAAATGAACACCCCAATACACCCCACTTTATATAGAGAAAACTGGGGTTTAGGGGGTATACATTATTTTTCTTATTTCTGCTCATAGACAAAGGTTGTTGGTACTCGTTAAAATCACCTCAATGAGGCGGTTCTAACGAGCACCCACAATCTATGTTTTGAGTATAAATAAGAATAATAATCACAAATTTTCATCAGAAAATTGACCCTTTTTGGAGATGTAAAAAATTGCATTATGACGCAAGGGTGTGTTATCGTAATGGAAATAAATTTTTGGTATCTTGTTACTCTTATTAAAAATGTTTAGTTGAAATTAGAATTCCTCTATTTCTACATACTTAATGATAAAATCTAGCTGTTAAATTCACAAACTGCAAGATGAACTTTCTGCTACATAAATTGTGTATTATTGTTAGGACCGCTTCACTGAGGCACTCTTAACATATTTCCTTAAACTTGCAAACTGTCATAATATGGCTTATTTTTTATAAAAACCCACTGGTACTTCACTGAAGTGAATTTAAATAATAAAACTTTCAATTGAATGGACATGGTACCACATTGATGCTGATTATCTCACACAACATTCAACAGAAGCAGCTCCTGCTATACTAAAAGGTTGGAGCGGGGTATAGCCCTTTCAACATTATTTCACTCATATCGAGCTGATCGTTAATCAGAGGTGTACTAAAGTCTTTAGAGAATTTTTGTTGCAAAAATGTGGTTGTATCAATTAATTTAATTACCATGATTGTTGTTAATAATAATGTTCAGCTACACTGATTTTTAAGTTTTACATTCTGATGTTTTATGAAAATAATAAAAAAAAAATCACCCATGCAGCACACGCGTGAAAACTAGGACGTTTTCATCGCACTCGTTAGAAAAGTTTCTTTTTCTTTTTTCTTTTTGCACGAGTGAAAAAAATTATGTTTTATATACACTCGATGAAATAATATTTGTGGTATTTACCTAAAAAAGTATAAACATATATTAGGTTAACAAGTCCGGGAAATGAACACCCCATAAACCCCACTTTGTATAGGAGAAAACTTGGGTTTACGGGGTATACACTATTTTGCGCTCATTGAGGCGGTTCTAGCGATTACCCATAACCTATGTTTGCAGTATAAATAAGAAAATTATCAAGGATTTTCATTAGAAAAATAGCTATTTTGGAGATATGAAAAAAATGCACGTTGACGCGCGAGTGTGTTAATTCTTGCTCCAAAACATCGATTGTGGGTACTCGTTAGGACCGCTGTAAGAGATCTTGGAGAAGAAAATAGGATACTTGATAACTAGCGAATAAGATTATATGACAAACCCCAGACCAACCTTGCATTTGCACAATCTGATCAGAGTGTTCATTGTGCGTTTTATGGATATTTTTTGTTATAATAGAAAGACTTGAATTGTGCTCAACCCTTTTTCTTTCTTTTGTGTGTGTGTGTTGGGGGGGGGGGGGGGGGGGGGTAAATTCTAATTAACAGAAGCTTAGGGTTAAAGGGAAAGCGTTAACTGGACCGAGTCCATTAACTGCAGAGAACGTTTGTCTAACGATTACCTAACATAAGTTTGTCGATATCATGTCAACAATTAAGGCTTCCGGGTCATAAAGCAATTACTTTGAATATACACACAGCGCGTGTCAACTCTTAAATTCTATGCATGTATTAATTGATGCATATTAACCGAAACTGGTTAAATCAGCTTTTGTTGATTATCGGTTAGCATTAAAATAAATTTTGTTTTGCAACCCTGACAACACATTACAAAACATGCCTGTACAACTACACAGTAAATTTTATTGCCGAAAAAGGGAGAAAATTTTAAGATGAAAAATTGTGAAATTTTCTGTTGCACAAAATATAGATTGTGTAACGAGTACCCGCAATCTATATACAGAGTAGAAATAGGAAACAAGGTTTACCTCTGTAAAACCCAGTTTTATTAGATAAAAATCGGGTTCAAGGGGTCAAAATTATATAGGCGTGTTTTCGTGATGATTATTTTTCTGTGTGTAATTACATGCAATTTATCCCAGAAAAAAACATTTGAACCAGGGCACAGCACTCCTTACAATTTACGTTTGCCCAGCAAAGAATCACATCAGCGTGCGCATCCTAGACTTCTCTTGCTGCATGAAGAAGCATTGGATCTTTCGCACAACGTAGACTCTGATCAGAAAAAGTACCTAAGGGTTTGAAGTAGTATTTCCACAACCGACATGATTGGCAGTAATTAGCATCAATTGCCAATTAAGCATGTGTGTGAAGTACGGGAAAAAAAGATTTTTCACCGAAATCAATATATTTTTGCTAGTTAAAAAATCAATAATTAAAGTTTTTTTTGTTTTTTTCTTTCTTTCTTCTTCTTCTTTTATAAACAATATGAAGTATTTGTTAATTGCGCATCAGTCACATGCAGAAAAAAGTATATTAAACAAGAAAAAACAAATAAAAAACAGTAAATATATAAGACGAAATAAAAATGAATTTTTTTCAGCATTAAATGTCATTAACAAAAATGTTTTCAGCAGCTCACTTTGACATTCGTCTTAAACCGGCTAAAACCCGGAAATTTCCGATTTAATCCGATAATCGCGTAATATGAGAACCGATAGCTATAAATAGATACAATGAGGAGAGACGGCTAAAAGTACTGAAAATGGCAAGAAAACAACCTGAAAATGACCAACTTTGTTTTTATTTGATCTTCAATTATTTGATACTATTGGAAAGAAAAATCATTTTTCTTCTAGAATTTAAAGTCACATTTTTAACAACGAATTTTATAATTTAATTATTACAGTATAAAAACAGACACCCTCGTGAGTGTTTGCTAATTTTCTATTGAAGTAAACGAGAGGTTCACGAGACGAAGGGTCCTATTTTCATTTCAAAATTGACCAGTTTAAATTTTATTTAAAAAATATAAAATTATAATCAATATTAAGATAAAAGATTGAATTTTCATAATTTTCAATCACATTTTCGCTATCTAGCCTAGTATTTATTCAATCATGTTTTAGATTCAAATGCCCTATTAATTCTATACAATTTGTCGCGCGGTTTAAATCGGACACAGGTAATAGGCGGATTACAATTGTCCCACATGTCTAATGTCTACACACAATCTAATTTTGAGCAGAAATAAGAAATACATCACAATTTATCATCTTAAAATTTGCTTTGTTTTCGGCGGTAAAATTAACAAATCAATGTATTTGTATAGGCGTGTAGGCGATGTCAAGTCACTGAAGGTGAAACACAGTACTAAGTCGGATATCTTTTTGATTTTCTTTAAATCTTAGATAAATGCATGCTGTGTGTTTTGTTTGATTTGAGGTTTAACGTCCCCGTCAACACTGTAAAGGTCATTTTGGAGACGTTGCTTCCAATTTTGTGGGGCTTTTACCCGACATTGAGATGAAATGACAGCTCAAGCCCTGTCGCCCAATGAAACCAATAGGGTTTATTAGCATAGACGTTCCGCCTCGCACCGCGGTTCCTGGGCAGGCTTAGATCCTCAAGGCGGTTTACCAGTACTAGTGTGCGGGCCGGATTCAGCTCTGCGTGGAAGCATCATGCGGCCAATATATTTCTTTAAGCCCCTATGGGCGGGGGCAAGCATGCTGTGTGTACTCATTAGAATAGTCTCAGAGGCGATTCTAATGAGACACACAACGTACATTTCAAGACAAAAATAGGAAAATTTCCCAATATATTAATGCGGAATTATTCCTAGGATTCCGGGAAAGTTCGAAACAGCCGTAAAATCGAGTCATCAATGTTCGCGCCATCTCTGTCTATGGTCGGGCCCATCGGAGTCTAACTGTTTATTTTCTTTTGCTCCAGCATTTCAGTTGTTTCTTGCTGTTGAGTCCTCACCGTTGTGTCATCTCTGTGGTTGTTTGAGATGTTGCACTGATGAATCAGGAGGCCTTCATGCGGACTATATCACGACGGAAGTAAGGGCGAGTGAGGAATTC
The DNA here is from genome assembly GCA_963580285.1 of Lucinisca nassula. NCBI lineage: Eukaryota > Metazoa > Mollusca > Bivalvia > Lucinida > Lucinidae > Lucinisca > Lucinisca nassula. Next base: position 30,970,251 of record OY757025.1, on the reverse strand, counting down.
GTTTCACTGACCGTTCCAACGCGTTTCCTGTGTCGCGGTTAATTTTTGTTACGGTTTGTCTTTGAATGTGTGTGTCGCTTAATCTTTGTTTTGTTTTGGATAGCCAATTGTCCATTTTATGGGAAAGTGACTGTCCTTTTTGCTTTCCGCTCTTTGTGTTTCTTTCCCTTTGGTGTCTCTGAAGGGAGGTGTGGGCTAATTGTATCGATTCCTGATTTGATCATAGCCTTCACTTCTTGTTTATATATAGGTCTCTTTGAGACAAATTTTCGAATTATAGATGACATAACGATGCAAATGATAATATGACATGCACTTGGGTAGGAAGTGTTGTAATCTCCAGAATTTTGGGTACTACATGTGGTTTGAATATCTAGATCAGAAAAACTTGTATTAAAACAAAATGCTACACTTCGTATCGTTGTTTGTACTCAAACCAAATTATTATTATTATTATATTTATTATTAATTGATGTTTTACATCCCTGTCAATATTTAAGGTTATTTTGCAGACGTTGCTTCCTATTTTGTAGGACTGTTACCCGACATTGAGATGAAAGTCCTACCGCCAAACAAACTAGCAGGAATTTTATGCAGGGATAGCCGACTCATACCACTTTGCCTGGGCAGGCTTACTGCTAAGCTTCTTGGTCAGGGTTATCGGTATCATAAACTAAGCAGAGCCTTTTCAAAATTTTATAAACGTCATTCCGATTTAATTTGAAAATTCAATGTCGGACATAAATCTCTCCTGCAACAAGGTCTATCGGAATCAGAAATTTATGGTGACATAGTATATAAATTCAGAAAAAAGTATATAATCGCAATGACTTCAGCACCCAATTTCGTAAAATCATTTTTCGATATAAAAAGACTGGGTACAACATAGTTGTTATACGACAGAATGCATGCACGGTAGTTAACCCAATCACGGTTGACAACTTTGCTTCCCTCTATTATTGCACGCCGAAGGGTCAGGCCTCAGATTCTATGACGGTTCCAGCGTAAAGGCGTACTGAGAATTAGAGATAATTTAATTTTAGGTAATGTTGGTTGGTGCCTAATGCTCTGACTCTGGTCGAGTCCATCGGAGTCTAACTGTTGGTTTTCATTTGCTCCAGCATTTCTGTGGTTTCTTGCTGCCAAGTCCTCACCGTTTTTTCATCTCTGTAGTTGTTTGATTTCTGTGTTCGCTGCGATGTTGCACTGATGAGTTAGAGGCCTTCATGCGGAGAGAACAAATTGTTCTGGGGAAAGTGACTGTCCTTTTTTGCTTTCCGCTATTGGTGTTTCCATTAGGGTGTAGTGAATTCATGTTTGTGTTTCTTTCCCTTTGGTGTCTCTGATGGGAGCTGTGCGTTAATTGTATTGATTCCTGATCATTGCTTTGACTCACTTCTATTTTGACCTTCTAAGAAGTTTCCCAGTACTCATTTGCGGTCGGTTTCAGTTGTGCCGTAAGCATAATGTAGCCCAATCTATTTCCCCAAGCCCCGGTGGGCGGGGCCACACATCAAATTATAGGTCATTCGGTAAAATCTCCAAATGGTTGGAACTGAAGAGATTCCAGGCTGATGTCTGAATATGTTAGATACATCTGCATGGTAAGTTCCTTTATTTGCCAAAAGAAATCTTTAGAAAATGGATAGTGTGGTTAAGCAGTGAATCACTGTAAGGGCGAAGAGCAACGAATTTTTAAAATTGGTGACGACTGTAATATAATGTTATTAATCAAGTAATTTCGTATTGGCCCAGTTACAGGTCTGAGGTCTGCTGTATTGGCCCGAGGCCGTAGGCCGAGGCCAATACAGCTGACCGAGGACCTGTAACTGGGCCAATATGGAATTACTTGATTAATGACAATTTTATTAATTGACACCATTTAAAACATGCTTATTGATTTTTGACCTCCATGTTAAATACGGATGATCTCCGCAAATACAGGATAGTCAATTAATAATAAAACATATGAACTTCATCTTCTTATTTTTGTTTAGAGAGCATTAACACAAATGATACGAGGCCCTCGTAGAACCGAAAACAAAGAATATCGTCCCAACTGTTGAAGACTTTTATAAATGTCCAGAAGGAATGCAACTGAAAGCACTAGAGATACGTACATCATAGTGTAGTCTATATTTACACAGAAGTGATGACAATGATAAGGAATCGATACAAGCAACCCGCAGCTCCCATCAGAGATACGAAACCCTCAACATACATGTACTAGCCTTGTTTTCCTCCATTGTCTTATGAACTCGCAACACGAAAACCCGTACCTTTACAAACAGTGTAAATTCAGATCAGAAGCCATCTGATCAGTATCATACGGAACCCGGGAAGGGACATGATTTTTTTTATTTTATAAGTTGTGCACACAAGATAATATCTTGTCCGCACAAGATAATATCTTGTCCGCACAAGATATTATCTTGTGCTTGTGCAGACAAGATATTATCTTGTCCGCACAAGATATTAAGTTGTGCGAACAAGATATTATCTTCTTGTCTGCACAACATAGATCTTGTGCGCACAAGATATTATCTTGTCCGCACAAGATAATATCTTGTCCGCACAACTCCCCAAGATCTATGTTGTGCAAACAAGATAATATGTTGTGCGAACAAGATCATATCTTGTGCGCACAAGATATTTTGTTGTGCGAACAAGATCATATTTTGTCCGCACAAGATAATATCTTGTCCGCTCAAGATATTATCTTGTTCGCACAACATAATAAAAATAAAAAATCATGTCCCTTCCCGGGTTCCGTAGTATCATGCTGTTTGTGCAATGAACGAATACAGTAAAATTCCTATGTTAAGACCACCTTTGGGACTAATCAAAAGTGGTCTTTAAGACCAGTTTTGAACAGTCCCAAAGGTGGTCCATGACCTGAGGACATTGCATGCAGAAAACACAAAGAAGAGTACGTAGCCTACTAAATAAGCTTTTTAAAGCAGAGTTAGTCTTAATTTTAGGTGGTCTTAATAGCGAATTATCAGTGTACATTATATCAAGTAATTTGATTGGTGGCTAGCCATAAATAGGCGTGGATAAATTAATTTATTCAGCATGATAACGGTTAAGAAGGGTGCATATCGTGAAATACAAACATTGCGTTATGAAAAATGAGTACAACTAAAGGGGAGAGAAATATTTCAAAATATTTTGGCTTCCTTACTGCATGTCAAACCTCAATGACAGGCTACACTATAGAGATGTGTCATTTTTGATCCTAAGGAGCAAATTATTTCCTTTAAGAGTAGACCACTTTTGCAATTTCGCAGTTGTATAGGGCTTATGGAAAAGCGAATATGAAGTTCCGAAAGTTGTCTCCCTTTGAAAAATGGCGGAAAAATCTGCCAGGTGTTCCCATTCCTCTTATTTGCCAGGGGTTGTTCGTTTTCTACATATGTTGATGTGGGTCACAATGATGTATGCTATGTAACACCTAACCATGAGTGTTCAAAAGTCAAGTGTAATTTTCTGCTTTTTTTGGTATTGAACAAAAGTTTTATTCGGGATTATGATTAATTCTCTCAGCAATGGAAGCGACTTTTCGTCTTTACAACCATAGTGGAGACACAATCAGAGATAAATAAATTGTGCTTTGACTGCGATTCGAACCCACGCACAGATGCGATGACGTCGCCTAGCACTGCAGTGGCCGACGTCCTTAACCACTGTGCTACAGAGTGCGATTCCAACCCACGCACAGATGCGGCGACGTTGCTTAGCACTGCAGTGGCCGACGACCTTAACCACTGCGCTACAGAGACGCAGTGTGCGTGGGTTCGAATCGTGTGGCGCAGTGGTTAAGGACGTTGGCCACTGCAGTGCTTGGCGACGTCGCCACATCTGTGCGTGGGTTCGAATCACAGTCAAAGCAAAAGTTTTATTATTATACGAAACTATATGAAAAACTAAAAAGAGATGACCTTTAGGCCAAACATCGTTCAATTTGGCCAGTAACTGATTCACACTGAAGACAGCTACGCACACAAAAGTGACATCACCCTGCAAAAGCAAACATGCTCTTGTGTCAATGAAATCAATTTGTTTCGATTTTGGAGGTGGGGCAACAGTTCCTGATCAACTCATCAATAATCATACCTATAATGGTAATGCGATGCTAATCAGTGTGCGTTTACACTCATTAAACTAAAATTCTATACTTATTTTACTGATCATGGCATTTCAGACGCAAGAAAACAATTATTAAGGGTAGACTGCACCTTCGGACAGTAGTAATTTCAAATAACCTTTTAATGAGAAGTGCAGGCGATGATCAGGAGTCGATACAAATAACCCACATCTCCCATCGTAGACACCAGAGGAGCAGAAACACCATTACGCAAACACGCCTATACAAATACATTGCCACCTTTATCGCAGAAAAATTTTAAGATGAAAAATTGTGAAATTTTTCTTATGACTGTTCCAAATATAGATTGTGGGCACTCGTTAGAACCGCCTTATCGAGGCGGTTCTAACGAGTACCCACAATCTATATCTTAGAGCAGAAGTAAGAAAAATAAAGTATACCCCCGACAACCCCAGTTTTACTATATAAAAGTGGGGTTCAAGGGGGTCAAAATTATATAGGCGTGTTTTCGTGATGACTACAACTATATACTTTTTCTACTGATGATGGCATTTCAGACGCAAGAACATAATTATTAAGGGTAGACTGCACCGTCGGACAGTAGTCATTTCAAAAGATTCTTTAATGAGAAGTGAAGGCGATGGTCAGAATTCGATAAAATAACCCACATCTCCCATCAGAGACATCAGAGGAACAGAAACACGAACATGACATAACTAGACCCTGACGGCAACATTATTCATTAGCGGAAAGCCGAAAGAACAGTTACTTTCCCACAAAATGGCTAGTTGGCTGCCCAAAGCAAACATATATAAGCGATACACACATTCAAAGACGGACTATAACAAAAATAAACCGATACAGAAGAACCGCCTTAGCACGGTCAGTGAAAAGTACAGTGGAACTTCGATGGCTCGAACACCTTTGGGACCATGAAAATTGGTTTGAAACAGTGGTAGCTCGAGCCACGTAGGGTGAGTATCAGTGCCATACAAGTTGACATAATATAGATAATTGTGAGATATTCTTTCAGTGTTTTGTATTATAGTTGTATGTTGTGTGTACTCATTAGAATCGCCTCATCGAGGCGATTCTAATGAGTACACACAACATACATTTTCAAGTTAGAAGAAGAAAATCTCCTTAAATTATCCCCATATCGTATTTGGAGGAATTCCCTGCGGACTAAAGAAAGGGTTCGACTCATCCATGGAAAACGAGCCATCGGTGTTCGAGCCTTCGAAGTTCTACTGTATTTCACTGGTGGGTGGGGCTTAAATCAATCTCGTCTTTACTTCCGTCGCGGTTTAGACAAATACAGCACCAAATGTTTGAAATAAAAAACAACAGACAGACTCCGGTTGGCCCTCTGTAAATCTGTAGCTATCCAAAACAAAAAGAAACCAGCAACACACATACGCAGACGAAGTTATCCCAAATAGAATAAGATGCAAAAAAATCTGTGATATAAGTTGTGACGTTCAAGACATTTGTACCAAGCTTTTAAGTAATTTGCATACTTATTTAAGAAATTGAATCCCACTGAAGACAGCCGCCAACAAAAAATTACATTTTGTCAGGAAAGCTGTCTGTTGTTCATTTACTTAAAGACTATTCCAAGTAAGATCGACAGAGCTGGTACAGATGCTACTTGCTCACTTTACCAAGTTCCCCAAAATTCCGTAATTCTAGTTTCTACGTGTGTTGATTCAATAAATCTGCACTACATTTTTTCTAAATTTGCATATTCTACAAACTCTTTGCTGACAGGTAAAATATTGGCCATACTGCTAAGTTACTGCATTGCTTCACATACATAGATCTATTGAAGTTGAGGCAAGGGGGGGGGGGGGGGGCTTCAAGTCCAGTAACAAAAGCTGGGTCAGTTTCTGATCTGCTTATATTTGATGTGTTTCATTAACACAAAGTAGCCTAAGGATTAAGAACTAGAGACGAATCAATCAACACATTTAAGTTAAAGTAACATTTCTTTTTTATTGTAGGCTTAATTAAATGTCAGAAAGTTAGATTTAAGATGTGAAATTAAAAAGGATTTAGAAAAATACAAGTCAAAACAATGACCAGGAATCAATACAATTAACCCATACCTCCCATCCGAGACACCAGAGGAAAGAAACACGAAAATCGGAAAGCGACAGGGCAGTTACTTTCCCGCCAAACCAAACGGCTTTCCAAAATAAGAAGATATACGCAATATACACATGTGAAGGCGAACCACAACGATAATAAATACGACAGAAGAGCCGCCTTGGAACGGTCAGTAAAAGGTATTTCACTGTTGGGTGTTGGTGTTGGGGGTGTAAATTGGTTCTTTGTGGTTTAGAAATTCAGTCCGCATGCGTAAAGGCTGTCTAACTCATTAGTGCTACAAAAATCAAACGACTACAGAAATCAAACATTGATGAGGACTAGACAGCATTAGCTTACTGTAATGCTGGAGAAAAAGAAAACCAACCGTCACACTCCGGTGGCCCAACCACGTACCGACCGACATTACCTAAAATTAGAGTAAGTCTTTACGCTCGACCCCTCATATAATCTGAGGCCTGACCCACCGACATGCAATTAAAGAGGGGAGCAAGGTTATCAACCGTGATTCAGTACACTAACATACATGCAGTCTGTCGTGATTTATGCTAGATTTTACGAAATTGGGTACTGAATTTATGTACTAAGGCACCATAAAATTCTAGTTGCGATAGGCCTTGTTGCAGAAGAGATTTAAGCCCAGCATTGAATTTTGGAACTAAATCGGAATGACATCTGTACTTTTTGTAGTTTATGATACCGAAACCCTAATTAAGAAGTTTAGCAATTAACAATTTATTACGCGTGTTGAAATCCGTTTCATGACTAGACTCTTTGGCTTATCGAAATAATTGCGAAATATAAACACCGTAGGATGCCGAACGAGGAACTCAACGTACAAGAAAGGAAAATTCACAATCCAAAAATCAAATCGCCGCGTTTATCATAAATTTTGCAGGAAACAAATCCATCTACAATAGATAATCGGGGCTTCGATATCAAAAGAATTTGCTTTAATAAACTGGAAAGTTCTGGAAGGTAAATTTGACTGATCAAACCATCGAAGTAGGTAGGGTCAATATTTAATAAATCATCCAAATATCTAGACGTCCAGCTAAAAGCTTCAAAGTTTTACTACGCTTTTTAAAACGTAACAGAACGGCAATAAACGTAGTACATACGGCTATATAAGGATACATACGTGACCGAGCTACGTTTGTTAATAAAATTTCAAAACATACGTGGCGTTTCGATAAACGTATATGATCTAGCAAAATATACTACTCAAAGTTTGATAGGGATCACTTTTTATATTCCAGATTTTGCACTGAAAATTTAAAATTTCTCGACATAATTTGTACTCGGTATATTGGTAAATATCTGAAACAGAAACTCATGTGCAGTTCAGTACTCATAAAAGTGCAGACTTCTCACACTTCGCAAATGAATTCATGCACCCCCAAAATCTTGCGTAGCACTGCTTTCCAACAGACCAATCAAACTTGTCAGTGTTCCTTTACCAAGCGTAAAATGGACTTCATTTGAGTTTGTGAAACAATAAAATGCCTAGAGGACAATTAAGAAACCGTCTCAGCCCCGAAGAAATGAATCGTGGCGTCGGAATGTTGGAATCTGGCGTCTCTCAACGTCGTATTGCTGGGATTCTGAATGTGTCTCAGAGCGTGGTTTCCCGAATGTGGAGTCGGTATCTTACCCATGGAAATCCCTCACACAGACACGGCGGGGTCGAGAAAGGGCTACAACTCAACGTCGGGGTCGTTTCTTGTTGATTCAGTCTCGACGTCAACGGTTCCTGAACGCTACGCGTTTGCACAACGAGCTTAGGAACGGAACTGGAGTACGAATTTCTGCACAAACTGTCAGAAACGGGCTCCACGAGTTCGGACTTAATGCCATGAGGCCTGCTGTACGTGTTCCGTTGACGAGACAGCACGTGCTAGACCGGTTGGACTTTGCCAGAACTAACGTCAGGTGGACGGTTCATGGCTTAACGCCAGTACTGTTTACTGAGGAGTCCAGATTCTGTCTAAACTTCGCTTATAAACGTCAATTGGTGTTGCGAATGTCTAAAGAGCGATTCGATGGCGTGGATGTGACAGAGCATGATCGCTATGGAAAGGGGTTAGTCATGATTTGGGCTGGGATAAACGTGAACGGTAACACTGACTTGTATGTCGTTGAAAACGGAACGTTAATGGCAGTGAGGTACTGTAATGATATTCTTGATGAGTTTGTGAGACCATATGCAGATGCTTTCGGCCCGGACTTTATTCTGATGGACGATAATGCCCGTCCCAACCGTGCCGACGTCACTGATTCCTATCTGGAACGTGAGACAATCGTTCGTATGGACTGGCCTACTCGGTCACCGCACTTAAATCCGATTGATCATGCGCAGGACATGCTTCAGCGTGCTGTGTCAGCCCGACCTGTGCATCCGAGGACTTTACAGGAGCTCAAAGATGCATGGTTGCTGAATGAAAGCTGATTCAACAAAACCGGATACAGACTCGGATTACGAGCATGCGCAGGCGATGTCGTACTGTAATTGATGCCCGTGGACGCCATACACGTTATTAGGCACGTTTGTCTAAACAAATTTGGAAATTTGTGAAAAATCAGTTGTCCAAATCCCTTCGTGCCAAGACGGTTGCTGTTGTCACGCTTGAATGCAGTACCAGCTGACAAAATTAATCACTAGGTTTTGTGAAGGATACGTGTTCTATCAATATGTATCAAATTTGGATTCAGCTGATTAATTCATCCAAAAATTATTTTGCATTAAAAATTTGATCCCTATCAAACTTTGAGTAGTATACATAGAACAACGTACATGTACTAAAACGTAGACGAAACACATTCGATACAAAAAACGTAATATTCAATTTATTTGGAGGTCCTTTACGTATTGCTACGCAGGTCTTTGTATGTTTTGCTTCGCTTTATTCTATGTTTTATTACGTTTCGCAAAGTAAACATATATAGTAAAGTACGTGACTTTGAGACTGGGGCGTTATTCATTTAATTATTTATTGCAACACGGTTATATTTGGGCAAAGAGGAAAACGGTGTCAGCTGTGCCATGAAACCAAACGCTCGCGTTGAGTTTCCGACTGTACTGGCGCAAATGTTACGTTATCGTCAGATGTCTATGTGGACGCCGGTAAATATAAGGGAACAAAATGCTTAGAGTTTACGCTGGATATCTGTACAGAGTTGTCCATACTTACAGTAAATGTAAAAACAAATGCAGCCGGCCTCGGTAGCTCAGTCGGATGCACATCTGACTGGTGATCAGGAGGACGCGGGTTCGATACCTGCCGGAGTCGGCAACATTATTTCATGGAGCTTTTCTACGGTCATTCTCTTCCTTCCGCTGATTCAAGAAGGGCAGTTGTCAGTTTCTGGCGAAAGAATGTGCACTGTACTGGTTAACCGCTTACGTATAAGCATGCCAAGGAAAAGTGTGGATAGGTAAACAGACAGGCTCAAAAATGGCCTAAAATAGTGTTGGCTGGGCCGTTAAACTCCAGTTCAAACAAACAAAGAACAAATGCAAGAGAGCAAACTAATTAGTTTTGGGACTGGTTTTAAGACCAGAGTTGTCTTAGTAATTGTTGATATAGAACTATTGCCCAATGAATTTTGGACAAGCGTGTTTTAAGTAATGTCGGCCGTTGCCTGATGCTATGTCGAGTCCTCATCTCTGTATTCGTTTGATGTTTATATTCTCGGAGATGTTCATTGCGATAAAAAAAAAACAAAAACGTGCGACATAGTGCATATTTCATCACAAAAACACGCCTATATAATTTTGACCCCCTTAAACGCCACTTTTATATTGTAAAACTGGGGTTTGCAGGGGTATACATTATTTTTATTATTTTTGCTCAAAAACATAGATTGTGGGTACTCGTTAGAACCGCCTCACCGAGGCGGTTATAACGAGTATCCACAATCTATGTTTTGAGCAGAAACAAGAAAAATATCACAATTTTTCATCTTAAATTTTTCATTTTTTTCGGCGGTAAAATTTACAATGTATTTGTATAAGCGTGTTTTCGTAATGTTACATCTTAAATATGGCTACTTTTTCTGATGAAACCCTGTGTTAATACTGCAAACATTGGTTGTCGGTATTCGTTAGAACCGGCCGTTCTAACCAGTGCCCACATCCTATGTTTTGGAGCAAAAAAATAGAAACATATTGTATATCCCCGTAAACCCAGCTTTCTCTATATAAAGTGGGGTATAGGAAGGTGTTCATTTCAAGGACTTTTTCACTTTTTTTCACTAATGAGTTAGAAATCCTTCATGCGGACTGAACAAATTACTTGTCTAAATCACGACAAAACCAAGGGCGAGAATTGTGGCCACGTAAAATCGATTTAACCCGTCCCCAAATCCCCCGAAAAAACTTTTCACTGACGGTTCCAAGGCGGCTCTTCTGTTGTGGTTTATTTTTGTTATAGCTCTTTTTTGAATGTATGCATCACGATAACAAGTCCGTGAAACCATCACGTGAACAAGTCCGTGAAATGAAGAACCCCCTAAACCCCACTTTATATAGAGAAAACTGGAGTTTATGGGGGTATTCATTATTTTTTCTTATTTCTGCTCCAAGACATAGGTTGTGGGTACTCGTTAGAACCGCCTCATTGAGGCGGTTCTAACGAGCACCCACAACCTATGTTTTGAGCATTTGTAGGAAAAATATCACGGATTTTCAACAGAAAAGTAGCCATTTTGTAGATGTGAAAAATGCACTTTATCGTACAGGTGAGTTATCGTAATTCGAAGACCTTTATAATGTGAACAGTGGGGTTTATGGGTTAAACATTATCTGCCTAATTTTTGCTCAAAAACATAGATTGAGGGTACTCATAGAGGCGGTTCTAACGGGCACCCACAATCTATGTTGAAAGCAGAAATAAGAAAGATGTTATCATTTTTATCCAAAATGTGTAATTTTTGACACCATGTTGGACGCCATTATTTGACACGGACATGTTTTCCTAGTGTATTGCTTTTAGATAGCCGTTCGGCCATTTTGTGGGAATGTAAATCTCCGATTGGATTAACGCTATTAAGTTGTTTTTATGTTGTTGTTACTTTCCCTTTGATGTATTGAATGGGAGGTGTGAGGTTATTGTATCAATTCCTGATTATTGCCTTCACTTCTATTATGTATTAAGCTTAAGCACCATGGATTAAATTTCAGGAGAGACATCTATGTCTTCACCTTACGTTATCAGGCCCCCTCAAACCCCACTTTATATAGAGAAAATAAAGGTTTACAGGTGTATACATTATTTTTGTTATTTCTGTTCCAAGACATAGGTTGTGGGCTTGTTAGAACCGCATTAGCATTGCGATAACACATCCGTACGATATAGTGCATTCTAATCTCATCTTCAAAATGGCAACGTTTCTATGAAAATCCATTATATTTTACTTATTTATACAGAAAACATAGGCTGTAGGTGCTCCTTAGAATTGAGGCGGTTCAAACGAGTACCCACAACCTATGTCTTGGGACAGAAATAAGAAAAATAATGTATACCCCCGTAAACACCAGTGTTTTCTAAAAAAAAATATCATCAGAAGAAGAAAAGATATGGCACTTTGACTGTGATTGCATTATACTATTTAGGACAGAAAATTGCGTAAATAAGGAAGAGTCCAGTTTCATATTAGGAATTCTGTCATTAAACACATTTTTAATAAAAATCATAAAATGAGTTCCTTTAAGAGCAATGAAAACATTCATAAGAAAGAAGATGGGTCATACTACGTAGTTTCGGCTAATAAAGCCTCATCAGTGACCCTGTAATGATCCGGCAAAGAAAGCCAGAGGAAACATACTGCAATTTGCGAATTTCGAATAGGCAGTCGATTCAAAGACTGATAATTATATAAATCTAAATGGGGTCAAAATAATTAAAAACCTGTCTAGAATATGAGTCTAAACCAATAATTTATTTCTGATTTCTCAGAATATTCACGCTGATCTCAAAGGACCAAAAGTAAAATATAAACTGCACTATGGTTGGTGTACGGGGAGACGTTTTACGGCCGCCACACGGCACATCACCAGCTGCAGTGAAGGCAAATAAAAATAAAAAAATGAGTTCCTTAAAGAGCAATGAAAATATTCATAAGAAAGAAGATGGGTCATACTACGTAGTTTCGGCTAATAAAGCCTCATCAGTGACCCTGTAATGATCCGGCAAAGAAAGCCTGAGGAAACATGCTGCAATTTGCGAATTTCGAATAGGCAGTCGATTCAAAGACTGATATATAAATCTAAATGGGGTCAAAATAATTAAAAACCTGTCTAGAATATGAGTCTAAACCAATAATTTATTTCTGATTTCTCAGAATATTCACGCTGATCTCAAAGGACCAAAAGTAAAATATCATCTTTATAGGCAGAGACTTAAAAATGTGTTTATGGACAGAATTCCTAATATGAAACTGGACTCTTCCTTATTTACGCAACTAATACTGGACTGTTCTATGGTCGTGACTATTAATCCGTTTCAAGAAATTAATCCAGACTTTGACATAATCGAATTATAGAGCAGATAGTTAATCTACAAACTGCATAATACAAGGCTGCGGCTTTTGAAGAATATTGAGAATAAGACAGTGGGGCCCCGGAGTTAGAAATTTTACGGTTTTAGAGCTATTTTAAAAGTCACCAGGATTTTAGCTGTGTATGTAATGTATATAGAGACACTGAAGTTACTTTAAGTAATTGGCCAGACTTTTACGCTTCTTAGAGGTGGTGCATCGATTTTATTTATCGGTGGAGATCTACGACAACAACAACAACAATAGCAATGACATCGCATTATTAAAGCCGTTTAGTTATAAACTTATAACTGGAATTACATGAACGCTGAATTTGCAGTATCAGATGCCGGTTGTACATGTTTTTCGTTCTGTTTTGTTGAATTCCATAGATTGAATATCTAAATTGACGTGGAGACCGTTGTTACATTTTGAATTCGACCATGATTGATCAGTGAGCACAACCTTAGCGAAATTATAAACCGACTAACACAATCAGCAAAAAGTCTGGTCTTCTTTATACTAAGCCCCCCTCCATTCCAACATCTAAAACAACACATTATTATTATTATTATTATTATTATTATTATTATTATTATTTGTTATTATTATTTTTATTGTTATTGTTAAATGTTCCTTCCTACAGTATAGTTTATCAACGACCTTTGAGAGTTCAACGTTCAAGCGTGACAAGACTAGTCCATGTTTTAGGGGAAGCAGGTTTCGGATTTCTGTTTTCACGGGATTTCAAAATTATAAATAAGTTTTTTGATAACGACAGTATGTAAAAGCCGCTGCCAAGTGGTTAATATGATGCAGTACGAATCTCAGTAAACTTTATCGCCAAAGTGTAAAATCCCAACCGAAGGCGACTTACCTAAAACACGGACTGGTCCAAAATTGAAAGTGCAGTCACGTCTCACTGCGTTTTGAAAGACTATAGTAGGAGGATAAGTTGAAAGTGACGTTTTAGACTATACCACCATCAATAGGTGAGACAGGGTTTTTACCGTTATTATCGATAAAAATCGAATAACCACCCTATAAAGTGAAAAGAATTAAAACCTTTCACAAGCCAAGATGAAATGGCTCAAGTGGTTAGTGTTGGGGTTGTTCGAAATACGAAATGATCATTCGTGGTTCGATTTCTACCAGTACTTTTTTTTCTTTTTATCGTGAATAGACTTCTGCCTTTTCTTTGATGTCCTTTTAAATCGAAATTTACATTTTATGTATTCTTGTTAGGTCAAAGTTTTTTTTATTATATTTTTAATGTTTTTTTTTTCTGATTTTATAATGGCGTCGCGGGTTCGATATGTGCCTGTGTTGGCCGCATTCGTTCGTTGAGATTGATCTTGAAATCTTTTCTGCGGTCATTCTCCCCATCCACTGATTCAAGACGGGCAGTTGTCAGTTTCTGTATAGGTTATCCGCTGCTTATGTTGGGAAAGTGTGGATAGGTAATGCTCAATATGTTTCATGTCGGTTGCTTTCAGCTGTGTCCTGGACGGAGTCTTAAGAAATCATATCAGCAGACATTATCATTGAAACATAAGACATACGTTTATAGCTTTGTGAGAATGTTAAACTCTAATTTTATTTTTTTGGAAACCTGCATGGATCTAATGAAATCCGTGAAAGAAGTTCGTTTAGCAGCTCGCCAACAGCTTTGTGACATTGTTTTCGTTTCTTCTTCTTAGAACATAAAAACAGAATTACTGATCACAGCAGAAGAAAATCGCATTGCAATATTTTAAACAATTAAAAGTATATTGTAATATTTTAAGAAGGAAAAAGAAAAATGTAATAGTGAGGCTCGAACCCGCAACTATAAAGTACAAAATATTTGACGAGCTATTAGTCAGCCGCCTTTTGTCACTGCGCCAGGTCGAATATCTCACAAATATACAACAAAATCGCATTATATTAAATATTACCGACGCTTGCTTGCCTTTCGACAACAGTGGACTATGCTCAATAACAAAAACATTCACTGACGTCACTGTCAACTTATCCTCCGACAACAGTACGGTTGTCGGAGGATAAGTTGAAAGTGACGTTTAAGACTATACCACCATCGATGGGTAAGACATGGTTTTACCGTTATTATCTATAAAATCTAGTAACCGTCCGATAAAGTGAAAAGAATTCGGATCATTTACAGGTCAAGTTGAAATGGCTGAAGTTGTTAGTGTTCGGTTTGTTTAAAATGAGATGGCCATTCGTTGTTCGATTCCTACCAGGGCTTTTTTTTGTTGTGAATAGAGTTTTCCTTTTCTTTTGATGTCCTTTTAAATTGAAATTTAATTTTTTGACATGTATTTTTTTAGGTCAATATTCTTATTATATATTTTATGCAAGATAGTGTTTTTTTCTGATTTTATAATGACGACGCAAGTTCGATTTTTGCCCGTGTCGGAAACATTCTTTCGTGGAGACTGATCTTGATCTTTTCTATGGTCATTCTCCCCTCCACTGATCCAAGAAGTGAAGTTGTCATTTTTTGTACCGCCCATCGGAGCTTGAAGAAATACATGGGCTGCACGATGCTGAATCCGACCGTACACGAGTACTGATAAACTGCTTAGAAGATATAGGCCTGCCCAGCCAGGCAAAGCGGTGCGAGTCGGACCGCCCATGCTTATAAACCCTATTGGTTTCATTGGGCGACAGGGCTTCAGATGTCATTTCATCTTAATGCCCCGTAAAAGTCCCACAAAATTGGAAGCAACGTCTCCAAATTCACCTAAGGGCCTATATAGTGTTGACGGGGACGTTAAACATCAAGTCAAACAAACATTTTCTGTACAGGTTAACCGCTTACGTATAAGCCTGCCCAGGAAAACCGTGGATAGGTAAACTGACCGGCTCAAAATGACCTAAATATTGTTGACTTGGCCGTTAAACTCCAATACAAACAGACAGGATACAAAATATATATTCAGCATTAAAACAGAAATCCCATCTGATTTTACAAGCTTAAAATTCTTCTGCAGATTATGTGTCCGAATAATCGGAGCACTCGGTTGCCGTGTCTGTATCTTCGTCACTGGAGGTCACCTCGATCATAATCTTCTCTACCTCCTCTTCAACTGCTATGCCCGCTTGCCAGTAAGCCTTCTCAATATCTTCTACATGTTTGCAGCAAGAGAGCCACTCATCTTCCGTCACTGCAAAGCTTGCTTCTTACGCGAGCTTCATCACGTCATCCATCTTGAAGGTCAGGTTATGCATGGCGATGTAGCCTTTCATCGTTGCCCAAATCAGTTCAATGGCGTTAAGGTCTGCATAGCAGGCAAGAAGTCTCAGGCAGCCATGTTCATGTTCCTTTAATAGATTGTCTAGTACGAATGATGGGGCGGGTTTCTGTCTTTTGCATATCTGGAGCAGCTCTGCCTTTAGCATTGTAGAATTAAACTGTATTTTGTGCCAAGTTGTCTGCCATTTTGGAAGCCTGTGTAGGGCACTTGTCTACCTGGAGATTCTGGTACGGTGCATTATCTATGATGACAACCGACTCTGCTGGAAAATGCGGAATAAGCTTGTTTTTTACCCATTTGAAGAAGTTGTCCCCATTCATCTCGTCTTAGTAGTCTCCAGTACTTGTGTTGGCCTTCCAGACTTCTTCTGCCGCCCTCCCCCCACCCCCTGATAAATCCAATCCTTGAGTCAGCATGCAAAACTATCAATCTCTCTCTGCTGGAAAATGGAACATTCAGACTATTTTCTGAAGACTACCAGCTTCTAGACATTGGTCCGTGTTTCTTCTTCTTAACACATAAAAACAGAATTACTGATTTCAGCAAAAGAAAAGGGGCATTGTAATAGTTTAAAAAATGAAAAGTATAATGTAATATTTAATCGAGAAAAAAATAATAATAGTGAGGCTCGAACCCACAACTATAAAGTGCAAAATGTTTGATTGACTACAGCACTCTTTCCACTGTGCCAAGTCGAATGTCTAGCAGATATTCAATAAAATCACATTATACTGAATATTACCGAAGATTGCTTACCTTTTGACAACAGTGGACTATGCCCAATAACAAAAACATTCGCTGACGTCACTGACAACTTATCCTCCGTGTACAGTACCAATAATATTAGCTAGTGTTTATCCCCTTTATTTGCATCACATCAATATTAATTATAATTTTGTTTGTTTGTTTGTTTGTATTAGAGTTTAGCGCTAAGTCAACACTATTTTGGGTAA
This sequence comes from Lucinisca nassula, assembly GCA_963580285.1. Classification (NCBI taxonomy): domain Eukaryota; kingdom Metazoa; phylum Mollusca; class Bivalvia; order Lucinida; family Lucinidae; genus Lucinisca; species Lucinisca nassula. The sequence continues at coordinate 30,953,284 of OY757025.1, read as the reverse complement.
TTTTTGAGCCGGTCAGTTGACCTATCCACACTTTTCCTGGCATGCTTAAACGTAAGCGGTTAACCAGTACAGTGCACATTCTTTCGCCGGAAACTGACAACTGCCCTTCTTGAATCAGCGGAAGGGAGAGAATGACCCTAGGAAAGATTTCATGATCAATCTCCACGAAAGAATGTTGCCGACCCCGGCAGGTATCGAACCCGCGTCCTCATGATCACCAGTCAGACGCGCATCCGACTGAGCTACCGAGGCCGGCACACCATTGCTCAAAAATGACCTAAATAGTGTTGACTGGGCCGTTAAACCCTTATACAAAATAACAATGAGGCAATGGTGTCAAATTACACATTGATCCGCCATATACATTTTTTCGATTTAAGGTTCCTCAATACATTTGCACAAGAAAAATATAGGTGTCAGATTTGCATGTTATTTTTTCTCCAAAATATGATCCTGATTTCCTTTTAAAATGCCTGTCCTAGAAGAAGAATGTTTGGAGGTGCTAAAGGGTATTACAGCAAGTACTGTCTTGCATTAGCAACATCTCAGTTCTTTTGAAAATAAATGCATTTCTGTATTTTTCACTTTCACCGGGAAAAAAATGAAAACCCTTCTAGACTTTTTAAAAGTTACTAAAACAGCTGCAGATCAATAGTTCACAACAAATACTAGCGACTCGGACAAAGTTTTCTATCAAAAAGCCTACCTGAATTGAAAACCAGAATTTTTTTTTTTGACATATTTTTCTTCATGGGCGCCGCCATCTTCCTTTTTTGCGGTAAATCTGAACTGCTCAGATTTCATCAATTATGCCCTTCCACATTCTATTTTGCCCATCAACACTGAATGTACCTTGAAAATTCAGCTTTATAGCCTTCTTCCTGCATATAGCATTATGACATCGCCTATCTTGGAAGCATGTCATCACTGATAAATTATTGTAGCTGTCAAATTGAAAGAGATATCCATCTTACCAAGGAAAAAACGTATTCATACGCCTTGGAACTAATTTCCAAACATTACAATAGTACACCATTGTTTTTAATTTAAAACATAATATTCATTTTTGAAACTGTATTGCAACTGATTTCCCGTGCTTTCTAACATAATTTGTTAGTTAATTTATGTATAGTATGCATTTATTTCCGAACTATTTCTTATGTGTAACGTTTTCCAGGTTGGTGTTGTTCGGCACAGCTTCTAGTAAACAAAAAGAGAAAATGAGATTTTTGAAACTTTTTACATCAAAACATATTAAATGCATTGGGCTTCTATGAGTTTTTACCAGCCTACACATTGGTAAGTAGGTGACATAACAGATCATTAATTGGATTAGATAAATATAAACTTTGTGTTGTCCAGAAGTTAACCTGTGCAAAAATTAATTATTTGTTTATGGTGGCTCATGTGAACCAATGTAACAAATCAATGGGTAAAAATAATTTCTATACCATTGCAGTTATTGGCTGTGATCAGAAGCCTTTTGGACAAAGTTTCTGGTGCTGAACAGGCTGCTTTCAGTCCTTCAGTTCAAATATGGGGATAAACTGTTGGCTTATCTTATTTTCAATTATTTGGTTTTGATTTATCCAATATCAAAACACCCATCCTGTAAACACAATCAGTAACACAGTGAAACTTGTGTGCAGTGATTGCATAAATTGTTATAAACTGCATGAATGAAATATATAAAATGAAGTACTAAAAGCACCGAAGAAGGGCAATCATTTTACAAGCTAAATGCAAGAGATTTCAACACCTCAAACCAACCAATGAGCTTGTTGCCAAATTGGTAGAACTGGTCCTTTTAGGCTACCATACACTGAATTTAAAATAGTACCAGGTGAGATTATTACATTTTTTAATTTTTGGGAATCATTAATTTTCAGTTCTATTTAGGTATTTTATTTGAAATTCCTCTGTTGCAGTGCCTAAAGGCAACATTGAGCCAACTTTCTATGATAGTAATTTACACATTGCGGTTCTGTGGACTGAGATGTCATTTTTTTGCAAAACCAAGGAAAAATGCAATAATTTGCTAAAATGGTGGCTTTCAAATAAAAATCTTTGGCTTTCATATTCTTACATTTACATGGACTACCATCTGATGAAAAATCTTTTTGAGTAATTATTTGCAAATATGATTTTTTTCAGTACCCCAAATGTAGTGAAATAACTGTATTGAGGAACCTTAAGCCAACTGAACCTTCGTACTCTCGCCTGTGTAGTTTATATCAATATCCACTGGCATCACTAAGCCCGTTTTATACATGTTGTTTTGAAAATTAAGTATTGCTCGTGTACGCTAGATCTGGCCCGTGACAAAAACACATCTGTGTGATTTAGTGCATTCTTAGGGTATTTGTCTGAACAAACGTTTGTTATTGTTTCTAATTTACATTACGCAAACACGCCTATACAAATACATTGCTACCTTTATTGCCGAAACAATGAAAATTTTATAATGAAAATTTGTGATATATTTCTTAGTTCTGCTCAAAATATAGATAATGGGCACTCGTTAGAACCATCTCACTGAGGTGGTTCTAACGAGCACCCACAATCTACATTTTAGAGCAGAAATAAGACCAATAACGTATACCCCCGGAAACCCCAGTTTTACTATATAAAAGTGGGGTTCAAGGGGGTCAAAATTATATAGGCGTGTTTTCGTGATGTACTCTAAACATTATAGATTGTGGATGCTCGTTAGAAACACAAATTGTGGAACCTCGTTAGAACCAGTTCAAACCAGTACGCCCAACCTATATCTTGGAGAGCAAATTAGAAAATAGAGAATATCAGATTCGCGTCGTTTGATATTAAGTTTATCAGGCAAGACTTCGAGAACGCTTGTAGAATCGCAAGACTTGCCGCGTTCTCGAAACCGAGCCTGATATAGAGGATCTTACATGAGTGCTCATGTATTATTGAATTTATTAAACGAGTTGAGGAAAAGGGATAAAATGCGAGGCTCTGCCGAGCATTTTATCCCTTTTCTTCAACGAGTTTAATAAATTCAATAGGACATGCGCACGAATGCAAGATTCTATTTATCATATGACATTTAAAACGCATTTAATTCACGATTGTTTCACAAAAGTGTCAATATTCCGCCATTAGTAAACGCAATTAGTAAACATGTAACGTTACGGGACGTATCTAGCTAATTTGCATATTTAATCCACTAGTGGATTGTCGAATATATTACATGGCGTTATTACACTCTCAGACGTGACGTCATGTGATAAAAACTTGATATCAAATGATGCGAATCTGGTATTCTATTTAACAGTTTATCCCCATGTACACTTTATACCATCTGTGCATCCCAACTTTCCCGCGCTCAACAATCGGTCGATAAATTTTAGTATCGGTTCATATGATAAGTTTTTTTAGTTTTGTTTCTCAATTTTTCCATCAATAATTACATTTTGCCATTTTTTCTGTAGGCTGGTTCATTTACAAAAGTGCAACGTCACGTTGACCTGATTCCAACGCGTTTCTTCTGACGCGGTTACTTTGAGTATGTGTATCGCTTATATTTTGTTTTGGAAAGTATCTGTCCTTTTGGCTTTCAGCTATTGATGTTTCCACCAGGGTCGAGTTGTGATATGATTGTGCTTCTTTCCCTTTGGTGTCTCTGATGGGAGCTGTGGGTTAATTGCATTGATTCCTGATCATTTCCTTTACTACTATTTTAGTTGCTTTTCTATTGAGATAACGCCGTGTTACAATATATTTCAACCTTAAGAGACTGTCACAACTAGATTAGAAGTTTTTTCTTTAAAGTACTAAGTGAATGCAACAGCTGTCGGTATTTTCTAGGACATCTTTATACAGTAAAATTCTGCTATTAATACCCGCTTCAATTAAGACTAATTATGCTTTGAGCATATTTTGAAGGTTTCAGTTATTATTTCTTTATATATTCTACACCCAGTGCCACCTAGTAAGCAACAACCCTTGGGGACTGTTCAAAAGTGGTCTTTACGACAAGTGGTCTTTACGACCACCTTTGAACAGTCCCAAAGGTGGTCTATAAGAATTTTGCTGTATTTATATGTTCCTTTTGTGTAAAGAAATGGCTGGATTTCCTCATTTCAACAGTGGTTAGTGACCTTGCCTCCATCACGAAAACACGCCTGTATAATTTTGACCCCCTCGAACCCCTCTCTTATATAGTAAAACTGGGGTTTGCAGGGGTAAACCCTATTTTTCTTATTTCTGCTCTAAAATATGGATTGTGGGTACTCGTTAGAACCCCCCCCCCCCCAACGAGGCGGTTCTAACGAGTGCCAACAATCTATATTTGGAGCAAAAATAAGAAAAATATCGCAATTTTTCATCATAAAATTTCCATTTTTTCGGCGATAAAGGTGGCAATGTATTTGTATAGGCGTGTTTGCGTAATGTTCAATTAAGACTAATTATGCTTTAAGCATATTTTGAAGGTTTCAGTTATTATTTCTTTGTATATTCTTCACCCAGTGCAATCTAGTAAGCAACAACTTTTGAACAGTCCCAAAGGTGGTCTTAATATAAGAATTTTGCTGTATTTATATGTTCCTTTTGTGTAAAGAAATGGCTGGATTTCCTCATTTCCACAGTGGTAAGTGACCTTGCCTCTGATGTTAGAGGCTCCCGGTTCGATACCCCGCAGCAGTTGCAACATTGCGATGTCTGAACACGCTCAATTGACATCATTTGCAGGGATGGTTGCCATATAGTCCACACTCAGATTGGGACGTTACCTGGAGCCCCCCCCCCCCCCCCCCCCCTCCCCACCTGTGCAGGAAGAGCCATCCCCTGTGCAGGTCAAAGACCCCTGTCGTAATTACACGATTACTGTGTAGGCTTTCATCCTGCAAATCCGGAGTGAATGTCACTATCTGTGTCCCTTCCCGGGGTTAAGGCGAAATGGAAGAAAGAAAACAAAAAACTACATATTTTAGTCAAATAATCGACATTCTGGAGAAGATAATTTAAGACAACACAGTTTGATAAGTGCTTTTATTACAAAAGGGTCTACAACAATTTAACACTTATTTGATTTTTCACAAAAATAAACATAGACTCTGTAGGGAATATGAAACAATATAAACATAAATGCATTTAAGAAACATAGACTTTGTGGGGATAAACATAAATGCATTAAAGTGACATAGACTTTGTAGGGAATATGAAACAATATAAACATAAATGCATTTAAGTAACATGGACTCTGTGGGGAATATGAAACAATAAATGTATTTAAATTACATAAATACAGAGGGCATCTTAAGGGGAATGGGTACACCTTCAGGGGAGGCAACTCCTGCAAAAGTATTTTTGTCTCCCATGCCAATAGAATTCAACTCTTAAAGGAAAGAATTTTCTTCTAAGGAGCAAATTCTTTCCTTTAAGAGTTGTTTTTGTTTGTTTGATATGTTGATCATTTAAATTTCTTCAAGAATTAACCATCGGTTTATCCAGTGTAAAAACCACTTGAGTTTCCATTGCAGAAATAGGCCTCTGACACTGGACCCTCAGTGAGACACAAACTCAATATATGGTTCTGTAGCTGACTGGCTTAACCCCTTATCCTGCTGAATAAATTAAGCATCTCCCATCGTTGACTAACAACCATCACAGTCTTGGTATGTTTTTTGTTAACTTAACAAACTGCATGACAAACAGTATAGATCCCCATCAGATGGCATCTGATCTGGATCTATACTGTTTTCTAAGGTAGGGGTTGTTCTTAACAGCAGGTTATTATGGGATTAATATTTATATTGATGTAGTAATTTATTGCCTAACATTATGTTTTGATCTGGATCTATAATGCTTGTAAAGGTAGGTGTTGCAGGTAATTATTTATACAGATGGAGTAATTTATTGCTTAACATTTTGTATTCCTGATGATAATAAAAAGTTTTCTCCTTTGTTTTAGCCCTGGTCTATCTGGGGGGGGGGGCAAATGTTCCTTTCTGAAATAAGCAGTGGGGGGGGGGGGCAAATGTCCACCTGTAAAATAAGCACTGGGGGGCAGATGTCCATACAAAAAATAAGCACTGTGGGGCAAATGTCCGGGTCGCCAAATGTCATTTTTAGATTAATTCATTGTGGGGGGGGGGGGGGGGGCAAATGTCCTGGGCGGCAAATGTCCTGGAATCAAGCATGAACGGTCCGACTCGCACCACTTTGCCTGGGTAGGCTTAGATCCTCTAAGCGATTTACCAGTCCTCGTGTCCGGGTCGGTTACAGCTCTGCGTGGAAGCACCATACAATCCATCTATTTCTTCAAGCCCCAATGGGCGGATCCTTTAAGAGTTGAACCCTTTGTTAGTGGGACAGTGATTATAGAAAAGCGAACAGGAAGTTCCGAAAGTTGCCTCCCTATCTAAATGTCGGAAAAACTGTGCCAGGTGTTCCCATTCCCCTTAACTGCAAGTTGTGTTTTATCGGTAGGTTATCACTGATAAATCAGCAAGTCCCTTGACTGATTTTATTGTGATCGAAACTCGTTTTGTAATCTTTCTGATGTTATTGTTTCTTGGAAACGGCTGGTCGTGTGACTGTACCGCCTCGCCTAAGTTTTTTTTCCAAATATTTCCATTTCCTTTTAGTGGATGTGGCACATTTTAACTGTCTTGTGGAGTTTGAATGAATCTTTAATAATCTATTTTGGCAAGAAACAGTCTCAGTATGGATACCTACCATGTGCATAAAGCAACATCAAATGCCGGTTGGGCAACATTCTTTCGTGGATATTGATCATAAAATCCTTTCTACGGTCATTCTCTCCCTTCTGCTGATTCAAGAAGAACAATTGTCAGTTTCTGGCGAAAGTATGTGCACTGTATTTGTTAACCGCTTACGTATAAGCCTGTCCAGGAAAAGTGTGGATAATTAAACTTACAGGTTGGCAATGACTTATATGGTTTTGACTGGGTCGTTAAATTCCAAAACAAACAAACAAACAAAAGCAACAAAATATAAACAAGAGGGCCCTGTGGACTAGAAAATCTTCAGCGATGTGGGCCAAACACTATAACTGAAATAATCTTGATAGAGTTCCATTAAATGAAATTTCACACCAAACATCAAATACCTGCGCCGTTAGGTTTCAGACAAGAAGGTTTTTTAAGGTTTTCCCTGTATAAGTCTATGTAAAGGGACGGGGCAATTTTGGCCGAAGGCTATAATTCTAACAATCTTGGTAGAGGTCCACTAGATGACGCTTCATACCAAATATCAAAGACTTAGGCCTTTTGGTTTCAGACCTGAATATTTTTAAGGTTTCCCCTATATAAACCTATGTAAAGTATGTGGGCCCCGGGACGAGGCAAATATTGACCTCAAGGCCATAATTTGAACAATCCTGTTAGAGGTTCACTAAATGAAGCTTCACGGAGATGTTGCACTGATAAGTTAGGAGGCCTTCATGCGGACTGAACAAATTATTTGTCTAAATCGCGAAGGAAGTAAGGGCGAGTATTGTGGCCACGTAAAATCGATTTAAGCCCCCCCCCCGGTGGAAATCTTCCACTGACCGTTCCAAGGCGCCTCTTCCGTGGCGATTTATTTATGTTGTTGTTTGTTACTTACTGTGTGTATCACTTGTGTCTTTTAGTTTTGGATGGCCATATGGCCATTTTGTGGGAAAGTAACTGTCCTTATGGCCTTCCTTTGTTTAGGTTTCCATTATGGTCTGGTCGCTTAATGTTTGTATTTCTTTCCCTTTGGTGTCTTTTATGGGTGGAGTAAGTTAATTGTATCAATCCCTGATCTTTGTTTTACTTCTACTTTTCATACCAAATATCAAGGACTTAGCCCTTCTGGTTTCAGACCAGACTATTTTTAAAGGGTCTCCCTATATAAATCTATGTAAAATATGTCGACCCCCGGGACAAGGCAAATTGTGACCTTAAGGCTATACTATGAACAATCTTGGTAGAGGTCCACTAGATGAAGCTTCATACCAAATATCAAAGACTTAGGCCTTCTGGTTTCAGACAAGAAGATTTTTTAAAGGTTTTCTGTATATAAATCTATGTAAAATATGTGGGCCCCGGGACGAGGCACATTTTGACATCAAGGCTATAGTTTGAACAATCTTGGTAAATGGGTCCACCAGATGAAGCTTCATTCTAAATATCAAAGACCTGGGCCTCGCGGTTTCAGACAAAAATAATTTGAACAATCTTGGTAGTGAGATTCACTCGATGAAGCGTCATGCCAAATATCTAGACCAAACCAGACAAGAGTTTTAAAGGGTTTCTCGATATAAGTCTATTTAAAACTCGTGAGTTCGGGGCGGGGCCATATTTTGCCCCAAGACTATAATTTGAACAATCTTGACAGAGGTTCACTAGATGAACCTTCATACCACATATCAAGGACCTGTGCCTTGCGGTTTCAGGTAAGAAGATTTTTTTAATTTTTCAGTTCAACAAATCGAATCTATTTTGGCTCCTATGACCTAGATGTGTAATGAATCGGAACAACTCGAATAAATTTGAAAGAGGACAAACGAAAGATCATTCTTTTGAAGTTTGGTAAAAATCCAATCTGCGGTTTAGGAGGAGATGCCAATTTACTTTGGACGCAGGGACGGACGCACGACGGACGAAGGGGACAAACAATGATCACAAAAGCCACATCGTTACGTGACAGATGAGCCAGAAAGAAGTCACTTAAAAATCAAGCATTTTCTTTCTATAGCATATGGTTTGCTCCGTCACGCTACATGTGTAACAAGTCCGTGAAATCAATACGCCTCTAAACACCACTTAAGAAAAGATAAGTTTGAGAAAAGTGAGGCTTACGGGGTGAAATCATTTTCTTGTTTTGCCCAAACCCATATACTGTGGGTACTCGATAGAACCACCTCCTTGAGGCGGGTTCTAACGAACACCAGCCATCTACATTTTGACTAGAAATAAGAAAATTATCGAAAAGTTTCTTATCATATGACGTCGTTTATAAGCAGTTGATATCGTCGTGTAATAAATAGCGTATGACCACACGTGTAATAATTCTTTAACGCGATTAAGTAACGTCATGGCGACGTCATGTCAACAATGCATTTTTTGCCGAAAAATTGTCAAATTCAAAGGCGATAAAATCCTATTTATAGTGGTCATATGATAAACAGAATCTTACACTCGTGGTAATTTCATTTAAAATTTATGAAACTCGTCGAAGGCTCGTTTCATAAATATCATATGAAATGATCATTCGTGTAAGATCCTCTATATCTGCAAAATGCTAGTTCTAGAAATATGAAAGACGCCATTAAAGCACAAGGATGCTTTATTATAATGCTAAACATTACGAAAACAAACCTATTCAAATATATTTAGAATTTTGCACCAAAAATGTATTATTTTTTTCGATTAAATTTCCGATATTTTTCATATATCTGCAGTAATCATAAATTGTTGGTACTCGTTAGAATCGCTAGAGATCAGATTCTTTCCTATAAGAGTAGCACTTTATAAAAGAAAGAACCTCTCAGTTTGTTATGGCTTTGCTATGTCCCTCTCGCAACAAGGGTATTTATTAAATCTTGGAAACAATGCTCTGAAGTAGTTAAGGTCGCAGTACCAAAGCGTTAATCCGAACTCATTAATCCATAAACAAATGGCAAATATCAATGTTCAGACCAACAGACATGGACTCCAGAAGAGTGTAATCAGGCTTCCAGGATAGTAAGCATTACTTGGTAAGCAAGCTTCGCCCGCCATGCCTATCGACCTGAACGAAGAAAGGGAGTAAATGCCGAGAAGGGTTTGTCCTCTGAAAGTATAAGTTAAATGCTCCTTGCATAATCTAGAGAAAAAAAACATTTCTAAATAAATAATAATATACGGCAATAACTACATACAAATAAACATGTAAAGAGAAGCATCTGTGGTGTAAAGGATAAGCTACTCGCCTCATAAATAGGGGTCGTGGGTTCGACCCCGGGCTTCTCCAGTCTTTCGGATGAGTGTTTAAACCGAGGCCCTGTTTCTGTATGACCTTAGCTGTTGGTGGGATAACAAATTCAAACACACTCACACAGGGAAAGGCACGAAAACACAACACAACCATCTCATGCCATTGGGAGATTGCAGACACAGCATATTTGTGAGATTATTCTCCCTTGAACCGCCATAGGAGACACCAGGCAGGTTTTCGTGTACAAATTTATTTATTTTTGACCACTTATCTCATAGTGACAAAAACACTGAAGGGGTTAATATGTGACTGTTATTGTTCTTAAAGGTCATAAAAATAACAGTCAATGTTTAGTCATAATTTTCCGTGGGATAAGAAAGTTATTTACAAAGAAATTACATTAAAAAACTGTTAAGCCCCTGTCACACTATGTCGCGTTTTCACTGCGATGGGACGGCGTTGTTTAATTTTTCAGAACGCCGCGAGATCGCAAGAAATATTGGATATTTTTGTGAACATGGACATGTCATGGCGTCCCTACAGCGACCAAGACGTTGCTACGGAGCTTACATGGCGATCTATCGCGATCATGTGGCGTTCTTGATGGCGATTGTATGCGCTCTCACGGCGCTTCCTCTGCGCTTTTACGGCGCTCACAATGCGTGCACTGCGCTTTTACGGCGCTCTCAATGCATGCACTGCGCTTTTACGGCGCTCACATGTTGAAGACGTTCTCAAAGTGTAAACAGACATCTTCATCGATCGAACAGTTTTGTTTGTTGTAAGGTTTGACGTCCCATCAACACATTATAGGTCATTTTGGAGACGTTGCTTCTAATTTTGTGGGACTTTTACCCGACAGTGGGATGAAATGACATCTCAATCTCTGTCATCCAATGAAACTAATAGGGTTAATAAGCACGGATGGTCCGACTCGCGCCCCTTTGCCTGGGCAAGCTTAGATCCCCTAAGCGGTTTACCAGTACTCCTGTGCCGTCGGAAGCAAGTCCACCGCAATCACCGCAAGCAGGAGCAAGTCCACCGCCATTACCTAACCCGGAATGAGTCACCTCAGAAGTAGGTTTTTCGGGACATTACACAATCAAACTCTACTCTAGCCACTGTTTATACAAGCGGGCGGCCCCCTCCCATCGGGACTGGAAGAAATAGATGGGCTGCATGATGCTTCCACGCAGAGCTGAAACCGACCTCACACGAGTACTGGTAAACCGTTTAGAGGATCTAAGCCTGCCCAGGCAAAGCGGTGCGAGATACGTGTAAACTCTATTGGTGTAAACATGCTTATACATGTAAACTCTATTGGTTTCATTGGGCGACAGGGCTTGAGATGTCATTCCATCTCAAAGTCGGTTAAAAGTCCCACAAAATTGGAAGCAACGTCTCCAAAATGACCTATACAGTGTTGACTGGAACGTTAAATATCAAATCAATCAATCAGTTAATCAATTATACAAGCGGAGCTTATATGGCGTTGTAGGAGACCTCTGTGCGTCCCTGCTGAGCTCCTGTAGCGTTGTAGGAGACCTTACTGCGCTGCTATGGCAACCTTACGGCGACCTCACTGCGCTCTGATCAGAACGCCGAGCGACGGCGTTTGTTTTGAGCATGCTCAAAATGCGCGCCGTCGCTTGGCGTTCTATGCGATCCCAACGCGTCTACTGGCGACGCCACTGCGTTGCTACGGCGATGTTTGCGATCGTACTGCGCGCACCTCGGCGTTCTGCATTTTTCTTGGACGCCGTGAGAACGCAGCCCTGGTGTGACAGGGGTTTTAGAAATGAGCCTTGGTGTCTCCAGCAAGAAAGATAACTGTAGGTGTGTGACGTCATCCGCAGCCTCTCAATTGACAGAAGATATAAACTTGGCGCAATAAAAACACACACGCACAAAAATTACGTGCACCATTACACAGTGTCGATAAACCAAGGGACGACGACCTTAGAACGATCAGCAGAAAATCTGCTGGGAACAACAATCAGCTAAATCAGGTAATTGAAAATGACACATGTATTCAAATAATTATCTGGGAAGATATAATTTTCGCGAATCTCACTGATATATAATGTCTTTTTCCTTTAGGAAAATACACTTATGATATGGATGTAGCCTTTTCTATGTTTGGGATCACAGATAAAGAAACCCACTTGTATATAGTAAAACTAAAATTTGCAGGGGGCAATCCTTTTTTATTTTATTTCTGCTCAAAAACATAGATTGTGGGTACCCGTTAGAACCGCCTCGTCGGGGGGGGGGGGGGGCGGTTCTAACGAGTACCTACAATCTATATTTTGAGCAAAAATAAGAAACATATTAGATTCTTGATCTCAGAATTCTCATGTTGGTGGTGAAATTTCTAATATATATTATGTTTGAATAGGCGTGTTTTCGTACTGGAACAGTCAGTATAAAATCTACTGGACAAAACAGTCGCCCCCGCCCATCGGGGCTTGAAGAAATAGATGGGCTGCATGGTGCTTCCACACAAAGCTAAAACCGGTCGCACACGAGTACTGGTGAACCGCGTAGAGGATCGAAGCCTACCCAGGCAAAGCGGTGCGAGTCGGAATGTCCATGCTTATAAGCTCTACTGGTTTCATTGGGCGGCAGGACTTGATTTCATCTCAATGTCGGGTAAAAGTCCAGAACAATTTGAAGCAACGTCTCGAAAATGACCTGTACAGTGTTGATGGGGACGTTAAACGTCAAATAAAACAAACAAACAAAACTGGGCAAGAGTCAGTTAATTGAAAATGACACAGGAAATATAAACAATTATCTGTGAAGCTGTATGAATATAATCTCATTGACATGCAATATCTTTTTCTTCAGTAGGAAAACACACTTGTAAAATAACATTTTCTATGTTTGGGTCGTAGATTAAAGAATCCCAAAACAATCAGCGAGGTCAGTTAATTCAATAAATTGAAAATGGCACAGGTGTTAAAAATAAGTACACGTAAATCTGAAGATATATTTGTCGCAAAGTATGAAAACAATCTCATTGACACTCATTGTCAACAAACAATGTCTTTTTCATCAGAAGAAAACACACTTTTAAAAAAGTTTTTTTTTCTAGTTTTGGATCGTATATTAAAAATAAACAAGAGGACCAAGATGGTCCTGTATCGCTCATCTGAGCTAACATATTCAAAGTTTAAGGAAGTGCCAACCTTTACTGAAGGATTTATTGGAGGACAATGTGATGACATGGTAAGCATTTTCTGCAATCAAGTAGAATGTAACTATGATAAATCAGCTGACCTCACTGGTTTTCAAACTCATTCAAGCTTTTATTCCTGACTTGCTTATATGTAACTTTCAAGAAGATCCGATATAAACTGAATGGGCTATGGTGATGACAAGGTCAAAAATAAGCAATTAACTGCTGTAATCAAAGGGATGTTATTCTATGATAAATAGGAAGACCTCACGAGTTTTCAAACTCCTCCGAGATTTTCTACCTGACTTACTTGTTTGTAAGTTTCATGAAGATCCGATCAAAACTGAAGGGGCAGCAGTGATGACAAGGTCGAAATAGGCATTTTCAGCCAAGCTAGGGATATAACTCCATGATTTATTGACTGGCATTGTTAGTTTTCAAACTTGTCTGAGCTTTTATTTCTGACTTACTAAGATATAAATTTCAAGAAGATCCGATGGAAACTGAAGGAGTTAAGGTTACAAAAGAGGCATTTTCTGCAATCCAAGGGATGTAACTCTATGATAAATAGGCTGACCTCATCAGTTCACGAACTCATCCAATTTATCCCTGACTTACTAACATGTAAGTTTCAAGAAGATCCAATAAAATTGAAGGAGCTGTCAAAAATGGGTATTTTCTATTTTCTGTAATTAAGGGGGACAAAACTCTCTGAAATATCGACTGACCTCACCATTTTTTTTAATTCTGCCGAAGTTTTATCCCTTACCTACTTACATATAAGTTTCAGGACGATCCCATGAAAACTGAAGGGGGCTATGGTGATGACAAGGTCAAAAATAGTCATTTTCAGCAGTAAAGGGATTGTACATGTAATTCTATGATAGATAAGCAAACTCGTCAGTTTTCGAACTCATCCCAGGTTTTATCCCTGACTAACTTGTTTGTAAGTTTCAAGAAGATCCGATCAAAACTGAAGGGGCTACGGTGATGACAAGGTCAAAACTAAGCATTTTCAGCAAAGTAGTGGACATAACTCATAACCGACATCGCTAATTTTCGAACTTATCCAAGCTTTTTATCCCAACTTATTTGTATGTAAGTTTCAGGAAGATCCGATCAAAACTGAAGGGGCTCGTTGTTGACATGGTCAAAAATGGGCCGACTTGGCATATTTTCGACCTCATTCAAGATTTTATTCCCAGCCACATCAGGTCTGAGAGTTTAGCTATTTCTAAAGACTGTCCATAAAAATAAAGACAGTCTTTAAATTTATGGACTCACGTGTCTGTAGAAAGCAATGCAAATCGTAAAAATTTTCAAAAGTTCGAAAAAAGCAGTACATGTCTTATGCAACCTTCTTTATTACATGATGATCTGTGTGTAGCTGAAAACGGAGTATCATCCGTTGTCTTGTTGATTAATAATTCAATAACTAAATAATTGATTCTATATAGTTCAGGTTTTCTCCCTTACACTATAAACAATGAAACATGTCACCTGATGCGTAGCACACTTGTTGTAAAGTACATGAAGGGAGAAAACCTAAACAAGAATATCTTCCGTAGCCATTTTATATAAATACTCGGAAATTAGACAACAGATTCGAGAAAAATCTTTCTCTGTATGCAACTGATCATATAACGAAGCAGTTTATTTAATACATATTCTGCGGTTTTCGAATTCTTGAAAATTCTTACGATTTGCATTGCTCTCTACAGACACGTGAGTCCATAAATTTAAAGACTGTCTTTATTTTTATGGACAGTCTTTCGAAATAGCTAAACTCTCAGACCTGCACTTTACATATAAGTTTCAGAAAGATCCGATCAAAACTGAAGGGGCTACGGTGATGAAAAGGTCAAAAATAGACATTTTCAGCAATCAAAGGGACGTAACTCTATGATAAATGGGCCGACTTGGCCAGTTTTCAAAATTCATCCGAGGCTTTATCCCCAGCCACCTCAGGTATACGTTTCGGAAAGATCTGATCAAAATAAAAGGGGCTACGTTGATGACAAGGTCAAAAACCGGCATTTTCAGCAATCAAGGGCACGTAACTCTATGATAAATGTGCCGACTTGGCCGGTATTCGAACTCGTCCGAGGTTTTATTCCCAGCCTGCGTACATATAAATCTAAAGGGGCTACGGTGATGACAAGGTCAAAATTTGACATTTTCAGCAATAAAAGGTGTGTTACTCTATGATAAATGGGCCGAGTTGGCCGGTTTTCGAACTCATCCTAGGTTTTATCCTAAGCCACCTTACATATTAGTTTCAGAAAGATCCGATCAAAACAGAAGGGGCCACGGTGATGACAAGGTCAAAAATCGACATTTTCAGCAATCAAACAGACATAACTCTATGATAAATGGGCCGACTTGGCCGGTGTTCGAACTCATCCGAGATTTTATACCTAGCCACCATGCGTATAAGTTTCAGAAAGATCTGGTCAAAACTGAAGGGTCTTCGTTGATGACAAGGTACAAAACCAGCTTTTTCAGCAATCAAAGGGTCGTAACTCTCTGATAAATGTGCCGACTTGGCAGATATTCGAACTCTTCCGAGGTTTTATCCCCAGCCACCTTACATATAAGTTTCAGAAAGATCCGATCAAAACTGAAAGGTCTACGGTGATGACAAGGTCAAAAATCGGCATTTTCAGCATTCAAAGGGACGTTACTCTATGATAAATAGGCTGACTTGGCTGGTTTTCGAACTCATCCGAGGTTTTTTTTTTCCAGCCAGATTTCATATAAGTTTCAGAAAGATCCGATCAAAATTGAAGGGGCTACGGTGTTGACAAGGTAATAAATTGACACTTTCAGCAATCAAAGGGACGAAACTCTGTGATAAATTGGCCACCTTGGCCGGTTTTTGAACTCATCCGAAATTTTATCCCCAGCCACCTTACAAAAAGTTTCAGAAATATCCGATCAAAACTGAAGGCGCTACGGCGATGACAAGCATTTTCCAATTGTAAGTCTATGGGACCTAGTGGTTGCCATATCAACCAAAGTTTTCGTGCGATGTCGACAAAAAGCTTATGTCATCCATACCCCATCAGAGGCATGCTACAGATGAGAAATGATTGAGATCAGCCTGCAGGCTGCAGAGATATAGCTGCTCAAAAGTGTGGACTGACGGACGATGGATGGACGATGGACAGACGATGGATGGACGACGGACGCCGGTCGACGGAGGACCCACTATACTATAAGGTCCCTTCGAGCCTTCGGCCCAGGTGAGCTAAAATACCAGTGCCATTCCTTGAGTCATGATACATAGATATTGCTAAAATATATCGATAACATAAACTGACTGGTGTCTGATGCCAAGGAAATCATTCACAACAAGCAAAATGCCTAACGGCATTATGGACTGGTTTTTCAGTACAGTTTTGACGTCAGCAAAGCTACAACCTATATATGTAGCAAGAGTTGGCAGAAAGCAACAAGGCTCGCCTATAGGGGCGTATCAAACAAAATTTCAATTAAGCAGGTTTATCCCCAAAAATGACATTTTGTTTTGTAAAAGAGTTCAAAAGACTGCAGCAATTCACAGCCAACATTTATGTGAAGCACTACAGCGCTGACAAAGGCTTTCTAAAAATAGACAGTGACCTTGACCTTGAGCTCAGGACCCTTAAAGTCGATATTGCTTGAGATAACAATTTGTTATACCTAACATTTGTGTGTGTGTGTGTGTGTGTGTGTGTGCGTGCATGCATGCATGGCATGGCATGATTACATGCACGCATGCATGTATGTGTGCATGCATGTGTGCATGCATGTATGGGTGTGCATGTGCATTCATAAATGTGTACATGTATGGAGGCATTTGTGAGTGCATGCATGCAAGTGTGAAAATTGCATGAATGTTTGTGTGCATGCATGACTGCACGACTGTGTGTGCATGCATGCATGAGTGCATGTGTGCATGCATGAGTGTGTGCATTTATGCATTTGTGTGTGCATCGATGCATGATTGCATGTACATGCGATTACATGCATGAATGTGTGTGCGTGCATGTGTGTTTGTGCATGCCTACATGACTGTGTGCATGTATGTGTGTGCATGCATGCATGTGTGTGTGCATGCATGTGTGTGCATGCATGCATGATTGCATGTGTGAATGCATGTGTGCATGTGTGTGTGTTTGCATGCATGCGTGTGTGCTTTATGCACGTGTGTGCATGCATGCATGAGTGCATGTACATGCGTGTGCATGTATGAATGTGTGTGCATGCATGCATGATTGCATACGCATGAGTGCATACGTCACTGCTGTGAGTGCATGAATGCATGTGTGTGCATGCATGCATGAGTACATGCATGCATACAAAAACTGGCAAGTGTGTATGAGTGCATGCATATATGTGTGCAGGCAGCAGGCAAGTGTATGTGCAAGCATGCCTAAGTGTGAGCATGTATGCATGTGTGCATGTATGCATGCGTAAATGTATTCATGAGTGCATACCATCCACAAACCCATCCACAAGCCATTTACTTATTTAAAATAGTTAACTGAAAGAGAACCAAAAAGTACTTCTTAGAAAAAATGAACAAGAAATTTTCAAGCCTTTTCATTGCACAAAACGAAATTTATATACTTGAAAAAAAAAAAAAAAAAATACAAACTTGCAAATAATAATAACTTTTATGTGTTTTTAAGAAAGAAAACGAAAAAAATAAAGAAAAGGAAAAAAAAAACATTCCTCCTCCTAGAACTGAACCCAGGACCCTCTGGTTCAGAGTCAAACACTATCAAGCTTGCAAGGGAAGTAAATGGAGGTTATACAGATTAAAACTCTTTAAATAAACTTAAGTTCGAAAAATTGTAATTTTCAACAAAACGTCGGTCCTTGGTGCCATTAATGGACTGCATATGAAAGAGGTACTATAAATGAGGCAACAGTCCTAATATGAAAGCAATCCGTTGAAGAATAAAGGAAATATATTAGTTTGAAAAAGGTTAACCAAAAGGTAAAACTCGGACGACGCCCGCCCGCCCGGACATCGCTATTCTAAAGGACGAATTTTTTTCAAAAACCCGTCCAAAAATACAACAGAATGTGATAATGGTGCCTTTCAAACCTTAAGATGAATGTTTGAGATTTCCTTTTTTCTGCTTCACAAATGAACCGGTGCGTGTTAGAATGGCCATAGAATTGATATTTTTGAGCCAAAGTAAGGCAAATTATATAACCCTTGTTAACCCCTGTTTTCCCTAAGTAGGAATTACCAGGGTACTCATTAATCAGTTACCCCCTATGTCAATTGCATTGCAACACATTGACCTGATAAAGATATGCCATCTCAGGACAAGTGAGCTTTATCATGTCAACGTGACTTTGCACTTCTATAAAATGGACTACTGAAAAAAATGGCAAATCTGTATGAGTGTACAAGGTGATTAACTGGCAAAAGAATAATAGGTTCGTGTCATTTGATGTCAAGTTTATCAGGCTCGGTTTCGAGAGAGCATGTAGAATCGCTCGGCGAGCCTCGAGATTCTACAAGCATTCTCAAAGCATTGCCTGATAAACTTGATATTAAAAGACACGAACCTGTCATTCTGTATTTCACGGGCCTGTTTACATGATGATATACTTTGCTTTATGATATCAACAGGACTGAATTACTGTTCTATGCAAACGGAAATTTCCCATTACGATAATGCTCTCGCGTGACATACATAACTGAACAAGTCCGTCGACATATCACCTTCTAAATCCCACATCATATAGAGAAAACTGGGGTTTAGTGGGGTATACATTATTTTTCTTATTTCTACTTCAAGAAATAGGTAATGGGTAGTCGTTAGAGCCGCCTCAATGAGGCGGTTCTAACGAGTGCCCAAACCTTATGTTTGCAATATACAAAAATAAAACATCAAGGATTTTTATCAGAAAGTAGCCATTTTGGAGACGTGAAAAAAATGTTTGTCGCACGGGTGTGTTATTATAATGGTACATTCTTTCATATCTCCAAAATGGTTATTTTTCCTATGAAGATTTGTGGTTATTTTCTTTTATACCGCAATCAGCCATTCTAGTAATCTATATTAAAATAACGTTTAAATAATTAGGTCAGGTCGCACCAGCATTGGTCAGTAGCCCTCACGTGCTAAAGTTACAAAAAGTAAATAAAATTACTATGAAATTAACCAATTTTATGAAAGTCAAATGACACCGTCTTCAATTTGTAATCAATCTTAATCCTAATCCTGTTGTTAACGACAATACCGAGAATTTCAACATGTAGTTCCTTATCGGATGGCTTCTTGAAAGGCCATCAAATTAGGATCTACATCATTTTGACATTCATTTTTTTTCCTTTGGAAATAAATTATAGCAAGTTATCCGATTGGTCAAGTGAGTGAGTGTTTGAGTTTTACGTCCCAAGTTTTACCAACAGCTAAGGTCATACGGAGACGGGACCACGGTTTAAAGACTCGTCCGAAACTTTGGAGAAATCCGGGATCGATCCTGCGACCCCTGGTTTACAAGGCGAGTAGCGTAACCACTACACAACGGAGGCTTCTATATACACATCCAAATAGATCAGACAGTTACCAAAGCACATAAACTGAAAGTTATAGTCTCTGCTACATTTGTTTAAATGAAATTTCTGAAATTTCCTTCTTTGGCTTTCCTAATTTGAATGGGCCGTACGAATAATTGCGCACTGCTTCTGCGACTCTAAGTAAAGCTTTGCAGATTTTCATATAGGATGTAATGCGCAGAACAGTTTTCATTCGAGCAACCCTGTTAATTTCACGTCTCTGTGGCGCGGTGACGTCAGAAACGTTTCATTCTTTGATGCCACGTTATGCTACAGCTGCGCGCCATGGGGATGAATGTCGTTTTACATGTCTGTTTTAGCTAAATTTGTTAAATTATTGCAAAACCCCTGCGGTGTAAACTAATTACATGATTAGTATCGTTAATAATAAAATATAATCGGTTCGCTGCAACAATTTTGTGGGAGCTCGCTGAATCTCGTCCCTCTAAAATTGTCTATAACTCACCGATTATAATTTATTATCGAAGACACTTAACATGTATTTACTATATTAATACTCCAAACATAGTTTGTAAGTGCTCGTTAGAACCGCCCCAAGGAAGGGTTTCTAACGAGTATCCACAAACTATGTCTTGAAGTAAAATTAAGAAAAATAATGAATACACATGTAAACCCCAGTTTTCTATATAAAATGGGCTTTAGAGAGGTAGTCATCGCACGGACCTGTTATCGTGATGTAATATTCTCCACTCGTACTGTCTTCGCATTGCCTATGTTAATGATCTTCCCCAGAGAAGAAGCATGCACTATGCATGCAACCGATATTTACATTGTGATAAGCTTCGTTTGACATGGTGATGTAATGAAATTACGTATCAGCATTTGGCTGAATGCAGGGACTAATAAACTGTATCACATGCACTATACTTGATGTAGAGGTAAGCTTGTTTGTTGAGTACACAATCAGTTCGGTAACAATGGTTCCAATCACTGTTCTTCATGGGCAAGCTTCGATAATTCAAGTGGTGGATCCTGTAAAAATGAAAGAAATGAAAATAAGAGCTACGTCTTGACAAAACCTGCCATCGGGATATGCAATCAAGTAAGATACAATCGGGCCTACTCATTATAATAATACATCCGTGTCATAGTGGATTTGTTTTTATAACCAGAGATTCAACTTCGGTGAAGTTGATGTCGCACCTGCTCCCCACCTGCCCCACACAAAAAATAAAAGTTAATTTAAGGCAGTAGAAATGAATATAGGGCTTTGAGAAGAATCCATAGCCTATATATGTGAGGTAAAAAACTGACTAAGTTCACAATGTGGAAAAAGAGATAACAATTGATCCCAACATAAAGTCCAAACCACATGCACATCCTCATACCATTGCAAAACAAAACACACAAACAAAGTTTAAAAATGATCAATATAAAACTGTAAGAGGAGTTGCGATGACAAGAGGTACCTATCGTATATCAACTGAAGCTTAAAAATGGCTAAGTTCACAATGTGCGAAAGTGAAAAAAAAATCTGAGAATTATGTCGAAACCACATGCACAACCTCATACCATGGCGAAAGCTCACGCAAAGTTTCAAAATGATCGGTATAAAACTGCAAGAGGAGTTGCGAAGACAAGAGGTACCTATCATATATCGATTGAAGGTTGAAGGTTAAAATGACTAAGTTCACAATGCGATAAAGTGACAAACATTTATCCGAAGATAAAGTCCAAACCACATGCGCATCCTCATACCATGGCAAAGACACACACAAAGTTTCAAAATGATCGGTATAAAACTGTAGGAGGAGTTGCGATGATAAGAGGTGCCTATCGTATTTCAAATGAAGCTTATAAATGGCTAAGTTCATAATGTGCAAAAAGTAAAAAAAATACTCTGAGAAGTATGTCGAAATCACATGCACATCCTCATACCATGGCGAAAGCACACGCAAAGTTTCAAAATGTTCGATATAAAACTGCAAGAGGAGTTGCGATGACAAGAGGTACCTATCATATATTAATTGAAGGTTAAAAATGACTAAGTTCACAATGTGGAAAAAGTGACAAAAATGATCCGACGATAAAGTCCAAACCACATGCGCATCCTCATACCATGGCGAAAGCACATGCAAAGTTTCAAAATGATCGGTATAAAACTGTAAGAGGAGTTGCGATGACAAGAGGTACCTATCATATATCAATTGAAGGTTAAAAATGACTAAGTTCACAATGTCGTAAAAGTGACAAAATTGATCGGACGATAATGTCCAAACTACATGCGCATCCTCATATCATGGCAAAAACACACGCAAAGTCTCAAACTAATCGGTATGAAACTGTAGGAGGAGTTGCGATGACAAGACACCCAGTGTAAAATGTTGACGGAAAGACGGACGGACAACCGGACACACATCTCTACGAATGGACATTTGTTGGGTACTTCAATGTTAATTTTCCCATTCAAAGTACCCAACAATCGGCAAAAATGCCCCTAAAATACCAAACAAGCAATACATTTTGTTGGCTCCTTTTCTTGGACAACAACGGAATAAACGGCAAGTACCCAAGAAAGGCCTACTCAACTAGTGTCCTATCATCCGCCCGGACGAACGGACGGACGGACAGACGAACGGACAGACAAACAACCGGACGGACGGAAACATGCACGCCTATGTCTTCCTGCTAAAGCAGGTGCGACAAAAATGGAGGCGAATTACCCTAGCACGATATCTGATCCGGACCGTCACTGCCAAATTGGCCGCGCATTCATGGCTTGTGACGTCTTTAACAGTGCCGTACTTTTAAATACCAGAGGCGTTTGTGTGTGCAAAGTACCAGAAATGTTTCGTATTGGTAGTAAACACACACATAGTTCATCCATATTCGAATAACAAGTTGTGGTAAAGGGATAAAATGCAAGGATTTTATCCCTTTTCCACAGCGAAGTTAATTAATGTAATAATATATGATCACGTATTGAAGCATAGAACGTCAAGTCCTTTAGTTTCACAACAAGTCTAACAGGCATAGCTGTTCATTCAAAGGTCTACCTTATTGTCCGTAGTGCTATAGTATGTCGCTGTATTGCCCTGGGACATGTGGTCGATTGTCGTATATGTCGTTGCCATTCGATCATGCGCAGTTGAAGTTCTCATGCTGCTGTGCCGCATTAATTTGTGCTGATTCCACTTTCTCTTAAGTAGACCTATGACCTGTAGAAATCATAAATATACCTGTAGAAATCATTGATTTAAGAGAAAGTAGACCTATGATTTCTACAGGTCATAGGTCTACTTAAGAGAAAGTAGACCTATGACCTGTAGGTCATAGGTCTACTTTCTCTTAAGTAGACCTATGACATGTAGAAATCATAGGTCATAGGTCTACTTTCTCTTAAGTAGACCTTTGACGTGTAGAAATCATAAATATACCTAGCAAACATATTCAAAATAGTACGAGTGGTTTCATTTCTTGCTGTCCGTATCTGATATAAATTGCTGAACACCATTGAACCAACATTACTAAGTTTGTGCCATACTGCTTACATGTACAGCCATGAGTAAACGTGGTGTGGACAGATTCCTTCTTTCTTCTTGTCTGGCTTCGAAAATAGAGTGATAACATATATAATGACATTCGTGATTTGTCTGTATGCCATTAGGATGTAGTTATTTTATATTTGCGTTTCTTTCCCTTTGTGTCTCTAATGGGAGGCTTGGTTTAATTGTATCTATTCCTGGTCATCGCCTTCATTTCTACTTTGTATTAAGACAATCGTGACTTAGGGTTCTTGACACAGGAAAAATATATCAGAGCAAAATTAAACGTAAATGTTACAAATGAAATGCCATCGTCAAATTTGTTGCTAACCATACTACCGGATTATGGTTACAGGCCATCACAAGCCACAAAAAGTACAGAAAGACGCACTGACGTGAAAACACACACAAACAACAAAACAAAATGCCCGTGTATTTTTAGACAAAAGGCTACTAGTTAGGTTACGAAATGTTAATTCCTGGACGAAAACATCCAAGTTTCCCCATACTAAAACGATTTCGAATGCGCCGTACGTTCTTCAGGTAAACATAATGTTATATCGGTTGCATAGCCAAAGACACAATTGAAGATCACAGTCCACAAAAATACAAAGAGAACAATACAACAAAGACGTAAACACGAGTTAAACAGGTCACAAAATCATAGAAAGCGTGTCACTCACCTCTCCATTAAAGAAACAGTATATTAAGGATACAAAGGCTCCCTGAAATGTAAAGAGGTGTTATGCAGTAAAATTCCACTATTAAGACCACCTAGAATTAAGACTAAATCTGTTTTTAAAAAGCTTATTAAGATGGTTTCAATTATTCTTTCTTTGTTGTGTCTACACCAAGTGTCTCCTCATGACAGACCACCTTTGGGACTTTTCAAAAGTGGTCTTTCAGACCACTTTTGAACAGTCCCAAAGGTGGTCTTAATATAGGAATTGTACTGCATGTCAAAACAGTACAGTATTAAAGTAAAAACAGCTGCATTGGTTTTGCGTCATTAACGTTGTTTAAAGTCTTGAATTATATATTCTCCGAGATAATGCACCGATACCCATCACGCAGACGGGACAAACACTTGTATAAAACATAGCAGAACTAAGGGCGAGGATTGCAGCCACGTAAATCGATTTAAGCCACACCACCTCCTCCACCCCTGCCAGTAAGTATTTCCTGACCGTTCCAAGATGGCATATAAATGTTGTTGCATGTATGTGTGTGTCATATTTCTGCTTGTTGTTTAATGTTCATGTAATTGATTTATGTGCGTCCTAACATGTTTTTCCCTATAGTGTCTGGGACGGGAGGGCCGAACATTACGAAAGCACGCCTATACAAGTAGATTGTAAACATTACCACCGCATTACGTACTGCTTCTTCAAATGTTGCTATACATATAATAACCTTTTAAGGGCCGAAAAATTTTAAAGCAGGCGACAATTTGTTTTTATTTTGCTGTTGTTGTTGTTTTCTAGAAAATGTATACTGCTCAGTATATGCTTGACAGACGGTTCATATGTAATGACAAGTAATTTCTCTCGAACGTAACGTTAACAGGTCCGTTTAATTCACGTCCTTCAAAATTCCCAAAATGTCACTTGTTTAGAGAAAACTTGGCTTTACAGAGGAACACGCTGTTTTTTCTTATTTATGTTCCGGAACATAATTTTTTTGGTTTTCTTTAGAACGGCATTCTGAAGCCGTTCTAGTGCGTATAAATCATCTCTGTATTGGAGAAGAAACAGGACAAATATAACAATCTTCATCATATAAATGAAATAGAGTATCTTACATGAGTGCTAATATATTATTGAATTTATTAAACGAGTTGAGGAAAACGGATAAAATGCGAGGCTTGCCGAGCATTTTATCCCTTTTTCACAACGAGTTTAATAAATTCAATACTACATTGCACGAATGCAAGATTCTATTTATCGTATGACATTTTAAACGCATTTTATTTACGATTGTTTAACAAAAATGTCAATATTCCTCCATGAGCAAACGCGACGTCGTTAAGGACGTCGTACATGTTACGTTACGGGGCGTATCTAACTAATTTTCATATTTAATCCACTAGTGGATTATCGACTTTATTACATGGCGTAATTACACTCTCAGGCGCGACGTCATATGATAAATATGAAAAATACATTTTGTCTTACGGTTTTGTTATTCTTGTGCTTTGTTTTGTTTGAATTGGAGTTTAACGGCCCAATCAACACTATATAGGTCATTTTGAGCCGGTCAGTGTACCTATCCACACTTTTCCTGGACAGGCTTATATGCAAGCGGTTAACCAGTACAGTGCACATTCTGTCGCCAGAAAATGACACCTGCCCTTCTTGAATCAGCGGAAGGGAAAGAATGACCGTAGAAAATATTTTTTGATCAATCTCCACGAAAGAATGTTGCCGACCCGGGCAGGTATCGAACCCTCGTCCTTCTGATCACCAGTCAGACGCGCATTCGACTGAGCTACCGAGGCCAGCGTTATTCTGGTGCTGCTTGTACTGATTGTCATGTAAAATGTAACTTTTCTAAAGATAAAACGGATCATTTTTAAATTTTTGGAAAAAGTTTTTTTTAACTGTTGGTCTAACTGTTGGTTTTCTTTTGCTCCAGCATTTCAGTGGTTTCTTGCTGTCGAGTCCTCACCGTTGTCTCACCTCTGTGGTTCTTTGATTATTTGTGTTCACGGAGATGTTGCACTGATGAGTAAGGAGGCCTTCATGCGGACTAAATAAATTATTTGTCTAAATCGCGGCGGAAGTAAGGGCGAGGATTGTGGCCACGTAAAATCGATTTAAGCCCCCCAATGGAAATCTTTCCACTGACCGTTCCAAGGCGGTTCTTCTGTGGCGATTTATTTATGTTGTTGTTTGTTACTTACTGTGTGTATCACTTGTGTCTTTTATTTTTGGATGGCCATATGGCCATTTTGTGGGAAAGTAACTGTCCTTATGGCCTTCCTTCGTTTAGGTTTCCATTATGGTCTGGTCGCTTAAAGTTTGTATTTCTTTCCCTTTGGTGTCTTTAATGGGTGGAGTAAGTTAATTGTATCGATTCCTGATCTTGTTTTTACTTCTACTTTTCAATCCTTGTAAAAGATTAAATTTTAAACAAATTAGATCCACATTTATGACAATTATTGTGTATTGAGAAAATCTAAATGCATATGTGTGACATTTGTGCAGAATAAATGCGCTTTTGCATACAGATCAAATAGTTGAAGTACTATTCTGAATGTCTAGAAAAGGGAATCTAGGTTATTTGTTTAGTAATCGTATATCATTCCAAATTAAATTGCAAAGATACTTCAAGAACTGATCCAAAAAGAACCCAAAGCCTACATCACGAAAACACGCCTATATAATTCTGACCCCCTTCAACCCCACTTTTATATAGAACACATGGGGTTTACAGGGGTAAACCTTATTTGTCTTATTTCTGCTCTTAAATATAGATTGTAGGTACTCGTTAGAACCGCCTCGACGAGGCGGTTCTAACGTGTACCAACAATCTATATTTTGAGCAGGAATACGAAAAATATCGTAATTTGTCATCTGAAAATTTTCGTTTTTGCGGCTGTAAAATTTACAATATATTTGAATAGGCATGTTTTCGTCATGTATCCCAAACATCAACGGTGAAGACAGAAAACACATCTTAACAAACAACCAAAATCACAGGCGACAAGCCGAGTTAACAGCTCTTTCCCAAACAGGTGGCGACTCTTTACTTTTACTGAACTAATTAATTTGGACACATAGACGTGTTAAAATAATAATAATTATAATAAAAAAAAATAAAATTCTGCTCATTGTGAATTAAAAGACCCTTGGTGTAACAAGCCGCTTTACTACAGAATATTATAATGGATACCACCAATGTTAAAAACCTACTGAGGTTAGTCGTGTATGATGATTCATTTCAGACCGTTCAAATGAAAAAAAAATGAAAACGCAATGTTTCAAAGAAGGAAAACGAAGTGTTACGAACACTAAAGAATCACAAAGGAGGGGAATAACTGTAACAGTTGTGTGAGTATCGAGCCATTTGCCCTCCTTTTTCTCATAATGTGAACACGTCCGTGAAATGAAGACCCCCCCCCCTATCCTCCACTTTTTATAGAGAAAACTGGGGTTTACGGGGGTTTACATTATTTTTCTTATTTCTGCTCCAAGACATAGGTTGTGGGTACTCGTTAGAACCGCCTCAATGAGGCGGTTCTAACGAGCACTCACAACCTATGTTTGCAGTATTTATTAGAAAAATATCATGGATTTTCATCAGGAAGATGGCCATTTTGGAGATGTGAAAAAATACACTATGTCACACGGGTGTGTTATCGTTATGTGCAGCAGTAACATACCATGCCTATATTATGCAAATTATAATAAAAATATAATAAAATTCCTAATTATATTAAGATATGCAGGATTAAACAGTTTTCAACAACTACAAGGGGAATAACTTTATAGGTATTAATTCCTTGGCCGTGATTTTTTCCAAATGCAACAACAATTTATAAAATTCAACAGTTATGCAAAATACGATAAGACTGGTAAAACTATTAAGCAATATAGACCGGAAAAAACAAAAGTGTTCTGGCACAAAGGATTACAAACGGGAAAAATTGCACGAACCGCAGAAAAAGCGGCCGACTGAAGTCGGTTGATTTTCTAAGAGTGCCCTTAAATCACCGTGTCATTCTGTCATTCTGTCAGTCTGTCAGTCTGTCCGTCCGTAACCCGTTTGTGAAAATTGGTGATAGTGTTTGTTTGTTTGATTTGAGGTTTAACGTCCCCGTCAACACTGTAAAGGTCATTTTGGAGACGTCGCTTTCAATTTTGTGGGACTTTTACCCGACATTGAGATGAAATGACATCTCAAGCCCTGCCGCCCAATGATACCAATAGGGTTTATAAGCATTGACGGGCCGACTCGCACCGCTTTGCCTGGGCAGGTTTAGATCCTCTAAGCGGTTTACCAGTACTCGTGTGCGGGTCGGTTTCGGTGGAAGCATCATGCAGCCCATATATTTATTCAAGCCCCGATGGACGGGGGCCGTGGTGATAGTGACTTAACCGCTTGGAATATTTAATAATAATTTTTGGCATACTGATAGATATCAATGAGATCTATCCAATGAACTATCGAAATATAACATTCCATTTAGTATAGCCTCGCCGAGGCAAAAATGTGAAAATTTTCGAACTGCTTCTCCTCGGAAACCGTTGGGCCGATTGAAGTCAAATTTCATATTGAGCCTCTATGGGATGGGGGATACCACAATTTGCTCATGGGGTCCAGGTCACATGACCAAAATGGCCACCAAGCCATATATGGTAAAAACCCTTCAAAAATAGTCTTCTCCAGAACCACTGGGCAGATTTCCACGAAACTTGACAAAAAGCATCTGGGACGTAGGCCCATCATAAACTGCTAAAATGGTGACCCTGGGTTGACATTGACCTTCTTTGTGTCTAGGTCAAACTTTGACACATATGCTTTTGTATTGGAAAAGTGAGAATGCATTTTATCCTGCAAACCATTCAGAATACAGTACTAAAGTATAAGATATATTTTTGCTCCTTACGATAAGGCGCATTTATTGGGGGAACGTTTTAGGTCCAGGTCACATGACCAAAACGGCCGTAATACCCATATATGATAACTCTCATAAAGCTAAAAGCATCCGGCGGGTCGTGCACTTCAGCTGAAGCACTGGTTCTAATAGTATTGGTCCCTTGACCATTCTTATTCTGTTGCAGCAACATTTCATATCAATATATACGCACAGTATGATCCTTAACTATATTAATTATCACGACATGCAGAAATTCCAGTTTTCAAAAAAACTACAAAGAGGAATAGCTGTTAAAGTATTGACAAATTGACCCTGGCCCCAAGGTTATAAAATATTTTTCATGTTCAACTAACTTTTGAGCATGAAATTTATCCTGCTCATAAATTTTAAAATGCCAACACAAGTTGGCATTTTAAAATTTATGGCCAGGATAAATGACATTCTGTGCTGATCTGAGCAAGAACAGTACCTCTTTAATTTGTATTTTAATATTAATGAGCATTATAAATTTCATGCTCAGCTGAGTTGAGCATGAAAAAAAAATAACCTCCGGGCCGGAATTTGACACTAGCAACAACATTGTATCAAAATCAACATTTATGCAATGTATGATAAGATTCCTAGAAATATTAAGCAAGACAGATAGGAAACGAAAGTGTTATGGAGACTAAAGAGTTATAAAAAAAACTAACTATTATAGTATCGACCTCTGAACCCTATTTTTCTGATGCAGCAACATCTCATGGATATCAACACAAATGCAAATATCATAAGATTCCTGGTATTATTAATCAAGAATTGCAGAAAAGAACAGTGTTACGGACACTTAATTGCCTCGGAAAACATTTAAAGAAGTACAACGTGGAATATCTATAACAGTATTGATCTATTGACATTCATTTGCCTGCATCAGATCCCTAAAGTTAATAATCAAGATATGCAGGATAAACCAAAGTTTCACAGACAATTTTCAAAGAATTGTAAAGGGAAATAACTATAACAGTTTTGATTTTTTGACCCTTATTTTTCTGTAGCAGCAACGTCACATGAATATCATCATTTCTGCAAAATATCATTAGATTCCTAATATTATTACAATGCGAATAAGCAAGACAGACAGGAAACAAACGTGTTTTGGTAATTAAAGATATATAAAAGAGAATGACTGTAATATTATTGATTCATTGACCCTTTTTCTGTAGTAGCAACATTTCATGAATATGAACATGTATGCATAATACCATAAGGTACTTAATATGATTAATCAAGTTATGCAGGAAAAAGTATTAAAGCAGAAGCAAAACAAAGATCAGGAATCGATACAATTAACTTACTCCACCCATCAAAAACACCAAAGGGAAAGAAACACAAACAGAAAGCGACCAGACCATAAGGGAAACATAAACAAAGGATGCCCATAAGGCCAGTTACTTTCCCACAAAATGGCCAAATGGCCATCCAAAATAAAAAGACACAAGGGATACACACAGTGAGTAGTACCAAACAACAACATAAATAAACCGCCACAGAAGAGCCGCCTTGGAAAGGTCAGTGGAAAGAATTCCACTGGGGGTGGGGGGGGGGGCTTAAATCGATTTTACGTGGCCACAATCCTCGCCCTTACTTCCGCCGCGATTTAGACAAATAATTTGTTCAGTCCGCGTGAAGGTCTCCTACCTCATCAGTGCAAGATCTCCGTGAACACAAATAATCTAACAACCACAGAGGTGAGACAACGGTGAAGACTCGACAGCAAAAAACCACTGAATGCTGGAGCAGAAGAAAACCAACAGTTGGACTCCGATGGGCCCAACCAGAGGCAGAGCAAATGGACAGAAATCGAGAAAACAGTATACTTCCCACAAACTTTGTTTGCGGGTGTTGGGGGATATCGAGCAGCTTAGTTATATGGATTTAGCATAAAAAGGATAATATCTGAAACATATTGGGACGGTTAAGATTATCTTATACACCTACCTGTAATGACACAAATAATGCAACAACAATATGGTAAACATTATAGAGGTTCGACTCGCGGTCGGGTCTTATTGGAAATAACAAGTACTGAATTCCAAGAAGAGGCACCAATATTAAAGTAGCTCTCGTTGCCTTTCTGAAATATAAAAAACGTAGCATCAATTTTAAATAATGTGTTGACATAGTTCACCAATAAATAATATTTAACATAATGCTGCTTAACATTCCACTTCATGACATACATAATATGCCAACATGTTATGATGGTGTTCCTAGATATTGTCACATATCCTAAATATTTATGGCAGATTTTTAACACGTTCCAAAAGTGTTTTTAATTTCTCAATGTTTGGCTGCTTATCAGAACTGCCCAATTGAGGCTGTCGTCTTTACAGGTATCAACAGTAATTGGTTTATTGGAGCTCATGAGAACCCCATCAACAATTCATTTCGTATGAGTTCCGACAATCTATATTTGTGTTTGGTTATGTAAAGCGATAAATACGAAGGTATTCTTTGCACGGACTTATTTAAATTGTTCTTTAACAGTCGTTAAATCAAGATGATGCTGATAAAAAAGACGGGTTCAGTTTGAGTCTCCAATATAAATGCAACTAGTCTACGTGATATATTTTGGCATTTTTGTTCCTGGGTGACTAAGTTTTGTGTTTTCACGACAGTAATTGTATTTCTGTTTTCTGTCATCTTCCAGTAATATGAAAAAGAGAACATCTATCAACTACAGCTGCGAATGTTTGCTCAAGAACAATAAAACGAACGAAAAACAAGCACATGACCCATGGGTTTATATTCGCAACACTGTAGTAACCAAATCAGTCTATATGGTAATACATTACTATTGTACTGATAGTGGAAATATTGTCTCGAGTTGTGATATTGATGGACGGATATTAGTGAATATTGTCCCGAGTTGGGATATGGAAGGCCACGCAATTGTGACTGTCCTGCAATATCCCAGCGCGGCACAACATTCATTACGAAACACGCCTATACAAATACAATGTAAATTTTACTGCCGAAGAAAAAAACAAAACAAAAAAAAAAAAACAAACAAAAAAAAAAAACGAAAATTTTGAGACGAAAAATTGTGATATGTTTCTTATTTCTGCTCAAACATATAGACTGCAGATACAAGTTAGAACCGCGATTTTAAAGAGTACCAACAACATCTTTTTTTGAGCAGAAATAAGAAAATAATGTTTACCAATGTAAACCCCAGGTTTACTACATAAAAGCGGGGTTCAAGGGGTCAGAATTATATAGGAGGTTTTCGTGATGGATATCCCAACGCGGGGCAACATTTATCAATACCGGTGCAATGTCCCTTGTATCGTCTAGCTATGGAAATGTTCCTTCATAACATGAAGTTTTAGTTTCACAATATGCCATTCATCAGAATAAGTAGCAAATCCTTTCAAATGATATGAATTTTGTCAGGACACAGGTTGAAAAGGGATAGAACATTCTGAGCGCTGTTCCTCTATGTTCTCGACAAATAGTGATTTAACCCTTTTGTTCCAAATGGAATCTTCCTCCTTATATATAGTAAGAGGCCATTTCAAAATTTAGGGGTGTCAGGTTGTGTTTTCTTCAAAATTTGTTTGGAAAATGACTGAAATTTTTGCAAACAGTGTAGGCCCTGATCAGACGCCGCGTTCTGCGGCGTCTGATCTGGGCCTGCACTGTTTGCCAGGGTACCCGTTTTGGGGTTTCTTGTACTAAATGGGTCAAAGTTTGTTATGAAAAAAGAGAGACGAGACAAGTAAGATTCTGAAGAGAACTTCAAAACTGTTGAACAAACAGCAAAATAAAAGAAACTTAAATCGTCGACACTTTGCGAGACAAACAATAACGTTGGATATATACAAAGCAGTTGATTAAATGCAGAAAGTGAACTAATTCAAATATAACAAGAAAAATGCCTTACAACATTATGGACGTTTTTTTTTCAGTAAAGTTTTGACGTCAGCAAAGCTGCAACCTGCATATGAAGCAAGCGTTGGCAGAAGGCAACATAGCTTACCTACAGGGGCTCAAGTTGAACAAGTTATCCAAATAAAATTTCAATTATGCAGGTTTTTTTTTCTCCAAAAATGACATTTTGTTTTGTAAAAGAGCTCAACAGACTGCAGCAATTCACACCCAACATTTGTTCGAAGTTAAATTTAAATCAGTTTATAAATGTAGGCACTAAAGTCCTGACAAATGTTTCCTAAAATAGACAGTGACCTTGACCTTGAGCCCAGGACCCTCAAAGTCGATATTGCTTCAGATAATAATTTGTTATACCCAAAACTTGAGTGATTGTGCATGCATGCAATCATGTGTTTGTGCATTCATGTGTGTGTGTTTGTGTTTGTGTGTGTGTGTGAATGTATGCATACATGCATGAATGTGTGTGTGTTCATGCATGAGTGAGTGCATGCATGTGTACATGCATGCATCTATGAGTGCTTGTGCATGCATGCATGTGTGCATGTAGGCGTGCATGCATGTGTGAGTGCATGCATGTGTGAGAGCATGCATGTGTGAGTGCATGCATGCATGTGTGTGTACATGCATGCCTGCATAAGTGCGTGTGCATGCATGTGTGCATGCATGCATGAGTGTATGTGTGCACGAACGTGTGCTTGCATGAGTGTGTATTTGCATGTATGCATGTGTTTGTGGACGCCCGCCCGATTCCTGTCCGCCTTCCCGGACATCTCTGTTTTTTTTTTGTTTTTTTTTTTAAAAAAAACCTGTGTGCCCCTAAGAAAAAAATGAACAAGAAATGTTGAAGCCTTTGCATTGTACAAAACGAAATTTAGATATTTGCCCCCAAAAATAATAAATAAATAAATAAAAAAATAAAAAATATAAAAAAATAAATTTTGCAAACTTGCAAGTAATAATAACTTTGATGTGTTTTTAAGAAAGAAAAAAAGGAAAAACAAAAACAAACATTCCTCCACCTCGGATTGAACCCAGGACCCTCTGGTTCAGAGTGCTGCACCATATCAACTACACATCGAGCTTGTAAGATATAGAGGATATTTACTTTTATGAGGTGGATACCAAAAATATTTCATCGAGTGTGTTGAAAACATAATTTTCACGAGTGCGTAGCACGAGTGAAAATTCGGATGTTTTCAACACACGAGATGAAATACTTTTGGTATCCGCCGAAAAAAAGTTAATGTTCTTTTTATTTTATAATTTATAAGGACACTTACGGTAATTAATCGATCCAAGACGGTGACGTCACGATTTTGATCCGGCTACATGACGTCACTACTGTCAGTATCAAAGCATAAACAAAACGCCATTTTGGATTCTGCATTTTTAGTTCAAAAATGCATTTCAAGGTGTGTTACAAAATGCGTTGTGCTTATTTGAAGTCCATTTTATTCTTGAAGGCTCTGAGTGACACGCACCCAGCCACTGTATAATCGATTCCGTGTAGCGGTCGTCGCGACCGGTTTTTTCAAAAAAAAAAAAAAAAAAAAAAAAAAAAATCACGCTGATTTGAGCACAGATTTCCTGGCACAAACTCTACCTCAGCCATTCAGTGAACTGGTACGCCTTGTAGACCATTTGTAAAAAAGACAGCTAAGCCTAAATCTGTGAGGGAACATGTAAATTGTGCCCGAGATGTGTGTCGGCAAAAGGGGCATGTTCAAAATCACAGCGCTGCTGTTGTCAGGTATTGCACCTGTTCATTCAATTTTAATGCCACCCGTCACCCTTCAAAATATGTTCTAATGGCATAAGGAATTATTATTCTTGGTAAATAAAAGGAAAATTAACCTTTTTTTCGACCAGAACGTAAACAAAAAAGTAGTTCCGACACGCTACAGTGAAATGATATAAATGGTATCAATCACATGTGAAATGATACGATATCATTTCACTTGTGATTGATATCATTTTTATTTGTTTCAGATATGCATTGATTTCACTGCTAAGTATAAAATAAAAGTAAGTATTTTAGGCCGTGGTACCAAAGCGTAAATCCAAAATCATTAATCCATAGACAAATGGCAAATATCAATGTTCAGACCAACAGACATGGACTCCAGAAGAGTGTAATCCTAGGATAGTAAGCGTTACTTGGCAAGCAAGCTTCGCCCACCATGCCTATCGACCTGAACGAAGAAAGGGAGAAAATGCCGAGAATGGTATGTCCGAGATTTCGGAAGTCTTCCTATGGCTTACCATTGGCAAACACATCATAAATAATTCTGGAAATGGCCACATTGTACGGATCAACAAGATCATGGTGCCGCCCATAGAACTTCTTTAATGTTGATACCAGTTTGATTTTTTGATACCCCTGGCATATCAACCTGGTAGTGAGCACCTTCCCACATTCCATAAAGTCCTGATACTTGGAAAGGCTCTAGCATAACGGATTAACTGTGAAACGTAAACTCCATATGCTGGTGCAGACGGGATATTACTGCTCAGGAAGGGAAAGTTAACAATGGGAAAATTGAAGTCATCTCGTTTATCGTACAGCCTAGTAGTAAGCTTTTTTTAAGCTTCCCGTTTTCAATATAGAGATACCAATCCAATTTTGAGGAGGAGGTTACAGTCTCTATTGTATCCTTAATTTCAAGTTCACGTGGATAGATGAATTCCAAGTACTCTGCGAATTTAGCATTTTTCAGAGACAGTAAATCATCTATATTCTGTAGGTGAAATTGAATTGTTGTGCAAGGCGTCTTGCCTGCTTTGAGGAGACCTTGTACAAACGCATCATACGAGTACAATAACAAGTCGGCAAGCAACGGTGCACAATTAGTACCCATTGGTATGCCAATTGTTTGCTGAAATATTAGGTCACTGAACTCCACGAAAATATTGTCAATTAGATATTCCAGCATCTTTATGACATCTGCATTAGTGTACTTTTGTGATGCATCAGAGTGATCTCGAACAAAGTATGTGTCTTTGTAGCCAAGGACAACATACTGGTAGCGACGGTTACCATTCTTGTGGAAGAAACATTGATTTCTGTTGATAAAGTAAGGGAGGTAATACAGAGAAAATTTCTTAAACAAACTTAAGTTCGAAAAATTGTAATTTTCAACAAAACTCTGTCCTTGATGCCATTAATGGATTGCATATGAAAGAAATACTATCAATAAGCCAACAGTCCTAAAATGAAAGAAATCCACTGAAAAAATACAGGCAATGTATCACTTTGAAAACCTCGGACGACGTCCGCCCGCCCGCCCGCCCGCCCGGACATCGCTATTCTCAAGGACGGATTTAAAAAAAAAAGTCAAAAAATCTATATAGAATTTATCAGTGGTATTTTTGTTTACAACAAGCGTGTCTGAAATATTCTGTCGTGAACGCCCGTTAGATAGTAACAACGGATTGAAAACGAGATGTAAGGCAAACACAGCTACAAATAAGGATATGTAACGTGGATACTTAAACGATATACGAATCTTATATGGGTATGAGGGGTCGATAGAAAAATTCGAGGGCCACAGTTCGGAATCACGAGGCCTGTCGAGGGACGGATTTTATATCCATCCCGCACCATGTAACATTCTTTTTCTTACAAAACTTTCATTTCTGGATTTTTAATAATGCAGTCACTTAAGTTGCCGTCGTATACCATATTGCCATGACAATGGTGTGATGATAAGTATCAACCTCAGCGACGGTGCATATGAGGTATTATCATACATTTAGTATAAAATACTTAGTTTTTGAATATGCGATACGCGGCGTTCTTCCCTTTGCGGAATTTCGCATTTGTTGTTCAGGATGCCATTTGCAATTTGCAATATTTTCGTCTGTTCGAACTGTTTGGCAAAAAACAAAACAAAAAAGCATGGCACGGCGCAGCGAATACGAGAGGAAAATGGGCGAAAGAACGATGCAGGGGATTGCTGACAGACTTTTGGATCTCGATAATATTATCGAGCAAAGAAATTCTAGTGATTCGGTAAACAATGGAAACGTGAATGCAGCGACGAGCGATGTCGGCGAGATTGAATTTTTTAAAAAGTGAAATGTAAAATAAATAGATTATGATATGGTATTTTTCATATCATGCCTTCGGCCCTCGGGCTGATATGGGAGTCTCGGGCTGATATGGGGTGTGATATGAAAAATGCCATATGATAATCTCTATTTATGGTATACTTAGCAGTGATACCAATGCGTATTTGAAACAAATAAAAATGATATCAATCCCAAGTGAAATGATATCGTATCATTTCACTTGTAACTGATAACATTTATATCATTTTACTGTAGCGTGCCGGAACTACGTTTTGTTTACGTTCTGATCGAAAAACAGGGTTAATTTTCCTTTTATTTACTAAGAATAATAATTCCTTGTGTCGTTAGAATATATTTTCAAGTGTGGCATTAAAATTGAATGAACATGCGCCATAGGCCCCCTTTGACAACAGCAGCGCTGTGATTTTGAACATCTCCCTTTTGCCAACACACATCTCGGGCACACTTTAAATGCTCCCACACGGATTTAGGCTACAAACGGTCTTCAAGGCGTACAAGTTCACTGAATGGCTGAGTAAGAGTTTTGCGAGGTAAACTGTGCGCAAATCAGCGTATTTTTTCAAAAGCGAAAAACCGACCGCGACCGACTGCTAGACATGGAATCGATTATACAGTGGCAGGGTGCATACCGTAAAAAAATAAAATGGACTTCAAAGAAGCACACCACATTCTGTAACATATCTTGAAAAGCATTCTTTGAACTAGAAATGCTAAATTCAAAATGGCGATTTGTTTATGCTTTGAATATGACAGTTGTGACGTCATGTAGCCAGGTCAAATTGTGACGTCACCGCCTTGGGTCGATCAATTACCGTAAGTGTCCTAATAAATAATAAAATAAAAAGAACATTAACTTTTTTCGGCGGATACCAAAGTATTTCATCCCGTCTTTTGAAAACATCCGAATTTTCACTCGTGCTTCGCAATCGTGAAAATTATGATGTTTTCAACACACTCGATGGAATATTTTTGGTATCCACCTCAAAAGAGTAAATATCCTCTATGTATTCAACCAGTTCATATCTAACACGTGAGAATATTCGACTTTACCCTATCCCTGCGTAAGAACACCAGGGTAAGAACAGAATTTCTAAAACAACGTATTTATTATTATATCTGTAATGGTTTGTCTTTGCGTGTGTGTATCGCTTATATTATTTTGTTTTGGGTAGCCAATCGGTCATTTTGTGGAAAAGTAGCTGTCCTTTTGGCTTCCCGCTATTGATGTTTCCATAAGGATCTAGTTGTTTCGTGTTTGTGTTGCTTTCTCTTTGGTGTTTCTGATGGGAGCTGTGGGCTAATTGTGTCGATTTCTGACCATTGCCTTTTTTTCTATTTTTCATTATCTGCTGTATAAGATAATATTTCGTTAACTTCTTAAAGACCTGGCTGTGGGCAGTTGATGAGGCGATTCCAGCAAGTATTCGCAACGTAGGTTTCGGTAGAATTATCCATAATTTATCCTAATAAATCTCCCTAATCTGGACCTAAGTGTACACACGCAGCCTGCTTAGCATGTTGACAAGAGCTCACAACCTATGTTGAGCTATTCATCACGTGAACACTTCCGTGAAATGAACACCACCTAAACCTCACTTTATATTAAGTAAACTAGAGTTTACAGGGTATATACATTTTTGCTTTATTTCTGTTCAAAGACATAGGTTGTGGGTACTCAAAAGAACCACCGCAATGAGGTCTCATCATGAAAACATACTTAAATAATACTGACCCTCTTAAACCCTAATTTTATTCAGTAAAACTGGGGTTTGCAGGGGTAAACTTTATGCAGAAATAAGAAAATATTATAATTTTCATCTTAAAATTTGCATTTCTTTTCTCGGCGGTAAAATTTGCAATATATTTGTATAGGCGTGTTTTCGTAATGTGATTTTGCACGAGCTCACTTCTCAGTCTATTCCCTTGCTATAAGAGATACGAGTACTGTATATTCGACAATCAGAGAGTAAAAATTTTTCAATCTTAATTTCATATAAGTGTTGCGAAAACGTGACATATGTTTCCGTATGAATGTTTATTGTGTGTTCCCACTAGATGGTGTTCCCACTAGATGGGAGGTAAAGAGCCGCTACGTAAAAAGGGCAAACCTGACATTCTTAGGTCAATGTCAAGAAACGGTTTAAAAGTGAAAAAGTGATTACTTGAGCCTTTTGCAAATAATCTTGCATTTTCGAGTTTGGATCTATCCTTTGCCGAAAATATATTCAAACCCATGAAGACATCCTTTTAACGTGTATTTTGTTTCGTCGTCGATGGTTGGTTACTTCCAATGAAAGCACATTTTCTATTCACGCAATACTCGAGTACTTAGTTTGCAGCAAGTTTTACTGTTTTCAACACTATGTAAGCCTACAAATAATAAACTTCACTTTAACGTCATAATTCTCAAAATCGAAGTCAGTAAGGATAATTTGAATATTGAATAACTTGCTTATTACACGGAGTATCTTAGTAAAATAAAATGTTTTGTGCTTTAAAAAACTGGTCTTTCTGGAAATCTAAATATAGCATACCATGCATTTTTTCCCGAAAAAAAAAAACGTTTGCTTGCGTCAAGGCCCAATTACTACATGTCTATCCTGTTCCTTTGTTGTTTATCCGTACTTCCGCCCGTTTGTCCACAAAGCCTGTCAACTCCATAATTGCCGAGACCGTTCAATTTATTTCAAACAATCGCAAATCTACGTGCTGTAGGCAAGAACTATGCCAACCTCTTTGGAAACGTTAAGACCTTAGCAAACAATTTATGCCTAGCATCACTTAAAAGGAAAGTGGCAAATGCAGCTTAAAATCAGACACCACAGCATGCTGCGCATGATCATAAGCTCACGCAGATCGCTTTAAGTACACTAGTTTATTAACACTTACAATAAACTAGAGGCCCAAGAGGGCCAGAAATCGTCCACCTAGATTAGGCTGATCATGATATGTCATACCGTGTTTCTTTCCCTTTGGTATCTCTGTTGGGAGCTGTGGGTTAATTGTATCGATTCCTGATCATTGCCTCCACTTCTATTTTTTATAATACTTCCAATAAACTAGAGTCCAAAGAGGGCCAGAAATTGTCCACCTAGAATAGGCTGATCATGACATGTCATACTGTGCCATGATGACCATCTTGGCTATTAGATGAGAATACTTTTTATACCGCAATCAGGCAGTAACCTAAAAAGGGGGTCGAATAACTGCACGCTATAATCGGTAGTGACCTATAATACCTTCTACTGACCTATAATACATCTAGTGACCGTTTATAGACCGGACCTACTTTTCAGGTCCCTTATCTAAAAGTGTTAACAATAACATGCAACCTTTTATACATGGAAAACAATGAAACTACAAGTTAAAATCTTTGAAGTATTTACTTAATCAGATTTTCAGAAATACCAGCTAGATTCTTAGCTTATCGGCCTTTCCTGGTTTGAATGGCCCGTTGGAATAACTGCGCACTGCTACTGAAGTTGCGTCTCAACCTCCAAAATTATTTTTTAATGCTAAAATAAACTATTTGTTTGCAGATTTTCATACAGAAAGTAAAGCGCTGAGAAACTTTTATTCGAGCGTCCATGTTGTTTGCTACGAATTTGTGGCGCGGTGACGTCAGAAACTTTGCACTCGTTGACGCCACGTTATACTACGTGTGCGCGCCATGGCACTGAATGTCGTTTAACATGCCACTCTGTCTGCTGTCCTTTATGCTTAAATTTACTAAATTACTGCATAACCCCTTTGCTGTTTTGAATAACGGTATAAACTAAATACCTGATTAGTGTTTTTAATAATAAAATATAATCGGTGAGCCTTAGACAATTTTATAGGGGCGAGCTTTATGGTTATGGCCAGTTGGGGGCCCTAACAATATGCGCTGCTCCACATCATATATTGGTGTAACTATATCAAGTTTCAGTTGATTGAATGTTAATTGTAGGAAGAATTAGCCGGAAACGAAATGTTTACAGAAATAGTCAAAGGGGCATTACTCTGTAAATATTATGCGCTACATCACATCATAGGTTTACTACGAGTATCCACCAAATTGCAGCTTGATTCGATGGCAAATGTAGGAGAAGCTATCTTTAACAATTTGTTTCAAAGGGGCACGCGTGTGTAAATATTTTGTGGACCATAACCTCGAAAATATATGCGGTACATCACCGCATGGTCTTACTATCTACCAAGTATTAGCTTGATCCGATGAAAACTGTAGAAGGAGTTATCCGGAAATGAAAAGTTCACTGACGGACGGAAGGACGGGCGGATGGACTGCGACCCAATAACATGATAATACCGTTTTTTGTTTTGTTTCTCAAAATGGACGTAGAAAAAGGATGAATACTGTACTGGTTAACCGCTTTTGCTTAAGAGTTCCCTGGAAAAGTGTTGATAGGTTCAATGACGTTTTGGCAGGGCTCTGTATTTATCTTACCACCACTGCCGCCCTCTCTCACTCAGTTACATGTAGTTACTTCGTAGGCGCATTGTGTTTCTGTTTAAAACAGGAAACACCAAATAATATTCCAAATAAGTAATAATTGATATTCAATAGGTACTCTACTAAAAAAAATCTCATAAAATCTGGCCGAAACGATTCATGCCTAAACGACCCAGGACGGGAATGACTTACCAAAATAGGCCGAAATGACCCAATTCAAAATTAAGGCCAAACCGACCGAGGACGAAACGACACGGGTCCGAAAGTCCCGGATTCTAAGCTAATGACTTACAATAGACACCACTTTAATTGGAAAAAGACCTGCCACACATTAATAGTTGGAGCTTTATATGCCATTTATGGGTTAAAAGCAATTTACCTTGTCTGATCTGCTTCTGGCATCTGTCGTAGTTTTGTCACCAATAATCGAACAATGTTGATCAAAAACAAAACATTTACCTGAAACGTTAAAAAGTAAATTATGTATCAGAAACAAGTCTAATTCAGGAAAAATATGTTTCCTGGAAGGAATGCATATATGAGTATATATGATTGCAAAATATTCTGCCAAAAGTGAATTATTGTTACAGAAAATTATTTGTTCCATGTAAATAAGTTTTATGATTTGTTCTTAAAAAGAATTGCTCCTGGGCGCATGCTTAGATGTCTTTGTTCTTACAAGCTTCAATAAGCTGTGATCATTAATAAGGAAAGTATCACATTTGTCCATCAAAATCAGGTCTTTTACAAAACCATAAAGGAAATGAAAACCATAAAGGAAATGTCAGGTTTTAAAATGCAATGAAAAATGAGCTAAGGGCATAAGTTAATAATTAGAGAATCGTTTTAGCCGACGGCGGACAGTACAATTTTATTGTTATTCACAGCAGCCGGAGTTAATTGCAGTTGGAGTTTTATCTTTCCAGGGGCAACATTGTTAATCTTTATTTCACAGTTTTGCAGTGAAGATAGAATGTAAGGAAATGTCCCCTTTTTACAGATACCACAGGTTAATTTCTGAGCATCACAAGACTTTTCAAGCGGTCTCTGGCAGTGAACTAAAGGGTCGTCTTTCCTAAACGAAACCCCAAGATGTATTTTCATTACGTTAACATGCCCGATTCTGAGAGCTCGTTAAAGCCGCCTCATCGAGGCAGCTCTAACGGGCAGCCACAACCTATGCTTGCAATACATATAAGAAAATATATCATAGATTTTTATCGAAGAAAATAAAAAATTAGACAATTTTCAGATGTAAAAAAAGCACTTTGTCGCACGGATGCGTTATCGTAAAGTAATTGTTCAATTTGTTTTCTTAAGATGATATGTTTAGACCAAAATAGATAACCGGCATAATAGAATGAAAACTGTCGGGTTTTAGACGGGAGAAATCCATAATATATGTTTGGTATACAAACCAGTTCCTTTGACAAAAAACAAAACAACAAAAAAACAAAAAAAAAAAAAACAAAAAAAAAAAAAACAGAAGGGGTTTACTAACAAAAACCACATCTGGCTCGTTCATTAGCAACATAATTTTTTTTTGTATTGGAATTTAACGGCCCAGTCAACACTATTTAGGTCATTTTTGAGCCGGTCTGTTTCCTATCCACACTTTTCCTGGGCATGCTTATACGTAAACGGTTAACCAGTACAGTGCACATTCTTTCGCCAGAAAACTGCCCTCCTTGAATCAGTTGAAGGGAGATAATGACCGTAGAAAAGATTTATGGTCAATCTCCACGAAAGAATGTTACCGATAAAAAGTAATGCGAAATAAAGATATAGAGGATCTTACACTTGTGGTCATTTCATATGAAATTTATGAAACGAACCTTTGTCGAGTTTCATAAATTTCATATGAAATGACCACGAGTGTAAGATTCTGTTTATCATAAGACTACTGGAATTTATCGCCTTTAAATCTGATATTTTTTCCACAAAAAATGCATGGCTGATATTGACGTCGTCATGACGTTATTTAATCTCAACAAAGTGTAATTCCACGTGTGATCATACGGTTTTTATTACACGACGTTATCCACTGCTTATCAACGACTTCATATGATAAACACGTAGAAAAGGTCATCTTGGATGGAACAAAAATACAAATAGCGTATTTATAAGAATCAAACATTGGGTACAAGGGGTGGATGGTAAATCCGTTCCGA
This sequence comes from Lucinisca nassula, assembly GCA_963580285.1. Lineage (NCBI taxonomy): Eukaryota > Metazoa > Mollusca > Bivalvia > Lucinida > Lucinidae > Lucinisca > Lucinisca nassula. The sequence goes on along the minus strand of OY757025.1, from coordinate 30,909,848 downwards.
GGGTCAATGTCTGGCATCACTAGACTTGCCGAGTGAGGCCAGTCAGTGATCCCGAGGTACAGATTTTTCAATCCATCCCTCACACCCATGTAGGATACTTTTTCTTGTATACCTTCCATTTCTGAGCGTAGATGTTTAATACTGCAGCCACTTCGGTTGCCGACGTCCGCCATATTGTGATGGCACTACAATGGCGTTTAGTGATATCAGGAACGTGCTGTGACCTCAACCTTAACAACGGCGCATATGAGGTCGTATTCAACCAGTGCATTTATCAAACACGCGAGAAAATTCGATCTTGGGTAAAAAGAATTTCTATCCCAAGCTAAAACTATGAATTTCCTTACCTGGTGTGCAAGAAAATGTCTTCCCTGATAATGTAACGCATTGCGTTCACACACCCGTGCGACAAAGTGCATTTATTCATCCCTCCAAATCGGTCATTTTTTTCTAATAAACATTATTATATTTTACTTATTTATACCCAAATGTAGGTTTGTGGTGCCCACAACCTATGTATTGGAGCAGAAATAACATTACGACAACATACCCGTGCGAAATAGTGCATTTTTTCATATCCCAAAAATGGCTACTTTTCTGATGAAAAAATATAAGTGGAGGCAATGATCAGGAATCGATACAATCAACCCACAGCTCCCATCAGAGACACAAAAGGCAAAGATACACAAACATAAAACAACAGACCCTAATGGAAACACCAACAGCGGAAAGCCAAAAGGACAGTTACTTTCCCACAAAATGGCCAATAGGCTATCCAAAATAAAATAACATGAGCAACACAAACACCCAAAGACAAACCACAACAAAAATAAACCGCGACAGAAGAACCGCCTTGGAACGGTCAGTGGAAACGAATTACACTGGGTGGGGGGGGGGGGGGGGGCTTAAATCGATTTTACATGGCCAAAATCCTCGCCCTTACTTCCGTCGCGATTTGGACAAATAATTTGTTCAGTCGACATGAAGGCCTCCTAACTCATAAGTGCAACATCTCAGTGAACACAAATAATCAAACAACCACAGAGATGAAACAACGATGAGGACTCGACAGCAAGAAACCAATGAAATGCTGGAGCAAACGAAAACCAACAGTTAGACTCCGATGGGCCCGACCAGAGACAGAGCATCTGGCACCAACCAACATTACCTTGATATGATCTCTTTAATTCTCAATAAGCCTCTACATTGGAACCACCATAGAATGTGAGGCCTGACCCGTCGGCGTGCAATTAAAGAGGGAATCAAAGTTGTCAACCGTGATTGGGTTAACTACCATGCATGCAGTCTGTCGTATAACATTTATGTTGTACCCAATCTTTTTATATCGAAGAATGATTTTACGAAATTGGGTGCTGAAGTCATTGCGGTTATATATTTTTCTGAATTTAGGTACTAAGTCACCATAAAATTCGGGTTCCGACAGACCTTGTGGCAGAAGAGATTTAAGTCCAATATTGAATTTTGAAATTAAATCAGAATGATGTCTATAAAATTTTGAAAAGGTTTTTGCGTAGTTTATGGTACCGATAACCCTGATTAAGACGTTTAGCCGTTAACAATGTATTACGCGTGTTGAAGTCAATTACATGACTACACACTCTGGCAAATCGAATTAATTGCGAAATATAAACGCCATAGGATGGCGCAAAAGGAACATCACCATCCAAAAGAGGAAAATTTACAATATCAAAATCAAAATCAAGCCGTGATATTTTTCTTATTTATACGGCAAATATATGTTGTGGTTTTCGATAGAACCGCCTGATTGGGGCGGTTCTAACGAGTACCCACCACCCATGTATTGGAGCAACCTATGTCTTGGAGCAAATATAAGAAAAAATATTTTTTACCCACGTAAACCCCAGTGTTTTCTATATAAAGTGGGGTTTAGTGGTGTGTTCATTTCACGGACTTGTTATCGTGATAAGCAAAATAATATATACCCCTGTAAATCCCAGTTTTCTCTATATAAAATTGGGTTTATAGGGGAAGTGTTCGTTCACGAAATGTTATCGTGATTTGTTTGATTGATTTGCGGTTTAATGTCCCCGTCAACACAATTTATGTCATTTTGGAGACGTTGCTTCCAATTTTGTGGGGGGTTTACCCGACATTGAGATAAAATGATATCCCAATCCCTGCCGCCCAATGAACCAATAGGGTTCAAAAGTATGGACGGGCCGACTCGCAGTAATCTTCCTGGGTAGGTTTAGATCTCCTAAGCGGATTACCAATACTCATGTGCGGTCGGTATCAGCTCTGCGTGGAAGTATCGTGCAGCCCAATCTGTTTCTCTAAGCATCGTTTTGCGGGGGCGGTGTTATCTTGATGAATAATCCATCCTAAATACAGTAAAACGTCAATTATCTGACACCGATGAGTCCTTTACCATGGTTAATTCAAACGCGCTCCATAGTCTATGTTTTGTTCGTTTGATTTGAGGTTTAACGTCCCCATCAACACTGTATAGGTCATCTTGGAGACGTTGCTTCAGATTTTGTGGAACTTTTTCCTGACTCCGAGATGAAATGACAACCCAAGCCATGTCGCCAAATACAAGCAATAGGGTTTATAAGCATGGACGGTCCGACTCGCCTGGGTAGGCTCAGATCCTCTCCGTTCATCGGAAAAACACTTATTTTCAATATCGTAGTAGGTAGTTGCGACTTACCTAAACTTCATTAAAGACCATACAAAGCACGGTTTATTGAAAGTTCAAGCTCTGGTACCACCACTAAACTCTCCAAGTTATTAACTTCATGTTTTACAGCCATCAAAAGGCGTGTGATGAAATATTGCGACAAAACTCTTCGAAAGATCAGGTAGAAATCTGTTTTGATCTATAAATAATTCTAATGAAGTTTTAAATAAATTGAAATCCAGGCGTTTTCGTGCTTCAAGTCTGTCTGATTTTTCCACCCTTTACACTACACTTCCTCATAATCCTATTAAAGACAAGAGGGCCATGATGGCCCTGGATCGCTCACCTGATCCATAGAGTCACAAGTGGGCCCCGGGGAGGGCCATTATTGTCCCCAGGGTTATAATGTGCATAATGTTGAGGGAGGTCTAAAAAGGTGAAGCTTCAAACCAAATATCAACAAAGGCTATAATTTGAACAATCTGGGCAAAGGTCCACTAGATGCACCAAATATCGAAGACCTGGGCCTTACGGTTTCAAAGAAGAAGATTTTTTTTTAAGATATTCCCTACATAAGCCTATGTAAAACCAAATGGCCCCAGGGCGGGGGCATTTTTGGACTCAGGGCTATAATTTAAACAATCTTGACGGAGGTCCACTAGACACAAAATATCAAAGACCTGGGCCTTGCTATTTCAGAGAAGAAGATTTTCAAAGAGTATCTCTATATAAGTCTATGTAAAACCAAAGGGCCCCGGAGCGGGGGCATTTGTGGCCCGAGGTCTATAATTTGAACAATCTTGGTAGAGGTCCACTAGATGAAGCGCCATACCAAATATCAAAGACAAGGGCCTTGCAGTTTCAGAGAAGAAGTTTTTAAAGATTTCCCTATATAAGTCTATGTAAATCCAAAGGGTCTCGGGGTGGGGGCATTCTTGGCCCCAGGGCTATAATTTGAATAATCTTGATAGAGGCCCACTAGATGAAATTTCACACCAAATATCAAAGACCTAGGTCTTGTGGTTTCATACAGAAGATTTTTAAAGATTTTCCCTATATAAGTCTATGTAAATGCGAAGGGCCACAAGGTGGGGGCATTTTTGGTCTCAGGGCAATAATTTGAACAATCTTGGCAGAGGTCCACTAGCTGAAGCTTCATACCTAATACCAAAGACCTAGGCCTTGTGGTTTCAGAGAATAAGAATTTTTAAGATTTTCCCTATATAAGTCTATGTAAAACCAAAGGGCCCCGGGGCAGGGGCATTTTTGGCCCAAGCACTATAATTTGAACAATCTTGGTAGGGGTCCACTAGATGAAGCTTCATACCAAATAGCAAAGACCTGGGCCTTGCGGTTTCAGAAAAGAAGATTTTTAAAGATTTTCCCTATATAAGCCCATGTAAAACAAAGGGCCTTGGGGTGGGGGCATTTTTGGCCCCAGCACTATAATTTGAACAATCTTGGTAGGGGTCCACTAGATAAAGCTTCATACCAAATATTAAAGACCTGGGCCTAGCGGTTTCAGAGAAGAAGATTTTTAAAGATTTTCCCTATATAAGCCCATGTAAAACCAAAGGGCCTTGGGGTGGGGGCATTTTTGGCCCCAGCACTATAATTTGAACAATCTTGGTAGGGGTCCACTAGATAAAGCTTCACACCAAATATCAAAGACCTGGGCCTTGCGGTTTCAGAGAAGAAGATTTTTAAAGATTTTCCTTATATAAGCCCATGTAAAACCAAAGGGCCCCGGGGCGGGGGCATTTTTGGCCCCAGCACTATAATTTTAACAATCTTGGTAGGGGTCCACTAGATAAAGCTTCATACCAAATATCAAAGACCTGGGCCTTGCGGTTTCAAAGAAGAAGATTTTTTAAGTTTTCGGTGAAAAAAAATCTATTTTTGGCTCCTGTGACCTATATGTGCAACGGACCGGAACCATTTGAACAACTTTGAAAGGGGACCACCTAAGGATCATTCCTGTGAAGTTTGGTCGGAAGCCGATTAGTGGTTTAGGAGGAGATGTTGTTTAAAGAAAAAGTTTACGCACACACGCACGCACGCACGCACACACGCACGCACGACGGACGACGGACAAAATGTGATCACAAAAGCTCACCTTGTCACTTCGTGACAGGTGAGCTAAAAAACGCATTTATCTAATTGAATGGACATTTCATATGGAAGACTCCCTGTATCTTGCCTGTTATGTAAGAAATGCCTTTTTCACTTCTGAAGGGCATAAAAATTATACTTTATGGTCATGTCAGAAAGTGTGTGAAGCTCTCACCTTTTTACTTGACAATATTTACATACGATTTGGTATTACGTTATTTAGACAAGTTGTGGGTATTCCGATTGTTACTAATTGCGCACCACTTGTGACTGATCTGTCTGTCTGTTCTGTTATGAGAGAGACTCCTTTTTGTCCCTTTCTGCTGAAAACCAGTCTGAAATCATTGAAGCTTTTAGCTCCACATCTAGTTATTTGGATGATTTATTATATTGATAATACCTATTACGATGGTGTGTTCAGTTAGATTTACCCCCCAGAACTTCAGTTGAATAAAGCCAATTCTTCTGATACCGAGGCCCCGTTTTTGTATTTACATCTATCTATTGTATATGGGATTGTTTCTTTCATAATTTATGATAAACGCCATGATTTTGATTTTGAGATTGTAAATTTTACTTTTTTGGATGGTGATGTTCCTCCTGCGCCATCCTATGGCGTTTATATTTCGCAGTTAGTTCGATTTGCTAGAGTGTGGAGTCATGTAACTGACTTCAACACTTGTAATAAATTGTTAACGGCTAAACTTCTTAATCAGGGTTATTGGTACCATGAACTACGAAAAGCCTTTTCAAAATTTTATAGACCTCATTCTGATTTAATTTCAAAATTCAATATTGGACTTAAATCTCTTCTGCAACAAGGTCTATCGGAACCCGAATTTCATGGTGACTTAGTATATAAATTCAGAAAAATATATAACCGCAATGACTTCAGCACCCAATTTCGTAAAATTCTTCGATATAAAACATAAATGTTATACGACATACAGCATGCATGGTAGTTAACCCAATCACGGTTGACAACTTTGCTTCCCTCATTGATTGCACGCCGGTGGGTCAGGCCTCAGATTCCATGACTGTTCGAACGTAAAGGCGTATGCTGCTTGGTACCTTATGCTCTGTCTCTGGTCGGGCCCATAGAAGTCTAATTGTTGGTTTTCGTTTGCTCCAGCATTTCAGTGTTTTCTTGCTGTCGTGTCCTCACCATTGTTTCATCTCTGTGGTTGTTTTATTTCTGTGTTCACGGAGATGTTGCACTGATGAGTTAGGATGCCTTCAGGCGGACTGAACAAATTATTTGTCTTAATCACGACGGATGTAAGGGCGAGGTTTGTGGCCACGTAAAATCGATTTAAGCACCCCCCCCCAGTGGAATTCGTTTCCTCTGACCGATCAAAGGCGGTTCTTCTGTGGCGGTTTATTTTTGTTATGATGTTTGTGTCGCTTATATTATTTTATTTTGGATAGTCTATTGGCCATTTTGTAGGAAAGTAACTGTCCTTTTGGCTTTCCGCTAGTGATGTTTCCATTAGGGTTTGTTGTTTCATGTTTGTGTTTCTTTCCCTTTTGTGTCTCTGATGGGAGCTGCGGGTTAATTGTATCGATTCCTGAGCATTGACTCCATTTCTACTCTTTATAGACATATGATATGTTGTCAGTTGTTATGAAATAGTTAGCAGACAATCGGTTTACAAAAGACCGCGTGTATTACGACACCAAAAAATGAGGGAGGGGGGATGGGTCAGTTCATAATTTGAGAAAAGCAACCCCAAAAAAAAAAAAAACAACAATGTGTTTCGTTTTTCAGTTTAGCTTATTGAATGGTTATATCTTAGAATCAACTCGATTAATCGATTTTTACAAGTTCTCACGACATATTTATGCTAACAAGAAATAACGAAAATTATTCCTCAGTTATCGTCGTTACACTTCATCTTGAACTATGGGTACGGGTAGTAAATAAGCACAACAACTTTATGCTAATAGAGGCATCTAATAGTTGTTACTTGTAGATCTATGACATATTGTATTGCCTGGCATAACTGTGTCACCGGAATGTAACAACATTGATTAATTGAAATGAATAAACTCAAAAATACTTACGACGAGTGAAAGAACTATAGGACCATACATTATCCACACTAGTGCGCTTTCTGGTAGCCAGCAACTGCAATAAAATATGCGAGCAATTAATGTGACGAAACAAGGTAAATCCTTGTAAACCGCACTTTTCTCTAATTATAATAACTCCAATAAGCTTGCCTGCTACCCTAATGCAGTGTTTGGTTATACGTGCAAAAGCATCGCCAGCGAGCGCGCACGCACGTATGCCTATAGATAACATGTATCGTTAAAAGATCATGCATCGACAATAGAAAAAAAAAACAACATTACCTTCAATGTGATTTTTTTTTGTCAAGACTTTCAAGCATGGCCGCGCCATACACCGTATGTTTTCCGGCTTTCAGTTATTTTCAAATGAGATCGTATCATTGAGCCGGGGCAAAAATTGGTTACCTGACCCTCCATTCAGAAAAACAAACGGTTCCGTGAAATTTTGTTTGCATTGTCTTTCTTCAACATTTAGTTCTTGTTGTATTTTTAGGTCATATTTTTACAAAATTTCTGCAATCTATATACGGTAACTTTATTAGGTGCGTAAGTGCTCAAGTTTAAAAAATTATTTCGTATTTATCACGTGGTATTCTCTAGCGTCGCTATGGCATCAGACTGCACCAACAACAACATCACGTCTATCAAGGCCATCGTCCTATATTTTAAATAATCCCTTAACTAAACACGCAGCCGCTCCCCACGGTTCCAAAACGATTTCCCAACCATGATTCTAGCCGAACGCTGCCTAAGCCGCCGAAATCAGCACCCGACGTGACGAAATCCAACACCCAACACGATTTGCGGCGGCTGGGCCGCTGAGTCTCAACATGACGGGTGACGACTCAGTAGCCAAGGCGGTTGGGAATGATTTACCCAGCGACCTGTATACAGAATGAACGAAAGGAAAATAATGAAAGTATAAGAAGAAAATAAATTCATTTCTCAATCACCTTAGATGTTGTAATTCAAATTGTCCGCCACATAAACTTTAAACCACAAGTACTGTAATCGAGTTAATTTAAAAATAAAATCAGCTTCTATTCATACGACAGACTGCATGCATGGTAGTTAACCCAATCACGGTTGGCAACTTTGCCTCCCTCTTTAATTGCACGCCGGTGTGTCAGGCCTAAGATTCTATGACGGTTCCAATGTAAAGGCTTATTGAGAATTAGAGAGATCTAATTAAAGGTAATGTTGGTTGGTGCCTGATGCTCTGTCTCTGGTCGGGCCCATCGGAGTCTAACTGTTAGTTTTCTTTTGCTCCAGCATTTCAGTGTTTTTTTGCTGTCGAGTCCTCACCGTTGTCTCACCTCTGTGGTTCTTTGATTATTTGTGTTCACGGAGATGTTGCACTGATGAGTTAGGAGGCCTTCATGCGGACTAAACAAATTATTTGTCTAAATCGCGGCGGAAGTAAGGGCGAGGATTGTGGCCACGTAAAATCGATTTAAGCCCCCAGTGGAATTCTTTCCACTGACCGTTCCAAGGCGGTTCTTCTGTGGCGGTTTATTTATGTAGTTGTTTGTTACTACTCACTGTGTGTATCACTTGTGTCTTTTTATTTTGGATGGCCATTATGCCATTTTGTGGGAAAGTAACTGTCCTTATGGCCATCCTTTGTTTAGGTTTCCATTATGGTCTGGTCGCTTCATGTTTGTGTTTCGTCCCTTTGGTGTCTTTGATGGGTGGAGTAAGTTAATTGTATCGATTCCTGACTTTTGTTTTACTTCTACTTTTCTATTCATAGCCATGCACTATTATAATGTACTTTTGATTATTGTGAATCAATATCCTTAAATAACCTTGAAATAAAGTCTTAGTGCAACAGTACACATAGAGTGAGAGAGGATAGAGAGATAGGGAGAGAGAGAAAAAAGAAAGAACAATATTCACGCGTGCACCTTGAAATTTGAGAGAGAGAGAGAGAGAGAGAGAGAGAGAGAGAGAGAGAGAGAGAGAGAGAGAGAGAGAGAGAGAGAAAGCAAAGCACGCATCAGTACAAATCAAGACCAACATCAGTTCAAATCAGGACCAAAAGGGAGACAGGAAGGGAAAAAGTGGGAAAAGAAGAAGGTAAATAGAGAGTGAAGAAGAAAAAGAAAGGAAGAAATGAGAAGACACTGCACAGAAGAAGGATAAGAAGAAGTGCAAGAAAACGATTAAGAAGGAGAAGAAGAAGAAAAATAGAGGATGAAGAAGAAAAAACACAGGTAATAAGGGAAAAAAGAATTGAGATGAAGACAAGGTAGAGAAGAAGAAGATAATGAAGAAGAAGAGGAACAAGAGAAGACGAAGCAGGAGAAGAAGTGGAAGACGATACAGAGGGAGAGCAGAATAGGGGATGAGGAAAAAAAGAACAGCAAGAAAACCAGGAACTGAGAAAACGTGGCAGAGAAGAAGAAGAATAGAAGTCGGAGAAAAAAAAGAGGATACCGGGCACAAAAAAACATTCTGTTAAGTTCTGTCGATAAACACGTGTTACATTAAGAAAAAAATGCACGGGTAGTAAAAGTGTCAGTCTGCACATATAGTATTCACGGGGTGGCTTTACAATATTTTCTCCAATAACGGTCACTAGGCCTACCAAAAATGATAGCAATACATAAGTTAAGAGACAAACTTTTACAAGAAAAAATAATCAGAAGAGCGCCATTGGAAAAGTCAACAAAAATGTTTTGGCAAATAATATTCAAAATACCCCATTCATTACAGCTTCAGAATAACAGTCTTGCGCTGTTGATAAAATGACTATAAAAGCAATATAACTGTTAAGTAATATAGAGGTGTGTGGCGTGTCAGCTACTACTCTTCAAATTAAGCATAACACTGACTGAGATAAGTTAAAGTAAGCGCTTATAATAAAACAGAGTTAAAGGTTCCCATGCTCAAGTTTATTTTTTAAAATTACGCCTCCGCTCATTGGGACTTGAAGAAATAGACGGGCTGCATGATCCTTCCACGCAGAGCTGAAACCTATCCACACACGAGTACTGGTAAACCGCTTAGATGATCTAAAAAGTAGAAGTAAAACAAAGATCAGGAATTGATACAATTAACTTACTCCACCCATAAAAGACACCAAAGGGAAAGAAATACAAACATTAAGCGACCAGACCATAATGGAAACCTAAACATAGGGAGGCCATAAGGACAGTTACTTTCCCACAAAATGGCCATATGGCCATCCAAAACCAAAAGACACAAGTGATACACACAGTAAGTAACAAACAACAACATAAATAAATCGCCACAGAAGAGCCGCCTTGGAACGGTCAGTGGAAGATTTCCACTGGGGGGCTTAAATCGATTTTACGTGGCCACAATCCTCGCCCTTACTTCCGTCGCGATTTAGACAAATAATTTGTTCAGTCCGCATGAAGGCCTCCTAACTCATCAGTGCAACATCTCCGTGAACACAAAAATCAAAGAACCACAGAGGTGAGACAACGGTGAGGACTCGACAGCAAGAAACCACTGAAATGCTGGAGCAAAAGAAAACCAACAGTTAGACTCCGATGAGCCCGACCAGAGACAGAGCATCAGGCACCAACCAACATTATCCCTCTAATTTTCAATAAGCCTTTACGTTGGAGCCGTCATAGAATCTGAGGCCTGACCCACTGGCGTGCAAAGCGGTTCCAGTCGGACCATGCTTATAAACCCTATTGGTTTCATTGGACGGCAGGGCTTCAGAAGTCATTTCACCTCAATGTCGGTTAAAATTCCCACAAAATTGGAAGCAACGTCTCCAAAATGCCTTTACAGTGTTGAAGGGGACGTTAAACCTCAAATCAAACAGACGTTTTGTTTTTTTTTACATTAAAGATGTCCCACTTTCCATGTTTTGACAATGTGTGAAAACAAGTTCTCACATTAAATATGTACGGTGTATGGCATGTCTGCTACTACTGCCATAAACAAATTACTCGTTTGCAAAGATACCAATCCATAAGCTTCATCAATTAAACTGTGCATGTATTCTGAGCCTTCGCCATTGAAATCTTCTCTGGAGGGAGCAAGCCTGTTATCTGGAGTAAGTTTTTAAAGTGAGAAGACTGACTTATAAAGAAACAACAATCTATGATAAGTCACACATACAGTGGGGACTCTGCATGTACATCCATTCCTCTAATCTTATTCGCTTATATGACCCCGGTCCTCCATATCCCCCAGCCTCAATACCTCCGTGCCTCGATACTAGTTTGTTTGTCAAAACAAGTTAAATGAGTGATTATAATCTCAAAGGATGACTGGAAATTAACCTGCCCCATTAGTCTGCAGCTTCTGCAAGTCGATCCCTAGTTCAAGTTCTTATTTCAAATTCTGATATTACCTTCACTACCCATAACTATCAAGACTTAAACTACTTCCAACTTATGTTGATATTAGTTTTACATTTCAGTTACAATTACAGCTGTCTAGAATAGTACATCACTGATGAGACAAAAGAAGAAAAACATTTATCATATGACGTCGCGTCCGAGAGTGTAATAACGCCATGCATTATTTTCGATAATCCACTGGTGGATTAAATATGCAAATTAGCTAGATACGTCCCGTAACGTTACATATACGACGTCCTTTACGACGTCGCGTTTACTAATGGCGGAATATTTGCATTTTTTGCAATCAATCGTGAATAAAATGCGTTTTAAATGTCATATGATAATAAGAATCTTGCATTCGTGCTCATGTTTTATTGAATTTATTAAACTCGTTGAGGAAAAGGGATAAAATGCTCGGCAAAGCCTCGCATTTTATCCCTTTTCCGCAACTCGTTTAATAAATTCAATAATACATGAACACTCATGTAAGATCCTGTATGGAGAAGACTTTAGAAGTCAGCATTTACAGGAAGATATTCTGATTCTGTGAGTTGATTCTAATTGTTCTGTTCTGTTCTTCTGATTTCGACTTAACCCCTATATGGGACACAGACGGTATATATTACATACACTCCAGTTTTGATTGAATTGTTTTAAAGTAGTGTTCTGAATCTGGAATGTTACTGGGGAAACGTCAAATGTCATTCATTCACCAGGCCAACCCCAGTTGGTTTCATCTGTCTATCTTTCATTACGTCTAAACAGATAGAACTTATTTGTTTCCCAATATATCTATCTATCTATCTATCTATCTATCTATCTATCTATCTATCTATCTATCTATCTATCTATCTATCTATCTTTAATATGTTAAATTGTACGCTTAATATTTGATAAACATTGATTCTGTTCAAGTATTTTTGCCTGGCAATGATTTAACATTGTATAATGTTTGGGGAGCAGAGTGTCTTCGTTGGGGCAGCACGTCCATTTATTGGGGGCAAAAGTTCTTGTGGTAAATTGTCTGTACACAGCCATTTCCGGTGAAAACAAAAAGGACACATCATCAGCGCTTGAAAAGAAAAGAAAATATCAGTTTAAAAGTGTTCAATTGAATAATTGTTTGAAGTTGGGTTGTAACTGCTGTGCTGATTGCTGTTTTGTCTATATTAATAAAATATGACACTGTGACGAGTTTTATCTATTATGATGTAGATACCGACCTGCTATATATCTATCTATCTATCTATCTATCTATCTATCTATCTATCTATCTATCTATCTATCTATCTATCTATCTATGTATCTATCTATCTATCTATCTATCTATCTATCTATCTATCTACTTTATCTATCTATCGTAGAATTTGTTACATGAAAAGCTTTTGCACGCATTTAGGTAGCCCCTATTTCATATTATACAAGCTAAGAATGCGACAAAACCATAACGTAAACAAGTCAGTGTGATGAATATCCCTTTAAAGTCAACTAAATATAGAAATCACTGGGGTTTACAGGGGTGTACCTTACTTTCTTTTTCCTTCCCCAAGGCTCAAGGAGGCGGTTCTCACGGGCATCCAAAACTATAGTTGGGGTATAAACACTTTTTTAACAGAAAAATAACCGTTATGGGTTTATTATTCAGAACGCACTACATCACGAAAACATGCCAATATAAATTTGACCCCCCCTAAACCCCACTTTTATATCGTAAAACTGGGGTTTGCAGGGATAAACATAATTTTACTTATTTCTGCTCAAAAACATAGATGGTGGGTACTCGTTAGAACCGCATTGACGAGGCGGTTCTAACGAGTATCCACAATCTATATTTCAAGCTGAAACTAGAGCTGTCAGTGAAACTGACTAGGGCCCCGGCAGCGCTATCAGAAATTTGTGGACGGACAGACGGACAGACAGACAGACAGACAGACGGACGGACAGAGTGATTACTATAGGGCACCCACACTTTCAGTGCGGGCCCTAATAAGAAAAATATCGAAATTTAATTTCATTTTTTTGGTGGTAAAATTTATAATACATTTGTATAGGCTGTGTTCGTAATGATTTCACGCGGGCGTGTTATTGTAATGCAGAATTGTATGAAAAAAAAACTCATATTCATTGTTCATAGATTTTACATTGCAAAGCGTTATGCCAGTGCTGCGTTTTTATGGCCACGAAAGTGGGTGCGCCCACAAAGACCATGGACACTTACTCTATTGTTGAGTCTTGAATTTTCCCCCGTAAACCACCGTATATAGCTGTTAGCACAAGAGGGAGTCCTGGAAAAGCAAAACTATATATTTACATTTTTCCATAAAAAAAATCGAGAGATTTACATATTTTACCGGCTACTACAGTTCGTAATTGGGCAACTCACGAGATTGTTAAACTAAAGATGCTTTGAACTGAATTAAAAAAGTGTTTTATTGATGTGAGAAATCAGAATAATTATATGTCATGTTGACTATTCAGATGTTTACGGCGTATGCAATATATATATTTGCAAACATTCTCTTTTCTGTTCCGAAATTAGCTGGAACAGGTTATTAATAAAATATTGTCCCCAAGCATTCAGTCGGAAAATGTTCAGTATTCAAGGGTTCGCAAAACTAAATGACAAGATTTTAGGTCTTTTGAAGGGTTTAGATGCCAATCGAAAGAGTAAAGATCCAGATATGGGGGTTCATACATAGGAGCATTTAGGATCTTCACGGTTTGCCATCATGATGATAAGTTTCGCTTTCGGACCGACATTGGCTCGCTGTTAAGTGCTTTTACAAGAATGGACATCACGAAAACACGCCTATATAATTTTGACCCCCTTTAATCCCACTTTTATATAGTAAAACTAGGGTTTCCGGAGGTATACCTTATTTTTCTTATTTCTGCTCTACAATATAGATTGTGGGTACTCGTTAGAACCGCCTCGATGAGGCGGTTCTAACGTGTGCCCACAATCTATATTTTGAGCAGAAATAAGAAAAATATCACAATTTTTCATCATAAAATTTTCATTTTTTCGGCGATAAAGGTGGCAATGTATTTGTATAGGCGTGTTTGCGTAATGAGGCGTTCACCCTAGAATCTCCAGCTGGAGGAGCAAAGAAAGTTTCCCCACAAGAAGGATCCGCCTGTGATGTGTATATTAACCCGTTTACGACTACTGCACGTCCAGATCAAACAGATAGAATAGAATCCTTCACTGTTTGCAAACATTCATCCGTTTCCTAAATAAACTGCTGTAATGAACAAAACCTAGCACCCCTAAACTTTGAAATTGACACATACTATATAATTTGACCCCCTCAAAACCCACTGGTATAGAGTTAAAATTTAACATTATAATTGTTATTCTTATTTCTGCTCAAAACTATCGATTGCGGGTATCCGTTAAAACGGCTTCGCCAAGGCGGTTCTAACGAGTACCCACAATTTATATTTAGAGATGAATAAAGAGAGTTCTTTCTGCTCTAAACATAGATTGTGGATACTCGTTAGAGCCACGCGGTTCTAACGACTACCCGCAATCTATATTTAGAGCAGAAATAAGAAAAAAAAAACTAACAGTATCGATTTTTTTAATAGGAAAATTTCCATTTTTGGTGATCAACTTTTCAAAATATTTCAATAGGCGTGTTTTCGTAATGAGACCCATATTATATACAGAAAGGAATAACCTATACGGTTTAGAATTAATACATCAGGTGTCTTACCCCAGCCAACAAAGTAACAAGATATGATAAGTGACTTCCCAGAACTAAAGGCGTAGACCATGATTGTGTTGAGATATAGTCCCTCACAGAACATCCAAAGAAAATTACACACGACGAAATATTGGCAAATTAAATGTAGGGCTTGACACCAGGTCTGCAACAGAATAAAGTACAATTAAGAAAAATGCAGCTGTCAACCAGTCCAAACGTTTTAACATTATAAATGATTTAACCAGCGACGCAAGTAATCCAGTCTCCGTATCTTTTAATATCAATAGTTGGTCTGCAAGAAACTTATGAATACGGATAGCAAAAACGTTGTTGAGAAAACACGTATATGATCAGATTTGCCCGGGTTGAATAAGACGCCAGGTATATTATATACAGCGGGTGTTCTTTGCAACTTTTTTTTTCTTTCTAACAGTTATATATAGCTAATGCAATTTGACATTGGACTGATGACCTCTAGTAAAAGCATTTCACACCGACTGAATGCATATATTTATCTTCACAGTTTTTCGAAGAGGTCGATATTGTTATTCAATACACAGAGATCGATAAATAGGTCGCCATTCACAAGATGCCAAAAGTCCACGAGAAGTTTACGAAAGCCAACCTTTCAGACGATATCAATGACTAATTTATTCTTTGCATACAGGAGTTGCACCAGGTATACTGTCATACGCAGGCATTCCAGTCAGGTCTTCCTGGGAAGACACCAGTACTAATGCAATATGGATAGGGTCACATTCTTAGTGTTTAAACTATGTTTAAAAGAATACTTATTAGTCAAACGTTAACGTTAACAAGTCCGTGAAATCAATACTCTTGTAAATCGCACTTTATATGGGGATTGCATTTTGTATTTTCTTTGCATTTGAGCTTAACGATCCAGTCGACACTATTCAGGTCATTTTTAGCTGGACAGTTTACTTATCCACACTTTTCCTGGACAGGCTTATACGTGCGCGGTTAACCAGTACAGTGCACATTATTTCGCGAGAAACTGACAACTGCCCTTCTTGAATCAGCGGAAGGGAGAGAATGACCGTAGAAAAGATTTCATGATCAATCTTCACGAAAGAATGTTGCCGACCCCGGCAGTTATCGAACCCGCGTCCTCCTGATCACCAGTCAGACGCGCATCCGACTGAGCTACCGAGGACGGATGTGGGGATTGCATGAATATACATTGTTTCCTTATTTGGTTCAAAACATAGATTGTGTTCGTTAGAACCACTACAATCTATGTTTGAAACAGAAACACATTTCCAATAAGACACATTTTTACAGATAAATGTTTTTTTGTGATTCTGAGACGAATGTGTTTTTCTAACAGGAACACTATTCAGAACATGACGTCCGGAAATTGCATTGTAAGTATGTTTTCCATATTGCCATGAAAACCTTACGGGCCATTATGTTAATACTACAGTAAAATTCCGGTATTAAGACCACCTAAAATCAAGACAAATTATGCATTTGAAAGCATATTTAGAAGGTTCTTCTGTCGTGGTTTATTTTTGTTGCGGCTTGTCTTTAAGTGTGTGTATCGCTTATATTATTTTTGCTTTGGATAGCCAATTGACCATTTTGTGGGAAAGTAACTGTCCTTTTGGCTTTCCGCTAGTGATGTTTCCATTAGGGTCCAGTTGTTTCATGTTTGTGTTTCTTTCCCTTGGTGTCTCTGATGGCAGCTGGGGGTTAATTGTACCCATTCCTGATCATTGCCGTCACTTCTATTTTTCATGTATGTTTTGTTTATGTTTTCTACATCCAGTGCATCCTAGTGGGGGACCACCTTTGGGACAGTTCAAAAGCGGTTTGAACAGTTTCAAAGGTGGTCTTGATATAGGAACTTGACTGTATATATCTCTCTGCTCTTGATTCTGGTGATAGAATGTGCCCTGTTCTGCTGAACCTGTCTGCACAGGGCAAATACAAATCAAAAATAAGTTCCTTTAAGAGCAATGAAAACATTTATAAGAAAGAAGATGGGTCATACTACGTAGTTTCGGCTAATAAAGCCTCATCAGTGACCCTGTAAAGATCCGACAACGAAAGCCAGAGGAAACATACTGCAATTTTGCGAATTTCGAACAGGCAGTCGATTCAAAGACTGATATAAATCAAAATGGGGTCAAAATATTTAAAAACCTGTCTAGAATATGAGTCTAAACCAATAATTTATTTCTGATATTTCAGAATATTCACGCTGATCTCAAAGGACCAAAAGTCTGGTTTTGTAAACTGGCCGACTCGGTGCGATATAAAAAGTGTTGACGGTACAGTAAAACCGTCACAAACAAACACACAAATAAGCAAACAAGCAAACAAACTCTCACCAGATGCAGAATCTAGCAATTATGACAATGCAAATTGTTCGACCATGTATTAGTTTTCACATTTCCGCAGTTATCGTGAAGGATTATACTCACCGGATTGTTGATTAGCACGTAACCATCCAATGCTGCTAGGGTAAAGTACAGAATCCAGGAAATACCAGTAAATACGTAAGAAAGGAAGAGATTTTTATGAATGGTAATTCTGTCACATCGCAACTGTCTGAAACCAAAATAAATGAGAACATTAAGACAACGACACATGGAATTTACATAATTAGGTCACGAATCACGGTTTAGACAAGAAACTTTTTCTACGTTAGAGTTACAGACAGGTCAGATTCCAAGTTAGGTGATTGAGAATTATTTCAGTTTGAAACATTTTATACAAATATCCGTCTTAGAGCGGCGAAACAAGAAACCCTTACTTCCGACGAGAGAACGCCGTACTGAATGTGTCACGGCTCAAGACCCTAGGATACAAGGTAGCGTCATAGATGCGCTGTCTGACCAGAGCCTTTCGTGTCGAGCATGTAGTAAACCATTTTTCTTGCGACGTGAATCATGCAATTCAAATGAAACAGACCAAAATTCGAGGCTGAGCTCTGCGATGTCTGATCTGCGTGATGAACGCCAAGAATAAAATTAATGAAGTAAAAGGCAGACACATGGATTACTGTCATAATTGAATCAAATCAAAGTTTAAATAAGAGCTTTACGCTTCCTAGAGATAGGTGGAGGGACGCACACACCACATTGGGGATTTGGTATATCAAATAACAGCTTTCACAGATGAATTTGGGGTGGAGGTAGGGATCCTGATTTGAGTTGCAACTTGAACACTTTTAGGACAAGCAGTTCTTTGGCTGCGTCTTCTACATATTCTACGGCTAGGGGTACACCTTCAGTGGAAGCAAGTATTTCATAATTATTAATTTGTCTTCCTTCTCAACGAATAAGAATGTACTTTTAAAGGAAATGATTTGCTCTTTTCTTTTTCGAGATGCCAAAGTTTATTAATAAGCAAACAGGCAGTCCCGACAGTTGCCTCACTTGTAAAAATGACATCTAGATTGGGTCGATTGTTTAACAATCGATCCAAAGTTATAAAGCGTGATAGCTTTTCATAGCCAAAGTCCACGTGACTATCAATGACTTGTCGTAAATCCAGGTAACGGTTACATGTTTTTATAGAAAATAGGTGCGCTATACATATGGTTGCAAGGTCACAGTGTTGTGTAAGTTTGTTTGTTTGATTTGAGGTTTAACGTCCCCGTCAACACTGTAAAGGTCATTTTGGAGACGTTGCTTCCAATTTTGTGGGACTTTTACCCGACATTGAGATGAAATGACATCTCAAGCCCTGTTGCCCAATGAAACCAATAGGGTTTATTAGCATGGACAGTCCGCCTCGCACCGCGGTTCCTGGACAGGCTTAGATCCTCTAAGCGGTTTACCAGTACTAGTATGCGGGCCGGATTCAGCTCTGCGTGGAAGCATCATACAGCCCATATATTTCTTCAAGCCCCTATGGGCGGGGGCCACAGTGTTGTGTAAGACGGTTATCAATAGAATCTAGACAGAAATCATGTGTCGGGTTAGACAAAACGTATAAACCCAGATCGGACGTCGCAGAACGCTTTCTACACTGTTTGCTTACAATACAGGAATTTGAGGGCTGAAAAGAAACAGTCTAAGTCGACGTTAGGACAATTTGTCTAGCCTACAATCAGAGACATAAACCAACCGGTGCTGCCAGCGCTTTGATTTTTATTTTGGTTTGATGATCTTTGTAAGATGATTTCACTTCTGTCTAACCTATCGTAACTCGGAGATGGACAAACCCGGAGAATCCGGAGCAAAACCATTGGTCCTACCGTTGCACTTGGCGTCTCACAGCTTTTCCTTTGCAGGTTTATACGTAAGCGATTAACCAGTACAGCGCGCATTCTTTCGCCAGAAACTGACAACCGCCCTTCTTGAATCAGCGGAAGGGTAGAATGACCGTAGAAAAGATTTCATGATCAATCCCCACGAAAGAATGTCGCCGACCCCGGCAGGTATCGATCCCGCGTCCTCCTGTTCACCAGTCAGACGCGCATCCGACTGAGCTACCGAGGCCGGATGACCCGACTGATGATCAAGCCTATGGTAGTGAGGGACCTTAAAACTAAGAGTCAGCGCTCTGACCCATTGGGTTGTGGACGCCGAAAAAACGACTGATCTGATATCATGATTACAAGGCCATGTTATGAACACCCTTGACCCCCCCCCCCCCCCACACACACACACTCACCAACCCACACTTTACATAGAAAACAAGAATTCCGCGGAAGGTTACATCGCGTCTGTGGGGTGAAATATATCATCTTTAAAAGGGTTATCCAAAATATGATCTTTAAAAGGGTATCCTTTGGGTGCAAAAAATAAACCACACCACTTACATGTAACAGCATGAAGTCTACAATTTTCTGGGCCAGACTGGATAGTTTAGGCCAATTAGGCCTCATCAGTGAACCCAAATATTTTCAAGGTCCAACAATGGAATCAATGATCGAAAATTGACAAAAAAATAACTACACTATGATGAGTGACAGAGAGACTTTTTAAGGCCGCCACACATTCCTTTAAAACCAGGTGTAGTGACGTTAAATAAGTTCTATAAAAGGGTTATCCTTTGGAAGTAAACAATACAGCACAGAACTAAGAAGTCTGTGAACCCAAAACTGTAGGTCATGATCAAATACTGATGCTTGCATTTAAATCGCTATCACTAGATGTGTGTTTAAACTTACATATACATCACGAAAACATGCCTATATAATTTTGATCCCCTGGAACCCCATTTTTATAGTGAAACTGGGGTTTACAGGGGTTAACCTTATTTTTCTCATTTCTGCCTTAAAATATAGATTGTGTGTACTCGTTAGAATCGCCTCGATGAGGCGGTACTCGTTTGAACCGCCTCGATGAGAAACTAGAGCAGCATTCGATTGTATACCATCGCAAATACCCGCTTTTCCTATGAACAAGCCTTTTCTTAGAAATTTGACCTTTGACCTCACCCCATGACCCCAGGGGCTCAGATGAAAATTTCGACACCCACATGCACATCTGCAGTCTCCAAGCAATGTATGTACCAAGTTTGGTCACTGTAGGTAAAGAAATAAAAAGTAGTTGCATTCACAAGAAACGTGACAGACGGAAGGACGGACGGACACCCGTGACGAAAATAATATACCCGTTTTTTTTTCTTCAAAAAAGCGGGTATAATTACTTTCCCACAAAAAGGCCAACACGGCTATCCAAAACCAAACCCTATTAGCAATACATTGCAAAGATGGATGAACTATAACAATAATAATCCAGAACAGAAGAACCGCGTCGGGATGACCAGTAAAATAGTTTGTAGCTTAAATCTATTCCATTACGAAAACACGCCTATACAAATACATTGCCATTTTTTTTGGTCAAAAATTAGAAATTTTAAAATAAAAAAAAAATGCGATATTTTTCTTATTTCTGTTCAAAACATAGATTGCGGGGACTCGATAGAACCGCCTCGACGAGGCGGTTCTATCGAGTACCAACAATCTATGTTTTGAGCAGAAATAAGAAAGTCGAGGCGGTTCTATCGAGTCCCCGCAATCTATGTTTTGAGCAGAAATAAGAAAAAATATGTATACCCCACTTTAACCCCAGTTTTACTATATAAAAGTGGGGTTCAAGGGGGTCAAAATTATATAGACGTGTTTTCGTGATGAATCTATTCCAAGTGGCCGCGATCCTCGTGCTTGATTTTGTCATGGTTTAGACAAGCAATTTATTCAGTCCGCGTGAAGGATTTCTAACACATCAGTGCAACATCTCCGACAACATAATAATCAAAGGAATACAGAGATGAAACAAAGATGAGGACTCTACAGCATGAAATAACTAAAATGCTGGACTGTCATTACGCAAAAACGCCTTTACAAATACATAGCCACCTTTATCGCCGAAAAAATGAAAATTTTAAGATGAAAAATTGTGATATTTTTCTTCTTTCTGCTAAAAATATAGATTGTGGGCACTCGTTAGAACCGCCTCATCGAGGCGGTTCTAACGACTACCCACAATCTATATTTCAGTGCATAAATAAGAAAAATAAGATATACCCCCTGTAAACCCCAGTTTTACTATATAAAGGTGGGGTTCAAGGGGGTCAAAATTATAAAGGTGTGTTTTCGTGATGGACATCAGTACAATAACCCTTCATTTTATAATTTGCTGTGAAATCTGAATTGTCCTGGATATACTTATTAACCTACCTGAAATGGAAGAATATCATGAGGGAAACAATAAGAAGAATGAGAGAAAACACATATCCTCCTATGAAGACGTAGGTATCTGTGACGTCATCATCAACCTGCAAAATATAAATCAAAAAGCGCAGGTGAAATAAACTATGCAAAAGAACAACTATAAGAGGAAAAAAAAAAAACACACAAAAAAAACAAACAATAGGAACCGATACACTCAGATCCCTAATTGTTCCCACAATATCACTAGGGAAAGAAGAAGAATGACTACAGTAAACAAAAGGACCACAGGTGAACAGAATCATCAGCTCTTTCCCAAAGAGGTGGTAATTCAGAATATCCAAACCTAACTACAGAGAGCAATGTACATAATGGGGAGGGGCGGTATCAGAAAACATTAAACTGGAAGGACAAACATAACTAAAATAAACAACTAAAAAGGGGTAAGAATCAGAATCATCAACGTAACAACATATATCACCAGGGAAAGAATCAGAATCACCCACAAAAAACACACGAAAGAACCACAACAAGTGCACCAATGTAAAACGATCTGTAAAATTACTGTTGGGTTTAAGTTAACTTCACGGAATCCCATCTATCACCCTCAAACATCCAACCGGCCCCATATGATCCATCCAACCTCAAACATACCTATGGCTTGGTGCTGCCAAGGTAGGTAGTAGGAGAACGACAAAGCAACAATTTAGCCAAAGACTGCTAGTTAGAAAGTCCATACTTACGCTTCAAACAATCAACATCATGTATTAAAGAAGGGGCAAATATGTGTAATCAATAAAACAATACAAGCACGTTAACAAATGTCACAGTAGAATAAGGTTCTATTATCTATTTCTAGTTCAATTGATAAGTTGCAGTAATTGGTTGTGGCTTTTCCAGGACATCTATTTCTATATTTGTTCCCGCATATAGCACAGCCACATACAAGAGGTGTTCAATTTATTTTGAAACGAAAACATGAATGAAGTAAAGCTTTTTTATTTCGGTATTACAAAATACTTCTAATTATGCGATGACATATCGCATATACTTTTACTATATAAAAGTGGGGTTCCAGGGGATAAAAATTATATATACATGTTTTCGTGATGTTACGAAATTCCATTTTAAGCAAATAAAAATTGAATTTTATGGATAATATGATACAAAGCGTTTAGAATCAGAACCATTTAAATCAAATGAAGGCCCAACCAATACTCAAAACCGATGTGACGAATACTGTATTACCCACAAGTTATCGCGTATTACCATCATTTGCTACGAAAGTAAGGCCATTTGTACACTCTATTAAATACCATCTATCAGAATAAAATACAAAATTCTTCCTACCGGCTCTTCTTTGGAGTTAAACGTTTGGTTATTGTCAGTAAATTATGTCTATCAGATGGGAAAATGATACTGTGTATAGTTGAACTCTGACTTATCGAAAACAGTCAGTTAAAATGCATTCTGAAGAAAAATGGTCTGTGTCTAAAACGCAAGAAAAACAGCTACAGTTAACATATTAAATAATTGAAATATTTGTGTGTTTTCTACAAATCTCATTTAGATTTACATAATATTTCACGGAGTTTTCTTCACAACTGTTTACAAAATAAAATGATAATTATTCATTTCTGCATTACAACAATACGTTTAAAATTCATAAATACGACCATGTTTGTTCAGAGTGCCGGCAAATATATTGCGGAAGAAAATGTCACAAAACTCTTGAGGCGTATCGTCAAATGTTCACATAACATTTAAAATGAATGCAAGCTGAAGCTGCAAATGTTGACGGTTTCCAAACGTGCCTCACTATAAGCAGAACATCTCTCGGATTAAAAAGGAAGTGAAGGCATTAATCAGGAATTGATACAATTAACCCACACTTCCTGTCAGAGTCGCAAAAAGGATAGAAACACAAATATTAAATAAGTAGACCCTAATGGAAACATCAATAGCGGAAAGCCAAAATGACAGTTAATTTCTTACAAAAAGGCCAATTGGCTATCCAAAACAAAAGCTTATAAGTGATAATCCATAACAAAAATAAACCGCGACAGAAGAACCGCCTTGGAACGGTCAGTGAAAAAAATCACTGGGGCTTAAATTGATTTTACGCGGCCGCAATCCTCGCCCTTAATTCCGCCGCGATTTAGACAAATAATTTGTTCAGTACGAACGAAGGCTTCTCTCTGCGGTTGTTTGTTGATTTTTTTGTGTCGGGGATGCTGCAGTGATGAGTTAGGAGGTCTTAATGCGGGCTGAACAAATTAGTTGTCTAAATCGCGACGGAAGTAAGGGCGAGCATTGCGGCCGCATAAAATCGATTTAAGCGACCCCCCCACCACACCCCGCACTATGGAATTCGTTTCACTGACCACCCAAGGTGGTTCTTCTGTCGTGGTTTATTGTTGTTATGGTTTGTTTTTACGTGTATGATTCGCTTATATTATTTTGTGTTGGAGTCCTTTTTACTTTCCGTTATTATTGTTTCTATAATGGTCTAGTTAATTCATGTTTGTGTTTCTTTCCCTTTGGTGTCTCTGAGGGAGCTGTGGTTTACTTGTATCGATTCCTGATTATTGCATTCACTTCTATTTTTCTTAACACACCGGTGCAACATCTCCGAGAACACAATAATCAAACAACTACAAGGATGAAACAACGGTGAAGACTCGTCAGCAACATACCACTGAAATGCTAGCGCAAACGAAAACCAACAGAAATACACCGATTTGCCCAGCCAGAGACCAACCAACATTACAATCAACCGTGATTAGGTTGACTACCATGCATGCAGTTTGTCGTATAATATTTATGTTATAACCAATATTTTTATATCGAATAATGATTTTACGAAATTGGGTACTGAAATCATTGCAAGTATATATTTTCCTGAATATATACTAAGTCACTATAAAATATGGGCTCGGGCAGACTTCACTGCAGTTGGTGTTGTGCCGTGTGGCGGCCGTAAAACGTCCCCCCGTACATCAACCACAGTGCAGTTTATATTTTACTTTTGGTCCTTTGAGATCGGCGTGAATATTTTGAGAAATCGGAAATAAATTACTGGTTTAGACTCATATTCTAGACAGGTTGTTAATTATTTGGACCCCATTTTGATTTATATCAGTCTTTGAATCGACTGCCTATTCGAGATTCGCAAAATTGCAGTTTGTTTCCTCTGGCTTTCTTTGCCGGATCATTACAGGGTCACTGATGAGGCTTTATGAGCCGAAACTACGTAGTATGACCCATCTGCTTTCTTATGAATGTTTTCATTGCTCTTAAAGGAACTCATTTTTGATTTTTATTTGCCTTCACTGCAGCTGGTGTTGTGCCGTATGGCGGCCGTAAAACGTCTCCCCGTACATCAACCACAGTGCAGTTTATATTTTACTTTTGGTCCTTTGAGATCGGCTTGAATATTCTGAGAAATCGGAAATAAATTACTGGTTTAGACTCATATTCTAAACAGGTTGTTAATTATTTGGACCCCATTTTGATTTATACCAGTCTTTGAATCGACTGCCTATTAGAAATTCGCAAAATTGCAGTATGTTTCCTCTGGCTTTCTTTGCCGGATCATTACAGGGTCACTGATGAGGCTTTATGAGCCGAAACTTCGTAGTATGACCCATCTTCTTTTTTATGAATGTTTTCATTGCTGTTAAAGGAACTCATTTTTTATTTTTATTTGTTGCAGAAGAGGTTTAAGTCCAACACTGAATTTTTAATTTAATTCGGAATGACGTCTATAACAATTAGAAAAGGCTTTGCATTGTTTGAGAAGGGCAGCAGTTTACAAATTATTATGAGTGTTGAAGTCAGGTACATGACTAGACACTCTGGCGAATCGAATTAATTGCAAAATATAAATGTTTTAGGATGCCGCACTAGGAACATCACCATCCAAGAAAGGAAAATTTACATGCTCAAAATCAAAATCATTGCTTTTATCATGTATTTTGCAGGAAACAAACCCGTCTACAAAAGAAAGCCGTAAATCCAAAAACGGGGTCTCGGTATCTAAACAGAAGATTGCTTTATTTAACTGAACTTCTGGGGGTGGTAAATGTGACTGATCAAACCATCGAAATAGATATTGTCAATATTTAATAAATCATCCAAATACTTTGTAATCGAGCTAAAGGCTTTAATGATTTCAGATCATGAAGTCTCTTTCATGACAAAACAATAACAGATAAGCCACAAGGGGTGCACAATTCGTACCCATGGTAATACCCACAATTTGTTAAAATACCTTAGTACCAAATCATATATAAATATTGTCATATAGAAAAGCGAGATCTTCACAAACTTTCTGACATCGCCAAAAAGTATACTTTTTATGATCTTCAGAAGCTAAAAAAGCATTTCTTACATTACATGTAAGATGAAGGGAATCTTCCCGATGACATGTCCATTCAGTTAAATGGTTAATTTTTTTCTTTGTTGTCCACTTTAAATAGAGAAAACTGAGGTTTACGGGAGGATATATTATTTTTCCTTTTTCTGTTCAAAGACATCGGTTGTGGGTACTCGTTAGAACTGGCTCGATGAGGGAAACGAATCACGTATCTTCATCAGAAAAGTAGCCATTTTAGAGATATGAAACAATGCACTATGTCGCACGGGTGTCTTATCGTAATGCAGTGTCCCCAAACATTTACATCAGGTTTTCAATAATGAAGGCATTAACAAAATATTTAAAGTCCTGTTGAATTATAGTCATTGTGAAAACTATCTTTTTCTAAAATATTGAGATATGTAGTTTTCATGAATAGCTTAGTGAAATAAGTTGAAAAAAGTGAAGTTGAGCGTTTTATATTGCCGGTTACTGAAGTATAGAAACTAGAAGTGAAGGCAATGATCAGGAATCGACACAATTAATCCGCAGCTCCCATCAGAGACACAAAGAGAAAGAAACACAAACATGAAACACCAGACCCTAATGGAAACATCAACAGCGGAAAGCCAAAAGGACTGTTACTTTCCCACTAAATGGCCAACTGGCTGTCAAAAATAGAATAATATAAGCGACACAAACGCTCAAGCTACTCAAAGACAAACCATGACAAAATAAACCGAGGCAGAAGAACCGCCTTGGAACGGTCAGTGAAACTGAAACGAATTCCAACGGGGGTGGGGGCTTAACTCGAATTTACGTGGTCACAATCCTCGCCCTTACTTCCGTCGCGATTTTAACAAATAATTTGTTCAGTTCGCATGAAGGCCTCCTAACTCATCAGTGCAACCTCTACGGGAACACAAAAAATCAAACAACCACTAAGATGAAACAACGGTGAGGACCCGACAGCAAGAAACTACTGAAATGCTGGAGCAAAATAAAACCAACAGGTGGACTCCAATGGGCCCAACCTGAGACAGAGAGCATCGGTCACCAACCAACATTACCTCAAATTAGATTCTCTTTTATTCTCTAATATTTACTATACATGTATATTAACAATACCTTGTTCAATGGTTTGATCTGTCTAATCCCTCCCACCCCAGATCTTCTGTTAAATAAAGCAAATTCTTCTTATACCGAGTCCCTGTTCTTATATTAACATCTGTCTATTGTAGATATTTTTTGCCCGTAAAATATATGATAAACGGGACGATTTTGAATTTGAGATTGTAAATTTTCCTTTCTTGGATTGTGATGTTCCTCGTGCGGCATCCTATGGCGTGTATATTTCGCAATTAATTCAATTTCCAGAGTGTCTAGTCATGTAACTGACTTCAACACTCGTAATAAATTGTTAACTGCTAAAATTCGTAATCATAAACAACGCAAAGCCTTTTCAAACTTTTATAGACGTGATACTGATATAATTTCAAAATACAATGTTGAACTTAAATCTCTTCGGCAACGAGGTCTAACGGAATCCAAATTTTATGGTGATTTAGTATATAAATATAGAAACATATATACATGCAATGACTTCGGCAACCAATTTCGTAAAATTATTCTTCGATATAAACAGATTGGGTACAACATAAATGTTATACGACAGACTGCATGCATGGTAGGCAACCCAATTACGGTTAACAACTTTGCTTCCCACTTAAACTTTACGCCGGTGTGTCAGGCCTCAGATTCTGTGACGATTCCAGCGTAAAATTGAAGTGGAGGCAATGATCAGAAATCGATACAATCAACCCACAGCTCCCATCAGAGACACCAAAAGGAAAGGCGCACAAAAATGAAACAACAGACCCTAATGGAAACACCAATAGCGGAAAGCCAAAATGACAGTTACTTTCCCACAAAATGGCCAATAGGCTATTCAAAATAAAATAAGTGACACAAACACCCAAAGACAAACCATAACAAAAATAAACCGCGACAGAAGAACCGCCTTGGAACGGTCAGCGGAAACGAATTCCACTGGGGGGGGGGGGGGGGGGGGCTTAAATCGATTTTACGTGGCAACAATCCTCGCCCTTACTTCCCTCGCGATTTAGACACATAATTTGCTCAGTCCGCATGAAGGCCACCAAACTTCAGACAAACCATAACACTAATGCTTACTGCCCTGCATCATAGTGTAGTTTATAATTTCTTGTCCTTTGGGATAAATGATTCCATTGCGGAGTTTCGAAACCTGCCCTACATCATAGTGTAGTTTATATTTTCTTGTCCTATGGGATCAATGATTCCATTGCGGAGTTTTGAAAATACTTTAGGGTCACTGATGAGGCCTAATTGGCCGAAACTAGCTAGCTTGGCCCAGAAAACATGAACACTTCATATTTTCCAGTTCTGTTGTGTATCCCTTGCTTCCAAAGGATAACCCCTTTATAGAACATATTTAAAGTCACTACAGCTGGTGTCTGGAAATGTGTGGCGACCGTAAAATGTCTCCCTGTCCTACATCAGAGTGTAGTTTATATTTTCTTTTCTTTTGGGATCAATGATTCCATTGCGGAGTTTTGAAAATACTTTAGGGTCACTGATGAGGCCTAATTGGCCGAAACTAGCTAGTCTGGCCCAGAAAACATGAACACTTCATATTTTCCAGTTCTGTTGTGTATCCCTTGCTTCCAAAGGATAACCCCTTTATAGAACATATTTACTATAATTTAATTTTATGACTTGTTGGTTGGTGCCTGATGCTCTGTCTCTGGTCGACCACATGGGAGTCTAACTGTTTGTTGTCTTTTGCTCCAGCATTTCAGTGTTTTTTTATGTCAAGTCCTCACCATTGTTTCATCTCTGTGGTTGTTTAATTTTTGTGTTCTCGCAGATGTTGCTCTGGTGAGTCAGGAGGCCTTCATGCGGACTGAACAAGTTATTCGTCTTAATCGCGACGTAAGTTAGGGCGAGGATATAGGCGGCTAAAAATCGATTTAAGCTTCTCCACGCCCCGAGTGGAATTCGTTTCACTGACCTTTCCAAGCCGGTTCTTCTGTCGCGGTTTATTTTGCTATGGTTTGTCTTTGAGTGTGTGTTTCGCTTATAATTTTTTTGTTTTGGATATCCGAGTGGCCATTTTGTGGAAAAGTAACAGCCCTATTGGCTTTCCGCTTTGGATGTTTCCATTAAGGTCTAGTTATTTCGAGTTTATGTTCCCTTTGGTGTCTCCGATGGGAACTGTGGGTAAAGTGGATCGATTCCTGATCATGGCCTTCACTTCTAGTTTCTATAATGCTATAGATAGCTTGCCTAAGAATAGGTATTGTAATGAGAGAAATCGCTGTCAAATTACAGGCAAGTTGTCTTTTTTTCTGGGCCATGCTCAAATCAGTGATAATTGATTAGACTGATAGTGCTACCATGACTGTGTACATTACACAATATTAGCACATCTGCTGGTACCTACTTAAAATGTAAATGTCGTATTTTTTACAACTTAAAATGTATGGCTTTTCCAATATGAGATTCCCAGTTGTTTCAATTTTCTTTTTTTACAATCAGGATCATTTGTACGACTCTGTATATTTATGTTGTATTTTAAATCAAAGCATTATAGATATTAATATGAAATATCAGTTAGAAAAAAAGTTTGATTTTTAGAAACATTTTGCCACAACAGCCACTTTTGCATTTTGCATGAACACAACATTGATGCTTTATTAATAAAAATGCTTTTAATAAATACATCAACGTTTAGATTGACTCTTCCCGCTGAATAAATAATTTAGCCACACCAATTTCCGACTTTGAACCAATCAGATTAATTAATGTAATTTATTCCTGCAAATCCACAACTTGAATGTCAAACAGTGTCGATCCTGATCAGAAGCCTTCATATTAAACTTTTAAAAAACGGGTGGCTGATTTTAAACGTGGTCGGAAAACGCAAGCACCGTAGTGGAAGCCCTGTAAAAGATGATGAGGTCACCAATGAAAATCCAAGGAAACTAGTAAAGCAGGACAGATGAGTGAAAGTTTCAGAAATGGCTTGAAGACTGGAGATTTCTGAGGGTACCGTTTTTACCATTTTACATGAACGGGCACGCGGAAGCTTTAAGATCATTGGGATCCAAAATGCCTTATTAAAGAACAACGAGCTGTCCCGAGTGTCCATGTCTGAGTCACTTTAAGAAATGTATGATTTTGATCCGGAAGACCTTCTTGAAACTTGGATCAATCATCATGATCCTGAGAATTAATAGCAGAGTAAACAATGGACTGGTCACAGTTTCTGCGTCCAAAGAAATTCAAGATTCAGCCTTCTTCTTAGTGTAGTTTATATTTTCTTGTCCTTTTGGATCATTGATTCCACTGAGGAATTTTGAAAATATCTGAGGGCCACTGATGAGGTCTAAATGGCCGAAACTAGCTAGTCTGGCCCAGAAAACACGTACACTCCATATTTTCCAGTTCTGTGGTGTGTTCCTTGCTTCCAAAGGATAACCCTTTCTAGAACATTTTTAACGTCACTACAGCTGTTGTCTGGGAATGTGTGGCGGCCGTAAAATGTCTCCCTGCCCTACAGCATAGTGTAGTTTATATTTTCTTGTCCTTTGGGATCATTGATTCCATTGTGGAATTTTGAAAATATCTTAGGGTCACTGATGAGGCCTAAATGGGCGAAACTAGCTAGTCTGACCCAGAAGACACGTAAAATCCATATTTTCCAGTTCTGTGGTGTGTTCCTTGCTTCCAAAGGATAACCCTTTCTAGAACATATTTAACGTCACTACAGCTGTTGTCTGGGAATGTGTGGCGGCCGTAAAAAGTCTCCCTGCCCTACATCATAGTGTAGTTTTTATTTTCTTGTCCTTTGGGATCATTGATTCCATTGTGGAATTAGAAAATACCTGAGGGTTACTGATGGGGCCTAAATGGCCGAAACTAGCTAGTCTGGCCCAGAAAACACGTACACTCCAGATTTTCCAGTTCTGTGGTGTGTTCCTTGCTTCCAAAAGGATAACCCTTTCTTGAACATATTCATATGACAACTGTGTTTTTGGATCGCAAGGGGGTTCTGTTGCTGGACTATTTATCTCGTGGCCAGACTATTAATTGGGACTATTATGCAAATTGTTTGGACCAATTATGTGAAGCTATAGTGCAGAAAAGACGTAGAAAAATTATAAATCTGCCGCAACCTGACAATGCTAGAGTCCATACATGCAAAGTTTCTGTGGACGCAATGAAGTGAGACGGTTTCAAACCCTTATCCAATCCATCCTATTCCCCTGATCTGGCACCCGACGATTACTTTTTAATTGTTTCCGAACTTGGAGAAAGAAATGCGTGGGCGCCACTTCCGGTCAGATGTTGGAGTTGGAGGCGGGTTGACTCCGACGACCATTAGTTCTACCCAAATGGACTTTCGGCCTTGAAACATCGATGGAGGAAGTACTACATGCTGCGGAGTGACTATAGTCAAGCATGACAATGAGTAGGTAAGGCAAGATACTTATTGAACGTCCCTCGTAATTGTTTTTAAAAGCAAGCTGAATTTTCACAAAAGATAAAACTGTAGTCATCAGTAAGCTTTGGTAAAGAAAACTTACATCTACAGGTTTCTACTTGACCAAATAGATGATGATGATGATAATAATGGCTCTTATAATTAGGTTGATGCAAACAAATGATGGCAATTAGATGCACCTGCAAGATAATACAGAGGACCCGAATTATAACGACAGTACTTATTATTATGTTGTTTTAATGAATTTGCCGTAATAAAGAATCCCTGTTAGGAGTATGGTAGCCTATAACAGGTCTTTTCCACATCATGTTACCAAGAAACAAATGTTATAGACATTTGTTAGAATCGCCTCGATGAGGCGATTCTAACAAATATCTAAGGCATTTGTTTCTTTGAGTATCAAATCACAAGAATCTTTCATGCCTATGGTTTCGATTGGGGTATTTCCAACCCATGGGAAGCCCAAGCCGCTCGGAATTGAGGCTAATCATTGAGCTAAGAATTCATACCATTGAAATTGTCGTTATAACGAATTTTGCCGTTATAACGATTTCGTTAAAACGCGGATCCTCTGTATCATAATTAAACACCCTGGTAAGATAATTAAAATCTAGTTATAACCCCTATTTCTATTCTACTGCGAGGTCATAAAATTGTTTTCATGCTCAACGCATCTGAGCATGAACGTTGTCTTGCGGCATACATTTTATCGGTATTTTAAAATTTATGAGCAGGACAAATAACATTCTGTTCTGATCTGAGCAATAAAGTTGTCTCTTTCACTATATACTATTCTGCTCCGAGGCTATGAAATATTTTTCATGCTCAACTCAATTAAGCATGAAAAATCTCTTGTGCATAAATTAGAAAAGGCCAACTGGTGTTGACATTTTACAATTTATGAGCAGGACAAATAACATTCTGTGCTGATCTGAGCAGGAAAAGTGTGTCTTTCATTTGTATTTTAATATTATCGTAGCATTAGATTTCATGCCAAGCCGAGTTGAGCATGAAAAAAATTTTATAGCCTCGGGGCCTGACTACGAAGGTTGCATAATATGAGCCCCGCCAAGCGAATTTGTGTCTTCGAGCATTCCGTCATGACAAATTTTAACTGCGCATGCCCAGTCATTCAGGGGGGCCAGGGATATGGCTTTCTGTCTGAAGGTTCCTCTTGATTCCCTGCTTGTATGAGCGACTAGCGAAGGTTCTGGCGAGACTGCGGAACTTCGCTGCTCGTCTAGGCGATAAGT
Source organism: Lucinisca nassula (assembly GCA_963580285.1). Lineage (NCBI taxonomy): Eukaryota > Metazoa > Mollusca > Bivalvia > Lucinida > Lucinidae > Lucinisca > Lucinisca nassula. Next base: position 30,877,150 of record OY757025.1, on the reverse strand, counting down.
ACCAAAATCGCTTGACGGGGCCCATATATTACTGAGTGCGTGCCCAAGCTGATTTGATTAGCAACTCAGTGCGCATGCTCGAAGTCTCCTTTTCGCTTTTGCAATTCATCATGTTAACAAGCTTGTGAAATGAACACCTCTCTAAGCCCCACTTTAAAGAGAGAAAACTGGGGTTTACATGGGTATACATTATTTTGCTTATTTCTGCTCCTAGACATAGGTTGTGGGTACTCATTAGAACCGCCTCAATGAGGCGGTTCTAACGAGCACCAACAACCTATGTTTGGAGTATAAATACGAAGAGTGTCACAAATTTTCATCAGAAAAGTAGGAATTTTTGAGATATGAAAGAATGCAGTGTGTCCTACGGGTCCTATCGTAATGATTGGTTACATGTATAAACTGACCGTATGGGCACCAACGCGACACTCTGTGTAGTTGGCCCAGGTTGTTCGTGTTGTTTTGTTCACATACCAAGTACCATTTTTCGTACACTCCCGGTACGCATGCGCTGCAAAAGAAGAAAGAAAAACTCATTGGTAAAACCCATATGTGGGTTACTGCTCACAATTATGTCTCAAAAATGGTAAGTTTAATAGTGTTAATTATATCTACTTCACAAATAAATGATTGATGCTCGTAAGGATGGTTCTAAGACTCGAATTTGAACAGTATTGTGTTGAGCAAAAACAAAGAACAGATATGTATACATGTGAAATCCAGTTTCCCTCATACAATTCGTGGTTCACAAATGTGTTTATTATTCAGACATGTAAACGTTATGAAGAGGAATTGATATAAATATGGCCCCCGCCCATAGGGGCTTGAAGAAATATATGGGCTGCATGATGCTTCCACGCAGAGCTGAATCCGGTCCGCACACTACATGTACATGTAGTACTGGTAAACCTCTAAGCCTATCAAGGAACCGCGGTGCGAGTCGGACCGTCCATGCTAATAAACCCTATTGGTTTCATTGGGCGACAGGGCTTGAGATGTCATTTTGTCTCAATGTCGGGTAAAAGTCCCACAAAATTGGAAGCAGCGTCTCAAGAATGACCTTTACAGTGTTGACTTGGACGTTAAACCCTAAATCAAACAAACAAACAAATTGATATAAATAGTAAATATCACCCAGAAAGACTCATGAACACCAAATTAAAACGTCCCAAGCCACCAAATTTATGTGCATACATGTACCTTGTGACATGAAGACGCACAAAACACAGACCCATGCGTTCATCGAAACATAATAAGATCCGCAAAAGAGCGACGATTCTAGGACTGCTTTGGGAACGTCAGCAATAAGTCGACTAGGGTGGGTGTAGGGAGTGTGTTTGGCGTTGAAGAGGGATGGGGATTGGGTGCGGGGTTGAATGGGGTCTATACATCACAATAACAAGCCTATATAATTTTGACCGCCCTAAACCCCAACCCCCTCTTTTACACAGTAAAACTAGGGGTTAAAGGTGTGTAAATTATTTTCTTATTTCTCTTAAAAACGTACATTTTGGGTACTCGTTAGAACCCCATATTCTTATTTCTGCTCTCAAGCAGACTCGTTCTAACGGGAATCCACAATCGACGTTTGAAACAGAGTATTCAGTTTATTGGGGGCGGGGGGGTGGGGGGTGGGGGGTAGAAACTAATAACGATAAAACTTGTAACCCAACCCAGTTGCTGTTGACGATCAGTGGTGGTGACCTTTATGACGATTTTTTCAAAATATTTTTACACCCATGCTAGATTCTTATAAAATTCACAAAGAAGTTATTCTAATGTGTTTTGGTATTGGTTTTACGGTCCTTTCATATTTCAAGCCGATCATTAATCAGAGGTGGCAAAAACCGGAGTGCCCGAGGAAAACACTTGACATTCCGTTGCATAACTTAGCGTATCACACATGACCCCGAGTGAGGGTCGAACCCACAGCGCTAAGAGATGTAATGATTAACCCATTGCATGTCGACAACCTCAAAATAAGTACCTTGGCAAACAGTACAAGCCCATATCAGCGTCTGATCAGGGCCTCCACTATTTGCTAACAGACGTCAAAAATGGAATAAAAAACGAAAAAAGGCCTTCCGTCCCTATTATGACAAATGGATTTGTCCAACATATAGCAACCATACAATGGGTTAAGAAACAACGCTCTTAACCACTACGACACGGGGATTTGTTTCTTAATACAAGATCACATGTGTTTGTTTGTTTGATTTGAGGTTTAGCGTCCACGTCAACACTGTAAAGGTCATTTTGGAGACGTTGCTTCCAATTTTGTGGGACTTTTAGCCGACATTGAGATGAAATGACATCCCAAGCACTGTCGCCCAATGAAACCAATAGGGTTTATAAGCATGTACGGTTCGACACTTATACCGCTTTGCCGGGGGAGGCTTAGATCCTCTAAGCGGTTAACCAGTACTCGTGTGTGGGTCGGATTCAGCTCTGCGTGGAAGCATCATGCAGCCCATATATTTCTTCAAGCCCCCATGGGCGGGGGCTAAATATCACATGATAAATCACATGTGTATCTATGGCATTAAATAGGTTACATTTAATTTGTATAGACGAAATTGATTGAACTTAGCAAATGGGCCGAAAGAATACAAATCAGTAAAGTTGTTACAACAACTACGTGCTTTTAATTGAGCGTTGCAAACAATTACAGAATAATTATGATAAAAGGAATTTGTCGCAGCTTCTGTTGCACAATGCAGCATGCTTTGAATTTAAATGTTACTTGGCCTAATTATTTCTCTGCTAATCTTCTTTCTCCCAAAGTCATATTACATGGTTATAATGCACCAGATTAGGGTAGATTTACACCTGTCGAAACATGTTTGTTTGTTTGTTTTTGGAGTTTAACGGCCAAGTCAACACTATTAAGGTCATTTTTCAGCCGGCTAGTTTACATGTACATGTACCTATCCACACTTTTCCTGGGTAAGCTTATTCGTAAGCGGTTTACCAGTACAGTGGACATTCTTTCGCCAAAAACTAACAAATGCCCTTCTTGAATCAGTGGAAGGGAAAGAATGACCGTAGAAAACATTTCTTGATCAATCTCCACGAAATAATGTTGCCGACCCCTGCAGGTATCGAACCCGCGTCCTCATGATCACCAGTCAGACGCGCATCCTACTGAGCTACCGAAGCAGACGAAACGTTGGTATACACAACACTTTTGTTTTTCGTCCCAAATGATTTTAGGAATCTTATCATATTTTGCATAAACGTCAATATTGATAAGACAGTGTTGCTATAGGGAAAATCAGGGTCCAGGGATCAATAATTACATAATTATTCCCCTTTGTAGTTCTTGAAAACTATTTTTTCCTGCATATCCTTATAAATAATTAGGAATATTCCCTTATTTTGCATTAATGTTGATAATCATTATATGTTCCTGTTACCTAAAAAAAAGGGTCAAGGGACCTATACATTTATAGTTATTCCCCTTTGTAATTCTTTGAAAGTTGTCTGTGACATTTTGGTGTTCGTAACACATAGTTTTATGTTATGGATTCTTATCATATTTTGCATAAATGTTGATAATCAATACGATAACACATCCGTGCGACAATGTGCATATTTCTCATCTCCAAAATGGCTACTTTTCTGATGAAAATCCCTGATATTTTTTCTTATAAATACTGCAAACAAAGGTCGTGGGTGCTCGTTCTAACGAGTACTTACAACCTATGTCTTGGAGAAAAATAATGTGTACCCCCGTAAAACCCGGTATCTCTATATAAAGTGGAGTATATGGGTGGGGGGGGGGGGGGTGGGTCTTTATTTCACGGACTAGTCAAAGTCACTCGAGATATCATGATACCCAACATTTGTGTGAAGTTATATTAAAATCCACCAATAAATGAAGGCGCAAGAGCGATAACAAAGTTTTCCTAAAAAATGGCCACATTGACATTCACCTTCAGCCCTGGACCCTGAAAGTCAAACTTGCTCGAGATATCATCATACCCAACATTTGTGTAAAGTTATATTAAAATCCATCCATAAATGTAGGCACTAGAGCGATTACAAAGTTTTTCTAAAAATAGCCACAGTGACCTTGACCTTCAGCCCCGGAACCTGAAAGTCAAAGTCACTCGAGATATCATCATACCCAACATTTGTGTGAAGTTTTATTAAAAACCATCCATAAATGAAGGCACAAGAGTGATGAAAAAGTTTTTCTAAAACTAGCCACTGTGACCGTAACTTCAGTCCCAGACCATGAAAGCCAAACATGCTCGAGATATCATCATACCCAACACTTGTGTGAAGTTATATTAAAATCCATCCATAAATGTAGGCACTAGAGCGATCACAGTGTGTTTTCGAAAAATAGCCACAGTGACCTCGACCTTCAGCCCCGGAACCTGAAAGTCGAACTTGCTAGAGAGATCATCATACCCAACATTTGTGTGAAGTTATATTAAAATCCATCAATAAATTAAGGTGCAAGAGCGATAACAATGTTTTTTCTAAAAATAGCCACAGTGATCTTGACCCCATGACCCTGAAAGTAGGGACACTGACCTTAAGCCCCGACCCTGAAAATCAAAGTCACTCGAGATATCATTATATCCAACATTTGTGTGAAGTTATATTAAAATACATCAATAAATGAAGGCGCCAGAGCGATGACAATGATCTTCTAAAATTAGTCACAGTGACCTTGACCTTGAGCCTCAGACCCGCTATGTTTTTGAAAAGAAAAAAAAATGTTTACCTCAAGCCCCGGACCCTGAAAGTCAAAGCCACTCGAGATATCATTAAACCCAACATTTATTAAAACCCATCAAAAAATGAAGGCGCTAGAGCGATGCCAATGTTTTTCTAAAAATAGTCACAGTGACCTTGACCTTGAGCCCCAGACCCGCTATGTTTTTAAAAATAAAATAAAATAAAATAATAATAATAATAATAATAATAATAATAAAAACATGCCTCCCCCAGGATGTGAACTCTCGCAGCTTGCAGGTAAACCTTAACACAGGGAGATAAGGGAGGTAATACAGAGGAAAATATTAACTTCTCAAAAAGTCCAATTTAAGCCAAAAAAACTGTAAAATGAAGTACAATGATAATGTTAAATGTTGTTTTTTACCAACTGTTAATTATATATTCAAAAATAAACTTGTTAAACATCACATACAAGAGCTTGCAGGTACATGTAAACTTTAACCAAATACGGACGCATTTTCGTAAAGCGAGCTAATAAAAAAAATCCATGCTGTATCTGAGTAACGGGGTTTGAAAATATTAGGGGCGGTTCTTCTGTCGCGGTTTATTTTTGTTATGGTTTGTCTTTGGGTGTTTGTGTCGCTTATATTATTTTATTTTGGATAGCCAATTGGCCATTTTGTGGTAAAGTAACTGTCCTTTTGGCTTTCCGCTGTTGGTGTTTCCGTTGGGGTCTGTTGTTTCGTGTTTGTGTTTCTTTCCCTTTGGTGTCTATGGTGGGGGCTGTGGGTTAATTGTATCGATTCCTAATTCTACTTTGAAAAAGAGATTGGGCTGCATGTTGCTTCCACGCCGAGTTGAAACAGGCCACCCACGAGTACTGGTAAACAGCTTAGGGGTCTAAGCAAGCCCAGGCAATTTGGTGCGAGTCGGACCGTCCCTACAAACTAACCCTATTAGTTTGTTTGGGCGGCAGGGATTGAGATGTCATTCATCTCAATGTCTGGTAAAAGTCCGACAAAATTGGAAGCTACGCCTCAAAAATGACCTATACAGTGTTGACGGGGACGTTAAACATTCAGTCAATCAATGTATCTTCAAGCACGTGCGTCAAGCGAAGATTCAAATCATCCAGGCGAATCCACGCAGTCTGATCAGAGTCTTGCCTATGCACTACAATCAAACTTCAATGGTTCGAACAACTTTTAAACTAAACTAATCTGATCGTGGCAGGAATAGTTCGAACCACTGAGGTGTACCGTCAGGAGGCACAGAGGGAGTTTTTTTTTTCCTCTTTTATTGAGTGGGAACATCATTCTAGGGTTGTAAAATATAAATGAATGCTGTATGTACTCATTAGAATTGCCTCAGTTTTACAAGTTTACAAGTTTATTTAATCAATATAACAACACGAGGGTTAATATTATGGTATACATATCAGTGACTCTAGAACAATCGAGATTTGGACACAAGCGTCTCCGCATATACGAACAGTGAAAATTCGAAGGCTCGAACCCGATGGGTCGCTTACCATGGCTGATTTTAACCAGCCCTTGAGCCCCTGTGAAATTCTTTCCGTAATGTCTGATAAGATATTGTTAAGATATTTAATTATGAAAAGGTTTGTTGGGTATACCCATTAAATTCATCTCAATGAATCGATTCTAATGAGTACACTCAGCATGCCCTTATTTTATATAAGCCCTATGCCACTACGAATAATACTCATGGGCTCGAACCGTCCTTGTTGACTATACGACTATATCACCGCTACGCCACGTTAAACGGTTCCTTCACAGGTTCGTTATAGTCTAGGTGGATATATGGCATCATAAATTATAACAGAACAACCAATGTATCTGACTTTCAGAGGTAGACTAAACATCGACGTGTAACGTGGAATCAACGTCGAGGGCAAAATATAAAGTTTCATAAAGCTGCTTGGATGCTAATGCTAGCGCACCAAGATTCTTGTTTGCAAATATTTCAAAATTATTAATAGCGCCTACTGGTGCGTTCCTTTTTTAATGATATTTATAAACTCCATTGGTTTCATTGGGCGACAGTGCTTGAGTCAATGTCGTGTTAAAGTCCCACAAAATTGGAAGTAACGTCTCCAAAATGACTTATACAGTGTTGATGGGGAGGCTGAACCTCAAATAATACGCAGGACATATTCTTATAACCATTTACATGTAACTGGCAATAGCGATTTTACGTTAAAATGGCTATTGCCAGTTAACTGGAAATAGTAATTTTAACGTAAAACCGCTATTGCCAGTTAAATGTCAATAGCAGTTTTAACGTACAACCGCTATTGCCAGTTAACTGCCAATAGCTGGCAATAGCGATTTTAACGTAAAAACCGCTATTTTAACGTATAACCGCTATTGCCGGTTAACTGTCAATAGCAATTTTAACGTAAAACCGCTATTGCCAGTTAACTGTCAATAGCCACTTCGTTCTTATAACCGGCCCCGATAACTCAGTTGGTAGAGTGTCCGCTTCGGGGAACGGGAGGTCACGGGTTCGATCCCGGGCCGCGACATACCGAAGTCGTTAAAAATTGTACTAGCTGCTCCCCGCTTGACACTCAGATTTACGGGATAGAGGTAGGACTGGTCGACCCAGTGTCAGGATAATGTGACTGAGTGTGGTATCGTGTAATGTGTCTGGGACATGATACTTCGGTGAGGCAGCACTATAAAAGTGAGCATTGAGCTCCCTGTCGCAACCAGACACCGTCGTGATATGACTGAAAAATTGTTGAAAGCGACGTTAAACCCGAATTCACACACACACACACACACACACACACACACACACACACACACACACACACACACACACACACACACACACACACACACACACACACACACACACACACACACACACACACACACACTTCGTTCTCATAATCCCAGGGATATGCGACTCTTATGCCTAATGAAATGGCATTTTGGCTGCAAATGTACAGTAATAATTTAAGGTCATCTTCTCTCATCAACGATAAATCATTATCATTCTGACAGGATTATTAACAATTCTGAAATGCCACCAGTAATTAGCAGACACCATTTGTAAGGCTTCATAAAACCTGTCATTTTGTCAGGATAAGATTTAATAAGCCTGAAAAAGAGAGATATCTTGTACACACATACGTCAAAAAGCTCTATGAATGTAACAAAAACCAACGACATGATTTGCCGCCTAATATTGCTTTTACACATTTTGTACCAGAAACCCCAAAAAGGGTTCCCTGGCAAACAGTGCAGGCCCAGATCAGACGCCGCCGAACGCGGCGTCTGATCAGGGCCTCCACTGTTTGCAAAAATGTTAGCCATTTTCCAAATACATCTTGAAGGAAGCACAGCCTGAAACCCATTAATTTTGAAATGAACTCCTGCTATTTATAAGGTGGAAGATTCCATTTGGTACAAAAAGGGTTGAGGTCGGCGAAAACAGATTTCTATTGCCCAGTGTTCATTTCGAAAAGACGCCTATTCAAACATATTTAAAATTTTCCGCCAACAATGAAAATATTCAAATAAAAACTTCAGATACTTTTCGTATACTCTGCTCAAAACATAGGTTGTTGGTACCAGTTATAAGCCTCGACGAGGCTGTTCTAATGAGTACTCACAATCTATGTTCGCCCCCGCCGCTTGGAGAAATAGATTGGGCTGCATGGTGCTTACACACAGAGCTGAATCTGACCACACACGTGTACTTGTAAACAACTTAGAAGATCTAAGCCTGCCCAGGCAAAGCGGTGTGAGTCAGATCGTCCAATGCATATAACCCTTCTGGTTTCATTGGGCGGCAGGGCTTGAGATGTCATTTCATCTCAATGTCGGATAAAAGTCCCACAAAATTGGAAGCAACGTCTCCAAAATGACCTAAATAGTGTTGACGGGGACGTTAAACCCCTATTCAAACAAACACAATCTATGTGGTTGCAGGCACGCGTTAAAACCGCCTCGACGAAGTGGTTCTAAGGAGTACCCACAATTTATGTTTTTAAGAAGAAATAAGAAAAAATATTATATACCCCTGTAAACCCCAGTTTTACTGGGGTTAAAGGGGTCAAAATTATACAGGTGTGTTTTCGTGATGAAAAATAGAAGAAAGTAGAAGTGAAGGCAATGATAAAAAAATCGTTACAATTAACCCAAAGCTCCCATCAGAGACACCAAATACATGTACGAAATTTTTTTTAGCGATAATGAAATCATTAAAATAAAAAGTGCTGATCTATTTCGTATTATCTACTCAAAAAATAGGCTGTACCTTATTTTGGCGTAAATCGTAATCGTACTTCATGCATTTACTACGGAACCCGGGAAGGGACATGATTTTTTTTTTATTTTATAAGTAATTAAAACAAGATTATCTTGCGTTATGATTTACTTTCCACGCGACTCACTGTGTTCATACTTTCATGAACCGCAGAAAAATAAAATTCATTTCCTAAATACACTGTCGCAAATTTTTGACGTTTTCCAATCAGACGTCGAGTTACATACGCAAGTGCATTAGAATTTGGGTTAATGAAATTCATTACGCAAACGCGCCTATACAAATACATTGCCACCTTTATCTCCGAGAAAATGAAAATTTTATGATGAAAAATTGTGATATTTTTCTTATTTCTGCTCTAAATATAGATTGTTGGCACTCGTTAGAACCGCCTTATCGAGGCGGTTCTAACGAGTGCCCACAATCTATATTTGGAGCAGAAATAAGAAAAATATCGCATTTTTTTCATCATAAAAGTTTCATTTTTTCGGCGATAAAGGTGGCAATGTATTTGTATAGGCGTGTTTGCGTAAGGGGAAATAGATGCACACTTCCAACCAAAGTTGAACTTGGTCTCGAAATCGTTAATGGAAGAATGAACTACATTGTTTTCTATAGGTTTACATTTGACTTTACACTGTAAATTATTTAAACCTTTCCATCCCTGAGTTCCTGGAAAGTATTCTTCCGTCTTTGAATCTGGACATGGCCATGTCCAACCAGTATTGTATTTCTGGAATTCAGTCACGGAATCATTGACATAATGGTAAACTTTGTAAATGAGCCAACCCTTCTGTAACTTGACTGTTTGCATACACCAGAACAAGAATCTGAATTGTTATTGGTGACACATCAATGACATTCGTTTACCAGACCTGTGATACGGGAAGTTAGTCCCTAGCTCTCACCGAAGACGTCATGCAGAGGAAAGTATCGTTCCTGAAAGGCCATTTCGATCTCTAATGGTCTGAGGGAAGACGAGTCCTCTGTAAATATCAATTCTTGAATTAGGGGTTTAAAATGCCAATCGGGTATGATTTCTGCAACTCTTTATCAGGGATATAAGGTCACCCGCTGGATGCTGGTGGCATCCCTTAAACCATTGTACAAGAGTGGAAGCCTACCAGCTCTCTGTTTTTTTTAGAAACTGCCATCTTATTTTCTAGTACAATATATTCCAGTCATACTCCCAGATTCAAGGCAGATAGGGCCATTTAACATTCACTCGTGCCATCATATCAACTGCTTAAAAACGGCTTTAGACCACTTTTGCAACAGTCCCAAAGATGATCTAGACATAGGTAGATGTATTTCACTATATGTTTTATCCTAATAAAGGGGCGACGGCCCTTCTGGATTGTCCAAATCGGTTTATTGCTAACTTTCTTTTGTAACCCGGGCTTTTGACTACCTAACACTTTAAAGTCACTAATATTGTTCTTCAATACTTCAACACATTAATTCTAACACGAGTTGCTTACATGATCTATTAGTTGAACTGTGTATTTTCCTTGCAGTTCGGTAAGAGAGAAGGATTTGTATGTCACAATAATTGGCAGCAATTAAAAGTTTTTTTTCCATAGACACTTTGTGAAAAAAATAAGACTGAGTCTGATTATTTTGGATAGAAAGAGGGTGCGTAAGGAACGTAGTGGACTCAATACCACCTGCGTTTTTGTATGGGAAGTTGTGTTTCAAACCTGCCAACATGTGCATTTTGCTGTACCCTGACTTTGGAGGATGCGATACAATATCTTAACTAATAAGATGTAGCACTTGAGTCACAAAGCTAATATACAGCTGTCCACAAGATATCGTTTTATTATATTTCTTGTAATATTTTTAGTTATTTGTTTGAAATGAAGTTTATAACAACAGTTAATTGAAAGGGACTGGAAACAATTTGCTGTTCACCCATAATTATTCTGTGCTAACGAAATTGCAGGTTTAAATATAAACCTTATTTTTCTTGACATAAGGGTTTTTACATAAGAATGTTAACGTGATGAAAATAAAACTGGATAAAACTAGCATATGGTCTGTTGGAATATACATAAATAATAATAATAATACCATAACTACCACTACTGCTACTTCTACTACTACAACATCTGATACTAAGTTAAATAATAAAACGATGATATATATTATACTGTTACTACTTCTTCCACCTCTGCTACTATTATTGGGCCCCCGCCAATAGGGGTTGGAATAAATAATTTGCGCTGCAAGATGCTTCCACGCACAGCTGAAACTGACCGAACATGAGTACAGGTAAACTGCTTAGGAGGTCTCAGCTTGCCAAGACATAGTAATCTGAGTCGGACCATCCCTGTATATAAACCCTTTGGGTTTGTTTGAGCGGCAGGGCTTCAGATGCCATTTCATTTAAATGTCGGGTTAAAGTCTCACAAATTGGAAGCAACGTCTCCAAAATGACCTTAATAATGTTGTCGGGAACACAAAATCTCAATACATGTACAAACAAACAACGAAAATAATAATTTTAAAAATAAAAACGATGACAATAATAATTATACTCTTACTACTACTTCCACTACTACAACGGCCTCAGTGGCTAAGTCGGATGCGCGTCTGACTGGTGACCAGGAGGACGCGGGTTCGACTCCCGCCGGGGTCGGCAACATTCTTTCGTGGAGATTGATCATGAAATCTTTTCTACGGTCATTCTCTCCCTTCCGCTGATTCAAGAAGGGCAGTTGTCAGTTTCTGGCGAAAGAATGTGCACTGTACTGGTTAACCGCTTACGTATAAGCCTGCCCAGGAAAGTGTTGATAGGTAAACTGACCGGCTCAAAAATGACCTTAATAGTGTTGACTGGGCCGTAAAACTCCAATACAAACAAAATCCACTACTACAACTCAGTACTACAATAATAATAATAATAATAATAATAATAATAATAATAATACTCAACGCGATGGTAATAATGATTATATCTTGCTACTTCTCCAAATGCTATTACTATTATTAGTACTACTGCTTCTGTCACTGTACTACTACCACTACTTCGACTATTATTATTATAATTATTATTATTGTGATGAAAATAAAGTGGATGAACACTAAAAATACATGTAGCTAATATTGCTTGGAGGAAAGAAAAACAATAATAATAATGATAACAAATAATAATAATAATAATAATAATAATAATAATAACTAGAGCGCGCAGTCGATGGCAAGCCATCGCAAATCCCCACGTTTTCTCCACAGTAGCCAAGTACCAGATAACATATTTCTCATGTATATATATTTCCTGCCATAAAACTCAAACAAAAAATAAAATGACTATAGATTTTTTAGATTTTGAAAAATATTCGAAACGTACTTTGTTATTGCATTTTGAAGAAATTGGGTCAAAATTTGACCTTTTGACCCCTCCCCAGGGTATGACCCAGGTGACGCAAAAAAAAAAAAAAAATCCCGTTCAATATGTTATACCTCCCTTGCCATTGAGTAAGCATACAAAGTTTCAAATAAAAATCTTCGAAACTGACTTTGTTATTGCATTTTGAAGAAATTGGGTCAAAATTTGACCTTTTGACCCCTCCCCAGGGCCCCTGGGGGCGGGGACAAAAAAAATGTGCTCTTGCGCAAGCCATTCATGTAAGCAACTCGCATACCAAATTTGGTTGAATTCCGGCTAACGGTTTAGGAGGAGATAGCCGGACAGACAGACGGACAGACAGACAGACGGACAGACTGACGGACGGACGGAGGCGATAACAATATCCCCACTTTTTCATTGAAAAACGTGGGGATAATAATAATAATAATGTGTTGTTCTTGATGTTGGAAAGAAAGTGTCAAGTATGAAGAAGTCCAGGCATTCTGCTGATTGTGCTTGTCGGTTTATTATTTCGCTAAGGCTGTGCTGATTGTGCTTGTCGGTTTATTATTTCGCTAAGGCTGTGCTCGCTGATCAATCATGGTCGAATTCAATTCTGTGAAATACGAGTGCCATATCTTTTCTTGTTTCTAGAGCTAGGTCTATTTCAACGTACACACACTAGTAATACGGTTATGAAGTTGATGTACATTTGTGACCTGATGTATTCCTGGCCTTTGTTCAAAGCAAAGTTTGTAAATGCTCGTTTGAAATGCCGCACGCATGCGGCTTGTCTGACATACACAAAGAATCGATGTTTTTCAGCAGTAATAACAAAAATAATGTGCATTCTGGTAAAGCATGGTCGTCATTCAGCGTTTTTATCTTTTGTTATGATGTTATGGGAAGCATTACGAAAACACACCTATACAAATACGTTGTAAACTTTACCGCCGAAAAATCGAAATATTTTATATGAAAAATCGTGATTTTTTCTTATTTCTCCTCAAATATAGATTGTGGGTACTCGTTAGAGCTGCCTCATCGAGGCGGTTCTAACGAGTACCCACAATCTATATTTTAGAGCAGAAATTAGGAAAACAAGGTTTACCCCTGCAAACCCCAGTTTTAGTTTATAAAAGTGGGGTCAAAGGGGGGTCAAAATTATATAGGCGTGTTTTCGTGATGATTTCTAATCCGTTAAAAGCCTCTCGTTCCCCAATTTAGGATAATTTCTCCTACAGTAACAGGTGTCTGCATATTTTTTCCAACTTACAGGGTGCTTACCCCTTCACACACATTTGGTAATAAAATCTCTATTATTACCAACTGACACTTAAGATGCCAATCACAACAATTGAAGGGATTAGTGCAAGAAGGGGCCCAAGTCCATGTTTGGAAAAATATGGGCTATTATCATTTTCAGATACATCATACCAATACCTACAATCTGAAATGTAGTTTGTTATACCTTATATCTTTACTGGCATTGGTAGGGTCCTAAGTCCAATGTCGTATCTTTGGTGCAAGACGGGGTCTAGGTCCGTTTTATCACATAAAGCTTTGAGTTTCCATTGTATGTATTGTTCATTTGTTTCAGATTTTTGTTATAATAAACTAATAAAGAGTCGTGATACGATAAAATATACATGTTCAACTAAATGACATAGGTTTCTGCTTTTAATAGAGAAAACTTTGTTGTATTTGTTTAGGGCAAGAAGGTGCCTAAGGCCAATAAATCCTGGACTTAGGCCCCTTCTTGCACTAAACCATTATTGTAACAAATGCATATCTGCGATATACTCAGAACTGTTTATGCGATTTCTGCACCATTTCAGATGACACGATAACACATCAGAAGAATTTATTTAAATTCAAATATGAAAAATATGAAAATTTTGCAAAATATTTTGTTTTTCGCGTTTTTTTCTCGAATTTATAATAATGTGACTTAGGCCCCTTCTTGCACTTACCCCTTCAATTGTCGTCTTCTTTATTGTTTGCTGCTTACTCGTTATAAGTCTGGAGTCTGATATGGGTCCACACTGTTTGCTTGTATGCAAAAATATTAAAAAAAAAAAAAAAAAAAAAACAATTGCAAGAAGATTCAGCAGTCGACATAAACAAACTAATACGACATGTTCAGGTGCAGTTTAATGGTTAATTGCTAACGTTTTCTATATAGATCATGCCCTACAAGTGAGGACAGTAAATCCTCGTTTTGTTCCTACCAGGATGCGAGTGTAAATTCAGTTCCTTTTGGATGTAATCGAAGAACGTATATAAAGTTTAGATTTTATTGCCTGAGCATAATAAACTTAGCGTTTCAGTTTCTTTGAACATGCATCATTAAGCTTTAAATTCAGAATTGTCAAGTTTTATGCAAACAAGAGCAATTACAGACGAATTTTAGGATCTTCTATAAAATAATAGTATGTTGTGTGCAGGCTACTCATTAGACTCGCATCAAACACAACATGCATTTTTATTTTCAAGATGAAATAAGGAAATGTTCTATAAAAATGGTAATCGTTTGGAGGAAAGGACTATAACATAGATCTGAAAACTGGAGTATAAATTATCCTACTTATTGGGTGTTTGTGTCGCTTATATTATTTTATTTCGGATAGCCTATTGGCCAATTTGTGGGAAAGTAACTGTCCTTTTGGCTTTCCGCTATCGATGTTTCCATTAGGATCTAGTTGTTTCGTGTTTATGTTTCTTTCCCTTTGGTGTCTCTGGTGGGAGCTGTGGGTTAATTGTATCGATTCCTGATCATTGCCTTCACTTCTAATATGTAAATATCTAGAGCTATGAAAGAATTGTCTAGAGGTTCAAGATCGAGGTCGAAGTACGTAACCGCGGTGATTAACCCAATGAGTACCAGAAACCCCAAAACGGGTAATTGGCAAACAGTGCAGGCCCAAATCAGACGCCGCAGAACGCGGTGTCTCATTAGGTCCTACACTGTTTAGACATCAGGTGAACATGTCCGTGAAATGAAGACCCTCCTAAACCCCAGTTTATGTAGAGAAAACTGGGGTTTACGGGGGTATACGTTATTTTTCTTATTTCTTCCCCAAGGCATAGGTTGTGGGTACTCGTTAGAACCGCCTCACTGACGGATTTTCATAAGAAAAGTAGCCATTATGGAGATGTGATAAAATGCACTATGTCGCCCGGGTGTGTTATCGTACAGAACATGCATTTTCAAGATGAAATAAGAAAATGTTATGTAAAAAAATGGTTATCATTTGGAGGAAAGGACTTTTAACATAGAACCGAAAACTGGAGTATAAACCATCCTACATGTACTTATGTAGATATCTAGGGCTATGAAATAATTTTCTAGAGGTTCAAGGTCGATGTCGATGGACGTAACCGCGGTGATTAAGGGTTTACCGAAGTACAAAAAGTGGGTGGGGTACCCCTCAACATGATTTTTCTTTTTAGCCAAAACACGGAGTCGGAGAAAAAGTTTGAATATACTGGAAAGTAACACGTCTTCAAACATAACATTATCTAATAAGCAATTATCAAACTGCTTGTAGGTTTACACAGCCGATGCAAAAAATGAGGGTGACAGCATTTGCGCTCAAAGTCATATTTACCTAATTTTTCAGGACCTAAAATGTACAGTGTACTGTTCTTGGAAGGGTGAACTACAATGTCTTAGAGTATTACTAACCAAAATTGTCTCCTGTCTAAGAAACATATGTGCCACCACGAGATATTTTTCATAAGTTCTTTGGTCGCCATTTTTCATTCATGGGATTTGTAAACAAAATATCAACACTTATTTGGAAACGCATATCGCCAAATCGGCTCGACGATGTAACATGACAACTATGCGCCGTGAAACAGGAACCCTTTCTGCATCGTTTTGTGCAAGTTTAAGTATTTTGTAAACTTACGTTTAATCATCCAACAGGTCAATTTTATAGTCATTTTTTAGTCATAACAGCTGATTGGAAACATTTGTTGTTGAGCATGAGGAAGTCATGGCTTTATCACATAAATATTACTACGCCTCAAGCGGAACTAGGACAAAACATCGAAAAAATTCCGATATGTCCTCAAAGTTTTTGTTGTTTCATAAATCTAAATGACTTTTGTGCTTAAATTGCTTAAAATTGTTCTTGAATAAATGGTAATTCTTCAAAAATTTGAATATTTTGGGACTATATTTTTGCGTTCGTGTCAC